>OU975459.1:5755138-8322638 GCA_918857605.2 Philereme vetulata | reverse complement strand
TAACCTAACCTAACCTAACCTAACCTAACCTAACCTAACCTAACCTAACCTAACCTAACCTAACCTAACCTAACCTAACCTAACCTAACCTAACCTAACCTAACCTAACCTAACCTAACCTAACCTAACCTAACCTAACCTAACCTAACCTAACCTAACCTAACCTAACCTAACCTAACCTAACCTAACCTAACCTAACCTAACCTAACCTAACCTAACCTAACCTAACCTAACCTAACCTAACCTAACCTAACCTAACCTAACCTAACCTAACCTAACCTAACCTAACCTAACCTAACCTAACCTAACCTAACCTAACCTAACCTAACCTAACCTAACCTAACCTAACCTAACCTAACCTAACCTAACCTAACCTAACCTAACCTAACCTAACCTAACCTAACCTAACCTAACCTAACCTAACCTAACCTAACCTAACCTAACCTAACCTAACCTAACCTAACCTAACCTAACCTAACCTAACCTAACCTAACCTAACCTAACCTAACCTAACCTAACCTAACCTAACCTAACCTAACCTAACCTAACCTAACCTAACCTAACCTAACCTAACCTAACCTAACCTAACCTAACCTAACCTAACCTAACCTAACCTAACCTAACCTAACCTAACCTAACCTAACCTAACCTAACCTAACCTAACCTAACCTAACCTAACCTAACCTAACCTAACCTAACCTAACCTAACCTAACCTAACCTAACCTAACCTAACCTAACCTAACCTAACCTAACCTAACCTAACCTAACCTAACCTAACCTAACCTAACCTAACGGGGAAACCATTGGACCTGCCTCTTCCATCCTCTTTATCACCAAGGAGGGAATCCGAGGTTGAGAAGGAGATGGTAAAGAGGATGGAAGAACACAGTAGGCTAATTAAATCTAATAACGAGCGAATGGAGGAGCTCAAACAAGCTTTAGATAAGTCACAGAAAACCCTGGAGGGGGTGTCATACGCGAGTGTAGTGGCTCAGTCGACTAGGAGGCAGCCCCCCGGTCAGACGGCTCTGCACTCGGTGATAATTACCTCCAAGAATGAAAGCGAAACCGGGGATGAGGTACTGGACAGAATAAGGAACGTTATCAAAGCCAAAGAAGGGGGGATAACAATGGATAGAGTCAGAAAGGCAAAAGACAAAAAGATCATCATAGGATGTAAAACGGAAGAAGAAAGAAATAAATTAAGGGAAAGACTCAGAAAGGCAGAAGGCCAACTCCAGGTCGAAGACATCAAAAATAAGGACCCTCTTTTGCTGCTCAGAGACGTCTTCCAGTACAATACGGATGAGGACGTCCTGAACGCACTCAGGAACCAGAACAGAGGAGTTTTTATGGGC
This sequence comes from Philereme vetulata, assembly GCA_918857605.2. Classification (NCBI taxonomy): domain Eukaryota; kingdom Metazoa; phylum Arthropoda; class Insecta; order Lepidoptera; family Geometridae; genus Philereme; species Philereme vetulata. Next base: position 8,321,279 of record OU975459.1, on the reverse strand, counting down.
CTGGAGAAACACGAGGACAGGATGGAAGTCCGGTACCGAAAGAAGACCCGAAACCCCCAGACGTCTCACATTGTAGTTAGGGTGTCTCCCAAGATATGGGCCCGATCTATAGAAGCAGGAGCTGTCCACATAGACCTGCAAAAGGTCAGAGTAGTGGACCAGTCCCCCCTAGTGCAGTGCTCGCTCTGCTTAGCATACGGGCATGGCAGGCGGTTTTGCAAGCAGACAGTGGAAAAGTGCAGCCACTGCGGGGGACCACACCTGCGATCCGAGTGCGCCGACTGGCGGGCTGGTGGGACTCCGACTTGCTGCAACTGCACGCACGCAAAAATGGTCTTCACTGACCATAGTGCATTTAGCCAGGAGTGTGAAGTGCGGCGCAAGTGGGACGCACTAGCCCGAGCCACGATAGCGTATTGCTGAGGGCACCACGGTGGAAATTCACAATAGCACCCAAACCAATAGAAGGTCCTACCTAGTAGTCCAAGCGAACCTACAGAGGAAAGAGTTGGCCACACACGAGCTCATGATGAAGGCTAGCGAAAGGAATGTGGCTTTTGCGCTGCTCCAGGAACCGTATGTGGGTGGGGCTAGAAGTATGAAGAGCTACAGAGGAGCAAGGATCTACCAGAGCACTGAACAAGGAGAAGGGAACGTCAAAGCGGCAGTAGCCGTCTTTGACAGCGACATTGACGTTGTGCAATACCCGAAACTCACCACTAACAACATCGTTGTGGTGAGGATCCGAACCAGCGCCTGGGAGATCGTTGTTGTCTCTTTTTACTTCGAGCCAGACCAGCCCATAGAGCCATATCTGGAGCAGCTCAAAAAGATAAAGGAAGAGCTTGGACCTAGGAAAACTATAATGGGAGGCGATACCAACGCAAAGAGCACATGGTGGGGGAGCAGAAAAGTGGATAAAAGAGGGATGGAAATGGCTGGAGCATTAGAGGAAATGAGCTTGCAGGTACTCAACGAAGGCGACACTCCGACTTTTTACACCATAAGGGGCAACAAAGAGTACTCTAGCCACGTGGATGTAACTGCCTGCTCTGAGGATGTGCTCGACCTGGTGGACGACTGGAGAGTGGAAGACGATTTGACTAGTTCGGACCACAACGGTATAAGTTTTAAAATCAGATTAGCAAAAATAAAAGGTATAAATATAAAAAGAACAACTAGAATATATAATACTAAAAAGGCTAATTGGAGCCAGTTTCATGAGAAACTGGCTCAATTATTAAAAGAAAATAAAATAAATATAAAGGAAATAAATAATATTGACAATAAAGTAGTACTAGAACAAACAATAGATAAATACACAAATATAATAATAAATACATGCACATTGACTATTCCAAAAAAGAAAACAAACGAAAAACTTACCTTACCGTGGTGGTCCAAAGAGCTGGCAGATCTGAAGAGGGAAGTCGTCACCAGGAGGCGCAGAATCAGATGGGCAGCGGCAACCCGAAGAGCGAAGGTCGTCGACGAGTACCTGCAAGCAAAAGAGAAATATGAGAACGAAGCCAAGAAGGCACAGATAGCCAGCTGGAAGGGTTTCTGTGAAAAACAAGATAGGGAGGGAGTATGGGACGGGATCTACAGGGTCATTGGTAGGACCAAAAAACGACAGGAGGACCTGCCTTTGGTGAAAGGCGGAAAGGCTCTGGACGGTGAGGAATCCGCAAAGCTCCTAGCGGAAACTTTCTACCCCGAAGACCTGAAGTGGGACGAAACTGCAGTTCACAGTCGAATTAGAGAGGCAGCGGAAAAAGTAAACGGTTGGACGCATGATGAACAACATGACCCTCCGTTTACTATGGATGAGCTGAAATTCACGGTGAAAACTTTCAACCCAAAGAAGGCTCCCGGGGCGGATGGTTTGACCGCAGACATTTGCGGTAAGGCTATAGTCTATGATCCTGAACTGTTTCTAGCGCTCGCAAACAAGTGCCTGCTCCTCGGCCATTTTCCCACAACGTGGAAAGAAGCTACGGTGGTAGTCCTAAGGAAGCCAGGTAAAGAAGACTACACAAATCCGAAGTCGTACAGGCCCATAGGACTGCTACCAGTCTTAGGTAAAGTGGTCGAGAAGATGGTGATAGGACGGCTCAAGTGGCACCTGGTGCCAAAAATGAGCACCTGTCAATATGGGTTCATGCCGCAAAAAAGTACCGAGGACTCCCTCTATGATCTGATGCAACGCATACACAACAAACTTGACCAAAAGAAGCTGATAGTCATGGTATCATTGGACATAGAGGGAGCCTTCGATAGCGCGTGGTGGCCGGCCATCAGGGTGAGACTGGCGGAAGCGGGGTGCCCAGTAAACTTAAGAAGGATCATAGACAGCTACCTGGAGGATAGAACCGTCAGAGTCAGATACGCCGCTTTCGAACACACAAAACGTACAGACAAGGGTTGCGTCCAAGGTTCCATTGGCGGTCCAATGCTTTGGAACCTCCTTCTTGACCCTCTTCTTAAGGGATTGCAGCAACGGGGCGACTACGTGCAGGCTTTCGCGGACGACGTGGTTCTGCTGTTTGATGGAGATACGGCACTGGAGGTGCAGAGGCGCGCCAATGCCGCCCTCGCCTATGTTCAGGGGTGGGGTATCGAAAACAAGCTCAAATTCGCGCCACACAAAACTTGTGCGATGACCATCACGCGTAAACTTAAATTCGATACACCACGACTGAGCATGGGGGGGGTCGACATTGGCATGTCAGAAGACGTCAAGATCCTGGGACTCACAATCGACAATAAGCTTACGTTCAACAAACACGTTGCGAACACCTGCATCAAAGCGTTGAACTTTTATAAGCAATTGTCGAGAGCCGCCAGGGTCAGCTGGGGTCTGCACCCGGAGGTGATCCGAATCATCTATAGGGCAACAGTGGAGCCAGTCATGATGTATGCAGCCAGCGCCTGGGCAGGTGTGACGGAAAAACACAAGGTGAAAAAGCAACTTAACGCTGTCCAAAGGGTTTTTGCTCAGAAGCTTACAAAGGCCTACCGAACTGTCTCCCTAAATTCGGCTCTATTACTGGCTGGGATTCTGCCGCTGGACATCAGGATCCGTGAGGCGGCAGCCCTTTACGAAACCAGACGTGGAGTTCCCAAGCCGTTCCTGGGGGACAGGGAGGTAGAGTCTAGAGTGGCGTTTAGTTCGAATTCGCACCCGGCAAGGCATGTGAGCTTGGAGTTCACAAACCTGATAGACCAACAGGATGTGGAACATCACAACCAGCAGGCAGTCCGTATTTTCACGGATGGTAGCAGGATTGAGGACAAGGTCGGCGCGGCGCTATCCTTATGGAATAGCGCGGCGGAGATCAAATCCCTCAAACTTAAGCTGCCATCCCACTGCACAGTCTATCAGGCGGAACTATACGCCATATGTCGAGCCACACGGGAGATCTTAAAGCGCCACGAAGCCAGTTACGGCATATACAGCGACTCGCGTGCGGCTCTGGAGACAGTGACTAATCACGGCTCCGTTCATCCCCTAGCGACAGAAATAAGACGGAATATTGAAAAGATTCGACTCCAAAATAAAATTGTATCACTATTTTGGATTAAAGCACACGCTGGGATGGACGGAAACGAAAGAGCCGACGAGTTAGCCAAGAATGCTGCACTCAATCTAAAGCGGAAGCCCGATTACGATGCGTGTCCGATCTCATACGTCAAGCGACAAATCCGTAAGGATTCGCTTGTCGTATGGAACCGGAGATACAAATCGGAAGACAAAGCGGCCGTCACCAAGATGTTTTTTCCTGACGCAATAGAGGCCCACCAAATAGTCAGAAAGATGCTAATATCTAATCTGCTGACCCAGGTGTTAACGGGGCACGGTGGGTTCTCAGAATACTTGTACCGGTTCAAGTGTAAGGAGAGCCCATCGTGCCCATGTGACCCGGATAAAGAAGAGACGGTTCAACACGTCCTGTTAGAATGTCCTATGTATGGCCTAGCGAGGTATGAACTTGAGCAAAAACTTGACACTACCCTAATCAAAGAAAATTTACATGTTATAATTAGGAACAAAGAAAGTAGATGTATATTCATAGATTTTTGTATTAGTATATGTAATAAAGTAATCTGTAGAAATAAGAATAGGTAGATAAGTATGTTGTTTTATATATAATAAGCATATATAAGAACATTATCAAATAAGAAAAGGTAAATAAAGCTAATCTATATATATATATATATATACAATACATTGTTAAGTTCATATCTGTGTAAGCTAATAGTTAGTAAGTCCCGTAGAGAATGTAATTAGTAAAATATATTGTTATCTTAGAATAGTACCCACGAATATAAATAAGGAAAGGATAAGCAAAATATGTTAAATATATAATAAGTATATATAAGTAAAACATAAATGTAAGAAATAAATAAAAATAAAAAAGACAGTAGATATAAGATATAATGTTAAGTCTCGATGATATTACTGGAAACGACTATATAATAAATAAACAGTTTTTGATACCCTAGAATATAAGAATAAAATTTGTAAAATCAGAATTAAGAAAATAAAGGCTCTGAACAAACATCAGGGGAAACATTAGCTCGCGGGCCGGGCCTCTGCGCCCGGACAGGAAAAAAAAAAAAAAAAAAAAAAAAAAAAAAAAAAACCTAACCTAACCTAACCTAACCTAACCTAACCTAACCTAACCTAACCTAACCTAACCTAACATGAGTCCCGTTGCCGTCACCCAATCCCCAAGAGCCGTACCCCTATGGTCCGTAATGGGGGAACCCCATGCCGAACTTTTGGCGTTGAGGTCCCCCAGGACCATAACCTGCCTCGGGGCAGCCCTCCGGACCACCCCCCCTAAGATCCCCAGGAACGTCTCGAACTCCCGAAGCGGCCTATTGGGGGAGAAGTACACGGCCACCAGCACCGTGTCGTTCCCCCATCTGGCCGCCACGAATCCTGGGCCACCCTCGATCCTTGATAAGGGGGGGAGGTCCCCCATCGCCGGCACCACGATCGCCACTACTCCGTCGGTATCCCCTACCCAATTAGGTTGGGGGGGGATGAAGTAGGGCTCCGCTACAACCGTAACGCCAATTGCCCACTCCGCCATGGCCTGCATGAGCAGATCCTGAGCTCTGGCGGAGTGGTTGGCGTTTATCTGCAGGACGTCTAGATGCTGGTGTGCTGGCATTTAGACGTCCATACGGTTGTCCTCTTGGTGCCGGCTGGCGGCTGTTTCGGCTGGAGGGGGTCGGGTGGGGCGAGTGGGTCTCGGCCTCGCCTCTCTTCCCTTTGTCTCCGGTGGGGAGCATTTCGGTCCCCTCATTACGTGGTCGGCTGGGAGGCCTGCATGGTGGCATACTGCGCACCGTACTTTTTCCTCCCAGCATTCGGCTGCTTTGTGCCCCTCTGCGCCGCACCGGTAACACATCTGGCCCCGGTCCACCTTTGAGGGGCACAACTCGCGCGCGTGGCCGACACCCATGCATTTGTAGCACCGCATGGGTGCTGGTCCGACGGAGTTAATCCTGGCAGACGACCAGCCTACCAGAATCTGACCACGCTTGAGGAGGGCTTTTGCAATTCCCACCGGGCATTGCACGAGGGCCACCCCACTACCATTATAGTATGAAGGGCGAATACCCCCCACCTTAATGTGCGCCTCGGCGCATCCCCCCGCCTTGGCGACGGCAGCCGCCAGGGTCTCCCTTGTCGCCGACTCGTCTAGGCCGGCGACCTCGATAGCGGCCATCTTTTCAGGGCGGCTTACATGGGCAACGTCGCCCACGAGGACCTGCAGCTTTGCTGCGAGGCTGTCCGCCGCCCTTCCGCTATCTGTACCAGGGACCTCGATGACTCGGCCCCCCGTCACCGAGTTCCTGACCCTGACATGCTGCAGGCCTATCTCCTCCAACCTTATGCCGTTAATGGCCTTGGACATGACAGCCTGCAGCGTGGTGTCGGTGGCAACGTCCTTGCGCATGGTAATTACCACCGCTGCCGTCTTGGGGACTTCAAGTGCCTTCGGCTTTGGTGCCGCTTTCTTCTTGGGCGGCGGGGGGGGGTGGGGTAATGGCCGTAGCTTTCCCTTTTCCCTTCCTCTTCTTCTTTGCTACCTGGGCCCATGTCTCGCCCGAGGGCCCAGGTGCAGTCTCCGCTGCTGGGGCAGGCTTGCTCGCCGGGGCAGGCTTGGCTGCTGGGGCAGGCTTGGCTGCTGGGGCAGTCTTGGCCGCCGGGGCGGTGGTCTCCGGGGCCGCCGGGGCCGCTTTTTTTGCGGCCCTTTTCGGCCTGCCATCCCCGAGCCTGGCCCTGCTCTCAGGCTCGGAGGCAATTTCTCTTATGGGGGCCGTAGGGGCCTTCTTCTTTTTATCCGCCGCTAGCGGGGGGCGGATTATTGGCGCGGGGGGAAGGCGACTGGCAATCTCCTCGATCCTTGCATTCAGCATGTTACCGAGGGAGACCGTCAAGTCGCGCTTCATAGACTCCAGCATCTCCGCCAATTCCGCAGCGGCGGATTGTGGCGGCGGGGGGGCCCTAGGGGCCGGGGTCTCTCGCACCTGCTGTGGGGCCGGGGCCTGGCGCTCTGAGACGGCGGTTCTCAGGGCCTTGAGCTCCGCCGTGCAGAGAGCGAGTTGCTCCCGCATCCTCTTGTTGTCCGCCTTCAAGATGCGGATCTCCTCGCTCTCTGACCTGGAGGCGTTGACGTCCTCCATAGCCTTTAATATGGTGCGGCAGGCCCGGTTCATGGTGCCCCACACCTCACCCTTCAAGTTGCCCGACTTGCGGGCCCCCTCCATAATATCTAAAGCCGCCTGTTTGGTGGCCTCCACCGGGTCAAAGGAGACGAAAGCCTCAGACGGCGAAATCATTCTTGGGGGGGAGGATGTTCCCCCATTCCTCATTGCCCCCTTGGGGCGGAGCTCCGGGAAGTCCTTCCTATACGAGGAGGGGCCGGCGGCGACGTCAGTGTCGGAGCTGAGGTAAGTCTCAGAACTTCGGAGCTTAGCTCTTGCCAACGCCATCCCCGCGTAGGCCCCCTTGGGCTTGCCCCTCCGGGCTGATCCAACCTTAGGCCCATTATCGGGCTTTGGGTCATCCACCTGGTCCACATGCCCCCTTTTCTGGGGCTGGGAAGTAATCTCGATAGCCTCTGTGAGGCCTTCTTCCTCGGATTCGGAGGAAGAGCTTAAACATCTTTCATCCCGCTTGCGGAGGAAACCTCCCCCCTCTTCAGACGTGGCCATTCTGGCCCCGCCAACGTCCCTGCCAAATTTGGACCGAATCTGACCACCCCAGCCGAAGTTATCACGCCAAACAGAGTTTGGCTAATAAAAACGGTCAAGGGGGAGTCGGATTGGAGAAGTCCCATACAAATTTCAAAAAGCGCCTAAAAAACCGAATAGCAATCCGGTCCCTCAGGACACTTTTTGAAAAATTTTTTTGGCTGACTTCCCGTTAACGTAGCCGGGTGCCAAAAATACCAACTAATAGGGTATGAAGTCTTCTATCCCTTGGCACCCCTACTGAGACCGTAGGGTTAAACCCCGACCCTGTTTATCGACCTCCAACTCTGCCGATTTTTTTGCGTAAAAATTTTTGTATATTTTTTCACAAAATTACTAAAAATCCGATTACTTCCAAACCCTAAGGAGAAAAGCAACCGGACCTAGCCTACACGAAAATAGACTATTGGCGCTATGTCCCAACCCCAAACAGAGCGTTGGACGATAGCCGCAAAGCCGACTTTTTTTCGATTGAAAAAGGTAAACAAACCGTTTTTCAATCGAAAAATCCCAAGTTTTAATTTTCCGCTTTTTTTGGCGATAGCTCAGTCCGCAAAACACTCAGCGACACAGCGTTTTCACAGCCGTGTGCGCCTCGTGAATCCGCAACTTACGATGTATTGAACTTCGCTGTAGCTCACATAGGCTGATCGCTAAGGCAGTTAATACACCGGGTCAGTCCTCCAAAACTCGTCAACCTAACCTAACCTAACCTAACCTAACCTAACCTAACCTAACCTAACCTAACCTAACCTTTTTTTTTTTTTTTTTTTTTTTTTTTTTTTTTTTTTTTTTGTTGACCAGGTGGAAAATGCGTTACGCATACCCTCCGAACATGGGAGTGTCGGAGGGTTATGTGGGACTACACATCGCCTCTCCCTCCTCAGAGTGAGGAGGGGTAGGGAGTGCTACCCACTAAAAACCACCCGGACGTGCCCTCTCGCCGGTTTTGTTGGACACCGTGGAACCCGCGAAGGCATAGTCCACGATGTCCACCGGTGGCACCCCAGCCGTTGCCGGGGCTACCCGCGCCGAAGGGGAGAAGGGCGAGCACGCTTGGCCCTCTCCCAGACCGCTCAGTGGCTAATCACCGCAGGCAGAGGACTCCCATCCTCCACCTGCAGCCACTATGGGTTGAGTCTGGCAGCAAAACGCCGCCTCCTCAACCCAAGCCGTCTGCGCCGGAGAGGATGCGCGAGAGGATCTTCCTCGCGCTCCCGCTCCGTGGTCTCCTTTTGCGAAATGACTGTTTCGCAGAAGGAGACCACCGCCTCCCAGGACCTCTCGTTGCTCAGCATTGCCTCAACAATGCTTTGGAGCGAGAGGTCCACCCGCTGAATGGTGCGTGCCATGAGGCCACGCTCCGCGTCCCAACGACTGCACACCTCAAGGGTGTGCTGAGCGGTGTCGTCGGGACTTCCGCACTCATGGCACAGCGGGGCCGGCTCTCTTCCTATTTTGTGCAGGTAGTGACCGAAGCACCCATGCCCGGTCAGTACCTGCACGAGCCGGTACGACGTCGCGCCGACTGCCCTCTTCAGCCAAAGGTCGGCCGTTGGGAGGATCGCCTCTATGGTACGGAGACCATAAGGGGCGACCTCCAGTTGGGCCTTCCATCTGTCCCGCAGTCGGCGCTCCGTCGCGCGACGGGAGGCTGCCACCTCCTCGGGGTCCGGGCGTTCACCTGTTGTCCGGACCCTGGACCTACGTTGGTAGGTCTCTGCGTGCACCTCTGCGTCTAGCTCCCACGGGGGGGTGCACGCGAGGAGGCAGGCCGCTGCATGGGCCACCGTCATATAGGCCCTCACCATCCTGAGGGCCACGACCCGTTGTGGCCTCCGCAGCAGGGCCCTATTTCGGGCGGACAGCTTGTCCGCCCATATTGGGGCCCCATAGAGGGCCATGCTCCTTGTCACGCCGGCATATAGCCGGCGGCACAAGGAGCCCGGCCCTCCTATGTTGGGCAGAAGTCTGCCCAGCGCCGATGCGGCGCCCACGATTCGGGGAGCTAACCTCGAGAAATGCTCCCCGAAATCCCACTTGCGGTCCAATATGAGCCCCAGATATTTAATGTGGGGCTTTATTTGGACCGCTCCACCCTCCAGGGTGAGCGCCGCATTCGCGGGCAGATTCCACCCGCGCCCCCCGAAGACTATAGCCTCAGTCTTCGGGAGGCTCACCTTTAGGCCGAGCCTGGTGATCCGTTCAATCGCCAGCTCGGCCGCCACTTCCGCCCTCCGGGAGGTTTCCCGCTTGTCGCTCCCGCGCACAGCCACCATTGTGTCGTCCGCGTAGCAGACGACGAGTGTGCGCGGAAGCAGCTCCCCCCGGATTGCCCAGTCGTACCCCAGGTTCCATAAAAGTGGACCGAGCACGGAACCCTGGGGCACGCCGCAGGCCATCTGTCTCTCCCCCTGTTGCCCGTCCTTGTTTTCCCAGAGCACTACCCTCTCGGTTAGGTAGTGCTCAACAATTCGCCTTAGGTAGTGAGGCACCTCATGGTATCGAAGTGCCTCACTGATCACCCCATAGGGGAGGGTGCCAAATGCGTTTGCGATGTCTAGTGACACCGCGATGACACCCTCCCCCCTGCTCGACGCGTAGTCACAAAAGTCCTTTAGTGACTTTAGCGCGTCGAGCGTGGACCGCCCTTCCCGGAACCCGAATTGTCTATCAGAGACGTTCGGGCCGGCGGTCTCCAGGTGCTGCAGGATCCGGGAGGCCAGGATGCGTTCAAACGCTTTTCCGGCCTCATCCAGCAGCACTATGGGGCGATAGGCGGACGGGCAATCCTGTGGCCGACCCTCTTTACGGAGGAGGCATAGTCGCCCCTCCTTCCACACCCTCGGGAACCTTCCCTCTCTCAGGCAGTCATCCATGACGTGCCTGAGTCGGTCCCCCAGGTGTTCCAGGGCGACTGCGAGGACACGACCGGGAACGCCGTCCGGGCCCGGGGCTTTGTTGCAGCCCCGGAGTCGGTCTGTCACACGCTCGAACTCGTCGTCACTTATTGGTGCAACGACGAGCTCGGCCTCCGACTCCGTTCTGGGGTCGACCATCGACGGGGGAGAGATCGAGGGAGGTGGCGGAAACAGCCCCTCGACTACCCTCTGGAGGAGTTCGGGCTCCAGGGAGTCCATGGGGGGAGCGGTGCGCATTTTGTTACGCACCACCTTGTACGGCCGCCCCCATGGGTCCCTGTCCAGGGTGGCCAAGAAAGACTCGTGAGCTTCGTCCTTGGCCTTGGCGATCGCAACCTGGAGGGCCCCCTTAGCCTCTTTGAGGGCCCTGTGGAGCCCTTCCTCCTCTTCCGCACTGTGCCGCCTGCGCCTACAGTGTTGGTAGGTGCGGCGGGCACTGTTACTGGTGGACCGCAGGGCCGCAATTTCAGCGGACACTAACCTAACCTAACCTAACCTAACCTAACCTAACCTAACCTAACCTAACCTAACCTAACCTAACCTAACCTAACCTAACCTAACCTAACCTAACCTAACCTAACCTAACCTAACCTAACCTAACCTAACCTAACCTAACCTAACCTAACCTAACCTAACCTAACCTAACCTAACCTAACCTAACCTAACCTAACCTAACCTAACCTAACCTAACCTAACCTAACCTAACCTAACCTAACCTAACCTAACCTAACCTAACCTAACCTAACCTAACCTAACCTAACCTAACCTAACCTAACCTACCTGAAGAGTACCTGAAAAAGAAAGAAGAATATGAGTTGGAGGCTCGGAGGGCTGAGGTCGAGAGCTGGAAGGAGTTCTGTGGGAAACAGGACAGGGAGGGGGTCTGGGACGGCATATATCGGGTAATAGGAAGGACAAAGAAAAGGGAAGAGGACTTGCTACTGGAAAGGGAGGGAACGGTGTTGGACGCGAAGGACTCCGTAAAACTTTTAGCAGAAAAGTTTTATCCGGAGGACTTAATAGAAGAAGATAACGCCGAGCACCACCTAACCAGGGACCTAGCGGAAAAAATAAACGGAGGAGAGCATGATGACTCATGCGACCCTCCGTTCACAAAGACGGAGCTAGAAGTCGCAACAAAGTCCTTTAACCCGAAAAAAGCACCTGGAGCCGATGGTTTTACCCTCGATATTTGCAGACAGGCAATAAAAAACTGCCCAAACCTCTTCCTGGGCCTGCTGAATAAGTGCCTTGCTCTTCATTACTTTCCCAATCTGTGGAAGAGGGCGGTTGTCGTGGTCCTTAGAAAACCTGGGAAAGAAAAGTATAACGACCCGAAATCCTACAGGCCAATCGGACTTCTACCTGTTTTGGGCAAGATCTACGAGAAGATGCTGGTTGCCCGCCTCAAATTCCACTTAATACCGCGGATGAGTACCCACCAGTACGGGTTCATGCCCCAGAGGAGCACCGAAGACTCCCTCTATAACCTCATCCAAATCATCCGGACAAAATTAGACAAAAAGAAAATAGTTTTACTGGTGTCCTTGGATATAGAGGGAGCCTTTGATAGCGCTTGGTGGCCGGTTATTAGGGTCCGTCTGGCGGAGGAAAAGTGTCCACTAAATTTGAGGCGGGTAATGGACAGTTACCTAACGAACAGAACGGTCCAGGTTAGGTATGCCGGGGAGGAATGCCACAGGAAGACGAGCAAAGGTTGCGTACAAGGCTCCATTGGGGGCCCCATCTTGTGGAATTTGATCATAGATCCACTTTTAAAAGATCTCGACAAAAGGGGCTGCTATGTGCAGGCGTTTGCAGACGACGTGGTGTTGGTTTTCGATGGTGAGACAGCGCTGGAAGTAGAAGGACAGGCCAATGCCGCTCTCGAGTATGTTCGGACGTGGGGTGTCAAAAACAAGCTAAAATTCGCTCCGCACAAAACCATGGCCATGACCATAACACGGAAGCTCAAGCATGACACTCCACGCCTGAGCATGGGCGGGGTCGACATCGGCATGTCCAAAGAGATGAAAGTCCTGGGTCTCACCATCGACGACAAACTAACTTTTAATCCGCACGTAGCAAACGTCTGCCGGAAGGCCCTTAATTTCTACAAACAGCTGTCGAGAGCTGCGAAAACAGGCTGGGGCCTTCAAACCGACATCGTAAAAATCATTTATACGGCGGTGGTCGAGCCAACAATTTTGTACGCGGCTTGTGCGTGGGCGCCTGCAACGACCAAGCTTGGAATCCGTAAACAGTTAGATACTGTTCAACGGGGGTTCGCGCAAAAAATTGTTAAGTCATATAGAACGGTCTCCCTAAGCTCGGCACTATTACTCGCTGGGCTGCTTCCTATGGACATCAGAGTCAGGGAAGCAGCCTTGCTTTATGAGATAAAGAAAGGTTACACCCAGCGAGTAATAGGAGACCGGGATATGGAAAGACGAGTTGCTTTCAGCGACGCACCACACCCTGCGGAGCAGATGGGGACAGAATACACCTGCGTCGTGGACGAGGCGGCATTGGTACAGCATTACAACAACGATGGCCTGAACATTTTCACCGACGGCAGCAAGCTGGAAGGAAAGGTCGGCGCCGCATTTTCTGTATGGATTAATGCGGCGGAGACAAGTTCCCGAAAGCTAAAGCTGGACCAGTGCTGCTCCGTGTACCAGGCAGAGTTGCTGGCCCTTTACAAAGCAACTGAATATGCACTTAAATCCGCGAACCTCAGTTGCAGCATTTTTTGTGACTCGAGGTCTGCCCTCGAAACGGTGACAGACTGTCGTTCCCTCCATCCCCTCGCGGTAAACACGAAAGCCAACCTTAGAAAAATTAACAAAATGGGTAAGAATATACAATTATTCTGGATAAAGGCACACGCGGGGTTGGAGGGAAACGAGAGAGCGGACGTTTTGGCAAAGGACGCGGCGTTATACAAAAAGACCAAACCGGACTACTGCAGGTGTCCAATATCCTTCGCCAAGCGACAAATACGCCTGCTGTCGCTTGGAGAATGGAACCAGCGATACGTAGACGGTGCAACGGCATCCACCACAAAAACCTTTTTCCCAAACGCAATAAGCGCGTACCCTGTAATTAAAAAAATAACACTTGATAAATTTATCGTCCAACTTATGACAGGGCACGGCGGGTTCTCCTCGTACTTGCACCGATTTAAGTGCAAGGACAGCCCGTCGTGCGACTGCGACCCAGAACAGGAAGAGAGCGCGCTGCATATTATAACAGAATGCCCCATATATGGTAAATTGAGATTCGAAGCTGAATGTGAGATGGATCGGAATGTGAGCATAGGAAGTATTAATAAGATAATGGAAGATAAAAACATAAGATATATTTTTGTAGATTATTGTACTAAAGTAGTTAAAAGAGTAGTAAATAAGAATAAATAGGATTAGAATATTGTAACTCTTCACATGTAAGATATAAAAAATGTCAAATATAATAATAAGAAACAATGTAATGATGATTTAATTAAGAATATAGATTTTGTATAGACAATAGGAATAAGATAATAAAAATGTATAAAATAGCAATAAAATAATGTATAGAAAATAATTAAAATAAAGATCCAACTTCCATGTAGAATAAGAAATAAAGACCCCACCTGTGTAGAATTATTTAGAAGCAAAGACTCCAACCCCCATGTCGGAGGCATCATGTAGGATAGCTCGCGGGCCGGGCCTCTGCGCCCGGACAGGGAAAAAAAAAAAAAAAAAAAAAAAAAAAAAAAAACCTAACCTAACCTTACCTAACCTAACCTAACCTAACCTAACCTAACCTAACCTAACCTAACCTAACCTAACCTAACCTAACCTAACCTAACCTAACCTAACCTAACCTAATCCCAATCTGTGGAAGCAAGCGGTTGTCGTGGTGCTGAGAAAACCCGGCAAAGAAAAGTATAACGACCCGAAATCCTATAGGCCAATCGGACTCCTGCCCGTTTTGGGCAAGATCTACGAGAAGATGCTGGTTGCCCGCCTCAAATTCCACCTAATACCGCGGATGAGTACCCACCAGTACGGGTTCATGCCCCAGAAGAGCACCGAGGACTCCCTCTATAACCTTATCCAAATCATCCGAACAAAATTGGACAAAAAGAAATTGGTTTTACTGGTGTCCTTGGATATAGAGGGAGCCTTCGATAGCGCCTGGTGGCCAGTTATCAGGGTCCGTCTGGCGGAGGAAAAGTGTCCGCTAAACTTGAGGCGGGTAATGGATAGTTATCTAACGAACAGGGCGGTCCAAGTTAGGTATGCCGGCGAGGAATGCCACAGGAAAACTAGCAAGGGTTGCGTGCAAGGCTCCATTGGGGGCCCCATCTTGTGGAACCTGATCTTAGATCCACTCCTAAAAGATCTCGACAGAAAGGGCTCCTATGCGCAGGCGTTTGCAGACGACGTGGTGTTGGTTTTCGATGGTGAGACGGCGCTGGAAGTAGAAGGACAGGCCAATGCCGCTCTCGAGTATGTTCGGACGTGGGGTGTCAAAAACAAGTTGAAATTCGCTCCGCACAAAACCATGGCCATGACCATAACGCGGAAGCTCAAGTATGACACTCCACGCCTGAGCATGGGCGGGGTCGACATTGGCATGTCCAAAGAGATGAAAGTTCTGGGTCTTACCATCGACGACAAACTAACTTTTAATTCGCACGTAGCAAACGTCTGCCGGAAAGCCCTAAACTTTTACAAACAGCTGTCGAGAGCAGCGAAAACAAGTTGGGGCCTTCAAACCGATATTGTAAAAATCATCTATACGGCGGTAGTTGAGCCAACGATCTTGTACGCGGCGAGTGCGTGGGCGCCTGCTACCAATAAGCTTGGAATCCGTAAACAGTTAGATGCTGTCCAACGGGGGTTCGCACAGAAAATCGTAAAGGCATACAGAACGGTCTCCCTAAACTCGGCACTATTACTCGCTGGGCTGCTTCCTATGGACATCAGAGTCAGGGAAGCAGCCTTGCTTTATGAGATAAGAAAAGGTTACACCCAGCGAGTAATAGGAGACCGGGATATGGAAAGACGGGTTGCTTTCAGCGACGCACCACATCCCGCGGAGCAGATAGGGTCAGAATTCACCTGCGTGGTGGATGAGGCAGCACTGGTACAGCATTACAACAACGATGGTCTGAACATTTTCACCGACGGCAGCAAGCTGGAGGGAAAGGTCGGCGCCGCATTTTCTGTATGGACTAATGCGGCGGAGACAAGTTCCCGAAAGCTAAAGCTGGACCAGTGCTGCACCGTGTACCAGGCGGAGTTACTGGCCCTCTATAAAGCAACTGAATATGCACTAAAATCCGCGAACCTCAGTTGTAGCATTTTTTGTGACTCGAGATCCGCCCTTGAAACGGTGACAGACTGTCGTTCCCTCCATCCCCTTGCGGTAGACACGAGAGCCAACATTAGGAAAATCAACCAAATGGGCCAGAATATACAATTATTCTGGATTAAGGCACACGCGGGGCTGGAGGGAAACGAGAGAGCTGACGGTCTGGCAAAGGACGCGGCGTTATACAAAAAGACAAAGCCAGACTACTGCAGGTGTCCAATATCCTTCGCCAGGCGACAAATACGCCTGCTGTCGCTTGGAGAATGGAACCAGAGATACGCAGACGGTGAAACGGCATCCACTACTAAAATCTTCTTCCCGAATGCAATTAGCGCGTATCCGATAATCAAAAATATAATAATTGATAAAATTATCGTTCAATTTATGACAGGGCACGGCGGGTTCTCCTCGTACTTGTATAGATTCAGGTGCAAGGACAGCCCGTCGTGCGACTGCGACCCTGAAGTCGAAGAGAGCGCGTTGCACGTCATTACGGAATGCCCTATCTATGGGAAAATGAGATTTCAAGTTGAATGTGAGATGGATCATAAAGTTAACATAGATAGCATTAGTAAAATAATTGAAGATAAATACCAAAGAAATATCTTTATAGATTATTGTACTAAAGTAGTTAAAAGAGTAGTAAGTAAGAATAAATAGAATTAAAAATTGTAAACCTTCACATATCAGATATGAAAAGTGCCAAATATATTATAAATAAAGACAATGTAATTATAAATTAATTATGATAATTATATAGACTTGTATAGACAATAGAGATAAGACAATAAAATGCATAAAATAGTAATAAAACAATGTATAGATAATAAGAAATAAGATCCAACCTCCATGTTAGACTAATAAAATAAAGAATCACCCTGTGTACAATTATTCAGAAATAAAGACTCCGACCACCACGTCCGAGGCATCATGTAGGATAGCTCGCGGGCCGGGCCTCTGCGCCCGGACAGGAAAAAAAAAAAAAAAAAAAAAAAAAAAACCTAACCTAACCTAACCTAACCTAACCTAACCTAACCTAACCTAACCTAACCTAACCTAACCTAACCTAACCTAACCTAACCTAACCTAACCTAACCTAACCTAACCTAACCAGTCTGGCTCCAACCGCACTCCGGAGCGCCCACTTACAACCCTACCTCTACGCGAAAAAATTCGCAAAAATTTGAAAAAGTGTTTTAAAGTGCCGTGTGATACATCAAAATTTGAGGAATCACGAGGCGCACACGGCTGTGCAAACGCTGTGTCGCTAAGTGGTTTCGTCACCAAGTTATCACAGAAAAAGTGAAAATTTCAAGAATTTAAAAGTTTAAAGTGGTTTTTATTCAAGTTCTGCAGCGGTAACATATACTTTTTATGGTGCCATCTGAAAGGCCTCCAGGAGCACTATTGTTTTTCTGCCTCTCCCGATTTTTCCCGCGCAGGAGCGCGGAGATAAAGGCAGAAAAACAATAACCACGTGACCACGAGGTCGGCGATCCAGGACAGCCAGGAGGAAGCTGACAATTGGACCATTGGGACACCGCTGCAGAGATCAGGGAGGCACTTTTCGTTTAGACCTAAGTAAATTTTTGACAAAGTTAGGGTAGTTTTAAATTTTTGTAAAATTTCAAACTTTTTTATCTCGATCGACGACGTATGTTTTTTAAATTGTTTTTGTATAGATTTTAAGGATCTTTATAAAATATAAAAATTTGCACCTAGATCACTCAGCTAGTTTCTGAGAAAAAATTTTTTGAAAATTAAGGGTGACCACGAGGTACCCCTTATTATAAATTTAGAATAATTATTAATTTAAGGATAGTTCATTAAAAATTGTAGAAGGGTCTGTGCAAAATTTCAGGAAGTTACGGTGAATATTAGCGTAGCTAGGTCATTTTTAGTGCTATTTTTAGTGTTTTTTGAAATTATTAAATCAGGGGGGGATCCTATCAGCACGTGGACCATCCCAAGCCATAGTGTAGGTTCTGCCCTTTAAAACAAGTCCAAACACGGTCCAGTTCGGACATAAACTGCCGGAGATAGTCCTTGAACGGCCATTTTGGACGCCATTTTGGATTGTTTTAAACGGGCATAGCCCTCGCTAGAGTGGTCCGATTGGGACGGGGTTTTCACCGCTGATACCGTTACTTCCCCCTCTCTGATTTGATATGATCTGGTGCTCTAGGTAGAGCTCAATTTTTTGGACTCTACAATCTGTGTTGGAACCTAGACGGGGACGTGGTACATACGTCTGCCAAAATCCCGAAATTCTGGGTCCTTTACTGACCGAGATATTTCAATTACAAGTTTTGGCGGCCATTTTGTCCGCCATCTTGTAAAAACTTAAAGCGTTATATCTCGCGAACCCGCCGTCTGATTTTGACGGGATTTTCTCTGTTTAATTGACCGGTAGCAGGACTACCTGCCTGTGTATAGAAACCGACTCTACATAGAGTCGACATATTTTTATTGTTTTATAATTTTTGTTTTTATTTTATTTTTATTTTTTTGACGCGGATCGTGTTTCTTTTTGCGTTTTTTATTGCGCCGATCTTTTTAACTTAGAATAGGACTCTATAATAGTGTAAGTTGACAAAAGTTGTATTATTTTATCTTCATTTTTATTCTATTTCAAAATTATTTTCAAAATTAACGAAGTTACGGGGGTTTTTCAATATAGGCGCCATTTTGTTTCGCCATTTTGAAAAACTTTAAAGCTTCGTATCTCTGGAACTGGCCGGCCGATTTTGACGAAAATTTTTTTTTAGTTAAGTTGACTAGTAGCAGGACTACCAGCCTGTATATTAAGACAGACTCTAGGTAGAGTCTCTAATAGATTAGATTAATTAAGACATTGATTGTTTTGTTTTAGTGTATTTTAACTGTTTTATCGCTGACTCACGGACACACCTGTGAAGAGTTACATACTCTACATAGAGCACACTTGTTACGCACAAAATACATACCTGTGAAACAGCGCCCTCTTGTTAAAGTTGCCACGAAGACCACGGAGATACCTGAAACAAGAAACAAATAATTAACACATCGTAAATATAATATATAACTTATACAAACATTACATTAATAAATCTTAAATTTAAATTTAAAATACTAAGTGACCCATCTCCTAATATATAACTTATACAAACCTTAAATCAATAATTAAAAATCTTAAATTTAAATCTAAATTGTGAAGTGACGTGCCCTCTGACACATACCCGAAAATCAGAGTACATCTTGCAGTGTATCTGCATATTGTTCCCCCCGCAACGAAGCTACTCTAATACACCAGCGACATGTTTGGGATCCGCACCCCAATAAAAATGCCAGGAGACAAGGTAAGCGCAGACCCCCAGAAAACCCCTGACCAGACGGAGAAAGCAGGACCGTCTGGAGAACAGACTCAAGCCTCAGGCGTGAGGCGTAGCATTGGTGAATGGGAGTCTGGAAAAACTATCACCAAGCGTAAGGCCAACTCCACTCCAAAAAAGGCTGGGCCGGCCCCGGCGGGCAATCGTTTCGCTTTATTACAGGCGGGAGAAAGTCCGCCGGTCCCGGTAAAGCCGAAATACGTGAGCAAGACGGCAGAGGGAAGAGCCTGTCTGAACAACGCCAAAATGCAGCTTGGTAGTGCGAGAAATTTAAGGACCGAAATAAAAATTGAGGTCACGCGGTCGATAGAGAGACTATACCAGCTGGTAAAAGAGGCGGAAGCAGCAGGAACCCAACAAAAGGAAGGCGAGACCGGGGTACAGAAAGCTGGTGAGAACTTAAAAAATCCATCAGACCTGCCTTTCCCATCTCCACTATCACCGAGGATAGAATCCGAGGTCGGAAAGGAGTTAGTTATAAGGATGGAGGAACACAGTAGGCTTATAAGAGCAAACAATGAGCGTATGGAAGAGTTAAAGCAGGTGATGGAAAACCAACAGAGAGCCTTGGAGGGGGCGACTTATGCGAGTGTAGCAGCGGCGTCCAGGAGACAACCCCCGGAACAGACCGCACTACACTCTGTAGTTATTTCGTCTAAAGACGAAACAGAAACGGGAGAGGACGTATTAAACAGAATTAGGAAAGCAGTAAACGCAACAGAAGGTGGGATCGCTGTGGAAAGGATACGGAAGGCAAAGGATAGGAAAATCATAGTTGGCTGCAAAACAGAGAAAGAAAGAGACCTAGTCAAAGAAAGACTTAAAGGTGCAGAAGACCACCTAAATGTCCAGGAGGTGAAAAACAAAGACCCAATGGTGATCCTCAAAGATGTCTTCTCGTACAACGGGGATGAAGACATACTTAAGGCACTGAGGAACCAGAACCGGTCCGTTATAAAAGACCTCGATGCAAAAGACCAGAAATTGGAGATCATGTACAAGAAACGTACCAGAAACCCTCACACTAGCCACATCATATTGAGGGTGTCGCCAAAGATATGGCAAAGACTGGTCGACTCTGGTACGGTACAAATTGATCTGCAGAGGGTCAGAGTAACGGATCAGTCACCATTGGTGCAATGTTCTTTGTGCCTAGGATACGGGCATGGGAGGCGCTTCTGCAAAGAAACAGTAGAAAAATGCAGTCACTGTGGCGGACCACACATGAAGGCAGAGTGCGCGGACTGGCTAGCGGGCGCAGCCCCATCGTGCTGCAACTGCATGCACGCAAAGCTGGACCGGACCGAGCACAATGCCTTCAGTCAAGAATGTCCTATCCGGAGGAAATGGGAGTCACTGGCACGGGCAACAGTAGCATATTGCTAAGGTGGTCCCAGGTGCAAAATCCCCCCCAGTCGAAGCAAGGCCATACTACGTAGCCCAAGCAAACTTGCAAAGAAAGGAACTAGCAACACTAGAAATAATGCTTGAGGCGAACGCAAAGAAGATGGCTTTTGCACTGCTCCAGGAGCCCTATATTGGAGCGGTGGGCAGAGTGAAGGACTACAGAGGGGTGAGAATCTTCCAGTGCACAAAACAAGACGGTGGAAAAGTCAAAGCTGCAATCGCAGTATTTGACGGTGACGTAGAGGTCACCCAATGTCCGAACCTCACCACCAAAAACATTGCAGTAGTCAAAGTCAAGACCAGTGCCTGGGAGATTGCTTTGATCTCCTTCTATTTTGAACCTGACCCACAGGCTATAGGGCCTTACCTGGAGCAGCTTAAAAAGATCCAAGAGCATATAGGTGTGAAGAACCTCATCATAGGAGGAGACGCCAATGCCAAAAGTACCTGGTGGGGAAGTTCTACAGTGAACCAAAGAGGCGAAGACCTGAGTGGAACTTTGGAAGAGATGGGATTGCAGGTACTCAACGAAGGAGACACGCCGACCTTTTATACATTAAGAGGAAACAAGATATATGCAAGCATTGTCGACATCACGGCCTGCCCTACGGGGATGCTGAACCTGGTGGAGGACTGGAGAGTTGAAGAGGGGTTGACGAGCTCCGACCACAATGCCATTACCTTTAAAATTAGACTTAAAAAAGCCAAGGGAATGGATATTAAGAGAACTACAAGAATTTACAATAGTAAAAAAGCAAACTGGAGCCAGTTTCATGAGAAACTGGCCAGTTTGCTAGAAGAAAATAAAATAAACAAAGCCGAAATTGATAAAATAGAAAATAAACTAGAACTGGAAAGAAAGGTAGAAACATACATAAATATAATAATAGAAACATGTAATAGTACTATACCAAAAAAGAAAACAAGAAACATACTTACCTTTCCTTGGTGGTCGGAGGAACTCGTCAAACTCAAGAAGGAGGTCACCACCAGGAGGCGTAGAATCCGATGTGCAGCGCCAGTCCGGAAAAAAAAGGTCATCGAAGAGTACCTGCAATCAAAAGAAAAATATGAGTCAGCAGCCAAGGAAGCCCAGGTACAAAGCTGGAAGAATTTCTGCGAAAAACAGGACAAGGAAGGAGTCTGGGAAGGCATCATGAGAGTCATGAGAAAGACCACAAAAAGGCAAGAGGACCTACCCTTAGTAAAGGCGGGGAAAACTGTGAACTCGAAAGAATCAGCAATAATGTTGGCAGAGACATTCTACCCGGAGGACTTGGAAAGCCAGGACAACGCAGACCACCGTCGAATCAGAGAAATAGGCAAACGTGTAAACGACTGGGTCAATGGTGAACAACATGACCCACCGTTTACAATAGAAGAGCTAAAATTCGCGGTGAAAAGCTTTAATCCCAAGAAAGCCCCGGGTAGTGATGGTATCACAGCCGATATATGCTACCACGCTGTCACGCAGGATCCACTATCTTTCCTGGCTCTAGCAAACAAATGCCTGAATCTCCAGCATTTTCCTAAAATCTGGAAGGAAGCTGTAGTAGTGGTCCTCAGAAAACCCGGCAAAGAGGACTACACAAACCCGAAATCATACAGGCCTATAGGCCTATTACCGGTGATGGGAAAGGTCTTGGAAAAAATGATGATAGGGCGCATAAAATGGCATATTATTCCAAGAATTAGTACTCGCCAATACGGCTTTATGCCCCGAAGGAGCACCGAGGACTCCCTCTATAATCTAATGCAGCACATACACGAAAAACTAAAAAACAAGAAGCTTATTACGTTGCTATCATTGGATATAGAGGGAGCCTTCGACAACGCATGGTGGCCCGCAATAAGAGTCAGAATGGCTGAGGAAAAATGTCCCGTGAATATAAGAAGAATGTTGGACAGCTACTTACAGGATAGAAAGGTAAGAGTTAGGTACGCTGGGCAAGAACAGGTGCGTAATACGAGCAGGGGGTGTGTTCAGGGGTCCATAGGTGGTCCAATACTGTGGAACCTCTTGCTCGATCCACTATTGAAGGGATTGGAGAGCTTCGGCTATTACAATCAGGCATTTGCCGATGATGTCGTGTTGGTTATTGACGGCGACACAGCATTAGAAGTACAAGAACAAGCAAATGCCGCTCTCGCCTATGTTCAGAAGTGGGGTGTACAAAACAAGTTAAAATTTGCGCATCAGAAGACCAAAGCAATGGTCATAACAAATAAGCTGAAATACGACACACCACTGCTGAACATGAGCGGGATAGGCATCGACATGTCAAGCGAGATCAAGATCCTGGGGCTCATCATAGATCACAAATTGACCTTCAACAGCCATACATCCTACGTTTGTAAGAAGGCTTTAAATATTTACAAACAGCTGTCTAGAGCCGCCAGGATCAGTTGGGGTCTACATCCAGAAGTGATACAAATAATATATGGAGCAGTTGTGGAGCCGTTGATCATGTATGCGGCCAGCGTCTGGGCGCCGGCAACCAAAAAACAGGGTCTGCAAAAACAGCTCAACGCAGTCCAGAGAGGTTTCGCCCAGAAGCTGTGCAAGGCGTACCGCACAGTCTCCCTGAACTCGGCACTGTTGCTGGCTGGGAGACTTCCACTGGACCTCAGAATACAAGAGGCAGCTGCCCTGTACCAGGCCAAGAGGGGAGTACCTCAGCCAGTGATAGGGGACAGGGAGATGGAAACAATGGTTCCATATGACGAGTCTCCCCATCCAGCTAACCATACGAGCCTGGAGTTCATGAGCCTGGTACACCAAGAGGACGTGGATAACCACAACACTCAAGCAGTCAGAATATTCACCGATGGCAGTAAAATTGAGGGCAAGGTCGGAGCTGCATTGTCCTTTTGGGAAGACGCAACCGAGACCAAAACCCTCAAGTTGAAGCTGGCATCGTACTGCACGGTGTATCAGGCGGAACTGCTGGCCATATGTAGGGCCACCGCTGAGATTCTAAAGCGCTCCGAGGACACTTTTGGAATTTACAGCGATTCCAAATCTTCGCTGGAAACCGTCACTAACCAATACGCCATTCATCCTTTGGCTGTGGAGGCTCGAAAAAACCTCAGGACCGGCAAACTCCAGAAGAAGGATATATCCTTGTTCTGGATCAAAGCACACGCCGGTCTTGAGGGAAACGAACGAGCGGACAGCCTGGCAAAGGAGGCGGCTCTTAGGTCGAAAAGAAAGCCGGACTACGAGGAATGCCCGGTTTCATTTATCAAGAGACAAATCCGCTTGAAGTCGATTGATGAATGGAACCGGAGATATAAACAGGGACAGACGGCATCGGTCACAAGGATGTTTTTACCCGACGCGGCACAGGCTTTTAAGATTGTCAAACAACTGCAACCTACAAACTTAGTGACCCAAGTAATGACAGGGCACGGTGGGTTCTCAGAATACTTGAACAGGTTCAAGTGTAAGGAGAGCCCATCGTGCATCTGCGAACCAGATGTCGGTGAGTCAGTGAACCATATTCTTTTCGAGTGTCCGGTTTTTGGCTTAAGGAGATACGAAGCGGAGCAGATGCTCGATGCAGAAATTAATCCTGAAAATGTGAAATTCTTAATGTTAAACAAGGCCAAAAGAGATATATTTATAAATTACTGTGTAAAAATAGCGAAACAGGTTGTGGTCAGAAATAAATAGATAAGTAATATATGATGAATATATATTATTAAATATATATAACAGCATATAATAAATTAGAATAAGTAAAGTATAGTAAACTAGTACAGTAAGGACTTAATATAAGAATAGGAATATAGTGGAAAAAACTTTAGGAAAAAGACATTCAAGTTAGTTAGTTCTTCTCCTTTTTTCTGTGTTATCTGTATTTTGTAAAAAGTTTTCGTAAATTGTTAACATCGCATATATGTAATAATTTAGTAATAGAACTTAGTATATAAGAAAAATGATGTTAATATTAAGGAACAAGTAAAATGTAAATAAGATTAGATGTATTTAGCTGTAAAAAGTATGTAACGCCCAATGGCATGCGGGCAGCGAATAAAATAAATTTGAATTTTATTAAAGTCTCTGACTAAGTCAGAGGGTAGACGTCTACATAGTGCCATTTTGAGATGGTGGTACGGGTAGGGAAAAAAAAAAAAAAAAAAAAAAACCTAACCTAACCTAACCTAACCTAACCTAACCTAACCTAACCTAACCTAACCTAACCTAACCTAACCTAACCTAACCTAACCTAACCTAACCTAACCTAACCTAACCTAACCTAACCTAACCTAACCTAACCTAACCTAACCTAACCTAACCTAACCTAACCTAACCTAACCTAACCTAACCTAACCTAACCTAACCTTTTTTTTTTTTTTTTTTTTTTGTTGACCAGGTGGAAAATGCGTTACGCATACCCTCCGAACATGGGAGTGTCGGAGGGTTATGTGGGACTACACATCGCCTCTCCCTCCTCAGAATGAGGAGGGGTAGGGAGTGCTACCCACTAAAAACCACCCGGACGTGCCCTCTCGCCGGTTTTGTTGGACACCGTGGAACCCGCGAAGGCATAGTCCACGATGTCCACCGGTGGCGCCCCAGCCGTTGCCGGGGCTTCCCGCGCCGAAGGGGAGATGGTCGAGCACGCTTGGCCCTCTCCCAGACCGCTCAGTGGCTAATCACCGCAGGCAGAGGACTCCCATCCTCCACCTGCAGCCACTATGGGTTGAGTCTTGCGGCAAACCGCCGCCTTCTCAACCCAAGCCGTCTGCGCCGGAGAGGATGCGCGAGAGGATCTTCCTCGCGCTCCCGCTCCGCGGTCTCCTTTTGCGAAATGACTGTTTCGCAGAAGGAGACCACCGCCTCCCAGGACCTCTCGTTGCTCAGCATTGCTTCAACAATGCTTTGGAGCGAGAGGTCCACCCGCTGAATGGTGCGTGCCATGAGGCCACGCTCCGCGTCCCAACGACTGCACACCTCAAGGGTGTGCTGAGCGGTGTCGTCGGGACTTCCGCACTCATGGCACAGCGGGGCCGGCTCTCTTCCTATTTTGTGCAGGTAGTGACCGAAGCACCCATGCCCGGTCAGTACCTGCACGAGCCGGTACGACGTCGCGCCGACTGCCCTCTTCAGCCAAAGGTCGGCCGTTGGGAGGATCGCCTCTATGGTACGGACACCATAAGGGGCGACCTCCAGTTGGGCCTTCCATCGGTCCCGCAGTCGGCGCTCCGTCGCGCGACGGGAGGCTGCCATCTCCTCGGGGTCCGGGCGTTCGCCTGTTGTCCGGACCCTGGACCTACGTTGGTAGGTCTCTGCGTGCACCTCTGCGTCTAGCTCCCACGGGGGGGTGCACGCGAGAAGGCAGGCCGCCGCGTGGGCCACCGTCATATAGGCCCTTACCATCCTGAGGGCCACGACCCGTTGTGGCCTCCGCAGCAGGGCCCTATTTCGGGCGGACAGCTTGTCCGCCCATATTGGGGCCCCATGGGCCATGCTCCTTGTCACGCCGGCATATAGCCGCCGGCACAAGGAACCCGGCCCTCCTACATTGGGCAGAAGTCTGCCCAGCGCCGATGCGGCGCCCACGATTCGGGGAGCTAGTCTCGAGAAATGCTCCCCGAAATCCCACTTGCGGTCCAATATTAGCCCCAGATATTTAATGTGGGGCTTTATTTGGACCCCTCCACCCTCCAGGGTGAGCGCCGCACTTGCGGGCAGATTCCACCCGCGCCCCCCGAAAACTATAGCCTCAGTCTTCGGGAGGCTCACCTTTAGGCAACCTAACCTAACCTAACCTAACCTAACCTAACCTAACCTAACCTAACCTAACCTAACCTAACCTAACCTAACCTAACCTAACCTAACCTAACCTAACCTAACCTAACCTAACCTAACCTAACGCACTGGCGGCGGCAACTGAAGAGGCGCTAAAAGGAAACAAACCAAGCTGCAGCATCTTTAGTGACTCGCGCTCAGCCCTAGAAACGGTGGCTAACTTCCCCCCACCCCCTTGCAGCCCAGATTCGAGAATCAATAACAAAGCTCAGAGATCAAAACAAAATGCTGAAGCTATTTTGGGTAAGGGCACACATGGGGTTGGAGGGAAATGAGAGAGCCGACGAATTGGCAAAGAGCGCAGCACTGACACTAAAAGTCAAGCCAAAGTACGACAGCTGCCCGGTCTCATTTGCCAAGCGAGAACTCAGAAGAGACTCGCTTGGCGAATGGAACAATCGCTACATGAGTGCAAAGCAAGGTGCTGTCACCAGAACCTTCTTCCCAAATGCAATCGCGGCACACAGAGTCATTAAAAATATAGATCTAACTCCCACCACAGTCCAACTCTTCACAGGGCACGGCGGGTTCTCCTCATACTTGCATCGCTTCAAGTGTAAGGAGAGTCCGTCATGCCCCTGCGATCCCGATGTCGAGGAAGATGTCCTACACTTGATTTGTGACTGCCCCAGATTCGGAGCAGTACGTGCAGATACGGAAATCGAAATAGGAATAGATATTAGTATAGGAAATTTGGCAATTATATTAGATAGTACAGATAGTAGAGATAAGTTTTTAAAGTATTGTTGTAAAATAGTTAATGTAGCAATTAAAAGAAATAAGTAGCAATAAGGGAACACAATTGTATAATATTAGGTTATATAATTGTGTCCATATATATTAAAATGTATTAGCAGTTAAGTAAGTATGTAAAATATTTAAATAAATAAATACCTCTGTAACTTAGCCATAAGGAATGATGTTAAATATTGAATAAAAAATACCCTAGTTGTTTTTAATCCTCTATAAAATAAAAAGGTAGAGTAAATAAAGTAAGAATGTGGATGTAAACAAGAAAGACACAGTATGAGGCATGAAAGTGCGAGAAGCATTAATGCGAGAACTGGTATGCAAGAGTTGTGCAAAAAATGTGCCTGGCAACGCCAGGGGAACTAGAATTAAAAAAAAAAAAAAAAAAAAAAAAAAAAAACCTAACCTAACCTAACCTAACCTAACCTAACCTAACCTAACCTAACCTAACCTAACCTAACCTAACCTAACCTAACCTAACCTAACCTAACCTAACCTAACCTAACCTAACCTAACCTAACCTAACCTAACCTAACCTAACCTAACCTAACCTAACCTAACCTAACCTAACCTAACCTAACCTAACCTAACCTAACCTAACCTAACCTAACCTAACCTAACCTAACCTAACCTAACCGGCGAGCGGCTGGGAATAGGTTTCTGCCGAACCGGGACTAGAAGTCACTTTTCGATTTCACCCGGCTTGGCAGCACTCATAAATGGGAGCACATCCAAAACGACCATGAGTCGCAAAGTTTACAGCGCGTTACCTGAAACGGAAGTGGCGGGCCACCGATGCCGACTAGTCCGATCGCACAACAAGACGATCGTTCTGCTCGCATTGGAAGGCAACTACACCCCTTTCGCACAGGCATGTTCGATGCTCACCATGTTGGGAGAAACGGGCGGAGGAGCGGAAGATCCCCGTGTAATAAGTGTAGATGCGATGACGGTCGGGTATGAGCAGGGAGAAGTCGTAGACCGGCTATGCTGTTTAAAAGCCTCAGAACAACACGAGGTGGTCGTGTACGAAGACAGAGGAGAAAACCTAAACTTCCTCAAAGCACACGACCCAAAAACAGCAACCGATAGCTGGGGACATCCCATGCCAACCTCGATCAGCGGATCCGAACGTGTCCAACAGAAAGCAGCCGCCGAAAAAACTGCACTACATCAAAGCAGTGTGCAGGAGCAAAAGAAGAGAGCCAAAGTCGGAGGCCATCTCAAAGGATTTCTAGACACCTTCAGCTCGATGCTGCAAGGGCTGTCAGGAAATCCTTTTCCAACAATGAGATCGAAAGACAAAGAGGCACTCGTAGAAGCTCCAGCAAAAAAGGCGAAACTCAAAGCTCCACTAACTACAGTAATACCTAAGTCCAAAATCCCAACAAAACCGGCACCAACGCAGGAGAAAAGAACTAGAGCCGACATGGGGCAGGTCGTTCCACCTCGTCTAGTAAATGCAACGTCACCGCAGGATCACGCGTACAACGCCTTCCTCGAGTTTCTAGCTATCACCAAAGCAACCGCAGATGTCAACCTCGGAGTGTGCAAAACCATCTTGCAACACTTTGAGCAGGGCAATGCGAAACTGCTAGAGGAGAAACTCGAGGAGGCAGAGGCTGCCATATACAACAACGGCAATTCCCAAGTCATAAAGGGAAAAATGTCAGGTAGTTATATGGCGGCTTACAACGCGACCAGTGGTTTTGTGGAGATGTGCATTGAGGGAACCGAGAGCGGAGCACCTAAGTTCAATACCCCACAAGGAGATCCCTTAGTTGTTGTCGCAAAGTGCACAAGGATCCTACTGGATGACAGGATTCTCGATATGGCGAAAACCATATCGGGTAATCAGGACACTGCATCCGGCTGGAAGGACTGGGCACTACCAACAATTGAGTGGGTCAATGGAGTACCGGGGTGTGGAAAGACAACCTGGGTGGTAGGACACTTTGATGCTGACAAGGACGCCATCATCACCACAACATCAAATGCAGCTAGCGACCTAAGGGAGAAGCTAGCGCCTCGTGTTGGTGGCCTTGTCAAGACCAGGGTACGCACCATGGCTTCAGTCTTGGTGAATGGCTTCAGAGAGTCCGACAAATTCAACCGTCTCATGGTTGACGAGGCTCTCATGAACCACTTCGGAGCCATAGTCATGGCTGCCAAGCTGTGTGATGCCAAAGAAATGGTCCTCATCGGAGATGTCAACCAACTACCTTATATCGACAGAGAAAATCTCTTCGAACTGAGGTACTGCCGCCCAAACCTGGTAGCAAACATCAGCCAGGAGTTGCTCTGCACACACCGGAACCCCTTGGACGTCGCCTACGCCCTACGTGAGGTTTACTCCGGGATTTACTCCTCAACCCTAAAAGCTCACTCGTTGAAGGTGAAAACCTACACTGGTGCCCAAATACCGTTTACGCTCCCCAACACGCTTTTTCTAGTCCATACTCAGGGCGAAAAGGAAAGCCTCACTGGACAGGGCTGTGGTGAAGGCACAGGTTCGCGAACGCTCACCATCCATGAAGCGCAGGGGTTAACGTTCGAAACAGTAATCATTGTTCAAACTAAGGGCAGAACAATCGGTTTACATCAGAGCGTTCCCCATGCGGTAGTAGCAGTGTCACGGCACACCACCAGCTGTACCTACTACACCGATGATGACAACGACGCAATAGGGTACTTCATCAAGAGAGCTATGGCCGCGTCCACTAAGAAGATCTTGGAGTATAATCTTAAAATGTCAATAAAGCACCGAAACGCAGCGGTCGTCGACAAGTTGGCTCAGGAGATGAGGTGTGCCAATTTGTAAACTAAAGTTGTAATAAGTTGTAAGTTGTCCATAGTAAAGTTAATGTCAATGTTATCAATAATATATTAATTGTAAGTAATTAAATGTCATAATGTTGTAAATCAATCATTTCAATTGTAAGTAAAAATAATTTTAAGTAAATTTCCATAATGAAAAGAACACAAACTACAAAAAAGAACAGAACACACTGTAAAGAAACAAAAGCCTATATTTAAATAAAAAAAAAAAAAAAAAAACAAAAAAAAAAAAAACATAAAAACAAAAAAAAAAAAAAACAAAAAAAAAAAAAAAAAAAAAAAAAAAAAATATATATAGAATCAAAAGAATAAGTAAATTTTTCCTTAGAAATATATATGTTACATTAAAATCTTAAAATTTATATAGAGTCAATAATATAAGTCTTTTTCCTTACTGAGTAAGCTTTTGTCAATATAAGTAGTAATAAAGTTAATAAATAAAAATAACAAAATAAAAAAAAGCACGGACCACTGAGTCTGTGGAGAGCAGCTGTAATAATAAAAAAAAAAAAAAAAAAAAAAAAAAAAAAAAAAACCTAACCTAACCTAACCTAACCTAACCTAACCTAACCTAACCTAACCTTTTTTTTTTTTTTTTTTTTGTTGACCAGGTGGAAAATGCGTTACGCATACCCTCCGAACATGGGAGTGTCGGAGGGTTATGTGGGACTACACATCGCCTCTCCCTCCTCAGAATGAGGAGGGGTAGGGAGTGCTACCCACTAAAAACCACCCGGACGTGCCCTCTCGCCGGTTTTGTTGGACACCGTGGAACCCGCGAAGGCATAGTCCACGATGTCCACCGGTGGCGCCCCAGCCGTTGCCGGGGCTTCCCGCGCCGAAGGGGAGAAGGGCGAGCACGCTTGGCCCTCTCCCAGACCGCTCAGTGGCTAATCACCGCAGGCAGAGGACTCCCATCCTCCACCTGCAGCCACTATGGGTTGAGTCTGGCGGCAAAACGCCGCCTTCTCAACCCAAGCCGTCTGCGCCGGAGAGGATGCGCGAGAGGATCTTCCTCGCGCTCCCGCTCCGCGGTCTCCTTTTGCGAAATGACTGTTTCGCAGAAGGAGACCACCGCCTCCCAGGACCTCTCGTTGCTCAGCATTGCTTCAACAATGCTTTGGAGCGAGAGGTCCACCCGCTGAATGGTGCGTGCCATGAGGCCACGCTCCGCGTCCCAACGACTGCACACCTCAAGGGTGTGCTGAGCGGTGTCGTCGGGACTTCCGCACTCATGGCATAGCGGGGCCGGCTCTCTTCCTATTTTGTGCAGGTAGTGACCGAAGCACCCATGCCCGGTCAGTACCTGCACGAGCCGGTACGACGTCGCGCCGACTGCCCTCTTGAGCCAAAGGTCGGCCGTTGGGAGGATCGCCTCTATGGTACGGACACCATAAGGGGCGACCTCCAGTTGGGCCTTCCATCGGTCCCGCAGTCGGCGCTCCGTCGCGCGACGGGAGGCTGCCATCTCCTCGGGGTCCGGGCGTTCACCTGTTGTCCGGACCCTGGACCTACGTTGGTAGGTCTCTGCGTGCACCTCTGCGTCTAGCTCCCACGGGGGGGTGCACGCGAGAAGGCAGGCAGCCGCGTGGGCCACCGTCATATAGGCCCTTATTATCCTAATGGCCACGACCCGTTGTGGCCTCCGCAGCAGGGCCCTATTTCGGGCGGACAGCTTGTCCGCCCATATTGGGGCCCCATAGAGGGCCATGCTCCTTGTCACGCCGGCATATAGCCGCCGGCACAAAGAACCCGGCCCTCCTACATTGGGCAAAAGTTTGCCCAGCGCCGATGCGGCGCCCACGATTCGGGGAGCTAGTCTCGAGAAATGCTCCCCGAAATCCCACTTTCGGTCCAATATTAGCCCCAGATATTTAATATGGGGCTTTATTTGGACCGCTCCACCCTCCAGGGTGAGCGTCGCACTCGCAGGCAGGTTCCACCCGCGCCCCCCGAAAACTATAGCCTCAGTCTTCGGGAGGCTCACCTTTAGGCCGAGCCTGGTGATCCGTTCAATCGCCAGCTCGGCCGCCACTTCCGCCCTCCGGGAGGTCTCCCGCTTGTCGCTCCCGCGCACAGCCACCATTGTGTCGTCCGCGTAGCAGACGACAAGTGTGCGCGGAAGCAGCTCCCCCCGGATTGCCCAGTCGTACCCCAGGTTCCATAGAAGTGGACCGAGCACAGAACCCTGGGGCACGCCGCAAGCCATCACTCTCTCCCCCCGTTGCCCGTCCTTCTTTTCCCAGAGCACTACCCTCTCGGATAGGTAGTGCTCCACAATCCGCCTCAGGTAGTGAGGCACTTCATGGTATCGAAGTGCCTCACTGATCACCCCATAGGGGAGGGTGCCAAATGCGTTTGCGATGTCTAGTGACACCGCGATGACACCCTCCCCCCTGCTCGACGCGTACTCACAGAAGTCCCTCAGTGACTTCAGCGCGTCGAGCGTGGACCGTCCTTCCCGGAACCCGAATTGTCTGTCAGAGACGTTCGGGCCGGCGGTCTCCAAGTGCCGCAGGATCCGGGAGGCCAGGATGCGTTCAAACGCTTTCCCGGCCTCATCCAGCAGCACTATCGGGCGATAGGCAGAAGGGCAATCCGGCGGCCGACCCTCTTTCCGTAGGAGGCATAGTCGCCCCTCCTTCCACACCCTCGGGAACCTTCCCTCTCTCAGGCAGTCATCCATGACATGCCTGAGACGGTCCCCTAGGTGTTTCAGGGCGACTGCGAGGACGCGACCGGGAACGCCGTCCGGGCCCGGGGCTTTTTTGCAGCCCCGGAGTCGGTCTATCACTCGATCGAACTCGTCGTCACCTATCGGTTGGACGTCGAGCTCGGCCTCTGACTCTATCGTGGGGTCGACCGGGTCGGCCATCGACGGGGGAGAGATCAAGGGGGCTGGCGGAAATAGCCCCTCGACTACCCTCTGGAGGAGTTCGGGCTCCAGGGAGTCCATGGGGGGAGCGGTGCGCATTTTGTTACGCACCACCTTGTACGGCCGCCCCCATGGGTCCCTGTCAAGGGTGGCCAAGAACGACTCGTGAGCTTCGTCCTTGGCCTTGGCAATCGCCACCTGGAGGGCCTTCTTAGCCTCTTTGAGGGCCCTGTGGAGCCCTTCTTCCTCTTCTGCAGTGTGCCCTCTGCGCCTACAGTGTTGGAAGGCGCGGCGGGCACTGTTACTGGTGGACCGCAGGGCCGCTATTTCTGCGGACCACCAGTATACACTCTTACGGGCGAAACGGCGACCAGCCCGAGGCATGGCCGCGTCGCACACCCTCTGTATTGCGACGCGGAACTGTGCCGCCCTTTCTTCAACTCCGAGGGTGACGGGTGGGGCAGCACACCACTCCTCCACCATGGCCGCCTCGTTCGCCTTGTCCCTGTCCAAATGGACCAGGGACCACTTCGGGAACTTCCGCCCCCTCCTGGCACTGCCCGTGATGGGTGCCGGTGGAACCCCTGCTTTGGAGACCCTCATCCTGATATACAGGTGGTCTGAGAGGGTCTCAACATCCTCCAGGACACGCCAATTCGTGACGCGTGCAGCTATGGCAGGGGTCGCGAACGTGACGTCCACGATTGACCCCCCCTGCCGCCGCACGCAGGTGTTCGCGGTGCCCTGGTTTAGGACCACGAGTCCCGTTGCCGCCACCCAATCCTCAAGAGCCGTACCCCTATGGTCCGTAATGAGGGAACCCCATGCCGAGCTTTTGGCGTTGAGATCCCCCAGTACCATAACCTGCCTCGGGGCAGCCCTCCGGACCACCCCCCCTAAGATCCCCAGGAACGTGTCGAACTCCCGGAGCGGCCTATTGGGGGAGAAGTACGCGGCCACCAACACCGTGTCGTTCCCCCATCTGGCCGCCACGAATCCTGGGCCACCCTCGATCCTTGATAAGGGGGGGAGGTCCCCCATCGCCGGCACCACGATCGCCACTACTCCGTCGGTGTCCCCTACCCAATTAGGTTGGGGGGGAATGAAGTAGGGCTCCGTTACCACCGTAACGCCAATTTCCCACTCCGCCATGGCCTGCATGAGCAGATCCTGAGCTCTGGCGGAGTGGTTGGCGTTTATCTGCAGGACGTCTAGATGTTGGTGTACTAACATTTAGACGTCCATATTGTTTTCCTCTTGCTGCCGGCTGGCGGCTGTTTCGGCTGGAGGGGGTCGGGTGGGGCGGGTGGGTCTCGGCCTCACCTCTCTTCCCTTTGTCTCCGGCGGGGAGCATTTCGGTCCCCTCATTACGTGATTGGCTGGGAGGCCTGCATGGTGGCATACTGCGCACCATACTTTTTCCTCCCAGCATTCGGCTGCTTTGTGCCCCTCTGCGCCGCACCGGTAGCACATCTGGCCCCGGTCCACCTTTGAGGGGCACAACTCGCGCGTGTGGCCGACACCCATGCATTTGTAGCACCGCATGGGTGCTGGTCCGACGGAATTAATCCTGGCAGACGACCAGCCTACCAGGATCCGACCGCGCTTGAGGAGGGCTTTTGCAATTCCCACCGGACATTGCACGAGGGCCACCCCACTACCGTCATAGTATGTAGGGCGAATGCCCCCCACCTTAACGTGTGCCTCGGCGCATCCCCCCGCCTTGGCGACGGCAGCCGCCAGGGTCTCCCTTGTCGCCGACTCGTCTAGGCCGGCGACCTCGATAGCGGCCATTTTTTCAGGGCGGCTTACACGGGCCACGTCGCCCACAAGACCCTGCAGCTTTTCTGCAAGGCTGTCCGCCGCCCTTCCGCTATCTGCTCCAGGGACCTCGATGACTCGGCCCCCCGTCATCGAGTTCCTGACC
This sequence comes from Philereme vetulata, assembly GCA_918857605.2. Taxonomy (NCBI): domain Eukaryota; kingdom Metazoa; phylum Arthropoda; class Insecta; order Lepidoptera; family Geometridae; genus Philereme; species Philereme vetulata. Next base: position 8,286,733 of record OU975459.1, on the reverse strand, counting down.
CTGACATGCTGCAGGCCCATCTCCTCCAAGCTTATGCCGTTAATGGCCTTGGACATGACAGCTTGCAGCGTGGTGTCGGTGGTAATATCCTTCCTCATGGTGATTACCACCGCTGCCGTCTTGGGGACTACCAGACCCTTCTGCTTTGGTGCCGCTTTCTTCTTGGGCGGCGGGGGGGGTGGGGGAGTGGCCGTAGCCTTTCCCTTTCCCTTCCTCTTCTTTTTTCCTGCTACCTGGGCCCATGTCTCGCCCGGGGGCACAGGTGCAGTCTCCACTGCTGGGGCAGGCTTGCTTGCCGGGGCAGGCTTGGCTGCTGGGGCAGGCTTGGCTGCCGGGACAGTCTTGGCTGCCGGGGCAGTGGTTTCCTGGGCCGCCGGGGCCGCTTTTTTTGCGGCCCTTTTCGGCCTGCCATCCCCGAGCCTGGCCCTGCTCTCGGGCTCGGAGGCAACTTCTCTCGTTGAGGCCGGTGGGGCCTTCTTCTTTTTATCCGCCGCTAGCGGGGGGCGGATTATTTGTGCGGGAGGAAGGCGACTGGCGATACCCTCGATTCTGGCATTAATCATGTCACCGAGGGAGACCATCAAGTCGCGCTTCATGGTGTCCAGCATCTCCGCCAACTCCGCAGCAGCGGATTGTGTCGGCGGGGGAGCCCTAGGGGCCGGGGTCTCTTGCACCGACTGCGGGGCCGGGGCCTGGCGCTCAGAGAAGGCAATTCTTAGGGCCTTAAGCTCCGCTGTGCAGAGAGCGAGTTGCTCCCGCATTCTTTTGTTGTCCGCCTTCAGGATGCGGATCTCCTCGTTCTCTGACCTGGAGGCGTCAAGTTCCTCCATGGCACTTAGTATGGTGCGGCAGGCCCGGTTCATGGTGCCCCACACCTCACCCTTCAAGTTGCCCGACTTGCGGGCCCCCTCCATTATTTCAACTGCCGCTTGTTTGGCAGCCTCCACCGGGTCAGAGAGGAGAACCTCCGACGGGGGCGTCAATATCTTTCGTGGTGGGGAGGTAGTTCCCCCACTCCCTCTCCCCATTGTTCCCTTGGAGCGGAGCTCCGGGAAGTCCTTCCTATACGAGGAGGGGCCGGCGGCGACATCTGTGTCGGAGCTGAGGTAATTCTCCGAACCTTGGAGCTTACCTCTTGCCGACGCCATCCCCGCGTAGGCCCCCTTGGGCTTGCCCCTCCGGGCTGTTCCAACCTTAGGCCCATTATCGGGCCTTGCGTCATCCGCCTGGTCAACATGCCCCCTCTTCTGGGGCTGAGAAGCCATCTCAATCGCCTCTGTGAATTCTTCCTCGGATTCAGAGGAAGAATCCAAAAATCTTTCGTCCCACTTGCGGTGGGAACCCCCCCCCCCTCTTCAGACGTGGTCATTATGGCCCCGCCAACGTCTCTGCCAAATTTGGACCAAGTCCGACAACCCCAGCCGAAGTTATCACCCCAAACAGAGTTTGGTTAAAAAAAAAACGGTCAAGGGGGAGTCGGCTTGGAGAAATCCTATACAAATTTCAAAAAGCGCCTAAAAAACCGAATAGCAATCCGGTCCCTTAGGACACTTTTTGAAAAAATTTTTTTGGCAGACTTCCCGTCAACGTAGCCGGGTGCCAAAAATAACAACTAATAGGGGCTGAAATCCCCTATCCCCTGGTACCCCTACTGAGACCGTAGGGGTAAACCACAACCTAGATATTCAGACCCAAACTTTGCCGACTTTTTTGTGCAAAATTTTTTCCCTAATTTTACATAAAATTACTAAAAATCCGATTACTTCCAAACCCTGAGAGAAAAAGCAACCGGACCTAGCCTACACGAAAATTGATTATTGCCGCTATGTCCTAACCCAAAAAAATGCGTAGAACGATAGCCGCAAAGCCGACTTTTTTTCGATTGAAAAAGGTAAACAAACCGTTTTTCAATCAAAAAATCCCGACTTGTAACTTTCCGCTTTTTTTGTCGATAGCTCAGTCCGCAAAACACTTAGCGACACACCGTTTTCACAGATGTGTGCGCCTCGTGAATCCGCAACTTACGATGTATTGAACTTCGCTGTAGCTCTCATAGGCTGATCGCTAAGGCAGTTAATACACCGGGTCAGACCTCCAAAACTCGTCAACCTAACCTAACCTAACCTAACCTAACCTAACCTAACCTAACCTAACCTTTTTTTTTTTTTTTTTTTTTTTTTTTTTTTTTTTTTTTTGTTGACCAGGTGGAAAATGCGTTACGCATACCCTCCGAACATGGGAGTGTCGGAGGGTTATGTGGGACTACACATCGCCTCTCCCTCCTCAGAGTGAGGAGAGGTAGGGAGTGCTACCCACTAAAAACCACCCGGACGTGCCCTCTGGCCGGTTTTGTTGGACACCGTGGAACCCGCGAAGGCATAGTCCACGATGTCCACCGGTGGCACCCCAGCCGTTGCCGGGGTTTCCCGCGCCGAAGGGGAGAAGGGCGAGCACGCTTGGCCCTCTCCCAGACCGCTCAGTGGCTGATCATCGCGGGCAGAGGACTCCCATCCTCCACCTGCAGCCACTATGGGTTGAGTCTGGCGGCGAAACGCCGCCTTCTCAACCCAAGCCGTCTGCGCCGGAGGGGATGCGCGAGAGGGTCTTCCTCGCGCTCCCGCTCCGCGGTCTCCTTTTGCGAAATGACTGTTTCGCAGAAGGAGACCACCGCCTCCCAGGACCTCTCGTTGCTCAGCATTGCTTCAACAATGCTTTGGAGCGAGAGGTCCACCCGCTGAATGGTGCGTGCCATGAGGCCACGCTCCGCGTCCCAACGACTGCACACCTCAAGGGTGTGCTGCGCGGTGTCGTCGGGACTTCCGCACTCATGGCACAGCGGGGCCGGCTCTCTTCCGATTCTGTGCAGGTAGTGACCGAAGCACCCATGCCCGGTCAGTACCTGCACGAGCCGGTACGACGTCGCGCCGACTGCCCTCTTCAGCCAAAGGTCGGCCGTTGGGAGGATCGCCTCTATGGTACGGAGACCATAAGGGGCGACCTCCAGTTGGGCCTTCCATCGGTCCCGCAGTCTGCGCTCCGTCGCGCGACGGGAGGCTGCCACCTCCTCGGGGTCCGGGCGTTCACCTGTTGTCCGGACCCTGGACCTACGTTGGTAGGTCTCTGCGTGCACCTCTGCGTCTAGCTCCCACGGGGGGGTGCACGCGAGGAGGCAGGCCGCTGCATGGGCCACCGTCATATAGGCCCTCACCATCCTGAGGGCCACGACCCGTTGTGGCCTCCGCAGCAGGGCCCTATTTCGGGCGGACAGCTTGTCCGCCCATATTGGGGCCCCATAGAGGGCCATGCTCCTTGTCACGCCGGCATATAGCCGGCGGCACAAGGAGCCCGGCCCTCCTATGTTGGGCAGAAGTCTGCCCAGCGCCGATGCGGCGCCCACGATTCGGGGAGCTAACCTCGAGAAATGCTCCCCGAAATCCCACTTGCGGTCCAATATGAGCCCCAGATAATTAATGTGGGGCTTTATTTGGACCGCTCCACCCTCCAGGGTGAGCGCCGCATTCGCGGGCAGATTCCACCCGCGCCCCCCGAAGACTATAGCCTCAGTCTTCGGGAGGCTCACCTTTAGGCCGAGCCTGGTGATCCGTTCAATCGCCAGCTCGGCCGCCACTTCCGCCCTCCGGGAGGTTTCCCGCTTGTCGCTCCCGCGCACAGCCACCATTGTGTCGTCCGCGTAGCAGACGACGAGTGTGCGCGGAAGCAGCTCCCCCCGGATTGCCCAGTCGTACCCCAGGTTCCATAAAAGTGGACCGAGCACGGAACCCTGGGGCACGCCGCAGGCCATCTGTCTCTCCCCCTGTTGCCCGTCCTTGTTTTCCCAGAGCACTACCCTCTCGGTTAGGTAGTGCTCAACAATTCGCCTTAGGTAGTGAGGCACCTCATGGTATCGAAGTGCCTCACTGATCACCCCATAGGGGAGGGTGCCAAATGCGTTTGCGATGTCTAGTGACACCGCGATGACACCCTCCCCCCTGCTCGACGCGTAGTCACAAAAGTCCTTTAGTGACTTTAGCGCGTCGAGCGTGGACCGCCCTTCCCGGAACCCGAATTGTCTATCAGAGACGTTCGGGCCGGCGGTCTCCAGGTGCTGCAGGATCCGGGAGGCCAGGATGCGTTCAAACGCTTTTCCGGCCTCATCCAGCAGCACTATGGGGCGATAGGCGGACGGGCAATCCTGTGGCCGACCCTCTTTACGGAGGAGGCATAGTCGCCCCTCCTTCCACACCCTCGGGAACCTTCCCTCTCTCAGGCAGTCATCCATGACGTGCCTGAGTCGGTCCCCCAGGTGTTCCAGGGCGACTGCGAGGACACGACCGGGAACGCCGTCCGGGCCCGGGGCTTTGTTGCAGCCCCGGAGTCGGTCTGTCACACGCTCGAACTCGTCGTCACTTATTGGTGCAACGACGAGCTCGGCCTCCGACTCCGTTCTGGGGTCGACCATCGACGGGGGAGAGATCGAGGGAGGTGGCGGAAACAGCCCCTCGACTACCCTCTGGAGGAGTTCGGGCTCCAGGGAGTCCATGGGGGGAGCGGTGCGCATTTTGTTACGCACCACCTTGTACGGCCGCCCCCATGGGTCCCTGTCCAGGGTGGCCAAGAAAGACTCGTGAGCTTCGTCCTTGGCCTTGGCGATCGCAACCTGGAGGGCCCCCTTAGCCTCTTTGAGGGCCCTGTGGAGCCCTTCCTCCTCTTCCGCACTGTGCCGCCTGCGCCTACAGTGTTGGTAGGTGCGGCGGGCACTGTTACTGGTGGACCGCAGGGCCGCAATTTCAGCGGACCACCAGTATACTCTCTTGCGGGCGAACAGGCGACCGACCCGAGGCATAGCCGCGTCGCACACCGTCTGTAGTGCGACTCGGAACTGTGCCGCCCTTTCCTCAGCTCCGAGGGTGACGGGTGGGGCAGTACACCACGCCTCCACCATGGCCGCCTCGTTCGCCTTGTCCCTGTCCAAATGGACCAGGGACCACTTTGGGAACCTTCGCCCCCTCCTGGCTCTGCCCGTGATAGGCGACGGTGGAACCCCCGCTGTGAAGACCCTCATCCTGATGTACAGGTGATCTGAGAGGGTCTCCACATCCTCCAGGACGCGCCAATCCGTGACGCGTGCAGCTATGGCAGGGGTCGCGAACGTGACGTCCACGATTGACCCCCCTTGCCGCCGCACGCAGGTATTCGCGGTGCCCCGGTTTAGGACCACGAGTCCCGTTGCCGTCACCCAATCCCCAAGAGCCATACCCCTATGGTCCGTAATGGGGGAACCCCATGCCGAACTTTTGGCGTTGAGGTCCCCCAGGACCATAACCTGCCTCGGGGCAGCCCTCCGGACCACCCCCCCTAGGATCCCCAGGAACGTGTCAAACTCCCGCAGCGGCCTATTGGGGGAGAAGTACACGGCCACCAGCACCGTGTCGTTCCCCCATCTGGCCGCCACGAATCCTGGGCCACCCTCGATCCTTGATAAGGGGGGGAGGTCCCCCATCGCCGGCACTACGATCGCCACTACTCCGTCGGTATCCCCTACCCAATTAGATTGTGGGGGGACGAAGTATGGCTCCGCTACAACCGTAACGCCAATTGCCCACTCCGCCATGGCCTGCATGAGCAGATCCTGAGCTCTGGCGGAGTGGTTGGCGTTTACCTGCAGGACATCTAGATGCTGGTGTGCTGGCATTTAAATGTCCATACGGTTGTCCTCTTGGTGCCGGCTGGCGGCTGTTTCGGCTGGAGGGGGTCGGGTGGGGCGGGAGGGTCTCGGCCTCGCCTCTTTTCCCTTTGTCTCCGGTGGGGAGCATTTTGGTCCCCTCATAACGTGGTCGGCTGGGAGGCCTGCATGGTGGCATACTGCGCACCATACCTTCTCCTCCCAGCATTCGGCTGCTTTGTGCCCCTCTGCGCCGCACCGGTAACACATCTGGCCCCGGTCCACCTTTGAGGGGCACAGCTCACGCGCGTGGCCGACACCCATACATTTGTAGCACCGCATGGGTGCTGGTCCGACGGAGTTGACCCTGGCAGACGACCAGCCTACCAGGATCTGACCACACTTGAGGAGGGCTTTTGCAGTCCCCACCGGGCATTGCACGAGGGCCACCCCACTGCCATCATAATATGTAGGGCGGATGCCCCCCACCTTTATGAGCGCCACGGCGCATCCCCCTGCCTTGGCGACGGCAGCCGCCAGGGTCTCCCTTGTCGCCGACTCGTCTAGGCCGGCGACCTCGATAGCGGCCATCTTTTCAGGGCGGCTTATATGGGCAACGTCGCCCACGAGGACCTGCAGCTTTGCTGCGAGGCTGTCCGCCGCCCTTCCGCTATCTGCTCCAGGGACCTCAATGACTCGGCCCCCCGTCACCGAGTTCCTGACCCTGACATGCTGCAGGCCTATCTCCTCCAAGCTTATGCCATTAATGGCCTTGGCCATGACAGCCTGCAGCGTGGTGTCGGTGGTAACGCCCTTCCGCATGGTGATTACCACCGCTGCCGTCTTGGGGACTTCCAGACCCTTACCCTTCTTCTTTGGTGCCGCTTTCTTCTTGGGCGGCGGGGGGGGTGGCGGAGTGGCCGTAGCCTTTCCCTTTCCCTTCATCTTCTTTTTGCTTGCTACCTGTGCCCATGTCTCGCCCGGGGGCACAGGTGCAGTCTCCACTGCTGGGGCAGGCTTGCTTGCCGGGGCAGGCCTGGCTGCTGGGGCAGGCTTGGCTGCCGGGGCAGTCTTGGCTGCCGGGGCGGTGGTTTCCTGGGCCGCCAGGGCCGCTTTTTTCGCGGCCCTTTTCGGCCTGCCATCCCCGAGCCTGGCCCTGCTCTCGGGCTCGGAGGCAACTTCTCTCGTTGAGGCCGGTGGGGCCTTCTTCTTTTTATCCGCCGCTAGCGGGGGGCGGATTATTGGTGCGGGTGGAAGGCGACTGGCAATCTCCTCGATCCTTGCATTCAGCATGTTACCGAGGGAGACCGTCAAGTCGCGCTTCATGCTGTCCAGCAGTTCCGCCAAATCCGCAGAGGCGGATTGTGTCGGCGGGGGGGCCCTAGGGGCCGGGGTCTCACGCGCCGGCTGCGGGGCCGGGGCCTGGCGCTCTGAGAATGTAACTCTCAGGGCCTTGAGTTCCGCTGTGCAGAGAGCGAGTTGTTCCCGCATTCTCTTGTTGTCCGCCTTCAGGATGCGGATCTCCTCGCTCTCTGACCTGGAGGCGTCAAGTTCCTCCATGGCACTTAGTATGGTGCGGCAGGCCCGGTTCATGGTGCCCCACACCTCACCCTTCAAGTTGCCCGACTTGCGGGCCCCCTCCATTATTTCAACTGCCGCTTGTTTGGCAGCCTCCACCGGGTCAGAAAGGAGAACCTCCGACGGGGGCGTCAACATCTTTCGTGGTGGTGAGGTAGTTCCCCCACTCCCTCTCCCCATTGTTCCCTTGGAGCGGAGCTCCGGGAAGTCCTTCCTATACAAGGAGGGGCCGGCGGCGACATCTGTGTCGGAGCTGAGGTAATTCTCCGAACCTCGGAGCTTACCTCTTGCCGACGCCATCCCCGCGTAGGCCCCCTTGGGCTTGCCCCTCCGGGCTGTTCCAACCTTAGGCCCATTATCGGGCCTTGCGTCATCCGCCTGGTCGACATGCCCCCTCTTCTGGGGCTGAGAAGTCATTCCAATGGCCTCTGAGAATTCTTCCTCGGATTCAGAGGAAGAATCCAAAGTTCTTTCGTCCCACTTGCGGTGGGAACCCCCCTCCTCTTCAGATGTGGCCATTGTGGCCCCGCCAACGTCTCTGCCAAGTTTGGGCCAAATCCGACCACCCCAGCCGAAGTTATCACGCCAAACAGAGTTTGGCAGAAAAAACGGTCAAGGGGGAGTCGGCTTGGAGAAGTCCCATACAAATTTCAAAAAGCGCCTAAAAAACCGAATAGCAATCCGGTCCCTCAGGACACTTTTTGAAAAATTTTTTTGGCTGACTTCCCGTTAACGTAGCCGGGTGCCAAAAATACCAACTAATAGGGGATGAAGTCTTCTATCCCCTAGCACCCCTACTGAGACCGTAGGGTTAAACCCCGACCCTGTTTATCGACCTCCAACTTTGCCGATTTTTCTGCGTAAAAATTTTTGTATAATTTTTTACAAAATTACTAAAAATCCGATTACTTCCAAACCCTAAGGAGAAAAGCAACCGGACCTAGCCTACACGAAAATAGACTATTTGCGCTATGACCCAACCCCAAACAGAGCGTTGGACGATAGCCGCAAAGCCGACTTTTTTTCGATTGAAAAAGGTAAACAAACCGTTTTTCAATCGAAAAATCCCAACTTTTAATTTTCCGCTTTTTTTGGCGATAGCTCAGTCCGCAAAACACTCAGCGACACACCGTTTTCACAGATGTGTGCGCCTCGTGAATCCGCAACTTACGATGTATTGAACTTCGCTGTAGCTCTCATAGGCTGATCGCTAAGGCAGTTAATACATCGGGTCAGACCTCCAACCTAACCTAACCTAACCTAACCTAACCTAACCTAACCTAACCTAACCTAACCTAACCAAGTAACAGCCCAACCTCGCCACACACTCAATATAGCTCCGTAAAAAAAAATTCAATTATATTGTAAATTTTTGAGCTAGCGCAAAAAATTTTTCAACGTCGGTAACAGTAGTGCTTGACTCACAAGGATTACTGTTTTCAACATCCTGCACCAAGGCGTTTTGGAACAGGGGGCCCGGGACTTTGGACCACCACATCTCACAGGAGGACGGAGAACTCTTCAAACAATCACCACCACCAGACGGAGCTCGACGAGATCTGTCAAGCGGAGCTGGAATTTTGAAAATCCGTCCAAGCCAAAGGGAGATACAAGGTACCGAAAATCAGGAAAAACAACCTCACACACCGCGTGGTCGACACACGTGTAACCTAGTTACACTCAATCGACACGAGGCGTGACGTCGGACAACCAAGGTGAAGACTTCGGATCCGGCCTCAGGACTGCGCCACTGCGGAACATCAGCAGCGGAGCACCTTCGTCGGACCCTCAGGTGAACCTTGGTCTAACTCCTGAACCCAAAGTCCTAGGACACCCGAGTTTGGACTCCTTCTAAAGGGGAGACCAGGCCCGTCCACATTTTCCCTACCCCCACCCCAACTTCATTTCCCCCCCCCCTTGCCGTAAGGCTACCTCACCCCTCCGAGTCTTATCTCCGGGGTCATATTACCTGAAGGAGGTGGACCGCTGGTGTAAGGTACCTCCACCACCGGCCACAGGAGCCCCCACCACCTTGCTCTAAGGGACCCCCCCACCCCTCTACCTACCCCCCCCCCTACATACCCCCTACCCCCCCCCCCCCGGTTTCCTCCCGAGACCTTCCCCCCCCGACCCCCCTCAAAATTCCCAAAACCCCCTCGGGCTATATCTCCGGAACCAGTGGAGATAGACCCCCCAAGTTTGGTATCCCCGCAATCAGCGTCGAGAGCTCTACAATCTGGCTCCAAGGGAATTCCAAATTTCCAAACTCACCTCAGCAGAAAATTGAAAACTCAATCACCATCAGGCATCACAACACCGGCGGCGCGCGAGACGAAGCTATTACTCAGTAAGAAAAAACAATAATAGTGTAACAAGTAAATAGGTTCAAAGTTCGGAACATTATTAGTCATTGTATAACTTTAAATAAATAATACTAGCCGTTAAGGTAGAAGAGTCACTTCAAAGGGCTCGTCCGGGGAAGTACTACCATCACACCCAATTCTGTCGCCAAACAGCTTTGCTGAGTTTCGGCTAGGAGGGTCTGACCGCCGGCTAAATTTCAGGCACGAGGCTCAACATCTACCTCGAAAATTTTTAAAGCTAGTATTGAGTAAAACAACTTAGTATTTAATTTTATAATTAAGAAATTGTATTTATTTAATTTAAAAAAAATGTCAGCCAAATCCGTGACCGGATCCGTCCCAAAGTCGGAAGTGGCACCTCAGGTGACCCTCCAACCAAAGAGATCGCTGCGTGAAAAGGTACTGAAGAAGGAAACGGTCGCCAAGTCACTAAAACTAGAAAAGTCGACGCGGCCATCAGTACCCGAAGCGAAGAAGGCATCATCGGTCGGAGCACAGCCGGAGGAAGTCAGCCCAAAGGTCCCCGCGAGAAGGAAGAGGACATCGCCAGCGAAACCGCTGCAAGAGCCAAGCGAACACCTGGCCACATCCTCAGACCGGTCCGCGGTGGAGTCGGTCACAGACAAAATCATCAACTGGGAACAGTGTGGGATATCACCACCTAAGCCCGTAGAGTCCGACGAAGACTCGGTCGCGTCTTGCTTAGACCTAGACACCTCCGCGAACAGGCCCAGACCACGACAGAGCATGCTCGTCGTGCAAGCGGGTCGACGAACGGGGGTGGAGATGGACCTAGCCACAAAGATGGCAAACGAGACGCTGCTGAAAGGGAAGGACGCGTTGGAGTCTGCAGGCAATATGAAGAGGGAGTGCAAAGTCGTCGCACTCGAAAGCCTGCAGACTCTTTACGAAATAGTCCTCTCACTGTCGGACTCAAGATCCAGACATATCACCAGTCTGGAAAGGGAAAGGACGAGACACGCCACGGAGCTCGTAAGGGTGGAGAGAGCCCATACAAAACAATTGATAAACATTACCACCAATCTCACGTCGGAAATGTCAAAGGCCAGAACGGACATCGGCGCATCGCTCAAGGAGATACAAGCGGTGCGAAACTGGCAGGGGTATGAGACCCAGGAGCCCCATAGGCTTATAAAGGAAACGTCGGAAGCGCTCCAGGACCTCGACAAGCGTGTTAGAGCATTGGGAGAGCTCGTAACCAGCGGGCAAAAGGGGAAAGAGGAAGACCCCATCTGGAGAGACCACTCGAGCCTCAAAGCAGGAGTAGAATCTCTCCAGAATCAGCTGGATGAGCTCCGGAGAGAGAGCAATAAACACACGCGCGAGATCCTGGAGTCCAACCTTAAAGCCATGGAGAAAATGGACTCCAAACCCCCATCAGCACAGCCAGAACCTGGCCTGAGGCAGGAAGTGGAGGAGATGAAGGGCATCCTGAAAGCGATGTCAGCTGAACGAGCGCCCCCATCCGAGCCACCGCAGCCCATTCTAATCAACATGGAGGAGCATATGCATCCTCTAACGGAGAGAATGGAAGCGGTGACATCTGAGCTCCGAACCCTTCGGGAAGAAAAGATGAGGGCACCACCACCGTCCCTCAACCTCGAAGCGGAGCTCGCCAAAGCTGAGGAACGATGCAGCTCGAAAGGGAAGCTGACCTACGCCAAGGTCGCCGCCAAGCCACCACCGCCCTTGAAGCCAAACCACACCCTGATCATCACATCAGACAACCCCCAGAACACCGGGGAAAATGTGATCGACAGGATCAGGGTGGCTCTCGACACCAGGAAAACTGGAGCCAAGGTAGACAGGGTAAGGAAGGCCAAAAACAAAAAGGTCATCCTGAGCTGTAGCTCCAAAGAAGATCTGGACCTGGTGCAGAGCAGGGTTAGGACGGACAAAGGCCTAAAAGCGGAAGTGGCGAGGGCAGCAAACCCTCTAGTCATCGTCAGGGATGTCCTATCCTACCACACCGACGTAGACATCGTGGAAAATATACTGGCGCAAAATAAAAATATTTTAAAGAACATTAACTTGAAGGATAGCACCGTCAAGATGCGGTACCGTAAAAAGGCACGTAACCCGCTCGAGTGCCATGCGGTACTGGAAGTTTCCCCTTCCATCCATAAAAACCTGGTGGAGGCTGGAAAGATCTATATAGGTATGCAACGCAGACCTATATTTGATCAGACCCCACTGGTGCAGTGCACCAAATGCCTCGGCTTCGGCCACACTAAGGTTGTCTGCCGGGAGAAAGACGAGCTCTGCAGTCACTGCGGAAGGGCTCACTCCTGGGAGAAATGCAAGGGGAGACAGGAGGGGAACCCTCCAAAGTGCAAAAACTGCTCGGCCGCGCACGGCACAAGCATCAACCTGGCGCACAATGCTTTTAGCAAAGAGTGCCCAGAGCGACTAAAATGGGATGCAATAGCGCGGTCCCGAGTATCGTATTGCTGAGGGCGTCTCACAGTACCGTAGCTCGGTCCCTCAAAACTTGGGCGGGGCAGGCTTAAGGTTTATCCAAGCTAACCTGCAACGCTCAAAACTGGCCACGACGGAATTACTCCAGGTTGCGGTGGATAGGGGCATCACGGTCGCCCTAGTACAGGAACCGTACGTCGGAAAGACTGGCGTCCTAAAACAACATCCTGGGACTAGGGTTATCCAATGCACCCTAAATAGGCAAAAACCAGTGAAGGCAGCCGTTATAATTTTCGGTGACCGGCTAGAAGTCGTACACGACCCACAGCTGGTAACCGAAACCGAAGCGGCAGTCCTTCTTATCGGGGGAGGCCTAAAACTAGGAGTAATATCCGTCTACCTAGAGGGGGACCAGGACATAGTACCGTATCTGGACCGCATCAAAAAAGTTTGTACCAAGTTGGACACCAGAAACCTCATCGTTGCGGGAGATATAAATGCCTGGAGCCACTGGTGGGGCAGCGTATCTGAGGATGACAGAGGAGAGGCGTACAATGCGTTCCTGAATGAGAAGGGACTCCAAATTCTAAACACCGGAGACACTCCGACCTTCGAGACCTTCAGAAAGGGTAGGGCATGCACAAGCATAGTGGACGTATCCGCTTGCAGCACACCCCTGCTCGGAAGAATCGAGGGATGGAGAGTGGAGAGAGGTCTTGTGACTTCGGACCACAACGCTATCACCTTCACCTTGCGCTTGGGAAAGGCCTTAGAAACTCTTAGGCCAATCACAACGCGCAAGTACAACACCAAGAAGGCAAAGTGGACCGAATTCGCACATCTGCTAAAAACCATCCTGGCAGAGAGAGACATCACCACCGTCTCAATTTTGGAGTCCAAAACCCCGAGGGACCTCGAAGATAAGATCACAGCCTACACTGAAGCCATCCACGAAGCCTGCGAACAAACCATCCCTATCGCAGGAAGCAAGGCGGGCAATCCCAGGCCCCCGTGGTGGTCGAAGAAGCTTGAAGATCTTAAGAGAGAGGTCCTTAGGAAAAAGAGGAGGATCAGGAACGCAGCCCCTTGCAGGGTAAAAATGGTTATAGAAGAATACCAAAAATGCAAGGCGGAGTACGCAGTCATCGCAGAGAAAGCCCAAACAGAGAGCTGGAAGGAGTTCTGCACGACTCAGGAAAAGGAGAGTATGTGGGATAAAATCTACAGAGTGATCAGGAAAACGTCAGGAAGGCAGGAGGACATGCTCCTGAGAAGCTCTGAAGGTAACACCCTAACTCCAAAACAGTCGGCTGAACTCTTAGCCAGAACTTTCTACCCAGACGACTCCGAGAGTACCGACCAGTCGTTTCACTCGAACCTCCGAGAACGGATGAAGGAGAGTGCCCTTGAAGACCTTTCGGAAGATGATCCACCATTCACGGCAGCGGAATTGGAGTTGGTGCTGCAAGCACCAAACCCCAAGAAGGCACCCGGACCAGACGGGCTAACAGCAGACATCTGCGCCGCAGCCATACGAAGTGACAGGGAAGTGTTCATGGCGATAGCAAACAAGTGCTTGTCACTAAATCACTTCCCCACTCACTGGAAAGTGGCACACGTGGTCATCATTCGAAAGCCAGGAAAGGCAGACTACACTCATCCTAAGTCCTACAGACCAATTGGACTATTATCTGTTCTTGGAAAAACCATCGAGAAACTCATGATTGGTCGACTCCAATGGCATTTACTCCCAACCCTAAACAAAAAGCAATATGGGTTCATGCCGCAAAGAGGAACCGAGGACGCCCTCTATGACCTTATAGAGTACATAAAAGAAGGAGTAACTGGGAAAAACATCGTACTCCTAATCTCTCTGGACATAGAGGGGGCCTTCGACAATGCGTGGTGGCCAGCCCTTAAAAACCAACTTGTTAAAAAAAGGTGTCCGGAAAATCTGTACCGGATGGTGTGTTCGTACCTCACAGACCGGAAGATCAAGGTCAACTACGCTAGAGCAGCTTACGAGAAGGAGACTACGAAGGGTTGTGTCCAAGGATCCATCGGAGGACCAATCTTTTGGAATGTCATCCTAGACTCGTTGCTGCAAAGCCTAGAGATGGATGGAATATACTGCCAAGCCTTTGCAGATGATGTGGTTCTCGTTTTCACAGGACAGTCGGTCGGCAGCCTAGAGCGGTCTGTCAACTCAACGTTGGAACATGTGGCAACGTGGGGAAAACAAAATAAACTCAACTTCGCACCGCATAAGACCAACGCAATGCTTCTAACGAAGAAGTTGAAGTATGAAACCCCACAGTTATTCATGGCCGGTACAAAATTGGACCTCGTTGAGGAGATAAAGCTTCTGGGCCTTATCATCGACCGAAACCTAGTTTTTAAATCTCACGTGTCCGCGCAATGCAAGAAAGTAGCTGATATCTACAAGCAGCTTGCATGCGCAGCGAAAGTAACGTGGGGTCTAAATAGTGAAATCACGAGAACCATATACATCGCGGTGGTGGAGCCTATTATGACATACGCCTCAAGTGCCTGGTACCAATCTGTAGAGCTGCAAATGAATAAAAATCAATTCAATGCGCTCCAGAGAGGATTTGCACAAAAGGTCTGTAGGTCATACCGGACGGTCTCACTCACCGCAGCACTGGCACTGTCGGGTCTGCTGCCATTGGACCTAAGGATCCAGGAGGCGGCGAACCTATACAGAGCCAAAAAAGGTCTGGCGAAGGACTATCTCCCACCCAAGACGGAGCTCGAACTCCGAGTGGGATATCTTGAACAGCCCCATCCATCTACCCTAACATCCGTGGAGTACGAACTGCTAGAAGACGCCGTCCCGCAGATCACCGGACCCCAAATTTACACAGACGGAAGCAAAATCGACGGAAAAGTAGGTGCTGCTCTAACCCAGTGGGAGGAGGGAAAGGAGTCAAACTTCGCCACCTTTAAGCTTCACCCCGCGTGCACAGTCTTCCAGTCGGAACTATATGCACTGCACAGGGCTCTTCAGATGGTGAATTCGAGCAGGGACCCCGTAGTTAGCATACTGAGTGACTCGAGATCGTCACTCGACCTGCTGCGGAGTCCCAGCTTGAACCACCCTCTGGCGAGAAGCATAAAGGAGAACATTGTCAGGATCCAGGAAGGAGGACGAGAGATCCGGATGTTCTGGCTTAGGGCTCACGTAGGCACTGTCGGTAATGAGAGAGCAGACGAGTTAGCGAAAGCTGCTGCACTCGAGGACACCACTCAGGACTACGGAAGGATCCCCCTGTCTTACGTTAGGAGGAAAATTCGTGAAGAATCGATCCGCAAATGGCAGGATCGATACGAAACCTCCAGCACAGGTGCGGTAACGAGAAGGTTCCTTCCAGACGTCCACAGTGCGTACCGGATAACTCGCTCTACAAAATTTACACCAGTACAAGTGCAAGTCTTGACAGGTCACGGGGGAATAGCCGAGTATCTTCACAGATTCAAGCTGAAAAACAGCCCGGGATGCGAATGCGACCCGGAAATCTGTGAAACAGTATGGCACATCATACTCGACTGTCCCCGTTTCCTAGCGGCTCGAATAGATCTAGAAGCCCGGATCGACAGAAACCTGGTCGAATCGGAACTGCACAACATCATTGCAGATCCCGATTGCAGACCGCATTTTCTGTCATTCGCCGAGAAGATCTTCAGAGTTGCGACGAGCAGGCACACGGATCTTCTGCCCCTCGAATCTCAACCAACACCCGTTAGCCAAGCCACAAGTAGTGCCGGCTCTCAGCGGGAACCTATAGCCAAAAGCGTCGCTGTCCGCACGCTCCTCGCTTGCGGGGAGAGAGGAGTGCCTGGGATTAGAATCCGAGGAGTGGCACTCTTCATGGACAGCGCCGGCGAGCGGCTGGGAATAGGTTTCTGCCGAACCGGGACTAGAAGTCACTTTTCGATTTCACCCGGCTTGGCAGCACTCGTAAATGGGAGCACATCCAAAACGACCATGAGGCGCAAAGTTTACAGCGCGTTACCTGAAACGGAAGTGGCGGGCCACCGATGCCGACTAGTCCGATCGCACAACAAGACGATCGTTCTGCTCGCATTGGAAGGCAACTACACCCCTTTCGCACAGGCATGTTCGATGCTCACCATGTTGGGAGAAACGGGCGGAGGAGCGGAAGATCCCCGTGTAATAAGTGTAGATGCGATGACGGTCGGGTATGAGCAGGGAGAAGTCGTAGACCGGCTATGCTGTTTAAAAGCCTCAGAACAACACGAGGTGGTCGTGTACGAAGACAGAGGAGAAAACCTAAACTTCCTCAAAGCACACGACCCAAAAACAGCAACCGATAGCTGGGGACATCCCATGCCAACCTCGATCAGCGGATCCGAACGTGTCCAACAAAAAGCAGCCGCCGAAAAAACTGCACTACATCAAAGCAGTGTGCAGGAGCAAAAGAAGAGAGCCAAAGTCGGAGGCCATCTCAAAGGATTTCTAGACACCTTCAGCTCGATGCTGCAGGGGCTGTCAGGAAATCCTTTTCCAACAACGAGATCGAAAGACAAAGAGGCACTTGTAGAAGCTCCAGCAAAAAAGGCGAAACTCAAAGCTCCACTTACTACAGTAATACCTAAGTCCAAAATCCCAACAAAACCGGCACCAACGCAGGAGAAAAGAACTAGAGCCGACAAGGGGCAGGTCGTTCCACCTCGTCTAGTAAATGCAACGTCACCACAGGATCACGCGTACAACGCCTTCCTCGAGTTTCTAGCTATCACCAAAGCAACCGCAGATGTCAACCTCGGAGTGTGCAAAACCATCTTGCAACACTTTGAGCATGGCAATGCGAAACTGCTAGAGGAGAAACTCGAGGAGGCAGAGGCTGCCATATACAACAACGGCAATTCCCAAGTCATAAAGGGAAAAATGTCAGGTAGTTATATGGCGGCTTACAACGCGACCAGTGGTTTTGTGGAGATGTGCATTGAGGGAACCAAGAGCGGAGCACCTAAGTTCAATACCCCACAAGGAGATCCCTTAGTTGTTGTCGCAAAGTGCACAAGGATCCTACTGGATGACAGGATTCTCAATATGGCGAAAACCATATCGGGTAATCAGGACACTGCATCCGGCTGGAAGGATTGGGCACTGCCAACAATTGAGTGGGTCAATGGAGTACCGGGGTGTGGAAAGACAACCTGGGTGGTAGGACACTTTGATGCTGACAAAGACGCCATCATCACCACAACATCAAATGCAGCTAGCGACCTAAGGGAGAAGCTAGCGCCTCGTGTTGGTGGCCTTGTCAAGACCAGGGTACGCACTATGGCTTCAGTCTTGGTGAATGGCTTCAGAGAGTCCGACAAATTCAACCGTCTCATGGTTGACGAGGCTCTCATGAACCACTTCGGAGCCATAGTCATGGCTGCCAAGCTGTGTGATGCCAAAGAAATGGTCCTCATCGGAGATGTCAACCAACTACCTTATATCGACAGAGAAAATCTCTTCGAACTGAGGTACTGCCGCCCAAACCTGGTAGCAAACATCAGCCAGGAGTTGCTCTGCACACACCGGAACCCCTTGGACGTCGCCTACGCCCTACGTGAGGTTTACTCCGGGATTTACTCCTCAACCCTAAAAGCTCACTCGTTGAAGGTGAAAACCTACACTGGTGCCCAAATACCGTTTACGCTCCCCAACACGCTTTTTCTAGTCCATACTCAGGGCGAAAAGGAAAGCCTCATTGGACAGGGCTGTGGTGAAGGCACAGGTTCGCGAACGCTCACCATCCATGAAGCGCAGGGGTTAACGTTCGAAACAGTAATCATTGTTCAAACTAAGGGCAGAACAATCGGTTTACATCAGAGCGTTCCCCATGCGGTAGTAGCAGTGTCACGGCACACCACCAGCTGTACCTACTACACCGATGATGACAACGACGCAATAGGGTACTTCATCAAGAGAGCTATGGCCGCGTCCACTAAGAAGATCTTGGAGTATAATCTTAAAATGTCAATAAAGCACCGAAACGCAGCGGTCGTCGACAAGTTGGCTCAGGAGATGAGGTGTGCCAAATTGTAAACTAAAGTTGTAATAATAGTCCATAGTAAAGTTAATGTCAATGCTATCAATAATATATTAATTGTAAGTAATTAAATGTCATAATGTTGTAAATCAATAATTTCAATTGTAAGTAAAAATAATTTTAAGTAAATTCCCATAATGAAAAGAACACAAACTAAAAAAAAAAGAACAGAACACAATAGAAAGAAACAAAAACCTATATTTAAATTATAAAAAAAAAAAAAAAAAAAAAAAAAAAAAAAAAAAAAAAAAAAAAAAAAAAAAAAAAAAAAAAAAAAAAAAAAAAAATTATATTTATATATATAGAATCAAAAGAATAAGTAAATTTACTTTGAAATATATATGTTACATTAAAATCTTAAAATTTATATAGAGTCAATAATATAAGTCTTTTTCCTTACTGAGTAAGCTTTTGTCAATATAAGTAGTAATAAAGTTAATAAATAAAAATACCAAAATAAAAAAAAGCACGGACCACTGAGTCTGTGGAGAGCAGCTGTAATAAAAAAAAAAAAAAAAAAAAAAAAAAAAAAACCTAACCTAACCTAACCTAACCTAACCTAACCTAACCTAACCTAACCTAACCTAACCTAACCTAACCTAACCTAACCTTTTTTTTTTTTTTTTTTTTTTTACCAGGGGAAATCCTTTATGGATTCCTTCCCGCCGGGGGGCGGAAAGGATATGTCGGACTCAGCAAAAGACGCCATACCGACTAAAACCACCTGGGTGTTCCTGCTCCCTCGCGTTGGTGGGGTCACGGGAAAGCTATAGCTCTTACCGCGGCCCCATCAGCGTTTGGTTCGCCCCGTCGGGCCCGTCTCCAAGGGGATGGGCTCAAAGCCTCCTCCCTCTCCGCTTAAGGCGCCTCAGAACACAAAAGGCGCCTTCCAGCTCGGGACCTAGTTGTGCAGGCGACAGACCCCCCGATCCATCGCCCACAGGTCCCCGTTATGGCGGCATTCGCGCTATGAAAGCCAAGCGCCGCCGGCCGTGCCGCGTGCGACGAATCGGAAGAGAGCTTGGGTCTTGTTCCCGCTCCCGTTCCGCCGCTTCTTTCTGCGTCATGATGGTAGCGCAGAAGGTTTCGACCGCACTCCACGCCTCTTCGCTCTCAGCCATGATCTGAACCAGGGCCGGCAGCGAGAGGTCCCTTCCCACAATTGCTGATACGGCAGCGCGAGGCTCCGCCCAGGCTGGGCACTCTTCGCGCGTATGCTGTGCCGTATCTGCAACCCCCCTTCCACAGTGGTGGCACGCCGTCGACGGCTCCCTTCCCACCACCTGGCACAGATACTTGCCGAAGCACCCGTGTCCGGTCAGCATCTGCGCAAGGTGATAGGTGATCGCACCGTGCTTGCGTTCGACCCAAATCCTAAGGATTGGCCGAACTGCCTCCACTAGTTCCCGGCTAGCCCCCGGGATCTCCAATCTCGCCGTCCACTTCTGGAAGAGATCGTCGCGTGCCTCGACTTCCCACTGCGCGATCTCTCGTGGATGCGGACGGTCCCCTGCCTCTTGCGCCTCCACGCCTCGCCAATATCTCGCCGCGAGCACCTGCGCTTCCATCTCCCACGGCGGGCTTCCGGCGAGCAGACACGCCCCGGTATGCGATACCGTGCAGTACGCTCGTGCTGCCCTGAGTGCCATAGCACGCTGCGGGCGCCGCAGCAGTGGCACGTTTCGGGCGCACAGAGCATCCGCCCAAATCGGAGCTCCGTAAAGCGCCATTGAGCGCACTACGCCAGCGTATAAGCGGCGGCACGCACCTCCCGGACCCCCCAAATTTGGGAGAATCCTGCCCAGCGCTCCGGCAACAGCCACCAGCCTCGGGGCTAAACGCCGGAAGTGTTCATTGAACTTCCATCTGCTGTCGAGGACGATTCCTAAATACTTCATCGTCGACCCGACAGCTATGGAAGTTCCACCCACTGTTATCGCCGCCCCGGGCAGTGGCGCATTCCGAGGGCCATGAAATGCTAGGGCCTCGGATTTGCTCAGGGCCACCTCTAGCCCCAGAGCCCGGATTCTGTGTATCATCTGGGCAACACTCGCCGTTGCGAGGTGAGCCGCCTCCCGATGAGTACCTCCGCGGGCCGTCACGAGCGTGTCGTCCGCGTAACACGTTACGCTCACTCCGGGTAACGTAGCTCCGCGCAACACCCAGTCGTAGCCGATGTTCCACAAGAGCGGTCCGAGGACCGAACCTTGTGGAACACCGCACGACATTGCTCTCCTCCCCCAGCCGTGCTTGGTTGGGAATTCGACCACCCTACCTGCGAAGTAGTCGGACACGACTGATTGTAGGTATCCCGGCACGTTGTGGAACTGTAACGCAGCCTTCACAGTTTCCCAAGGCAGAGTGTTGAAGGCGTTGGAGATGTCTAGCGACACCGCCCACAGCACTCCGCCGCGAGAGACTTCTTCCTCGGCAAGGTCTCTGACCCGCGCGATTGCGCTCAGCGTCGATCGGCCCCGGCGGAAGCCAAATTGCGCGTCGTGCAGCCCCGGCTCCATGCTCTCGACTAAGCGAGAAGCAAGCACACGCTCAAAGAGCTTGCTCACCTCGTCGAGCAGCACAATGGGGCGATAGGCTGACGGCGAATCAGCCGGGCGCCCTTCCTTCCGAAGAAGTACGAGTTTCCCCGTCTTCCACGCCTGCGGAAACCGACCCTGCTCCAGGCACGCGGTGAAAAGGGCCCTCACCCACTCACCCATCTCTTCCAGTGCAAGCACCAAAGCTCGCCCCGGCACCCCATCTGGGCCTGGGGCGGTATTCTTCGACCGAAGTTTTAGAATCGCCACCCCAAATTCTACCTCGGTCACTGGGGGAACTGAGTCCATCTCTGTCTCCTGAGCAAACTGTGAAATGCCCATCAATGGTGGCACCCACTCATCTCGTTGGGGAAACAGAGTGCCCACCACTTGATCCAGAAGCAGCGGTTGGAGAGTGCTCGTCAGCGGAGGGGCCCACGGTCGATGTTTTTGCCGTACTACGCGATATGGCCTCCCCCAGGGGTCCCTGTCAAGCGTCCCCAACCATTCCTCCCACGCTGCCTCCTTGGCTTGTGCAATGCCCACCTGCAGAGATTTACATTTAGCCCTATAAACATTATAGAGAGCTTCCTCCTGGCTCTGGACGCGGACCCTCCTCCTCCTGTAACGGGTGTATTGACGGCGTGCAGCCACGCAAGCCCTCCGCAAATCGCCTAGCTCTGGGCGCCACCAGTGCACTGCCCGCCGAGGCGGGAATGGCTTAGCCCTCGGCATCGCCGCATCGCAAATGCGGGTCAAAGCGGCTCGCAGCTGCTCAGCCGCACCGTCCACCTCCTCGACCGGGTCAGGACCGGCATTCCAGGCCTCCACAATAGCGGCCTCTATGGCTAGGTCTCTCTCGAGACGTCCCAGCACCCAGCGTGGGCCACACCCAATAGGGGAGCGGAAGTCATCTCTTCTCGGAGTGGTGGGGAACGCAGAGACATCATACCGTATATAACGGTGATCCGACAGCGTCTCCACGTCCTCCAGCACTCTCCAACCCTGGACACAATGTACCAGGCTAGGGGACGCGAACGTAATGTCCACGATCGACCCACCCTGTTGTCGCACGCACGTGTCTACCGATCCCCTATTGAGTGCGGCCAGCCCCATGGACACCGCCCATTCCTCTAACGCCTCTCCCTTTACATCTGTTGCTGGAGATCCCCACGCCGTTGATTTGGCGTTGAAATCCCCAGCAACAAGCACGGGGTTGGAGGCTACCTGCCCAATCAGGGCCCCGACCTCTACGAGCATTTGCTCGAAGTCGGCAAGGCTCCGATTGGGCGAAAAGTACACCCCTATTACCGTAATGCCACCCAAAACGGCCGACACGTACCCTCGACCCTTCGACACCTTATCAATAGGTGGGGACCCTGCGGCGGCCGGTGCAATTATAGCCACCAAGTCGTCGTGGTCACCAACCCAGTCAGCCCGGGGAGGGACCACATATGGCTCGGCGACTACAGCTACCTTTATCATGCACTCTGCCATGCTCTGAACCAGAAGGTCTTGAGCCCTGGCAGAGTGCATGATGTTCGCCTGCAGAAATGGTAGCGCCATCTAAATACAGGTGTCCATTTGCTCCTCCCTCGCTTTGCGCTGGGTCGGCTGAGTAGCTTTAGGGCCCTCTTTAGACTTCCCCCTTCTTTTCTGGCCTCTGCGATTCCTTCGAGTCCCCTTTTGGGGACTGATTTTGGTATCGGGGCACTTCTTCCCACCAATCGGATGCGCCGCAGGCTTGCCGGCTGCTGTGCATATAGCACAGTGTGGCTCCGTTTTGCAATCCCTCGCTTTATGGCCAGGCTTACCACAGCGATAGCAGAGGCTGCTGCGGTCTACCCCAGCCGTACATTTGCTACCGACGTGGCCAGTCTCGAGGCACCGGAAACACCTTAAAGGCAGGCGGTCGAGTAGCACTACGCGTGCTGAGATCCAGCCCACCTTTAGCCGACCAACATCCACTACTTTCTTAGCAGCCGCAACTGGGCAGCTTAGCCATAGTGAGCCATGGGGAGATACCACACCGGCCTTGATGGTGTCGGCAGAGCACCCACCCTGTGCTGCAACAGCTGACACGACTTCGTCTGCTGTTGCGGAGTCATCGAGTTCCGTGACTCGTATGTCGGCGCGCATCACCGGCCGCTGCACGCGTACCTCGTCTGCACTCAAGACCTCCCGGAGCTTCTCCGCCAGGGAGTCGGCCTGCTCAGCACCCTTGGCACCGGTTAATTCTAGCACCCGAGCTCCTGTTGCTGCCGTCCTGAAGCGCAACCCGTCAATGCCAAGGCTCTCAACCTCAGGGTGCTGCTTAGCCTTCCTAAGAAGAGATTCGTACGACACGCCATTTTCCTCGGCCCCGGGCTGCAGGGTGAGCGTGACGGCCGCTGAGCGAGGAGGGCGAAGTTTAACCTTGGGAGCAGGCTTGGGAACGCTAGCCGCCCCTTTGCCAGCCCTTTTGGCCTTCTCCTTCTTGCTCTTTCGGGCCACAGTACTCCATGCCTCGCCTGGAATCAGGGGCGCAGTGCGGTCTAAACGCGGCTCAACTGCCGCGGCAGCCTCCTTGGCAGCTAAGCTAACCTTCTTCCCCTTTTTCTGGGCTGAGGTGGTGGCTTTCGGCGTTGAGACCACAGCCGGCACCTCACGCTCAGGGATAGTTTCCGGCCTCAATTGCCGGGCTTTGTCCGCAGCTAGCGGTGGCCGCAGACGCGCTTCCGGCAGAAGCCTCCCCTCTAGGGCCTCTAGCCTGGCATTCATCATGGTCCCTACTTGGACCATGATAGCACGCGACAGCCCCTCAACGTCTAGCTGTTGGGCTCGGGCCTGAGGTTCCGTTGCAGGACGGGCCTGCAGCAACTCCGTCCTGAACTCTGCGAACTCCTTACGGAGTGCAGTGAGCTCTGCCTGCAGGCGTATATTGGCGGCCTGCAGCTTTGCTGTCTCCTCGGAGCTGGAGCGCTTGCTCAGCACCTCCACCGCCTCCACGATAAACTTAGTCGCCTCGTTGAGGGACTTTTGGAACGGCCCGCTCAGGTGGCTGGACTTGCGTGACACCGTCTTTATCACGTCTACGCAGTCCAGCACCTGCTTGTTTAGGGCCGACGCAAGCTCGTCATCCACCTCACACGTCAATAATTGCGCCATCTTTGATGGGCACGTGACTCGCTTTTGACGGGTCCTTTCCAACGCCTGGGTCACCTCTTCTGAAGCGTCTAAGAGGAATTCCTCACGCCTGGCGGCCTTCGCCTTCGCCCTCTCCACGAACTTCCCAGAAGTGAGCGGGCGGCCGCTGCCTCTCCCTGTCGCTGACTTCGTCACCTTAGGCGACGAAGTTCCTTCCGTAACCGTCACGTCCGTGTCTGAATCAGAGCTTACGGCACTCAGCGGACCAGGCCTCTTACGCCAGAATCGGCGGGCAGTGTCTGATCCGTTCCCGGACGACACGGTAACCATGCTCCTGTCGGTGTCAGAGTCCGACAGGCGCGTCACCACTACTCTTAAATCCTTCTTCTTGCCAAGGTCGTTGGCTTCAGCGCACACATTCGGGGTGCACGTTTCCACCTCAGTGTCCTTATTCAGGCCAGGGTCAACGGTGTCAGCACACGCCTTCGGGGCGCATGCCTCCACCTCCATCTCAACGTTGTCCAAATCACAAGCTAAATCGGTGTCCAGTTTTTGGGTGCATGGGTCGTGTTTACGAAGTCGGGCGGAACGCCTGACTACGGAGCATTGCTTGCCCCCCCCAGAATACGAGGGGCAGCCCTCCACTCCGTCAGAAGTAGAGGAGTGGGATTCCCCCTTTCGGGGACCCACCTGGGGATCCTTTTTCACAATGCTTGAATCCATTTTTTCCATACTCCGATGCTCCACATCGTCGTCTCTTTTTTCAGGGGTGAGCTCCCCTGTCAGCGCGCCCTGAAAAGGGCACACCCACTCACGCGCCCTGAAAAGGGCACGCCCACCAACAACACCGCCAGCGAGACATCGATCAACTCGGGATCCCGCAAGGAAGCTGACCCATACAACCGACTCGCAGGAAACCCAAGCGGAAAGACGCCGCACCAACAGCCTCCCTACTCATGGACGGCTCCACAAGCCCGTCCCAGCCTCGTCCACTGCGCCCTCTGCGTTCAGAGGGACGCGCGGAGAAGCTTCCTCTTCCCCATCCTACCCCACCGACAAAGTGCCGGCGCCTGGTGGTTTCAGTTACGTCTATTTCAGATGGAAATAGACCAATAACGGGCAGCAACCGCGAGAAGGACGACCCCACCAGACTTGCCTTGAGGATCTACACGACCTGCGCTCTCCCTCAAGACCAAACACCTCCCTACTCGCTCCCAGAGCCGAGTAAGGAAGGCCTGGACTTATCCAATACAAGCGGCCGAAGCGCGCAAGCTAGGCATAGCAACTACTAATGGATAAACCCAGACCCGCCCAACCTAACCTAACCTAACCTAACCTTTTTTTTTTTTTTTTTTTTTTTTTTTTTTTTTTTTTTTTTTTGTTGACCAGGTGGAAAATGCGTTACGCATACCCTCCGAACATGGGAGTGTCGGAGGGTTATGTGGGACTACACATCGCCTCTCCCTCCTCAGAGTGAGGAGAGGTAGGGAGTGCTACCCACTAAAAACCACCCGGACGTACCCTCTCGCCGGTTTTGTTGGACACCGTGGAACCCGCGAAGGCATAGTCCACGATGTCCACCGGTGGCACCCCAGCCGTTGCCGGGGCTTCCCGCGCCGAAGGGGAGATGGGCGAGCACGCTTGGCCCTCTCCCAGACAACCTAACCTAACCTAACCTAACCTAACCTAACCTAACCTAACCTAACCTAACCTAACCTAACCTAACCTAACCTAACCTAACCTAACCTAACCTAACCTAACCTAACCTAACCTAACCTAACCTAACCTAACGTGGGGGTTAACGGGGTTCGTAAATGCAAAAATAGTCGAGTCGCCATCTCGCTGGAGTCGGAGAGGGAGCGGGCAGCGATGGGCGAGGCTATCGAGGGGCTGGGGGCGGGCCTCACCGTGTCGGAGCCGCGGGCCAGGGATCCGTATCTCCGGCTCGGGGGGATCATCTCTGAGCTCAGCGACGCCAAGGTGGAAGAAGCGCTTGTCCAGCAGAACGGCTGCCTTCTCCAGCGGGTGCCTGAAAATGAAAGAAAGGTAAAGGTAGTCAGGCGAATAAGAGGTAGGACCGTCGGATTGAACAGCGTCGTGGTTCAGGCGAGCCCGGCGATGTGGGGGGCTCTGAGGGACCGCAGGGTGCGACTGGGGTACCAGATGGTCAGCGCAGTCGACCAGTCGCCTCTCGTACAGTGTTACCGGTGTCTTGGGTTCTCGCATAGAGCGGTGGACTGCAGGGCTCCGGAGCCGAGGTGCGGCCGCTGTGCGGAAGCTCACGACACGAGGGAGTGTCCGAACCGGGACCGGGCTCCGCTTTGTACCAACTGCCGAGCCAGGCGGGCTCAGGGCTGTGATCACCCTGCCTACAGCTTCGACTGTCCCGAGTGGAGGAGGTGGGATAGGATAGCCAGACTGGCTGTCCGGTACTGCTGAGGGCACTGAGCCCGCCTCCCTACAGAATATTAGGATTTTACAGTGCAATTTAGGCAGAGGTAGGGCGGCGACGCACGAGTGTTTGCGCGAGGCGACCGTCGGGGGCGTGCACGTGCTATTGCTGCAGGAGCCGTATGTGGGTAGCAAAGCTCGCATGTCCGCTCCCGGTGGATTCAGAGTCGTCCAGAGCGCCGCCGGAAGCGCTGACAAGCCTGTTCGGTCTGCAATCGTCGTCACTGATCCTAATATTAAGTTTGTTGAAAATTCAAAATTAATTACTGAAGATGTTTTAGGTTTAGTTATAAAGATAGATAATTTAAGAATAGGTCTAATTAGCATATATTTACATAAGGAACACAATTTAGATTATTATTTGGCCACTATCAAGAGGATCGTGCAAGAGATGAGGGTCGACCGGATTCTGCTGGGCGGAGACGTGAACGCGAGGAGTTACTGGTGGGGATGCGATGAGGAGGATGATAGGGGCCTGGCCGTTGTGGAAATTCTGGCTGAGCTGGGACTGGAGGTGCTGAATCAGGGTGCCGAGCCTACTTACTTTGCGTTCAGGTCGGGGCAGGCTTGCACTAGCATAATTGATATAACGGCATGCTCTGCTTCCTTGCTAGCTCATGTCTATAACTGGAGAGTAGAAGATAAGTTCTGTACTTTGTCTGATCATAGGCCAATATCGCTTACCTTACAAATACACACTCATCAAGGATTGGACTCTGAGGACAGCAACAGTACGAGAATCTACAACACGGATAAGGCTGACTGGACTGAGTTCGGCTTGGAGTTTGAGCAAGAACTGATCAGGCTGAGCTTGGAGAGCTGCGTGGCCGAAGTGCAGGACAGGGAGGGAGTGAATCGCGTCACCGCACAATACACAGACTGCATTGTTAGTGCCGCAGAAAAGGCGATCCCTCGCTTACCTCGTAAAAAGATTGGTAAAGCCTGCAAATGGTGGACGGCTGAACTTGCTCAGCTGAAGGCTGAGATGGTGCGATGCAGAAGAAGGATCGCAAAGGCAAACCCGCAGAGAAGACGAATTGTAGTTGACCAGTACTTGGAAGCTAAGACGATTTACAGAAAAGCCATAGAGTCCGCTATTACTAAGAGCTGGAAGGACTTCTGCACCGCTGAGAAGGGAGAAACAATTTGGCAGCGTTCCTATAGAGTCATGAAGGCGTGTACGGCTCGGGTTCAGGACAGGCTGCTGGAGGCATCTGACGGCATCACGCTGGATGAGCGAGGTTCTGCGTCGCTATTGGCGGAGACCTTCTACCCTTGGGACGACGCATCATGTGACACCCACGAGCAGGCACTCTGTAGGACTGCAGCGAGTCGACTGGCCGCGGCGACTAGAGAGAACACATTCGCGAGAGACGTCGTCGCTTTCACGGGGGCAGAACTCGAGACTGTCACGCGGGCTATGAGCCCCAAGAAAGCTCCAGGGGGCGATGGCCTCACACTGGACATCTGCCTCAGGGCCTACGCGTGCAACAGAAGCCTGCTCCTGGGACTAT
The DNA here is from genome assembly GCA_918857605.2 of Philereme vetulata. Classification (NCBI taxonomy): domain Eukaryota; kingdom Metazoa; phylum Arthropoda; class Insecta; order Lepidoptera; family Geometridae; genus Philereme; species Philereme vetulata. The sequence goes on along the minus strand of OU975459.1, from coordinate 8,258,977 downwards.
TCTCGCAGTGCCTGAAATGGGGATGTTTCCCGCGAATCTGGAAATCGGCCACTATCAGGGTGATCCCCAAACCCGGTAAGGACGACTACACCAAAGCAAAATCATACAGACCTATTGGACTACTACCGGTTTTGGGGAAGATGCTTGAGAAGCTGTTTGTCAACAGGTTGCAGTGGCAGCTGGGCAGAAACCAGCGCTTGAGCCCTATGCAGTACGGGTTCACTCCGCGGCTCAGTACGGAGGACGCTCTGTATGACGCCATGACTACGGTCCGAAGAAGTCTGGATGATAAGAAGATAGTAGTCATGGTGTCGCTGGATATTGAGGGTGCGTTTGACAACGCGTGGTGGCCGGCGATCATCAGCGAGCTCCACGCGAAGGAGGTTGACTCAAGCATAGTGCGGCTCATCGTCGACTACCTCTCGGAGCGAACTGTCAGGTTGCGCTACGCCGGGGAGACTGTTGAAAGAGAAACTAATAAGGGGTGCATACAGGGCTCCACGTGCGGACCCTTACTGTGGAATATCCAGCTGGACCCCTTGTTGGAGCAAGAGCAGTACGAAGGTATGCGGGTGCAGGCTTTCGCGGATGACGTCCTCATGATTGCGGCTGCAGCTACTGGTGAAGAGGTTGAAGGAAAAATGAACCACGCACTTACCGTGATCTTGCAGTGGGGGGAACGACTCAAGCTCAAATTTGCCCCGGGGAAAACTCAAGCGTTGCTGATCACCAGGAAAATGGAGTATTACACCCCGAGACTGCAAATGGCGGGTACCGAGATAAGCTATGGGGATAGCATCAGGATGTTAGGGTTAACCATCGACCCTCTGCTGAATTTTAGAAGGCACCTGGACTTGACCACCAAAAAAGCCATAGCCTTCTACAAAATAGTATCAAGAGCAGCGAGGGCACAGTGGGGTCTAAACTCTGATATCTTGAGACTCATCTACATTGCTGTGGTGGAGCCAACGGTCCTGTATTCAGCGAGTTGCTGGGCTGATGTCTCCGGACGAGTCTATGCAGAGAAGGTGCTGAACAGCCTTACGCGCTCCTTTGCCATAAAGATCAGCAAGTCCCATCGTACGGTGTCCTTGGTTTCAAGTCTGCTGCTGGCTAGGGTAATACCTCTTTCGTTAAGAGTAAGAGAGCACGCTCAGATTTTTAGAGTAAAAAGAGGAGAGCCACTTGCCTGTTTGCCTGGACGAAGCATTGAGCTCAGAAGGAGTCCATTCTCGCTGCCTCACCCAGCTGAGAGAAGACGAATGGAGTTTGGGCGGATCGGATCAGAGGCTGATGTGGACAGTCTTGTGGACGATGGGCCCATTCTATACACGGATGGCAGCAAGCTGGAGGGTAAGGTTGGTGCAGCGGTGTCATGTTGGACTGAAGGAGCTGAGGTGCAGCATGCCAGTTTTCGCCTTGAGACCTTCTGCAGCGTGTTCCAGGCTGAGCTGTCGGCAATATTCAAAGCTCTGGAAATGATTAAAAAAAGACATGAAGTGAAATTCAGCATTGCTAGTGATTCAAGGTCTGGATTGGAATCAATCAGTGATCCCAACACAGTTAACCCGCTGGCTGCTGAAATTAGAAACCTTATTAAACAGCTAAACCAAGATGGTAAAGTAATTACCTTATTTTGGGTAAAAGCCCATTGCGGAATAGCTGGCAATGAAAGGGCTGATGAGCTGGCTAAACACGCGGCTCTTAATAACCGGCAACTTCCCAGATACGACAGGTACCCGTTGTCTTTCGCAAAGCACTTCACCAGGTTGAATTCCATTGAAGAATGGCAGCACCGCTACGAATCTGCTTCAACAGGAGCTATAACAAAATTATTTTTTAAGGATGTAACCGTGGCATATAGAATATTGAGACATATTACAATGGATAACTTTCTTGCTCAAATTTTCACAGGTCACGGGGGTTTTAATCATTATTTACATAGATTTAAGTTAATTGAGTCTCCGTTGTGCTCTTGCGGTGAAGATGTCCCTCAGACTGTACAGCATATTTTAGTTGAATGCTCTAAATTTGTTAAAATTAGGTATGACTGCGAGAGCGCAATGGCAACAGATATAAAAATAGATAATTTGGATGTCATACTTAGTGACGACGACTGCAGACGGATATTTCTCACTTTTGCGAAGACCGCTCTTCGCAAAATTGGGAAAGAGAATGGTTCCGTTTTGGAGGTGGTTTAGTTTATATTATTGTGCTTTGTCCTGTTGTCTGTATGTATTCGTTAACTTTTGATCTTATTGTAGGTTACTGATTGTTGTGTGATTACTTACATGTCTAGATTGCATTTCCTGTCCCGGAACACAGCACACAGTATTATTTCAGTCTCTGTTTTGGTTATTTCTCTTATAATTGGAGAAATAACCGAAATATTCAGAAAATTTCAGTCATGAAAACAAACAAAATATAGCGTCACTCTGTCTTCACTTCAATCAAGATTGTCAGTCAGTTTTGACAGTGACAGCAATAAAAGAGTAATGGATAGTCCACACGAGTGTAGTTGTAAAGATGGAACGGTTTCACACTTTGTAAAATGTTTGGTGATGTGGTGATCTGTGGACAGATAAAATAATAGTTGAATAGTTTTTGTGCAATTGATTTATATATTTAAAAAAAATCTAATTTATAAGATTGATCAATTGTAAAATAATTATAATGCATAAATTAGAAAATATATGGTATGAGTTTATTTTATTGTTGAAATTAGTTAATTATATTATTTTTAGTTCTTAGTGAAAGAAATCAAAATAAGGAAAATTGTATAATTATTGATTGATAATTGATTCTGTTGTTAAAGAAATAGAAATTCAATATGAATTAAATAAGTTAAGATTATGATTTATAATATGGGATATATATATATGGGATATATAATATCATTTAAGCGATATATTGTAGTAATAATATGGTATAATTTTTATGTAGGTAATTGATTAACATGTTTGAAAAATCTAATAATAAAAGATTAATCAATTGTTTAATAGTTGTACTAATGCATGAATTAGAAACATATGGTATGAATTATATAATTGATGATATTAGTTAATTATATTGTCATTAGTTCTTAGTTTAAGAATTCAAAAAAACGGATAGTTGCATGATTAATAATTATGTTATTGAATAGATATAATTAATGTATTTGATTCTTTTTTTTGATAAATAGAAACTCAAAATGAATTAAGCGAGTTGAAAGAAATCAAAATAATGAAAATTGTATAATTATTGATCATTGATTAATAATTGATTCTGTTGTTAAAGAAATAGAAATTCAATATGAAGTAAATAAGTTAAGATTATGATTTGTAATATACGATATATATATATATATATATATATATATATATATATATATAGATATATATATATATATATATATATATATGAGATATATAATATCATTTAAGCGATATATTGTAGTCATAATGTGGTATAATTTTTATGTAGGTAATTGATTAACATGTTTGAAAAAACTAATTATAAAGGTTGATCAATTGTTTAAAAGTTATACTAATGCATGAATAAGAAACATATGGTATGAATTATTTAATTGATGATATTAGTTAATTATATTGTTTTTAGTTCTTAGTTTAAGAATTCAAAAATACGGATAGTTGCATGAATAATAATTATGTAATTGAATAGATAAACTTCATGTATTTGATTCTATTTTTGATAAATAGAAACTCAAAATGAATTAAGCGAGTTAAAATTATAATTATGATTACACTTAATATAGTTAGTACTGTAATAATGTCTTATAATAGTATAGTGTTTAAGTATAATGTTAGATTGGAAATTTAATAAAGATTATAATGTTGTTGCAATATAATAGCAACAGTAGCTCGCGGGCCGGGCCTCTGCGCCCGGACAGGAAAAAAAAAAAAAAGAAAAAAAAAAAAAAAAAAAAAAAAAACCTAACCTAACCTAACCTAACCTAACCTAACCTAACCTAACCTAACCTAACCTAACCTAACCTAACCTAACCTAACCTAACCTAACCTAACCTAACCTAACCTAACCTAACCTAACCTAACCTAACCTAACCTTTTTTTTTTTTTTTTTTTTTTTTTTTTTTTTTTTTTTTTTTTTCGGGGAGGAAATCTGCAACCAGATACCCGTATTGCATGTAGGGCACAATACGGGTTATGTGGGGTTGTCGAACTCGACGACCCACTAAAACCTCCCCGGTGGCCGGCCTCCATACATGTCAAAGGGCTCTGGGACCTCACACGAAACGCACCAGAGCCCCCTCTCACGCATCGCCCATAAAGAGCACGTCCCGGGGGCAGTTGCCCCAAGCACCCTCGCGGTGCACAGCTGCACATGCCACACTGTGCGGCTGCCCTCCCTGAGTCCGCTATCCGGGTTGGCCAGAGCCCTCACTCCGACTACCCACGGACCCGAAAAGTCCCCTGTTTGGCAGGGGCAACCATTACTCTGCCCCTTTACGGGGCGGGCGGCGCGGGGCGGCCGTTGCCTGCCCCCCGCCGCCTCCGCCTTCTCCGAGCGGGATCGTCCCTCTCCCGATCTCGCTCAGCGGCCTCTTTCCGAACCAATACGGTCTCACAGAAAGAGGCCACGGCCTTCCAGCCGTCCTCGTCTGCCAACATAGCCGCTACTACGCTTGGCAGACGGAGGTCCTGCCCGATCCTGGTGATCAGGTTCCGCCTTTCCACGCACCACGCTGAGCATTCCTCGAGCGTATGCTGGGCGGAATCCCGATCCCTCCCACAATGGTGGCATTGCGGTGTCCGTTCGCGTCCAATCCTATTCAGGTACTCACCGAAGCATCCATGCCCGGTGAGTACCTGAGTAAGTCGATAGGTGACATTTCCATACTCCCTCCCTAGCCAGGCTTCGAAGCTCGGCAGAATTGCGCCAACGATGCGCTGGCGCGAGTACCGCGGTTCGTCAAACCGCTCGCGCCATTCGACGAGCGCACGTTTTCGCTCCTCATGCCTCACCTCCACCAGCGTTGCTCCGCCCCCGTCATCCTGTCGAAGACGAACGTACACACGTGCGTCCATCGCCGCCAAGATGTCGAATGGCGGAAACCGCGCCAAGAGAGTTGCCGCCTCATACGATATCGTACGGTATCCTCGCGCGATACGAATAGCTATAGTGCGCTGCAGACTATTGTACATAGTCTTGCAGCGCCTAACACCCGTCAGTCTACTGGACCACACGGGTGCTCCACGATTAGCCCCCCCGTTACAGCTCGCTTGATGCCGACCGTGTCCAACCCGACTTCGGACAGCTGAATCCGGGCCTTTGCTGCCGCCATCACCGCTTCGTAGGTGACATCCGAGCCCTCCGGAACTGTCACCGCAATCGCCGCAGATGTCGGTAGCCGCATCGGCTTTGGCGGACGCCCTGCTTTAGAGCCAGCTTTTGGGCCAGCTTTTGGGGCAGCTTTTGGGGCAGGCCTCACTGGGGGGGGTACTGCCTTTTTAGGAGATTTCTTCGCCTTCTTCCTCGTGACGGTTGCCCACGTGTTCTCCGGTGCCAGCGGTGCCCGCGCCTCGGAAAGCCGCAACTGCACTGCAGACACAGGGACATCCGGTGCCGGCTGCAACTGCTTCCCCTTGCCCTCTTTCTTGCCCTTAACTTTGCCCTTCTTGGAAGGGCCTGAAGCCACGGGGACCGCACTGACCTGAGAGGTCGAAGGCTGGACCTTAAAAGCCGTTGCCAACTTCCTGTCCATGAGCGCGCCAATGCGGTCCATGAACTGGCCCTCCCAGTCTTTCCCACCGGCAGCAGGTGATAATGCTGTCGGCTTTGCCACACTCACTACGCTGGCCTGGGAAGTGGTCTGCTCACGGATCACATCCGTCAGCTGGTCCACCTTTGTAGAAAGGGCCGCCATCTGCGCACGCAGGTCGGCGTTCTCTTTTTCTAGGCGCTCCACGTTGGCGTCCGAGGACGTTCTCTGCGTCAACTCAAGGACGCCAGCCATCGCCTTCCTCACAGCCAAACGCAGACCGTGAACGTAGTCGCCCCTCAAATTCTTGGACTTGTCGGCGATCTTTTCGACCGTGTCCAAGTTGACCTTGATCGCGGCGACTACATCCTCAGTCGGCTGCACCTCCATCTCTTTCTCTAGGTCAGCTGGTTTTGGCAGCTTCCCTTTCGTCCTCGAGTTCAAGGGGAGGACGGACGGGTCGAAGACATCGTCCTCATCCGGCCCCTCCTTGTCCTCGAGGAACATGGCGCGCTTAGACCCTTGTGAATCTGATGCGCCATCTGCCTTCCTGCTACGCTTTCGAACAGCACGGGACAAGTCCGACGCTGTTGACGCGTACGAGGAGACGGACATAATAGAGCAGTCCGACTCCTCCCCTCCATCACTCACCGCAACCGCCGCGCTCGCCACGCTCGCGGCACTTGCCACCCTCGTGGCGCTCGCCGCGTACGACCGAGTCCTCGGTTTTACGAAAGAACCCGCCGTCTTCCCCGAAGACAGCTCTTTCCCTACACCCGCATCACCTGCCTCTTTCGAAACTGAAGCAGCCGTCTTACGCACCGAAGCGCGAGAGGTGACTGCTTCCGTTTCCTTATCCACCTTACACGTCGACCGAGCCGAAGCATCGGAAGACCCACGTTCTTTAACTACAAGACGATCGGCCCCCCCCTCAGAATACGAATTGGGAGACAACGACGCAGCTGACGCTACGCCGCTACGGGATTCTCCAACTGCGGAGCAGCTGGTACCCGCCTGAGGTAGTGTTTTTCGATTCGTCATAATTTTCATAGTTTTTTCCTTTTTGAAGGGGTGAGGTCCCCTGTGTTGGGCGCCCTAGCGGCCGGGTTCCCCCCGACCATACTCCATGTGAGAGCCCAGACACGTGCCGCAGCCACCCACAAACAACTGCAAAACGCGGTTGTGTATGAGCAGCAGCAACACACATCCGGACTCTCACACGCAGTACTCCCTTCGGCAGGCGCCGAAACCTTGAGATTTGGTCACTACCTACCATCCCTCCGATCCTCAGACGACTCCTCGCTCGTACGCCAACCACACTACCGGCGAAGCATCAGTTCACTCAGGATCCCGAAAGGAAGCTGACCCATACAGCCGACTCACGGAAACCCAAGCGAAAAGACGCTAAGCCAACAATGCCTCCCTCTATGACGGCTCCATTAGCCCGTCCTTGCTCCTTCCACTGCGCCCTCTGCTAATCAGAGGGACGCGCGGAGAAGCTTCCTCATCCTAACCCCACCGACAAAGTGCCGGCGCCTGGTGGTTTCAGTTACGTCTATTTCTGATGGAAATAGACCAATAGCAGGCAGCAACCGCAAGAAGGAACGACCCCACCAGACTTGCCTTGAGGATCTACACGACCTGCGCTCTCCCTCAAGACCACCGGAAACCAAACTGGTCATCCGACAAGTCGAGCCCTACCCGCCACAGGTGTGTGCATAGACGAGCGGCAATTATTCTTTCGAACAACTTGCCGGCCTCGTCCAGCAGGCAAATGGGACGATACGTAGAGGGTGAGTCTGCGGACCTGCCGTCCTTCTTCAAGAGGACCAACTTAGCCTCCTTCCAGCCCTTGGGGAACACTCCGCGGCGTAAACAGCTGTTGAACAGCTGCCGCAGCCTGTTCCCCAGGCCGGCGGATAGAGCCAGCACCCAAGCCCGACCAGGTATTCCGTCAGGGCCTGGTGCTGTATTGCGAGCCCTGAGGCGCTTCACAGCGCGGACCAACTCCTCGTCGGTCACCCCCAGATCATCGGACCAGATGGTCGGTTCCGACGATAGCCCGGGGGGAGAGGGACTGTCCTGGACCCTGGGAAACAGTGTGTCAACCACACTCCCCACCAGCTCAGGGTCCAGAGTTTCAGTCAAAGGAGGGACCCATGGGCGCAGCTTACCTAGTACCATCTTGTACGGGCGCCCCCATGGATCTCTATCCAGTCCCTTGAGGAGTTCACTCCAGGACTGAGCCTTCGCGTTCGCGATGGCCGCCTGGAGCGCTGTCGTAGCGCCTCGGTATACCTCGTAGGCTCTATCCCTTACTTCGGCAGGAGCTCGCCGCCTTCTTCTAGCTCTGGTGTACAGGCGTCTGGAGCGCAGGCATGTCTCCCGCAGCCGCGCTATCTCCTCTGACCACCAGTACACCGACCTACGCTTGGTTGGCCTGGCTCGGGGCATCGATAAGTCACAGATCGACGTCATCGTTGCCCGGAACCAGGCCGCCTCCCTCTCAGGATCGGGCAGATCCTCTCCAACATGGCCTTCTGGCCAGGCCGCGACAATGGCTGCAGCTTCGAGAAAATCTCGATTAAGCCGCTTGAGGGCCCACCGTCGCGGCGGGTTGCTGCTACTGCGGCGGGCCGCACGGCCGGGAGGGCGAAGAGCCACATCGAAAACGATGTGGCGATGGTCGGAAAGCGTGACCATCTCTTCGGCAACTCTCCATCCCGACACCATGTGTGTGGCAGAAGGAGTCGCCCATGATAAATCTACGATCGACTCCCCCTGCCACCGCATACATGTGCTTACGGACCCCCGATTCAAGAGTCGGAGGTCATGACCCGCCGCCCATTCAACCATGGTCTCCCCCCTGCGGTCATCTTGGGGACTCCCCCACGCACGAGAGTGAGCGTTGAAGTCGCCCAAGACAAGCACGGGACGGGGCAGGCATCTGCGGATGCAGTGTCCCACCTCGTCCAGGAACGCCTCGTACTCAGCGAGATTACGGTTGGGGGAGATGTAGCAGCCTACAACGGCTATTCGACCCCACTCAGTGGCCACGAAGCCCTGTCCCCTTTCAATGAGGGCACAAGGGGGGTCACCTTCGCCACCACCCCAGTAAATAGCTACGGAGCCCACATCGTCCCCGAACCATCGTGGATGGTCTGGGACGCTGTAGGGCTCCGCTATTACGGCAAGGGCAATTGACCACTGCGCGAGGGTTTGCAAGAAAAGATCCTGCGCACCTCGGCAGTGGTTCAAATTGCCCTGGAGGACTCGAATGGTTTGATCCATTACGACGCCTCCATGGCCTCCTGGGGCGGGCCATGGCCCGCTGGAATGGCCGCCACTGTTGAGGCCGTTCCGCTTCCCGGTGTCGGGGCTGGAGGAGAGGGCTTTTTGCCCTTCCTCTTACCCTTAGGAGGGGTGCACTGCTTGCTCCCCATCCTGTGGTCCGCCTTGCAGCCCTTGTCAGAGCACAGTGGACACCTGCGCGGACGCGTGCATTGGCTCGCCCGATGATCGGGTTCACCGCACGCGTAGCACAGGTTGGTGCGGTCCAATGTGCTCTGACACATGCTGCGTACGTGCCCGTACTCCAGACACCGGAAGCACTGCAGCGGCCTTGAGGTCAGGTAGTCCACCCGAGCCGAGACCCACCCGATGATGACGCGCTTTGCCGCGGCAAGCTTGCGCACTGCCGCTAGTGGGCAACGCACCCACACCGTGCCCAGGGCAGTGGGCGAGCGATGGACTTCGCCCACTTTGACGTCATCAACCGAGCAGTCCCCGGCCTTGGCGACAGCCTTCGCTACCTCCCGAGGTGTGACGGCTTCATCGAGGTCTTTGAGCCTCAATTCAGCCATCTTCATCGGGCGCAAAATGCGCACACCCAGATCCGCGAGGGCTTCGCGCATGCGAGCTGCCAACGCGTCAGCTTTCGGCGCGCATTCCGGGCCCGACACCTCCAAAATCAATCCCTCCGTCAACGCTCGCTTGGGGCGAACCGTGTCCACCCCGACGTCCGCCAGCCTAATACGTGCCTTTGCGGCCGCCATTACCGCAGCGTATGTGACGTCGGAACCCTCCGGAACCGTCACAGTGATCGCCGCAGTAGTAGGCAGCCGCATTGGCGTCGCCTTGAGGGCGGGCTTAGGCACGGCCTTGGGGCCGGCATTGGGCGCCGCCTTGGAGCTAGCTTTGGGGCTCGGCACTACCGGTGGCAACTCACCCGTTGCCTTGGGAGCCTTCTTCCTCTTCCCTTTTCCACCCCTGACCACCGTAACCCAGGGTGTCGTTGGAGCCGACGGCGCTTGGTTCGCGGTGGGCTGCGGCCGCACCGCTGGTGGGCTCACCGCTGGTGTTGGCGGCTGTTGGCGCTTCCCCTTCGCTTTCCCTGCCTGGCCTGGCGGTACTGTGGGAGCCGCACCTCTTTGGGGTGGTGTTGGCTTCGGCTTAAGAGCCTCAGCCAACTTCCGGTCCATGAGAGCGCCTATGCGCTCCATGAACCTCCCCTCCCATTCCTTCCCACTGGCGACAGGTGGTGACACCGCCGCTTCGGCTGTGCTCCCAGCGCTCGCCTGCCTACCTGCCTGCTGCTGGCTGACGCACTCAGTCAGCTTCTCTACCTTTGCAGATAGGTCAGCGATCTGAGCACGCAGCTCCGCATTCTCTCGCTCCAGGCGCTTGACGTTCTCATCAGCAGTCGCCCGCTGGACGACTACCGATGAGGCCGCCTGCGCTTTCCTCGCGGACATCCGCAGGCCGTGAATAAAGTCACCCCGCATGTTCTTGGACTTGTCGGCGATTTTCTCGACAGTCTCGAGGTTGGCTTTAATCACGGCACGCAACTCCTCAGTTGGCCGCGCCTCCATCTCCCTTTCGAGGTCATCCGCCTTCGGCAGCTTACCCTTCGTCCTTGTCTTCGAAGGAGAAACGGACGGGTCGAATACATCGTCCTCGTTCGAGTTCCCCTTCTTTAAAAAAGCGGCGCGCTTGGCCCCTGGAAGGTCCGAGGCGCCATCCTCCGCCTTTCTTCCTCGCTTCCGCGCGGTGCGGGACACGTCTGATGCCGTCGACGCCATCGAGCAGACGGACATGCTGGAGCAGTCCGACTCCTCACCTCCTACACTGGCCACACTAGACGACCTAGTGGCCGGCTTCTTGAAGAAGCCCGCTCCGACAGCGGTTGTCGAAGGCGAAGACCCCTCGCCAACCGCTTTCGGAACAATCATCCCCCGCGACGGAGCGCGGGAAGACCCCCTAACGTCTTGGCATTTCTTGCCCCCCTCAGATACGATGGGGCTGAGTGCCGTAGCACCGTGGGATTCTTCAGCGTCGGAGACGCTGGTACCCACCTGAGGTATTTGTTTTTTCGAAGATGCCATTTTCATTTTTTTTGTTTTCCTTTTTTAAGGGGTGAGGTCCCCTTTGGCGCCCTATCGGCCGGGTTCCCCCCGACCATACCCCGCATGTAAACCCGAAGCAGCACTGAGCATAAAAATGCAGCAGCGCAGGTCCGGATTTACACACGCGATACTCCCCTCGGCAGGCGCCGAAACCATATATTGGGATATGGCCCTCCACTGACCACTGAACAGTTCGGGAACCTCCACAGTGTTTGGTCCGCGCCGGTAAACCGGTAACTCTCATTTATGGGAGCCGTTCCCCTATCCGCCACCCGGGGACGCGCCGCGTTGGGGTACACCTCCCCACCCACTGGGACACCCCAGCAGGTCCGCGGAACCTAACCTAACCTAACCTAACCTAACCTAACCTAACCTAACCTTTTTTTTTTTTTTTTTTTTTTTTTTTTTTTTTTTGACGCTGGGAAAAATGCTTTATGCATACCCTCCCGTCGGGGGCCGGAAGGGTTATGTGGGACTCCCGGTGCTCCCCACCGGTATACCCACTAAACGACCCAGCGGCACTCCCGCATCGCCTATATGGAGGGGAACTGGGAATCCGGCACAGCCTTTCCATCCAGCCCCCCGCCGACGACCGCCCGCCTTTACGGCGAGCCCTTCATCCCCCTCCCACCCTGGGAGAGGGGCCCGAGAATAACCGCGAGTGCTCGCGGTCATTCCCACCCGGCAGAAGTGGAGGATACGTGCAATGCGGGAGAAGACGCCCCCGCGCCTGTCTCCCGCTATCCTCCACCAGGAGGGGGAAGACGATTGTCGTGCAATCGCCTTCTCCGACCCGTTCGTCGCCTGCGGAGTGGCGCTGCGAGAGGGTCTTCCTCCCGCGCCCGCTCCGTCGCCTCCTTTTGCGAAATTACTTCCTCGCAAAAAGAGGCCACCGCAGCCCAGGACTCCTCGCTTCCCAGCATGGCTAAAACCACGCTGGGCAGCGAGAGGTCCTGCCCGACCACCGCCATCAATTGGCGGCGCGGCCCAGACCACGACGCACACACCTCCAGGGTGTGCTGCGCCGTGTCCACCGCCGCGCCACAATCGTGGCAGGCCGGGGTCTCCTCTCTTCCGATCCGATGCAGGCACGATCCGAAGACGCCATGCCCGGATAGCACCTGCACCAGACGGAAAGAAAGGAAACCGTGGGACCGCCCGAGCCAGTCCTGCAGGACTGGCCCGAGCGCGTCCAACGTTCTGCGGCCAAAGGCTGCGGTGGCGAGGGCCTCCGTCCAATGTTGGACGGTTGCGTCCCTCGCCTCTCTGCGGACGGCCTCCCGCTCTTCTGGGGCAGGGCACTCCCCGAGCGCCCTGCGCCCCGCCGTCCACTCGTACACTCTGGCGAGCACCCACGCCTGGAGTTCCCAAGGCGGGGTGCCGGCCAGAGCGCACGCTACTGCAAAGCCCACCGAGCGGTAGGCTCTCGCCACCCGCAGTGCAATGGCCCTTTGGGGCCTGCGGATGGCGGTCGCATTCTCCCTCCTGTGGAGGGAGTCCGCCCAGATGGGGGCCCCGTAAAGGGCCATGCTCTTCAAGATGCCGGCATACAAATGCCGGCATCTCGCCTTCGGCCCTCCCAGGTTTGGGAGGAGCCACGAGAGGGCGTTCGCCGCCTTCAGCAGGCGCGCTGACAACCCGCTGAAGTGCGGGCCGAAGCGCCACCTGCTGTCCAGGGTGAGGCCCAGATATTTCATCTGGGTCCTCACCCCGATCCTGACGCCCTCCACGACGATGTGGGCGTCAAGAGGGATGCGCTGCCGAGGCCCGTGGAAGAACACGGCCTCGGTCTTGTGCAGCGCAACCCCCAACCCGAGGCGGCGGATCCTTCCCGCGACCAAGGATCCGCCAGCCGAGGCCAAACTGGCAGCCTCCCTAAAATCCCTCCCCCGGGCAGTGAGGAGAGTGTCATCCGCGTAGCAGATGACACTCGTGCCCGGGAGGAGGGATCCCCGCAGGAGCCAGTCGAAGCCGATGTTCCACAGGAGTGGTCCTAGGACCGACCCCTGTGGAACACCAGACTCCGCGCCGTACCTCCGGACTTGGCCAGCCTTGTCTACGAGGAGGACCGCTCGGTCCTCCAAGTAGCTGGCCAAGAGGGCCCGCAAGTATGAAGGCACTCCGTGGTACCGGAGTGCCTCCAAGATCGTGGAGTGGGGGACGGAATTGAACGCGTTGGCTATGTCAAATGACACAGCCAACACTCCGTCCCCAGACTCCACGGCCTCCCTCACCTGGCCCTTCAGCCGGGCCAGCGCGTCCACTGTCGAACGCCCAACTCGGAAACCGAATTGGGCGTCCGACAGGTTCGGCCCAACCCCCCGCAGGAGGCCATTCAGCCGACCGGCGACGATCCCCTCGAACAGTTTACCGACCTCATCGAGCAGAACGACGGGTCGGTATGCCGAGGGGGAGTCTGCCGGTCGTCCCTCCTTACGGAGGAGGCACAGTTGCCCCTCCTTCTAGGTTTTCGGGAACCTCCCAGCCGTGAAATACGCGCTGAAGAGGTCCCGAAACCTGTCCGCCATTTGGGTGGCCGCAATGGCCACCACCCTTGCGGGGACGCCGTCCGGCCCGGGGGCGGTTTTCTTGGCGCGGAGGCGAAGCGTCGCCGCGCCAAACTCCGCCCCCGTGACCGGAGGGACCTCCTCCGCCAGCGGAGCCGCCTCCCGCGGGGGGTCCATCACTGGAGGGGTGAAGTTGGTCCCTGTTGGAAACAAGGACCGAACCACCCCATCCAGCAACGCCGGCTCGAGGGTCTCTGCTAGCGGAGGACCGAAGGGGCGCAGTTTATTCCGCGCCGCCTTATATGGTCTCCCGTACGGGTCTCTGTCGAGACCCTCTAGCATTTCGGCCCTCGCCGCGTCGTCGGCGGCGAACATAGCCGCCTTGAGGACCTTCTTTGCCTCTACGTACGAGGCGTAGAGAAGGTCCTCGTTCGACGCATCCCGCACGTTCCGCCGTCGACTCCGCGTGTAGGCCCTCCTCGCCACCACGCAGGCGGCCCGGAGCCCCGCCAGCTCCTCCGACCACCAATAGACGGCGCGTCGGGGAGGTGGGCGGCGAGACCGAGGCATGCTGGAGTTGCACACCTCGGTCAGGGACTCCCGCAGTCGGACCGCCGAGGCGTCGACGTCCAGGACATTGATAGGAGGCGTGAGCCAGTCCTGGACGAACGCCGCCTCCTTGGCCGCCCCTCGGTCCAGGTGGATCTGAGCCCACCGTGGAAAGGGGGACTGGCCCGAGCGGGCCATCCCCCGGGGGCTCTGGGTGGAGACGATGTCGAACCGCACGTATCGGTGGTCCGACAAGGTCTCCACCGTTTCCACCCGCCAGCCGACGACGCGGGCGGCAAGTGCGGGGGTGGCGAACGACACGTCCACCACCGTCCCTCCCCGTTGCCGCACACACGTGTGGGCCGTCCCTCTATTTAGGAGGGACACGCCCGACGAGGCCGCCCAAAATTCGACGGCCCGCCCGCGGACGTTGCAAGAGGCGGCCCGGTTGCCCCAGGCCGCCGACTTGGCGTTCAGGTCGCCCAATACGGCAACCTGGCGCGGCGCCGCCCTACCGACTACTGCGGTCAGGACTTCGAGAAAATCCTCGAAGTCCTGTAAAGGGCGGTTAGGGGAGAAATAGACCCCCACCAGGGCTATTTCTCCCCACGCGGCGGCCACGTATCCCGGTCCCCTCTCTAAGAGCGAGAGGGGAGGGGAGTCCGTGGAAGACCGCGACACCAACGCCACCGAGCCGTCCCGATCACCCAGCCAACGGCCAGGGACAGAGTACGGCTCGGCGACCACCGCAACGTCTACTAACCACTCAGCCAGGGCCTGCATCAGCAGGTCCTGGGCTGCTTTACAGTGGTTAGTATTCGCCTGTAGGATGCGATGTCCGGACCTATCCATCATTTGGACATCGCACCCCCCTCGTCGGCCACCGAGGTCCCAGCCTCAGGGACGACGGTGGTAGCGGCAGGCTGGGACGACGCCTGCGCTTTGCCCTTCTTTGGGGGAGGATTGCAGTTCCTCCCCCTCATCACGTGGTCCGCCGGGCGGCCACTGGCGGCGCACACCGCGCAGTGCGGCTTGGCGGCCGTGCAGGAGGCGGACATGTGCCCCTCCTTACCGCAGCGGTAACAGGCGTCCGACCTGTCCACCTTGGACGGACAGAGGGCCCGTGTGTGGCCGATTCCGAAGCACTTGTAGCAGCGCAAAGGCTGCTCACCAAGTGCTCGGACCACACACGACCCAAACCCGACGGCAAGCCGTCCCTTGGCAAGGACGGCCTTAGCTGCGGTGACCGGGCACTCCAGGCGGATTGTGCCCATGCCGCCGCGGCCGGGCCTGATAGCCCGACCCTGTACCGCTGCGGTGTTGCAGCCCCCTATTGCTGCGAGCGCCGCCACGACCTCCTCTTTGGTGACCGAATCGTCCAGATTGGTCACCTCGAGGGCCGCCGACTTGACGGGCCTTACCACCTTGGCCGCGTCCGCGATGACCTCTTGCAACTTCGTTGCGAAGAGGTCAGCGTTGGTGCCGCCCTGGGCCCCCGGGAACTCGAAAATACGAGCCCCGGCTTGGGTCTGGCGGCACGTGATGGCGCCGATTCCCAACTTGGTGGGATCGGCGTTGGTACGAGCCCGTTTCAGCACGGACTCGTACGTCTCACCACGCTCCGCAGCCTCCGCGGTGAGCGTCACCACGACGGCCGCGGTTTTGGGAGAAACTAGGGTTTTTCTCCCACCGGCAGGGGCCCTTTTAGCTGCCGGAGCAGCGGTGGCGGGCTTAGGGGCCGACTTTTGCCCCTTCCCCTTCCCCTTCCCCTTGCCGGTCGTCTGGGACGGGCAGGGAGGGGAGATGTTGGCTGGGGAGGCAGGGGCGGCGGCCGCTCTTGCCTTCTTGGCCTTGCCCTTCCCCTTTTTGACCACCTTCGTCCACGGCTGGGTGGACGGGGTGGTGGAAGGGAGAAGGGCGTCCTCCCTTTGGGAGGATGGCCCAGGCTCGCACGGCCTCTTGTCCGCCGTCCGCGGCGGTCGGAGGCGCTTTTCGGGCAAGAGCCTGTCCTCGATGCCAGCGAGGCAGGCTCTCGTAAATGCCCTTTCCTCCATCACAACCTTGCGGATGACATCCTCAAGGTTGAAAGAGGAGGAAGGGCCCTCCACCGCAGGTCTCGGCTCAGCTTGGGTTGGCTGGGCCGTGACCTCAGCCAGCTTCTTATGCAGCTGGCTGACCTCCGACTGCAGGCGATCTAACTTCGCCTGCAGTTGCCGCGTCTCGTCGGTGGCTGTGCGTTGCACCAGCTCCCGGACGATGCCACCCATGCTGGCGGCCCTGCATTTAAGGGACTTTTGGAATGTCCCTTTTAGATTGGAGGACTTAGAGGCGACCACCCTGATCTCCTCTTCGTCCTCCTGCGCCATGCGCTCCAGCTCGGCCAGCGAGTGGTCCGCGTATAAGACGCTAGACGCACCGTACCCGGACTTAGCCCGGGCGGCCTGCGCCTGCATCTCCTTCGCGGCGACCCTCTCTTCCAGGTCTTCCTGGAACTGAGCCCTACGTGCGAGGTCCAACTGACGTTGGGCGTCCGCCAGACCCACGTCGTGGGTGTCCACCACAGTGGAAGGCTTTTTGGCCTTCGCCTTCTTTTTTGGCTTAGCACTCCTCGTGGAGTCCGAGGAGCCTTCGCCGCCGTCCTTCAGGAAGGATCGCTTCCGCTTTTGTAAGCGACTTTCGGCTTCCATCGCCGAACTTCCGTCCGACTCTGGAACGAGCGACTCGTTGTCGGAGTCCGACAACACGTCGACCGACAGCCTGCGGAACATGCTACCCGGTGATGGGCGGCAAACCTCCGACGCCATACTGGCATCGCCGGCGTGGCCCTGAGAAGGGCCTTTGGTTTGGCCCTGAGAAGGGCCTTTGGTTTGGCCCTGAGAAGGGCCTTTTTGTTGGCCCTGAGAAGGGCCTTTTGGTTGGCCCTGAGAAGGGCCTTTTGGTTGGCCCTGAGAAGGGCCTTTTGGTTGGCCCTGAGAAGGGCCGTTTGGTTGGCCCTTAGAAGGGCCTTTTTTGAAACGCCCGAAGGCGTCCCGCAATTGAGGCGTCGTCGCCTCCTCAGGCTCTAGCGCCCTACCACTGTTGCTATGCGCAGACGCGCATACAACCTCCTCACCGCTCCCTACCGTCTCACCTAACCTAGATTTGTTTTTAGAGTTATTCATAATCAGATCCCACGAGTAAGTGGGAAGGGTGGGTCACCCCGGACAGTGCCCACTGTAACCGGGGAAGTCTAACGTAACCCGCTCAGGGGAGCGACACTTCCCTGGCGGGGGACGCGGTAGCGACTGAAACTCCGTTCAGCCTTCCAGACCTTACGCCGCGCCGCCGCTTATCCTCGGGTAATTTTTTATAGAGGTTGTCTTCCTCGCAGCCCGGGCGACCAAGCCAAGGCCTATCGGTCCCGCTCAGATCGCAAAACATGACTGCGACCATGTTGCGGGGTTACGATTTTGGGGCGGTGGCAGGGAAGAAAACTCCCACTGCCTGCCCGGCGGCAGGGTAAGTGCACGCCAAGGCCCGCCACCTCTCCGCAAGCCTAAGAAGGCTATCCTCCGCTCAAGCTCAAGCTTGAACTCAAGCCAAGCACCTGACCACTCGGCATCCCGCGAGGAAACTGACCCATACAGCCGACTCACGGGAACCAAGATGGACGGCATCCCCGCTCTAAATCCCCCCCCCCCCCCCATCCCACCCCAGTGTTTGGTCCGCGCCGGTAAACCGGTAACTCCCATTTCTGGGAGTCGTTCCCCTATCCGCCACCCGGGGACGCGCCGCGTTGGGGTACACCTCCCCACCCACTGGGACTACCCAGCAGGTCCGCGGAACCTAACCTAACCTAACCTAACCTAACCTTTTTTTTTTTTTTTTTTTTTTTTTTTTTTTTTTTTGACGCTGGGAAAAATGCTTTATGCATACCCTCCCGTCGGGGGACGGAAGGGTTATGTGGGACTCCCGGTGCTCCCCACCGGTATACCCACTAAACGACCCAGCGGCACTCCCGCATCGCCTATATGGAGGGGAACTGGGAATCCGGCACAGCCTTTCCATCCAGCCCCCCGCCGACGACCGCCCGCCTTTACGGCGAGCCCTTCACCCCCCTCCCCACCCTGGGAGAGGGGCCCGAGAATAGCCGCGAGTGCTCGCGGTCATTCCCACCCGGCGGAAGTGGAGGATACGTGCAATGCGGGAGAAGACGCCCCCGCGCCTGTCTCCCGCTATCCTCCACCAGGAGGGGGAAGACGATTGTCGTGCAATCGCCTTCTCCGACCCGTTCGTCGCCTGCGGAGTGGCGCTGCGAGAGGGTCTTCCTCCCGCGCCCGCTCCGTCGCCTCCTTTTGCGAAATTACTTCCTCGCAAAAGGAGGCCACCGCAGCCCAGGACTCCTCGCTTCCCAGCATGGCTAAAACCACGCTGGGCAGCGAGAGGTCCTGCCCGACCACCGCCATCAATTGGCGGCGCGGCCCAGACCACGACGCACACACCTCCAGGGTGTGCTGCGCCGTGTCCACCGCCGCGCCACAATCGTGGCAGGCCGGGGTCTCCTCTCTTCCGATCCGATGCAGGCACGATCCGAAGACGCCATGCCCGGATAGCACCTGCACCAGACGGAAAGAAAGGAAACCGTGGGACCGCCCGAGCCAGTCCTGCAGGACTGGCCCGAGCGCGTCCAACGTTCTGCGGCCAAAGGCTGCGGTGGCGAGGGCCTCCGTCCAATGTTGGACGGTTGCGTCCCTCGCCTCTCTGCGGACGGCCTCCCGCTCTTCTGGGGCAGGGCACTCCCCGAGCGCCCTGCGCCCCGCCGTCCACTCGTACACTCTGGCGAGCACCCACGCCTCGAGTTCCCAAGGCGGGGTGCCGGCCAGAGCGCACGCTACCGCAAAGCCCACCGAGCGGTAGGCTCTCGCCACCCGCAGTGCAATGGCCCTTTGGGGCCTGCGGATGGCGGTCGCATTCTCCCTCCTGTGGAGGGAGTCCGCCCAGATGGGGGCCCCGTAAAGGGCCATGCTCTTCAAGATGCCGGCATACAAATGCCGGCATCTCGCCTTCGGCCCTCCCAGGTTTGGGAGGAGCCACGAGAGGGCGTTCGCCGCCTTCAGCAGGCGCGCTGACAACCCGCTGAAGTGCGGGCCGAAGCGCCACCTGCTGTCCAGGGTGAGGCCCAGATATTTCATCTGGGTCCTCACCCCGATCCTGACGCCCTCCACGACGATGTGGGCGTCAAGAGGGATGCGCTGCCGAGGCCCGTGGAAGAACACGGCCTCGGTCTTGTGCAGCGCAACCCCCAACCCGAGGCGGCGGATCCTTCCCGCGACCAAGGATCCGCCAGCCGAGGCCAAACTGGCCGCCTCCCTAAAATCCCTCCCCCGGGCAGTGAGGAGAGTGTCATCCGCATAGCAGATGACACTCGTGCCCGGGAGGACGGATCCCCGCAGGAGCCAGTCGAAGCCGATGTTCCACAGGAGTGGTCCTAGGACCGACCCCTGCGGAACACCAGACTCCGCGCCGTACCTCCGGACTTGGCCAGCCTTGTCTACGAGGAGGACCGCTCGGTCCTCCAAGTAGCTGGCCAAGAGGGCCCGCAAGTATGAAGGCACTCCGTGGTACCGGAGTGCCTCCAAGATCGTGGAGTGGGGGACGGAATTGAACGCGTTGGCTATGTCAAATGACACAGCCAACACTCCGTCCCCAGACTCCACGGCCTCCCTCACCTGGCCCTTCAGCCGGGCCAGCGCGTCCACTGTCGAACGCCCAACTCGGAAACCGAATTGGGCGTCCGACAGGTTCGGCCCAACCCCCCGCAGGAGGCCATTCAGCCGACCGGCGACGATCCCCTCGAACAGTTTACCGACCTCATCGAGCAGAACGATGGGTCGGTATGCCGAGGGGGAGTCTGCCGGTCGTCCCTCCTTACGGAGGAGGCACAGTTGCCCCTCCTTCCAGGTTTTCGGGAACCTCCCAGCCGTGAAACACGCGCTGAAGAGGTCCCGAAACCTGTCCGCCATTTGGGTGGCCGCAATGGCCACCACCCTTGCGGGGACGCCGTCCGGCCCGGGGGCGGTTTTCTTGGCGCGGAGGCGAAGCGTCGCCGCGCCAAACTCCGCCCCCGTGACCGGAGGGACCTCCTCCGCCGGCGGAGCCGCCTCCCGCGGGGGGTCCATCACTGGAGGGGTGAAGTTGGTCCTTGTTGGAAACAAGGACCGAACCACCCCATCCAGCAACGCCGGCTCGAGGGTCTCTGCTAGCGGGGGACCGAAGGGGCGCAGTTTATTCCGCGCCGCCTTATACGGTCTCCCGTACGGGTCTCTGTCGAGACCCTCTAGCATTTCGGCCCTCGCCGCGTCGTCGGCGGCGAACATAGCCGCCTTGAGGACCTTCTTTGCCTCTACGTACGAGGCGTAGAGAAGGTCCTCGTTCGACGCGTCCCGCACGTTCCGCCGTCGACTCCGCGTGTAGGCCCTCCTGGCCACCACGCAGGCGGCCCGGAGCCCCGCCAGCTCCTCCGACCACCAATAGACGGCGCGTCGGGGAGGTGGGCGGCGAGACCGAGGCATGCTGGAGTTGCACACCTCGGTCAGGGACTCCCGCAGTCGGACCGCCGAGGCGTCGACGTCCAGGACATTGATAGGAGGCGTGAGCCAGTCCTGGACGAACGCCGCCTCCTTGGCCGCCCCTCGGTCCAGGTGGATCTGAGCCCACCGTGGAAAGGGGGACTGGCCCGAGCGGGCCATCCCCCGGGGGCTCTGGGTGGAGACGATGTCGAACCGCACGTATCGGTGGTCCGACAAGGTCTCCACCGTTTCCACCCGCCAGCCGACGACGCGGGCGGCAAGTGCGGGGGTGGCGAACGACACGTCCACCACCGTCCCTCCCCGTTGCCGCACACACGTGTGGGCCGTCCCTCTATTTAGGAGGGACACGCCCGACGAGGCCGCCCAAAATTCGACGGCCCGCCCGCGGACGTTGCAAGAGGCGGCCCGGTTGCCCCAGGCCGCCGACTTGGCGTTCAGGTCGCCCAATACGGCGACCTGGCGCGGCGCCGCCCTACCGACTACTGCAGTCAGGACTTCGAGAAAATCCTCGAAGTCCTGTAAAGGGCGGTTAGGGGAGAAATAGACCCCCACCAGGGCTATTTCTCCCCACGCGGCGGCCACGTATCCCGGTCCCCTCTCTAAGAGCGAGAGGGGAGGGGAGTCCGTGGAAGACCGCGACACCAACGCCACCGAGCCGTCCCGATCACCCAGCCAACGGCCAGGGACAGAGTACGGCTCGGCGACCACCGCAACGTCTACTAACCACTCAGCCAGGGCCTGCATCAGCAGGTCCTGGGCTGCTTTACAGTGGTTAGTATTCGCCTGTAGGATGCGATGTCCGGACCTATCCATCATTTGGACATCGCACCCCCCTCGTCGGCCACCGAGGTCCCAGCCTCAGGGACGACAGTGGTAGCGGCAGGCTGGGACGGCGCCTGCGCTTTGCCCTTCTTTGGGGGAGGATTGCAGTTCCTCCCCCTCATCACGTGGTCCGCCGGGCGGCCACTGGCGGCGCACACCGCGCAGTGCGGCTTGGCGGTCGTGCAGGAGGCGGACATGTGCCCCTCCTTACCGCAGCGGTAACAGGCGTCCGACCTGTCCACCTTGGACGGACAGAGGGCCCGTGTGTGGCCGATTCCGAAGCACTTGTAGCAGCGCAAAGGCTGCTCACCAAGTGCTCGGACCACACACGACCCAAACCCGACGGCAAGCCGTCCCTTGGCAAGGACGGCCTTAGCTGCGGTGACCGGGCACTCCAGGCGGATTGTGCCCATGCCGCCGCGGCCGGGCCTGATAGCCCGACCCTGTACCGCTGCGGTGTTGCAGCCCCCTATTGCTGCGAGCGCCGCCACGACCTCCTCTTTGGTGACCGAATCGTCCAGATTGGTCACCTCGAGGGCCGCCGACTTGACGGGCCTTACCACCTTGGCCGCGTCCGCGATGACCTCTTGCAACTTCGTTGCGAAGAGGTCAGCGTTGGTGCCGCCCTGGGCCCCCGGGAACTCGAAAATACGAGCCCCGGCTTGGGTCTGGCGGCACGTGATGGCGCCGATTCCCAACTTGGTGGGATCGGCGTTGGTACGAGCCCGTTTCAGCACGGACTCGTACGTCTCACCACGCTCCGCAGCCTCCGCGGTGAGCGTCACCACGACGGCCGCGGTTTTGGGAGAAACTAGGGTTTTTCTCCCACCGGCAGGGGCCCTTTTAGCTGCCGGAGCAGCGGTGGCGGGCTTAGGGGCCGACTTTTGCCCCTTCCCCTTCCCCTTCCCCTTGCCGGTCGTCTGGGACGGGCAGGGAGGGGAGATGTTGGCTGGGGAGGCAGGGGCGGCGGCCGCTCTCGCCTTCTTGGCCTTGCCCTTCCCCTTTTTGACCACCTTCGTCCACGGCTGGGTGGACGGGGTGGTGGAAGGGAGAAGGGCGTCCTCCCTTTGGGAGGATGGCCCAGGCTCGCACGGCCTCTTGTCCGCCGCGAGGGGCGGTCGGAGGCGCTTTTCGGGCAAGAGCCTGTCCTCGATGCCAGCGAGGCAGGCTCTCGTAAATGCCCTTTCCTCCATCACAACCTTGCGGATGACATCCTCAAGGTTGGAAGAGGAGGAAGGGCCCTCCACTGCAGGTCTCGGCTCAGCTTGAGTTGGCTGGGCCGTGACCTCAGCCAGCTTCTTATGCAGCTGGCTGACCTCCGACTGCAGGCGATCTAACTTCGCCTGCAGTTGCCGCGTCTCGTCGGTGGCTGTGCGTTGCACCAGCTCCCGGACGATGCCACCCATGCTGGCGGCCCTGCATTTAAGGGACTTTTGGAATGTCCCTTTTAGATTGGAGGACTTAGAGGCGACCACCCTGATCTCCTCTTCGTCCTCCTGCGCCATGCGCTCCAGCTCGGCCAGCGAGTGGTCCGCGTATAAGACGCTAGACGCACCGTACCCGGACTTAGCCCGGGCGGCCTGCGCCTGCATCTCCTTCGCGGCGACCCTCTCTTCCAGGTCTTCCTGGAACTGAGCCCTTCGTGCGAGGTCCAACTGACGTTGGGCGTCCGCCAGACCCACGTCGTGGGTGTCCACCACAGTGGAAGGCTTTTTGGCCTTCGCCTTCTTTTTTGGCTTAGCACTCCTCGTGGAGTCCGAGGAGCCTTCGCCGCCGTCCTTCAGGAAGGATCGCTTCCGCTTTTGAAAGCGACTTTCGGCTTCCATCGCCGAACTTCCGTCCGACTCTGGAACGAGCGACTCGTTGTCGGAGTCCGACAACACGTCGACTGACAGCCTGCGGAACATGCTACCCGGTGATGGGCGGCAAACCTCCGACGCCATACTGGCATCGCCGGCGTGGCCCTGAGAAGGGCCTTTGGTTTGGCCCTGAGAAGAGCCTTTGGTTTGGCCCTGAGAAGGGCCTTTTGGTTGGCCCTGAGAAGGGCCTTTTGGTTGGCCCTGAGAAGGGCCTTTTGGTTGGCCCTGAGAAGGGCCGTTTGGTTGGCCCTTAGAAGGGCCTTTTTTGAAACGCCCGAAGGCGTCCCGCAATTGAGGCGTCGTCGCCTCCTCAGGCTCTAGCGCCCTACCACTGTTGCTATGCGCAGACGCGCATACAACCTCCTCACCGCTCCCTACCGTCTCACCTAACCTAGATTTGTTTATAGAGTTATTCATTATCAGATCCCACGAGTAAGTGGGAAGGGTGGGTCACCCCGGACAGTGCCCACTGTAACCGGGGAAGTCTAACGTAACCCGCTCAGGGGAGCGACACTTCCCTGGCGGGGGACGCGGTAGCGACTGAAACTCCGTTCAGCCTTCCAGACCTTACGCCGCGCCGCCGCTTATCCTCGGGTAATTTTTTATAGAGGTTGTCTTCCTCGCAGCCCGGGCGACCAAGCCAAGGCCTATCGGTCCCGCTCAGATCGCAAAACATGACTGCGACCATGTTGCGGGGTTACGATTTTGGGGCGGTGGCAGGGAAGAAAACTCCCACTGCCTGCCCGGCGGCAGGGTAAGTGCACGCCAAGGCCCGACACCTCTCCGCAAGCCTAAGAAGGCTATCCTCCGCTCAAGCTCAAGCTTGAACTCAAGCCAAGCACCTGACCACTCGGCATCCCGCGAGGAAACTGACCCATACAGCCAACTCACGGGAACCAAGATGGACGGCATCCCCGCTCTAAATCCCCCCCCCCCCCCATCCCACCCCAGTGTTTGGTCCGCGCCGGTAAACCGGTAACTCCCATTTCTGGGAGTCGTTCCCCTATCCGCCACCCGGGGACGCGCCGCGTTGGGGTACACCTCCCCACCCACTGGGACTACCCAGCAGGTCCGCGGAACCTAACCTAACCTAACCTAACCTTTTTTTTTTTTTTTTTTTTTTTTTTTTTTTTTTTTTGCGCTGGGAAAAATGCGTTACGCATGCCCCCTCATTGGGGGATGGGGGGGGTATGTGGGACTCCCCGGTCTATAAAGGACCGGTATACCCACTAAACAACCCAGCGGCATTCCAGCATCGTCTGCGTGGAGGAGGACTGGGAAACTGGCTTTCTTCCAGTCCCCCGCCGACGACCGCCCGCCTTTAAGCGGGGCCCACACGCCCCTCCCTAAAGGGAGAGGCCCGGGAATGACCGTGAATGCTCGGCCATCCCCGCCCGGCGGAGATGGAGGATCTGCAATGCAGGAGAAGACGCCCCCGCGCCTGTCTCCCGCTATCCTCCACCAGGAGGGGGAAGGCGGTTGTCGTACAAACGCCTTCTCCCACCCCTTCTTCGCCTGCGGAGCGGTGCTGCGAGGGGGTCATCCTCCCGCGCACGCTCCGCTGCCTCCTTTTGGGACATTACGTCCTCACAAAAGGAGGCTACTGCTGTCCAGGCCTCCTCGCTTCCCAGCATGGATAAGACCACGCCTGGAAGCGAGAGGTCCTGACCAACCACCGCTACCATGTCGCGGCGCGGTTCGGACCACGACGGACACACTTCGAGGGTGTGCTGCGCCGTGTCCTCTGCTGCGCCACATTCATGGCACGACGGGGTCTCCTCTCTTCCTATCCGGTGCAGGCATGATCCGAAGCAACCATGCCCGGACAAAACCTGCACCAGACGGAAAGAGAGGGCACCATGGGACCGCCCCAGCCAGTCTTGCAGGACTGGACCTAGAGCGTCCAGCGTTCGGCGGCCGAAGGTGGCGGAGGCTAGGTCCTCCGTCCAATGGTGGACGATCGCGTCCCTCGCCTCTCGCCGGACGGCTTCCCACTCTTCTCGGGTAGGGTGCTCTCCGAGCGCCCTGCGTCCCGCCGTCCACTCGTACACTCTGGCGAGCACCCACGCCTCGAGCTCCCAAGGAGGGGTACCCGCCAGAGCGCACGCCGCCGCGAAGCCCACCGAGCGGTAGGCCCTCGCCACCCGCTGCGCGATAGCCCTCTGGGGCCTGCGGATCGCGGTTGCGTTCTCCCTCCTTTGGAGGGAGTCCGCCCAGATGGGGGCCCCGTATAGGGCCATGCTCTTCAAGATGCCGGCGTATAATTGCCGGCATCGCGCTTTGGGCCCCCCCAGATTTGGGAGGAGCCAAGCGAGCGCGCCCGCGGCCTTTAGCAGGCGCGTCGATAGCCCGCTGAAGTGCGGGCCAAAGCGCCACCTGCTATCGAGGACTAGGCCCAGATATTTCATCTGGGCCTTCACCTCGACCCTGACGCCCTCTACGACAATGTGGGCGTCAGTAGGGGTGCGCTGCCGGGGCCCGTGGAAGAACACGGCCCCGGTCTTATGCAGCGCCACACCCAATCCTAGGCGGCGGATCCTTCCCGCAACTAAGGATCCACCGGCCGAGGCCAGGCTCGCCGCCTCTCTGAAGTCTCTCCCCCGAGCAGTGAGAAGAGTGTCATCCGCGTAGCAGATGACACTCGTGCCGCGGAGGAGAGTTCCCCGCAGGAGCCAGTCAAACCCGATGTTCCACAGGAGTGGTCCTAGGACGGACCCCTGTGGAACACCGGACTCTGCGCTGTACCGCCGAAGCTGGCCCGCTTTGTCTACAAGGAGGACTGCTCGGTCCTCCAGGTAGTCGGCCAGGAGGCTCCGTAGATACTGAGGCACTCCATGGTAGCGGAGCGCCTCGAGTATTGTCGGGTGGGGAATGGAGTTGAAGGCGTTGGCTATGTCAAATGACACAGCCAAAACTCCGTCCCCTGCCTCCACGGCCTCCCTCACCTGACCCTTCAGCCGGGACAGCGCGTCAACCGTCGAACGCCTTCTTCGGAAACCGAATTGGGCGTCCGACAGGTTCGGCCCTATCCCCCCCAAGTGGCCATTAAGCCGAGCGGCGACGATCCCCTCGAATAATTTACCAGCCTCATCGAGCAGAACGATGGGCCGGTATGCCGAGGGGGAGTCCGCCGGGCGTTCCTCCTTCCGGAGGAGGCACAGCTGCCCCTCCTTCCAAGGTTTCGGGAACCTCCCAGCCGCGAAGCACGCGCTGAAGATGTCCCGAAACCTTTCCTCCATTTCGGTGGTGGCGATGGCCACCACCCGTGCGGGGACGCCGTCCGGCCCGGGGGCCGTCTTCTTGGCGCGGAGGCGGAGCGCCGCCACTCCAAACTCCACCTCCGTTACCGGAGGGACCTCTGCCTGCGGCGGAACCGCCTCCTGCGGGGGGTCCATCACTGGTGGGGTGAATCTGGTCCCAGTTGGAAACAAGGACCGAACCACCCCATCCAGCAATGACGGCTCGAGGGTCTCCGCAATTGGGGGACCAAAGGGGCGCAGTTTATTCCGCGCCGCCTTATACGGTCTCCCGTACGGGTCACTGTCGAGACCCTCGAGCATCTCCGCTCTAGCCGCGTCTTCGGCGGCAAACATCGCCACCTTGAGGACCTTCTTTGCCTCTACATATGAGGCGTATAGAAGGTCCTCGTTCTCCGGGTTCCGCAAACTGCGTCGTCGGCTCCGCGTGTAGGCCCTCCTGGCCCTCACGCAGGCGGCCCGGAGCCCCGCTAGTTCCTCCGACCACCAATAGACGGCGCGACGGGGAGGTGGTCGGCGAGACCGAGGCATGCTGGAGTTGCACACCTCGGTCAGGGACTTTCGCAGCTGGACCGCTGCGGCGTCCACGTCCTGGACATTGGTGGGAGGCGTGAGCCAGTCCTGGAGGAACGCCGCCTCCCTGGCCGCTCCCCGGTCCAGGTGAGTGAGGGCCCACCGTGGAAAGGGGGATCGGCCCGAGGGGGCCACCCCCCGGGGGCTCTGGGTGGAGATGTCGAACCGCACATATCGGTGGTCCGACAAGGTCTCCACCATCTCCACCCGCCAGTCAACGACGCGGGCGGCAAGTGCGGGGGTGGCAAACGAGACATCGACCACCGACCCTCCCAGTTGCCGCACACACGTGTGGACTGTCCCTCTGTTAAGGAGGGACAAGCCGGACGAGGTCGCCCAAAACTCGACGGCTCGTCCGCGAACGTTGCAGGTGGTGGCCGGGTTGCCCCAGGCCGCCGACTTGGCATTTAGGTCGCCCAATACGACGACTTGGCGCGGCGCCGCCCTCCCGACGACTGCGGTGAGGATTTCGAGAAAATTCTCGAAATCCGATAGAGGGCGGTTTGGGGAGAAATATACACCCACCAGAGCAATATTCCCCCACGCGGCGGCCACGTATCCCGGTCCCCTCTCTAAGAGCGAGAGGGGAGGAGAGTCCGTGGAAGGCCGCGAAACCAACGCCACCAAGCCATCCGGATCGCCTAGCCAACGGCCAGGGACCGAGTACGGCTCGGCAACCACTGCCACGTCCACCAACCACTCAGCTATGGCCTGCATCAGCAGGTCCTGCGCTGCTTTGCAGTGGTTGGTGTTCGCCTGGAGGATGCGATGACCGGTCCCATTCATCATTCGGACATCGCACCCTCCTCGTCGGCCACCGATGTCCCAGCTACAGGGACGACGGCGGTGGCGGCAGGCTGAGTCGGAGCCTGTGCTTTGCCCTTCTTTGGGGGAGGATTGCAATTCCTCCCCTTCATGACGTGGCCCGCTGGGCGGCCACTAGCGGCGCACACCGCACAGTGTGGCGTGGCGGCCTTGCAGGAGACGGATCTGTGTCCCTCCTTGCCGCAGCGGTAGCAACAGTTTGATCTGTCCACCTTGGACGTGCAGAGGGCCCGAGTGTGTCCAATGCCAAAGCACTTGAAGCAGCGCAGAGGCTGCTCTTCAAGTGCCCGGACCACACTCGAGCTAAACCCGACGGTAAGCCGTCCCTTGGCGAGGACGGCCTTGGCCGCGATGACTGGGCACTCAAGGCGAATGGTGCCCATGCCACCGCGACCGGGCCTGATGTCCCGACCCAGTACCGCTGCGACGCTGCAGCCCCCCATGGCTGCGACCGCCGTCACCACCTCCTCTTTGGTGACCGAATCGTCCAGATTGGACACCTCCAATGCGGCGGACTTGACGGGCCTGACCACTTTGGCCGCATCCGCAATGACCTCTTGCAACTTGGTTGCGAAGAGGTCCGCGTTGGCGCCGCCCTGAGCCCCCGGGAACTCGAAAATCCGAGCCCCGGCTTGGGTCTGACGGCACGTCATTGCGCCGATTCCCAGGTGGGTGGGATCGGCGTTGGTACGAGCCCGTCTCAGCAATGACTCGTACGTTTCCCCTCGCTGTGCAGCCTCCGCGGTCAGCGTCACCACGACGGCCGCGGTCTTGGGAGCAACAAGAGGCTTCCTCCCACCGGCAGAGGCCCTTTTAGCTGCGGGAGCAGCGGTGCTGGGCTTAGGGGCCGACGTTTTCCCCTGCCCTTTACCATTCCCCTTCCCCTTGCCATTCGCCTGGGACGAGCAGGGAGGAGGGTTGTTGGCGTGGGAGGCAGGGTCGGCGCCCGTTCCTGTCTTCTTTTTCCTGCCCTTGTCCTTCCCCTTCTTGACCACTTTCGTCCACGGCTGATTGGACTGGGTGGTCGAGGGGAGCAGAGCGTCCTGCTCCTGGGAGGATGGCCCCGGCTTGGACGGCCTCTTGTCCGCCGCGAGAGGCGGCCGGAGGCGTTTTTCCGGCAAGAGCCTGTCCTCTATACCGGCGAAGCAGGCTCTCGTGAAGGCCCTTTCCTCCATGACTACCTTGCGGATAATATCCTCAAGGTTGGAGGAGGAAGGACCTTCGGCCGCAGGTCTCGGCTCGGCTTGAGATGGCCGGGCCATGACTTCAGCCAGCTTCTTATGCAGCTGGCTGACCTCCGACTGCAGGCGATCTACCTTCGCCTGCAGCTGCCTTGTTTCCTCGGTCGCTGTGCGCTGCACCAGCTCCCGGACAATGCTGGCCATGCTGGCGGCCCTGCACTTAAGGGACTTCTGTAGAGTCCCTTTAAGATTAGAGGACTTAGAGGCGACCTCCTTAATTTCCTCTTCATCCTCTTGCGCCATCCGCTCTAGCTCGGCCAGCGAGTGGTCCGCGTAGAGGACGCTGGACGCGCCGTACCCAGTCTTGGCCCGGGCGGCGCGTGCCTGCTGCTCCTTGGCGGCAACCTTCTCCTCCAGATCCTGTTGGAGTTGTTTCCGCCGAGATAAATCTAGCTGCCGTTGGGCATCCGCTAAACCCACGTCGTGGGTGTCCGCTACAGTCGAAGACGGATTCGGCTTTTTGGCCTTCACCTTCTTTGACTTGGTGCTCTTCGTCGAGTCCGACGAACCTTCACTGCCATCCTTTAAGAAGGCCCGCTTGCGTTTTTGGAGGCAATCTTCGACCTCCATCGCCGAACTTGAGTCCGACTCAAACGCGTTGTCGGACTCTGACAATACGTCAGCCCTGCAATAAAAGCTAGCCGCAGATGGTGCGCGGCTAGCATCTGACGCCAAAGTGGCATCGTCCGCGGAGCCCTGAGAAGGGCTTTTTGGTTGGCCCTGAGAAGGGCCTTTTGGTTGGCCCTGAGAAGGGCCTTTTGGTTGGCCCTGAGAAGGGCCTTTTGGTTGGCCCTTAGAAGGGCCTTTTTTGAAACGCCCGAAGGCGTCCCGCAATTGAGGCGTCGTCGCCTCCTCAGGCTCTAGCGCCCTACCACTGTTGCTATGCGCAGACGCGCATACAACCTCCTCACCGCTCCCTACCGTCTCACCTAACCTAGATTTGTTTAAAAAGTTATTCATAATCAGATCCCACGAGTAAGTGGGAAGGGTGGGTCACCCCGGACAGTGCCCACTGTAACCGGGGAAGTCTAACGTAACCCGCTCAGGGGAGCGACACTTCCCTGGCGGGGGACGCGGTAGCGACTGAAACTCCGTTCAGCCTTCCAGACCTTACGCCGCGCCGCCGCTTATCCTCGGGTAATTTTTTATAGAGGTTGTCTTCCTCGCAGCCCGGGCGACCAAGCCAAGGCCTATCGGTCCCGCTCAGATCGCAAAACATGACTGCGACCGTGTTGCGGGGTTACGATTTTGGGGCGGTGGCAGGGAAGAAAACTCCCACTGCCTGCCCGGCGGCAGGGTAAGTGCACGCCAAGGCCCGACACCTCTCCGCAAGCCTAAGAAGGCTATCCTCCGCTCAAGCTCAAGCTTGAACTCAAGCCAAGCACCTGTCCACTCGGCATCCCGCGAGGAAACTGACCCATACAGCCGACTCACGGAAACCAAGATGGACGGCATCCCCGCTCTAAATCCCCCCCCCCCCCCCCGCCCCCCATCCCACCCCAGTGTTTGGTCCGCGCCGGTAAACCGGTAACTCCCATTTCTGGGAGCCGTTCCCCTATCCGCCACCCGGGGACGCGCCGCGTTGGGGTACACCTCCCCACCCACTGGGACTACCCAGCAGGTCCGCGGAACCTAACCTAACCTAACCTAACCTAACCTAACCATTCGCGCTCGAACCGCACTCGAGAGCGTCACGAATTAGTCTTGATCCGCACGAAGAAATTCACAAAAAATTGAAAAGTTGTGTTTTTAGTGACTTGTGACATATCTAAAGTTGCGCAAAGTAAAGGCGCACACGACTGTGAAAACCGTGTTTCGATTAGTTTTGTGTGCGCGAAGTTATTCACAAAAAAGTGAAAATCTCAAAAAATTTTAAACTTCAAAGTGAAACGCCGCTCGTTTTTGAGCGGTGACCTATAATTTTTCCACTGCAGAAGAGAAGGTATTTTGGCGCCCTACACATTGGACTATATTTTGGATTTTTTCCGTGCAAGCGCACGGAATAAAGTCCAAAAAAACAAAAACCACGTGGCCACGAGGTCAGTGACCCCGGGCAGCTGGACAAATTTTGAAAACGGGACCAACTGAACATTGTTGCTCTGAAGCAGGAGGCACTTTAATATTTGAAAAAGGTGAAGATTTGACAAAGTTATAGACTTTTTAAATTTTGTAAATTTTTAAAATTAATTATTTTGTAAAAGTGAGCGGTGACCCCCTAATTTTAATTAGTATATTAATTAGATTTGTAGACTTCTAACATCTTAAAAAATTCAAATTTTTCCAGTTGGTAGTTTTAAAGTTATTCCGTTTTGACCTTTTGACCTACATTCGAGGTACCCCAAAATTATTAGATAAGAAAAATGTATTAATGTCAGTTAATTTCTTACCTTTTAACTTAAATTTGTGTATTTTTAGATTTTAGATTAGTTAATTTTTTGATATAGAAATCAACATTATAAAATATAGTACATTTTTCAAAAATCATTTTTTGGAAACGCGAGCACTGCGCGAAAATTTTTCAATTAAATTTGTATTAATCATATACCTTCTAACAAGTTTGCAAAATTTTAGAATTTTCGAGTAAGTAGTTTTTAAGATATAGATTTTTAAATGTTTGACCTTGAAAGTAGGTACCCTCAAAGTTGTTTTTAAAAATTTTGTAAGGTAAGAAATTGATTTAATATTTAATTTTAAATATTTGAAAGCTTTTCCGGATTGAATCGGACTAAAATTGTATTTTTAACAGCATTTTTAAGAGTTTTTTAGGTATTTTTGTATATAATTAAATAGGGGGCCTCTATTTTATATTATAAGGGCGCGAAGTAGACTGGGGTTAAAAAACCCTTTCATTTGACCCCAAACTCGGGGTAAATTGAGCCAAAACTGCCAATGTTAGTTTTGAGCGGCCATATTGGCGGCCATCTTGAAAATTTTAAACTTTTGATAACTTTTGACCTAATTGTCGTATTGGGATGGGACTTTCAATGGTGGACTCGTCTTGACCAAGCCTATCTTTAAACATCCCTTTAGAGCTGGTTTTTTTGAAAATTTTTTCTGACTTTAGTAGGCGAAAGTTCATAGCGGGTATACTGCGGATAGTCAAAATCCCAGTTCTCTGCGACTAAAATTGACCGAGTTACGGCACATTTTGAGTTTGGCGGCCATTTTGTCCGCCATTTGTAAAAATTGTAAAGCTTCATATCTTCTGAACCAAAGCTCCGATTTTGACGGGGTTTTTTGCGAGTAGTAGGGCAGCTTTGGGCCTTTCAGCTAAAATATAGAGACCGACTCTACGTAGAGCAAAAATTTTCTTTTTTATCTACATTTCACACACTACTTCTAAATTACCCACCTGTGTCCTATTTTCGCTGGCTGGCCGAAGCTGAAGAGTACCTGAAACAAAAAGAATAGGATTAAAATTGGGAAACCTACATTAGGCATAAGTACTATTTATTTACAACTTATACAAACCTTATTGACCTCATATATGTATTATTGATCCCAATTTAGTCTAACTAAATTGTTAATTTATTTTATAAGAATTAATTGACGTGACCTCTGATATCACCTACACATAATGTTCGGTATACGTACACCGCCCGTAAAGACGAAGGGGACTGAACCCAAAACAACCTCTGAGAAGACGGGGCCCTCTCACGAGGAAGCAGAAATGCCAACTACCTCAAAAGTAAGGCGCAGTATTGGAGAATGGGAGACAGGAAAACCGGAGCAACTACCATCAAAAACTCCACCAAAGAAGGCTGCTCCCAAGGCTCCAACAAAACTGAAGCAAAAGACGGTGCCCTCACAGGAGGGAAAACACGTGACCAAAAATCCGTCCGTAGTAGTGCCGAGCCCTCCAGTTGAAAAGACAAAATACGCAAGCAGGACAACGGAGGCAAAAGCCATGCTCACAAAAGCAAAGATGTTCCTAAACGACTCGCGGAATCTCCGAACAGACATCAAACTGGATGTCACCCAAGTGATCGAAAGGCTTTATGAGCTGGTAAAAGAATCAGAGGCGGAAAATCGGTTTTTCGCGGGCAAAACTGTCGAAAAGGAGAACGAGAGTGAGCTTTACGCTGGTCGTAGTGAAGTAAAGGGAAGTAAAGGAAATGACCTAGAAAGGAAATTAGACGAACATAGCATATTGCTAAAAGAGAACAGCGCAAAAATGGACATATTGAAAGATACCATAGAAATGCAGAGAGCGATTCTTGAGAAAACTACTTATGCAGGTATTGCTGCCGGCCAGCCTAAGACATCACCCAGTGAACGGGCTGTGCTGCACTCCGTGGTGGTTTCCTCAAAGGACGAGAATAGGACAGGAGAAGATGTACTAAACAGGATCAGAGAGGTAGTAAATGCAAAGGAAGGTGGAATAAAAGTAGATAGAGTAAGGAAAGCTAAGGACAGGAAAGTCATAATAGGATGCAGAACCGAAGAAGATAGACAGAAAGTAAAAGAAAGGCTAAGGAAAGATGAGTCGCACCTCAATGTCGAAGAAATAAAAAACAAGGACCCTCTTCTGATTTTTAAGGACGTTTTGCAATACAACAGTGACGAGGAGGTCCTTAGCGCCCTTAGAAATCAGAATAGAAGCATTTACCAGGATCTCGACAAAGAGGACGATAGAATGGTAGTACGATATAGGAAGAAAACACGAAACATGTACACGTGCCATATCGTACTCAGAGTGTCTCCAAGGCTTTGGAACCGGTTCATGGAAGCAGGCGAGGTCCATATCGACCTGCAAAGGATAAAGGTGGCAGACCAGACTCCATTAGTGCAGTGCTCGCTCTGCCTAGGTTATGGACATGGCAGGCGATTCTGCAAGGAAACAGTGGAAAAGTGCAGCCACTGCGGGGGTCCCCATATGAAGGCTGACTGCGCGGATTGGCTCGCGGGGGCGACTCCCTCATGTTGTAACTGCAGAAATGCCAAAATTGATGTCCAAGACCACAACGCGTTCAGCCAGGAGTGTGCAGTGAGGAAAAAGTGGGACGCGCTAGCACGGGCCACCGTTGCTTACTGCTAAGGGCGACATAGGCATCTCGGCAGGTTTGGACCACAACGGCAAGACATCCAAAAAATCAAAAAGGGCAACACAAAGAAATAATCAGATAACAATCAGGCTTTTCAAAACAAAAAACGCTAATTGGAGCCAGCTTCATAAGAAAATGGCACAATTGCAAACAGAAATAAACATAAAAACTGACAAAATTGACAATAATCTCGCCTTGCCGTTGTGGACCGAAGAACATGCTGAACAGCAACCAGGGCACGGTGTGTTCTCAGAACACGTTGCTATATTTATGCGCAAAGGGAACACATCGTGCATCTGTAAACAAAATGCACGGGAAATTGAGATGCAACTCCCAGTGAAGTTCCCGGTAAACACTCTCAGAAGATATGAAGCGAATCAATCTGTAAATTTAAGAGTTAAAAATTTAATAGAGTATAAAAATAGATATAAGATTCTCATAAATTGTATAAATAATGTTGTTGCGGTTGCAAAAATAAAAAAGTAGATAAAATATGATGAATGTATATTGTTGAATATATATATCATGCATATGTGTAAATTGGACTAAGAAAATATAGTGAAATAAGTACAAGATAATGTTAAAAACTAAATTTAAGTATAAGTTGGTAGAAAACTCTCTAATTGTTATTTAAAATGTTTGTGTGTTACTTCTAGATGATGATGTATGTTATTGAAAATATATACCATGCTATATGTAAACTAGACTAAGAAGAAAAATAGTAATAGTGTACAATAATATAATGTTAAAACTAAAATTAAGTAAAGTAGCTAGATGAACCGTTAATTCTGTAATCAAAAATTAAGTGTGTATTTTTTGTGTACTTTCCTTAATAAATAAAACCAGTTGTTTTACTACCTTAGAAATAAAAAAGGGCTCTGAATAAGCTATAATCAGAGGTCAATAGGCAGGATAGCTCGCGGGCCGGGCCTCTGCGCCCGGACAGGGGAAAAAAAAAAAAAAAAAAAAAAAACCTAACCTAACCTTTTTTTTTTTTTTTTTTTTTTATTACGAGGGGCAAAATCTGCAACCAGATACCCTACTGCATGGAGGGTACAGTAGGGTTATGTGAGGTTCACGGACTCGTGGACTCACTAAAATCCCCCCGGTGGTCATCTTCGACGCATGTCGGAGGGCTCCGGGATCTCCAAAAGGAACGCACCGGTGCCCCCCTCGCGCTGTGCCTTCGCACATCCAGGGGGAGGCTATCTAGCCACCCCCGAACACCACGGTGTTCACAGCGGCACATTGCCACAATGTGCCGCCGCCCTCCCGGGGCCCGTTTAACGGACAGTCGAAGCCCACACTCCGACCACCCACGAACCCGAAAGGTCCCCTGTTTGGCAGGGGATACCACGCAAAGCCCCTTATGGGGCAGGCGCAGCGGGGCGCCCACTGCCGCCTCGCCGTCGCCTCCTTCTCCGAGCGGGATCAGCCCTCTCGCGATCTCGCTCGGCGGCCTCTTTCCGAACCATAACGGTCTCACAGAAAGAGGCCACTGCCTTCCACGCCGTCTCATCTACCAGCATAGTCTCTACTACGCCTGGTAGAGAGAGGTCCTGCCCGATCCTGGCGAACAGGGTCCGCCGCTCCTCGCACCACGCCGAGCATTCCTCAAGCGTGTGCTGGGCGGAGTCCCGATCCTTCCCACAGTGGTGGCACTGCGGTGTCGGTTCGCGTCCGATCCTATTCAGGTACTCACCGAAGCACCCGTGCCCGGTGAGTACCTGAGTAAGTCTATAGGTGACGTTACCCGTTTCCCTCCCCAGCCAAGTTTCGAAGCTCGGCACAATCGCGCCGACGGCGCGTTGGCGCATGTTCCACGGCTCCTCGAGCCGCTCGCGCCACATCCCGAGCGCACGTCGGCGCTCTTGCACCCGCACTTCAGCAGGCGCGACTCCGCTCCCGTCATCATGGCGGAGGCGCACGTACACACGCGCGTCCATCTCCGCCAAGATGTCGAAGGGCGGGAACCGCGCCAGAAAAGTTGCCACCTCGAAGGATATCGTCCGATATCCTCGTGCGATCCGGATGGCGACAATACGCTGCAGGCTATAAAACATAGTCCTGCTGCGTCGGAGCGCCAGTCGCTCCTACCAGACGGGCGCTCCGTAGAGTGCCATCGACCGCACGACTCCGGCGTAGAGGCGGCGAACTCCCTCCCTAGGTCCCCCGAGATTAGGCAGCAGTCTGTGCAGAGCACCCACCACCTTCTGGATCCGGGGGACGGAGCGGCTGAAGTGCTCCTCGAAACCCCAGCGACTATCCAGGGTGAGGCCCAGGTACTTCAGGTACCGCCCCACCTGGATGTCAACGTCACCCACGCGAACCGACAAGCTGGGTGGTTCCCTTCCCCTAGGGAACTTGTGGAACCACAGCGCCTCGGTCTTGTGCGGCGCTGTCCTCAGACCCAGCTCGTGGACCTTGTCCACGACACAAGCCACCCCAAGCTCGGCGAGCTCCTTGGTCCCGTCGAAGGAGTCCCCGCTGGCTAACACAAGAGTGTCGTCCGCGTAGCAGACGACGTGTACGCCTTCGGGGAGATCGACACGCAAGACCGCGTCGTATGCGAGGTTCCACAGAAGCGGGCCCAGTACAGAACCCTGTGGAACCCCGCAACTGACCTCCCTCTCGTGCAAGGTACCGTCCCTGCCCACGTACTGCACACATCTGTGCTGCAAGTAGGCTCCGACTATGCTCTGCAGGTAGGGCGGCACTCCGTGAAACACGAGTGCCTCCCTGATCGCCCTCCAGGGCAGGGAGTTGAAGGCGTTTACGATGTCCAAGGACACCGCCAACGCCTTCCCGCCCCGGGACACCGCCTGGTTCGACAGCGTACGGACACGAAAAATCGCGTCCACTGTCGAACGAGCACGCCGGAAACCAAACTGGTCATCCGACAAGTCGGGGCCTACCCGCCACAGGTGCGTGCATAGACGAGCGGCAATTATTCTTTCGAACAACTTGCCGGCCTCGTCCAGCAGGCAAATGGGACGATACGTAGAGGGTGAGTCTGCGGACCTGCCGTCCTTCTTCAAGAGGACCAACTTAGCCTCCTTCCAGCCCTTGGGGAACACTCCGCGGCGTAAACAGCTGTCGAACAGCTGCCGCAGCCTGTTCCCCAGGCCGGCGGATAGAGCCAGCACCCAAGCCCGACCAGGTATTCCGTCAGGGCCTGGTGCTGTATTGCGAGCCCTGAGGCGCTTCACAGCGCGGACCAACTCCTCGTCGGTCACCCCCAGATCATCGGACCAGATGGTCGGTTCCGACGATAGTCCGGGGGGAGAGGGACTGTCCTGGACCCTGGGAAACAGTGTGTCAACCACACTCCCCACCAGCTCAGGGTCCAGAGTTTCAGTCAAAGGAGGGACCCATGGGCGCAGCTTACCTAGTACCATCTTGTACGGGCGCCCCCATGGATCTCTATCCATTCCCTCGAGGAGTTCACTCCAGGACTGAGCCTTCGCGTTCGCGATGGCCGCCTGGAGCGCTGTCGTAGCGCCTCGGTATACCTCGTAGGCTCTATCCCTTACTTCGGCAGGAGCTCGCCGCCTTCTTCTAGCTCTGGTGTACAGGCGTCTGGAGCGCAGGCATGTCTCCCGCAGCCGCGCTATCTCCTCTGACCACCAGTACACCGACCTACGCTTGGTTGGCCTGGCTCGGGGCATCGATAAGTCACAGATCGACGTCATCGTTGCCCGGAACCAGGCCGCCTCCCTCTCAGGATGGGGCAGATCCTCTCCAACATGGCCTTCTGGCCAGGCCGCGACAATGGCTGCAGCTTCGAGAAAATCTCGATTAAGCCGCTTGAGGGCCCACCGTCGCGGCGGGCTGCTGCTACTGCGGCGGGCTGCACGGCCGGGAGGGCGAAGAGCCACATCGAAAACGATGTGGCGATGGTCGGAAAGCGTGACCATCTCTTCGGCAACTCTCCATCCCGACACCATGTGTGTGGCAGAAGGAGTCGCCCATGATAAATCCACGATCGACTCCCCCTGCCACCGCATACATGTGCTTACGGACCCCCGATTCAAGAGTCGGAGGTCATGACCCGCCGCCCATTCAACCATGGTCTCCCCCCTGCGGTCATCTTGGGGACTCCCCCACGCACGAGAGTGAGCGTTGAAGTCGCCCAAGACAAGCACGGGACGGGGCAGGCATCTGCGGATGCAGTGTCCCACCTCGTCCAGGAACGCCTCGTAATCAGCGAGATCACGGTTGGGGGAGATGTAGCAGCCTACAACGGCTATTCGACCCCACTCAGTGGCCACGAAGCCCTGTCCCCTTTCAATGAGGGCACAAGGGAGGTCACCTTCGCCACCAACCCAGTAAATAGCTACGGAGCCCACATCGTCCCCGAACCATCGTGGATGGTCTGGGACGCTGTAGGGCTCCGCTATTACGGCAAGGGCAATTGACCACTGCGCGAGGGTTTGCAAGAAAAGATCCTGCGCACCTCGGCAGTGGTTCAAATTGCCCTGGAGGACTCGAATGGTTTGATCCATTACGAGGCCTCCATGGCCTCCTGGGGCGGGCCATGGCCCGCTGGAATGGCCGCCACTGTTGAGGCCGTTCCGCTTCCCGGTGTCGGGGCTGGAGGAGAGGGCTTTTTGCCCTTCCTCTTACCCTTAGGAGGGGTGCACTGCTTGCTCCCCATCCTGTGGTCCGCCTTGCAGCCCTTGTCAGAGCACAGTGGACACCTGCGCGGACGCGTGCATTGGCTCGCCCGATGATCGGGTTCACCGCACGCGTAGCACAGGTTGGTGCGGTCCAATGTGCTCTGACACATGCTGCGTACGTGCCCGTACTCCAGACACCGGAAGCACTGCAGCGGCCTTGAGGTCAGGTAGTCCACCCGAGCCGAGACCCACCCGATGATGACGCGCTTTGCCGCGGCAAGCTTGCGCACTGCCACTAGTGGGCAACGCACCCACACCGTGCCCAGGGCAGTGGGCGAGCGATGGACTTCGCCCACTTTGACGTCATCAACCGAGCAGTCCCCGGCCTTGGCGACCGCCTCCGCTACCTCCCGAGGTGTGACGGCGTCATCGAGGTCTTTGAGCCTCAATTCAGCCATCTTCATCGGGCGCGAAATGCGCACACCCAGATCTGCGAGGGCTTCGCGCATGCGAGCTGCCAACGCGTCAGCTTTCGGCGCGCATTCCGGGCCCGACACCTCCAAAATCAATCCCCCAGTCAACGCTCGCTTGGGGCGAACCGTGTCCACCCCGACGTCCGCCAGCCTAATACGTGCCTTTGCGGCCGCCATTACCGCAGCGTATGTGACGTCGGAACCCTCCGGAACCGTCACAGTGATCGCCGCAGTAGTAGGCAGCCGCATTGGCGTCGCCTTGAGGGCGGGCTTAGGCACGGCCTTGGGGCCGGCATTGGGCGCCGCCTTGGAGCTAGCTTTGGGGCTCGGCACTACCGGTGGCAACTCACCCGTTGCCTTGGGAGCCTTCTTCCTCTTCCCTTTTCCACCCCTGACCACCGTAACCCAGGGTGTCGTTGGAGCCGACGGCGCTTGGTTCGCGGTGGGCTGCGGCCGCACCGCTGGTGGGCTCACCGCTGGTGTTGGCGGCTGTTGGCGCTTCCCCTTCGCTTTCCCTGCCTGGCCTGGCGGTACTGTGGGAGCCGCACCTCTTTGGGGTGGTGTTGGCTTCGGCTTAAGAGCCTCAGCCAACTTCCGGTCCATGAGAGCGCCTATGCGCTCCATGAACCTCCCCTCCCATTCCTTCCCACTGGCGACAGGTGGTGACACCGCCGCTTCGGCTGTGCT
Organism: Philereme vetulata; assembly: GCA_918857605.2. Classification (NCBI taxonomy): domain Eukaryota; kingdom Metazoa; phylum Arthropoda; class Insecta; order Lepidoptera; family Geometridae; genus Philereme; species Philereme vetulata. The sequence continues at coordinate 8,218,827 of OU975459.1, read as the reverse complement.
CCCAGCGCTCGCCTGCCTACCTGCCTGCTGCTGGCTGACGCACTCAGTCAGCTTCTCTACCTTTGCAGATAGGTCAGCGATCTGAGCACGCAGCTCCGCATTCTCTCGCTCCAGGCGCTTGACGTTCTCATCAGCAGTCGCCCGCTGGACGACTACCGATGAGGCCGCCTGCGCTTTCCTCGCGGACATCCGCAGGCCGTGAATAAAGTCACCCCGCATGTTCTTGGACTTGTCGGCGATTTTCTCGACAGTCTCGAGGTTGGCTTTAATCACGGCACGCAACTCCTCAGTTGGCCGCGCCTCCATCTCCCTTTCGAGGTCATCCGCCTTCGGCAGCTTACCCTTCGTCCTTGTCTTCGAAGGAGAAACGGACGGGTCGAATACATCGTCCTCGTTCGAGTTCCCCTTCTTTAAAAAAGCGGCGCGCTTGGCCCCTGGAAGGTCCGAGGCGCCATCCTCCGCCTTTCTTCCTCGCTTCCGCGCGGTGCGGGACACGTCTGATGCCGTCGACGCCATCGAGCAGACGGACATGCTGGAGCAGTCCGACTCCTCACCTCCTACACTGGCCACACTAGACGACCTAGTGGCCGGCTTCTTGAAGAAGCCCGCTCCGACAGCGGTTGTCGAAGGCGAAGACCCCTCGCCAACCGCTTTCGGAACAATCATCCCCCGCGACGGAGCGCGGGAAGACCCCCTAACGTCTTGGCATTTCTTGCCCCCCTCAGATACGATGGGGCTGAGTGCCGTAGCACCGTGGGATTCTTCAGCGTCGGAGACGCTGGTACCCACCTGAGGTATTTGTTTTTTCGAAGATGCCATTTTCATTTTTTTTGTTTTCCTTTTTTAAGGGGTGAGGTCCCCTTTGGCGCCCTATCGGCCGGGTTCCCCCCGACCATACCCCGCATGTAAACCCGAAGCAGCACTGAGCATAAAAATGCAGCAGCGCAGGTCCGGATTTACACACGCGATACTCCCCTCGGCAGGCGCCGAAACCATATATTGGGATATGGCCCTCCACTGATCCCGACGGATCCATCACGTGGGCGGCATAAACAGGCCGCCCCACCTTCCCGGCGGAGTAGGAAACTCCTTTCCTCCGCCAGGCCTCATCCACTGTGCTCTATGCTACCTTCATAGAGACACGCGGAGAAGCCTCCCCTTTCCCTCTCCGAGGCCCCCAATCCGCCAGTGAAGCGCCGACCCACCCAGAATCCCGCAAGGAAGCTGACCCATACAGCCGACTCGCGGGAGACTGGGCAGGACGACGCCGCACAAAACAGTTCGGGAACCTCCACAGTGTTGGTCCGCGCCGGTAAACCGGTAACTCTCATTTATGGGAGCCGTTCCCCTATCCGCCACCCGGGGACGCGCCGCGTTGGGGTACACCTCCCCACCCACTGGGACACCCCAGCAGGTCCGCGGAACCTAACCTAACCTAACCTAACCTTTTTTTTTTTTTTTTTTTTTTTTTTTTTTTTTTTTTTTTTTTTTTTGACGCTGGGAAAATGCTTTATGCATACCCTCCCGTCGGGGGACGGAAGGGTTATGTGGGACTCCCGGTGCTCCCCACCGGTATACCCACTAAACGACCCAGCGGCACTCCCGCATCGCCTATATGGAGGGGAACTGGGAATCCGGCACAGCCTTTCCATCCAGCCCCCCGCCGACGACCGCCCGCCTTTACGGCGAGCCCTTCACTCCCCTCCCCACCCTGGGAGAGGGGCCCGAGAATAGCCGCGAGTGCTCGCGGTCATTCCCACCCGGCGGAAGTGGAGGATACGTGCAATGCGGGAGAAGACGCCCCCGCGCCTGTCTCCCGCTATCCTCCACCAGGAGGGGGAATACGATTGTCGTGCAATCGCCTTCTCCGACCCGTTCGTCGCCTGCGGAGTGGCGCTGCGAGAGGGTCTTCCTCCCGCGCCCGCTCCGTCGCCTCCTTTTGCGAAATTACTTCCTCGCAAAAGGAGGCCACCGCAGCCCAGGACTCCTCGCTTCCCAGCATGGCTAAAACCACGCTGGGCAGCGAGAGGTCCTGCCCGACCACCGCCATCAATTGGCAGGGTATATGTATTTACAGGGTATATGTTATATTGGAGGGCATATGCGGGTAGCGCTGTAATCGCACGGCAAAGATTAGCTCCGTAAACATTTAAGTCTAAAAATTAGTTAAAAGCGATAAAATACGGCTATCCAAGTTCCAATCATAAAAGTAAACAGTGTTAAATATATGTAAACGTTATCTAGGAAAAATACAAAAGCTTATTGACATAAAAGTGCAATCAAAGTTTGGAAAGTGACTTCGTAGTTTTATTAAAAAAAACAAAGTGTTACAGTGTTCAAGACCTTATAACTACTAACAGACTAATTTTGTGTAAACAAAGTGACAATAAGTTGCCTTTTTTTTTAATTATGCAGTGAATTTGGACCAAAAGTGAAATTAAAAAATAGTGACGGTTGCAAATTAATAAAGTCTGATGACAAACCAACGATTTCTAAACTTAAACAGTATCTATCAACTGACCACTAATTTCACACCACGACTCAACGCTCCTGATGGCCGTGAGGTGTATACTTGCGACTGCCGACTAAGAGTTACCGAGTTCGATTGTACATGAGCTAGAAAACTTTTTGTGTAAAAAAGTTTTTAGCGAGTCAAGTTTTAGCATTATGCCATCTAGGAGGATTCTAAAGCGAAATCAGTTTCTATAATATAGACACTGTAACAAATTGAGAAGAAGGAACACTGACCTCTACTACAAACTTAACTAAGGTCAGTGGAAAAATATATTTGAACAATTTGAACTACTTTATTAAAATACATTTTGATTAAGAAGCAACATACCTACAACGTTCTGACTTTATTACAACATGGATTCACACAACAATGTGACATTAAGGCGTATATTAAGAAGGCACAATTCAGAAAATGACCTTACCCATCTGGATGCCACTGTGGCAAATAATTCTGCATATATTTTTGATGCCTCAATGCGAAGCCTACCAGATGCCTCACTAAGTAATAATTCGCGTGTGATAGAATTGGAAATGCAAATGGAACAGACAATGCAATCTTTATCTGCCGCAAACCAAGAAGTAGATACACTGACAATTGAAAATAGTTGTTTAAAACGAGAGATTGAAAATTGTAATTTAATAATAAAATCACTCAAATGTATACAAAGCCCTATAGTAGAAAGGCAGCGCTGTCCATCACCTAGACCTATGTTTTGTGAAAGAAAGAAACGTCAGTTTCTTGCACCATATGTACGAGTGTTAGATAAAGGGGTACAAACCGACTACAGAAGTCCCCTAAAGCCTGTTAGAAAAATAAATAAAAAAATTAAGCTGTCTATAAAACCAAAAAATAAATACATGAACAAGGGTTTGTTTAGAAAACTAAGAAGACTAAACAAAAAATTAAAAAACCTGAAATACGAACTAGAGAAGCTTAAGCTAGACAAAGACGGGATACATCAGAAGATCTTAGAAAGTGAATATAAGATGAGAATGCAAGAATCGAATGCTCAAACCTCCTACAAGACGTTATATGAAAATGTAGAGAAGAAAACAGTGAAAATTTTTTCAGACAGCATCGGGTGCGGATTAGCGTCTAAGGTGTTAAAATCCAGTGACCAAATTAAGGTTCTCAACCACTGCAAACCTGGAGCTACAAGTAGCCAAATATTAAGAAATTTCTATGAGCACACAAAAGATCTACACGACAACGATTTGGCAGTTATATTGATTGGAGATTATTATGAAACAAAACTGGATATCCCTTATACTACAATAATTAGAAGTATTCTGCTCAATGACTCTAGAAATTTTAATATTATACTGGGAAGTGTATTGTACGACGGTAAAAATGATAATAGGATTTATAGTATAAACACTGAACTAGCTCGCTTATCTTATGTGTCAGAAAAGGTTAAGTACCAGGAGTTAAATAATACGAATAGGAGATTAATCAAAGACTACATGTCAAAAGAAATCACGAGATCGAGCCATAGTTTCATTGGCTCTTCGTGCTTAAAATTTGTAAAAACAGACCCAGAGATGACTCCAAATTTTCTGAAAACCAACAAAACAGTAGTAAATGGTTAATAATTGTACATACAAATATACAAAGCATAGGTAATAAGTACTTAGAGCTTGAACTTTTGACTGAAAACACAAATTGTGATGTTCTATGTCTCACTGAGACATGGGCAAATGAGTTTAAAATTGATGTAATGACTATTGAGGGATACACATTAGCAACTTTGTATAATCGAAAAATGTTTGAACATGGAGGTACCGCCATATTCATAAAAAATGGATTGCAATATAAAACTAGACATGACCTAACCAAGCTAAGTTTTGAAATGAACTGTGAATTATCGGCAATAGAAATAAAAAATAATAATTTGATAATAATTTGTATGTATAGACCTGACTATGATTATTTAATATTTGAGGACATATTAACAAAAATTCTTGAAAAGGCAACTATAGAAAGGAAAAAAATTGTGATAGCTGGTGATTTTAATTTAAATGTAATGTCAAATAATTTATACAAAAAAAAAGAAGTTTTACTTTTTCTAAGGCTATTAGATGAATTCAAATGTAGAGTTATAATTAATGAGCCAACGCGAACTAAGAAGAAGTCCGCCACATGTATTGATAATTTTATTTTAAATGATGATGTCAATTTAAAACACCATGTAGGTACAGTCCTAGATGTTAAATTGTCCGATCACAATGTCATACAATTAGACTATAAACTAGGTTGTGATAAAGTTAAAGTCATGAATGAAGAGAAGATTCGAACAAGAATCATGTCAGGTATTAATAAGAATTACTTTCATTACTTATTTTGTAAGGACTTGGATGATATTAAAACCTCTATTGAGTCTGCTCGTGCTGCAAATGAGAAAATGAACATTCTTATGGATCACATTAAATTCTGCTACTATGCAGCGTTTCCGATAAAAACAATTAAGATCCAAACAAACAAGAATAGGTTATTATCCACAAAAGGTATACAAATATCAAGAAATAATATAAATAATCTAGAAATATTACAAAACATGTATCCCAGCACAGCTACAAAACAAAAACTCAAAATGTATAAAAAAATATTTAAAAAAGTGTTGTTTACCGCGAAAAAATTTATGAATGCAACAAGAATACAAAAATCGACAAATAAAATAAAAATGACATGGAAAATTGTAAATGAACAGCAAAATAAAAAAATAAAAAATTGTAATAACAGAATCAATAAAATTAAAAATATAAATGGAGAAATAATAACAGATAATAAAATTATAGCAAATAATTTTAATCGTTTTTTTAATGACATTGCTAGAAATTTAACAAACAAATTGGATGTTCAAGTAGATAACTGTAGTAAATATTTAGGTAAACCAACACTGAAAAAAATATTGTTTTCAAGTATCTCTGATTCTGAATTTAGAAGGATTATCAGCTGTATTAAAAGTAAAACAACTAAAGATGTTTATGACATGGACACGAAAACTATAAAGGAATTAATTTTATGCAATAATTATATGTTCGACATTGTTCTTGAAATTTTAAATGAATGTATTATGCAGGGTACTTTCCCAGATAGTTTGAAAATAGGTAAAATTGTACCACTATACAAAAAAGGAGAAACTGTTGAAATTGGTAATTATAGACCAGTGTGCGTCTTACCTGTACTATCAAAATTTTTGGAATATGCTATTAAGTCTAGGATGATTAATTATTTTGAAAGAAATAAACTATTTACAGAATGTCAATTTGGTTTTCGAAACAAGAGATCAACAGAAATGGCCATAAGAAAAACGGTTTACTTTATACTAGACGCTATGGATAAATCGCAGAAAGTCTCAAGTGTTTTCTGCGATTTATCCAAAGCATTCGATTGCCTAAGGCATGACATCCTAATTCATAAGCTGAAATTCTATGGTTTTGAAAATACTGAACTTAACATCTTGCAGTCGTATCTAAACAATAGAGTTCAAATTGTAAAAGTTAATAGCATAAGGTCAGACGCGCAACGCAATAGCATAGGAGTGCCACAAGGCTCTATACTAGGGCCAGTGCTATTCTTAATTTATGTTAACGACTTGACAAATTGTTTACCAGAATGGGCATTGGTTACCTTGTTTGCGGATGACACGCATGTAGGGGTCAAGGACAAAAAACTTGAAGTCGTTGAAGACCAAATAGAGGTTGTTCTAATAAAGTTAAAACAGTGGTTTGAAACAAATGGCATACTTTTAAATGCTGATAAAAGTACTATTTTAAAATATACAAGCTCAAGAAAAAATCGCAAGGACATTATAAAAGAAGTTACATTTCTAGGGTGTACGTTGGATTCTACTTTATGTTACGATAGTCATATAGACAAAATATGTAAAAGACTGACTAGCGCTAATTATGCATTGTTTAAGCTAAAACCAATAGTGGATAGGAAAACTCTCTTATCGGTTTACTACGCCTACTGCCACTCTATTATAAGTTATGCAATAACAGTCTGGGGAAATGCTTCAAAAATTGAGAGAGTTCTAATTTGCCAAAAAAGGTCGATAAGAATTATACACGGCTTACAGAGATTAACTTCAGCTAGGGCTTATTTTAAGAAAAGTAAAATATTGACAGTTATATCACTATTCATATATAACTCTCTTATAGAAATATATTTAAGGAAAAATGATTTTTCAATTAATAGTCAAATTCACAATTACAATACCCGAAATAAAAATAAAATATATGTACCTAGAACTAGGCTTGCTAAAACATTTAAACAAGGCGTCTGCTTAAAGCTCGCTATGTTTAACAAACTACCATTAGAAGTAGCACGGCTACCGCTAGCCCAATTCAAACTAAAATTAAAATTATTCTTTCAACAAAATCCGTTTTATCACATTGACGAGTTTATGAGCTGTTCCTTCTCTGATTTGTAGGTGCGAGTGTGTCTCTAAGCTGTACCTGCTTATGTAGATGTACCTATGTTTTAGTTTAATTTAGTTAGTAGTTTGACATTTATCTAAATTATTGTGTTTTTTACTATGTACCGACCCTATGTATCTTGACTTGCCAATGTTATGCAATGTAACTTTATGGTTTAATAAATGAATATGAATATGAATATGGCGGCGCGGCCCAGACCACGACGCACACACCTCCAGGGTGTGCTGCGCCGTGTCCACCGCCGCGCCACAATCGTGGCAGGCCGGGGTCTCCTCTCTTCCGATCCGATGCAGGCACGATCCGAAGACGCCATGCCCGGATAGCACCTGCACCAGACGGAAAGAAAGGAAACCGCGCAGCGCAACCCCCAACCCGAGGCGGCGGATCCTTCCCGCGACCAAGGATCCGCCAGCCGAGGCCAAACTGGCCGCCTCCCTAAAATCCCTCCCCCGGGCAGTGAGGAGAGTGTCATCCGCGTAGCAGATTACACTCGTGCCCGGGAGGAGGGATCCCCGCAGGAGCCAGTCGAAGCCGATGTTCCACAGGAGTGGTCCTAGGACCGACCCCTGTGGAACACCAGACTCCGCGCCGTACCTCCGGACTTGGCCAGCCTTGTCTACGAGGAGGACCGCTCGGTCCTCCAAGTAGCTGGCCAAGAGGGCCCGCAAGTATGAAGGCACTCCGTGGTACCGGAGTGCCTCCAAGATCGTGGAGTGGGGGACGGAATTGAACGCGTTGGCTATGTCAAATGACACAGCCAACACTCCGTCCCCAGACTCCACGGCCTCCCTCACCTGGCCCTTCAGCCGGGCCAGCGCGTCCACTGTCGAACGCCCAACTCGGAAACCGAATTGGGCGTCCGACAGGTTCGGCCCAACCCCCCGCAGGAGGCAACCTAACCTTTTTTTTTTGCGCTGGGAAAAATGCGTTACGCATGCCCCCCCATTGGGGGATTGGAGGGGTATGTGGGACTCCCCGGTCCACACCGGACCGGTATACCCACTAAACGACCCAGCGGCACTCCGGCATCGTCTGCGTGGAGGAGGATTGGGAAACCGGCAAAAGCCTTTACTTCCAATCCCCCGCCGACGACCGCCCACCTTTACAGTGGGGCCTTCACGTCCCTCCTGACAGGGAGATACCCAGGAATGACCGTGAGTGCTCGGCCATTCCCGCCCGGCGGAATTGGAGGATACGTGCAATGCGGGAGTAGACGCCCCCGCGCCTATCTCCCGCTATCCTCCACCAAGAGGGGGAAGGCGGTTGTGCCTTCTCCCACCCCTTCTTCGCCTGCGGAGCGGCGCCACGAGAGGGTCATCCTCCCGCGTGCGCTCCGCCGCCTCCTTTTGTGACATCACGTACTCACAAAAGGAGGCGACCGCTGTCCAGGCCCCCTCGCTTCCCAGCATGGAGTTGACCACGCTGGGAAGCGAGAGGTCCGGCCCGACTACCGCAGCTAAGCTGCAACGTGGCTCCGACCACGCCGGGCACACCTCGAGGGTGTGCTGTGCAGAATCCTCCGTCGCACCACAATCATGGCACGACGGAGTCTCCTCTCTTCCGATCCGGTGCAGGTACGATCCGAAGCATCCATGCCCGGACAACACCTGCACCATCCGGAACGAAAGGTAACCGTTGGACCTCTCGAGCCAATCTCGCAGGACCGGCCCGAGAGCGTCCAACGTTCGTCGGCCAAACGCGGCGGAGGCGAGGTCCTCCGTCCAGTGGTGGACGATCGCGTCCTTCGCCTCTCGGCGGACGGCCTCCCGCTCTTCCGGGGCAGGGTGCTCCCCGAGAGCCTTACGCCCCGCCCCAACCTAACCTAACCTAACCTAACCTAACCTAACCTAACCTAACCTAACCTCCTGAGTATAAGTAGTGTAGTCTGCTTTTATTCAAGTTTTCACTTTTGTCGGCACTCCCGGAGTATCACTTTTTTTATTGATGATAGCGCTTAACCTCACCTGATGGAATGTGATGGTGATTAGCTTAATTAGGGTGGATGGAATAAGACATTCACTTCGTGCCACAGCGGTGTGCCACAGTAGTTTTGATGTATATAATATCACGATTATAGCACTTAGTTTCTGAAATGCCTTAGTAGTTGGAAATACCGGTAGGAATAACTATAATATTTCTCATCCCCCACTAACGCGGCTACTACTTCAACATCCACGGGGACCCTGGAAAGCTGCAGCCACCAACCCAAAGTCCTATTCCGTTACTACAAGGAGTTAGGATGGCTGGGGTCGGGTTAGAAGGGGGGTAATGCACAATACACCCCAATGCGGGACGTCAGTGCAGATCTTTTATTCCCCCCACCTTAGAATTAGAATCAGAATTAGAACTACAATAATTTAAAATTTGTCAGTCTTAACGCTATGCCGACTTAGCGTATACGACCTATGAGATGTCTAATTGGTGCAGAAATACTGAAAAGATGCAGGTTTAAATGGCAGCCCAACGTGGAAGTTAAATAAATATAAACTTATAGCAACGCTTCAAATTGCAGATAATCAGAAAACTGAAATATTAGATAGTGACTCGTTTTGCAATACCTATGCTAGGCAAATAACTTAATGCATAGAGAAAACTATTTACCCTTTTTTAACAAGTTTTTTATTAACTTGCAATGTATGTCCGGGTGGAATCTTGCAACTGAATTTTAAACCCGTTCCCCTCAACTGATTGAGCTGAAATTTGGAATACATATGTAACTTCGGTGGCAATGCAATAATATAGTACCATGGAGGTGGTCCCATGATGGAGACGGATGCTAGACAACGGAACTTCTGAATGGATTATAATAGACTGTGTTTGGGCTCATTTGAATCTGTTTGCGGTTCCGATGATAAATTTTATAAAAGCTTGTTTTGAAAAAGTAATTTTTCCACAAAAAATGTATTAGACTTACTGCGCGCGCAGAGGAGTGTGAGATTTGGCAAAGTTAAATAAAGTAGTGGTTTGCCAACTTCGGCCCGAACGCAGATCTCGCAATTCTCCCAAAAAACGCAAAAAATATTATTACCAAATTTAATTGAAATCGGTTTTGCCGTTTCAACGCGATTGCGTAACAAACAAACAAACAAATAAATAAACAAATATCTAAACTTTCCCATATATAATATTATTGTAGTATCTTTGACTTATAAAATAGTGCCACAAAATAATATCCAAATTACTTGATTATATTAATATATAAAATACTTGATTATATAATTCCACAGTTTCATTAAAATTACAAGTAACGGGAGTTCATGTATATTGGTTACCCTTGTTTGGGGTAGAAATTATAGTTATTCTGGATTCCAGTCTTTTGCCTGCATTTGTGTCAGGTAAGCTACACGTATACTAATTTACAGCAGTGTAAGGTCACTGTTGTAGCCTGTGAACTTCGTCAAAGTTCTGTTTTTATTATGGTTATATTAACTCAAAAAGTACAAGGATTAAACTAAAAATAAACGGGGTCTAAATGTACTAATAAAGAGCTTTCATTAAAAGTCCCATTTGACCGGCTGGTCTTATTCAGATTTTTTTACGACTCTTGAACCCCAATATCTCAACAAAACATTCGTCATTGATTTTGTTTATGTGATCGATTTAGTTGACTAAAGTACACGACGTCAGCGAGCGAATATTGGGGCTCAAGTAGAGTTGGGCAGTACACTTGGCCAGGACGACAGGGTGACTAAGGCACTAACAGAGTGGAGGTCGAGAACTGGACATCGACAACCTCCGTGGTGCAGTAGGCAAATAGCCGGCTGAGGTGCAGGAGGTAGCGGGTTCGATTCCCGCCGCGGAACAAATGTTTGCATGATCTACAGATAAGTTGTTCCCGGTCTAGTTGTTTCTCTATATATTATAAGTATGTATTTGGAAAGAGTAGTATATAGTATAGTATATAGTAGTAGTATAGAGTAGTAAGTATGTATTTAGAAGTTAGAAAGCCTTCGATTCGATCGAAACATGGGCAGTGCTTGAGTCTCTCCGACGATGCCGTATTGACTATCGGTACATCGAAGTGTTGAAGTGTTTGTTTAAAAACGCCACTATGTCAGTCCGAGTACAAGAACAGAGCTCGAAGGCGATTCTCTTAAAAAGAGGCGTAAGACAGGGAGATGTCATCTCTCCGAAACTGTTTACGACCGCTTTGGAAGATGCCTTCAAGCTTCTGGAATGGAAAGGACAGGGCATCAATATTAACGGCGAATACATCACTCACCTTCGGTTTGCCAACGATATTGTGGGCATGGCAAAGTCCATGGAAGAGCTCAGCACGATGCTCGAAGGCCTCTATCGAGTCTCCCAACGGGTAGGGCTTAAAATGAACGTGGACAAGACGAAAATTATGTCGAATGTCCATGTCGTGCCTGCCCCAGTTATGTTTGAGAACTCGGCTCTTGAAGTTGTCGACGCGTATGTATACCTAGAACAAACAGTCCAATCAGGTAAGTCCAACTTCGAGAAAGGTCAATCGTCGAATCCAACTCGGTTTCTCTACGGGATCGAATCAGAAATGAGGAGATACGTAGAAGAACGCAAGTCACCGACATAGCCCGACGAATTAGCACATTGAAGTGGCAATGGTCAGGCCATATAGCGCGCAGAACAGATGGCCGATGGGGCCGGAAAGTTCTCGAATGCAGGCCACGGACCGGCAAGCACAGCGTAGGACGTCCACCTACAAGAAGGGAAGACGACTTGGTAAGAACCGTAGGTCGGCGTTGGATGCAGGCCGTTTTCAACCGCAGTTCCTGGAGATCAATGAGGGAGGCCTTTGTCCAGCAGTGGACGTCTTACGGCTGATATGATGATGATGATGTATTTACAAAAAAAATGTATATAAGTATTCTATCAGTTATCTGGTTCCCATAGGATAAGCTCTGCTTAGTTTGGGGCTAGATAGCGCTGTGTGAAATGTCCAGCAATATTTATTTATTTATCGAAATAGGAGACGTTCACCAGCGAGATGGGTCGACGACATCAATTTGACCGTGGGTCGTACGTGGTTCAGACGGGCACAATGTGAGAAACAAAGAGAGACCTATGCCCAAGTGTGGGTCGATACGGACTGAGAATGATAATGATTGATTTAGAAAATGGAAACGTATATTAAACGTCCATATATAATGTATTAGGCAATTTCCGGCGCCGCCTTTAATTAAAAGTACGTCCAACTTTGTTACACCCATTATGATTTCATACACACCGGATTCTGTCTATTATTTGAAGGCGCAGCTCGTCGTAAAAACATTGTTTGCAATGAGAGCTCTATTTTTTCTAATAATTAATAATACTAACTATTATTATGCTACTACCACAGAGTATAAGGATACAGAAGTTACATTCTGTAAAACTAGCGATAACAGGCCCACGCATACAGACGTAGTAGAGGATCTCGGATCAAGTCGATCGAACGTTCGACTGAGATAGTTTCGAGCATTCAATTATCATTAAAGCTGCAATGTTTTATTTTGTTTATTAATCAATAAAAAAAACCAATAAGGCAGTTTAATTGATAATTTAACCTGTCACGCGCGTCTATGCGTTCGTGCGCTTGATATCGCTCGTTCTACTAAACTTCACTTCTGTTCCTATCATCATCATCATCAGCCGGAGACGGCCACTGCTGAACATAGGCCACCCCCTTAGATCGCCACAACGAGCGATTGGTAGTCGTTTGCGCCCAACGGCTCCCCGCGATTCTTACTAGATCGTCGATCCACCTTGTGGGGGGCCGGCCTACGCTGCATCTTCCAGTCCGTGGTCTCCACTCGAGAACCTTTCTTCCCCAACGGTTATCGGTTCTACGAGCGATGTGGCCTGCCCATTGCCATTTCAACTTGCTGATTTTGAGAGCTATGTCGGCAACTTTAGTTCTTCTGCGGATTTCCTCATTGCGGATTTTGTCACGCAAAGAAACCCCGAGCATAGCCCTCTCCATAGCTCGTTGAGCGACCTTGAGCTTGGTCATGAGGCTATGAGTAAAGGACCACGTTTCAGTGCCATAGTTCATTACTGGAAACACACACTGGTTGAAGACTTTAGTCTTCAGGCTCTGGGGAATTTTGGACGAGAATATATATTTTGTGATATTACTCATAATTTGTTTTAACCAGATGAGAGCAACTGGAAGGGTTGCGTTTCATAATCTTAAAAGCGGATTTTATCCATCATCAATTGATGATAATTTATACTCCTAAGAAAGGTGTTTGCCCATTTGAAAATCAATTATATTTTTTTATTGTTTTTCTCTTTCCAAATAGGTGGGCCAGTATCGTTTACTAATTCCGAATTTCAAGTCAATAGCTTCAGCAATTGCTGAGATAATTAGCTTTGATACGGACGGACATACAGACAGACGCGGAAAAAGTTGCACCGCAAGGATTCCGTTTCTACCATTTTGGTTCGATGTTACTAATTATACATTTTGAAAATGTATAAAACGGTAATACGAAATACTCGCAAAACATCAATCTCTATCGACTTGAAATGGTAGACTTGGGAATAAATATATCCCTATGGATTTTAAAGAAATTAAAGACTCGACAGAAAGAGACGGAGTTATCCCACATTTGCGAGATCCGCCATTTGGTCCAACGCCGCCTCCCGACCAATGCGAATGCAGCTCTCTCAAATAATGACATGCAGAATTACCCCTTAGGGGAACAAGACAGGAAAATTGCATGTTTCGTATAAGCTATTATTTGAATAGCATGTTACATACAACCCTCTTATTTAGTTTCATTATGTTGACCCACTTTCTGCTGTGAGTTGCGAAACTTTACTGTTTTGTACCTAATTGGGTATCGATTAGTGCAATAATTTATCTTTCGCTATATATTTACTAATTAGGTTTATACCATAATAGTACTTATATAATTAAGTTATTTTTAAAGTGTAAATAAATATATTTCTAGGTAAGTATTTATACTTAGTTGAGTTAGCACTTTAAAATATTATCAACGACATTATAAATTTATAATACACTCAAACATAATGTTAATTTATGATAAAGTTTAATTTCAACATAAACTAAAGTAATTCTAAATAAGTCGTATTCATTTTCATCACACTAATATTAAGTTTGTTTGGATGTTTGTTTGTTAGTCAATCACGTCAATGGCTCAACCAATTTCGATCAAATTTGATATGCAGATAGATTATGACCTGGATTGACACATAGGCTACTTTTTATTGACAAGCCAAGCATGCAAAGTCGCAGGCGGAAGCTAATAGGTTAAATAAACAAGATTGGTAGAGCAAAGTACTTTGCTCTACCATTCGTGATTTGAGTTTGCCGCCATCTATAGACGAGTAGCAGAACTTATCAGAATTAACTATTATAATAATCAGTGGTATCTAATATATAATAATAATTAATGTTAAATAACTTCTATGGAATTTTAATTTATTTGTTGATTAATATTAAGCTCTTTTTATTTTCACGCCATCGTACTATCAAATTCGTTTTAGCGCCATCTGTAGATAAGTGGATGAACTATAATGTAGGTAATTTTGTAAAGCCTGTCGTATCGTCTCAGAAAAGAAGCTAGTAATAAACTTTGCGGAACACATCATAGATGTCGCTTATAAATAAAATTAAGATATAGATGCAGTTTAAAAAAAATAAACAATTTATTACGACTAAAATCTTCACTTTCAAAAACTATAATAATATCTGCTTAAATACAGATACCATACTTAATAATAATAATAATAATCCTCCTAGCCGATTTCGGCTACAGAGACTTGACTTTGTGATTATTGGCCTAGGTGTTTAGCCTGTATGTGGCTGATGTACCCTATTTTTGCGCTAAAAGTCCGGTTACAATGAACACAAGTTAAGGCGCCATTAATGTAGTTGTAATTGATATTAGCCGGCGGTCGACTTTTAAGCTGATCTCGTTTTAAGTCTAGTTCTTGCCTCCTTTCTTCTTCAAACTCGTACACTTTGTCCTGAACATGACGCCTCCATTCAGGTCGTTTTTCAGCGAGAGCCTCCCAGCGCGACGGATCGATACAACACCTCTTCATGTGCCTCTTCTGTACGTCTTTGAAACGTAGGAACTGACCTCCGCGTTTCCGCTTACCATGTTCTAGTTCACAGAAGAAAATGCGTTTCGCCCTTCGCTCATCAGACATCCGAGACAGGTGCCCGCACCAACGCAGCTGACGCCGCATCAAATATGCCTCTATGCCACAGACATTAGCCCGTCGTAGAACATCGGTATTACGGACCCGATCCGACCACTTGATGTTAAGAATGTCGCGGAGGCATTTCAGATGGAATCTGTCTAACGTGCGTATGTGTCTGCGATACAGGCACCATGTCTCTGACGAGTACAAGATGTTAGGAAGTACAATAGCCATATACACCTTAATCTTGGTACTCAATTTGATGTTATGGGAGCGAAATACCTGGACTCGTAGTTTACCAAAAGCAGCCATAGCGGAGCCAAGTCTGCTGTTGATCTCCGAGTCAAGGTCGCATTTTGTTGTTATGCTGCTTCCCAGATATCTGAATGTATCGACCTGTTTTATGGGCTTTCCATCGATTTGCAGATTCAGTGGAGCTTGGTTAACAGTGTCCATGGCCATCACCTCTGTCTTTGTAATATTAATTTTGAGGCCAAATCTACAGCACGCAGCGTCAAGCCGAGTCATCAAGTCCTGGAGTCCCTCAGAAGATTCCGCAACGAAACATAGGTCATCAGCATACATCAATTCGGTAATGAGGTCATACGATACCTTTGTGTGCGCTTTTAACCTAGCCAGGTTAAAGATACTGCCATCTGTGCGAAAACGTATGCGGATCCCTTCGGTGTTGGCTTGTAAAGTCTCCCTCACGACAACGGAAAAGTACAGAGCAAAAAGAGTGGGTGCTAATACACAGCCTTGTTTTACACCACAAGTGACAGGGAATTGCTCTGTCTGCTCACCATTGACGGTTACGCAACAAGTCATGTTGTCGTGAAGAAGTCTTATCAAGCGTATAAATTTGTCGGTGCAACCAAGTTTCGAAAGCACAATCCACAAAGCTTCGCGAGGTACACTGTCAAAAGCTTTCTCCAGATCAACAAAACAGAGAAACAGAGGTTGACACTGTTCCCTGCTTTTCTCTTGCAGTTGTCTAAGAGAGAATATGGCCTCGCATGTGCCGCGATTGGGTCTAAACCCAAATTGCGTTTCAGGCAATATACTTTCAGAGAGCTCCATAAGACGATTTAAGAGTACTCTGGCAAAAGTTTTTCCTGGAGTAGACAAAAGTGATATACCCCTATAAGAGTTGCAAACAGATCGATCACCTTTATTTTTATACAAAGAGCAAATTAGTGATACGCCAAAACTAGGAGGAACGAACTCCATTTCCCACATGCGCTGGAAAAATTGCCAAATCTTGTAGTGCAACTCATCTCCGCCATATTTTAATAGTTCTCCTGGTATGTTATCGATGCCGACAGCCTTATTGTTTTTCTGCGCTTTGATGGCGATGATAACTTCCTCAAGAGAAGGAGGCTGATCCAGATCTACGGCTTGTGGTAAGGCAGGAAGTGATGCTAAATAGTTTATGTCAGCAGAACGATCCACATTGAGTAAGCTGTTATAGTGTTCTGCCCAGCGAGTAAGAACTTCTCCTTTGCTTACCAGGAGGGTACCTGAAAGTGATTTCAGTGGTACGTTTACTCGATGTGGACTTCCTACTAACTTTTTAATCTCGTTAAAGAAATCGCCGAGTCTATTCGAATCAGCAAGCCACTGAATATAGCGAACCTTGTTCAGCCACCACTCATCTTTTGCGTTTCGAGTTAGTCTCCTTATTTGGCTCGTACTCTCCTTTATTTTTTCAGAAGCAGTTGTCTGATTTCCCTTTCGAAGGAGCTGGCGGTGTTTTTCTAGGGCGACTGTCAATGTATTATCATTTTCGTCAAACCAGTCTTCACAGACACGAGGTTTTTGGCCTAAGATCTCAGTAGCCGCATTGATGGTATTTGTAGTTAACAGTTTCCAGCCCTCGTCTAACTGTTCATCTTCGGGGTGTATGCCTGCTGTAAAGGTATTGACAGCTTCCCTGTAATTTGCCAATATTTCAGCAGACTCTAGCTTTTTCAGATGAAGACAGTTAGGCTTAGCCCTGCGAGGTCTACGGCAAGGGCTAAGACGCAAAAATAGTTTTGTAACAACAAGTCGGTGATCCGACCAACAGTTTGCGCCCCTCATTACTCTCGTTACTTTGACATCCGCTATATCCCGTTGACGGACTATAGCATAATCAATAAGATGCCAATGCTTGGACCTTGGGTGCATCCAGGTAGTTTTGTATTTATTTGGGAGTCTAAACATGGTATTGGTAATACCCAGATGAAATTGGGAACAGAGGCTTAGTAACAGTTGCCCATTACTGTTCATGTTACCAATGCCATGTCGCCCTATCACCCGAGGCCAAGCTTCAAAATCACGTCCGACGCGAGCATTAAAGTCGCCAAGAAGCAAAACTTTCTCACAGCGCCGGATTTTAGTCAGCACTTCTGACACTTCCTCATAAAATTTGTCCTTGACGTCATCACTTTTGTCGAGTGTTGGCGAATATACGCTGATAACATTTAAGTATTTATTGTTTCGAAGATGGAAACGTAAGGACATGACACGATCAGAGATAGCAACTGGATGTTCTTCCAACTTAGAGGCTAAAGTAGTTTTAATAGCAAAGCCTACTCCTGACCGTCTAGGCTCAGAAGCTGGTGTGCCTTTCCAGAAGAAAGTGTACCCACCACCACGTTCAACAAGCTCACCTTCGTCAGCTAGATGTGTTTCGCTGAGAGCGGCTATGTCGACGTCATAGCGTTTGAGCTCGCGAGCCACAATGGCGGTTTTACGTTCTGGGCAGAGGTTGTTGGGTCGGTCTAAAAGAGTACGTACATTCCACGCACCAAAAGTCATATTCATCTGCATGTTTTTAGATTTATTCTTATTGCGAGGAATGAGCGTTTGTTTGGGGCACCTTTTCTAGCCCCCTCCCCGGCTGAGCGAGGAAAGCAGTGCCTCTCTAAATAAAGCTGCTTTGTCTCAAAGAGTGCTGCCGAACCACACTGTCACCCCGATGCAGTGCTAGAGCGACCACTCTCCCCTCCTTAGGCCACCCGTGTCCAGGTATTAGACCAAGCCCAGGACTTTTTTAAACTCGGAATGACAAAGCCAAGTCAGATGCGCAGGATATATTAAGTTGCATAAGTGTGCGCGCCGTACACAGATGCACCCTCTCCTCCTTACTCCCCTTGACCCAGTGGAACGGAGAACCGCTACGACTGGAAGGGAACAGGACGCAGTATCTGGCAACGATAAAAACTCCTATCGCTACCTTCAGGCCTTCTACAGTTGCCTGGTTGCCTCGCCACTTGAGGTGGATTGCGTTGACGCCGAAGCAACGAGCACTAGCACGGGGAGTGACCGTGCCGACTCGAGGGCCGAAACACGCCGTTGCTACAACAAAGTGTTTCGGCACTCGAGCCCCCCTCTACCAGCCTAGGTTCCTAAGGTGTGGCCGCTGCATGCTATAGCGGCGACCACTAACGACGATCGAATGCGTGCCGCGCGATCTGAGGAGCCTTTTATAGGCGATGTTGCCTCGACCACTAACGACGATCGAATCTTCGTATATTCAACGGGCAGCGTAACGACGCCCCAGAGACGTCCGCACTGTACGACGGCTCGAGCACGACTTACAGATACCATACTTACAGATATGATTAAAATTAATTCACATGTTACAAGGCCAATAATTAAGGTAGATACATATAATTATAATTCTGGGGTAGGCTGAATAAGATCTGCACTGACCGCATTGGGGTGTATTGTGCATTACCCCCCTTCTAACCTGACCCTAGATATCCTAGCTCCTTGAAGTAACGGAGCAGGACTTTGGGTTGATGGAGGCAACTTTCCACGACCCCCGTGAATGTTGTTGTGGTGTTAGCGGATGAGGATTCGATGAGCTCCTGCAGGCCCATCTTCAGTCTGACATCGCTTGTAGCCGTACAATAAAGTAACTCGTCCTCCACCTTCTCTTCTTCCTGAAGACATGCGCAACAAAGCCCACTGTCCGTGGCCTCGGTCTTCAAGAGGTGATGGTTAAGCTTGCAGTGTCCTGTGATGATTCCCACCATCATCCTTAGATCCTCGCGTTTCATATTTAACAGGGTGTTTGTTGTTTTTCGAACATTTTCCTTGCAGTTAGCTCTGCGTTCCCAGACTTTCTGGTGCTTCTTTTCAGGTTTAATCCTCAATCTGTTTGTGATATCTGCAGTTGGTGGATTGGAGAGGTTGTTATTATTTGTGTTTGGTGTTAGCTTGACTCCTTCTCTTACTAGGGAGTCTGCCTTATTGTTCTCTGTACAGGATCTGTGAGCTTTTGTCCATCTGTTCTTTTGACACTGGTTTTCGGCCAATTTTTGGAGACCACTACGGCACTCCGCGATAGTTTTTGGTCGAGTATCGGGTCGTAAGTGCCGCGCTGTCTGCTGTGAAGATGAGTTGAAACCTGAGGTTACAGTTGATGAGTGCTGAGCAGACCCAATTCTTGTTGATGTTTCTATTGCTGCCAGGAGGAGTCCAAGGTAGATACCTATGCACGTAGAGAAAAATCATTATTATAAATACGGGATTTATCACCTACCGTCTTATCGGTGTTTCGACCGACAATGTTTCGGTTCAATTCGTGAACCTTCATCAGGGTGAGTGCGATCCGCTCCGAATAACGTCTCGCCTCGCACTCAAATATACTCTATATATAATAACTATAGAGAAAAATATACTCTCTGCGCACAAGTATAGAAAAATAATTAGTATTACCTGACAGACTACCTCCGTGGTGCAGTGGTCGATTAGTTGACGCAGGAGGTAGCGGGTTCGTTTCCCGCCGCGGAACACATGTTTGCATTTTCTACAAATATTTGTTCCGGGTCTGGTTGTTTCCCTATATATTATAAGTATGTATTTACAAAAAAAATGTATATAAGTATTCTATCAGTTATCTGGTTCCCATAATACAAGCTCTGCTTAGTTTGGGGCTAGATAGCGCTGTGTGAAATGTCCAGCAATATTTATTTATTTATTAATTATTTATTAGACAACAATATCTTATTAATTTCCCTTAGCACATCCCTGAAAAAATAATTATTTTTGCAAGCTTACCTGAAAAGCGTTGAGCAGTTTCACGAAAATAGTAAATTGCCTCATTGTTCTGTTAATTCGGTAAGTGAACACAATGGTCTTTCATTACCGGCCATTCCTGTAATAATTGATTGGTAATAACTGGTTACGAGGTCGCCGTGTCACTCTTTTAAACTAACATTTTCTTTTAGCTTTGACAGTGTGATATTTGTGGTTTAAACGAGGTAGCTGCTAAACCAATTTAACTGAAATTACCATATCAATTCAAAGTTATTTTGTATTATAACTTAATAAAAAAATATAGAATTTTAGATTTGACGGAAATTAATAATTTAATAATTGTATTTCTTTTTTTACAAAAGAATACTAATATTATAAAGAGTAAAGATTTGTATTTATGTAATACATTAACATATATCTCGAAAGGGGATATATTCATAGTATCGTATCCAATCAACATGAGCAAATCGTCTTTTTATGTATGTATGTACATATGTTCAAGCTCTGCTTAATTTAGGGCTAGATAGCGCTGTGTGAAATGTCTAGCAATATTTATCGAGTCTCAAATTCATGGAACTACGTAGTTTAATTTTTTCAAACAAGTTACGGCAAATCAAATAAGAGCAAACAGTTCAAGAGTTTCAATTATATCCAGTTTCTGTTTACCATGTACCTACGGGTAAAGTCACGAACATAAGCTAGTGTGCTACATTTAAATCATTTCATTGCACGTTTCAATCACCGGTAATAAAATATTCAATGAGTCATTCAAGCCTGAATAAAACGGCCGTTCTGTTCACTTCCTTTTTGTTAAATAATGAACTCGAATTTTACAAAAGAATACTAATATTATAAAGAGGAAAGATTTGTATTTTTGTGTGTATGTTTGTAATGAATAAACTCAAAAACTACAGCTCCGATTTTACAAATTTTTTCACCATTGGAAAGCTACATTCACCCTTAGTAACATAGACTACTTTTCACCCAACTGCGCAGAAGGAGAGTATTGTTTTTATTGAGAAACTACGTGTGTGAAGCTGCAGATTGGTCAGCTAGTTAGTTATAATTTGAGATTACAGAGTGGCCCTAACCCAATTAGCCAGTAACCGGGTCTTTTTTTGGGTTCCGCAGCCAAATGGTAAAAAACGGAACCCTTATGGATTCGTCATGATTGTCTGTCTGTCCGTCCGTGTCCGTGTCCGTGTCGTGTATGTCACAGCCACTTTTTTCCGAAACTATAAGAACTATATTGGTGAAACTTGGTAAATAGATGCATTCTGTGAACCGCATTAAGATTTTCACACAAAAGTAGAAAAAACAATAAATTTTGGGGGTTCCCCATACTTAGAACAAAAACTAAAAAAAAAAAAATCCATCAAACCCATATGATACGTGTACGGGTACGGGTATCCATGGATAGGTCTTCAAAAATGATATTGAGGTTTCTAACATAATTTTTTTCTTAACCGAATAGTTTGCGCAAGAGACACTTCCAAATTGGTAAAATGTGTGTAACTGTAACTTCTAAAATAAAAGAATGATAAAACTAAAAAAAAATATATGATGTACATTACCTTCCAAACTTTCACCAAAAATTGCTTTGAACGAGATCTATTAAGTAGTTTTGTTTAATACGTCATAAATCGTAAACCGAAATTTACCTTTCATTCAATCAACTCAAATATAAAAAAAGTTACAACGAACTACAAGAACTTTTAATATTATATTACTTGCTGCTACGGAACCCTTCATGGGCGAGTCCGACTCGTACTTGGCCGCTTTTTTATGTGTATCTGTGAAGTGTTTGCTCTGTCTAATGTAGATGACTCGGAAATCTCTTCCGCATTAGCGAAGGTGATTTCGTCATACGGGTCTCCGAGAACGTGTCTCGAACGACGCGACGGAAAGTTTACTGACTCCTTCGGGTGTCTCTACGCACTATATACCGCGCACAAAACATTTCATGTAGGTATTTCACATAATAACTATTTTGTAATCTGTGCAACTGTAGGTAAAAACGTAGTAGGTATATATCATATCCTAGTATTACCTATTCTGTGACACAGTAGGTTTAACTTCGAGAAACCGACTATTATCTAATCTGTGACAGCCTTGGGCGTAACAGTAAATACTCAAACGTCGAGAGTGTAAATACCAAGGTTTTTGTATTTCATAACACTGTGTATACCTTACCCTTCATTTTGAAGTTATCCGTGCGAATAACAGAGCCTCATTCACAACACTCACGGTTCGTTTAATGTAGATACCTACTGAATTTGCCACATAAAACTTATGAATTATTCAAAGACTGGATTCAACCTTTTTATGATGTTGCAAAACCGTAAAATTGATGTGCGTATAGAAGAGCAACTGCTTTAAAAAAATCATGATGTTCATCATCATCATTAGCCTCTAACATCTACAGGAGATTAAGCGAAGCCAGTTGTTAAGTTAAAAGGTATTTACGTCGATCTCTATGGAAAAGACTGCTACGACTGTATTTTCTGCATGTAAATGACACTTAGTTGGCATAGAAATAGCAGCTCTTTGGTTAATGTCGTAAAGCTCCCTTCTGTAACGAAATGTCTAGTCAAAATTGATGATTTGTTGTTTATTTTAACACAGTGTTGCCAACGTCGACTAAGCCCCCCCCCCCCCCACTAACGTTCCCTAAAATGCTTCAAAAATTGTAACCCTAGGCCTAGTGTATGCCCCTAAAAATATAGCCCCTAAAAACATCACAGCCTTTTCATCTAACTTATCCCCCAAATTTAGCAGATAAACCTCCAAGTTGGCAACACTGTCTTAACCAAACATTCGACACAGCGACCACCGTGGCGTAGTGGGCGAGCAGCCAGTTGAGAATCGGGAGGTTGTGGGTTCAATTTCCGCCGCGGAACAAAGCGTGAATAAATGTTTGCACGATCTACAGATATTTGTTCCGGGTCTGGTTGTTTCTGTATATAATACGTATGTATGTACAAAAAAATTAAAAATGTGTTATATAAGTTACATATTTGATTACCAAAGTACAAGTTTTGCTTAGTTTAGGGGTAGATAGCGTTATGTGAAATGTTCAGCGTTATTATATTACATATATTATTATTAGTAAGCACCTGTACTGGACTTGTTTGGTTGTCCTGTGACACTTCTGTGAAATAAAAAATAAATGGAAAGAGTGATTAAAACATGGTAGAGCTAAGCATAATGAGCTTAATATAAGAATTCCGAAACGAAACGCAAAGGTATCCTGCTCAGTCATCAGTCAGGTGATATGGGAGATTCACTTCTAATACTTACAGTATTGGGTATGTACCACAGACATAGATAGTGGTTGAATCACACGTACATCGCGATTTTATGTCGAGACGTCATGCAAAGTCAGCAGAAAGAAATAATAGAATATTTTGTCCAATTAATAAATGGAACCGGGCTTTAGTACATTCAAGTTTTTTTATTTCTCACACGATTTACACACACAGTTGTTTGGAAGAGATCGCTTTTAGCGATAAGACCACCCATTGTACCTTTATTTATTGTTTATTTCCATTATTACTGTATTTTTATTTGGTGTGCAATAAAGAGTATTTCATTCATTCATTCATTCTTTCATTCACAGTTGAACATTTTGTCGAGAAGTGGCGTAGTTAATATCGCGTCCTCGGTACGCGAGTAAGATCGCAAGTTCTAATCCCGTCTAGTTTGGTTTTTTAGATGGTTTGAAATTGTAAGAATGTTTCGTTTGTTTAGACTCTATTGCTTTTCGCAGTTTGCCAATAGAAGCCTACTACTAATTAATCAAGCGAGGCGACATCTCTAAATCAACTTGGGCAAATCGATATTTTATGTATGTATGTATGTTTGTTTGCCCGAGGATAACTTTCGAAGCGATGGTCCGATCATCGTGAAATTTGATATATAGGTAGGTAGTGATTGCAAAATTTTGGTGTGATTAAATGAGCTAAAAATGTTTGGGAGTTGTTGAGTTATTGGGGTTCAAGAGGGGTAAAGAAATGAAAACGAGACTATTTGGTCTCGTGGGACGCCTAATAAAACGGTTAGTAGTATATTTAGACACCGTTTTTGTTTTTAGTAAATTTTTTATAGTTTTTGAGTTATTAGCCATAATAAATACTGAACTTTGACAAAATTCACACAGGGTACACCAGTGACCCCACAGTGCTGTAATTTGAAATTCGTGTAATTTAAGTGACACAAATATAGGCAAAAGTCTGAAATCCAGAATAACTGCAATTTGTGCCCCAAAAAACATGAAGCACATCATGAACTCCCGTTACCTGCAATTTGAATGAAACTGTAGGTCAAATAAATTGGTTTCTTTTCGTGGCATTGCTTTATTGTTCAAACGTAATAAGCGACTAAATATATTTAAATTTTACGTATTTGTTTGATTTAACAAATCCTTTAATCATATTTAGCTACTAAATACGTTTAGGCTTCGTTGCGCGAGTCGCCCTAAGAATATTTTGTTTTGTGTGACTCGCGATATTTCAGTTCGGGGCGAACCATTAGTATATTACTAAGTCTAAGCTGTCTGTCTGTCTACCAAAGGAGTATATCTCGGCATCTATGATACCGAGTTTATACAATCACGCGAGTGACGTCACTTATAGCTAGAGCGCAAGTATAAACGGTAAGTTTATATAAAAAAAATATCTCACGCATAAAAACACCTCATGTGTTTTGACTCACATTTTTTCAAGTGTCACGACCTGGACATACTATACACGACCTGGAGGTAGAACTAGCTTTTGGACCACCTGATATAAAGTGGTAACCAACGCCTATAACAAATTATTGCCTAGAATTGAAATGTGCCCTACGATGTACTGCCCTGCGTCCACCAACTTGTGGCATACAGGTGTAAAATGATATGTGCCTGTAATTTCACCGGCAACCAAACCGAAACACAGAAATTCTGTTTGGCGGCAAAAATATTTTCATTTCATTTATTTCATCTTTCGACAAATTACATGTTCTTAGGTATAGTAGGTACAATAATAAAAAAAAATCCAATATAAAATAGTTATCTTAAATACAATGTCACATTGGTAGAATTTAATTACGATGTAAATAGTGACTAACAAATTTTACAAGATAAATTAAACACCTACATAAACAAAAGAAATTAATAAAATATAACAATAATAATAAATAAAATGAGAAGTATCTGCAAAAGCATTGCCAATTCTATAGTAATAAATCAAATAATAATATTAAAAACTCAATAAAAAACAAAAAGGTTTGGTGGTAGTGATTCCCCGGGCGAGGCATTTCACAACGAACTCTTAGGGCCATCGCAAACTGGGCGACTTGTCGTCGCGACAAGACGCAGTGTTCTTGTTTGCATCTGGCGTCTTGTCGCCGCGACTAGACGCGGAGCTTGCGTCGGCGACCAGTAGTATCGACTGACATCGTATCCATGTTGAGATTCTTAATAAAATAAACACGTGCACCTTCCTCAGCGCTCACAGCGAGACTAACGCTGCTGCGCTGTCACGCTACTTTCGTCGTGTGTGCGCGTGTACAGCGTGACTAGACGCGGCAACAAGTAGCGAGCGCGTGCGACTCCCCTAGCTTGTCGTCGCGAATCCGCGACTCTGACGCTAAGTGTGCGGAGCTTTGAACAAAATAAATGAAAATTGTCGGCCGCAAACTATCGTCACGCTTAGTCGCCGATCTGTCGCTGTCGCGTGTCGCCTATTGTGCGCCTACACTTATGACTCTGTGTATTGTCTCTGCTTGATAAAATAAACAAAACCGCAAATCTTAATTGAATGAACTAAGTTCTTCGGCAACTCTGGGCGCGGTCGTAGTGCAAATGTATGAAGGTGCAAAGTCGTTAGTACATTTCCACATTATCAACATTGAACTGCAAAGTTTCCCCAAGCTCTTCGACTCGACAAAAGCAATTTTACGAAGTTTAAAGTATTGGAACTCGAGTGTTAGCGTCTTTGGAAATGTTTGTCGGGAAATACTAACTGAATTCACTAAGTTTTATGTTTTTCCTTTATTTTTTAAAATTTATTTAATGTTTTAAGCTTGTGCTTACCTTGTTTATGAGCAGATATCATTTTAACAAGTCACTTTAGTTAGAACAGTTTAAGAAAGGAATTTATAAGCATACTAACTATGTTCTTATACTACGTAGTACGTAGTATTAATATTTGCTTTTACTCAACTTATAATTTAGTTTATCTACATTATTTAGTTCTCATTGTATGGGTTCCTAGTCCAATATAAAAGAGCCCTTATAATTCGCCATGCCCGTCTCTTCACCTGTATGTCTCTCTTTTCGATCATTTTACTCGTAGACTGTTAGTGTCACTGGCGCTTGGCCATTTATTTTACCTATCGGTACCCTTTTTTTTTATACATTATAGGCTTGCGTTTGACCACGATCTCGCCTGATGGTAAGCGATGATGCAGTCTACGATACCACTCTTTTTTCTATGCTCAACGGGCAATGGAGCGCGTTATGCTCGAAATCATCATCATCATCATCAGTCGGAAGACGTCCACTGCTGAACATAGGCCTCCCCATTAGATCGCCACAACGAGCGGTTGGTAGCCGTTTGCGTCCAACGGCTCCCCGCGATTCTTTCTAGATCGTCGGTCCACCTTGTGGGGGGCCGGCCTACGCTGCGTCTTCCAGTCCGTGGTCTCCACTCGAGAACCTTTCTTCCCCATCGATTATCGGTTCTACGAGCGATGTGGCCTGCCCATTGCTACTTCAACTTGCTAATTTTGAGAGCTATGTCGGCAACTTTAGTTCGTCTGCGGATTTCCTCATTGCGGATTTTGTCACGCAAAGAAACCCCGAGCATAGCCCTCGTTGAGCGACCTTGAGCTTGGTCATGAGGCCATGAGTAAAGGACCACGTTTCAGCGCCATAGGTCATCACTGGCAACACACACTGGTTAAAGACTTTAGTCTTCAGGCTCTGGGGAATTTTGGACCAGAAGATATCGCGAAGTTTCCCGAACGCTGCTCGATATATGACTCTTGAACCATACATACCCAATGTAGAAATCCGACGTCGCACAAAGGTTGTGGGCGTGGGTATGAGGATCGCAGGGCTGAAGTGGAGATGGGTTAGACACTTGGCTAGGAGGAACGACGGGCGTTGGACGAAGGCGATCCCAGAGTAGTGGCCAAGGGATGCTCGTAGATTGGACCATCCGCTCGATAGTCGAATGACGTTGTAAGCGAAGCTGGCGTGTTAATGGATGAGATGCGCAAGGGACCAGAAAGAATGGCGTAATAAAGAGGAGGCCTATATCCAACAGTACCAACGGGCTGAGATGATGATGATGATACCATTCTTAGCGTTATACAGACTCAGGGGATTATAACGGAACGTTAAAATTATTATTTTCAGCATTTACCTAGTCAGGTCATAAATTCTGTCACATGTTTAATATAAAATAATTGAAACAAGTTTATTCATTATGTAACCATTTATATACCAAAACTTAACAAAACATAGATTCTTATGACACTAAAGTTTATTCAAAATGACCTCCGTGATTTTGAATACAGGCCTTCAATCTGCGCGGCCAGTCGTCTATCGCAGCACGAACGAGGTCCATGTCAATATCGGCGGCTGCCTTAATCAAGGATGTCTTGAGTGACTCCAAATTGAGATGAGGCTTTGAGCACGCCTTTTCCTCCAAGTGTTGCCATATCTTGTAATCTAACGGATTCAAATCTGGACTGGAGGAGGGCCAGTCTTCGTGTCGGATGAAGTCGATTTCACGCGCCGCCAGCCAGTCTTGTGTGCTCTTCGCTCTATGAGCTGGCGCCGAATCTAGTTGGAATACCCAGTGCCTGTTATTGAACATGGTATGAGAAACAGGTTCCACAAGGTTCGTCAGGACTGTATTTTGATACACAACTGCATTCGTTTATTACACCTTTCTCACAAAAATGTACCTCTGTTAAGCCCCAATAAGACACTCCCACCCATACCATGAGCGAGGATGGAAAATGACCTCGTTGGACACGCGGAATACGGTTGCTCGCTTCTTCACTACTGTGTGCGTACACCTTATCATTTTGTTTGTTGTAGCTCTCTTCTACGGTAAAAATTTTTTCATCCGAAAAAAGAATTTCCCGAATTTTTTTTCCCGCGTACCGCTTTAACAAATCGCGGCATCTCTTCAGTCTCAGGTTCATTAGACGAGCATTCAAACGATGTCCTGTTTTTCTTCGATATGCCCGAAGCCCTAAGTCTTTATTTAACACCCTTTTCACCGTGGTTCTGCTAAACCCCATCTGAAGGGCCAACAGTTTCTGCTTACGCGTAACCGCAATGATGCAACGCAATAACTGCAACACGGTATTCTTTAAGCGTCCACTCCATATTTAAAAATGAGTAAAATTCTAAAAAGTATACATTTTTATTTTCATGAACAATTCGAACTTCGAATTCTATAAACTTTTTTGTGGCCAGCATTCTAAAAGAAAAGTTTTTACTGTGTGACAATACTTATGACCTGACTAGGTATAAATGACCTTTATTAAAGGCCGAGATGAGGTTACGTGAATTTATTAAACCTAAATGCCAAAAATCCGCAACAGATAATCACGTTTATTCATTACTAACCCAATCCTGCCCGGTGTAATTGCATAAAACGTCATCTCAGCAATTAGGGTTCCCTGGGAACAATTTCTCGGTTGGGTTCCGTCGGGAACAGTTTGGGAAACGGACAAGTTAGCTGCATCGAATTATGTGTTGCACTGTTTTGAGTTTGGTGTTCTGATTTAATGATATGTCTATGATACGTTTTAATATTGCCCTTCAATCGCTAACTACTGGTACATTTACCTGCAGGAAATGCGGTGGTACACACGGCTACACATCAAGACAATAGATTTCCAGTATAAGCTGACCTCGCATTGTGTGTAGGCTTTTCGTAGAATGAGAGGTCAGCTTATACTGGAAATGTATAGCTTGATGTGTAGCCGTGTGTACCAGCGCAAAAAATTAAAAATAAATTATTGAAAGCGTAAACCGTATTATCTTGACTCATTCTAGATAATTTCTCGTTAATCAATCACATCGAATGTAATAGAAGGACGGGGGTTTTTTTTATACTAAATAGATCTTCGTTTGACTACAATCTCACCTGATGGTAAGCGATGACGTGGTCTAAGATGTAGCACGAAGATCTAGAAGAAACCTATTCACTCTTACCTTAAAGAGGCCCGGATTGTATTCTTTAGGAAAAACAGACGACGGCAAAGCGTTCCATACCTCAGCTGTACGCATCAAGAACGTAGAACCAAAACGGTGTGTGCGAATGGGTGGTATATCAACTAGGTACGGATGTTACTGAGCCGTGCGCCTGCTTGTCCTTTGATGGAAAGGAGATGGCGGAATCAGATCGTTCCTGGGCACATTCGGGCACATGGGTTGGTAATATTCGTCAAAAAGTTGTTTATGTTTAAAAACTGAAACCTGACTACGTATTAATAGTCAATGGTAGCTTATGTCACCCGGCCATAATAACAAATCGATTAGCACCTCATTCATCGAATTATGTTGAGAATTTTAGGCGCTACGGTGGAACATACGTAAATACATACATACATATAGCTAAATACAAATAACCCTTCCTTTTGGCTTGATTATTTTTTATTAATATTTAAAATATAGGCCAGCTTTTGGCCACGATCTCGCCTGATGGTAAGCTAAGATGCAGTCTACGATGGTACACGCTTGCCTAGAAGAAACCTATTCACTCGCGACTTAAAGATACCCAGGTTGTAGCTATCAGGAAACACACTCTGGCAAGGCGTTCCACTCTTTGGCGGTGCGCATAATAAAGGTCGAAGAGAACCGCTTTGTGCGAATGGGAGGTATTTCTACCATATATACCCGTAGGTATTTCTACATCACAAAGGGAATTGTGTTGGTTGATAGGAAAAGTATTATATATCTAAGTTTGTTTATTTATTTTAATTGATAGAGCGAAGCGAGATCTCTAAATCAACTTAGGCAAATCGGTGTTGTGTGTTTGTATGTATGTAAGTTTGTTTTTCCGAGGACAACTTTCGAAGCGTTATTTCGATCATCGTAATATTCGCGACTAGACCCCTAAGTAAACACAGACTCGGGCAAGGCGTTTTCCTTGGCGGCATAATAAAGGTGGAAGAGTACCGCTTTGTGCATATGCGAGGTATGCCGAGGGACAAGAAATTCGAAGCGTTCACGGAGGTAGAGAGGAGAGAGTGGACAATAAAATACTTTAAATTAGAGAGAATGAACGCGATGATCACGACGAAGACGAATAGGGAGCCATTTAAGTTTGTTGTGTAGATTTTTTTTTATAGAATTGTCATCTTGCCTACAAACACCTATTCAGATCATTATGTTTAAAACATCGCATAAATCTTCACCATTAAATGATACTTGCATTATTTTACGTGTTGTTTACTTAGTTATGTTAATCTTTGCTAATTTATAGAACCGTCAGACATCAACAAGCAAACATCAACAGATGTTACAAAAACAAAGTGAACGAAATACATCACAGATATATATAGGTATATATCACAAATACATCATCAAATAATCGTGTGGGTTGATAGCAAAAGTAGTTTATATCTAAGATTGTATATTTATTTTAATTGATCGAGCGCAGCGAGATCTCTAAATAAACTTAGGCAAATCGGCGTTGTATGTTGACTAAATGAGCTATAATGTGTGCGTGGGAGGGGGGGGGGGGGGGGGGGTGGATATCGGGGTTCAAGAAGGGTAAAAACCCAAATGGAGCTATTCGGTCAAAATAATCAATCAAAAAATATATATATAATCAGTCAAAAAGTCAAAAAATCTGGCATAGATGTGTAGCCGTGCTGGTTTTCAGTCAGTACCAGAGTGGGTGACTTCACGAACGCAGAACCTCGACGTAGCAGCATTAAATAGATAAATAAGTGGGTACTAAGGTAAATACTAAACAGCGAAAGTATACTTCATACACATACACCAGAAGAGTATAATATACTCACAAGGGCACTTGTTATCAATCTAAACAAAGTAGGTATTATAGCTACTGTTTATTGACAATAACATTCTCATTTAATAGCCATCATAGTTTCGCATTTGATAAACATGTTTTGTCGCTCCTAAGCATAAAGTGTAACAACCATTAGTGTATTTATTATTATTATTAAGTGCCTGTAGTGTCCCACTGCAGGGCAAACGCCTCCTTTCCTTCTCTTTAGTCTTCTCTGTTTTGGGCTATTGTGGACCAATCCTATAAATGGGCATTGTTACTTAGAAAACTTTCGTGATTGATTTCAATCATCATTGTAAGTTTAATTAATTTATTTATTTAATAATTATTATTATTTAACAGGGATAGAGGATGGGTTCTACCGCCGGCCTGGAGGCCATGTCTTCATGATGCAAGTGACAGAAGAGTGAGTGAACCTGGTAGAGACATAGTTAGTGTTGTGTGTTTGCCTGTACCAAGAACTACAGAAGAGAGCAGCAGTGATGATAATGATGATGACACAGGGGGTCAACGCACTGTGCTTTCGTTGACCCAATCCCCACCACCCCGCCCGTCCACTCGCGCGCAGAGAGCAGCGGCGCGCAGTGCGAGGCGAGATTTTATTCGGAGCGGATCGCACTCACCCTTATGAAGGTTCACGAATTGAACCGAAACACCAATAAGACGGTACGTGATAAGTCCCGTATTTATAATAATGATGGGCATTGTTGTATCTTTGCTCATTAAAAATATAAATAAATTTTGTTTGACATCCGATTTCTCTACGACTACCGTCGTTTTGAAAAC
This sequence comes from Philereme vetulata, assembly GCA_918857605.2. Lineage (NCBI taxonomy): Eukaryota > Metazoa > Arthropoda > Insecta > Lepidoptera > Geometridae > Philereme > Philereme vetulata. The sequence continues at coordinate 8,186,869 of OU975459.1, read as the reverse complement.
GTTGGATAGGCGGGTCGGCCGTACCTGCCGTACATCGCCCCGCGCGCGCTTCCGCGCGCGCTCCATTGCAGCGCGGGCGCCGTTCAGTTGATTTTCATGACCGCACCTTGCTGGTCACGTTCTTACCCCCTGAAGAAACTATTCCGTGATGTTTAACTATATTTTGTAACTGCTGTGCTCGAAACGTTTCTCGTGAAGTGCTGTGCATTTTCAATTGTGCCTCAGAAGACATTCCATCATCAGGACACTGTGCTGAACAAGTCCACTTCTAGAAACGTGCGGTTTGAAGTAGTTAAGGTGGGTGGCATTCCTTGCTCATCTACTTTGTATAATTGAGCAAAAATTCTTCTTCTTAGAGCATATCCACATGTATTCTATACTTATTATTTCAATTAAAAAAATTTAGAGATTAAATAATATCCTTCGATATTATTTAATCTCATTTACCAGCGCCCTGTACTCAGCCTCAACAGACATCAATATTTTCCCTCCATCTTCGCCGCGGTCTGTCCCCAGGTCGTTTCTCGTTTAGAGGCGTCCACTCTGTAAAGTGTATTAGTGTGTTTAACTGAAATAAATATTAGTACAGTTCATTGCATCTATATACAACAAAAACAAAATGTTAAATTATGTTTCTCAGTAAGCGATTTATCTTTTGAGAAATAAATGGTGGTAGAGCTTTTGTGAACGGGCTCGAGGAAGTGGGCACCACCGCCTTACCTTTATCTGCCGCCAAATAGCAGTACTTGTGCTGCTGTGTTCCGGTTAGATGGTAATGGTATGTTCCTGTAATTACTGGCACATAGGCATAACAACTTAGTCCTATAGTATGGCAACGTATCCACATAGAGATCAAGACAATAGCTTGTTTTGAATTCTATGTGGATATCCATGGGCTGCAGTAGCCACTTAACATCTGGTGGACTGCATGCTCGTTTGCCATATAAGTAGTATAAAAAAAAAATCTTAAACTGTAAATTACGAAGAATAAATTGGAATCGGTTTACATAAATACTTTTTATCTACTTTCTTATGATACCTACCTATCTAACTTAGTGAACGCATGACTTGAAGATGCGTGCAGTGTAGAAATGATACCTACATACCTATCTAACTTAGTGAACGCATGACTTGAAGATGCGTGCAGTGTAGAAATGATACCTACCTATCTAACTTAGTGAACGCATGACTTGAAGATGCATGCAGTGTAGAAATGATACCTACCTATCTAACTTAGTGAACGCATGACTTGAAGATGCGTGCAGTGTAGAAATGATACCTACCTATCTAACTTAGTGAACGCATGACTTGAAGATGCGTGCAGTGTAGAAATGATACCTACCTATCTAACTTAGTGAACGCATGACTTGAAGATGCGTGCAGTGTAGAAATGATACCTACCTATCTAACTTAGTGAACGCATGACTTGAAGATGCGTGCAGTGTAGAAATGATACCTACCTATCTAACTTAGTGAACGCATGACTTGAAGATGCGTGCAGTGTAGAAATGATACCTACCTATCTAACTTAGTGAACGCATGACTTGAAGATGCGTGCAGTGTAGAAATGATACCTACCTATCTAAATTAGTGAACGCATGACTTGACGATGCGTGCAGTGTAGAAATGATACCTACCTATCTAACTTAGTGAACGCATGACTTGAAGATGCGTGCAGTGTAGAAATGATACCTACCTATCTAACTTAGTGAACGCTTGACTTGAAGATGCGTGCAGTGTAGAAATGATACCTACCTATCTAACTTAGTGAACGCATGACTTGAAGATGCGTGCAGTGTAGAAATGATACCTACCTATCTAACTTAGTGAACGCATGACTTGAGGATGCGTGCAGTGTAGAAATGATACCTACCTATCTAACTTAGTGAACGCATGACTTGAAGATGCGTGCAGTGTAGAAATGATACCTACCTATCTAACTTAGTGAACGCATGACTTGAAGATGCGTGCAGTGTAGAAATGATATCTACCTATCTAACTTAGTGAACGCATGACTTGAAGATGCGTGCAGTGTAGAAATGATACCTACCTATCTAACTTAATGAACGCATGACTTGAAGATGCGTGCAGCGTAGAAATGATACCTACCTATCTAACTTAGTGAACGCATGACTTGAAGATGCGTGCAGTGTAGAAATGATACCTACCTATCTAACTTAATGAACGCATGACTTGAAGATGCGTGCAGTGTAGAAATGATACCTACCTATCTAACTTAGTGAACGCATGACTTGAAGATGCGTGCAGTGTAGAAATGATACCTACCTATCTAACTTAGTGAACGCATGACTTGAGGATGCGTGCAGTGTAGAAATGATACCTACCTATCTAACTTAATGAACGCATGACTTGAGGATGCGTGCAGTGTAGAAATGATACCTACCTATCTAACTTAGTGAACGCATGACTTGAAGATGCGTGCAGTGTAGAAATGATACCTACCTATCTAACTTAGTGAACGCATGACTTGAAGATGCGTGCAGTGTAGAAATGATACCTACCTATCTAACTTAGTGAACGCATGACTTGAGGATGCGTGCAGTGTAGAAATGATACCTACCTATCTAACTTAATGAACGCATGACTTGAAGATGCGTGCAGTGTAGAAATGATACCTACCTATCTAACTTAGTGAACGCATGACTTGAAGATGCGTGCAGTGTAGAAATGATACCTACCTATCTAACTTAGTGAACGCATGACTTGAGGATGCGTGCAGTGTAGAAATGATACCTACCTATCTAACTTAATGAACGCATGACTTGAGGATGCGTGCAGTGTAGAAATGATACCTACCTATCTAACTTAGTGAACGCATGACTTGAAGATGCGTGCAGTGTAGAAATGATACCTACCTATCTAACTTAGTGAACGCATGACTTGAAGATGCGTGCAGTGTAGAAATGATACCTACCTATCTAACTTAGTGAACGCATGACTTGAGGATGCGTGCAGTGTAGAAATGATACCTACCTATCTAACTTAATGAACGCATGACTTGAGGATGCGTGCAGTGTAGAAATGATACCTACCTATCTAACTTAGTGAACGCATGACTTGAGGATGCGTGCAGTGTAGAAATGCACAAGGATGTCCATATATTTTCGTAATTACTTTGCAAAGTGTAATGCCATTTTAGTGGGTAGTTTTACCCGATATGCATTCAGAATAATATTTTTGATATATTTTTGAGTTATTCACTACCTCGATACAAGAGACCGGACTAACGTGTGTCCAGTTGGTGCAACTCAAAATTAGTATTACTTATTATTTCGCCATCTGGACACGCAAAAATTTTTACGCGTATCCACATATTGTAACTTAAATTATATCACTTTTATGTTTTAAATGTGATTATTAGGTCAAATGGGACGTCTAATGAAAGGTCTTCGTTAGTACATATCGACCCCGTTTTTATTTTTAGTTTAAACCTTGTAGTTTTTAAGTTATTAGCCATAATAAAAACAGAATTTTGATGTAATTCACAGGTACACCAGTGAGTGCTGAAATTTTGTGTGCGTGTGGTGTAGTAGAGTAGTAAGTTTACTTTCGTGTCACAAATTTAGGGAAATTTCTAAAATCCTGGATATCTGTAAAATGTGCCGCAAAAAATCAAGTAATTTGAATGAAACTGTCGGTCAAGTAATTCGGTTAATGATTTCGCGGCACTATTTTGATAGTCAAAGATTACGAATAATATTTTGTTTATTTTTATGGGAGACTCGCGTTATCTCAGTTCGGGCGAACCACTAGTTATACATTTTACTGGTTGGCTGGTCTCGTCGTACCTCGTCGGGTCGTTGGGTCCAGCTAAACTGGGTCGTCTGTTAAGAGCTTACGTACAAGATATTCCGAGGATCATTCACGTAGCCGCGTCATATGGCACACGGAAGTGACCCGAAAGCATTTCACATGAATAACTTCGTGAAGAGGACAGTTTGTCACAAGGCGGGCCTGGTACCAGATTTTATCCCACGGTCTATTAGTAGAAAAGACACTCCTTAGGGTTAATTACAGGGATTTTGGTAATGTACTGACGATATTCAAGTGACGGTTTCTCAAAACATAAAAAGACTTCGCGAAAAAAATTTTACTAGTTCTACATATTATTTAATTTTAAAGAAAATCTAATAAGTTTAGGTGATCAATTCGATATTAAACTTACTGTCGACCTTACAATTGACATCGAAAAATAAAGGCCGATTTATTATCTCTTTCGGAAATGGCTGCGGGTTTTGAGTTAAAAAGGGATAAGAGATATCTCGAGACATCACCAATATATTATCTGTGGTTAGATCGCAAGCATTATGCAACAGCACAATATAAGTTTAATAAAGTGTTTGTTTTTACATGACAAAATAAATTTCACATTTCATTTCACAAATTTATTTATTATGCTCATCAAAATAATCCCTTTCATTTTTGTGCGTATATTACCAAACACCCTATATACGGTTTTTATTGAAGTGTACGTAACTATAGTGTGACCATTAGTGCTGTGCACTCCCTGAGGTATGCGCGGCGAGGTGGGAGGCAAAGAAAAAACTGCATGAGTTCACATGAGATCAATACATGTCGGACATATCTTACGATATCAGTTTGCATTTCTAAGGCAAGACTTGTGGCGGGACGATGGTCGGAGGCTATCTATCTGTAATATATTATACTTACTTAGTTGATTAAAATGTAACTTAAATATACTCATATTTTATTAAAAATATGCAGGTGATAAATAAGAACTAAACTTATAATTCAAAGGACTTGTTTTATTGAACATTTTTTATATTTACAAACAATTATATATTCTAACGAAAGTTATTCTGACATAGATTCTGTTTCAACTTCATCTTCCATTTCATATCACGAGATAACGCACGACCCATCTTTGAATATTTATCCCGTGTGCGTCTGACATAGACCGTCCGGTACAAAAGCTACCTACCGCCGTGAGCGTTGACGGCAGACTGATAGATCGGAGCGGCCGACACATCCCCCCCGTCTCGCCGCGCGCATACCTCAGGGAGTGCACAGCACTAATGGTCACACTATAGTTAAATTAGGTTAAGCAACGTTCCACGTGGTGATGCCTAGGCTAGGTGACAGGTAATGACATTATGAAATTAGATCTTCTGTGTTTCGGAGGAATGATAGATAGATCATTATCATCATTATATGAAAACAAGGTTATATCTATTTACGTTAACGAAGCTTGTATATTATGTAAGCTCGTTTCGTTGACGTAAATAGATAGAACCTTGTTTTTTTATACTACCAGCGTGGCTAACATGGCAGGCACGAGATAATTTTGTCACGCCATTTTGTCGTCGTATCTCTACATCTCGACTGTCGGTAACATAGAGTTCACTTATATCATGTCGTTCTGTCAAACGTAGACTTCGTGATAAATTTCTCTAAAACCGTAACATACGCCTCACATTTTCTCATGACTAGTCGACTTTTGACATCTAGACTTGAATAATTTGTCATCGACAAATTAGACTCAAGAAGACTCAAGAATCATTCGACTTGACTAATTTGTCGATAATTATGTTCGATGAGATTGAGAGACAGCAGCGCGATATTTTCTAAAAAATAAATTGAAATCGGTTCAATTAGCTGTGCAAATGTCAGCGCCGTATTATAACTATAATTAATTATGTATTACCTATTAATTCTATTCTCACATATTACGGTGCACAAACTTGGTCCCTCACCAATATTCAAAGGTCGCGCCTCAGTGTTTGTCAACGAGCTATGGAGCGCAGCATCCTCGGAGTCAGGCTCACAGACCGTATAAGAAACTCAACACTGCGCTCCGAAACACAGATAGCTGACGTGGATCTGACATCCGCAAAATTGAAGTGGGACTGGGCAGGACACGTTTGTCGTATGCCAGAGGAACTATGGGCGAAAGCCACTACAGAATGGGTTCCAAACGGGCGGCGGCCTCGTGGTAGACCCAGGCGGAGATGGAGGGATGAACTGGATGCATTCCAGAAAGAGTGGCCCCAATTAGCCAATAACCGGGATTCGTGGAAAGAGGGAAGGGAGGCCTTTGCCCTGCAGTGGGACTCTACGGCCTGATAATAATAATAATACCTATTAATTGGTCGCGTTATTGCGCACCCCTCTACCCGCGCCTTCCTCTTCTGCGCCCGCCAGCGCTGGAAATAACAATTACTTACAATGTACCTACCTAATACCAACTTAAAATATTTCAATACCTAAGTTTTATAGTAGTTTGTTCATAAACTTACTACTTACCAGTGCTCCACCGACCTGTCGGGGCCTAGCTCGTCTAGAGCCGCTTTCAGCGTTTGCCACTGGCGCTCTATGGCCGCAGCACCTTGCGGCGTTTTGAAGTCACTAGCAGCAAACGCCGGATCTTGCGCCATATATTGGCACAATCAAATTTGACATTTTGTCTCGAGAGACTTGTGAGAGAAAGTGAGATATTTCTCTGTCTTGACACGTATGTTACTGCTAACGAGTAAATCTCGAAATCGACAAATGTTTCCCATCTCGTCTCGATTTTATCTCGTGCCTGCCATGTTAGCCATGCTGGAGATGGAATAAGTATATGGCCCACCTGATATTAAGTGGTAACCATCGCCTGCAGAAAAATATTGCCTCGTAGGTCACGCACCTTAAAAACGTGCCCTACGATGCATTGCCCGCGTCCATCAACTTGAGACATACAGGTGTAAAGCCTATGTGCCTGTAATTTTACCGGAAACCACACCCTTCATACCGAAACACAGCAATGCTGCTTGACGGCAGTACTTCTTCGGGCAAGCCTTTTCCCCAATTAAGAAATTTAAGAGTGAGAGAAGAGAAAGAGAGAGAAAGTTTATCAGTGTGAGAAAAAAACAATAATTTCTATTGTTAGTTGAAGTAGCCCTGCGTGTCTGATATTATTATGAGATAGTATGTTTGTTTATGAGTAAACCATATCCAATAACCACAATAGCTAAAGTAAAAGATATTAGATACACCTACTACATAGGTACATTGAGTACCTACTTAAATACAGTTTGCAACACAGCCCTAATACTGATATTCGACAACTTTGATTCTGAACTCTATTCCAAAGAAAGAGAGGGTTTATTTGAATTTTGGAAGGGGTAAACTGTATCGTTTAATCCGATAGTATAATGTAGAAGTTATGTTTGTTTCAGATTATTCAGAACTTCTCTAGACTTGCTTTTGTTGAATGAGGTATCCTAAGGCTATTGGTATTGTTGGACTCGAGGATTGTTTTACCTTTAACGAGTATATTCATCATCATCATGTCAGCCATATGTCGTTATAAGAATAATAATAAATCTTTACTTCAGGCTGTTCAGACTCCGGCTAAATCCTACCCCTTCTTCACAATACCTCTCGACAACTCGCAAATTAAAATTTGGCGCCACGACAACACGGAACGAATGCTTAACTACTTTTGAAGAAAGAATGAAGATGTCTGCCTTAACTTGAAAAGATTAGATAGATAGATAGATAGATAACTCTTTATTGAATTACCACACAAACAGAAATAATAAAAAAAATAAGTACTGGGTTAAAATAAATAAGGCAATACAATGGGCGGCCTTATCGCTAAAAGCGATCTCTTCCAGGCAAACATTACTTTAGCGGATACATTACATTTACACATAATATATTCTAAGATATAATAATAATATGAAGTTTTAATCCTAATACTTAATATACTTATAAAATAGACTAATATACATACGTGTATAGGTATATACATATAGCAAACTATACTAACAGATAAAATAAGTACATAAATAGTAAATAAATAACGCTAGGAAGATGACATCGTCAGGTAATGATGTTTCACCTTCAATTTGAAGACGTGTAAGGACGATGACCGTCTTACTTCTTCGGGCAGAGCATTCCACAGCTGAACAGCCTGGACAGTAAAAGAAGCGCTGTAAAAGGAAGTGCTGTGCGAAGGAGTTCTGAGTATCAAGTTTTCTGATGACCTAAGAGTATAGTTATTTGAAGAATGGAGAAATTCAAATCTATCTTTCAGATAGTGAGGAGAGAAGGGATTGAAAAGAATAGAATAGAGAAGAGAAAGGATATGCTTATTCCGACGAAGACGAGTCAGAAGCCATTTAAGCTTTGAACGGAAGGGAGACACATGATCATATTTACGGAAGCCAAATATAAATCTAATACAAAAATTTTGTAAACGCTCGAGCTTGTTAAGCTGTTCCTTGTTAAGATTAATGTGCGTACGCGCATTAAAATCCAAAAAATAATGTGAAAGCTGTCATCGTGAACTGAGAATTGATATCCAAAACAATCCAAATATTTCTATTTAAACTAAAAAGCGTGCAATAACAAGTGAAGTGCTACCTACAATAAGCCCACCACCGGCCACCTAACGCATTGTGCTACCTACAATAAGCCCACCACCGGCCACCTAACGCATTGTGCTACCTACAATAAGCCCACCACCGGCCACCTAACGCATTGTGCTACCTACAATAAGCCCACCACCGGCCACCTAACGCATTGTGCTACCTACAATAAGCCCACCACCGGCCACCTAACGCATTGTGCTACCTACAATAAGCCCACCACCGGCCACCTAACGCATTGTGCTACCTACAATAAGCCCACCACCGGCCACCTAACGCATTGTGCTACCTACAATAAGCCCACCACCGGCCACCGAACGCATTGTGCTACCTACAATAAGCCCACCACCGGCCACCGAACGCATTGTGCTACCTACAATAAGCCCACCACCGGCCACCTAACGCATTGTGCTACCTACAATAAGCCCACCACCGGCCACCTAACGCATTGTGCTACCTACAATAAGCCCACCACCGGCCACCTAACGCATTGTGCTACCTACAATAAGCCCACCACCGGCCACCGAACGCATTGTGCTACCTACAATAAGCCCACCACCGGACACCTAACGCATTGTGCTACCTACAATAAGCCCACCACCGGCCACCTAACGCATTGTGCTACCTACAATAAGCCCACCACCGGCCACCTAACGCATTGTGCTACCTACAATAAGCCCACCACCGGCCACCTAACGCATTGTGCTACCTACAATAAGCCCACCACCGGCCACCTAACGCATTGTGCTACCTACAATAAGCCCACCACCAGCCACCTAACGCATTGTGCTACCTACAATAAGCCCACCACCGGCCACCGAACGCATTGTGCTACCTACAATAAGCCCACCACCGGCCACCGAACGCATTGTGCTACCTACAATAAGCCCACCACCGGCCACCTAACGCATTGTGCTACCTACAATAAGCCCACCACCGGCCACCGAACGCATTGTGCTACCTACAATAAGCCCACCACCGGCCACCGAACGCATTGTGCTACCTACAATAAGCCCACCACCGGCCACCGAACGCATTGTGCTACCTACAATAAGCCCACCACCGGCCACCTAACGCATTGTGCTACCTACAATAAGCCCACCACCGGCCACCTAACGCATTGTGCTACCTACAATAAGCCCACCACCGGCCACCTAACGCATTGTGCTACCTACAATAAGCCCACCACCGGCCACCTAACGCATTGTGCTACCTACAATAAGCCCACCACCGGCCACCGAACGCATTGTGCTACCTACAATAAGCCCACCACCGGCCACCTAACGCATTGTGCTACCTACAATAAGCCCACCACCGGCCACCGAACGCATTGTGCTACCTACAATAAGCCCACCACCGGCCACCGAACGCATTGTGCTACCTACAATAAGCGGACCGGCCACCGAATGCATTGCGAGTATCTTTCAATACCTACCCTTGTCCTGATGGAGTCTCATTCGAAGGATCTCTAATTTCACCTCGTTTATGTTCAAATCAAATCAAATGTATTTATTGCTTGATATAAATGTCATGTTACAAAGATGTCACAACTAAATATTGGAATCAATACATTTCTGCCTTTCCGGCATGCAATATTAAAATTTACAAAGTCCTAAATAATAATAACACCTGAACTAAATCAATTATAATAGTTATATAAAATAAAATGTGTATAATCCAAGAGAATATTTCTCATTTAGATATTCATTTATGGTATACTAACATTTATAACATTGAATAAGGTAGCTCTCTCAGTGACTCCGGGAGCTTGTTGTAAGTGAACGGAGTCATACAGAAGATGCTTTAGTGCATCGCGGTGGTCTTAGAGTTGCGGACGCATACTTTACTTTTGTGCATCGCGGTGGTCTTAGAGTTGCGGACGCATACTTTACTTTTGTGCATCGCGGTGGTCTTAGAGTTGCGGACGCATACTTTACTTTTGTGCATCGCGGTGGTCTTAGAGTTGCGGACGCATACTTTACTTTTGTGCATCGCGGTGGTCTTAGAGTTGCGGACGCATACTTTACTTTTGTGCATCGCGGTGGTCTTAGAGTTGCGGACGCATACTTTACTTTTGTGCATCGCGGTGGTCTTAGAGTTGCGGACGCATACTTTACTTTTGTGCATCGCGGTGGTCTTAGAGTTGCGGACGCATACTTTACTTTTGTGCATCGCGGTGGTCTTAGAGTTGCGGACGCATACTTTACTTTTGTGCATCGCGGTGGTCTTAGAGTTGCGGACGCATACTTTACTTTTGTGCATCGCGGTGGTCTTAGAGTTGCGGACGCATACTTTACTTTTATCGCGACGATTCCGGACAACAGAAAGCCGACAAAATAGATTTGGGTTCATTTTAACTTAAAAAAACATCATATAAGTTAAAACACAGGCAACAATAGAAAAGTACAAGATTTTAAAACTTAATCCTACAGTCCACATAAATATATACCTTAGTGACTAACATACATATTTTAATACTTAAAACGATTTGCTGATTGATACGTAAAGTGTGCAACGTGTGACTCACTTGAGCTTTTTTTTATAGCACTAAGTTAGCAAACAAGCATACGGCCCACCTGATGGTAAGCGGTTACCGCGTAGCCTATGGACGCTTGTAACACCAAAGGTATTACTCGCGCGTTATCAACCCTTTAAAATTTTCGAAACGCCCCTTTAAAGAACCTCATACTGTAGTCCATAGGAAAAACCTTGGCAGGGAGACCATTCCACAAGCGAAGTGCTCGTGGGAGAAAATTCCTTTGGAACCTCACGGTACGCGACCAGATTGTCTCCAAGGTGTGGGGATGGATTCCCTGCCGATGGCAAGCGGTGCGGTGATAAAATGAACCTGCAGGCACCATATCAAACAACTCCTAAGAACACAAACCATTATTCAAGCGGGACATTCTCTCCTGAGACTTAAGGGCTCAATACCGCTTGTGAGAATGGGATCGTCAACAATTCTCACAGCTCGTCTTTGAACAGAGTCAAATGGCCTTAGTTGATATCCAGGAGCTCCTGCCCATAAATGACAGCAATACTCCATGTGGGGCCGGACTTGCGCCTTTTAAAGAAGCAGTCTTTGCCCCGCACTGAAGTACTGCTTTGCACTGTTGAGCACACCGAGCTGTGTCGTGTAGTCGCCTGCGAAAACGACGAAACTACTCACTTTTCGGCCAAAACTCGTTTGTTGTAAGTGTAGACTTGTATAGCGACCGATCTTGTACGACTTACGATTCTAAGGACTTTTACTTCGCCTTTCCATGTTTATGAAAAGTGCAAATTTTTAAACGTTTAAAATTATAAACGTGAAAGTTTGTATGGATGTATGTGTGGATGTTTGTTACTCTTTCACGTCGTAACGGCTGCACTGATTTCGATGAAATTTGGTATGTACGTTGATTATAACCTGGATCAACATATTCGCACACACCGTTTTGGTTCAACGGCTAAGGCATGGAACACTTCACCCTCGTCTGTCTTTCCTAAAGACTACAATCCGGGTCTGTTTAACGTAAGACTCCTGATTTGAAGCGGTCGCATCATCGCTTCACATCAGGTGAGATTGTGGTCACACGAAGATAAGAAACACATGTTATACTAGTTGTTCGCCCCGAACTGAGATCCTGCGCGTCTATAGTCATAAATAAATAAACAAATATTGGAGGACCATTCAAACAGCGCTATCTAACCCCAAACTAAGCAGAGCTTGTACTATGGGAACCAGATAACTGATGTAATACTTTTTTTTTGTAAATACATACTTATAATATATAGAAAAACATCCAGACCCGGAACAAATAGCAATAAAAACAAAAAAAATATTATTTGTAATCTTTTACTATCAAAATAATGCCATGAAATGAATTTCCAACCAACGTGACCTACAGTTTCATTCAAATTACAGGTAGCGGGAATTCATGTAAATTGGTTTTTTTTGGGGTAGATATTCCAGTTATTATGGATTTCAGACTTTTTTATATATTTGTGCGACTAAAGCTATACGCATACTAAATTTCAGGACTGTGGGATCACTGGTGTACCCTGTGAATATTGTCAAAGTTCAGTTTTTATTGTGGCTAATAACTTAAAAACTATAAAATTTAAACTAAAAATAAAAACTGGGTCGAAATGTACTCATAAAGACCTTTTATTAGACGGGCTATTTGACCGGATAATTTAACTTTGTTTTTTTACCCTTCTTGAACCCCAATATCTCAACAACCCCACTTCCCGCCCCCACATTTACAGCTCATTTAGTCACACTAAAATTGTGCCATTACTAGCTACCTATATACCGAACTTCACGATGATCGGATAATCGCTTCGAATGTTATCCTCGGGGGACAAACTGATAAGATTGCGACGAACTATTCACTTTTATTTTAGCGGACTGTATTTATATAAAAAAAAACTAGAACGATACGAAACGACAATCTGACCACAAGGACACAAACTGTAAGCTGGTGAGGCAGATGTATTAAGGATTAGAACTTCACCAACCTTTATGTAAATGGATTGTCTTGCGTATTGCCGGCGTGCTTCAGAGGCTCCTTGCAGCGAGAAACAAGGTTCGCACTTACCAAAGTAACCGCCGACAAGTTACCTCTGACCAGGCAGAATCCGTCGAAGAATAATGAAGTCCTCGCCTCATACACTGTCACACGTCGCGAATAGCTTTGTGGTTTTTTGCGATATCTATAACAAATCTATTCGAGGTACTGTATTTCCTTTCCACGACAGAACGAAAAGAGAAGTGAACTATGATTCATAGTTCACTTCTCTTTTCGTTTGTCTCTTTGTTCTTCTCGTTCTTCTCTTTCGATTCATAATTGACGCGAAAAACTGTCAATTATTCGAATTGACGGTTACGCGTCAAACTAAGTTTTATGCTATGAGTTTAGCGGTGATTGACCGTAGTGACGTGAAACTATGGCAAAACTAAACATTTCGCGCACCAAAATACACAGTATTCTCAACGAAAATTAAACGAAAAAACATAAAAACTTAAATAAACTAACTTAAAACTACCATAACTATTTAACGACACGATAGAATGACTGTATCCTAATGGGATGCAGTTGAGTCCTGCGATTCAGGCTCAGTGTTTGGGATTGGGCTAGACATAGGAAGAACACAAAGCTTGACCACTGGTCTTTTGGATTCTCCTGATGCAGTTTTAAGGGTCACAACTCGACAAATGCTGTCAGCACCCGAATGGAACTGAGTCACACGGCCAAGTTTCCATTTCATTGAACTACATTGTTCATTAACAATAAGAACAAGAGTCCCGACAGCAATGTTAGGCTGATTGTCCAGCCACGTATGGCGTTGTTGAAGCGTGTGGATGTACTCTAGATGCCACTTACGCCAGAAGTCCTGGCGCATCTTCTGGATGAGTTTACATCGGTGGAGCGGGCTGACTTTGATATCAACCAGTGACACCTCAGAAAGAAGAGTCAACGGCTCCAACGTAAGGAAATGCCCAGGAGTGAGTACGGCGAGGTCATTAGGGTCTGAACTAAGAGGGGACAATGGCCTTGAGTTAAGAAGGGCTTCGATCTGTGCCAGCAGTGTGTTAAATTCTTCGTATGTCAGGCGCTGCAAGCTAACGACACGAGACAGGTGCGTCTTCATCGACTTGACTCCCGCCTCAGCTAAGCCCGAGAAATGCGGACTGCCTGGTGGGTTGAAGACGAACTTCACCTGCTCAGTTTGCATTGCCTGAGACATCAAGTCCTTCAATACACTGCAGGCCCCAACAAATTTCCTACCTTGATCGGAAACCAAACGAAAACATCGACCTCTCCGTGCCATAAAACGCCTAAGACAGGCCAAATAGGCCTCTGAGGTTAGCTCCGAAGTGAGCTCCAAATGCACTGCTTTTGTGGCAGTGCACACGAAAACGCAAACGTACCCTTTATACGTACGAACACTTCGACCACGTCCGAGAGCAATGTCAAACGGGCCAGCGTAGTCAACTGCAGCAGACGAGAAAGGCTTGAGTTGGCTTAGCGATAAGCCGAGGATTCACCCGAAAACATTTTATGCGCGCGGATATGACCGATCGTATTGCCCGCTTAGACGACAGAATCCATAAATCTTGAGCTAGCAGATTCTGCAAGGTTTGCGGTCCCGGATGTAAAAATTTACGGTGGTACTCCTCTATGATACGAATACGGCCGGATTATCCGTGGTAGACACATGGTGCCAACGATCTGGAGGTATGTTGTCCTGGATCTCAGTTACCCGGTTGGCAACAAAAGTTTTCCAACGCGACGGATAAGATTTGATCCAGGTCAGAGCGACACTGGAATCAGACCACGCAAAAATATAGTCGACGCGATGGATGCCCTCCAACGAGCAAGTGACAGAAGACATGAGCTCAGACAATAATACCGCGGCCATCAATTCCAAGCGCGGAATCGGGAGCTTTCGAAGAGGCGCAACTTTAGATTTAGCGCAACACAGGCGCACGATCATAGATTGATCTTCACAGATTGCACGACAATATATGACAGCGCTATAACTACGTTCCGAGGCGTCGTAAAACCCGTGGAACTGGAGAATCGTGAAAGAGGGAACGATCCGACGGTCAAGTGATATGGTGCTCAACGACGACAGTTGGGTTTTAAATTTGAGCCATTCGTTAGCCACAGTACTGGGAGCCTCCTCATCCCAATCAACACCTGCCAACCATAAAATTTGCTTAATATATTTAGCGAGAAATACAGTAGGTGACAGTAGGCCAAGCGGATCGAAAATCCGGGCTATATCAGACAAAATAGATCTCTTTGTACACCGAACACCAACAGCCAATGTTTTGAATGTGAGCTGGTCTGACGTGGGCAACCACAACATCCCGAGGATCTTCAAGGACACGTCCTGGATGTCTTCAAAATTATGGAACTGCTCTACATACATATCCAATGGTGGCAGCCCCTCGAGGAACTCCTTGTGGTTGGAGGTCCATTTTCGAAGGTGTAGACCCGCCGACGACAATATCTCGAAGAGTTCCTTACGGATCCGAACGGCTGCTTCCACGGAGTCAGCTGCTGATAAGATATCATC
Source organism: Philereme vetulata (assembly GCA_918857605.2). Taxonomy (NCBI): domain Eukaryota; kingdom Metazoa; phylum Arthropoda; class Insecta; order Lepidoptera; family Geometridae; genus Philereme; species Philereme vetulata. The sequence continues at coordinate 8,171,402 of OU975459.1, read as the reverse complement.
TACGTACGTATCGCGATCCAGGACAGCTGCACCATGCGGAGCGCGGGACTCAAATTCTTTGGCCAATCGAGCGATACACCAAAGTGCCTGATAGGGAGCACACGAAACACCGTATGTAACGGTTAGTAGGCGAAAATCCCGCACCGGGAGGTCAGAAGACGATCGCCATAGGATGCGCTGATAATCATCATCACCCGGCAGCACGAGAAATTGACGATACATCTATTTAATATCCCCCGTAAATACGACAGCATGCCAACGAAAACGAATCAGAAGATCGAAGATGCTCTTCTGCAACTTTGGACCAAGTAGCAACACATCATTCAAAGACCTGCCTTCACCATCCGTCGCACTCGCATCGAAAACTGTCCGAAGCGGAGTGGTGACAAATTCAGGTCGCAAGATTCCGTGATGCGAAATGTAGTAAAATGGGCCGATATTTGAAGGGGGAGGGGAAATCTCTTCCATATGGCACTCTTCAAATAGTCGTCTATGAAGTCCACGTAAGCAGCCCTAAACTCAGGGTTCACTTTGAACTTTCGTTCTAAATTTAGAAATCGCTTAAGGGCGATTTCCCACGAATTCGAGAATAAAGGTTTATTCTGAGGGTCAACAAAGGTTAGGGGTACCACTAACCTTCCCTCAGAAGTTCGACCACAAGAAACCTCCATATGATTTTCACAAGCTAACTCTTTTTTTGTCGAGACAATCGGTTTGGGTGGATCGACAGTCTCCAATTCCCAAAACCGCTTGATGGAGTTATCCAATGACAAGATCGATACGAAAAATACTATTCTTTAGATTAACTCCAGAATCGCAACTAAAACGAGACAGATCTGTGTTCACAGTGCATTCCCCCATCAGTATACACCCGAAAATAGTGGGGATAGCAATGGGTTGACCTGGACGACCCCTAACTAGACCAGGCCTTAATGCCGACGCGAGAATGTTGACACTGACCAACATGTCTACCGGTCCTGGTTTATAAAACTCAGGATCAGCAAGGTCTAATCCCTCAATGTGATGCCATGACGAAATATCGATTTGTTGGGATGGCATGTCCGAGCAAATAGTATGGAGCACAGAGGCTTCCAATGACAGTTTGTTAGAGAAGTCCCTATTAGTAGGAACCAATTCGCAGTTGACTGACCCGAGCGTATCAGTTGATACCAGGCCTATCCCGTTCACGGATTACCCACGATAATTTATTTTTAATCCGAGAGGTGTGCACAGGACCTAGTTATGTGCACACCTCCTTATGTGCCTACCTTCAATTGGCGTCCCACGTTGGGCGCCAATTGTAACGGTGATGTTTTGGACAAAATAAAACTAAATTTGATTTCAATACATATAATTACAAAACAAGAGGAATCGGTAGAGCGAGTAGGTTCGTAGATTCTATTTCCTATACATGTGGCAAGATAAACCGAGGTTAATCACAAATGACTTGGTTTACGGTGAATATATACTAGATTAGAGATTTACAGATTACAGATTTATAGATTATAGATTAAATGTTTTACATTGAAGGTAGTGTAGACAGACGATATTATTAGGGCTTAGATTATTAGGGCTTATGGCCTATAGTACAGCAATTACAGAATGTTGAGCATCTGGTATACCAGATTTGTCTTAGTTTAAAGAAGTGGACGCCATCGGACGTTAGCGTCAGAAAAGAGAGAGGAAGATTACTTGGGCTCGACCCGGATAAAATAATGGAATCGATACACCTCGTGTTATTTTCGTCGAACGTCCCTGGCGTCTGCTCGGAGAGATGGAGTGGGCTTGAGCCGGGTGGTAGACCTCGTGGGCAGGCGTGATCCCTGGTGTTTCTCAAGGCAGCTAGCAGGACGCTTGGCGATCGAGCTCGTGGCGGTAGACTTGATGTGAGAGCGTGGTTCGGCCAACAGGGTGACGTGAGAAAATACCACGCTTCTCGACGGCTCCGGTGTTCGGTTTTGACGTGCGTCAAGGGGTAGGTATCCAGCAATAATAAGAAACGTCAGCAGCGAAGACGGTGAATTGACTTCCCGACTTGAAAGCAATACGAATTTACAATAAAAAGACAAAGAATCACTTTCCAAAGAAATAAGTTTGTAGCACGTAGTTCAGAAGTTTCACAGTTGAGTCCAGGCGTGGAAAAGAGAATCAGCACAGACGGCACTGTCCTTTTATACCCGATAACAAACTACCGGCCTTTATTAAATATAAAAATCGAATTCGTTCCAAAGGCTTCTAGAAAATCTGATGTAATATTTTTGGTGATCCCATATAGAAAAATCTGACACTATCTGGTGTCACTCAAGAAAAAGTTTGATGATACCCATCAGTATTGCTTCAGTCATAGACACTAATTGAATTTTGTCTTATGTTGTTTAATATTATATTTATATTTTGTTTCTAGTTAGAAAAGGATTATTTAATTTAGTTAATAAAGATGTTTTAATAATAAAAGTTGATTATAAATCAATAAACTTAAGTATTGGATTTTTACAAGGTGCATGCAACGCCATCTGCGGTAAACTTGGCGAACTGCGTTGAGAGGACGCTTGGAATTCGATATCTGCGAATCGAGTGTTTGGGCAGTGAGTACGCCGCCATACCGCTAGATGTCGTGGCATGTTGTTTGTATATGAGTGTAATATGTAAAGTTAAATTGTTTATAAGTGTAATATGTTAGGTTAAATAAAGGATGTAACGTGACATAAAATTGTCACGTTACAAGCTGGTGAGGCAGATGTATTAAAGATTAGAACTTCACCAACCTTTATGCAAATGGATTGTCTAGCGTATTGCCGGCGTACTCCAGAGGCTCCTTGCAGCGAGAAACAAGGTTCGTACTTACCAAAGTAACCGCCATAAGTTACCTCTGACCAGGCAGAATCCGTCGAAGAATAATGAAGTCCTCGCCTCATACACTGTCACACGTTGCGAAAAGATTATGTGGTTTTTAGCGAAATCTATAACGAATTTATTCGAGGTACTATATATCCGCCGTGGGGCGCCGGCAATAGAATGTTGCCCCTCCGCTCTTGCCCGTGGATGCAGTAGGATTCTGCTAAGGGATACCTTCGAAAGATGGGCAGTAGCGTCTTTTCGTGTTTTCAATACCTATACTGCGCTCGCCAACCCGCCTGCCAAGCGTGGCGAGTATGGCAACAACCCCCTTATGGATATAGTGCAACATAAAACCAGGCCCCGAGTCCCCGGCGGCCCCGCTAATCCTGGCTACGGTAGCAGTCACGGTAACGGCGGGGCCAGGGGTGCTAAGAACCCCCGGGAGACGATCGGCTACCAAACCCTACGACGACCACTGGCCCTGGTAACACACTACATCCGCACTTTGAGGACAGACGAAAAGATTGTTGAGCTGGAAGAAGAAATTAGTAGATTACACTGGGAGATTTTGGGGTTATCAAAAGTCCGTAGAGAGGGCGAGGACACGATATCTCTTAAGTCTGGTAACCTGCTATACTACCGGGAGGGCGACCAACAGTCCCAAGGTGGTGTTGGGTTTCTCGTTCACAAGTCACTCATCAACAACATTATCACCATCGACAGTGTGTCGAGCAGGGTCGCGTATCTGACACTCAGAATATCTAAGCAGTATTTGCTGAAGGTCGTTCAGGTATATGCGCCGACCTCTTCACACCCAGATGAAGAAGTAGAGTCTATGTAAGAGGACATCAGTAGAGCCATACATACGAACAAAACTCACTTTATTGTTGTTATGGGGGACTTCAATGCAAAGCTCGGCATGAGAAGCGATGATGAGTTGAGAGTGGGGCAATTTGGATATGGGCAACGGAACCCCAGGGGACAGAGGCTGGCCGATTTTCTGGAGAAAGAAGGACTCTTTATGATGAATTCTTTTTTCCAGAAGCCGCCTCACAGGAAATGGACCTGGATGAGTCCCAACGGTTCCACGAGAAATGAGATTGATTTCATCTTGACCAACATGAAATGGATATTCAATGATGTCTCTGTGATTCACAGGGTGAAAACCGGCAGTGATCACCGAATTGTTAGAACCACATTGAATATGAACGTTAAACTTGAAAGGTCCCGTTTGATGAAATTTACACTCTGACCCACTCGCGCACATATCCAAAACCTCGAGAGCTTTCAACTCAAACTTGCAAATCGCTTTGAATGTCTAGAAGTAGATGCATCAGTGGAAGAGATCAATAACAGGTTCGTAGAAACCGTCCATACGGTGGGGTCGCAGTTCTTTAAGACCCCCCGCACCAATAGACCTCAGAAACTCTCTGATGACACCCTTAACCTCATGGTTGAACGACGTTCTTTGCGACTGCAGTCTCCCGATGATGCTTAGTCACATAGGCAGCTCAATAGAAAGATTTGGAAATCCTTGCGGCACGATATTCGTACCTTTAATACATCTCGTATTAAAGATACGATAGAGCGGAATAAAGGCTCCAAAGTGTTCGCGAGAGATAATTCTATTGGGCAGAGCCGCATGACGAAGCTGAAAAGGGAAGATGGCAGCATAACGTCAAGTAAAGCGGAAGTGTTAAGGGAAGTCGAAGAGTTCTATGGACGGCTCTACGATTCGGTCACTAAACCTGTTTGCAGTGCGGCCAACGACCCAAGAGCCAAACTGACCCCACATTATACCGAAGATATTCCGGACATCAGCCTGTATGAGATCAGGATGGCCTTGAAGCAGCTTAAGAACGCCAAGGCGCCGGATGAGGACGGAATCACTTCAGAGCTTCTGAAAGCGGGTGGATCACCGGTACTTAAAGTCCTTCAGAAGCTCTTTAATTCCGCCTTGCTTGAAGGTACGACGCCAAAAGCATGGAACGGGGGCGTGGTGGTTCTGTTTTTCAAGAAAGGTGACAACACCTTGCTTAAGAATTACAGACCCATCTCGCTTTTGAGCCATGTTTATAAGCTGTTTTCGAGGGTCATCGCGAACCGTCTCGAACGCAGGTTTGATGACTTCCAGCCTCCCGAACAAGCCGGGTTCCGTAAAGGCTAATGTACCATAGACCACATACATACGCTGCGGCAAGTCATACAGAAGACCGAAGAGTATAACTTGCCGCTATGTCTCGCGTTTGTGGACTATGAGAAAGCCTTCGATTCGATCGAAACATGGGCAGTGCTTGAGTCTCTCCAACGATGCCGTATTGACTATCGGTACATCGAAGTGTTGAAGTGTTTGTATAAAAATGCCACTATGTCAGTCCGAGTACACGAACAGAGCTCGAAGGCGATTCCCTTAAAAAGAGGCGTAAGACAGGGAGATGTAATTTCTCCGAAACTGTTTACGACCGCATTGGAAGATGCCTTCAAGCTCCTGGAATGGAAAGGACTGGGCATCAATATTAACGGCGAATACATCACTCACCTTCGGTTTGCCGACGATATTGTGGTCATGGCAAAGTCGATGGAAGAGTTCAGCAAGATGCTCGAATGCCTCAATCGAGTCTCCCAACGGGTAGGACTTAAAATGAACATGGACAAGACGAAAATCATGTCGAATGTCCATGTCGTCCCTGCCCCAGTTATGGTTGAGAACTCGGCTCTTGAAGTTGTCGACGCGTATGTATACCTAGGACAAACAGTCCAATTAGGTAGGTCCAACTTCGAGAAAGAGGTCAAGCGTCGAATGCAACTCGGATGGGCAGCGTTTGGGAAACTTCGCAACGTCTTTTCGTCCAACATACCTCAGTGCCTTAAGACGAAAGTCTTCAATCAGTGTGTGTTACCAGTGATGACATATGGAACCGAGACGTGGTCCTTCACTATTGGCCTTATGAATAAGCTCAGAGTCGCTCAACGAGCTATGGAAAGGGCTATGCTCGGGGTTTCTCTACGGGGTCGAATCAGAAATGAGGAGATACGTAGGAGAACTCAAGTCACCGACATAGCCCGACGGATTAGCACGTTGAAGTGGCAATGGGCAGGCCATATAGCGCGCAGAACAGATGGCCGATGGGGCCGAAAGGCTCTCGAGTGGAGGCCACGGACCGGCAAGCGCAGCGTAGGACGTCCACCCACAAGATGGGCAGACGACTTGGTAAGAACCGCAGGTCGGCGTTGGATGCAGGCCGCTTCCAACCGCAGATCCTGGAGATCAATGAGGGAGGCCTTTGTCCAGCAGTGGACGTCCTACGGCTGATATGATGATGATGATGATGACTATATTTCCCTTTCACGACCGAACGAAAAGAGAAGTGAACGAAAATAATCACGCGAAAAACTGACAATTATTCGAATTGACGGTTACGCGTCAAACTAAGTTTTATGCTATGAGTTTAGCGGCGATTGACTGTAGTGACGTGAAACTATGGCAAAACACAAACAAACATACATACATACAACGCCAATTTGCCGAAGTTGATTTGGAGATCTCGCTTCGCTCGATCAAAAATGTTGTCCAAGCCAACATCTTTTAATTCGAACTCTTACTTCAGTGGTAATGCCTACATGAACCAAGGAGTTCCATTATTTAAATTTAGAATATCTCTTTCTTTTTATTCAGTTCTCTCGATAAAACAAGTTTTAATGAAATGAAAAGAGTTTGGAAGTTGTAAACAGTAGGTACGGTTTCAAGTTGCAAAAAGCTTTATGATAAGAATTCTCTTTATTATAAAGTTTGGTGTGCAACCTTGCATACTAATTTCCGCAACCAACATCTCTAATATGCTTTGAAGGAGTTTAATAATATTTTATTATTGTGAAGGCGGTCATAGGTTTGAAACTTTGCGAAAACAGAAAATAAAAACCGGCCAAGGGCGAGTCGGACTCGCGCACGTAGGGGTCCGTACTATTATCTATAAAAACGACAAAAAATCACGTTTTGTATGGAAGTCCCCATTAAATCTTTCTTTTTATTTAATTTAATTTAATTATTTATTTTTATTTTTTTATTAATGTTCTGTGAAAACTTCAAACGTTTACCTGTTGCCGTTATAAATATCGAGCTAAAACGAGCAAAAAAATTACGTTTGATGTATGGGAGCCTTCGACAAATATTTATTTTATTTTCTTTTTAGTATTTGTTGTTATAGCGGCAACAGAAATACATCATCTGTGAAAATTTCATTTGTCTAACTATCACGGTTCATGAGATACAGCCTGGTGAGAGACGGACAGACAGACAGACAGACGGACAGACAGCGGAGCCTAAGTAATAGAGTGCCGTTTTACCCTTAAGGTACGGAACCCTTAAAATGTATGAAAATAACTTCTATACATAAGTAGTTAGGTACTACTTGCTAAATACAGAAGAATCTGCAGTTTTATAAGAAACGCAATGCGGCGAGCAGACATAGTAGGCAAGTAGGTACGGATAACGTCGCTAACTGGCAATCCCGTGCATGTTTAAAGTATATGAATAAATATTGTAGAAGGACGATACCAACAAATTTGTTTATTAAAATATAGGTTTAAACACGCACGTGCAAGATGTGGAATGACGTTCCTCCGGAGGTTTTTTCAGTGGGCTTCAAAATGAACGCCTTCAAGAGAGGTGTAAATAGGTATTAAGTGTTAGGCAACGCGACTGCAGTACCACGAGTGCTGCAGGAGTTTATAGTAGGCTCGTCAGCTTATGTGTCAACAAGTTTAATATAAAAAAAAACACGAATAGTCATAAAACTTGGGTATCATCTTTCTACAAGGTTTTATTTCCATCTAAAAACATGGAGGTTACCAGTTAGTGACTCCGTCATCGCCTTCATCCATCGTGTATTATGAGGCGGTTGATAACAGGGATATTGCGAATTTTCGCATCCGCATCGATTTGGACATTTGCATCCGCATCCGCAATAATCGATGCGGATGTTCGCGCGACACGAATGAAATTGGATGGAGCTTGTAAGTGGCGCGTGCTGTATGAACGTACTGATTTACCAATAGGAGCGAAGGTTTCCGTGACAAGATCCGAAGCGTTTGTTATTGTTTATCTTTTGTATCTCGTAACTTATCGTATGAACATTGCAGTTTTTGAGTGTTTTTGTGAGTATACAGTGAGTATTGTAAGTTAAGCGAGTTTTCTGCACTTATAAAACTATAAAAATACTAACTATAATTTATATTTTTGTTGTATTTCTGCATTAAAACGAAGTTACTTAAAAAAATCTTAAGATCCGCATCCACATCCGCGTCCGCGGTGGTCAAAAATTTGCATTCGCAACATCCTAAAGTCAAAGTCAAAATCTTTTATTAATTAAAATCACAAGGATCACTTTGAAACGTCAATTTTACTGCCTGTTGCGTCGCGACCAAGCCGGGAAAGAAAGGCAAAAAACAAGGCTGGTTGTTTTTTTTAATGATCCTTTTAGAGTACAATAACAATAGGAAATAAATTACGTCTAAATTGTAACATTTTGAACGAGTTGGAGCAATTTCAATCCCAAGCTTCTCTATCATTTAAATAATCCGATATTTTATAGTAGGCTTCTTTACATCAATAAGTAATCCCTGGTTAACTTCAGTCAACTTCAATCGCACTAAATGAATGAATAAAAACACTTTATTGTACACCATATAAATAAAACAATACAAACAAAATAGAAAAAACAAAGTAAATAGCACAATTAGTTATTTATTTACTTATTACGCTTAAGAGGATTTTTTATAACTAAGATAATGAACGGATTTTGTTTTAAGTAACTAAAATTAAATTTTTGGTGTTATTATTTCATTTAATGGTGTCACTGTTTTGCCTAGCAAACATGTCAAGAACTTGGGCATACTGATAGATAACTCCATGTCTTGGGGTCCGCAGTTGGATGCTGTGAGTCGGAAGATGCGTATCTCATCTGCGGGCTCACTCAGACGACTGCGTAACTTATTACTTACCGCAACAAAAATTGCGCTTGCAAAATCTCTTCTTCTCCCTGTCCTTGATTATGCTGATGCCAGTTATCTTGACCTTACGGAGAACCAGCTAAACAAGCTTGAGCGACTTCAAAATTTCTGCATCAGATTTATTTTCGGTCTCCGGAAATTCGATCATGTCTCTGAATTTCGTCTCAAACTCAAGTGGCTACCTATTCGTCTTCGCCGGAATGCTCATATCCTTTCCCTATTATACAACATCTTCCAAAATCCCTTAACCCCCTTCTATTTGAAGGAGCGATTTGAGTTCCTTCATTCCTCCAACCCCCGCCTACTCCGGTCGTCTGAAAATCTATTGCTCAAAACTCCAGTGCACAGTACTGACTTATACGACAAATCCTTTACCGTCCGTGCAGTACATCTCTGGTACGCGGTACCAGTAACAAAACGGCAAGCCCCAACTCTAGCCATATTTAAATCCAGGGTTAAACGTTTGTATTTGTCAGAAACGTCGTAGTATCGCACAACTCATTAAATTATATAAAACTGGATTACCACTCACTGACTGACTGACTCATTGACATCCTTGTTCTCCCAGATGCCCCCTCGTAGGGTAGAAATGTTTGATGGGGTCGTATAGAGTAAATTCCGATGAGTTGGGAATAAATCCTAAAGTACCCCTTTTGTCCCCCATTCGCTCCCATCCACATCGTATCTCGGAAACTACAAAACTTAGAGCATTAGTGCCAAAACTAATGTTTCTCAGGACATTTGTTTTATATCCGGATCTATTAAAAAAAATCGTCTTTTATACAAAAAAAAACTTGTCCCATACAAAATATTTTTGTGTAAATACCGTACACCGTATATTTCGTTTGCCGTAACTTTCTTACTGTTTTTGTAGGGAGCCAAACGGCTTGTGGGTAGTACAAAATTTATTTTACTGTAATTTTATTTATTGGTGGAGGGGCATGAGATAACTAAATTTTCAAGTTTATGCGACATCCATCATCATCATCATTTTGGACATCCAAAAAAATATTTTTTTTAACTTTTGGAGGCATAAGGCAAATTGCTTAGTAAATTTTCATGATTATGCGACATCCATCATTATCATCATTTTGGATGTTCTAATTTTTTTATTTTTTTTATTTTTTTTTGGAGGGGCATAAAGCAACTTGCTTAGTAAATTTTTTTTTTATGCGACTTCCATCATCATCATCGTTTTGGATGTCAATTTTTTTTGTTTTTGGAGGGGCATAAAGCAACTTGCTTAGTAAATATTCATGTTTATGCGACATCCATCTTCATCATCATTTTTTGGATATACAATTTTATTTTTTTTAGTTTTTGGAGGAGCATAAGGGAACCTGCTAAGTAAATTTTAATGTTTGTGCGACATCCATAATCATCATCATTTTGGAAGTCCAAAATTTTTTTTGTTTGTTTTTGGAGGGGCATAAGGCAACTTGCTTAGTAAATTTTCATGTTTATGCGACATCCATCATCATAATTATTTTGGATATCCAATTTTTTATTTTTTAGTTTATGGAGGGGCATAAGGCAACTTGCTAAGTAAATTTTAATGTTTATGCGACATCCATCATCATCATCATTTTGGAAGTCCAAAATTTTTTTTGTTTGTTTTTGGAGAGGCATAAGGCAACTTGCTTAGTAAATTTTCATGTTTATGATTGCTTCTACCACCTCGATATTGTCTTTGATTGCGTCTTTCACTTCGTTTTGGTCTTTGAATGCTTCTTTTACTTCTTCTACTTCGATATCCTTTTTTATTGCTTCTTCTACTTCGATATCCTCTTTTATTGCTTTTTTAAATTTAATATCAAATTCGATTGCTTCGTTAACTTCGATATTTTATTTGATAGATTCTTCCAATTCGATATATTCGTTGATTGCTTCTTCCACTACGATATCCTCTCAACAAAATAATGATTTTTCTTAAAAAAAGTTTTAATTGCTTGTATCTTCTAAACGGAAGCAGTTAGGCATAGTAAAGTTTGCAAAATGGTAGAACCAATTTTTTGTGGAATCGTTTTTTATTATATATAATTGCATATTTTCCTTTGGTATCCGTTTTGACTGCTATTTCCATTTGGATATCCTCTTTGTTTGCTTTTTCCATGTTGATATCCTCATTGATGATTGCTTCTTCCACTTTGATATCCTCCTTGATTGCTTCTTCTACTTCGTTATCCTCTTTATTTGCTTTTTCCATGTTGATATCCTCTTTGATGATTGCTTCTTCCACTTTGATATCCTCCTTGATTGCTTCTTCTACTTCGTTATCCTCTTTGTTTGCTTTTTCCATGTTGATATCCTCATTGATGATTGCTTCTTCCACTTTGATATCCTCCTTGATTGCTTCTTCTACTTCGTTATCCTCTTTGTTTGCTTTTTCCATGTTGATATCCTCTTTGATGATTGCTTCTTCCACTTTGATATCCTCCTTGATTGCTTCTTCTACTTCGTTATCCTCTTTGTTTGCTTTTTCCATGTTGATATCCTCATTGATGATTGCTTCTTCCACTTTGATATCCTCCTTGATTGCTTCTTCTACTTAGTTATCCTCTTTGTTTGCTTTTTCCATGTTGATATCCTCTTTGATGATTGCTTCTTCCACTTTGATATCCTCCTTGATTGCTTCTTCTACTTCGTTATCCTCTTTGTTTGCTTTTTCCATGTTGATATCCTCATTGATGATTGCTTCTTCCACTTTGATATCCTCCTTGATTGCTTCTTCTACTTCGTTATCCTCTTTGTTTGCTTTTTCCATGTTGATATCCTCTTTGATGATTGCTTCTTCCACTTTGATATCCTCCTTGATTGCTTCTTCTACTTCGTTACCCTCTTTGTTTGCTTTTTCCATGTTGATATCCTCTTTGATGATTGCTTCTTCCACTTTGATATCCTCCTTGATTGCTTCTTCTACTTCGTTATCCTCTTTGTTTGCTTTTTCCATGTTGATATCCTCTTTGATAGATTCTTCTACTTTGTTAACCTCGTTAACTGCTTTCTCATTTTCGATATCCTCTTTGATTGCTTTTTCTACAAACAGAAAAATATGCGAGCTGCAAGCAGCTCGCGCACCACGCGACCTCTAGTTTATATATGTAATCGCATTTATCAGCTTATCTTTATAAACCATATTGTTATATTAAGTATGTATAATAATATGTATTTAGTATATTCTATATTATTGTATATTTAATGTTAGTACATATGTTCTATTTGTATTCGTATTTATTTATAAAATTTATTATCTAGTTATATTTTTTATTTTGGTATTAGACGCACTCTCTTAATAAATAGTTTGGCCATAAATGTACACCCCCGACCATTATCTTTGATATAACAAAATCCTCTCCATCCAAAGGCTGTCTGGAAGAGATCGCTTCTAAGCGATAAGACCGCCCATTGTACTATTTGCTTTATATTTTCTATTTTGTTTGTATTTTTTTTGTTTATACTGTGTACAATAAAGTGTTTTCATTCATACATTCATTCATTACAATCCAGATCGAAACTGGATGAGGCTGGCACAGGACCGTGAAAATTGCACAGGCAAAGAGAGGCGTATACCCAGCAGTGAGTGAAGTCTAAACTCTAAAATTACACATGGCTATGCATCTGTAAAGTTTTTATATCACTGACGGAATGGCATAGTTACCAGTGGCCTATTTCGGGTAAGCCGTAGAATGACATTGACAGGACATGATCTCTAGTCTAGGGGTTCCCAAACTATTTCAGTTCGCGGCGCATTTGCAGGTTTTGTATTTTGCCTCGGCGCCCTAGTTAGTTGAAATAGGGTACAATGATATTAAGTAGATAGGCACACAAATTAAAACATCTACAATATGAAGCTGAGTTTTTGTATTTATATAAAAGAAAACATTTATTATTTAAGAAAAATAAGAAATAAAATACAATGGCAACTTAGTCAATGTGACGTGTGTGTTTGGTGATCTCCACACATTTTTCAAATCATGGTGCATGGCTTGACACCGCTACTCTCATTCCTTGCTTCACATTGATCTTTGATTCTTTATTTTGTAACCGCGAATGCCTAAGTATTTCCGGAGAATGGTAAACAGGAGCGCTTCACGGTGCCCCTCTTTACTCTCTACGGCGCACCAAGAAGCCGCGGTGCACACTTTGGGAACCCCTGGTCTAGTCTATCACTAAGTCTGTACAACTGGGTGGGCGGAAATAGTGAAGGATGTTAGAGGTGGAATTATATGAATGTGGTGTGATGTGTCGTGACGCACCAGAAGTATCGGTTTCATATTCATAGGATGGTTTGTATCACATTATTATGGTGCAGTGTGTTTTAAAGCTGCACCAATCGAAATATATTAAACCGATATGCTTCTGGCGCATCACATCTACCCTCCGTCGACCGAGGCACTTTCTCGGAGATCCGGATTACAAAATCCTCTCCGCTGACGCGGAGGTGATTTGTGAGTCATCAACATTAGACAGAGTAAACACTTCACAGATACACCGACCGCGCCGGCGAGGTTGACGAGTCCCTTAAGTCACCGCCTATACGAGATATAAGCACGTACCCGGGCGTTTCTCTCTTATCACCATTCTAGCAACGGCCCAAGCCGAGGTTGGTATCTAAATGGTGCCCTTGCGGTAATTGCCTCATCAAAACTTACAGGGCTGAGCGCCATCTGCACTTGCCAAAAAATTCGTTAAGCTGCAACGTCCTCAGAGGCCAACAGCGAGAAAAGTCCAACCGAAAAGAAAGAAAGAGGCGCATCACATCTGTATAACAATACTTAGTTCCCCCTTTTTACACAAAAGCAACACAAAGCTTTTTACAATAAGTATGTAGAATTCTCTTCTCTTCTTCTCTTTTCTGTCTTCATAAATACCTTAGTCTCTGATCTCCGTTCCTCTTCGTTTCACCTATATGCTGATGACGTACAGCTCTACCTTTCTTTAATTCCCAAAGACATTCGTGATGCTATACACCTCCTGACTGATGATTTACGTCTCGTTTCTGTCTCATCTTGATCACATAAGTTTGGACTTTAGATCAACACTAGTAAAACTCAAGTGATGATAACTGGAAGCCGGATCTAAACTCCCTCCCTTCTGTCACGTATAACGATGTCCCCTTAGCTTACTGCTGTGAAGTAAAGAATCTTAACCTGATCATCACCGAGATTTTATCATGGCAGCAGCATATTATTGAAGTCAGCAGGAAGATGTATGAATCAATGCACGCTTTATAGCGCATGCAAAACTTTCTTCCTTTTTCGGCTAAAATTACTCTTGTGAACTCCATCCTAGATTATACAGATGTGTGCTATCCCGACCCTACTGAGGAGCAAATTAATAAACTGGAGTGGTTGTTAGGTACATATTCGGGCTACGCAAGTACGACCAAATCTCACAGTACCGCTCGCAGTTAAAGTGGCTCAAAATCCGGTTTCGTCGAGATACTCATATACTCTGTCTTCTTTATAACATCCTTCAAAATTCTCTGTCTCCATGCTATCAAAAAAAAACGTTTTTCTTCTTTTTCCATCTGATCGTCCTTCTCAACATGTTTTACGCAAGACGCCTGAGGATCAAACTTCTTTTTTTATTAACTCTTTCACCGTGACTGCTATCTGCTTGTGGAACTCTCTGCCTGTGCAAATCCGCAGATTTGCCTGTATGGGAATATTTAAATCCAAACTCTATAAACACTTCATTTCTCTTTAAAATAGTCACAAAATTGAGCACTTTATGTAGACATATTTATGTATTTCGTTTATGTATGACGTGAATAATTATTAATATTATATTTTGTAAGTTTATTGTATGATACTTAAGCTAAAGTTTGTTTACATGTCTATTTTCTGGCACTACCATTTTATCCTCTTTACACAAAGGTTAGCTGGATGAAAATGTTAATTCTTTTCCTTTTTTCTTTTCTTTTTTTTAATTTGGCTATTAACAAACATTGCTTACAGGGAGCCTCAAAACACAAGCTTAAAGAATAACCTTGTGTTTTGAGGCTCAGAGTCCGAATTTATCAACAAAACCACAAGCTACATAATTGCTCGAACAGCAATATTATTGAGAAAAAAAATATATATGAATAAAATGATCATGAATTATGTTAAAAAGTTAACATAACATTAACATAATAGCATTCAGTTTGCTTTAGTATTATTTTATTAGTGCATTAGAGAATTTTCTTATCTAATCTAAAAGTATAACTTCTAACGCATGTACATAAGTACTTACATAAACAAACAGGTTTATTATTTTATGTATTGCATGCGAAATAAAACGGTAAAACCAAAATGTATTATTACTAAAAAAAATACAAACATACCTCAAATAAAATAAATAATTATATTGATAAATTACGCGCAAAAATAACAACTATTAATTGCTTTTCTTTGTTCCAACTGTTTTCTGTCACATTAATTAGTCGATCCAATTAACGAGCTCAAACAAACCTAATAATTAATAAACTATAAAATTCATTAAACCATCGTTATACCGATTAAGTATAAATAGATGTTTCTTGTATAAGCATAATTGCCAGCAGTTTGCTGGTTTGGGAACAAATTGGTATGCTCCGGTTGGGACTGGTTGATAGTACCTAAGTAGTATATTTCAAACTTTCGTGATCACTGTACATAATTATTGATTAAAACGGGTATTTATCCTACGGATACCTAAGTAGATTAAAAATATTAAGTATGTATTATTTTTGTGGCTGAGTGTTTTATGCACTTGCATAAAACAAAACAAACGTTTTAGCCACAAGTTTTTATTTCAATCTTTAAGCATGCACCAGTTAGCGACGCTGTCTTAGCTTTGAAGCTAAGATAGCGTCGAAGCTTCGACGTGTCTGTGTCAAATAAGTGTAGGGGCAGACTAGGCAACACGCGACAGCTACAGCTCAGCAATTAGACGCGACGATAGGCCGACACGTGTGTCGTCAGAGTCGCGGAGTTGCGACGACAAGCTAGGTGAGTCGCGCGCACTCGCTACTTGTCGCCGCATCTAGTCGCGCTGTGCATGCGCACACATGACAGTCGCGCGACAGCGCAGCATCAGTCTCGCTACGAGCGCTGAGGAAGGTGCACGTGTTTATTTTATTGAGGATGTCAACATGCAACTAGAGGTTCCATGTTCACTCACATGATGAACAACCCAGCTGTCTTTCTCGAAAACTCTACTACTAAATATCGCTTCCTGCACGACGTCTGTCGTAACGATTGGTCGCCGACGCAAGCGACAGCTCTGTGTCTAGTCGCGGCGACAAGGCGCCAGATGCAAACGACAACGCCACGTCTTGTCGCGGCGACTAGACGCGGCGACAAGTCGCCCAGTTTGCGATGGCCCTAATAGTACGTTATTTTACAAGGGCTTTAAGCAATCTATAGTACAACGGATATATTTTGGACGATAATCGAGGGTGTTATTGATCGCTTACACCCGAGTATAACACATCATTTTTCATCACGAATGCAAGAAAATTATAAATGTCTTGTTATAACAGTTGTCACTTAAAAGAAAATGTGCGTTCCCAGTATTTATTGTTTTTTTTCACTACCTGACTATGACCGCTTTCATTTACGAGTAATAGAAATAAAGATTTGTCATGGAGATTGTTTTTTATCAAAGCATATTAAGGTTTTAAATAGAGATAAGGATTTATTTAATTATTAAAAAAAAAGTCATAGAGATTGTATTTGAGCCTCATTCTATTGTAAAATTTACTTACGGCCGTAGTGCCGTAAACTGTATATTAAAGAGTCGTTATCGAGTTAACAATGAACAAATGTTAGAGGTTGAGTGTTGAAACTCTTTTTCTTTCTTTATAGTGATGGTGTATGAATTTTCACATGGCGTGTATTAATGTTGGTCCCAAACGTAGTGTACCTGTAATCACTACAGCTTAATTAATATTTACCTGTTGTCTCTTCGCAACTTAATAAAGTTTTTCAGTCAGTATAACTTTCAGGATTGCGCGTATTTCAAATTACTTCCAAAATTTAATTTATTGCATTCGAGAATGGGGTTAATAGAGATTTATTTAACCATTACGCGTTTCCTGCTGAAAATACATAGAAAAAACCGGGTGAAATATTTTTGCGAAGCCTTTTGTGCTGCGGCTTTTGAAATAGAGAACCTACAAAGAAGAACATTGTGAGAAAATTCAAAGTTTCGCTTAACTTGTAATTTACACAAAATTTACAATTTTTACAAAATTAAAAACTGACATAACTAAACCGGTTAATAGAAAGCTAGGGTTAACAACCTCAATTTTTTTTAAGAAACATATACTTAAGCCCGTCACAGACTTAGCTATAATATATATTAATATTTTTATAGCTCGGCATATTACTATACATATTCTATACTAATTTTCGAGTGACCGTACACTCAGCTATAATATATATATCTGTGACGTCACCAAGCTATACCGTAATATAAATTATTGCATATTAGTATAGCAAGATATATTCCGACATATTTTGAATGTACAGCGTGTTCCGATCCCCCCCCTCACCTTTCCTACCGCTTTGCCACGCGCGCCCGCGCCTTGCTGCCCGCTGCAGTTTCTTTTCATTTACCAACGAACGTGCACGTCACTTTAATAATAATGGAGCATTTGATTGAAAGTGTACGAAAACGTCCCTGTTTATGGCAACTTGATTTTTATTTGAAGAGAAAAAAGAACTACCGAAAAAGACATCCTAAGAAGACAGTTAATGGAGAATACTTCTAACCAGTCCAAAAATGAATCCAGTGCTATGGAAAAGTTTTTCTTGAGTATGTGCGTTAATACATTCCAATTGCCGGAATATTTATAAATGAGAATACAGCGCCAAATATTTAACATTGTAATGGAAGCCAAAGAGCAACATTTAATGGGATCAAACTACTCTGACAATTCTACAGGTTGTTCAGTTTATAATTTCACCAGTGGTACTCCTTTCAAACTACCAAACAGGAATCAACCTTCTTTACGACCAGTTTCCGCACAATCATCTTACACCTCACCAATACCTGGAGTGTACAATAGCCCTGACGCAATTCAAAGTCAAAATACTCATTCCGCCGAACAATATCTGAATATACTCGCATCAGGAACTGATTATCCTGTTCAACAACCTTCTTTACGACCAGATTCTGCACAGTCAACTTAGACCCTCACTAACAGTTGAAGTGTACCTACAATAGCCTTGACGCAATGCAAAGTCAAAATACTGATTCTGCAGAACAATCTCTGAATATACTCGCATCAGGAACTGATTATCCTGTTCAACAACCTTCTTTACGACCAGATTCTGCACAGTCAACTTAGACCCTCACTAACAGTTGAAGTGTACCTACAATAGCCCTGACGCAATGCAAAGTCAAAATACTGATTCGGCAGAACAATCTCTGAATATACTCGCATCAGGAACTGATTATCCTGTTCAACAACCTTCTTTACGACCAGATTCTGCACAGTCAACTTAGACCCTCACTAACAGTTGAAGTGTACCTACAATAGCCCTGACGCAATGCAAAGTCAAAATACTGATTCGGCAGAACAATCTCTCAATATTCGTAATTACCTCCACGATTTCAAATATTATAATGCTTTTGCTTTCTAACTTTAAAAGCAAAATTAGTTTTGAATAGAAAATAAAGGAAATATACCTACTGTGTTTTATTAATTTTCTTCTTACCTTAAACACACAGCTAGACGTTCTTCAGAACTAATACTTTTGCGCAAAATCGTATTTTTCCTTTTTATATCATTTTTTATCAATTCATGTAGCTCTAGAAATGACTATCTTGAACTTCTAAAATATTGGGCAAATTTTTTTGAGGATAACTCGCGATACAAATTAAATTCGCCACGAGTTTGTTTATTCCTTATATATGATTCGATCCATTTGCTTCTAGTTGTTGTGCCTGACAGGGCAACTAACATATCGAAAGCAGCGGCGGAATCGTCTTCTGAAGAACTGTCTATTAAGTCCATTAACAATGTACTTGTTCAATTCATACGTAATTACTGTTGCTATTTCGAAATAAGAACATCCTTTATTACAAAATGCATGCGAACACTAGAACGACCATCATAAAAATAATGCCAAAATATATATTTCTCAGTGTGTGGTAGCTTGCTATAATATATATTATAGTACGGTATATTAATATATATTATAGCTAAGTCTGTGACGGGCTTTATAAAGTTATTACACTTAAAAAACCTTAGTAGGTTTGTCTTAAGTGCAAATTCGAAATTCCTCTTTACAGGTAAATTTTGTCAAAATTAAAAACTGACATAAATAAACTGGTTAATAGAAATCTAGGGTTAACTACCTCAGATTTTTTAGTTTTCTTTATTTATTTATTCTTTAAAAAACATATACTCTAAAAACCTTAGTAGGTTTGTCCTAAGTGCGAATTCGACATTCCTCTTTAGTATATTTATAACTATTTGTATACATGTACAAAATTAGCTAGCTAATTAAACTACGAACTAAACTAGCTTTCTATTTAATAAAACCGCGTCCAAATCAGTCTATCCGTTTAGGGGCTACGATCGATGCCACAAACAGACGTATGTAGGTGTCCCCCTCTTTTTGCATCGGCGGTTAAATATAGATGAAATGTTTGATTCAACGAAACATTGATACAGAATGCTTAAAATTATGTATGTTATCCCGAAACTGGTACTCCTTAACAAAAATAATGTTTGTACTGTTACGCCGAGGCTGTTACAGAATATGTAATAGTCGGTCTCTCGAAGTTATTTATACCTACTGTGTCACGGAATAGGTAATAGTAGGTGTGATAGTTACCTACTATAGTTTTTATCTACACTTGCACATAATAATAAATAGTAGTCGTGTGGAATGCCTTTCTAGTTGCCATCGGAATGTTCTCGAACGTTCTACTAAGTTTCTAGTAACTGTGTGTGATATGAATAGGGCGTGAAGGGGCCCGAAGGAGTCAGTCTGGATTTGGCGATACGTGCGAACATGTCGGTGACTTTTAGTGGTTTATTGTGCGATAGTGTTGTGATTACTTGTGACCAAGTTCGTGCATTTATCATTTTAGTGTTGAATAAAAGTGTTATTTTGGTTAGATTCATTTTAAGTATTTTATCCCGAACCCTCAGCTCGTAACAGTACCATAAGTTTTCGTAATACTTGTTGGTAACTTACTACTGTCAGTGCAAATTGGTTGAATTATACTTTATTTAAAAAAAAAATATAAATATCATTGTTATTATTTATCCCCCTTCAGGCTAAAATACAAATTAAATGTTTAAAATACATTCAAAATAATAAAATTAATAACTTTCTCACTGACATTAGTATTTTTATAATTACAATTTATTATTATTATTTGTATATGCATTAATTTGTTTGAGTTTGTTAATAATTGTTAAAATTAGTGTAATCGTGTAATCAGTAACGTTCTATTATAAATAAATTAAAAATCCAACCAAGTGCGAGTCGGACTCGCGCACGAAGGGTTCCATAACATTATCTATTATTATAAAGACCGAGAAAAGAAAAGGAAAAAAAATGAGGTTTGTAGTATGAGAGCCCCCCTTAAATATTTGTTATATTTTATGTTAGTTATTTATTTTTAAAGTTAATATATAATTGAATATTATCAAGCCAATATTTTATTTTTATTTATTTATTTTATTTTTATTATTTTAAGGAAACTTACAGCTAGGTACACAGAAAACTAAATAAATTATAATACATGCAAAACATACATGTATTCTTAGGGCCAATTACAAATTTCTACAGATAATTTTTAAAAACGATTTATATAAAAACACAGTTACAGTGGACAAAAACCGTTTGACATCACAATATTCATTCTTAAGAGTTTTAGGTAGGTACATTAATTATTACAGAAGAACTTATCTGCAAGCAAGCTTTTTAACTTGCTTGTCGAAGTATTGAATATATCAATATCTGCATCTGCCAAAGTGTTAAGTGAGGCGCTTGCTCGAATAACAAATGCGTTTTGCCTGTAATTGGTTTTAACTAACGGAACATGTAAAATGTGCGGTCCCCTTATTCTGACTCTATACGTGCATAATCCCAGTAGCTCCAGTAACTCGGAGCAGTCAACCGTGCCATTTGCAATGCTCAGAAGATACGACAAATCGGAAATTTTTCTACGTTTATACAGGGGAAGGAAGTGAAATTTACGACATCTGGTAATATAATCAGGAAGATAAACTTTAGCACGAAACTGCAAGTATCGCATAAATCTCTTTTGTATTCCTTCTACACGTGTAGAATACACGTCATAGCAGGGATTCCAGACTTGAGAGGCGAACTCCAAGTGACTACGCACATACGCACAATACAGGATTTTAATGGTCTTAATGCTCGTAAATTCAGAAGACATTCTAAAAACAAAAGCAAGTGCACGAGACGCTTTGTTCACAATATTCTCAATATGTTCGTCAAAAAGAAGTTTACTGTCAAACAAAACACCAAGGTCCCTAACTGTGTCTACCCTTGTAAGAGGTAAGTTGTGTAAGGTATAGTTAAACTTGATACTAATTGGCTTACGTGTAAAAGAACAGACATTGCACTTGGAAATATTTAAATCTAACTTGTTAATTATGCAATAATTTTGAAAACGAATAAGGTCGTCCTGCAAATGATATGCATCATTTATAGTGTTAATTTTATATAGGATTTTCATATCGTCTGCGTAAAGAAGAATTTTTGAATAAACGAAGCATGATGAGATGTCATTCACAAAAAGTGTAAAAAGCAAGGGGCCCAATAAAGATCCCTGAGGAACTCCTGAAGGGATATACATTGGCAAAGAAGAATACCCGCTAAGAACGACCGTTTGACATCTGTTTTGGACATAAGAAGTGAACCACCTGAAAAGATTCCCTCTGATGCCCATCCGTTGCAGCTTCTTTAATAAGACTAAGTGGTCAATGCGATCAAAACACTTGCTGTAGTCAGTGTAAATTATGTCAACTTGCGAGGGTTCAGCCATGAAACGGGATACAAACTCAGTGCACAACAAAAGATTTGACGTAGTAGACCTACTCTTTAAAAATCCGTGCTGCTGCGGTGCAATATCTTGCTTGAGCGCGGAGTATAATTGGGTGTGTACTATTTTTTCAAGCACTTTAGCAAATAAGCATAATTTAGATATGGGCCTATAATTTTCAACTTTATTCTTAGGCCCTTTCTTGTGAACAGGAGTGATAAAAGCTGATTTCCAGATGTTTGGCACCACGCCTTCCGATAACGAGCGACGGTACAGGAGAGTGAGGGGCAGGACTAGGCTTTTAGCGCACTTTATTATTACAATAGGGGGGATGTTGTCGGGACCCGCTGACTTGTTTAAGTCCAACTTCTTAAATAATTTAAATACTTCTTCTTCATCCACTTCAACCATGCTTATGTCACAGGAACATGCAGCATCCTGTTGTGAGCTTACATTCTCTGGTAAATCGGTTGATATACTGTTTTGAAGAAAAGTGGAGTGAAAGTAATCACCAAACATATTGCATATGACATCACCCTGACCAGAAGAAAGAGTACCATACTGCATCACTGCGGGATAAGCATTGGATAGGTTCTTACTTTTTACGTAGGACCAAAACGCGCGGGGGTTCGTTTTAATAGAATTTTCAATGTGCACTATGTATTCATTATACATTTTACTTTCCATGACCCGTGCTCTATTTCGTAATATAATAAAAGAATCTCGATCGTTAGTGTTACCATAGGTTTTAAATTTATTGTGGAATTTAGATTTTTCTTTAATAAGCTTTATTAGAGGCCGTTTATACCATAAAGGATACTTACGTGACGGAATTACTGTTTTAGAAATAATGTAAGTATTACGTAGGCCATAAATAGTGTCATACATAAAGGATACCGCTTCATCTATCGTCCTGCTTCCAAACTCTGAGTACCAGTCTATAGCATCTAGTTCGGTACGAATTGACTCATAATCTCCATCCTGGTAAACAAATTTAGTGTAAGGAAGCGGCCTGATAGTGTGAAGTTGAACGAACTCAGCATAAATGATTAGAGACGGATGGTGGGGGTCTTCGGGTACCAATGGGAAGTCACAAGCTTGAACAGTAACGTCATTGTTTGAGAGGATCAGATCCAAGAGTCGGCTATGGCTACTATTTAAAAAAGAGTTATATTGAAGCAGATTACATGTGTTAAAACTATCAATTAAATTTATTTGGTGCGCTCCTTGGAGATTACTGGGTGTTAAAGAGATTTCGTCATCACTTAGGGTCCACGATACAAGTGGCATGTTAAAATCACCTAGGACAACGAATTTATCGAGTGGGTTGGCCAAAACAATATTTGTTACATTATCGGCAAAGTTAGATAATTGGGACTCTATTGAGTTCCCTAGATTCTCGTCACATATATAAACTACACAGATATGCATTTTATAACTAGAGCTAGAATTACGATTACGAATCGTCAGAGTAACCCAAATATCCTCAGCTGAGGATGACCAGTCCGCTCGAGACTCAGCTACAAGTTCACGACGCACGGCTATTAAAACCCCACCCCCTTTGTCCTGTTGTGTTGCCATATAATTACGATCACGTCTCCAAACAATATATCTATCATCAAATAATTCACTATTAAATACACTATCATTGAGCCAGGTTTCTGCTAAGCAAATAACATCGTACGAGCTTATGCACACGTTTCTATACAGAAAGCCTGTTTTAGTACGTAGACCGCGTACATTTTGGTAATACATACTAATTGGAATCATTAATAACAGCAAATATTATTAGCGCTTGCACTGGCAAATTAGGCAACAAATAAATATTTAGCAGACGAGATAAAATACTATTTTTATGGCAGGTAGATAGCATTGAATGTCGGCAGTATCGTACGTAAACGATATTTAGTAGGCTTTTATAAGATAAAATACTAACATTAAGGCAGACAGGTAATAATAAATTAATTGTAAAAACGAGTACAAGGCGATTAGCGCAACAAAAGAGACAGAAGCAAACGGCCGGTTGACTTACCAGTGCGGGTAGCGATAAGCGGTGCAAAGGATGACACATAGCAAGTACAACGAAACCTGTTACTGAGACAGCGCTCGTCAACTCTTGGGCACAGACATTGATATAGTTAAGAATGGGCAGCAAAAAGATGCATAATAAGCACATGATAGAACAATTTAAAACTTTTTTAGATCCGATTCTGTTCTTATAGCTATCACTGGAGAGGTCGGATTTTTTCTGACGAAGATCTTGCAACCTTTCACCCATGTGAAAGCGAACCCCCGGTCCTTCGCCAATGCTTTGGTCTTGTTGAGCAGTATCTTGTTTGCGAGCGTCAAGTGGTCATTGACGAATATTCTGGTACTACCCTTCAACCCCAGATCTGCAGGTGTAATGGTACATTTTTTCGCGGCCGCCACAAAGTCGTCCTTTATGTACCTGCTATGCATAGCAACTACAATACTCTTATTATCTTTGTCATTGCGCATAGGTATCCTCGCAATGTAATTTATCTGCTCCTTAGGTAATGAGCACTTGACATGTGCTCCGATCTTAGAGATGACTTCGAAGAGATTCTCGGAGTTAGATATTGGAACACCTTTAATTTCTATATTATTGAGGCGCGACCTCTGTTCGTTCTCACATATCTTGCCTTCCAAGTTTTGAACACGAAGTTGTAGGTACTCGACGTCGTTTTTAGTTTTTTGTAGTGATTGGATATCCTTCTCCATTTCCAAGATCTTGTCAGACAAAGCCACAATCTTAGAATCTACGAAGTCGATTGACTGTTTTATATCTGCCAGTTCAGGTTTGATGGTCTTGAGCGTAGAGAGTTCGGCTTTTATGCTTTTAATACGCTCGTCAAGTCCTGGGAGGACAGCTACTTGAAGTGACAGTTGTTTAAGCTCGACGAGTACGGTTTCCATGTCTGCTGGCATTGGAGACTTTGCAGAAGTTTTGGCTGCAGGTGGTAAAGGACTTTCTGCTGTGGTATTCTTACACGAAGCGCACTTCCAAGACGATTTACGGGTTTCCCCAAGACGTCGATATATATAAAGAATATTTCAAGCGTTTACCTGTTGCCGTTATCAAAATCGAGCTAAAACGAGGATAAAAATCACGTTTGTTGTATAGGAGTCCCCCTTAAATATGTATTTTATTCTGTTTTTAGTATTTGTTGATATAGTGTTAACAGAAATGCATCATCTGTGAAAATTTCAATTGTCTTACTATCACGGTTCATGAGATACAGCCTGGTGACAGACAAACAGATAGCGGAGTCTTAGTAATAGGGTCCCGTTTTACCCTTTGGGTAGGGAAAAACTACCTTAGGACGTACTGACATAAAATTGCTAGTTTTGTGGTAAGTATTAAGTCATAAACTAATCAGTTATTGTAAGTCTTCTGTATTATGTTGGGAATACTAATTAAAGGTAGAGAAAAAATAATAGGATAAGATCACAAACAGAACAGGATCTTACCAAGATGGACATCGTTTTCCTCTCCAGTGATCCATTGAACACGATCAAAGACCATACTCATCAAACATTTCTCGATAACCTTCATACATTCTTATACAAACTATTCCCACAGGCGGTTATAGTGAGTGCAAGCCTTTACTTCTCATAGAATATTTAAGGGTAGGTCGGTGGGTCGTGCCAACGTCTCACTTAAGGCTCGTTAAGTGTTTTTGAAAGTCGCCATCGCTATGAAATATGAATTAATGGTAGTTAAGCGGTGTGGCGTCATTGATGTAGGTTTCCGTGAGAGAGAAAGCTGTGGAGAGGATGTGACTATGAGTTTCGTAATTTTACAGTACAGTATTATACTATTGTACTTCTGCCTGTTTAATTAAATTTTACAAGCTTTTTATTAACTTGCAATGTAAGTATGTTTGTCCGGGTGGAATCTAGCAACTGAATTTTAAGCCCGTTCCTCTCCAATTGATTGAGCTGAAATTTGGAATACATATGTAAATTCGGTGACAATGCAATAATATGGTACCATGGAGGTGGTCCCATGATGGAGACGGATGCTAGACAACGGAACTTCTAAATGGATTATAGTAGGCGACTAGTGTTTGGGCTCATTTGAATCTGCTTGCGGTTCCGATTATAAATTTTTATAAAAATTTTCAAAGTTTTTTTATGGATAATAACTCAATAACTACAAGGATTAAACTAAAAACAAAAACGAGATTAAAATGTACTAATAAAAACCTTTCATTAGACGTCCCATTTGACCAAATAGTCTCATTATGTTTATTTTTATCCCTCTTGAACCCCAATATCTAAACAACCCCCCGACATTTTTAGCTCATTTAGTCATACCAGGATTGTGCCAAGACTACCTACCTATATATCAAATTTCACGATGATTGGATCAGCGTTTCGAAAGTTATCCTAGGACAAACACACATACATACAACGCCGATTTGCCCAAGTTAATTTGGAGATCGATCTTTGCTCGATCAATAATAATAAAGGTCACCACTATATGAATCGTCATGATGTCACTTAGATCTCTCATTCAGTACGCAGACACGTTGAGATATCCCACATATGAGTAGTCAGTGGCAAGTCCAAGCATTTAGCATACAAGCTTCTTTTTGCATGGATGTTAAGGATTTAATTGACAGTTTGCATGTCCGTCACCGTAGAATACTATCACAATGACATTTTTACAAGCGTTATATTAACTTGCAATGTATGTATGTTTGTTCGGGTGGAATATTACAACTGAATTTTAAACCCGTTCCCCTCAACCGATTGAGCTGAAATTTGGAATTCTTATGTAACTTCGGTGACAATGCAATAATATGGTACCATGGAGGTGGTCTTATGATGGAGACGGATGCTAGACAACGGAACTTTAGAATGGATTATAGTAGGCTACCAGTGTTCTCATTGAAGGCAAATACTTATGAACCGTGTTCAAACTGATTTGTTTATGGATGAAGTTGGCAAGTACTATTTATAATTATGAATAAGCTTCTTAATTAGTTCTTAAAGTGTAGTAGTCTCTTGTAGTCGGGCTCGCCCGGGAAACTACTACCACTATACATATTTCAGCCACCAAACAGCATTGCTGTTTCAGTTTGAAGGGTAATGTTACCGGTCAAATTACAGGCACATGAGGTTTTACATCTGTATGCCCCAAATTGATGGACTCATTTGAATGTGCTTGCGGTTTCGATAAATATAATTTTGACTAACCTCGACGCTTCGGCCAAGTTACATCGGCCGTGGTCACGAGAGACCCGTTTCGTCTTAAAAACATGAGTATAGTTCGCGAAAATTTAAAAGTAGTTTAATAAAAAATTAATATATTAATATACATAAGTAAAATTAATATAGGTAAAAATAAAAGTTTGTTTTGAAAAAGTAATTTTTCAACAAAAAACTTTTTCTAAATGACAATGTAATAAATATAAATTAACATATAATTTAAATTGCAATGTTTAAAATCTAATCTAAAACTGTCTTCACAATGTCCTGCCAATATCCTCACGATGTTATTCTCCGTGCAAAAGTTCGTGTGAATGCGCACACCATTTTGCGAATTATTTAATAAACAAGAAAAACATTTAGAACGTTTCTAAACACGCTTTTAAATAAAACAATCACAATGTGTTTACGGGCCTTCAAAACAAATATTTTGTTTCTATTTCACTTATATTGCCAGAGCTTTGGTGCATACAATAAAAATATAACAAAACATTGAAAAAAGTACTGAACAATATAAACAACGCACTCTATTCATTCTACATAACAAATGCTCACAAGGGAGTTAGGTATGACAGGTGGTTCATGATTGATTACAATGTTTTTCACCGTCACCAGTACTTTTACGGATCTCATACTGTGTTGACTTGGAGGAAAAGTATTCTGAAAATGTTCTAAGACAAGTTACTTTATATCAAAAATAGAACCGACTTCAGATAACAGAAAAACAAACTACCAAACCGATTTCGAATAAATTTCTATGGGATCAATCTGAAAGTATATCCTTTCAAAGAAAAAAATAATTTTGAAAATCTATCCACAAGTGAAGGAGAAATCGGTGAACATAAGTAAAAAAATATACAGTCGAACATACAACCACCTCCTTTTTTAAAATCGATTATAAAAAATATCCTTTTGCGAAATTCAAATGTATTATATATAATTAATACGGTTTAAAACAAGAAGGATTGATTTCTTTATCAAACTATAGTTTTTACGTATTGTTGGCGTACCTTTTCGACAAAAATTAAGGATTTTTTTAGGATTATTTATAATTTTTGCGAAAATAACACTAACTTTACTATTATATATTTTTACGAAGATTCATGATCTTCACAGTTTGCAGTAAATAATTTCAATGGATGGAGTACGCAGAGACAGTTTCCGGATCTACAATCCGAACCAGAACGAAGATATCAGGAAGAGGGATATGTTCGGGCAGATGAGTGACAAGGAGCTAAATGGTAAATATCGACTATAACAAAACATTGCCTCGTAGGTCACGCACTTCAGAGACATGCCTTACGATACACTGCGTTCATCAACTTGAAGCATACAGGTGTGAAGCCTCGAGTGTTAGGCCCCGTGAATACCCATAATTGCACCTACACTTCAACCGAAGCACAATAATGCTGCTTGGCAGCATAAATAGGTAAAAAAAGAAAAAAAAAACTATGTGTCTTAGGTTTGGTAGTAGTACTTCCCCCTTGATGCTATTCAATCAAAATCAGTCATATTTAACGTCGTCTCAAAACAACAGGGGGGAATTTTAAACATTGACAAAATCCGTAGCCATAAGCCCAATCCTGCTAATTTAAAAAAAAAACTATTGGCGCCATACCATTTTATAACGATTATTGAAATACTCTTTATTGCACACCAAATAAAAATACAATAATGGAAATAAACAACAAATAAAGGTACAATGGGCGGTCTTATCGCTAAAAGCGATCTCTTCCAGACAACCTTTGGATGGACAGGATAAACAAAATCAAAAGACGGCGGTGTAAGAGTACCTACAGACATAAACAGAACCCACAAAATAAAATATACCTATTAATTATACTAATAAACATAAACTTAAATACATACAAATAATATAAGAATAAATAAACTACACTACATAAAGAGGATAAATAACATAAACACTAACTAGCAGTTACGAGACAACGAAAGGAAATGGTTGTATACCTTGACTTTGAAAATAGGAAGAGATTGGGACGACCTTACAGACAAAGGTAAGGCGTTCCACAGTCGCACAGCTTGTACTGTAAAGGAGTCACCATAAAATTGTGAACTATGGATGAGAGTTCGAAGCTGTAGAGCTTCGGAAGAACGAAGGGTTTGAGAGTGTCCCTGATACAGAAACTCGAAACGCTCCTTTAGATAAGAAGGTGAAGTGGGATTATAGAGAATGTTATAAAGAAGTGATACAATATGTGCATTCCGGCGAAGACGTATAGGGAGCCACTTGAGTTTTGCGCGGAATTCTGAGACATGGTCATACTTGCGCAAGTCGAATATGAACCGAATACAAAGGTTTTGAAGGCGCTCAAGTTTACTCATTTGGACTTCGGAAATGTCGAGGTAGCTGGCGTCGGCGTAATCTAAGATAGGGAGTAGAAGGGATTGTGCAAGCGTAATTTTGGTGGCGGTCGGTAAAAAGTTACGAAGTCTACGCAACGAAGCTGAAGAAGCAAACACTTTGCGGCTGATCTCAGCAATACACGGCACCCATGATAGTTTGGTGTCCATGATAATTCCCAAGTTTTTCACCGTCTGACTGATAGCTATTTGTGTTCCATTAAAAAGTACAGGTGGGAGTTGTGCAAAATCTAGCCTAGGAATCATTTTGTGACTACCGATTATGATCACTTGTGTCTTTTTAGGGTTTACCGTAAGACCAAAGGATTTGCTCCAGTCACAAATTCGGTCCAAATCTGAGTTTATTAAACTGATAGCTCCGTTAATGTTGTCAATCGGGGCTTGTGTGTAAATTTGTAAATCATCTGCATACAAGTGGTAGGAAGAAGAAAGATTTTGAGATATTGAATGAATAAAAACACTGAAGAGGAGAGGAGATAAGACGCCGCCTTGGGGGACACCAGCAAGAAGGCTACACCATGAAGAGTAATTATCTTCAATACGGATGCGCTGCCGGCGTCCAAACAAATAACTACGAAACCAGTCAATAGCCGTTGGAGATATGTTAAGAGAGCTTAATACACCCAGAAGTACATATGTCGAAATCGACGTTGTTGAAGGCATTGCTGAAATCAAGTAATGACAGCACTGTCACCTTCCCACTTTCCATTCCAAACCGAATGTCATCGGTTATCTTGACGAGCGCTGTGACTGTGCTATGTCCGGGGCGAAAACCAGATTGGAGAGGATTTAACAGGATATTATTGGATAGGTAGGTACTGAGTTGTTTATGGACAAGGCGTTCAAGGACTTTTGATAGAAAGGGAAGTATGGATATGGGACGGTATTCTGAAAAAGAAGATGGATTGATTGATTGGTTGAAAATACTTTATTGCACTTATAAAACTAGTACAAAGGCAAACTTAATGCTAAAGAACATTCTCTTCCAGTTAACCTTTGGGTATTGGAGATAAAGTTGTGTAGGTAGTGCACAGGAAATGGAACTAATGAAAATTTGCACAGGACTAATAAAAATTGCATAATATAGGTACATAATACATAAATAAACCTACTCAAATACTTTATATGCATAAACTATTTCAAATAATCTATATTTCTATAGTATTTACTAATATTATAAAGAGGAAACATTTGTATTTTTGTACTTTTGTGTGTATGTTTGTAATGAATAAACTCAAAAACTACGGGTCTGATTTTAAAAATTATTTTACCATTGGAAAGCTACATTCACTTTGAGTAACATAGGTTACTTTTTACGCAACTGCGCAAAGGAGGGTAATGTTTTTATTAAAAAACGAGGCGTGCGTAGCTGCGGATTGGTCAGCTAGTAATACATACTTAACAATAGAAGAAGTGATAAGGAAAGATTATGTTGCTCATTGATCATAATTGTTGATATTGTCATAAGCTGACAAATTTTTAATGGTGCTGTCATAGCAACGGCTGACATTGAAAAAATATTATTTTAGTTGAATACCAAGAGGCCATATATTGGCCATATTGCGACGATACCATTGTCCATAATTACTGATAGACTTAAACGGGCATTTATCGCGTATGTACCTTTTTTATTTGATAACCCGACGTTTAGAGACTACCCGCAACCACGGCTGTTGCAATATAGTCGAAACCAGTCAACAACGAGGATAACAAATAAAAAAGGTACAAACGTCATGAATACCCGTTCAAATCAGTAATTATGGACAGTGATCGTGAAAGTTTAAAAATACGATACCATTGTCATAGTGAAGCGATTAGTTTAGTAGAATTAGGTCCCTGTAAAGAATAATCTTTTCTGACGAAAGTTTTTTTTGTTGCGTATAATATTGTAAATAAATGTTGCTGGACATTTCACACAGCGCTATCTAGCCCCAAACTAAGCAGAGCTTGTACTATGAGAACCAGATAACTAATAACAATACTGTATATACATTTTTTGTAAATACATACTTATTTATAATATATAGAGAAACAACCAGACCTGGAACAAATATCTGTAGACCATGCAAACATTTGTTCCGCGGCGGGAATCGAACCCGCAACCTTCTGCGTCTCAGCCGGCTACTCGCCCACTACGCCACGGAGGTCATCGGTCACGTTTATGTCGGAAAGTTATGGCTGAGCGCATCAAAACGCGAAAGGCGTAGCTAAAATCTTGTAAAATTTAGAATGCTTACATTTTAAGGTGATTAAGGTAGAAAATTATTGAGGTACTTGATTGGTAGGTTATACAAACTTTCTTCTACAAACAAACATTGTTATTTTATATTTTGTTTGCATAAACTTACTCACAATAAGGTTTCTCGTAAACTGGATGATCACTAATAAAATAAGAAAACAGGAGGAACAACACGTTTTACGACTGATAAATAAAATATTGCATAAAAATAATATATTGTATGTTGGTTTGTGAACTACCTTTGATCGGTATCTTGTGAGCTTAGAAAGTACCTAACACATTATTTGTTACGAGGATTTTGTAGAAGAGTAAGTAACATGAAGGGTATAAACGAAGAAGAAATTACTCTAGCTAATTAGTTTTAAGCGCCTCGACCACGATATATTAAAATAACGGAGCGCGACTCTCATAGGGCAATCTACGACGTGTATACATTAGCGAGGCTAATCCTAGCTAGCGAGTAGAGTATCACTAGTCTACGTAGACACGCTCGGCTACTCTCGGAAGGCGTCGTGGACGCAGGTACGAGAGCGAGACAAGCGATAGGAATAAAGAGCTCTCGAATTTTCTAGATGCCTTAATCCTTAAGTAGGGCAAGGTCAGCAAATAACGTGTTTTGTATTTAATGTAGAATTCTGCATTGCTTTTAATTACCTTGAAGAATGTCAAAACGTGCTTGGTCAAAAGAAGAGACAATAACAATGATACAAATGTATGAAGGCTTTCCAGAATTATGGAATGTATCTCATAATGATTATAAAGATCGTAACAAAAAAATCATTGTTTAACAATTATTAGTGAAGCATTTAATACAACAGTTGACGAAGTGACCAGAAAAATCCACAAATTACGTTGTCAATTGAATTCAGAAATAAGAAAAATAAAAAAGAAATGTAGTGGTCAAGGTACCCAAAATAATTATGCTATGACTGAGAGTGTATATCGTGACTGAATATCTAGTCTACGAGTACGAGTAGTGTGGTGTACACAGACCAAAATTTCACTATGATAGAGCTACCCTACGATAGGGCAAAAAAATGATATAGGGCGCTCTAATGATCTCTACGTGTACGTAGAAATTAGAGTATAGATTAGATTAGTCTCCAAGCAGTCTAGCTCAATTCTCTCTCCGTGGACGAGGCGCTTTAAGATAACTGTACAGCAGAAATGTCTCAGTATAATTATGCGTATCGTAATAGTAACGTCGCAAAATCAATCAAATTGCACACTCTCATCTTTATCTTTACATAGTATAAAATGAAGTCGCTTCCGCTGTCTGTTCGCTTAGAACTAATAAACTACTCAACGGATTTTAATGCAGTTTCCAGAATTAGATAGAATGATTCAAAAGAAAGGTTTGTATGTATAATACATACATATTTTTGTACAGAAAAGCCGAAACATATATAGGTAATAGGTTGGGGAAAAAGTCTTTTCGCATTATAGTATGTATGAACTTGTTACAAAATCTCTTTGGTTATACTATTTGTATCTGGCTGGTTTTGGTATCATTCAAAGTTTAAATTTTAAAGAACATAATTCCAAATTGAAATTAGGAAAATGCGTGATTTTTATTTGTTTTTCGTACTGTAAAGATGAGTGAATCTATTGAAGATATTCGATACATTTTAAAATTTTACTACAAAAAAGGTAAAAATATAACACAAGCCGCGAAAAAAAATTGCGATGTTTGTGGACCTAGTGCAGTGTCTGTGAAAGTAGCACAAATATTTTGGATTAAGCGTTTTCAATCCGGAAATTTTGATGTCATAGATGCACGTCGCTCTGGTCGCCCTATTACGGATAAAATTGATGCCATTTTTGAAAAAGTGATCGGCATATCAGTAGTTACGACGTAGCTGAAGAACTGGGAATTGACCACAAAACAGTTTTGGCGAGCTCACTGAAAGAAACCTAATGAACCGTGTAATCATTTGTGATTCTTTATTACCACGTAATGAAACCGAACCATTTTTGAAGAAGCTGATAACTGGTAATGAAAAGTGGATCACGAACGACAAGAACGTGTGAAAAAGGTCGTGGTCAAAGGCCGGTCAGGCTTCACAGACTGTGGCGAAACCCGGGTTAACTCGCAACAAGGTGATGCTGTGTGTGTGGTGGCATTGGAAGGGCATTATTCATTATAGCTGTTATCACCTGGCAAAACCATTGATTTTGAACTCTACTGCAAACGACTGATGAGATTAAAGCAAGAAGTTGAGAGAAAGCGGCCGAAATTAATCAACAGAAGGGGTGAGGTTTTTCATCATAATAACGCTAGACATCACACATCTTTAGCCACTCAGCAAAAATTAAGAGAGTTTGGCTGGGAGGTGTTAATGCATCCGCCGTATAGTCCTAAACTTGCACCTTCAGATTTCCACCTGTTTCGGTCTCTTCAGAATTCTTTAGGCAGTGTCAGGTTAACATCACGAGAGGATTGCCAAAACTACTTGTCGCGGTATTTTGATCAGAAGCCCCAAAATTTCTATAGCAATGGGATCATGTCCTTACCTACTAGATGGCAAAAAGTTGTCGAATAAAATGTTACCTACATACTTTAGTTAAATGTAAATGAACTATATTAAAAAATAATTTGAATTTTCTTAAAAAATTCGAAGAAACTTTTTCCCCAACCTAATATTTTGTTGCGCTTAAGAGTTGACTATATACCTCAGCCCAAACTGAATTTCACCCCCGCTTCTCCGCGCGCCGCTGCACGTCCTATCTTGCCATGGTTTATATGTTTGCCGGTTTTTTTATCATTGAGTCCCTTCATTTTCTTGTTGTGCTTATTGCTCATTACTGCGTCTTTACAAAAACTATCTTAATATAAATTCTACCTAAGAATTACGTGATTACGTGAATTTCGTTTGGAGTGACAAGCGTCACGGGTACCCCGTCTGAAAGCCGAGGCCAGACTTAATCGCGGACCGGGCATCCGATACGAATGGTTTCATTAGTGCAAAAGTTAGTTATCTTCATTTTATGTTAAAATTAAAAAGTATTTTAAAAATTTAAAACATATGTGCACTTATTCATGTTTTGTAGAATTTATGTAGAAAGTTTCAAGATCTAAATTGAAGTATTCATCGCATAAGAACGGTTTTAAGAAAAATTTGGAGTCATCTTTGGATTTTTTTCGATCGAGGAAATTTTACGGAACCGTGTTTTCACAACACAGACGTTCTAGCACGTTTCCTTAACTATAACATATATGAATTACAAATTGAAAGCACAAAATTTGTTGAACAAAACATTGTTTCTTAATAAGCAATCAATTGTCTCCCCAGGTATAGTGCGCCCTTAAATCGTAAACGCTGGCTAAACCTTACGAAATCAAATTAATGTATTACGGAATTGTATATCTTTAAAATCCTCGCATGCACATCGACAAACACTCACACACACTTACACATACATTCACTGAACATTCCATTAAAAACCATAGTCCGGAGGGAAGTATAGGTATGCCATCATACAGGTTCATCCTAGTTTGGGTACATAGGTTTACCATCCTGAATTGTATTATACCAGTAAACCATTGCAATTTTTTGTTTGTGAAATACTGAAGTTTGTTTGCTGAATAAATAAAATATTGTTACTGTTCAAAGATGTATTAGCTGAGTGCGCAGGAGGGTAATGTTTGTGCGCGAAGCCGCGGGCTGGTCAAATCACTTGTTTTATGACATTTTAAATAAGTAAAAGTGATGAATATTTAGATATTTATAAATTAAAGTGTGCAATTTTATTGATTTTGCAAGTGTATTAAGACGTTACTAATTTGATACACATATGTTATTACTGCTGTCTAGTTATCTAGTGAATGTAAAATGATTATTTTTATAGGAATCGTACTACCTTAAGAAAATAACTAGACACTTTGAAGACCTCAATGACTATCTAAAATAACACTTTTAGGGTAGAACTCTACTTTGTTACTGTTAGTTTGCCAGCACAAAGTAGTGTGTTCTATTGTTTACTATGTAAAATAAATAAATATTGCTGGACAAACTAAGCAGAGCTTGTACTATGGGAACCAGATAACTGATAGAATACTTATATACATTTTTTTGTAAATACATACTTTATACTATATAGAAAAACATCCCGACCCGGAACAAATATCTGTAGATCATGCAAACATTTGTTCCGCGGCGGGAATCGAATCCGCTACCTTCTGTAATAAATAAATAATTTGTGTAAAATATTGAATTTGATATTCGATTTGTATCTACAGATTTCAAACCGGAGGAGATCCACGGACCAGAGATCGCTGACAAAGATGGCGCTCTCCTCGATCAACATGACAGCTTCTACTGGACCACGAGGAGTCTGCTGGTGCTGTTTCAGATCATGGGAGTGATGCCTATCATGAGAGTGCCGAAAAGTGAGATCCAACAGATTTAACTAGATTTAACCAATGTAACTTGACAATGTAGTATTAAGTAAGTAAGTTAAAGTGCCTATGTAAACTTAATTATAATTAGGTAAGGTACCTTATATAATTATGGGTAGATTCACTTTTAATTTTACTTTTGCCTTATGATATTAATATAGGTACACACGGCTACTCGTCAAGCTAAACATTTGCAGTATAAGCTGACCTCTCATTCTACGAAAAGTCTACACAATGCGAGGTCAGCTTATACTGGAAATGTATAGCTTGATGTGTAGCCGTGTGTACCTACTTAAGTAATAAGTGCATATTATTATTTATTGTAGTGCCCAGCTAATTATCTATCTATCAAGGCTCATGTTTAACAACTTAATTTTGTACTAAGCACCTGTTCAAAAATCAAACATGAAACAATAAATAAATATGAAAATATAACTGTGCATTTGAGACGGCGCGGTGGAGAAAAACATTATTAAGAGATCCGTAGTTAAGTTGTTTTTGCACGATTTGCGGTACTAACCATCACTTTCATGTCAAATAGATAAGCTGAGAGGATAATATATCGAATTTTTTATACATAAATCACTACACTATACTGGTATAGCAAACTGAATAAATACCAATTCAAAATAGGTCCAATCAGGTCAATAGGTTTCGTCAATGCTATGTCTGTATGTATGTATGTATGTATGTATGTGCCTGACGTCACCTAACCAAAATAAACAAGATGACAATAAATGTATCTCTCGCATTTCATTCTCAGTACAGTAACATTGCCGCGGCATGAAAGCCGCCAAAAATAAATAACAGTGTAGACTAATCATTACCTTAAAAACTTGAACCAAATTGATTCATTGTTTATTTTGCAGACGCTCAAACAACTAAACGGACTACCTTTAACTGGATATCTAAAGCAACTTTATGGGCGTATTTGGTATGGAGCTTGGAATCCATAATCGTATTGAAAGGTAAACTCAACGGTTATTTTATAACATACTAGCTGACCAATCCGCAGCTTCGCGTGCGTAGTTTTTTCATAAACATATTACCCTCCTTCTGCGCAGTTGGGTAAAAAGTAGCCTATGTCACCCGGGGAAAGTGTAGCTTCCCAACAGTGAAAGATTTTTTTTAATCTTTCCAGTAATTTCGGAGCCTTTTCAATACAAACAAATCTTTCCTCTTTATAATATTACAAAGTTTTTTGTAGATATTGATATGTTCTTTAATATTGTAGAACATACTTTTGTTCTATCATTACTAGTTTCCGCAGCGCATGCGACGAAAGACGTTTTAGGGCACTTTTTATACACCTTGGATTACGTTACTTCAGCTTTAGTAAGGATCCCTAATTTTTTCTAGCAATAAATATAGCCTATGTCACTCAAGGTGAATGTAGCTTTCCAATGGTGAAAGAATATTTGAAATCCGACCAGTAGTTTTTGAGTTTATTCATTACAAACATACACACAAAAATACAAAATTTTCCTCGTTATAATATTAGTATAGACAAACACTAATCTATCATTTCGATTTCGCTATTTGTCTACAGAACTCTGACAACTAATCACCCATTTTCTTCTAGTTGGCAAAGAACGTCTTGAAAACTTTCAAAGTAACTCGAACAAACGTTTTGACGAAGTGATCTACAATATCATATTTTTGAGCATCCTAATACCGCACTTTCTACTGCCCATCGCATCGTGGCGTCATGGACCTCAAGTGGCTATTTTCAAGAATATGTGGACTCATTATCAGGTAGCCTTGCATTGCATTTTAAAAATTGGTATTGAAGCAATATTAGATTGATTGAAAGATCTAGCGGAAGCCTGTGCCCAGCAGTGAGACGGGATAGTTAGGATTTTTAGGGTTCCGTAGCCAAAGGGTAAAACGGGACCCTATTACTAAGACTCCGATGTCTGTCTGTCCGTCTATCACCAGGCTGTATCTCATGAACCGCGATAGTTAGACTGTTGAAATTTTCACAGATGGTGTATTTCTGTTGCCGCTATAACAACAAATAACAATTAAAAACAGATTAAAATAAATATTTAGGGGGGCTTCCATACAACACACGAGATTTATTCGCTCGTTTTTGCTCGATATTGATAACGGCAACAGGTAGACGCTTGAGATATTCACATAATATTTATTTAAAATAAATAATTAAATTAAAATAAAATAAAACAATTAAGGGGGGCTCCCACTCCCATACAACGGACATTATTTTTTGCCGTTTTTATAGATAATGGTACGGAACCTTCGTGCGCGAGTCCGACTCGCACTTGGCCCATTTTTTTATATTTGTTGATGAACATACAGGACAACCTTGATGTCTTTCAGAACCACTTGCATGAAAATAGCGAATAAAATTTGAGATACTTGTCTTCTTGATTCGGTCGTATAGAAAGACGAACAGAGGTAGATAAGATAATTCACTTAAGGATATTCTATAATCTTTGTAGTTTGTATGGACAAAATAATCAACTATGGTCTTGATAATTAATTTGCATTTGATATTTATATCTATTCATAGGTTTATTCTGTGTGGAATACATTCCACCCTTTTTTATTAATTTACAAAATTCTAGCCACTATTAAATAATGTGATTGATGATCACAAAAGTTGTAAATTATGATGGATGCAGACAGTTCTAGACCATTCGTCATAACACACTATGAGGGCATTATTTTAGCCATCAGTTATCAGTCTATCAGTTTACAAACACCTTACAAAAGATATTTAGTTAATTTAGAACTTTTCAAACTCGACGCAAAAGTAAGAAGTGTTAAGTTTAGAGGCGGTTTTTTGCCACACACAAACACACACACACCACTATTATTTATTTAGGAATTGTGTGAATCTTAACTTGTATGTAAAGTAATATCAAGTGATCTTGCCTGCCTTGTCTACAAATGAAAAATAAAATCAAAAGTAACTGTAATATTTAATCAGATAATATTATATGTACATATTGTAATGTAATTTATTTTTTGAGTTCCTTTATTAGTTTTTAGTTGACATCTCTGTATGTAGATATAATCAAAAGGAAGAGCACTAAGTGTCAAGCTACAAGTTATTTTGGCAAGTACCTAGGGCGCCATTTATTGTAAACCATGACAGATAAATTATAGA
The DNA here is from genome assembly GCA_918857605.2 of Philereme vetulata. Taxonomy (NCBI): domain Eukaryota; kingdom Metazoa; phylum Arthropoda; class Insecta; order Lepidoptera; family Geometridae; genus Philereme; species Philereme vetulata. The sequence goes on along the minus strand of OU975459.1, from coordinate 8,132,162 downwards.
ATTTTTGTTTTTTTTTGTTTGAAATGGTATTTACGAGGCTGCGTTTGATGGTAGCTGGTGAACGCATTTCTGCCGATCAGGTATTTGAAAATAAAAATAAACGATCAATTTAATTACGCAACGCTCTCTTTCCAGCCGATTACCCAAAATCACGTTTGCACTATTTCTCAACTGGAAATATCTCTAAGCTAAAACAGCACGGTTGCTTTTTTATTTATCAAAATTTGTGACATCAAGGTTCACAGAAACATAATAATTGAAAAACAGTTATTAATCCTTTTTTGAAACAATTTAAGTGTTTCCACATTTTATAACTAACAATGCAGCTAATGACAGCAGCTAAAGATTGCTAGAAGCCGATGGATGCAGGCCGCACGATATCGGTAATACTGAAAATCTATTAATAAAATAATATAAATAAAAATATTTTATTTCAGACAACAATACAGCCCATATCATAAAATAAAATACACACAGCTAATAAAATAAACACAATAATAAAGAATTAAAAACACAATAATAAAATAGAGACTGGGTGAAAAAAAGAAACTGCCATTTTGTGCCAAGGGTGACTAATTGAGGAAATTATTTCCTTCATTAATCACCCTTCGCACGCGGCACTTCCAGAGTGGAGATGTGCAGCACTCAGCCACCGTCCTCAGGATGCTGTTGCAACTGCCCCGAACTCTGCTCATCAGCGATGCCGTTTTTTTGCGCATGATGGCGTGAAAGCCATCAAGCCGTGTGTTAATGGGCATCCCCGATGCACTGCAGTATCGGGGCAGCCGCAACATCATCCGGAAGTTGTTATTATTTTGGATGCGTACGATAAAATCATTTCTATCTCCAGCCTCAAAGGTTTGCTGGAAGAAAACTCTTCTTAGGGTTAAGCTCGTCTTTGTACATGCCCTCTATTTCTGTACTTTTTAATGTATATTCTTGTGTACAATAAAGAATGCGTATAATATCCAATTATCTTTTGGTATGTCGGACCCACAGACTTCCCGTGTAAAAGCTCTGACAGTACGCTTTAAAAAGCGTAACTTTAACTTGTTCAGTACAACGGGAAAATCTACGGGCCAACATGTTACATCGGACCGCCAATGCTCTTCGCTCCTCTAAATCTATGGGAGTGGCCTTTGCTTAACAGAGGATGTTCTATGGTTGATAGTAATAACGATGGTAATATAGACAGTAAGTTTAAGTAAAGTTTCTTATGAAAGGGCTTGCCTGGGGATGTACTACCAACATACCAACATTCTGCCGCATTGCTGTGTTTCGGTTTGAAGGTTATGGTTGCCGGTGACATTGCAGCTGAAAGAAGCTTTATGAGACACCTATATGTCTCAAATTGATAGACGCAGAACAGTGCATCGTAAGGCGCGTTTCTAACTACGAAGCGTGAACTACGAAGCAATTATCTGTTATAGGCGTGCGTTACCACTATACACCGTAAGCTTGTTCCATTTTCAGGAAGTATCAAAAAACGAAAATTAAAATGTTCTATTTCCAGCTGAAATACCTAAAAATCACGGGAACGCCGATTGTTTTCCCCAACCTTTATTCCCTGACGTGGGGTCTGTGCGTCTTCTCCTGGGGCCTCAGCTTTGCCGTGATCCTGTCCCAACACTACCTGCAAGATGACTTCGAGCTGTGGCATTCCTTTGCGTATTACCACATTATAGCTATGCTGGACGGATTCTGTTCTCTTTGGTTAGTATAATGTAGGCTGTTTATTTTTTACTAGCTGACCAACCCGCAGCTTCGCACGCGTAGTTTTTCAATAAAAACATTACCCTCCTTCTGCGCAGTTGGGTAAAAACTAGCCTATGTCACCCGGGGATAGTGTAGCTTCCCAACAATGAAAGAATTTTTTAAATCGGTCCAGTAGTTTCAGAGCCTATTCAATACAAACAAATCTTTCCTCTTTATAATATTAGTATAGACTAGCTGACCAATCCGCAGCTTCGCACGCGTAGTTTTTTAATAAAAGCATTACCCTCCTTCTGCGCAGTTAGATAAAAAGTAGCCTATGTTACCCGGGGATAGTGTAGCTTCCTAACAGTGAAAGAATTTATTAAATTGGTCTAGTAGTTTCAGAGCCTATTCAATACAAACAAATCTTTCCTCTTTATAATATTAGTATAGACTAGCTGTTCAATCCGCAGCTTCGCACGCGTAGTTTTTTAATAAAAGCATTACCCTCCTTCTGCGCAGTTAGATAAAAAGTAGCCTATGTTACCCGGGGATAGTGTAGCTTCCTAACAGTGAAAGAATTTATTAAATTGGTCTAGTAGTTTCAGAGCCTATTCAATACAAACAAACAAACATATCTTTCCTCTATAGTATAGATATAGACTAGCTGACCCGCCATAAAAACATCACTTTCCTCCTGCGCATTCTGCGCATGCGCAGTCGGGTATAAGGTGGCCTATGTTTCAATCCCAATCATAATATAAGTACCAAATTTTATAGAAATCGGTCTAGCAGTTGTAGAGTTAGAAATGGTGTAACTAACCTGTCTTTGTTTTATATATTCACGTGATTGTAATTTTGTAAAGTACTATGAGCAAATGAAAAAAGAAAAAAGATGAAAAAAGAATGAAAAAAGTACTTTTTAATTAAGATTAACATGTCGAGGAAACAGTAATTTTTAATACATACAGAATAGCTGACTCGCGTAAGTCGCTAAAGTAACCTAAGCTGTTGTAGTGTGACCACGCCAGTCGTCGCCAGCCTGATTAGTAGAGTAGTTCACGCAATGTAACGGACAATAAATAGTGCTTCAGTAAATCCACATCAGTTGTTTGCATTTCCTCTGCACCTTGGACTAGGAACCAAAGACTATTGACTAGACACTGCCCAACGTGATACCCGATAGAGGATAGCTAGTAACCCGACAAATGGTGAATAGTTATCCCTAGAATTGGTGATTCATAATTCCAATAGTAACAACAATATAACTGGGGTCTATTTATAAAATCTAATCGATCAGCAATTTTTTTCATTCTTACTACAGCAGTCATGTTATGTGAAGTCTAAGACTACCGTTTAGTTTATTTTTCTAATCCCTTTTCCCCTTTTTAGGGTACTGTAGTCGAATAAGGAAATTTTATAGTTTCGTCATATCCGTCTGTCAGTCTGTCCGGAGTTAAAGTTTCTTAACTCATAGACTATTAGTGCTGTAAAGCTGAAATTTAGTATGACATCTTCCTTTTGAGTGGTCCGACATGTAATACCCAATAAGCACAGTCTGCTCAAAAAATACAGTGTGGTGATTGAAATTTTCCTAACCTAGCATCAGAGTTAGTAAATCGTTTAAACAGCAAGTTATATGCTTTTATAACAAACTCCCAAGTTATAATTACTGATATTTAACAAATTTAAAAACGTAATGAGACTAAATCTTTATAAAAAAAACCTACATTTGTATTTTATGTGATTATTTAGATGATAGAGAAGCTTAAGATTGAAATTTCTCCAACTCGGTCTAAAATTTTACAATTTAGACGTAATTAATTTTCTTTATTGTTATGTAAACCAAAAGAATCAGTACAGAATAACCAGCCTTGTTTCTTCTTTTTTTTCCTGGCTTGGTTGCAAAGGAACAGGCAGTTTTAAAGTGATTTTAATGAATAAAAACATGTTCATGTGGTTTCTTACCGCTGAGTAGTAAAATTGTTCTTACAGGTACATTAACTGCAATGCTTTCGGAACAGCCTCGAAGGGGCTTGCTATGAACCTTCACAAGGCGTTAGAAGCAGAACATCCGGCTTTGAAGCTGGCTCAGTACCGCCATCTATGGGTAGACCTATCACACATGATGCAGCAATTAGGTAAAGAACTATTATTTTATAATTTTTTTTATTAATAATATCGAGTTCTAAAAAAAATAAGATAAATTATTATCCAAATTATTGAGGAAGATAAACAATCATACATTATGAAGTTATTGAATATAGTGCTTGTAATTACGTATATTATACTAGCTGACCAATCCGCAGGTTAAATATTACCCTCTTTCTGCACAGTTGGGTAAAAAGTAGCCTATGTCACCCGGGGTGTTGATTCCCAACAGTAAAAGATTTTTTTAAATCGGTCCAGCAGTTTCGGAGCCTATTCAATACAAACAAACAAACAAACAAATCTTTCCTCTTTATAATAATTAGTATTCATTTATTATATAAGTTTAGCTTCCTAAATATGAACCCATGACATCATCTACGGATTAATCAAATTTTAACCCCATATTTCGCATCTACTTTAACCATAATCATGAAAAAACGAAGAATAACCTTGATAAAGCCCATTTGCATTGGCAAAAAGAGGTCCGTAGGCAAAATCTTCCGAACTATGACAGACTTATGGGTCACATTTTCAGTATTCTGTATAACATTATTATTTTTGTTTGGAGCCTGTACTGTCCTACTGCAGGGCAAATGCCTCCCTTCCTTCCTTCCACTCTACTCTATCATGCGCGTGTGTAGTCCAGTCTTCCATATACGAGTCGAGTTCGTCCTTCCATCGGCATCATGGTCTGCCACGTGGTCGTTTTCTGTATAACATACACTTAAAAAACCTGTACAAAACAGATTATTTGCCATGCACTGCTTTATTTGTAATCTTGAAAATTATTCGATGCCCGACGTAAAACCAAAGTAAAACACTTATCAACTCTACTCAAATTCAAAGTTACTACTCGTACCAAGAATTATCCAATGCTATCAAGAAATATTAATTTTCTAGATAGAAACTACAAGGGCAACATACTAAACATACATGCATACAAAAACAAAATCACCAAAGTTATCATCGAGATATTCGCTCACTTCGCTCGTACGATCAAAAAAACAAATCGGTTTAACATCTAGCCAAATTTTCAAATATGGTAACAAAATTCCGCTGCAGTTCTGCAAGGAGGTTAAGAATTTAGGCCTTTTCATTACCCATAATTTGTCATGGGACCACCATATTACCCAGATTAGTAGGAGGATGTATGGTACCATGCATACTCTGAAACGCCTAAAAAATTTCTTGCCCCAATCTACGAGGTCCACACTGGTTAATGCGTTACTCTTACCCATCCTAGATTATGCAGATGTATGCTATCCCGATGCTACGGAAAAGCAACTGAACAGGTTGGAGCGTCTGCAGAATCTTTGCATTCGCTATATCTACGGCCTACGAAAATATGATCATGTCTCGGTATTTCGTCAGCAGCTAAAATGGCTTGACATCAGAGCTCGTCGAGATGCGCACATGCTATCCCTCTTATATAATATTCTTCGCAACCCTCTATCTCCCAGCTACCTCAGAGAGCGATTTGCATCCGTATCAACTGAGGACAGACCTGTGCGATCGTCTCGTAGTTTCCAACTAATTACTCCACAGCATAACACGGCTACTTACTCTGACTCTTACACCATAACCGCTACTCGTCTCTGGAATAATATGCCACCAAACTATTTCGAGGCTACTTCAGTGGAAGCATTCAGATTGAGAATCTATAGGCACCTTCTCGGTCAAACCGACCAAAAATGAGCAACTTAATATTTCCATAACACTTCTCTTCTATTGTTATGTATGTATTTTAATTCGATATTGGTATAGTTTAGTCTATCATATAAAGTATTTAAGTAGGTTTATTTAAGTAGTATGTACCTATATTATGCTATATTTATTAGTCCTGTGCAAATTTTATTTTTTACCTTTTCTGTGCACTACCTACACATCTTTGTCTACAATACACAAAGGTTATCTGGAAGAGAATGCTCTTTAGCATTAAGTTCGCCTTTGTACTAGTTTTATAAGTGCAATAAAGTATTTTCAATCAAAATCAATCAAAATCACTGAGTTTAAATGGAAGGTAGGTAAAATAAATTCTAGCTAGAAATTACCTGCTACCTATTTTTAGGGTTCCGTATTTCAAAAGGAAAAAACGGAACCCTTATAAGATCACTTCGTTTTCCGTCTGTCTGTCAATACCCTTTATCTCGGGAACGCGTAGATGTATCGAGTTGAAGTTAAAACCATATACTTGAACTTGAAGCTGTGAAAAGATCAAACTACTAAGTTAACGTAAAAAAAACATACTGCCGATTATGCCGCAAAACACGTTTAATTCGACACTATCAAGGGAATTAAAATGTATAGGGTACTTTTCGTTGACCTAGAACTATGAAATTTAGCAAGTAATTCCAATTCAAATTCAAAATATATTTATTCATTTAGGTACATTTACATTGTATGCTTGGGTACACTTGTGAACGTCATTAGGTATACAATTTTTAGAATTATTATTAAAACGTAAGGTTAAATTCATTATTTAATAATTCATCATCATATCAGCCGTAGGACGTCCACTGCTGGACAAAGGTCTCCCTCATTGATCTCCAGGAACTGCGGTTGAAAGCGGCCTGCATCCAACGCCGACCTGCGGTTCTTACCAAGTCGTCTGCCCATCTTGTAGGTGGACATCCTACGCTGCGCTTGCCGGTCCGTGGCCTCCACTCGAGAACCTTCCTGCCCCAACGGCCATCCGTTCTGCGCGCTATATGGCCTGCCCATTGCCACTTCAACGTGCTAATCCGTCGGGCTATGTTGGTGACTTGAGTTCTCCTACGTATCTCCTCATTTCTGATTCGATACCGTAGAGAAATCCCAAATATAGCCCTCTCCATAGCTCGTTGAGCGACTCTGAGCTTATTCATAAGGCCAAAAGTGAAGGACCACGTCTCGGTTCCATATGTCATCACTGGTAACACACACTGATTGAAGACTTTCGTCTTAAAGCACTGAGGTATGTTGGACGAAAAAACGTTGCGAAGTTTCCCAAACGCTGTCCATCCGAGTTGCATTCGACGCTTGACCTCTTTCTCGAAGTTAGACCTACCTAAATGGACTGTTTGTCTTAGGTATACATACGCGTCGACAACTTCAAGAGCCGAGTTCTCAACCATAACTGGGGCAGGCACGACATGGACATTCGACATGATTTTCGTCTTGACCATGTTCATTTTAAGCTCTACCTGTTGGAAGACTCGATTGAGGCCTTCGATCATAGTGCTGAGCTCTTCTATCGACTTTGCCATGACCACAATATTGTCGGCAAACCGAAGGTGAGTAATGTATTCACCGTTAATATTGATGCCCAGTCCTTTCCATTCCAGAAGCTTGAAGGCATCTTCCAAAGCGGTCGTAAACAGTTTCGGAGAGATGACATCTCCCTGTCTTACGCCTCTTTTTAAGGCAATCGCCTTCGAGCTCTGTTCTTGTACTCAGACTGACATAGTGGCGTTTTTATACAAACACTTTAACACTTCGATGTACCGATAGTCAATGCGGCATCGTTGGAGAGACTCAAGCACTGCCCATGTTTCGATCGAATCGAAGGCTTTCTCATAGTCCACAAACGCGAGACAAAGCGGCAAGTTATACTCTTCGGTCTTCTGTATGACTTGCCACAGCGTATGTATGTGGTCTATGGTACTGTAGCCTTTACGGAACCCGGCTTGTTCGGGAGGCTGGAAGTCATCAAACCTGCGTTCGAGATGGTTCGCGATGACCCTCGAAAACAGCTTATAAACATGGCTTAAAAGCGAGATAGGTCTGTAATTCTTAAGCAAAGTGTTGTCACCTTTCTTGAAGAACAGAATTACCACGCCCTCGTTCCATGCTTTTGGCGTCGTACCATCAAGCATGGCGGAATTAAAGAGCTTCTGAAGGACTTTAAGTACAGGTGATCCACCCGCTTTCAGAAGCACTAAAGTGATTTCGTCCTCACCCGGCGCCTTGTCGTTCTTAGGCTGATTTAAGACCATCCTGATCTCATACAGGCTGATGTCCGGAATATCTTCGGTATAATGTCGGGTTAGTTTGGCTCTTGGGTCGTTGGCCGCACTGCAAACAAGTTTAGTGACCGAATCGTAGAGCCGTCCATAGAACCTTTCGACTTCCCTTAACACTTCCGCTTTACTTGACGTTATGCTGCCATCTTCCCTCTTTAGCTTCGTCATGCTCTGTCCAATAGAATTATCTTTTGCGAACACATTGGAGCCTTTATTCCGCTCTATCGTATCTTTAATACGAGATGTATTAAAGGTACGAATATCGTGCCGCAAGGATTTCCGATTTTTTCTATTAAGCTGCCTATGTGACTGAGCATCATCGGGAGATTGCAGTCGCAAAGAACGTCGTTTAGCCATGAGATTAAGGGTGTCATCAGAAAATTTCTGAGGTCTATTGGTACAAGGGGTCTTAAAGAACTGGGACCCCACCATATGGACGGTTTCTACGAAACTGTTATTTATCTCGTCCACTGATGCATCTACTTCTAGACAGTCAAAGCAATTTGTAAGTTCGAGTTGAAAGCTTTCGAGGTTTTGGATATGTGCGCGAGTGGGTCGAAGCGTAGACTTCATCAAACGGGACCTTTCCAGTTTAACGTTCATATTCAATGTAGCTCTATCAATTCGGTGATCACTGCCGGTTTTCAGCCTGTGAATCACAGAGACATCATTGAATATTCGATTCCTGTTGGTCAAGATGAAATCAATCTCATTTCTCGTGGAACCGTTGGGACTCATCCAGGTCCATTTCCTGTGAGGCGGCTTCTGGAAAAAAGAATTCATCATAAAGAATCCTTCTTTCTCCAGAAAATCGGCCAGCCTCTGTCCCCTGGGGTTCCGTTGCCCATATCCAAATTGCCCCACTCTCAACTCATCATCGCTTCTCATGCCTAGTTTTGCATTGAAGTCCCCCATAATAACAATAAAGTGAGTTTTGTTCATATGTATGGCTCTACTGATGTCCTCATACATAGACTCTACTTCTTCATCTGGGTGTGAAGAGGTCGGCGCATATACCTGAACAACCTTCAGCGAATATCGCTTAGATATTCTGAGTGTCAGGTACGCGACCCTGCTCGACACACTGTCGATGGTGATAATGTTGTTGATGAGTGACTTGTGAACGTGAAACCCAACACCACCTTGGGACTGTTGGTCGCCCTCCCGGTAGTAAAGTAGGTTACCAGACTTAAGGGATATCGTGTCCTCGCACTCTCTTCGGACTTCTGATAACCCCAAAATGTCCCAGTGTAATCTACTAATTTCTTCTTCCAGCTCCACAATCTTTTCGTCTGTTCTCAAAGTGCGGATGTTGTGTGTTACCAGAGCCAGTGGTCGTCGTAGGATTTGGTAGCCGATCGTCTCCCGGGGATTCTTAGCACCCCTGGCTCCGCCGTTACCGTGACTGCTACCGTAGCCAGGATTAGCGGGGCCGCCGGGGACTCGGGGCCTGGTTTTATGTTGTAAATCCATGAGAGGTTGTTGCCATACTCGCCACGCTTGGCAGGCGGGTTGGCGAGCGCAGTATAGGTATTGAAAACACGAAAAGACGCTGCTGCCCATCTTTCGGAGGTATCCCTTAGCAGACTCCTACTGCATCCACGGGCAAGAGCGGAGGGGCAACATTCTATAGCCGGAGCCCCACGGCGGTTTACACGGCAACAATTTAATAATTAATTAAAATCAACTAATTAATTTCTTAAAAATTATAAATAATAAACATAATTAAAAATAATTTTAATTTCTAAAATATTTTATTATACTAAAAGTACACAGAAAAACCTGAAATTTATACTTTATTAATTAAATCATAAAAAAGTATAGTCTTTATTTAGAGTATGTAATAAACTATCGAATCTGTTGGTACAAATTTGTACGGTACCCTCGGTGGGCGAGTCCGACTTGCACTTGTCCGGTTTAAGTGTTGTTTTTGTTTTTCTTCTTATAAGCGTGTCAATAGTTCTACTCATATTTTATTAGATAAGTAGTAGGCTACATTGAAAACGTCAGTATGAATTAGCCAGTGTGTGAGTAAAATGCAAGTTCTGTGCCTTCTGCCCGATTATTCTCAGCAATTTTTTCGTCAAAGCAAAAGAAGCATGGCAACGTTTTAGTAAACAAATTCTTGGTTCGGAAAGGAGCGCTTTAGGCACTTGTCTCACCCGCCGCGAGAAGCGATTAGAGCCAGAAACTAGAAAGGAGTTGGCGAGCAGCGAGAAGCGAGTGTGTAGTTCCTATAGTTGTCTCGCTGGGCTATAAAGCGAGTGAGCGAGTGCGCCGGACGATACTCATCATCTCACGGCGTGTGTTCTGACCTCCAAGCGAGCATCGCTGAGCGTGTATCGCTGAGCGAGTGTTGAAGTCGCTGCGACAATATAGTGGAGGGCGAGTTCTCGCCGTCAGTGTGAACGGCCAGCAATCAACTATTAATATACGTGTCTCGTTTACTGACACGAAATCTATATCTTTTGTTCGTTTCTTAAGCGAGAAAATAGTTGATAGCTAATCGCTTACTCGCCGGCGTGAGACAAGTGCCTTAAAGTGACTCTGTCAACAGCAGTAGCTTTACGCTGCTACGCGGCTACGCACTCGTAGCCGCGTAGCAGCGCACATTGTGACGTAGCGCCTGTCACCGTGACAAGGTAAATTCTATCTGTCATTGACAGTTTTCCTAAAGACCTAGGGTAAAGGGGATGGTTAAGAACAGATAAGTTGTTTATAGAAAGAGATGGAGTCCTGTGGCAATACTTAAATAAGTAGGTATTAGTCCATCATGAGCTTTATAAAGACAAGAATGTAGATTGTGATGGGAGTGCATGAAGCAAAAAAGATAATTTGTGATCCTAACCTAGCTTTGCAGGAAATAGCTAAAAAAGTATGCACTCTCGTACTTACTTTTTTAAACCACTAGTGGACCCGCCGAACTTCGTACCGCCTTGACATGCATATAACGCGGGCTGTCAATATACGTCACCCTGGTAGAATTGTCAATTGTTGTCCCCGGCCATCATTATGTATGAGAAAATGAATGACTTCCACAAATAATTCAATACCAAAATTAGCCAAATCGCTCCACCCGTTCTTGAGTTTTAGCGAGACTAACGAACAGCAATTCATTTTTATATATATATAGACAATATCTCGGGATAACTCCGACCGAAGTATCTGTTTCAAACAATATTAATTTTTTTTACATCCTCTTTGACGATATTTGTAGCACGCATTCTGTCAATTCTATGTCAAACGTCATAAGGTTACATTATAAAAGCGCTAAGGTTAGATTATAAATATTTTATATGGTGGTAAGGTATTATTAAATTTTCTAATTTTGCGCGTAATTTTCTTAATTTTTTCTTTCTGAAGAACCTTCTCCTGACAATAAGAAATACAACAAATAAAGAATTACGAAATCGGTCCCGCCGTTCACGCGTGATGGCGTGACCAAGGGAAATAGGGATTCATTTTTATATATAGAGATTAGGGACGTCATTGTGTACTTGGTTACGTTGTAACAGTATGGTTTAGATAATAGATATAAATGAAACTAGATATGTTTTCAATACATACATATACTGATAAAAACAAGAGAAGTCGGTAGAGCGAGTAGGTTCGTTAGATTCTATTTCTTATACATGTGGCAAGATAAACAGAGGTTAATCACAAATGACTTGGTTTAACGATGAATATATACTTAGATTAGAGATTACAGCTAACAGATTTATAGATTATAGATTTTACAGTGAAGGTAGTACAGACAGACGCTGGATTGAAGAGCTTAGAATATTAGGGCTTATAGCCTATAGTACAGCAATTACAGAATGTTGAGCATCTGGTATACCAGATTTGTCTTAGTTTAAAGAAGTGGACGCCATCTGACGTAAGCGTCAGAAAAGAGAGAGGAAGATTACTTGGGTTCGACCCGGATAAAATAATGGAATAGATACACCTAGTGTTATTTTCGTCGGACGTCCCTGGCGTCTGCTCGGAGAGATGGAGTGGGTTTGAGCCGGGTGGTAGACCTCGTGGGCAGGCGTGGTCTCTAGCGTTTGTCAAGGCAGCTAGCAGGACGCTTGGCGAACGAGCTCGTGGCGGTAGGCTTGGTGTGAAAGCGTGGTCACAGCCAGCAGGGTGACTGCAGAATCACAACGCTTCTCGACGGCTCCGGTGGCAGGTTTTGACGGGCGTCAGGTGTAGATATCGAGAAGTAATCGGAGAAACCAGCAGCGAAGAACGTGAAAGACTTCCCGACTTGGAAGTTAACTGCACGAATTTACAATAAAAAGTCACGGGAATTACTGTCCAGAGAATAAATTTGTAGCACGTTGATAAGAAGTTTTACTGTTGAGTCCAGGCGTGGAAAAGAGAATCAGCACAGACGATACTGTCCTTTTATACCCGATAAAAATCTACCGGCCTTTAACAATTATTAAAATCGAATTTGTTCCAAAACGTTCTAGAAATAGATGATGCAATCACTTTTGGTGATACCATATAGCAAAATCTGACACATCCAGTGTCACTTAAGATAAAGATTGATGTTCCTATCAGTTTTGCTTCAGTCAAAGACACTAATAGAATTCGGCCTTTTATTATTTAAGATTTTATTTTTATTTTGTTTCTAATAAGAAAAGGATTATTTAATTTAGGAAATAAAGATGTTTTAATAATTAAAATTGATTATCAATCAATAAAAATAAGTAGTGGATTTCTACAGGATACATGCAACGCCATCTGCGGTAAACTTGGCGAACTGTGTTGAGAAGACGCTTGGATTTTGGTATTTAAATCGAGTGTTTGGGCAGTGAGTACGCCGTCGTGCCGCTAGATGTCGTGGTCTGTTGTTTGTTTATCAGTGTAATGGTATATTGTTTTTTTGTTTATTAGTGTAAATGTTAAGTTAAATGAAGGATGTAACGTGTCATAAAATTGTCACATTACAACGTCATATATGCTAGGTCTATATTGACATATTTATTAAGTAGGTGGTAGCTCAATCATATCTATACTAACATGACAGATATATAATTTACTACTGACAACCGTTAACAAATGGTTTACTCGTATAACTTATACTATTAATTCGAAAGCCTCTCTGTCTGTTTGTTACGTGTACACGACTTTTCTTCATCGTTCGGAGCATCTTCAAAATTACCATGAATTTACCAATCTATGCAAAGATATCTTCAGTTTATCGCGTATGTACCTTTTTTATTTGTTATCCCGACGTTTCGGCTGTGTTGCAACAGTTATGGTCTCGGGCTTAGCTGACTCAGTCAGCCGAAACGTCGGGATAACAAATAAAAAAGGTACATACGCGATAAACACCCTTTTTAATCAATAATTATGTACAGTGATCGCGAAAGTTTGAAAAATACTATATTTTCAGTTCACTCAAATCAAACTCTTTGTACACATCATGTTTTAACAATTTGTTGCGAATACAAGATACGTAAAACCGTAGGTAATCCAATGTCGCAAAATATTATTTAAATGTAGCCGTTTAGCGAAGAATCCATTCGTGCCAACTGTTAACTGCTAAGGCATGTTTACACGATCGGGAGTGACAGTGGACACCACTCCTATTGTGGTACTAGTTTACATGATTAGTCTTTAGTTTATGGAATACTAGCTGACCTCGCAAACATTGTTCTGTCGTATGAATTATCAAAGAAATCAAATGAAGAATGAAATGTCAAAGGGACACGACACTTTATGTAAATGACTTCACGTCAATGAACGACGACGACAGTTAAATTATATGAAACTTACAACCCCTATTTCACCCCCTTCAAAATTATTTTTTGCAATAAAAGATAGCCTATGTCTTCCGCAGGATATTATCTATCTTCTTGCCAAATTTCATTACGATCTGTTCAGCCGTTCAGTCGTGAAAAGGTAACAAACAAACAAACTTACAAACAAATAAACTAAGAAACAAACAGAGTTACTTTCGCATTTATAATATTAGTATGGATAGATAAGTTTCTCCGGCACAAACCATAATAAATGATAATAATAATAAATATTGCTGGACATTTCACACAGCGCTATCTAGCCCTAAACTAAGCAGAGCTTGTACTATGGGAACCAGCTATCTGATAGAATACTTAAATACTTTTTTTTGTAAATACATACTTAGTATAAATAGAAAAACAACCAAATCCAGATCAAATATCTGTAGATCATGCAAACATTTGTTCTGCGGCGGGAATCGAACCCACTACCTCCTGCGTCTCAGCCAGCTGTTCGCCCACAGCGCCACGGAGGTCGTATAATAAGATAGGATAATGATTTTTGATATTGCATATACTCGTCATAGGCTAACGAAACTGTTCCATTTGACAAAACGCGACAGTGCTGCGACTAACCAACATTGAGCTATGATGTGCTTAACTAAACTAACTTTAGTGTTGTTGCTAGAAACAATTTTGAGCTGTGCGAGTAGCTGGTGTGCTGTGGGACTGAGTCAGTACAGATCATTAGTAGTTCTATGCGACATGCATGCGCACAAGTGCGAGAAAGCGGGTGAGCAGTGCAGTCAGCACGTATCGCGTAATGCCTGCTATGTTTTAAGCAAAGTGCAGCAATACAAGACGCTGCGCTAGACGTTTGGTTGGTTTCCTCATTATAATCTATGAGGATCAAATTGGCTAAATATAGCATAGCACAGCATAGTACAGCATAGCACAGCATAGCGCATCATAGCACAGCATAGCGCAGCATAGCACAGCATAGAGCAGCATTGCTTAATGTTGATAGTTGTATGTAGATATGTTTAGTCACGTTCAATGGTGAAATTATTACTCTAATTGTGATTATTTTGCGTGGGATATTCCTGTAATTTTTATTAAATAACCTTAATCTTTATCTTCTGGTACACACGGCTACACATCAAGCTATATATTCTAGTATAAGCTGACCTCGCATTGTGTGTAGGCTTTTCGTATGAGAGGTCAGCTTATACTGGAAATGTATAGCTTGATGTGTAGTCGTGTGTACTTTGTGTTCTTATTACCCATCTACTTACCTAACTACTTATTTAAACCAGAACTCCAGGCTAATTATTGTAGTTCCCGTTAGTTATTAGTTATTTTTTGTTCGACATACAAAAATTTAACACAAAAGAAAAACTTTTGTGTTTAAATTTTGTGTGTCGGTCGCTAAATGAAATGTTTTAATTTATTCTTCATAGACAAAATATCAGATTTTTAAAGCAGGTAAGTACATTCAGATTTTTTAATCTGATATAATTAATATAATTTTGCTGTCCATTTGTTTTAAAAATGTGATATTTTAATGCACAAACACAAAACGTGCAAACTAATGAAATAAATATAGAGAAAAAGATATTGTGTTCAAACCTTTACTGGAGGGGGTAAACAACGAGGCAATATAGCAATTTTCACCATACGCCACCGCTCCGTATCAACACCATCCTATGGCAAATTGGAGGAAAAATGTAAGGATATTTTCATGAAAATCTCACCAAGAGATAACAGTGGCATTGTCTTACTAATACGTATAGGTATGTATATCCATACTTGTGAATGATTAAATTCAGCTTAAATTCCACGTCGCAATACGATGATACGCGTATAACGCGTACGAGAACGGTGTTCTGCAATAAAATCTTGCCCTACAATGTACTGCCCTGCGTCCATCAACTTGAGGCATTCAGGTGTAAAGCCTCATGTGCCTGTTAATTCATCGACTAGTATTCCCTTCAAACCAAATCACACCAATGCTGCTTGGCGGTAGAATAGGTATGGTGGTAGTATTTCCCTGGGCGAGCCTTTTTATGAGTAACTAACAGTATTAGGTACTCTTAAAAGGTGTACGTGTAAGTGGTACCTCTTAATAGGTACCTACCTACTTATGCACCTATTTGTTTGCCTGGTTTTCTCAGAAGGCCTTAATAGTGCCTTCCTTTCATGGCTTTAAAAGGTCTTTGTATTTATTAGCGTTTTCCAAGAAGACAATAGTTAATGACACGTCTAATATTTCCAAGAACGGGAAACTTCTACCTACAGATTTGCGAAATTGTAACTTTTTAAATTAACTTTCGGAAAATGAGGACAAGCTGAAATTGGCGTGTTTATTTTTACGCTAAAAATATTTAAAAATTTTACTATCTTAAGCAAATCCCGCAAACTTTCGATGTTGAAAGATTTTCTTTAATATTCCTGCCTTGCTCTGGTTTCGACCTAGATTTATACCAAAAGCATTGATAAAACGATAGTGGTACCCACAATAAAATCCAGATTTGTAGGTCTGATTAAGCGGACACACAAATAAACAAATTGAAGCTTTGTTTTATGCTTCGTAGATAGTAGTAATATTCTTTGTTGTGATTATGTCTGGTAGCGGTTCGTTCGTCGATGAATCCACGTTATTTTAAAATGAACCTTGTGGCTCATGACAAAAGGATTGAATATGGCTTGTCTAGAATATTCATATTGAGACTGATATTTTCTTGTTTATTTTTTCAGGTAGAGCATACTCCAATATGTACGGTATCTACTGCATGGTTATTTTCTTCACCACCACAATCTCTTTATACGGAGTGTTATCAGAGGTGTTGGAACGAGGACTCAGTTACAAGGAGTTGGGTCTGTTTGTGATAGTGGGGTACTTCATGACTCTGCTTTTCATCATCTGCAATGAGGCTTATCATGCTTCCAGAAAGGTGAGTATTCACCACCATCCTGCCACCATAAAACCGCTGCAGAGAGTTCATTGGTGACACAAGATAAGTAATGAATGAATGAATGAAATACTCTTTATTGCACACCAAACAAAAATACTGTAATAATGGAAATAACCAATAAATAAAGGTACAATGGGCGGTCTTATCGCTAAAATCGATTTCTTCCAGACAACCTTTGGATGGACAGGATAAACAAAAACAAAAGACGGCGGTGTAAGAGTACAGACATAAACACAACCTACAAAATAAAATATATCTATTGATTATAATTATAAACATAAACTTAAATACATATACCTATATACCAACAATATATAAATAAACTTGAGTAAATTGATTGTCTGGACTAGACTGATAGAAAAACTTGAGAATACTATTATGAATTTATTTTACTAAGTATCTGGTAACATTTACTATTAGATAGGTAAAAAACTAAGCCACTATAGACCCATTTTAAAACTTAGACTATAATTAGGTTAATTGACTGAAATGATGTTAAAATAAATTAATTTGCATGTTTTTTTTTTAAATTCAAATAAGGAATCACACATAGTGCTATTGGTATGTCCAAAGTGCTATTTTTGGTTTTATAATTAATTTATATAGCGTTAGTAAAAAGTTTAAAAATAAACACTTTATAATGCTTGTGTACCAATGTAGGGAACGACAATGGATAAGTTAAGGAATAAGTATATTAGAGGAAGTTTGAAAGTAGCGCCAGTGATAGAAAAGTTGAGGAGTAGGCTAGCATGGCATGTCATGCGGAGGGAAGAAAATCATGTGACTTGAAGAGTGTTAGATAATATGAATGTGGATGGATATAGAAGAAGAGATGGATGGACTGTGTGAAGAAAGATATTGGTTAAGAAAAAGTAACAACGGAGATGGCGGCTGATAGAGAGGTATGTAAGAAAAATATATGTTGTGCCGACCCCACGTAATGGAAAGTAATAAAGGGGCAGAAAGAAGAGAAGAATGTTTGTGTTCCAAAACATTGTTCTAGTACACACGGCTACACATCTAGCTATACATTTCCAGCATAAGCTGATCTCGCAATGTGTAGGCTTTACGTAGAATGAGAGGTCAGCTTATACTGGAAATGAATAGCTTAATGTGTAGCCGTGTGTACAAATATTTCATTGCGATTTTTTCTAACATTTTCTGAAGTACAGTATTGTAAACAAGCACAGACTCAAAGCATTTGGAAGGAGTGAAAGCCGTGGCACTACGCCCAGCAGTGGACATATAAAGACTAAAAAAAATCTACAGTTAAGTTTTTAATTTTGCGTAGCAATATTAGCAAACATCGAACTCTAAAAAAACACATTCTGTTTTGCATTTTTACATTTTCTCGTTATTATTTCAGGTTGGATTGGAGTTTCAAACGCGTCTTCTGAACGTAAACCTGGGAGCAATCGACCGAAGCACTCAACGCGAAGTGGAGATGTTTTTAGTGGCCATATCTAAGAACCCGCCCATCATGAACCTGGATGGCTTCACTAATATCAACCGGGAGCTGTTTACGGCTGTAAGTTTTACATTTTAACTAAGAAGTACATTTTAACTAGTAGTAGCGTTCTTTGTAAAAAAAACTCGCCCGGGGAAGTACTACCACATTGCTGCAGTATTTTTGTCTGAAGAGTTTAGGTACCGGTGAAATCGCAGTCACATGAGGCTTTACACCCGTATGCCTCAAGATAAAGGACGTCAGATAAGGAGGTCATTGCATCATTAGGGTACGTTCCTAAAGTAGACCTGAAATGCTTTATTTTAGGACGGTTACCATTTAACATCATGTGGGCCATTTTGCACAAGAAATAAAATAAATAATTCTAAAAATTAATCAAAATAACCTTAAAAACAATACCTAAGACTATATTTTCACTTGTATTATCATCATCATTACATTATCACCTTGTACTAACACCTTTATTATGCGCACCGCCAAGGAGTGGAACGCCTTGCCTGATTCTGTGTTTCCTGATAACTGCAACCTAGGGGTCTTCAAGTCGCAAGTGAATAGGTTTCTTCTAGGCAAGCGTGTACCATCGTATACTAAATAATCGCTTACCATCAGGCGAGATCGTGGTCAAAGGCTAGCCTATAACTCATAAAAAAATCATCACCATATCAACGTTCGGAACAAAATAAACTCATAGCACTAATAGTTCATAGTTCATTTATTGATAACACAAAAGTTACACGTCATTTGCATTGTTAACAATGGAATACAGAATTAAATAAAGATATTAAAACCAGTATATTAAATAGTATCGTATTATAGGGTTGAAGACTCAAAAAAGTCATCAATTCTATAATACGACTGTACAATAAGCCATTTTTTTAATTTACGCGTAAAGAACTGCGCTGATTGTGCATTAACAATGTACATTGGTAAGCAATTGTAGACGGCTGGCCCCAACACATGTACTAGCTTCGACGTTTTGGTAAGGCGCCTCGGCACGGCCCTCAGCTTTTGGGCATTCCGTGTCATATACCTATGACAATCACCGAGTCTCGAGTACTCGCTTAAGTGATTTCGTGCATAGGTAGCGGCACGAAAGATGACAAGGGCTGGGACTGTCATGATCCTTAGCGAACGAAAGATCGGACGAGCGGGAGTGTCCCAAGCTACTCGTGCTATGGCGCGTACTGCTCTCTTCTGCATTCTGAACACTCGCTCCCAGTCAGCCGCTCTGCCCCAGAGCTCAACACCGTATTGGAGTAGGGAGTGAACTGAAGCAAAGTAGCAACTCCTAGTCATGTTGGTTTCTAGTGTAATTCCCGAACACTCCGACCCGATGAAAACCTCTTTCTCAAAACCCCGATGCATTGAACTAGTTTCTATGCAAACTCGTTATCGTTATCTATATCGTTAGTATATTACCAAACACCCTGTATTAGAATAGATTAAAAAAGCACGATTGCACTTTTAAAATAATACACAGGTAAACTTAATGTTAATTATCATTTTGTTCCAGCAAACATTTTTGTATTTGATTGAGTGTTTTACATTTAGTCTGTGAACGGTTTCAATAAGATATTTTATTTGTTTTTAGAATATTTCCTTCATGTCTACGTACCTGATTGTGCTGATGCAGTTTAAGCTGACCCTGCTACGTCAGAGCGCGCGGAAGGCAGTCAAGGGCATATACAGAGCCATTTTTAACAACACCTTCACTACCGCCATGATGGGCGATGATGACGATGATGATATTGAGGAGTGAGCCTTTAATTGTGCGTGATAGAATATAACATGTATGCAGTAGGTATACAATGTGTTTTGTTATGTATGACAATACAATAAAACACGGGTAGGGCTAACATGTATTTTAATTGCTCATGTACATTTAGGTTAAATGACGACCTCCATGGTGCAGTGGGCGAATAGCCGGCTGAGGCTCAGAAGGTAGCGAGTTCGATTACCGCAGCGGAACAAATCTTTACATGATCTGCAGATATTTGTTCTAGGTCTGGGTGTTATTCTATATATTATAAGTATGTATTTACAAAAAAAATATAATATATGTAAGTATTCTCCCTAGTAGCATTTGAGGTTGGCATTTTATAAGGCCTCCGTATACTGCTCGGTTCGACAACGGTCAGGTTTGGCCGTCGAAATTTAGTAATCCCAACAAAGTTATCCAACGCTGGTCCAACTGTGTTTTATAATCTGTTTTTGATATTCTTTTGAGGGTTATTTGTATGTTTTACAACAAAAGGCCAACAATTTTTATAACTTTTATATAGGTGGACCAACGTGTAATTCATGTAATGAGGATTCGTAGTGCTGATGTAAAATTCACAACGTTAGCCCAACCGCTGTTGTTTTATGTTTGCCCATCTCTTACTATATAACGATGGTCCAACGTGTAAATGTAGCTGTAGTGCTGATGTACGATTCACAACGTTAGCCTAATCGCTATTATTTTATGTTTGCCCATCTCTTACTATATAACGATGGTCCAACATGTAAATGTAGCTGTAGTGCTGATGTACGATTCACAACGTTAGCCTAACCGCTATTGTTTTATGTTTGCCCATCTCTTACTATATAACGATGGTCCAACGTGTAAATGTAGCTGTAGTGCTGATGTACGATTCACAACGTTAGCCTAACCGCTATTATTTTATGTTTGCCCATCTCTTACTATATAACGATGGTCCAACGTGTAAATGTAGCTGTAGTGCTGATGTACGATTCACAACGTTAGCCTAACCGCTATTATTTTATGTTTGCCCATCTCTTACTACATAACGATGGTCCAACGTGTAAATGTAGCTGTAGTGCTGATGTACGATTCACAACGTTAGCCTAACCGCTATTGTTTTATGTTTGCCCATCTCTTACTATATAACGATGGTCCAACGTGTAAATGTAGCTGTAGTGCTGATGTACGATTCACAACGTTACCCTACCCGCTATTATTTTATGTTTTCCCATCTCTTACTATATAACGATGGTCCAACGTGTAAATGTAGCTGTAGTGCTGATGTACGATTCACAACGTTAGCCTAACCGCTATTATTTTATGTTTGCCCATCTCTTACTATATAACGATGGTCCAACGTGTAAATGTAGCTGTAGTGCTGATGTACGATTCACAACGTTAGCCTAACCGCTATTATTTTATGTTTGCCCATCTCTTACTATATAACGATGGTCCAACGTGTAAATGTAGCTGTAGTGCTGATGTACGATTCACAACGTTAGCCTAACCGCTATTGTTTTATGTTTGCCCATCTCTTACTATATAACGATGGTCCAACGTGTAAATGTAGCTGTAGTGCTGATGTACGATTCACAACGTTACCCTACCCGCTATTATTTTATGTTTTCCCATCTCTTACTATATAACGATGGTACAACGTGTAAATGTAGCTGTAGTGCTGATGTACGATTCACAACGTTAGCCTAACCGCTATTATTTTATGTTTGCCCATCTCTTACTATATAACGATGGTCCAACGTGTACATGTAGCTGTAGTGCTGATGTACGATTCACAACGTTAGCCTAACCGCTATTATTTTATGTTTGCCCATCTCTTACTATATAACGATGGTCCAACGTGTAAATGTAGCTGTAGTGCTGATGTACGATTCACAACGTTAGCCTAACCGCTATTATTTTATGTTTGCCCATCTCTTACTATATAACGATGGTACAACGTGTAAATGTAGCTGTAGTGCTGATGTACGATTCACAACGTTAGCCTAACCGCTATTATTTTATGTTTGCCCATCTCTTACTATATAACGATGGTCCAACGTGTAAATGTAGCTGTAGTGCTGATGTACGATTCACAACGTTAGCCTAACCGCTATTATTTTATGTTTGCCCATCTCTTACTATATAACGATGGTCCAACGTGTAAATGTAGCTGTAGTGCTGATGTACGATTCACTACGTTAGCCTAACCGCTATTATTTTATGTTTGCCCATCTCTTACTATATAACGATGGTCCAACGTGTAAATGTAGCTGTAGTGCTGATGTACGATTCACAACGTTAGCCTAACCGCTATTATTTTATGTTTGCCCATCTCTTACTATATAACCGTATATATTCCGTTTAGGACGCACACCTGACTAGACGTGGTTACATATGCCTTTGCGACATATATTTAAAATAACAATTTTAGTTAAATATTCGGTGCAAGAAACAGGACATCATAAAGGAGTAAGTGATAAGCCGGCGACTTTTTAATATCTCCTCGAGAGCTGATCGCCTGGTACATCGTGCAACGTGAGTCACTTCTTTCATTCACTCGACTGGGTGTGGGTACATTATTCGAGATCGCTCTGTTTCTGCCACAAGCGCTGCACTGCATTGCGCTTTTATGTGTGGGCGAGGCTAACACTACCACAGCCTTGCTTGTGTGCGTGCACTCACGAACCTTTTCTTCAACAACAGTAAAATATACTTGCCTCCCACATTAATCATGCCGAAAGTCTTGCGCTCGCCGACCCATGGTTCTAACTCCGATTCGGACATTGCTAAATCTGTTAAAGAGGGCATGCTTACTCGAAAAGACAGACGCAGACAAATCCCGGACAGTGCTGAGGACATCGACTCAATCTCAGCTTTTCGGCGGGAGATGAGAGAACTTTTTGAATCGCTGCGAACCAGTCAGTCAGCTAGACTTGACCAACTTGATGACCGCCTATCAGAACTTAGTTCTAAAATATGTACTGTGCAAGGCTCCAACAATGAAATTGAAAAAGCTGTTGATATTGTTTCTGGAAAACTCTCGTCAATTGAGTCCACAATCAGTAAGTTGGAAGCAGATCGTAAGGGGTTATGCTTACAAGTAGCAGTACTTGACGAAAAATGTGACTCGATGGAGCGCAATGTCAGAAAGACATGCGTTGAAATTAGAAACGTGCCCAAGAGGCCTAATGAAAAGAGACAAGACCTTTATAACTCCGTAAAAACACTTATGGCTCACCTCGATTTAAAAGCGGAGCTTAATGATATCCGTGACGTTTACCGTCTTCCAATAAAAGCCTCAAAAGACACTAGTACAGTCATTGTTGAATACACCAACACGCTATTCAAGAGCTACGTGCTCGGGGCGGTTAAGAAGTTTAATAAAAACAACATGAGTGGCCAGCTCAATTCATCCCATCTAGGGATGGCAGGCACAACTAACGCGGTGTACCTGTCAGAATACCTCACTGCCAAATCCAAAAGGCTATACTACTTGACCCGAGATTTTGCGAAGACTGAGAAATACGCATACTGCTGGTCTTCCAATGGCAAAATGTACCTACGCAAGAAAGAAGGAGATCGCTATATCCTGATCAAAAATGAAGAGCAACTGGATGGACTCAGGGCAGTCAACTGACTATGTTTTTACATAACACTTCACTACCCTAGCAAAGGTATATTAGTAATTATAGTTATTAAGATATATAAACTAGTATTACGTCATTCGTACTGTTGCATGGTTAAAGTTATTAATAATATGTTATATTTTTTCATTAAATTTTGTTGTATGACTAAGTCTAATCGTAGACTTGACCGTAATATCTCTCCATATGCTAATGCTATTACTTTAAAACTTGTAAACACTTCTGCACTTATACTTGCACACATAAACAAAATGCAATACAACACAACACAATATTATACCAAATCATACTCTCTCTCAGTCTACTATTTATCCGCACTCAATCCTTCTCGTTCGCACTTTACTACTGCCACCACTAAATTCGTAATAGAAATGACTCATCGATGTACCGCCGTACTCGTTCTTACTGACCCTCACTACAACGTCAATAATAAATTTGCACTCCAAGTTCGACACCATCGTAAAGTCGGTGACATACTGAGAGCAACTTATATTCCGCTTAATGGCTTCATTCCAAAAGTTTGTGACAGCAATAGTTTTTCAGTCAGATTCTGCGCCTTTGATATTTTTATGCTTAAAATTCGATCCTAAAACACTAGATGATTTAGACACCATTAAACTTATACCATATTTTCAAACTTTTAGACCAGAAACGTGTAAGAGTTTTTTGGGAAGTTTGAATAACCAATTAATTATCATGTCACAAAATATCCGTAGCATCAATAAAAATTTTGACAAGTTAAGTGTGTTCTTGTCTACATTGAAATTCTTACCAGACTTAATAATTTTAACTGAATGCTGGCTCAATGACTCTTCGCCTGAAATTTCACTGGAAGACTATTCCTGTCACAAATCAAAAAATTACTTGAATCAAAATGACGGTATTGTTGTTTACACAAGGCGCAGTTTGCATATCACTGTATCTGAACCCAATTTTAACGATGCTAATTGTCTTGTGTTAAATGTGGAAAACAACGTGAAAGTTATATGCATCTATCGATCACCATCAAAAAGCAACATTGAGAATTTTTTATCATCTCTAGAAAATGTTATAATGGAATCTGGCAATGCATCTCTAATCATAACTGGTGATATAAATATCGATATCGGTCCCAACTCCACTGACCCAAAATCCGATCCATACCTGGAACTAGTGTCACATTATGGCTTAGTGCCTGGTCACGTCATACCTACACATGGTAGTACATGTCTGGACCATGCATTGATAAGAGCTCCATATGTGAGTAGAGTTGTTATTTGTGGATCAAGCATCACCGATCATGACACCATTATAATTGGGCTAAACAAAACCCAAAACTCAGCACAAAAAAAGGAACACAAAATAAAAACACACTTCAACGTATCAGAAATTATTAAATCCCTAGAACATACAGATTGGGATATTCTCTTCAAAACAACCGATACTACTGAAGCATTTAACACCTTTAATGATATGATTGGAGAGTCAATTGGCCCAAATAAAACTTTAAAAAAGATTAAGAATTCTAAATATATCCGCAACCATTGGATAACTCCTGGACTGATGAAATGCATACGTAAAAGAGATACACTCCATATGATAGCTAGGAAAAACCCAAAAGATGAGAAAGTTCAAGATGAATATAAAGTATACAGAAATCATTGTAATAACATTCTTCAAAATCTTAAAATACTACATGACCAGACAATGATTAAAGAGTGTAAAGGAGATAGTAAAAAAACGTGGAAAGCAGTAAAAAGTATCTGTAATATCGAAACCAAGCCCTCTCCTAACTCAGCGTTATTAAGCATAGAATCCCCAACCGAGTCTCTTAACAAAGTAAATAGGTTTTTCTCTAACGTAGGGGAAAAGTTGGCTTGCAAAATTCTCCAGTCAATCAATAAGACTGAACAAGATCTAGTTAGTAACAAGCCAAGAGAAAGTTCAAATTCCCCGTGTAATTCGTTTTTTCTGACTCCTACGGACGAGGCTGAAATACGCAAAATCATAGGCAATCTTAAGTCTGGAGCTGCTTCTGGCTACGATTATCTAAGCAACGACATCATTAAAAAAGCCAAACTGGTGCTGGCGTCTCCTATTGCATATATTTGTAACCTTAGTCTTTCTTCGGGGATTGTCCCAGAGTGTCTTAAGCTAGCCAACGTGATCCCAGTCTTTAAATCAGGTGAACCAAGCGATCCTTTCAACTTTAGACCGATCTCTCTCTTGTCTTCTGTCTCAAAAATTCTTGAGAAAGTTGTGAATCAAAGGCTAATAAGATACCTTGAATCCAATAACTTGTTGGCTGAGAACCAGTATGGATTTCGGAGAGGTAAATCAACGGAGGACGCTGCGATTGATATGATAGACCATATTACAGCCAATCTAGACTCGCGCCAGAAGTGCATCGGCGTGTTTCTTGATCTTGCCAAAGCTTTTGATACTGTTTCTCGACCAATCCTGTTTCACAAAATGGAGTTAATGGGAATTCGAGGGATAGCTCTTAGCTGGTTTGAGTCCTACTTCTTAAACCGAAAACAAAGAGTTTACGTAGATAATTATACCAGCGACTAGTCAGAAATATCTTTTGGAGTTCCTCAAGGGAGTGTACTTGGCCCAACGCTGTTTCTAATATATCTTGATGATTTGTGTCGACTTAACATATCCCAAGCTAAAACATTCGCCTTTGCGGATGATACGGCTTTAATTTTCCATAGCGACACATGGAATTCGGTAATCACTAGTACACAAAAAGGTCTTGATAAGGTGTATACCTGGCTTCAACATAATCTTCTAACACTTAATATCTCCAAAACCAAACTTGTTACTTTTAGTATATCTTCACGCACATCTCCCAACATTCCCGTGGATATCAGAATTCACAGTTGTAATTTGCAGGACATTACCAAATGTACAAACTGTAGCGCGTTGGAGCAGGTACAATCTCTTAAGTACCTTGGGGTTATTCTGGACGAACACTTAACATGGCGACCTCACATTGAACATCTGACTAAGCGAATTCGAAAACTGAAATATATATTTAAACAAATCAGGACTGTGAAGGATACAGAAATCATCAAAATGACGTATACTTCGATCTGTCAATCACTCTTATCGTACTGCGTCTCAGTGTGGGGCTCAGCCTGCCCAACCATACTTCTTAAACTCGAAAGAGCTCAAAGAGCGATTTTAAAAATTGCGTTTAATAAACCATATCGTTACTCGACTGATACTTTATACAAAGAGTGTAATATGCTCAGGGTTAGACAACTTTTTATACAATCTTCCGTTCTCCGTTTCCACAAAAAAGCTCTCTCTTGTGTTCGTCTCTCTGACAGGTCGATTCGTAATATTTCCTGGCCAGTACCTAAAACTTGCAGTACTTTCGCACAAAAGTCTCCTTCATTCATGGGACCATACCTTTATAAACGTGTTGATAAGGTCATAGATATTATATATTGCCTGAACTCTGTTTGTAAAAAGAAAACGAATACCTGGCTTACGAGCCTAAACTACATTGATACGGAAAAAATAATGCAAACTATAACATAAATTTTAAATACTTATCTATTTATGCACCGACTTACACAGAACTCTTCTATTTACTAGTAATTTTAAATAACTACTTAAATATAGTAATTATAGGTACATTACAACACTTCAGAATACCTACACTACATACCCAACACTGACACTTCACTTGCTATAATTTCCCATTACATAAGTCAGTTACAATTTTATATATATTCGCGTGTTATACATTCACATATTATTACAAACCTTATTAATATTTTTAATTAAACCTGATAAATATTTTTACTCATTGTGTTGGCAACCTACGCCGGCTTCCATTGTTGTATAAAACTCGGACTCACGCACACAAATGAACACAACTTATCTTTGGCTTGACTGAGAGGTGAACTACCCTCAAAATTATGAAGAATTACTATAGGTATATATGTGTTTAGTTTATTTAGATCATCTATTTCATATGACTCTGTAAAATAAGTTAAGTTGTAAGTTGTATGAGTTGAATACAAATATGTACGTTTTTGATGCCGCAATCTCTTGAATTAGTAGGATACATTATTAGGTCCACACCTATTTATGTATATTCAGGGTTTATTAAATGGGTGTATTAAGATGTGTGTAACTATTTTTATTTATTTATTTTTAAACTTCTTCTTAGTATTTTTTATTACCCCTGGAAGAAACTGGCTGCTCACGACACAGGGAATCCTAGTGTGAGGGCTAGTGTTCACCCAATCAATACTTACCTACTTTATTTTTTAAATTATTTTCACTTCTGAGTACTTATTGTTTTAGAATCATAAACTTTGACGTGGGTGCGTGGATGGAGCTTCTCACGACATAGGAAAGTTCTATCCGCGTACCTACCTACATTATGTCCTACCGCATACCAGTCTATGTACACTTTTTTCACTTATATTTTATGCTTATACTGGTCTGTGGTTCTGCCTACATTATGACCTACATTTTATTATAATCTTTCTGTTGTTTATTACCATGATGTAGGTACCTACTGTTATTGCCTTTATGTTTATTTTCAGTTTTGAATTTAGTATGTAAGTTGCATGTTATTATGGTGAAATAAACTTTATTCTTATTCTTTATTCTTATTCTTATTCTATAACGATGGTCCAACGTGTAAATGTAGCTGTAGTGCTGATGTACGATTCACAACGTTAGCCTAACCGCTATTATTTTATGTTTGCCCATCTCTTACTATATAACGATGGTCCAACGTGTAAATGTAGCTGTAGTGCTGATGTACGATTCACAACGTTAGCCTAACCGCTATTATTTTATGTTTGCCCATCTCTTACTATATAACGATGGTCCAACGTGTAAATGTAGCTGTAGTGCTGATGTACGATTCACAACGTTAGCCTAACCGCTATTGTTTTATGTTTGCCCATCTCTTACTATATAACGATGGTCCAACGTGTAAATGTAGCTGTAGTGCTGATGTACGATTCACAACGTTAGCCTAACCGCTATTATTTTATGTTTGCCCATCTCTTACTATATAACGATGGTCCAACGTGTAAATGTAGCTGTAGTGCTGATGTACGATTCACAACGTTAGCCTAACCGCTATTATTTTATGTTTGCCCATCTCTTACTATATAACGATGGTCCAACGTGTAAATGTAGCTGTAGTGCTGATGTACGATTCACAACGTTAGCCTAACCGCTATTATTTTATGTTTGCCCATCTCTTACTATATAACGATGGTCCAACGTGTAAATGTAGCTGTAGTGCTGATGTACGATTCACAACGTTAGCCTAACCGCTATTATTTTATGTTTGCCCATCTCTTACTATATAACGATGGTCCAACGTGTAAATGTAGCTGTAGAGCTGATGTACGATTCACAACGTTAGCCTAACCGCTATTGTTTTATGTTTGCCCATCTCTTACTATATAACGATGGTCCAACGTGTAAATGTAGCTGTAGTGCTGATGTACGATTCACAACGTTAGCCTAACCGCTATTATTTTATGTTTGCCCATCTCTTACTATATAACGATGGTCCAACGTGTAAATGTAGCTGTAATGCTGATGTACGATTCACAACGTTAGCCTAACCGCTATTATTTTATGTTTGCCCATCTCTTACTATATAACGATGGTCCAACGTGTAAATGTAGCTGTAGTGCTGATGTACGATTCACAACGTTACCCTACCCGCTATTATTTTATGTTTTCCCATCTCTTACTATATAACGATGGTCCAACGTGTAAATGTAGCTGTAGTGCTGATGTACGATTCACAACGTTAGCCTAACCGCTATTATTTTATGTTTGCCCATCTCTTACTATATAACGATGGTCCAACGTGTACATGTAGCTGTAGTGCTGATGTACGATTCACAACGTTAGCCTAACCGCTATTATTTTATGTTTGCCCATCTCTTACTATATAACGATGGTCCAACGTGTAAATGTAGCTGTAGTGCTGATGTACGATTCACAACGTTAGCCTAACGGCTAATATTTTATGTTTGCCCATCTCTTACTATATAACGATGGTACAACGTGTAAATGTAGCTGTAGTGCTGATGTACGATTCACAACGTTAGCCTAACCGCTATTATTTTATGTTTGCCCATCTCTTACTATATAACGATGGTCCAACGTGTAAATGTAGCTGTAGTGCTGATGTACGATTCACAACGTTAGCCTAACCGCTATTATTTTATGTTTGCCCATCTCTTACTATATAACGATGGTCCAACGTGTAAATGTAGCTGTAGTGCTGATGTACGATTCACAACGTTAGCCTAACCGCTATTGTTTTATGTTTGCCCATCTCTTACTATATAACGATGGTCCAACGTGTAAATGTAGCTGTAGTGCTGATGTACGATTCACAACGTTAGCCTAACCGCTATTATTTTATGTTTGCCCATCTCTTACTATATAACGATGGTCCAACATGTAAATGTAGCTGTAGTGCTGATGTACGATTCACAACGTTAGCCTAACCGCTATTGTTTTATGTTTGCCCATCTCTTACTATATAACGATGGTCCAACGTGTAAATGTAGCTGTAGTGCTGATGTACGATTCACAACGTTAGCCTTACCGCTATTATTTTATGTTTGCCCATCTCTTACTATATAACGATGGTCCAACGTGTAAATGTAGCTGTAGTGCTGATGTACGATTCACAACGTTAGCCTAACCGCTATTATTTTATGTTTGCCCATCTCTTACTATATAACGATGGTCCAACGTGTAAATGTAGCTGTAGTGCTGATGTACGATTCACAACGTTAGCCTAACCGCTAATGTTTTATGTTTGCCCATCTCTTACTATATAACGATGGTCCAACGTGTAAATGTAGCTGTAGTGCTGATGTACGATTCACAACGTTAGCCTAACCGCTATTATTTTATGTTTGCCCATCTCTTACTATATAACGACGGTCAAACGTGTACATGTAGCTGTAGTGCTGATGTACGATTCACAACGTTAGCCTAACCGCTATTATTTTATGTTTGCCCATCTCTTACTATATAACGATGGTCCAACGTAAAAATATAGCTGTAGTGCTGATGTACGATTCACAACGTTAGCCTAACCGCTATTGTTTTATGTTTGCCCATCTCTTACTATATAACGATGGTCCAACGTGTAAATGTAGCTGTAGTGCAGATGTACGATTCACAACGTTAGCCTAACCGCTATTATTTTATATTTGCCTATCTCTTACTATATAACGATGGTCCAACATGTAAATGTAGCTGTAGTGCTGATGTACGATTCACAACGTTAGCCTAACCGCTATTATTTTATGTTTGCCCATCTCTTACTATATAACGATGGTCCAACGTGTAAATGTAGCTGTAGTGCTGATGTACGATTCACAACGTTAGCCTTACCGCTATTATTTTATGTTTGCCCATCTCTTACTATATAACGATAGTCCAACGTGTAAATGTAGCTGTAGTGCTGATGTACGATTCACAACGTTAGCCTAACCGCTATTATTTTATGTTTGCCCATCTCTTACTATATAACGATGGTCCAACGTGTAAATATAGCTGTAGTGCTGATGTACGATTCACAACGTTAGCCTAACCGCTATTATTTTATGTTTACCCATCTCTTACTATATAACGATGGTCCAACGTGTAAATGTAGCTGTAGTGCTGATGTACGATTCACAACGTTAGCCTAACCGCTATTATTTTATGTTTGCCCATCTCTTACTATATAACGATGGTCCAACGTAAAAATATAGCTGTAGTGCTGATGTACGATTCACAACGTTAGCCTAACCGCTATTGTTTTATGTTTGCCCATCTCTTACTATATAACGATGGTCCAACGTGTAAATGTAGCTGTAGTGCAGATGTACGATTCACAACGTTAGCCTAACCGCTATTATTTTATATTTGCCTATCTCTTACTATATAACGATGGTCCAACATGTAAATGTAGCTGTAGTGCTGATGTACGATTCACAACGTTAGCCTAACCGCTATTATTTTATGTTTGCCCATCTCTTACTATATAACGATGGTCCAACATGTAAATGTAGCTGTAGTGCTGATGTACGATTCACAACGTTAGCCTAACCGCTATTATTTTATGTTTGCCCATCTCTTACTATATAACGATGGTCCAACGTGTAAATGTAGCTGTAGTGCTGATGTACGATTCACAACGTTAGCCTTACCGCTATTATTTTATGTTTGCCCATCTCTTACTATATAACGATGGTCCAACGTGTAAATATAGCTGTAGTGCTGATGTACGATTCACAACGTTAGCCTAACCGCTATTATTTTATGTTTACCCATCTCTTACTATATAACGATGGTCCAACGTGTAAATGTAGCTGTAGTGCTGATGTACGATTCACAACGTTAGCCTAACCGCTATTGTTTTATGTTTGCCCATCTCTTACTATTTAACGATGGTCCAACATGTAAATGTAGCTGTAGTGCTGATGTACGATTCACAACGTTAGCCTAACCGCTATTGTTTTATGTTTGCCCATCTCTTACTATATAACGATGGTCCAACGTGTAAATGTAGCTGTAGTGCTGATGTACGATTCACAACGTTAGCCTTACCGCTATTATTTTATGTTTGCCCATCTCTTACTATATAACGATAGTCCAACGTGTAAATGTAGCTGTAGTGCTGATGTACGATTCACAACGTTAGCCTAACCGCTATTATTTTATGTTTGCCCATCTCTTACTATATAACGATGGTCCAACGTGTAAATATAGCTGTAGTGCTGATGTACGATTCACAACGTTAGCCTAACCGCTAATGTTTTATGTTTGCCCATCTCTTACTATATAACGATGGTTCAACGTGTAAATGTAGCTGTAGTGCTGATGTACGATTCACAACGTTAGCCTAACCGCTATTATTTTATGTTTGCCCATCTCTTACTATATAACGATGGTCCAACGTGTAAATGTAGCTGTAGTGCTGATGTACGATTCACAACGTTAGCCTAACCGCTATTATTTTATGTTTGCCCATCTCTTACTATATAACGATGGTCCAACGTAAAAATATAGCTGTAGTGCTGATGTACGATTCACAACGTTAGCCTAACCGCTATTATTTTATGTTTGCCCATCTCTTACTATATAACGATGGTCCAACGTGTACATGTAGCTGTAGTGCTGATGTACGATTCACAACGTTAGCCTAACCGCTATTATTTTATGTTTGCCCATCTCTTACTATATAACGATGGTCCAACGTAAAAATATAGCTGTAGTGCTGATGTACGATTCACAACGTTAGCCTAACCGCTATTGTTTTATGTTTGCCCATCTCTTACAATATAACGATGGTCCAACGTGTAAATGTAGCTGTAGTGCTGATGTACGATTCACAACGTTAGCCTAACCGCTATTATTTTATATTTGCCCATCTCTTACTATATAACGATGGTCCAACGTGTAAATGTAGCTGTAGTGCTGATGTACGATTCACAACGTTAGCCTAACCGCTATTATTTTATGTTTGCCCATCTCTTACTATATAACGATGGTCCAACGTGTAAATGTAGCTGTAGTGCTGATGTACGATTCACAACGTTAGCCTAACCGCTATTATTTTATGTTTGCCCATCTCTTACTATATAACGATGGTCCAACGTGTAAATGTAGCTGTAGTGCTGATGTACGATTCACAACGTTAGCCTAACCGCTATTATTTTATGTTTGCCCATCTCTTACTATATAACGATGGTCCAACGTGTAAATGTAGCTGTAGTGCTGATGTACGATTCACAACGTTAGCCTAACCGCTATTATTTTATGTTTGCCCATCTCTTACTATATAACGATGGTCCAACGTGTAAATGTAGCTGTAGTGCTGATGTACGATTCACAACGTTAGCCTAACCGCTATTATTTTATGTTTGCCCATCTCTTACTATATAACGATGGTCCAACGTGTAAATGTACGATTCACAACGTTAGCCTAACCGCTATTATTTTATGTTTGCCCATCTCTTACTATATAACGATGGTTCAACGTGTAAATGTAGCTGTAGTGCTGATGTACGATTCACAACGTTAGCCTAACCGCTATTATTTTATGTTTGCCCATCTCTTACTATATAACGATGGTCCAACGTGTAAATGTAGCTGTAGTGCTGATGTACGATTCACAACGTTAGCCTAACCGCTATTATTTTATGTTTGCCCATCTCTTACTATATAACGATGGTCCAACGTGTAAATGTAGCTGTAGTGCTGATGTACGATTCACAACGTTAGCCTAACCGCTATTGTTTTATGTTTGCCCATCTCTTACTATATAACGATGGCTCAATTTATGAATGTTGATGGGTTCGTGTAAATTTATCATGTTGGGTCAATGAAATGTACAATGATGGCCCGACTACAATTTTTGTCTATAGGCCCATTCCACTTTCTACAGCGGAGGGCCATCTCCAAATACCGGGTGTAATAACACCACTGCCAAAAACTTGGGGGGGGGGGGGGGGGGGTGTGAAATACTTATTTAACAATATCAATAACTGTCACTATATAATCAACGTAGAACGCAAAAACAAATCAGCTGTGCCATAGAGAAGTTCAATACCTACTTTGGCTGAAATGTAGGTATGTAACAGACTTAGTACTGATCCACTGCAGTGCCGCACGAACATTTTTGCTGGTGTATAAATAAGGCAAGTGAACGAGAATAAATAAAGCGTGGCACATATAATTGAAGTAGATCAGCGCTAATAACATGTACATTTACAGTTGGACTATCTTTATATACAAGAGATATCAACCGTTATTATTGTATATATTTAGCAAGTATGTATATACAATAATAGCGCTTGGGCTATGTAAAACTAAATAAAGAAACCCTAAAATACTTTACTGGCAACATAGGAACCTATTTTGAAAGATTTGCCATATCATTAAA
The DNA here is from genome assembly GCA_918857605.2 of Philereme vetulata. Lineage (NCBI taxonomy): Eukaryota > Metazoa > Arthropoda > Insecta > Lepidoptera > Geometridae > Philereme > Philereme vetulata. The sequence continues at coordinate 8,097,819 of OU975459.1, read as the reverse complement.
ACAAGATAATAAACAATTGAAAACTATTTATTAAACATGCACGCTTTCTTCTTATTTCTAACTGCACAAAAGAATTACTGCTACTGGAATGAATAGGTAAGCCATCCACATTCAAAGTTACAGATATGAATGAAGTGTTTTGAGATAACTTTCTTAACATTAATGGATAGTTTTTTTGAAATTAAACCTCATCATCATCATCATATCAGCCGTAGGACGTCCACTGCTGGACAAAGGCCTCCGTCATTGATCTCCAGGAACTGCGGTTGGAAGCGGCCTGCATCCAACGCCGACCTGCGGTTCTTACCAAGTCGTCTGCCCATCTTGTGGGTGGACGTCCTACGCTGCGCTTGCCGGTCCTTGGCCTCTACTCGAGAACCTTTCGGCCCCATCGGCCATCCGTTCTGCGCGCTATATGGCCTGCCCATTGCCACTTCAACGTGCTAATCCGTCGGGCTATGTCGGTGACTTGAGTTCTCCTACGTATCTCCTCATTTCTGATTCGATCCCGTAGAGAAACCCCGAGCATAGCCCTCTCCATAGCTCGTTGAGCGACTCTGAGCTTATTCATCAGGCCAATAGTGAAGGACCACGTCTCGGTTCCATATGTCATCACTGGTAACACACACTGATTGTAGACTTTCGTCTTAAGGCACTGAGGTATGTTGGACGAAAAGACGTTGCGAAGTTTCCCAAACGCGGGCAGCGTTGGAGTTGGATTCGACGATTGACCTCTTCTCGAAGTTGGACCTACCTAATTGGACTGTTTGTCCTAGGTATACATACGCGTCGACAACTTCAAGAGCCGAGTTCTCAACCATAACTGGGGCAGGGACGACATGGACATTTGACATGATTTTCGTCTTGTCCATGTTCATTTTAAGTCCTACCCGTTGGGAGACTCGATTGAGGCCTTCGAGCATCGTGCTGAGCTCTTCCATCGACTTTGCCATGACCACAATATCGTCGGCAAACCGAAGGTGAGTGATGTATTCGCCGTTAATATTGATGCCCAGTCCTTTCCATTCCAGAAGCTTGAAGGCATCTTCCAATGCGGTCGTAAACAGTTTCGGAGAAATGACATCTCCCTGTCTTACACCTCTTTTTAAGGGAATCGCCTTCGAGCTCTGTCCATGTACTCGGACTGACATAGTGGCGTTTTTATACAAACACTTCAACACTTCGATGTACCGATAGTCAATACGGCATCGTTGGAGAGACTCAAGCACTGCCCATGTTTCGATCGAATCAAAGGCTTTCTCATAGTCCACAAACGCAAGACATAGCGGCAAGTTATTCTCCTTCTGTCCTCGGTCTTCTGTATGACTTGCCGCAGCGTATGTATGTGGTCTATGGTACTGTAGCCTTTACGGAACCCAGCTTGTTCGGGCGGCTGGAAGTCATCAAACCTGCGTTCGAGACGGTTCGCGATGACCCTCGAAAACAGCTTATAAACATGGCTCAAAAGCGAGATGGGTCTGTAATTCTTAAGCAAGGTGTTGTCACCTTTCTTGAAGAACAGAACCACCACGCCCCCGTTCCATGCTTTTGGCGTCGTACCTTCAAGCAAGGCGGAATTAAAAAGCTTCTGAAGGACTTTAAGTACCGGTGATCCACCCGCTTTCAGAAGCTCTGAAGTGATTCCGTCCTCACCTGGCGCCTTGTCGTTCTTAAGCTGCTTCAAGGCCATCCTGATCTCATACAGGCTGATGTCCGGAATATCTTCGGTATAATGTCGGGTCAGTTTGGCTCTTGGGTCGTTGGCCGCACTGCAAACAGGTTTAGTGGCCGAATCGTAGAGCCGTCCATAGAACCTTTCGACTTCCCTTAACACTTCCGCTTTACTTGACGTTATGCTGCCATCTTCCCTCTTCAGCTTTGTCATGCAGCTCTGCCCAATAGAATTATCTCTCGCGAACACTTTGGAGCCTTTATTCCGCTCTATCGTATCTTTAATACGAGATGTATTAAAGGTACGAATATCGTGCCGCAAGGATTTCCAAATCTTTCTATTGAGCTGCCTATGTGACTGAGCATCATCGGGAGACTGCAGTTGCAAAGAACGTCGTTCAGCCATGAGGTTAAGGGTGTCATCAGAGAGTTTCTGAGGTCTATTGGTACGGGGGGTCTTAAAGAACTGGGACCCCACCGTATGGACGGTTTCTACGAACCTGTTATTGATCTCGTCCACTGATGCATCTACTTCTAGACAGTCAAAGCGATTTGCAAGTTCGAGTTGAAAGCTCTCGAGGTTTTGGATATGTGCGCGAGTGGGTCGGAGCGTAGATTTCATCAAACGGGACCTTTCAAGTTTAACGTTCATATTCAATGTGGCTCTAACAATTCGGTGATCACTGCCGGTTTTCACCCTGTGAATCACAGAGACATCATTGAATATCCGTTTCTTGTTGGTCAAGATGAAATCAATCTCATTTCTCGTGGAACCGTTGGGACTCATCCAGGTCCATTTCCTGTGAGGCGGCTTCTGGAAAAAAGAATTCATCATAAAGAGTCCTTCTTTCTCCAGAAAATCGGCCAGCCTCTGTCCTCTGGGGTTCCGTTGCCCATATCCAAATTGCCCCACTCTCAACTCATCATCGCTTCTCATGCCTAGCTTTGCATTGAAGTCCCCCATAACAACAATAAAGTGAGTTTTGTTCGTATGTATGGCTCTACTGATGTCCTCATACATAGACTCTACTTCTTCATCTGGGTGTGAAGAGGTCGGCGCATATACCTGAACGACCTTCAGCGAATATCGCTTAGATATTCTGAGTGTCAGGTACGCGACCCTGCTCGACACACTGTCGATGGTGATAATGTTGTTGATGAGTGACTTGTGAACGAGAAACCCAACACCACCTTGGGACTGTTGGTCGCCCTCCCGGTAGTATAGTAGATTACCAGACTTAAGGGATATCGTGTCCTCGCCCTCTCTACGAACTTCTGATAACCCCAAAATGTCCCAGTGTAATCTACTAATTTCTTCTTCCAGCTCAACAATCTTTTCGTCTGTCCTCAAAGTGCGGATGTTGTGTGTTACCAGGGCCAGTGGTCGTCGTAGGGTTTGGTAGCCGATCGTCTCCCGGGGATTCTTAGCACCCCTGGCCCCGCCGTTACCGTGACTGCTACCGTAGCCAGGATTAGCGGGGCCGCCGGGGACTCGGGGCCTGGTTTTATGTTGCACTATATCCATAAGGGGGTTGTTGCCATACTCGCCACGCTTGGCAGGCGGGTTGGCGAGCGCAGTATAGGTGTTGAAACACGAAAAGACGCTGCTGCCCATCTTTCGGAGGTATCCCTTAGGAGACTCCTACTGCATCCACGGGCAAGAGCGGAGGGGCAACATTCTATTGCCGGCGCCCCACGGCAAATTAAACCTAATGATGCTATTTTAATTAACTGTGTTTCTAGTTCAAAATAAACAAATGAGCCTCCAGAACACTAAACACCATTTATATTTCTCGGAGTTTGTAACAAAGTTCGAACATCTTTAGGTAAACTCGGATGATATGACTGCATTTTTTTCAATAAATCATTTAAAGCGGAATGTGTAACATTATGCTTCTTGGACCAAGATATAAGAAAAGTAGTTAAATTGTTTTCTTTTATGTTAAATAATGGGTCAATTTCAGCAAGATTATTAGGAGAACTGTTAGCCAATACATCACTCTAAAATACTTCAAGAGATGGACTCGGAATGACTTTAGTAGGTTCTGATCTTAACTGGTTACCTGCAGTGTTGCTCAGTGGAAGAACATTATGAAATTCACTGTTAATATGTGCAATGTTGGCGGCCAGTACTCTTCTTTTGGTTCTTTGGGAATAATAATAATTCTGATGATGGTCCTGCGACTGCTGCGTTTCTACGCTTGTCTCTGCCTCAATTACAATCCTTGCTGAACCGGAACCAATTGCTTATTATAGTATTCATCTCGGCATCAGTTGCCAACTCGGAAACCTTGTGAAGACGCACGGCATCTATGTAAAACAGAGTAAGTATAATATTATCTTAATTAAAATTTAAATAAAAATAAGGGTCTATGAACGTTGCAGATTTAAAAAAAAAGTTGAATTATGCATAATCATCATGATCATATAAATCGACGTATCATAAAAATTAAAATAAAGGATGTTTGGTATCGATATACATAGAAAACCAAAATAAAAAACTAGTTTGATGTTGCGCATGCGCTGTGCACCTGATGGAAGTTGCATGTAAAACAATGATGCTTGCATATCGAACACGATGGAAAATGCATAAAAAAAACAAAATGATGTTCCACAATGATTATGATGGATATTGCATAAACATGGAAATTTCTTATGAAAGTTATCTCATGCCCTTTGCAAATTTTATAGTATACAAGCTGTGTGGTATTATGTTAAATGTACCCTTGTGATGCAAAATAAATGTCCTTTACTTATACTCTAATTTACTAACGGCTAATGGTAATACAGGTTTTTATCAAATTCATTATTATTATTATTATCAGGCCACTGTGTCCCACTGCTGGGCAAAGGCCTCCCCCCATTCTTTCCAGACATTTCTTTCAAGCGCTAAGGTGGTCCAGTTGTTTGGTCTGCCAAGACGTCTTCGGGCTGTGTCGGGGTTCCACTCAGTGGAGAGCTTAGCCCACTGATCACCCGACATACCGCATAAATGACCAGCCCAGTCCCACTTGAGTTTGGTGGCTTTCTTAGCTACATCTACGATTTGTGTTCGCGAGCGAAGCTCGGTGTTGCGTATGCGGTCAATACGCTTGAATCCGAGAATGCTGCGCTCGATCGCACGTTGGTAAACCTTGAGTTTATACTTTTGGATGTTAGTCAAAGATCAGGTCTGCACATCATAAGTTAGAACGGGATCAAATGTATTACCAAAGAAAAATTTAAATTTTCAAGTCAAGTTATAAAAACCAATAAAACAGCCTGTATAAAATAGGTCAACAAATCATATTAATTCGTCATTTAAGCAGGTACCTGTTGAACTGACTAAGCTTCATCGTCGCAAAGGCGCCGCCGATTTACAATAAAAAATATTGTTTAAGTATCGAATACTAATAAATAATGAAGCTACTGGTATAAAACCCACCTCTAAAATCAGTTAATACGATTCCGGATGTGTGTTTTAATTTTAATATCGCACATAACAAAACAAGTTGTTTAAAAGTTGTTATATGTATTGAACAAATTCGTTTCTAATTATAGGAACCTAAATGATCTCGTTAGATTCTTAATAGATCTTGATACACTGTTGTTTTTGGGCTTATGTAGCTTTGCCCTACGATTAGACTAGGTTGTTGTAATATATTTTAGGCTAAAATGTGTAACCAGGTTTGATTTTTAGAATAGTTTGAATATATTAAAATTTACAGATGTTTTTTGTAGTGTATCTTAGTAGCTTTGTATCCCCAAAGTAACTACATTATAAAACATATTTTATCATTTTCCAGTTTATTATTTACAAAATATAAAGTAGCCTAAATATTAGCGTGTGTAATAGTGGCGCAGTGGGCAAATAGCTGGCTACGAAGCCGGAGGTTGCTGGGTCGATTCGCGCTGTGTGTCATATTTGCATGATATACAGATATTTGGTCCGGGTTTCGGTATTTTTTTATACATTACTAGCTGACCCGCCCGCGGCTTCGCTCACTTGAAATTTCTTGAAACACATATAACATACAAAAACTATATATAACACTCTTGGAAAAGTGACGCGACACTTCATAAATGACATCACGTCAATGAACTACGGTTAAATTATATGGATATTGGAGGTAGGAGGGAAAAAAATTATTAGCGACCTATTCTCATATCTACCAAATATACAAAAAAAATCATTAAAATAAGTCGATGCGTTTCGGAGTATCTGTTATCTGATTCCCATAGTACAAGCTTTGCTTAGTTTGGGGCCATTTGTGTGAAATCTCGTGCATATTTTGTTGTTTGTTTATTGTGCACCGTGTAAGTACAGCTAACATCAGGACTACTATTAACTGACCTAGGTACATCAGTTTGTAACAATTCCCAAATCAATAGAACACTTCCTAATAACAGTGTCAGATTTTGTTATCGTTTAATTATCCTTGTTGGCTTTATGTTATCTTTCTGCAGGTGAGTTTGCTTAGGTTTGGTGGGCATGTTTACTTTTAGTTAAAAACACACAGTGTGGGAACAAAATAATTTCTGCCGTATGTAGAATACAACAAACTTATTTAATAGTATTATTTCTACTGAACAATATTATATCCAGGGGCCCAATTTTACTAATCTAATATTTGTATGTTTGTAACAAAAACTACAGGCCCGATTTCAAAAGTTCTTTCATTAGAATGCTACATTATCCTTGAGTAACAAAGACTAAATTTATTATTAGAAGAAATTAGGGATCCCTACTAAAACTTCAATAATGTAACTCAAGGTGTAAGAGAATTGGTCATAAAAATGTTTCAAAAATAAATGTCCACCCGTGCGAAGCCAGGTTGGGCCGCTGGCTTATAATAAAAACGATTATGGAGCCATACCATCATTTAATGATTATGATTGTTGTTTCTTTCAGAAGCTGTAATTTTTCAAAGGTGTTGTCATAGCAACGGCGGTCATTGAACTTAGTAGATTACCAAAAGGTATATTATGTTATGGGTGAACTCCTTTTATCGCATTTAAACTCTGTATGTAGTCCATTATGCGTGAGAGAGTTGACTATATGGATAGCCAGTCTAACTCCGACCAGAAGCGCAGTAGTTTCCTGAGGCATTCGCAGGCTTCACGGAGTGACTTTGGATTGTCCAGGATTTCTGCACGTTGTGCTGTTACCCCCACGCATTTCAGGACTACAAGGGCAGCTGATTCTTCTTCGGTAATACATCCTCTGCAGAGTGGGCTGTATGTTGTTCCGATGATGTAGAGGTGTTGGTTCCGGGGACAATGTCCTGAAAGGGTCCCCACGTTTATTCGAAGGTCCAGTCTTTGAAGGTTGAGCAGTCGACGTGACAGTCGTGGCGAGACGGCCGGCAGATCTGCCCTCGACTACCTGCAGTCCATGGTCGCAACGTTCTTTGTGTATGTTGCCACACAACAAACGTTGGTTAAGTATCTATGTTCATAGCTGAGTGAAAGGTAGAGGAAGGAATGGAGGTGGGCTTATAGCCGTGGTTTCCAATCCTCTTTTAGCTAGTTCATTTGTAGCATAGTTGCGATCCACTATGCTTCTTGATCCATTGTAAGATTACCTTGTTTTTCATGTCTATTCTTTCTAAGACTAAGTGGCATTCGTAAACGAGCTTGGAGTTACAGCTGTGACTCTCCAGAGCTCTGATTTTTGCTGTACTGTCGGAGAGGATTCGTATGTTATAGTCTTCTATCTGCCTCCTGTTTATTGCGATAGCTACTTCGGTAATGGCCATTCATTCACATTACCAATCTATAGTGTCGATTTCGCGATGATACCGTTGTCATAGTGAAGCGATTACTAGTTGTTGCCAGCGGCTTCGCTCGCGTTTTTCTGGGGTGCAAAATACATATATAATTTTTGCAACCCATTTTTATCCCATGGAAACTGGTTTATGGGATAAATAGTAGCCTATCTGGTGATCCAAGTTATAATCTACGTATATACCAAATTTTATCCAAATCAGTTCAATAGTTACGGCGTGACTAAGTAACAAACGAACATCCAAACTTTCGCATTTATAATATTAGTGTGATGTACCTTTCGCGCTTAGTTGATTTTTTTAATGGCTAGATAAGTTGGTGGTACCTATTCTAATTTGAGCGGCAGGCATTATTTTCATTTTACTAGTGGTAGAGCTTTTGTGAACGGGCTCGAGGAAGTGGGCACAACCGCCTTACCTTTATCTGCCGCCAAATAGCAGTACTTGTGCTGCTGTGTTCCGGTTAGATGGTAATGGTATGTTCCTGTAGTTACTGGCACATAGGCATAACAGCTAAGTCCTATAGTATGGCAACGTATCCACATAGAGATCAAGACAACTTAATAGCTTGTTTGGAATTCTATGTGGATATCCATGGGCTACAGTAGCCACTTAACATTTGGTGAACTGCATGCTCGTTTTCCATATAAGTAGTATAAAAAAGGCATACTACAAGGTACAATCCAACTTTACTTTTGTAAATGTTCCATGTATCAGTTTTACCTTTTAGTAGTGTCAGAGGTTCTTGTCAATTGAAATAATTAGGTGACCCTGAAATCTAAATTGCAATGCTCCTCGCATTGCAATTTAGAACCCATGGAACTACCTTTTGGTACTATTGCGAATTTACCGTATTTACTGTGACTCGCAAATATATCTTTACTAAAATGAACCCAGTGTCTGATCGACAATATGTGGCCTCACAATGTAATTATGGTGTAACGTTGCTAGGAACCATTGGGAGCATATTATAACAAAAATCCAGCACATAAAAATTAAGAGGGCGTCAAGTAATTTTGTGAAGTGTTCAGAGCGGGGTCGAGATGAATCTCGCCCAATCTCACGTGGGGGAGAAGGGGGTCTCGGCAAATATCACGTAATTTATATTTCTCAAACATGCATGTAAATATTGTCATTATTTTCGAAAAAAGAACACGCGAAGTATCGAATTTACGGACAAAAAAAGTCAAATCCATTGCGGGAGCGTTTTTTGAATTTGGAACGTTACAACGCTCTAGCGATGTTGTATGAAACGGCGTGCTGGGGTTATTAAAAACTCTTTGATTGGATCTTTTTTATCATTTTTGGAATACCAAAGTAGCTCTCTTGCTAAGTAGAACTTGGGTTCACGTGGCTATATAGCCATAAATGCGTTTGCCTTTCGGCACAGATGATAGATAAAAAATTGGCGGCAAAGCTGAAAATTGGTCTTGAATTGTTAGTTATATACGAGTACAACTAACAATTTGGTGGGGGGGGAGAATGACGACACGGCGACCGACATAATCATTGTTCATAATCAAAGCCTTCTCAGGAGAAGTCTTTGATTATGAAGACAAGGTCGATTATTTGGTGTCGATAGTTTTGGTCATTATATCTAGGCAAGGTCAGTATCACACGTTTGTATGTATGTTTGTATGACCAGTTAAAAAAAATGCAATTGTAAGTTAATAATTAAAATGAGTACAAACGATTGAGAGAGTGGAATGGAGGTTGATTGTACTCCACCCGACTAAGATCAGAATATGGAGATACATAAATGTACCGGGGAAATCAATAACATTTTCTTTTAGTACCTAATTGCCCCAATGTGACTTATGTAACTTTAAATATTAATTCAAATAAATGTATATTTTTTTTTTTTTTTTTTTATGTTATTTGTGGGGAAACAGGCTTACGGCCCACCTGATGGTAAGTGGTCACCGTCGCCTATTGACACCGGCAACACCCGGGGTATTGTCGATGCGTTCCCTACACTGAAGAAACCTCTTTACATTTCTCTTGAAGCGTGCCATGTCGTAGTCTAATGGGAAAACCTCAGATGGTAGCTCATTCCACATCTTGTAAAAATAATAAAAAGTATATTTTATTTCTTTTGAGAAAAGCACTATATATGCCTCGGCGGAAATGACACTCGCCTGTCTCATTTAAGTGAAGTCCTCGCCTAGGGCTCGGCCTTCAAACTCATACTCGACCTGCAAGTGCCTATCTCAAGGCATTTGCAATAATGTACTATTAATTTTATCACTGTGATTCTAGATTACAAAGGAAGCAATCTTGAAGACTAGTCTTTAATAAAAATAATGAAGCCAATTGTGTTTTTTAAATAACTCCAACGCCTTTAGAAAACTTTCGTGTTTGATTTCAATCTTTATTATAAATACGGGATTTATCACGTACCGTCTTATCGGTGTTTCGACTGACAATGTTTTGGTTCAATTCGTGAACCGCCATCAGGGTGAGTGCATCGTAGTTATCTTCTCACCCCCTTGTTGGGATGGGGAAGGAGTTTAAAGGCTCTGCCCTCCTAATCCGGCATGTCTTCACCCATAACAATGGGCGCGTCTTTGGTGTTGTGTGCGGTTTCTGAATGGGGGAGCGCTAACCACGCTGTCACTCACTTGTCCGGGCGATCAGGCCTTGCTAGGTGAGATCCCTGGTTCCCCAGGGAAGGTCTAGCAAACCGATCTGCGACCAAACGAGCGACTGACCGGGTGTACGTCCCCGTTGTGTTCGCGACTTCTTCCTCCTCTTCTTATTCTTCTCTGGCGATCATATCTCTTGAGTAAGCTTTCATCTTTCTACTACCGGGTTCGTCTGGTGGTCTGGCGTGTAATGGGGCAATCCCTTTTATGTGGGCGTGCTGGGTCTCATCAGCTCTGTTAAACATATTCGTAGTCAGTCTGCCCACAAAGGTCTCGATATTCTCGTGGTTTAGCCTCCTCTGGATTGTGCAGTTACGCACGTATCGGGGGCCCCAACTATCCTTCTGAGGGCGACGTTCTCTTGGGCGTGGAGTCGGCTTCTATTTGTTCTGCTCAGGAACGGATACCACGCTGGTGCCGCATAGGTCATCCGTGTCCTGAGGTAGGTCTTGTAGATCATGGGTTTTGATTTCGTCGGCAGCTTTGATTGCAGGGTTGGTAAGAGGCTGTTGCGTACCCATCTAGCCTTTCCAAGCAGGTAATCCCTGTGATGCTTAAATGTGAGTCTCCGGTCAATCTTGACTCCCAGATACGTCACGTTCGATTGCCAGGGGACCTCCACATTGAGCAGATTTAGGGGTGTCGGTTGATATGTGCTACTCGTTATGATCGCTTGGGTCTTCGCCACATTTACCGACATCTTCCACTTGTTCAGCCATTCTGGCAGGGCGTCGAGTATGGACTGCAGTCGTTTGACCGCAAAGGCTGGTTTGTACGAGGATGCATAGTAGGCTGCATCGTCCGCGTACAGAGCGAGCTTAGCCTGCCCAACGACTGAGATGTCGTCAGTGTACCAGGCGTAGCACGCGGGAGAGAGGCAGCTTCTTTGTGGTACTCCGGCCTTCACGGGTCTTTCTCCTGAAAGTGTTCCTTCCACCGACACCACGAATTGGCGTTCGTGGAGAAAGCTTGCCAGGACTTTGACGATTCTCTTCGGAGCGGCGGATTCCGACAGCTTGTACAGCAGCCCCTCGTGCCATACTCTGTCGAAAGCCTTTTCCATGTTCAGGAGGATCGCAACGACATACTTCTTCTTGTTATGGCTTGTGGCCATCTCGTTTACCATCTTGACAATCTGCAAGGTGATGTTCGGCCCTAAACCTAAATTGCTCCTCCCTCGGTTTGATGTGCGGCGTCAGGTGCTTGAGCAACAGTCTTTCGAACACCTTGGAGATGGTGCTCAGCAGGGTAATCGGATGGTAACTTCCAGGTTTCCGAGCATCTTTTCCGGGTTTTGGGAGCATCACCACCTTGCCCATCTTCCACCTAGTCGGGAAATGGCCAGAGCGGAGTAGGCCGTTGTAAATCCTTGTTATTGCCACCACCGCCTTTGGTGGCAGATTTTTAAGGGCTTCGTTCGGCCTTAACGCGTTCCATCAGCGCGTTTACCTCTCGCTTGAGTCGCGGGCATCTGGTCTCCTGCCATAGCTTCCTCTTCTCCCTTTTCTCGCGGATGAGTTTCCTAATCCTCTCCGGGAGAGGTTTGAATATCCATATATCGTCAAAAACGCCTAATGTAGTTATGGACGAGCAAGCCATTGTTCAGTAATGGACATCAAATAGATGATATTGTTAAGTTTCAACAACTTTGACTTCAACGCGACAAATTTGCCGCACCGCTTAGAATAGAATAGAATAGAAAACGCTTTATTGTAAATCACATTTAAAATAAAAAACAATTATACAAAACCAATAACAATACACGCAGAAATACATGTGGCGGTCTTGTCGCTAAAAGAGATCTCTTCCAGACAACCTTTGGATGGACTGGATTTCACGAGAACGTTATAGAACGGTAGTTATTAAAAATAATTGAATATTGAATAATCACATATATACAAGTAATCAACTTACCCGACATTTATTCTGTAACTTCATTAAGAAAATTAGTTTTGCTCTTGGTTGAGGCGAGATGAGATTTGCTACAGCTTTATTGCTTATTTTTCCAATAGAAAAGAAGCTAATCTTATAAAGAGAATGCAATAAACTTTCCTCTAGTAATTATGTCTAGGTAGTTTGTTTGTAACAGCTGAATTATGCAGATTATTTGAAGCAGCCAGGCTGAGATATGGTAGCCTCGACAACTTAGTGCTACTTGTAGGTATCCTAGCCAATACTGTCTATTATTTAATTTTATTTAACTAGTGGTTCGCCCCGAATTAAGAGATCTCGCGAGTCTCCATAAAAACCAAAAATATTATTTGTAATATTTGACTATCAAAATAGTGGCACGAAATACATAACAATCTACTTGACCTACAGTTGCATTCAAATTACATGTAACGGGAGTTCATGTATATTGGACAACATTTTTGGGGTATAAATTGCAGTTGTTCTGGATTTTAGACTTTTCCCTATATTTGTGTCACTAAACACGCATACCATATTTCAGCACTGTGGGCTCACTGGTGTACCCTGTAAATTTTGTTAAAGTTCAGTTTTTAACCTCAAAATAAAAACGAGGTCGAAATGTACTCACAAAGACCTTTTGTTAGACGTACCACTTGACCGGATAGTCACATTTTATTTTTTTTACCCCTCTTGAACTCCTTGAAATATCTCAACAACCCCCCAACATTTTAGCTCATTTAGACACACTAAAATTCAGCTATCACTACCTACCTATGTATTAAATTTCACGATGATCGGATAAACGCTTCGAAAGTTATCCTCGGACAAACATACATATTTACAATGCCAATTTTCCCAAGTTGATTTGACCCCTGGTTTTACGGCAGATATGATGATATGGTGAGTAAAAAGCATATGGCCCACCTGACGGTAAGCAGTTACAGTAGAGTGTGTATCACCAAAGGCACCACTCGCACGTTGCCGAGCCCTCAGAAGATTATAAAAACGCCCTTAGTGAAGGTCCTGGCTACTTGTAAACACTTAGAAAAGTCGCTGGATCTTGGGAATTCGTGTTGTTTCTACACACGAACTGTGTACATAGGTTCTGGGGCTGACTAAGAAAATTTTGTCTTATATATATAAAAGAATGAAACAGGAAAAAAATATAAGAGACTTTACAAAAATAGATAGTTAATATAACGTTATTTTAACTCACTCAATGCTAACTGAAAAAGCCTCAACGACATATTACTACAGCTCATCGACTTCGCCCGCAACAACAGACCGCGTCGTATCTAGCTCAGACAAGATTTTATATATATATATATAACTACCTGACCCAACAGACATTGTCCTATCTTAACTATGAATATTGAATTCGAATTGGTATATTTTATTGAAAATAATAATATTCAAAAACATAGTGTTCATATTTGCAATCCTCTATGATACACAACATTTTTCGTTTTATTTTCTGGTGCGTGTATAAATAGGTTTGTTGGTGTGCAAACACGGGAATAGGTCCTTGTGATATATTTATCGACATTGCAAATGCTAGTCGCACTGGAAACTGTAACCGTTTAAAATCGAATGGCATGTCGTTCCGGATAAAAGAAATCCAAACGGCGCCTCCCTAAAACACGCTCGCGATTCGCCAGTGTGATAAGGTTTTCTTAAATTTTCTAATGTTCCGCTCAACTTTCTTAATTTTTTTTTCTTAAGAACCTTCTCTTGATGATAATAAACACTAAAAAAAATATTAGTGAAATTGTTTCATCCGTTCACGCGTGATGCGATGACCCAGGGAAATAGACATTCATTTTTACATATAAACTCGTAGATATGCAATAATATTTTATTTTTGCTTCGTAGTTAACATGATTATTTTCTTACAAACAAACTTGACTAGTGCACCCTACCATACTCTACGCACGACTGCCCGGAAATAATCTCATCACAATAGTTTACATGTTCCTATTTATCTTGTCTGGAGCAGATACGTCAAATTTTTGTGGCTAGATCCGACTTAATTCTAGTCTTGTACACGATGAACTCACGGTGAAATTACTTAGCGTATACAAGGGCCCTTATACTCTCTGGGCCACAAGGATAAACCCTTATTTTTGACTGCAATATCATAAAAAATCAACAACACGAAAAGAAAACAAACTATCCCATAAAAGAAACTTGCAAACTTTTCCACAAAACAGGATAACGGATAAACCTCATTATCCCTACGTAAAACATAGTTTGAGCTCCCTCGGATAGCTCGTTAGCTTGAGTACCTAACATGAATAATTTATAGAACCAACTAATTAATATAACCATCTGAATCAATCTTCCATTTGCATTCAAAATATTCAAGGTTTAGTTGAGCAGCTGCTCATGAAATGGAAATTATGTTATCCTAACTGTCGTCAGTAAAAAGCTCTCTAACTGTAAAACTTTACAGGGAATTTCTTAGAGGATTATTTTTAGATAGTATCAGCTAGGTTAGCACAACTATCCCAGAACAGTTTCTATTGATGATTTGAGTAAAATTTAATCGAAAACAGTACCTACATAGAAACATTTTACTGGTCGTCTTTCTACTCGGATTTGGCTTCGTTAGATAAGAGTGTAGATCTCCCCCATAGACTGCAATTGTATACCAATGTATCCGCTCACTTCAGAGTCTAGATGTTATGACCAACCAACTTTCAAGGATCCGCAGAGTACATCCTACTAATATTATAATCGCGAAAGTTTATATGTATGGATGTTTGTTACTCTTTCACGCCGGAACGGCTGAACCGATTGCGATGAAATTTGTTATGTACGTAGATCATAACCTGGATTAACACATAGGCTTCTTTTTATTGGCAAACCACGCTTGCGAAACCGCTGGCAACAGCTAGTATTAAATATTATAAAAAAATGTAGGTAATTAATACTTTTTGTGGAGCAACAAGTTTCCTATCCTGTTAAAATAAATGCCCTACTGTAAAAATTCAGGCCATCTTTTAACTTTGAAAATGTTTCTGCAATTTGCTGATCAAGCAAACAACTAATAAAAAAACCCCGCATCAGCTTATAATAGAATATCTCCAGCCAATAAACTATAGCATACTATAATATAATATCTCAGCTTTGAAATACGAGCATGAAATTAGATTCAGCACTCGATATTTCAAGTTGATTGAATAAAAAATTCAGTGCTGCTCACTGAAATAGCGAGTTAAATCACAAAATAACTAGTAGAAGCGAAACTTGTTAAACAACCTAACGTGCCTTGTGCAGTCCCTTGAACTAAATAATCGAATAGACGAAATTAACTAGGTGGGGCAGGTACAGCTACATCAAATGATGAGCTATTTGAGTTCTTCTTCTACCAACTTATGTCACTAACTGTACTAAACTAGAATCAAACTTAGTTATTCACACTATACTGTGCAATAATCAAAATAAGATCTTCCAATTCATTTACAGAGTAAGGGCTGAGCATGCGAGCAAACGCATCTAAAAGTAATGAGTTTCTATACGCCAGTCTCATTACCTTTTATGTTTGAAAGACTGAAGGCAAATTAATTGAAGTTTAACCGATATATAAAATGAGTGCGGGATATATATATACCTACCTATTTAATTTTCAGCTCAATTTTACGGCTGTTGGCTTGAACATTGCAAAAACGTTGTTTCATAAAGTGCCATGTATAATTAAGGGCATATTTTATAACATAACTACATTTTTTTTAATACGTATCAGTAAAATGGAAAAGTAAACCTATTAGAATTCATCATCATAATCATCGTCAGCCCTTCTCATCCCACTGCTGAGCATATGTAACCCACATACGACCTGCGATTTTTATAATGTCGTCGACCCATCTTGCCGGTGGACGACCTGCATTCCTGATTCCATTTCAGGGCCACCACTCAGTTAGTACCCTGCTCCATCTGTCATCCCTACGCCTGGCAACATGTCCTGCCCAACTCCATTTGAGTCCCAATATACACTTGCTAACGTCTTGAACTTTAGTCCGCTTTCGAATTTCAGTATTGGGGACTCAGTCTAGCAATGTGATGCCGAGCATGGCGCGCTCCATGGCTCTCTGGCCCTTAGTTTTAGTACTAGAAGTTACAACAGAAAACTCAACCAACCTTTACTAGGTCATCCGTCTAGAGGGCCTCCATACATTGCGCTGTGTTTTTCAGTTGCTGGTCTCAGAATCTCCGATTTGAGATCATTTTCGCCTCAGCGTGATTTACTGGTATCCCTACCAATAACTAGGGATTACTTAATAGGATACAAGATATTTATTTGCGTGAACAAGTGTACAATAAGGTCTTAAAAATATTTATCCATTACGAGCATCGCCAACTATTGATTACGAACGGCGCGATTTTTGCAATAAAAAAATTTACTTATAAGCCAATTAATTAATAAACATTTCGACATTTAAGCACCTACCTTTACTAGTTCACACAGAGTATGTATTATTCAAAGTAATTGTTTATCTCATTATTTATTAGGATAAGTGAAGAGATAAAATAATAAATACATATTTCAGGACATTTCACACAGCGCTATCTAGTCCCAAACTAAGCAGAGCTTGTACTATGGGAACCAGATAACTGATGGAATACTTATATACATTTTTTTGTAAATACATACTTATAAAATATAGAGAAACAACCAGACCCGGAACAAATATCCGTAGATCATGCAAACATTTGTTCCGGAATCGAACCCGCTACCTCCTGCGTCTCAGCCGGCTATTCGCCCACTGCACAACGGAGGTCGTCAAAAAAAATGTATATAAAAACCTTTTTGATTTCTACAATGTTTATGTAAAACTTTTAAAAACTAGTTCTTGTATTTTGATTAGAAACTTTAGTATTTTCGGTACCTAAGTAAAACTGTTTTCATACAAAAATATTCAGACTTAAATAGTTATGTTAGGAAAAATGGTTACTTTGTTCGTCTTTGATAATTTTCTTTCAAAGATTAGATGACTTCGTAAAAGTTAATTTAAAATAATGTTTGTCGGGTCTTTGGGATTTAATGGTTCAACTTTAGTCTTGTATTATAAGTATTTTGGCTTGAATGTACGTAAATTAGTTTTGAGTTGAATCTTTTTATGGGTACACACGGCTACACATCAAGCTATACATTTCCAGTATAAGCTGATCTCGCATTATGGAGACTTTTCGTAGATGGTTTCTAGATCATTAGTTTTCTGAACTATCTTGACCCTTAAACAAAAACCTACACAATGCATTTGTTTTATCATTGAAAATTATTTAAGACACTGTTTTTGACAAGTTGATTTGGAGATCTCGCTACGCTCAATCAATTATATTCGCGGTTGAATCGACATAACGCTAAAACAATACACTTTCACGTTACAGTATAGATACGTAGACTAAAAGTCTGACTTAAATAAGTAGGTATCCTACCTAGGTATCGGTTATCCGCACTGCGGATCAAATTGTTCAAATTTCCGGAGATTGAGCAAAAAGAGAATTTGATATTCCACGAATAACTAATATTTCTATAATTTAAATGTTTATATGTATTTTATATTCTTGTAAATAATGGTCTATTGTTTACAAATAACTAGATAGGCTGAATCTGATACAGAATAACTCCTGGCCAAAAGGAAATATAAATTATTAGGAATTTAATTAAAAAATAATACTTAAAATCAAAATTGCCAATGCGCTTGTACTTTTCAATCAATGGCTTCATGCCAATAACTTAAAACTCAACATTAAGAAGACACAAGCTATCCTATTCAAAACAACTACGCGTACGAACGAAACGGTTAACGTAGCATGTGAAGGGCTTGAAGTTGAGTTTGCTAAGAGTGTCAAATTTCTAGGAGTTCATATCGACCAGTTCTTTAACTGGAAAACTCAGCTCAGCATGTTATGCTCTTAGAAGCCTTAGAGAAGAGAAAGGGATCTCACAACTTAAACTAGTCTATTATGCCCTAGTAGAGTCAAGACTAAGATATAGTGTTAAGTTTTGGGGTAACAGCTATGACTATAACATAAAAAGAGCGTTTGTCATGCAAAAAAGAACCATTCGAACTATAGTCCGCATTCCACAATGGGAATCATGTAAAGAGCACTTTCAAGCACTCAATATTTTGACAGTTCCCAGCAATATATTTTAGTAGTCCTAATGGACATAGTCATAAACCCACTTAAATACGAATCTCTAGAACAAAGGAAAAACAAAATGAAAAGTTCTTGAGACACCTCTATGCCCGAGGTTGAATGTTGCCAAACATGACTCTCGGTATCAAGCTGTAAGACTTTTTAAATCACTGCCTACTGATATGAAAGTTGTCGAGAGTCCTTTCACTTTCAAGTCGAGACTTAATCAGCTATTGTTGAAGGGGTGTTTCTATACAATTGATGATTTTATGACATATAATAATTAAATAGTGTTTTTCTGACGTATATGCTGTTTCGATGTTTTAATGAATCTGTGACATAATTGTAATAATTTTAATTATTTTATTTTATTTATGTTGACATTTATGATTTTTCTTTAGACTTTTCCTTATGTTTAAGGTATGTTCGTTTTATTTCGTTTTAATAATTTGATTTATATGACATTTGTAAATATTGATGTAATTTGTAATTTCAAATACAATTGTTAATTATTCTTGAATAAATGAAATGAATTGATTTCCAAATCAACTTGGGCAAATCGGCGTTGTATGTATGTATGTTTGTTTGTTTGTCCGGTGATAACTTTCAAAGAGTTTATCCGATCATCTTGAAATTTGATATATAGGTAGGTATGAGCTTTAATGAGCTAAAAATGCTAGGGTATTGAGATATTGGGGTTCAAAAGGGCTAAAAAAATTCACAATGAAACTATTAGGTCAAATGAGACGTCTAATGAAAGGTATTTATTAGTGCTTTTCGACCCCGTTTTATTTTAAGTTTAATCCTTGTAGTTTTTGAGTTTTTAGCCATAATAAAACTGAACTTTGACGAAATTTACAAGTGTTTAAATTTGGTATTCCTGTAGCTTTAGTGATATAGGGAAAAGTCTGAAATCCAGAATAACTGAAATTTCTACCCCTAAAAAGAGAATAAAATTAACATGAACTACTGTTACTTGTAATTTTAATGAAACTGTAGGTCAAGTTATATAAATACAAAATAAAAATCATATAAATATTGCTGAAAATTTCACACAGCGCTATCTAGCCCCAAACTAAGCAGAGCATGTACTATTGGGAACCAGATAACTGGTTTCATGACACTATTTCATTAGTCAAATAATATGAAATATATTTTTTTATGGGAGACTCGCGAGATCTCAGTTTGGGGCAAACCACTAGTTATCTACCATAACTCAAACGAGTTACAATATCTTTTCTATGTCTACTAATTCTTATGTAAGTGATCATTATAATCTTTTTGAGAATAAATGATTATTAAACCTAGGTACCTAGTATTCTGACCGTTTGGTTTTTTCTGTTATCTGAAGTCGGATAAATTCTTTTTAAAAAGTTTCTTGTTACGTACTCAATTAACGCATTCAGGTAGAACTAGTGTTAAACTTTTGACAGGGTTTCAAGGAGAAACGAGTCGTAGCTGGTTACCGACGGATATAGGAACCCGCCATTTGTAAACATTAGTTATAATATGTTGAGCGAGTTAAGTTTTGAATGCGTTAAATGAGTTTACATTTTTTATATGAGATGGTAATTTATTATAAAACTGTGCGCCTTGGTAAACAATTGTTTTTTTGCGATAGTTGATACGACTTTTAGGTAAGACAATAAAGCTATCACGAGGCGTACTTTGCTTTGTCAATTCTTTTGCTTTAGTGAACGTTAGATTAGTGTGGATCATTTTTTTTTTTAGGTTTTTTCGGACGAGAATGCATGTTAATAAATAAGTGAATAACTGTTTTAAGTTTATTATTTTAGTTTCTTAGTAGATTTTATTAGTTGATGTTAGATATGGATAGTTAAATAGCAATTCGATAATTTTGTTTTGTAGAACTTGTAGTTCAGATAATTTAGTTTTAGCGGTCTTCCCCAAATTTCTATGCTTCTTCTTCTTAGCGTGTCAATAGTTCTACTTAAATTGAGATAGGTACTTGAGCTGAGAGAGCTGAGTAATTTTATTTTGCTATATTTGTCGTTGTTACTGTTTGTATTACAGCTGTTTCATAATTGTATTTTATTAATTATTAGTATATTTAATATAATAGAATGTTTATGTATAATATTTATATTAATATTACCTACCCTGGTATCTATTTATTTTCTTTTGCTTATGTATGTATACCTACAATTAAATAAAAAGCTTATGTTATAAAGCTACCGTCCTTTAACGTTCTCGTAAAATTCAGTCCATCCAAAGGTGGTCTGAAGAGATCGCTTTTAGCGATAAGACCGCCAATTGTACTATCGCGTGTCTAGTTTTAAGTGTTTAATTATGATTTGTTAATTTAAGTGTGGTATACAATAAAGCGTTTTCTATGTATCTAATAATCTATCTCCTTGGCTACATTGATGGCGTCAGGAAAAGCCATTTTTAAGTCAACCATTGTGCAAGTTTTCTTTTCCAATTTTTATTAAGTATAATAGATGCGGCTTTACGAGTGAATTGTAAATGGTGTAGCGTGATTGACGCGAGACACGCGGACGCGAGACACGCGGACGCGAGACACGCGGCTAAATATACAATTCGTAGATATTGCGTAGAGACCTTAGCCCGATACAATTATTTGACTCGGGTAAGAATAGAAAAGACATAATATAACCTCTCGCATTAAGCGATGTAGGCAACGCAGGCAATAACTCAAGCTTAGCCTGGCTTGAAAAAGGAAGTAGAGGGGGTACCACCTGTTGCTATGGTAACCTCTCCTTGATCCCTTAAGAGGAATTTTGAGTTTTATCTATATGCTCTCAGGATATAAAATCGTTTGCGGTTTTTGGAGAAAAGTGTCCAATATTTGCTCTCATAAATATAATCCGAAATTATGTCGAACAATGTCACGTGTCCCAGCTGCTTTTAGAGGTGGGTACTGTTTATAAATAAATCTTTTTTTCTTATTATGCGAAACGCGTAGACGCTTTTTATTTCGTTTTGTACCTCAATATAAATTGCTATATAAATAGCATATGAGAAAATTTTTATGAAAGTTTTTGGTAAAACTGGTAGCTGGAGCAACGGGCTGCGCACTTTATGTGGTAGAGATGGGAAAAGCAAAAGATCGGGCTTAGTGGCATTCCTTGGGACACCTACGCCCAGCGGTCAACTTGATGATGATGATTAAAGAATGAATGAATGAATGAAATTAAGAAATGTTTATTTCTTTATCTTTCTTCCTTAATTAATTATTTTGTATTCATTCTTTATTTTCGTTTTAAATTTTTTTGTTCCTTACGCCATAGATATAACAAAAAGAGAAACTGGTTATTGTATAATGAGTAGTCTTATCGTTAAAGATAGTGATCTCTCCCCGAAAATCATGTAGAATTATCAAAGAAAACTTTAATGGATAGGAGATGTTGAATGGAAGTCGTAAACATTATGTCTGTTAAATAAAAAACTTTTAAAATCAAGAACTTTCTATACTAAGTTAATATTAGCAATATTGCATTAGCTTAAATCACCCCGAAGGCACCAGTTTAAAAAAAAACAACCGTTATAAATAAATACATAATTATTGGTGGACATGTCACACAGCTGTAGTGTATAATTAAACTTTAATGACAGTTTATTGCCGTTTTTTGTATTTAATTGTAAAGTATTTAATTCAAAGTTTAATGTAGCTTTGTATTTTTTGAGAAAGTCTTGACCTAAAATCCCTACCGTTTTACATGGTAAAAAGTTGAAAACGTAAAATCTATGCGCAAAACTGTGCCCGTTTTGATTCAGTGTAAGATAAACTTCGCCTTCAGAATAAACGTCACCTCCAATTCCTTTTACGCTAATGTTTCTTTTACGGAATGGAATTTGTAAACGCTCTAAGCAATCGCGCTTGATAGCTGAGATTGAAGCTCCGGTGTCGATGAGCCAATCATGCTTCTGATCATCTATATTAAACGATACTTTGTTTAAACTATTACACGAAAGGATGTAATTAGGCACGAAAAAAATGGCTCAGCGATTCCATATTTGATTCATCGCTTGGGTCATCAGCCGACACATCTAAGTCCGTTGTCAAGCTATTTATGTTGCTATGTGGGCCTCTACCGCGGTGGAAATTTCCGTTGTTAAATCGGCCCCTACTACGATTATTATACTGGTTATAATGTCTTACCTGATTTTGTTGATTCTGTGTTTGGCCCCTCGTATTGGGGCTGCCACGGCTATATCCCCACTGTCGGATGCTGCGTCCTTGCTGGTTTCTTCTGAAATTATTACCACGATAAGGTTGCCTGTACATACCCATCACTTCCGCTGAAGTACCTAGGCTGGAAATGTCTTCGTCCTGTGCTGCTTGGACGGCATCTGATAAGGAAGTAAAATTACGCGCCGCGATAATCGTACTCAACCTTTGATTTCGCAGGCCGTCGGCAAAACGCTTGATGGCGAGTTTTTCATTTAAAGGCCTTAAAATATTATAATTTTTTGAATTTCCATCGGCCTGTGAAATCGTAAGGTCCACAAACAATTCTGATAGTTCCTTACCAAAGTCTGAAATTGACTTTTCATTTTGTCTACAGTACTGCATGAATAGCTGCGTAACTTTTTTGTGGCAACAATAATCTGCGCATGTCCTTTATAAGCTCATCGATAGACTCGTAGTTCGGTAACAATTTCAACTTAGCATGCTCCGATAATCGACTCTTTAATACAAACTGAACAAGTTTCACCTTACACTCAGACTTAGATAAAACTGTGATATAGTATTTGTTCAGTATTTTAGGGAATAACGCAAGGAAACACTGCAAATCACTTGTACTCGTTTAATGGCTGACAACCAACTGCCAAACAAGTCTACCCACAAATAGAAATAAGTATGTATATCGATACACCAGATCATAGAAATAAGTATGAATATCGATACACTACATCCCTCCACCACTATTAACAAAATACTTACAAACTAAAACTTATAATTTAATTGATTCCGAGTTTTTCGAATCGGATATCGGCGGACAAGCTGAGGATTTTGATTTGCATTATCACTTTCATTAGAATGATGCGAATGATCGTCATTTCGTACGTTAGGGGCAGCATCAGGAGAAACTGCATCTAAAAACTCATCATCCGAGTCAGCTCGTATTTCCTCCCCTTCATCCATCTCATCACGCGCAGGAGACGTAGATGAAGCATAGTCAGATACCAAGTCAGCATTCAGCTCACTAGGTTGACCCGTGGATTTAGGCAAATTATCTGCGAAAACACTTACATCGTCATCCTGATCTAACGATGAGTTGATACCTTTGTACGCCAATAACTGATCTATGTGTTTTTTTACATTTACATTTTCGCCGGAAATGTTAACTATAAACATTCGAGAGCCTAGGCATTTCTTAACAATACCCTGTTTCCAAATATGTTTAGTACCATTATTAAAGTAATGTTTGATCAAAACTCTGTCGCCTACTGAAAAATTTACATTCCTATTACCTCCAAACTGTTTACATTGGTTCAATTGCGCTTTGATTACATTATCTTTAGCAGCGGATGACGAGGACGGTAAAGAGTCTACTTGCAACGGCCTTAACAAATCGAGTCGACAACGTAAAGGACGTCCGATCATCAATTGGGCTGGAGAAAATCCCGTAGACGAATGGATTGAGTTCCTGTAGTCAAACAAAAACTTATTCAATATTCTTAATACATTTTTATTGTTCATGTTGTTATTAAAAATCGCTTTTAAACCATTTTTTACAGTTTTGACACTATTTTCTGCTTGTCCGTTTGACATTGCATGATACGGCGCACCGGTCAAATACTGGATTCCGTTTAATTGACAAAACGTTTCAAATTCATTGGAACAAAAATTGGTAGCATTGTCAGTAACCAAGGTACGCACTAAACCAAACCTGCTAAACATTTCACATAGTTTACTAATTACGGCTTCACTATCTGTCTTTTGCATTGAAAAACATTCGACCCATTTAGAATGAGCGTCAACTGCGATTAAAAAATCTTTTTAGAACCAGTTCTAATCTTTCTAAATGCAAAACCCTGTTAGGAGCTGTTATTAAAATATCATCTAAATATATACATATACCATCTATATCACCTAATAACTGTTCCATTGTCCGTTGAAATATAAATGGTGCGTTAGCTAAACCAAAAGCCAGCCTTTTATACCTAAACAAACCTATATGTGTGTTTATACAACACCATTTTTTAGTATCGTCCAGCTCCAGTTGAAGATAAGCCATTTTCAAATCTAATTTGCTAAATTCTATTCCACCGTGAAGCTTGGCAAATAAATCTTCGATTCTAGGAAGTGTATAATTGTCTAGGTACAAAACTTTGTTTAACGTTACAGAGAAATCCCCACAAATTCTGACGTTACCATCGGAACGTAGCACTGGAACAATAGGCGTAGCAACATCCGAATGATCAACTTTTTCCAAAATTCCAAGTGCTACTAAACGTCGCAGCTCCTCTTCTATTTTAGGTTTTAAAGCTAAAGGCACGGGTCGAGGCTTAAAAAACTTTAACTGAGCTTCCGGTTTAATTTTTAGGCTAATTTTATATTTGTTGAATCTGCCTAATTCATCTGAGAATAGTTTAGAATATTTAGTTATTAGGGCCTCGCCTGCGTTGTCGTTTACAACCATATTATTGCAATTCAAACTACATAAATGTAAACAAAACAATCGCATAAAATCGCGACCCAAAAGAGGTAAACGTTTTTCATTAGTTTTGATAACAAAAAATAACATTTGCTTAGTGCGTCCTTCGAAAGTTACTGGCAATGATAAACAACCCATAGGAGAAATCTTAACTCCGGTATAAAAATTAAATACCTCATTACATGGCTGTAAGCTATACTTATTGTTATCGCTTCCGAACAGCTGTTGATAGATAACCGCCGGTAAAACGGAGACAGCACTACCACAATCAATTTCACAAAGAATTTCTTTAGAATCTAACCAAACTTTACGCGAGATCGGTTCGTCCTTTAACGAGTTTTTAATATTAAATAAGTTATAAATACCTTCACCAGCGTCATCGTCATCCGTGCCCATAAAATGGCTATCATTTATCTTAGCTTTGCACATTCTTTTAAGATGACCTTTTTTGTTACACTTTTGGCAGGTATAATTTACGACACGACACTTTTCTTTAGAGTGATTTTTATAACCGCACACAACACAACACTTCGACACTCTCACATTATCACCGGATGAAACACCGCTTGGCCGTTGCAACGCGAACACAGGCTGCGCCTGTGACACCTCCGGGCTCCCCGCGCCAGCCACGCCGCCCGCGGCGTTGCCAGCTTGCGCGGTCTGAAACGCGGCGCGCGCACAGCGCACGCTCTGCGCCATCTCCAATGCCTTGTTGAATGTTAGAGTATCTATGCTTTCTGCAAACAGCTTCTCTTTTTCTTTTGTATTTTCCAAACCCAGGACGAATTTGTCGCGCAAAGCAGTATCTAACTCTGCCTTGAAACCACAAAATTGTGCCAAATTACGCACTCGCGCCGCCCATTCGGCTAGGTCTTCTCCTGGACGTTGTTCAACCTTGTAAAAACTGTATCTTTCAGCGAACGTGCTTTTTTTCGACTGTAAATGGACGTCCAACTTTCCTAAAAGACTATTATACTCCACATTGTCCAAGCTGTCAGGAAAAACCAAATCTTTAGCGACGCGGAAGGTATCTTCCACAAGCGCAGTGAGCAAAAGAGCTCGTCTTTTCACTCCAGACTTATCGGTGTCGTCTCCAATGTCGTTCGCCGTACAGTACTGGATAAAACGACTCCTAAAATGCTCCATTCTTGCGTGCGATGATCAAATGAGAGGTTGCCACCAAAAGCCATCATATTTGACTTGGCGTGATCGCTTGTTATTAAAAAAACCAGAAAACACTTATTCTTATTAAAAAAAGTTAAATAACACACGTGAATAACTAATCGTCGCCAAATGTTCAGTATTTTAGGGAATAACGCAAGGAAACACTGCAAATCACTTGTACTCGTTTAATGGCTGACAACCAACTGCCAAACAAGTCTACCCACAAATAGAAATAAGTATGTATATCGATACACCAGATCATAGAAATAAGTATGTATATCGATACACTACAGTATTCAATTCCATCTATTAATTTTTTTGTATTCTCTTCAACGTCAGTCATGACAGGTAAAAGATTTAGTGCAATCTTTAAATCAAATGTATCGACAGCCATCGTATTGTCTTGAAGGAGTGAAGAACTCTCACCTTTTATTTCTTTTATATTACACAATTTGTAGACCTGTGATAGTACGCTACAAAATTCCTCACAAATTTTACTAACCAAGCTAATTTCACTCTCGGACAATTTATTTAATTGTATCCTATTTGTATGAACTTCTAAATATTTGTTATATCTTGACAAAACACTACTAGCCTCGTTTCTTTTTTGTTCCAATATTTTACCTGTCCTTCGACTAACTCCAATTTTTACTAAATATGTCCTTATATTTTTTAACTCGGTTAAAATTAAAATTAAATCTTCGGCCATAATATTTCAACTGGTACATTTTAGCAACCACAGTATTAACCTACCTATCTTCAAAATATTATAGGTACTTACTTAACTTTTACCTGCTTTAGCTGATTATACACATGCTATATTTAACAAACTATAACAATTTTGAAAATGTTCTTCGCCTTCGTTTATGATATCCGCGCACTGGTAGGTACTAGGAACAGGAACAGTACTAGGTACACAAACGCATTACGTACGTTACCCGGGTATTTATATTCGGGTGGGTTACTTACGGAGACGTACATTCACTTTACCGCACTTCACTCAAACACGCACACTTTCGCCAATGATGTTATCTGGGAGCTCGATCTGACGCCTGCAAATCAAGCTAGCGTATCTCCTCAGCGAAATCTCGTTGAGATGTCCTTGGACTAGCTCCTGGTGGCACCGCTTATACATCCGATACAGCAGCACAGCCAATCCAATCGCCAGCACTATCGCGATGCCAGTCAGGATATTATTGGTGTACCCGGCATGTTCCTTCAGCTGTTCCACATGCGCTGTCCCGGCAGCGTTCTGCACCACGATCACCTCTTCCTTCTCTTCTTTACTTTTATTGTGGCCCATTTTTGCAGAAAACCCGATCACACACGACTCTGATGCAAATTACCACAATCAAGCGCAGTTCCGAGATCATTGTGATTTATTACGATGTTCAAAGACTGATGTTTATCTAAACACGGCCCTTTTACGGAGGGATGCGCGCGCGGTTCCTGTTACAAGGCAGGGTCGCCATGCGATAGGAGCCTATTAGGAGAGTAGTGAAACAAGCGAGAGCTGGATAAAGACTGTTTATTGAATAGGTATCCATGTCTTATTAGCTAGAGTACCTTAGTAGGTATACTACATGAATTATACACTACACAGCGCTATCCAGCCCCAAACTAAGCAGAGCTTTTACTATGTGTAATAAATTCCGTCCATCGGTATATAAATAACTAGCTGCCTCTCGCGGTTTCACACGCGTGGTTTTTCAATAAAAAATAATAAAAAAAGCATTTATTGAGGAACAACAAATACAAAATTATGTACAATTTGAAACGATGATGCCTGTATAAGTATGAAAACTGAGTTACAGACACTAACGCCCACCTACTTTACTGCAATGAGTTCCAATCAGATAGATGGCACAAAAAGTAAACTAAAAATTAAAGTTATATACCAACAGACCAGAAGGATCTGCGTGGGTGTATGTGTGTGAGAGAGTGTGTGTATGTGTGAGAGTGTGTGTGTGTATCTATGGAGGGTGTGTATGTATGTGAGTAATTGAGTGTATGTAGGCATTATTTGGGAATCATTAGGAGGTCTTTCGGTGGTTCAATAAAAATATTACCCTGCTTCTGTGCAGTCTGGTAAAAAGTAGACGTGTATGATATATATGTACCAATCGAAAGGGCATAATAATGTTTTAAATTTTTTTTTAATGTTTTATTCTACTCTATTTTTTTTAAATAGCATTATTTTAAAAAGTATTATTATTTTTGATCAATGTTTAATTATTAAACACCTCTCATTTAGTCGGTAATTTGGATGCAGATAACTGTATTGGTGTTCTTAATTGAATACAGGATAGGACGCAATTAATTTTTTAGATACTAGTAACTGTCTGTTTGAACACTATGAACGAATAAGCATGTGTATTTGGTAAATTTCCCAAAATCATGGATATTATGATAACTAGGAATTTGATAACATTGGACTAAAGTAATCTAGCCTAGATAGATGCCTAACGAGGTGACCTAGCCCCCCCCCCCCCCTTATAGCTTTGCATCAACCTTCCTAACATCCTATATACAAAAACATACAGACCCGAAACAAATATCTGTAGATCATGCAAACATTTGTTTTGCGGCGGGAATCGATCCCGCCGGGGGCTATTCGCCCATTATACCACGGAGGTCTTGTGCCTGTAATTTATCTTTTGGCGGCACCCCTTCAAACCATAACACAACAATGCTTCTTGGCAGTCTATTTATCTAAAGTTATCTTAAATCTATACTAAGTTTCGATTTACACTTGAGCATATGTCTATAGCCTGAGATCTGATCTAGAAAAGCTAACAATTGAAAATAATGGAAACAGCTGGAAAAAGCTTATGTGTCAGATATGCTGACCTCTAAACCAGAAAACGCGATCTGTTACAATATAAAATAAAACAGTTTATTATTATTAGTACCAAGAGTTCTAGAGTGTAGGTCCAGTAACGAAATAAAACCCCAAATCCAACACTACTTTCACTAAGACCACACCTCGATCGATTCTGATCAATCAAAATCCCGTTCGGTTGCGTCGCTTCGTCGGCGTCGAATCCCATAATGTCCTACTTGTACACCATACATCAAGGTACTATTTGTTAAACTATGCCATTGCTATATTATCACGGTGTTCCACTCGCTTTCAGGACCTCTGATGTGCTTCCATCATCACTCAGCTCCTTATTTTTCTTAAGCTACTTACCTAGTCTGATATAGGAAACTACTAATTTGATGGCAATGTGATTTTCACTGCCATATAGCTTACTAGATTAATCGGTCCGGCACAACAACCATTGGCCTCCACGATACAAACTTGGCCTAGTGTGGAGACCGTAGATTCAAAGAAAATAGTTTGTAAGCTCTCAACGTTTATACGCCTTAATGATCGATCGAGCAAAGCGAGATCTTTAAATCAACTTGGGCAAATCGGCGTTGTATGAGCTACCATCTGAGGTTTTCCCATTAGGCTACGACATGGCACGCTTCAAGAGAAATGTAAAAAGTTTTCTACAGTGTAGGGAACGCATCAACAATACCCCGGTTGTTGACGTTGTCAATAGGCGACAATGACCGCTTACCATCAGGTGGGCCGTAAGCCTGTTTCCCCACAAATAACATTAAAAAAATGTATGTTCGTTAGTCCGAGGATAACATTCGAAGCGTTTATCCGATCTTGAAATTTGTGTTATAGGTAGGTAGTGATGGCACAATTTTGGTGTGACTAAATAGCAAATGAGAAGTGTGATAAATGTGGGTAGGGGAAGGGGTTGTTGAGATATTGGGGTTCAAAAGAGGTAAAAAAAAATGGGACTTTACGGTTAAATGGCAAGGCTCATTTAAAAAATTTGAAAATGTTACTTTGGAAAACTTCGGCTATTGATAATATATGACCATAGAATACACCGGGTGCTTATGACAGAGCAGCGCCATCTGTTAGCGGTTTTAAAAACATGGACGTGAAAATCCGTCATTGTAACATCGTTTACCATTTTCACCTGTGAGATATGAGTGAAGATGGCGGATAGTACTCGTACCAAGTTGTGTTTATTTGCATCTTTAGTAACACATCATTAAAGAAGTTGCAAACTTTGACTGCTCTCACTCCAGAATGCAGTTGTACGAAGTCAGACGTAACTCCAAAATAGCTTCGTCTGTAATTGAACTCTAGGTACTTACATAATAACAAAGAACCTACTTGCATTTGTTGAGTGAAAAGTACTTTGAAGTTCTTGCTCCAAAAGTATAGTATAATATAAATACTTTTGAGTAAACAGAAAGGAACATTCAAAAAATATTTGTTAGTTTAGATTAGATCATTTCTATAATGCACACAATTATATATAAACACATAAAAGAAAATACACTTTTAGATCATAGGTACATTGAGCGGCCTTATCGCAAAAAGCGATCCTCTCCAGGCAAGCTTTGGGTGGGCAGGATCAATATTATTTGAACAAATAAGGACGGCGTTTGTTCCGCTTGAAATTGTTCAAAATAGCTGAGAATCACAAATCCCATCACTTTCGGTTTAAGTATTCGAGGGATACGAGATCGTCAATTCAACCCGGACGAATCGGAGTTGCGTTTTGGATTATTTTGTTATTATTAATTAATACTTGAAAAATCTTTTTTTGTTTTATTTGGAATAGGCATTTATTGAAAGGGTTGTATTTAAGAATTTCAATTAAATGGGCGATTGATTAAAATAAACTTAAAAAAGTACAAATTGTATGGTCTAATTAAGATATTGAGAGATATTAAGGCGTAACCCCGCTTGCAGTGCCCCCGCCTGCTTGTACTTCCTTCTAAAATATACTATAAACAAATTATAAATAATGCTGGACATTTAAAACTGCGCTATTCCAAATTAAGTAAAGATTGTTTAATGGGAATCAGATATCTAATAATTGTATAATTTACTACTATATAATTACTATACTATAAGATACTTATATAATTTTTTATAAAATTATACCAATATTTTTTTCTCCTACAAATACATACTGAAAATATACAGTCTGTCACCGCATTCACGACATTAATTTAAAACACATATGCAGAATCGTATTATCTGATTTTTGAGATTGGTTTAATACCGGTAGCTTAAATAGTTATCCAGTAATCGATACATTTCCAATAAACAACTTTTAAAGTAAGTCGGCGGCGCCTTTGCGCCGATGTCACTTAGTCAGTTTAACAGTTACCTACTTACATAATGAAATAATATGATTTGTTTACCTATTTCATACAGGCTGGTGCATTGACATATTAGGACTTGAAATTATGGTAGATTGAAAATTAATGAAATTTCATGGTAGACTGAAAAAAATACAACTATTTTACAACAACACTAGCCATCAGCCCTACCTGTGATTTCAATTAATGTCGTAAATGCAGTGACACGTAGTATAGAAAAACACCCAGACTCGGAACCCAGATGTAGGTCATTTGTTTCATGATGGGATTCTAACCCGTAGGTAACTACCAGCGTCCCAGACGGCTCCTCGCCCACGATGCCATGCACCTGTTGGGTAAATAGAAAATCTACGCTAACATTATTAGAAATGTCAACTAATAATAGCGAAATGATATTCACGCTCGCAAAACCACTTTTGGGGGCGAACCTTTACTATACCAATTCATTTAATCTTCTTATAGTTATTCAGAAAACAACCCCTGTAAAAATATCTGTCTTCCCAGAAAAATACATCGAGTAAGCGCACACAACCTAGCACCATAACAACTAGAAACTAACCTAACACTACGAAGTTGTTACAAGCAGCTTAGAGTTGACGTTGACTGGGAACCGGCTTAAAATCTCGAGGTACGTGGTTTGCACCTACATGCTTTTACACCTGAAGTAAGAAATACTTCGTTTTATAAGGGGCTTTGAGGACCGGATTTAATTAAGCTTCCAGTATTTTAAAACATCCGCCGTTGTAAGTTATGACTTATGGTAGACTCACTGGCTACATACAAAAGCAAGTAAGTGAATTAAAAGACTGTTACTTTTAGTGCTAGCGCCATCTATCTAAAAAAATTATATAGTTATTTTTTATTATAGTTTGCTTTGGAACTCCTCATTTCAGAGGCGTCATTTTTTACGTTCGTAGCTATTGCGTAGCAGTGGAGGTACGGTGTAACAGTGGAGCTACGGCGTAGCAGTTTGTAGCAGTATAAATCAATATTAGTCATGCATAATCATGCGGTCTTCTCTAAAGAGTAGGCCATGAATTCGCTGAGACGACTTGCGTGCTAGGTAAGTCTTCTTCTGTACACCTCTACCAGGTACAACGCCTACATGCGCCTACGTGCTTTACACAACTAGTGCTGCAATGTGACAAATGGTGTTTTAAGGTTACGTGTACACTTACGTTTTTTTTGCCGTGAAAAACTAAGGTTGATTCGCCATTTCTCGATACGGTCGTCAGTGTTGTACGGGTTACTATAGTGCCAGTGCAAATCAAATGCGTCTGCGTGATGTGAACGTGACGTGACCGTGCACGCTTCGGTTATAATGTACTAGCTGTTACCCGCAACTTCGTACGCGTTATACTACGAAATGTGTAGGTAACCTAGAAATAAAGCTAAACTCGCTGTTGCAACTTGAATTGACACCCCATTTTAAACCCATCGAAACTGGTTTACTGGATAAAAGGTAGCCTATATAGTAATCTAACCTATATTCTACGTATATACCAAATTTCATCGAAATTGGTTCAGCTGTTACGCCGTGATTGAGTAACAAACGAACAAATAAAAAAATAAACATCCAAACTTTCGCATTTATAATATTAGTGGGATAAAATTCTAAGGAGGTGTCTGACCGCCTTTGTAGTGTGTGCAGCCGCGATCCGTTCAGCCGTTTGGTTATGAAAAGGTAGCAAACAAACTAACAAACAAACAGTTACTTTCGCAATTTCTATGTATGTATTATACATACACCTTTCTCTTGAATCATTCTATCCATTTCTTAAAGTTTTAATAAATTCGTTGAATAGTTTAAAAGGTCTAAGCGAACAGACAGTGGAAGCGGCTTCGTTGTCAATTGATAGATGTAAAGACATCAGTTGTTTAACTTCTTTCCTACTTTTGGTATCTTCTTTTCAGATCAAAATATTACATGTAGATTCTTAATTATGCGCCGTTTATAAAACAGTTGTAGCCGTTGGTAGAAATAAGGTATTGTGAAAAGATTCAGAGTGCACTACAAGAATTTAATTTCCAAATTCTTGCCAAAAATTCCTTGCATTTAAAGCACAACCTGATATTGGCTGAGTATCCAACTTGCGGCAACAAAGCAAGTCATGTGGAAGGATATGTGGCCTGTCGAGTCAGCTGTTATAAGGTTAGCTGGGAAGTAGATTCAGTTTAACCCACGTGTAAACGTTACTTGCTCTAGAGATTTGGTGGTGTTTGGAGGTGGTGAATGCAGAACCAACTTTCTACGTCGTATTTGGTGATACTAGATTAATTTGAAGACATAGTGATAAATAAAAACGAAATTTTTTATTTGTTTTATACCAATATTTCAATTCTGGTTGAAGCCCTGACTCCTGAACTAGCATGAGCTGTATATCAGAAGTCAGCTTCTTCCCACATTAAATGACAAAAGAAAATACATAAGTGGTACAATAGTTACAATGATAGACTTTTTTTTTGCTATTTATTTTAAAACTTCAGACATTTCACCCAACGCTATCTAGCACCAAACTAAACAAAGCTTGTACTAAGGGTACCAGATAACTGATCAAACACTTGTATATATATTTTTTGTAAATACATACAATTCATTTATAAAATAAGTTGGGTATGTTTTTGAGAACATCATCTGCTTTCTGTCGTTCAGGACGCACGCGCACGCGAAGCATGGAAAAAGTTAAACAATCAATTGATACAATACTATAATGATAGTTAAATACTCAATACAATTTAGGTAGATTTTATACGAATCCTGGCGTATAATTAAGTGTTTATCCATTTATTTATTTTTAAACTATTAAATTATATAATATAAAAATAGATGTGTACAAGCAAGTAAGGGTAAAACTAAAAAACATATCAAGTGTCTGTGGATTCAAGTGTCTCTATTATATTCCTCATTATATATTGTATTGTAATACATAATAGTATTTAAAGAACAATTAATCGCCTTTGCTAGTCTCTGTAATTGTATGTAGCACTTTATCCACCAAATTATTGGACCGTTTTAACGCGATTTTATATGTTAGTGCTAAAGTTAGTGTAAATGAATTAGTTTAAAAAATCGGGAATTATACAATAGTAACAGTATAATAAATATCCTAATCTACGGCCCCTATATACTACAGGCGTAGACACATGTCTACGGTGTGGCTACCGTGAGACGGCGCGGTGTCGTACCGCGGTACGCTGCCGTGTACATGGCAGCAAACATCGTTGCAAACATACAGTTTCGGTCTTGATATAGACCACGAAAGACATATTATTCTGCTCCTGTTACTAAGACAACTAATGAAGAAAAAACAGAACGCGACAGAGACAAGCGACCGAGGCAGGAGACCGAGACGGGAGACCGCGACAAGTATCTCGGTCTCTTTTGCATGTACTGTGGGTCGAGACTGAGACCGCAACCAAAGCTACAATTCATTCAGTATTAGAGTGGCTGTCTATGGAATCAGTTGTGTTATTTAAGACTGTAATGGAAAGCCAAGTAGAACTTCTATTGGAGGAAGAAGAAGACGATCATTTTCTTTTATATTATTTGTACAAAAACAAATCTCGTCTCTGTACGAGTCTAGTTTTGCATCGTATTTTGAAGGATGTTGTCTGATCAGTTCAATCGGCTCTTCACAGACTTCGTCAGAAAAAGTTGACATTTTTTACAATGCACACACGAACTTTTCGAGCGCGACACGAGACACTACTGGTCAGGGGCAGCAGCTATCGCGCAGTCTCCGGTCTCGCGTCTCTGTCTCCTGTCTCTGTCTCGCTCGCAAACTGATGCTTATACATTGCCTTAAGTCAAGTGACGGTCGCGGTCTCCCGTCTCGGTCTCCTGTCTCAACAGCAAAACGTAATCTGTCGAGCGATGCACTATAAATGGCGCCGTGCCGCGGCACAACGCCTCGCCGGTGCCGCACCGTAGACATGGTGTCCACGCCCAACCTTAGCCTAAAATACATATTATAATTAACTAAAGTTTAATCTCACTGGTTTTAAAATAACATTAGAATTTGTAGATATGACAGTTTCAACAAGATTTTAAAAATAACTTACGCGTGATTGGTCAACTAAATAATTGGTTACTATATTTTCAAAACTGAATTTTTATACTTTAATAACTAATTATACTTTTCAAAACTGAGCTGGCACTATTATCAAAACATACTAATAAACATATATTTTGTTTGAGTTATAGGTTTTATCAGGCAACTTAAATTCAAGATCTAATAGAAACTACCATCTCCATCTAGCCTCGTACACACAGTCGCCGTTATAACTACAAACGTGTATCGGCAAGGACATGCAACGGACCCGAGTTACCTGAGTTGCCAGCTTAATTGAATTTCTTGGGGATGAGGCCACTGAGTATTTACTTAGACGACGGACAAATTGCATCGCCAGAGCTCATTAGGTCAATGCAATATCAACTTTGACTATGTTTGTAGAAGGTGCATTTTTATTATTTTTTATTAACAATGTAATTTTTCCTCGTATGATAAATGCCTTCAATTAATCAATAATAAATAAATACTGCTGGACATTTCACACAATGCCATCAAGCCCCAAACTTGTAGTTTGGGAACCAGATAACTGATACCAACATATGTATAATAAGAAAAATACTACTACCCGGAACAATTAACTACAGACCATGCAAACATTTGTCCCGCAGTGGGGATGGAACTCGCAACCTCCTCCGTCTCAGCTGACTTTTCCCGCACTGAGCCACAGAGTTCAGCACAATAACTGAATGTTGTCAATCTCCGTTTTTTACCAACTTTTTGAGCAGAGTAAACCACATTTTTATCATACAATCTCTAATTTGTTTTATTCAAAAGTTTTCTCCACTCTTTCTAATATAAATTCAAATAACACCCGTCACTAAAACATACTAACTTGTCATCATCATGGATCTTTAACATCACGAGAGACGGCTAAGCGATGCCAGTAGTTAGGTAAATAGTTACGTTACATTCATGTCTTTTAGGCACTCAACATACTGGCACGCACCACGCTGCATATTGCGTGAATACGTGTTCTAACGTTGCTTGTAAGTATCTCCGTTTGTATATAAAACACGCACAGTCCTACACACAGAAAATGCATCCACGCGCGTTCATGCAGATCACGTGCTCAAGCGCAGAGAAACATGCACCCCCGCGCGTGGGTGCGGGGCGAGACGCAAGGTATGCCACACCTAGTCCCGCAGTGAGCACCCCCGCGCGTAGGTTCGGGGCGAGACGCAAGGTATGCCACACCTAGTCCCGCAGTGCCGTGCGTGATTTTGGAAGCGCACTATTTTGGAACTGCACTAGCGAACAGCTTTGAATGAAATGAGTCAGAGCCGCCGTGAATCCACAAAACGCAACTATGCGCGTGAGTGCGTAAAAACCCGCACGATGATGCAGATCTGCACTCCCGCAAGTACGCGTGTAGGTGCGTCGACAAGCAAGATGCGGCATGGTGCGTGGCAGTGTGTCAACCGCCTTAGAGTGCTTTTAGGGCCTATACGGGAGTGACAGCTAGAAGCTAGAAGAGTAGGTAACACGTTGGTGACAAAATGTTGAGCCAAACTTAGTTATCACAATCTAACTTCATTACTACACTTAAAACCAATTAAAAAATTGAAATTTGCTTGCTTCTGCCAGGTAACAATTATAAATTGAAGATCGTACGAACTTAATATTTATAGTATCCAGCACTTACAAAGTTAAGCGCTTTCTAAACCCAACTTTGTACTCAAATGCTCCTAAGCATAACAAACTAGTAATCTGTTAGACTCGCTCCTGGCATTGTCCCAAAGTTCACCTAATCTGCATTGTAATTACTTCTAACTCCTGACCAATTTGTTTCATGCGTGCACTGAGCTTGATAAGTAAACTGAAGTGCTAAATTAATTATTTTGGACAATTTGTGAAACTAGCGTGTAACTTCTATCGTATTGGGCCGCGATCAAAAGTAGACAGTGTTTTAAATATAATTTACTAGTGGTTCGCCCCGAACTGAGATCTCGCGAGTCTCCCATAAAATCAATAAAAATATTATATGTAATCTTTGACTATCAAAATAGTGTCACGAAATAAATAACCTACTATCTTGACTAATACTTTCATTCAAACTACAGGTAACGGACGTTCATGTAAATTTGTTCCTTTTTTTTGGGTAGAAATTGCAGTTATTCTGGATTTCAGACCTTTCCCTATATTTGTGTCACTAAAGCTAAAGCACACCAAATTTGAGCGCTGTGAGATCACTGGTGTGCCCTGTGTGTGAATTTTGTCAATGTTCCGTTTTTACTATGGCTAATAACTTAAAAACTACAAAGTCTAAACTAAAAATAAAAACGGCGTCGAAATATACTCACAAAGGCCTATTATTAGACGTGCAATTTGTCTAGATAATCCCATTTTGTTTTTTTTACCCCTCTTGAACCCCAATATCTCAACAAGCCCCCCACATGTTTAGCTTATTTAGTCACACCAAAATTGTGCCGTCACTACATACCTTTATACTAAATTTTACGATGATCGGATAAATGCTTCGAAAATTATCCTCGGACAAATAAACATACATACATACAACGCCGATTTGCCCAAATTGATTTAGAGATCTCGCTTCGGCGAATAAAAATTGTGGCTATGAACAATATTTTTTATTAAAACATGTAATAAGATAATTAATGAGTTTTCGCATGATATTTTGCTATATTTGTATGATCACGGGTAAACTTGTGAGCTTTTAACTTTAATCAACTTTCGGTTACATTACGATTAAAAGTGGTAGCATCGTTTTTCAAAGCGTCATATGTTGCTCTGAGTGGTGTTGTGATAAGATTTGACCTTATTACGTTATTTTAAATCTGCAGTGCAAGCACAGACTTGGTCGATCGACAGATTGATGTTTAAATTTTGAAGATTTAAAAGATCTATCAATTGCATCAATTAGTCTTAGCATGACTGCCCTAGAATAGTTAGTCTATGGAAGAATTAACCCCTTCTCATCCCGCGGGAGCCGTGTGAGCCGGCAAAGGGTTCCAGGGAATGGGCAGCAGCATTCTGCCACTGCGATCACCAAGCCGCCTGCCAAGCGTGGTGATTATGGCAAAACCCCCCCTATGACAGACACAACACACAAACGGCCCCCAGTCCCCGGCGGTGGTCATCCCTGGAAGTGGTAGCAACCAGGGCAGTGGCGGAGCAGGGGGTGCTAAGAATCCCCGGCAGCGATCCAGCTACCACCACCGACGACTGG
Organism: Philereme vetulata; assembly: GCA_918857605.2. NCBI lineage: Eukaryota > Metazoa > Arthropoda > Insecta > Lepidoptera > Geometridae > Philereme > Philereme vetulata. The sequence continues at coordinate 8,059,425 of OU975459.1, read as the reverse complement.
ACCTGGCAACGTACAACACACGAACGCTCAGGGCTGACGAGAAGATTGTCGAGCTGGAAGAAGAACTGAGCAAGCTACGTTGGGACATCCTAGGATTGTCGGAAGTCCGAAGACAGGGTCAGGACACGATGATCCTTAACTCCGGTAACTTGCTCTTCTACCGGGAGGGAGATCAACTATCCCAGGGTGGTGTCGGGTTTCTCGTCCGCAAGTCCCTCGTTAACAACGTGACAAAAGTCGACAGTGTGTCGAACAGGGTAGCATACCTTATACTCAGAATTACCGAAAGGTATTCGTTGAAGGTCATACAGGTATATGCGCCGACCTCGACACACCCAGACGATGAAGTGGAAGCCATGTATGAAGAGATCTCCGAGTCCATACATACTTACAAGACTCATTTCACGGTTGTAATGGGGGACTTCAACGCAAAGCTAGGCACAAGGAAAGACGATGAGCTGAGAGTGGGGCCATTTGGATTCGGGCGGCAGAACCGAAGGGGCCAGAGACTGGCCGACTTCATGGAGAAGGAGGGCCTCTTCATGATGAACTCCTTCTATGAGAAGCGGCCAGCCAGAAAGTAGACGTGGATAAGCCCCGACGGTTTCACTAGAAATGAGATAGACTTCATTATGACGACCAAGAAGCAAATATTTAATGATGTCTCTGTGATCAGCAGGGTGAAAACCGGGAGCGACCACCGCATTGTTAGAGGCACATTGAATATCGATGTTAAGCTTGAAAGGGCACGTCTGATGAAGTCTGCGCTCTGTCCAAATCCTGCCCAAATCCAAAACCCCGAAAGCTTTCAGCTAGATCTGCACAATCGCTTCCAGTGCCTAGCCAGCTGCAATGATATTGACGAGATAAACAACGGGTTGGTGGAAACTGTCCAAGCGGTGGGATCTAAGTTCTTTAAGGCCCCCCGCCGAACTAAGCACCAGAAACTCTCAGATGAAACCATTAAGCTAATGGAGAACCGGGATGAAATGAGATTGCAGTATTCAGCTGATATGTTGGCATACGGCGTGCTTAATAGACGAATCTCTAAATCTATGCGACACGATCTGCGTACCTTTAATACACCTCCTATTAAGGTCGCAATAGAAAGGAACAAAGGTTCAAAAGTGTTTGCAAAGCATTCGTCTATAGGGCAAAGCCAAATGACTAAGCTGAAGACCGACAGCGGCACTATCATTTCGTCGAAACCTGAGATTCTGAGAGAGGTTGAAAAGTTCTATGGACAGATGTACACCTCAACACAAAACCCCGTTGGTCAGTTGGCTCAGGACACCGGAGCCAAACTAACCCGACACTGTACCGAAGACATCCCGGACATCAGCCTGTACGAGATTAGGATCGCTCTGAAACAGCTTAAAAACAACAAGGCACCAGGTGAGGATGGAGTTACGACAGAACTTCTGAGAGCGGGTGGAAAACCGGTACTTCAAGTCCTCCAGAAGTTATTTAACTCCATCGTCCTCGAAGGAATCACGCCAAAAGCGTGGGATAAGAGCGTGGTGGTGCTTTTCTTTAAAAAAGGTGATAAAACCTTATTAAAGAACTACAGGCCCATCTCGCTCTTGAGCCACGTTTACAAGCTGTTTTCGAGAGTGATTACGAACCGTCTCGCACGCAGGTTCGATGACTTCCAGCCTCCCGAACAAGCCGGTTTCCGAAATGGCTTTAGTACCATAGACCACATCCACACGCTACGCCAGATTATACAGAAGACCGAGGAGTATAATCGGCCGTTATGTCTAGCGTTTGTGGACTATGAAAAAGCCTTCGATTCAATCGAGACCTGGGCGGTACTGCAGTCTCTTCAGCGATGCCAAATCGACTATAGGTATATCGAAGTGTTGAAGTGTTTGTATAGTAACGCCACTATGTCAGTCCGTCTACAGGACCAGAGTACGGAACCAATCCAATTGCAGAGAGGCGTGAGACAGGGAGACGTAATTTCTCCGAAACTGTTCACGAACGCATTGGAGGACGTTTTCAAACTCTTGGTCTGGGACAGACTTGGCATCAATATCAATGGCGAATACATCACTAACCTTCGTTTTGCCGATGATATAGTCATTATAGCCGAATCGCTCGAGGAACTCGGTACCATGCTCAACGACCTCAGTAGGGTCTCCCAACAGGTGGGTCTTAAAATGAACATGGATAAGACGAAAATCATGTCAAATATCCATGTTGCGCCCGTACCGGTAGTTGTTGGGGGCGATACTCTCGAAGTTGTCGACGAATATGTATACCTAGGACAAACTGCCCAATTAGGTAAGTCCAACTTCGACAAAGAGGTCGCACGAAGAATCCAACTCGGCTGGGCAGCGTTCGGGAAACTTCGCGATATCTTCTCGTCCAAAATTCCCCAGAGCCTGAAGACTAAAGTCTTCAACCAGTGTGTGTTGCCAGTGATGACCTATGGCACTGAAACGTGGTCCTTTACTCATGACCTCATGACCAAGCTCAAGGTCGCTCAACGAGCTATGGAGAGGGCTATGCTCGGGGTTTCTTTGCGTGACAAAATCCGCAGAAGAACTAAAGTTGCCGACATAGCTCTCAAAATTAGCAAGTGTAAGTGGCAATGGGCGGGCCACATTGCTCGTAGAACCGATAACCATTAGGGAAGAAAGGTTCTCGAGTGGAGACCACGGACTGGAAGACGCAGCGTAGGCCAACGCCCCCACAAGGTGGACCGACGATCTAGTAAGAATCGCGGGGAGCCGTTGGGCGCAAAAGGCTACCAACCGCTCGTTGTGGCGATCTAAGGGGGAGGCCTATGTTCAGCAGTGGACGTCTACCGGCTGATGATGATGATGATGACGGAAGAATTAACTACTCAATTAACATTTAGTACTGTATTTGTTGTAAGAAATGTTGATACACTACAACTTCCTGTTAAGGGCGCACTATACGATAATCGCGACGATAAATTGCTTATTTTGAAACAATGTTTTGTTCAACAAATTTTGTGCTTTCAATCTGTAATTCATATATGTTATAGTTAAGGATACGCGCTAGAGCGCCTGTGTGTGATAACACGATTCTTTAAAATTTTCTCGATAGAAAAATCCAAAGATGACTCCAAATTTATTTTAAAACCATTCTTATGCGATGAATACTACAATTTAGATCTTGAAACTTTGTACAGTAATTCTACACAAAATAAATAAGGGCACCAGTGTTTTAAATTTTCAAAATACCTTTTGATTTTATCATAAAATGAAAATATCTAAGTTTTGCACTAATGAAACCATTTGCTCCGGACGCCCGTTTTGCGATTCAGTCTGGCCTCGGCTTTCAGACGGGATACCTGTGACGCTTGTCGCTCCAAACGAACACGTAATTCTTAGGTAGAATCTATGTTTAGTTGGTTTTTGTAAAGACGCAGTAATGAGAAATAAACACAACAAGATAATGAAGGGACTCAATGATAAAAAACCGGCAAACATATGAACTACGGCGAGATAGGACGTGCAGCGGCGCGCGGAGAAGTGGGGGTGAAATTCGAGTTTGGGCTGAGGTATAGTCAACTCTTAAATAAGAAGAAAACGTTTATAGAGCAGTCCTGCTAGCCTGGGTGATGTAATTGATGATCATTCTCATGCAATAACTTAACTCTGGCTTCACCCAGAGTAAGATAAGGTAGAATTTATCAAACCTGAACCTATATTGCAACAGGCGCGTTGCAACACAGTCGAAACGTCGGCATAACATATAATATATAATATAAATATTGCTGGACATTTCACACAATGCTATCTAGCTCCAAACTAAGCAGAGCTTGTACTATGGGAACCAGATAACTGATAGAATACATATATACATTTCTTTTATAAATACATACTTATTATATATAGAGAAACAACTAGACCCGGAACAAATATCTGTAGATTATACAAATATTTGTTCCACGGCGGGAATCGAACCCGCTATCTCCTGAGTCTTAGCCGGCTATTCGCCCACTGCACCACGGAGGTCGTCAAAAAAACGGTACATACGCGATAAAAACCCGTTTTAATCATAAATAATTATAATTTTTAATAATAGATATAATAATAATTTTAAAATTGACGTTTCAAAGTGATCCTTGTGATTTTAATTAATAAAAGATTTTGACTTTGACTTTAATCAGTAATTAAGGTAAGGTATTTACACATAATAATACAAGCCTAGAAGTTAAAATGACAGAAATGTAGAGTTTCAAACAATGGGTTCCTATTTTGATCCCCATGCTGCAAATTGAACTCTCTCACAATCAACAGTACTACTCGGTACTGACTCGATGGAAGAATAAAATCAAACCTTTTGTTAATACCATTGTATTTATGGTAATTCAATGTTCATTATTCTATTTCATCCCCACACTCAATGGCGCATAGATGTTAATAACAAATGACGATGTTATTGGTGATTCTGCTGTATATGTGCAAATTATATGACCCTCTTTAACCTCATAAAATGTGGTCTCTATAACCTCAACTGTAGTGAATAGTAAATTAAACCCTCATAAGTTTAAATCGAAAAAAACTAAAGTTGAACGGCCGATAAGTAATTCAGGGTGACAAAGACGAAGATAGATGGCACCACTCTTCGACTGCAGACGCCACCTCAGATAAAACACGAAATCGAGATTAACTCGAATGGACAGCTTAGAAAGGTTGCCACGAACTTTAAACGAATAGCTGTCAGTGTCATATTGAATAATAGTCTGCACAGTTGAAAAAAAACCGTTGTTAACCTAGATGTAAAATATTTAGACTAACGTAATAATTTGCAAATAGAAATACTATTATTTTTAAAGGTTTTGGTCACCAGTTCTTTGTTCTTTCTCTTTTTTTTAATTAGTTCTAAATGTTTTCAGTACTTCACTCCAGTCTGTCCGTGACCGTGGTGAGTCCAGTCAAAGTGTTGAAAATCATATTTTTTTAACAGAAAAATACACCGATATCACGAATTACTGAAAAGCATTAAATAATAAAATGAACAAGAGTAATTTTTACCCCACAAAATATATTTATACTTTCATCTTTATTTCACTACACACTAACTGCAAGTAAATACCCAACCTTGATTAAATTTAAAGCCAAAGTCATTTTGATGAGCCATAGACTTTTTTACACATCATAATTGGTTCATCCAGTCAAAAAGCTATGTAGGTATGTTATCTTGCTCTTATTTGACATCGATTAAAAAGAGTGTTTAACGTGATTGACACCCAAAACTATATATATATATATATATATATATATATATATATATATATATATATATATATACATATACAAAATTTATTTAATAAAAAAAAATACATTTATTTCAAGCAATTATGTAGCTCATATAGGAAAGCGCACAACACAGTAGGTAAGCTAAGGTTTATATAGGGTTTTTTGAGATCATGTCTGTGACAGCAATGTCTGGTGTACGGGCAGTCTACTCTGCCGGCTATCCTTGCCAAGACGGTGTTGGCGCTGGCCCGCAGCCTGTGCACCAGGGACGCGGTTCGCTTGCGCATGACGGTATGGAAGCAGTCGACCCGCGCCGCCGCGAACATCCCTGATGCACTGCAGCAGCGGGGCAGCCCCAGCAACGCCCTGAGTGCATTGTTATACTGGACGCGGAGTGCGCTGTACACCGCCTGTGTACAGCGGACATAACATTTATTAACATAAGATTTATTAATGGAATAAAATAAATGTTACACGAAAACAATATAAGGAAACGATGGTAACTGCAATAGTTATTAGATACTGTGACGCAGTCACCCACGCCCACCTCCTGGGAAGAGAAGGTACAGAGTTTACCTTGTTCCTAACAAATATAAAATGTACTATAGAGAGTATGCGCAGAGTAGTATATTTTATTTTTTTTTATTTTTATTTATTTATCAACAAAATCCACAGCTTTTAAAAGTAAAAGTTTGAAATGCGGATCCTACAGCCAAAAACGAATTTACAATTTATAGATCTACAAATAATGACGACAATCACCTAAAAATATGCCAGTAGTTGGTAGTAGTTACATGTGGTGTATATAATAAATAAATAAATATTGCTGGACATTTCACACAGTGCTATCTAGCCCCAAATTAAGCAGAGCTTGTACTATGGGAACCAGATAACTGATATAATACTTATATACTATATTTTTTGTAAATACTTACTTATAATATATTGAAAAACACCCAGACCCAGAACAAATATCTGCAAATCATGCAAACATTTGTTCCGCGGCGGGAATCGAACCTGTTACCTCATGAGTCTCAGCCGGTCATTCGCCCACTGCACCACGAAGGTCGTCATAAGATACTTAGATGTAGTGTAGGGTCATAAAACTTACAATTAGGTATCTCATGTGACACACAAAAAAATGTATAAAAGCAATATAAGGAAACACAAAAGTAAAATTGTTATTAATACAATGTAAATGTTAGTTTTAGTTAATAGTTGTCTGTGCATGTGCATGTTAGGGATATGGTGCGGGCGTACTTATATATATATATAATATGCAAAGATGACGTATGGAGTCAGAGAAATAGGCTTTATTGTCCGTTACATCCCTCTATGATGAGGTAGGATAAGATAGGCAGTTTCATTCAACGCCACAAAGGCTAAAGAAAAAGGCTTACCACTTTAACTTCTCCAACATAGGTCGTAATAGAAGTCTTAAACCGTTGTAAAGTATGTTGTACAGTAAAAATAAAAATTAATAATGCATGTCATACCTTTTTTTACAAAAGCACGGGATTTTAGATGGATACAAAATAGAAAACGCTTTATTGTAAATCACACATATAATAAAAAACATAATAAAAAACAAATAACAATACACGCAGAAATACAAGTGGCGGTCTTATCGCTAAAAGCGATCTCTTCCAGACAACCTTTGGATGGACTGGATTTCACAAGAACGTTAAAGGACGGTAGCTATTAATAAAAATTATTAAATATTGAATAAACAGATATTTACCATAATTTGTGAGTATTGTGAGTTTATGAATATCGCGATATTTGGACGCAGTTGCATGCCGTCAGAGTACGCTGTAGTCTTTGTGAGTGGATGGTTATTGGCAGATATATCGATCTCCACTCTTTCTTAGTCTCTTACTAGGAATGAATTCACTAATATAACTAGCTGCTCCCCGCGCACTACTAAATGAATGAACGAACGAATGAATGAAAATACTTTATTGTACACTTCAAAAGAAACAGACTTAAAAATAAAAAAACTCAAAGCGACAAGTAAAATGGGCGGTCTTATCACTTAGAAGAGATTTCTTCCAGACAACCTTTGGATGGATATGATTTTTGTGACATTACACTAATGGAGGGGAGTATACCTACATTAACAAAACAAAAACTAAATTTTAAGAAAGCGCTACTAAATGTGTAGGTAACCTAGAAATAAAGCTAAACTCGCTGTTGCAACTTGACTTGACTCCTCATTTTTATCCCATGGGACCTGATTTATGGGATAAATAGTAGCCTATGTGCTAATCCAGGTTACAATCTACGAACATACTACATTTCATTGAATTCGGTTTAGCCGTAACGACGTGATTGAGTAACAAATAAATAAATAATTCCTAGTATTTCTAATATTAGTGTGATACCACCAGTTTCATTCTCAATCATCTCACAAAACAAAGTAAATATCCCGTTTTTAGTGAAAATAGTGTTCATAACATAGTTTCAAAAGTTTCAAATATGAGAATCTGTTTAGACAAGGATAAAGGTCAAATAGTATTAGCTAGGTATGCTGTAGATTATAGATATTATGAATAATGCTCCACGTCAGAGTGTCGGTAATAATTGATAATCAAAATTTAATTACATTTGGTAAGCCAGGTAATTACATTTTGATCCCTGATAATTGAATACATATTATATTGGTGTTTTCATAATAACTGGCATACATTTTAATAAAGATATAAATACCAAAAGTATTGAAAGATAAGCGAGACCCCGGCGATACAAAACAAACAACAGGTAAAGTGCGTGTCGGACTCGCGCACGAAGGGTTCCGTATCATTATCTACAAAAACTGCAAAAAATTCACGTTTATTGTATGGGAGCCCCCCTTATATATTTCTTTTATTTTAAGTTAATATTTATCTTAATATCTGAATATTTCAAGCGTCTACCTGTTGTCGTTATCAATATCGAGCAAAAAGGCATAAAACCATGTTTGTTGTATGGGAGCCCTCCTGGCAACAGAAAAACATCATCTGTGAAAATTTTAACTGTCTATCTATCACGGTTCATGAGATACAGCTGACAGACGGACAAACAGCAGAACCTTAGTAATAGGCTGCCGTTTTACCCTTTGAGTGCGGAACCCTAAAAACCGATCATGATCGATATCATCTTTTAAGTATAGTCTGGGTCACATATTTTTAGATGTTCGCCAATCTCCTTACCCACAAATATTGAAGCCAGAAATGTTTAACCCTATTCGTAAGCCCAAGGTTAAAAATATACAAAGAAAACAATCACTCAGCATTCTAATAACAAACGCTTATCTATTGATCTTTCAACAAACTGAAAACAAATAGCATATCAGGACCCATTTTATCAGGAAATTGCTGAGAGCCCATTACGCAGACAGTGGCTATACGTAAAACTAGGTTGCGTCTAGGGTGCGGCGGGTAGGGGTGGTGTGTGTATCGTAGCAACCAACTCTCGGCAGCATCCCTGCCAGTGTGGTGTCGACCCTAGCGCGAGACGCTCGCGCCGCGCCAGCCCTAGCCACGATCGTAAACCCGGTTAGTATTGTGAAGTGTTCAAAATGTTCATACTGTTCATTCTGCTAACTGTGTACTTTATCACGCTGTGCCACGGCTGATGTGCATGATGGATTTGAGTTTGTGAGATAGTGAGTTGACGCGTGTCTACGTCATTGGTAAGCTCGTCTTTATTTTTACTGTCGGATTTTATAAACGTGCCCAGACAAATATTTATTTACGCGATGGCACGAGGTATGAAACCTTAATAGAAACATTTGAATCTACAGAAAAATACATCTTCGTAACAAAATATAACATACAAAGCGATTTGAGCAAAGATTACTGAGCGGCGTTATCAATATCCTTACAATCGTTCTCCTCAGATGAATTGAGCGAAAAGAAAACATGAAAGTACCTCTGCATGATTGAATTTGTCGTCTCTGGCAGTGTTTAAGTAATCGCATCATTGATATATTACTAGTGGTTCGCCCCGAACTGACATCTCGCGAGTACGATTAAAACAAAAAATATTACTTGTTATCTTTGACAATCAAAATAGTGCCTTGAAATAATTACCCATATAACTTGACCTACACTTTCATTCAAATTACAGGTAACGGGAGTTCATGTATTTGGTTATACTTTTTTGGGGTACAACTTGCAGTTATTCTAGATTTCAGATTGCTGCCTATATTTGTGTCACTTTAGCTACACGCATACCAAATGACAGCACTGTGAAGTCACTGGTGTACCCTGTGAATTTTGTCAAAGTTATGTTTTTGTTATGGCTAATAACTCAAAAACTATAAAGACTGCTAAAAACAAAAACGGATTCTAAATGTATTAATAAATACCTTACATTTAAATTCCCATTTGACCTAATAGTCTCATTTTCTTTTTTTTTACCCCTCTTGAGCCCCAATATCTCAACAAGACCCTAAGATATTTAGCTCATTTAGTTACACCAAAATTGTGCTATCACTACCTAACTATGTATCAAATTTAACGATGATCGAATCAACGGTTCGAAAGTCCTCGGACAAACAAACATACATAAATACAACGCCGATTTGCCCAAGTAGATTTAGAGATCTCACTTCGCTCTATCAATAATTCTGGATTTCGCACCAACCACCCGACCGCGGCTTACATAAACTCTCCAAAACCAGTCGGTATATCCGTCACTATCAAGCTATCAAGATGTCAACATGACAAAGTGTGCATTGAAAAATTTGCCGTAATGTTTTACTATAGAGTCGCTATTTGTTTAAATAGACATACGCGAAAATAGTAATTACTGTGTAATCTAGCATTATGCCACATTTTTAACAGTGCTTAAGAACGGCGTGCTATAGTCCTTAGTTGATCGAGCGAAGCGAGATTTCTAAATTAACTTGGGAAAATCGGCGTTGTATGTATGTATGTCTGATAATATTTTTCGAAGCGTTTATCCGATCATCGTGAAATTTGATACATAGGTAGGTAGTGATGACACAATTTTGGTGTGACTAAATGAGCTAATAATGTTGGGGGTTTGTTGAGAAATAGGCGTTCAAGAGGGGTAAAAAAATGAGAGACGTCAAATAAAAGGTCTGAATTCGTTCATTTAGGCTACGTTTTTATTTTAGTTCAGTTCTTATAGGTTTTGAGTTATTAGCCATAACAAAAACGGAACTTTGACAAAATGCACAGGGATATTGACGTCATAGTGCTGTAATTCGGTATGCGTGGAGTTACGTGACACAAATATAAGCAAAAGTCTGAAATCCAGAATAACTGCAACTTGTACCCCAAAAAGTGTATCTACATTATATGAACTCCCGTTACCTGTAAGTTGAATGAAACTTTAGGCCAAGTAAGTTGGTTATTTATTTTATGGCACTATTTGGATAGTCAAAGATTACAAATAATATTTTTTTGTAATAATCCGAGTCTCGCGAGATCATACTTTGGGGTGAACCACTAGTTATAATAAATCAATGACTCGCATAAATACTCTAACTTTTCCTTTCTTGGGGTGCGTTCTTCTACAAAGCAGGCCCCATCTTCAGACTCGTTTGTTAAGAGAAAGCACCTGGTTACCTTGGTATACCTGGTCATACCTGGTTCGGTAAACCGGCTTTGTACATGATCGCACCCTTAATATCGTATCGAAAAAGCACTGAAGGTTCTAAAGGAAAACTTTTCTCATTGAAATCGAAAAACACTAAATGGAATCTCTTGAGGGTTCGAACAACTGTTTTAAAGACGACTTCGCTTCAGTAATAATTTAAGTAATGGTTTTAAGAGTCACATCGACAGCTAATAAAAGATCCCATTTAGCTTAAGAACTTCATCCGACGTAATTACCAACTTTTTCATTGTCTCAGGGTTTTTCCTCGGCCCATTATTGAAAGTCCATTTTGTGAAGCGATCGGTATTTATTTCCGAATATCTTGGAAATTGTTTGAAAAAGTGTGTAAGTAACAAAATTATTATAATATTTTCATGAGATATTATTAAAGCCTTGTTGAATAAATATATGAATATAATACTGGTGGTAGAGCTTTTGTGAACGAGCTCGAGGAAGTGGGCACCACCGCCTTACCTTTAACTGCCGCCAAATAGCAGTACTTGTGCTGCTGTGTTCGGGTTAGATGGTAATGGTATGTTCCTGTAATTACTGGCACATAGGCATACCAGCTAAGTCCTATAGTATGGCAACGTATCCACATAGAGATCAAGACAACATAATAGCTTGTGTTGAATTCTATGTGGATATCCATGGGCTGCAGTAGCCACTTAACATCTGGTGGACTGCATGCTCGTTTGCCATATAAGGAGTCTAAAAGAAAAATATGAAAACACTTTATTGTAAACCATATAATCAAAAAAACACAAAGCAAATAGTATCGGGCGGTCTTATCGCTTGGAAGCGATCTCTTCTAGTTTGTTTAATTGTGCTATTTTTTAAAACAATAAATTAAAATTTTCATAGAGTTTAGTATTTTATTTTGAAGACATATAACATGTTTTGAATTTACCTATTTGTATACGGATCAAAAATAAATTTAGTGTCTATGGTAAACGGTATTCAAGTATTTGCGCTGCCCTTTTTTCTTTGTAGAAATTATGTGTTAATAAACCCTGTGTAAAAAAGATAGGTTACATCCAAAAATAGACCGAAAATATGCATATTAAACGCTGGAAGTCATTGTTACAAAAATAGCAATCCACGATCGGGCAATCTGTCCAATTTCCATCTATTTCCTTTCCGCAGTGCCTCAACAAAACGTGGAATTCCTAAGCTTTTAGTATTGGAACTCGTTAGCTTTCGAATGAAAAAAGCTCGGCCATCTTTGTATACAATTCTTGCGTCAATTGTTTGTTTCTAAAGAGGTTTTTGAGGTATACTTTGGTGAATATATTCTCCGGTCTTTACGCCTCACTTCGTGAGTAATTTAAAAATAGTGTCTTAAAGAAACTTAGGTAAAACTTGGTTATAACATGCGTAGTAATTTATTATATTTTTTAAGGTAACGTAATAAACTAGTGGTTTGCTCCGAAGAACCCGAGATCTCGCGAGTATCCCAAAAAACAAAAACATATTATTCATAATTTTTTACTAATAAAATAGTGCCACAAAATGAACAAACAAATTACTTGATATATATATATATACATATATATATGACCTAGTCAGGTCATAAATTCTGTCACATGTTTAATATAAAATAATTGAAACAAGTTTATTCATTATGTAACCATTTACATACCAAAATGAACTTATTAAAACATAGATTCTTATAATACTAAAGTTTATTCAAAATGACCTCCGTGATTTTGAATACAGGCCTTCAATCTGCGCGGCCAGTCGTCTATCGCAGCACGAACGAGGTTCATGTCAATATCGGCGGCTGCCTTAATCAAGGATGTCTTGAGTGACTCCAAATTGGGATGAGGCTTTGAGCACACCTTTTCCTCCAAGTGTTGCCATATCTTGTAATCTAACGGATTCAAATCTGGACTGGAGGAGGGCCAGTCTTCGTGCCGGATGAAGTCGATTTCACGCGCCGCCAGCCAGTCTTGTGTGCTCTTCGCTCTATGAGCTAGCGCCGAATCTTGTTGGAATACCCAGTGCCTGTTATTGAACATGGTATGAAAAACGGGTTCCACAAGGTTCGTCAGGACTATATTTTGATACACAACTGCATTCGTTTTTACACCTTTCTCACAAAAATGTACCTCTGTTAAGCCCCAATAAGAAACTCCCAACCATACCATGAGCGAGGATGGAAAATGACCTCGTTGTACACGCGGAATACGGTTGCTCGCTTCTTCACTACTGTGTGCGTACACCTTTATTTTGTTTGTTGTAGCTCTCTTCTACGGTAAAATTTTTTTCATCCGAAAAAAGAATTTCCTGATATTTTTTTCCTGCGTACGCTTCAACAAAGCGCGGCATCTCTTCAATCTCAGGTCCACTAGACGAGCATTCAAACGATGTCCTGTTTTTCTTCGATATGCCCGAAGCCCTATGTCTTCATTTAACACTCTTTTCACCGTGGTTCTGCTTAACCCCATCTGAAGGGCCAACAGTTTCTGCTTACGTTTGGGATTTCTTTGAATTCGCGCCTTCACAGCTTTTATCACTGCTGGAGTCCTAACAGACCGAGGGCGACCACTTCTTGACCTGTCATCTACACAAGAGTCTTCATTGTATCGTTTGATGGTGCGATAAACAAATCTTTTGGTTATATTCAAATTTTTCAGTATGTCAAAAATTTGAATTGGCGCGTAACCGCAACAATGCAACGCAATAACTGCAACACGGTCTTCTTTAAGCGTCCACTCCATATTTAAAAATGAGTAAAATTCAAAAAAGTATACATTTTTATTTTCATGAACAATTCGAAATTCGAATTCTATAAACTTTTTTGTGGCCAGCATTCTAAACGAAAAGTTCTTACTGTGTGACAATACTTATGACCTGACTAGGTATACTTTCATTCAAATTACAAGTAAAGGGAGTCCATTAAATTGTTCCTTTTTTAAGGGTAGCAATTAAAGTTACTCCAGATTTTAGACTTGGTCCTATATTTGTTGCTAAAGCTACACGAATGCCAAATTTTAGCACTGTGGGGTCACTGTGTGGGTCTGGGTGTTTTTTATATATTATAAGTATGTATTTACAACAAAAAAAGTATATAAGTATTCCATCAGTTCAGTTATCTGGTTCCCATAGTACAAGCTCTGCTTAGTTTGTGACTAGATAGCGCTGTGTGAAATATCCAGTAATATTTATTTATATACGTATTTATATATATAAAAAGCAAAAACGGGGTCAAAATGTACTAATTAAAGACCTTTTTAATTATGTTCCATTTGACCTAATAGTCTCATTTAGATTTTTTTAACCCCCTTGAACCCCAATATCTCAATAACCGCCAACATTTTAGCTCTTTTAGTCACACCAGGATTGTGCCAACACTACCTACCTATATATCAAATCACACGATGATCGGATATACGCTTCGAAAGTTATCCTCGGACATACAAACATACATACACGTTGATTAGCTTAACTTGATTTGGAGATCTCATTTCGTTCGATCAAAAAAGGGTAACTAATGACCAAATTATGGAAATAATTATCATTATCTGTGCGTAGCAGGCGCCACTGTCGCAGGCGTTTCCCAATGAAGGCTGCTCTAACCGGTTTTATATTGTAATGATACATGTCACTGGTGTGCCCACTTAACTTTCTTTCTATAGTCGTTCTAATATTCTTTATAGGGCATAAAAAAGATACACCACAGTAATAAAGTTGAAACGCTGAAGTAAAAGGTCATGTTGGCATTTTCATCGGACAATTTCATTTGTTACAACCTACACTTACTCTTATTTGCATGTTCTGACTTCTGAGTGACGTGTTACACAAGACCTAATTATTAGGAAAAATGATAATAATAAATAAATATTGCTGGACATTTCACACAGCGCTATCTAGCTCCAAACTAAGCATAGCTTGTACTATAGGAACCAGATAACTGATAGAATACTTATATACTTTTTTTTTGTAAATACTTACTTATAATACATAGTTAAACAACCAGACCCGGAACAAATATCTGTAGATCATGCAAACATTTGTTCTGCAGCGGGAATCGAACCTGCTACCTCCTGCGTCTCAGCCGGCTATTCGCCCACTGCGCCACGGAGGTCGTCGTAGTAGAAATATACATATTGTGACAGTAAGGTACTTAAATAGATTGTATTCCTGTTTCCCAGAAAATCGTAAACTGTGGCCTAGGAAACAGTTCTCTCCCGAGTGACATGACATGCCATTAATATTAAAGTAAATGATGACGAAGTAACAAACAATTAAAGATATGTGTGTGTGGCTCCCAACAGGTGGCTCTTAAAATAAACATGGATAAGACGAAAATCATGTCAAATATTCATGTTGCACCGTACCGGTAGTTGTTGGCGGCGATACTCTCGAAGTTGTCGACAAATATATATACCAGGGACAAACTGTCCAATTAGGTAAGTCCAACTTCGACAAAGAGGTCGCACGAAGAATCCAACTCGGCTGGGCAGCGTTCGGGAAACTTCGCGATATCTTCTCGTCCAAAATTTCCCCGAGCCTGAAGAATAAAATCTTCAACCAGTGTGTGTTGCCAGTGATGACCTATGGCACTGAAACGTGGTCCTTTACTAATGGCCTCATGACCAAGCTCAAAGTCGCTTAACGAGCTATGGAGAGGGCTATGCTCGGGGTTTCTTTGCGTGACAAAATCCGCAATGAGGAAATCCGCAGAAGAACTAAAGTTGCCGACATAGCTCTCAAAATTGGCAAATGTAAGTGGCAATGGGCGGGCCACATTGCTCGTAGAACCGATAACCATTGGGGAAGAAAAGTTCTTGAGTGGAGACCACGGACTGGAAGACGCAGCGTAGGACAACCCCCCCCCCCCACAAGGTGGACCGACGATCTAGTAAGAATCGCGGGGAGCCGTTGGGCGCAAACGGCTAGCAACCGCTCGTTGTGGCGATCTAAGGGGGAGGCCTATGTTCAGCAGTGGACGTCTTACCGGCTGATGATGATGATAATGATGAAAGATATGTGTTGTCATAAAGTGAGCGCACTCACATGTATGCAAATGCATCAGTGAGTGTGTGTGGGTGGGTGTGTGAGGATGTGTATGTGTTTGTTTGTTAAAGTTTATTTAAGTAAGTCTATACCGGCATAATCAAACGTTGCCATTAACATTGCGTTAACATGCCTTTTAATTCATGACTAAATACATAGCTATTAATTAGCAATGATTTTCAATCGGTTTTTGCCTTGCAATGTGTGTAACACAAGTGGGTCGCAGCATGCAAACTATGAGTAAATGGGGCTACATTGTAGAGGCGGCCCATGCGGTACATACCCTCAGAGTATGGCACACTTACTAGGCTGCCTATTGTGCCCTTATTCTTGGACCCTGAGGGATACTTCTACCGCCACAGATAACGATGTTGTGGTGCCCAAGTATTGGCAAAACAACATTTGACGTTTGTAATAACATGAACCATATCGACACGAAGAAGAAAATTGTGTGTAAGACAAAAATCAACATTGTTAATTAATTTTGATCTAAGTTACATACACATAAGACTAATATAAACACAAAAAAACGAGAGTGCTTTATACCACACGACTGAAGTAAAACATATTTTTTAAAATGTTAATTTAGAAAATGGTTCAATTACAAAATTGTCCACACGTCTGTAGATCGATCAGTCTATGTTCATTCACAGACGTAACTAGCACTCGCACATTAACATTTAAAAATATACGAAACGTAACTCTCTCTCTCTATCTTCACTAACTTATATCTCCCTCTCATCTTCCGTTTGCACTTTTTGTAACGCATTCACCAGCTTACTCCCCAAGTCAAGCGTGCGTAAAGAAGTTTTACTTCAGAAAACTAAATTAGCCCACGCGGAAGACACTCAACCGTCTCAAGATACAAATGGGTCACTGTAGGCTAAATGTGAGTCATTGGGGCTATAATGGAGATTCGTCGATTAGTTGTCCGATCCTCAGATTATGATAAACTTACTAAGCTGCCTATTGTGCCCTTATTCTTACACTCTTGAGGGATACTTATATCCAAATAACACTATTCCGTTATTAAACACGATTAAGTAGAAGCTCTCTGTATATATCTAGGCAAGAAAAATATCATAGTTGTTAACAGAACATTTTTGAATAACGCAGATCCTCCTGTGTATATGAGCTTGGATAACCCAGATTTTCTAAGAGTTCATTTTAATAACCTGGGACCTGAAATAAATATATAATATATGGACGAGAGAAAAGTTGCTTCTAAGTATTATATGGCTTTCCTGCTTCATATTGATACCGCAGGGGATAGTTTGTTGGATTTTATTTTGAGTGTATGTCTTTCAGGGAATTAAATCTTTTTATATACATAACCAAATTCAAATTTCATTTTTATTTAGACACTTGACACCTGTTCTGAGTTTATCTTCAAATTAAGCACCAAGGCTGTAGGTAATAGACAGACATGTATACTCTTTATTGCACACCAAACAAAATTTAATATACAAAGAAATACACAAAAACAAAGGTAAGTATAATGAGCGGTCTTATCGCTGAAAGCGATCTCTAATATAGTAATTTATATTCTTTTTTAATAAGGACAACCTCCGTGCTGCACTGGGTGATGGTTCTGGTAGTTTCTCTATATACTAGTAAGTATATAAGAATGAATTATATAAGCTATCTGGTTTCCTTAGTACAAGCTTTGCTTAGTTTGGGCAGTATGGGGCTAGATACCGCGTATGGTTTATGGTGTGAAATGTCCAGCATATTAATTAATTTCATTGATATTTGAGGATATGGTACGTCCGTGGTTTCACCTGATGGATCTAGTGGAAGACCAGAGCTAGTTGGTACATCAGGCAGCACCATGTTGAGCTAAGTTCTATTTTGCGACACTTTACTCTTCTATTTTCATATTTTAATTTTGTATCCACTCCATGTGATTTAGATCCAAATAAACTAATTAAATTATCATATCTTAAAGTTTACGCGAATTTAAAACTAAATTTCATCATTCAACTGAGTTAAATTATAATTATTATAAATGTGAAAGTTTGTATGTTTGTTTGTTCGGCTGAACAGATTTCGGTTTGAAATTGCTTTAACTTTCGTTCTCGGTTGTCTCTGGTGCCCTCCTAGACGGGATGCCCTAAGCAATTGCTTAAATAGCTTTTAAGCTAACCCAGGACTGCTTGCTAGTTATAAATATGCCTCGTTTGAAAACGACGTTCAGTAATTCAGAGTAAGTGGAGCTTTGCAAGACGTTTGAGATAACGTTTAGGTACTTGTACGACTGAAGTACTTACATTCAGCTGAAGACGGGTACAGCTACACATTAAATAGGAACGAGTTTTGTAGTGGCAGGCGAGTCCATTCCCAAGATTTTATTTAACATGTCTCGTATGCTATGTGTATAACTAGCTAACATTTGCAATCTGATTTGAATCTTGGAATGAGATTAGATAACTATTGATTGTACAGCAAAGTAGAATACAGAATATCATGTTTTACAAACTAGTTTAGTACAACGGGCGGTCTTATCGCAAAACGTGATCTCTCCTAGACAACTTCTGTTTGGATAGGACGGTGCATCTACAAATATACACTTCTTTTTTACACCTCGGCCAATCTTTCATTAAGCACTGCTCCTCTCTATCCTAAGGTTGTCTGGAAGAGATCGCTTTGTTAAGCGATAAGACCGCCCATTATGCTTACATTTATTTGTTTATTTCTTTATATCTGTTGTATCTAGCGTGTAAGGTATACTAAAGAATATTCATTTTCATTTTATTTATTTATTAAACACAATTAAAACACTTACAATTAAAGACTACAAAGAATCATGTTTTGATCTGGATTGCAACACAAACACATCTGCGTACAGCTTAAATGACTTACAAATCAAGCAGGCGTTACGTAGAAACAGATAGAATATCTATATATATCCTATATAAATTCTATAATATAACAAAATATCTAATCGAATAACATATAAACATATTTATTACAATTGGGAATGTAACAACTTAAATTAACTTAAATAACATCTGAGTGACAATATTTATTAAGATGGAGAATGTCTTTGAGCATCATCATTATCATCAGCCGGAAGACGTCCACTGCTGAACATAGGCCTACCCCTTAGATCGCCACAACGAGCGGTTGGTAGCCGTTTGCGCCCAACGGCTCCCCGCGATTCTTACTAGATCGTCGGTCCACCTTGTGGGGGGCCGGCCTACGTCTTCCAGTCCGTGGTCTCCACTCGAGAACCTTTGACCTTTGTCTTTGATAGTTTTAACAAATTGAGTCAGTTTGGAACTAAAGATATCAAAATTATTGATTAAAACGGGTATTTATCGCGTATGTACCTTTTTATTTGTTATCTCGACGTTTCAGCTGTGTTGCAACAGTCGTGGTCTCGGGTTTAAAAAATACTAAATATATCACGTTCTATATTATTTTTCGCTAATTCATTATTATATTCGAGCCATCCTGGACAACGGACATTCATTCATTCAATATACATTAAAAAACCTACATACATATACATATCTACATACTAAATAGGTACTTAAAATCATACATAATTAGTATAAGCGTCCATTAAAATTCAATGATGAGTTACCAAGCAGTTTTAACTTTAACACAGGGACAGATCATCGGTGTGTATTTTTGTTTTGCAAATATGAATGATCTTAGATGTTTTTATAGACAAGGGCAAAAAAAAAAAATCGTATGACTGTAACAGTGAAGGGATTGCCATAAAACACCATCGTATGGACAGAATTTTTGAGTCGTAAGTAGTTTTAAGCTCCGTAGTCGAACTTGGAACCCTTATTTGAACATACAGTCTGTCACCGCATTAACGACATTAATTTAAAATACATATGCACAATCGTATTCACTGATTTTAAAGGTTTTATGGCGGTAGCTTGAACAGTTATCCAGTAATTGATACATTTCCAATAAACAATTTTTCACGTAAATCGGCAGCGCCTTTGCGCTGATGCCGCTTAGTTTAAGGGCGCACTATACCTGGGGAGACGTCAAATCGCTTATTAAGAAACAATGTTTTGTTTAAAAAATTGTGTGATTTCAATCTGTAATTCATATATGTTATAGTTAAGAATACGTGCTAGAGCGCCTGTGTTGTAAAATACACGATTCCGTAAAATTTTCTCTATAGAAAAAAAAAGTCCAAAGATGACTCCAAATTTATTTTTAAACCGTTCTTATGCGATGAATACTACAATTTAGATCTTGATACTTTATACATTAATTCAACACAACATAAATAAGGGCACCTGTGTTTTAAATTTTCAAAATACCTTTTGATTTTACCATAAAATGAAAATATCTAAGTTTTTCACTAAAGAAACCATTCGCTCCGGACGCCCGTTCCGCGATTCAGTCTGGCCTCGGCTTTCAGACGGGGTACCCGTGGCGCTTGTCGCTCCAAACGAACACGTAATTCTTAAGTAGAATTTATATTTAGTTGGTTTTTGTAAAGACGCAGTAATGAGAAATAAACACAACAAGATAATGAAGGGACTCAATGATAAAAAACCGGCAAACATATGAACTACGGCGAGATAGGACGTGCAGCGGCGCGCGGAGAAGCAGGGGTGAAATTCGAGTTTGGGCTGAGGTATAGTCAACTCTTAACAGGTACCTACTTACATGATGAATTAATATGATTTGTTTACCTATTTTATACAGGCTGTTTCATTGATATTTAAGGACTTTAAATTAAGGTAGAACGAAAATTAAAAAAAAACTCATGCTAATGATTTTTTTTATATAGTAGGTACCTACATACATCGTAAGTGTACCCTAGTTTTATTATAATCTAACCAAGTAGGTTAATGAGCAATTCTATGCTAACTTAGTTTTCTAATAGGATTATAGGTAAGAATGTGTCCATTGGCACTTTTCTTATAGTCTCTATTTAAGGGTAAGACACATTGTTCTTGTGTTCTTTATGATTAGCACTAACACTATATTACACTATTGTACACTAAAATAACTCTTATTTTCTTCTTCGTCCTCTCACTATATCCGTGTTGTCGAGAAGCTGGATTGACGTTCACATGATTGTGAAGTCTTTGTTCGTAAGCTTCTGCATATTTTTGTATTACTCTATCGACGACTATGTTGAGGTCCCGGTGCAGGTCGTTATTTCTATTATACCAGGGTGCATCTACGATGTCCCTGAGTACTTTATTTTGGAATCGTTGGATGATTGGAATGTTGCTTTTTTTGGTACAACCCCAGAGCTGTTTACCATAAGTCCATACTGGCATCAAGACATGTTAAATTGTTAATGCTAATGAATTTGAAAAAAAAAACTATTTGACAACAATACTAGCCATCAACCCTACCCGTGATTTTGTCGTAAATGCGGTGACACGCAATGTACGTTTGTCTATCTGTCTGTCTGAAACTTGATCAGAAAACAATTTAATCTGAGTTACCAGTAATTGACCTTCGTACAAAGTCAGTGTTATTTTTTATTCTTGCTTAATTGTACAAGAATCAGTATTTTTTTTAACGAATGGAGCCTAAATCTCTGCCTCTAAAGTTGTAACACGCTTGAATATGAATAAGTATTTTTTAAACGAATGGAGCCTAAATCTCTGCCTCTAAAGTTGTAAGACGCTTGCCTATGAATCAGTATTTTTTTAACGAATGGAGCCTAAATCTCTGCCTCTAAAGTTGTAACACGATTGAATATGAATAAGTATTTTTTAAACGAATGGAGCCTAAATCTCTGCCTCTAAAGTTGTAAGACGCTTGCCTGTGAATCAGTATTTTTTTAACGAATGGAGCCTAAATCTCTGCCTCTAAAGTTGTAACACGCTTGAATATGAATAAGTATTTTTTAAACGAATGGAGCCTAAATCTCTGCCTCTAAAGTTGTAAGACGCTTGCCTATGAATCAGTATTTTTTTTAACGAATGGATCCTAAATCTCTGCCTCTAAAGTTGTAAGACCCTTG
Source organism: Philereme vetulata (assembly GCA_918857605.2). Lineage (NCBI taxonomy): Eukaryota > Metazoa > Arthropoda > Insecta > Lepidoptera > Geometridae > Philereme > Philereme vetulata. Next base: position 8,037,591 of record OU975459.1, on the reverse strand, counting down.
CCTATGAATCAGTATTTTTTTTAACGAATGGAGCCTAAATCTCTGTCTCTAAAGTTGTAAGACGCTTTCCTATGAATCAGTATTTTTTTTAACGAATTGAGCCTAAATCTCTGTCTCTAAAGTTGTAAGACGCTTGCCTATGAATCAGTATTTTTTTTAACAAATTGAGCCTAAATCTCTGCCTCTAAAGTTGTAAGACGCTTGCCTATGAAACAGTATTTTTTTTAACGAATGGAGCTTAAATCTCTGCCTCTAAAGTTGTAAGACGTTTGCCTATGAATCAGTATTTTTTTTAACAAATTGAGCCTAAATCTCTGCCTCTAAAGTTGTAAGACGCTTGCCTACGAATCAGTATTTTTTTTAACGAATGGAGCCTAAATCTCTGCCTCTAAAGTTGTAAGACGCTTGCCTATGAATCAGTATTTTTTTTAACAAATTGAGCCTAAATCTCTGCCTCTAAAGTTGTAAGACGCTTGCCTATGAATCAGTATTTTTTTATCAAATGGAGCCTTAATCTCTGCCTCTAAAGTTGTAAGACGCTTGCCTATGAATCAGTATTTTTTTAACAAATGGAGCCTTAATCTCTGCCTCTAAAGTTGTAAGACGCTTGCCTATGAATCAGTATTTTTTTAACAAATGGAGCCTTAATCTCTGCCTCTAAAGTTGTAAGACGCTTGCCTATGAATCAGTATTTTTTTAACGAATTGAGCCTAAATCTCTGCCTCTAAAGTTGTAAGACGCTTGCCTATGAATCAGTATTTTTTTAACGAATTGAGCCTAAATCTCTGCCTCTAAAGTTGTAAGACGCTTGCCTATAAATCAGTATTTTTTTAACGAATTGAGCCTAAATCTCTGCCTCTAAAGTTGTAAGACGCTTGCCTATGAATCAGTATTTTTTTATCAAATGGAGCCTTAATCTCTGCCTCTAAAGTTGTAAGACGCTTGCCTATGAATCAGTATTTTTTTAACAAATGGAGCCTTAATCTCTGCCTCTAAAGTTGTAAGACGCTTGCCTATGAATCAGTATTTTTTTAACAAATGGAGCCTTAATCTCTGCCTCTAAAGTTGTAAGACGCTTGCCTATGAATCAGTATTTTTTTAACGAATTGAGCCTAAATCTCTGCCTCTAAAGTTGTAAGACGCTTGCCTATGAATCAGTATTTTTTTAACGAATTGAGCCTAAATCTCTGCCTCTAAAGTTGTAAGACGCTTGCCTATAAATCAGTATTTTTTTAACGAATGGAGCCTAAATCTCTGCCTCTAAAGTTGTAAGACGCTGGCCTATGAATCAGTATTTTTTAACAAATGGAGCCTAAATCTCTGCCTCTAAAGTTGTAAGACGCCTATGAATCAGTATTTTTTTAACAAATGGAGCCTAAATCTCTGCCTCTAAAGTTGTAAGACGCTTGCCTAGTTTCTTTTACACCATCCCATTTACCGATGCCTTTTGAAGTTTCGCCTGGTAGTGATCTGAAGCTGTTGATCTATTTAGAAATCGTTTGCAACGGTCTTTATTTAGTTCAACTGTTTCTTTTGTATTCTGAACCCCTGACAAAAAAAAAGAGGATGGTTATAAGCCCTGTGTGTTTGTCTGTCTTTCTGTCTATCAGTTCGTGGCAGCGTTCTAAATGGATGGAACGATTCGGATGCGGTTTTATTTATAGAAAGCTAGTTTAACTGGGCATAAGGAGTGCATTTTTAGTTTTGTTATTTATGCTTTTTTATATGCAGTGGTGTAATTGTATAAGATTTTTTATAAGACTATCAAGAGGAAGGTTGCGAGTTGAAGTCCCGTCTGGCTTGAAAGTTTTTGAGATGGAATTGATGATGAGAATTTTCCGTAAGCGTTCGGATAATACCATAAAAGTAAAATACTATTAATTGTATAGTCTTTCTGTAAAGAAGTTTTATTGAAATAACATCGTTTCATTGATCGAACGAAGCGAGATCTCTAAATCAACTTGGGCAAATTGGCGTTGCATGTATGTATGTTTGTCTGAGTATAACTTTCGAAGCGTTGATCCGATCATCATTAAATTTAATGCATAGGTAGATAGTGATAGTACAATTTTGGTGTAACTAAATGACCTAAAAATGTTGGGGGGTTGTTGAGATATTAAGGTTCAAGAGGGGTAAAATATAATGAAAATGAGGTTAACTAGTCAAATAGGACGTCACATGAAAGGTATTCATTAGTACATTTAGATTCCGTTTTTATTTTTTATAAATTATTTATAGTTTTTGAGTTATTAGCCATAATATAAACTAAACTTTGACAAAATTCACAGGGTACACCGGTGACCCCACAGTGCTGTAATTTAGTATGCGTGTAGCTTAAGTCACACAAATATAGGCAAAAGTCTGACATTCAGAATAACTGCAATTTGTACTTAAAAAAAATAACCAAGATACATGAACTCCCGTTACCTGTAATTTGAATGAAACTGTAGGTCAAGTTGTTGGGTATTTATTTCGTGACACTATTTTGATAGTCAAAGATTATAAATAATATTTTTTTAATCGGAGATTCGTGAGATATCAGTTCAGGGCGAACCACTAGTACGAGTATAACTTTAATCTGAAGAAAACTGTATTTCCAGTTCCATTGTCTTTGATATAGACTAGCCATTATCCGCAAGCATTGTCTATGACGTCTACGTGGAATACGATTATAACTATAGGTAGAGTCGTAGTCCAGATAGAACAGTTAGATCACTACAACGTTTACTTATTGATCAACGCATGCTAGAAACGGTGAGAAAAAACATCTTGAGGAGACCCGCATATTCTGGAACCAATAACTTTGCATGCATCTGACATCGGGTTAGTATTCTAATAGGCGGCTTGTGTGATATATTCACGGGTCTGTGTACTGAGCAAATGATTCAAATATGTCCATCAAGAGGGTTATTGTCGTGATATATATTATTTATATATGTATATTACAATACTAGCTTCATCCGCGGCACACAAACATAGGGTAATTTTTATTGCGTCATTTATCCAGCTCATAATCTTCTAACAAGAAAACTTTGACGGCTTATTCCAAGGGGGAAAATGAGTAATATCGTCCACCTCATAAGACTTCAAAATTGTTTATGAAGTTTACTTGCTACCCCTTTTTGGAGTATGATTTGTATAGATAGCTATAGCTAGTTATAGATAGATATATCACTCGTGTCAAGGTTTCGTGTAGGCAGTTCTTTCTTTAGTATCCCTTTATAGCCCTTGATACCGTGATGGAAGTTAGTTGGAGTGCGGCGATTTCTCAAGGTGGTTTTTCCAATTTTCTGATGAAATTGAATGTCGAGGGTCTTTCGTAGTTTAAGTCTGCTTGTTTAATACGCGTATCGAAATATCTAGAACACTATTTGGAACCCCTTTTCTTTGGAGGGGTTATTTCGGCCAACACCCATAAAACCTATACAAAGGCACACGGGATTCCCTGTTTCGTGGTTAGCGTAGCTACGAGTGATACTTGCAGAACATTTGTCCCGCAACGGGTATCGAACCTACCTTTTGCGTCTTGCTGCCCACCACACCACAAAAGTCATCTATATAGCTTTATAGTAAACTAGCTTTCACCAGCGGCTTCACTCACACGCGTGGTTTGTCTACAAAAAGTGGCCTATGTGTTAATCCAGGTTTTAATCTACGTACCTACCAAATTTCATCGAAATCAGTTCATCCGTTATGACGTGAAAAGGTAACAAACATCTACACATACATACGTACAAACTTTCGCGTTTATAATATTTTAAAGTGTAAATAGCTTCTAGACACGAGGCATGTGTCAATTAAAAACACAATAATCTGAACAAAGTTGCATAAGTATCACTCCAGAATTTCATCGAAATTGGTTCATTTCATGGTTCAGCCGTTTGGTGATGAAAACGTAGCAAACAGACTGACATGGTAACTTTCAAATTTATAATATTAGTAGTATTATTATTTAGACACACAAAACACATTAAAAATCCCTTCTGTTGTTGGTTGTCAGGAAGATATAAAAATCGCTCATTATTTAAAAAAAATTGATGTCAGAATATATTATATAATGCACATACATAATTATGATACTCGAAACAGAGAAAAATTATACATACCAAAAACCAGACTTGTCAAAACCCATAAACAAGGTACCTGTATAAAGCTCGCTATGTACAATAAGCTTCCGTTAGAAATAACACGACTTCCTTTGAAAGGATTTAAACTAAAACCAAAACTTTCTTAGAAAACCACCCATTTTATCATTTAAATGAATATATGAGCTGTTCATTTACTCATCTGCATGAGTAGTGTCTGCTGTAACCTCATAGTTTAGTTGTAATTATTTTGTATTGATTTTGTTAATTCTATAGTTACTTACTTAGCTGACATAATTGGTAATATATTTTTGACATACCAATATTATGAAACGTAATGAAATGGTGAATAAATGAATACTGAACTGAAGAATTATCAAATAATACTATTTTTTTATATTACAAACATGTGTTAATCTATTTCTTATCAAATAGGCAATTGTACCTGAAACCGATTGTAGCCTCCCGTTATTCATAGATAAAGCTGTCTGCCAAAACTCTGAATTATTCCTAACCCGCAGATAAACACAATAAACTTAGATCGAAGGTTATTCCTGACCTGAGCTTAGACGCACCGCTACGTGCTAACTGCTCTGTGGCAGTTCGCACGTGCCCAGTCTAGGAATATATTACTACAAGACTAGAAAGGGGTGGAAAGGTCCCAGTATAGTCTGCTGGCATAGTCGTGTTAGTAAATCATATTCATACTGATATTATGGATAGTAACTCTGTCATTATGTCTCTCTATTTTTCTGACTCTCTCTCTCTCTCTCTCTCTCTCTCTCTCTCTCTCTATCGAGAGACAGATGAGCGACGTGCTGCTAGACTTATTGAGTCATTAAGACTCACTAGTGAAACCCAATTTACAAAGTCTAGAGCACAGACGCCGAGTAGCCAGACTTTCAGTTTTTTACATGATACATTTTGGTAAATGTGCGCAAGATCTTCATGATCATAACCCTCCTTCCCCATTCCACCACCAGACAAGCAGACGTACCGACAAGTACCACCCATACCTGGTCGGCACACCACCTTGCCGTTCCAAACGATTTGCTTCAATTTTTATTGTTAGGCACTTCCGGCGTTTGTTTTTCTAAACCAGTGTATTCTTGGAGTCTTCAAGTCCAGAGTGATAAGGTTATTTCTAGGCTAGCGTGCTCCATATTCGATCACACCTTCACTTACCATCAGGTCAGGTAGTGGTTAAGTGCTTGGCTATCATTAAAAAAATTGCTGCTGAACTGAACGATTTTACTTCTGGACTTCCGTGCGCGACGAACGGACCAATCGGCGAGATGCAGTGCGTAGCGGATCGCACTCACCCTGATGAAGGTTCACGAATTGAGCCAAAACAATGTCGGCCGAAACACCGATAAAACAGTACGTGATAAATCTCGTATTTATGGTAATTCTAGTCATGATTTAGTTGAGTTCTCAGAAATATGTGTTACTTTTCTATGCGTTATCTCTTACCATTATTCTATGTATGCCAACATAAGCCTTTGTAGTAGAAGTCCAGAAGTAGAATTGTTCAGTTCTAACTCAGCTGTGGTAAAGCACCGTTTGGAGATTACTGGATGGCATTTGAAATGGACTTGGTTTCATTTTAACGGATATAGGTGGCTGACTTTAAAGTTTACTATCAAGTTTTGAATATATGACGCTATATGAACCTCGTAGGGTTTACAGTGGTTCCCGCAATATAGATTAATACTTTTATGCATTATTGTATTGTATTTGTATATTCGAAAAAAAGATACATTATTATAAATACGGGATTTATCACGTACCGTCTTATCGGTGTTTCGACCGACAATGTTTCGTTTCAATTCGTGAACCGAAACACTTTCGGTCTTGACACCCCATTTGTATCCCATGGGACCTGATTTATGGGATAACTATTATTATGTGTGTTAATCCAGGTTATATTCTACGTATGTACTAAATTTCATCGAAATCGGTCTAGGCGTTACGACGTGATTGCGTAACAAACAAATAAATAAATAAAGAAACATCCAATCTTTCGCATTTATATTATTACTGTGATAATCTTGATACCTGTCAATACTAGGTTATTTAATCCTGCCTTTCATAGATCATAAACGTTCGAAAAGCGACACGAAAGTTGACTAAAGTTCTTATTATAAGAATTGCAGTACCAATGGTGTTTATATTACCAAATATATTCCTAATAAAGGTACTTAGACCTACTTAGCTCTTAACTACCCTTATTTCAGTCACCTGGCTACCTACCCTAGGTCTCCCAGCCACGTGAAAAAGTTTTATACTCACCAAAAGTACTCGGCAAGCGCAGGCGTGGCCCTGCGGGTGGCTGGGAGAAGCTACATGAAATCGCAGAATGTAAAAATGCGCACAAACTTAGTTAATCTCTAAAATAATATCGCTGGTGTCTGTGAGACCGAGGGTAGGTAGTGAAGAGTTAATTCTGAAGGATGAGATGCATGAAGATAGACTCATTACACATTAATCTTATCTCTGGCCGAAATCTCACATTAATCTCACAATACGCGCCACTAGACGCGTATTCGGTATTATTATATCAATTAATGAACTTATGTGGGTTGATGATGATGATAAACTTTGGCAGTAGCAATTCCAAACGTAACATGGCAATAATCTGTCTCATTTCATCACAAAAACAATAGAATAAGTAGAGTTTTTTCGCTTATTAGCCTTTAGGCTCAATATATCTTACTGGGCAGTGGGACGATGTTATTCTGACAGCGCCCTACTGGGGAGTTGGATTTTATTATTTTTCGGTACTATCTTTCATCGGAAAGCCTAGCAATAAACATGGATTAATGGTGTCCGAAAATAATTTTAGACCTAATTCCAAGCCGGGTTGGGTAGGGTTTTCAAGGTCACATTTTAATCATATTATCCTCTTAGGCTTAATTTACGTTGCCACGGAACGAAATGGAAGCGATATTTGTAACTTTATGACAACTGTGTAACATACAGATACGATACTAGCCAAACAACAGAAGCCCTATTCTGTTATTTATAAGAAAAATTATGATGAGGCCATACCATTATTTAATGACAATGATTGTTGTTCCTGTAATATGCTGCCAAAGCTTATTTTATGCGTTGACAACTGCGTATGTCCAACGACAAGGTGGCGAAGCGCACTTTCTACTCCGAGCTCCAGGACGGCAAGCAAAAGAGTGGTGGCCAGCTGCTCAGATACAAACACGCTCAGAAGATAAATATGAAAAAGTGCAAGATTGAGCCCTCTCAGTGGGAATCACTGGCAGAAAATCGGCCAGAGTGGCGACGATTGGTTCAAGAAAGTGTCTACAACTTTGAAAATGAGCGCAGGTGTGACCTAGACAATAAACGTGATCATCTTAAAAATAAACCACCTGTCAACATACACTATAATTACATAAATGGCGCTCTGACATGCACATTATGTTCGCGCACATTTAAGGCCAAAATAAGCTATGCTAGTCATCAAAAAGCACATCAACGGAACCAAGCAGGAACCAAGTCGCCTTAGCCGAAATCGGCCTGGATGACATCATCATCATCATGCTGCCAAACTATCAATGGAGAAATTATCAAAAAGATTGTGTTAGTAGAATACCAAAAGGTATCTATTCTGGGAATTTTTTGATGATACCATTGTCATAGTGAAGTGATTTGTTTTGTAGAATTGGGCCCTCGCGCGTCTTCTTCCGAAGTCTTCTCGGGAATGGTCTAGCATTCCCGCAGTTACAATTACGCAGCTTTTTACGTTACACAATTGACGTACACACGGCTACACATCAAGCTATACATTTCCAGTATAAGCTGACCTCGCATTGTGTAGTCTATTCGTAGAATGAGAGGTCAGATTATACTGGAAATGTATAGCTTGATGTGTAGCCGTGTGTACACTAAGTACAATGTCCTCGGCAATGTAAAATAAGCCTTATTCATTATCCATACCAATATTAAATAATTTTGAAAGGAAATCGATTTCTCTGGACAAAATGGCTTGATTGATCACGATGAAATTTGGTATACTTTTTAGGGTTCCGTACCTCAATAGGTGAAAAAGGATCCCTTATAAGATCACTCCCTTGTCCGTCTATCCGTCTGTCCGTGTGTCACCATCGATTTTCTCAGGAACGGGTGGACATAGCTAGTTGAAATTTATACTAAATACTGTAGTCCCTATTAGGTGTATAAAAATTAAGCTCCTGAGTCAAGACGATAAAAAGATATGGGCAAATTTAGATTTTTGCGAAAACTAGTAAGTACCAAAATTTATCTTAAGTTTCAACTTTTTTTATTTGTCACAATTTTTCCTTTATTTGTGCTGTAAGAACTTACTTTGAACCTAAATTGCCTTGCCAATTCTAGGTTAACCGGAAGTACCTTTTTTCTACTCAAAACCTATATGGTAGTTTCCGTTGACCTGGAATCACGAAATTTGAAAAAATACAAGGTTTTACAGCACAAATATACGAAAAATTAAAAAAAAAGTTGAAAATAAAGGCTGTCCCCATACATACATAGTTGACGCCGATTAAGATAGTCCTCTGAGTTGTACAATTACAGCTCATACAATATAGAGGACTAGCTTAATCGGCACCAACTTCAGTTAAGATAAGTAAATAAAATGGTGCTATTGAATAGAATAAATATTTAAGTGGGGCTCCCATACAACAGACCTGATTTTTTGCCGTTTTTGTAGATAATGGTACGGAAACCTTCATGCGCGAGTCCGACTCGTACTTCGTTTTTTTATTGCTGAACCACGCATGTCAAGCCGTGGGCTAAAGTTTGTCTCTTACAATACAAGTCTCTATTATATTGTATCATTTACTGAATAAAGATTAATATTATTGCGTTTATAAGCCCGTTTGATTTCTTTCATCTGGATTTCGAGGAAAAGGTGTTTTCTGTCTCTTTTGTGTAAGTAATTGGACAGTTTTAATGCCTTGTTGAGATAAAATTAAATTAAATCACAATTCTGGTGAAATTTCTTAGGGAATAAGACAACTCAGAACTTCCTCTGGGTCTTGGGAGTGCCGACAGAAGTGAAAAATGTAGCGCTCAATAAATAAATAAATAAATAATGCTGGACATTTCACACAACGCCATCTAGCCCCAAACTAAGCAAAGCTTGTACTATGGGAACCAGATAACTGATACACTTTTTTTTGTAAATACATACTTATAATACATAGAAAAATATCCAAACCCGGAACAAATATCTGTAGATCATGCAAACATTTGTTCCGCGGCGGGAATCTAACCCGCAACCTCCTGCGTATGTTTGGGTATTCATACGCAGGAGCAGACAACACTACAGATACTTATATACAGAGGTGTAGGTAACGGTGACAGTGTCGCGAGTTCAATAGTTTTTTTTCCAATCTCAAAAAATGCCCAACGCGCCTAAAGAAGTTTTTACTTCAAAAAACGATTGCTATGAATAAAATTACCTTCTAATTTCTTATGCTTCATGATCCGTGAACTATATGACTGAATCTTATTGTTCAATTATTCTTTTTTGTACACACGGCTACACATCAAGCTATACATCTCCAGTTTAAGCTGACATCTCATTCTACGAAAAGCCTACATAATGCGAGGTCAGCTTATACTGGAAATATATAGCTTGATGTGTAGCCGTGTGTACAACCTTGGTCAGTCTTCCATAAATACTACTCCTCTGCATGCAAAGGTTGTCTGGAAGATATCTTTTTCTTTAACAATAAGACCGCCCATTATACATTAAATTGCTTCTATTTTGTTATTGTATCTAGTATTTAGTAGTGTTTTGTTGTAGTATATATATTATAATAAAGTATTTTCTCATTAGAGAGTAATCAATCACAATATTAACTTTTTAAACAAGTCTTGTGTAGCTACTCAAATAGTTTATTAACTATGATTTTAAGCAAACTGAATAACGCAGTTGCTTTCTGAAGCCTAATTAAAATTTTTAAATTAAAATATTACGAGGGTCGATATAAAACTTAATATTTCGTTAGTTGCTGAAAGGTTGCTAAGCAATTGCCGTTTTATTTAGGGCATAGTGAAATTATCTAGCTACATCTTTCTCTCTTGTAAAATATAAAATTCTCGTGCCACAGCTTGTAACATAACTCCACCGAAACGGCTTGACCGATTTTAATAAAAATTTTGTGTATATTCGGTAGGTCTGAGAATACGACGGAAACTATTTTTCATACCCCTATGGAAAATTGTTTACGTCCTATTCTCAGACCTACCAAATATACACAAAAAAAAAATCATATGAATCGGTCAACCCCAAGTTTTTATTTTTTGACAAAAAAAAATATTTGTTTTTTTTTTATGATTTGGCAATAAAAAATGCATAGAACCGTAAATTCTCACTCTTCTACCACCAACCCCTATCTCAGCTTAGCAACACAAAATTATGATACATAAAATATTTTATAGGAATTTTAAATAATTTCAATTAAAGAATCATATTATTCAGTTGACGAATACATATCGAATAACATAATTAACAAATAAAGTGACAACCCTAGCGAACGTTAATAGGTAGGTAGTAGGTAGTATGTAAGCATGTTTAGATTGTTGTTAATAGGTAGGTAGTAGGTAGTATGTAAGCATGTTTAGATTGTTGTTAATAGGTAGGTAGTATGTACGCATGTTTAGATTGTTGTTAATAGGTAGGTAGTAGGTAGTATGTACGCATGTTTAGATTGTTGTTAATAGGTTGGTAGTAGGTAGTATGTACGCATGTTTAGATTGTTGTTAATAGGTAGGTAGTAGGTAGTATGTAAGCATGTTTAGATTGTTGTTTGTTTGTTACAGAAGAACTTATGACAGTGATATACTAATTAGAGATAGAAAAAAAATCAAATAATAAATAAATAAATATATAAGCAATGCACTAATCTACGTTAAAGTTAAAATTAAATACACACCTACATACTAGATACTTATCAAAATAATTATTCGATAGTAGGTATTAGTTAAAAACTAAGCATTTCACAACTAGCAGTAATTATACGTATATTCATATAACAGATATTATAGTAAACACAGTATATATAAATAATGATTAGCAGATATATAAGAATTTAACATACATCATTAACCTAACTAAAAAGTTTAAATTCTTAAGTCGATAGCATTATATGGAAGAGCAACGACGCCCTGCCGTCATACAGTGAAAACTAGTACGGAGGGTAGTCACTTGACTATGTATTCATCATAACTGCAAACTTAAGTTACACTAGGAAATATGATTGTATATAGTTTACGTGTAGATTTTAAGTTTGTAAACTTACTTTATCCAAATAAATTTTACTTTATTTTACTTAGATATAGTTTATTCTTTGAAATTCCTTGACATCATTAGTATTAGCCGATACCTTTCTCCTTCTACTGTATTATTTATATGTACATATGTATTTATATGTACATATGTATTATAAACTAATTTAAATTTAATTGAATTGACATGTTTAATTCTATGTTTAAATGTTGTACTTTTTGTAAAGGCAAACACCCAACTTGCAGTGCCCTTACAAGGTATATGTACTTACTCCTAAGCTACCTACTATCTAAGCTAAAAAATGTATATGTACATGTAAGCGGAATAAATGAATATGGATATGATTCTAAGGCAGTACGAAGTTCGCGGGGTCAGCTAGTCTTTATACATAATTCATTTAGGTAGGTATATCAGATAATTCATTAAGAATGTAAATGTATTCACTTTATCTATAATCCTATTAAATTAATATAAAGAAGTAAAGTTTCTTGTTTGTTTCTTAAATACTGATGGCATTACAACTTTAAATCCCGGTATGCCATTACGCTTATTATAGAACAATAAGGCTTGTTTTTAGGGTTCCGTACCTCAAAAGGTAAAACAAGGATCCCTTATAAGATCACTCTCTTGTCCGTCTGTCTGTCCATGTGTCACCACCGATTTTCTCAGGAAAGGGTGGACCTAGCAAGTTGAAATTTATACCAGATGCTGAGGTCTACAGTCCCTATAAGGTGTATAATAATCAAGGTCCTGAGTCAGCACGATAAAATGATATGGGCAAATTTTGATTATTGCTAAAACTTGTAAGTACCAAAATTAAACCGGAAGTACTCTATAGGTTTTGAGTCGAACACCTATATGGTTGTTCCCGTTGACCTAATTTAGGCAAAAGCAAGGTCTTACAGCACAAATAAAGGAAAAATTTCATAAATAAAAGTTGGAAATTATAGGGTGTCCCCATACATACATAGTTGACGCCAATTATGATAGTCCTCTGAACTGTATGGGCGCTCGTATCATTTATAGGACCAGCTTAATCGGCACCAATCTCCAATAAGGTATATAAATAAAATTGTGCTATTGAATAAAATAAATATTTAAGTGGGGCTCCCATACAACACACATGATTTTTTTGCCGTTTTTCTAAATAATGGTACGGAACCCTTCGTGCGCGAGTCCGACTCGCACTTGGCCGGTTTTTTTATACGTAACCTTTTCGCTCTTATGTACCTGGTGCGTTTTAGAGGACATTTGATGAGCAACTTTACAGCACTACAGTCGGTTTTCTATTACCAGTGATGAGTATATTTTATAAATTCGTACTACCGTCTCGTTATTATACCAAGTGGGACTCAATAACTCAAACGCCAATTACATGCAAAATCAAACAATTGGCGATTGCATCCCCGGATAATAACAAAAGCTATTTATTTGCTAATTATCGCGCTCACTGGAAACACGTTTAAACCGGTAGAATTGAAATTGAATACAGTCCAAAGCTGAAATTTTAATTGTAACAATCTACCTAGAAATGTAAGCTCAGATTTTATGCAAACTAAATGATTCGATCCCGGTAGGATTAAGTTCTCTGTTACATAGTCAGGTCGGCATCGTTCGGCACAGTCTGGCAAAATCGGCAGAGTGGGTGAGCCGAATGAATACCAAACTCTGCTTTCTTGTTATAAAGCCGACTCGAAGCAATACACGATACAACAGTCGCACAAATCGGTCGTGTTTGATGATTCGATGCTAACTTCAATAGACCTGTAACAAGACCTAGGTCGTACAGTCTGCTTTACGACCAATTCGATTGAACTTGTCGCAATGCGACCGTTACCCGTAGACGACGACGGTCCGTGCGACTGTTGTAACGTGTAGGGCCCCTTTAAGGCGCTAACTGTAGCCGATGACCTTGAACGAATGGGCGTAGCTATTGTTTCGGCCCCGCGCCTTCCGCCACATGCATCTAACCGACCAGCAAAAAGGTGAGCGTGAGGCAGACGAGCACAACCCTCCCGTACGACTGTCAGCAGTACACTGCCGCCCATCGCCCGCGCAACCACCTACTAAGGGTAAGCCCGCTAACAATTCGGAAAAAATTCAAAATAATTAATTGCCACGTAAAAGACCGTCGCAGCACAGCATCATTTGTTCAACTTGAAGGTATAGTCTTTGCCCACATTTAGGTGAAAGTAAAATTACAAAATTTTACGTCGTTTAGAGATTAAATCAGATTGAAAGTTGAAAACAGCTACATTTTGTTTATTTTTCTTATAGTAAATAAACAGGTTAAACTTTTTTGTATGTTCACTTTACATATAAAAGGTCAATGAGTAACATATATTTTTTTGATCATATAAAACTGATTTCTCCATGAGGAGAAAGCCTCCAAATAAGACCAATCTACCACTATATTCGTCTTAACAAATAACGCCAGATCGAATTTGCTATCCCGAATATGTATACACCTAATTCATTCAATACTTTTTTAATGTGTTTACTGAGAGGGCGTAGTTAGACAATTTAAGCAGTTACTTGCCTCATAAAATTCGATGCCTTACTGGTTACGTCTAACTAAAACATAGATGGCATTTTATTGCACCAATATTGTGTCCTTTACTCTGAAACATAGGTACAGGTGAAAATTCTACACGTAATTTCATGACTATCCGATCATCTTTATACAACCTGTATGTACGTATGTAATTATGTACGACATTAATTTAAATCACACTTTCGTACTTACAGGTTTTAGAGGTGGGCTTAGATATTTATCCGATAATCGATGCATTTCCAATAAACAGTTATTAACATATTAAAACATCAAATTGGCGGTGCCTATGCGACGTTGCCGCTTAGTCAGTTTAACAGATACCTGATTCCTTCTTACATGAATTGTTTACTTACTTTATACAGGTCTTATACCTAGTACATAGATATTTTTAGGATTTGATATTAAATTTGATTGAAAATTGTTATTCTTTTTGGTAATTAATTTGAAAAAAAAATCTTAGCAATAAGTCCGCCCATTGAACCTATGATTTAAAAGTGTATTTATTTAAATATGTTTATATTTAATGGTACGAAATAAAGAAATTATCAAATCTAATCTAATCTAATATTTTACCAATACTAGTTATTAGCCCTAACGGGCTAGGTGCCCGTGTTTTCATTTAGCCTGACTTGAACAACTATTCCTAAAAGTATTTAGCGACTAAATATATTTAAATTTGACGTATTTGTATGATTTGAAAACTCTCTAAATCATATTTAGCCACTAAATACATTATAGGCATCGTTGCGAAAGTCACCCGTTATTAATAATCAAGCCGTTTTGTCAGATATATTTATGAGTACCACCGACTATCTACTCAATGACCAATTTACATGTGCTTGCCCAATTTATCTTTTTATATAGAAGATGATTTCGGGTATACCATATACCATCATTTTGATTTGGTGAGTTCCCGACCAGTCGAAACGTAGATTTCACTCGGCCATTGGGATCAATGTAAACTTATTACCCACGTTAGCGCTTTTCAAAAGAACACTTTCGGAATTTGCATATCATCCTCATTCGACGCTCTTTTGAATAATTGTTTTATTCTCGTTGGGATGCGTTTGGTTTGATTATTCTGATTTATTTCAGGCTTTATTTTTACAGGAGAGATAAAACAAAAAAGTTTACCAAAAAGCTTTATTTTGAGTAGTCGAGCGGAAAATAGCGTCTTTTAACACATTCAAGGTCGCTCAGTGTGCTATGGAGAGGACTATGCTTAGTGTTATCTATGAGATCGGATCAGAACTAAGGAGATTCGATCGACAAATCAAGGTCACTGTCATAGCTCAGGAGATAAGCATGTTGAAGTGACAGTGGGGGCGGGGGGCGGGGGGCAACTAAGCTCGAAGAACTGACTAGTAGAAAGGTTCTCGAGTGGAGATCGTGCACTGGAAAGCGCATCGTAGGACAGCTGACTTAAACATTTTATGACAGTATTTTTTACTGATTAAGCGAACCCAGATCTCCAAATCAACTTGGGCAAATCGGCGTTGTATGTATGTTTGTTTATCCGAGGATAACTTTCGAAGCGTTAATCCGATCATTATTAAATTTGATATATAGGTAGGTAGTTAAAATGTTGGGTTGTTGAGATATTGGGGTTAAAGAGGGTTAAAGAAAAACCAGAATGATACTATTAAGTCAATTAGGGCATCTAACGAAAGGTAGTCATTAGTAAATTTTGACACCGTTTTTATTTTTAGTTTAATCCTTGTAGTTTTTGAGTTAATATAACCATGATAAAAATTAAATTTCGATGAAATTTACAGGGTACACCAGTGCCGTGCCCCCACAGTGCTCAAATTTGGTATGCGTAAATAATAAGTCTGAAATCCAGAATAATTGCAATTTCTACCCCAAACAAGAACAACCAAATTACAAGTAAACGGGAGTTCATGGTTAACATGAACTCCCGTTACCTGTAATTTAAATAAAACTAAGTGAAGTTAGTCGGTTATGCACAGAGAGTTGGTGGCACAGAGTTACACTTGCGAATTTCCTCAAAGTGCAGTGCTTATTATTTAACACCAAGTTTTAATATAATCGCAATTTAAGCATGGTAGGTTTATCTGCCTAAAAATATTAAGCTTGATTTCTTAACCTTAAAAATCTGCGCTATACAAAGTGCTCATAGCAACTTTTTCATACGTACTTCTGGAAAAATTTTGGCTACTTACCTATAATTAAGAAAACTGATTTACAAAGTGTTACTCTCATACGAGTAAATACCAATTTGATTACCAATTTGAAATACGAATTTGAGAGTCAGCCCGAGACCATGACTGTTGCAACACAGCCGAAACGTCGGGATAACAAATAAAAAAGGTACCTACGCGATAAATACCCGTTTTAATCAATAATTATGTACAGTGATCGCGAAAGTTTGAAAAATACAAATACCAATTTTATCAAAAAAACTTATAAAGGTGCTATAGCCTGCTGAGTTATTCTAATTTATGATACCATTATACTAAACTGTGTTTAGTTGTTAAACGCTCTTAACATTTATGTTCAATCAAGACATTTTAAAAACAAAACAGTGTTTATTATGGCTAATAACTTAAAAACTACAAGTTTTAAACCAAAAATAAAATATGGTAACTATCTGATGAAATCGTTGCGCGTGCGCAATTAATTAATTGCAAGACCCTTTCATTCTATGCAATGTATATTCAATATTATATATATGTATATTAAATGCAATGTATATCGTAATAATGAGAAATTAAGAGCTGAAAATATCCTTCACAGCATGCATCCCAACAAAACTTCACAAAACTGTAACTTCTGAAAGTTACATAGCGCCGCCTGTTCAGTAAAACTTAGTTGGGAACCTAGTTCGACTTATAGTTGAAAATTTATCATTTATTTAACATTGCAGTTCCAAAACTTAACTTAATTTAAGTGCATACGCTTTAAAATGATGAATTGATCGTTTGCAAAGTTTTTTTTTGGTATTTTAAATAACTAGTGATTCGTCCCGAACTGAGATCTTGCGAGTCTCCCATAAAACAAATAAATATATTATTCGTATTATTTTACTATCAAAATAGTAAATAAATAAATATCCATATAACTAGACTTACAGTTTCATTCAAACTACAGGTAACGGAAGTACATGTAGCTTGTTTTTTTTAAGGGGTAGAAATTGCAGTTATTCTGGATTTAAGACTTTTCCCTATATGTGTATCACTAAAGCTACACGGCTACCAAACTTCAGCACAGTGGGTTAACTGGAGTTTTGTCAAAGTTCAGTTTTTATTATGGGCTAATAACTCAAAAACTACAAAGTTTAAACTATAAATAAAACTGAGGTTGAAATTTACTTATAAAGACCTTTCATTAAAAGTCCCACTTGACCTGATTGCTTCATATTATTTTTTACCCCTTTTGAACCCCAACTCCTCCACATTTTTAGCTCATATAGTTACACTGGGATTATGTCATCCGTACCTAGTACCAACCTATATACCAAATTTCACGAGGATCAACGCTTTGAAAGTTATCTTCGACAAACAAACATACATACAACGCCGATTCGTCCAAGTTGATATGGAGATCTCACTTCGCTCGATCAATTAGTGTTGCTGGGTTACTGAGCCTAAACACACTGTGCTAATAACTGTTGTTTGTTAATCATCCTACCTACGATATAATTTTCATATATGTGGGTACACCCCTGACTCAATTTACACAAACAACCGCACATATTTTCATTTCATGGTAAACGCAAACAAAGTAACCAATACGCCTCACAGATGGTGTAGAGTAACGGTGAATTGTTTTTTGTATTTATAAACTTGTTTTTATGGTTCCGTACCTCAAAAGGTTAAACGGGACCCTTATAAGATCACTCTCTTGTCCGTCTGTCTGTCCGTGTATCACCACCGATTTTCTAACAAGGAACAAGGAGCTGGTGATAGAGCTTTTATGAACGAGCTCAAGGAAGTGGGCACCACCGCCTTATCTGCCGCCAAATAGCAGTACTTGTGCTGCTGTGTTCCAGTTAGATGGTAATGGTATGTTCCTGTAATTACGGGCACATAGGCATAACAGCTAAGTCATATAGTATGACAACGTATCCACATAGGGATCAAGACAACATAATACCTTGTTTTGATTTCTATGTGGATATCTGGCTGTAGTAGCCACTTAACATCTGGTGAATTGCATGCTCGTTTGCCATATAAGTTGTATAAAAAAAGGAACGAGTAACAAATTGAAATTTATACCAGATACTGAGGTCTATAGTCCCTATTAGGTGTATAAAAATCAAGGTCCTGAGTCAACACGATAAAAAGATATTCGCAAAACTTGTAAGTACCAAGATTTACCTAATTTTCAACTTTTCTTATTTTTCGGAATTTTTCCTTTCTTTTAACCAAATCTGACAATTTTAGGTCACCAAAAGTACCCTATAGGTCGAAAACCTATATGGTAGTTCACGTTGACCTAGATTCACAAAATTTAACAAAAGGCAAGGTCTTACAGCACAAATAAAGGAAAAGTTCAAAAAAATATAAAAAGTTGAAAATTAAAGGGTGTCCCTATACATACATAGTTGACTCCAATTGAGATTGTCCTCTGAGTTGTATGGGCGCTCATACAATTACTAGCTTGATCGGCACCAACCTCATATAAGGTAAATAAATAAAATTGTGCTATTGACTAAAATAAATATTTAAGTGGGGCTCCCATACAACAGACATGATTTTTTTGCCGTTTTTATAGATAAATGGTACGGAACCCTTCGTGCGCGCGTCTGACTCGCACTTGGCCGGTTTTTTTAGCCGGGATGTAAGCCCTTACTGTAAAAAACGTAATATTAATTAACTATATTACCTAATTAAGTAAAAAAATATCTTAATTATTTATAGATATCGTGCTGGCATTTTGGTCCAGAGGTTCCAGTTTTGGTCAAAAATCAATGGATTTTTTTATTAAAAAAATATGTGCGCATTCACACTTGCTCAAATCACTGAAAGACAACTTAATAAAGATGGCTAAAAAATCCAACAAATAAATAATACGACCTCCGTGGCGCAGTGGGCGAATAGCCAGCTGAGACGCAGGAGGTAGCGGGTCTGATTCCCGCCGCGGAACAAATGTTTGCATGATCTATAGATATTTGTTCCGCGTCTGGATGTTTTTCTATATATTAAAAATATGTATTTACAAAAAACAACTATATAAGTGTTATATCAGTTATCTGGTTCCCATAGTACAAGCTCTGCTTAATTTGGGGCTAGATAGCGCTGTGTAAAATGTCGAGCAATATTTATTTATTTATTTAAAAATCGTATGTATCAAACTTGTTTTGAGTAAAAATATAAAAGAGGTATTCCAACTAACAACTTCCAACTTCAGAAACGCCCAAGTTATTTCTAGCGTGGCTATGACGTAGGCTCTAGAGATGAATATAGAGTTGGGACACTAAGGTTCAGCTCACACCATGTTCTTTCATATACCTGCACACCCCGTAACGTTTTAGTGCTTGTACCAGCAAGACGTTTTGCAGCACGGTGCAGGGCGACGTAACGCTGCGTATTTCGACAAGTATCCCTATCGCAATTTTAAAAAGTGCGCGCCTCGTCGCGCACGCCGTGTCGTGCCTCGGTGTGCGCTGATCCGAAATATCTTAAAAGTATTTTAGGCGAAGAGATACTCGTATTACTTAATACTATAATATTCATTTGTCTCCTTCAATCGAACTGAAAACTGCCTGTTGTTTCAAATCACAAAACATATATATATATATTTATTATTCAACCTTAAGTCATCAGTGCCTTAGTCTTGCGCACCGCCATAGAGTGGAACGCCTTGCCTGAGTCTGTGCTTCCTGATAATTACAACCTTGGTGTTTTCTAGTCACGAGTGAACATGTTTCTTCTAGGCAAGTGTGATCTATCGTAAACTACATCATCACTTACAGGCTAGATCGTGGTCAAACGTGAACGTATAATGTATAAAAAACATCATAATTAGTCTAAGGAAGTCTACTGCTGAACACAAGTACTGAGCAACCGATCGTATGCTCTTAACAACATAAATTAGGTCATATTTCCGTCCACAGTCACAAAACGCCGCCACCGAGCCACGGACTTTTTTCGTACATTTTATTATGAACTTCCGCACGCGTTTTTCGCCAGAAGTCGTTACACGCCACGAGAGGCCTCTCTTCGCTTTGTGTAGTCGTGTGGCCACAGCCGATAGAATGTAAATGAAATAAGTAAAAAACAAGGCTGTCGCGCGCTTACTCTAAGTGGCTGCTTCCAGTTTCATGTGGCGGCGTTTTAGATAGATATAGCGTTTATTTGTAACATCGAACACTGTGTTTGTTACATATTATTATATAACTTTCATTAAGAAACAACAAAAAAACAGACAAAAGATACAAATAAACCGTCCAAATGCGAGTCGGACTCGCGCACGAAGGGTTCCGTACCATTATCTATAAAAACAGTAAAAAAACACGTTTGTTGTATGGGAGCCGCCCCCCCCCCCGTAAACCCCCGTAAATATTAACTTTATTTTAATTTAATTATTTATTTTTTAAGTTAATATAAAACTAAATATTCTGTGAATATTTTAAGCCTTTACCTGTTGCCGTTATAAATATCGAGCAAAAACGAGGAAACAAATCACGTTTGTTGTATAGGAGGCCCCTTTAAAAAATATTTTATTCTGTTTTTAGTATTTGTTGTTATAGCGGCAACAGAAATACAGTATGTGTGAAAATTTCAACCTGGTGACAGACGGACAGACAGGCACCGCGAAGTCTTAGTAATAGGGTCCCGTTTGACCCTTTGGGTACGGAACCCCTAAATAACATACTAAAATATATGCGTTCCAGTGTGACAAAATGAACATAACTCTAGAATAATTTTGCTCGAGGAGCAAACACTGATTTTCAGTTAATAACCTTCCAAGAAAACAAGTGAAATGTTAAGCGATACGACAAAATAGCAATTTATTATGTCTGTGGCGCATGGCTCGTGCGCGGAAGGCTAAGGGACGACCTACGCTGCATTTTCTGTACGTGATATTCACTTGAGAACCTTTCTAAGCAGAACGATCGTCAGTTCTCCAAGTTATGTAAGTTTCTAACTTGCACCACCCTGAAGCAGGTACACGTAGCTCCTCTGTAAGTGACTCGTCATTTTAATTAAGCCGCAGGTCGGCAAGTAGGTAATTCTAACTATACGAAGCTTTATTTAGAGGATTTAGCTTCGGAGGAGAAATACTGTCTATGAGAAATAATTTTAAAGGTAATTTTAGTAGGTGTTTTAGAAATTACGATAGTAGGTTGAACACTGAATATTGTTATTGATCTAGCAAAGCGAGATCTCTAAATCAACTTCGCAAATCCGCGTTGTATGTATGTATGTTTGTTTGTCCGAAGATAATTTTCGAAGCGTTGATCCGATCCTCGTGAAATTTAATACATAGGTAGCTAGCGACAGCACAATTTTAGTTTGAATAAATGAGCTGAAATTGTGGGGGGGTTGTTGAGATATTGGGTTCAAGAGGGGTAAAAAAAATTTGAAAATGATGCTATTAGGTCAAATGGAACGTCAAATGAAAGGTATATTTATTAATAAATTTAAACTCTATTTTTATTACTCATAATTTTTTTATAGTTTTTGAGTTATTAGCCATAATAAAAACAAAACTTTGACAAAATTAACAGGGTACACCAGTGACCCCCACAGTGCTGTAATTTGGTATGCGTGTAGCTTAAGTGAAACAAATATAATCAAAAGTCTAAAATCCAGAATAACTGCAACTTGTACCCCAAAAAAAAGTAGCCAAATACATGAACTCCCGTTACCTGTAATTGGAATGAAACTGTAGGTCATCTGTAGGTTGTGTTGTTATTTATTGGTAGCACTATTTTGATAGTCAAAGATTACAAATAATATTTTTCGTTTTAATCGGAGACTCGTGATATCTGAGTTCAGGGCGAACCAATACTATACATTTATTTGACTTTTTTATTAACGAATTAAAGTTATTTTTGTATCGGGTATTAAAAACTGACATAGTTAAGAACCAACCCAGTTACACTAGCTTTCTATAAAAAAAACACGTCCGAAACGTTTATATGTTGGGAGCTACGATGCTTTAGACATACAGACAGATAGACAAACACAGACTCAGAGATCAACATTTACGACGGATCGTCTGTGTCGGTTGCGCGCGGCGTTCCTGTCCGCGGCTCCGTCGGCGCGAACGCAAACCGCTCTAGCGCTCTGCATAACGCCATGACTGCGAAATACTCAAAAATATACTTTTTGTTTCAAAACATAAGATAATTTTGAATTCTTGTACTTCTTCTTCTTCAGAAGGAGGAAGAAGAAGAAGATTCTTGTACTAGATTCCTAAGTTAATTCATACCTTTGTACTTTTATAAGTGCTTATTGTAATTATTAGTTTGCCGCACGTGTTGGTTCACGCTGTAAGTGCTGCAAGCAACTTAATTTAAATAAAATAATATATAAAATGTACACCCATCTTTTAGCGAAACGAGTTAAAGAGTTGGAATAGGAGGCAAGTCATACGTCCTTTATAGGGTTACAAAGAAAGTGTCCTAATTGATAAATCAAATATCACAAAATCTAAATAAGTTAATGACAGGGAGCATGAAGCGTCCCTAAAAAGTACATAACCCACCACTATAATCAGCTATCCCTATCCTCAAAGGTTTGCTAGAAAAAAACTCTTTTTAGGCTTAAGCTCGCCTTTGTACACACGGCTACACATCAAGCTATACATTTCCAATATAAGCTGACCTCGCATTGTGTAGGCTTTTCGTAGAATGAGAGGTCAGCTTATACTGGTGATGTAAAGCTTTATGTGCAGCCGTGTGTACATGTCCTTTTTGTAAATATTTATGTCTGTACTACTTCATACTTAAAATACGTAATTTATGAAAGTCTAGCATTAGTAGGGAATATGAACGTAAATTCGGCGGCCCTTAGCTCGTACGAATAATGTGAATAAAAATTGGAATTAGTTACACATAAAAGTATTTTATCTTAGATCTTATTTCTCTTAGATGGAGTTCCCAATACTGAAATTTGCAAGCAGACTAAAGTACAAGACGTCAGCAAGCGAATATTGGGGCTCAAGTGGAGTTGGGCAGGACACTTGGCCAGACGTAGTGACGACAGGTGGACTACGGCCCTAACAGATTAGAGGCCGAGAACTGGGCATCGAAATAGGGGACGTCCACCAGCGAGATGGGTCGACGACACCCATAAGACCGTGGGTCGTACGTGGTTCAGACTGGCACAGGATCGCGAAGAATGGCAGAATCAATGAAAGGCCTATGCCCAGCGGTGGGCCGACATGGGCTGATAATGATGACGATGATGAAAAGTATTTTAAATTCACGCCCGCCGCAGCTCACACGAAGCTCGCCGTAGATTTGTGTGAGCGAGAGATTGCGAGACTTGTGAAAATGAATGTCCGTTGCAGGAATCGAATCAGCAAGTTCTCAGCTGGCTATTCACCCACTGTACCACAAAGTTCGTCAACATACTGGCCTCTATACTGTTGTTATCTTATTTATTGTTATTCGGTACCCTACTAATTAAATAAGTACTATCCTTCAGTACTAACCTAATACTCAACGACGAATTGCCCTAATAAAATACTTGCTGGCAAATAAATAGGTCCATTACGGAGCATAAACTAGAAAGAACGTAATTAACTTGCGCATACTAATGGTGGCAAGGAAAAACTGCCAACATATTAATGAAATGTGATATCGCATAATAAATCAAAGTAGAATCGCAAAACAGAAAAACAATAAAGACCCATGTGAATGTGATTTGTAAACCTTTGAACTGTGATCGTATGCATAATATATTATACGTTGTAGATAGGAAGTATATATTTTGAGTTATGTGTTTATGTGAAAAATCAATCCAAGAAAAATCAATCAATCACGAACCAAGATCCGAATTTACAAAACCGCAATACGGCCCATCTTCATGTATGGTTCTAAAGCCTGGACGCTAACCCTGAAGGAGAATCAGCTTTTAGTAGCAGAGAGAAAAGTTCTCCGGAAAAAACTGGGTCCAGTAAGAAGAGAAGATAATCTGCGGGTCCGTAAAAACGCCGAAATAGAAGATCTTGTGGCCGAATCTAATATTATAGGAAAATACAAGTCACACCGACTCCGCTGGCTCGACAATTTACTCCAAATGGGTAAAGATCGAAGCGTGAAGAGAGCATACTTGGGTCGACCGACTGGCCGCCGACCGGTTGGTCGTCCCAAGTATGGCTAGAACGACAGGATAGAGACTGATCTGCGCGACCTGGGAGCCGACAACTGGCAAGAGATGGCAATGGACAGAGGTAAATGGAGAGATCTCATATCAGAGGCCAAGACTCACTTTGGGTCCCTGCGCAAATGGAGTAAGTAAGTAAGTTTGGCGTGAGGGTGTTCTAACCTTTTATTTCGTTGAAAAGCACAGGTTAAATAACGATTGGCGGCAAAACGCAGCAGTAGAGAAGTCATTAAGTACGGCATCTCGGGGGAATAGTGCAGGATACTGCATTCTGTTAAATAATAGCTTAACCTACAAACTAAAGAAAAACGACGATACTGTCTTTTAAATTTTAGCAATTTTTGTAAAGAAATGTTCAGATGTCTATGAATGAATGAATATTCTTTATTTTACATTACTAGCTGGACACAACAGATATAGAGAAATAAAATAATAAACAAATATTATGTAAGCATAATGAGCGGTCTTATCGCTTAACAAAACGATGTCTTCCAGACAACCTTTGGGTGGAGAGGGTCATCTCATATATACCTATTAAATACAAATGGACTATAAATGTAATTGTTGTCTAAATAAAACTAGTGGTTCGCCCCGAACTGAGATCTTGCGACTCTTCCATATAAACAAAAATATTTTATTCCAAATCTTTGTCTATCAAAATAGTGACACGAAATAAATAGCCAACTACTTGACCTACAATGTCATTAAAATTACAGGTAACGGGAGTTCCATGTAATTTGTTTTTATTTTTTGGGGTGTAAATTGCAGTTATTTTGGATTTCAGACTTTTGCCTATATTTGTGTCACAAAATGCTACACGCATACCAAATTTCAGTACTATAGGGTTACTGGTGTACCATGGTGAATTTGTCAAAGTCCAGTTTATATTATGGCTAATAACTCAAAAACTGTAAGAAATAAACTAAAAAAAAACAGTTTCAAAATGTATAAATAAAGACTTTTCATTTGATATCCCATTTGACCTAATAGTCTCATTTTCTTTTTTTTTTAACCTTGAACACTTGAACCCCAATATCTCAACAACCCCCAAATATTTTTAGCTCATTTAGTCAGAACAGAATTGTGCCATCACTACCTACCTATGTATCAAATTTCACGATGAACGCTTAGAAAGTTATCCTCGTACAAACAAGCATGCATACATACAACGCTGATTTGCCCGAGTTGATTTGGAGATCTCTCTTCGTCTTATTATTACCACTACCAATTATTATTCCTTACGCCCCGACATGATTTATTTATTTACTCGTAAACACGAAAGCATATAGCATACTTAATAACACATTCAATATTCAAGGTCTAGGACTCAACTTTTTATAATAATAATAAGGGTTGATATCACGGAATCAATAAAAAAGTCCCCAATTTTCACAAAAAGAATAAATTTGTTTAATAATTCCTACGTATCTTTTTTGAGTTAGCTCCAAAGTAGGTCGATGTCACTGAATTATAGAAGGACTCCCCGATTTTTAGAAAAAAGTATTTTAGAAGCAGGAAAATTTTGTTTTTCATGAGGGCATCTATGAATAAAGATCCAATATATCCTTTATATCAAGATAAGGTTTTAGCACATAACACCACCATCTCACATCTCTAGTGTCATTTTGTAAACCAAATTATATCAATAAATTATTTATTTAATTATTTATAATTATAAAACCAAAGAATGCTCCAAATAATGCTAAAACACCTTTATGATGCTTCTTTGAAAGTAGGCTTGAGGATGAATATGTCCAAGACGAAGGTGCTGTCGAATGTCTCTGGTATCACAAATCCTGCGGCAACCGTGGAAAATAAAAAGCTGGAGATGGTTGACCAGTATATTTATCTCGGACATATTCTATCCTTTGGTAAAGAGCATCAACAAAAAGAGATATCTAAAAGGATCCAATTGGGATGGGCCGCGTTCGGCAAGCTGGACGACATCCTTAAGTTGCCTAAAACTCAACAGAGTCTGAAGACCCGCTTATTTATGCAATGTGTTCTGCCCACCATAACTTACGATGCCGAGACATGAACACTCACGCAGGAGACTGTGTACAGATTAAGAGTTGCACAGAGAGCCATGGAGCGTACCATGCTTGGCATCAAACTCTTAGATCGAGTTCCAAACGTCGAGATCCGTAGAATAACGAAGGTTCATGATGTTGGGAATCGAGTTATGGAGCTCAAATGGTCTTGGGCGGGACACTTGGCAAGACGTGGTGATGACAGGTGGAGCAGGGTAGCAACTGAATGGTGGCCGAGGATTGGCTGTAGAAGGGTTGGACGTACGGCAGCGAGATGGGTGGACGACATCGTTAGAGTCGCGGGCCGTCAATGGGTGAGACTAGCGCAGGATCGTGGCGGATGGCACCAACTTGGGGAGGCCTATATATACCCAGCAATGGGTGAAGTCGGGCTGTGGATGATGATGATTAATTATATAATAATTTTAATAATTTATTTATATAGATATATTTTATTTAGGTATTAGTTGCACTCCCTTCATCCATATCTTAAGTGCACCCCCGACCATCTTTGACATTACTATATCCTCACCACCCAAAGGTTGTCTGGAAGAAATCGCTTCATAGCGATAATACCGTCCATTGTACTAAGTGCTTTGTGTCTTATATTTTGTATGTAATTTCTATTTTTCATAATGTGTACAATAAAATATTTTCATTCATTTATTCAATAAATTACCTTTTTTTAATGGGGGCAAAATGCCTTTAATACCAATAAATATTTACATGACTATAATACAGAACAAACAGTTAAATCATTATAAGACCGTTGCAAACAATCTATAGATAGCTCAACTGCTCCAGATCACTACCAGGCAGATGTTTCCTCAAGACACTGGCTGCATTGCCCCGCTGAATTGCAATGCTTATGCCATGACCCAGATAAGCGCCAACTCTCGGATCACACGCCGCTTTGACAAGACGCCCAGGAACAATTTCTTTCTTTCATTTCAGGAAAACTATGGTGTAACGATGGTATTACTTCATTGTTTAACATGTAAACCAGTGCAGCTAAGTGGAAAATTGTGTTTTGTTTATGTTGTGTTGTGTGTATGCTTCATCTTCACTAGAGAACTAAGCTTGGAACATGTACTGTAAAACTAAGAGCGATCAAAGTTCGATGTACGAATATGTAATGTAGCTATTGTGCATAACAGATATTATGTTCATTATATTAAGTGGATCCAACTTAGCTAGGTCTAGCAATATTCAACTACTAGCTGACCAATCCGTGGCTTCGCACGCGTGGTTTGGCAATTAAAAGTAGCCTATGTGTTAATCCAGGTCATAATCTAAGTACATACCTAATTTTATCGCAATCGATTCAGCCGTTCCGGCGTGAAAGAGTACCAAACATCCATACATACAAATTTTCGCGTTTATAATATTAGTAGGATACCGCTACAATATAAATAATTTTATGCATTAATTTTTTACGTTTTTAATACGGCGTTGAAACCAATAATACAACATTGGAATAGCGTCAGATATCATAGTAATTATTGATAGAACGAAGCGAGATCTTCAAATCAACTTGGGCAAATCGGCGTTGTATGTATGTAGGTATGTATGTATGTTTGTTTCTCCGAGGATAACTTTCGAAGCGTTCATCCGATCATCGTGAAATTTG
Source organism: Philereme vetulata (assembly GCA_918857605.2). Classification (NCBI taxonomy): domain Eukaryota; kingdom Metazoa; phylum Arthropoda; class Insecta; order Lepidoptera; family Geometridae; genus Philereme; species Philereme vetulata. Next base: position 8,009,697 of record OU975459.1, on the reverse strand, counting down.
GTATATAGGTGAGTACTCATAGTGATGGCACAATTTTGGTGTCACTAAATAAGCTAAAAATGTGGAGGGGTTGTTCAGATATTAGGGTTCAAGAAGGTTAAAACACAAAATGAGACTATCTGGTCAAATGGTACGAGTTATAAAAAATCTTTGTGAGAAAATTTCGACCCCGTTTTTATTTTTAGTTTAAACCTTGTAGTTTTTAAGTTATTAGCCATAATGAAAACAGAACTTTTACAAAATTCACAGAGTACACCAGTGACCCCACAGGGCTGAAATTTGGTATGCGTGTAGCTTTAGTGACACAACTATATGGAAAAGTTAGGATAACTGCAATTCCTACCCCAAAAATACGTTACCAATTACCATGAACTCCTGTTACCTGTAATTTGAATGAAACCGTAGATCAAGTTGTTGGTTATGTATTTCGTGGCACTATTTTGATAGTCAAAGATATATATATTTTCATAATATATTTTTGTTTTATGGGAGACTCGCGAGATCTTTGTTCGGGTTGAACCACTAGTTTATTGGGAATTAGCAATAGGTTGTTTTTTTTACTTTTTGTGTAGACGTTCGTTTAAAGTTTTGGCAAGAAAAATGACAGGCGGGCGTCAAATTAGACCGATATGATTGTTTCGATTTTAGGAAAAAAATTTACAGACACTGTTATCAATTATCTAAGTCACTAACTGTACTTTAGACGAGGTTGATGATAGAAAGTAAAGCTCACAGCTCCTATACATATTATAATATAATAAAACCGTGCTTTATCAGTTTGTACACATCGTGGGCTTTTTAAGGTTATGGACTGACGCGAGGTGTAAAACACTTTTACGAGGCTATAATAAACAATGTATGAAATTATTATAATCTCGGAGTCTTCCAGTCCAGACCGAATACATTTTTTTTTAATTTATTTAGAGAAACTAACGGCGATACAACCTGTTTGGATAAATAGCTTAGAATTAAACGTAAGGGTAATAACAGGGTTCTGCGTTTGAACATTGTAAAAAAGATGTCGGGAACAAAAACAAAACATTTTCTCTGGGCAAGTGGGCTTCATCTTCGACTTCAGTATCAACATAAAGTGTAGTTGTGGTCAATCGATTGCTTGGAACAAATAAATAAATGCTTAACAAATGCTTATTTCGATATTGTGCTGTAATAAAATTAAGATTTCCGTGTCCCGTTGCGATAACGTAGGGAATATGAAATATTTCAAAATGGTTATATATTTTTAAATATACATTTTATACAAGGAATTTTTTGCGATCGGGATTGAGATACAGGCTTTTCAATTTCAATTTTCATTTCACGTTATTTATTCGAACAAAACACATAAACACAATAATTGTAGAACGTCTGTCTGTCTGTCCGTCTGTCACCAGGCTGTATCTCATGAACCATGATAGTTAGACAATTGAAATTTGCACTGATAATGTATTTCTGTTACACAGAATAAAATAACTATTTAAGAGACTCCCATACAACAAATGTGATTTTTTTGCTCGTTTTTGCTTGATATTGATAATAGCAACAGAGACGCTTGAAATATTCACAGAATATTTAATTATATATTCACTTTAAAAATAAATAATTAAATTGATTTAAAACAAATATTTAAGGGGGACTCTTTTGCACTACATTCATATACTATCAACGGTATGGAAAAATAAACTTTCCTTTACGCGCTATTCCATTTTCCATACAAAAATATAGGCCAAAAATACAACAAAAATACCATTTTTAATACGGGCGATGTTTATTTTTCCATTTACAGGTAAATAAACCACGCCCCTGTTTAATTTTCACACATTCAGTCGTTGATTGGACCTATAATACATTTCAAATTTATTTATTTTACATGTACATTGTACATATAAAATTAAAAAGCTCATAAAATACTTTATTTGGAACATATTTTTTTATACAACTTATATGGCAAACGAGCATGCAGTCCACCAGATGTTAAGTGGCTACTGCAGCCCATGAATATCCACATAGAATTCAAAACAAGCTATTATGTTGTCTTGATCTCTATGTGGATACGTTGCCACACTATAGGACTTAGCTGTTATGCCTATGTGCCAGTAACTACAGGAACATACCATTACCATCTAACCGGAACACAACAGCACAAGTACCGCTATTATAAATGGTACAAATGATGTGAGAAACGATGATATCTGCAGAAGTATTAAACTGTGTCGCAGACATCAACGTCCTCCTCCGGGAATTTTTTTTATTTATTTATTAAAAAAAAACATATACTTATAAAATTAATACACTTATGAAACCTTAGTAGGTTTGTCCTAAGTGAGAATTTAACATTACATAGTTTAAATATTACAGTAGCTCCCAATCAAGGTGCATTAGTTACACATACAAACTGTACGTGTATGTATAATATTAATTAGTAAGTGCCTGTAAGTATGTGTGTGTGTATATAATACATTTTATATCGTTTAAGTCCGTTTTTGAGTTGTCTTAGTATCACAATTACTGCTAAAAGGGTGGCCAACATACGACGATACAAATAGCCTCTGGCCAAGCATTAACTATGTATCATATAGAAAATTAGCGTCTGAGTGCCCGAGGGACCCGGCATGCTACGGTTACATTGCCGCTTTAATTACCGTCTCGCTTGTGCCGTGTCAGAAAATACAGTGATGCATATAAAATAGGATAAAGGATGGCTGAGATGTTATTTTTATTACATGTAGTTTGTTTTTGCACTATGAAAGTTTTTAACTCTGTTTTGTATTAGACAGCAATGATGGCTCGAATATATCCGTCCGCATCCGCAAATGCGGAGACTCCGCATGCGGCTTATCAATAAAAACATTACTCTCCCTTTGCACATTCGGAAAAAAGTAACCTATGGCCCAATTCCAGTAATAATCTATCTGTATACCAAATTTCATCGAAATCTGTTAAGGCGAATATAGTAGCTGATTGGTCTTATTTGGAGGCTTTCTCCTCAGGGAGGAATCAGTTTTATGTGCTCAAAAAAATGCATGTCACTCATTGGCCTTTTATCTGCAAAGTGAACTTAATAAAAGTTCTACCTGTTTATTTACTATGAGAAAAAAAATAACAAAATGTAGCTGTTTTCGACTTTCAATTTGATTTAACCTCTAAACGACATAAAATTTGGTGATTTTTCTTTCAGCTAAATGTGTGCAAAAACTATACCTTCAAGTTAAACAAATGTTGCTGAGCTGCGACGGTCTTTCACGTGGCAATTATTTATTTTCAGTTTTTCCGAATAATTAGCGGGCGTACCCTTAGAAGGTGGTTGCGCGGGTGACGAGCGGCAGTGTACCGCTGACTGTCGTACGGTTGTGCTCGTCTGCCTCGCGCTCACCTTTTTAATGCGAGTGGCGGAAGGTGCGAGGCCGAAACAAAAGCTACGCCCATTCGCTAAAGGTCATCGGCTATGGTTAGCGCCTTAAGCCGTTTAGTCGTTATTGGCAAAATTGCCGATACGGAACATTTGTTTGAGTGTAGAAAATTGTGCTATAATAGTTATAAAGAATATTTTGATGAAGTAAAGAAAAAGGGATTTGGTATAAAGTTATACAATGTCAGCCTCCTCGTATACCGTGGTTTGTAAGGGGGAACTTGAATAGGAATTGTATTGTATTTATTAATAGAATACGTTCTGGGCACAATCCATCTGGAAAGTTTGGATGACTTATGAAAAAAGTTGATTCACTTAACTGTGAGGTATGAGTTTCATTAGATGATGTGCACCACTTGATGCATTGTGTCAAGAACAAGACAGTGAGAAAATCACTGATGCAAAAGTTAAATTTGAATAGATATCACATAGGTACATATTTTGTTAACATCTTAGCAGAATGTTATGCTACAGAAGCGACGAATCTGCTAGCTGGAGCTCTTATGCACCGGTGATTTTAACAATGTAGGTGTGAAATGATATTTCTAATATATAAAAATCTCGTGTCACGGTGTTTGTGGCCGCACTCCTCCAAAACGGCACGACCGATTTTAATGAAATCATTTTTGTATATTTGGTAGGTATGAAAATAGGCCGTAAAGTATTTTCCATGCTCCTACCCCCACGCCCAATAATCGAGATTTTAGTATTTTTGTATGAATAATATCCATATGATTTAACCGTCGTTCACTGACGTGAAGTCATATACATGAAGTGTTGCGTCACTTTGACAAGAGTGTTTTATATAGTTTTTATTTCACATGGGAACGGGAAATTTCAAGCGTGCGAAGCCGCGGGCGGGTCAGCTAGTAATAGTATATAATATGATTTAATAGTGTTATAAATAAGTAAAGGTTACGATAGAGCTGTTATACCATTATGTAGGTAAAAGTCCCTAATAAAAGTTAAATAAAAAAAACGAGTGTGCCGACCAACGAGTGTGCCGACCAACGAGTGTGCCGACCAACGAGTGTGCCGACCAACGAGTGTGCCGACCGCACGACTGAAGTAAACCTTCTTTTTTCAAAATATTAATTTATAAAACTCTTCAAGAACTAAATGAAATTACGAAAAATATCAACATAATGAAATCGCGAAATCGCAGTTCGCGTAACACTAGCAAATTCGCAAACGAACTACTGACGAACTATATTTAATGGAGGCTATGAGAGGAAGAGACAAAGAAAATGTGCGCGTGCATTGCTCTTTCTTGCCCCCACATTAATATACGAAACGTAACTCTCTTTCTATGTTCACTAACTTATATCTCTTTCTCTCAGTTTTGGTTCGCCTCCCCCGATCACATTTTTCGTAACGCTCTCGTCACGCATTCACCAGCCTACTCCCCAAGTCAAGCGTACGTCAAGAAGTTATTGAAGTTATAACATGCCAGATGATAAACGAACTTCATTATTTTTAAAATAATATGGCTGCATGAATAAAACATGGTTTGTACTAACTTGAGACAACAAGTATTACAATTTGAAATTTTAATCTCATTCATATCTTGAATCTAAATATACAGCGAGTATTAATTTAACTCAGGTACCCATGATCCTGAAATCTAAATCATAAAAACGATTTTTTTTTAAAATAATCACGTATGTCAATGATCATCATCAATATATCAACCATAAGACCTCTGAAAATATAAATAAATAAATATTGCTGGACATCTCACACAGCATTATCTAGCCCCAAACTAAGCAGAGCTTGTACTATGGGAACCAGATAACTGATAGAATACTTATATAACTTTTTTTTTGCAAATACATACATTAATTATATAGAGAAACAACCAGACCAGGAACAAATATCTGTAGATCACGCAAACATTTCTTCCGCTGTGGGAATCGAACCCGCAACCTCCTGCGTCTCAGACAGCTTTTCCCCCGCTGCGCCACGGAAGTCATCAAATTATTTTACATTGTGATGTTTTACTTACCATTACAGGGGACCATGTAAATAACAAGAAGCTATTTAATCTCATTTGCAATTCTACTTCTAAAAATATTGTTAGTAATTAATTGGTATCTTAAGATCTTACCCTAAATAAAAGCACAATATTTACTTACGTGTGACACTACTTCGGTGTGACATTACTTAGGTGTGACACTACTCAGGTGTGATACTACTGAGGTGTGACACTTCTCAGGTCTGGTAAACATGCCAATATTAACAGGCATTGAAAATACTCACTGACAAGATATTACCGTGAAAATATTGCTCGTTTATGAGAATAGAGCATGATCATGGGCTTTAGAGGTCATCAAAATGTTTTAATGTTCACATTTATACATCTAACTGAATATTATTACGATATTCATAAAACACGATCATAATAAGTATCATTTAAATAATAACAAGCTCGCCATAACTCACATAGGATTTACTTGCAAATTGAAATACGATATTTTACGGAGCTTCCGCCGTTTGACCTCGATTGAAGGGGTCAAATATAGACAAAGCATTATCTCAAAGATAGGTAACTAGGTAACTATTTGAAATAGTATGTAAATGTAACACTTGTAAACTTGTAACACTGTTGATTTTAATCTATATTATATACTAGCTGACCAATCCGCAGCTTCGCACGCGTAGTTTTTCAATAAAAACATTACCCGCCTTCTGCGCAGTTAGGTAAAAAGTAGCCTATGTCACCCGGGGATAGTGTAGCTTGCCAACAGTGAAAGATTTTTTTAAATCGGTTTAGTAGTTTCGGAGCATATTCAATACAAACAAACAAATCTTTCCTCTTTATAATATTAGTATGGAAAACAAAGTCACCATTTATAACTCAAGAACGGCGGACCGATTTTGATGATGTTTCATTTATTAGATTTTTAATCTCCCAGAATAGCAGAATAATTATTAATATTGGAAAAATTCACGCTTAAAAAATATGATGAAAATTCATATTCTCAGAGTCAGCTAATGATGGCCGATTGACAACTTTACCGGTGACGTTTATTGGCAGCCCACGATATATATGTACATGTCAAGGCGGTACGAAGTTCGGCGAGTCAGCTAGTCTACTAATATTTTAAGGAGAAAAGATTTGTATTTTTGTGTGCATGTTTGTAATGAATGAACTAAAAAACTACGGGTCCGATTTCAAAAATTCTTTCACTATAAGAAAGCTATGTTCACCTTGAGTAACAAAGACTACTTTTTACCCAACTGCGCTAAGGAGGGTAATGTTTTTATTGAAACGCGCGTGCGAAGCTGCGGATTGGTGTACTAGTATAAAATAAATAAAACCGGCCAAGCACGAGTCGGACTCGCGCACGAAGGTACGGAACCCTAAAATGAGCTTTAAATTGGCATGTCCGTTATTCAATTGGGCAATGTCAACTAATAATGTCGTCCTGAATTAAGGAAATTGATAGCGCAATTTCATCGACTTTCACAAACCAGGTTAACTGTCCTTTGATATTCATAATTTAATTATTATAATTACGTCAACTGAATTTAGCTGAAATTTGTGAAAGGTATAAGGTTTGCGAAGCGTTGACGAGACGTCATATCATTCTCATTTTTAATTATTATAACAATTTTAGGCTTTTTAATGAAGCTCGCTGTTTACCGAAGCTTTGTATCTGCATCTTAAAAATAAACATCTAATCTAGTTTACAGAAAACATTCTTTAATTTACTTACCTATTGTTGTTAATAATGTATTAACCAACTACATACATAATTGGTGGATTGCGTGCCTCACTATTACGTCATAGTCAAACAATCCATATTAATTTGACCGAGCGAGCGAAGCGAGCAAAGCTTCTAGCGTCGCGAAATGCGTTTGTCCAGCTGTCTGTCTATTATCGCCTACAGTTCGCATTTTTCAACCGATTTTGAAGAAAATTGCCACACAAGTTCCTTGATTAAATTTTATAGTTAACCGCGATTTTTGATTGGGGAGAAAATAGGGGGCAAAAAGGGGGAAGTTTGCTGTAGCGGTTTTTACTAACGGATTTCAATCAAATTTGAGAGGCACACTAAGGACTCCATTCTACACAAGATGTTGCGAAACATTTTCCAAAAGGGTTGGGGGGAGGGGGGGGGGGGGGGGGTTGGGGGGGGGGGGGAAGTTTGCTATAATGTTATATATATATGGACAGACTTTCGTCGTAAATTTTGTTGCACAAATTACTTTTTGGTCTTGGGTCGCACGGTCTACTGTTCTCACAGAACCACTAGTCATTATCATCAGCCACATCACACATCAGTGTAATCCCGCATTTATTCGAAGTTTACCTCCTGTTGGTAAACAAATTGATGCTGAGATAGATAAATGATATTAAAAGCGAAAGTTGCACAGATTGTATTCAATCAGGAATAAGTAAGACCTTTTTATTATCGACCTTCATGTAACAGTGAATATCCGGCTGGGACGCAGGAGGTTGCGGATTCAATTCTCGCTGCGGGACAAATGCATAAACTACAGATTTGTTCCTGGTTTGGGTATTTTTTATATGCTATAAGTATGTATTTACCGAGTACATTTACTTGGGCCAGTTAGCTAGCTTCGGAAACAGGCAAGATAAGGAAATCAATCGCCGTATCGAGAATGCCTGGAAGAGCTACTGGTCCATGAAGGAGCACATGAAGGGTGACCTTCCTCTGACACTTAAGCGCCAACTCATCGACATGTGTATCCTGCCCATCCTAACTTACGGCGCGCAGACATGGTCTCTGACTGAAGCCCAAAAGTCAAAGCTCAAGATTTGTCACAGGGCAATGGAGCGCAGCATTCTCGGCTTTAAACGTGTCGACCGAGTGCGTAACACCATGCTGCGCTCACTTACCGACATTGCAGATGTAGGGAAGAGATCGGCTGCGTTTAAGTGGGAATGGGCGGGCCACGTTGCCTGAATGCACTCCGAGAAATGGGCCCATATTGCAACACCATGGACGCCTGAAGACGGAAGGCGACGTCGGGGTCGGCCGAGAAAGCGTTGGCGTGACGATTTCGACACCTTCCAAAGAGGATGGTGGGAAAAAGCGACAGATAGGGATGCTTGGAGGGACTTGGGGGAGACCTTTGCCCAGCAGTGGGATGAGATAGGTTAGGAAAAAAAAAGAAGTATGTATATAGAATAAAAAATGTATAGAAGTTTTCTATTAGTTATCTGGTTCCCATAGTACAAGCTTTGCTTAGTTTGGGGCTAGATAGCGCTGTGTAAAATATCCAGCATTATTTATATATTATTACGAACATTTAAACTGCCTTTCTTAAAATATATCAACTGAAAGTCATATTTCTGCTTCGCATAATATCCTAAGAACCGGAAGAGCCCGTCCTTGGTCCATTGAGGGAAGCGATAAAAATTAAGCCGGATACTGACACAAATTCGATTGACGATGCAGTAATTACATATTAATATTCGTAGAATTTCACAAACACACTCACTGAAAGCTCGTGCTCAGTAAACGAAGAGCTCAGCCGGACTTTTTTAACCCCAGGTCAAAGATTTTTCTAGAATCCTTCAAATATATGATCATAAGCCTATCTTATGATTAAAACTGATGCAAAGCAGAGTCGGGATACAGATTTTTTACATTCAACCACCAAAACACTTTCATCTCAACTAGTATTTCGTTAGGAAATGTTTAACTTTAAATGTGCTACAATTTGTATATATCACATAACTATTTACTAATCAATTTTTACGTAACTAAAGACTCTTCGTGATTTAGTCCTTTTAAAATTTAGGCAGTAAACATTTCATCATTTTGCGATGAAGTCGTCGAAGTGTCTAGTCAACAATCCCCTATTTCAAACCGGTCGACGTATATCTCACTTTAAAACGCAAAATATTTTTTCCAGTTTCTACACACAACATAGTAAAATTCAACGAATTTTCTGTCCATTCGGCACTAAATCGATCATACTCTGCAAGCTCCAAGTCGCCACAACGAGAAAACGTAATCGCTAGTATGGTCGGTATGCCTTGCACAGTCCGAGTGCATAGTTTCGGTGGCCTGTGGTCAGGCGACAAACCAAAACCGCTTGATTTTATTGGCAACGTGCCATGCAGTTAAGTACACAGTTCACACGTAATAAATACTTTCACAACGATTGAATTTATTTTTATTGGAGTACTTTATCTTGTAGTTTGTTCGTATCTCTAGTGAAGGCGATACAATTATTTACTTTAGGGAACAGACGGTAGACATTTTTTAATACCACTTGAAACAAAACGTATGGCTTTAGTTGATCGAGCGAAGCGAGATCTCCAAATCAATTTGGGCAAATCAGCGTTGTATGTATGTAAATATGTACATATGTATATATATAAGTGTTGATCCAATCATCGTGAAATTTGATACATAGGTAAATAAATGAGTTAAAAATGTTGGAGAGTTGTTGATATAGTGAGGTCCAAGAGGGGTAAAAAAAATGAGACTATTATGTCAAATGGGACGTCAAATCAAAGGTATTTATTAGTTCCTTTAGACTCCGTTTTTGTTTTTAGTAAAGTCCTTATAGTTTTTGAGTTATCAGCCATAATAAAAATTATACTTTGGAAAAATTCACAGGGTACACCAGTGACCCCATAGTGCTGTAATTTGGTATGCATGTAGCTTAAATGACACAAATATAGGCAAAAGTCTGAAATCCAGAATAACTGCAATTTGTACCACAAAAAATATAACTATATAACATGAATTCCGGTTACCTGTAATTTGAATCTGTAATTTGTACCGGTGACCTGTAAAACTGTAGGTCATGTAATCTGGAATTTATTTCGAGGCACTATTTTGATATTCAAAGATTACAAATACTTAATTATTTTTTTGTTTTAATCAGAGACTCGCGAGATCTCAGTTCGGGGCGAACCACTGGTATAAACGTTTACATTACTGATATGTTCCGCTTTGAAGGGTAAACTACCGATGAAATGACTTGCACATGAGACGTTTACCTGTTTGTCTCAGGGTGGCAGGTGCAATGCAATTCCACGTAGGAAAAGTCTTATTTGGACGCAATTTGTAAGGTAAGGCAATTGCTATAGGCGTGGTTAGGCGCATGACGCTTGTGCCGTCTCCCCCAATAATAAAAAAAAAACCTTATCCATTATCCTAAACCTTATCTTCCCTACCGTAAACAAAACTTCCAAAGCAGCGTAAAACTTATTGGTTGTCATTAAAAAAAATCTTGTTATAAAACAACCAGTGTGGTAAAAGGAATAACTAAGAACACGGTAAAGATATGTTAAGAAGACCTCAGAAGGATCCTGTGATCGATATTCAAAGAACCATTGTTATTGTACGGCTTGCAGATGCTCCTCACTAATTTTGTATATTGCTATTAAGGTCAGATCATTAATATTCATTGTGATTTTGTTTCAGATAGTTGAAAGTGATTATAATACATGACTGAAATCAGATTGAAAGGTATGGTACTGATAAGCTTGTACTGTTTATGTATATAGGGTTAATTTTAGTTCGTTTTGTGATTCTTCTTCTTTGGTGACGATGTCTCAATACTATAGCCATTTTGACCAGTACGACGCCCCGTTCATGGCAGCGTCGGAGCAGGTCATCAGTTGCCTCATCGTGCAGGTGGTAGGGCAGGATGGGCATGCAAGGACGTGTGCCATTGTTTGGAGCTGGGCACCACATTGGCATTGCGTCGCCGATAAGTCTATAATACCCCGTTTACTAAAATTACACCTGCAGCGGCCGACTTGGGTACGCAGTCTGTTGAGAGTCCTCCACACTGGCCAAGGTAGGTGTTGACCAGGGGGTAGTTCCTCTACAGGTGTAACATAGCCAGGTGGGGAGGCTTTATTTATTTTCCACAGGGTAACACGGGCATCACTTGCATTACTTGTGGTGGCTTCTGTGGATCGCAAAAAGCCCCTGCGACTACTTAGCCGTTTTCTTGGTCGAGTAACGCCATACAGTTGTGTAGTGAGAGTGCGAGATATCTGTCGACCTTCACGAAGGAAGATTTTTTGCGGAAGGGTGTCGTAATTCGTCGTTTCCGAGTTTCGATACCGAACACCGAGAACTGATGTCGAAAATTGCAGTGTTTATGTACTAAATAAATGTAAGTTTTTATTAGACTACTAGCTGTTGCCTGCGACTTTATACACTACAAAATGTGTACTTTTTTCACATTTATCACATTAATTTATGTGATAGTGTTCAGTGAGGATGATTATTTATTTGTTACTCAATCACATCGTAACGGCTGAACCGAATTTTATGAAAATGGAAATGTAAGTAGATTTTAACCTGGATTAACACATATTGCTACTTTTTATCCCATAAATCAGGTCAAAAAATTCCCTGCTACTCCTTTTAAACTTAGTATTGTCGCAATGGTGAGCCATACAAAATGCTAGCCGTAGTAACCCCAGCCCTCTGCATGTTAGAAATAAGCGCATCATTGCGCCTAATAACAAAAGTACCTAGTCATAAACAAAAGTCTTAGCTGTTACCAGCGCAGCGGCTTCGCGCGCATTTATGCAAAGTAATACGTTCATAGATGCAATTAACATTGTTTTAAAACAAACTACAACATCCCTTTTCAACTCGAGGGGATGACCTTCCTTAGTATTTATATCAAATTTTATTAATCCTAGAAATCATGTTTTGCCATACAACGTTCAACACCCTTTTTCAACCAATCGGGGGATGATTTTTGAAAAACAAAAAAATACCATTTCTTTTACTTAATTTTGTTGAAGAAAATATTTTCCAAGTTTCAAGAATATAAACTCAGCAACCACTGTTTTTCATATAAATGTAAAAACCTCTTCTGATCCTCTTAGGGGATGAATTTTCGAAAATCCGTTCTTAGGGTGCACTTTCATACCACAAAGAACATACTATCCAAATTTCAAGTCTCTAGAACCAGCGGTTTAGCCTGTGCGTTGTCTATATGTCAGTCAATCAGGACAACGATTCTTATAATAAAGAAGATGTATTTTAGGCTAAGGTATATCTCTAGGGACCGAGAATAAGTTTTTTATTATCCTTTTACTATTTTATTGTTGTCTGAATTACTTAAATGATTTTTTTTTTCGAATGCACTCATCTCGCTGTTGGCCTCTGAGGCCGTTGCAGCTTAACCGAACATATGGCGGGCGCAGCTGGCGCTCAGCCCTGTAAGTTTTGATGAGGCAACTAGCACAAGGGCACCACTTAGGTACGAACCTCGGCTTGGGCTGCTGCCAGGGTGTACTTCGTAAAGGCGGCGACTGCAGGGACTCGTCGACCTCGCCGGCGAGGTCGGTGTATCTGTGAAGTGCTTGCTCTGTCTAATGTAGATGACTCAGAAATCTCTACCGCATTAGCGCAGGTGGTTTCGTCATCCAGGGCTCCTTGAACGTGTCTCGGACGACGGAGGATGACGGACTTTTGTTCGTGGGCGGATCTATCGGATAGAAATGATTTATTATCATATAAAACTTTTAAGCAATACTGAATCTTACCTACATATTTTAAGAATGCATTATTCATAATTGCTTCCCCGGAGTCCAACTCATGATCAGAATAACTGATGTCTGATGAATCTCTGTTTGAAAAATTCACCAACGCGTTTCCAACCTAACAGTATTTATAGTAATAACAATATTTGAACCTGCATCGTTAGAAGAACCCACACTTGCAAATCAGTAACAGTGGCTGAACTTCCAAAGGGTAGAGGCTACGTCCATCTCCAGAACAAATAGCCGACTGGACTGAATTTGCTAATGTAATTTATTGGGGTCCAATAAACCTGCCGCCATCACAATTTATATGTGACCACTGTCTTTGAATGCAAGGATTGAAAGTTGTATTAGCCAGATATTGAGAAGTGACCAAGTACTATTCTATTATTTAAGTAAAACTTCTTTACGCACGCTTGACTTGGGGAAAATCTGGTGAATCCGTTACGAAAAGTGCAAACGGAAGTTGAGAGGGAGAAGTTAGTGAAGATAGAAAGAGAGATTTACGTTTCGTATATTACTGTAGGAGCAAGAGAGCAAGATGCGAGCACACACACACACACTCTCTTTCTCTCATAGCCAGTTGATTTGTCGCATAACTCTTATCCCATGTTAGCCTAAATTATACAAACTGCAAAAACAAAACACTCCTTCATGCTGTATAATAGAGTTAATTTTGCTATAAATAAAAAAAAGCATTTACGACGTTTCGTATTTTGAATCTACCAACTTCGATTTACGAAAAAGTTCAGCTATTCCACAAGAGAAGGCTGGCAGCAGCATAAAATAACTTATGTTCTTACTCTATGCGCCTCGAAATAAGGTTGAAATTTCCTTAATACATTATTGTATACATATAGATGGAGCTAAAGAAGTTAATTCAGTCGTGTGGTTTACAGCACATAATTATTTTATAAATTCTTTTAACATCTCGGCCAATCTAAATTTATTTATTTATTTAATAATACTTAGATTCACAGTTACATTACCGTATATCATACATTTACTAACATAATACTGAACTTAAACCAAATTGAATCTACATTATGTAATACTCAACTTTTATAAATTTAACGCGGCGAAGTAGCCCGCTAGTTAACTTTAATATACCTATTATAACAAAAATTAAAAAAAATTAAAAATTAAAAAAAATGGTTTACAACAAATTAAAAATGTGTATTAAACATTTTTGAAATATTTAAATTAATGAAGAAGTGCCCCTTTAGCTGCAATGTTTGCTTGATCGCATTTGGAGTGTGTGTGCGTGTCTGTGTTTATGTATGTATAGTGTACCTAGTGTGTGTGGTGTGGGATGTATTTTATAGTGTTATGTTATGTTTTAAAGTGTAAATTATCAGATCATTTGGGAATGGCAACAAAAATAGAAGGTAGTCAACTAAAGTGCAGATGAACCCGCTCCAACAAATAATATTATCTGCAAACTGTTTATAAAGTGAGTTTACACGCAAGGGTTACATAGCGGCAGTTTTTTTAAGAAGATTTTTAAAAAGACTGGTGTTGAAACGTCAAAGTTAATGTTCATAAGAAGTTATTTTTTCTAGGTTTAGTAATTTTAATTTAATATCTATAACAATAAAGAGTTATCTATTCATCCATCCTATATCCTAGCTATCCCTCGGTTTGTTTAGCGGTGTCTGTTGAGACAGTTGACGGGATACCCTTGCTTTGAATGCTTTTTTAGTGGTGTTAAATGGATCAATGTCGTCGAACATTTTATTATAAGTCCGAGGAAGTCTGCTAGTGATGCTATTGGCCGAGTAGTTGGTGCGATGAAAAGGCACATGAAAAAGTTGTGTGTGTCTTGTGCGCTTATTTGGAGCTCGCAGGGCCAACGTTTTAGATATAAGACACGAACTGTCCAATGTACCAGAGCAGATATCATGAAACAGAGCCATTTCATGAAGAATTTTTCTGTTTCTGAGTGACATCAGTTTGTGTTCCTGGCAAGATTCAGCATAATTATCAATAAACAATTTTTTACGGTAATTTAAGTGTTTGACAAACTTTCTTTGTATGGACTCGATAGCGTTGTCGTAAGTCACATATTGAGGGTTCCAGACTGGGCCCTCAAGCAATGAATTTAAGCAATGATCCTCTCCATCCAAAGGTTGATTGGAAGATATCGCTAATAGATAATACCAATAATAATAATACTATGCTTACATTTATTTTTAATTGTTGTGACTAGCTTTTAAGGTATTTTATAGAATTCTCATTCATTCATTCATACTATAGGGGAGGGGGAGGGGGGGAGGGGGGGGGGCACATTTAAAATTATGAGGTATTCTTTAGATGCACTCCCTATGTACCGTTGGTTTACAGATAGATTGTCACCGGGATTAGGCCATAGGCTACTTTTTAGTCGACTGCGCAAAAGGAGGGTAATGTATTTAGTGACAAACCACGCGTGTGCAGCCGCGGGTGGGTTAGCAAATTATTTATACTAGTGGTTTACCCTGAACTGAGATCTCGCGAGTCTCCCACGACACAAAACAAAATATTCTTAGGGCGATTTGCCCAATGATGCCTAAACGTTTTTATATGATTTAAGGAGTTGTCAAAGCATACAAATACGTAAAATTTAACCATTTTTAGTCGCTAAATAGGTTTAGTGATCGTTTTACATGCCCGCCTTAATCTTTTACTAATAAATTAGTGCCACGAAATGATAAACCAAAGTACTTGACCTACAGTGTCATTTAAATTAGAGGTAGCGGGGGTTCTTGTTTATTGGTTTTTTTTGGGTACAAAATGAAATTATTCTTAATTTTAGACTTTTGCCTACATTTGTGTTACTAAAGCTACACGAATACCAAATTTCAGCATTATGGGGTCACTGGTGTAAATTTTGTCAAAGTTTTATTTTATTATGGGTAATTACTCAAAAACTACACAAATTAAACTAAAAATAAAAACACGGTTCAAATTAACTAATAAAGGCCTTCCATTTGACATCTCACTTGACCTAATAGTCTCATTTTCATTAACCATGAACCCCAATATCTCAACAACCCCCCAACATTTTAGCTCATTTAGTCACACCAAAATTGTGCCATCACTATCTACCTATGTATAAAATTTCACGATGATCGGATCAACGCTCCGAAAGCTATCCTCAGACAAACAAACATACATACATACTTACATACAACGCCAATTTGCCCTAGTTGATTTGGAGATCTCGCTTCGCTTGATCAATGATTGAAATAAATCACGAAAGTATAGAATATGAGTAAGTAACTTACTCAGACACAAGACAGGTGCGGTTATGCTTTGTCGGGTTTGAGTTTGTCAATGCGGCTCAACCTCTAATTAACTCACTTTACCTATTTATATGTGTTATTTACTGTTAATACTTTAGTTATTTGTTATTAGTGTTATTCAGTTATTTACTGGATACCTACTCGTCGTAAAATTATTAATATTATTCACTTCTTCAATTAATCTGTGCATGATGTCGTGGGTCATGCATATATTCATGTTACTATTAGCACTATGTTCTACTTCATAATGTATGACTGTTTATCTTCCCAAATAAATAAAATAAAATAAAGACATAGTGCGTTTGATTATTTGAATGCAAGCCATCCATGATGCAAGCATGATTTGAATCAAGATGGTAATAGTATGTTCCTGTAATTACTGGCACATAGGCATAACAGCTAAGTATGGCAACTTCTCCACATAGATATCAAGACCACATAATACCTTGTTTTGAATTCTATGTGGATATCCATGGGCTAGCCACTTAACATCTGGTGGACTGCATGCTCGTTTGCCATATAAGTAGTATAAAAAAAAATTCAAAAACATCCCCTTTCTTATATTATTAGTTTTTTGTTCATGTTCAGTCTGAATATTTGATTGGGAATATTATACTCCTTGTCGACTCTATTTTCCATTTGAGATAATTCATTCCGTGAAATTTATATTCTCACGCTCCCTAAAACCGTCACCATATTTCTCCGCCAGACATTTTACGTAGGTAAGGAAAAGGATTTCTTATAATTTATCCATGGAATATACCCCGTTGTATTTATAATATCGCACAATCGTAGTATTGGTGTCCCTAGGGACCGTACAAGATTTATTCGAGAGGACCCAAAGTCACCCAATCCACACCTAATCCTTAGGATTCTGGGACACCAAGGTCGATATTTCAATTGTAGGCTTTCGATTTGCAGAAGAAAATGATTTTTTTTCTGTGTCTACAACTCTTCGAGACTATTTTTTGCTCGGTAAATCTCAGTCTATTAGTAAGATTGCCTGTTAGCATCATGAGCTTTGTACCTATCAACTTTGTATATGGCTATTTATTTAAATACTTTTGTAGGGTTCCGTACCCAAAGGGTAAAACTGGACCCTTATTCTAAGACTCCGCTGTCTGTCTGCCCGACTGTCCGCCTGTCTGTCTATCCGTCTGTCAACAGGCTGTAATCTCATGAACCATGATAGGTAGATAGTTAAATTTCACAGCTGATGTACATATTTCTATGTTGCCGCTATAACAACAAAATACTAAAAACAGAATAAAATAAATATTTAAGGAGGTAATTATGAACAAGCGTGATTTTATTTCTCGTTTTTGCTGGATATTGTTAACGGCATCAGGTAGACACTTGAAATATTCACATAATATTGAGTTATATTATTCAATTTAACCATAAATAAACAAATTAAATTTTAATTCATATTTAAGGGGGGCTTCCATTAAACAAACGTGATTTTTTCGATTTTTTTATAGAAAATGGTACGGAACCTTTCGTGCGTGAGTCCGATTCGCACTTGACTGTTTTTTTAAAACGGTATTTAAATAAAGGCCTACCTTTAAGATTGAAAAGTTAATTCATACAAAATAACTTTTTACTGATTGATCTCTGCATTAGGTAACTAAAGGAAATTAACAAAGAATTTAACGGAAGATAAAAATTTATTTATAGACCCTTAGAATCCCCTTTCATTCACAAACTCAGGAAAACCTCACATAATCGTTACCGTAAAAAAAAAATCGTACGGCTTTAGGGCGGCAGTAATGACTACAAACTTCCAAATCCAATAGATATAATTGAATCTAATACATGGTTTTATTGAATGTTACCAGTATCGAGTATCGCAGGATTCGCAGGTAAGCCTATTATTGAAATAAGCACTAGCCATTTGACCCAATGGATATGATTATCACATTGTTTACGTAGGAACAATTTAAACATAAATGATGCAAACGGGCACAGGATAACAAAACTAGACATAACATCAGCTAAATAACTATAGCCTACTTTGATATTGAAACTATTTTCAATCAACTTTTTCACAACAACTGTCATCGTTGCCGTGGTGTAGCGGTTATCACATCTGCCTAACACGCAGAAGGCCCCCGGTTCGATCCCGGGCGGAAACATAACTTTTTGCACTCTTTTTGTGTATTTTATTTTGTACCGTAATTTTTTTGTGTATCATTTGATAGCAAGAGGTTGTTTGATCAACCTGAGGCCCCTAGGTAAATTCATTATTACCTAAGTACGAGCACCGACCCAGTATATTAAACTGGTCTGTGGTACGAGTAACCTACATTATGATGTGGTAACGATATTGACATTCCGAAATGGAACTAAATTTCTGATTTCAGACCAATAATTCAAAGGGCTTTTATCAAATACTAATGACTGTGTTCTGCCTATCCTCACATACGGTGCTGAAACATGGCCGCTCACGAACGAACTTGTTTACAAAATTAGAGTTGCTCAGAGAGCAATGGAGCGTGCCATGTTAGGCATTTCGCTGTTGGACCACATACCCAACATCGAAATACAACGCAGAACCAAAGTCGTTGATGTGGGTAGAAGGGTCAAACAGCTGAAATGGAGATGGGCTGGACACTTGGCAATGAGGAAACACGGAAGATGAACGAGGGTAGCAACCGAGTGGTGACCGCAAGAAGGGCGCAGACCAGTTGGCAGACCACCAGCAAGATGTTCGGATGACATCGCGAGAGTTGCGGGAAGGCAATGGATGTGCTTGACACAGGACCGGAGCGAATGGCGTGATAACGAGGAGGCCTATACCCAGCAGTGGGTGGATGCGGGCTGAGATGATGATGAATGACTTTCATTACTTAGAAATAATAAAAACCAATATGCGATAAAATTGCTTTTCATGTAGAATGCTCTCCTTGCCGAGGTTTCCCCCCCGGGGGACTTTTAAAAGGATGTTTAAAAAATGTTAAGGGTCGGCAAACGACCCCTAGCCTGGAAGCCAGTTTACTACCTTAGTAGTATAAAAAAAAATGAAGCGAACAAGTTTTGAGAAGAGTTTTAGCCGTAATTAAATAAATGACTGTTGTTCATCCTCGGAATAAATTCATCTGGAATTGTTCTAGCATTTAATCTATATCTTAGAACTTTAAAATTAAAAAAAAGAAAACTATTTTTATAAACGAAAATCTACATTTCATTGTCTAGGTATGCAATTTTACACAGATAAAGAGGTGGTCTATGTAGACCACCTATGTCTATGAACAGATATGTGTCTGTTCTAAATTTGTATTATTTTAGGCCTTAATACACTGGCAAGTTCTGACCGTGTTCCCTCAAATGTGTGACTCGTGATTTCACAACACAAAAAAGCGTTTGACCTTGTGACTCAAAACTAATGTTCTGTTACTTGTTACGTTTAGTTCTTGTAAGCAAAGGGTTTTTTTTTTATTTTTATCCTACATGGAGATCGAACAAGCTTAAGGCCCATATGACGTTAACCCGGCGTGATTGACGCTGGGTCATGATGACCCAGCGCGTTTAAAACTGCCATATTTGTTTTATGCGCTTATCATTTGTTTTAAGCGTTTGTGTAGCTGGAGATACGGCGCTCACCTAATCGATCCTTCGGCATATTGTGCCATATTTACATTTGCCCGGATCATATCATTCTGTTCTGCAATAATTGCAGTAGGTACTTCTATAACTATCAATAAAGATGTAGAAGACTGTTTTTTTGTTTTTTTGTAATATTAAAAAATTCTTTGATCTACAATTTTAGATTTTTTATTCCTATTATTTTAAAGAATAGTCTATAAAAAGTGTTAAAATAGAATAAGAGTACGAAAGTTTAATTTATTTAATTTGTCATATATAAACAATTAAATCATTATTTTTGTTTTTTTTTTATTTTACTACATGCGCAAAGAACCTTTTTTTAACAAACACTTTCAAAAATTAAGATCACATCTTTGATTTCGCAAAAATTTGACATTAAAATTGGATTAGCGATGAGCCAGCGTAGTTGCCCGCGTAATTTTTTTCACTTCAATCGCGCCGGGTTAATTAGTAATCATTGCCTATAACAGAGAATTGCCTCGTCACGCACGTTAGAATGCGCCCTACGATGCACTACCATGCGTCCATCAACTTGAGGCATACATGTGTAAAATCTCAAGTGCCTATAATTTTACCGGCAACCATACCCTTCAAACCAAAACACAGCAATGCTGCTTGGCGGTATAGTTTATTATAGGGTGTGTTCAATTCAAACTTAAAATGTAAATAAACTGAATTTAGAAGTTATTTTAGTATTTAAGACGGCAACATTTTCGTACCTGTCATTTTGGCATTAACGTCAGTTTTCATTCAATCATTCTCTTGTCTTTAATTTACTGTTCGGGACAGACACTTTTTACATATAAATTCTCATAAATTGGTTTCAATAAACCTGAGTTCAATATTTCTAGCCTTTTATTAAACAGGGTGAGCCGCAAAAAACTCTACCACTCGTTGTCTGGTTTGGACCATAGCCCACCACGCCAGTCCTGTTCGGATTCGTGGGTAGGACACCAGACACCAGAGCTTCGTTTGTGGGTCGACAGGGCGTACACGTCTTTTGCCCAGCATGCTGGAGTTCAACGCGTTCTTACAGATTATAGCCTTACAATTTACAGATAGAGGCTTTATTTATTGGCTCTTAAATGCCTCTCTTACGTTAATCATGATGTCACATTAAGAAGCCTTACCAAAATAGTTTATTGTTATTCGCTGACAGTTATGAAAGATCATAAAATACTTAATTAAACTCACCCTGTACTAAAACATAAAACTAATATTCAGATAATAATCAAGTTAATGGATATTTAACATGTTATTATCAGGCATGACGTGTACTGCTGAACATAGGCCTCCTAGATTTCAGATCGATTAACGTTATGTAGCATATACGTTTTAGTTCATTGTTGTTGAAGATATTTATATATTACTAGCTATTAGTATTATGTAATATTAATATATAATATACATAATACTAGCACCCGCGGCTTCACACGCGTGGTTTGTCAATAAAAAGATTACCCTCCTACGCAGTCGAGTAAAAAGTAGCCTATGTCCCAATCCCGGTTAAAATCTATCTAAACTACTCAAAACAAAATAGGGCCCACTTGAAATATTTCGATATTTTGCCCGACACATTTTTTTTTGCGAGTTGTTGGCATACTGATGTATGGAAATGTTAAGTAGGCATATGTATTGATCATAAATTAACACTTAAACGCCAAGTTTAGGGAAGTTCTTAAGTGGGTAGACAAGAAACAAAATCTTACGATATACCGCAGAATCTGTGAGTGCCATTACATTGTTGCTCAGTGGGGTTTGTTGTGTCTAACGAAGAAGTTATCGTAACCTTACCTTTAATTATCGATTATATTACTGTTTGCATAAACAATGCCTCGTTCTCGACATCACATGGACACGGAATCCGCGACTAGAGCCATTGTTTTGCTTCAGCAGGGAAATTCGCAAAGATCGGTAGCTTCAAGCTTAGGTGTGTCAAGACGATCTATTCGAAATGTGGGGGAATGCTTTCAAGAGACAGGTAGTGTGAGTAGGAGGCGCGGTTCAGGTAGAACCCGAGCGACAACCTCCCAAGAAGACCGATACATCCGACTCTCTGCACGTCGCGAGCGAACTGTAACTCCACGCATATTGAGAAACCGCTTACGTGACGCCACTGGAACGCGAGTGAGTGATCAAACTGTTCGCAACAGACTTCATGAAGACCAACAACGCTCCAGAATGCCAGTTGTTAGGCTCAAACTGACCAGAGCCCACCGTGCAGCGCGATTAAGGTTTGCACGTGATCACCTCGAATGGACCATTAATAATTGGAGGACAGTGCTTTTTACAGATGAATCTAAAGTAAAGTTTTTTAATTATGACAGACGCGTACGAGTTTGGCGACGACCTGGAGAACGTTTTACAGAACCATGTATTCGTAAAACTGACCGCTTTGGTGGACCCAGTATTATTTTTTGGGGTGGGATTAGCATAATGGGCAAAACCGAGCTAGTGATTTTGGATGAGGTCAATGTAACGGCCGCCAGCTATGTTCAGCATGCCATCCGACCTCATGTGATCCCATATTCACAGCGAGTAGGCCCTAACTTTATTCTGATGCAAGACAGCGCTCGCCCTCATACTGCCAGAGTGACCCAAAGTGCAATCTCCGAAGCTGGTATCGCAGTTCTACTCTGGCCTGCCATGAGTCCGGACCTGAATCCGATCGAGCATATCTGGGACCAGTTGAAGAGAAGCCTTAAAGGCAACCACACTGAAATTCATAGCCGACAGGAGTTGATAACTGCTTTAAAAGTGTATTGGGAGCAAATTCCAGATGAAAACGTCATCCACCTTATAGAGAGTGTTCCGAACCGACTCGGAGAGCATTGAAGCAACCCTAAGAACATGTTTTAAAAAAAATGTGCTCGTGTCTTCAACGTGTTGTTTTGGAAAACCGTGTAACTTTAAGTTAATGTGTAAAACGTGCATTTCTTGACGATTTTTTGGCAAAAATAAGGCATTGTAATGTTTTTTTAATGATTCTGAATGTGTTAACCTATTTCTAAAATTAAACTTGAAATAAATTGTACGTATTTTTAGTTATTTTAATTTAAATCATATTTTATTGGGTGGGCCCTGTTTTGTTTTGAGTAGTTTATATACCAACGGTACATAGGGAGTGCATGTAAAGAATACCAAGGAAGACTTTATACTACTGGCTTTATAACTTTATTAGTAACATCAGTGACGCGCATGCATGACACTCTTACCGAACTAAGGTACCGAGTAAGGGCGAGTTGCGCAACGATACCTAAACGTATTTAGTGGCTCTACATTTTTTTTATTGATGATAGCCAAGCGCTTGACCACTACCTCACCTAAGACCACTTACCAGGTAAGTGAAGGTGTGATCGAAGATGGAGCACCCTTGCCTAGAAAGAACCTATTCACTCTGAACTTGAAGACTTCAAGATTTTACTGGTTTGAAAACACATACGTCGGAAGTGAGTTCCACTCCTTACTTGTGCTAACAAGAAAAGTTGAAGCAAATTGTTTGGTACGGCAAGGTGGTATGCCGACCAGGTATGGGTGGTACTTCTCGGTACGTCTGCTTGTCCGGTGGTGGAAGGGGGAAGGAGGGACAAGCTCATGAAGATCTTGCGTACAATCACCAAAATGTATCTTGTAAAAAACTGAAAGTCTGGCTACTC
Source organism: Philereme vetulata (assembly GCA_918857605.2). NCBI lineage: Eukaryota > Metazoa > Arthropoda > Insecta > Lepidoptera > Geometridae > Philereme > Philereme vetulata. Next base: position 7,986,240 of record OU975459.1, on the reverse strand, counting down.
GGCGCCTGTGCACTTGACTTAATAAATTGGCTTCCACTAGTGAGTCATAAAAATACATCAAATTTTAACATGTTTTTGTAACTAAATACGTTTAGGGATCGTTGTGGAAGCCGGCTTAATTGTCTGTTATTAAAATAAAATCATTTTATTTAAATTTACATAACTATGTACATACCCAAACAAATACATTTTTATAAAATTAAAAAAAACCGCTTTCAAATCTGTTGATCTGTTTGGGAACCACGATGCCACAGACCGACAGACACGTAGACAAACAGGCGTCCAACTTATAATACTCCTCTTCTTGCATTGGGTTTAAAAAGTAGTTACACATAGGTTTTATGTTATTTCAATATGCTTTGTTTCTAGTATCCTATGAAATACTACATTTTTATTACTTACTAGTGACCCGCCCCGGCTTCGCATGGGTGCAATGCTGATACTAAATATACTGCAGAATGTCTTTATATACAACGTTTACAGCTTTTTTGTCATTAGACAATACAAACTTGTTTTCTTTAGAGGTTGAGAGAATTTAGTTGAAAGAGTATTTTGAAACAGTATTATTTGTATTTACGACTTCACATTAGAAACCTCTAAAACTATCAGTGTTTCTCTACTATATTAAACATGCAATATACTTATAAACCTTTCTCTTGAATCACCCTATCTGTTAAAAAAAAGCAGCCTAGGGCGAGTCGGACTCGCCCATGAAGGGTTCCGTAGCAACAAGTAACATAATATAAAAGTTCTTGTAGTTCGTTGTAACTTTTTTTATTATTTGAGACCTATCCTTATATACCTCACACGTATGGGTTAGATGAAAAGAATTCTGAGTTTCTAGTCTAAGTATTGGGAACCCCCAAAATTTATTGCTTTTATTCTATTTTTGTGTGAAAATCTTAATGCGGTTCACAGAATACATCTACTTACCAAGTATCAACAGTATAGTTCATATAGTTTCGGAAAAAGTGACTGTGACATACGGACGGACAGACAGACAGACATGACGAACCTATAAGGCTTCCGTTTTTTGCCATTTGGGTACGGAACCCTAAAAACCCCATCAAAATCCGTTGCGCAGTTATTAAGATTTAAGCATACATAGGGACAGACAGCGGGAAGCGACTTTGTTTCATACTATGTAGTGATGATTTGGTTATAGATAAACTTTACTCAGGTTCTACAATTTTCAGGTAAGCTTAACATTATTATAATTGGGAATCAAACAGATACATTCTACTTCAGTTAAAACAACTATAAATAATGTATAATCCAAACTAGTTTCCAAAATTTTGTTAACAAATTTAGAAGTGGAGTAGTGGATCATAAAGCTCATTTGAATACAGAAGTACCTATTTGAAGCGCGTCCAAAGTCTTCAAATATAATGTTAGGATCATAATTATTTCATAATGTCGGATACACTATATCTCTTTGAGCTAAAGTAAAAGGTAAAACCTTGTTCTAGTATGTAATATAACCTACAGATATTGTTTGTCTTCTTTCATAAGCATGCACTTTATGCCCTTATAATTGGTCAACCCAATCTGTGGACACCGGAGCTGATTATACATAAAGAACCTTATTTAGTATTAGTATTAAGTAACCTAATTGTATAATTGTTTGTTGTCCTAAATAAAGAAAAATAAAATAAAAATAAATAAAATAATGTTTATAGTATTTCTTAATAATGCACTCATACAAAACACCGCCATAAAGATACCATATGAAGTAGTGTCCATCAAGTTGGAAGCCTCACCATGGAATTTGGTCGTTTGAACTATGCCAAAAACTGTGATGATATAATGCCGCAAAGCAAAGAAATAGTTTCGCTATAGTTAAAGAGATATTTAGGTGATTCACTGAGGGTCATAGATCTACAACTTCTAGCGTTATGCAGACTGATCGAGGTAGTACTATGTTTGATCTGCACTGCGCTCTCCTTGAAGACGGAAATCTTGATGGAAATCGTTAAAAGTTTAGCTGAGCTTAGTTTCCTTTGCGGATTGTAAGGTTTCGCGGAGCACTTTGGTGCTGCTTCCTTTGGTGTGATTATACTTTGATAATTTCTTAACTTTAGTTCGTCTACGAACTTCCTCATTTCTGATTCAATCTCGTAGAGAAACACAAGCATAGCCATCTCCATAGCAAGATGAGCGACCTTGAGCCTTCTTGTAGATCACCGACTTAACACAAAGGATTAGCAAGCTGAAGTGCCAGTGAGCAGAGTACATAGCTCGAAGAACTGACGGCCGTTGGGGCAGAAAGATTATCGAGTGGAGACTACGCACTGGAAAGCACAGTGTAGGATGCCCCCCCCCCCCCCCCCCCCCTCCCCCACCCCCAACTAGATGGAAATATATTCATATTACATACAACCTAAATACCTTCTGAGCGGTCAGGTAAAAAACAATATTTTTATGTTTCCAAAAAACAAGATCCGTTTATTTCGTTTATTTTACGAGAAACGGAAAGAGCGAAGAGAGGTCGCTGCAGGCTGCAAAATAAATTAAAATGAATCCAGCCTTGATAATTCAGGCTAGGTCAAACGACAAACATACCGCTCATTATTTTAAATAAGACTGAAATAAAGAGAGATACAACAAAAAATCATTACCCTCCGTCACGTCCATTACGTTATCCACAATAGTTTCGGTCACGCTAAGTCTGCAGAACGGTATTAATCATTCATTTTCAGCCCTTCTCGACCTTCTAGGTAAAACTCATAAGCCTCTTTTTGTTTATGCCCAGAAGCAGACGATAAAAAATCTAACATTTTTATCTTTTTGAGCATTTCGATTCAAATACACACATATTTATTTTGTATTTCACAGATTCAAGTAGGTAAATCTAGAGAACTACTAGATGTGTCTGCCGCGATTTCATATATGTAGAACTACTGCACGTGTACAGTAGCCGCAGTTCTTGAGTAACTTGTTCTGTTATCCATTAAGAAGTCCTGTAGATTCAATATACGATGATAAAACATTTTATCGTTTAAGAAAAGGTATGTAGTCTTAAAACCAATAATCACGTTTTCTAATACGAAATGCAACACCTAATCATCCCCTTAAATGATAAATTAAAAAAAAACAATATATCCTCCTAATTTCAATTTCATGTCTCTAAGACCAGCGGTTTAGGTTCTGCGTTTTGTCAGTCAGTCATGACTTTAATTATTAGAAGATAGATTATGCCGACATTTCTGCAATAATTTATGATTATTATCATAATACTTTATATCAAATCGTTAACACTACTGCAGTGTTGGCTTTCTATGACGACTGGTTACCCAAAGTCTGTTGGTTTCTATAAAACCGTCTGTAATAGGCGTACTTGTGACGGACGCGTAAAGATCATAGCGCAAATATCAACTCGGAAAGGGATCAACTCGTCGGTTAGATGGTAATGGTATGTTCCTGTAATTACTGGCACATAGGCATAACAGCTAAGTCCTATAGTATGGCAACGTATCCACATAGAGATCAAGACAACATAATACCTTGTTTTGAAATCTATGTGGATATCCATGGACTGCAGTAGCCACTTAACATCTAATGGACTGCATGCTCGTTTGCCATATAAGTAGTATGAAAAAAAACTCGAGTGTTCAGTATTCTTTGTATGAAACTCCTTACTGCAACGCACCCTAATCGGAATCGTAACGTAATCGCCTCGCCTCGGGCCAAGCTCACGAACCGTGGTGCGGTGCGCTTACGGCTCGTCGTCCCCGTGCTTACGGCTCTCCGTACCCGAGCGGAGAAACTGGTGCCGCGGGCGGAGAGCCGTAAGCGCGGCGTCGCCTTGCCATAGCCGTTGATTACGTGCTTTATTTATTTATTTGTTTTTTTTATTTATTTTTAAAAACATATACTTATAAAATTACGTTAGGTTGACGCCTGGTTGACGACGAGGCGAAAGGCGATACGGTGATAATCCCTTTCCGAGTTGATATGTCTGCTATGACCTTAAGCGTTTCGATATTTGAGTCTCCGGCCTTAGTTTAGACCTCCATTGTCCACAATTGGTAGTTGTTAAAACCGGAAAGTGTTTCCAACTATTTATTTTGATCTACTGTTCTAAGCGTTATGCTGACTTAGCGTGGATGGACGACCACGTCACTGCCATGGAACAAAGCGCTTATGGGAATCCATAGAAAGCCTTTCCTTTGCCATTTTCTCTTTTATTACAACAGCCTTGTCACACACTGTCACGGCGGTCAGTAGGTAATTCCGTTTTTGTCCCCAAATTCTATGGTTGTCACAATGATGGAACCATTTTAGGTATAGAAAAGCGGCCAAGTGCGAGTCAGACTCACCCATGAAGGGTTGCGTAGCAGCAAATAACATATTATAAAAGTTCTTGTAGTTCATTGTAACTTTTTTATATTTGAGTTGATTGAATGAAAGCTAAATTGCGGTTAACAGTTTATGACGTATTAAAAAAAACTACTTACTAGATCTCGTTCAAACCAATTTTCGGTGGAAGTTTGCATGGTAATGTACATCATATCATATTGTTTTTAGTTTTATCAAACTCTTATTTTAGAAGTTACATGGGGGTGGGGGGGGGGGCACACTTTGGAAGTGTCTCTCGCGCACACTATTCGGTTCTATTTTTTTGTGAAAATCATAATGCGGTTCACAGAATACATTTACTGACCAAGTTTCAACAGTATAGTTCTTATAGTTTCGGAAAAAAGTGGCTGTGACATACGGACGGACAGACAGACAGACAGACATGGCGATTCACAAGGGTTCCGTTTTTTGCCATTTGGCTACGGAACCCTAAAACTGGCTAAGTATGTGTCGGACCACGCGTATGTAAGGTTCTAAAGGTTGTTTTATAAACGTTTTTCCTCTTTTTTTGAAATATTTTAGAACGACGAATAGAATGGACTGTCGGACGGTTGGACTGGGAGTGGCTGAGGACAGTGGCCACTTTATTAACTGACTCAAAACAGGAGGAGGTTTTAAAATCAAAGTCTATTTATTTTCTCTCAATTCTGTACACTCATTTTATTTGTGTCCACCAATTCATCATTATGTCCAGTTTTCGAATCATAAGAGAAACACAAAATGATCCGCCCACAAAGCTGTTGAGAAACATCTTGTGATTCACCTAGTTGATCCTCTGGACGATTTTATAAGGGTTCCTCATCGGAACGATTTTAGAACCCTTAACAAATTAGCTAAACCTTTCCATCAGATAACTTCTAAAATATTTAAGTTACATGTAACTTATTAGAAAGCAATATTTTTAACGTTTTATTCCTTGCTATTACCAAGATACAGAGGCTCGAAATTCGGCCGAAATATTTAGTTCCAGAAGGATATTAACGGCAGTTTACGTTACAAAGTCAAAGTCATAATCTTTTATTTATTAAAATCACAAGGATCACTTTGATACGTCAATTTTACTGCCTGTTCCTTCGCGACCAAGCCAGGAAAGAAAGGCAAGAAACAAGGCTGGTTGTTTTTTTTAATGATCCTTTTGCAATACATAACAATACAGGAAATAAATTACGTCTAAATTGTAACATTTTGAACGAGTTGGAGCAATTTCAATCGCAAGCTTCTCTATCATCTAAATAATCCTATATTTTATAGTAGGCTTTTTTATAAAGATTTTGTTTAATTGCGTTTTTAAATTTGTTAATTGTCATTTGTACATCACTTGGGAGTTTGTTATAAAAGCGAACACCTTGCCCTTTAACGATTTACTAACTTTATGGAGTCTACAAGGGGCAACAGCGAGTTTATCTTTATTTCTAGTATTAATATTATGATTATCGCTATTTTTCTTAAGTAAATTAATATGTTTGTGAACATACATCAGATTTTCATAGATGTATTGCGCTCGACTTGACAGATGTTGGCCTCACAGGTCAGCGATTTTTTTGCGCAAGCCTATAAATTTGATAAAATTCTTCCCGCAGAGGCTTGCGCATAACATCGTCAGGGGTGTGGCTCCGTAATAGCCCGAAATGACGCACCCAGCCTGACACATGGCGGACAATGTGCAAATTACTGCGTTGCTGAATACAAATGGCCATGGTAATGATGGTTCTCGTATATAGTAGCATAATGGGTTTCTTTAGTCATATTACCATATGGCATTGTGACCGATGTGTTTTTCCTGTGCCCTTTATCATAACCTTTTAGTTAAATTGTTCTATGGGAGTATCGCAAATTACTATAAGAGATGCATAAAACCTGTGACATTTGTGACTGGTTTTAGCAATACTTTTTATTATTCTTTAAAATAAATAAATATTGCTTTACAATTCACAAAGCGCCATCTAGCCCCAAAATAAGCAGAGCTTGTACTATGGGAACCAGATAACTGATAGAATACTTTTATACACTTTTTTTTTGTAAATGCATATTTATAATATATAGAGAAACAACCAGACCCGGAACAAATATCTGTAGATCATGCAAACATTTGTTCTTGAGCGGGAATCGAACCCGCTACCTCCTGCGTCTCAGCCGGCTATTCGCACACTGCGCCACGGAGGTAATCAATTAAATATTAGTATAGAATGCCGGAGCAGCATTCTTGTGCTTCGGTTTGAAGAGTGTGATTGCCGCTGAAATTACAGCCTGGTTTTACACCTGTACACCCCAAGTTTATGAACGCAGGGCAGTACATCGTATGCCACGTTTCTAAGATGCGTGACCTTACCAGGCAATACTTTGTTATAGGCAATGATCACCACTTAACATCAAGTCCCTAAGCTTGTTCCATCTCCAGGTGGTATTATTCTTAATTCTACTGTATTTATCAGTAGAATTAACACAAGAAGCAATCAAAACATATAAACATGACATGTACCTATGTGTCGATTTGAAAATAAACAAGAATCCCATCCCGTCGCATGATCACGGGAGCTATTTATAGACGTCACAGCAAAATACCGAGAAACCGTATAACAGCAGAACCTATTAACAGGTTTGTCGAGGCCTCACTCGTAAGAGGGTGCATGCATATGGGGCAGATTTATCTACAACTGTCGTGATATCTGTTCTTTTTGGTTGGTCTAAACTTTTATATATACATATATTATTTTTTAACCCATTAGCAATATCCGAGGTTTGTAATTGATGTTGTGAACAAATTTTGTTCACTCGCCCGTATCATCAGGAAAGACAGACTTGGCAACATCGAATATGAACTTCGATTTCTTCTAGGAAAGCGTGTTACATCGTTGACCGCATCATCGCTTATCATCATGCGAGATCGTGGTCAAAGGCTGGTTGTTTAGTCCTAATTTTGTTTTTTGCGTAGATTAATTAGGTCAAAAATTAAATTTGATTACTTAAGAATTATAATGTACCAGGCAAAAGTACCAGTTTAACACTAGAGTGAAATAAATAAATAAATAAATATTGCTGGACATTTCACACAGCGCTATCTAGCCCCAAACTAAGCAGAGTTTGTATTATGGGAACCAGATAACTGATAGAATACTTATATACTTTTTTTTTTGTAAATAAATATTTATATTATATAAAACATCCAGACCTGGGACAAATATCTGTAGCTCATGCAAACATTTGTTCCGCGGTGGGAATCGAACCCGCTACCTCCTGCGTCTCAGCCGGCTATTCGCCCACTTCACCACGGAGGTCGTCAAAAATAGAATAAAAAAGAAAAAAGAATATGTTCACTTTGAAGATTTTTCGTAACACCGTTTGGTTTCTACATTTTGTCACACCCGTTCGGAAAAGTATTTATTATTAAACAAAACTGTTTGAAGAAAAAATGTGTACAAGAAAATTTGCTCACAAACAAAAATCACATTGAAATCGGTTTATCCGTTTGAGAGCTACGATGCCATAGACAAATAAAATAGAAACAACCCTCACTTTAAGAGGTTAAAAGAGTGAACGAGAAAACCCGTTGATTAAAATAATTCGGGCCTCTTTAAGGTAAGAGTAAATAGGTGTCTCCTAGATCTTCGTACTCAAGGTAAGCGTTCAGTGGTAAGCGATGATCTCGTCTAAGAAGACGAGATCATCGCTTACAATTGGGTGTGATTGTGGTTAAACTAAGAGAAAAAATGGTATAAAAACACAATAAAAAAAGTTCTACGTTGTAAGTGAGTAGGCGCCCTTCCCTTGAAGCCTTGGAGGCTAATGAGAAAGCGTTAACTTGAGAACAAAACGTGTCACGGTTTCCGTTTTCTACAATTCATTCAGAGTCAAGGTTCGAGTTTTTACATGAAAATTAAGGACAATTCTTTATTTTACAAGCTAGACACAATAAATGAAAATATTATACAAATAAATTTATGTAAAATGGTCGATCTTATCGCTAAAGAAAGCGATCTCTCCCAGTAAACGTTTGGGTGGAGGGGATGTTTAAACAATCTGTTTTGTTAAGTTTGACATACATTTTTAAAACACACGTCCAGAATCATATTAACTGATTTTAGAGGTGGGTTTCATACCGGTAGCTTGAATATTTATCCAGTAACCGATACATTTCCAATAAACAATTTTTAACGTAAATCGGCGGTGCTTTTTCGACGATATCGCTTAGTCAATTCAACAGGTACCTACTTACATGATGAATTAATATTATTTGTTTACCTATTTCATACAGGCTGATTTCATTGATATTTTTGAACTTGATAATACGGTTGCTAGAAAATTTTAAATTTTCTATGTTATTTAATTTGAAAAAAAAATATGTTACAACAATACTAGCCATTAGCCCAACCTGTGTTTTAATTTAATGTCATACATAACAAAACACGTAGTATATTAGAAGATGGTGATTTTATTTAATTTCGCCGTCTCGTTTGCAAGTCCTAACAGCTCGCTCTACCTACTAGATTTGTTCCTGTGTGGTACAATAGGCAGTAGCAATAGGCAATAGTACAATTAGGTTTTTGGAAAAATATCGTTTTGAAATTGTAACAAGTTTGACATGGCATTAAATAGATAACTCTTGTCAATATTTGAATTGCAACACACTACCTAATGCATGCCTCCCTTATTTTTTATTTTTATAATCAATCATCCTATGTTCGGTTCGAGGCTGGAGTAACTGACAATTTCAATCTGGCTGTCGGCTTGCACCAGGGATCGGCCCTAAGCCCGTATTTGTTCGTCTTGGTAATGGATGCCTTGTCAACTGACATACAAGAGAAGGCACCTAGGTGCATGCTGTTCGCCGACGATATTGTTCATGTCGATGAAAAAGCACTCGAGGTCCAGAGCAGGCTACCAAAATGGCAGAAAACACTCAAGAGTGTTGGATTGAAGATCAGCAGAACAGGTGGTTCCTCCAGTTTTGCCCATATTTCTTTGGATACCAGTCTTCTCTGACTTTCGGTACCTTGGGTCATTGATCCAAAACGATGGCGACTTAGACCGAGACGTTAAAAATAGAATAAATGCGGGATGGATGAAATAGCGACAGGTTACAGGAACAACGCGCGATCCTCGAATGCCCCTTAAACTATTCAAGGCGTGTTGGACCTCACATAGAGAAGGTTTTCATAGTAAGCTCTGCTATATCTTAGTTATTTATAAATACAAAGCTAACTTTCGGGTTGATTTTGGTAATTTTGTATAAACATCATATAAACTGTTTAATATCCCAAATACAGACATACATTGGTTGATTACTGCTTGTAATTAAGTATGTGAACTGGTTTCTTGTTCAATAACGAAACACTAAAAATTTACTAATGAATAGAATAGAATAGAATAATCATTTATTTGGTACACACAAAATAACACATGAAATAATTTAAAGGAACAGCAGATACAATTGAATCCAATAAAACAAGTTCGACTCATGTGTCTGCGTGCCAAAATGGCGTTCAGCTCCGGACCTATCGTCTTCTGCATCTGTCCAATCCCAATATGAGACAGGTTTTCATGTATATTGTTTAGGAGTCTCGTGCTAAATTCTTCTGAAATAATTACTTTTTCTTTTTTATTTACCTTCTTTAAGTGTACGTTTTGTTTTTACAATCAATTTACTTTTTCTCTTTTGTACATATATCTTCATTCATATTTTGATCTTCCAAAATATTTTTCAGTGTAACCAAGTTCACGACTTTCAATTGTTCATCTGTATTTGCATCTGATTCTAATACTGGATTCCTGCTTAAACAATCTGTTTCTAAATTTTGTTTTCCTGGAAAATATTATTTTAATTATTTTAAATTATTTTAAACTCATATTGCGATAGATAATATGTTAAATCACCGAGCTCTTCATCGGTTCTAGATTTTAAATTCATATTTTCTAGTGGTTTGTGATCTGAGTAAACTATAAATGATTTACCTATCAGCCAATATTGCCAGTATCTCACCGCTTCTTTTATGGCTAAACATTCTAAATATATGGCTTTCTTCTTCTTCTTGGCTCCATTTAGTTTTTTCGAAAAGTAAGCGACTGGTTTTTCTTTTCCGTCAGGTTGTATCTGTTTTAAAATGGCTCCAATACCCTCTATAGAGGCATCTGTATAAATGTTGATTGGCAAATCTTGATCAAAAATCTCCAGAACTGGTTGCGAACAAAGCAATTTTTTTATCGTATCAAATGCATTTTGGCATTTGTCGGACCAATCAAATTTTTAATTTTTCCTGAGTAAATTATGCAATGGGTCTAATATTATTGAACTACTTGGTATAAACTCATGGTAAAAGTTTATTTTCCCTAGAAATAATGCTATTTAGTATCGACAAACAATTTTGTCAAACTCATTAGACAATTCACTACTGATTTTCTAGATTTTTTAAGTATTGATCCAACTAAATATAACTGTTATAGCGATCGATTAGATAAGATAATTCTTTATTGCACACCATTAAATATAAATATATATCTATTTAAGAAAATACATTTTTAAATCACAGGTACAACGTGCAGCCTTATCGCTAAAAGCGATCTCTTCCAGGAAACCTTTGGATCAGACAGGATTTATGTGAACAAATAAGAACGGTGGCGTTATTAAAGATAATATAAAATAAAATGCGTATAATATATAATATAATCATTAAATTACATTATTATAATACATACACGGTGTCCTTTAAATCACTGTTTCCCAGAACAAACGTTGCTCAGACCATGCTCTAATAACTGTTTATAGCATCAAATAAGAGAATAAAAAAATAAAATCTAGACCTTCTCAAATAAGTCTAACTTTGTTAAAAAACTAACCGTGACATAAATTTCATGGGTACGCTAGCCGTAGCGTATTACCTACTCCTTAGTTAGGTAGGTACCTAGTAGCTACCGGTCAGCGTGCTGACTATGTTGTAGGGCGTAATGTTAAAATAGACATTTTAAGTTCGCAACTTTTTATATTTTTCAGACTTTAACTTTTATAGACACCGTGTATAAATTATAAAAATGTAAAATTGAATAAATGCCCTAGTGAGCGATCTGTGACAGATAGTGTTGTCTGACCATATTATCAAAGAATAAGAATACTATATAACTTTGGAAGATTGAACTACTTAGAGCTAATATAAATATTTAGATGCCAAATAAAAGTTATCAAGCAAAAACATAATCACTTCCCTAATTGAAGGGAGTATTACCAAAACTTTGCATGAAATGATTTTCCAATTTGTCCCTAAGTGCCGGATTATGGCCCGTATGGAAATTGAGAATTGAGTGCGAGCCTTGATGAAGGAATATATCCTTATCAAGCCAATTTACAGTCCTAGTTCCCACTTTGAATAATACGAAAATTCATTTGCATACCCCTTACTTGTACGTACTTCGCTGTCAAAAGACTACGTTTTCGTAGAGGGCGTGGGTTGAGTTATAGGTCATCATCATCATCGTATCTGCCATGAGACGGCCACTGCTCCCCTAAGATCTCAAAGCAATCAATCTTGTGCTTGTAACGGCTCCCAGCAACTTTCATAGATTTTTTTTGACCTTCGTTTGACCACAATCTCACCTGATGGTAAGCGATAATGTTTAAGATGAAGCACGAAGATCTAGAAGAAACCTATTCACTCCTACCTTAAAGAGGTCCGGATAATATTCTTTATGAAAAACAGACTACGGCAAAGTGTTCCGTACCTTAGTCGTACGCATCAAGAACGTAGAACCAAAACGGTGTGTGCAAATGGGTGGTATAATCCTCCTATCTATATCTCTGTAGTTGGTACCAACTATAGGCAAAATTAATTTTTTGTGTCGAGCAAGCGACAACTTTAATAAGCTGAGTAAGCGATTAGATATAGATCTATTCTGAACGAGTGTCAGTACAGCCAGACTGCGGCTGAACAGATATTTTTTGCGATACAAGTATACTTTAAATATATATATATGTAGTATTAAGTAGCTTTTACGTAACTTATTATCCATATATAATAATAACCACTTTGTTTTGACTTTATTATTGTTCCCTTCACATTTTGTTTTATTATGTGGTAGTACTTCTCCGGACGAACACTATCACAAGGAGTTGTAGGCGCTACTGCCGGAAGCTTTACTAATATGTGAATCACAGTAATATTATAAATGCGAAAGTTTGGATGTTTGTTTGTTTGTTACTCAATCACGCCGTAACGGTTGAACCAATTTCGATGAAATTTGGTATATACGTAGACTATAATATGGATCACCACATAGGCTACCATTTATCCCATAAATCAGTTTCCATGGGATAAAAATGGGATGTCAATGTTTATATATGTATTTTGCACCCCAGAACAACATATAATATTTTGTTAAATCACATAAAAAAATAAAGAGGATGGTCAGAGAAAACCTACACAATCACATAACTAGCTACAAAGGTCACGATGTCATGATAAGGTTTCGCTTTATTGCAGTCCCTTTATGAAAAATTTTGCTCTAAATTAGGTTAATTACGTAAAGGGTAAAATATGATAAATGGGTCGCTTTTGAAATTACGTCGTGCATAAGAAATAAGAAGACATTAATGTCAAACATGAATTTAAAAAAAACATTTTGCACAGAGTTACGAACTTCAAAGAGACGATAGTAAAATGGAGAAATATATAAAAGAAATCATATTATGTATATGACAAACACCATTATACGCACATTGTTTTATCATTTTTCCTGCACAGTGTCGATTTTGATTCTGACATCAGAAGTCTACCAGTAATTGTCGAAACTGCCACCAAAATAGCATGAAGATACCAGTAACCAGGTACAAAGCTTACTAATTTAATTACATTCTACAAATTGTATTTTTTCTTGTAATTATTCGATTTTTCTTACTTTGTTTTGTCTCTAGTCTATAACAAATAAATTTTGAAGTGAAAACTTTAGGCGCGTTGGGCTATTGGGATGGGAAAAATGTATTGAACTCGCGACACATTACCGGCACCACTGTATATAAGTATCTCGTAATTATTCAAGTGTTCACTTTGTTTTCAAGTTTTGACAGTTGTTGGCACTCCTGGAGTGCTACCTACTTTGTTTTCTTCTGTACCGACTTCTTCGACATCCGAAATCAGTTGTAACAAATGAGGTGATTCGCAGTGGAGACCATGCACACAATGAAAACCTAATAAAAGTTGCTGGGAGTAGTTGGGTGTAGACAAGATCGGTTGCTCTGGAAATGTATGGGAGTCCTATGTTGAGCAGTGGACGTCCTCTAGCTAACATGATGAACGAAGACAAATTATAAGTGTAACATAAAACCAATTACATGAATCCGGTCGCCAACATCCTGCTCTATGCAAGACGTCGTGAGATATCGACGCGTCGTCGGCGTCGGTCGCCCCGTCGAATATTTCATTAGCGCTCGTTACCCGCCCCTAAACACGACCGAAATGAATTGCGTACATTACCGGGAATAACATGAATCTTTTAAGGCGGCTTTAATTAAAGCGTCGATGTGTGCGTGGCTTGGCGGGATAGTCATCCTTTACTTCTTGGTATCGCCTGGTTGGAAGATTAGGATTTGTCATAAAGTGGACTGAAATGAATGCGTATATCGTAGATAGGTGAAGCTTTATGGCGCTATTAATGTGTGGTATTACACTATGATGTCGTTTCTTTGCGATCAAAGTTTCTGATAAAAGTTGGGAATAGTAGGTAGGTTCGTTGCTTCGTAGGGAATAGTATTCTAAGTACAGAAATTTCAATCATATTATCCAGATGGATTACTTATCTATACTAATATTATACTCGTAAAGAGGAAATATTTGTATTTTTGTGTGTATGTTTGTAATGAATAAACTTAAAACCTACTTTGCCGATTTCAAAAATTCTTTCACCATTAGAAAGCTACATTCACATTAAGTCACATAGGCTATATTTATTACTAGAAAAGATTAGGGATCCTAATTAAATCTTAAGTACCGTAACCCAAGGTGTAAAAAGTGCCCTAAAACGTCTTTCTTCGCATGCGCTGAGTAAACTATTGATAATAGAACAAAAGTATGTTCTATAATATTATAGAACATATCAATATCTACAAAAAACTTCGTGATATTATAAAGAGGAAAGATTCGTTTGTTTGTTTGTTTGTATTGAATAGGCTCCGAAACTACTGGACCGATTTAAAAAAATCTTTCACTATTGGGAAGCTACACTATTTTCGGGTGGCACAGGCTACTTTTTACCCAACTGCGGAGAAGGAGGGTAATGTTTTTATGTTTTTATTATTGTGTTGTTATTAGCTGCGGATTGGTTAGCTGGTTTGAATATATAATTGATTTATTTTCAACAACATAATTAACAAATACAAAAAAGCAAGACGTTGATATAAAACAATTTTTATTAAGTAATAATATTAGATATTCAATTTAATGATCCATAGTTATATTACTGCCTTGGGACTTGATAATAAAAGTCCTTCGCGTAGAAAGTTGGTAAGTATATTTTTGAAAGGTCGGTCCATAAATCACCTCTAATCCCTAGATTCACCCGACATATACATACGCCCATTCCACAGCAATTTTACGAAGCATATACTTTAACAATATTATTAGTGCCATAGTAAAATTAGCGCAACTTAAAAACCAAACAGCAATTCCCCAAAAATATCCAACATAAAACCGTACTAACATTGGCTCGTCCACAAAGAAACAAATAAAATTTAAGATGGCCGTAAAATGTGACTTTATAAGTGTACCATTGCCTTTTATAATGCTGTGTGCACAATAAATACAAATTTCAAGTTCATTTTGCTACTGCGAAAATATCTAAACATTAAACTAACTATACTCGTAGATAAAAAAATGAGTGTGCTTTAGACCACATGACTGAAGTAGAAATCCTTTTTTCAAATATTAATTTATAAAATTGTTCAATTACAAAATTGTCCACACGTCTGTAGGTCGATCAGTCTATGTTCATTCTGGACAGACGCAACTCGCACAAGCACTTCTATAATAATATTGTAAAGAGGAAAGATTTGTATTTTGTATGTATGTTTGTAATGAGTAGGCTCCGAAACTACTGGACCGATTTAAAAAAATTCTTTCACTGTTGGAAAGCTACACTATCTCAGGGTGACATGGGTTACTTTTTACCCAACTGTGCAGAAGGTGGGTAATTGTTTACGCTACGCGTGCGAAGCTGCGGTTTGGTCAGTTAGTTAACGTATAAAAATATACGAAATGTGACTCTCTTCCTATCTTCACTAACTTATATCTCGCTCTCAACTTCCGTTCGCACTTTTCGTAACGCATTCACCAGCTTACTCCCCAAGTCAATCGTGCGTAAAGAAGTTTTACTTCAATAACTCTTTATTCATAAAATTAAGAATCACCTGGCATAAAATCTTAAAATGGGCGTAAAAGAACACTAAAAACGACCAAGCTTTTAGCGATAAGGCTGTCATGTTTTCCAGGCATCCTTTGGTCTTCAGACTATGGACACATTACTACAGAATAGCTGACAATATACCACTTTTCGGTCTTCTACCAATGTGTCATATGAACAGAGCTAATGTACACCTTGAATCCTTTTTTCTAAATAATATCTCTCTGTTATTTATATGAAAGCACAGCAGGGTATAATTTGGAACAAATATTCTCTCGTATTTTACAAACTTTCGCGATAACTGTACATAATTACTGAATTAATACGCGACCACGGCTGCTGCAACACAGTCGAAACGTCGAGATATCAAATAAAAAAGGTATGTAAGTACGCGATAAATACCCGTTTTAATCAGTAATTAGATATTCCCTCAGTATGACATACGTCGACTTAGAACTCAGCAAAAGCAGTAAAGTGCGACACAAACGATACAGAGGCTATAATATTTTATGATATCGCTCGCCTTACAATCCAATGGACCATCACACAAGGCGAAGATAATATATATTTTCATCTAATATTGGATTGTATGGCGAACGTATTTATATATATATATATTAATATTTGTGGCATATATTTTGACGACCTCCGTGGCGCAGTGGGCGTATAGCCGGCTGAGACGCAGGAGGTAGCGGGTTCTATTCCCGCCGCGGAACAAATGTTTGCATGATCTTCAGATATTTGTTCCGTGTCTGGGTTTTTTCTATATATTATTGTTATGTCAGGCCTCCTTGATCTCACTGTCAACCATCTGACAGCCCTGAGGGCATCGTTTATGGAACTGGTCTGTGGTAGGGGCGTGGCTGCGTCACACAAAGCTGGCAGTCGAATATACGGAGCTAAGTTGAACACGTGTTTTTCATTGGAAGTTTTTCGTCCTGACAGCTAAATTAACAATTATAAGTATGTATTTACGAGAAAAAAAGTATATAAGTATTCTATCAGTTATCTGGTTCCCATAGTTACAAGCTCTGCTTAGTTTGGGGCTAGATAGCGCTGTGTGAAATGTCCAGCAATATTTATATTTATTTATTTATAATAATTGTACATTACTTAAAAATTATAGCCTTTGCATATATTAATTGAAGATTATTTATACGAGTACATAAGTCTGTTGACAATTTGCAATATTAGCTGGACACAACCACTGTATTTCCTAGGTCAAATAAAAAATAAACTTTATTTTGGAACAAAAACATGGTAGGTACAACACTACAATACTGGAACACGATATTAATTCACAGAAGTTATAAACTGTGTCACGAACACTGACGTCCTCTTCGAGTTTATTATTTCCAATTATTTTTTTTAATTATACAAGTTGAGCAAAAACTCTTACGCACATACGCACACATAATCAGTGTGCGTATGTGCGTATGAGTTTTTTGTTTGTTGACTCTGATAAATAGTGTAGGTCTAAGGAAATAAAAATGACGACTGGCAAATGCCGTTCGCCGTTTTTTAGTTTTACAAACTAGATCCGATCTGCGGTTAGATTCTGTTATATTAGGATCATTTACGACGACCTCCGTGGCACAATGGGCGAATAGCCGGCCGCGGAACAAATGTTTGCATGATCTACAGGTATTTGTTCCCGGCCTGGTTGTTTCTCTATATATTATAAGTATGTATTTACAAAAAATAATGTATGTAAGTATTCTATCAATTATCTGGTTTCTATAGTACATGCTCTGCTAAGTTTGGAGCTAGATAGCGCTGTGTGAAATGTCCAGCAATATTAATTTTTTATTATATACAAGGTGTGAGTGTTTGCGCTTGTAATACGAGTATATGGTCAGGATTTAGGTAGCCATCGTAGAGTGTAATGAAACATTTCGAATTATTATATGCATCATCTTGAAAGAAGTGTCTGGAAAGAATGGGGGGAGGCCTTTGCCCAGCAGTGGGACACAGTAGGCTGATAATAATAATTATAATATGCATCATCATCACATCAGCCTTAGGACGTCCACTATGGAACACAGGCCTCCCCCAAAAACTTCCAAAGCGATCGATCTTGTACGGCTGCACCAAACAACTCCCAGCAACTCCAGGTCGTCATTTCATCTAGTGGAGGGTGGTCCTACGCTGCGCTTTCCAGCGCGTGGTCTCCACTCGAGATCCTTTCTGCTTCAAGAGCCGTAAGTTCTTCGAGCTATATGCACTGTCTGCTGCCACTTCAGCTCTTATACGTTTTAAAATCATAACCCTTTTATTAGCTAAAGTTTTTAGTACATAAATAGACGCAGCTTTACGCACTGAACAAACTTGGGGTGAAAAATAAAACAGGGATGGCACAGTAGGAATTTATTGAAAAAGTTGGATCGACATTGTGTTGGTATCCCGCTCACGTATTAGTGCTCGTCAAGATTTAGGCGGCAAAGGAGGGT
Organism: Philereme vetulata; assembly: GCA_918857605.2. NCBI lineage: Eukaryota > Metazoa > Arthropoda > Insecta > Lepidoptera > Geometridae > Philereme > Philereme vetulata. Next base: position 7,968,055 of record OU975459.1, on the reverse strand, counting down.
GAAGAATGGACTTTTTCAATTGAAAATCTTAGGACACTTCAAATTGCGGGCCTCAACACTTTTCTCAAACAGAAATGAGTCATTTAATGTGCAAGGTACAGTTAATCACGCTGGAACCGAGTGAGGGCTACTAAAAAGAACTGCGAATATGTCGAACTTATAACGATTTCAGTGTTACAGTCAATAATCTTGATATATTCAATGACACGTAAATCTCTTACAAAAACAAACTGTTTATAAATATCTCATTGGAGATGGCGAGCGTTCTGCTATCTCTTCCAGAATCTCTGTAAGATTTTATTAAGCCATGATGAACTAGTGTTCCGAAACAACATCGGAACACGTATTAGTTAGTATTAGTTTATTAATTTAGTTATGTATATGTAAAAATTCAATTATATTTTCACCGTCATTGGTAAATGTTGTATACACCTGTAATTGGTGCACGTATCAGATTAGTGTTTATGACTATCGTCATCAATCTGGTATAAAAAGCTATAAAGAGATAAGAATACAATAAAGAACATTAATCATTTTTCTAAATTCTTGGAGCCTTTTGAGTCATAATCTACTGCTGAGCATAGGCTTCCCCATACATTTCCAGAGCGACCGATCTATTGAGGCCTGTACCCAACGGCTTCCAGTAACCTTTATGAGGTCATATTTCCTTACCCATTTTTATGTGGCCAAGTTTTACAAAACTCTGCCTAAACCATTATTGTGAATTTGGCGGTAATGCCGCTCGACTCGTCATAGTTCAACATGACACTGCGGATTTTTCTACATTCACAGCTATTCAAACAACATACAACCAAACAATTTTATTTATGAAATTATCCTAATATTTTATTTTTTTTGGAAAACAAACAGTACTTATATCTAACAAGAAACAACTGGAAACACTTATGCCAATATTTTCGCATATAATATTAAAATGAGCTTGTTTGTTTAGTTAGGATAAGAATTTTCAAAATAAAAAAAAGGTAAAAAATAATATATAAGTAAAAATATAAAAGTTACAAATAAAATTAATTGTAAGAACAAACAGTTATTGAACCAGTTCGAACCAGTTCAAACCAGTTCGAACCAGTGTTCCAAAAGAACGCGATTACATTTCGATGGATTTAAGTTAAATAAATCTAACCCAAGAAAATCAACCAGTTTATAAAAATAGTTAGCAGATCTGATAAAGAAGAAGTTTTGCCGATAGTTTGTCTTACATATCTAAGAATACTTACTATTACGATTATTACATCATCATATCAGCCGTAGGACGTCCACTGCTGGACAAAGGCCTCCCTCATTGATCTCCAGGAACTGCGGTTGGAAGCGGCCTGCATCCAACGCCGACCTGCGGTTCTTACCAAGTCGTCTGCCCATCTTGTGGGTGGACGTCCTACGCTGCGCTTGCCGGTCCGTGGCCTCCACTCGAGAACCTTTCAGCCCCATCGGCCATCTGTTCTGCGCGATATATGGCCTGCCCATTGCCACTTCAACGTGCTAATCCGTCGGGCTATGTCGGTGACTTGAGTTCTCCTACGTATCTCCTCATTTCTGATTCGATCCCGTAGAGAAACCCCGAGCATAGCCCTCTCCATAGCTCGTTGAGCGACTCTGAGCTTATTCATAAGGCCAATAGTGAAGGACCACGTCTCGGTTCCATATGTCATCACTGGTAACACACACTGATTGAAGACTTTCGTCTTAAGGCACTGAGGTATGTTGGACGAAAAGACGTTGCGAAGTTTCCCAAACGCTGCCCATCCGAGTTGGATTCGACGATTGACCTCTTTCTCGAAGTTGGACCTACCTAATTGGACTGTTTGTCCTAGGTATACATACGCGTCGACAACTTCAAGAGCCGAGTTCTCAACCATAACTGGGGCAGGGACGACATGGACATTCGACATGATTTTCGTCTTGTCCATATTCATTTTAAGTCCTACCCGTTGGGAGACTCGATTGAGGCCTTCGAGCATCGTGCTGAGCTCTTCCATCGACTTTGCCATGACCACAATATCGTCGGCAAACCGAAGGTGAGTGATGTATTCGCCGTTAATATTGATGCCCAGTCCTTTCCATTCCAGAAGCTTGAAGGCATCTTCCAATGCGGTCGTAAACAGTTTCGGAGAGATAACATCTCCCTGTCTTACGCCTCTTTTTAAGGGAATCGCCTTCGAGCTCTGTTCGTGTACTCGGACTGACATAGTGGCGTTTTTATACAAACACTTCAACACTTCGATGTACCGATAGTATATACGGCATCGTTGGAGAGACTCAAGCACTGCCCATGTTTCGATCGAATCGAAGGCTTTCTCATAGTCCACAAACGCGAGACATAGCGGCAAGTTATACTCTTCGGTCTTCTGTATGACTTGCCGCAGCGTATGTATGTGGTCTATGGTACTGTAGCCTTTACGGAACCCAGCTTGTTCGGGAGGCTGGAAGTCATCAAACCTGCGTTCAAGACGGTTCGCGATGACCCTCGAAAACAGCTTATAAACATGGCTCAAAAGCGAGATGGGTCTGTAATTCTTAAGCAAGGTGTTGTCACCTTTTTTGAAGAACAGAACCACCACGCCCCCGTTCCATGCTTTTGGCGTCGTACCTTCAAGCAAGGCGGAATTAAAGAGCTTCTGAAGGACTTTAAGTACCGGTGATCCACCCGCTTTCAGAAGCTCTGAAGTGATTCCGTCCTCGCCCGGCGCCTTGTCGTTCTTAAGCTGCTTCAAGGCCATCCTGATCTCATACAGGCTGATGTCCGGAATATCTTCGGTATAATGTCGGGTCAGTTTGGCTCTTGGGTCGTTCTCCGCACTGCAAACAGGTTTAGTGACCGAATCGTAGAGTCGTCCATAGAACCTTTTGACTTCCCTTAACACTTCCGCTTTACTTGACGTTATGCTGCCATCTTCCCTTTTCAGCTTCGTCATGCGGCTCTGCCCAATAGAATTATCTCTCGCGAACACTTTGGAGCCTTTATTCCGCTCTATCGTATCTTTAATACGAGATGTATTAAAGGTACGAATATCGTGCCGCAAGGATTTCCAAATCTTTCTATTGAGCTGCCTATGTGACTGAGCATCATCGGGAGACTGCAGTCGCAAAGAACGTCGTTCAGCCATGAGGTTAAGGGTGTCATCAGAGAGTTTCTGAGGTCTATTGGTACGGGGGGTCTTAAAGAACTGGGACCCCACCGTATGGACGGTTTCTACGAACCTGTTATTGATCTCGTCCACTGATGCATCTACTTCTAGACAGTCAAAGCGATTTGCAAGTTCGAGTTGAAAGCTCTCGAGGTTTTGGATATGAGCGCGAGTGGGTCGGAGCGTAGATTTCATCAAAAGGGACCTTTCAAGTTTAACGTTCATATTCAATGTGGCTCTTACAATTCGGTGATCACTGCCGGTTTTCACCCTGTGAATCACAGAGACATCATTGAATATCCGTTTCTTGTTGGTCAAGATGAAATCAATCTCATTTCTCGTGGAACCGTTGGGACTCATCCAGGTCCATTGTGTGAGGCGGCTTCTGGAAAAAAGAATTCATCATAAAGAGTCCTTCTTTCTCCAGAAAATCGGCCAGCCTCTGTCCCCTGGGGTTCCGTTGCCCATATCCAAATTGCCCCACTCTCAACTCATCATCGCTTTTCATACCTAGCTTTGCATTGAAGTCCCCCATAACAACAATAAAGTGAGTTTTGTTCGTATGTATGGCTCTACTGATGTCCTCATACATAGACTCTATTTCTTCATCTGAGTGTGAAGAGGTCGGCGCATATACCTGAACGACCTTCAGCGAATATCGCTTAGATATTCTGAGTGTCAGGTACGCGACCCTGCTCGACACACTGTCGATGGTGATAATGATGTTGATGAGTGACTTGTGAACGAGAAACCCAACACCACCTTGGGACTGTTGGTCGCCCTCCCGGTAGTATAGTAGGTTACCAGACTTAAGGGATATCATGTCCTCACCCTCTCTACGGACTTCTGATAACCCCAAAATGTCCCAGTGTAATCTACTAATTTCTTCTTCCAGCTCAACAATCTTTTCGTCTGTCCTCAAAGTGCGGATGTTGTGTGTTACCAGGGCCAGTGGTCGTCGTAGGGTTTGGTAGCCGATCGTCGCCCGGGGATTCTTAGCACCCCTGGCCTCGCCGTTACCGTGACTACTACCATAGCCAGGATTAGCGGGGCCGCCGGGGACTCGGGGCCTGGTTTTATGTTGTAAATTTATCATTAGGGGGTTGTTGCCATACTCGCCACGCTTGGCAGGCGGGTTGGCGAGCGCAGTATAGGTTTTGAAAACACGAAAAGACGCTGCTGCCCATCTTTCGGAGGTATCCCTTAGCAGACTCCTACTGCATCCACGGGCAAGAGCGGAGGGGCAACATTCTATTGCCGGCGCCCCACGGCATTATTACATAAACCCCGCTAATTATTATAGAATCTTGGAGTATATCAATCAATCAATTCATTTATTTCAGATGTCAAAAATCCATATTTGTTAGTAAACTTAATTATACATGTCAAATGGTTAGTACAATTCTGACATAACAACAATTAAATAACAATATATGTGGTATGTGAGCATCTAGTGTAGGTACTGCGCATGTACCATACAATAATGGTTTAGATGCTCACAGTCGAACCTGTTTGCGAACGTATTCAGTATACCGTTGGAGCTGGCCCGAATTCTGCGCCCCAGGGATGTGCACCGCTTGCGCATAGTGCTGTAGAAACAGTCCACTCGCGCCTCGGCGAACATCCCCGATGCGCTGCAGAACCGGGGCAGCCCAACCAGCACCCTGAACGCGTTGTTGTATTGTACGCGTAGGGCGCTGTACTGTTTTTGCGTATAATTAACCCACAGGCTGCTCGTGTAGAAACTAGTACAGTAGGCTCGGAATAGGCAGATTTTGACATCAGTGGAGCAACGAGCAAACCTGCGTGCAATCATGTTTGCTCTTACAGACAACGCCCTCCGCTCCCTCTCAATGTCTACATCGTCTTTCAGGTCAGAGGTTATCCAATGTCCAAGGTATTTAAATTGATCAACTCGCTTCAGCGGCGTACCATACAATTTGATGGTAGGTATTAGCGACGGACATTGGCGACCCCTGGCCTGAAAGACCATGCATTCACTCTTTCTTACATTGTATTGTAGACCATGAAGTTGCGCATATTTTTCACAAATGCCTAACATTTTCGTTAAGCCACAGACTGAGGCGCTCAGCAGCGCCATGTCATCAGCGTAGCTAATATTATTGACCGCTACTCCGTCAATATGGCATCCGACACGCGCCCTGCTAAGCTATAAAATACTCCTTCGTATTTAGAGTTTAAAGGTTGAAATCCCGCTGCTGGTATTTAAAGGTTGAAATCCCGCTGCTGGCCCTTTAAAGATTGAAATCCCGCTGCTGGTATTTAAAGGTTGAAATCCCTCTGCTGGTATTTAAAGGTTGAAATCCCGCTCCTGGTATATAAAGGTTGAAATCCCGCTGCTGGTATTTAAAGGTTGAAATCCCGCTGCTGGTATTTAAAGGTTGAAATCCCGCTGCTGGTATTTAAAGGTTGAAATCCCGCTCCTGGTATTTAAAGGATGACTCTAATTTGTATCGTATTGCTGCTATATTATTCACAATAAGATAAGATAATAACTCCTTATTGAATTACCACACAAACATAAATAATATAAAAATAAGTACTAGGCTAGAATAAATAAAGCAATACAATGGACATTCTTATCGCTGAAACCGATCTCTCTAGACAACCTTTGGATGGAGCGAAATTTACGAAGATACAGAGTGCGGTATACTTATGTATTCATAGGTATACTAAAAAATATGATAAAGTTTTAATCCTAATACTTAAAATACTTATAAAATAGACTAATATATAGGTTTATGCATATAGCAGATAAAATACATAAATAGTAAATAAATAACGCTAGGAAGATGACATCGTCAGGTAGTGTTGCTTCACCTTCAACTTAATGTGTGTAAGGATGATGACTGTCTTATTTCTTCGCGCAAAGCATTCCAAAAGAAGCGCTGTAAATGGAAATGCTGTGTGAAGGAGTTCTAGGTATCAGGTTTTCTGATGACCTAAGAGTATAGTTGTTTGAATAATGAAGAAATTCAAATCTAACTTTCAGATAGTGAGGAGAGAAGGGATTGAAAAGAATAGAATAGAGAAGAGAGAGGATAAGCGTATTCCGACAAAGACAAATTGGAAGCCACTTAAGCTTTGAACGGAATGATCATATTTACGGAGGCCAAATATAAATCTGATACAAAAATTTTGCAGGCGCTCGAGTTTGCTTAGCTGTTCCTCAGTGAGGTCCAGTTATCATCAGCATGGGCATAGTTTAGTACGGGATGTAAAAGCGATTGTGCTAGCGCAGTTTTTGTGGACGTAGGCAAAAAGTTGCATAGTCTCCTTAGCAAACCGGCTGACGAAAACAACTTCCGGCTGGTTAGTTCAAGCTGAGCCTTCCATGAAAAGTTGCGGTCAATGATGATACCTAAATTCTTAACGGTTTCGCTGTATGGGATTGCTATTCCATCAAAAACCACTTGTGGGAGAGTGGACCAGTCAATTTTGCTAAGCTTTCTTGAGCTACCTACAATAATGGTTTGCGTTTTGGTAGGGTTAACTTTCAAACCGTGGAGCTTGCTCCACTCTGCAATACGGCGTAAATCGAAATTGATAACGTCAATAGCGTCAATAATATTATTTAGCGTAGCCTGGTTATAAATCTGAAGATCGTCTGCGTAGAGGTGAAAGGACGATGAAAGATTGAGAGAAATGGAGTTTATGAAGATTGCAAAAGAAAAGGAGATAAAACGCCACCTTGAGGTACACCAGTACACGTATTACACCACGATCACACATCTACAAGTTTTAGCAAAAACATGTATTCTGATTTTTCCAAAACAAATTGTAGAGTACTGAGGAAAGTAATTGAAATATATGCCTCAGATTCAATCATAGCTCAGCGGAAAGTATAGAACTCTGCTATTATGTTAGCCAGCGCCCTTTGGGAAATCAGTGACATCCAACGCACTATTTATAGTAGCCACACGAAACGTAAAAGTTGATAATCCTATTTGCATCATCTATTTTACACGTACCATTACACTTTTGTTTTACGCAAAGTGTTAGCAGTGTAGGTACATACCTGTAAACGGCCATTTATTTTTATGGAAATGACCTTGTCTCGGCTCACGGATACACACAATATGTTCATGAAAAAGGTAAGGAACAACTACGAATGCCAAGATACAATAAGCAAAGGCAAAAGAAAGGGCTTTGTTTTTATGCGTGTGTGTATGTATGTATGCATGTGTGTTTGTTTTTTTTTTGAAGTTTACTCCTTAACAATCAATTTTCTATACTAATATTATAAAGAGGAAAGATTTGTTTGTTTGTATTGAATAGGCTCCGAAACTGCTGGACCGATTCATAAAATCTTTCACTGTTGGGAAGCTACATTATCCCCGGGTGACATAGGCTACTTTTTACCCAATTGCGCAGAAGGAGGGTAATGTATTTATTGAAAAACTACGCGTGCGAAGCTGCGGAATGGTCAGCTAGTCATATATAAGCCTGGGATATGAAAATTTATGGGGTATAAAATCAAACTTTCTCCATTACTTTATGTGTTATGTTCGTGAGCAACTAAGTATTTGTATAAAATATTTTTTTTAATTGTGGAGGGGCATAAGACAACTTTCTTAGTAAATGGTCATGTTTATGCGACATCCATTATGATCATTGTGAAACATCGTTTTGTTTTTATGTTTCCATGACTATGTAATGTATTTTGATGAATATAAATTATTTAATTATTATAAATAAATGTATTATGTATGCTTTCAGTAATAGAAAAAATGCGTTCACTTACCCTCATTTACTAAACTATATATTTTATAATCGTACGTAAGGTGTAAACTCCAGTCATGCGTCAGAGCTGACACACACACACTTTTATATATTATATCGTCGCTGTTGTAAGTGACGTAACCGACATTTAGCATAACTGACATTTGTAATGTTACTTTTATCTACTTTTGAAGACGATCTGTCTAATCGGCATATCTGTATCTTCTACCTATGTCTAGATGTATGTTTCACGTATCTACATATCTAAAAATTATAAATCATTCGAAGTGTCGTAAGTACACTTACGACTTTTAGTAATATTTTCTAAAATGTCAGTTACGTCACTTAGTCAGAACAGCGCCGATATGTGGGGAACACGGCGTGATGGTAAGCGGTCACCGTCGTCTATCGAGACCGGCAACACTCGGGGTATTGTCGATGCGTACCCGTAGCATTAGTAATAAGTTCCGTGGTTACTTAGATGAGAACTTAAACAATTCAAATCAGATTACAATGTTTAGTGTAATTGTTTATGTACGTATGTACTCGTACATCGCACGTGTACCTAATGTATTAACTAGTTTATGTCTTAGTTGTATGTTATAGTATAGTTATTCTTATGTTTATTTTTTATTTGCATGCAGTGTTAACCTGTATTTGATTGTGCAATTAGCTCTAATATGTACTGTAAAGTAATAATTGAATGTAGCGTTGTAACTATCGTTGGTTGACCTAAATAAATAACATCCAATTAAATAATATTAGGCTAACGGGAAACGTCAGTACTCGGGTAGCTCATTCCAAAACTTGCAAGTATTTACCTATGTTCCACCATAGTGTCTGAACTACACATCGATTTTGATGAATTTGGTGTCAATCGATTCGTTATTATGGTGCAGGTGCAGGTGACATAGGCTACCATCGATATACATATTACATTACATTACATAGCCAGGCCAGGTCAGGTTTAAGTTTTTAAACTTATATAGCTTGTCGAACACTAGGATTGCTTAAGATGATCATTCTAAGGCTTATCATTGATAGATATTTATAAGTGAAGGGTTTCAATTAGATAACTCTTCATTGGTACACAAATCAACAATAATTCAATAAAGAAAGCTTTTAAGTTATAGACCGCCCATTGGACTTACCTTTATTTTATAAAGGTTATAAAATATATATTCTATTCTATTAATATATATTCTACCCTATTATATTCTAAAACGAAAATACGGTGGTATAACAGTCTTATCACTAAAAATGATATCTTTGGGTTAACCTTGGATGAACTGGTTTGAAGAGAAGGTGAAAATATAATAAGTACAGTAAAAAGTTTGGCGTACGTAAGCAAATCTTATTTTTATTTATTTTTTGCGTTGAGAAATCAGGTATGTTGGGCTCCTACCGGTTAAACCTCCACGGCGTTCCTTTTCTCGCTTTATACCGGAGCACGGGTATATAGAACATTCTTCCGTGACCCCGGTGACGTTGGTCCGCTATTGCGGCCCCAGCTTCTCATTTGCCATAATTTCTACTATATACAACGGTATATAGTTTGGCCACTGCTAGGAGGGATGGAGGTCAGCATACGTCTTCCTCCTTCGCCCTGGTCTCCTGCGTCCTACGCAAGGTAGCCTAAATTATCTTTGACTCAATGTAACTGGGTATTGACTGTGTTACACCGTTATTGAGAAAAAGTTGCATTGAGTAACATTGATATACTTGTGTGTATACTATATTTATAGTAACTATATTTGTGTGACGCATTGAGAATATAACGTAATTGTCTATGTACCTATCTACGTTACATGCTACAGAGCTTTCTAATAATCTATTTTATAAAGGACTATTACGAGTATTTTCACCTGGTAATTCGCACGTAGTCTTATAGCGGGTTCTTATATCCGTCGGTAACCAGCTACAACTCGTTTCTCCTTTAAAATGTGTCAAAACATTGACACTTTTTCAAGGAGACACGAGTCGTAGTCGGTTACCGACGGATATAGGAATCCGCCATTAATGAACAAGTAATTTTACGAATGACTGATTCGTTTTGTCGATTTAACGATAAAATCGTTGTTAATGGATTTTTAATTGTGGCAGTCCGTACATTTTAACCTGACTCTGACATAAAACTTATAAAAGTATTTAGTACTACGAGTCAAAGAGGTTTTTTTGTTTAATTTAAATGATTGTTCAATTTGTAAGATATAATATGGACAAAAATAGTTAGCCATAGATATAAACATATATTTGTTTTTTTTAGTAACTTCCAGTAACTAAGAGGTTCATAAGTTTGAGTCTTTTGTCTGTCCGCATGTCCGTGGCACATTATATTTCCCAAAAAAGTTGGTAAGAGGATTCTTTAGGAGGTTGTTTTTTAAGGTTCCGTAGTCGTAGGTTGGTAGTAGGAAGCCTGAGGTTGCGCGACATCGCTGACAAGATGCAGGAGAGTCGGTTGCGATGGTACGGTCACGTGAAGAGGAGGCCACCTGACTACGTAGGGAATTTGGCACTACAACTTTCCATTCCCGGTCGAAAATCTAGAGGTAGACCCAAGACAATGTGGAGAGATGTAGTGTCAAAAGACATGAGAGAGTGCCAAGTTTCTAATGACGACGTCAAGGATAGAGCGAAATGGAGAAGAACGACCAGGAAAGCTGACTTCACCACCATATGGGATACATAGCTGGGAAGAGAGAGAGAGTCGAACTAAAAACCTTATAGTTTCGCCACGTCCGTCTGATTGTCTAGTTACAGTCGTTGTATACATATTTATAAATCATTTTTATTTATTATTCATAAAACAATTATCCAATTGTATTTGAAACACCACACAAACATTAAAGAATCATATATACATTAAATACAAAATAATCAATAAAACTAACACAATTTAAAATACAAACAATAATAAAAACAACAATCATATTATATTACAATGTCAAAGAGATAAAAAGAAAATATATATTTAACATTAAATAATAGAATGAAATAATTTTGAATTACATTGTTCAAAATGATTATAGAGCTTTAAAACTGAGATGTGGCATGATAATACGTTTAAGTTATTATCATGCCCATGCATCATGTTGAATCAAGTAACGTATGAAATAAAATACAATCTCTTTGAGCTTGTTTCAGTGACAATTTTACAAAATGATTGAGTGTGGTTAATATCAGGAAAACTTACGTTTTAAAATTAAATTATTTTGAACTACTCTATTAATGGCGCACTATACCTGGGGAGACGTTAAATCGCTTATTAAGAAACAATGTTTTGTTTAACAAATTGTGTGATTTCAATCTGTAATTCATATATTTTAAAGTTAAGGATACGTGCTAGAGTGCCTGTGTTGTGAAAACATGATTCCGTAAAATTTTTTCAACAGAAAAAAAGTCCAAAGATGACTCCAAATTTATTTTTAAACCGTTCTTATGCGATGAATACTACAATTTAGATCTTGATACTTTATATATTAATTCAACACAACATAAATAAAGGCACCTATGTTTTAAATTTTCAAAATACCTTTTGATTTTACCATAAAATGAAAATATTTAAGTTTTTCACCAAAGAAACCATTCGCTCCGGATGCCCGTTCCGCGATTTAGTCTGGCCTCGGCTTTCAGACGGGATACCTGTGACGCTTGTCGCTCCAAACGAACACGTAATTCTTAGGTAGAATTTATATTTAGTTGGTTTTTGTAAAGACGCAGTAATGAGAAATAAACACAACAAGATAATGAAGGGACTCAATGATAAAAAAGCGGCAAAAATATGAACTACGGCGAGATAAGACATGCAGCGGCGCGCGGTGAAGCGGGGGTGAAATTCTAGTTTGAGCTGAGGTATAGTCAACTCTTAATTAATATTTTTACAGCACTTACTATAAACTAGATGAAAAGACGACGGTGCAGACTCACAAGATCGGTCGCTCTAGAAATCAATGAAGGAGGCTTATATTTAACAGTAGACGTTCTATATCCCATATGATAATGACGATGTCTTACTGTCCTAGTGCGTTAACCCCGAAGGTTTTGGCCGCCAATAATAAAATACACCATTGGTCCTTCTTTTATGCCTATCTGACACTTGGGAGAACGGGAAGGTCTTTCTCACCTCATCCTTCCGATGTCTGGTCTCAACTGGTCGTCGCACGTCGCCAAATTGACAACCCCAGATAAAGCCTATTTAGAAGCTCGTTTAGCTTTAGTTTTAATATCAGCTAGATAAAATACAAAAAAAAATATATCTATCCATTAATCATTTTCGATAATTTTATAATAAATTTTGTTACCAAAAGGTCAATTTTCTAAATGTGCTGAATACTATAAAACATAGGTAAATGCAAATAAAAGTATTATATAGTAACAGGTTAATGTTTCGTGAATAAGTTCAAATGTCTGAGTTCAAATGACTTTTATAATGTTAGGAATAAAGGTCAGAACGGGGTTTGGTTAGCATGTGTTACCTATAGAATACACACGCCAAGTTTTCTTAATGAACCATTTCTAAATACTTCTAATTGTTTTTGTTTCTTGTCACCCTCTCTTGTAAAAACATGATACACATTTAATACGTGTTTTGTTACGACGTTAATTTAAAACAGACATCTGGGATCGTATTAACTGATTTTAGTGGTGGGTTTAATACTTGTAGCTAGAACATTTATCCAGTAATCGATACATTTCTAATAAATATCTGGGGTTTTCCCGTAAGGCTACGATATGGTACGCTTCAAGAGAAATGTAGAGGTTTCTACAGGGTAGAGAACGCATCGACAATACCCCGGTTTTTGCCGGTGTCAATAGGCGACGGTGGGCCTATGACCATCAGGTGGGCCGAAAGCCTGTGTCCCCTACAAATAACAATAAAATTGACATTTTAGAACTTTAAATTAAGGCTGCTTGGACATTTAAAGTCAAAATCAAAATCTTTTATTCAATAAAACCACAAGGATCACTTTGAACTGTTCCTTTGAATACTTTACTGCCTGTTCCTTCGCGACCATCCAGGAAAGGAAGGCAAGAAACAAGGCTGGTTGTTTTTTATGATCCTTTTAGAATACATAACAATAAATTACGTCTAAATTGTAACATTTTGAACGAGTTGGAGCTATTTCAACCCCAAGCTTCTCTATCGTCTAAATACGACAATATTTAAAAAAAAATCTATGGTAATAAATTTGAAAAAAACCTATTTACAACAATACCAGCCATTAGTCGTACACGTGTTTTCATTTAATGCCGTACATGACAAAAGAAGTAAGTATAATAAATAATAATAATAACCAAAAAAATCGGATATTAGATTAAGAAGTCTTCTAGTTCTAATTTAATCTGCAATATTTGGAAAAAAGCTTCACCTGAAGTTTTAGAATAACAGTAAGGACGCCTTCAAGAAGGATGTAAAATAGCTAACGGATCCGTAATAACACAAGTGCAAGAAGCGTTTATAGGCGATGACGACCGTTTCTGTGCTTCGAACTCCAAGTCATCATCATCATGAAATCAGCCTTAGGACGTCCACTGCTAAAGCCTCCCCCATAGGTTTCTGGAGCTACCGATCTTGTGCACTACCTTGATGTTGTTATGGTTGAGAGGCGCAACGGCGGCGTGCTTATCCAGCGGCGGGTACAGAGGCTTGGCGCTGCCGAGGGACAGCTCCACGATGGAGTCGGGCAGCGCGGCCACGTTGTCCACTATGCACGTGCTCGTCATCTACAACACAACCATTTACCTAAATAACCTAATAACAACAAGATAACGTGCATTTTTTCAAGGCTATCATCTATTATCTATCGCACCCAACGGCTCACAGTACTCCCAGCAGGTCTTTATGAAGGCAGTCCGCCGCTGCTCTCTCCAATACGTGGTCTCTAATCGAGAACCTATATCCTATATCTATAAGTTACTTTTCTTCTTCCTGCCCTTTGCCCACAATACGGTCGGCACAACATGTATCCAATCTGTAAATAAAAATATATATTTTACCCTTTACACAGATTAGAAACAAAATTAACCAGTAGTTCGCCCCGAACTGAGATCTCGCGAGTCTCCCAAAACAAAAAAAAATCTTAGAGCGACTCGTAACGATGCCTAAACGTATTAAGGGGCTAAATATGATTTAGGGAGTTGTCTAATCATACAAATACGTACACTTTAAACATGTTTAGTCGCTAACTACGTTTAGGGATCGTTGTGCAAGCCGACCATAATATTTGACTAATAAAATAGTGCCACGAAATGAAAAACCACATAACTTGACCTACAGTTTCATTCAAATTACAGGAGTTCATGTATTTGGTTATTTTTTAGGGGTACAAATTGCAGTTATTCTTAATTTCAGACTTTTGCCTATATTTGTGTTACTTAAGATACTCGCATACACGCATTTCAGCACTGTGGGGCCACTGGTGTACCCTGTAAAATTTGTCAAAATTCAGTTTTTATTATGGCTAATAACCTAAAATCTAAAGTTCAAAATGAAAATGAGGTCAAAATGAACACACCAAGACCTTTTATTAAACATGCCACTTGACTGTATAGTCTCATTTCGTTTTTTTACCCCTCTTGAACCCCAATATCTCAGCAACCCCCCCACATTTTAGCTCATTTAGTCACACCAAAATTCTGCCATCGCTACCTACCTATGTACCAAATCTCACGATGATCGGATAAACGCTTTGAAAGTTATCCTCGGACAAACAAACATACATACAACGCCGATGTGCCCAAGTTGATTTAAAGATCTCGCTTCGATCAATCAAAACTTAATAGTAGTATTTTTATTTTAAATCATTGCGTTAATAATGATGCACTAAATGAAATGAACATCAAAAAGCTAAAATGCAACTGATCTACCACACTCAAAAATAATTGAAATGCGTTCAACTTGACTTGTTTCTCATTTTAAAAAGCCCCGTAGAATCGAATGCAGTAAAATTTTGAGACTTTCCACCTAAAACTCGTAACGAGTTGGATGAGTTAGCTAGTAATTGACCTAGTTTGGATCTAGTACATTTTGTTTGTATCTCTACTACATTTTCAGAGTTAATATGTTTAAATGCCAATTCTTTATCCACAATGTATTCTATACTATGTTATCCACAATGTATTTTGTATTTAAGCCATTATGTATTCTCCAATGTCAAAACTTTATTTGTCATAGTCTCGCTAAGTTTAGTTTATTGAGATTATTTCTTTACCTTACATTTAGTGCATGAAATAAGCTTTTCACGGTTCACTCAATCCTTCCGCCACACTAATTCTTTATAGATTTTTTTTTCATTGAAAGAAAGAAAGAAAAAAATTTATTCAACAACCACACAGTAATAATGGAAAATAAAACACAACAACAATAAAATCTAACCTAAGCACTAACAAACTAATAAACTTAAAAGCTCTGTGTGGAGATGAATAGGTACTCAGCTCAGCATGATGCTACGGTATGTAAATATGCCGCAGCGCTGGTCTTCCGCTGAGTCCAGTTTATATTACCTCACGTACGTCTTGATCATTGTGATCCACAATCAGTTGGAGGACTATAGGCGGATGTGTTGTTTTATTTTAGCGTTCGGGATCGAGACATATCAGTCCTTTTTCTCTTCTTTAGAGGTAGCAAGCAGGTTGTCCTAGACATGGACTCTTTTCAGACGCTTTGTATCAGAAGGATTTTCCACCAGCGCTGTTGCCAGCAGATAGTCATGGCTTTTTAGGCGATCCAGGTATTTTTTCCCTATGAAGCCCGTTCCTTGGTCAATTGTGTGAACTTCTAGGTACTCATGGATCTCCTTGTTGGTTGTGAACCATGGGGCATTAGAAATGGAACGCAAGATTTTGTTCTGACAGCCTTGGATGATCGCATGGTTGGAGTTACTGGTTGTCCAGATTTGTAGCCCATACGTCCACACTGGTTTATGGATGCTGTTGTAAACCAGGCGCTTATTAAGTAGAGAGATTCTTTATAGATCACAAAATATCTTATCACAAAGTAACTGACCTGTTATTGTGACCACGAAAATAGTAAAGGTAATACAAACAACAGAATTTGACCCAACAAATACATTATAATCATTACGCATCTAAATCCGATGAAGCCTCGACTATAGCCCGGCCTTTTATCGCAGGAACTTTCGAAATCGTTTAATTCTTCCGATTCGTTCTAGAATGGATCGGACCGCACAGCACTTCGATAAAGCTGGATTAAGATTGTTCTTTGTCCCCCCCCCCCCCCCCGTTTTCCCCCTCTTTCCGTTGATATCCACGGCAAATTTATTGTACTATCCGTGGACTATCCCTAGCGATCGTTTTTAATATTTTCCGGACGATTAAACTTTTTTAAATCACCAAGTTTTCATGGACAAAGTTCTAAATTTATTGGTGGGATAAAGTAAGGTATTTTATCGGTATAAGAAGGTCTTTGCAAATGATTAATTTAGTCAAAAATTTGTACGCACCTAGAATGTAGAATATAGCTATAACTAAACTAAACGTCCATAGGCTCCGGTAACCGCTTACCATCAGGTGGACCGTTATCTTGTTTGCCAAAGGAATCTATGTCAATATCTAACGAGTCTGTGACCTTTAAATAAGACGTATCAAGTTCAAAGTACAAGCTCCTCATTTCAAGTTTGAAACCGACTTCCGCCATGTATGTTCCAACTCTGAACATCCAACTAGTAACACGAGGCCCAAAATTCTAAATAGATCGTAAAATAGCGTAAATTTAATTTCTCACTTCGTATTTTCATCACTATAAAGAAGTCAGAATCTTTGTTTAGCAAACATCTGTATACAGAAGTCAGAATCTCTCATTGGCAAAACTTTTCTAATATAAAAAAATATAATAAGTGTACTCACAAATTTACCATCTTTCACAGTTTCCAGACGCAATTAAGATCAAACAAAACACTAAAGGCGACTTGCGCAACGAAGCCTAATCGTATTCAGTGCTAAATATGTTTAATAGAGTTTGCAAATCATACAAATACGTCAAATTTAAACATGTTTAGTCGCTAATTACGTTGAGGTATCGTTGTGTAAGCCGAGCCTATAATCATAAAAATGCCACTTATATTTTTCATGAAAAATATTTTATAACATTGTTTTTAAACACCAGTAACATAGATAACGTTTTAAATATATGACAATGAAATACGATATGGTTTTACCATTTCAAAATACCTGTCATTGCACTGCATGCTACGAACAAACAAATACACTCTTTATGACTTGCCACCGTTCCAACGATAACAAACAATTCGATTTTGTATATTCGATATATTTCGATTTTTACAGCGATTCGACAGCTGTAGTCTAGTCCATCAGTTGCGTATCGATCCTGAAGCGACAGGTCACTGGTTTTGTTTAGTTGTACCGAATTTAAATAGTTCAGTGAACTCATCAAGTGGAGAGGTATGTTTTTATTGATTGTTTATTTTAAGTCTCTGATCTGCAGTTTCGTTAATGAAAATAGCTTCTTCAGTGTAATTGAAATCAATTAACAATAAGTTATCTCATCTATTATTATCCTACATTCAGGAGTGCCGTACAAAGTGTGACCAAAAACCGGCCAAGTGCGAGTCGGACTCGAGCTTGAAGGGTTCCATATTATTATCTATAAAAACGGTAAAAAATCACGTTTGTTGTATGGCAGCCAACTTTTAAATATTAATTATTTATTTTTAAATTGTATAATATAATTCAATATTCTTTGAATATTTCAAGCGTTTACCTATTTGTGTTATCAATATCGAGCAAAAATGAGCAATAAAATCACGTTTGTTGTATGGGAGCCCCCATTAAATTTTTATTTTATTCTGTTTTTAGTATTTGTTGTTATAGCGGCAACTAAAATACATCATCTGTGAAAATATAAACTGTCTAACTATCACGGTTCATGAGATACAGCCTGGTGACAGAAGGACAGACAGATAGACGGACAGAAAGACAGCGGAGTCTTATTAATATGGTCCCGTTTTACCCTTTGGGTACGTAGCCCTAAAAACCAAGGTGACAAAAGAAGAGTGTGTAACGTGTACGATTTCACGACACGTTACATCTTCGATTTAACATAACGCTGCACTTATAAAACACTGCATGCCACGACATCTAGCGACATGGCGGCGTACTAACTGCACAAACACTTGATAACCTCATTTTCCAATACACTGAATTCCAAGCGTGTTCGCATCATAGTTCGCCATGTTTACGGCAGATGGCATTGTACGTGATCTCAAAGAAACAGACTATATTTTTTCTTGATCGATAATCGATTTTAACTATCAGTTTTTAAACGTTCTTGTAAACTTAAGTTAAATAATACCTTGCTTCTTAGAATCATTATAACAAAATACAAATCTTAAATAATAGTAATACAATTATTGTCTTTGACTGATGCAAAATAAAGAAACAATATTTTGTCTTGAGTGACGCTGGATGCGTCAAATTTTCTTTAATGGCATCACCAAAAATTTATTGCATCACCAAGTTCTGGAATGTCTCGGAAGAAAGGCGTTTTTACTAATTATTAAAAGAGGGTTAAAGTGCTCACCTATATAAGGAGAGAGTCGATCTTTCTCGCTCTCTTTTCCACGCCTGGACACATCAGAAGAACTTCTAACCAACGTCCTACAGAATTAATCTCTAAGTTTGCTGGACAGTGTATCCCTGATACTGTTATTGTAAATTCGGTGCTACAGTACTAGTAAGCCTGAAGTCGTTTTCGGTCTTCGCTCCTGGTTTTCTTCCTACTTCTCCGTATCTACACCTGACACCCGTCACACCTATCACCTGAGCCGTCGAGAAGCGTGGCTGGTCGTCAGCCACCCTTCTAGCTGCTTTGATGCACCCCGAGACCACGCCTTCCCACGAAGCTTACCGCCACGAGGTCAATCGAGAGCCACCCTGCTAGCTGCCTTGACGCACACCGGGACCACGCCTTCCCACGAAGCCTACCTCCACAGCTCAAGCCCGCTTCTTCAATCCGAGCAGACGCCAGGAACGGTCGACGAAAAATAACACGAGGTGTATTTAATCCATATTTTTATCCGGGTTGAACCCCACAAACATTTCTCTCTTTTCTGACGCTCTATCGTCAGATGGCGCCCACTTTATCATACTAAATTATATCTATTGTACTAGGTGTGATCAACACATTGTAATTCCTGCGCTATAGGCCATAAGCCTCAGGACCCTGTGCGCTTCTAGCCAACGCCTGTTCGTACCAACCTCATTGTAACATATCATATTGTAATCTATAACCTAAGTGTGTACCATTGGTAGACCAAGTAGTTTGTCGTCAACCTCTGTTGACTTGCCGCAAGTATAAGGAATTAACGTAACGATCCTACCCGCTCTAACGACTTTCTCATATCCACAATTATATGTATTAAAACACATATCTCGTTTTACTTATATTTCTTTATTTAATCTAAATTGTTACAAGTGAAGAAAAGAGGTATCTACGTAACGTAATCGATGAACAGATGGCAGCTCTACGAGAACAAAATTTTTATCTTCTCAGCTTTTTATATCTAATTTATTAATTTTTTATACGCACTATCTAGTTGTTCTACGTTTAGAACATTATTTTCAGTGTACCACGAGCAGATTATGTTGGTTCAATAAGTGTCTAATAAAAACTTAATTCATACTAAAACAAAACAATATTATGCCTCAGCGTATAATAGTGTTTCATAATGGTGCTATTAGTTTTACATTGTAATAGTCCATTAAATATTATATGTTGTTCTGTAAACTCTACATGTTGATACGGCCGATAAAAATACGTTTGCTATAAAGTTATTTCAGTTTGTTATAAATTATCCTTATCATCATCATTTCAGTCTGCATCTGCTGGTTGGCACTTTATTCCGCTATTATCACCGGTTCCAGTGATGAAACCGGTTCTGGGAAGTAGCGTTGATAGTTTTATTGGACCTATGAATGGGTGGAATTTAAAAATAAAAAAAGCGGAAAAGTGGGAGTCGGACTCGCCCATGAAGGGTTCATGAAGTAACATAATATAAAAGTTCTTGTAGTTTTTTGTAACTTTTTTTTATATTTGAGTTGATTGAATGGAAGGTAAATTGCGGTTTACGATATAAGACGTAATAAAAAAAACTACTCACTACTTGATCTCGTTCATACCAATTTTCGGTGAAAGTTTGCATGGTATATCATATATTTTTTTAATTTTATCATTCTCTTAATTTAGAAGTTACAGATGGAAGGGCATACATTTTACCACTTTGGAAGTGTCTCTCGCGCAAACTATTCGGTTAAAAAAAATACGTTAGAAACCTCAATATCATTTTTGATATATCCATAGATACCCCTCACGTATGGATTTGATGAAAAAAAAAAATTGAGTTTCAGTTCTAAGTATGGGGAACCCCCAATTTTTTTTTCTATTTTTGTGTCAAAATCTTAATGCGGTTCACAGAATACATCTACTTACCAAGTTTCAACGGTATAATTCTTATAGTTTCGGAAAAAAGCGGCTGTGACATACGGACGGACAGACAGACAGACAGACATGACGAACCCATAAGGCGACCAATCCATGACGACTTCCGTGGCGCAGTGGGCGAATAGCCGGCTGAGACGCAGGAGGTAGCGGGTTCGATTCTCGCCGCGGAATAAATGTTTGCATGATCTACAGATATTTGTTTCGGGTCTGGTGGTTTCTCTATATATTATAAGTATGTAATAGGTTGGGGAAAAAGTCTTTTCGCATTATAGTATGTATGAACTTGTAATAAAATCTCTTTGGCTATACTATTTGTGTCTGACTGGTTTTGGTATCATTCAAAGTTTAAATTTTAAAGAAGATAATTCCAAATTCGAATTAGGAAAATGTGTGATTTTTATTTGTTTTTCGTACTGTAAAGTTGAGTGAATCAAATGAAGAAATTCGATACATTTAAAAGTTTTACTAAAAAAAAGGTAAAAATGCATCGCAAGCCGCGAAAAAAATTTTGCAATGTTTATGGACCTAGTGCAGTGTCTGTGAGAGTAGCACAAGTTTGGTTTAAACGTTTTCAACACGGAAATTTTGATGTCAAAGATGCTCGTCGCTCTGGTCGCCCTATTACGGATAAAATTGATACCATTTTTTTAAAAAGTGGAGCACGATCGGCATATGAGTAGTTACGACGTAGCCGAAGAACTGGGAATTGACCACAAAACAGTTTTGTCGCATTTGAAAAAAACTCGGTACACAAAAAAGCTCGATATTTGGGTACCCCACGAGCTCACTGAAAGTAACCTAATGAACCGTGTACTCATTTGTAATTCTTTATTACGACGTAATGAAACCGAACCATTTTTAAAGAAGCTGATAACTGGTGATGAAAAGTGGATCACGTGCGACAAGAATGTGCGAAAAAAGTCGTGGTCAAAGGCCGGTCAGGCTTCATAGACTGTGGCGAAACCCGGGTTAACTCGCAACAAGGTGATGCTGTGTGTGTGGTGGGATTGGAAGGGCATTATTCATTATGAGCTGTTACCACCAGGCAGGACCATCGATTCTCAAACTCTACTGCGAACAACTGATGAGATTAAAGCAAGAAGTTGAGAGAAAGCGGCCATAATTATTCAACAGAAGGGATGTGGTATTTCATCATGATAACGCTAGACCTCACACATCTTTAGCCACTCAGCAAAAATTAAGAGAGTTTGGCTGGGAGGTGTTAATGCATCCGCCGTATAGTCCTTTCTTGTACTTTCAGATTTCCACCTGTTTGTGTCTATTCAGAATTCTTTAGGCAGTGTCAGGTTAACATCACGAGAGGACTGCCAAAACTACTTGTCGCGGTATTTTGATCAGAAGCCCCAAAATTTATATAGCAATGGGATCATGTCCCTACCTACAAGATGGCAAAAAGTTATCGAACTAAATGGTAGCTACATACTTTAGTTAAATGTAAATAAACTATATTAAAAACTGTTTTGAATTTTCTTAAAAAATGTGAAGAAACTTTATCACCAACCAATATTTACCAAAAAAAATGTATATACTCGTAAGTATTCTATCAATTATCAGGTTCCCATAGTACAAGCTCTATTTAGTTTGGGGCTATATAGCGTTGTGTGAAATGTCCAGCAATATTTATTATTTATATATTATTATTATAAGGGTTCCGTTTTTTGCCATTTGGCTACGGAACCCTAAAAAATGGTAACAATGTTACCGAAGATTATTTGGTTTATCATCAGTGATGCACTAAAAGTCGGCAGTCATTCTTTTGAATTATGCTTAATCTAAGTTTTATCTGAATAGATTTTTCGTCTTGATTTTTCGCCATTGTAGGATGCTTCTATTGCTACACTTATTCTGTCTAGTATTTTGCCCGTCATTATCAGTTATGTATGAGGCACATTACATTATCAGTTATGTATGAGGCACATTACATTATCAGTTATGTATGAGGCACATTACATTATCATTTATATATGAGGCACATTACATTATCAGTTATGTATGAGGCACATTACATTATCAGTTATGTATGAGGCACATTACATTATCATTTATATATGAGGCACATTACATTATCAGTTATGTATGAGGCACATTACATTATCAGTTATGTATGAGGCACATTACATTATCAGTTATGTATGAGGTACATTACATTTATTAGTACCACTCTTTATGATTTTTTGAAGTGAACACGCGTTGGCATTTTTTGAGATGGAAAAAAACCATTGAACTCGCGACTCTGTTACCGTTACCGACCCTTCTGTATATAAGTAGTGAAAACTTCTTTCAATACACAATACTCAATCGTTTATTGTATTCCACAATGTAATAATAGGTGGTAAATAATAGGTACACGTTCATTATAGAACCAGTTGGGCGCAACAATATCACGGAGAGAGGAGGACGTCATTGTTCTTGTTAGGTTATATTTATGTATTTTAAGAACGAAAACACTCAAATCTAGTGTCAAAGTAGATAGTATTAGTAAGTATCTCAAATTTGTCATTTATCATTAAATTTATCATTAAAATATTCGTCAATTGTATAGTAAGTTTTTTTAGTTAGTAAGTATTTTAATTGTTTTATAAATGTTATGTTATTAGTATCTTTAGGCGCGTTGAGCGTTTTTTTATATGGAAAAAAATAATTAAACTCGCGACACTGTTACCGCTACCTACATCTATATAAACTATATAACCACTGTATATAAGTATCTCGTAATTGTTCAAGTTTTCACTTCTGGCGGCACTCCCGGAGTGCCACTTTTTTTTGTTTAGCAATCTATCAATAATAATTGAAAGTTTTATTTCTTATAGTAGAAGCAAGTGTTATCGCAAGTGTTCAAACAATTAAATCTGGCTAGATCTTAACCACACTACAATTTAGAAGATTAAAGATTAACGTAACGTGGTATGCGAGTTATTGCGCTATCCCTACCTTGTATCGCTCTTCAAACAATTAAATCTGGCTAGATCTTAACCACACTACAATTTAGAAGATTAAAGATTAACGTAACGTGGTATGCGAGTTATTGCGCTATCCCTACCTTGTATCGCTCTTCAAACAATTAAATCTGGCTAGATCTTAACCACACTACAATTTAGAAGATTAAAGATTAACGTAACGTGGTATGCGAGTTATTGCGCTATCCCTACCTTGTATCGCTCTTCAAACAATTAAATCTGGCTAGATCTTAACCACACTACAATTTAGAAGATTAAAGATTAACGTAACGTGGTATGCGAGTTATTGCGCTATCCCTACCTTGTATCAGGAAATACGATGATACATATCTTGGGTGGCGTGTATCGGTCAGGCAATGTGTCATAATACCTCTCTGTCAACGCAACGCAACGCGCTATTGTTTCTAAAAATATTGTGGTGGCAATCGAAATACGTGGTAGCTCAATTTATGTGGACCTTTTGAAAATATATACAGCAACTCTTCACTATTCGAGCTATAAATTTAACAAGAGAGTAGCAATATGCATTGTAACAGGCAAACAAATAGTATAGTCAAAGAATACTGACTTTTCTCACTTATCTACACCCCAATCCATGCGGTATTTAAATCTAGATTAGATTATTTCTTTATTGCACACCATTAAATATAAACATATAAAAGAAAATACACTTTTAAATCATAAGTGTCATATTACGATCGCTTGTCAATGTCAAATCCCACGTTTGGAACTAGAGTTTTAGAGGTTAGAATGGGGCATAAAACGACTGGGAATAGTGTGATTTATGTGTTGGAATAAAGCAAGGTTTTTACAACGATCTACTATTGGAGTATTAATTAATTACACCCATAGTAGGCGATATAACAATAGGTACAATAGGTGGCCTTATCGCTATAAGCGATCTCTTCTAGGCAACCTTTGGATAGACAGGATCTAAGTGAATAAATAAGGATGGCGGCGTTATTAAAGTTAATATAAAATTAAATGCATATAATAAAATTAGTTATGAGGTCTAAAATTTCGTTATCCTGCATAATGCGGTACCCGGGATCTTCTTGTTGGTTACTTGAAAGTGATATACGAGTACAATGAACAAGTCGCGACAAGTGCGCGAGCACTGTACCATGGTAGGCGGGAGAGTGTCACGCGCGGGTCGGGCGGGCGTAGTAGTTCGGATAAGCGGTCGTTCGGTTGAGCGACGTTCGGATAATCGACACTCCACTGTACTAGATATATATTTTTATAGAGCCAGCATCACGTTTCAGTCAATATCAGCTTTCAAATGTTGCATTTGATAGTATCGAAATAAGATTGAAACTTGAACGCGCATAATTTTAATCACGTGGTTTGCCTTCAGCTATGTTATTGTTTTGTTATAAAACGAAATATGAGCGTACTATAAATGTTATATAGCTAGAGACAGTACAATTACCAGGCGGTAGGTAATCTCGGGTTGGCGCTGCTGATTGATGTCACTGCAGACCACGTCGGAAAATTAACTGTCTAACGGAATATTCTACCCAGCGGGCGGCTGGTGCGGTGCAAATTATACATAATATACATTTTTCAAGGATTTTTAGCCTTGCAATTTATATGATAAAGGTTTTTGAGGGCATCCGGGTCAAGATTTATTGAAAAAATGTAGAATCAAAATATACATGATTTTGTGAGCCAGAAAAATACCACATTTCCTCGATGGCATCACAGAATACAAATTGTGACGGGGAGTTTTAATTTACCGAATCTGTAAGTTAAATTAAAAATGTTTTACGATTGTGACTCTTTAGTTTACAAAATATAAATGTGAAAACTTTATGCTAAAAATAATTGGCACTCATTAAAACAACACCTGAATATGACGGCTTGAAACGCTTTGCTCATTTAAATTATCCAATAAATTCCCAGAATGGCTGCGTAAATAAAAAGGTATGGTAAAAAGGTGGAATGCCACGAAATACTTAGCATATTGTTAACATTAAATTAAAATAAGTATTATCATTATTTAAAATTACGGGAGTTGTCACATATTTTTTTATTGTTCGTAGTCAAGCGCTACCTACCTTACTAAATGGTAAGTGATGGCGCGATCGACGATTGAGCATGCTTGCCTAAAAAGAACTTGTTTATTCTATACTTGAGACCCCGAGATTATACTGGTCCGGAAAACAATAGCTGGAAATGAACTCAACTCCTTACTCGTGCTAACAAGAAAAGTTGAAGCAAATCGTACACATACCATTTCATCGTTGTTACGACCAGTGTTTCGGTAAAATTCGTGAACAGGATAAGTGTGATCCGCTCCGCGTTGCGTCTCGCTTCGCACTGCGGGCTACTTTTTTTTCGAATGGACTAATCTCGTATTTGGCCTCTGAGGCCGTTGCAGCTTAACCGAGCTTTTGGCGAGCGCAGAAGGCGCTCAGCCCTGTAATTTTTTTTTGATGAGGCAACTAGCGCAAGGGCGGTACCGCGCGGAACTACTAACCGCGCGGTACAAGATCAAACTAAATAGTGTTTTTCGTCTACATTACCGCGCGGTAATGTAGATTAAATAAACTATTTTGTTTGATCTTGTACCGCGCAGTTAGTAGTTCCGCGCGGTACCGCTCGTTCATATGAACTTATCCTAAATGTCACTTATGATTTTGTGTTAACAATTTGAGTTTTAACCTCTGACATCTTTGAAAAAGACACGTGTCATCAATATAAAGTTCTGAAGTCCTGGAATAACTTATTGTTTCGATTTGTAATTCATGAACGTAAACTTGAACTTCTAGAAATGTATGACAGGTTCACAAAAACATTCTCAAACACCGTTAAGGGCGTCACACGCGATGAAGATGCTTTAATTGAACGAGCGAGTGAAGCAAGCGAAGCGTCTCAGTTTCGAGATTGGCCAAAAAAATATTTTGTTTGTCTGTCTGTTCTCGCTTACAGGTCGCATTTCTCAACTGATTTAGACGAAAACTGGCACACAAGTTCCTTGATTAATTTAAATTTTTTGATCGATCGTGATTTTTGGTGGGGGAAAAAGGGGAAGTTTGGATTTGTTTATCGACGGATTTCAATCAAAATTGAGAGGCACACTGGGATTTAATTCTACACAAGATTTTGCAAAAA
Source organism: Philereme vetulata (assembly GCA_918857605.2). NCBI lineage: Eukaryota > Metazoa > Arthropoda > Insecta > Lepidoptera > Geometridae > Philereme > Philereme vetulata. The sequence continues at coordinate 7,941,593 of OU975459.1, read as the reverse complement.
AAAGTTTATTACATTGTTATAAGGGCTTGTGAGGTCTACTGTTCCCACAGAATCTCTAGTTTTATATGTTAAGATAAAATATCGCTCACCATACAATCCAATGGATCATCATTCACCGGTGAAAATAATATATATTATCATCTTTCATTGTATTGGATGGTGAGCGATATTTATCTTAACGTAAAATATAATAGACTAAGGATCAGGAGTAGATTAAAGACACAAACATAACTAAAAACCTTAACTTTATTTGAATTACAATTTATACACAATCAAACAAAAAAATAACCAAAACGGAACAAACCAACTTCACACAAACATACAACAAACAAATATACAAAAAATAGCACTAAACACTTAGAACACGAATTAACAAAAAAATAGCTCACGTAACCCGATATACACAAATACGTAAGAAGTCTGAAGGTGTTTTTCAATCGAGCGCCAGCGAGCAAATGCGATTGCCCTTTTTTTCGAATGGACTAATCTCGCTGTTGGCCTCTGAAGCCGCTGCAGCTTAACCGAACTTTTGTCGAGCGTAGAAGGCGCTCAGCCCTGTAAGTTTTTGATGAGGCAACTAGCCCAAAGGCACCAATTAGGTACGAAACTCAGCTTGGGCTGTTGCCAGGATGGGGATAGCAGAGAAACGCTACGTGCTTGTAAGTACCTCTTATAGGCGGCGACTGAAGGGACTCGTCGACCTCGCCGGCGAGGTCGGTGTATATGTGAAGTGTTTGCTCTGTCTGATGTAGATGGCTCTTCCGCATTAGCGGAGGTGATTTCGTCATCCGGGTCTCCGAGAACGTGTCTCGGACGACGGAGGGTTTTGTTCTGTTCGGACGGATAAATGCGACCTTTTTTTATAGAAGCGATGACTTCTATTCCTTATCGCTGCAGGATTCGGCTAATAATAGCATCTTAACCGTTTGTGACTCGCTTCAAGGGCATATACGAGTAGTAGCATAAACTTCAAGTATCAATTACTTAAACAATCAACGTAATCGGCTAAGTTACTCGGTCGGTTAACCAAATATATGTCGTAACTTCAAAGATAAGCTGCAGTTGACAGATTCTAAATGTTCCAGCCAATGTCCTAACCACAAGGTGACTGGCTCGGAGAACCATTCACTCGAATTAATTGGTGGAGGTCCAAATAACTTAGATTCTGATGAATATTGTATGAGGTGAAATGCAAAGCGAATCTCGGCTTTTATTAAAATCAGATACGTACTGAGTTTGACGTCTGCCGTTGAGTGAGTAAGGCAATGGTGCTTCAGAGAAAGTTAATTAAAATAAAAAATACTTTTATAATGTTATATAATTTTCAAATGAAGTCTTGGGGCTTGTGATAGTGATGACGATTAAAGTAGTAAAATATCAGAACGGCCAATCAACTTTAAATGATTTTGATATTATCATAATTGAATATTGTGTGCGGTCTAGCTACTACTGTAGGAAATACTGTTAATGTTTAATTCTCTACCCCACTCTATCCGCGCTAGCACTAAGCACGTTTAAGCTCGTAGAGTGGAAGAGTACCTGTCCTTGTAAACTTTTAGGTTATTATGTATATTGTATAATGTTTATCTTTAATGTATATATAGTATATAGGTATTATTTTTAATATGTTAAAGTATTGTATTTATTATGGTATATATTATATATAACTATAGGTATTTATTAGTATTTTACTCCAATGTCCTTTTATGTGCACGCACCCACCACTATAATCAACTTATCTATCTTCTATAACTTATCTAACATCTCTATCTTCTACGGTTTTCTGGAAGAAAACTCATAGTAGAGTTAAGCTTGCCTTTGTACACACGACTACACATCTATCATTGAAATTTTCAAGCTAAAAATTTCAAATATAAGCTGACCTCGCATTGTGTAGGCTTTTCGTAGAATAAGAGGTCAGCTTATACTGTAAAGTATAGCTTGATGTGTAGCCGTGTGTGCATGTCCATTTTGTAAGCTGTTTCTGTCTGTAATTTATAAATAAATATAATAAATATTGCTGGACATTTCACACAGCGTAATCTAGCCCCAAACTAAGCAGAGTTTGTATTATGAGAACCAGATAACTGATAGAATACATTAATACTTTTTTTTGTAAATACATACTTATAATATATAGGAAAACATCCAGACTCGGAACAAATATCTGTAGATCATGCAAACATTTATTCCGCGGCGGGAATCGAACCCGCTACCTCCTGTGTCTCAGCCGACTATTTGCTCACTGCGCCACGGAGGTCGTCGATTGTCTCAAATCTATTTGTGTACTATAAAAAATAAAGAAGTTAAATGAAATATTACAGTTGTACTAATAAGAGGACAGAAACTATTAAACAAGGAATTTCGTTGTGGTTTGTAAGGGCTATGTTCATTCAAGCATCATGATTTATCATCTTCTTGATAACCCTCTCAAAAGTCAGCCACAATTTAGTAGCCTAAAGTAAGTCCGCAGTCCGTACCGTGAATGCTCTAAGTGGGTCAAATCTCAGCCGAATTTATAGCCTACCCTGGTGATAACGGTCCATAATTACATTATCATTTATTAACCTTCGAATGGTCAGGTGGATGGAGTGATAATGCTGTTTCCCTTTTTAGAGCCGACCCAAATGCTGTGCGTATTTTAGAATGTTATTGCACCTCACGTTTTTCAAAATAACAGTATTGTTACGAGCTGAGAGTTCGGGATAAAATAATTAAAATGAATCTAACCAAAATAACACTTTTATTCAACACTAAAACGATAAATACACGATCTTAATCACAAAGATTCACAACACACTAAATCATACCACTGTTACACAATAAACCACTAAAAGTCACCGAAATGATCGCACGTATCGCCAAATTAAGACTGCCTCCTTGAGCGTCTCTACGCACTATTTATACCGCGCATTATTTCCAGAACCTTCCCGATGTTTCTACTAGTTACTAGAAAAGTGTAGGTATTTCGACTAACTACTATTTCTTAATTTGTGCAACCGTACGTATAGACGTGGTATGTAGGTATATTCCATACCAAGTATTACCTATTCTGTGACACAGTAGGTATAACTTCGAGAAGCTGACTATTACTTTACTATTACTTATTCTGTAACAGCCTCGGCGCAACAGTATTATTTGTTCATTATTATAAATACGGGATTTATCACGTACCGTTTTATCAGTGTTTCGATCGACAATGCGAGGCGAGACGTTATTCGGAGCGGATCGCATTCATCTTTGCCAGGTTCAAGAATTGAACCGAAACATTGTCAGCCGAAACACCGATAAAACGGTACGTGATAAATCCCGTATTGATAATAATACGAGTTGGAGCAATTTTAATCCCAAGCTTCTCTATCATCTAAATAATCTGATATTTTTTTCTGTTATGAACCTGTGATTCTCTCATAAGCTACGTCTAGCCTCAGTGTCGGCCTCGTCTCAACCGTAGCTATTCTCTTTTATGCAGTCAGTCTTTACGAGTTTAATTAAACCAGACATACAAAGCAAAGGCTATCTGGACTGGACTTGAGGACCACTATTAATGAACAATGTAATTCTACTAAGAAAACTGTACTTCTTTAGTGATCTATCTATACGTATATTATACTAGCTGTATATTATACCCGCAAGTGGCTTCGCACGCGTTTTTCGTCAATAAAAACATTACCCGTGCGAAGTCGGAAAAATGTAACCTTTGTCTCAATCCTGGTCATAATCTATCTATACACCAAATCTCATTGAAATCGGTTTAGTTGTTTAGTCGTGAAAACGTAACAAACAGAGAGACAGAGTTTATTTTTAATTTAGAATATAATATTTGTTTCGGCGCGGTAATGAAACTTGAACATTAAACCCGACTCCACTCCGACTCGACAAAGAAAGTAACTGGTATAAGACATAGAAGAATAAACTGACCTTCGTCTTCTTAGAACGCTGCACTTAACACGCTACGATTACCTCAATATGGACACGTTGCCGTCTCTTCAAAGGGTTTGTTCGTTGATAGGTCTTCCGGACAGATCCTGAGCCTGGTAGCGCTTCTTCTCGGCTGTTCTTGTCTTCTTGATTAATCCAGTAGCATCCTTTGATATCTATCAGTGACAGAAGCAGACGCGGCGCGGTAACGATGCGGACACAGCAAGGCGGTCGACGTAGGATTGCTAAATTTGCTTACGACACAAAGTTTTTGTATAGTTAGATTTTAGGATAAAGAAGTTTATGCAGTTTTGAAAGCGATTAAAACTCGAGCGGGCACAACACATCCACAATCGATATGGGACAGTCGCGGACTGACTTGAAGTTACGCGTAGATGCTAGTGCAAACGTTTAAAGTCACGAACGAAAAACCTGTTGGCGATCTGCTAATAGTTGCGGGTAGGAAAATAAAAAGTGTCGAGCGCAGTGGCGCGAAGAATATTTATAATTTAGATTAGTTTATAATAAGATTTATACTTATTACTTATTTAGAATTTAGAATAGAATATGGAATAATATTATAAATACGAAAGTAACTCCATCCCTCTATATATATTTTTACGTTTTCACAGTCTGTCCATTTTGGGGAAATTTTGAATATTAATAGATTATAAATTTATAACCAAGATTGAAAAATAGGCTACATTTTACTGACAAACCACAGGTGTGAAGCGTTGTAGATAAGTACTTCTATGGTAATTTTATCAATAAATATTATATGTTTTATAAATTTTAATTTAAATAAGCAAACTGGGTCGACGATATTATAAAAATCGCAGGTCGTTTGTGGGTTAGAACAGCGCAGGACAGAGGCGGATGGCGACAACGAAGAGAGGCATATGCCCAGCAGTGGGATGAAAAAGGCTGATGACGATGATGAAACCAACTTACTTTCGCGTTTATAAAATTAACATAGAAGTACAAAACTTCACTCCTGTGGTTAGTCACTAAAAAAAGTAAGTTTTATTTGTTTGTTACTCATTCACGCTTTAACTAGGCACTTACTTAACTTTTATTTGTTATAAAATTGTGCATACATGATGGTACAAAGTACAAAAAAGAACGTCGGACAAGAATTTCCCAAAAACTTTCTATAAGTGGATGAAAATGGGGTTGAAAGTCACACGAAAGTTCTATATTTTTGATAACAAATCATATAAAACGTGTGCGCTGCCGTGTCAAAAATTTAATCATTATTATAGTTTTGTGCAAGGCGAGACGCATTGCGGAGCGAATCGCGTTTACCCTGATATAGGTTGGCGAATTCAACTAAAACTTGTTTAGTAATATACTGACGATATTCAAGTGACGGTTTTTCAAAAAATTAAATAAAACTACTAGTTCTAATATCAAATTTTAAAGAAAATCGACTAAGTTTAGGTGATTAATTCGATATAAAACTTACTGCTTACTCTTGCAATCGACATCCAAAAATAAAGGCCGATTTGATATCTCTTTCGGAAATGGCTGCAGGTTTTGGGTTAGAAAGGGACAACAAGAGATATATCGAGACGTGACCAATACAGTATCTCTGGTTAGATGGCAAGCATTATGCAATAGCACAGCATGAGTTTAATAAAATGTTTATTTTTACAAGCCAAAATAAATTTCACATTTCACAAATTTATTTATTATGCTCATTAAAATAACCTCTTTCATTTTTAGGCGTATATTAACAAACACCCTCCATATAATAATAAATATGATTCTATTAATAAATCAATACATAATGCTGGACATTTAACACAACGCTATCTAGCAAAGCAAAACTAAGCAAAGCTTGTACTATGGGAACCAGATAACTGATAGAATACTTAAATATTTTTTCTTATTTTTTCTTTTTTTTAGTGTACGACGTCTGGCGAAAGTTTAATAAACTTTTAATAAAACATTCTGTGAGCGTGTTTATTAGATTTTGTGCCAACTAAGTACATCATAAAGAAAGTTAAGTCTAATGTACGTTTTCGCTAAGCCCTCTTGAAGACAAAGTTTAGTTTGGAATTTTACATATAACGCTTACTTATAGGCATGCAGTCTTGTGGTTCACTTTCGTATACTGAATTAGTGATCTCTTCCTATCTTATACCATTACTGGTGGTAGAGCTTTTTGTTGAGGATCCGTGGTTTACTCTATTGAAATCACTATGAATACACATCGTCGTATCCAACGAATAAGGAAACAGTTGCAAAACACCAACTTTACAGGAGGCGGTTTTTTCTGATTATTTCTATGAGTTTAAAACTTTTTAATGAAATTATTATTTTATTTGTTTTTAATGCGTCCTATTTACCATTCCGAGTACTTATTATTAATATGATACTGTGTTTTTTCTCACATTTGTCGCTTAGCACCTTGTTCCGTGTATTATTTTCTGGTTGGCTTGGTCCTAAGCGCCTTAGTAACCTTTTTCCACGGAGATTTTTGTTGACGACGCTAACCTAAATGCCTTGGTGACTTTGTTCGCCCGGAATATGCGGGGTGCTGATGACAATAAAATAAATATGGGCATGTGCCTAAATATTTATGTTATGTTTGGACGTGCTTCTGACTAGGTACAGCCTTAGATAAGTAGGTATAATGTAGGTATGTAAAAAAAATGTAAAAATAATACATCGGATCACCTTACATTCGTTTAAAAACAGCAAAAAACGGAACGTATCGTTCCAGTGCTGCCACTTCTCTATGGAACCAACATTATTAAGTTTACAGAATTTTTTGATTTTACTTTAAGGGTACATCTAAGTATTAGATTAAAGGGTTGGGTGAGACTCTTCATCTTCGGACCAGGCAACACTTCGCATAATTCCAGTCAAACATCACTTACAGGAGTAAGTTTGTTTGACTATTTAATTATGCTCTTGTTGCCTGGGTCGAAGATGATGAGCCTGGATTTACTCTCTAGATGTTAAAAGTCTCATGTAAAATCAAGAAACTTTATTCTCCTATAAATTGTTACATAACCCAACAAAAATACAAATTTAACATGCAACTCTAATTGGTAGATTTAAAAATAGTTAATATTATTTATAGAACCTATTCTTTTTAACTAAATTACCACAATTATTTGACCCTAATCAGTCAATATTGTTTTTCTTCTGCGGTACTTTTAAATCTTGAACCGACTTTTGTACATTCTTTGCGGTTTTGATCTGTTCTGAGAGATCCTTTCCGAACAAATATTCTTGAGGTTTGGTTTGTAATAACGATTCCTTTATATCCTTGTTGATACAGAAAAGAATCAATGACTTTCGGCCCTTGGAATTGTGATAGAAGATATCACAAAAGAGCCGAGATGCCTGGTTAACCTTTTTTTAAATTTCTTTATGATCAATATCTTTATTTATTTATGGTACTATTTATACAGCCTTGCAAGGCATAACTAACTCATTACAAGACAGTTGAAATCAGTCTCTGTCGGTTTTCAATAATCTGGCCCCTTTTCTTGGAAGATTCTGGTAATGCCGCTTTCACCTTCTGGTTCAATTTTGGTGCAACTCTTTGCAATTTTCAAAAGAAAAGTTGTTTTTGTTATTTCCTCTTTCTCCTCTTTTTTCAGGCTATTATTAATAATCTAAATCCACCTGTTTCATATTTTTAGTGCAACATTGCACCTTTCTGTTCCGTCTGAACTTCTCCTAATATTTCTAATATACTTTCATCTAGCATTGTATCATCATCAGATTTCTCATTGATTAATTCAATTTGTTCTGGAGGAAATTCTAATGAAAGCATTTCATCATCATTGTCCATCAGGTGAGAGAGAGAGAGAAAATTTTGATCAACATCAACACTTTCTGTAAGAACAGAATATTTTCAGTAGGTATTGTCATGTGAGAAGAGGATCACAACACAGTTAGTCACAAGAAAAAATACAGGTTAGCTCATGTACTGGATTGGACATGTTCGCCTCAGCAAGGATTAAAGAACTTTTGGTGCAGAATCCCACAGATTTGCCGATAAAAGTGTTTGTTTGGTCATACTCACCCCGTACGGGTGGCCCTTGACCATTGCTTGTAAAAAAGGTATAAGTTCATAGAAATACAAACGCAAGAACTTTTGGCACAAAACCCCGCAGGTTTACCATTAAAAGTCTTGATTGATCACGTTCGTCCCCGTAGGACGCCCCCAGATCGTTTGTAGTGTACCGGTAGATGCTTGGAATGGGATCCTTACCCCCAATAACACACACAAATAAGAAAATTCTCTTTATGAAAATCTATAATTATGGCGTCGTTTGTAACGATTTACCTTCATCCGAAACTGGAAGCTTTGGTATTTCGTTTTTACTAATTTCTTGATCTTTCTGAGTAGATGCTCCTTATCTACTCAGTGTGATCAGAGAAAAATATAACAATTTAATTTTTTTGTACGAAATGACGTCGCGAGTACAAAATAAACGAGTGTGCTTTAGACCACACGACTGAAGTAAAACTTCTTTTTCAAAATATTAATGATTATAATTGTTCAAGAACGAAATGAAATATATATATATATATATATCATGCACTGGCTATGAGAGGAAGAAAGAAAGAAAATAATGTGCGCGCGCACCTCTCTCTCTCTTGCTCCTACAATAATATACGAAACGTAACTCTCTCTCTATCTATCTTCACTAACTTATATCTCCCTCTCAACTTTTGTTCGCACCTTTTGTAACGCATTCACCAGCTTCCTCCCCAAGTCAAGCGTGCGTAAAGAAGTTTTACTTCAAAACCAAATGAGGTTGGTTCGAGAGAGTAGTGGCAGCACTGGGACGATACGTTCCGGGTTTTGCTGTTTTAAAACGACTGTAAGGTGATATTGAGGACAATAAATCGGACTACAGAGTAAATCCAAGCTCATCATCTTCGGACCAGGCAACAAAAGTATAATGTCGCTGCCCGCTGTCTATCTGTCTGTGAGTACGCTTAGATCTTTTTTACTTGCTACGTAACGGATTGTAATGCGATTTTCATCAATGGATAGAGTGATTCAAGGGGAAGATTTTTATATAGGTTGTATTGAAACCTGTACGAAGCCAGGGCGGGTCACCTAGTTAATAACATAGACGTACCTACAAACAGACATAGGTAGGTACCTAACATGAAAATTGGGATAAGTAGGTCCTTACATCTTACTTTCTGTCTGTAAATAAACAAATGGTGTATTTACGAATTCACAATAGGTACGCAGCACACACATGTCTGCACTCCATGGTAATCTTGTACGAATAAAGCGCCAGTTGCGTTTATCACCCGCGCTCCGGCCCACGCGCTCGATTTCGCCCGTGGAACACTGCTACCAGAGCGTTTGTAACCGTATTCGTCGGGCAAAAGTCAGCAATGTAATTGTGACCGAATTTTAAATTTTTAATATTTTATTGATTTAAATTTATTTTTGAACTTTTTTCGAACTGATCAGATATAAATGATAGTGAAGATTCCAAAAATGCAATAAAAATAAAAGGTGCCAATGGCGTCTATTTCCTTATTCGTTGGATACGACGACGTTAGCTTTTTATTTTATTTGTTACCAAATACATTTATACAAGAGTACGCCATCTTTTTTTCACACACGTTCAGAGAGCTACTGATGGAACCATAGACTACTAGTAGTAGTGACGAGAAAAACATAGAGATGCGCATTGTACATTCATTACTCTCCCTCAATGCACATCTTCATACCTAATTCATCAACTAACTTTACAAATTGGTTCCTAGGTAAAGGCTTAGTCAATATGTCTGCTATTTGACATTTAGTATTAATATACTCTACATAGAACAAACCTTCCTCTACTTTTTCTTTTACAAAGTTATACTTAATATCCATATGTTTAAGTCTCCGTTGATCAGGATTTTTAACAGTTTTTATTGTACTTTGATTGTCTTCATAAATTAATACATTTTGAAATTCAACATTCAAGTCGGACAATACTTTTACTATCCAACATGCCTCAACTACGGATTCACACAATGATACCAATTCCGCTTCTGTAGTACTTAGCGCTACTGTTCTTTGTTTTTTAGACCTCCATACAATAGTATTATTGAACAGTTTGAATACATAACCACTTGTGGATTTTCTGTCATTATCTCTGGCCCAGTCGGCATCAGCATAACCAATTAGAGGTGTTGAAATGTTACAATTACTTTTAGAATATATCAGCGAATAGTTTACAGTCTGTTTTACATATCTTAGTATTCTTTTTAAAGCTCTCCATAAGTTCTCACTTGGTTTAGATTGGAATCTACTTAAGTAACATATGGCTGTAGCTAAATCTGGCCTTGAACCTACAGTTGCATACATCAGTGACCCTATCAAAGACCTACACTGAAACTCATATGACATGTCGATATCAGAATTTTCATCATATTTATAATTCATGTCCATTGGTGTGTCATTACCTTTACAATTTTCCATGTTATATTTTATAAGGATGTTTTCTAAATATTTTGATTGATTAACATTTATCTGTTCTGAATTTACTTTAATTTGTATGCCTAAATAGTTAAGATTGTTCGACCCCATGTCTTTCATTCTAAACTTAGTGCTAAGAAAACCTTTCAATTCCTTTATCTTAGTCTCATTATGTCCCATAATTAGGAGATCATCAACATACAGCGTTATATAAATATCCCCCATACTATATAGGCAATAATCATTTTCAGATCTTTTGAACCCATATCCTGTTATAATGTTATGAAATTTTTCATACCAATACTTTGGTGATTTCTTTAATCCATATAATGACTTTGTTAATTTTAGAACATGTCCGTCTGGTATTTCTAACCCTTCAGGTGGTTTTAAGTATACATCTTCTTTTATATCTCCATATAAAAATGCCCCTTTCACATCCATTTGATGAATTTTGTATTCTCTACAAACTGCAACTGACAATAAAATTCTTAAAGTTTGTAACTTCAAAACTGGTGAGTAAATTTCTCCGACATTTTGTTTCTGTTGATAACCACGTACAACAAGTCTCGCTTTGAATATTTCTTTCTCTTCGACATGCTTCTTTGTAAAAACCCATTTAGTATCCAACAACTTTTCTTTCTCCGGTTTAGGAATAATTTTCCAAGTTTCACTTTCTTCTAATACTTTAAATTCCTCTTTTACTGCATTTTTCCAATATTGTTTATCTCTTCTTTCCTCAATTTCTTGAAAACTTGATGGTACATCCTCTAGATTCAGTGACAGTAATGCATATAAAGCTTCATCATGTTCTTCATCCCAATTTATAACATAATCATTTTGCCATTTTGGATTCTTTCTTATTCTTCTAGCTCTCCCTGTTTCTGACTCCTCTTGAACGTTATCATCATCAATATGCTCCTCTGGTATAGCTTGTTTTCCTTCTACATTGTTATATTTTCTGTCTTCAGAATTTCCTTTTTGAAATCTGCTCTCTTTTTCCGTAAAATCTATTTTTCTCTCTGTTGGTACATATACAGTATTATCTTCTTTAAGTTTTTCATCAAACACCACATTTCTTGCATTTACTACTTTCTTTTCATCCATATCGTAAAGTTTATAGCCCGATAGAGTATATCCGATCATTATCACCTTCTTTCCTGTATTATCCAGTTTCCTTCTAAGTTCCTTAGGTACGTGACTGTAGGCTACACAGCCAAATACTCTCATGTTTGACACATCTGGTTTTCTACCGGTCCATATTTTTCTGGCAGTGAGGTTTCTTCCCACTGATGGGCTTCTGTTTGTTACATACGCAGAATATAATATAGCATCTCCCCAAAATGTTTTGTCTAAGCCTGATTCTATTAAAATTGTCCTTGATTTTTCCACTAATGTTTTATTCATCCGTTCTGCTACTCCGTTCATTTCGGGACTATATGGCACTGTATAATGCATTTTTATTCCTTCATGATTCGAAAAGTTTTTGAATTCATTTGAGATGTACTCCCCTCCATTATCGCAGCGTAATGTCAGTAAATTTGTGTTGTAATATTTTGTCACATAGTAATAATAATCTTTAAATTTTTCAAATACTTCAGATTTCTCCTTGATCAAATACACAATGACAAAATGTGTAAAATCGTCAATGAAAGTGACAAAGTATTTATTACCCTCTCTATCTGTTGGTGTAATAGCACCACAAACGTCTGTATAAACAATCTCTAATGGTTTAGTAGCCCTATAGCCAGGCTTATTAAAAGGTTGTCTTGTCATTTTGCCCAGAAGACATGGTTCACATAATGTATGTTCAACTTTGCTATTTTTCAGATCGCCTAACCCGTGCACTAAATTCTTTTGTGCCAAAATGTTGATATTTTGTACACCTAAATGGCCAAAACGCCTATGCCATAAGTTTATTTTACAATCATTAATCGGTGAATAATTACAATTTGATTGACTGAGTTCCATTTCAACTGTATACAAACTCCCTTCTACATTTCCTATTAAAATCATACAGCTCTTATTGTACACTCTAACTTTACCTTTGTGAAACGATACCTCCAATCCACTGGACTCCATTTTAGATACAGACAATAAGTTTTTTCGCAATTCGGGAACATAATACACATTTTTTATAGTAGTCAATATTACTCTTTTTTCAATAAAACATTTTGCTTGTATATTACCTATACCTACAGCTTGTATCATAACACCATTTTTAGCTGCAGCAATATTTTTGGGTACCTTTAGTTTAATATAGTCTGTGAAATAGTCTCTACTGTTTACTAAATGATCAGAACACCCTGAGTCAATGCACCAAGAAATTATTTTGCTATCACAGTTATTCACATCACTATTTTCACTTACACATGGATATGCAACATCGCTTACTTGATTCTCTGCTCCAAAAGCCTGTTGATCTCTCCAATCTGTAAAACCTCGTCCTTGACCTGCATTGTAGTTTTTTTCTGAATTAAAAACTGGTCCCCGTCCTGAATTGTAACCTTGTCCTCTCCCTGAATTATTAATTTGTCCTCTTCCTACATTGTAGCCTTGTCCTCGTCCTGTATTATACCCACGACCATGTCCATGATGATTGATGTTCCTGTTTTGCTCATAAGAATTGTGCCCCTGGTAGTGGCCTCGCCCCTGAGTACGGCTCTGTGCTTGTTTGCACTGATATTTTTTATGTCCTGCTTTACCACAGTTAAAACATAAAAATGAGTTGCTATATGTCTGATTAGTTACTTGATTATGTTTCTTTTTCTTCTCTTCTTCTCCGAGCAATCTATTTTTTACAAAATCCACTTTGAGTTCTGACATAGTTTCAAGTGCGGTTATGATCCCTTCATATGACTCTGGCATTGACAATAATATGTAATTTATTTTCTCTTCTTCACTTAGTTCTGTTTCAGCTTCTTGTAATTCGGAGAACATCTGCTCCATCTTGACAAAATGTTGTGACAATGATTCAATCTCGACATATTTTGACTCTGACAATTTTCTTCTAATAAACAATTTGCTTCTTGTGCCCTTCTTTTGAAAGTTTTGTTTTAGGCTTTCAAACATTAAATACGCAGTTCCCTTTTTAATATATTCAATATGGCTGTCTGCCACGCCGGCTATTAAAATGGCCTGTGCCTTTGCCTCACTCTGGGCATTCTCCGCTTTGATGGAATACTCGTTGTTTTCGACCGCGGCCTAGACTCCATTTTCTTTTAGTATACTTTTAATCCTAAATGACCATGTACTGAAATTGGCGCCAGCGAACGGCGTCACCGGCAACCGAAAATCTTTCGAGGACGTCGACATTTTTCTACACTAGCCAGCGGAACCACGCTCTGCTACCACTGTTGAGGATCCGTGGTTTACTCGATTGAAATCACTATGAATACACATTAGCTTTTTATTTTATTTGTTACCAAATACATTTATACAAGAGTGCGCCATCTTTTTTTCACACACGTTCAGAGAGCTACTGATGGAACCATAGACTACTAGTAGTAGTGACGAGAAAAACATAGAGATGCGCATTGTACATTCATTACTTTTGTGAACGGGCTCGAGGAAGTGGGCACCACCGCCTTACCTTTATCTGCCGCCAAATAGCAGTACTTGTGCTGCTGTGTTCCAGTTAGATGGTAATGGTATGTTCCTGTAATTACTGGCACATACGCATAACAGCTAAGTTCTATAGTATGGCAACGTATCCACATAGAGATCAAGACAACATAATAGCTTGTTTTGAATTATATGTGGATATCCATGGGCTGCAGTAGCCACTTAACATCTGGTGGACTGCATGCTCGTTTGCCATTTATGTAGTTTAAAAAATACCAAAAACGAATACTATTGGTATTTGTTTATTATCGTAATTAATATTCTATTTCGAACGAATACCACTCATTAACGAATCCCAAAACAAGTTATGTGGCATGAGGTACAGTCAGTAATAAAAATGCTTTGAAATGTGATTTTATGTTGTATTTATTTAATCAAAATCAGTCTTATCAAATTAAAGTGTAGTAGGAAAACGTTTCGTCTATTATTATAATAACATAGACAATCAGACATACGTAATTACACAAGTACCTACATACCTAAAAATAAAGCTTTTACATAAAATCACGATGATTCATTTTTATAGTCTTCAAAATTCAACAATAATATCAAAAACAATCAACGATTAGTATTATTATTAAGAACTTATTTACTAAAAATTATATAATAACACAAAAAATCAACTTTTATTGCATCTACAACAGCAAAAACTTTAGATAACGTATGAAAAAATAGAAAAACAATTTTAAAATATCAGACAATCAACTTTTAGACGTCTTTTCATCATCAGAGGCCTATTGACATACCAAATTATTTAAAATATCTCTGATTTCAGAACCATGATTGTTTCAAAAGTTAATTTCTCTAATGATTCATATATTATTAATCGTTATATGAATCATCTTAGTTACGTTTTTTCTATTAACAATGAGTGGTATTGAAATAAAGCTCAAACGCTATACAACAAATCACGATATTATTATCGTGAATTTGTGTTTTATTTCTTTCCAATAATGTATTACCTATTTTATTATTGGGTATACCTACTTACTAGCACCAAACTAGTCCACAGAATTATATAATACTAATTTAAAATAAAAAATACAGGAACAAAGGAAAAGTACAATATATAACGGTACAATAGGCGGTCTTATCGCTATAAGTGATCTCTTCCAGACAATCTTTGGAAGGACAGAATAAACGAAAATCAAAAGACGGTGGTGTACGAGTACGATTGTAACACACAAAATATTACAAGCTTTTTATTAACTTGCAATGTATGTATGATTGTCCGGGTGGAATCTTGCAACTGAATTTTAAACCCGTTCCCTCAACCGATTGAGCTGAAATTTGGAATACGTAACTTCGGTGACGATTCAATAATATTTTACCATGGAGGTGGTCTCATGATGGAGACGGATGCTATACAACGGAACTTCTGAATGGATTATAGTAGGCTACTAGTGTTTTGGGCTCATTTGAATCTGCTTGCGGTTCCGAGTATGAATTTTGTAAAAGCTTGTTTTAAAAAAAAACCTTATTTTGAATACAGTAGCTCGCCCGAAAATTGTTTGACGTTATATTGTATTAATATAATAATATCCATATTATTTACCTTGCACCTGCTGTTATTACATTTAAAAAAATCATAACATTTAAGTGGGGACAAATGCTACTAAGGAACTTTAGGGAAGTATTTTAGAAGCGCTCGTTCTCATAGGGACCAGCAAGAATAACCCTTAAACAGGCGAGTGCGTGTCGTTTCGAACGTAGTTACAAATAAATACAAATGAATGAATGTTCCGTAAACACTTTTCTCTCTAACATAACTTGCAGTAGAAAAACGTATTCAGCCGAGTTACTGAATACGAAATTATATTTTTGGCCAAGTTATTGAGCTGGTCTAAAATTGACCTGTAACCCCCCCCCTCCCCCCCCAAAGCTAGTCAAGAAACCACCGCATGAAAGCGCAAATAGAACCATCTATAAAGAGGAGTAATCGACCCGCAAATGGGTGGTTTGCTGCCCAGAGTATTTCGTATAGGCCTTAACATTTAGCTTAAGTAATATTGTATTTGTATTCATTTATTCAGACAAAGGTTACGTACCAATAGTTTTAAAGCTATTGCCCAAGTGCGAGTCAGCTTAGATTGATTATATTTTGCATTCTATTATAAATAAACATTAAAAAAAATTCAGACTGAGATTCGTCAGATTTCGCCAGATGTATCTTCTATGGATGAGCTTGTCAGTGTGTGATTGTTATTAAAATATAAGATAAATACGCATGTATTTGAGTCCCACAGTATGTAAGTATGTAAGTTTACATATTATTAAAGACTTACAAATAATAATTTTATGTACGAAGACCGATTTTAGGACTAAAAGCCTCCACCAACTCTTTCCATTTTTCTCGATCCCTAGCGATTCTGCTCTATGTTTTGCCTGTTATTTTGATTATGTCATCGTTCCATCATGTAGCAGGCCTTCCGTTTCTCTTTTATTACCCAACTACGGTAACGCCAAAAGAAAGTGTTATGTTTTTAGCAGCCTTTGGAAGTATGTTCCACCGTAGCACCTAACCTACTGATCCGATTTTGATGAATGAGGTGTCAATCGATTCGTTATTATGGTCCGGGTGATATAAGCTACCGTTGACGTAGGTATTACGTAACTTATGTAGCTTGTTTGTTACATTTGATATTTGGGTTACCAATTTGATATTATTTTCGACCACCTCTCGTTATCGATTCTGCGGTGTGTTAGATACTGCACTGGTGGTCTTGGCAAAATGATTATTATACTAGTGGTTCGCCCCGAACTGAGATCTCGCGAGTCTCCCAAAACACAAAAAGAAAATATTCTTAGGGCGACTCGCGCAATGATGCCTAAACGTATTTACTGGCTAAATATGATATAAGAAGTTGTCAAATCATACAAATACGTAAAATTTAAACATGTTTAGTCGCTAAATACGTTTAGGGATCGTTGTGCAAGCCGGCCTTATCTTTGACCAATAAAATATTGCTACGAAATGCGGTACCAATTAACTTGATCTACAGTTTCATTCAAATTACAGGTAACGGGAGTTCATGTATTGTGGTTTTTTTGGGGAACAAATTGCAGTTATTTTGGATTTAAGACTTTTACCTATATTTGTGTTACTTAAGCTATACGCATACCAAATTACAGCACTGTGGGGTTACTGGTGTACCCTGTGAATTTTGTAAAAGTTCAGTTTTTATTATGGCTAATAACTCTAAAACTATATAAAAATTACTAAAAATAGAAACAGTGTCTAAATGTACTAATAAAGACCATTAATTTAACGTCTCATTTGACCTAATAGTCGTATTTTCATTTGTTTTTACACCTCTTGAACCCTAATATCACAGTAACCCCCCAACAATTTTAGCTCATTTAGTCATACCTAAATTGTGCCATCACTAGCTAACTATGTATCAAATTTCACGATGATCAACGCTTCGAAAGTTATCCTCGGACAAACAAACATACATACATACAAATGTACATACAATGCCGATTTGCCCAAGTTTATTTAGAGACCTCGCTTCGCTCGATCGCTTCGCTCGATCGCTTCGCTCGATCGCTTCGTGGTTTGTTCGCAGCCTGATTATGTTCTGGTTTGGTGGGTGGTATTTAAGTTATCCTTGTAATAAAAAATCTAATAGAACTATGATAAAACTAGACAAGTAACTAGACAAGTAACTAGACAAGTAACTAGACAAGTAACTAGACAAGTAACTAGACAAGTAACTAGACAAGTAACTAAACAAATAACTAACATAGCTCAGATGATTAGCAAACTGAAGGGGCCAGTGGGCAGTTACAGAACTCGAAGAACTGACGGACGTTGGGCAGATAGGTTCTCGAATGGAGACCATGCACTAAAAAGCGCAGTGTAGTATGGCCGCCTACTAGATGGAAAGACGACGTGGTAAAGGTTTCTGGGAGCCGTTAAGTGCAGGCTGCACTAAATTGATCGCTCTGGAAATCTATAGGAAGATCGCAATGTTCAGCAGTGGACGCCATGGCTGATTTAACAATGATGATGAGATAAAACTAAACACTAAGCCATTAAAAGCTTGGTTACTCAGTCACATTTGTAAGCTTAAGCCCTGGTCAGCACAAAAGCTCTGAAAGGAGAGAGCGACCACATAAAAGCACTATCTAATCGAGAGTAATCGCTCGCAAATGAGTGGTTTGCTCCCCGTCGCGTCGTGTGGAGCTGTTTACTTACCGTTGAGCTTTGGAACCTGCTCGCAGTGTAACGTGAATTTTGTAACTAGTTTCAGTTGGCCTTTTCGGTGGAACCGTCGCTATATGCAGTATCCTAACCACTGACACTACACTGGAATCACTTGCATGGCGATTATAGTATTTTCATCCAAGAATAGACAAAACTTGACGCGTTGGTTTCCGTTGAAGCTGATGATGATCACATTTTTATTTTCAGTCTACACCGCCGTCATGTGATTAAGTGATTATGCATTATTCTATCCTCCCAAAAGTTGTCTGGAAGAGATCGCTTTAGGCGATAACACCCCTTTTTTGCGTTGGGGGTTAAATATTAAGATGATAAATAGAAAAATACAAATGTATTATTTAATTAACTTAGCCAATTGACGACCTTCGTGGTGCAGTTGGCGAATAGCCGGATGAGACGCAGGAGGTAGAGGGTTCGATTCCCGCCGTGGAACAAATGTTTGCATGATATTTGTTCCAGGTCTGGTTGTTTCTCTATATATTACAAGTATGTATTTACAAAATAAAATGTATATGAGTAATCTATCAGTTATCTGGTTCCCATAGTACAAGCTCTGCTTAGTTTGGGGCTAGATATAGCTGTGTGAAATGTCCAATAATATTAATTTATTATTTATTTATTTAATACGTTAATCCTATGCTGGGACACCACGCTCTTCAATATCAATATACCTAAGTGATTAAGTTATGTTATAATAACTAGTGGTTCGCCAAGAACTGAGATCTCGCAAGTCTCCCATAAAAACAAAAATATGTTCGTCGTAATCTCTGACTAGCAAAATAGTGGCACGAAATAATTAACCAATTAACTTTGCCTACACTTTCATGCAAATAACAGGTAACGGAAGTCCATGTCATTTGGTTAGTCTTGTTTGGGGTACAAATTGCAGTTATTCTGGATTTCAGACTATTGCATAAAATCTGTATCACTTAAGCTACACGCATACCAAATTACAGCACTGTGGAGTCACTGGTGTACCGTGTGAATTTCGTCTAAGTTCAGTTTTATGGCTATAACTAAAAAACCTACCCCCCCCCCCCACAGTTTTACTTAATTTAGTCACACAAAAATTGTTCCATCACTATGATCACCTATGTATCAAACTTTACGATGATCGGATCAATGCTTCCAAAGTTATCTTCGGACAATCAAACATGCATACATACAACTTCACCTATAGTGAAGGTACTGATAGTAAGTATACTTGCTTCCATTATGACTAGCCTTTTGATCCGCCTTGTATTGTGGTAGGTTCTATCTCGTTTAAGATAATTGTTATTGTGCCTGGAATTTGCCGGCCAACTTGTATTGCCCGTGTACCATAGTGTATTTCACACGGGTGATTGGGTTGCTCTATTCCGGGTAATTTTGATGTCTCGACCACCCAGCAATATACGAACAAAAAATAGTACCTATATAAATATATTGAAAATATATATATATACATATATTGAAAAAACATGGTTTAGATGCCAAAATCTCAAACACAATATCAAAATTTGTCTAAAACAATCTCACTTCGTCAGATAAACAAAGACATACGATGTTTTTTTTAATTTCAAGTTCCTCGGAAAATAATGATAACACGGCAATTGGCATTGATAATTCAGTGTCCTTTGTTAATCAGCGTATGACAGACCATCGCCATCTGTTAGCCTATAATGTATAACAATATATATATATATTGTTATACATTATAGGCTTGCGTTTGACCACGATCTCGCCTGATGGTAAGCGATGATGCAGTCTACGATGATACACGCTTGCTTAGAAGTAACTAAAGATAAAGATACCCAGGTTGTAGCCATCTGGAAACACAGACTCTGGCAAGGCGTTCCACTCTTTGGCGGTGCGCATAAGAAAGGTCGAACAGAACCGCTTTGTGCGAATGGGAGGTATTTCTACCAAATAGCGTATATATAGATATATCTCTCCATATCTACAGATAGTTCCATCTATTATGCTAGATGGAACTTATTTTTTTATCGAAAATTAAAAGCCCTCTGGTGCAGCCGTTTGCGGATCGTACGACTTCGAATTGGCTTTTACAGCACATAAGATAACTCCTGGAAAATCGGGATGACAAAATAAGGATTAAGGATGCGCTCACTAACCTTGAGATCCTTTGAAGCCGCCTAGTATGTTCGTTTGCGTAGTTCAAGTCAAGATTTTGACCTTCTCGCGGTGCGGTGCGATTGCATCTGCTTGTTTTTACAGCTAGCGACACGGCGCGTAAGTAGGAATGGATTGAATATGGGTCAAGGAAAGAGTTACCTTATATGGTCGAAAGATGGCGTTACCACCCTCGTTGATTGTTTTTAAATTCCGCAAGTAAAACTACATGACATTGTAAAGGAAGAGGGGAAGGCCTATTCCCAGCAGTGGGACAGTATATAATGTGCCTATGATGGTTAAAAAATAGTACTATAACGACGTCATTATTATTTAATGCATTTATCTCTATCAATATGTTTCGAATGTTAACTTTTACTTTTAATTGTCATTATTTTTAATAAATGCTTATCTCATATTATTATTATGTTAATTTTTTCGCAAATGGTACGAAAAGTAGAGTATTTTCCTCGGTGATAAAGCTGTCTTAGTCTTGGGTGAACTTAAATCCCTCGCTACACTCAGGACTCGTCTTAAATCCCTCGCTTCGCTCGTGATTTAAGTTTTTAACACCCTCGCTACGCTCGAGAGTAAACCTCGAGTCCTTGTTACGCTCGCGATTTAAATCGTCGCCCGCGACAGAAGACTCTGCTTTATCCCCTTGGTTAATAATCTGCTATTCTTTATTACAAAACAAGCATTTATTGCACGAATTTTATTTTAAACAGAATAGTTGCTCGTACGTATATATCATCGCAGCAAGCAAGCCGATATTGTAAATTCCACATTTTGTTTCCAATTTATTCGTGGTTTTATATACATTTCTATCTTTTAACTTAAACAAATACTTTTTCGTCACTCATGCTCTGAGTTCATTGGAAATAGAAATTGAAACTTTCCCTGAGGGAACTATGTTCTAATCACGCCCACTATTTATAAAATATTCCAACATATGTGCACGGGTTATTAAAATACAAACGTATTTTGTATTCGTTATTCAATTTATTAATAAAACTGTAATTTGTAATTGGTTTTTCAAATACCTGACGCTGAGGTATTTTGTAGTTAGTATTTCAAATACTTGTGGTTCAAAATACATCTGAACATAAATACATTTAGCGATCTTATTAATGGTGCGTTCTATAAGAAATAGCGCTCGATAGTTTTCGTAACTATTCCTAAGCAAAATGGCGTCCGATAAATATGCCAATCTTTAAAGTTGGCAACAGACCTGTACTGTATGTCAAATTGTTAAATGCCTAACACCTGACTGTATTTTGTAATTTGTATTTTAATTAACGCAAAGAATGTATTTTGCCCACCTCTGCCTATGTGTTGAATTCTTCATTACGGCCATTGAAACTTATCCTGAGTGAACTAATATATGTATGTTCCACTTACGACCACTATTCATAAAAATATTCCAACATAATTCTTCAAAAGAGCCACACCTCATGACGTCTGCAAAATGTGCTGGCCATTAATGAAGCAACAGAATGTCAGCATTCACCTGGCGACTATAAATCGCTGACCGCGGCCACAGCTGACTATAAACAGAAAGCTTTATTATAACAAAGGGATTGGACCTTCATTATTATTATTAATATAGTCATTAATTTTAATTTATATAATCAATAAAATTAAATATAATCAAAACAAAGAAAATACTTTAATGTACATCATAAAATAGAACAATAAAAAGTAAAACAATCTGAATCTAAGTGACTCTACCAGACAACTTTTGGATGGAATTGACTTAGCGTATTTTACCTTGGGACGTGAATAGTATACCTGCTACATACATATATAATACATACTTATTGATAGAGCAAAGCGAGATCTCAAAATCAACTTGGGTACATCGGCGTTGTATGTATGTGGTATTATCTACTCAAGTGGTACGTTTAATAAAAGGTATTTGTTAGTATATTTCCATTCAGTTTTTATTTTTAGTTTAAACCTTGTAGTTTTTAAGATATTAGCCTTATTAAAAACTGAATTTTGTCAAAGGGTACACCAGTGCCCCACAGTGCTGAAATTTGGTATGCGTTTAGCTTTAGTGACACAAATATAGGCAAAAGTTTGAAATCCAGAATAGCTGCAATCACTACCCCAAGAAAGTATAAGCAAAGGACATGA
Source organism: Philereme vetulata (assembly GCA_918857605.2). Taxonomy (NCBI): domain Eukaryota; kingdom Metazoa; phylum Arthropoda; class Insecta; order Lepidoptera; family Geometridae; genus Philereme; species Philereme vetulata. The sequence continues at coordinate 7,919,115 of OU975459.1, read as the reverse complement.
ACTCCCATTACCTGTAATTTTAATGAAACAGTAGGTCAAGTAATATATGATATCGATCGTATTCCAATTGCCAACTTTAAAATAGGTTCCTTCTTCTGTAGGTCTACTCGTAAAGGTGGATCATGTATTTTGGTACGTAACTATCACTATGACTTCGAGAATGTAAAAATTATCTGTGACTTGTCTGTTCCAAAGGTCATTGAATGTTCAGCTATAAAATTGCCGCAACATAAATTAATTATTATATGTATTTACCGCCCCCCCTCGAGATAATAGGCTGAATATTGATGAGTTCTTTATCAAATTAAACGCAATGCTTTCCAAATATACCCTTTTTAAGGACCATAGAATTATAATTTGCGGAGACTTCAATATAGATATTTTGAAAGTTAATAAAATAACGACAGAATTCAAAACCCTTTTAACAAGTTACAACCTCAGACTTCAATTTAAACAAGTAACGCGACCAGATAGCAACACAGCCATAGATAATGTAGCCCACAACATTTCAGGCACTAGAGGAGAAATGGTAGATCTTGCATTGTCCGATCATTTAGGTCAGTTAATAAGAGTTCCAGTCAAAAAATCTTGTAGTATAAAACACTGGTACAAGTTAACACGTAATTACAGTGATAATCGTAAAAAAATTTAAAGAATGTATCAGTAACTTATCTTTTTTAGATATCTTAAACACAAGTTATCCTGATTTAACATTTGAATTATTTCATGACACATTTAGGTACCTTATTCTATAATTTATGTTTTCCAATAGTTAAGTTGAAAATTCCTACACAGAGAAAACCGAAGTGGATTTCGAAAGGAATCAAGCTATGTATTACAAAAAAGGGAAATTTGTTATGGAAGTACAAACTATGTCGTAATAACTCTAATAAAGAGACTTTAGTAGCATACTCAAAAAGACTAAATAAAGTAATAAGACTAACAAAAAAAGCACAGAACGAATAGTTTATAAATAGAGCACCGAATAAGGCAAAAGCTACGTGGAATATAATAAATAGATATAATAGCAACCAACCTCGTGAAAATATAAACAAATTGAATAAAAATGGTAATAATATCACTGATCCGATAGACATGGCAAATGAATTTAATAATTATTTTATTGACATTGTTAAGCAGATAGACGACAATAATGATATTCCATTTTAAATTAATTTTAATAACTCTAGTTCTATTTTTTTGACTCCTGTGACTCCACATGACATTATAAATATAATAAATTCATTAAAAACTACAAATAGTGTAGGGTTTGATGGAATTTCTACTAAAATTATTAAAGACACAGTTTTATACATATCACCTATACTGTGCCACATTATAAATAACTGTTTAGAACAAGGTATATTTCCTAATACGCTTAAACATACAATAATAAAGCCTTTACATAAAAAAAGATCACGAGACGAAGTGGATAACTACAGACCGATAGCACTAATTCCAGCATTTTCCAAGATAATAGAAAAAAGTTATTTATAAAAAGCTTTACAACTACTTAGAAAATAATAATATATTTAGTAATTACCAGTATGGATTTAGACAGGGCCGGTCTATCAATAAAGCAATTTATGATTTTTTGTATTAGATAATGATAAATAGAGATAAAAACAAGACGGTCATGGCTCTATATATGGATATGACCAAGGCGTTTGACCAAGTTAAACATAATATTGTACTGCATAAACTTGACATATATGTTATCAGAGGAACGGCAAATAAACTAATAAAGTCTTACCTTAGTAATAGAACTCAAGTGACCCAGGTTTGTAAAATATGTCCTAAAACACACATCGAAACTACATATGAATCAGTTGCAAGAATAGTACCCCATGGTGTTCCCCAAGGAAGCGTCCTAGAGCCACTCTTATTCTTAATTTATATAAATGACTTGCCACAGATAACTAATCACTCTATGACTCTATTCGCCGATGACAGTACTATTTTATTTATTAATGATAAAACACATAATTTTCAATTTGACATTAATTCTACTTTGACATCTTTTATCAATTGGCTATCGACAAATAATTTGAATATAAATTTGACTTAAACATTTCTCATGAATTTTAAACATAATAATTCAAATTTAGACATTGACATTAGCTACCTTGGCACTAAAGTTAATGAAGTAGACATAACAAAATTTTTGGGACTTACAATTAACAATAAATTAAATTTGAAAACACATATTGATAATGTGTGTACACGATTAAAACAATTTTCATATGCTCTTTTTAAGTTAAGTAAAGTATCAAATACATCCACTCTACTTACTGCCTATCATGGTTATGTATCGTCGATCTTGCGATACGGAACTATTTTCTGGGGGAACTCGACGGAAAATCTTAGAGTTTTTAGGGCACAAAATAGCTGCGTAAGAGCAATGTGTGGGCTACGTAGACGAGATACTTGTAAGGATCATTTTATCCAATTTAAAATACTTACACTTCCAGCAATTTACATTCATGAAGTCTCAATTTTTGTAAAAAGTAACCTCGAACTATTTGAAGGGTTTGCAGTTGGAAGCCGCTTAGAAGGTAATCTACAAAACGTACCATGTAAAACGTAATGGCTACGCAGCAGTGTGTTCTGTATGGCTCCTATTATTTACAACAAAATTCCAAAGTCTGTTCGCTTGCTCTCTAATAATGAATTCAAGAGTAGGTTGAATGATATTCTAGTTGGAAAAGCATACTACACTGTAAAAGAATTTCTTGATGACCATAATATTATTTAACATTAATTTATATAAATTTATTATTATTGCAATTACTTTTAATTCATTGACATATCCATTTTGACATAATAAATATTATTATCTATTATTCTAATTATTATTATTCTTAAATATGCAAATCTTTTGACACTTCTTCATCAACTTTTAATAACTGTTTGCTGTAGTTATTTCATGTGATTCTAAACTGTATTAATCTTATTAAGAATTGTGTATTATTATGATAAATATTGTGTAATTGTTATGTAGATGTTTGTACGCTTAAATAGCAGAACCTAGAATAGTTCTTTAATATAAGTTCCACCATCAATTATGTACCTAGGTTCACGAACAATAAAGAATTATGAATTATGAATTAGTAATTTGGTTGAATTTCGTGGTACTGTTTTGATAGTCAAATATTACGAATCATATTTCTTTTTTTTATGGGAGACTCACGAGATCTCAGTTCGGGGCGAACCACTAGTACGTATATACATTTATAAATATAATTATAGTAACATTTATCATTAGTCTTTCTGAATATACAAAAAAAAATAGTTACTTAACTTCACAAAGAAAATGAAACAAATGAATCATCTAAAAATACGAACGATATATAGATAGTTCTACTGCAAACTGCCCCTAAGACACTGGCTGCATTGCCCCGTTGATGTGAAATTCTTAGGTGTTGACCTCGATAGCCTTCCCGAGCTCTCGGTTCACAAATCGCACGTTTTAGTGATCTAGTCACAAACTTCTAATATTTTTAATGCAAAAAGTGAGTCCGCAGTTCACAATTTTGGGTTAAATTCGGAATAATCCAGTGATCCTATAAATTCTTTGCTTACTGAGATCCTGGACACAGTTTACCCCATAGACCAGGGTCGTAAAGAAGTTTCCGTACTGTTCGTGTGCTCTGTGACACGCCCGAGTAAATCGCCGCTCCCATTGTGCTAATGTTCCTGGTTCATTCGGCCAGGAACAGATTTACAGCGCAGAGAGTGCATTTTCAATAGAATCCTGGTACAATAAAACCGAAAGTTACTCTTGCCAAGTTTTCTGTGAGGTTTCTGCTTTTTTTGCGAAACTGAAAACTTGTCATATTCTAATGCAAAATTGAGACTTAAATAAGATTTGTGTTAAGTTTATATTTTATTCTATTTTGTTATTTTTTCGTAGCACTCTGCTAAATCAGCTATGGTAAAAATATAAGTACGCTTTTTAGGGTTCCGTACCCAAAGGGTAAAACGGCACCCTATTACTAAGGCTCCGCTGTCTCTCTGTCTGCCGTCTGTCACCAGGCTGTATCTCATGAACCGTGATAGTTAGATAGTTGAAAATTTCGCAGATTTTTTTTATACTACTTATATGGCAAACGAGCATGCAGTCCACCAGATGTTAAGTGGCTACTGCAACCCATGGATATCCACATAGAATTCAAAACAAGGTATTATGTTGTCTTGATCTCTATGTGGATACGTTGCCATACTATAGGACTTGTAGGCTGTTATGCCTATGTGCCAGTAATTACAGGAACATACCATTACCATCTAACCGGAACACAGCAGCACAAGTGCTATTTGGCGGCAGATAAAGGTAAAGCGGTGGTGCCCACTTCCTCGATGTATTTCTGTTGCCGCTGTAACAAATATATATTTAAGGGGGACTCTCATACAACAAACGTGATTTTTTTGCTCGATTTAGCTCGATATTGATAACGGCAACATCTAGACGCTTGTATTGTTCACAGAATATTTAGATACATATTTACTTTAAAAATAAATAATTAAATTAAAATAAAACAAATATTTAAAGGGGGCTCCCATACAACAAACGTGATTTTTTGCCGTTTTTATAGTTAATGGTACGGAACCCTTCGTTCGCGAATCCCACTCGCACTTGGCTGGTTTTATTTGGAAATAATGAAGCTTCTTACAATGGCATGATGAATGAGTTTTATTTGTTTTATATGAGTTTAATTGATATTTAGAACTTGATATTATTGATTTTTTTTATGGTAATGTATTTGGAAAAACTCTTTGTCAACAATATTAGATATTAGCCCTACCTGTGTTTTTATTCAAGGTCATAAAACAAGGTAATAAAACACGTGGTATGTGGATACGCAACACTCGAGAGCTGACGTTGTAATGATTCGATTAAAATAATAGAAAAAAACTAAACAACACGCTTTTGTAGATAACCGAACGAAAAAGTAGAAAATAATCTATACGTATCTATATCTATGTATAATACGTATCTATTGTAATGTGCAACCTAACAGCAATATTACATCATATAAACTTACCTACTTTTGTAAACTGCACTCTAGAAGCCCCAGACACAAGCTCCAAGCTTAGTTTGGGTCTCCCTGTCAAGCTCTTTAATTTTTTTTTGTATCTGGTTTAAAAAACGTGGAAAATTATGTATTTTTTTTTGGCAAAAAACATTTTTATGTATTATATCTTTTTATCTTATATATCTATACTAATCTATACTAAATATTATAAAGAGGAAAGATTTGTATTTTTGTGTGTGTGTATGTTTGTAATGAATAAACTCAAAACTGATGTGCTGATTTCAAAAATTCTTTCACCATTGGAAAGCTACATTCACCCTGAGTGACAAAGGCTATATTTATTGCTAGAAAAGATAAGGGATCCTTACTAAAACTTAAGTAACGTAACCCAAGGTGTAAAAAAGTGCCCTAAAACGTTTTTCGTCGCATGCGCTTCGGAAACTACTGATGATAGAACAAAGTATGTTCTACAATATTAAAGAACATATCAATATCTACAAAAATAATAATATAAAGAGGACAGATTTGTTTGTTTGTTTGTTTGCATTGAATTGAATGGCTCCGAAACTACTGGACCGATTTAAAAAATTATTTCACCGTTGGGAAGCTACACTATCCCCGGGTGACATAGGCTACTTTTTACCCAACTGCGCAGAAGGAGAGGTATTTTTATTGAAAAACTACGCGTGCGAAGCTGCGGATTGGTCAGCTAGTTTTCAATAAATTTAAATTAAGAATAGTGTAATTTAAAAAAAATATTTTTGTGTAAATACGCGTGGGGTGCTTGATGTCACTTGTTATGAATATTTTATTGACAGATACTTGTAAAAAGGGGGTCATTATGAAAATATCTTAAAAAGCACTTCCCGATTTTTTACAATAAAATATATTTTTGTTAATCTAGTGTGATTAACAAAAAATATATTATTCTTAATTTAAATTTATTGAAAATTATTTTCTACATTGTAGTTCGGTTATCTACAAAAACGTGTTGTTTAGTGTTTTTTTACTAATATTTATTTTCTATATTTTGTTCGGCTACCTACAAAAGTGTTCATTTTTATTTTATTGATAGAGCGAAGCGAGATCTCTAAATAAACTTAGGCAAATCGGCGTTGTATGTATGTATGTTTGACCGAGGATAACTTTCGAAGCGTTTATTAGATCAACATGAAGTTTGGTTTAAAAGTAGTGATGGTACAATTTTGGTGTGACTAAATGAGCTAAAACTGTGGGGGTTGTTGAAATATTAGGGTTTAAGAGGGGTAAAAAGAAATAAAATGGGACTAACCGGTCAAGTAGCACATTTAATAAAAGGTATTTATGAGTCCTTTTCGACAACATTTTTATTTTTAGTTTAAACCTTGTAGTTTTTATGTTATTAACCATAATAAAAACTGAACTTTGACAAAATTCACACACACAGGGTACACCCGTGACCCCATAGTGCGGAAATTTGGTACGAATGTAGCTTTAGTACACAATTATAGGCTAAATTTTGAAATCCAGAACAACTGCAATTTCTACTCCAAAAAAGACAAACCAATTTACATGAACTCCCGTTACCTGTAATTTAAATGACACTATACCAAGTTATTTGGTATTCATTTCAATCCACTATTTCGATAGTCAAAGATTAGGTAAAAATAAAATAATATTTTTTGTTTTTAAGTGAGTCTCGCGAGATCTCAGCTCGGGGCGAACCACTAGTTATTGAATTATGCATTGTCATCGATCGTTCAGTGTTCAAAATTTCTATTTAATTCGACGCTTTGAAGTGGTTGAAAATCAAGTTCAAATATTCCGTTACATACGTATATACATACAAGGTAAGAAAATCGTGATAAAAAGCCAGAGTGCGCCCCGACACACCACATCATTGTGAACAGTAGGCGACACGACACAGAGCACCCCAACATGCCCCAACACTGCAATATGAACCCGCCTTTAGAATGCAGTTTTTATGTGCTTATTTTAAAATCAAGCCCCACAAATATCCATTCAAATATTCATTCAGCGGACAGGTGCCTCGGCTGCTGAATGTGCCAAGAATGTGCCAATACGGCGCGCCGTTTGTCGCTGCAATATGCCTTTTTACCCACGACTGAACGGAGAAGTATGCGTTTAGGGTTTAGGGATTGTTTGTTTGTTTCCATTGTATTCCAAAACGATTTTATATATTTAAATACGGTTTTCTATAAAATGTTTATGCTTCAGTGGCGATGGTTCTTAGATAGGTGTTATGGTTTTAAATCAGCAAAGGGCGTTGTAATAAAGTTTTTACAAGTTTTTACGTATAGGTGGTTTTAAATATTAATTACTGATTGAAACGGGTATTTATAGCGTATATATCTTTTATATTAGGGTTCCGTACCCAAAAGATAAAACGGCACCCTACTACTAAGGCTCCGCTGTCTGTCTGTATGTCTGTCACTAGTCTGTATCTCATGAACCGTGATAATTAGACAATTGAAATTGTCACAGATGATGTATTTATGTTGCTTTTATAACATTAAATATGAAAACCAGAATAAAATAAATATTTAAGGGCGGCTCCCATACAATAAACGTGATTTTTTTGCCGTTTTTATAGATAATGGTACGGGACCCTTCGTGCGCGAGTCCGACTCGCACTTGGTCGGTTTTTTTGTAATCCCTACGTTTCGGCTGTGTTACAACTGCCGTGGTCACTGGTGGATAACGTCAGGATAACAAATAAAAAGGCAAAATACGCGATAAATACCCGTTTCAATCAGATAGTTTTAATAAATATTCCAGCTGCCTTATTTTTATCCCCTACGCAATAATATGGGTGTTATCAGGTTGAAGTCTATGTCTGCTTTTTTCTGTTTCGTTCTGTGGCATCGTACTTCGTAATTACGGATGGACTGATCCGGGCGTGGTTGGTTTTTTTTTAGAAAGCTAAGTTATGTGAGTGAGTATGTCAGTTTTTAACTCCTGAAGCAAAAATAGGAGGTCGTAGGTTTTTTTTAATACTGTTATATTTTTATTATACTTATGATAGCTTTGTTGACCTTTAAACATGACCGGTCAAGTACGAGTTGGACTTGCATACTCAGGGTTCCGAACCTATATATGTTTTCATTAATTTAGCAGCGCCAGAAAATTTCCTACTACGTGTAATCACATAGCTATGTGATTCAGAAACCAAGTAGGTAAATTTTTAAGGCAGATTTCTAAAAAAACTGTATTTTATAGAGATTTTGTTTTATTTTCCGGTAAGGTTGGGGGAATGGGGTAGGCATAATATATGTTGAACAGTGGATGACATATAGCTGTCAAGATAGCAGTGATTTTCAAATTTTAATTGCGGTGATTCTAATCATCAAAATTTGATCGCGTGATTTAATAACAGTTTTAAAAAAGAATTCAGTTTAAAAAAAATATATTTCAGATTCTCTTATAAATAAAGCACTAGAGTATTTTTATTTTTAGCTTCGAACGTAGAGTATGGTAATTTCTTGGCAACGCCGCTAGGCGAATGCAGGAAAGCTGTATGCAGTGACGAAAATATATTTGATAAGAACCGCAATATCACTTTTGTAGAGTTAGGATCTTGGATCTAGTATTCTTACATAGTTATATACTATAAAAAGCTTTACTTATAGAGCGGAGATTTCAAAAAATCTAAAATACTTTTATAATTTAAATATTTTATTTAAAACACTTTAATGATATGGAAGAATAATACCCACATTATATAAGCCAGGAATGAAAATAACACATTAGTTTGGAACTGAAAATCGTTCGCGGTAAATGGTGGATTTGATTTTGACTTTACTGTTATTTTCTACACTCATGTTTTAACTTATCATTGTTTTACAAGTTTATTCAAAGTTCTCGCAGAATAATTCAGTGTGATTTCCATTTTACCAAATACGTAACTTTTCAGCACTGCGATTAAGTAAGTTGGCGTGACTCGGTTCACATAAACTAATGTCATACGCGCGCGTGGCGCACTGGATCTTTGTATAAGATTGAGTTCCATAGATATTAAAATAGAAAGACACTCATAATTTGACTGCCATTATGTTTTTTCAATATCTATTGACGCAAGCCATCAGGAGACATCAACTAACTTACCATCAACTCCGCATCTACGTCGTTTCTCACGAGCCACGCGCCACAGATACAAAATGCCGCCACCGAGCTGCGGACTGCATTTTTCGTACGTTCTATACTAGTGGTTCGCCCCGAACTGAGATCTCGCGAGTCTCTCTAAACAAAATAAAATATTTTTAGGGCGACTCGCAATGATGTCTAAACGTATTTAGTGGCTAATTAAGATTTAAGGAGTTGTCAAATCATACAAAAACGTACAATTTAAACATGTTTAGCCATAAATACGTTTAGGGATCGTTGTGCAAGCCGGCTTTAACTAATAAAATACTGCCGCAAAATAAGAAACCAAATTACTTGACCTACAGTTTCATTCAAATTACAGGTAACGGGAGTTCATGTCAGTTGGTTCCTTTTTTGGTTAATCTAGATTTCAGACTTTTGCCTATATTTGTGTCACTAAAGCTACACGCATACCAATTTGAGCACTGTGGGGTCACTGGTGTACCCTGTGAATTTTGTTAAAGTTTAGTTTTTATTATGGCTAATAACTCATAAAAAACTATAAAGAATTTACGACAAATAAAAATGGAGTCTAAATGTACTAATGAATACCTTTTATTTGACGTCCCACTTGGCCAGTTACATTTTCATTTTTTTTACCCCTCTTGAACCTTCCTACGTTTTTAGCTCATTTAATCATACCAATATTGTGCCATCACTACCTACCTATGTATTAAATTTCACGATTAGCGGATCAACGCTTTGAAATTTATCTTCGGACAAACATACATACATACAACGCCGATTTGCCCAAGTTGACTTAGAGATCTCGCTTCGCTCGATCAATGAACTTCCCACAGTTGAAGCCAGTAGTCGCTACACGCCACGAGTCGCCGCTTCTCACTGCATCTAGTCGGACAACCAAAAGTAAAGCAACAAAGTTAAAAAAATTCGCGCTTTCACTACTAAGTGGCCGCTTCCAGCTTTTTGTGTCTGTGGCACATGGATCTCGTGTGGGGCTATATACAGGCCGTCCCACGGCTGTGCCACATAGAGGGAAAGTACCTTGAATATTGTAGATGGAACATTTTACTGAAAGAAGACATTATTTTAATTTAAAAACCATTTAAAATGTATTCATAGATTTTTAAATAATTACATGGTTGAACCGGAAATAGAACCCACTACACGAGAAAAAAAAAATTAGCCTGTAGCATCATACCGATCTAAAGGCTTCATCATAAGGATTATTTTTAGGTAAATAACATAGTGTCAGAAATAAAAGGAATACCATGAATTTTAACATTTTTTATTCAAAATTAATCAATTTAATTTATCAAATCCTCAAAATGAGTCCCATGCTGTTGCACTCTTTTGATTATTTCGCTCCCTGTCGATTTTTTGTTCATGTTGTGGTGGATATTTAGAATAATACGTCTAAGTTCTGCTTGTAGCTTGTGGATACTTTCATACTGGTTCTTGTAAACTAAATTTTTACCTAACCCCATAATAAAAATCTAAGTTAGATCTGGGGATCTCGGCGGCCATCTTATTTGTCTATGTGTCCCGATCCAGGAAAGAAAGTGTTAATTGAGATAGTCTCTGGTTATATGACTGTATGAATGAAAATATTCAGTGCGCTACTCGTATAATGACAAATTCACGTGAAGTAGCCACGGTGATATATGTAGTCGCCTAACATTACATCTGGTTGCTGAGTTGATAAGAAAAGCCGAAACTCTCGAGTTTGTTTGACACCTCCGGCAAAAGTCACCCACTTTCGGTTTTGTTTTTGTTTAGCCCGGATATTGTACCTCCTCGATTCCTTTTAGTTACTCACAAAGAAAACGTTTGAAAGAATAAGCCGAGAAGACGATTTGGGACGCTTATAATGAGTTTTAACTTTTAATAGTCAAAAATCTGCTGAAATTGCTTCGAAACTTTGCCCCCATCTAGAAGTCACACTGAGTAAGCAAATGCTATTCTTTGAAATGCTTTTTATTTTGCAAACTTTTTGTAAAACTTCGCTCGCATTACTAACAACATGAATTTCTTTAACACATTCAAATTAGATTTGAGTTCAGAACATTACTACACATAGAATAATTTTTAAAAGCAAGACTTTTCTACTGATTATTTTTTTTATTTTTTAGACTCTATGTATCTATTCGTCAAAGTTTGATTTTTAGCTTAGATCATAACTCTAAAAAACGGGTTTTAAAGGTAATAACAAAACCCTTTATTTATTCACGCCATGATTGTGTCATACCACCTAACCATGTACCTAATATCATGAAAATGGAATTAACACTTCGTTATCTTCGTATAACGAAAAGTATACAAGACAAACGTACATATACGCGGAGTCCTATAAATCAAAGAAGAGAATAAAAAAATCTAGATCTTCTCAAATAAGTCTAACTTTGTTAAAAAGCTAACCGTGACATAAAGTTCATGGGTACGCTAGCCGTAGCGTATTACCTGCTCCTTAGCTAGATAGGTATTAAATACCCAGTAATTAAATACCTAATACCTAGTAGCTACCGGTCAGAGCGTTGACTGTGTTGTAGGGCGTAATGTTAAAATAGACGTTTTAAGTTCTCAACTTTATATATTTTTCAAAGACCGATTTTGTTTTATTTTTTTAATTTGATGCTATAAACTGTTAGTAGACCATGGTCTCAACAACTTTTGTTCTGGGAAAACAGTGATTTAAAGGACACCGTATATACAAATGCCGATTGGTAAAAGAAGATTTGGAAAACATTCCTACATACTTATTATACAAACGCATTTTTGTCCAAGTTGATTTCGAGAATGGAAAGATCAGCGTAGGACGGTTCCCCACTAGGTTGAAAGACGCCTGATAAAGGTTGCTGGGAGCTGCTGGGTGCTGGCTGCACAAGATCCGTCGCTCGGTAAATAAATCGGGGAGGCCAATGATCAGCAATGGACGTCCTATGGCTTATATGATGATGTTGATGACCTAAAGTGGCCACCTATAAAGCTTAGCATCGACAGATAAATTACATAGACGAAAACAAGAGACATCTGCGCTCGCATAGTGATGAAAGACGAACAATTCAAAATCGTGTCGACCATTGGTTAGATCAACTTGAATTTATTGGGTCTCGATATAGGATCGAGTAAACTCAGGTAGAGTTGTTGCAATCATAGGATGTGCCGTACATAAATCTACATGTAATTGTCATTTTGGGACACTTTACAGTAGATTTTCATTCACTGCTAGCTACTGATCACTACTTGTATCCTTCTTTGAGAAAACGTTAACAATATCTTTTGAGAGAGAATGTTGTAACTTGCAACTTGTCAAAATTACTAATCAATCAATTTAATCTGACTTAATACTTTTTAAGTCAGCTTAGTAAAGGCCTCACTTTCTTTTGAGAGAGGATATAGCGAGACCACAATGAACAGAGATGATAGGAGTTAATTAGATTTTCACGCGACGATGAGAATGCCATTGAGAGAGAATGTTGACACTTACAATTTGTCTCAAGGTCACTTTTTAATTCAGCTTAAATTAATTGATTTACAAAGACCTCAGTTTCTTTTAAGAGACAATAGAGTGAGACCACAATGAATAGAGATAATGAATGAGAGATTTAGATCTTCAACTAGCAGTGGGACGATAAAGGTTAAAAATATTTTGGCAAACGACATGTTGATAGGTGTCCGCCAAGGAAACGGGGATATCTCCTTTCAAGCGACCTTTGGCTCGGGGTTCTAAGACCAACAAGTCTTGTTGAGAAGTATTACATACGTGTCATTTCACAGATTATTTCGTTTACGCGATCTAGGACAGTTCTTTCATTTGCTGTTAGATATCGCCGTCTGTGTCACATTGACATTCTCTCTATAGGTTAGATTGACGACAAAGTAGGTTTTTCTATGTAGCGAAAGATGTTACTAAAATATTATTAATTTTGTATACCTCTGATTTTGGATTCAATTTAAATCATTCGACAGTTATTTTGGAAGAATGAGTTTTATTCATAACAACTACCCACAACATTCCTGTTTATCAATCGTTCTTATATTTTCTTTTATTCATAAAAATAAAATCACTCTATCTTGTTTATGTATCTGTATTCCCAAAGCATTATTGTGACCTCGGTATCGTTTGACCGGTACTGAGTTCGGGCGCAAAACGGCCCCATATTTTATTCATGAACACCTGGTTGTTCAGATATCTGGCTTCTTCGAATGAAAATAACAAGGAACCGGTATAAAATTTACGTTCATTAAATATTCCTAGTAGTACTAGTAACTAGTACCTACATACGTATTTCTGCCACCAAGCAGCACTTCTGTATTTTGGTTTGAAGGTTATGGTTGCCGATGAAATTACAGGCACATGAAGCTTTACACCTGTACGCCTCAAGTTGATGGACGTTGAGCAGTGCATCGTAGGGCACATTTCTAATGTACGTGACCTGCGAGGCATTTCTTTGTTATAGGCGATGGTTGACATTTTACATTAGGTGGGGTCATAAGCTTGGTCCTCCAGGTAGTAAATATTAAAATAAAAGTTTGACCATTAGCTATTATCGCGTTCACATACTCGCGCTCGTCACTCGTGGAAACGCTTATCGAAATGCTCATTGAAATAAACATCGAAATAGTTGAGAGAAAAGGATTAAAGTTCCTTCACTTTCAAATTTGATGCTGAAAACCCCAGTTCATAGAACTAAATTCTATGATGATTCCTTTACCATTCAAGCAACACGTGTTTAGGGCACATTACCGGTTTCAATACGGCAAGCTCCATCATTAGCCACGTTTAAAACAAGAGTGAAAAGATTTTATCTCTCAGAATCGTCGTAGTATCGCTATAGGTATGTGTGTTTATGTATATTCTGTATTATATTGTATTTGTTGTAGGTATATTTACTCATGTATATTGTTTTATTTTATTGTAAGTGATCAGCGCTCTCCTAAAATTTAGTTTTTGTTTTGTTAACGTAGGTACACCCCCCTCTATTTTTGTAATTTTACAAAAGTCCTCTCCATCCAAAGGTTGTCTGGAAGAAATTGCTTCTAAGCGATAAGACCGCCCATTGTACCTGTTGCTTTGTGAATTTTTATTTATATGTCTGTTTCTTTTGAAGTGTACAATAAAGTATTTTCATTCATTCATTAATATCATTAATTCATTTGTGTCGCACCCTTATTAGGCTTTTGTGTTTACCTACAAAATTACCATGATTATCACACATATCACATGAAATCGAATAGGAATCGTAAACCCCGAGACAATAACTCATTCGCTACTAACTCAACAGACTTTCTTTTTCGCACGAGTCAACAAGATTATCTCTGCTCTCAGGCAGGTTTTTATTTCCATGCCGTCTAGCGTTCGAAAGCTTTGCAATTTATGAAATGGGAATGGGAAAATGGGAATCAAGCATTGATGTAGTTTGTGTTATATAAAATCAGTTCAAATCTACAGGGTTTTATAAACGGTCTACCAATTTTTGAAAACGTGTCTTCTCGTAATCCGAAAACAAATTACAATGCAAATAAAAATAAATCGTTCTATACAAACCGCTCAAATTATTGTTTTGGATTACACACAGATTAAGCCCCTTCGTACACAAGGCTACGCAAATCGTACAAATCGTAAAAGGTTGCCTGGAAGAGATCGCTTTTAGCGATAAGGCCGCCCATTGTATTGCCTTATTTATTTTAACCCAGTACTTATTTTTTTTATTATTTCTGTTTGTGTGGTAATTCAATAAAGAGTTATCTATCTATCTATCGTACTTACTCATACGCTACTCGATACTCGCGACTCGATACCTACTGATGTAGTATACAACATTAGTATCGAGTCGCGAGTATCGAGTAGCGCACGGTCCGTACACTCAAGTGACACGATTAAATGCGTTCAGAATTAAATACGTACAGAAAATATCGTGTAAAATAAAAGCTTGATAATTAAAAATTTACTATATATTAGTATTCTACTCCAATGTCATTCTCTGTGCACGTACCCACCACTATAATCAAATATCTCTATCTTCAAAGGTTTGCTGGAAGAAAACTCTTATTAGGGTTAAGCTCGCCTTTGTACATGTCCATTTTGTAAGCTATTTTTTATCTGTAAATCTATTTGTGTACAATAAAGAATAACGAATAAAGAATAAAAAAATGTCAATAAAATCTCCTTTCTAGAATATTCTTTAAAGTTGTTATTATATAAACAAGTTCTGTATAATAGTATGCTTATCCATAACCTATCCCCGATCCTTCACATTTACAATTTATCTATATCTATACTATATACTAATATTATAAAGAGGAAAGATTTGTACCTATTTTTGTATGTGTGTATGTTTGTAATGAATAGGCTCAAAAAGTACTGGGCCGATTTAAAAAATTCTTTCACCAATAGAATGCTACATTCTTCCAATTTGACATAGGCTACATTTCATTTTGAAAAAAATTAGGGATCCTTGGTAAAATTTGAACAATGTAACCGAAGGTGTAGATGTAGATAGAAAATGAGTCTTAAATTGTCTTTCATCGAATGCGCTGCCGAAACTATTAGCGATAGAACAAAATAATGTACAACAATATTGAAGAACATCATAATTTCTACAAAAAACTCCGCGGTAGCATATGTCCAACTATTGTAGTTATGTCACTACAACAACTTTTATTATTTTAAACAATAATGAAAATGCTAACCAAATTCAAACGATGCTATTTATGTGTTTATATTAATCCTAATTAATAATAATTCATAAATAATATTTTTTTAATAAATAAAAATATTTTTGAAAAAAAGTGTTTTATATCCAAATTTCCATAAATAAATAATTGTCTACCCCGTGCGAAGCCGGGACGTGCTGCCAGTAAGTTATAAGTTACTAGCTGACCAATCCGCAGCTTCACATGCGTAGTTTTTTAATAAAAACATTACCCTCATTCTCCGCAGTTGGGTAAAAAGAAGCCTGTGTCACCCGGGGATAGTGTAGCTTCCCAACAGTACATTTTTTTTAAATCAGTTTAGTAGTTTCGGAGCCTATTCAATATTTATTATTTAATATATATTTATATTTTTATTTTTGCCTATTTTTTATTTTTGTATATTTAGCTGTTCTTCTTTGTTGTTATATATATATATTTTGTGTGTATGTTAGTCTTAAGATATGGACTCTAGTTGTCTGAAATAAAATATTTTTATTTTTATTTATTTATTTTAATATAAACAAACACACAAACAAATCTTTCCTCTTCATAAAATTACGAAGTTTTTTTTAAATATTCATGTTCTTAAATATTGTAGAACATACTTTTGTTCTATCATCAGTAGTTTCCGCAGCGCATGCGACGAAAGACGTTTTAGGGCACTTTTTTACACCTTGGGTTACGTTACTTAAGTTTTAGTAAGGATCCCTAATCTTTTCTAGCAATAAATGTAGCTATTGTCACTCAAGGTGAATGTAGCTTTCCAATGGTGAAAGAATTTTTTGAAATCGGCACAGTATTTTTATTCATTACAAACATACACACAAAAATACAAATCTTTCCTCTGTATAATATTAATTTAGATTAGTAAAGATAATAATACAATTTTGTATATATTTACAGTTAGATTATACAATAAAAACACATATCTACAATATAGAATACCTACCTAATATGACACAGATTAAATGAGCTATTAAATTAAAGCTGCAGACGATCTATACTTGTCCTAATTATTATAAATATTTATTACGTTTATTCATGCCTTATAGTAATTGTATTACAATTCCAACCTATTCGTATACCTACAACTTTTAAATTATTTTCAATCATAACTTGTTATGCAAATTTATTTATGTTTTTTTTTTTTTTTTTATATATTGACTTGCGTTTGACCACGATCTCGCCTGATGGTAAGCGATGATGCAGTCTACGATGGTACACGTTTGCCTAGAAGAAACCTATTCACTCGCGACTTAAAGATACCCAGGTTGTAGCTATCTGCAAACACAGACTCTGGCAAGTCGTTTCACTCTTTGGCGGTGCGCATAATAAAGGTCGAAGAGAACCGCTTTGTGCGAATGGGAGGTATTTCTACCATATAGCGGTGGCGCACTGCAGAGCGTCTGGTTGTCCGTTGATAGAAAGGAGATGGTGGGATGTAAAACGATAACTACACTTATAAGTATATAGAACCTACAAAATAATCTATAAATACTATTTAAACTCAATTAGTAGAGCGTGTCTTTACTCAATATTATCTATTTATTTATTTTATTAGTTTACACTTATTGTTAAAAGTTACACAGTTTACACAAGATGTGATCCTAAACGAGCACAGTCAAGAGGGGACTCTTTTAACACAGGTTAATGCAACTTAAAAGAAGAGTTCCCAACCCTAGTTTTAAATGTAGGTACTCTTGTAATATACAAATGAAAGATTTTTGATTTTGAAGTATATTTCTCCACCTCACAAACTAATTTCATATTTAATCTCCGCCATCTTGGAAATCGCTGCGACATATGTAGCGACGATCGCGTCCTGCGGGTAGCGCGCGACTGGCGGGACGCGACGTGGGACGAATGTCGGCGACGCGACTTTTGTACGAACCTAAATGGATTTGTATGGTAGTCGCTTGGAGACTAAAATCGTGGAGTATCGAAGATTTGGGTAGCCTTGTGTACGAAGAGGCTTACAGTCACAGTTATGTTGGACATTTCACACAGCGCTATGCAAAGCTTGTACTATGGTAATATGTGTGGCGTGACAGAATTTTGTCAACGCTTATATCGTGCTGCGTGGATTTGTCTCGTATTCGCACGACAAAGAGTGAGACAAAACAGTAGACAAATTTTGCCGTGGCGCGCATGTTTGCCTCGAAAAAATCCTTAATTGCATATTTTAAAGTAAAACTTCTTTGCGCACGCTTGACTTGGGGAGTAATCTGGTAAGCGTTGCAAAAAGTGCGAAAATAGAAGTTGAGACGGAGATATAAGTTAGTGAAGATAGAAAGAGAGACAGTTACGTTTCGTATATTACTGTAGAGGCAAGAAAGAGAGGTGCGAGCACACATTTTCTTTATCTCTTTCTCTCATAGCCAGTTGATTTGTCGCATATCTCCTATCCCAAATTAGCCTAAATTATACAAACTGCAAATATATATACACATATATATATACATACATATAACATATACATATAACATATCATCATATCATCATCATATCAGCCGTAGGACGTCCACTGCTGGACAAAGGCCTCCCTCATTGGTCTCCAGGAACTGCAGTTGGAAGCGGCCTGCATCCAACGCCGACCTGCGGTTCTTACCAAGTCGTCTGCCCATCTTGTGGGTGGGCGTCCTACGCTGCGCTTGCCGGTCCGTGGCCTCCACTCGAGAACCTTTCGGCCCCATCGGCCATCTGTTCTGCGCGCTATATGGCCTGCCCATTGCCACTTCAACGTGCTAATCCGTCGGGCTATGTCGGTGACTTGAGTTCTCCTACGTATCTCCTCATTTCTGATTTGATCCCGTAGAGAAACCCCAAGCATAGCCCTCTCCATAGCTCGTTGAGCGACTCTGAGCTTATTCATAAGGCCAATAGTGAAGGACCACGTCTCGGTTCCATATGTCATCACTGGTCACACACACTGATTGAAGACTTTTGTCTTAAGGCACTGAGGTATATTGTATGAAAAGACGTTGCGAAGTTTCCCAAACGCTGCCCATCCGAGTTGGATTCGACGATTGGCCTCTTTCTCGAAGTTGGACCTACCTAATTAGACTGTTAGGGCAGAGACGACATGGACATTCGACATAATTTTCGTCTTGTCCATATTCATTTTAAGTCCTACCCGTTGGGAAACTCGATTGAGGCCTTCGAGCATCGTGCTGAGCTCTTCCATCGACTTTGCCATGACCACAATATCGTCGGCAAACCGAAGGTGAGTGATGTATTCGCCGTTAATATTGATGCCCAGTCCTTTCCATTCCAGAAGCTTGAAGGCATCTTCCAATGCGGTCGTAAACAGTTTCGGAAAGATGACATCTCCCTGTCTTACGCCTCTTTTTAAGGGAATAGCCTTCGAACTCTGTTCGTGTACTCGGACTGACATAGTGGCGTTTTTATACAAACACTTCAACACTTCGATGTACCGATAGTCAATACGGCATCGTTGGAGAGACTCAAGCACTGCCCATGTTTCGATCGAATCGAAGGCTTTCTCATAGTCCACAAACGCGAGACATAGCGGCAAGTTATACTCTTCGGTCTTCTGTATGACTTGCCGCAGCGTATGTATGTGGTCTATGGTACTGGAGCCTTTACGGAACCCGGCTTGTTCGGGAGGCTGGAAGTCATCAAACCTGCGTTCGAGACGGTTCGCGATGACCCTCGAAAACAGCTTATAAACATGGCTCAAAAGCAATATGGGTCTGTAATTCTTAAGAAAGGTGTTGTCACCTTTCTTGAAGAACAGAACCACCACGCCCCCGTTCCATGCTTTTGGCGTCGTACCTTCAAGCAAGGCGGAATTAAAAAGTTTCTGAAGGACTTTAAGTACCGGTGATCCACCCGCTTTCAGAAGCTCTGAAGTGATTCCGTCCTCACCCAGCGCCTTGTCATTCTTAAGCTGCTTCAAGGCCATCCTGATCTCATACAGGCTAATGTCCGGAATATCTTTGGTATTATGTCAGGTCAGTTTGGCTCTTGGGTCGTTGGCCGCACTGCAAACAGGTTTAGTGACCGAATCGTAGAGCCGTCCATAGAACCTTTCGACTTCCCTTAACACTTCCGCTATACTTGACGTTATGCTGCCATCTTCCTTCTTTAGCTTCGTCATAAGGCTCTGCCCAATAGAATTATCTCTCGCGAACACTTTGGAGCCGTTATTTCGCTCTATCGTATCTTTAATACGAGATGTATTAAAGGTACGAATATCGTGCCGCAAGGATTTCCAAATCTTTCTATTGAGCTGCCTATGTGACTGAGCATCATCGGGAGACTGCAGTTGCAAAGAACGTCGTTCAGCCATGAGGTTAAGGGTGTCATCAGAGAGTTTCTGAGTTCTATTGGTACGGGGAGTCTTAAAGAACTGGGACCCCACCGTATGGACGGTTTCTACGAACCTGTTATTGATCTCGTCCATTGATGCATCTACTTCTAGACAGTCAAAGCGATTTGCAAGTTCAAGGTGAAAGCTCTCGAGGTTTTGGATATGTGCGCGAGTGGGTCGGAGCGTAGATTTCATCAAACGGGACCTTTCAAGTTTAACGTTTATATTCAATGTGGTTCTAACAATTCGGTGATCACTGCCGGTTTTCACCCTGTGAATTACAGAGACATCATTGAATAGATTAGATTAGATTGATTAGGTAATACTTTTATAATTGCACACCACGAATCAAATACATATAAAAAACAACTACGTAAATCTATGGATACAATTGGCGGTCTTATCGCTAATTAGCGATCTCTACCAGACAACCTTTGGATGGAATGGACTGTGTAGACATTACCTGGGGTGTAATGGTGTACCTAACATACTACATGTACATACATACTAATACTAATTATATAAAAAAAAATAATATAAAACTTACATAAATGAAAGTTACATGAATCTAAATAATAACTACTCATAATAATTTATAGATACATACTTAGACTTATTTAAGAAACAAATAATAAATACATATATATTTAGCGACAAATACTCAGATAGTGTTCTCTGAGCATACGTTTAAAAATGGCAAGTGACTTGGCACATCTGATAGCCACCGGCAGCGCGTTCCATAACCGGACAGCCTGCACTGTAAAAGACTTATCAAAGTAGGAGGAGGAATGTATAGGTGTCCTGAGTTGGAGTGTGTCAGATGAACGCAAGGATCGAGGATTGGATACCCGTTTCTTTTGATCAAGATGAAATCAATCTCATTTCTCGTGGAACCGTTGGGACTCATCCAGGTCCATTTCCTGTGAGGCGGCTTCTGGAAAAAAGAATTCATCATAAAGAGTTCTTCTTTCTCCCGAAAATCGGCCATCCTCTGTCCCCTGGGGTTCCGTTGCCCATATCCAAATTGCCCCACTCTCAACTCGTCATCGCTTCTCATGCCTAGCTTTGCATTGAAGTCCCCCATAACAACTTATATAACATATATATAACATATGTTACGAGCTGAGGGTTTGGGATAAAATAATTAAAATGAATATAACCACGGAATAACAAAAAACGTGGTCGACTACTTAATAAGCTCCCACAAAAATGTAGTAACAGACGTCAGCGTCCTCGCTCGCTTTAAGACGGGAAGCGACCATCGTTTGGTTAGGGCGACATATAAGTTCAACTTAAAGTTGGAATGGGGTAAAATAATAAATCTAAAAGGAACTATGAAAAACAAGATATAGCTTACCTTAATTTCCAAGACGAATACCGAACTGAATTGAAAAATAGCTTCGACGGTCTTGATGAGTTGAACTTGGATGTCGACCAACTAAATGAGGCATTGTGCAGGGCCGTGCTTGAGACCACCCGAAAACATATCGTTCGTACTAAGGTGGGAAAACTGTCACATGAAACCTTGGCCCTCATGCAGAAAAGAAGGGAGATGAAACACCATAACTTAGAGGACCAGAGGAAAATTGAGGAAGTTAGTCACCAAATTAGCAAAGCCATGAAAAAGCATCTTAGAAAGCACAGCAGAAAAATTAAATCTCAGTCAATTAAAAACCACCAAGGACCTAAAGTATTTCGTAAAAAATTAAATTCAGGAACCAGCCAATTAAAAAACTCGCCGATGAAAAGGGGCATATTGTAACTGACCGTATTAAAATGTTAAGCAGTGTCGAAAAATTCTACGGAGATTTATACACTTCAAAATCATTTGAATCGAATCCACCAAATGACTCCAGAGCACCACCCACCGAAAACCGGTCTTTGGAAAACCTACCATCTATACTACCTTGTGAGGTGGAAAAAGCACTCCTACAGATGAAAAATGCCACATCACCTGGCGAGGATGGTATCACAGTTGAACTTGTGCGTGCAGGAGGACAACCAGTACTTCAATTACTAGTGAAACTATTCAATAAAGTGCTGCTTCATACCAAAACACCTAAAGCTTGGAAAAATGCAACTGTTACAATATTGCACAAAAAAGGAGATAGCTCTAAACTGAGCAATTATCGCCCCATAAGTCTACTGTCTCATTTATACAAGCTGTTCTCCAAGGTGCAATAGACTTACCCGCCAGCTGGATGAGTGCCAACCCCCTGAGCAAGCCGGCTTCCGCAATGGCTTTTCCACGATAGACCACATCCACACCGTAAAGCAACTGATGGAGAAAAGTTCCGAGTATAACCGGCCGTTGTGTTTAGCTTTTATCGACTACGAGAAAGCTTTTGACAGTGTCGAACACTGGGCTATGTTTAACTCTTTCCATCGCTGTCATGTAGATGCTGGGTATATGGACGTGCTGCGTGAGTTATATGACTCGGTAACAATGCAGGTCCGACTGCATGCTCCTACTGGCCCTATCACCATCAACAGGGGGGTGCGGCAGGGAGACACCATTTCACCCAAGCTCTTCACCGCGGTTCTAGAAGACGTTTGAGGACGCATGCATGGGAATCTAGTTGTATCAAAATAATGGTGTTTTCTTGTCGCACTTTAGGATTGCAGATGACCTCGTTCTTTTTGCCGATAATATAGAAGACCTCCAACATATGATCCAGCAATTGCACGATGCTTCTTTGGTAGTGGGCCTTAAGATGAATATGTCCAAGACGAAGGTGATGACGAATGTTACCGGATTCCCGAACTCAGCTGTGATGGTTGGAAACAAGAAGCTGACAGTAGTCGACAAATACCTTTACCTTGGACATTTTCTTTTGGTAAATATTATCAAAACAAGGAGGTCTCTCGACGAATACAACTCGGGTGGCCTATATTTGGAAAGCTTGAAGATGTTTTTCGGTCAAAGAAGATCCCACAATGCTTGAATACCAATCTCTATAACCAATGTGTCCTGCCAAAAATGACTTATGGTGCCGAAACATGGGCGCTCAATAAGGAAACTGTGTACAGAGTACGAGTCGCACAGAGAGCCATGCTTGGCATCAACCTGCTGGATCGAGTTCCTAATACCGAAATCCGACGCCAGACGAAGGTCCAAGACGTCGGAACAAGGGTGGTAGACCTCAAGTGGAACTGGGCAGGACACTTGGCTAGACGGAGTGATAGCAGGTGGAGTAAATCTGTGACCGAATGGTGGCCAAGAACAGACCTAAGAAATCCAGGACGTCCGTCGGTGCGGTGGGTCGACGACATAAGGAAAGTCGCGGGCAACTCCTGGATGCGCGCAGCGCAGGACCGGGAAGGGTGGCGTTTACAAAGGGAGACCAACACCCAGCAGTGGGCACTTATGGGCTGTGGATGAATGAATCTTACCAAAATAACACTTTTATTTAACACTAAAACGATATATACACGATCTTAATCACTAAGATTCACAACACACTAAATCACACCACTATTACACAATAAACCACTAAAAGTCACCGAAATGTTCGCATGTATCGCCTAATCAAGACTGACTCTGCGGATGCCTCTACGCACTATTTATACCGAGCATTATTTCCAGAACCTTCCACTAGTATCTAGAAAAGTGTAGGTATTTCGATTGGCTAATATTTCCTAATGTGCAACTGTAGGTAAAAACGTGGTATGTAGGTATATTCCATACCAAGTGTTACCTATTCTGTGACACAGTAGGTATCGAGAAAAGCCGGCTATTACTTATTCTGTAACAGCCTCGGCGTAACAATATATATACATAGATATAGATGGAGCTAAAGAAGTTTTACTTCAGTCGTGTGGTCTAAAGCACACTCGTTTTTTTTTTGTAAATAAATACTTAAAACTCACTCCGTATAAAGTAATGAGGTTTTTGCAGGTTAAAAGGAGCCCTGAATGCAGTTGACTCTACTTTATTTTGCTACTTCTTTTAACCAGTATCCTATCATCTTATAATTTGCCGTTCTAATTTGTTCACACAGATCCTGTCCATCCAAAGGTTGCCTGGAAGAGATCGCTTTTAGCGATAAGGCCGCCCATTGTACCTTGATTTAATTTTGTATTCTCTTGTTTGTTTTATTTTTAATGGTGTGCAATAAAGAAATTATCTATCTATCTATCTTATAATTGACTCAAGTTCACGTGAAGATTCCTTTTTAGTTTGTTTTGACCGGCAAAAAGTGGGCTATTCTCTTTGACTAGCCCCCAATGTGGTCTAGAGACTGTATACTGTATACATAGTTAATAAAACAGTTGTTCAATTTGGTTGCTATATAAACAGCTCTGCTCCAGTGAGCTCTGGTTTTACCAAGTAAAGTTTACTTGGTAAACTGGTTTAACCAAGTCCTTCGATATGAAGTTTGTGTGTTCTCAGCCGTGGGACCAAATATTTTTTCTTATCACATTTACAGTAAAAAAGAGTGAAGTAAAATTTTTGAAAATAAACCGTGCGGAATCCTCTCAGCCCCACGCTTCTAATTGTATAGATTAGATCTGTTTGCAGCTTGTAGTGTGAAGCAAGATTAGATAATAATGTGTTTATTGCACACTATTAAAAATAAACAAATTAAAGATAATACAATTTTAAATCATAGGTGGAATGGGCGGCATTGTCGCTAAAGGTGATTTCTTTCAAGACAAGATGCAGTGCGGAGCACTCATTTTGATGAAAATTCACGAATTGAACCTAATCATTGTCAGTGTTTGTCCCGATACAACAGTATACGATTAATACCTTAACTTTATCCATATTTTCTTTTTCTCTCTATAATACATGGTATAAAATGAAGTCGCTTCCGCTGTCTGTTCACTTAAATCTTTTAAACTACTCAACGGATTTTCAGCAATAGAAAGTGTGATTCAAGAAAAGGGTTTATATGTACTTAATATATAGTAACTGCGAAAGTAACTGTTTGTTTGTTAGTTTGTTTGTTACCATTACATAACGGCTGAACGGATCGTAATGAAATTTGTCAAGGAGGTTATATCCTGGGGATGGAAATAGGTTACTTTTATGATAAATCCTTCACTGTACAAGCTATCCGTCTATGGAACTCTCTTCACACATTAGAACTGCCGAAACTCTTCCCATTTTTAAAAAAAGTTTTATTCAAGCATCTGTCTGCACTACATAGCTGATTTCTCATTTTTTCATCTATCGTTACGCTACTCTTAGTTTTTATTTCACCCTTCTATTGTACACCTATATGTACCTACTTATAGTATTTTATATAATATACCTTTTTTATTATTTGTATGGAATATATATG
This sequence comes from Philereme vetulata, assembly GCA_918857605.2. Lineage (NCBI taxonomy): Eukaryota > Metazoa > Arthropoda > Insecta > Lepidoptera > Geometridae > Philereme > Philereme vetulata. The sequence goes on along the minus strand of OU975459.1, from coordinate 7,893,661 downwards.
TACTATGCTGTATTATTATGCACCTAATTTTTTGATGACCATATACCTAGTATATAATTATTTATTTTGCTTATGTTAGTACACTGTTTATTCAATATTCAATTATTTTTATTAGTAGCTACCGTCCTGTAATGTTCTCGTGAAATCCAGTCCATCCAAAGGTTGTCTGGAAGATATCGCTTTTAGCGATAAGACCGTCACTTGTATTTCTGTGTGTATTGTTATTTGTTTTTTTTATATTTTTTTATTTTAAGTGTGATTTACAATAAAGCGTTTTCTATCTATGATTTATGATCTTCTATCTATCTATCTATCTACTTTTTACCCAAATGCGCAAGAGGAGGGTGATGTTTTTATTGAAATGGCACGCATGCGAAGCCGCGGGCGTCGGCTAGTTTATAATAAACATTAAAGTACAAAACGAATCTAAGGAAAATCTTTAGTAGATAGAAATGTATAAAGATCTTAGCCGACACTAGTCTGTGTCAGCTTCAGATAAGTTCCATTGAACAGAGTCGCTCATTATATCGTGTGTTCCAGTTCCATGGACAGAAATAACGAATCTCTTACTATATTGTATGCGCTTAAAGAAGTATCGATGCGCCCGAATTGGTTCAGATCGTTACTGCCATTGTAGAGGGTATCTCGACAAAAAACAAGCTATGTTTGGCCCTTTTGAGATACATTGATTTTAACGTTGCTCTGTTACTAACGGAAACTAAATGGTGTACTAATACTGCTAATGTTTACTTTTATGGTTATATCCATAGCAGTAGACGGAGATCAAGAACTTGCTACGATCCTGACATTTACTGAATTCTTTATTGCACAGAAAAGTATCTACAAAAGGAGAAATGGAACAAGCATACGGCCCGGCCCACCTGACGTTAAGTCGTAACCATCGCTTATAGTATTGCCTCGTAGGTCACGCACCTTATAAATGTGCCCTACGACCTATCCTGCGTCCATCAACTTGAGGCATACAGGTGTAAAGCTTCATGTGCCTGTAATTTCACCGGAAACCGTTCCCTTCATACCAAAACACAGCAATGCTGCTTCGCGCCAGAAATAGATATGGTGGTAGTTGTTCCCGGGCGAGCCCTTTCACAAGTTAGATAAAAACAAAAAGGGATAATACGGCACAAGCGTTTCGCAAGTGGGCAGCTCAAATTAGGTTCATGCACACAATTTCGCTTCAGTTACACACAATCGTGTTCTCGTACTACGGCGACTCGGCGCCGCAACTGACACTTGATTCTCTCTCGCTTACACTAAATATAAGCTCTTCGCTCTGTCTCGTTCACCGGATTGACACGTAATAACGTGATGTAACTTTCTTTTTTTTATATTATACTTGTAGACACACAAGCTGACGGGCCTCCTGATTTTAAGTGGTCACCGCCGCCTATAAACTCCTGCAGCACTTGTGGTATCGCAGCCACGTTGCCTAGCACTTAATACCCTATTTACACCTCTCTTGAAGGCACTCATTTTGAAGCCCACCGGAAAAATTTCCGGAGGCAGGTCATTCCACATGTTGCAGGTACGTGGAATAAACGACCGGGTAAAACGCACCGTGTGAGACTTCCACGCATCTACAATATGTGGGTGAGCTCGTTGCCGGTTGCGGGAGGTTCTATGGTAGAAGTGCAAAGCAGGAATTAAATTGAACAGCTCTTCAGAACATTCGCCGTTATGTATTTTATAGAAAACGCTGAGCGCTCCAATGTCACGGCGCAGATTCAGTGGCTCTAGGTCCTTAGATACTACTGGGTCGTCGACAATACGAACGGCTTTGCGTTGCAAGGAGTCTAGGGGCTGCAGTTGGTATTTCGATGCACCGTTCCAGATGTGAGAACAGTACTCAATGTGGGGCCGGATTTGCGCTTTGAGAGCACAAGACGCTGCCCCGCCGTGAAGTACCGCTTTGATCGGTTTAGTACACTGAGTTTCTTGGAGGCAAGAGAAGCTTTGTTTTCCATGTGAAGGGGTCACAAACTGCACTTTGCTAGAGATGTCAACGCCCAGGATTGAGAGATTGTTGGCCATGCTGAGGCAAATGTCCTGGAATAAAAGAGCTGTCAAAAAGGGGGCTTTTTTAGAGGTGAACGCACAGACTTGAGTCTTTGTGGGGTTAAATTGGACTAAATTTAGTCGTCCCCATTCTGAGACTCATTCAAATGAGCGTTATAACTTACTTTATAAACGTGTGCGTGTGATTATGTCTGTAGTGCAGCAGCGCCTAGTTTGACTATTAGCAATGCAAGCGCGTACCATATCTTCCCTTTTTGTTTTTATCTAAGGTATTTTACTACTTATAAACTATTCACCATCCGTGACAGGATGAAAGAGCATAGGCTTTTATGCAAAAACATACAGAAAAATAAATGATAATTAACTATTTAGTAGCATATTTTATGACCACTATAATATTATCAATTAATAATCAATATATATCACATTCACACGTTATCACAGCTTTTAAGGTGACCTTTCTCTAAAATATTACCGATTTCATTCAATAATCAATAAAAATAGCCTTATTGATAAAACGGTCAGTTAGAACCTTATTGTTTTTTCTTCATGTATGTTTCGAAACCTTTCCAATCTATACTTCGAAACAATAGATACAATCGTTAGTTGTTACTTCATATAAGAATACTGTGAACGTAAGTACCTATTACATGAGAGAAGATAAATAAACTCCTCTTTGAATACTATCCGATAGATCCGCCCGCGAACAAAACCCTCCGTCGTCCGAGAGACGTTCTCGGAGACCCAGATGACGAATTCACCTCCGCTGACGCGGAAGAGATTTCTGAGTCATCTACATTTGACATAGCAAACACTTCACAGATACACCGACCTCGCCGGCGAGGTCGACGAGTCCCTTAAGTCGCTGTCTATACGAGGTACAAGCACTTACCCGGGCGTTTCTCTCCTATCCCCATCCTGGCAATAGCCCAAGCCGAGGTACGTACCTAAGTGGTGTCCTTGCGCTAGTTGCCTCATCAAAAACATACAAGGCTGATAGCCATCTGTGCTCGCCAAAAGTTCGAAATTAAAAAAAAACTCCTTTTGAATAATCACTATTACTAAATTGTTTAAACTACATCCATGCAGTCAAGATCTAAACAATTTTAACTGACAACGCTTTAAAAGCAGTTTCAAAATAAAATAGCGTTTAGCTTAGGGTTGTCATAAAACCAGAAAAGACTAAAGTGAATGCGACTGGATAATACCCGATTCGAGTGGTCACGTTATAATTTTAGCAATACCTAAGGAATTTCAGGACCAGGTTTATTGCCTGTAACTTATTTTTTTTTAATTTAACCACAAGCCATTTATCAAATCAAATGTCGCTCTAAACCACTTGTTTTTTTAAAAGCTTTAAGTGAGCATAGGTATTTGGCAGACTTTAAAAAGAGCAGTCTAGATTGCCTAAAAGTCGAGACAACTTTAAATAACCGAACTTATCTTATCTTATTTACGTAGCTACATGGTGCTTTGCTATTCGGAGCCATGACGTCGTACGAAATTATACGCATTTATCATAGCGACCGCGGGGCTGATGAAGACTAAATTGGTTAGGGGATTGTCTTGCACGCCAGCTACACCGAGAAACAGCAGTTTGAATGTAATTTGAAATACGAGAAAGCATTTTCTTACCTTTGTTTTATTTATTTTTTACTACATAGTTATATAGCCGCAATTTTGTTCGCGTGGACTTAAAATAAGGTCATGAGTTATAACAGTAGGTACCAAGTATCGAAAACCGCATTCGTCCGAAAACGTCGTCTGCCCATTCGGGTAAGTGAAGTCATAGTTGTACCAAAAATATTTAATTTTCCCATGTTAAGGGCGCACCTCCTGGGGAGACGATAAATTGCTTATTAAAAAACAATGTTTTGTTCAACAAATTTGGTGCTTTCAATTTGTAATTCATATATGTTATAGTTAAGGACACGTGCTAGAACACCTGTGTAAAAACACGATTCCGTAAAATTTTCTCGAAAGAAAAAAATCCAAAGATGACTCCAAATTTATCTTAAAACCGTTCTTATGCGATGAATACTTCAATTTAGATCTTGAAACTTTATACAGTAATTCTACACAACATAAAAAAGTACACCTATGTTTTAAATTTTCAAAATACCTTTTTATTTTACCAGTCTGCCACCAGGCTGTATCTCATGAACCGTGATTGTTAGACAGTTCAAATTTTCACATAAAATGTATTTCTGTTGCCGCTATAACAACAAATACTAAAAACATAATAAAATTAATATTTAAGGGGGGCTCCCATACAACAAACGTGATTTTTTTTTGCTCCTATTTGCTCGATATTGATAACGGCAACAGGTAGAGGAGAGGTTGAAATATTCATAGAATATTTCGTTATATATTCACTTTAAAAATAAATAATTAAATTAAAACAAAACAAACATTTAAGGGGGGGGAGCTCCCATACAAGAAACGTGTTTTTTGCCGTTTTTATAGATAATGGTACAGAACCCTTCGTGCGCGAGTCCGACTCGCACTTGGCCGGTTTTATTTTATTTGCTATCCCAACGTTTTCTATCCGAAACGTCGGGATAGCAAATTAAAAGAGGTAAATACGTGAAAAATACCCGTTTACATCAGAAATTATGTACAGTGATCGCGAAAGTTTGAAAAATATTATTGTCATCTTCTATTTAATAATCTATGGCGCAGTCCGAATCTTTGATTCAATTTTAATATTTTAGGGCAATACATTTTAATTTTTCGCCATAAATACTATCCTGTGTCCGTTAACATGATATCCTTTTAAGGCGAATATAGTAGCTGATTGGTCTTATTTGGAGGCTTTCTCCTCGGGGAGGAATCAGTTTTATGTGTTAAAAAAATATATTTCATTCATTGACTTTTTATCTGCAAAGTGAACATACAAAAAAGTGTTTATTTACTATGAGAAATAAAATAATAAAATGTAGCTGTTTCTGACTTTCAATTTGATTCAACCTCTAAACAAAAAAAATGTAGAAATTAGTAATTTTTCTTTCACCTAAATGTGGGCAAAGATTATATCTTCAAGTTGAACATATGATGCTGTGCTGCGACGGTTTTTCACGTGGCAATTAATTATTTTAAATTTTCCGAATAATTAGCGGGCGTATCCTTAGAAGGTGGTTGCGCGGGTGGCAGTGTACCGCTGACTGTCGTACGGGAGGGTTCTGCTCGACTGCCTCGCGCTCACCTATTTGCTGATCGGTTAGATGCGTGTGGCGGAAGGTGCGGTTGGTACGGGGCCAAAACAATAGCTACGCCCATTCACTCAAGGTCATCGGCTACGGTTAGCGCCTTTAGTTTTCACCACTAAACCGTCGGACCGATCTTCGAGAGAGATAGGGTTAATTTCCAATTTATAAATTCGAATTCCAATACCAAATGAAGTGTGGGATGGCTAACTTTATACAAGGAACTGTACAAACTTGCTCAAATTTCTAGATAAGAATTGTAAAGTTGAGCGAACTAATGATACGCCCCGAACTGATATCTCGTAGTGTTTTAACAGAAACACTTTAATGTTTCCTTTGTTGGTGTATTTTGCTGTTTAAAATTTTAAGAAAACTTGATGTATTATACTTAATAATGCTCATTTACACAAGAATTGTATTATTACCAACTGAATTATTAAACGTATGGCGATCGAATCAAGAAGTCAAAAGTTCCACATTATATACGAATATGTTTAGTAAAACGTACCCACACTTTGTTTGTTTATAGTATACTAGCTGACCAATCCGCGGCTTCGTACGCGTGGTTTGCCAATAAAAAGCAGCCTATCCTATATATCCAGGTTATGATCTATGTACATACCAATTTTCATCGCAATCGGTTCATCCGTTCCGGCGTGAAAGAGTAACAAACATCCATACATACAAACTTTCGCGTTTATAATATTAGTAGGATTGCATTCTTGTGATTTGTATTATCTTGAACTACGGTAGGTATAAGTAACAAGTACCTATAGCTCAATAAAACACATTGTTTGTCACCAGCACCAATCAATATGTATTATAAATATACTTAGATTTCACCTAGGCATTATAAAACTATGTCTCATATAAGTGAACTGTATCTAATATTAAGTTCTTTTGAGAATAAACATCTTTAAGCCGATATATACAAACACTGCTTCATCTAAGTAGAATCTAGATTCCCAGTCGATTTACTTGCGTGATATTTTATTTATTTCATTTTTTTATAAGTATTCAACTATGCCAGAAGATTATCTGAGATGGTAAATCAGGTGACTAAAATCTTCGATATTCGCGCGAAAACATTAGTGTGGGCTAGTGGTCAACTCTGGTGTCAGAATTTTAAGACGATATGAAAAAAAGTTAAGCCGCTAAGTAAATGTCGTATTCAATAACCAAAAATGGTACCGATTTCATATTTAAGCAATATTTACTTGAGGATTTAAACTACATAAATGAAAGTCAGAAACGCAATTGGTGAAACATTTCTCTGTACAATTATTTGTCAAAATCGACTCTTCTAAAACACTAATATCGTTCATTCTCCGACTCTAGAAAAGATTTAAAGTATTTATTCATAAAGTTATGTAGGTAGTTATTGTACCTAAATTAATAGAAAAGCATTTTTTTTTAATTTGTTGGTTCTCATGAATTCGAGATTTTATCTTTTTTCGCTTACGTCATTTACTCCTGCGACAATGCGGTGCGGCTATGATACATGTTTGTCTCGCTCTTTACCTAAGCAAGTAAATAGCACTGACACATTTTTGCATTTCCGGATGCTCCGCCCAATCGTCACCGAAATTTAATTTGTATATCGTCTTAACGCGTGGAATTAGAAAATAGATACCCAAACGTTTACATTCTATAACGAATAAGTAGAACCATCAAGAACAGCTGCCACCAGGGCACGACCTGCGGTGGCCAGTGTGGAAGTCCTTAAACAGGCTTCGCACACAGGTTGGTCGCTGCAGAGTCAATATGTGCAAATGGGGGTTCAGGGATCCCAGACAAACGCAATGTGACTGTGGTGATCCTGCACAGTCAATGAAACACCTGTTAATGTGCCCTTTGTGCACGAACACCTGCACAATGGTTGACTTAAAAATGGCTTCTCCTGACGCCATCAATGTAGCCAAGCACCTATCTAACACAATGTAAGTAGTGCTATTGACACGCTAAGAAGAAGAAGAAGAAACAAGTTTTCTTATTACTAACCCCTTTCTGATATAAGCTTAAATTAGTTTAAACCTGTGTTTTACGAAAAGGGAAACCCTTTTCGTGCTCTGTCCGAGATACACAAAAAACAGTTTTATCAAGTGTGTCAGTATTCATAAAATAAAATAGAACTTTTTCCAACTGTAAATTATTTCGTGTTACAAGCAGCGTGCATTTCCTGATTGTCACACGAGCTTTGACAATCAACGGCGCGAAATTCCAAAATATTTCAGGTGGAAAATTTTGTTGAAACTACCCTCACTAGTACTTCATAGAATTAAAATTTTGTTGTGAACGTATTGTGCTTTGATTAATTTTTTTTTGTTTCTCTAATATAAATCTATATACATATATAAAACAAAGTCGGGTTAGTTACACCATTTATAACTCAAGAATATCTGGATCGATTTTGATGATTTTTGATTTGTTGGATTGGTCTCTGCCTTGAACAGTAGAATAACTATTAAAGTATCGGAAAAGTTCATGCTAAAATATATAATGAACAAAATTCATTTTCTCATACATAGATGCAGCTAATGATGGACGATTGACAATTCTTAGTGGTTCGCCCCGAACTGAGATTTTGCGAGTCTCCCATTAAAACAAAAATATATTATTCGTAATCTTTGACTACCAAAACAGTGCCACGAAATAAATAACCTTTACCTTTGACCTACAGTTTCATTCAAATGACAGGTCACGGGAGTCCATGTTAATTTGTAATTCTTTTTGGGGTACAAGTTGCAGTTATTCTGGATTTCAGGCTTTTGCCTATATCTGGTCACTGAGATCACTGGTGTACCCTTTGAACGTCGTCTAAGTTCTGTTTTTATTATGGCTTATAACACAAAAACTACAAGGACATTACTAAAAATAAAAACGGAGTCGAAATTTACTAATGAAGACCTTTCATTTGACGTCTGACTTGACCCTAAAATCTCAAGACCCCCCCCCCCCCCCCCCCCCCTCCACATTTTTAATTAACTTAGTCAGACAAAAATTATACCATCACTTTCAACCTACGAGTAAGTACCAAATTTTACGATGATCGGATTAACGCTTCGAAAGTTATCCTCGGACAAACATACATACATATAACTTCACCTATATTGAAGTACTGCTAGTAAGTTTACTTGCTTCCATTATGCCTAGCCGTTGGATCCGTCCCGTATTGTGGTAGGTTCTATCTCGTTTAAGATAATCGTTATTGTGCCTTGAATTTGCCGGTCAACATGTATTGCCCGTGTATCATAGTGTATCTCACACGGGTGATTGGGTTGCTCTATTCTGGGTGCTCGTGATGTCACGACTTTTGTTACTTTTTATTACTTTGTATATCATCATCCACAACCCATAAGTACCCATTGTAAACGCCACCCTTCCCGGTCCTGTGCTGCGCGCCTCCAGGAGTTGCCCGCGACTTTCTTTATGTCGTCGACCCACCTTGACCCACTTTGTATATAATTATACTTTATAGGTATATATAAAACAAAGTCGGGTTAGTTACACCATTTATACCACGACCTCTGTGGCGCAGTGGGCGAATAGCCGGCTGAGACGCGGGAGGTTGCGGGTTCGATTCCCGCTGCATGACAAATGTTTGCATGATCTACAGATATTTGATTCGGGTCTAGTTGTTTCTCTATATATAATACCTATAAGTATGTATTTACAAAAAAACCTATATAAGTATTCTATCAGTTATCTGGTTCCCATAGTACAAGCTTTGCTTAGTTTTGGGCTAGATAGCGCTGTGCGAAATGCATTACTTATTTATTTATAACTCAAGAATGGCTTGACCGATTTTGATGATATTTCATTTGTTGGATTTGTCTCCGCCCTGAATAGCAGAATAACTGTTAAAATATTGGAAAAATTCACGAAAACAAAACTATGAAGGAAATTCATTTTCTCATACATAGATGCAACTAATGATGGCCGATTGATAATTCTACCGGGACGACGTACATATATTGGCAGCCCGCGTCACATGCATGTCAAGGCGGTACAAAGTTCGGCGGGTCAGCTAGTCTAATATAAAGGTAGATATCATTTATTGATGTAAAATTGCACGCAAAATATTTATAGCATTTAATCTATCTATCTATCTCTATGGCTTTTACATTTTTGTACATATTAATTGTAATTTTAACTGATTGATTGAAAATACTTTATTGCACTTATAAACTCAGTATAAAGGCGAACTTAATGCTAAAAATCATCCCTTCCAGATAACCTAGGCAAGCGTGTACCATCGTAGACTGCATCATCGCTTACCATCAGGCGAGATCGTGGTCAAACGCAAGCCTATAATGTATTAAAAAAAACTTTGTGTATTGTAGTCATTAATGTTAACTGATTAGGAATTTAATACCCAGTTTTTTTTTATTCTTAATTTATAATGTCCATTTATTTTCCCCGCACAATTTTAATTTGTTATAGGAATAAATAAATGTATTATCAAAATAACGTTTTAATAGATGTTCAGTTATACCATGTTAAATTCTCAGATCTTAACGTTGGAAAAGTACCAAGAAGATAACACAAACATCTTGATTAAGTAATTCATATCCGTGTATACGTTGTAATTTAAAGAATTTTTCAAAAATCTTACGCAAACAGCGGAGGAGTATTATACTCGTAAGTTGGACGTGTGTATCTGTGGCATCGTAGCTCCCGAACGAATGAACTGACTTTGATTTAGTTTCTGACGTGATAACGTCTTATAAATCGATGAACGCCGGCTGCACGCATGAAAAAGTGACACGTTACGCCTGAGCCGAGCGTGCAAGCGAGCAAAGAGGCAAAATCGGCCTAAGCATTCGGCTTGTACAGACTACAATTTTTTTTTTCATTTTTTTTGAAAAATGTCTTTATCAGGAGTGTTTAATCTATGCTTAGTTTAATTTAGGACGAGTTTTGTTCAGTTTAATTTCATAAAATGCTAAGTTTTCGGAATCCCAAAGCTGTTTCAAAGTAACAGAACAACAATTTGTCGAATGTCTACATAAACGAATCGAGGTCATCGCAGACATAGCCTGAGCTTTGCAAAACACCTGAAAACAAAGAAAATCGCTTTTTATCCGAAACAAAAACTAAAAGTGTCAGAGCCTATTCACAACTCCTGCGAAACAATGAGTAATAGTACAAAGGAAACGTTTCAGAGCAGTTATCTCTAAAAGCTCGTCAAATACTCTTTAAAATATTATATCCATTGTAGAACCGCAAATATTTCACGGCACATTGAACTCTATGACTTTTGGATAAGAGCGTCTCGTAATTAAAGAGATTATAATAGTTCGGACTTTAGTGTCTCATTTCAGACTGCGAATTTTATTGAATTTGTTTCCACCTGAGGCTTTAGACGATTAGTTTGTATTTTTTTTAAAAGTGGTCCATGGTCTAGATCCAAAACATAATCTAACTTTATATCAAACTAGCTGACCAATCCACAGCTTCACACGCGTATTTTTTCAATAAAAACCAATAAAAACATTACCCTCCTTCTGCGCAGTTGGGTAAAAAGTAGCCTATGTCACCTGGGGATAGTTTAGCTTCCTAACAATGACAGATTTTTTTAAATCGGCCCAGTAGTTTCGTAGCCTATTCAATACAAACAAATCTTTCCTCTTTATAATTTAATATAGATTTCATCTAGATCTGTTTAGCCGTTTAGTCGTAAAAATTTAACAAACAGACACATAGAGAGACATAGTTAATTTAGAATATATAATAATAGCAGTTCGTCCCGAACTGAGATCTCGCGGGTCTCACAAAAAAAATATTATTCATAATCTTTGACTAATAAAATAGTGTCACGAAATGCAAAACCAAATAACTTGACCTGCACTTACATTCAAATTACAAGTAACAGATGTTCATGTTAATTGATAACTCGTTTTAGGGGTACAAATTTCAGTTATTCTGTATTTCTGACTTTTCCCTATATTTGTGTCACTAAAGCTACAGGAATAACAAATTTCAGCACTTTGGGGTCACTGGTGTACCCTGTGAATTACGTCAAAGTTTATTTTTTATTATGGCTAATAACTTAAAACTACTACAAAGGATTTGATTGGGTACTTACTCTTTTTTGGAATAGAAATTGCAGTGATTCTGATCACTGCAAATTCTACTTCAAAAAAGAGTAACCAATTAACATTCCCCGTTACGAACTTCCGTTACCTGTAATTTGAATGAAACTGTAGGTGAAGTAGGTTGTTTGCGCATTTTGTGGCACTATTTTATTAGTCAAAGATGCACTTTTTTTGCACAACAATCCTTAAACGTATTTAGCGACTAAACATATTTAAAATTGACGTATTTGTATGATTTGACAAATACTTAAATCGTTTTTAACCACTAATTACGTTTAGGCATTGTTGCGCGAGTCGCCCTAAGAATATTTTTTTTGTGATACAATTAGTATAACATAAGTTGGTTATTTCTAAAACATTTGTTTTCTTTTCATTTAGAAGAAAATTGTTTACATTGAACCATTTCACGACCTTAGAGATTGCATTGTTTACATTGAACCATTTCACGACCTTAGAGATTGCATTGTTTACATTGAACCATTTCACGACCTTAGAGATTGCATTGTTTACATTGAACCATTTCACGACTTTAGAGATTGCATTGTTTACATTGAACCATTTCACGACCTTAGAGATTGCATTGTTTACATTGAACCATTTCACGACCTTAGAGATTGCATTGTTTACATCGTCAAAATCGGTTTGTCGTCGCTATAATTTAAATAAAAGTGACGTGTTATCTGCCAACAATATAACCTAATGATCTTCCCTAACAAGATGGGGAGTGCTCAAACTCCCTAATAGTAAGTGCTAACAATAATAAATGTCCTTAGTTCAGTTAGAAGATTTGGCACTGTTTGTTTGCCCGATGATAACTTTAAAATGGTTGATTTACTAATAAGGCAAGCCATGTACAATTAGGGCCCTTTTTTAAGGGTCTAGATGTTTCTCTTGTTAATTTAAGTATATATTTACAAAAAAAAGTATATAAGTATTCTATTAGTTATGTGGTTCCCACAGTTCAAGCTTTGTTTAGTTTGGGGCCAGATAGAGCTGTGTGAAATGTCCTGTATTATTTATTTATTGTTTGTCAAGTTATAGTTTGTTGTGAGGATGTAAAATTTTAATTTGACACTGTGCCCTTCATATCACTAACTGATAGTCTCAAAACGTGAACGACGGCTTTTTAACGCAATAATTAAAACCATATTCTCTCTATTTTCAATCTTGATGATTTAGGATTGCTATTTTGATATAGTTCGTCTTATTACTCTGTAGACGACTGCTTTGTGTTTTCATTACAATGTGTTTAATTAAGAACCACGAGCTTGACTGCGCGCAGCTTTGTTAAGATCCACTTTCCTCGGAATGCTTCGTTGAGACCTAGTGCTTAGTAGTTGGCAAAGAGGCATCACTTTAATAATTAGGTTTTGATAACGGCTTTAATTGTAGTCACTTTGCATTTACATATGCAAATTGCTTAATTATTAGTCATACAAAAATAAGTCAAATAGGAGATTGACGACGTTAGAACTCGGGAGCCATACACATTCACAAAGAAATCACTAATGGCGGGTTCCTATATTCGTCGGTAACCGACTACGATTCGTACGACCCCCCCCCCCCCCCTTCGCCTCCACTTCTGGTGAGATATCGAAAGATTTGGTTCGACCTGATGTGACGTGAAATTTTCCAAAATTTGTATTCTTACGGCACATGCGTACATGCGACTTATTTAATTTTTTTTGTTATTCCAGAGGTTTTATTTCAATTTTCTAGCAACTTGACAAAAAATTACGTGATATTTGCTGCCCCCCCCCCCCCCCCCCACCTCTCTTCCCCATGTGAGATTGGGCGAGATTTGTCTCGACCCCTTCCCCCCCTGGACACCTTACTTAATTAATGGATGCCTCCTTACCTACTCAATAAATTTGAAAACATTTTTGAGACTAAAATCCTAAAGTAAATCTCAGCAAAATGTTTCACCATAATGTAATATTCTAATACGCAGACTTAGTTTTCGTTTTTGTTAGAACTCAAACGTACCTAAAGTTATTACCTATACATTTTCGGACTGAAAACTCCTATCTATATATATATAAAACAAAGTCGGGTTAGTTACCTATAACCCAAGAACGGCTAAGCCGATTTTGATGATCTTTAATTTGTTGGATTTGTCTCCGCCCCGAATAGCAGAATAATTATTAAAATATCAGAAAAACTCCGGAAAAAAAATTATAAAGAAAATTAATTTTCTCATACACAGATGCAGCTAATGATAGCCTATAGACAATTGATAACCGGTGGCGTCGCCTGCGTCATACGCATCTCAAGGCGGTACGAAGTTCGGCGGGTCAGCTAGTATTCAATTTAAAAAAAATCTGTCGCTATTAATTTACATTCTGTATTAATGACTATGATCATGTTTTTTTAATAATTTTGGTTCCAGTTTTACTAATCTTCTTTCAACTATTAAAGTATACAAGTAGTAATGAAGTAGGTACCTTAGCCTTAAGACAATGTTTATCATCATCATTGCAGCTCAAATAAGAATGGCTCATTTTGTTACAATGTATCATGTTATGTATCATCATCATCATCATAATATCAGCCGTAGGACGTCCACTGCTGGACAAAGGCCTCCCTCATTGATCTCCAGGAACTGCGGTTGGAAGCGGCCTGCATCCAACGCCGACCTGCGGTTTTACCAAGCGCAGCGTAGGACGTCCACCCACAAGATGTGGGTGGACGTCCTACGCTGCGCTTGCCGGTCCGTAGCCTCCACTCGAGAACCTTTTGGCCCCATCGGCCATCTGTTCTGCGCGCTATATGGCCTGCCCATTGCCACTTCAACGTGCTAATCCGTCGGGCTATGTCGGTGACTTGAGTTCTCCTACGTATCTTCTCATTTCTGCTTCGATCCCGTAGATAAACCCCAAGCATCGCCCTCTCCATAGCTCGTTGAGCGACTCTGAGCTTATTCATAAGGCCAATAGTGAAGGACCACGTCTCGGTTCCATATGTAACTGGTAACACACACTGATTGAAGACTTTCGTCTTAAGGCACTGAGGTATGTTGGACGAAAAGACGTTGCGAAGTTTCCCATACGCTGCCCATCCGAGTTGGATTCGATGATTGACCTCTTTTTCGAAGTTGGACCTACCTTATTGGACTGTTTGTCCTAGGTATACATACGCGTCGACAACTTCAAGAGCCGAGTTCTCAACCATAACTGGGGCAGGGACGACATGGACATTCGACATGATTTTCGTCTTGTCCATGTTCATTTTAAGTTGTCATGTTATGTATACACTAAATAAACTATTCAAAACGTTAAAACAATTATATACTAGCTTATAACCAAAGAATACTAACTATTTAAAACAGTCTGTGTCGAGTCAACACGTGTTCTCAATATGCGTTTACTTATAGTACCTACGTGTGTTTGTATTGTCTACTGCATACATGTTCTATTAGTACATACACGATCAAGCTGTCTGGTTTGCATCGATACTGTTTAATGGGATTTCCATACTGTTTGGATATTAAACTCACTGAATCTGTGAAAAACTAAGGCGGTTGACACACTGCCACGCGCCACGCTGTATGTTGCGTGTCGACGCACCTACGCGCGTACTTGCGGGAGTGCAGATCTGCATCATCGTGCGGGTTTTTACGCTCTCACGTGCGTAGTTGCGTTTTGTGGATTCACGGCGGCTCTGACTCATTTCATTTAAAGCTGTACGCTACTGCAGTTCCAAAATAGTGCGCTTCCAAAATCACGCATGGCACTGCGGGACTCAGTGTGCCATACCTTGCGTCTCGCCCCGCACCCACGCGCGGGGGTGCATGTTTCTCCATCTGCATGAACGCGCGTGGATGCATTTTCTGTGTGTTGGAGTGTGCGTGTTTTCTATACAAACGAAGATACTTACAAGCAACGTTAGAACACGCATTCACGCAACATGCAGCGTGGTGCGTGACAGTGTGTTGAGCGCCTTTCAGTCCTTTTGTTTTGAACTTACTTGGCTAGTTAAGACTGAATATTGAGGTAATTGAAAAACTTGTTGAAAGCATCATCTGCAGGTACCCACATATTTTCTTATTCATCAATGTCAATCAAATGTCACTACTTACACAGATTCTATGTTGGATATGCAATATACCACACCTGTAATGACTCAACTATTTTTGATATTTTTAATGACATGGGTAAATATGATTACATTCTCTCTGCAATAAATAAATTAGTAAATAAAAATATTGCGGCATACTTCACTCAGCGCTATCTAGCCCCAAAATAAGCAGAACTTGTACGTTGTATGGAAACCAGATAACTGATATATTTTTTTTTACTAGCCTACATTTCCCCACTACTGGGCAAAAGCCTCCCCAAACTCCTTCCTTCTATCCTTTTTTTTGTAAATACTTATATAAAATAATATAAAGACAAACAAACAGACCAGAAACAAATATCTGTAGATCATGCACACCTTTGTTCGGCGGCGGGAATCGAACCTGCAACCTCCTGCGTTTCAGTCCGCTAACTAAAATTAGTTTTTGTACATAATGATTTTAAACGGTTGACCTATCTTGTCGGATTGGCTGTGATTGTATCCAGAATGTATTTATTTCAATACAATATGGAAGTTACAAATTCAGGCACATCGCGTGTTTTGAATAGTACGGCTTACCTTCGTCGTGGGGACCCTGACATTGTCTCCTCAACGAACACCTCTATATTATGGGAGCAACAGATAGCCCACTCTGCAGCAGATGTCTCACCGAAGAAGAATCAGCTGCCCACGTAGTCCTGGAATGCGTGGGGGTAATAGCACAACGTGCAGAAGTCCTGGACAATCCAAGGTCACTCCGCTTCTAGTCGGAGTTAGGCTGGCTATCCATAATAGTCAACTCTCTCACTTATAATGGACCACTTAAAAGTTTGAATGCGGAAAAGGGAGTCCACCAACATAGTGCAGCATACTAGAAACTGTACTTTGTCTAAAATTTTGATATTTTATGAGCCAAACTCAAAAAACGTGACTGATAGTGAAGTACAGTTACTAAATAATTTCAACAATCAGTTATTACATATTTCTTCCGCACACCGCCTCAACAGTCAACCGTGTTCGGCGAGTTCATATAAAATGTAAGAAAACTGTGGCCCGCAGCTCGGTGGCGGCTTTTGTGGAAGTGGCGTGTGGCTCGTTTGCGACGACACTAAGTACGCAACATTTCCACATTCTCGTAGTATTACATTCTTGCACCCTTACCATTAATAAAATAAAATAAAATATGAAAGTAAGACTCATATCTTTCACCTTCCTTATGGCGGCAATAAAATAACTCGTTTACTACAAGTACCTAAGGGCGTGCTAAGTGCATCATGATATTACGAAAATGTGGGGTATTTTTCACTTGTACGTCTACTAACTTATTTTGGACCCTCGAGTAAATAAAATTATGGTAATGCTGTGCTATTATTGGCATCCCAACATTATCATTTTGTCAAACATTTTTTGGCCTATTAGAGACACAGGTCGTTGTATCAACTTTTACCAACTACAAAACTAGATTTAGAGGTCCCTTCCTCAGCCAATCAAATCCTTTCTTAGTTTTAGACGTGGCAATTTAGTTAGTCAACTTTGTTTTCCTCATCATCATCCCCATACATAGATAAAGGTCCAGTGTTGAACACTTCGCTAAGTTCCAAAGCGACCAATCTTGAGCGACATACAATAGCTCCCTGCTACCTTCACAAGGTAAATTCCCATCAAATTTATCTACCTACAACTATTTATCAGATAGTTTGAAGGACAATTTAGCCGAACGTTAAACAAACGCCCCACATATTCGGCTTCAGCCAACTTACAAGTCTCATCAATCGTCCGCTTTCAACACTATTTCAATCTAACTTCGGAAACCACCAGATTGTAAGTTTAATATCATATGGACCGACAAGATATCGAGATAAGTAGTTTTTGAAGCTGTAATAAACGGTCGATGGTAATGTTGTTGAACGTGCGATGAATAATGCATTTGGTGAGGAACGAATAAGTTACAGGATTTGAAAGAATATCTAGATCGCTTTGAACATGTACTAATGCGCGACAAAATAGGTGCCAAGCGTTTTTTTTTATGATCGATGTATTAGCAGAATTTGTCTTTTTGTAGAACCATCTCTTTCTCCGACAATGGCATTGGTGGATCTTACCTTCTCGTTATATTCTATCAATGTCTCCTTTGTATCGTATAAATATTTTAGGCGGAGACTACTGAGTATTAAGTTAGGTTTGAACGCAAAATACTGAAAATATTATAATTAATTGATGAATATTATTAATACTACTACCAATTTTCTAGCCTAACCTAACCCTATTTTTACCACAATATATATATATATATATATATATATATATATATATATATATATATATATATATATATATATATTAATATGTATACATACATATTTATTTTAAAAACACGGAAATCCAACGTTTTTTTTTAATTCAAAACTCTACATTCAAATTATTTAGATTGACCTTATAACTCAGATACCATTCCGACACGGTGTCAAAGGTTGATAGGTTACAAAATAGCGTTTTCGGATTCGAAATCGAATCCGAAAAAAACTGTTGACCGATCTGATAGCTTTCCGACGTTTTTAAAACGATATCAAATTATACAATATACTAGCTGTTGCTTGCGACTTCGTATGCGTACACAACTAAATGTGTAGGTAACTTAGAAATAAAGATGAACTCGCTGTTGCACCTTGTAAGGCATGAAAATGATTACTACTTTTAATTAATTTTCAATTTGTAATAATGGCACATTCTTTCCCTCTTTTACAGCATCCTTTTCATTCCTTCTACTCCATCCTACCTTTGCAGGCTACCAGGCTCTGGAATGCCCTACCTGTCTCAATTCGTCACGCTAAATCTCTCCCTATCTTTAAAAACATGGTCAGACAACGCTATCTGTCAAACATCGCTCACTAGGCCATATATAAATTTATGTATTTTGTAATTTATATATGCAGGTATATATATTTTATGTAGTATAATATTAATATTTATGTAATTTTATGTTTATATTACATGCATTTTATTTTATATTATATTTAATAACGCCGCCGTCCTTATTTGTTCACATAGATCCTGTCCATCCAAAGGTTGCCTGGAAGAGATCGCTTTTAGCGATAAGGCCGCTTATTGTACCTATGATTTAAAAATGTATTTTCTTTTGTATGTTAGTATTTAATAGTGTACAATAAAGAACTTATCTATATATCTATGATAAATTTTTTACTCTTCACATGCAATTAATTTTAATAGCATAATTTGACACTTGTTAGTTAGCACTTGTTACGCGATTTAACAGTTTCAATTGAACTCGACCGTGTGATGACCATAATTTGCCCTGATACACAAAGAGCATACATATACATATCTTTGTCATAAAAGATATAACATAGCGAATGTCATATTACTAAAGTACAAATGTATTACTGAGAACTTGATAAAAAAATATATAAATATTGCTGGGCATTTCACATAGTGATATCTAGCCCCAAACTAAGCAGAGCCTGCAGGTACTATATATAAATCTATGTATATAAAAATGAATTGCTGTTCGTTAGTCTCGCTAAAACTCGAGAACGGCTGGACCGATTTGGCTAATTTTAATATTAAATTATTTGTGAAAGTCCAGAGAAGGTTCAAAAGGTGAACAAATATGAAAATGCTTGGAATTAAATAAAAAAAAAACAATGATCTATATTTTGTTGGATTTGTCTCCGCCCTGAATAGCAGAATAACTATTTAAATATCGGAAAAATTCACGCAACATGAAATTATGAAGAAAATTCATTTTCTCATACATTAATGCAGCTAATATTGACCGATTGACAATACCGGGGCGACATTAGCAGCCCGTGTGATATGCATGTCAGGGCGGTACGAAGTTCGGCGGGTCAGCTAGTAAATATATAAAATATTTTATTTAAGATTACACAAATCCATACATTGTTAATTAGATAATTAAATATTAGCTTAGTAGGTACACACACAATAGGAAAAAATTAAAATTTAATTAAATTAAAATACAACACACAGAAGGTGTTCGCGCTGAGAGTGACCAACCTAGGCCGGTTTGATCACTCTCAACACGAAGCACTTCCATATTGGAGAGGTAACTCTGTCCGTTATGATTTTCAGGATGCTGTTTTGACTGCCCTGTGTGAATCAGGGATGCAGTTTTCTTGCGTAGGATAGCTTCGAAACCTTCCGTTTGATATTCTGCAAACATCCCTGATGCACTAGAGAAGCGGGGCAGTCCCAACATCATCCTGAAGATATTATTATATTGAACACGCAGAGTCTCTAGCGGCGTTTTGGTGTGGCTGAAGATTCGGGATAAAATAATTAAAAAACCAATCCAACCAAAATAACACTTTTATTCAACACTGAAATGTTAAATACACGAGCTTAATCACAAGTAATCTCAACACACTAATTCACAACACTATCGTACAATAAATCACTAAAAGTCACCGAAATGTTCGCACGTATAGCCAAATCCAGACTGACTCCTCGAGCGTCTCTACGCACTATTTATACCCCGCATTATTTCCAGAACCTTCTCGTTGGTTCAATTAGTTACTAGAAAAGTGTAGGTATTTTGACTGACTACTATTTCTTAATCTGCGCAACTGTAGGTAAAAACGTGGTATGTAGGTATATTCCATACCAAGTATTACCTATTCTGTGACACAGTAGGTATAACTTCGAGAAGCTGACTATTACTCTACTATTACTTATTCTGTAACAGCCTCGACGTAACACTAATATGCCTTGAAAGAGTGTCAATTTAACATTTTCAGAGTGTTAATTTTACAGCATGTAAACCTAGGGATCAACATGTTCCCTCGAACCGCTAGTGCCCTGCGCTTTCTCTATGTCAACATTGTCTTTAAGGTCGTCGGTAATTTTTATGTCCCAGATATTTTAAAGTTGTTACTCTTTTAATATTCATGCCGTTAAGGGTTAAATCGGGAAAACTTTTCATGTTACTACCTGCGACCTTAAAGACAATGTATTCACACTTTTTCACATTATTTCACATAAGTTGGTTGTCTGCAAGAGATCGCTTTTAGCGATAAAACCGCCCATTGTACTAAATCTATTTGTAAGAATTATGTTCTGTATTTTACTTTGGTGTACAATAAAGAGTTATCTTATCTTATCTTATAGCAGAGCCCATGGGAAGCAGCATAGCTGGGAAACCACTATGGGAACCAGATAACTAATAGAATACATATATACTTTTTTTTTTGTAAATACATACATATAATGAAGCATGCGTTGATACTTTCAACGCTATTCAGCGTAGGAGGATAGCGTCTTTCATGTCCAGAGTTGACACTTGTAATAAAGCTATCATTACAAGTCTGGCAGAAAGGCTTATACATTCTAAGATGTATAGACGTTGGGTGGGTTTGGCCACCTAAACTATTTAAGGTGATTTATTGTGAATTATATGTATTGTATTGTATTGTCTTGTATTGTATTGTGTGTAGTAAATGTGTATGGACGTCATGAGTCTGAAATAAATATTATTATTATTATTATAGAAAAACATCTAGACCCGATAGTATGTAGCAGGTAGATGATAGTATACAAGCAGTTACCATTTAGCTGTGGATCGGTGCAGTATGGTAATGATATTATTACATGCGGTCGGGCGGTGGTTTCACGGATTTGTTCTCAAATTGATGTTTTAATGGCATCTGAATTGTTTGATTTGGTAGCTGCGTTGGCTGGCTTTCAGCTATAATAGCTTTGCTTGTATTTTCATGTATTATAAAAAAGGAAAGTAATCCTAACGTTTATCTAAACGTCTTGTTATGGTCATTGCTTAAACTCCATCACTTGAGCTATTGATTGTTCTTATATGACTGTTTATATATATATATGATTGTTCTTATATTATATGACGACCGCAGTGGGCGAATAGCCGGCTGAGACGCAGGAGGTAGCGGGTTCGAGTCCCGCCGCGGAATAAATGTTTGCATGATCTACAGATATTTGTTCCGGGTCTGGTTGTTTCTCTATATATTATAAGTATGTATTTACAAAAAAAAATGTATTTATGTATTCTATCAGTTATCTGGTTCCCATAGTACAAGCTCTGCTTAGTTTGGGGCTGGGTAGCGCTGTGTGAAATGTCCAGCAGTCTTTATTTATTATTATTATTATTAAGTATCATGTATATTCAATGGTTTTGTATACTTCTAAGTTAAATTTATTTGTATAACTGTACTAGCGGCCGGCCGTGGCTTCGCACGCGTGGTTTGTCAATAAAAACATAACCATCGTTCTGCGCAGTCCGATTAAAAGTAGTCTTTATCCTAATCCGAGCCATATCTATTTGTAAACCAAATTTCATCGCAATCGGTCTAGCTGTTTAGTCGTGAAAACGTAACAAACAGACAGAGAGACAGTAATTATTATAAATACGGGATTTATCACGTACCGTCTTTTCGGTGTTTCGACCGACAATGTTTCGGTTCAATTCGTGAACCTTCATCGGGGTGAGTGCGATCCGCTCCGAATAACGTCTCGCCTCGCACTGATTATTCGGAGCGGATCGCACTCACCCTGATGAAGGTTCACGAATTGAACCGAAACATAGTCGGTCGAAACACCGATAACACGGTACGTGATAAATCCCGTATTTATAATAATGATTGAAATCAATCATGAAAGTTTTCTAAGTAAAAAAGAGACACAGTAAGTTTCGAATTTATAATATTAGTATCTAAGGATTACCTTTGAGTATGCATTCAAAGAGATATAAATGCGTTTATATGGAGCATTTTTTGTGTAATTTTTTAAGTGTCTCCTAAGTAGTTAATTAAGTTATTCATTTTTCTGTTTCTTTTTGAATCTTTTTTGTAGCACCTGAGTTTTTTCAACCCGTCACGGATATAAACGGGTTGAAAATGCTGTTTCGCATTAAGTTCTTCTTTTTTATGTTTTTTTATAAAAAAAGAAGCCGTCTTTTCATAGAATTAAGAATTTAACATTTTATAACCCTTAATGTTTTTTGGTATGGGAACGTTCTCCCATGTCCTTCAATTTTTTGCCTTATCTCAGTTGAGTCTGGGTGGAAAGAATCAGAATTTTCTCGCCAACATTTCTTTCGTCTGGCTCATTGCTGTCGTCCTGTAGGTTGCCAGTTAGGGAAGATATTTGCCACCTTTCAGTAGGTATTTACAAAATAAATACTAGCTTAATAACTAGATATAGATCTTCCTATTTTCTAATAAAAGTGTTGGGTATACGTAGAGAAACTAAGGTTAGAAGGAAGAAGAAGCCAAGAAAAATAGCAAGCTGAATTTTTAGTGGACGAGGCACTAACTGGAAGAACTGACGGCTGTTAGGACATAAAGGTTCTAGAGTAGAGATAACGTAGGTACTGGAAAGCGCAGCATAGGACGGCCCCCTACTAGATAGAAAGACGACCTGATAGGGGTTGGTGGGAGCCGTTATGTGCAGGCCGCACAAGATCGGTCGCTCTGGAAATTTATGGGGAGGCATATGTTTCGCAGTGGACGTCCTGTCGCTGTTATGATGATGATACGTGATCTACTCTTAAAACGTCCCACTAAAATTGTAAAGTCATGTCATAATTTTTTTTAATATATTTTAGGCTTACGTTTGACCACGATCTCGCCTGGTGGCGCGCGATGATGCAGTCTACGATGATACACGCTTGCCTAGAAGAAATCTACCAACCAGACGCTCTGCGATGCGCCACCGCTATATGGTAGAAATACCTCTCATTCGCACAAAGCGCTTCTCTCCGGCCTTTATTATGCGCACCGCCAATGAGTGGAACGCCTTGCCAGAGTCTGTGTTTCCTGATAGCTACAACTTGGGTATATTTAATCACGAGTGAATAGGTTTCTTTTAGGCAAGCGTGTATCATCGTAGACTGCATCATCGCTTACCATCAGGCGAGATCGTGGTCAAACGCAAACCTATAATGTATAAAAAAAATCTATTAACTCGCGACTAAAAGATACCCAGGTTGTAGCTATCAGGAAACACAGACTCTGGTAAGGTGTTCTGGAAATAATTCCTCATAGACACATAGATAACTCTCATTCGACAGTCAAGTAAATACACCGCAGATTTCCAATACATCCAAATATTCAACATACATACAGTTGTTGTAAATAGGAGACAATATACACCGTCAATTTACAGAGGAAGGAAGCTCAACAAATAGTTCGATCTAGCACGAAGACTTCCAACTCAACTATGGAGTAACTTGGGTAGTTTATACGCAGAACTTTGAGTTTAGTTTCAGAGATGAATGTTCAGAGGTGAATTATGACGTTATTTAATCAATATTTTGTAAATCAGGTTTTAAAACTGAATAGCCCGAATGCAGTTAACAAGATTACCTATTTGAAATCGTCTTACCAAAATCTTGATACAATCTTGATAGACAATGTTATTTTTTCTTTTGTAATTTAATTGTGTAATATTTTTCCCAACACACTTGCTCGTAAAGTAAGCCTTATTACATCGTTCTTATAGAATTATCCCTACAAAGTTAAGTTGGTACCTAACTGCAAATTATATGCGAGTAAACAGAGCATTTTCAATTTAACCGGGTAATACAGTTTTTTTAACAACAAAGAGGTTTTATGCCGCTGAAAATCCTATTACATTTTTGGAATAAATAAATGTATCCCTAATTAAGACGAAAAGCATTTATTATTATCAAATTATTTATAATTCACAATAATTTGTTATAAAATATTTGCATTTTATCGCTAAAATTATAATTTAGAAGTAGGCTGTATGGCTGTATGGCTATAGTATGTAAGCAACCACCTTGGCGCGTGCAAAAAAAAACTTGCGCGCCATGTCCCATTTTTTTGTATTGCATTTGTAGCTGTGTGGTAAATAATTGTAAAACTTTAGTACACAAGATTTGTTTTTTTTTTCTCGCAAGTGTGTTGAAAAAGTGCATATGAAAAATAGTTGTTTATTCCATGGCACTATTTTGATAGTCAAAGATTACGAGTAATATATTTTTGTTTTTATGGGAGACTCGCGAGATCTCAGTTCGGGGTGAACCACTAGTACGAGTATTATAAACTAGATAACTGGTAGAATACTTATATTTTTATTTGGAAATATATTCTTAAATAAAAACAGCCACACAGGAAACAAATATCCGAAGATCATAAAATATTTGTAAACAGTAATACTAGCGTCCGCCTGCAGCTTCGCATTCGTGGTTTGCCAATAAAAAGTAGCCTATGTGTCAATCCCGGTCATATTCTACCGACATACCAAATTTCATTGAAATTGATTCAGCCATTATGATGTGATTGAGTAACAAACAAACAAACATCCAAACTTTCGCATTTATAATATTAAGTGTGATAATAATGATCTACAGATATTTTTTCCGGGTCTGGGTATTTTTCAGTGTTTTTCATATGTATGTATTTACAAAAATAAGTAGGTATTTAAGTAGTATATCAGTTATCTGGTTCCCATAGTATAAGTTATAGTCATAGTATAAGTTCCCATAGTATTAGTTTGTGGCTAGATAGCG
The DNA here is from genome assembly GCA_918857605.2 of Philereme vetulata. Classification (NCBI taxonomy): domain Eukaryota; kingdom Metazoa; phylum Arthropoda; class Insecta; order Lepidoptera; family Geometridae; genus Philereme; species Philereme vetulata. The sequence goes on along the minus strand of OU975459.1, from coordinate 7,868,732 downwards.
CAGTGTGAAATGTCCGGCGTTATTTATTTATTTTAATGTGACACAAGTAGATAGTAGTAGAGTTCCTTGGGAATGGGGAAGTACTACCACCATACCTATTTCTGTCGCCTAGCAACATTGCTGTGTTTCGGTTTGAAGGGTATGGTTGCCGGTGAAATTACATGCACATGAGGCTTTACATCTGTATTCTTTAAGTTGATATCCGCAGGGTAGTGCATCGTAGGGCAAGTTACTAAGAAACGTGACCTACGAAGCAATAGTTTAATTAAGGCGATGGTTACCACTTAACATCAAGTGGACCTTATGCTAGTTTAATCTCCAGAAAAATAAAAATTTATCAATATCGAGCAAAAACGAGCAAAAAAATTACGTTTGATGTATGGGAGCCCACCCTTAAATATTTATTTTATTCTGTTTTATATTGTATTTATATTAGTATTTGTTGTTATAGCAGCAACAGAAATACATCATCTGTGAAAATTTCAACCGTCTAACTAACACGGTTCATGAGATATAGCCTAGTGACAGACGGACAGAGAGACAGCGGAGCCTGAGTAATAGGGTGCCGTTTTAGCCTTTGGGTACGAAACCCTGAAAACATACCTACGCTAGTAAGCAGGTGAACATTAAATACGCATCAAATAACTCTGCAGTTGTGACATTAGCTGCAAACACTACTATATAATCTACTCGCACATCCCCTGGCGTTCATTTATTATCACTACTAGACGTCTTCTCAAGTTGTATGGCGCGTACCTCAGAACACACATTGTAAAATGCAAACCCAGTGATACATATTTTTAAATTTATAAAAATATATATGTATTTATGTGTATATAATAGATGTATTTTACGTTCTTCTACAGTTAACAGTGTGGTTTTATGTCTCTTTTAAGGAACGTCAGTAGAATAAGGTGATCAAAAGATAATATTATTAACCTAATAAGGGGTACTTCAGCGATGGTCACATACAAGTTTGATCAAGATTTGATAATGGAAGCCAAGAGAAAATCATAAAACTCTTCTCGTATAGGCGGCGACTGAAGGGACTCGTCTACCTTGCCGGCGAGGTTGGTGTATCTGTGAAGTGTTTGCTCTTTCCAATGTTGGTAACTCAGACTCCTCCGCGTCAGCGGAGGTGATTTCATCATCCGGATCTCCGAGAACATGTCTCGGTCGACGGAGGGTTACGTAATGAAAATCAAGATCGGCCCGGGCTTTATCTGTACCTATTTATTTTGTGGTTCAGGTCTGTGGCGTGGTGTAAATACACCGCTACGTTTCTGCAGCTATTTACAAGAAAGAATTTTTCTATCAGAATGAATAATAGCACACATTTCTTTTCTGTATGCTCGGTATACGTCATTAATCATATATGAATTCTTTGAAGTTATTTGGAATAGTGGAATGGTTTATTTGAGACAGGTTTGATTATTTTCACTCTCTTCATTATAACTAACATTTTAAAACTATTTCACATAATTATTTTTATGCACTAGAATTAAATACTAGATTTACAACGTGAAATAACAATAAATAACAATTTAGTGAGAATACTTTTAGAGTATTCAAGCCTGTCGAGTCAGTGGATTAACAGGCAGCTAACATTAATACCTAGATAGTATTTAAGCATGTTTAGGATATAATTTATACTTTAAAATTACTTGACAATATGATTTGTTTTTCCATTTGACATTATTATTATTACCCGATATCTTGATATACCTTGTTTTTCTATAGTATTATTTGACTTATGCCACAAAAATTAATTTTAATTTATTTGATTTGACATGTTTAAGCCTCTGTTTAATTGTTGTACTTTTTGAAACGGCATAAACCCAACTTGCAGTGCCCTTCCAGGGTATATGTGTACTTACTCCCTAAGCTACTTATTATCTATGACTAGTACCAGGTAACAGAGAGGGGTGTGGAAGTTGCTTTCTATTTTTGGCAATTAACATTTAGAAGTCGAACAGTTATTGACACGAAAGAAGAAGAAGTAGCTGAAAAAAATATTATTTTTATTAGTTGATTGAATATTAGTTGTTTAAAATACCCAGACTGTGTTTAGCGATATTTTGTTACTTATATATTTCTGTTAATAAAGACCTTTGAAAACAAACTGTCACCATTATTGCCACTGCTTGTTATAAGCCTCTACCTCAAACGATACTTTTGTCGATCCTGTGTTTATTTTCTTTAATGGATTAACAAATATGGAACTAAAAATAGTGGAATAACAAACCACTACAATATATATGTAAAGGTATATTCTGTGTTAATACATGATATATCATATGTGAGCTTATGATACTGTAGTCCACAACTTTATCCAAAGGTTAGATAAATTTGTTTTATAAACAGAAACCATAAATCATAAAATTATTTATTTGTATGTCGCAGACATCAACGCTCTCCTGCGGGAAATATTAAAGTAGGTCCCAGTCAAAGTACATTAAATTTAGTTACACATACATACAGTGTGCACATGTGTATGTATATATGTATGAGGCCGTGCCTGTAAGTGTATGTGTTTATATGTGTGTGCGTTTCATTCTAGGAAATGTTCCAGCTAGAGAGTCTGTAATTTGCATCCAGATCTATCTCTTTGCGATCTTCCATCCAGCGGATGGAAGACCGCCGTCATGATGGTCTACCATCAGCCGGTGGATGGACCATCTTAAATATTAAATAACAATCAAGAGGTACTGGTAGACTACCAGGACCTCTTGGTTGTTTTCAATAGAAAATGAAAATAGAAATGGGAAAAGGAAAAATTTCAATGCATCAAGAGTTTTATTAACTCAAGTACTTGTCTGTTATTAAAAGACGAATGAGGAGTCTTGGGTGGTTTCGTTCATTACCTTGTAATTTTCTTTTAACGTATTGGTTTTTTTTAAAATAATTTGTTCTTTTTATCGATAACCTAGTACTATTTGTACTAAAAACGGGATTTACTATGATTTGAGACATACTCTAACTCATCTAGTATTATAAATTCGTGCTTTTATATTACCCAACTTTAAAAATAGAAGAGAAATTTATGTGGAAAGTGTATCTTTGCATTTTGACCAAAAAGCCTTTCTCCATATTAACGACATATCGTTTTCCTAAGTGGGAACTGGATTAAAAGTTATTATTTGATCGCAATGATTTTCGTCTGCATTTATCGAGATCAGATATAATTTGGAAGTTAAAAATTATATATTGTATGCCTGTAGATATGTAGGTGAAACGTAAGACGGTCCCCAAAAGATAGAAATATCACCTAATAAATAAATAAATAATATATAAAAAATTTATTTCAAGCAATTATGTAGTTCATATAGGAAAGCGCACAACACAGTAGGTAAGCTAAGGTTTATACCAAATGGGTTTTTGAGAGCATGCCTGTGACAGCAATGTCTGGTGTACGGGCAGTCTACTCTGACGGCTATCATTGCCAAGTCGGTGTTGGCGCTGGCCCGCAGCCTGCGCACCAGGGACGTGGCTCGCTTGCGCATGACGGTATGGAAGCAGTCGACCCGCGCCGCCGCGAACATCCCTGATGCACTGCAGTAGCGGGGCAGCCCCAGCAACGCCCTGAGTACATTGTTATACTGGACGCGGAGTGCGCTGTACGCCGCCTACGTATACTTCGCCCACAGGCTGCACGAGTACAGAGAGGTACAATACGCCCGAAATAAAGTCAGCTTGACTATTTCCCGTGGCAGCAGAGAAACTAAAAAAAATATACATTATAATTATTTAAATTTATTTCATTTTAAATAATATATATGAAAATGGATGGCTCGTGCCTGCAGTGGACGTCTTGTATGATGATGATGATGCAATATAGATATGCGTTTGCTAGGCTGTCTCAAGGGGCTGTCGACCTCATTCGCAATGTATTTTCCGTTCCGTTGAAATCACCTGATATTGTGTTTATCAATGTATTACAATTAAAGCGGTCATAAATCTACAAGGCTACTCGACGGTTGTTATTTGTTCAAGTTACGATTTCAGTGAGCCTTTTATATTATTTTTTCCAATTTAAACACTGGATTGGAAGTTGTGTTTTTTTTTATGTAATGCTTTTAAACCGCCCTTTGTTCTACGGAAATTCCGTATTGATCCTGTCAATGCAAAGGAGACATCCTTTTTTGGAAGATATTTTTATCAGCTGTAATATAGCCGATTGTTCAATTATTTTTGTGCAGTAAAGAGTTAGTTTATATTTAACTTAGTCTATCTTTAGATATTTATTTATGTATTATGATTATAAGTGCAGTTTTTTATTATTATTTTTATTTATTTTCATGTGTAATAATTATACTCTGTGCACAGCTGTTCACTACTGCTTCGCTCATTACTTTCCATCCAAAGGTTGCCTGGAAGAAATCGCTTTCAGCGATAAGACCACCTATTGTACTATATTTAGCATTAATTCGTTTTTTAAATATTCTTGGTATACTATAAAGCATTCATAATTCATTTATTCATTAACAGTTTATAAAAATCATGTTTAAACTGATATGCTTATATTTAACTACAAAATACAACAATAAAACAAATATTATTTAAACTAATTTCCACTATACTAAATGGCAAATAATACAATAAATTCAAAACATGTCCAAATATAAATAATGTCTAAAATGTTAAAAATAATAGTTCATTAAATCTTCCATAAATGTCAAAGTGATCCTACAGCCTGCAATTAAATTGTATTATTTACAAAGTCATCGATTGAGTAGAAGCATCCCTACCTATAAGTTGTCAGTCTCTTTTAAATGTACCGGTAAGGTGTTCAATAATTTGTCAGCCCGGTACCTGCTGCAGTGTCTTGCTATGTTTAACCTAGGGCAGAAAGGTGCAAATCGATGCAACAAGATCCTTTCTTCTTGTCCCTAATCGAACGGACCTTTGTTCTTCAGATTCATACCTAGATTTGTATCTATGTTTAATAACGCCAGTCAGGAAAACCAATATATAAATACTAGGTTTTGTAAGAACATTTAGATCATTAAATCGTTATCAACAAGATATCCATGGAGGTAAGGGTAGCATGGTGCGTATTGCTCTTTTTGTAAGACAAAAGTTCTATCCATATTATATTTAAAACCATTACCACAAAACTTTATACTATTAGGTATTTACCTATGAAATTGCCGTTTTGTATGGAATAAGTGAAAGTACTTATTTTATTAAAGTTTTATTATTTCTGCTATTTAAAGTAATCACCCATGCAATCGACGCATCTTTACCAACGCATTGGCAGTTTATTGATGCCCTTTTTCTAAAAATCAGCTGGACGGCAGGCGACAAACTTTTCAAAGGCATTTTGTACTGCCTCTGGGGAATTGAATTTTTTACCCACTAAAAAGTTGTCTAAATTTTGGAAAAAGTAATAGTCGGTAGGTGCAAGGCTGAGTATGGCAGATGAGGGAGAGCTTCCAACCCCAGCTCTTGCCGCTTGGAGACTGTCTGTTGTGCAGTATGGGATCGCGCGTTGTCTTGAAGCAGCAGTGGGGACGACCGATTGACCAAAGCTGGTTGCCGATGTGCAAGCTTCTCCATCATTATCTCCAGTTCTTCAGAGTACACATCTGCAGTAATGCTCATGCTGTTTTGTAAAAAGCTGTAGTAAATCACACACGCACTAGACCACCAAACAGTGACCATCACTTTTTTAGGGGTTATTTTTGGTTTAGGGCATTGCTTTGGTGCTGAACCAGGATCTGACCAACTTGCTGAGCGCTTTCAATTGTCGAACAGGATCCATTTTTCATTGTACGTAAAAATTCGGTTCAGAATTCCTTCATTTCTTTGCCTATTGAGCAGTGCGAGGCAGGTCTCAACGCGTACGTTGCGCTGGCGATCGTTAAGTTCGTGGGGCACCCATCTATCAGGTTTTTTACCTTGCCTATTTGTCGCAAAGTAGATTGAGTTTCGTTAGCTTCCACAATCGCCTTTAATTCATCATTGTTGACCAAAGTCTCCGGACGACCACGAGCTTCATTTTTCAAGTCAAAATTTCCAGAACGGAACCGGGAAAACTAATAAAGGGTTGTGTGTTCGTTTGTACAATTCTCTCCGTAAACGTTTTTGATGTTACGTGTCATTTGTGTCGCGTTGGTGCCACGACGGAATTCATATTCCATAATTACACGAATTTTTAAGATATCCATTATGACGAAAAACGTTTCAATGCAATGAAATACAACGCTAATCAATAAACAAAAGACGGAGTTTGTAAAAAAAATATCATATTTTTTAAAAAAAATTGCTTTGAATTTAGAATACAAAGCCATTCCAAACTTTTTTTTTTCTATTTGAAATGACCAGTACTGAAAAACGGCAACTTCATAGGTAAAACCTATTATATCGAGTTTGACTCATCATTATTCTATTCTATTCCATTCTGTTCTAGTTATCTACTAATTCCAACCAAACCATTGATTGCTAAGTGAATTTGCTAGTACCTGACTATAATTAGGTTTCTGGTACGTAATATACGTAGGTACTAATTGTAACGCACGTAGATAGAGACTTGTAGGCCTTTGACGTTGATAATTACTATAACACTGTTAGACTAGGATAGAATACCGCCTTATTATGCACTAAGAATACTTTTAGAGCTATTTTATGCCAAATATTGTTCAATGAGCGGCTTTATCGCTAAAAGCGATTTCGTTAGGCAACCTTTGCATAGAAAGTAATGAGCGTAGCAGTAACGGACGTTTATGTACAGAGTAAAATAATATAGAAAAATATATATAAGTAGTGGTATCTCACGGGTCTCCTATAACAACAAAATTATATTTATAATCTTTGACTATCAAAATAGTGCCATGAAATGCATAACCAACTAACTCGACAAACCGTTTTATTTTATTTTCTTTGTAAAACATGCAGTGATAAAAAAGCTTAATTATTAGTTTATACTTATAGCTAATCACCATTTAGACGTTTTCCATTCAAATTAAAGGTAACGGGAGTTCATGTAATTGGTGCCTCTTTTTAGGGATAGAAATTGCAGTAATTTTAGATTTCAGACTTTTTCTTATATTTGTGTCACTAAAACTACATGAATACCAAATTTCAACACAGTTGGGTCACTGGTTTATACTTTGTGAGTTTTGCCAAAGTTCAGTTTTATTATGACTATTTGTTATAACTCAATAACGACAAGGATCAAACTAAAACTAATAATAAAAACCGGCCAAGTGCAAGTCGGACTCGCGCACAAGGGGTTCCGTACCAATATCTATAAAAATGGCAAAAAAATCATGTCTGTTGTATGGGAGCCCCACTTAAATATTTACTTCATTCTATTTTTAGTACTTGCTGTTATAGCGGCAACAGAAATACATCATCTGTGAAAATTTCAACTGTCTAACTATCACGGTTCATGAGCTGGCGACAGACGGACAGACAGACAGCGGAGTCTTAGTAATAGGGTCTTGTTTTACCCTTTGGGTACGGAACTCTAAAAACGGGGTCAAAATTTACCAATAAAGACCTTTCATTACACGTCCCATTTGACCTAAAAGTCTCATTTTATTCTTTTACGCCTCTTGAACCCCAATATCTCTAACCCCGCTCCCCCATTTGTAGCTCAATAAGTCACACCAGGATTGTGCTAACACTACCTATCTATATATCATATTTAACGATGATCGGATCAACGCTCCGAAAGGTATCCTCGGACAAACAAACATACACACATACATACAACGCCGATTTGCTGAAGTTGATTTGGAGATCTCGCTTCGCTTGATTAAAAAAATACATATAATACAATATTAATTAGGAACCTCTGTTTGAAACAATCTGAAACGTACCTATTAAAATATTCATGGTTCAGTGAAACACAAACATTTGATAATGATGAACTTGTTAACTATAGTAGTCAAACTACACCTGAGTGGCTTGACACAACCTCTCTACACAAAAGTTATATCGGCAATTGAGAAGACGTATAGTACATTCAGATGAAAATGAAAAATATTTTAATCAGCAACAAAAAGTACATCTTAAGACTAATAATTTTAAACAGATACATTTTAAATGAACTTAATGTTGAGAGGGCATAATAACTGTATGGTTTCGTCGGTGGTATTCACACTAAGACAAGCCTGTATCGTTAAAATAAATAAAGGTCTTCACCTTTATTTATTTTAACCCCAATACCTACCCCAATAAAGAGTGACCAAAGATAGTTGGTTATACATTTTGTAGCACTATTTTGATGTCTAAGATTACAATAATATTTTTTTGTTTATAAGAGAGACCAGCGAGATCTCAGTTTGGGGCGAACCACTAGTGATTTATAAATAAATATACAACGAATAATAAAAATACAATAATATATAAGTATATAATGTAAATAATTAGGATAAATAAATATTTTGGAGTTTTAGGTTGTAACACTCAGAATAGTCTCCGTATCAGAGTACGTCAGAGTAGTTAGCCACCTTTGCACTATGTGCTTTGCTTCTCTTACGGATTTATTTTTAGATCGCAAGATTTTAAAACATTATTACAAACACATGCTCTTATAAACTGACCAAAACGTAGCGAAAATGATGTACTCATTGGCGGGGTAGTAATTTTGAAGACTCGTTTGCTTATCAGCTCCAAGCAATTTTCTGATGAAAGTAAATTCTTATGCGCTGATACCAATGTTTTTAAAATAAAAAGTTGCCGGACACTTAGAACACCACTTTCTTTGTACAATTCTGTAGTTGGATATCTATAAGGTTTCATCAGCATGACTTTGAGTACGGAGCGTTGCGCTTGTTCAACTTGAATAATTCAAGTTTTAGCGGCACTTCCCCAACATGTAATGCAATATGATATAAGGGACCGGCACATCGCAAGGTATACGGTTTGGTGCAGTTTCCTGCATGCAATATTTCGCAAATTGCGCATTATATTTATAACTTTTCTAACACGTGCTGATACACTCTCAATATGTTTTTAAAATTTAGTTTTTCATCTATAAAAACTCCCAAGTATTTAATAAAATTGGTTTTAATGATAGAGTCACAACTACAACAGGAATTGTCGAAATAGGCAAAATTATATATTTTGATATTCATGTTAAACATCGGAGGAGCAGAGGCAGAGGTCTTATGGAAGCACAGATACTTAGTTTTTTTCCGTGTTTAGGGTTAAAAGTTTCTCACGGACCCATCCGCTAATCTGTGACAAACCGGTTTCAGCAAGTGATGAAACTTTTTGCAGTTGGCTTCGTGAAAATTACCACGGTATCATCAGCGTAACATAAAACATGGGCATCATCAATAGTGATGTAATGTATATTATTTATGTACATATTCAAAAACGTAGGTCCCAGTGTGCTGCCTTGGGGTACGCCAAAAGTTACTGATTGGGGCTCGCTGACTATCTGTGAAATCTTTAGACACTGTCTCCTTTCTGACAAGTAATTTTGAACCATTCCCCAGCAACACCTCAGATTCCCATGCTCTCCAATTTTTTTAAAAGTATTGTAATAGAGACAGTGCCAAAAGCCTTTGCTAAATCTAAAAATATTCCCACGCAGCGTTTCCCATCATCTAGTTGTAGCAACACCTCACACGTTAGCATTGTCACGGCATCTTCTGTGCTCTTACCTCTACGGAAGCCAAATTGCCTGATGCAAATTGAGAAGATGTAGAAAACATATTTTTTTATGTCACAATTAGTTATAACAAAGCTTTGACTGTACTTATTAGAGGAAACATAGAACTACTATGTTATTCGCTGATTAAAACGGGTATTTATCGCGTATGTACTGTTTTTATATGTTATGTTTTTGACGTTTCGACTGTATTGCAAAAGCCGTGGTTACGGGCGGACTGGATTACTGGCTACCGTCGAGAAGTTACCACTGTTGTTGCAAAACAATCGATACATTGGGATAAAAGTTAATAAAAAAAATTACGCGATATATACTCATTTTAATCAGTAACTACTATGTTAAGTCAAAATATTCCAATCTAAAATGAAGTGGCAATTGATCCACCAACTGAAACACCCAAAGTTGGATGTTCCAAAAGTGGCACTTTGTCGACTTTAAACTCTAGCTGAGTTTAAAGTCGACAAAGTGCCACTTTAAACTCAGCTAACTAGGTCTTATCTAAAGCTAGCAGATACTCGAGGAGAAACCTTCATTGCTTATTACCACGCAGATTAACCTAGGATATCCTTCTCATCGTAATAAGCAAGCCAAGTTCGCCGGAGGCGTGTTAAACACATAGATTTTACAAAAATTAAACCTTTCTTACTATAATAAACCGATTTCGCACATTTTCTTTAACCCTATAATAAATAATGCTAGACATTCACACAGCACCATCTAGCCCCAAACTTATCAAAGCTTGTAGCCCAAACTAATCAAATAGGGCCAAAATTTTACCCTCGTCCATTTCAAGATTGAATTTGCGCTACATTTGTTAGTAAAAAAATATAAACAAAAATGATGTGCTACATGAATGAAATGTAAAAACTTTTGTCAAAAAACGAGACTATTAGTAAAGTTGGAATGTTATGACGGAAATAGTATTAAGTTGTATAGTCAATGACCCCCTTAGTATCTAAGGATCTGGAGCCGCTGAGTCTGCGCCGTGACATCGGAGCGCTCAACTTTTTCTATAAAATATATAACGGCGAATGTTCTGAAGAGCTATTCAATTTAATCTCTTCCCACTTCTACCATCGAACCTCCTGGAACCGGCAACGATTTCATATATTGTAGATGCGTGGAAGCCTCACACGGCGCGTTTCACTCGCTCGTTTCTTCCACGTACCTGTAAGATATGGAATGACCTTCCCCCAGAGGTTTTCCCGGTGGGCTTCAACATGAACGCTAGGCAAGGCAACGCGTCTGCAGTACCAAGTGTGCTGCAGGAGTTTATAGGTGGCGGTGATAACATAACATCAGGAGGTCCGCCAGCTTGTATGATATGTCTACAAGTTTAATATAAAAAAAAGTTATCATCGTAACTGTGATGCTATTCAGTGGGCAAGTATCAAAGAGCCTATGATAACAGCAGCGTAGCTTATCTATTTCTAAATGTGTTTAACAAAAAGTTTCCTATTTCAGTGGATACTTAAACCGTTGACAGTGATGGAATAAGTCTGAACAAAATTGGGCGAAAGAAAATCATTAGGAAAAGCGAATGGACACTGTAGGCATGTATATAATTACATAAAAATCTGCTAATTTGTTTAATTAACAAGATTTTTTTTCTATAAAGACTAATAATACCAATAAATTTATATATGTACCTAATAAACAGTTTTGCATAGGTACCTACTTTAATTCAATGAGACAGTATTTTCAGTGCCCGGGGTGCAATTAAATGCGTAATAAGCGATTCCAATTTATCTGTGAATCTATGTTAGACTAAATTTGACAGATTTAAATATTCCTTATGACATTATGATGCCGCCAAGATATTGATTGTCTTGATAAGTTTAGACGAACGAAATGAAATGATTGTTTAAGTTAAATAATAATAAGATTTTTTATAAACACATACTTATAAAAATAATACACAAATATACTAAGGCAAGACGATTTGGATTAATTTAGAGACGTTTATCCAGTCAGTGATACAACACAGGCTAAGTAAATCAAAAAATATAGTTGAAGAGTCCCGCCCTGGAGTGCCTTAGTCCAGCGCTGAGTGTTGACGAGGGAGCGTTGTTTTCGCGAGGTAATTGGCGGGCCGCAGCGAGCTCTGAAGGGTTCCCGAAAGTCGCTTGACACAGATTTCGCAATGTTGGGCCTATTTATATTTCGGGTAATGTACCATGGCGAGGCAGGTGCTGTTTTATGGGTTCCCAAGTGTTATTTAAGAGCGAAAGTTGAGAGACTGACCTGGTACTAATGTGTTTTATTGTTTTAAAAGAACTCAATGCATGAAAACAGTACTCAATGTACATTTCACACAGAGCCATCTAGCCCCAAACTAAGCAGAGCTTGTACTATGGGGACCAGATAACTGATAGAATACTTATATAGTTTTTTTGTAAATACATACTTATGTAATATATTAAAGAGAAACAACTGTAGATCATGCAAGCATTTGTTCCGCTACCTCCTTACGCTTTTAGAATGTTATGCCTTATATGTTGATAAGGATAGTTAGTACATTGTACCAACCTATCTACCTAAATATCTCATGAACCGTGATAGTAACACAGTTAAAATTTTCACAGATGATGTATTTCTGTTGCCGCCATAACAACAAATACTAAAAACAGAATTAAACAAATAATAATAATAATAATAATCCTCCTAGCCGATTTCGGCTACAGAGACTTGACTTTGTGATTATTGGCCTAGGTGTTTAGCCTGTATGTGGCTGATGTACCCTATTTTTGCGCTAAAAGTCCGGTTACAATGAACACAAGTTAAGGCGCCATTAATGTAGTTGTAATTGATATTAGCCGGCGGTCGACTTTTAAGCTGATCTCGTTTTAAGTCTAGTTCTTGCCTCCTTTCTTCTTCAAACTCGTACACTTTGTCCTGAACATGACGCCTCCATTCAGGTCGTTTTTCAGCGAGAGCCTCCCAGCGCGACGGATCGATACAACACCTCTTCATGTGCCTCTTCTGTACGTCTTTGAAACGTAGGAACTGACCTCCGCGTTTCCGTTTACCATGTTCTAGTTCACAGAAGAAAATGCGTTTCGCCCTTCGCTCATCAGACATCCGAGACAGGTGCCCGCACCAACGCAGCTGACGCCGCATCAAATATGCCTCTATGCCACAGACATTAGCCCGTCGTAGAACATCGGTATTACGGACCCGATCCGACCACTTGATGTTAAGAATGTCGCGGAGGCATTTCAGATGGAATCTGTCTAACGTGCGTATGTGTCTGCGATACAGGCACCATGTCTCTGACGAGTACAAGATGTTAGGAAGTACAATAGCCATATACACCTTAATCTTGGTACTCAATTTGATGTTATGGGAGCGAAATACCTGGACTCGTAGTTTACCAAAAGCAGCCATAGCGGAGCCAAGTCTGCTGTTGATCTCCGAGTCAAGGTCGCATTTTGTTGTTATGCTGCTTCCCAGATATCTGAATGTATCGACCTGTTTTATGGGCTTTCCATCGATTTGCAGATTCAGTGGAGCTTGGTTAACAGTGTCCATGGCCATCACCTCTGTCTTTGTAATATTAATTTTGAGGCCAAATCTACAGCACGCAGCGTCAAGCCGAGTCATCAAGTCCTGGAGTCCCTCAGAAGATTCCGCAACGAAACATAGGTCATCAGCATACATCAATTCGGTAATGAGGTCATACGATACCTTTGTGTGCGCTTTTAACCTAGCCAGGTTAAAGATACTGCCATCTGTGCGAAAACGTATGCGGATCCCTTCGGTGTTGGCTTGTAAAGTCTCCCTCACGACAACGGAAAAGTACAGAGCAAAAAGAGTGGGTGCTAATACACAGCCTTGTTTTACACCACAAGTGACAGGGAATTGCTCTGTCTGCTCACCATTGACGGTTACGCAACAAGTCATGTTGTCGTGAAGAAGTCTTATCAAGCGTATAAATTTGTCGGTGCAACCAAGTTTCGAAAGCACAATCCACAAAGCTTCGCGAGGTACACTGTCAAAAGCTTTCTCCAGATCAACAAAACAGAGAAACAGAGGTTGACACTGTTCCCTGCTTTTCTCTTGCAGTTGTCTAAGAGAGAATATGGCCTCGCATGTGCCGCGGTTGGGTCTAAACCCAAATTGCGTTTCAGGCAATATACTTTCAGAGAGCTCCATAAGACGATTTAAGAGTACTCTGGCAAAAGTTTTTCCTGGAGTAGACAGAAGTGATATACCCCTATAAGAGTTGCAAACAGATCGATCACCTTTATTTTTATACAAAGAGCAAATTAGTGATACGCCAAAACTAGGAGGAACGAACTCCATTTCCCACATGCGCTGGAAAAATTGCCAAATCTTGTAGTGCAACTCATCTCCGCCATATTTTAATAGTTCTCCTGGTATGTTATCGATGCCGACAGCCTTATTGTTTTTCTGCGCTTTGATGGCGATGATAACTTCCTCAAGAGAAGGAGGCTGGTCCAGACAAATATTATTTAAACAAATATTTAAGGGGGGGAGGGGGGGAGGGGGGGGGCTCCCATACAACAAACGTGATTTTTTTGCTCGTTTTAGCTCGATATTGATAACGGCAACAGCTAGACGCTTGTATTGTTCACAGAATATTTAGTTATGTGTATACTTTATAATTAAAAAATTAAATTAAAATAAAACAAATATTGTTGAAAATATAACATATATGCAATAAAATATAATGACGACCTCCGTGGCGCAGTGGGCGAATAGTCGGCTAAGACGCAGGATGTAGTGTGTTCGATTCCCGCCGCGGAACAAATGTTTGCATGATCTACAGATATTTGTTCCGGGTCTGGTTGTTTCTCTATATATTATAAGAATGTATTTACAAATAAAAATGTATATAAGTATTCTATCAGTTATCTGGTTCCCATAGTACAAGCTCGACTTAGTTTGAGGCTAGATAGCGCTGTGTGAAATTTCCAGCAAAACTTATTTATTTACGGGGGAGGGGCCTCCCATACAACAAACGTGATTTTTTTGCCGTTTTTATAGATAATGGAACGTAACCCTTCGTGCGCGAGTCTGACTCGCACTTGGCTGGTTTTAGTTAATTACTTGGAGATGGAACAAGCTTATGGCTCACCTGATATTAAGTAGGAACCATCGCCTATAACAGAGAATTGCCTCATAGGTCACGCACGTTGGAAACATGCCCTACGACCACTACCATCCCTATGATCCACTGCCATCAACTTGAGACATACAGATGTAAAGTAGCGATGGAATGTTTCACGAGTCTGAAAAATCATATGAAATTAAAAATCATTTGTCACACTGCTACTTTCCTTCGAATAACCTGCTAAAAATAGTTCTTAGAAAATCCCTTTCGGTTTTCATCGTATATCGTTGGGTCTGCTACAAATCACAGTCGCGTTATTCGCGTTACTTCGGAACTTGTCAAGCGTTTTCGTAAATAAGGTCATACGTTTTTTCTCGCAAGACTTCAGTCGGTTTCGTAGTGAACTGCTAATTACAGCATATGAAAAATCATTGCCTGTGATTTTTCACATGTGGAATAGCAGTGGTAAATAATAATCATTTCATCATATGAAAATGAACTACAAATGGCAACCATTTCCATGCCTAGTGTAAAACCTCATGTGCATGTAATCTTACCGACACACATACCCTTCAAACCGAAACACAGCAATGCTGATTGGCGGCAGAAATTGGAATGGTCTCTGACTTTTATTGTTTTAGGAAGTATGGTTCTGTTTAAAAAATGATAAAGGCTTTCCATTAACACATTACTTACTGACCAGACGAGATTCGCTACCTTCTCTTAGATAAACAAATAATAAATAAATATTGCTGGACATTTTACACAGCGCTATCTAGCCCCAAACTAAGCAGAGCTTGTATTATGGGAACCAGATAACTGATAGAATACTTATATAATTTTTTTTCTAAATACGTTCTTAAAATGTATAGGAAAACAACCAGATCCAGAACACATATTTGTAGATCATGCAAACATTTGCTCCGCGGCGGGAATCGAACCTGCTACCTCCTGCGTCTCAGCCGACTATTCGCCCACTGCACCACGGAGGTAGATATGCCCTTACATGCAGTTTTTTTTAGTTTATAGTGTTTTAATACTATGATATTCTATTTTGTTCAAAATAACTATAGTCAATCAATAATTTATTTTCGAACATAGTATACACAGGATAGCTAGATATACAGATAAAATCCTGAAAAATGCAGTAGTAAAAAACTTGTTTCACATTTGCTACGGATATACTTTAGACTATCAAAACGAAGTCAACAAATAGCTTTCAGCTTTTCAGCGTATAAATTGCACATGCGATGCAGATATTTCCTTGTATATCAATCCAAATAAAATGTAGGAATCATTAGTTTTATCGAGACTGAGAAATCGACAAATCCTGTGTTCGATTAACTACGGTAGGTAGTGTAAATAGTACGTAGTTATAAACAAAACGCCTCTTTGTTCACAAGTTACAAGTCCGCGGACCAATCTGAGTGTGAATGTTATGAGTTCGCGATTCGTCATTCAACATTCACACCCATATTTGTGCACGGATCCGTCTACAGCGACAAATCCGATGGGCTCGTCTGGGAATGGTGGGCTTTAGTGACGTCCTTGAGAGTTTCATTGGCTTTTTGAATGTACCAAATTGCATAGAAAACTGTTCAAAATGTACTGCAATATGAATTTATTGTTATAAGTTTAAGGTTTTGAGTAAGCTGCTGCTATATTGTAATTCTTACCCACGTTTTAATATTTGAACCAATGACAGCAAGTCCGGATAAATTATGTCCAATAAGAGGTTGTCGGTTACAGTTATTGCATAACTTATCGTCTGCTCAACGAGGGCGGACGTTACGAAAGCGATATCGCTTATTGCGATTTATTTGATATCGTTCCGATATTTGAATTGAGCTTTTAGCAGCGGTAATGTGGTATTATTGTAAGAGTATTTTTAATATCTACAGATATTTGTTCCGAGTTTGTTGTTTCTCTATATATTATAAGTATCTATTTACAAAAAATAAATTGTATACCTATAAGTATTATATCAGTTAGCTGGTTCCCATAGTATAAGCTCTGCTTAGTTTGGGGCTAGATAGCGCTGTGTGAAGTGTCAAGCAATATTTATTTATTTAATATTGTGTAAAATTTACTTGACGCGGTTTTGTTGGTCATCATCATTATTCACAACCTGACTTCACCCATTGTTTCGTATAGGCCTCCAAAAATGTGTGCCATCCACCACGATCCTGTGCTAGTCACCCACTGACGGCCCGCAATATTTACGATGTCGTCTACCAATCTCGCTACCGGACGTCCTACCCTTCTTTACCCGCTCCCCGGCCACCATTCAGTCACCTGCTTCATCTATCATCACCAAGTCTAGCCAAGTGTCTCGCTCAAGACCATTTGAGCTCCATAACTCGAATTTCAACGTCATGAACTTTCGTTCGTCTATGGATCTCGACGTTTGGAACTCGATCTAAAAGTCTGATGCCAAGCATGGTACGCTCCATGGCTCTTTGTGCAACTCTTAACCTGTACACGGCCTCCTGCATCCTTTGTTGGTAAATGGGTTTATAATTTATTATTATAAAAGTTGTTTTGTTGGTTTTATTAGTTAATACCGGCTTATTGTATGTATATGAAAAAACTGTTAATTGTATGTAATAAAATACTGTAGAATTTAATCCAAAGTTCATTGAAATCTGTTCATACGTTACAGCATGATTGGATAACAAACAAAAAAACTTTCGCATGTATAACAGTAGTGTTATGTGATGTGTTGTTAATGAATTGCAAGGTTTGACATCATTTATTAAAACAAAAAATGTTTAACTTTAATTTAAAGACAAGTAGGTACTCGTTAAATAACAATGTTTTTTAACACTCTTGCTCGTAAAGTGAGCCTTATTACATCGTTCTGAGGGCCATAAACTGAACTATAACCCACACGTGCATAATAATATTACAAACTAGTTTATAATAGAATTATCCCTACAAAGTTAAGTGGCTGCAACCCACAGTGTATAATGAGCCACTTAGCTCACTTGTATCATAATATACTATTATCATTCTAAACCCACTGTATCTATAATATTCCAACATATTTACTACGATATATAAGACGGTTACGTGCGATATAAAATAATTACCTTTAAGACTATGTCCATTATTACTACCTTCAAATATGATTATTTGTTTCAGATCCAATCATTATCCCAAATGAGTTCCAACTACCTTTACGGTATGTACAAGAATAAAACATATTTTCCTTTTGTAAATCCACCTTATAACTAAGCTCTTTGTGTTGAAGCAAATTTTCTTTGAAATTACTTAGCGACCACTCAAGTTCCTGACAGTCGGAAGAAGTTATGACAAGTTTTTATTACCTACTATGATTTTGGTTTTGTTTTTCCTTTTAAAATTGTAAAAAATATACGAGCATGTTTAGTTAAATGATATGAAAGGATACATATTTATTTAACACGACATACAAAAGGAAACACAATAACGATTTGATACCTTAACTTCCGGCAACGTAAGCCTTACCACTAAAAGTGATCTCTTCCAGGCATTGTTTAATGGGACAGAATTTATAAAAAAATATATTATTATTTTTATGAGTAGTTTATATAGGGAGTTTGGTAATATATGCAAAAAAATTAAAGGGGTTGTTTAGATGACCATAATAAATAAATTTGTGAAATGTTTACCAAGGAAATGTGAAATTTATTTTAGCATGTTAAAAGAAACACTTTAATAAACTTATGTTGTGCTATTGCATAATGCTTGCCATCTAACCACAGACTGGTGGCGTCTCGAGATATCTCTTGTTGTCCCTTTCTAACCCGAAACCCGCAGCCATTTCCGAAAGAGATATCAAAAATACATGCCTGCCTACGGTAGTAGGTACTAGCCTACCATAGATCTACGTTTTGAGTTATAAATCAGTAAGCCGTAGCTACTAGGTAAAAAAATATCCCTACAGGTGCCTCTACATTCGCTTGTTCTTTCTTGGTCCAGAGTAGTACCTACAAGCGATCGGTGTCACTGACTCGAATTATGATAGGTCGGAAGACAGGTATTTTTGGCCTAACCTAGGTAGGTACATACCTACATTAATTTAATTCGTCGTGTCACTCACTAGTTCTTTCTTGGTCACTGTGAGCTAGGTAGGTACCTACGTCAGTGCAGTGATTAGGTTGAGATAGATAGGTATTAGAGCCCAGGTGGCGTTTCACAAATGCCTACCGCTCACTCAAGCAGAGTGACCAAGACTAAATTAGATAGGGTAGACGTGATCTTTGCAATGACTAGCTAAACTACAGAGACAAATTTAAAAATAAAAAACAGCTGAAGTAGTATTTTAAAAGATTTATTCAATTCAAAATGAAGTACCTAATCAATTTAGGTAAACTCGAGCTTTCCAACACACTTTTATTAGGCTGTCGACAGATAAATTAACGTGAAAAAGTAGTAGGTAGCTCTTACCTCAAATCGAGAGGTAAGTAGGAGGTGCCTTCACTTTATCAACGATAATTTGGCGTGTTTAAAAGTTCATTAGCTACCTATGTACCTACAAAATATGTACAACACAGCTATCAGTTATTTACGACATTTAGTTGGTACCTATCTACAGAATGTACAGTTACACAGTAACTTACACTAGTTATCTACAGTTATTATCACAGATAGGTATAGCTACACTATTTTATTCACAAACGTTGTTGCACGTACCTTCTTGATCTAGAGTCTAGGAAGAATAGCACGGCCAAAGCAATGCACATGAACTCGTGCCAACCCGTGACTCTGTCACTTCGCACCACATTAATAGCGTTCACAATTCGCGTTCTAAGTCACTTTCTATTGTATGGCCATCGTTAGTCTATTGTATGGCCATAGTCCTTTACCCTACCCCACAAATAAAAGTCTTAAGGGGGTTAAGTCCGGTGAGCGTGCGGGCTGTGCAACTGGCCCTCCGCGCCCAATCCATCGATTACCATAAGCACTGCCCAGGTATTCGCGCACTCGCCGATCGTAGTCCTTGTCGATCTTCCAAGGTCCGTGCTGCAGCAGACACAAACAAAACCGCATTCTGGTCTCGTAGTCAGGAGTCCAGAGCTCCTGCACTGGTGTAAAACTATACGGGTGCTGGCCCTCCTCCCTAAGACTTCACCCATAGGTAGCGCTATCACCGTACACGCGGGCACAAGTGCTCGCCAGCGGATCCTCTTCAAAAAATTCCATGCGCGCTGAATAGCGAGGTGGCCTGCCCGCCTGAACATGGGGCTGGAATTCACTGCTCTCCCTGTGCCGCGGAACAGTCCGCGTGCCCTGCCGGGTTCCGTGCCATATCTGATAAAAGTCCTGCGCTCTTGACAGGACCACTTTCCGTGGAGTACCTGTAGTTAAGTATCGCAATTTTTCTAAATCCGTCCGCACAATCAGAAATGAAATCAACTACTGATTCAAAATAATAATTAATTGCACGAACGCCGACACGTGCCAAAGTGCCCGCCTTCTTACACTAGGGCTGGGAAAACATTACCGGAAAGGTATCAATACCGGTTCTGACTTTCAGTGTTGGACGATCCGAAATTGGATTAGCTAGTTAGGATACACAAGTCGACCTAATAAAAGCTTGTTCAAAACATCGTAAATCAAAACCGAACTAGTTTTACAAAATACGCATAGGTCAATCTGTCATACAATCTGTGAGTAGTAGTAAAGCTCTCTGTGAAAGAGTTTGTCCGGGAAAGTACTACCACCATACCTATTTCTGCTGCCAAATAGTAAACTCGCATTTTTGTGTTCCGGTTTGAAGGGTAAGGGTATCGGTGAAATTACAGGCACATGAGACTTAACCCTTTCGACTCAGAACTGTGGAAACAATGTAGTGTAATTATTGATCGAGCCAAGCGAGATCTCTAAATCAACTTGGGCAAATCGGCGTTGTATGTATGTATGTATGTTTGTCCGAGGATAACTTTCGAAGCGTTTATCCGATTATCGTGTAATTTTATACATAGGCGCAATTTTGGTGGCACTAAATGAGCTAAAAACGTTGGGGTTTGTCGAGATATTGGGGTTCTAAATGAAACTATTAGGTCAAGTGGGAAGTCAAATGAAATATTAATTGGTACATTTAGACTCCGTTTTTATTTTTGGTAAAGTTTTTATAGTTTTTGAGTTATTAGCCATAATAAAAATTGAACTTTGACAAAATTCACAGGGTACACCATTGACCCTACAGTGCTGTAATTTGGTATGCGTGTAGCTTAAGTGACAAAAAAGGCAAAAGTTTGAAACCCAGAATAACTGCAATTTGTACCCCAAAAAAGAATAACCACACAACATGAACTCCCGTTACCTGTAATTTTAGTGAAACTGTAGGTCAAGTTAGTTGGTTATTTATTTTGTGGCAATATTTTGATAGTCACGATGATCGGATCAACGCTTCGAAAGTTATACTCGGACAAACGAACATACAAACAAACAACGGCGATTTGCCTAAGTTGATTTAGAGATCTCGCTACACTCGATTAAAAAAAAAGATTTTATTCAAATACAATCGATTCAAACATTTACGTTAATACCGGTAACCGGTGTAGCGAGGTATTGTAAGCCGTACATCCCTTCGCGCGGCATATCAAAAAGAACTCGAAAGAATAAGCGGTTAGTCAAAGGTGCCGCTTCGATTCTTTGAGCTCGCCGCCCCCAATAGGTACTTTGTTTTGTAAACAGGGCTATGACCCAATGATACCTACTCATTAAATCACAGCTGTTATTGCCTTTGTTTGATGTAATTTGCATGTTCTTTTTTGTGAATTAAACTTTATTCTTCTTCGGCAGAAACCAGAATTGAAAAAAGACTCATCAATTTTGACAATGCACTAGATACCTATCTCTCAAAGAATTGGATAAAGTAGGACCTACCTAATTGGAATAATTTCAATAAGTTTACCGTGGCTAAAGTGGGCAGTTTGCAGATAACCAATCCCGGGTCCACAATTTCTAGGCGTTTCCAGGCCAATGTCCACCTAAGCGCAGATTTGTAGAGATGAGAATACTATGGGAAAATAACTAATAGCATATCGATATTCCGACATCTCTCCGCTCAGCTTTAGTGGAAACGGTCAAGCGGCATGTCTTATTTTCTACAGTGCATTCGCATCGTAGCAGAGAGCGCTCAAAGAAAGGATATAAGTAGCAAATCTACGCTTATGTGGATTAAGGCCTTTATGTCTTTGGATGTCGACTGCAAGCTTAGGCAGTAAGTTTTATATCGAATTAATCACCTAAACTTAGTCGATTTTCTTTAAAATTTGTATATATAACTAGTAGTTTTTTTTTCCGTGATGTCTTTTTTTATGTTATGAGAAAACGTCCCTTGAATATCGTCAGTATATTACCAAACACCCTGTATATATTTAGTATTCCTCTCATTTGTAACGTTTGTAAGTAGACACGTGAGGGTAGGTTAGTTTAGTCGCAAATAAAAATCATCGAACGCACACGTATCAGTGGTTCCTTAAATAAAGTCCCGCAAGCTAAACTTAACCATAGGTACATCAACATATGGTCGCATTCGCGCCGGATATTTACGAGCTTCGGAGCATCGGTCGGCCGACGAGACCAATAGTAGCTGCATTCCTGAGCGAAAATAAGAACTTACGCAATGACCACTACGGCGGAGTAAATTAGTATTTTGGAAGTTACGACTTCTTTACTACAAAAAACACAAGTTAATCTAAAGAAATGCCCAAAATCAAGATTGACAAAAGGTTACATCGAAACAAGAATAAAGGTTATACAGGATTATTGGCAGATTTTTACAAGATCCCATCAAGATTTTGTCAAAAGTACACCGAAAGACAAAAGGCCATATTACCGTACTTTGTGAATGAATACTTTCATATTGTCGAGGTTCTTAATAAAGTCACGCAAGCTAAACTGAACCTTAGGCACAGTTACCAGTTGATAGAGCAAGCATATGGCTCACTAGATGTTATGTGGTAACTATCGCCTATAACAAAGTAATGCCTCATAGGTCATACACCTTAGAAACGTACCGAATGATGCATTGCCTTGCGTCCATCAACTTGAGGATTTTATAATTATAAATTATTTATAAACATTAGGACGTTTGAAGTTGACACAAAAAGATTTCAATAATACATATGTATACGTGATGTGAACATTTCTAAAGAATACAACTAAAAGTTGATTAAATTATATTTCTTGATTGCACACCGTTCTAAACATAAATCTATTTAATACATGATAACAAAGGTACAAACGGCACCTAATGTGAACCTTTAGACTCGTACAAAAAAAATCAAAATCGTTCACGAATATTCTATCTATGAAAAATAAAGTCTTTCTTTTATAGTTTTTTAGTAAATATCTATATGTAGCAAAGAAAACAAGCATTTTTTTTAATTCCTTGCAGTTTTTAAATTCTCGTGGACTTCTCTCGGGAATCCTTTATCTCTGCATTGAAGACCACTTTTTATAATTTCACTATCTGCTAAGAAGATTTATTGTCCTCTATTTTTTCAGCCTTATCTTACTCTGGAGAGAAATGACTTAATTTACGCGTAGAGCAAAAAGTATCTTCTAAGTAGAAATTTAATTTATGTTTTGTGAGAAAAGAAAATGGGTGCCACCTATATAACTGGTTATTTAGATTTAAAATAAAAATAATCCAATATACAAATTAATTCATTGCTGTATAAAACACACGTAGTATATATATAGAATAAACACTGAAATAGATTTGAATAGGATAAAACACATTTTAAAGTAAGTACCCGACCATTACCACCACAAAATATTGTACCCGCTAGCAGGCAACTAAGCGCTCGCCGTGAGGTAGCTTGTAGTGTTAAAAAAGCAAGCAGGAAGCTGACAACCAGCATTCTCTTCACGGCCATCAGCCACCATCTGCCCGACTGAAAAACAGCAAGAGCTTCCTGTGATCCATTTAAACCCATAGACAAAAGCCCAGCAGTGGCAAAATCTGAATTATGGTCTTCCCATTATACCCCTCCCAATTTCACTCCACCTGCGGAGCATCCTCCCCCCAGCTGCAAGCTGCAGTGTCTAATTTTTAAGTTGACCGCTGCCGAGGAAATCCAGTCAAGCTGGGGTACATCGAACTATCCTGGAGCCAGTGCCACTGCGGGAACTCGTATCGAACAATGACCGATATGTTCTCATGTCCTTCCTCCCAGACTACCTGCACACGAGAGGACCTGCATCAGGCAACAGGGAAGGGTGTGGAAGTGGCTTTCGACTGGTTATTTATTCAATTTTTTTGTAAGAAAAGAAGATATTGCCTACCATAAACAGTGAATTTTAATTAAATAAAGTAAACAAGAACTAAGCCCTGAGAAATCGTATTGTAATAAGTTTTTTTCGTGTCATTTCGTGGATTAAATTTAAAAATGTTTATGTGTAAAGGGAACAGTAAGGTTACACAATATTAAACATTTGCTCAAAATAAATCTAAAGCAACATTTCAATGAAATTCAATGAAAGCGCTCCAGTATTATCTAACGGAACAAGTACTAAGTTCAGTGGAAAACATTTTATGTTTTCTCAGAAACCGTACGTTCATTGGGAATAGATTTATCCGGAGAACATTATTTTCTTAGACGTTACAATAGTTATCGGAAAGCCGTAACAAACGTGAAGGTTCTATTTTTGTAGGTACATTGAATAGATGGAGCGTAGGTGTATATATTGTATGCATTTTGTGTGAATCCGCCGTTTACAAAGGGCGTCGTCAGTTTAAAAACGCTCGCTGTTATGTAATATGCCGAAGGAAAAATGAACTCGTTCAATTGTCATAATTTCAACGGTATGGTTTTGGGGTGACCATAAAGAAAACATAGTTTGGACATAGTTATCAGACTTTATTTTAAATAATTATATATAATACATATTCTAAAGTAGCGGCAGCAGACACACCGTATGGCAGTAGTTCGTTTTTTTTAATAAATAAAAAAGAATGATGTATTGTTGACCAATAATACTGTGCAGGGGCCCTCCGAGAACCAGATGCTATGGACACCTTAGCATTTTTTAGGTGCTGGGTAACCTTAAAAAATCTTCTCAATTCAATTTGCCGCGGCATTATGTATTTATCTTTACTTTTCCTAGTGTTGATATCCTTTACAAACACATTATCGCCTGGTTCTAACTCTACAGTCTCTCCTACTCTCTTTTCTCTTGTCTTTTGCTTTTTATCCAATATTTTATCCGAAAGGTACTGATAGAGGTATTTTGTCCGTTAAGCGTGGTCATTCAACAATTGTTGCATGTAAGCATTTTCAAATTCACCGTCAAACAATTTATTGGAATCTGTGTGCCCAAATACTATCTCAAAAGGAGTCAATTCCGTTGTTTAATGGATCGTGTTATTATAAGCCATTATAGAGTATGTCATAACTGAAGCAGCGTCTGTACATTTTTGATCGTATTTTGCAACGACGATAGATTTCTATTAATGTTGAATGAAAACGTTCAACAATACTAGTTGAATTTGGGTTATTTGTGGTACAAATGTGTAACTGAATTTTGTACATGCCGGCAAACTCTTTCATCAATTCGTTTTTAAATTCAGAACCTGGATCAGAACTAATTTTATTAGGTACACCGTACATCGAAAAGTATTTAATCAATGCACGAATAGCTTCCGGTGTTGATTTGTTTTCTATCTCTATGGCCTGTCATAATTTACTAAACGCGTCTACTATTGTCAAATAAATCTTATTTTCAATCGAAAAGATATCAATAAATATTTCCTGAAACGGTGCTGATTGTGTTTGAGTTAACGCTATTGTTGATTTTAACGATTTTCTGTCATATTTCATCTTTTGACAAGCATCACAGGAATTAATTACAGCTGATGTCCTTTCTTGCATATTGTGCCAAAAGTAATTCCTTTTTATCCTAACCATTGTTTCCTTTGTTCCCCGGTGACCCGTTTTACCTTCATGGTGTTGCTTTACTATCGCTTTCTGTTTATTTTTGTATTCTATATATACTACTCTCTCGGTGCATTCATAAAAATCTACCATACCTGCTTTGAATAGTTTTATAATTATACTGTTAAAGTCTTTCCTGTATTGCTCGTTTTCAAAATAGTTATAGTATTTAGTTTTAGGTTTAATGTATTCTTTTAAAAATTGTTTGATTAATTCCTGGTCATTTATGGGCATAAAAACTCCAAGAACTTTTTGTTTTTCTCCAGATATTTTTCTTACACTTGTTTCCTTCCTAAACTAAGTATAGATAAGGGTCGGGTTTGGCTTTGTGTCAATGGCCTCATTCAGAATAGGAATCCCTTTAGATTCAAAATCTACAGCTGAATGAACTGTTCCTCCTGAGCTAATTGATAAAGGTGGTAATGGGTAGTCCTGCTCTCGTTCAAAAATATTACAAATTGTCTCTATGTCAGAATTATCAGATAATACTATTGTTTCTATGGGTTCGTCATCAGTGTCGTTAGCTAAATCAGTAATTTTGTCAGTTATGTCCTGAAGGTGTTTTTGAAGTCGCTGTTCCTTTTCGTCTACATTAACTACCATTGATGCGTCCGATGAATCACTATCAATAGCGTTTACCTTGATGCGCGATAAGGCATCAGCGTTTGTGTTCTATTTTCCCTTTTTGTACTTAGTTTCATAATTGAATTCCTGAAGTCGCAATCGCCATCGTGTTAATTTGGTATTTGGCTCTTTTAAGGAATCTAACCAAGCCAGAGGACGATGGTCAGTGTAAGTGATGAATTTATTACCATATAGATATGGTTTAAAGTGTTTTACGGCCCATATCACTGCTAGGAGCTCGCGCTCTATAGTGCTGTAGCGCATCTCAGTTTCACTGAGAGTCCTACTCGCATAAGCTATAGGTTGGTCTGTACCTACAGTACCCTGTGATAGTACGGCACCAACAGCGACAGCTGAGGCGTCTGTTGTAAGAATGTAGGGCTTTGATAGATCTGGATACTGAAGTAGAGGCGCGTGCGTTAAAAGTTCTTTGCAATGATGAAAAACATCTATATATATCTGATCTATTATTATTTTATTTCCTTTCTTAAGACAATTCGTTAATGGTTTTGTAATTTTGGCAAAGTCTTTGATAAAACGCCTATAATAACCAGTTGTTTAAGTAGGAACGTCGACGATTCGCAAATAAATTGTTTTATTCTTCAATATTAATGGTTTAATTCGGACACTTACAATATTTCGTATTTCTATTGTAAAATCAAAAATGCAAGTACAAGTCGTATCGAGGAAAAATGTTATGTGGCTGGCTTCAACGAAGTGACGTTATGTCATTGTGACATCTTGTCATTCCTTCAAAGTGACGTTGACAGATCTGAACATACCGCTGGCCTTGGAAGAGCAGGGTTCCAATACAGTAGTCGGGTCGACCGGGGCTTCTTCCAGTTCCAGCGGCAGCGGGCAGATCTTCGCGAATGACCGCCGAATGATGCCAGTAGCTGTTCGAATGTCTGCCACTCGAGAAACACCGTCGATGCCCGGGAATACTTGTGAAATCCGACCCAGCTTCCATTTAAGGGGTGGCAAGTTATCGTCTTTGATCAGAACTAGCGTGTCCAGTGCAATGTTGTCTTTGTTCGTCTTCCACTTCGTTCTCATTTGTAGCTCCGCCACGTATTCCTTGGACCAGCGCTGCCAGAAATGCTGCCGCAGTTGTTCGACTCGGTGGTACCGTGTTAGTGTCGCCGTTTTCTTAGATGTCAAGTCTTCGCATGCAGGAATCACCAGCGGTCGTCCGATCAGAAAATGTGCAGGGGTAAGTGGAGACAGGTCGTTGGGGTCTGTGGACATAGGTGATAAGGGACGGGAATTCAGGACGGATTCGATTTGTGCAAGAACCGTGCTGAACTCCTCGTACGTCAACCTAGCGTTACCAGTTATGCGTCAAAGATGAAACTTAGAGGAGCGTACCCCCCGTTCCATCATACCACCAATATGTGGGGAATAAGGAGGAGAAAATAATAATTTGATTCCGTCGTTAGCGAGGGAATCTGTGACTTCATGAGTATTTTGAATTAAAAATGAAGAAAGTTCCTTTTTAGAACCAATTAAATTTGTTCCATTATCTGATAAGATAACTTCAGGTTTTGCCCTTCAACTTATAAAACGTTTCAATGCTAGAAGATAATCGTTTGTTGTGAGACTAGTAACTAGTTCTAAATATATTGCACGCGTTAATAAACAAACGAATAGATAAATATAGCCTTTGGAAAGTTGAGTACCTCTGCCTTTTCGATTTAAGATGTATACTGGCCCTGCATAATCTACACCGGTACGTATGAATGGAAAACCTGGGTCCAGACGCTCACTCGGTAAGTTTCCCATTATAAGTGATAAGGTTTTACCTTTAAAACGGTTGCAGGTGATACACTTATAAACTACCTTCTTTGCTAAGTTTCTTGCACCCAACGGCCACCAACTTTCACGAATGTTAGATGGAAGAAGTAACGGACCAGCGTGGAATAACCTTTTGTGTTCGTATCTAAATATCAAAAGCGTTAAATGATGTTTCCCGCACAATAAAATCGGGTATTTTTTATAGTAATTGAAACTAGATGAATTACTCAGACCACCACCAACTCGAGTTAAATGATTATCATCCAAGAAAAAATTTTGTCCCAAAATACGTTTAGTTTGTTTACCCTTTATAGGTATATTTTTCTGTAATCAAGAATGCACGTCCAGAAAAGATTGTATTTGCGCGAATCTAAGCAACATGCGCTGTGAATCGATGAGTTCCTCTACGGATAGCAAACCGGTTCTAGTATTCGGTAAGCGCTCGCGCTTCATTCGTAAATTGTGAATGAAGTACATACGCACCTATACGTTTTAACCTATTGAATGTCGAATATCGTTCGAAAGTATACAATTCATCGCTCACAGTAGAAGTATGAATAACATGGCTTAGAGTTACATTCCGTAAATCGGGTAAATTTGAACTTATGTCATTCGAGTAATTCTCAGTTTTAACAGATTATATGTAATCATTGAGTCGTCGGTAGTCAATAACCATTCTAAATTTTGTTTCACCTGAAGCGTCCATCTTTTTGGGTACAAGATGAACTGGTGCATTCCACGGTGAATGTGATTCCTGGATAACATTGTTTTTTAATAATTTATCTACTTGAACTTTAATCTGTTGCGTTTGCACAGGAGGTTGCCTGTATGGCTTAACATAAATTGGATCTTCATTTTTGGTTCGAATAAAATATTTAACCTGATTTGTGAAACTTAAAGGAATCTGTTCACTATAAAAAATACCCTTATATTCTTTGAATAATTCAGAAATGCATGTTCGTTCCTCTTGGTTCATGTGGTCAAGTCTAAGTCTGTTTAAATTTTCCTCTAAAATGTTATCTACTTCCATGTCTTTCATTTCAACGTCGTTATAGCACTTAATTTTAGTTAACTTAAAAGAATCTGTTCACTATAAAAAATATCCTTATATTCTTTGAATAATTCAGAAATGCATGTTCGTTCCTCTTGGTTCATGTGGTCAAGTCTAAGTCTCTTTAAGTTTTCCTCTAAACTGTCATCTACTTCCATGTCTTTCATTTCAACGTCGTTATAGCAGTTTATGTTTATAATGCCTTTGTCAATTTCCTCTACCTTAAACGGTGATGAAATTGTTAAAGTCGTTTGTTCGTCTAATAAGTTTTGAATAATTGTGGTCGCATATCCATTGACACAATGGACTATAGCGGCGGGCATTCTAACCCCTTCATAGAATTGTTTGTATGTCATGAGGGCTTCCCCGGAATATAAGTCGATGGGTAATTTTACTCGTTGTTCAGAGCGTGCAGCTAACTTTATTACATGATTTGTTGTACGTTTTACAATAGGTATAGTCGCTGTCTTGGTCCGAAGTTTGTGATGTTTTAAGTCAATAACTGCTTCTAACTGTACCAATAAGTCGTTACCTATAAGTTCGTCATATTGAGAGTCTACGTCGTAAACATAGAATTTGTAGAATTCACTGCAGTTGAAAGATTGCATCAATGGAATTTCAATGACTTTATTATGTGTACTTGAAGCATGAGTACTGATGACAGTAAACGGTTCACACAGAACAAAGTCAGCGAACAACTCATGTACTTTTCGTGGACTGATGAAAGACCGCGTACTGCCCGTATCAATCATAAATTTTGCATCGATCTCTGATAATTATATATATGGCAGTTTTAATTAAATTTTACAGTTTAAATTTATCACTTCCGGTTCACTATAGTAGAGGCACGTATCAGAAAATATTCAGCTTCAATTACATTTTCTTCAAAAGGTGACTAAATATTGTCTGTTGTAAATTCATTTTGTGAACTATAATAATCCGCATAATCATCTTCAGTGAAATGATTATCTTGATCATCATAATTTTCCAAATCGTAATTTTCACCTAACTCAAGCTCATTTAATCGAAATCCCTGAGGTCGTTGTGCCTGTATTTGTGGTTTTTGAGGAAGAGCAGTTCTCATTTTGACATCGGTATTGAATTTTTGTTGAAATGGTTTATGACCAAATTGATTCTGATTTAACTGGGGCCTTTATAGGCCCCAGTTAAATTAAAATTCAGATTGAATTCTGATACAGAATCAGAATCAAATTGGTGATCCAAACTGCGGCTTCGGATTAAAATTTTGTGGTTGCATGAACCTTTGCTGGCCAAACTGTGATGGCTGCATCAACTGTGGTCTATACCCAGTTGAAGTCTGCGGTGTGAATTCGTTTACAAAAGGTTGCCTATACTGACTGTTACTTGGAATGCCAAAGTTAAAGCGGGGGGGTGTATTGAGGTGGGTTCAAAGCCACTAGGCTGCATGGGCACGCTCTGAGATGATGAACCTGTACCAAATTTCGTGGATGTTGTTGCACCTGCTGTTTGTAAAGGTCTAAGCATTTAATTACGGAGAGTATACTGCTCATAAAAGTTCACATCCTCTAGTAAAAACTCCAAAGCCTTTTCCAAAGTGGAGGGCATTTTCATTCGCACTGACCTAATAAGGTTTTCGGACAAGTTGTATAAGAATACATTAAGTACCAGGTTGTTATATATGCTAACTTTACTATTCCGTATATCTACATTCAGCAATTGGTTCACTCTTGATATAAGTACTGATCTAACAGACTGTACCCTATTACAAAACTCTAAATAGCTTTTGCCATGTTTCATTTTTAAAGTTTCCAACTCTATCGCGACACATTCCTCACTTCTAGGATCACCAAAGTGTTGCACTAAAACAGATTTTAATTTTTCCCAAGATGTTATTTCATTCCGCTCACTAGCCAATGCTGCGGCTTCATCTGTCAATTTACTCGTGATTGTGTGTAATACATACATAGTTTGCTCTATATTTCCTTTAAATTTTTCTACCACATAATCACATTTCCTTAAAAATAGATT
This sequence comes from Philereme vetulata, assembly GCA_918857605.2. NCBI lineage: Eukaryota > Metazoa > Arthropoda > Insecta > Lepidoptera > Geometridae > Philereme > Philereme vetulata. The sequence goes on along the minus strand of OU975459.1, from coordinate 7,837,614 downwards.
AAGGTGGCGTTTATTGCCATTAAAAAGAGGTACTATATTCACTATTTCTTTTGGTGTTGGCGTAAGAGTCGACATTTTTAAAATTTATTATCTTATCACAACTTATAATATATGTAAACTATTTTTATGGCTAAAATCGTTAACAACTAATCACAAAATTTTATGTGAATAAACTAAATTTTGATTTAATACTAAACTTATTTCTTTGGAAATTTATGAATTGAAATAAATAATACCTACTTTACTAATTACCAAATACTATAACAGGCATAAATTTTGATTTGCACTGTTTACTTAATTCTACCTACCCTATTATACAAATTCCTACAATAGAAAACCAATTTTACTTACAAAACGTTCGTGATTAATTTCAATCATTATTATAAATACGGGATTTATCACGTACCGTCGTATAGGTGTTTCGACCGACAATGTTTCGTTTCAATTCGTGAACCTTCATCAGGGTGAGTGCGATCCGCTCCGAATAACGTCTCGCCTCGCACAGCGCGCCGCTGCCCTCTGCGCGTGAGTGGACGGGCGGGGTGGCGGGGATTGGCCCAACGAAATCACAGCACGTTGACCGGCTGTGTCATCATCATTATCATCACTGCTGCTCTCTTCGGTAGTTCTTGGTACAGGCAAACACACAACACTAACTATGTCTCTACCAGGTTCACTCACTCTTCTATCACTTGCATCATGAAGACATGACCTCCAGGCTGGCGGTAGAACCCATCCCTGTTAAAGTTCGGCACTCGACTTATTTCTATTGCCTCTCGGATCTTGCGAGGAACGAAGAACTTCTCTCTCGCTAAAACCCGGGCCTTGTCGAAACGTATGTAGTGCGTCGAATCAGAGTCTAGGGATTGTTCCGCCACTACAGAACTGTTTGAGTCGAGATTCTTCATTGCACGTGTGTGTTCAGTCAACCTAGTAGATACGTTTCGTTTTGTTTCACCAATGTAGCATTTACCGCAGTCACACGGTATCATATATACTCCGGGGATGCCCAGAGGGTCTCTGTCCTTCGGCGAACGCAGCAGCTGTCTCAATTGTGTTTGAGGACGGAATATCGTCTTGATGCTGTACTTATGGCGTAACAAGTTTCCAATCTTATCCGTTAATCCTTTCACAAAAGGTAAGTACGCTACTGCTCTATTTACCGTTGCTATGCGTGATCTTGTGGATGAGTCCGCAATTCGACAGCTCTGTCTCTATCCGTAGCCGTTATGCTCCAGCACCCCTTTTATGTGTAAGAGCTCGCGGTTCACGTACTGAGAGTCACATAGCCTTAGTGCTGTATTAATCAGAGTACGCGGTACCGAGGCTAAGTGAGCTGGATGGTAGTGCGAGTCAGCTCTAAGATACCTGTCTGTGTGTGTTGGCTTACGGTATACTGTACGTGTAAGTCGTCTTGTATATTCTCGTATAACCAACACGTCTAGGAACGGTAGGCATTCGTCTTTTTCTAGCTATACCGTGAAAGATATCTTAGGATGTTTACAATTGAGATAGCTAAGTAAGGTATCTATGCTATCTCTCCGTACTATTGCGGACACATCATCTACATACCACCACCAGTATCTCGGTCTACAGGGTACGCTATCCAGTACCGTTCACTCAAACCACTTCATAAATATATTGGCCACTACTGGAGCTATTGGTGATCCCATTGTTACACCCTCCAATTGTATGTAATAATCACCCCGCCATACAAAGAAACCACTTGTTGTATGTAAATAATAAATTGTGTGTGTGGGTAGTTCGAGATTATTATCGAAACCTAGCAATTGTGTCGCAGGAACTTTTCCATCTTCACTTGCAGTTATCTCGTCCTTTGGGACCGGATTTGTGGAATACACTTGATGCTATGACAATTAGCAGACCAGAACTTGTGAGTAATAAAACATCCAGAACTCACGAACCAAAACTAAAGCGCTTTAGTGATAATGCTGAGCAGTCACCCATGGGTTGTCTAAGTGCGAACGATAGAATAGTGGTTAATTTGTCTTCTCAAACGATCACTGAAGATATGAAATTAGTGCTATCGAAGGGTTTGAACTTTGCACCTACACCACTAAAACCACCCATAGAAACCATTTTTACTAGCATTGAGAACGTGATTATGCAGAATAAGATCCCTTCACATGACGCTGAGTGTTTACGACAAGACGTTGCATCAATGGCGCGTAAGACTGTTCTGCCTAAAGCTAATATTAGTAAGTCAGAAATGAACGCCTTGAAGAACTTACGTAATAACACAAGCCTTCTAGTATTACCAGCAGACAAAGGCAATGCGATAGTAGTTGTGGACACAGCTGCGTACGAACAGAAACTAGATGCGCTCCTTAGTGATGATTTGACGTATAAACTGGTCAACTACAATCCCACATCTAGAGTAACTACGAAGTTAAGAGAGTTATTACTTCAGTTGCCCGACAAACTCTATGGACGTTTAAGATCCGTCAACCCCACCCCACCTAAAATCTATGGCCTGCTCAAGATTCACAAGCCCAATTGGCCACTCCGCCCTATCGTCAGTCAGATAGACTCACCTACATACAAAACAGCACGTTACATGGCGTATTTACTACTTCCTTCCACAGGAAAGTCCTTTAGTTCTGTGAAAGACTCAACGCACTTAACTCAACTCTTGGAAGGAATAGTAGTACATGAAGATGAGTGTATGGTGAATTTCGATGTAGCGTCACTGTTTACCAATGTACCGATAGCGGACACAATAACCATTATACAGGAGCTGTTACAAGATTTATCAACACCTATCGGATGCATGAAGGTAATTGAGAATCTGTTAACAAGTGGTTTTTTTGTATGGCGAGGTGATTATTACATACAATTGGAGGGCGTAGCAATGGGATCACGAATAGCTCCAGTAGTGGCCAATATATTTATGGAGTGGTTTGAGTGGACGGTACTGGATAGCGTACCCTGTAGACCGAGATACTGGTGGCGGTATGTAGATGATGTGTTCGATGTGTTCGCAATAGTACAAAGAGATAGCATAGATACCTTACTTAGCTATCTCAATTGTGAACATCCTAAGATATCCTTCACGGTAGAGCTGGAAAAAGACGAATGCCTACCGTTCCTGGACGTGTTGGTTATACAAGAACAGACAGGACGACTTGCACATACAGTATACCGTAAGCCAACACACACAGACAGGTATCTTAGAGCTGACTCGCACCACCATCCAGCTCACTTAACCTCGGTACCGCGTACTCTGATTATTAGAGCACTAAGACTATGTGACTCTCAGTACGTGAACCGCGAGCTCTCACACATAAAAGGGGTGCTGGAGCAAAACGGCTACGGATGGAGACAGAGCTGTCGAATTGCGGACACATCCACAAGATCACGCATAGCAACGGTAAATAGAGCAGTAGCGTACTTACTTTTTGTGAAAGGATTAACGGATAAGATCGGAAACTTGTTACGCCATAAGTACAGCATCAAGACGATATTCCGTCCTCAAACACAATTGAGACAGCTGCTGCGTTCGCTGAAGGACAGAGACCCTCTGGGCGTCCCCGGAGTATATATGATACCGTGTGACTGCGGTAAATGCTACATTGGTGAAACAAAACGAAACGTATCTACTAGGTTGACTGAACGCATACGTACAATGAAGAATGTCGACTCAAACAGTTCTGCAGTGGCGGAACATTCCCTAGACTCTGATTCGACGCACTACATACATACCTTTACATACGTTTCGACAAGGCCCGGGTTTTAACCCGGGCCTTGTCGAAACGTATGTAAAGCGAGAGAGAAGTTCTTCGTTCCTCGCAAGATCCGAGAGGCGATAGAAATAAGTCGAGTGCCGAACTTTAACAGGGAAAGAGAATGGGTTCTACCGCCAGCCTGGAAGTCATGTCTTCATGATGCAAGTAACAGAAGAGTGAGTGAACCTGGTAGAGACATAGTTAGTGTCTCGTTTGCGTATTTATGCGTTCAATGTAGTTATGCGTATCTCGGCTGGTTGCATAACTAGATGGCGTTTAAATCGTAAAGCAAATGTTTAGGCAATATAATAACACGGCAATATACATTTTCCTTTCGGCATATTACATAAAAGCGAGCGTTTCTAAACTGACGACTCCCTATGTAAACGGCGGATTCACACAAAATGCCGGTGACATCTATATAAATAATATAAACTGCTACTCTCAAGGGTGCTTCCGGTGGTAAGATATATTCTATCAATTACGTATATATTGCCTAACTATGATTGAACTTGTCTTATGATTTATCTGTTAAGTTACGCAGCTTGAAAGTAGCGCTAACCTTTAAAATAAATATATTTTATGTAAGAAAGAAGGTAGATCAATATTGGCCAACAATAGTTTGTCTAGTGTTCGACTCTGTTGAATTTTTTGCATCTTTGAATCCGCCACGCGGAAAAAAACAGGTAATCTATGTAAATGTGTGATAATTATATTTATTGGTTTATTATTAGGACTTATCAACTTATCATACACGGACAATATTAAGCGATCATATGTTCAAAGGATGACTGCATGCAATATTTTATGCCGAGCGAATTAGAATGTAGTAGATACCATTAGATTATATAACTTCTACTCGGAGCTATTTGTTTAAAATGTATCTTAAATTGGACTTGTATAATGTGTCTACAACCTGTTTTTTTATTTAAGGCATACATTTAAAACACACATTCGGAGTTGTATTAACTGATTTTAGAGATGGGTTAAATACCGGTAGCTCAAATATTTATCTAGTAATCGATACATTCCCAATAAACAATTCTTAACGTATATTGGCGGCGCCTTTGCGACGATGCCGCTTAGCCAATTTAACATATACCTACTTAAATGATGATTGAATATATAAATGATATATAATCTGTTTACTTATTTTATACAGGATATGTCATTAATATTTTAGGACTTGAGATTGTTTGAAAATTTTAAATTCTCTATGGTAATGAATTCGAAAATAACCTTTTTTTTATAATAATACTAGCAATTAGCCCTACCCGCGTTAACATTTAATGTCGTACTAAAACACGTAGTATATGTCATTCAAAACAATTTTACTCATGACTTATGGCTTAATGCTGCACATAATTATCATTCCATTAATTTCACCAAATTTTATAATAGAATATCGAATTTAAAAGTATTTTGTATTTTATTGGAAATATTTGTATATTTTTTATTAATAGTTGTATATTAGGACGGAGCAAATATATGACTCTGGGAAGAACTTTTCATCTAGACCGGGTCGTAACTTACGTTGTTGCATGTCGAATACATAGTAATTACAAAAAACAGGAAAGTCCTGGATTATCTCAAGCAAGAAATCCTAGACACGCTTTTGTTTAGACGTTTTGCAGTGAGTATTAATAGAGATGTTTCATAAATATTGTCTATTAAAGTGTTACGAGCTGAGGGTTCGGGATAAAATAATGGAAATCAATCTAACAAAAATAACACTTTCATTCAACACTAAAATGATAAATACACGGTCATAATCACAAGTAATCACAACACACTAATTTTTTTTTTTTTTTTCGAATGGACTAATCTCGCTGTTGGCCTCTGAGGCCGTGACAGCTTAACCGAACTAACAACACACTAATTCACACCACTGTTGCATAATAAACCACTAAACGTCACCGAAATATTCGCACGTATCGCCAAATCTAGACTGACTCTCCAGGCGTCTCTACGCCCTATTTATACCGCACGCAGTTACTAGGCATTTCTGGAACGTTCTCAAAGGTTCCGCTGGCAACTAGAACTGTGTGGGTATTTCAACAGAACTACTAATTCTTATTCTGTTATTTCTGTATATTTTCTTAACTGTTGATAAAAACGTATTAAGTATATATCACACCTATTAATACATATTCTGTGGCACAGTAGGTAGAACTTCGAGATGCCATCTATTACTTATTCTGTTACCGCCCTGGGCGTAACAATAGTGTTATAAAAATGTTTATCTAATAGCTTGTCAATTAATTATCTCCTTCCTAATAAATACACATTTAAAGTTACACAGTTGAGTTCTTTGTGAAAGGGCTCGCCCGGTGAAGTAATTCCTCTAAACCTATTTCTGTCGCCTATCAGCATTTTATTTTTATTTTATTTCGAAGAATATCAAATAAAATAATATGCTGATAGGCGACTGAAATAGGTTGCATTGCTGCGTTTTAATTTGAGGTGTACTGGTGAAATTACAGGCACATGAGACTTTGTTATTATTTTTACTTTTTTAAGTTGATGGACGCAGGGCAGTGCTCCGTAAGGCACGTTTATCAGGTGCATGACAGATGAGGCAATGCTTTAATATGTGGCAAATAAATAAATACATTTTGCCAAAAATGTACCATTACCATACTTCGTGTGAAAATACAAACTTTTTTTTACAACGATCCCTGAGAAGAACCGCTTGTTGAAACCATAATCATGTTGAAAGGATTATCCAGCCTAGACAATGCTTTACCGGGCCTAGTTGATTCTAGAGTGCGCCGCGTAGAGGCTCTTTTCCCTCCAACAACATTTGATGTTCAAAATAATATGAACCATATCGACACGAAGAAGAAGAAGACTCTCGCTTTGGTAATTCAGTAAAATATTGTGAACTTGAAAAATCTCTATCGACTAAAATGTGATACTAAAGTCGCAATTTAGTTTAATGACCAATACTTTTCAGACAATCCTTTTAATTTCAAAACAGATAAAACCAAATGGAAAATACACTTTCCACCGAGTCTGAGTTCTCATGCAACAAGCAATTATAATTGTTCCATTTCCGTTCCAAATTACTTTATTATTCGTGTCATCTTGCGGACCCATACTCCGGCCAAGTGGTCATCAAGCGTACATTTCATAGGTTTATGCAGAGAAGCCTAAATTAGATTATTTTTGGCTTAATATTCGGTTTTAAATGATGACTCACTTTGGTTATTAAAAAGTCTGCAATTATGTGGTGTTTTTAGCGGCAGTTTAATTTAAAGTAATCACAAGAACGTTATAGTACCAACATTTTCTTCATTTGAATACAATGTTCCTTTTGAAAAAACCGGACAAGTGCGAGTCTGACTCGCGAGCCGAGCGTTCCGTAAAAATGTTTTTATGATGTGGTATAGCTACAAAATTAGCTAGCAAGGATTGGATGAGAAGAGCTGAGGATCGGGCTCAATGGCACACCCTGGCAGAGACCTACGTCCAGCAGTGGACTGCTATAGGTTGATGATGATGATGAACTAAATAATCTTTTTCTGATTTTTTCCTTTTCTTGTGCTGTAAGACCTTCCTTCTTGACAAATTTCATGATTCTAGGTTAACGGGAAGTTCCCTATCGGTACTGATTTATTTGCGAGCAAAAATAGAGCATACATGACCGTATTTTTGTATTGCGTTGACTTAGAAGCCTGGCTTTCTTACAGCTCCAAGGGTCCATAAACCTACGTATGCGATATTAATTTCAACTTGATAATACACGCATCACAATATAATAAACGCACTCCTGAGAAAAAATAATCTTAACAGACAGAAAAACAGACAGACAACGAAGTGAACCTATAGGGTTATTTTTTCTATTAGAGGTACAGTACCCTAGATATGTATTTATATGTTCAATGACACATTTTTTAGCCTATGTTTCGCTTCCATTTTCGGCCTCTTTAGTCCTACTCTATAGCACCCTTCTCTAGCGAGACAGTGACGCATGCTTTAATTTATAAACCTCCTATCTTTCGAAAATGAAACAGCTCTATTAATATTACAGTAAGGTTGAAAATAGCATAATGTTGAGGAGTGAGAACTTTGTGTCACGAATGCCCATTGTCCTTTGCAAGTTAGACAAGCTGATACTTTGCTTGTGATACTTTGACGTAATTTGCACATTTATCATTTTTGTGTTTAAAAAGAGACGAAAATTGACAGGTACAAAAAATGATTCGTGTAATTTTGTAGAAGTAAGAGATATTTAGTATAAAAATGAAACGCGCGAAAACATACCCTTTGATCGGGCAAAAAAATGCAATATTGCATTTTATTTTACGTTAGAATCCTTATAAGCCTACAATGTTCGTAGCCCTTCTACGCCGTAGCTCATCTGTAGCAATGTGTAGTAAAAAGTGCTACGAGACGTGACAGCTGAGTGAATCCAAGCTTTTTTGATATTTTCCGTCCTCATATATTCACATAGATCCTGTCCATTCAAAGGCTGCCTGGACTAGAGACTGCTTTTAGCGATAAGGGCGCCCATTGTACCTATGATTTAAACATTATTTTTTTGTTGTGTTTGTCTGTTTATATTTTAATGGTTGCAATAAAGATATTATCTTTTTTTTTCAAACAGTATTTTGTCAGACCTCGCTTTACATTTAATTGGAATAATTTAAATAAATTATCAAAATAACAAATTTATATTTAAGGCTTAACGAATAATTATTTAAATACACTGTTTTCGTGATGAATTACAAAAGCTTATCAATAAAAATACAACGTGTATTTTATGAATGGAGGTCGAAATAAAATAACCAAATTTGGAAGGTGGCTCATATCTTTAAACTCATTGTTTTATTGCGGAATGTTTGCAATAAGTGGAAGATTGATTGTATCTCGCCTGGACTGCCCAATCCAAGCCAAATGGATGAAAATTGTGATGGGCTCCATTAAGCCTACATTTTATTTCATGATTTTTATTTACATAATGTGATATTTTAATATAATTATTTTTTTTATACTTTACTAGCTGACGCGCCCGCGGCTTCGCACGGGTGGTTTTTCAATAAAACATTACCCTCATTTTGCGCAGTTGGCTAAAAAGTAGCCTATGTCCTTTCCCAGGATATTATCTATCTCCTTGCAAAATTTCATTACGATCCGTTCAGCCGTGTAGTCGTGTAAAGGTAACAAACAAACAAACAGAGTTATGTACTCGTATCTATTATACATATAAACCTTGATCTTGAATTACTCTATCTATTACTAAAAACTACGTTAAAATCCGTTGAGAAGTTTAAAAGATCTAAGGTAACTGACCGCGGAAGCGACTTCATTTGTCTATCTATGTAAAGATTTGTTATTTGTGATAATATTGTGTCTATTTATTTTAATTCTTAATGACTAAATTTTAAGTTTTTGTTAGTTTTTAAGCAAGTGGGTGTATTTATCTCAATTAAATAAATGAATAACTATCAATAATAAGTGGAAAGAAGAGAAAGTTATTTTAATAGTTTATTTTTTTTCAATTTTTTTAATGGCTTCTATAAGACAATAATATTTTTGGGATGCCATGAAATATTCTAGTTACAAATCAAACCAGCTAGAGAACAGAACACATGATAGATAAACTCTACAGAGTATTATCACACTAATAATATAAATGTGAAAGTTTGGATGTTTATTTATTTGTTTGTTTGTAACTCAATCACGACGTAACGGCTTAATTGATTACATGGAATATGGTATGTACGTAGATTATAACCTGGATTACCACATAGACTACCTTTTTTCTCATAAATCAGTTCCCGTGGGATAATTTTGGGATGTCAAGTGAAGTTGCAACACCGAGATTAGCTTTATTTCTAGGTTACCTACACATTTGGTAGTGTACCAACAGCTAGTACCGGAATAAATACAAAAAAAATACAAATTATTTAGTTCAATGAACGGTTTTATAACTAAAAACGACATTTTTTGGAAGAACACGAATATGATAATTGATAGATATATAAATTCTTTAATATTACATCAAATTACCTTTACATAGACTAAAACTAGAAAACATAGACTCTAATTTATAAGTATTTGTAATTTGTATTGAATTAAATACTCGTTTTATAGCAATAATAATGTGCAGTGATAGCGAAACTGTGATAAATACTATTATTATCATCATCATCAGCCCACATAAGTCCACTGCTGGACATAGACCTCTCCCAATACGCGCCACTGAGCCCGGTCTTCGGCTCTTCTTGCTTGCTTTTCTTCACGTGACGATAAACGTAATGTTTGGACTTACCTCTGAATACCCCTTTGTGGGATATCTTCACGGATCTGCGTACTGAAGAGATCTAAAAATGTCATAATGAGGATTCTATCACACAAATATTATAAATGCGAAAGTTTGCATGTTTGTTTGGATGTTTGTTTGTTAATCAATCACGCCGTAACTGCTGAGCCGATTTCGATGAATTTGGCTACCTATTATCCCACAAATCAGTTTCCCAGTGATTTATGAAATAAATGGTAGCATATGTGGCTATGTAGCCACTCATAGATGGCTTACAGTATTTGTTATGTACACACGGCTACACATCAAGCTATAAATTTCCAGTATAAGCTGACCTCGCATTGTGTAAGCTTTTCGCAGAAGGAGAGGATAGCTTAGACTGGAAATTTATGGCTTGATGTGTAGCCGTGTGTGTACACTGAAAAACCAAATAGGTTGAACTCCTTAATATTGATTCCATTTAAGTTGCCTTACCTTAATATTATGTTTAAACCACTATTATAGTACATTTATTTCTACGAAAATAAAATTTTTCATAATTATTATGATAAAAGAGGTTATTAAAACACAACATTTTTGGTATATTCGAATGTAAGTAAGTCTAACTGATAATTTAGTAAAGACAACATTATAACGAAGTAGACTCAGCCAAATAACTAAGTTAAATATATATAATCAGGTCAAATTTACCTTAATAGTTTTACCGAAGTAGAGTCAGCAAAATAACTAAGTTAAAGATATATAATCAGGTCAAATTTACCTTAATAGTTTTACCGAAGTAGAGTCAGCAAAATAACTAAGTTAAAGATATATAATCAGGTCAAATTTACTTTAATAGTTTTACCGAAGTAGAGTCAGCAAAATAACTAAGTTAAAGATATATAATCAGGTCAAATTTACTTTAATAGTTTCACCGAAGTAGAGTCAGCAAAATAACTAAGTTAAAGATATATAATCAGGTCAAATTTACCTTAATAGTTTTACCGAAGTAGAGTCAGCAAAATAACTAAGTTAAAGATATATAATCAGATCAAATTTACCTTAATAGTTTTACCGAAGTAGAGTCAGCAAAATAACTAAGTTAAAGATATATAATCAGGTCAAATTTACCTTAATAGTTTTACCGAAGTAGAGGCAGCAAAATAACTAAGTTAAAGATATATAATCAGGTCAAATTTAACTTAATAGTTTTACCAAAGTAGAGTCAGCAAAATAACTAAGTTAAAGATATATAATCAGATCAAATTTACCTTAATAGTTTTACCGAAGTAGAGTCAGCAAAATAACTAAGTTAAATATATATAATCAGGTCAAATTTACCTTAATAGTTTTACCGAAGTAGAGTCAGCAAAAAAACTAAGTTAAAGATATATAATCAGGTCAAATTTACCTTAATAGTTTTACCGAAGTAGAGTCCGCAAAATAACTAAGTTAAAGATATATAATCAGGTCAAATTTACCTTTATAGTTCAACTATAAAGCTACAACCTGGGTATCTTTAAGTCGCGAGTGAATAGGTCTCTTCTAGGCAAGCGTGTACCATCGTAGACTGCATCATCGCTTACCATCAGGCGAGATCGTGGTCAAACGCAAGCCAATAATGTATATACAAAAAAAAAATATTTTTATTATGTTATTTCAACCAATCATGTCGGTAGGTGCTATATTAAACTAAAATATAGGTTGAAAAAAGGTTAAAAAAACCTATTCGGTTTTTCAGTGTACCTATATATTTTTGCACACTTAGTGGGTTAGCTACCTGCCAACTAAACTAAAATTTAACTAGATTTATTCTCTACTATTATCTACTGATTCAGTTAAAGTGGTTGTAACAATGTTCTTATAATAAATAAATATACAGAGTGTTTTTTTTAACTGTAACAGTACGGCAGCACCCATAACCAGAGGAGATACATATACATATGTAGGTGCAGTTTCTTTTAAAACATAAGCTCGTTTTCGAAGATAAACGTTTTGCGTATTTGACAATGCCATGATAGGACAAATAAATGATGCAATGACTGATATAAAAGTCCAACAGGTGCAAGAACCATGTTCGAAATAGAAAATTGTTCTGAAATACGAAATGTTTTTGGATTGCTCATGAGAGCACGGAGTTCATAAACTTCTTAATCGCTACAGTATAAATACTTCTTTAATGTGCAATTAGAATCTATTAAAATGTTTGTTGGAGGAATTTTGCTTTGTCCTGTTGTATGAGAATACATTTTATCAAATTTGACTGATTTCCGCTGTTCAGATTTTTTTATCCGATACAATAAAATGATCCTTACAAAGGACTGCATCGATCGGCATCAAAAAAAAAAAGTTTACCAACTTGATTCATTTTAAGGCGCTACTCACACTTGACCAAAAAAAATGTAATGCCAAGATGTTTTACTTCGAAAACGAGCTCATGTTTTTAAAGAAACTGCACATGTATCTTTTCTGGTTATGGGTGCTGCCGTACTGTTACAGTTAAAAAAAGCACGCTGTATATTCAGTACTAAATTATTGTATTTTAGAATCGGGTATTACAATATCCAAGCTTTATTATCATAGTAATACGTACAAACAAACTTACGCATATAATAATAACTCAGCAAATAATGGTTATGAATCTTAACATAACATGATATGATAGTATCTGTGTTTGAATTTGTAATTTGGTTCTAACTTACTCTAATCTATATAATGACAAAAAGAAGCAAAAACTTTATTGTTTTTGTAGATTTAAATTTTTACATAAATTTTTTTAAGTTTAATATTTTGCTGGCTACAGAATTGCAATAAGTTCACATTGATATTGTTTTAAAAATGCAATATATTACTAAATCATATTTTATTGAAGCAGAATTTAAAAAATGAATTAAAATTTTCAAAGAAAGACTATTACCCTACAATTTCATCTTTTAAATTCCAAGAGATTTGAAGAGGCAAACCTTCACTTCTTTGAACGGCACTTGAAGAAGATAATTCAATTTTCATCAATATAATCCACTAAAAGTTTCTTTTTATCGAATTTTGAGTCCTTTTATTAATAAGTAGAGTTGTATTTTCTCCAGCAACAAATTTCAGTACCAACCATTCAAATACAGGTCGTTTAAGAATCCTATTTCGTCGACACACATCGCGCTAGTAAGCACTTTATTTTTTACCTGAGTAAAGCATTCGAAGCCTAGCTTGCAGAATCTTGAAAACGGAGAATAACATTGTATATGAATGCTGTAACATATAAATGACGATATCAGGTTTTGTCGGGATACTCATATACGCTATCTTCTTTACTCCTTCAAAATCCTCTGTCTCCATGCTATCTTATAGAACGTTTTTCTCTTCTTTTTCCACCTAATTTTCACCTAAGCTTAAAACTTCTTTCTTCACTAACTCTTTTACTGTTGCTATCCGTTTGTGGAACTCTCTTCCTGTGGAAATCCGCAGGGCCACCTATAATCTATCTTCAAATCCAAACACTTTAAACATTTCATCTCTCTTCAAGATACCCAACAAAATGGAGCACTTTACGTAGATTGTAGGTATAATTATATATTTCGTTTATTTATGTGTATTAATTTTATTTATTATTATTATTTTTTGTAAATTTATTTTATGATATCTGGCTAAAGCTAAAGTTTGTTTACCTTTCTATTTTCTGGCAGTACCACTTCATTCACACTGCACAAAGGTTAGCTGGAAACTGGAAGAAAATACGAATTAGCATTAAGTTCACCTATGCGTACTTGTAATAGTGCAATAAAGAAGTTTCTAATCTAATTGCATTAAGCTGAAGTGCCTCAATTCAAAAACCAAACACACATTGTACATGTGTTTCGATATCATATATCATAATTAAAAAAAAACGCACAAATAAATGTAACTAATTACGTTAAATACCCGTTTAAATCAGTAATTATGTACACACAGCTACACATCAAGCTATAAATACCAGTATAAGCTGACCTCTGATTCCACGAAATGCCTACACAATGCGAGGTCAGCTTATACTGGACATGTATAGCTTGATGTGTAGCCGTGTGTACAGTGCTCGCAAAAGTTTGAAAAATACTAATTACAATTGAACCATCTTGGCGCTGGAAAGAATGAAAGGATTAGCTTACGTACGTGTAAGCTTATGTCCAGCTGTGGGACACAGAGATCTAAAAGTATTAATAATAACAAGCAAATTTCGAAAATATTTAAAACACTTTACAAAATAGATAAAACTCTTTATTCTTTCAATTTAACTTGATTTACTTAAGTTTAAATTTTTCATCGTGAGTTCATTACCCAACCATTATACGTCAAAATATAGCACCACATGTAGATACTTATAATATATGTAAGCACGTTCATGAGAGCGACCACATTTTTCGTACCTATTTTGCATGAGCTTCACACGGAATCAATTCTAATGCAAATCAAAGGCAAATACCGAGGAGGCCTCTTTTATTCATGACTAACTATAGGGCATTAGCGTCGGTAGAATGGAGATGAAGTGTGTAGCGTTGCCTTGAATAACATGGGCATCAAAACATTCGTTACATTCACGCTTGGTCTGATTTAGACCTCAAAACTACTAACTTTTTAAATTAACTAGACACCTGCGCAGCCTAGGGCAAATATAGACATAGACAAACATTTATTTACCACATATAACACATATAATTTACCGCAGAGTACTGACAAATGAGAGATTTAAAATAAAAGAAGGATTATTAACATAAAAACAGATAAATAAAGTAAGCGATCCTCACACTATGCCCAACCTACTGTGAAGACAAGTAATTATCAATAATTACGTAAATATTGATTTCATCATCATCATCATCCACAGCCTGACTTCACCCATTGTTGGGTATAGGCCTCCCCAAGTTTTTGCCATCCACCACGATCCTGCGCTAGTCTCATCCACTGACGGCCCGCGACCTTTACGTTGTCGTCCACCCTTTCTTACCCTTTTATACCCGCTCCTCGGCCACCATTCAGTCACTCTTCTGCTCCATCTGTCATCACCACGTCTAGCCAAGTGTCCCGTCCGAGACAATTTGAGCCCATAGCTCGAATTCCAACGTCATGAACCTTCGTTGGTCGACTAATATTAATTTTATTAATTAATATTATTTATATAATTTATAGAGTCCGTTGAGAGGGCGAAGACACGATATCTCTCAAGTCTGGTAACCCACTATATTACCGGGAGGGCGACCAACAGTCCCAAGGTGGTGTTGGGTTTCTCGTTCACAAGTCACTCATCTACAACATTATCACCATCGACAGTGTGTCGAGCTGGGTGGTGTACCTGACACTCAGAATATCTAAGCGATATTCGCTGAAGGTATATGCGCTGACCTCTTCACACCCAGATTAAGAAGTAGAGTCTATGTATGAGGATAACAGCAGAACCATACATACGAACAAAACTCACTTTATTGTTGTTATGGGGGACTTCATTGCAAAACTAGGCATGAGAAGCGATGATGAGTTGAGAGTGGGGCAATTTGGGTATGGGCAACGGAACCCCAGGGAACAGAGGCTGGCCGATTTTCTGGAGAAAGAAGGACTCTTTATGATGAATTCTTTTTTCCAGAAGCCGCCTCACAGGAAATGGACCTGGATGAGTCCCAACGGTTCCACGAGAAATGAAATTGATTTCATCTTGACCAACAAGAAACGAATATTCAATGATGTCTCTGTGATTCACAGGGTGAAAACCGGCAGTGATCACTGAATTGATAGAGCAACATTGAATATGAACGTTAACTTGAAAGGCCCCGTTTGATGAAGTCTACGCTCCGACCCACTTGCGCACATATCCAAAACCTCGAGAGCTTTCAACTCGAACTTGCAAATTGCTTTGACTGTCTAGAAGTAGATGCATCAGTGGACGAGATCAATAACAGGTTCGTAGAAACCGTCCATATGGTGGGGTCCCAGTCCTTTAAGACTCCCTGTACCAATAGACCTCAGAAATTTTCTGATGACACCCTTAATCTCATGGCTGAACGACGTTCTTTGCGACTGCAATCTCCCGATGATGCTCAGTCACATAGGCAGCTCAATAGAAAAAAATCGGAAATACTTGCGGCACGATATTCGTACCTTTAATACATCTCGTATTAAAGATACGATAGAGCGGAATAAAGGCTCCAAAGTGTTCGCAAAAGATAATTCTATTGGACAGAGCCGCATGACGAAGCTGAAGAGGGAAGATGGCAGCATAACGTCAAGTAAAGCGGAAGTGTTAAAGGAAGTCGAAAGGTTCTATGAACGACTCTACGATTCGGTCACTAAACCTGTTTGCAGTGCGGCCAACGACTCAAGAGCCAAACTGACCCGACTTTATACCGAAGATATTCCGGACGTCAGTCTGTATGAGATCAGGATAGTCTTGAATCAGCCTAAGAATGACAAGGCGCCGGGTGAGGACGAAATCACTTCAAAGCTTCTGAAAGCGGGTGGATCACCGGTACTTAAAGTCCTTCAGAAGCTCTTGAATTCCGCCATGTTTGAAGGTACGACGCCAAAAGCATGGAACGAGGGCGTGGTGGTTCTGTTCTTCAAGAAAGGTGACAACACCTTGCTTAAGAATTACAGACCCATCTCGCTTTTAAGCCATGTTTATAAGCTGTTTTCGAGGGTCATCGCGAACCATCTCGAACGCAGGTTTGATGACTTCCAGCCTCCCGAACAAGCCGGGTTCCGTAAAGGCTACAGTACCATAGACCACATACATACGCTGTGGCAAGTCATACAGAAGACCGAAGAGTATAACTTGCCGCTTTGTCTCGCGTTTGTGGATTATGAGAAAGCCTTCGATTCGATCGAAACATGGGCAGTGCTTGAGTCTCTCCAACGATGCCGCATTGACTATCGGTACATCGAAGTGTTGAAGTGTTTGTATAAAAACGCCACTATGTCAGTCCGAGTACAAGAACAGAGCTAGAAGGCGATTCCCTTAAAAAGAGGCGTAAGACAGGGAGATGTCATCTCTCCGAAACTGTTTACGACCGCATTGGAAGATGCCTTCAAGCTTCTGGAATGGAAAGGACCTGGCATCAATATTAACGGTGAATACATCACTCACCTTCGGTTTGCCGACGATATTGTGGTCATGGCAAAGTCGATGGAAGAGCTCAGCACTATGATCGAAGGCCTCAATCGAGTCTTCAAACGGGTAGAGCTTAAAATGAACATGGACAAGACGAAAATTATGTCGAATGTCCATGTCGTGCCTGCCCCAGTTATGGTTGAGAACTCGGCTCTTGAAGTTGTCGACGCGTATGTATACCTAAGACAAACAGTCCAATTAGGTAGGTCCAACTTCGAGAAAGAGGTCAAGCGTCGAATCCAACTCGGATGGGCAGCGTTTGGGAAACTTCGCAACGTCTTTTCGTCCAACATACCTCAGTGCCTTAAGACGAAAGTCTTCAATCAGTGTGTGTTACCAGTGATGACATATGGAACCGAGACGTGGTCCTTCACTTTTGGCCTTATGAATAAGCTTAGAGTCGCTCAACGAGCTATGGAGAGGGCTATGCTCGGGGTTTCTCTACGGGATCTAATCAGAAATGAGGAGATACGTAGGAGAACTCAAGTCACCGACATAGCCCGACGGATTAGCACGTTGAAGAGGCAATGGGCAGGCCATATAGCGCGCAGAACAGATGGCCGATGGGGCCGGAAAGTTCTCGAATGGAGGCCACGGACCGGCAAGCGCAGCGTAGGACGTCCACCAACAAGATGAGCAGACGACTTGGTAAGAACCGCAGGTCGGCATTGGATGCAAGCCGCTTCCAACCGCACTTCCAGGAGATCAATGAGGGAGGCCTTTGTCTAGCAGTGGACGTCCTAAGGATGATATGATGATATAATTTATAATGTATGTTTAAATGAAAAAAAAAATACATGATGTCGACTGTGCTAGCAAGAGTCTGCTATTAAAATAATAAAGGAAATCTTATTGTTCCGATCTAACGTTTATCATTTTGCATGCGGTGATAACTATGTACGAACATCTACGACAAATTAAAGTCAATGATTGCCTAGAGTAGTATTTTTCAATCTGTGGGCTACGATCCTAAGAGCCATCGCGAAGCCTTACTCGGGGGGGGAGGCGGGGGGGTGATCTCCGGGAAAAGAAAAAAAGGCAAGGTTTTACTCTACACCAAGAAAGGATGGGATTGTTTATTTTTCGAAAGCAAATATGCCTCCAAATCAAAGCCGTACGTAGCCTTACCAACATACCTCGTAGTTACTTTCAAAGCTTTCGCGACTTGTTGCAGAATGAATCTTAATAATGAATATAGGTACCAAAATAGAGAAAATCATAAACGTGGTGTTTTAAATTACTAACTTTTTGTCTCTCTATGGCCCAAGGGGTTGCCAGAATTTTTCAACCCATAAAGGGGTCGCGTATTCAAAAAGATTGAAAAACACTGATCAACAAAATAAATTGAAAAATGATTCACATTTTGCCAAATTTTTTTTTAACCATGTGTATAATAAATATGCACCAAGTTTCACTTTAAATGGAAAACTTACACTCAGAAACCTGGATCCTTAGAACTTAGTCATACTTAGAACGCTTACATTCGCCCAAAACGAACCATTCTTCTTAGAAAATGAAGATCCGGAATGGTGACTCCAATCCAATTTCCTCTGGATTCTTATCCTAAATTAAAATTCTTCACACGTCTAATACCAGTTGAACTTGACAAATCTCGAGGTCTTGCTCAATGTGGAAACACACAACCTACAAATGGTAGCCCCCAAATTAAACTCCCCAAAGTTTGTTCAAACTTGCCACTGTGAATAGGATTAAACCTGAAGTCTTGGAACTTTGGTTTAACCAGTAACATGACATAGCAGCAGTGAAGTTTTGATGTAGCCAATATCGTTCCAATTCTTACAGTCTTTACAGGGATTTAGGTTTTTACTGATTTTAGTCAGTTATTGTCAGAGATTTTATTTAATTTGATTTATTTAACAAAATCCACAACTCTTATTACATAAGATACAAATTTATACTAAGCGTAAAATACGGCCAAAAACGGATTTACTTTATATAAAAAAGAATTTATAAATAGACAGTCTAAATTAAACTAAAAATAGTAATAAAACAAATTACGTGTAAAAACACAAAACGGTTGATAAAATACATAGAATACATATATATATATAAGTAGTTATATCATAAATTCATACACATATATACCTATATATAACAAGTACCATAATAACCTGTATTTTGTTGCGTTGTTATCATGCATGTGTGTTTTCCTCCATTATTATTTATACAGTTTCACTTTTATAATTTCCCTTGTTGTTATGACAAATATCAATTATATCAATATTGTATTACATTTGTTTAACATTTATATTATTAAAACAGTAAAAATTACTAAACAGATTAAACTAGAGAATATGCTGCCTTTATCTAATCTTCCTCTTCACTTCATTTAAGCGAAGTGCCCTTGTTAATAGCGCTTCCTTCATCAGGTTAGTCCCTAACCTTGGATACTAGAAGCGGTTTAAAGTATTAATTCGAAATTGTTATTTCTGAACACAAATATCAAAGCTTTTACAATTCTATAGCAGCATACCATGTAACGGCTCACAAATTATTTTTAAATGCTCTTTATTTTTCTCTACGTGGAAATCAAAATCTGTAAAAAGGTTCTGGTTTCTGGATACTTTTACGTATTTAGATCCCCTGGCACGGTATTCATGGCAAGTCTTGTTTTTTTACAAGCAAATTAACGGTTTTATTTGTTTGGGTATCAATTAACGCAATTGGATCCCAGTTAATTAGATTTAATACGGGGTGCAAAAAGCTGTCTTCATATTTTAAGGATCTAAGTACGTCGATTTTAGTCCTTGGATACTTTAACACTGCTGGACATTTCACTCAGTGCTATCTAGCCCCAATCAAAGCGGAGCTTGTACTATGGGAACCAGATAACTGATAAAATACTTCAATACTTTTGTTTGTAAATACATACTTATTATATTTAGAAAAACAAAACATCCAGACCCGGAACAAATATCTGTAGAACATGCATACATTTGTTCCACTGCGGGAATCGAACCCCATACCTTCTGCGTATGAGCCGTCTGTTCGCCCACTGAGTCACGGAGGTCGTCAAATTAACGTCTTAATTGCAGAGCACCTATTAGCAATACTAGTTTTCTCTGGACCTCGGTATATGCAAAACACGTGAAACTCCATCGAAGCTTTCGTTGTATCTAACTTTGGGTTAACTAGCTACCCAGTACGAACTAGATAGTACTAACAACTTTATTTTTAGCACAAGTGCCTTACGGAATCGTAAAACTGCGTAAAAGTCAAATTTCGCACAAAGAGCAGTTAAATAACTTATTTGGGATTTTTTATCTTGCACATAAATATTTGTGAGGAATCTGTAGTAAATTAAGAAGCACAAGAAGCTTGTGCTTAACGTACCTACTAACTAATTTGCGCTCTCATTGTTACTAAAAATACTAACAGCATATAATTTCTTTGTTCACAGATTGCCGGCTTTTCATCTAACGCTTGGGACTGTGCTTATAACATCGTAACGTAACGTTTTACTAAAAAATACAAAATCTCCCTCAATAGAGGAATTCTTCAAGAATACTAAACACTTCAGATGCATTAATAAAGAAGAGTTGTAAGTGTGTGTTGAAAGCATCGTGGCACCAGACCTGCTCGTCTAACAATGGAATAAGTGGTGTGATGTGTGCGATGCATGGGTATAAAGTGCGTGCGTCGCGTAATGGTGCGGTTTGATTAGCGGAGCGGGAGCGAGTAAAGCTGGGTGCGTTTCGTGTAAAGCACGGCTTCGTCGGTGGAGGGGAGGGAGGGTGCGGGCGAAGAGCCCGCGCCCTCGCCCGCGCCCGACGCGGAGGCCCCGGGCCGCCGCCGCCGCCACCACCGCCCGCTCTACCGCCGCCTCTTCCACTATGTCCGCACCGCGTGGACTGGCGTCAAGTTTGCACTAGGTTCGTATACTTTATTTGTTGACATCAGTCGAGTACTTTTCTTAATGTTCACAGCAAAACTAATGTTTCTAAGGAAAAATGAAGGTGAATTTAAAAATGTAGGTTACGAAAATAGTGTATTTTGTAAATGGCTGATGTCAACAAAGCATTGTTTATATGATTATATTTAACATCTAATATGCATCAAGTAGGTACATGCACGAATCATTAACGTAGTTACGTACTTCATACTCTTTATTCGAAAACGACCTAAAATTAATTATAATAAGCTGATTAAGAATTATAACTTTTAAAATGCATTTAATTTTTACTTCATGATCATCATCATCGTCAGCCTTTTTCATCCCTTTGCTGGGCATAGGCATCTCTTCGTTGTCGCCATTCGTCTCTGTCCTGCGCTGTTCTAACCCACATACGACCTGCGATCTTTACAATGTCGTCGACCCATCTTGCCGGCGGACGACCTGCGTTCCTGTTATTATTATAATTTTTACTTATAATTGTGCATTTATCATATTTTAAGACAATAATGCATTAGTACATTTTTGCATAAAATTCAGCCTTACAACGGTTTTGTAGCTAGAGTTAACGAGTTCGCAAACTTACCCTATGAGTTACAAGTACTTTTCACTGTGCCTATTTCCACTCTATACAAAACCACTTTTTTCTGTTTACTCAAAAATATCCGTCTCTGGTTAAAGCGCTCCATAACTTCCAACTGAAGTTATTTACAACTTTGTATGAACGCTAATTACTCGAAAACATTTTCGGCTTAAACCTTGCTACGGATTAATGCAGCGCCAACTGTAGCGTATAGGTGCGAGGTGGAAAACTCGAAAGTTCCCGAATATTCTATCCTAAAATTGCTCGCCCGTTTGGAATCAGACAACAATACGGATATAGTACATGCTCGTCACATACCGAACATCGTGTTTTGGGGAATGAAAATGGACGACTTCTGTAAAGTTTCGTTTCAAATGTGGTTCGCAGCAATTTTTGAACGCAATGTTTTATAAAAATCCTTTTTCTAAAAAGCCTGTCCGAATAGGCTAACTTTATTCGGACCTACTTTGATGTATTATTTTGTTGGATTTTAGCCAAAAACTTCAAATAACATTTTTGGTAGAGCCTCGAGCAGAAAATATTATGATTGGGTTCATATTTTTTTAAGGTTCGGTTCTAATATAAAGCCGGTAAACACGAGTTAGATTCTGCTGAAAACAAATAATATCGTTGGAGTTATTTAATATAACGTAAGTTATATTAAATAACTCTGGAGTTATTTTATATATTAATATACGTTTAAATTAGACGAGTATATATATTGTATTTAATATCCGTGAATATTAAGCTTAACTTTACTTTATTTAAATAGATGGCGTCACAACTCCTCGTCACTGCTATATTATGACCGTAATTTTTAGGGTTCCGTACCCAAAGAGTAAAACGGCACCCTATTACTGAGGCTCCGCTGTCTGTTTGTCTGTCCGTCTGTAACCAGGCTGTATCTATTGAACCTTGATAGTAAGACAGTTATAATTTTCACAGATGATGTATTTCTGTTGCCGCTAAAACAACAAATACTAAAAATAGAATAAAATAAATATTTAAGGGGTGCTCCCATACAACAAACGTTTTTTTTCTTATTATTGATAACAGTAACAGGTAGACGCTTGAAATATTTACAGAATAATAAGTTAATGTTCACTTTAAAATATATAATTAAATTTAAACAAAACAAATATTTAAAAAGGGCTCCCATACAAAAAACGTGATTTTTTGCCGTTTTTATTGATAATGGTACGGAACCTTTCGTGCGCGAGTCTGACTCGCACTTGGCCGGTTTTATTGTCATGTATGACGTTCACCGTTTCTAAGAAAGTCTGCAAGCTGGTCACTACTTCCTTTCAGTTCGGAGCCACAACTCTCAGTAAGAAACGGTATCACATAAAGTTATTCCATAATAACCTCATGTTAGTAGTTCTCTCAGGTATTAACAATAAATTGAATGCGTACGATTGTACGTGATGCTATACGTTGTTGTTGTATATGATGTTGTACGTTATATATACATATATATATATATATATATATATATATATATATATAGTTTGGGGTTAGATAGTAAAATATGCAGCATTATTTATTTATACTCGTTGGTTTTACTATCATATAACCTGCCTTATAAATACAGGTGTTAGATTTTAAGTTTATTATGTATGTTGCTTCATGTATTCTGGGAGTCAGACTGACAGACCGCGTTCGTAACAGTATACTGCGCTCTAAAACGCAAATTGCGGATGTCGGGCAACAAGCGGGTAAACTGAAGTGGGATTGGGTGGGCCACGTCTGCCGCATATCGGATGCCGTATGGGCTAAAGTCACCATAGAGTGGACACCTCTAAACGGGAACCGATCTCGTGGCAAACCGCGGCGAAGATGGAGAGACGAAATTGATACCCATTTACGGGATTGGTCCACAATAGTCCAAAATAGAGATGACTGGAGAGATGGAAGGGAGGCCTTTGCCCTGCAGTGGGACACTACAGGCTCTTAATAATAATAATGTATGTTGTCAGAAACATTTACTCTACGACAGGAATTGAACCACATCAGGTTCTTTGCTGGCGCCACGGAGGTCGTCGAGTATGATAAAGGGCTGAGTCAAGCTGCGTATCTAGGCACAAATATGTATTTAAACTACCAGATCCTCAAAATTGCAACCGGTAAAAAACGCAGTTATGTTTGGCTTTCACTTGATCTTTCTCTGAGGAAGTCTGCGGCTCACTGCGCTTACCATTTCCCCAAGCGAACAAAATGAGCCCGTGAATTCTCTCCGCCTGACTTAATAATCGATCTCGTTCGGTTTCGAATAGTTCCGCGGTCCCTAGTACTCGTAGGCTTGTGGTGAATGGTTGCCCACAATTTACACGACAAATAAGCTTTAAATGTCTTCATTATTCTCCATTGTACAAAAATGTTGGAGATATAAGACCGAAATATATTCTATCAGCTTTTCTCTGTGGTATTGTTATTTTTCTCTTGCTCAGACAACTTTTAAAATAATATTTATTTTAATTCTATAACTTACCGCGCCCAGTATTTCAGTTTTAATTAATTTCTGATCCATTTTGTTGCCTTTATCAACAACAGAGTAGTAGAGTAGTTGTTCTACTTGTTAGATTTATTTATTTAGTCGCTGATTTTGACTCTGGTTATTTATGCAAGCAATATAATACTAATATAATTAATTCGGAAGTACCTCTGTATGTTTCCTACGTTTTCAAGCGCAATTTTGATTAAATTTGGTAAATAGATAGATGATTGACAATCAACGCGTTCAAAGTCGTGGGCGGAATCATATTATACAGAATTATTATATAGTATATTCGACGTATTCCCATCAAGGCATGATAGATGGGTTCATAGGCTGTCAATTGAACCATAAAATGCATCTTGCAAATGTGAACCATTTTCGAGATATCACGCCTTGACGGAAATACGTTGAACTACCAATAACCTTATATTAAATACTAATAATAGCACTATTACCGTCTTATCGGTATTTCGACCGACAATGTTCCGGTTCAATTCGTAAACCTTCATCAGGAGTGCGATCCGCTCCGAATAACGTCTCGCCTCGCACTCCGATACGTCAGACGGTACGTGATAAATCCCGTATTTATAATAATGATTGAAATCAATCACGAAAGTTTTCCAAGTAAAATTGAATGCTAAGAAGTTCAGGTCATA
Source organism: Philereme vetulata (assembly GCA_918857605.2). Lineage (NCBI taxonomy): Eukaryota > Metazoa > Arthropoda > Insecta > Lepidoptera > Geometridae > Philereme > Philereme vetulata. Next base: position 7,812,846 of record OU975459.1, on the reverse strand, counting down.
AAACGTTGCGGGTTCCACTTCAACAAAAGACGTCCTTAGAGTAATAATTCGGAGCTAATGGTCGAAAATGTCTATACATTTACCGAAAGGTTAGTAGGGTCTCAGCGTGATCGTTATGCCGAACTTACGTAGAAAACAGACAATAAAGTAAAATAAAATTCTTTTCTTACTTTGAGGCTTTTTGTATATTTCACTTAGATAAATAAAGTTTTTCTGATTTTAATTAAGAACTTACACCACCCGCTGCTTTTAAAGCGTAGTTTTTCATAACAAAACTGCGTAGTCTGATAAAAAGTAGCCTATGCCACAATTCCAGTCATTAACTAAATGTATACCAAATCTTATAGAAATCGGTCTAGCCGTTTAGTCATGAAAATGTTACAAACAGACAGAGTCTTACTATAAACTGTATAATATTCATCATCATCGTCATCATCCACAACCTGACTTCACCCAATGCTTGGTATAGGCCTCCCCAAGTTTGTGCCTTCCACCACGATCCTGCGCTAGTCTCACCCACTGACGGCCCGCGACCTTTACGATGTCGTCCACCCATCTCGCTGCTGGACGTCCTACCCTTCTATACCCGCTCCTCAGCCACTATTCAGTCACTGTCCTGCTCCATCTGTCATCACCACGTCTAGCCCAACGTGATAAACTTTTGTTCGTCTACGGATCTCGACGTGTAGAAGTCGATCCAACAGTCTGATGCCGAGCATGGTACGATCCATGGCTCTCTGAGCAACTCTTAACCTGTACACAGCCTCCTGCGTGAGCGTTCAGCACCCTAGGTCATGGTGCGCAGAACACATTGGTCGAATAAGCGGGTCTTCAGACACTGTGGAGTTTTAGGCGAAGGATGTCGTCTAAGTTTCCGAATACAGCCCATCCCAATTGGATCATTTTAGAGATATTCTTCTGCTGATGCTCTTTACCAAACGATAGAATATGTCCAAGATAAACATACTGGTCGACTGTCTCCAGCCTCTCATTTCCCATTGTTACACTGTTATAATAATTATTAGTATGGACAAATTACTGAAGTTATTTTCGAAAAAAACTTGTAACTGTGATTTATTTTAATCAATATAGGATTTCTCACGAACCGTTTTATCGGTATTATGCCCCATAATGTTCTAGTTCAATTCGTGAACCATGATGAAAAATCCTGTAACTTTGATTTTTGTGAACTCATCTTGATGAAGGTTCAAGCATTGAAAGGAAACATTGTCGGTCGTAACACAATAAAACTGTACGTGATAAATCTCATCTCTATAATTATACTAGTGGTTCGCCCCGAACTGAGTTCTCGCGAGTCTCCAATACAAGTAAACAAAAAAATATTATTCGTAATCTTCGACTATCAAAATAGTGCCACGAAGTGCAGAACTACTTAACTTGACCTACAGTTTCATTCGAATTACAGGTAACGGGAGTTCATGTTAATTGTTTTTTTTGGGGTAGAAATTGCAGTTATTCTGAATTTCAGACTTTTGCCTATATTTGTGTCCCTAAAGCTACACGCGTACCAAATTTCAACACTGTGGGGTCACTGGTGTACCCCGTGAATTTTTACAAAATTAAAACTAAAAATAAAGACGGGGTCGAAAACCTTTTATTAGACGTGTCACTTAACTGGATAGTCCCATTTTGTTTTTTTTTTGTCCCTCTTGAGCCCCAATATTTCAACAACAAATTTTCACAACATTTTAGCAGATTTCGTGACATCAAAATTGTGCCATCACTAACTATCTATACACTAAATTTCACGATGATCGGATAAACGCTTCAAAAGTTATCCTCCGAAAAACAAACATACATACATACAACGCCAATTTGCTGAAGTTGATTTGGAGATCTCGCTTCGCTTGATCACTAAAATAACTCAAGAATGGCTGGACCTATATTGCTGATCTTTGATTTGTTGGATTTGTCTCCGCCACAACGTCTCCAAAAAGAAATTATGAAGCAAATTCATTTTCTCATATATAGATGCAACTAATGATGGCCGAGTGACAATTCTACCGGCAACGTATATTGGCAGCCCGCGTCGTATGCATGTCAAGGCAGGTCAGCTAGTTAATAATAAGGACTGAAGTTTTTTTTATTAAATATAGTTCGCTTTGGTGATTCGTACCAGTCAGTAAACCCACTGGTAACCTGCTGACCGTCTGACTGTATTCCTATCACCAACTGGTTAATTTTCACTTCGGTACAAGAAAGTCCTCGAAGAATCCCTTAAATTGTTCGTTCACAAATTCCATGTCGTTTCATCTAATTGAAGGGCCATTTGCGTAGAATGTTCTCATTAAAGTTAAAGGTTTATTGATTTTTTAATTTGTTTTCAGCACCAAAAAGGGTTTTATCTCTTTGACTTTCAATTCTGACTAAAAATAATATTAAATATTTCCCAAACTAAGCAATGTTTGTACTATTGGAACATTACTAATAGAACACTTTTTATAATGCAAACATTTGTTCTGGCGGAAATGGAACGCGTAATCTTCTGCGGCACAGCCGGCTATTAGCCCACTGTGTCACAGAGGTTGTCAAATATATTATTACCATTTATTTAATAACATTACTTGACAGAAAATTTTAAAAGCATACATAGGTACGTACAGAATTTTATGAATTAACTCAAATAGCTACTTAACTCCAGTAATTTTACTTCTTCGATCGTGTCAATGGTTTTATGCATAATTATTTATTAATAGGTTTGAAACTAAATTGACATTAAGTAGAACCTGGCCACTTCTATTCCAGTGTTAGAGAATGAGAGACCCTTCACGAACCAGCTGTGACTGTGGGCACCCCCTCCAGACCATTGCCTCACCTGCTCAACTGTCCTCTGTGCCCTACGAAAAGCACAAAAGACGACCTTAACTAGGCTACTCCAGTAATATGTAGTTTAGTAGTTTGCAAAGCAAAACACAAACGATTTTTCCATCTAAACTTTTTTTAACATGGCTTTAAATTCTATATCACCGTCATAGTCAACTATTTTAAGAATGATTCCTGATTTTAATTTCGTTTCTGTCTGTTTCGAACCAACAATAGATCGACGTAGCTATTGGAATTGGACTAAAATGCAAATCGTCAGCAAACGGTTTCCCTTTGAGCTTTTCAAACGTCACATACGGGACGAATGCTTTGTTTGACATACGAAATAATGAATTATTTCGCAGAACGCTTTATAAAGTTGAAATTTAGTAACAGAAAACACGGTTTTCAAAGACATATCATCGTCAGTCATCATCACGGTGGTTATGGGCATCATAATAGGCATATCACCTCTGCCGTTAGGCAAGATGTTGCTTGTGCAGGCTACTCAGGCAACTGACCTACGACCCCACCTTTTTGGCCACCAAATTCCAGCAGGCCGTTTGAAAAGTCGCAAGAGCTTCATACACCCCAGCTGGCGGTACTGAAAATTAACACATGGAAACGCACCCACGGCCGTCTAGTTTTGTTACTCTGCAGGAACACCTCCGCCCAGGTCATGATCTGCCTTGGTCAGACTGGAAGTCAATGAACAGACTCCGGACCCAAATCGGCCGTTGCAGACAAAGCCTGTGTAATTGGGGTATAAAAGACTCCTCCCGGACCGAATGCGACTGCGGAGCACCCATTCAGTCCAGGTCTCATCTGCACTCCTGTCCCTTGTGCCCTACCACCTGAACAAGGGATGACCTCAACAAAGCCACGCCCAACGCTATAGAAGTGACAAAGTAATACTGTAAAATAGTTTAGCTTACCAGTGACACGAAAGAAGAAGAAGATGGTGGTTATGGTTACCTGTGTCCCCGGTATACAGGGTATAAACACCGTGGGGTTTTAGCCAGTCGGAGTCCGACTTACCGTGTCCATGGGTGACAGAGGAGGATCAAAGTGACAGATTTCACTTTGATGACAGGTCTTGTCAATGTTGACCCTCACGGTTTTGGTCGCTTAACGACCAAAATGAATATGAACATTGATCGAGCGAAGCGAGATCTCCAAATAACTTAGGCAAATCGGCGTTGTATGTCTGTATGTATATTTGTTTGTCCGAGGATAACTTTCGAAACGCGATGATCGCATCATGAACTATGGTATATAATATGTAGGTAGTGATGGCAAAACTTTGATGTGACTAAATGAGCTTCAAGAGGGGTAAAAAAAACAAAATGAGATTATCCGGTCAAATGTCACGTCTAATAAAAGGTCTTTCTGAGTACATTTCGACCCTGTTTTTAGTTTTAGTTTTAACCTTGTAGTTTTTAAGTTAATAGCCATAAAAAAAACTGAACCATGACAAAATTCACAGGGTACACCAGTGACCCACAGTGCTGAACCTTGGTATACATGTAGCGTTAGTGATACAAATATAGGCAAAAGTCTAAAATCCAGATTAACTGAAATTTCTATTCAAAAAAATATATAACCATATAACATGAACTCCCGTTACCTGTAATTTGAATGAAACTGTAGGTAAAGTAAAGTGGTTGGCATTTCGTGGCACTATTTTGATAGTCAAAGATTACGAATAATATTTTTTTGTTTTTATGGGAGACTCACTAGTATTATTGTTTTTATGATGATATAAATGTATGATTTATCTATTCGAAATTCATTACTGAGATAATCAGCTGTGACAGACAGACGGCCCCACAAAGTCGCAACAAAACAGTTCCAGTGAAATTATAGGAACAAGAGGCTTTACTAATGTAAGCCTCAAGTTGATGGACTCAGGGCTTGCTCTAAGGTACAAGGTAGCTTAGGAACTTGCCCTGCAGTCCATCGTAGGGCAAGTTCCTAAGGTGCGTTACCTAGAAGGCAATGCTTTGTTATCGATGGGCAATGTTTATCACACAACATAAAAAAAAAACAATATATCTTTATTTGGTACATAAAACAGTGTACAAAAACAGATAGAAACGGTTATACCCGCAGGAGTAAAAATACTGTGTCGCAGGCATCAACGCCCACCTCCATAAACCTTAACAAATAACGAGTTAACATTTAGAATAAAGAGAAGTGTGTAAGAATGTAGGGGTGTGTTAGAGTGTGAAAAATGTAGTATGGGGTGTATTTGGCGAATGCCTGTTATTCAGCAAAAAGCAGAAGATTTTCAGTGTCATCGTAGGACAAGGATATCAGACATTCTAAACATTTCAACTTGAATTTGTAGTATGGTAATGGAAAAACCTCAGGTAGGTAATGTGCTTATTCCATCAATATGTTGTATATAAAGAATAAATAAAAACGGTTCCGTTTTTTACATTTCGGGCCGGAACTCGAAAAATAATTATACGTTGTTTACGGTCAAACAAGGTCAACAAAACATTCGTTCGCAGCGTCTTTCCCAGCACTTATTTACACCATTTTCTTAGCTCTTAGTCTTAAAACGTCAGTCAACCCGCAGATTTCTTAGACTGCTCATCAATATGTATATCTTTTACAGCTCAAAAAGTTTTCGGGAGTAGATTTAAGGCGGTATGTAAAAAAATTTGAGCCGCTAAGTAACTGTCGTATTCAATAACTAAAAATAGTACTGATTTTATATTTAAGCAATATTTACTTGAGGATTTAAACTACATAAATGAAAGTCAGAAACGCAATTGATGAAACATTTCTCCATACAATTATTTGTCAAAATCGGCTCTTCTAAAATACTAATATCATTCATTCTCCGACTTTAGAGTATTTTTTTTAGAAGTATTTTTACATAGTTATGTAGGTAATTATGATCCCTAAATTAATAGAAAAGCATTTTTTTTCATTTGTTGGTTCTCTTGCAATTCGAGATTTTATCTTTTGTCACTTACGTCATTTACTCCTGCGACAATGCGACGCGGCTATGATACATGTTTGTCTCGTTCTTCACCTAAGCAAGTAAATAGCACTGTCACTTTCTTGCATATCCGGATGCTCCGCCCAATCGTCACCGAAATTAAATTTGTATATCGTCTTAACTCTGTATTACTTATTGAAAACTAAACGAACAACTTACAACATCTCCTTTAATTTTTATTATAATAAAACATCTATCAAAAATAAATAAGGAGACTTTACGTTATACAAAGTCGGAGTTTTTATGCGTATTAAAATTATCTAAGAAAAATTATAGCTTTTCAATTCACTCTCATACATAAAAGTGCCTACACCTGTCTGTATGACGTCACTAGTAAAGCAACATTGTATAATAACATGGTCGAATTTGATGCAACAGCACGCGCGATGTCGTTCGAAGTCTGATTATGCGAGGCGCGGCCCGATAACGTCAGAGATAACGTCAGAGATAACGTCAGAGATCGTGTACAGCGATTGCTATCATTTTATACCACTTTTAGAACTAAACAATTTTGAGAGAACTTGAGACAGACACATCTCTTGACCTCTTCTATCTTGATGACTCTACATAAGTTAAGAACTTTAGCTAATTAAGTTTTCACTTTAGACTTGTAGTAGGTCGTAATAAAGAAATTTTGAGACACCTTGACAAATAACTTTGACCTATCTCGATGACCCTGCATAGATAGCGTTGACCAACTAAGATTTCGGTCGCATCGTATTTTTTAGAGTTCCGTACCCAAAGGGTCAAACGGGACCCTATTACTAAGACTCCGCTGTCTGTCTGTCTGTCAGTCTGTCCATCTGGTCACCTGTATCTTATGAACTGTGATAGTTAGACAGTTGAAATTTTCAAAGATGATGTATTTATGTTTGCGCTATAACAACAAATACTAAAAATAGAATAAAAGAAATATTGAAGAAATATTGAATACTCCAATACAACAAACGAGATTTGTTTTGCTCGTTTTTGCTGGATATTAATAACAGCTCAGGTAGACGCTTGAAATATTCACAGAGTATTGAGTTATATTATTCACTTTAAAAATAAATAATTATATTAAAATATAATTAATGTTTACGGGGGGGGGGGGGGGGGGGCTCCCATACAATAAACGTGATTTTTTGTCGTTTTTATAGATAATGGTACGGAACCCTTCGTACGCGAGTCTGACTCGCACTTGGCCGGTTTTTCATTCCATTGGTATAAATGATAACTTGGCAATTGAAAAAGCACGTGATACAAAAGGCCGGCTGTCCTCTTACGTCATGTGATATGAGTATATATAATCGAACGTATTATTTCTGTCTGCATTAAATAACTCATTTAATTCAGACCAGTTCATAATTAGCCCAACGCATCAAATTGTCTCCAAACAAATGCTTGGCACATCACCAATAATCTAGTTGAGAAGTAACCTGTGCCTGTGCTTACGTCTGACGGTGAACCGTTTCTATTGTTTTAAAACCAGTAAAATACAAACAATTTTATCGTCAGTTTATGTATTCAATTGATTTATAACGATCTAGTTGTGTTTAACCCTCATTTAAGCGGTTTCGCAGTCGATAGTTGAAACGAAGCCAAGTGTCGCGGAGTCTAGTCGTCGACTTGCAATTCATATGCGTCATAACCGTAGTGCGTTCTCAGTGCCGTAGTGTGTGCCGAGTAAACAATACCGAGAGAAAGAACAACACTGCTCCGAAAAGATAGCTCGTAAACTTCAAATACGGAGTTAAAACACTTTAATAAGCCCAGCCATGTGGCAGCAAGATTCGCGAACATAGAAAATCAAATGACTAAAAATGTAGAAAGTGCGTACTCGATAGAAGGCGCTAAGCCTAACTTATCTTGTGAATCCGAAGTGGTTTATGAAAACGAAGTGAAAACAACCAAGTCTAGTTTAGCGGTATGCAAAAAAACTTGGATATTTCGCGGGCGGGGTAAGAAAAGGGTGAGGTTTTCAGACGATATTCAGCCGCCGAGCTCGTTGTGTGAACGTTTTGTGCGCTTTTTCCGCTTTCTTTGGAGTTGTACGCGAACAGTCACTACGGTTCTGAGCAAGAGTGAGTCTTTATTACTTTAACAGCTTGTGTTTTCTTTTTGGTTGTTTTTAAGGTTCCGTACCTCAAAAGGTAAAAAAAGGAACCCTTATAAGATCACTCTCTTGTCCATCTGTCCGTCTATCTGTCCGTGTGTCACCACTGATTTTCTCAGGAACGGGTAGACCTAGCAAGGTGAAAATTATACCAGATATTGAGGTGTATAGTCCCTATTAGGTGTATAAAAATAAAGGTCCTGAGTCAACACGATAAAAATATATGGGCTAATTTAGATTTTCGCGAAAACTTGTAAGTACCAAAATTTACCTTAATTTTCACTTTTTTCATTTTTCGGATTTTTTTCTTTACTTGTGCTGTAAGTCGATAAGACCTTGCTTTTAACCAAAATTGACAATTCTAGGTCAACCGGAAGTACCCTATAGGTTTTGGGTCAAAAATATATATGGTAGTTCCCGTGGCCCTAGAATCACGAAATTTGGCAAAAAGCAAGGTCTCATCAGCACAAATAAAAGAAAAAATCCATAAAATAAATACATAGTTGACGCCAATTAAGATAGTCTTCTGAGTTGTTTAGGCGCTCATACAATTTAGAAGACTAGCTTAATCGGCACGAACGTCAAATAAGGTAAATAAATAAAATTGTGCTATTGAATCAAATAAATATTTAAGTGGGGCTCCCATACAACAGATAAGATTTGTTTGCCGTATTTATAGATAATGGTACGGAACACTTCGTGCGCGAGTCCGACTCGCACTTGCCAGGTTTTTTCTTATTGTTCAAACTGCTTTTAATCTTTCTATATACAATTTTATGCACATATATTTTAACTTACGAGGATGGTATTCAAATAATTTTCAATTAAGTTCTATCTCAACAGAACATACATCGTCGAATTTAAATAAATATTGGTCTACCTCCAAGAAAACACCGTTTGTCGTTTAACACATAAATACCAAATTAGGAGCAGAATAAACATTGTACAACTCGCTTTTAGGGTTACGACGAATCGCTCTTACGGCAGTACCTTAAAGTAGGTAATTATTTCATCGATATGATCAAAATTAGCAAGTTGAAGTGGCAATGGGCAGGCCACATCGCTCGTAGAACTAATAACCGTTGGGGAAAAAAGGTTCTCGAGTGGAGACCACGGACTGGAAGACACAGCGTAGGCCGGCCCCCCACAAGGTGGACCGACGATCTAGTAAGAATCGCGGGGAGCCGTTGGGCGCATACGGCTACCAACCGCTCGTTGTGGCGATCTAAGGGGGAGGCCTATGTTCAGCAGTGGACGTTATCCGGCTGATGATGATGATGATGATGATCAAACTTTAATTATTTAAACTTTCTAAAACACGGACGCGACTTTATCAATTACTGCAATGTTTCAGCATCAAATTTAATCAACAATTTCGTCCATCTTTCGCGACAAAGTTTGCAATTTGCAAATTTAATTAAAATCTTCCCTGGTATGCTTGATGCGCGGAAAATCGATTGTCAAGTTGTGAGACGTATATTGCCAATTTAATGTTACGATACAAAACATACACCCTTAACGCGCCGGCGAACCCTAAGCGCAACTTAAATTCGGCCGCGTCAAAAACTTCGGCCTGAATATCGCTATCCCTGCTTAGTGACGAAGTTTAGCCACGCAGAGCGACAGTGATAGCAATAGAACGATTCTAAATTTGATTAGATTTTGATGTTCTGTAATACCAAAAATGATGACTGAAAACTTGTTGTATTTTTCTCATTGTGTTGTTATTCTGTAACTAGACGATATAATCTATTTTTCCATGACTAGAATACGTAAGATGTTGTTGTTTTTAATACGAAACAATTAGGTTGAAAACAGGTCTTTTATGACGTAAAAACATGCAGAATGCGATACGCTTCTATTTCATTTTAGGTAAATATTTTGATCTAATATATGGTTGGGAACCTAGATAAATACTATTAAAATTAAAATAATACCTTTTTAAGGTAGAAATCTGCTCCAATTAGATATGATCTTGGTAGTACGTATTGTATGGGCGATTGTCCCTCCCCCCTCCCCTTAAAACATTCATTTGAAAAGGCTTTTACAATTACACTAATTGATCAAGCGAAGCGAGATCTCTAAGTCAACTTGGCGTTGTATTAAGTATTAATGTATGTTTGTTTGTCCGAGGATAACTTTCGAAGCGGTTATTCGATCATCGTGAAATTTAATATAAATTGATATAATTGATTGATGGCACAATTTTGGTGTGACTAAATGAGATAATAATGTGGAGGGGTTGTTGAGATATTGGGGTTCAAGAGGGGTAAAAAAATCTAAATGGGACTTTCCGGTCAAGTGGCATGTCTAATAAAAGGTTTGTGAGTTTTTTTTTTTGGATTTCGACCCCATTTTTATTTTTAGTTTAAACGTTGTAGTTTTTAATTTAATAGCCATAATAAAAACTAAACTATGACAAAATTCACAGGGTACAAGAGTAACCCCACAGTGCTGAAATTTCGTATGCGTGTAGCTTTCGTAACACAAATATAGGTGAAAAGATGATCCAAATAACATGAACTCTCGTTACCTGTAATTTGAATAAAACTGTAGGTCAAGTAATAAGCCAATAAGTTAGTTAAATTTCGTGGGACTATTTTATTAGTCAAAGATTAAGGCTTGCACAACGGTCCCTAAACGTATTTAGCGGCGAAACATGTTTAAATTGTATGTAGTTGTATGATTTGACCACTCCTTAAATCATATATTTAGCCACTAAATACGTTTAGGCATCGTTGCGCGAGTCGCCCTAAGTTTTTTTTATGTTTTTGGAGACACGCGAGATCTCAGTTCGGGGCGAACCACTAGTATTTTAGATGCGAAAGTTTGGATGTTGATTTGTTACTCAATCACGTCGAAACGGCTTAACTGGTCACTATGAAATTTGGTATCTACGTTAATTATAACCTGGATTAACTAATAGGCTACTTTTTATCACATAAATCAGTTCTCATGGGATAAAAATGTCATACATACTTTGTAGTACATACTTTATATTGACAAACCACGCGAAGCCGCGGGCGGAAGCTAGTTTAAAATATATTTCCTTTTCGAATATTGCATCATTTTATCCTACTAAGGTAATCCTAATAAATTGTTTAACCATTCAGAAACATATTCAATTCAAGTATAACGACCAAGTCTAAAGATCAATTCTAGAGGAAGGTCCGTCACTTCCTCTTGGCATCATCAATACTGTTTTCATTATCCCGAGACTCCCTTACGTACTTCTTATTTCTATTGCAATTTATTACACATATCTAAACATACTGGTCATATTATACCCATGTCTCATTTTTCACGACACCCAAATTGAGCCATTTCAATTCCCAAAGGCTCGACGCAAATTGAGGTTCGTCGCGTACTCCGTAGAAGCAAGGCCACTTAAATGGTATGAAAGTCAAGTTACTATAAAGTTCATTCAGTCAATAGTCGATTGTCCAGGTCAAATTTTGGTGGACCTTTGGTTGATATTGCATAGGGATAGGACTTGGGACGCAATCTGTGTCTATAACTTTTAGAAAATGGGATTTCATTTAAATCCAATTAAGAACAATTTTCTTATATCTTCAAGCCTGACCAAGTTTTACTGCATCTTTCTTCGTCTGGAGAAAGAGATCTAATGAGGTTCATCATAGGGATTACTATCATCATCACCAAATCGGCCATAGGACATCCACATCAGAACATAGGTCTCCCCATAGATTTCCGGAGCAGGCCGCACAAGATCGATCATTTTGTGCGGCCCACGGCTTCCAACAATAGGTATTATTCAATTTAACTTTTTAAAATAATAGGTTTAATTTTACATCCAACCGTTGCCTGAAAGAGATTGCTTTAATGGATAAAGCCGCCCATTATACCATCACATCGTGGTGTATAAATAAAGAGTTATCTATCTATTCATTTATTACTAGGATCCTAAAACTAAAATCACATTTCCAAGTTCATATTAATAAAAAATATGTATATATTTTCGAGTTATATTAAAATGGAATGAAACTCTACAAGCCCTGTTAAAATGGCATGTATACACTCTCGGAGCGAGATTGTCCGTTGAATAGTCACGCTCCGAGCTTGTAACTAGCCTTTATGTTCAAAGCAAAAACTTAGCAATTTTTCTAATACTTTCTTTTGATAGTGACGCTAGTACATTTGAGGAATGTTTGAATTTTTCCAAATACCATTTTAAATTCAGACTTTACGCTAGAGTGGGCAAATGATAAAAAAGTTTTTTTTTATGATTTAAAATTATGTTCTGTAAAACAGACCAGACGATCTGAAGGAACCTGAAGGATCTGACGAAACTGTAATCTTCGTCATATTACGGGGATCCGATACAATATATGAACTTTTCTACCCGATACTTGCAAGTTGTAGAATAAGCTACCATCTGAAGTTTCCCGTTAGGCTACGACACGGTACGCTTTCAGAAAAATTAAGAAAAATGTAGATGTTTCTACAGGGTAGGGAAAGCATCGACAATACCCCGGGTGATGCCGGTGTTAATAGGCGACGGTGACCGCTTACCGTCAGGTGGGTCGTAAGCCTGTTTTCTCACAAATTACATAAAAAAACGAACTTACACTACATTATCCTAAATAAAATTGTCGTTGCAGTTAAAATTAACTCACTGATCTAATAATTGATAGCAAGCGCTGTTCAGCAATTTCATATTAAATGGCCAACTAATATAACTCCTTCTTGACACAGTGGACGAGTAGCCGGCTGAGAAGCAGGAGGTTTCGAGTTCGATTCCCGCTGGGGGACAAATTCTTGCATAGTCTACAGATAGCTGTATTTGTATTTATGCCTACGGGTATTTTTCTATATATTATAAGTATGCATTTACAAAAAAAAAATTAAGTATTCTATCAGTTATCTGGTTCCCGTAGCACAAGGTTTGCTTAGTCTGAGGCTAGATAGCGCTGTGTGATATTTCCAGAATTATTTATTTATTATTCGTTCATTGTGTTCAAACTTCAATTTTATGTAAATATACATATTATTATACATAGTTCAAGACGTTAGCAAGCGTATATTGGGGAAATGGAGTTAGGCAGGACATGTGGCCAGGCGCGGTGATGACAGGTGGTCTAGGGTGCTGACTAAATGGTTGCCCCGAGATGGAACCAGGAACACAGGTCGTCCACCGGCAAGAAGGGTCGACGACATAATAAAAATAGCAGGTCGTATGTGGGTTAGAACAGCGCAGGACAGAGGCGAATGGCGACAACGAAGAGAAGCCTATGCCCAGCAGTGGGATGAGAAGGGCTGACGATGATGATGATACATAATTATGTCACATTCTTTATTTGACACTGTGTGATTGTGACAGTGATAGTATCTAAGCTAAGCACCAGCTAAGTAACGTATCTCGACCTTAGTCCCTACCTTGTTACGACAAAAAAGTTAAGCAATTGATTATTGCGCCTTTAAAAAATTTCTTACCAATTTTTGAATAGGATTTTTTTAAGTACGCCCTGAACCGTTTTTATTTTTATTCTTGTGGTAAGAGCCTTAGTTTTAAGTACCCTGCACCAAAGAGCGTAACATACATATCACAAGCTCAGCTGGACTTTAAACTGCAAAATCTTAAAAACGATCACTCGACGACTGCAAGACTTGCAACTTAAGATACCATAGTTGTTACTTCGAAATGTATAAGCTTGTCTGAGCTGAGCACAGCTTTAGTGTCTGGATAGTAGTGACAATTTCGAACGTGTATATCTTTGTGAAATCTTTTTGTCTACCATTTTTAAACCCAAGCCCAAAACAGACAGTTCAAGTGCAAATGTGAATCACTTGCCGAGGGATCCAATCTACCTAAGCTCACAGGTACCGCCACTATTTATATTATTTTCACTTATTTCACTTTTTGTTTCTTTTAAAGGTTCTTGTAACACGCTATCTACCCAGTAGTTTGGGTTTAAGGACCCGTAATAAACCTACAACATAATAAAGACTCTTCTTTTTCTTCTTAGTCGTAGCACTCTTGGCAGAGTGGTCGTGGTCGTCATGTCAGGGTTGTGGCGTGCTTAACTACCCTACGCCGCTCTTCTCGCACCGATGCTCTTCTGACACATTGTATATATAGATGTTCCTTTGTAAATAACAAAGGAACATCTATGGCAGCCTTAATTTGATTCGTCCGTCTCATAGGCGATCTGCCACGCGCTCTTTTGCCGTCAACCTTCCCCTGCACCACCAAGCGTTCAATGAAGAGCTCCCTGCGCCGCAACACGTGTTCGAAGAAGGTGAGGTTGCGAGATTGTAGCGTAGAAGACAGACGTTGCTTGATACTGAGGTCTTGAAGTATGGACTGATTGGTACGGAAGTCTATCCATGACACCCTAAGCATTCTTCTCTAGCACCACATCTCGAGAGCGTCTACCTTCTTTTTCTCACTTCCCCGGAGAGTTCATGTATTTGAAGCCTACAGGAATATGGGAAACACTAGCGCTCTTACGAGACGATTCTTGGTGGATTTAGTATTGTTCCTGTTTCTCCATATCTTCTTTAGTTTATTCATTGCTGATCTAGAAATCGCCATATGCCTCTTGATTTCGTCAACGCATCCTCCATTGTTTGTAATCAATGCTCGAAGATAAACGTATAATTTGACAACATCACATCTCGAAATTTCTATGACTTCCGGCGAGTTGTCATTGACACGGTCCACAATCATCATCTTGGTTTTGCTTCTATTTATCTTGATTCCAAACTCGAGACTGATAGTTTCCATCCTACGAAGAAGGTCTTCCATGTGGCGAATACTAGTTGGAAACAAGGTGGCGTCGTCTGCGTACCGAAAGTTCGAGATGGATCCCTCCAATCGCTATACCGTCCGTCATGTTCTCGAGGGCAATTCTCATTATAAACTCTGTGTAAATGTTAAATAATAGCGGAGAAATATTGCATCCCTGGCTGACTCCTGCACTGGGGTGAAAATTAATCGACAACATGTCGTCTGTTCTGACCAAAGCCGTTCTGATCTCGTAAAGACATCCTAGAAGGTGCACAAACTACATAACTAAATTAAATATTATTTAATTAATAAAGACTACAGCATAAGTACTTATTATTTATGCATTTATTTAAGACAAGCTTCCACCTGCGGCTTAGCGTGGATTTCAATAAAAAGTAGCTTATGTGTTTATCCGGGATATAGTCTACGTACATACCAAATTTCAACGAAATCGATTCATTCGTTACGACGTGATTTAGTAACAAACAAATAAATAAACAAACATCCAAACTTTCGCATTTATAATATTAGTATGATTTAAAATGCATACAAAATTCTTAATATCCATAATAAAAAATCAAATTTAAAAGCATCGAATAATTTTATAAAACGAAAATACAGATCATTGAACCATAATAAGACTAGCCTTCGCTAGCGGCTTCGCACGCGTTGCTCGTCAACAAAAAGTAGCCACTACGTTAATCCAGGTTATAATCTACGTATGTATCAATTCTCATCGAAATCGGTTCAGCCGTTACGACGAGATTGAGTAACAAACAAACAAACATCCAAACTTTCGCATTTTTAATATTAGTGCGATACTTACGTAGAAAAGCGCGAAAATCATAACCCATGAGTCTCGTAAAAAAGGTCAAAAGTCTACGTTGAATATTCAAAAAAGAATTTGCGAATTCGCGACTACTTTATTTTAATCCCAAGCATATTAAAACAGCAAACAAGGTGTTAATTTATATTACTATACTTCTAAATAAGCGCAAATAATGTTCCATTAAATCATTTGTGTAATGCTTAGGAAAATTAATTCCATAAATTTATTATAACTGTCGCTTGGGTGTTTCGAATATATTTTCGAAACTGGTTTTTAATTTAGCCATGAATTTGCGGTGAAGTCTGTTTATTGTTTTACCTAATTATTGAATTATTAACCTAACTCGGCTGTTTTTGTTAGTTTATAAGAAACACTAGATGTTGCCCGCGACTTCGTACGTGTTACACTACTAATTGTGTAGGTAACCAAGAAATGAAGCTAAACACGCCGTTGCAACTTGACTTGACACCCCATTTTTATCCCATGTGAATTTATTTATGAGACAAATGGTAGCCTATGTGGTGATCCAGGTTATAATCTACGTATATACTAAATTTCATCAAAATCGGTTCAGCCGTTATGGCGTGATTGAGTAACAAACAAACATCCAAACAAACATCCAAACTTTCGCATTTATAATATTAGTGTGATTGGTGGGGAAATGGAAGACTTGGTTTGTACGTTATGTGAACCGTGTTATTTGCGAAATTGTGATACAAAATTATGGCAATAAATTGATTCTAAATACATTTTAAACAAAAATAAACCGCTTTCTCATCGGACAAACAGACACTTGACGACCTCCGTGGTGCAGTGGGCGAATAGCCGGCTGAGACGCAGGAGGTAGCGGGTTTGATGATCTACAGATATTTATGCCCGGTCTGGTTGTTTCTCTGTATATTTTAAGTATGTATTTTACAAAAAAAAATTATGTAAGTATTCTATCAGTTATCTGGTTCCCATAGTACAAGCTCTGCTTAGTTTGGGCTAGATAGCGCTATGTGAAATGTCCAGCAAAATGTATTTATTTATATTTACTTTGTGCGTATGTGAGGTACGAGTATGACTTCATAGTAAATAAATAAATAAATATTGCTCGACCTTTTACACAGCGCTATCTAGCCCCAAACTAAGCAGAGCTTGTACTATGGGAACCAGATACCTGATAGATTACTTATATAATTTTTTTTGTAAATACATAATTATAATATATAGAAAAACATCCAGACTCGGAACAAATATCTGTAGATCATGCAAACATTTGTTCCGCGGCGGGAATCGAACCCGCTACCTCCTGCGTCTCAGCCGACTATTCGCCCACTGCGCCACGGAGGTCGTCAAACTAGACGCGAAGACGCGTACTCATACTCATTTATTCAAACCGTACGGACACAATAGAACACTTGGTTACGTCAATAATATTAATTAATTACATGTCTCATCTAAGTAGCTCATCGCACCATAATTTTGGAGGTGCCAGAAACAGACAAGCATTTAGTATACATTATATTTATGCATCTAAACACAGATTTATAATTAAGTAGGTACTTAAGATTATAGCTGCTGTAGAGGGGCATTGTCTGCTGTAGAGGGGCATTGTCTGCTGTAGAGGGGCATTGTCTGCTGTAGAGGGGCATTGTCTGCTGTAGAGGGGCATTGTCTGCTGTAGAGGGGCATTGTCTGCTGTAGAGGGGCAGTGTCTGCTGTAGAGGGGCACTGTCTGCTGTAGAGGAGCACTGTCTGCTGTAGAGGGGCACTGTCTGCTGTAGAGGGGCATTGTCTGCTGTAAAGAGGCATTGTCTGCTGTAGAGGGGCATTGTCTGCTGTAGAGGGGCATTGTCAAAGACTTGTTTATAATACATAATTTGAGTTCTAAATAGTTTGACGCCATTACAAAGAAAACCCTTTGAAAGTTTAGTTAACCTCATAGTTGGGTGCCAAATGCTGCCACCGTGCCTTGTTAGACATTCCTCCCTTACGCACACAACGGTTCACTTCTAGGAATAAAATTCGCACTGCCAAAGAGTGAGCCTTGCCCGAGTATGTGTTTCCTGTTAACAACAACTTAGGGATTTTCAAATCGTGAATGGTTTCTTCTTGGCAAGTGTGTACCATCGCAGACTCGCAGACTGCATCATCGCTTACCATCAGTGAGATCGTGGTCAAATTCAAGACTAACACTGATTAAAAAAAACTTAATCTAATCAATGTAATCAACGTGGTTACAATTAGGAATAATTCTAGATAGATTTTATTATGACTAGATATTTTTGACGACCTCGGTGACGCAGTGGCAGGCTGAGACACAGAAGGTAGTAGGTTCGATTCCTGCCACAGAACAAATGTTTGCATGATCTACAGATGTTTCTTCCGGGTCTGGGTGTTTTTCTGGTATAAGTATATATTTACAAAAAAAATGTTTATAAGTATTCTATCAGTAATCTGGTTCCCATAGTATAGATTCATAGATGGAGCGAAGCGAGATCTCCAAATCAACTTGGGCAAATCGGCGTTCTATGTATGTATGTAAGTATGTACATATGTATGTTTGTTTGTCCAAAGATAACTATCGAAGCGTTGATCCGATCATCGTGAAATTTATTACATAGGTAGGTAGTGATGGCACGATTTTGGTGTGACTAGTGGCGGGTTCCTGTATCCATCGGTAACCAGCAACGACTCGACTCTCCTTGAAAACCTGTCAAAAGTTGGACACTAGTTTGACACTTTTTCAAGGATATACGAGCCGTAGTCGGTTACCGACGGATATAGGAACCCGCCATAAATGAGCTAAAATGTTGGGGGGTTCTTGAGGTATTCCGGGTTCAAGAGGGGTAAAAAAAATTAAAATGATTCTATTAGATCAAATAGGACGTCATGTTAAAGGTATTTGTTAGTACATTTCAACCCTGTTTTTATTATTAGTTTAAATTTTGTAGTTTTTGAGTTATTAGTTTGTTTTTGCAAAATGCTTTTTATTTATTATTGATAGAGCGAAGCGAGATCTCTAAATCTTTCTCTCTCTTCCCAGCTATGTATCCTACATGGTGGTGGGGGTCAGCTTTCCTGGTCGTTCTTTTCCACTTCGCTCTATCCTTGATGTCGTCATCAGAAACTTGGCACTCTCTCATGTCTTTTGACACTACATCTCTCCACCTTGTTTTGGGTCTACCTCTAGGTCTTCGACCGGGGATGGAAAGTTGTAGTGCCAAATTCCCTACGTAGCCAGGTGGCCTCCTCTTCACGTGACCGTACCATCGCATCCGACTCTCCTGCATCTTTTCAGCGATGTCGCGCACCCCCAGGCTTCCTCGCACGTACTCGTTACGGATTTTATCGAACCTGGTAAAGCCGCATATCCACCTCAGCATCTTCATTTTGGCGACTTGGATGGTATGTATGTTCTTTTGCGTTACGGCCCAAGTTTCGCTTCCATGTGTTAAGACTGATTTTATGATAGTCTTATAAATAAGACCTTTAAGTTTTACTGGCATTCTTTTGTCGCAGGTGACGCTGGTTACTTCTCGCCATTTTAGCCATGCTGCGGCTATTCGGTGCTGAATATTACATTCCACGTTCCCAAAGTTATGCATCATACCACCCAGATACTTACATATATTAATCACACAAGGTGACCAATTGCCCATCGATGTTGATCGGGCTATTTTTGCTTGGGTCTGATTCATTGAACGACATGAACTGGGTTTTTGATATACTCAGCATTAGGCCACCGGTCTGTAACTGATGCTTCCACAACAAAAGCACCTCTCAGTGCAAATGGCCACGTCTCCAGGACCTTACCATTTTTTTTTTCTAATAATTTGGCTAGTTTTAGATTTATTAGTCCAGTACCTATTGCCATCTGACGTACAAAAACCTACCCGCTTGAGGTAGGAAAAATCCATGGATGTATGGTGTTAAATCCTGTACAGGTGTTTCCTGTACGTAGTGAAAGTCAATCGTCAGAGCTTCGTTTGTATTCCAGCAGGGTGCATTTGACGTAGACCGCTGCCGACGATCGAATGGCCTTAGACCGCAGCTGTGTCGCCTTTTAAGGCGATGTTGCGTAGACCGCTGCCGACGATCGAAAAAGTGAGATCTCTAAATCAACTTGAGCAAATCGGTGTTGTATGTATGTTTGTTGGTCCGAGGATAACTTTCGAAGCGTTTTTCCAATCATCGTGAAATTTGGTATAAAGGTAGGTAGTGATGGCACAATTTTGGTGTGACTAAACGAGCTAAAAATGTAATGGGGTTGTTGAGATATTTCCGTTCAAGAGGAGTAAAAAGAATAAAATGGACTATCTGCTCAAGTAGAACGTCTAATAAAAGGTCTTTGTGAGTAAATTTTGACCCCGTTTTTATTTTTAGTTTAAACCTTTCATTTTTAAGTTATGAGCCAATATAAAAACTGAACTTAGACAAAATTCACATGTTACACCAGTAATCCCACATTGTTGAAATTTTGCATGTGTGTAGCTTTAGTGACACAAATATAGGCAGAAGTCTAACATCCAAAATACCTGCAATTTCTACCTCAAAAAAGTAATCAAAATACATGAACTCCCGTTACCCTTAATTTGAATTTAGTGGCACTATTTTATTAGTCAAAGAATAAGGCCGGCTTGTACAACGATCCCTAAATGTATTTAAGGACTAAACATGTTTAAACTTTTGTATTTGTATGATGTGACATTTTCTTAAATCATATTTAGCCACTAAATACGTTTGGGCATCGTTGCGCGAGTTGCCCTAAGAATATGTTTTTAAGTGTTTTGGGAGACTCGCATGATCTCAGTTCGGGGCGAACCATTAGTAAATATAAGTATATATCTAATCTAAAAAGCCCGCTGAATCGCACTGCTGGGCAAAGGCTTCCCTTCCCTTCTTCCATTCATTCTTGTCTAGAGCTTCTGTCGATCAGTCCGCACTGTGCGCGACAAATTCGTTCCGCCATCTCCGCCTGTGCCCGCCACGCAGTCTCGCGCCTTGTGGGACCCACTCGGTGGCTATCTTAGCCCACAAGTCATCGCGCATTCGACATACGTGTTCAGCATAAGTATATATGAAATGCAAAATTTCCCATCAATCTTAATGAGTTTGCGAATGCACTAAAAGCAACTGCACGGACGCGACGGGGGACTGCGCGCCGTTAACAAACACGTCTACAAGCCGCAATGGACATTTGTAGTTAAAGCGCGAACCCTCCATATAATATTTTTGTTACATTACATATTTCATTGCAAATAATCTATATCCTGCTTTATGTATTAGTTCATCTAATCAATCAATACACAGGCACAGCGACTAATCTATACATCAAGCGTCATTAGTCATTACCTACTAATTAATACACACGCGTGACTGAATTACTACGGGTCACATCGGAAAAGGAGCCCGTATTCGACACTCTGCAAACAAATTTGTGAATATGGGGTTATGCAAATGAGTATGCACGAGATGAACGCCATCAACCGATATATTGAACACATGATTGATTACTTCTCAAAGTTGTGATGGAAGTCGCAATCAGTGATATATTTCTAATTTAACCTGGTGTTACCCAGCGAGTATTGCTAAGGTCAGTTTAAAGAATATTTATTGAAGTAAAACTTCTTAACGCACGCTTAAATTGGGGAGTAAGCTGGTGAATGCGTTACGAAAAGTGCGAACGGAAGTTGAGAGGGAGATATAAGTTAGTGAAGATAGAAAGAGAGAGAGTTACGTTTCGTATATTACTGTAGAAGCAAGAGAGGTGCGCGCACATTTTATCTCTCTCTTCCTCTCATAGCCAGTGCATGAAATATATAAATATCTCAGTCAGTAGATCGTTTGATTAGTTATCGTAATTTCATTTCGTTCTTGAACAATTTTATAAATTAATATTTTGAAAAAGAAGTTTTTCTTCAGTCGTGTGGTCTAATGCACACTCAATTTTTTTTATAAATAAATAATAAGGTCTATCAAAACTCGTTCGGTAATACCATACTACACAATAGATAAATGGTATTTAGGCAGGTTAGTATGTAGGTGCTACTAACGGAAGGACCGACAAATGGATTGTACGTAATAAAAGCGTTGCTCTTGTACTTATATAGGGCTCACAGAAAAATTTTAACTGAAGCTGAAGAAACTACGACACTGTTTTCTTCGCTTTCAATTTGGTTTTGCGTGTGCCAAATTTTGTACGTCAATGTTATTGACACATTATTTTTATTTGCCTAAATCTAATTTAACTCTTTAATCTGATATGCGAACAAGGAAATAATGCCAAATGAGATAATTTTCAAACAGAAAGTCAGATTTGATTGTGATCTGAGACAAAGAAAACAAATTATCCATTTCGTAACTTTGGAGGACCTGTTAGAAGTTTATCTCAAAGGCAATACGAATTTCCGCCATTTAAAACGGTGGGAAATCTAAGTGGCGATACGCAAATTGTGTAGGTATTTGTATAAAAAAGGCTTATTTTTCAGTTACACAAGGATATTTAATAAATAATATATGATATAAAAAAATAAATAAATTAAATTTATATAAATGCACCGCCGTCATGTGTTACATTATAATCCTGTCCATACAAAGGTTGTCTGGAAGAGATCGCTTTGATCGATAAGACCACGCACTGTACTAAATCTATTTGTAAGAATTATGTTCTGTATTTTACATTGGTATACAATGAAGAGTTATCTTATCTTATGCATTGTATTTGAGTACACAAAAATGTGTATACCTACTGTTTATCGTCAACTAGCTGACCAATCCTTAGCTTGGCACGCGTAGTTTTTCAATAAAAACATTACCCTTCTTCTGCGCAGTTGGGTAAAAAGTCACCCAAGGATAGTGTAGCTTCCCAACAGTGAAATATTTTTTTAAATCGGTCCAGTAGTTTCGGAGCCTATTCAATACAAACAAACAAATATTTCCTCTGTATAATATTCGTATAGATGGCATAACAAGACCGGTCAAGCCTGGAGTCGCGCTCGAAGGGTTCCGTACCAATCTAGCTTTATGATCAGTTAGCAGCGCCATCTGTGAGCGGTAAACTCAGAAACTTATTAACATTATAGGCAGATTTTTAAAAAACTAGAATATACTTATATACATAGAGACCTTGATTTATTTATTCTTCAGATAATATTGTTTATGTATATTTCTATCAATGTGAGTTATTATTTTATTGCTGTCCAAGCTTTTGAGATAAAGGTAGAAGAATGGTATTTGACTTTACGAAGTAAAAAATCGGTTTTGGAATGTGTAATTTTAGTTCATTTAGACCCCACTTGACCTAGCAACCCTTTTTTGAAATGTAGAACTATTTTTCAACTTTCATTAAAAGTGGTCAAGCATTATTTATCCAAGTCGATAGCTTCAGTAGTTGCTGAGATAAATGTATGTGACAGACAAGCGGACAAGGCAAAGTCACACCATAAAGCAGGTCGTTAATGGATTCAATTATTGCAGGGCAGATGTGGTTGACACAAGCACAGAGAGCATTCCAGTAGATGAAACGAGCTGCACTTGATAATGATAATGATAATGGATTGTTATTTATACGTGTGTGTCAAATGCTCTTTCATTGATTAGAATATACAGTAACGTTGATATGCGCCCAGCTTTAACGTAATGAATTTGTCAACACTGACCTGAGTTGATCGAAAGGCCTTATCACACCGGGGAGTTGCGCGCGTGTTCTCTTCGAGGCGATTTGTGTGCGAGTTCGTCGTGTTCATTCAATTACCCGTCACAATTCAGCCAGTCATATTACAGAAACTATTGTAAAGTATTTTTTTTACTAGCCCGTACTGTCCCACTGCTGGGCAAAGGCCTCCCCTTCTTTCTTCCACTTATCACGATCTAGAGCCAGATTCCGCCAGACTCTTTGCAAGACGTCCAATTTTTTTTAATGTTATTTGTGAGGAAACAGGCTTACGGCCCACCTGATGGTAAGCGGTCACCGTCGACTATTGACGTGGCTCTGCGCTTTTTAGGCCTCCCTCGGCGTCGCTTTCCGTATCTAGGAATCCATATGCTTGTGACCTTGGCCCATCGGATTGCATACGAGAGACATGACCCGCCCAGTCCCATTTCAGCTTTGATGCCCACGTCAGCGATGCCGGTCTTCGAGCGCAGCTAGGAGTTTGGAATCCGGTTGAACCGCTTTACACCCAAAATTCTGCGCTCCATCGCTCTTCATTGTAAAGTATAATTTATTTAATTGTTTGCGCGCAGGTTCGGAAAGATTTCGTCGGATACCCAGATGCTAATATTTCCTTAATACAGGGCACAGCGAACAGGACAGTAGTAGGATTTAGTAGGACCCATGTGCCTTTGTTTCAGGAAACTTTCACTAAATATCTTAATTTTTTAACGTTATCCAAGTCCACTTTCACAGTATTTCCTTTAAGGCGCTAACCGTAGCCGATGACCTTGAGCGAATGGGCGTAGCTATTGTTTCGGCCCCTCACCAACTGCACCTTCTGTCAAACGCATCTAACCGACCAACAAATGGGTGAGCGTGAGGCAGACGAGCACAACCCTCCCGTACGACAGTCAGCGGTACACTGCCCGCGCAAGCTCCTTCTAAGGGTACGCCCGCTAATTATTTGGAAAAATTTAAAATAATTAATTGCCACGTGAAAGACCGTCACAGCAAAGCATCATATGTTCAACTTGAAGGTATAGTCTTTGCCCACATTTAGGTGAAAGAAAAAATACATAATTTTACGTCGTTTAGAGGTCAAACTGAAAGTCGAAAACAGCTACTATTTTGTTTTTGTCTCATAGTAAATAAACAGGTAGAACTTTTTTGTATGTTCACTTTGCAGATAAAAGGTCAATTAATGACATATATTTTTTGAGCACATAAAACTGATTCCTCCCTGAGGACAGAGCCTCCAAATACGACCAATCAGCTCCTATATTCGCTTTAATTAGGAATTCTATAATACGGAGCAATTCACAGCGCCCGAACGCGCTTTCACCATTTTTCTTGACTGATGACAACAGGTGGGAAAGAGAGAGGACACAGAGACACGGTAATGTTTACAGATAACATTACCGTGACAGAGACGACTTAATGGAGTTGCATTAGCGCGAACGCGATGGAACGTCGCTGCGCCTTCTAACAATAAATTAGTAATAAGCATATTGACGACCTCCGAGGTGCAGTGGGCGGATAACCAGCTGAGATGCAGGAGGTAGCGGGTTCGATTCCCGCCGCGGAACAAATTTTTGCATGATCTACAGATATTTGTCCCGGGTCCGGTTGTTTTTCTATATACAAGGTGTCCAGAAAGGGTATCGGGTATTTGTAAGTTCAATAAAACAAAAATGATTTGTAAGCAATAAAAAAGTTTGTTTATTATTAGCATATGAATTGGTGAATTATTTGGAAAAGATGA
Organism: Philereme vetulata; assembly: GCA_918857605.2. Lineage (NCBI taxonomy): Eukaryota > Metazoa > Arthropoda > Insecta > Lepidoptera > Geometridae > Philereme > Philereme vetulata. Next base: position 7,787,931 of record OU975459.1, on the reverse strand, counting down.
TGTTATCCAAATGATGACCGTTACGTTGCTGGCACTCTTCTAAACGGGAACGAAGATTGGCGATAACACGTTGACACATAGCTATCGATATTGCTGCCATTTCTGATCTGATGTCTTGCCTCAATTGGGTTAGATTCGTCGGATTATTTTGATAAACCTTACTTTTAAGGTATCCCCATGCAAAATAGTCAAGCGGGCTAAGATCGGGGCTTCTGGGAGGCCAGTTGACGTTACCCCTTCGCGAAATGACTTTATTAGGGAATAATACGTTAACAACTTCCATTGAGTCATTTGAGGTATGGCAAGTGGCCCCATCTTGCTGGGACTACGTTCTTGAGTTGAAACCTGCAAACTCCTGCAACTCTGGGACCAAAAAATTTACTACATAGTGACCAGACATAGTGGCCCAAACAACGACCCTTGGGCTATGCAGGGGTCGTTCATGCTTTCGTCTCGGATTCTACACTGCCCAGTACCGATTATTAACATGACCATTAATGTGAAAATTTACTTCGTCACTGAAGAGTATGTTGTTTAAGTTGTTAAATCGCTGCAGCATTTCGTTCGCGAAATTCAGTCGATTAGCATAGTCCGTATCCTTCAATTCTTGGACCAATTGAATTTTATAGGCTTTTAGATGTAAGTCTTTCTTTAAAATCGAATGTAAAGACGATTTTTTGATGTTCAACGCTTGGCTTCGCTTTCGGATGGATAAAGACGGATTTTGACGAACCGACGCCATAACTTCTTCAATTGTTTCTTCATCGCGAACTGAACGAGGACGACCAGAGTTTTGAATTTTAACTGTCGCGCCTGTATTCTCGAACATCCTGATCCATTTCCTAATGCTATCGTCACTTGGCGCGTGGCGTGTACGATATTCCGCACGATAGAGACGTTGAGCAGTCACTATTGAATCACCATTACGATAGTACGCTCGTACGCAAAATGCGCGATGCGTCCCCGAGTACTGTTCCATCGTGACTAAAACTCCACAAAATGGCGGACGCCACGAACCCCTCCCCGCTCCCTATAGACGCCCCGTTTCGAATATGGCGCGAAAACAAATACCCGATACTCTTTTTGGACAACCTGTATTATAAGTATGTATTTACAAAAAAAATGTATATAAGTATTCTATCAGTTACCTGGTTTCCATTGTACAAGCTCGGCTTAGTTTGGGGTTAGATAGCGCTGTGTGAAATGTCCAGCAATTTTTTGTTTATTTTATTTATTTAATTATGCCCTAATCTCCAGGAGATTTCTGGAGAACGCAAGAAATGGAAGGAAATGGGGGAGACCTTTGCCCAGCAGTGGGACAGTATAGGTTATTAAAAAAATAGTATTGTATCAATGCAGCGCGGCGTGCACGTTGCAAACTCGCGGCGAACACGTTCACTATTCGCCTCGCTGGAAACAGATTCGCAACTCGCCAGTGTGATAACACTCTAAACCACTGACTGACGAGGTTTCTGTGAATATAGACTGCGGAGTGTTACATATCAGCAGGCTTACTACCCACTTATAGCGATGGAGTTCAAGAATGTTTCAGTATCTGGAATTTTCAACATTTTTGAGTATATAACAGACTTCAAAAAAAGGAGGAGGTTTTCAATTCGGTTGTTTTTTTAATTTTTGTTACCTCAGAACTCCGTGTTTTATCAACGAATTTGGAAAATACTTGTTTTATTTGAACGGATATACTTTCAGATTGGTTACATCGAAATTTTATCAAAATCGGTTCGGTTACATAATTAAACTACTTCAGGGGTGGTTCTCCTACCGTCATTGAATCTTATTTAAGTCGGGATTAACCTACGAAAAAAACTATTTATTTTTCTCTGTATATCGAAGTGTATCATGTAAGTCAAAATCAAAATCTTTTATTTCATTAAAATCACAAGGATCACTTTGAAACGTCAATTTTACTGCCTCTTCCTTTGCGACCAAGCCAGGAAAGAAAAGCAAGAAACAAGGCTGGTTGTTCTTTTTAATTATCATTTTAGAATACATGTATTCATATATAACATGTAACATTTTTGGACGAGTTGGAGCAATTTCAATCCCAAGCTTTTCTATCATCTAAATAATCCGATATAGTATAGCAGGCTTATACTGTAGGTATGAAGGTTTTTTTATATAGATTTTGTTTAATTACGTTTTTAAATTTGTAATTGTAAATTTTTGTACGATATCGGGAGTGTGTAAAAAAGCGTACACTTTCCTATTTGAACGATTTGTTAACTTTATGGAGCCTACAAGTGGCAACAGCGAGTTTATCTTTATTTTTATTAATAAAATCATGATAATCGCTATTTTTCTTAAACAAATTAATATTTTTATGTACACACATCACATTTTCATAGATATATTGATAAGGGAATGTTATAACATTTATTTCTTTAAACTTATGGCGTAATGATTCTCTGGGGCCCTCTTCTGCAACATTAGAACGGTGTTTATATCTGCAACATGATAATTATTATATTTTTAAGAATAAATGATTATTGATTACTAATATGATGATGATTCAAGTCACTTGCCAGCTACTAGTATCATACTTAAACTATATTAAGTAAAATCTAGTTTATTTACGCTCTAACCTTGTCTATTTGATTACTTTACACAAGCCGGGACAACGTTTGTATTTTATTATAATGATCATAATAAAATCTGGTATACGCGTAACGAGAAGTGGAATGTATCATCAAACACGATGAAGTTTCAAACTCGAATCAAACTCTGCCATAAATCTAGGTAAGGACATTAGACATAAGACGAATATGAATAAGAATTATCTGCTTAAATAAAGTGTTGCAATTTAAACCAGAAATAATGGCGAAGTATAATTTTGAGACCATAAATAATGTTTTTTTTTATCCAAAAACTCTATATTCATTGTTTTATATTGTTCGCGTGCCTAACATGTTGATATTTGTCGTACGCACCGTACGTGCTCTGTTGACTGCTTGGGTCATTGACAGGGACGGGACATTGAACGAGCGGGGTTGTTGAACGGTACGTAGTAACTTTTTTAGTAATCTGTGGCATCGTACAATACGTACGTAGATTGCAGTAGGAGGGTAATGTTTTTATTGAAAAACTACGCGTCCGAAGCTGCGGATTTGTCAGCTAGTCTATATCTATACTATAATAATAAAAAGAGTAAAGATTTGTATTTTTGTGTGTATGTTTGTAATGAATAAACGCAAAAACTAATGGACGGATTTAAAAAAATATTTCACTGTTAGGAAGCTACACTATCTCCGGGTGACATAGGCTACTTTTTACCTAACTGCGCAGAAGGAGGGTAATGTTTGTTATTAAAAAAACTACTCGTGCGAAGCTGCGGATTTGTCAGCTAGTATATTATAAAGTGGTAGTAAATAATTTGTAAGCTTGTATGTTTGTGGAAGGCAATCTCAGAAATATTCTGATAAGATAAGATACGATTACATTTATTTGCTAGAACATAGTGAGGTCGTGAGGTCTTAGTCTCATCAGTAGGTCTTAGTCAGAAAATTATTATTTTACTTAGAGTAAGCTACACTATCCCTAAGAGATAATATAGTTTGATGAAAATTTGCTTGAAGCCCCGCAAAATCTGTGGGGTCGGTCAGCTACTTATTTATATTTTGAGTGCGAAACTAGACCACCTAGACAAAAACCGAAGAGATTTCTTAACAAAAATAACCACAATGATGCCATTAACCAACAAAATAATGTCTTACTGCTAAAGTCGTACTTAGTGGTTGTAATTATTACTCAAAACAAACATATATATCAAATAGAACCCAAAATAACCTATTCTCATGATAAGTACAGAATGTGACATTGACGCTTTTTATTAACCGTATAGATCTTTGTTTGACCACAATCTCACCTGATGATAAGCGATGATGTGGACTAAGATGAAGCACGAAGATCTAGAATTAGCCTATTCACTCTTACCTTAACGAGGCCCGGATTGTATTCTTTAGGAAAAACTGACGTGCTCAAAATGTCAATTGTGTTTTGAATATATATGATAGTGGTCGTTTGACAGGACCTTACGCCTTCGATAGCTCTGAGCTCTTAAGGTAACCTTGGAGGAAATTGTGGATAAAGGAATATGCGCACTGATGTCTTGAATCCTGGAACAGCCTTGATGATGATCCTTTTTGCACACTTCTCAAAATTACCAATGGTCGCGGTATTTTATAGAACGCGTCCACATACAGTTTGAGACTATATGCAATACCTTTGGTAAAATAATTATTAGTATTGAACGACTGTTTTAGCGGTTTACAGCGATCGCTAACGAAAGGTCAATAATTCTGACCAGCTCACGCGGTGTGTAATTGTCATATATATTTTTTATACGACGAAAATTATGTATAATGTCCATGTCTTGCTTGCCCCAGTTATGTTGGAGAACTCGGCTATTGAAGTTGTCGACGCGTATGTATACCTAGGACAAACAGTGCAATTAGGTAGATCTAACTTTGAGAAAGAGGTCAATCGTCGAATCCAACTCGGATGGGCAGCGTTTGGGAAAATTCGCAACGTCTTTTCGTCTAACATACCTCAGTGCCTTAAGACGAAAGTCTTCAATCAGTGTGTGTCACCAGTGATGACATATAGAACCGAGACGTGGTCCTTCACTATTGGCCTTATGAATAAGCTAAGAGTCGATCAACGAGCTATGGAGAGGGCTATGCTCGGGGTTTCTCTACGGGATCGAATCAGAAATGAGGAGATACTTAGGAGAACTCAAGTCACCGACATAGCCCGACGGATTAGCACGTTGAAGTGGCAATGGGCAGGCCATATAGCGCGCAGAACAGATGGCCGATGGGGCCGGAAAGTTCTCGAATGGAGGCCACGGACCGGCAAGCGCAGCGTAGGACGTCCACCTACAAGATGGACAGACGACTTGGTAAGAACCGCAAGTCGGCGTTGGATGCAGGCCGCTTACAACCGCAGTTCCTGGAGATCAATGAGGGAGGCCTTTGTCCAGCAGTGGACGCTACGGCTGATATGATGATGATGATTTTTTATTCGCAATAGAGCGCAGCATCCCCAGCTTTAAACTTGTCGCCCGAGTACGTAACACAAGTTATTCAAATTAACCTGTACGTTAGTTTTTAAAACAATCGTGCGTAGCAAGAAAGTAGTTGATTTCATGAAATTAACGCATGCATTATGAAAAGAGATGTTTACAAGTGATTTAAAATGAAATTATGAATATAGTTTAGGTTTTCAGATCCAAAGCGTGCAAGCACTACCTTACTCTCATGAACGAAGCTTACAAAATGAGTGGTGTCCTGTAGATGCGCTGTCATTTATCCACTCTGTTATCTTTAAATCTTGTGAGTTTATTTATTGTATTATAACTACCTATTTATTAGTTTATCTATTATTTTCAACTAGTGTTTATTGATGTGTAATATTAGAAAGTACGTTTATTGAAAATACTCTATATCTATATATATTTGATGTTTCGTTCGTATTATCAATATATCTTACTCTTATTTTCTTTTTCTAAAAAAATTCCTGCTGTATTATGTCATGCACTACCTACAAAAATACTCTTTTCAACACTACGCAAAGGTTAACAGGAGGAGAATGCTTTCTAGCATTAAGTTCGCTCTTGTACAGATATTTTGTGCAATAAAGAATTTTCAATGAATTAATCAATCAAATAGTTCTGGCATAAAGGCCTTCATGAAGCGCGTCACAAACGATGAAGATGATATTAGGTCTTTACCTATGAAATTGCCGTTTTATATGGAATAAGTGAAAGTACTTATTTTTTTAAACTTTTTATTTCTGTTATTCAAAGTAATCACCCACCACCACAGCAATTGACGCATCTTTGCCAACGCATTGGCAGTTTATTGATGCCCTTCTTGTAAAAATCAGCTGGACGGGAGGCAACAAACTCTTCAAAGGCATTTTGTACTGCCTCTCGGGAATTGAATTTTTTACCCGCTAAAAAGTTGTCTAAATTTTGGAAAAAGTAATAGTCGGTAGGTGCAAGGTCTGGTGAGTATGGCGGATGAGGGAGAGCTTCCAACCCCAGCTCTTTCAGCTTGGAGACTGTTTGTTGTGCAGTATGGGGTCGCGCGTTGTCGTGAAGCAGCAGTGGGGTCGACCGATTGACCAAAGCTGGTTGCCGATGTGCAAGCTTCTCCATCATTATCTCCAGTTTTTCACAGTACACATCTGCAGTAATGCTCATGCCATTTTGTAAAAAGTTGTGGTGAATCACACCTGCACTAGACCACTAAACAGTGACCATCACCTTTTTAGGGGTAATTTTTAGTTTAGGGCATTGCTTTGGTGCTGAACCAGGATTTAACTAACTTGCTGAGCGATTTGGATTATCGAACAGAATCCATTTTTCATTGCACGTAACAATTCGGATCAAAATTCCTTCATTTATTTGCCTATTGAGCAGCGTGAGGCAGGTCTCGACGCGTACGCTGCGCTGGCGATCGTTAAGTTCGTGGGGCACCCATCTATCAAGTTTTTTTACCTTGCCTATTTGTCGCAAATCGATCAAAATTGTTTTGATGCTAACATCAAAAGCTGCTCCTAGCTCAGCTGTAGATTGAGATTTATCAATTTCCACAATCGCCTTTAATTCATCATTGTTGACCAAAGTCTCCGGAAGACCACGAGCTTCATTTTTCAAGTCAAAATTTCCAGAACGGAACCGGGAAAACCAATAACGGGTTGTGCGTTCGTTTGCACAGTTCTCTCCGTAAACGTTTCTGATGTTACGTGCCGTTTTTGTCGCGTTGGTGCTACGACGGAACTCATATTCCATATTAACACGAATTTTTAACGTATACATTATGACGAAAAATGTACAAATGTAATGAAAATACAACGCTAATCAATAAACAAAAGACTGAGTTTATAAAAAGAATGTCATGTTTTTAAAACGAAAATAATTTGAATTTGGAATACAAAGCTATTCCAAACTTTTTTTCTATTTGAAATGACCAATACTGAAGAACGGCAATTTCATAGGTAAATAACTATTATAATATTTTATGTTAAGAAAAAATACCATTCGCCATACAATACAATATAAGGTGGACATATATATTATCTTGGCCGTGTGTTATGGTCCATTGGATTGCAAGTTGAGGGATATTTTATCATAACCTAACATATTATAGCATCTTCATCGTATGTGTCGCGCTTTACGCTTGTTTTGAAGAAAACATATAGTTAAGGGCTTAGAAATAGAACACAATACCACACCTAATCTTCTAATCTCATTTTTTCCCGAAATTATCAGGCGTAGATGCTACTTGCCACCAAAGTGCCAGACCAAATACAGTTCGGTGTATGCGTTAACGCGCAAAACCATACGCTCATAAAACCAGCGATTGTTGTTTCAAAGGCCGAGCGTGAATTACGTCTTTTGTTAATGAACCTGATCGGGACTAGAATAGAAGTGTTTACATCTGCTCAGCTGAGATGCGAGATTGTATTTATCAGGTGTTAATAAAGTGGTAAATTCTTATAAAAAAGTATTAGAGATGCTTTTGGTAGTAGAATGTTGAGCTGGTTGTAACAGGACGCCTTCATGAAGGTCGAAAGTCGAAAGTCCATCAGTGTGTCGAATGTTAACTGCTCAACTGAGATGCGAGATTGTATTTATCAGGTGTTAATAAACTGGTAAATTCTTATAAAAAAGTATCAGAGATGCTTTTGGTAGTAGAATGTTGGGCTGGTTGTAACAGGACGTCTTCATGATCAGTGCGTCAAAAGTTAACTACTCAGCTGAGATACGAGATTGTATTTATCAGGTGTTAATAAACTGGTAGATTCTTATAAAAAAGGATTGGAGATGCTTTTGGTAGTAGAATGTTGGGCTGGTTGTAACAGGACGTCTTCATGATCAGTGCGTCAAAAGTTAACTACTCAGCTGACATGCAAGATTGTATTTATCAGGTGTTAATAAACTGGTAGATTCTTATAAAAAAGGATTAGACATGCTTTTGGTGGTAGAATGTTGGGCTGGTTGTAACAGGACGTCTTCATGATCAGTGCGTCAAAAGTTAACTACTCAGCTGACATGCGAGATTGTATTTATCAGGTGTTAATAAACTGGTAGATTCTTATAAAAAAGGATTAGAGATGCTTTTGGTAGTAGAATGTTGTGTTGGTTGTAACAGGACGTCTTCATGATCAGTGTGTCAAAAGTTAACTACTCAGCTGAAATGCGAGATTATATTTATCAGGTGTTAATAAACTGGTAGATTCTTATAAAAATAGGTTAGAGATGCTTTTGGTAGTAGAATGTTGGGCTGGTTGTAACAGGACGTCTTCATGATCAGTGTGTTAAAAGTTAACTTCTCAGCTGAGATGCGAGATTATATTTATCAGGTGTTAATAAACTGGTAGATTCTTATAAAAAAGGATTAGAGATGCTTTTGGTAGTAGAATGTTGGGCTGGTTGTAACAGGACGTCTTCATGATCAGTGCGTCAAAAGTTAACTACTCAGCTGACATGCGAGATTATATTTATCAGGCGTTAATAAACGGGTAGATTCCTATAAAAAAGGATTAGAGATGCTTTTGGTAGTAGAATGTTGGGCTGGTTGTAACAGGACGTCTTCATGATCAGTGTGTCAAAAGTTAACTACTCAGCTGAGATGCGAGATTATATTTATCAGGTGTTAATAAACTGGTAGATTCTTATAAAAAAGGGTTAGAGATGCTTTTGGTAGTAGAATGTTGGGCTGGTTGTAACAGGACGTCTTCATGATCAGTGTTTCAAAAGTTAACTACTCAGCTGAGATGCGAGATTATATTTATCAGGTGTTAATAAACTGGTAGATTCTTATAAAAAGGATTAGAGATGCTTTTGTTAGTAGAATGTTGGCTTGGTTGTAGCAGGACACACATAATTAATATATAGATATAATTCAGAGCCTACAATAACCTGCAGGCTTCTTTTAATTGGGTACTACGTAAACCAAACTATCGGCAGGGTATCAATAAGTAATTGCAAAAGACCGGACGGACAAGTGCGAGTCGGACTAGCGTACGAAGGGTTCCGCACCATTATTTATAAAAAACGGCAAAAAATCACGTTTGTTTTATGGAAGCCCCCCTTCAATATTTGTTTTTTTTAATTTCATTATATATTTTTAAAGTGAATGTATAACTAAATATTCTGTAATTATTTCAAGCGTCTAGCTGTTGTTGTTATCAATATCAAGCTAAAACTAGCAAAAAAATCACGGTTGCTGTATCGGAGCCCCCTTAAATATTTATTTTATTCTGTTTTTAGTATTTATTTTTAGTACCGCGGTGATTTTTCACGGAGATAACTGGCCAAAAGTGTCATCGTTAGCTGAAACTGGTTTGTCACATATTAGTAGATGGCTTCGTGAGAATCTTCTAACCCTAAACACGGAAAAAACAAAGTATCTGTGCTTCCATAAGACCTCTGCTTCTGCTCCTCCGATAAATAACCTGAATATTAAAATACACAATTTTGCCTGTTTTGACAACTCCTGTTGTAGTTGTGATTGTATAAATAGAACAAATTTTATTAAATACTTGGGGATTTTTATAGACGAATAACTAAACTTTAAAAAACATATTGAGGGTCTATCGGCACGTGTTAGAAAAGTAATAAATATAATGCACAATTTACGAAATCGCATGCAGGGAACTGCTACAAACCGTATACCTTGCAATGTGCCAGTCACTTATATATTATGCAGTTGCATCACGTGTTGGGGAAGTGCCGCTAAAATTTGCCTTATACAAGTCGAACGAGCGCAACGCTCCGTACTCAAAGTCATGCTTATGAAACCTTATAGATATCCAACTACAGAATTGTACAAAGAAACTTGTATTCTAAGGGTCCGGCAACTTTTTATCTTAAAAACATCGGTATCAGCGCATAAGCATTTACTTTCATCAGAAAATTACTTGGAGCTGATAAGCAAACAGTCTTTAAAATTCCTACCCCGCCAATCAATACATCCTTTGCGCAACGTTTTGGTCAGAATGTAAGAGCATGTGTTTATAATAATGTTTTAAAATTTTGCGATCTAAAAAATAAATCTGTAAGACAAGCAAAACAATTAATACAAAAGTGGCTAACTACTCTGACGTACGATGATACTGAGACTATTCAGTGTTACAACCTAAAAGTTCCAAATATTTATCCAATGCATTTACATTATATTACATATTTAAATATATTATATACATATTTATATTCAATACTTTATTAGAAGTTGTATATATATTTATTTATGCATTATAAATTTAGGTTATATTAGTATATATAATCAAAACACGTTTAGCCGAGAATAGGTTAAAACTTCGAAGAACATTTAAGAAACCACTCCTTTCAAAATAATAATAAATGAATAGAACCCACAAAACGTCATTCAAGAATTGATTAGCAATTTGAGAACGTTTATATTCATACAACTCGCCTTTAATAAACAATCAATCTCTGAAAACAGCTAGAACATCTTTCTTAAATTTAATGTAATCGGTATTTTCACAAATAAACATTGTAATAAACAATCTGAAGAGAGCCATTCTTTGCAAACAAAAGATATTTATATAAGTCATTCTAAATTTCATCTCCACGCATTTCAATGTCCAGTATAAAGACTTCAGAATGTCGAACGTCGACTGACTGTTACTGATATGCATTAACGCGCAGTATATTCCTGGCTTCTGGAACAAAAGGTTCCTAACACCGTAACACAATGGAAAACATTAAATGTGTATTTAAATTGCCGATAAATAGAGCTTAAAATACAATGTCGGTGAATATTGATATGGAAACGTTTTCGAGGAAAAAAAATTTGAGAAGGCGCACCTTGAATACGCTCAAATCGGCTGTGACGGCATTGAAACAAATTGCAAGTAAGTGCTTTTCCAGCGTATTGTCTCAACTGAAGTGTTCGACTTTATATATTATGATTTCGCTTTACCGAGAATTCAGGGTTTGTTTTGAGACTTGAGGCCGAGGTTAATATATCACGGAAGGATTTCTAAGGATTAGGTACATACTTTAAAGCTTGGGCTTAAGATATCTCTTGACATTTAATATGCACAAAATTCACGGACATTAGAATAGAAAATACTTTATTACACATCATAAAACAAAACAATTACATTAGAACAACGTAAATATATGTTGTGCAATTGGCGGTCTTATCACTAAATAGCGATCTTTACCAGACAACCCAACAATGCCAATTATAACATGCATTATTGATACCCTAGTTATTTTATTTTAACTTCAGCTAAAATTAACAATTTATGTACAATTTCGTTTCACTTTTTAGCAAACGTCAAACATTGCATCGACAAACGTCTAGATTAGATTTTGTGTTTAATAAAACTAGTGTGCGTTAGATTACAAGACTGAAGTAAAACTTCTTTTTCAAAATAGATAGATAGAAAACGCTTTATTGTATACCACACTTAAATTAACAAATCATAATTAAAACACTTAAAGCTAGACACGCGATAGTACAATTGGCGGTCTTATCGCTAAAAGCGATCTCTTCCAGACAACCTTTGGATGGACTGGATTTTACGAGAACGTTAAAGGACGGTAGCTTTATAACATAAGCTTTTTCAAAATATTAATTTATAAAATTGTTCAATTACAAAATTGTCCACACGTCTGTAGATCGATCAGTCTATTTTCATTCTGCATAGACGCAACTCGCACTCGCACATTAACGTTTAAAAAATACGAAACGTAACTCTCTCTTTCTTTCGTAACGTAACTTATATCTCCCTCTCAACTTCCGTTCGCACTTTTCGTAACGCATTCACCAGCTTACTCCCCAAGTCAAGCGTGCGTAACGAAGTTTTATTTCAAAACAGATAATCTTGTCAATTGTAATCAGATGAACTTTGAACGGAATAATACTAATATTTTCATTGTGATAACTTATCCAAATATATAAAGTATTTTGGCTTTTGAATAACTGCTTATCTACTAACTTTCATTACTGCTGGAATCTACAAACGCTTTGTAATGAACGCCAGTTCTTATCCCGTCGCGTTCCTGTACAGTTTGAAGGAGAGGACAAGTCCGATGGGCGGCTAAGCTTGAAGTTGGTTATACACACGGCTACACATCTAGCTATAAATTTCCAGTATAAGCTGACCTCTCATTCTATGAAAACCCTACACAATGCGAGGTCAGCTTATACTGGAAGTTATAGCTTGACATGTAGCCGTGTGTACCTGAAATAAAAGTTTAGCATCATACAACCATTTTTGTTATGTACGTCATTATATGAAAACACGGACAAGGCAAATGGCTAGTATTGTTGTAGAGTAGATTTTTTTCTAATGCATTACCATAGAAAGTTTTAAATTTACAACGACCTCATATCATAAAATAACGAAACAGCCTGTATAAAATAGGTAAACAAATGATATTCATTCGACAAGTTTGTTAGTAGGTACCTGTTAAACTGACTAAGCGGCATCGTCGCAAAGGCGCCATTAGAAATCTATTGATTACTGGATAAATATTCAAGCTACCGGTATTAAAGCCGCCTCTAAAATCAGTTAATACAATGCCGGATGCGTGTTTTTCCATGTTACTGTATTTTTATTTGGTGTGCAATAAAGAGTATATCAATCAATAACAAAACAGGTTGTATATTTCTTGAATAAATATTGTTAAAATATTGTATTTTGAAGCAAAAATAACCGTCATTACTATTTTTAAGTCTATTGTTAGGTTGGCACATACCAGTGTTTGCAAATAAATAAATTATTTATGATTTCTTAAAGATTGCGAGCAAGACCATTCAATTTGAGGATTACTTTTCTCAAAGGCAAGCCATAACAATTCGCCAAGTACGTATTTTCAAAACGTCAGAGCAATATAATGAAAATGTAATTCAGGGGTTCGGGCATTGTGCTCGTTCACTCTGTCCAAAACAGACGTCGTCACTCGCGAACACTTCTACCAAGTGCCTTGTTTGTGAAGACTATCACTCTGCCAGTACCCTTGAAAATTCTTCGTTACATTTCACCTTTTGTTACGAAATCCGCGGATTTAGAATTGGGCCAAATCTTGACATTTATTAATGAACTTGGACAATACAGCATTGTCTTATTCGACATCACAATCGTCTGCTGAGATGAATTATGGAATGGATTTCCATAAATAAACCAGTTTTGGAGTGATAGAAAAGATGAAGAAAAGAAAATGCAAGTTGCAGAAAAACTGACAGCTGTAAGCCCTATTTTACTGGGCTTAAGATTTTGACTATATATCTACGAAATCGCTACATTCATTAAAAAAAATGGACCTCTTTGTAAACCTTAAGAGTAAACGGCATCATAATAAAATTGGTTTCCCACCTAATAAAACAGCCCTGTTTAATCAGAGTGTGATGTGTATGGCTCCACGTATAAATAACCACCTACCTGAATCTGTACTGGGTTGTCCTAGTCTGAATGTGTTCAAGAGAAACTTAAAACTAATATTAATAAAAAAGGCATACTACAACATAAATGAGTTTCTTAGCGATAAATCCTTTGAATAGTTTTATTAAATATGACATTTTATTATTACGTTTCTATTTTAAGGTAAGAGCTGACATGTTGAATATTGTAAATAACTTAATCATTATTTGATTTTTTTTAAATAACTACTTGTAAGACTGACTGAAATTGCATGCGATAAACGCAGATTATGGACGAACTCAAACTGTATCACTAACTACCTGTTACTAACCCATATTCGCAATAAATAATTTCACTTGATTTGATTTGAAAAAAAAGCAAATCATGTGACTAAATGAGTGTTAGATATGAATGTGGATGGATATAGAAGTAGAGAAAGACAGAAGAAGATATGGATAGACTGTGTTTCATTTAATTTATTTTCCACTGTAGGTACATTAAATAACAGTATTTTTCAAACTTTCGCGATCACTGTACATAATCATTGATTAAAACGGGTATTTATCGCGTATGTACCTTTTTTATTTGTTATCCCGACGTTTCGGCTGTGTTACAACAGTCATGGTCTCGGGCCGACTGGAGTACTTGGAGCTACCGTCGGGAAGTGTGGGTAGTTGCAGCATCTACCCTCACTTGGTCTTCAGAATTAGAAATGTCCTCGTTCATATTCCAACACACTAACCGTATCTACGCACTGAGTTAACCGATTACGACGCGCACACCTAGCAATCACCGGGTTCCAAGACGCTGAGAGTCTATAGCCATCTTCCCGATTGAAATTTGGAAATTTCTTGATTTCAATCAAGATCGCTTCACGAACTATTCTCTTGTAATAATGGCGTTCACTAGAGATAACCTTAGGATCATGAAGTTCAATCCAATGATTCGGTCCCGAGTCTACCAGATGCTCTGCTATCGCCGACTTGTTTACCTGGCGATTTTTGACAGCTGCAATATGCTCTTTGACACGCTCGGCTATGGTACGTTTGGTTTAACGTCGAAATAACAAATAAAAAAGGTACATACGCGATAAATACCCGTTTTAATTAATAATTATATGAAAGAACACTAAGTTACATTAAATAATGTTGAAGAATGTTATGGGTAAGAAAGAAGTGACAACGGAGATGATGGCTGATAGAGAAGTATGGAAGAAAAGTACATGCTGTGCCGACCCCACGTAATGTGGGAAAAGGGCAGAAAGAAGAAACCAGTTTTGCTAAGAGCTACCTAGTAAATTGTGATGTATTTTTGTACGACTTGGAGATGAAACAAGCTTATGGCCTACCTGATGATACTTGGTAACCATCGCCTATAACAAAGTATTGCCTCGTAGGTCACTCACCTTAGATACAGATGTATAGCCTCATGTGCCTATAATATTTTTTTTTAGACTCCTTATATGGCAAACGAGCATGCAGTCCACCAGATGTTAAGTTGCTACTGCAGCCCATGGATATCCACATAGAATTCAAAACAAGCTATTATGTTGTCTTGATCTCTATGTGGATACGTTGCCATACTATAGGACTAAGCTATGTTATGCCTATGTACCAGTAATTACAGGAACATACCATTACCATCTAACCAGAACACAGCAGCACAAGTAGTGCTATTTGGCGGCAGATAAAGGTAAGGCGGCACTACACAGGTAATATAACCGGCTCTTCAAATTGAAACAAAGCAATGCTGCTTGATCGCAGAAATAGGTATGATTACTAGTAGTACTACCCCATCACTGGGGGTGAGCCCTTCCACAAGGAACTCTAATACTCTTTAAGGTATATTTGAAAAAAATGGTTCATTTATAATTTAATTGGTTCAATTGGGTAATTTACACTAACACCGTACTTACACTAGCTAAATTAGCTAAATAGATTTATGATCATTATTTATTGTATATACGAGTATTATGCCTTCCATTAAAATTAGCTAAGACTTAGTTATGTAAGTACCAAAAACCCTATGTAGTATGTATACTTTGAAACCTTATTGCTAATAAATAAAAATTTTATTTAATTTTTTATTATTATAATTGATGCGTACTTTTTGCATTTATTAATAATCTGAAGTGTTCATAGGCTGGGGTTGGATTAAATTTAACAACCCGCAAACTTTGTTAAGCAAATACTGGCACCCACCGTGGGACTACAAGCGATTAAATTATAAACACGCTTTAGCTGAAATTACATACATATTCATGATCAACTCCAATTCAGCTTCTAAATGTTGCAAGACGTTTCAATAGCGGTCCAATTTTAGCTATATAACTACATGACTGCTGTATATGTATTGGTTTAGGTGTTAAAGTATTTCTACGTACTCTTATTTTTAGTTATGAAAGAATATACAATAAATATTTACAAAACAGAAGAAACAGTTGAATTATCTAAAGACCGTTGCAAACGATCTATAGATCCCCAAGACACTGGCGGCATTGCCCCGCTGAATTGCAATACTTATGCGTTAACCCAGATAAGCGCCAGCTCTCGGATCAAATCAAATCAAATCAAAAAACATTTATTTGTGAACAACACCAATAGTACAACAGAACAAACACACACAGGAAACATAACAAAAAGAACAAAGAAACAATAACTAAAAGATTAAAATTTAAAAAAAAATGCAAAATATTGCAGTGTGTGTGTCTCATCGTACTCACTGCATGTCTCACAAAAAGGCTTTAACTCAGCATGTGCTGGGTTGCACTGGCTACCCAGCGCTGGTCTTCAGTTAGAGCCTCTTTGAGTAGACCACGGATATCCGCCCACTAACTAAGCATTGAACAACTAAATACAATTAAATATAATATGGATAAAAATAAATAACATAATAAAATATAATATAAATAACGGCTACCTATTTACTGTGAAGCCGGAGAGAGTCAACAAGAACTAAAATAGAACACACGACAAGCTAGCCCCATAACAACGCACTAGCTGGCCACCCACTCATACGAACCTACTCCCAGCATTTACCAATAAAGTGTAGACACGTTTTAATAAAGGACACCTCATTTTTGAGGTGTTCGCTCTCCTTTTGCCGTTTACTGAGGAACATTTAAGCCTTTTTCTGAATCCGTATAAAGTCACACGTCGCTTCGACCAGACACCCACAAAGAATTGTAAAAACGCGATGGCCCCGGTACCCTATTTACCCAGGGTCTTCACCGCAAATGGCTCTAATAAGTTAACTCTGTCGAGACTTCCATAGTTTCACCGCTTGTGATCTTTGTCTGAATTTGCCGCCGCACCGGCCCCAACTGCTGTATCAGACAAATGAGATGGCGCAAGGGTATCGACGCACGTGGCATCTCACACCAAAGGCCAACCTTCTCCCAAGGTACAAGAGTCATATCGTTAGGCTGCTTACCATTGTCATCAGACCGGTCGGTTCGAGAATGGCTGGAGCGTTGACGCTACAAAAAGCCCGGCGTATTTAGCGTGACGGGAAATCGTACCGGCGGCCCTGGAGCACGATAATCCATGGTGACCAAGCAGTTCGACTGCCGTACCGCACTGGCACCGAAGAGGGGCGCAGCATCGCGTACCCAATGCAAGTTTTATTTATTAGTATCAGATATCTATTTAAATAAAAATCAATTGGCGTGCGTTAGTATTACAAAAACTCGAAAATAGCTCGACTAATATGTTTCTTTTAATGTTGTGTTCGTAATTTTCAAGACAGGATTTGTAAAAACTTTGCTTAGTTTGGGGCTAGATAGCGATGTGTGAAATGACCTGCATTATTTATTTATTTTATAAAAACACACTTTTGAAAAGTTGCCAAGAAAATTTGAAAATGCTGGAAGAACTGCGGGTCAAATTTTTATGGGAATAATGTATTTACTCAAAATCTATATTTTATTTTAAAATCCGCGCGAAACCGGGCTGGTTCAACTAGTCTACCATAAAGATAATAGAAATAAATATGATTTGAACTCAAAGTGTTTAACTAATCTTTAAAACTAACTTCCGTTAAATACTTCCTCATTTGTAAACATCTAATTTTAGAAAAGTGAACGGTAACATTTTGCCAGAGCCCAATATAATAATTCGGGTCGTAAATATTCCCGGCTCTTCCACGTTCTGCGCAATACGTTCCTGTCCGAGGCCTTTTATATTCCCTGGGACGTTTCCTGATCGGTATCTTTTCACCGTCGCAATGGGAGTTATCGAGTGTACGGCGACGGTTATAGACAGATAAAATGCAGGCAAAACTTGTAGCTTACACGATTTTCTATTTTTGTTATAGGAGTCATCAACATAGACAATATTTAGCGGTTACATGTACAAATTGTAAAACTTACTGCTTATATAATTAAAGATGAGTGACTGCATTTATATGTTATACCGAGCGAGTAAATTAATTCGATTTTAATAGTGAAATAAAATGGCATGCACTTAATACTAGCTAACAAAATTAAAAAGTTATGCATTTCAATAAATAACGTTTAAAAAAATATATAAGTAATTCAATTTAAAATTAAAATTTACAATTAAACACATGTTATAAACAATAAAATCATAGATACTTAACTAATTTATTTTATTCGACATGATATTTTCTGTATTTGCGGCGCGTTTGGCAAGTCGGTGACTAAGAACAAATGACCTACAAATATTTTGATCAAAATTCTGGAAAAACTGAAAGTGCTTTTTAGTGGGATTTTTGTATGAGCTCAATACCACTAGGCCATTTTTTTAAAACATTTCGAATATGTGGCGGGACACTATATTTTTTTCTATATTTTAACTCGTCAATAGACCGACTTCTTTATCTCCAATACTTAAGCTGTTCCCACGATGGTTCCTCATCAGGTAAAAGAGGGGTGAAATGGGGGGTTAATCCTCATTTTGAAAGTTTTCCCATTGTATGGGTACTAATACCTATCCCTGAACCAAATATCAGCTCTCTAAGATTATGGGAACTACTAAGTAGTTCTTTAGAAGTATTTAAAAAAAACTTTTTGATATCATTGAAAATATCTTAGTTACAAACTTGAATTCCTTATACCACATACGTAGCTTATTAGATAGCGATATTTTCAACGTTTTAGTCGTTTCTAGTGCCAAGATATAGAGGCTCGAAAATCGGTCAAAATGGTTCCAGAAAAGGTATTACGGCAGTTTGCGTTGCTCTCGACTTGGCGGAGGCACTGCAGTGATAGGGGCACCCCAGAATCCGTCAGAAATAAGACAACACAGTACTCAACCTCTAATCTCTCTGTTATATAGGTACCTAGATTTTTTATTTACGTAATTAATTTAAAAAAACACATCCGGAATCTTATTAAGAGGTTCGTTTAATACCGGTAGATTGAATATTTAACCAGTAATCGATGCATTTCCAATAAACAATGTTTAAAGTAATCTAAGATCGATGAAATCGAATTGATTCGAAGAGAATGTAACTTGACTACGGGCCCCGATACCGATGATGAATGAATATGATTTGTTTACCTATTTTCTACAGGCTGTTTCATTGATATTTTAGGACTTGATAGACCAGATTGTTTGAAAAATTATAATTTTCTATGGTAATAAATTTGAAAAACCCTTATTTTACTACAATACTTAATTTTGGGTGTCAAGAGAATAGACAGGATTCGGAATGCCTCGCTACGCTCAAGGACCGGCATCGCTGACGTCGACATCAAGACTGCCAAGTTGAAGTTTTCATTTGATCATTCATAACATTACTAAACTAAACCATAAACAGAAGTACTTACCTGGCTCCTGCTTAGTTACCTACTTACATTTTTATATAGTTTTTATTGCTAAGTAAATAACACCTAGTGATGTAAACCCACAATAGCACCGGCACAAACCTCACTGGTTTTTAGATGCTATAATTGTAACATATAATTGTAATCTTTGTTAAAATAGTAAATAAATTAATAAAAAAAAAAAGAAGGGGTTGGGCGGGTCATATCTCCCTGGAAGCGAAAAGGCCTAAGAAGCGATGGCGCGATGATTTGGACGCTTTCATAGGGACTGGCGGGATTAAGTACAAGACCAAGAAAAGTGGAGACATGAGGGGGAGGCCAAAGACTGCTGGGTAAAGACCCAGCAGTGGCACAGCATAGGCTAGAGAAGAAGACTAAACTTTATCTCTACCCCCGTATTTTATTTAATGTTGTACATTATAAAACACGTAGTGAGACACGTGTCTGATTAAGTCTTGTTTTATGTCATATCTCTGCTGTTATGTGCGGCAAGTAAACAATTTACTTACTACATACTTACACCATTACAAGAACCTAAATCTATGTAATACAATTGGCGATCTTATCACTTTAAATAACCATAATAATATTACTACGTACCAAAACGAGAATACAATCTATTCTCAGGAATATCTCGATTCAATGAGTCAAAGACCGCATTGTATGTATTTCTATCTATTTTGTTAGTATGTCCGAATGAACAGTGAATACTGTCAGTAATACGTCACGCACTAATGCGTTTCTCAAATAATTTGATCAATCTTTGTTCGGATATATGTATCAATTGTCGGTACAACTTATTTAACGGTGAGAATAATATTCCGAGGAAACCAGGATCGTATAAAAATCTAAAACATGTAATGCTTTAAGAGTAATGTAAAGAGGGTAGGGAACGCATAGACAATACCCCAGGTGTTGCCGGCGACGGGGACTGCTTACCATCAGATGGGCCGTAAGTCTGTGTCCCCACAAATAAATTAAAAAGATATGTATTTGGGAGGAACAATATCGGTTGAATTAGTGGAAGAACATATTTTTTATTAAGACTAACATTTTTCAGCACAATTTTACCATAGATTACAAAACCCTTTTCGTGGTCACCGTACCCCATACGTACCAAAGTCGCACAGACGCCAAGTAGCCAGACTTTCAGTTTTTTACAAGATTAATTTTGGTGAACGTGCGCAAAATCTTCATGACCACTCCTTCTCCCTTCCCCCACCCGACAAGCAGACGAACCGAGAAGTACCACCTATACCTGGTCGGCATACCACCTTGCCGTACCAAACGATTTGCTTCAACTTTTCTTGTTAGCACAAGTAAGGAGTGGAACTCACTTCAGGCGTTTGCTTTTCCAAACCAGTATAATCTTGGATTGGAGTCTTTAAGTCCAGAGTGAAAAGGTTCTTTCTAGGCAAGCGTTAGTTATTTTCTGCTGCTGTCTGCCATCTGTTGTGGAATAGCTGAACTTTTTCATAAATCTAAGCTGGTAGATTCAAAATATAAGACGTCTTAAATACTTTTTTTATCTATAGTAAAACGAACTCTATTATACAGCATGACGGAGTGTTTTGTTTTTGCAGTTTGTATAATTTAGGCTAATTTGGGAAAGGAGATATACGACAAGTCACTGGCTATGAGAGAAAGAGAAAAATAAAATGTGTGCTCGTAAAATAACATTTATCTACAAAAGAAATAGTCTTGTAGTTTTAAAAGACGGCAGATAAATACCACCGTCTGCACACTTGTCGCATAAAAAAATATTTAGTCCGGTTACACTGGCCACTGTGACCTACCTGTCGAGCCTACTGCAATACGTCAAGCCAACTATTCGTAGTTCTGCGGAAAAGCTTTGGTAACCTTCGATTTTATTCAGACAGAAATCTCGTGGCAAGCCTTAAATAAACCAGGTGGCTGGATGGCATAGAGCATTTAAATTATATGCATACTAGCTTCCGCTTGCGGCTTCGCACGCTTGGTTTGTCAATAAGGCGGTTGACACACTGCCACGCATCACGCTGCATCTTGCTTGTCGACGCACCTACGCGCGTACTTGCGGGAGTGCAGATCTGCATCATCATTCGGGTTTTTACGCACTCACGCGCGTAGATGTGTTTTGTGGATTCACAGCGGCTCTGACTCATTTCATTCAAAGCTGTTCGCTAGTGCAGTTCCTAATCTTTCCGAAATCACGCACGGCACTGCGGGACTAGGTGTGGCATACCTTGCGTCTCGCCCCGCACCCACGCGCGGGGGTGCATGTTTCTCCGCGCTTGAGCGCGTGATCTGCATGAACGCTCGTGGATACATTTTCTGTGTTTTGGACTGTGCGTGTTTTCTATACAAACGGAGATACTTACAAGCAACGTTAGAACACGCATTCACGCAACATGCAGCGTGGTGTGTGGCAGTGTGTTGAGCGCCTAGAAAGCCTACGTCACAATCCAGGTCATAATTTATATATAGGTATACATTATCTCATTGACTTCTGTACAGCACGACGTGAAAGCGTAACAAACAAACCACTTTCACATTTATAATATTGGTATGATTGAGAAGCAGGGTATTGAAATTAGAGGCTTTTTAAGTTTCAAAACTGAAACACGCCTCCGTAAAACCTATATCGATGGTAACATATGCTACCCGGACCATAATAACGAATCGATTGATACCTCATTCATCAGAATCGGAGGAGTAGTTCTGGCGCTACGGTAGAAAATACATCTGAGATGCTATAAAACAAGGCTTTGCCATAGTCGAATAAAAATGAAGCCTGTGGCACCCGGAATATAATAAAGAATCGATTAACACCTCATTCATAAAAATAGGATGAGTAGTTTAGGCGCTACGGTGGAACATATGTAGGTAAATACAAACATCCATTTATACATAGAGTGCTAAAAACATAACGCTACCTTTTTTCGTTACTGTAGTCGGGTAAATCGCAACTGCATCAGAATAGCTGAATTTCAATGATTAACAAAATAGTTACCATTCAAACTGTAGTTAATCGAGCGAAGCGAGATCTCTAAGTTAACTTGGGCAAATCGACGTTGTACGAGGGCTGCTATTTATGTATCCGGAATAAAATAAAATAACTATCATTGACTGTTAAATATGGTTTTATTGCTTTTCAAAATATTCGTTATGATGATCAATGCACTTTTGCATTCGGTGAAACCAGTTTTCATAGCACTTTTTCCAATCGGAAGACGGTATCTCCAAAACATGATTTTTGAATGCTTCAACGGCTTCTTCTCGGGTTGAAAATCGTTGACCACGTAATTTATTCTTCACGGTTGGGAATAAAAAGAAGTCGTTGGGTGCCAAATCAGGGCTATATGGTGGATGACCCGTTAATTCCACCGTTTCACCCTCCAAATATCGGGTCGTTTCACCCGAAGTGTGACAGCTTGCATTGTCGTGATGGAGTTGTATGGATTGTCGTATGGAGATTCTGCGTTGTGGATTATTCTTCCTGATTTCTGCAAAGACTTCTGGCAAACAAATGGTCGTGTACCACTCTGAATTAACAGATTTACAATTTTCTAGGGGTACAGTAACCACGTGTCCATCTATACCAAAAAAACAGGCGACCATTTGCTTCAAAGTGCTTTTCGCACGAGCAACTTTTGTTGGGTTCGGCTCATGTTGGAAGACCCAAACTGTTGACTGTTGCTTAGTTTCGGGGTCATATGCATAAATCCAGGATTCATCACCTGTGTAGATATTATATACAGCTTTTGATGCACCATGATTGTATTTTTTTATCATTTTTTTGCACCAATCGACACGAGCCTGTTTTTGATCTATTGTCAAGTTGTGCGGTATCCAACGCGAACAAACTTTTTTTGCAGCCAAGTGTTCGTGTAATATCTTATGTATACTCGTCATACTAATGCCCAAGATCGCCTCTATCTCTCGATATGTCACATGACGATCTTGCATTATTAGTTTACGCACTGCGTCGATGTTTCGTGGCACAACAACTGATTTAGGCCGACCATCTTTAATTTCGTCCGTGAGCATACGGCGTCGACGACTAAACTCACTAAACCAGTGATACACAGTAGTCTTTGATGGTGCTTTATCCCCAAAAGTCGAACTGAGTTGATCGATACACTGCTGTTGAGTTAGACCACGTCGAAAATCATAAAAAATCATCGCACGAAAATTTTCTCGAGATAAATCCATTGTGATAATGACACGCAATTTTTGAAATCGCGCCACACAATGAAAACAATTGACAGACGGACGAAATAACCTGCATTCTACAGCCAAAGAGTTCCATTTTCAAACGTGATAATTTTTTTTTAAATATTATTTATGCAGTGGCCAGTTCCGGATTCTTAAATAGCAGCCTATGTATATATGTATGTATGTATATTTGTCCGAGGATAACTTTCGAAGCGTGGATCCGATCATCGTAAAATTTAATACATAGGTAGGTAGTGATGGCACATTTTTGGTGTACATTTAGACATTGTTTTTATTTTTCGTAAATTCTTAATAGATTTTGAGTTAATAGTCATATTAAAAACTAAACTTTGACAAAATTCACATGCGGTACACCAGTGACCCCACAGTGCTTGTAATTTAGTATTCGTGTAGCTTAAGTGACACAAATATAGGCAAAAGTCTTAAATCCAGAATAACTGCAATTTATACAATAAAAAAATCACAGCACATGAACTCTAGTTACCTGTATTTTGAATGAAACTGTAGGTCAAGTAATTTGGTTTTGTATTTCGTGACAGTATTTTGATAGTCAAAGATTACAAATAATATTTTTTTTTGTTTTATTCGGAGACTCGCGAGATCTCAGTTCGGGGCGAACCACTAGGTATCTCAAAGCGTCACAACTTCAAAGCTATTAAAGGTTCTCCTTATGTGGCACGGCAATCCCTGAAGCGAGCTGTCACTCATTTGAATTCCGCGTCTGTGCGTATCACCTGCAACTCTGCTGTACAGAAGTCGTACCATATCAGATTGTTGTTGCAACAGTTTATAATAAAACTAGCTGACCCGCCCGCGGTTTCGCACGCTTGAAATTTCCCGTTCCCGTGGGAACTTCGGGATAAAAACTATATAAAACACTCTTGTCAAAGTGACGCGTCATTTCATGTACGAGTAAATGACTTCATATCAATGACCGACGGTTAAATTATATGGATATTATTAATTCAAAAATACTAAACTCGCGATTAAAAAATTAGGGGTGGGGGTAGGAGAGTGATAAATACTTAACGACATATTCTCATACCTACTAAATGTAAAAAATAAATTTTATTAAAATCGGTGTACCCGTTTCGCAGGAGTGCGAACACAAACACCGTGACACGAGATTTTTATATTATAAGACTAACGGTTTTTTTTATTATTTGGCCCACTTACCTGGACGTTACACGAATCAATACAAGTAAAAAAATAAAATTTTACCAAAGATGGCGTACGCCCTTCTGTTGCCCGCGACTTCGTACGCGTACACTACTAAATGTGTAGGTAACCTAGAAATAAAGTTAAACTCACTGTTGCAACTTGACTTGACACCCTATTTTTATCTCATGGGAACTAATTTATGGAATAAAAGGTAGCCTATGTGGTAATCCAGGTTATAATCTACGTATATGTATACCAAATTTCATCGAAATCGGTTGAGCCGTTACGACGTTACTGAGTAACAAACAAACAAATAAATAAATAAACATCCAAACTTTCACATTTCTAATATTAGTGTGATTGACAGAAAGCCTTACTACTGTTATATCGGAACATCATATATTTTTAATCGCCTTATTAAGATGTTGATTTATGCCCTTTAAAATTATATTTTTATAAAAAAAAAACTTTTGTGTAAGCTTTTTTGTTTGTAATCTAATGTTACCACATCTATTTGTGCTGCCAAGCAGCATTACTGTTTTTGGTTTTAAGGGTATGGTTGCCGGTGAAATTACAGGCACATGAGGCTTTACACTTGTATGACTCAAGTTGATGGACACAGAGCAGTTCATCGTAGGGCAGGTGTCTGAGGTACGTGACCTACGAGGCAATACTTTGTGGTTACTACATCAGGTGGACCATAAGTTTGCTCCATCTCGAAGTAGTATAAATAAACGATTTGTGTACAATAAAGGATAACGAATTATATTTGACACCTCTTGTACCATGTGTCTTTGAAAGACTCTACGATTCTTTTCGATATCCCATTTATCTAAATCTAGTACTTTGTGGGGTTTTTGTATGTAAATATGTAATACAAAACCTGTACTGAAGTCTTGAAGTTCAGTTTAAAAACAGTTTTAAATAAGTCGCCTCGGGAAAGTAAATTAATTACTCACCACAAATTTACCGCACAAAAATTAAAATGAGACAGGTTTCTACAAGGTAGGGAACGCATCAACAACACAACGCAACGACGTGTTTTGCCGGTGTCAATAGGCGACCATCAGGTGGGCCGTAAGCCTGTTTCCCCACAAAAAAAAAAATTAAAAAAAAAAAAAAACCAAACCAAACAAAGTTTAATCTAGTTTTATTTCTTGGAAGATGTTTCCAAGAAATAGGATAAGAATATATATAACAAAAGGTTTGCATTGATAAAATAACCATAATAACACAAACAGTATCTCCAAGTCAATACCTCTTTTTATACTGCCTGAAAGTTGAACAAGCTTATGGCCCACCTGATGTTAAGTGGTAACAGAGAATATCTTATTTTCATATTATTTATTTCAAACCATACGGGATTATAGAACACATAGTTACTCTTTTATCCTCATAGGTCATCTTTTTACAAGTTTTTATTTCAATCTTTAAGGGCACACTATACCTGAGGAGACGATAAATCGCTTATTGAAAAAAAATGTTTTGTACACACGGCTACATATCAAGCTATACTGTTCCAGTATAAGCTGACCTCGCATTGTGTAGGTTTTTTGTAGAATGAGAGGTCAGCTTATACTAGAATGTTATAGCTTGATGTGTAGCCGTGTGTACAACAAATTATATGCTTTTAATCTGTTATTCATAAATGTTATAGTTAAGGATACGTGCTAGAACGCCTGTGTTGTGAAAACACGATTCCGTAAAATTTTCTTAATAGAAAAAAAGTCCAAAGATGACTCCAAATTTATCTTAAAACCGTTCTTATGCGATGAATACTTCAATTTAGATCTTGAAATTTTATACAGTAATTCTACACAACATAAATAAGTGCACCTGTGTTTTAAATTTTCAAAATACCTTTTGATTTTACCATAAAATGAAAATACCTAAGTTTTGCACTAATGAAACCATTCGCTTCGGACGCGCGGTCCGCGATTCAGTCTGGCCTCGGCTTTCAGACGGGGTACCCGTGACGCTTGTTGCTCCAAACGGTCACGTAATTCTTAGGTAGAATTTAATATTAAGTGGTTTTTTTTAAAACGCAGTAATGAGAAATACGCACAATAAGAAAATGAAGGGACTGAATGACAAAAAAACCGGCAAACATATGAACCATGGCTAGATAGGATGCGCAGCGGCGCGCGGAGAAGCGGGGTTGAAATTTGAGTTTGGGCTGAGGTATAGTCAACTCTTAAACAAAGGCGGGGGGCGTTCCCAGTTAGCGACGCTGTCTGTATTTGTTACAAAGTTGAAAAAACGAGAAATCCCAACTGCAGTTATGTTAAAATAGTTATTGCAACTAATTTCAACTCTCTCGTTAAGATCTTTATAGAAACCTATATATTTTTTATGTTATTTGTGGGGAAACAGGCTTACGGCCCACCTGATAGTAAGCGGTCACCGTCGCCTATTGACACCGGCAACACCGGGGTACCTATTTTTGATGCGTTCCCTACCCCGTAGAAACCTCTTTATAGCTCATTCCACATCTTGCAAGTATGAGGTAGAAAAGATCGCGTGAAGCGTGTGGTGCGCGATACCCAATTGTCGATGATATGTGGATGATCTTTATTACGTTGTCGAGAAGTGCGGTGGTAAAATCTAGACGACGGGGTGAGATCAAATAGCTCCTCAGAACATTCCCCATTATACAGGTGGTAGAATACACTGAGCGATCCGATGTCACGGCGTTGACTCAGAGGTTCCTGCCTGTCGGCGAGTTTAGGATCACCGATGATTCTAATGGCTCTTCTCTGAAGGGAGTCAAAACGAAGCAATTGGTACTTTGGAGCTACGTGCCAAAGATGGGAACAGTATTCTACGTGCGGCCGAACTTGCGCTTTCATATAAATATCTATATTTTGATATAAATCAAATGCGAGACCAAATTGGACCAGGCGACTGTCATTTTTATTCTTTGTTATTCATTGTACTCTATGCAAAGAAAGAAAGAAATTAAGAAAAAACATTTATTTGTGACGGTACAAAACATACACAGCACACAAGTAAGATACACACAATAGAACAAATTCATACACAGAAAAACAGCAATACCCAACAAACGTGTGTCTCACAATTACCTATATAGGGAGTTTGGTAATATATGCAAAAAAATGAAAGGGGTTGTTTAGATGAGCATAATAAATAAATTTGTGAAATGTTTACCAAAGAAATGTGAAATTTATTTTAGCATGTTAAAACAAACACTTTAATAAACTTATGTTGTACTATTGCATAATGCTTGCCATCTAACCACAGACTGGTGACGTCTCGAGATATCTCTTGTTGTCCCTTTCTAACACGAAACCCGCAGCCATTTCCGAAAGAGATATCAAAAATACATGCCTGCCTACGGTAGTAGGTACTAGCCTACCATAGATCTACGTTTTGAGTTATAAATAGGTAAGACGTAGCTACTAGGTAAAAAAATATCCCTACAGGTGCCTCTACATTCGCTTGTTCTTTCTTGGTCCAGTGTAGTACCTACAAGCGATCGGTGTCACTGACTCGAATTATGATAGGTCGGAAGACAGGTATTTTTGGCCTAACCTAGGTAGGTACCTACCTACATTATTTAATTCGTCGTGTCACTCACTAGTTCTTTCTTGGTTACTGTGAGCTAGGTAGCTACCTACGTCAGTGCAGTGATTAGGTTGAGATAGATAGGTATTAGAGCCCAGGTGGCGTTTCACAAATGCCTACCGCTCACTCAGGCAGAGTGACCAAGACTAAATTAGATAGGGTAGACGTGATCTTTGCACTGACTAGCTAAACTACAGAGAAAAATTTAAAAATAAAAAACAGCTGAAGTTGTATTTTAAAAGATTTATTCAATTCAAAATGAAGTACCTAATCAATTTAGGTAAACTCGAGCTTTCCAATACACTTTTATTAGGCTGTCGACTGATAAATTAACGTGAAAAAGTAGTAGGTAGCTCTTACCTCAAATCGAGAGGTAAGTAGAAGGTGCCTTCACTTTATCAACGATAATTTGGCGTGTTTAAAAGTTCATTAGCTACCTATGTACCTACAAAATATGTACAACACAGCTATCAGTTATTTACGACATTTAGTTGGTACCTATTTACAGAATGTACAGTTACACAGACACTTACACTAGTTACCTACAGTTATTATCACAGATAGGTATAGCTACACTATTTTATTCACTAAAATTGTTGCACGTAACTTCTTGCTCTAGAGTCTAGGAAGAATAGCACAGCCAAAGCAATGCACACAAACTCGTGCCAACACGTGACTCTGTCACTTCGCACCACATTAATAGCGTTCACAATTCGCGTTCTAAGTCACTTTCTATTGTATGGCCATCGTTAGTCTATTGTATGGCCATAGTCCTTTACCCTACCCCACAAATAAAAGTCTAAGGGGGTTAAGTCCGGTGAGCGTGCGGGCTGTGCAACCGGCCCTCCGCGCCCAATCTATCGATTACCATAAGCACTGCCCAGGTATTCGCGCACTCGCCGATCGTAATCCTTGTCGATCTTCCAAGGTCCGTGCTGCAGCAGACACAAACAAAACCGCATTCTGGTCTCGTAGTCAGGAGTCCAGAGCACCTGCACTGGTGTAAAACTATACGGGTGCTGGCCTTCCTCCCTAATACTTCACCCATATGTAGCGCTATCACCGTACACGCGGGCCGCGTCACAAGTGCTCGACAGCGGATCCTCTTCAAAAAATTCCAACATCTCCTCGAAGCGCGCTGAATAGCGAGGTGGCCTGCCCGCCTCAACACGGGGCTGGAATTCACTGCTCTCCCGGCAGGGCACGCGGACTGTTCCGCGGCACAGGGAGCCATTCCGTACCATATCTGATAAAAGTCCTGCGCTCTTGACAGGACCACTTTCCGTGTAACACATTGTCATGTTCAGGTACTCCTGATTGGAGTACCTGTAGTTAAGCATCGCAATTTTTCTAAATCCGTCCGCACAATTAGAAATGAAATCAACAACTGATTCAAAATAATAATTAATTGCGCGAACGCCGACACGTGCCAAAGTGTCCGCCTTCTTACACTAGGGCTGGGAAAACATTACCGGAAAGGTATCAATACCAGTTCTGACTTTCGGTGTTCGACGATCCGAAATTGGATTAGCTAGTTAGGATACACAGGTCGACCTAATAAAAGCTTGTTGAAAACATCGTAAATCAAAACCGAACTAGTTTTACAAAATACGCGTAGGTCAATCTGTCATACAATCTGTTAGTAGTAGTAGAGCTCTCTGTGAAAGAGTTTGTCTGGGTAAGTACTACCACCATACCTATTTCTGCTGCCAAATAGTAAACTCGCATTTTTGTGTTCCGGTTTGAAGGGTATCGGTGAAATTACAGGCACATGAGACTTAACCCTTTCGACTCAGAACTGTGGAAACAATGTAGTGTAATTATTGATCGAGCGAAGCGAGATCTTTAAATCAACTTGGGCAAATCGGCGTTGTATGTATGTATGTATGTTTGTCCGACGATAACTTTCGAAGCGTTTATCCAATTATCGTGTAATTTTATACATAGGTAGGTAGTGATGGCGCAATTTTGGTGGGACTAAATGAGCTAAAAACGTTGGGGTTTGTCGAGATATTGGGGTTCTAAATGAAACTATTAGGTCAAGTGGGACGTCAAATGAAATATTCATTGGTACATTTATACTCCGTTTTTATTTTTGGTAAAGTTTTTATAGTTTTTGAGTTATTAGCCATAATAAAAATTGAACTTTGACAAAATTCACAAGGTACACCATTGACCCTACAGTGCTGTAATTTGGTATGCGTGTAGCTTAAGTGACACAAAAGCCAAAAGTTTGAAACCCAGAAAAACTGCAATTTGTACCCCAAAAAAGTATAACCACATAACATGAACTCCCGTTATCTGTAATTTTAGTGAAACTGTAGGTCAAGTTAGTTGGTTACTTATTTTGTGGCAATATTTTGATAGTCACGATGATCGGATCAACGCTTCGAATGTTATACTCGGACAAACGAACATACAAACAAACAACGGCGATTTGCCTAAGTTGATTTAGAGATCTCGCTACACTGGATAAAAAAAAAGATTCAAATACAAGCGATTCAAATATTTACGCTAATACCGGTTACCGGTGTAGCGGGGTATTCTAAACCGTACATCTCTTCGCGCGGCATATCAAAAAGAACTCGAAAGAATAAGCCGTTAGTCAAAGGTGCCGCTTCGATTCTTTGAGCTCGCCGCCCCCAATAGGTACTTTGTTTTGTAAACAGGACTATGACCCAATGATACCTACTCATTAAATCACAGCTGTTATTGCCTTTGTTTGTTTTTAGTTTTAAATTTAGTAGGTATGTAATTTGCATGTTCTTTTTGGTGAATTAAACTTTATTCTTATTCTTCTCTTCTTCTTCGGCAGAAACCAAAATTGAAAAAAGACTCATCAATTTTGACAGCGCACTAAATACCTATCTCTCAAAGAATTGGATAAAGTAGGACCTACCTAATTAGAATAATTTCAATAAGTTTACCGTGGCTAAAGTGCGCAGTTTTCAGATAACCAATCCCGGGTCCACAATTTCTAGGCGTTTCCAGGCCAATGTCCACCTAAGCGTAGATTTGTAGAGATGAGAATACCATGGGAAAATAACTAATAGCATATCGATATTCCGACATATCTCCGCTCAGCTTTAGTGGAAACGGTCAAGCGGCATGTCTTATTTTCTACAGTGCATTCGCATCGAGCAGAGAGCGCTTAAAGAAAGGATTATAAGTAGCAAATCTACGCTTTTGTAGATTAAGGCCTTTATGCCTTTGAATGTCGACTGCAAGCTTAGGCAGTAAGTTTTATATCGAATTAATCACCTAAACTTAGTCGATTTTCTTTAAAATTTGTATATATAACTAGTTGTTTTTTTTTCGAGAAGTCTTTTTTTATGTTTTGAGAAAACGTCCCTTGAATATCGTCAGTATATTACCAAACACCCTGTATATAAATGACCGACGCGACGTCACAAAAAGGCGTCCAACTCAGCATTTGTTGTGCTTGTTGCACAACGCTGATCTTCCGTTGGAACAATTTAAAAATAGGATTGTCAAAGACTCAAAGATTCTTGTTACACAGTAAAAGTAATTTTTATCTCGTTTGTGCGCTTCGAACAAATAAAGGGTATAGTTATATACTTCCTACTTAAACA
This sequence comes from Philereme vetulata, assembly GCA_918857605.2. Lineage (NCBI taxonomy): Eukaryota > Metazoa > Arthropoda > Insecta > Lepidoptera > Geometridae > Philereme > Philereme vetulata. The sequence goes on along the minus strand of OU975459.1, from coordinate 7,756,161 downwards.
ATATTGGTACGCACAATAATCGTAGGTAAGTCTCCTGCGGTGGTCGGGTAAATCACATCACACTTGTTACTCAATCACGTCGTAATGGCTTAACCAATTTTGATGAAGTTTGGTATATACGTTGATTATGACTTGGATTAAATCAAAATCAAATCAAATCAAAAACATTTATTTGTGAACAACACCAATAGTAAGACAAAACAAACACACACAGGAAACATAACAAAAAGTACAAAGAAACAATAACTAAACGATTAAAATTAAATAAAAATGCAAAATATTGCAGTGTGTGTCTCATCGTACTCACTGCATGTCTCACAAAAAGGCTTTAACTCAGCATGTGCTGGGTTGCACTGGCTACCCAGCGCTGGTCTTCCGTTAGAGCCTCTTTGAGTAGACCACGGATATCCGCCCACTAACTAAGCATTGAACAACTAAATACAATTAAATATAAGATGGATAAAAATAAATAACATAATAAAATATAATATAAATAACGCCAACCTATTTACCGTGAAGCCGGAGAGAGTCAACAAGAACTAAAATAGAACACACGACAAGCTAACCCCACAACAACGCACTAGCTGGCCACCCACTCATACGAACCTACTCCCAGCATTTACCAATAAAGTGTAGACACGTTTTAATAAAGGACACCTCATTTTTGAGGTGTTCGCTCTCCTTTTGCCGTTTATTGAGGAGCATTTATACATAGGCTACATTTTATTCCATAAATCAGTTCCCATGGGATAAAAATAGGGTGTTAAGTCAAGTTGCAACAGTGAGTTCTGCTTTATTTCTAGGTTACCTACACAATTAGTAGTGTATAAATAAATAAACTAGTGGTTCGCCCCGAACTGAGATCTCGCGAGTCTCCGATTAAAACAATAAAATATTATTGGTAATCTTTTACTATCAAAATAGTGCTACGAAATAAATAACCAATTTACTTGACCTACAGTTTCATTCAAATTACAGGTAACGGGAGTTCATAGACATTACATTTATTTACCATGCCAGACATTTGTTTGCTACCACAGCACACACAAATTCACAAAGTACAATCAAAAGGTATAACCTCAAAGAGAAAGCACAAGTAAGAGAAAACAGAAAATTACATACAACACACATAGGAACAATAGAAAGAAATAATAGATGTACAATGTAGTCAGGGAAAAATTAAAATGAGGCAAGTAGGTGTGTATGTGCTACTGCAGCAAATGGGTTCCAGCTCAGCAATATGCCTCGCCACCGATCGACAGCTCGGCGCTGTTATTCGCTGTTCATGTATTCTGGTTACTCTTTTTTGGGCTACAAATTGCAGTTATTATAAGTATTAGTGTCACTTAAGCTACACGCATACAAAATTTCAGCAATGTATGTGATGTATTCTGTGACTTTTGTCAAAGTTTAGTTTTTATTATGGCTAATAACTCAAAAACTAAAGAATTTACAAAAAATAAAAACAGAGTCTAAATGTACTAATGAATACCTTTCATTTGACGTCCTATTTGATCTAATAGACTCATTTTCATTTAGTTTACCTCTCTTGAACCCCAATATCTCAACAACTGATATCACTCCCTACCTATGTTTTGAATTTGACGATGATCGGATCAACGCTTCGAAAGTTATCCGCGGACAAACATACATACATACAGTTGATTTAGAGATAATAAAATAATAATAATAAAAAAATATTTAGCCACTTTTAAATGATTTTTTTTAATAATTGAATAAATTACGATCTAATTTAAATCGCAAACTTCTTTTTATTCCTTTCCTTTAGTTTCAATAATGTATTATCTAAACAGAATAAACTTGATATTATGAGATCAAAAACAGAGGAAATCGATTTCCTTCATGTTTACAAATCTCTAACGAAGCCGAACACTTGGTTAGTCTCACCAAGTGTTTTGATTGAATTTTCTTTGAATTATGAGTTTACAAACGTGAGTACAGGAATACTAGTTACCTAGTATACTTACCGTCTTATGGTCGGGTTTGGTAACAGATAGTTAGATAATTTTTTATTGCACACTATAAAACAATACAATTAAAAAGAAGAACGTAAATCTATGTTGTCTCTTGTCAAGATTCAAACAAAACCCGCCGCCCGCCTGTCCTAAGCCGCGTACGGCTTGTGAAGCTCCTATGTACGGATCCTCATAAACATTGTGTCTCGTTCCAGCAAACAACGTTACTGAACTACGTAAAGAGATGTAGTTAGAAAAATAATCTTCGGCGTTCTGTGAAATAAATTTTGACCGCGCAAATTTTGAAAGCTTTACTATCCTTCATTTACCTATATCCAGCCCCTTTCTTCTTCTTTTTCTTGGTGCCTTCTTGATAGTATCTGGGTTGTGGTAGCCTTAAAAAAGAATATACTGGGAAGATTTAGTGCCTTTCTCAAAAAGGATTCCTCTATTTTACGCCATGACGTCAAAGCCTTACCTACCATTGGTATTAATAATTGAAATCTTGGTATTGAAAAAATTCATAACATTTAATTAGACTAGTGGTTCGCCCTGAATTGATATATCGCGAGTCTTTCATAATAACAAAAAAATATTAATTGTAATTTTTGACTATCAAAATAGTGCCACAAAATGCTTAACCACATTGACCTACAGTTTCATTAAAATTACAGGTAACGGGAGTTCATGTTGTTTGGGTAATCATTTTTTAGGTTAAAATTGCAGTTATTCTGGATTTCAGTACAAGGATATAAAGCTATACACATACCACATTTCAGCACTGTGGGGTCACTAGTGTACTCTGTGAATTTTGTCAAAGTTCAGTTTTTAATATAGCTAAAGATAAGATATAAACTAGGTACAAGGTTTAAACATAAGTCACAAAGACCATTTATAAGACGTGACACTTGACCGGATAGTCTCATTTTGTTTTTTTTTACCCCTCTTGAACCTCAATAACCCTCCCTCCCCATTTTTAGCTCATGTAGTTAAATTTCACGATGTTCGGATAAACGCTTCGAAAGTTATCCGCGGACAAACATACGATTACACACATACATACAACGCCGATTTGCCCAAGTTGATTTGGAGATCTCACTTCGCTCGATCAATTAACTTCTTACCTACCAATTTTATAAAAAGAGTAAATTTTATACAAAGAGTAAAAACGTTTTACACCAAGATGCATGCACGAAATTGGGCTAAGTGAAAAATATTGCAGTACTTTAAAGTTTAATCAGTTTAATGTTATAACGCCTCGCACTCCAGACTTCAGTTTATGATGGCGTGAAGGTTAGCGTGCATGGAATTAAAAAGCTGGTTCTTTTGGCCTGGATTTTGTGTAGATATACGTATTTGCTTTAACCCTGTCTAACCAATCTTATCTAGACTAGACAAAACGTCTACTGTCCTTGGGTTCGAAATAAAAAATCGTATTTGAGCGAACTTTGAAACAAAGTCACTTGCATTGCATGAGAATTAGTCTAAAATAATATATACTATCAGGCGTTTGGTACAAAACACGGCCCCTGTCATCCTTTGGCTGATTAGACGATGAATAAGTTAAATACCTACTTGTAATAAGCGAATACCTATGAAACCTCTACAAGACGCACTAAATCCCTTCACCACGCTTCTCTTTTTGAAGTAAAACTTCTTTAGGCACGCTTGACTTGGGGAGTAAGCTGGTGAATGCGTTACGAAAAGTGCGAACGGAAGTTGAGAGGAAGATATAAGTTAGTGAAGATAGAAAGAGAGAGAGTTACTTTTCGTATATTTTTAAACGTTAATGTGCGAGTGCGAGTTGTGTCTGTCCAGAATGAACATAGACTGATCGACCTACAGACGTGTGGACAATTTTGTAATTGAACAATTTTATAAATTAATATTTTAAAAAAGAAGTTTTACTTCAGTCGTGTGGTCTAAAGCACACTCGTTTTTTCCATCAAAGAAAAACATGTAAAACAATGAATGCACGAACTCTAAAAATGTACACTTCAAATAACATTTACTATTCTATCTCACAATTCTATCCCGATCTATTTTGAAGCTACGGAAAGCGAGTGAAAGCTTGTTACTGTTTTCCATCACAGGAACATCAGACGAACCAATTAAAAGTGGGCAGGACACGAGGGGCCGATTGCCAGACATCGCCACTTGGTTTCACTTTACGCCCACACTCAACACTCTACAATTTTGCTACGATATTCGGGAAGCAAAATATGGCTTTAGCTTAGGTACACACATACATTTTTGTAGGGTAGTAAATATTAATAATAATTCCATGCCATGAATCACTTGCTACATCCTGACATATTTCTTTTGTTTTATTGCCTCTCATCACATTATTATTATAGGCTCGTGGTGTTCTGTATACTACAAAAAGATTATGGTAAAAAAAGTTTCTAAGATTATTGGTGACATACTCGTAAATAATAGGCAATTAAACTGGATCTCCAACATCACAATAAACGTTGGTTTTGGGTTTAGTTCAAAAGTAAACGCAACCTTTTTTATTACTTATAAGAAAATTTACTTTTAACAGAAGGGCTCCAAAGTTCCAAGACACTTTCAGAAATTGATGGCCCTCAAAATTAGTCCTTGTGAAATTCGGTTATATTTTTCATGTGGTATTTGGCTATGTAGCAATCTGCAACATACGCTATGCAGCCCGCAAAAGTTGAAACTGACTTTATGCATTATTCACATAGTTTCACGTCTAGAAACTAAATACGGGTAGTATTTTGCTCTCAGCCATTTCAATTACGGGTGAGCGAAAGTTCATGTTGAGAATTTTCAACTATTTTCGGCTTGACCGAAATTTAATAGCATTATATACAGGGCTCTCTGATTTATTGAACGGTGCTTGATTTGAACCCAGAACCCTTAGAGAATTAAGTAAACTATTGACGTAGGACTGTCGATTGAATAAGAAATTGGTTGTCTGTAAAGTCGGTTTAACTGTAAACGAGTGGAAGATATATAGATGCGTCACAAGCCGAACGCTTATGCCGATTGTGCCTCTTTATCGCTTGTTCCGCGCTCTCGCTTGCACGCTCTGCTCAGGCGGAACGTGACACTTTTTAGTGCATGCAGCCGACGTTCATCGATTTATAAGACGTTATCATGTCAAAACTTTAAACGTGAGTTGAGAAAGTAAAATATGAGCTTTGTTTTACGAGCTCAACATACCAAACATACGAAAAATCCAATACCGTCTCCAGTATAATACATACTGGACACGGTATTGCCTCATGCGGTTCGGCGCCGCCGGCGATCGGAGTTTGAAAAAGTCCATGATGCTGTTTGGTGTTTGTCTCACCTAATTCCAGCTTTGAAAGCCTTAAACTTCTTGAAATAACAGAGTTTCGTTTGATGGCATCACTTTTACATGACCCCATCTGTGCCGTTCTGTCTGGCATAGCTTGTGACTCTATAGTCAAGTATCGTGTGCTCTATCGTCTCTTCTTCTTGAAGACATCCGCCCACTGTCCATGTCACCGGTGTTGTTTGGTTTCCTGATGGTTAAAATCGCAATCTCCCGTGATAATTACCACCACTATCCTTATTGCGTTCCATGTCATATTATAGATTCAAACAAAACTTGCCTGCCGCAGTAAATGCGACATCCGAAACCGCGTTCAACGTGTAGAGCTCCTTATTCGATGCCTACTCCAAACACCTTCACATCAAAACCAAACCTTTCTAAACGATACAAGGCCGTTAAATGAATAGCCCAATTAATTACCCTGAAGGATTCCTTATCGCGTGATAACAAATACAACTCACGAGATCTCCCGGAAGGCGTTTCCATTCATTTCCATCCGCTTTGCCTAAATCACTGAGAATTGGGGATTATTTACGCGTTAATTTCTACAAGCTGCGAGCTCTGAGAGCCTTGTACCCGTACCCTTGTCTCGTTGGGTAAGGTTAGTCTGAACATAATTCGGAAGAAATTTTGGCCATTGTAAGGCACCTACAATATAGGCTTGCAGGCTGTGTTGGTACAAAAGATAATGTTTGTAGCATGGATATCATATCTTGAAATATAATTTAGGAAAAATTTAACTCACAAGTTAATTTCTTAACATAATACCTAGTGAAATGCAATGACTGCAGTGCAGTGATTTGAATTTTAAACCTCATCAGTATTAAAATTTGAACCAAAGAGACCCACGCAATAGGAATTAAATCTAACTAACTAACCTAACAGAATGCTTGGTGCATTCTGTGCAGGGGTTAGTTAGTTAGATTTAGTTTTTAGATTTGGTTTTTATTGTCTCGCAGAAAGTAGAGTATTCTCCTCGTGGTTAAAGCTGTCTGCTTCGATAATTTGTTGAGATTCCATTATTATAGTAAACGATATTATCGTATACTAAATCTTTCTAGCATTGACCAATGTAAACCTTTGTACCTACTAATTTGTGTACAATGTGTTTTCTCAATAGGTATACGATAACCTGGCGAAGTTGTCTTGTCTTGATCCTAATTATGTATTTTTATAACGATCATAAAATATTTTTAAATGAACATGTCTAGCAATATTATGTTAGAAAATTAAAACTTATATTATGACAAATCCTTGCAATTCGCAGACGTGGCAAAAATCCTCCATCTTTTCTCGCGGTTATCATCTCAACTTTTCGATGCAAGTCAAACCCTGCAAAACTTTCCCCAACTTGATTATTGAATCACGTTTCGGTGGAGTTTCTGTTATTGGATTGGTGTTGTTCCAGTTTTGAGACAATTGGACGACGATTTTTATCCAACAAACTTTAATTTGGTCAGTTCTATTGAGCTATATGTTTTTTAGGGTTCCGTACCTCAAAAGGAAACAAACCCCTATAGGATCACTTCGTTGTGCGTCTGTTTGTCTGACTGTCCCTTTTTCTCAGGAACGCGGATATATGTAGTTGAAAATAATATCAAATACCTAAGTCTCTGGTTTTTTGAAGTTGTCAAAAAATCAAGCATCTATCACAAAAAAATAGATTTGTATTTTAATTAATCGAGCGAAGCGAGATCTCCAATCTACTTGAGCAAACCAGCGTTGTATGTATGTATGTTTGTTCGAGGATAACTTTCGAAGCGTTGATCCGATCATCGTGAAATTTGATATATATATATCAATGTATATCATGTCATATAATTTGACATTGTCGACCAGGTTTTTTTATATATATATTATAGGCTTGCGTTTGACCACGATGTAAGATCGCCTGATGGTAAGATGGTGTGATAAATGTATTTAATTATGTAAAACCGCAGCATTTAACTTCCTATTCAAAACCAAATCCGGCTTGAATATCATTACTTCTAAAGCGTTTAATAATTCACATTGAAAACACAATATCAACTAGGAAAATTACTGTCAAATTTAATATCAACGCATTCGCGGCTGTATCGTTCATTTTGAAACATAATTGCACACATAAACGTATATACTCGTTATAATGAGTTGCTGACATAACTCAGAGGGTTGACATGCTGAAAAGGCAGTAAGTGGGATACATAACTAAAAAACTAATGGCCGTTGGGGCAGAAAAGTTCTTGAGTGGAGCCCCCGCATGGGTAAGCACAGCGTATTAGCGAAGAATACAACGCTATCAATTTCGTAGTATGTAATTGATTTATTTCAATCTCCCATAACAACAAATAAATATTATTTGTAATCTTTGACTATCAAAATAATGCCACGAAATATATAACCAAAGGATTTGACCTAGAGTTTTATTAAAATGACAGGTAACGGGAGTTCATGTAATTTAGTTAACTTTTTTTCGGGTAGAAATTACAGTTATTCTAGATTTCAGACTGTTCCCTATATTTGTATCACTAAAGCTACATGCATACTAAATTTCCGCACTGTGGGGCCACTGGTGTATCATGTGAATTTTGTCAAATTTCATTTTTTTATTATGGCTAATAACTTAAAAACTACAAAGGTTAAACTAAAATTAAAACGGGGCCGAAATGTACTCATAAATAACTTTTATTAAACGGACTATTTGTTTTTTTACCTCCCTTGAACCCCAATATCTCAACAACTCCCCTACATTTATAGCTCGTTTAGTCACACTAAAATTATTCCCAAATATAATAGATAAATTGTTTCTTAAGGGCGCACTATACCAGGGGAGACGATAAATCGCTTATTGAGAAACAATGTTTTGTTCAACAATTTGTGTGCTTTCAATCTGTAATTCATAAATGTTATAGTTAAGAATACGTGCTAGATCGTTTGCGTTGTGAAATCACTATTCCGTAAAATTTTCTCCATAGAAAAAAAATCCAAAGATGACTCCAAATTTATCTTAAAACCATTCTTATGCGATGAGTACTTCAATTTAGATCTTGAAACACTATACAGTAATTCTACACAACATAAATAAGGGCATCTGTGTTATAAATTCTCAAAATACCTTTTGATTTTACTATAAAATTAAAATACCTAATTTTTGCGCTAATGAAACCATTCGCTTCGGACGCGCGGTCCGCGATTCAGTCTGGCCTCGGCTTTCAGACGGGGTACCCGTGACGCTTGTCGCTCCAAACGATCACGTAATTCATAAGTAGAAGTTAATATTAAGTTGACTTTTGTGAAGACACAGTAATGAGAAATGAGCACAACTAGAAAATGAAGGGACTGAATGATAAAAAAACCAGCAAACATATGAACCACGGCGAGATAGGACATGCAGCGGCGCGCGGAGAAGCGGGGGTGAAATTCGAGTTTAGGCTGAGGTATAGTCAACTCTTAAGTGAAGACTTTGTACCTCTTTTACAGCTTATTGCGCGCTGAGGAGTCTGAGATGTGGATAAATGTACTTATTGAACGTTGATTTGCAGAAGGAAAGGCGAATTAAGGCGAATCAAAATTAAGCTAAAAAGGATTCATTGAGTTGCGGTTGAATTTCGACCACTGTGCACCGGCAACTATGTTGTTTAAATAAAATGTACTTACTATACCGCGTGTCACTGCATTACATTAATTTAAATCACGGGTAGGTATGATGGCAAGTATAGTTGTAAAATAGTTTTTTCAACCATATAATTTTTTTAATTTTAAATTTTCCTTAATCTTCCTTCAAGTCCTAAAATATCAATGAAACAGCCTGTTTAGAATAGGCAAATCATATTCTTTCATCATCTAAGTACTGTTAAACTGACTGAGCGGCATCGGCGAGCCGCCGGTTTACGTTAAAAAATGTTTATTGGAAATGTATCGATTACTGGTCTTAACAAGCTACAGGTGTTAAACCAATCTCTGAAATCAGTAAATACGATTCTGCATATGTGTTTTAAATAAATGTCGTGAATGCTGTGACAGACTGTATATCATTTATTTTTAAGTACGTAAATTATTAATATAACACTAGTTGACCGGCCGAACTTCGTACCGCCTTGACATGCATATAACGCGGGCTGTCAATAAATGTCACCCTGGTAGAATTGTCAATTGTTGTTCCCGGCCATCATTATGTATGAGAAAATGAATTTTCTTCGTAATTTCTTATTCCGTGAAATTTTCCGATAATTTTTGTAGTGACTTGTACTTTTTCTTTGACGTTTTAGGTCACGTCACACGGGAACGCGGTCGAACGGGATAAGAAGTATCCTATGTCCGTCTCCTGGTTCTAAGCTACCCACCAATTTTCAGCCAAATCGGTTCAGCCGTTCTTGAGTTATAAATAGTGTAACTAATACGACTTTTTTATATATATATAATATAGATTAACATTTCCACTATTTATTAATTCCTAATAAACACAAGTATAATTGATAAAAAAACTGCCTTTTAATGTTCAAGTTAAATACCTGAGGAGCTAAATTCATTTGAATGAAATCCTAGGGAAATTGGGGCAGTGAATACTACTAATTTATTCATCAATTCTCACACTTGATCGCAGTTCGGAGAAGCCCTCGTGACATAGTTTCAGTCGAGTGAATAGCCTATTTAGAACATCTAGCTCAATCTATAAATGAGCTAGATGAGACATATGTTTGTTACCTCAGAACTCCATCATTTATCAGCCGATTTGGATAATTCTTTTAAAAGTAAAACTTCTTTACGCACGCTTGACTTGGGGAGTAAGCTGGTGATTGCGTTATGAAAAGAACGAACGGAAGTTGAGAGGGATATATAGGTTAGTGAAGATAGAAAGAGAGAAAGTTACGTTTCGTACGTGTAGGAGCAAGTGAGATAGGTGCGCGCGCACATTTTCTTTCTCTCTTCCTCTCATAGCCAGTGCATGAATGAAATATAAATATCTCAGTCAGTAGTTCGTTTGATTATTTTTCATAATTTCATATCGCTGTAGAAAATTTTTAGAAATAAAAATTTTGAAAAAGAAGTTTTACTTCAGTCTTGCGGCTTAAAGCACATCAGTTTTTAGGGTTCCGTACAAACGGCGCCATATTACTAAGGCTCCTTAGGCTCATAAGGCCTATTATTACTAAGGACTAAGAGATCGTTTTTAGAGATAAGATCGCCAGTTGCATTTTCGCGTGTATTGTTATTTGTTTTTTTAATTATTTTTAGGGTTACGTACTAAATGAGTAGAACGGGACCCTATCACTAAGACTCTGCTGTCTGTCTGTCCGTCTGTCCCCAGGCTGTATCTCATGAACCTTGATAGTTATACAGTTTGATTTTTCATAGACAATGTATATCTATTGCCGCTACAACAACAAATACTAAAAACAGAATAAAATACCTAGTCAGGTCATAAGTATTGTCACACAGTAAAAACTTTTCTTTTAGAATGCTGGCCACAAAAAAGTTTATTGAGTTCGAATTTCAAATTGTTCATAAAAATAAAAATGTATACATTTTAGAATTTTACTCATTTTTAAATATGGAGTGGACGCTTAAAGAAGACCGTGTTGCAGTAATTGCGTTGCATCGTTGCGGTTACGCGCCAATTCAAATTTTGGACATACTGAAAAATTTTAATATAACTAAAAGATTCGTTTATCGCACCATCAAACGATATAATGAAGACTCAAGTGTAGATGACAGGTCAAGAAGTGGTCGCCCTCGGTCTGTTAGGACTCCAGCAGTGATAAAAGCTGTGAAGGCGCGAATTCAAAGAAATCCCAAACGTAAGCAGAAACTGTTGGCCCTTCAGATGGGGTTAAGCAGAACCACGGTGAAAAGGGTGTTAAATGAAGACTTAGGGCTTCGGTCATATCGAAGAAAAATAGGACATCGTTTGAATGCTCGTTTAATGGACCTGAGACTGAAGAGATGCCGCGCTTTGTTGAAGCGGTACGCGGGACAAAAATATCGGGAAATTCTTTTTTCGGATGAAAAAATTTTTACCGTAGAAGTTTTTACTACAACAAACAAAATGATAAGGTGTACGCACACAGTAGTGAAGAAGCGAGCAACCGTATTCCGCGTGTCCAACGAGGTCATTTTCCATCCTCGCTCATGGTATGGTTGGGACTTTCTTATTGGGGCTTAACAGAGGTACATTTTTGTGAGAAAGGTGTAAAAACGAATGCAGTTGTGTATCAAAATACAGTCCTGACGAACCTTGTGGAACCTGTTTCTCATACCATGTTCAATAACAGGCACTGGGTATTCCAACAAGATTCGGCGCCAGCTCATAGAGCGAAGAGCACACAAGACTGGCTGGCGGCGCGTGAAATCGACTTCATCCGGCACGAAGACTGGCCCTCCTCCAGTCCAGATTTGAATCCGTTAGATTACAAGATATGGCCACACTTGGAGGAAAAGGCGTGCTCAAAGCCTCATCCCAATTTCGAGTCACTCAAGACATCCTTGATTAAGGCAGCCGCCGATATTGACATGGACCTCGTTCGTGCTGCGATAGACGACTAGCCGCACAGAGAAGGCCTGTATTCAAAATCACGGAGGTCATTTTGAATAAACTTTAGTGTCATAAGAATCAATGTTTTGTTAAGTTCATTTTGGTATATAAATGGTTACATAATGAATAAACTTGTTTCAATTATTTTATAATAAACATGTGACAGAATTTATGATCTGACTTGGTAAATATTTAAAGGGGCTCCCATACAATAAACCTGATTTTTTTCTCGATATTGATAACGACAACAGGTAGACGCTTGAAATATTCACAGAATTATAAGCTATATATTCGCTTATAAAATAAATAGTTAAATTAAAATAAAACAAATATTTAAGGAGTCTTCAATATAACAAACGTGATTTTTTTGCTGTTTTTATAGATAATGGTACGGAACTCTTCGTGCGCTAATCTGACTTGCACTTGGCGGGTTTTTTTTTATTTGGAAGTTTATGCTTTCAGATTAGTTCCATAGAAATTTCATTATAATCGATATTTCATCATCATTTCATGTTTCTGTTTTCTTCAGGAAACTAATTTCAATTAAAATTTAGTAGTGGTTAAAGTGGTTTGGTGGAAAATAATATTCACAAAGCTGTACATTGTGTAAGTCCCGGGTGGAAACCATAAAGTGTTTCTGTTTGTGAGTATACCAGCTGATCTTGTTAGGCGACCGCCGTTATTGAATCTCGCATGAGATCCTAGCACAATGCAATTTGCAGGAAGGCTAAGACATATCTATATACGTCACAAACACGACACACTGTTTATGAATAATTTTTAGGGTTCCGTACCTCCTATCCTACCAAGGTAAAAAAGGAACTCTTATAAAATCACTCTCTTGTCCGTCCGTCTGTCCGTGAGTTACCACCGATTTTCTCAAGAACGAGTGGACCTAGCAAGTTGAAATTTATACCAGATACTGAGGTCTATATTACCTAATATGTGTATAAAAAGTAAGGTCCTGAGTCAACACCATAAAAAGATATGGCCAAATTTAGATTTTCGCGAAAACTTGTAAGTACCAAAATTTACCATACATTTTTGTGGTGGTCTTACAGCACAAATAAAAGAAAATGAAGATAGTTTTCTGAGTTGTATAGACGCTCATACAATTTACAGAACTAGCTTAATCGGCACCAACCTTAAATAAGGTAAATAAATAAAATTGTGCTATTTGCAACAGACATCATTTTTTTGCCGTTTTTATAGATAATGGTATGGAACCCTTCGTACGGGAGTCCGACTCGCACTTGGCCGGTTTTTTAGTATATGACAAAGTGAAGGTCAGACAAAATACCAGCTTCGCGTAAACCGCATGTTACGCTAAGTTGAGCTTTCTTTCGATAATACAAGCTTGTTTTTCGTATAAATTAGTGGTGGTATAATTCATTTACCTAAATACTAGATACTCACCATTACTTACCTGCAACGCCTTCATAACGTTTAACGCCCGCGACTTCGTCCGCAATTGTCTGGAAGTTGACCACAGCGACACCTATCGGGACCAACTATATATATTATTCTTCTCGATCGTAACGCTCTTGACAGAGCGGTCGTGGTTAACATGATGTATTATTGATTTTGAGGGCAGATGTTACACGCCTCACGATATCTCGCCATTTTGTCTCTGTTGACAGACATTCTCGTGCATTCATGCAGTTGGCCGCCCACTGCAGCTTTACACGACAAGAAACTCAGTACAGTCAGTGTCCCACCTCGAGACGTGGCCGAAGAACTTCAGAATGCGAGTTTGTACTAAAGCCGCACTATATATATAGCTAAGAAAAATCCAGGTAAACCGTAAGGTACAAAAAAAATCACCAACTCGGTCAAGCCGTCTAGGAGGAGAAGAATTACAAACCGGATTATATATGTAAAGATTAGTCTTCGTTTTCTTCTTTTTCCTTTGAACTACCGAGAACTCGGCTTATACTTACACTATCGGGCTACGGCGAATATTCGCGATGTATATGATACAGTCACAGAAATTAATTGTTTGCACACAGTCCAACAATGTAGTAATATAAATATTAACCTCCGACTTAACTGACAACCTCCGTGACGCAGTGGGTGAATAGCCTTCTTAGACGCAGGAGGTAGCGGGTTCCATTCCCGCCACGGAACAAATGTTTGCATGATCTATAGATATTTGTTCCGGGTCTCGATGTTTTTCTATATATTTGAAAATGTATTTATTGCTACATAAACAACTTAATAGGTAACTTATTTCTTAAACATTACAAAAACAGGTTTATGCAGATATGGTTAACAGATATATCTTAACTAACGATCCCTGCACTAGGCAAAGCCTGTATCGCGGGGACCTGACTACGATTAACAAAATAAGATTTATTTATAACCTCAGTCAACGACTAAAAAAAATTATAATGATAAATCAAAACTAGAGAAAAAAAAAGAAAAATAATACTTAGAATAGAAACTTAATAATATAGTTTAAAATTGTCTCTCCAGTAACTGCTCGGTTTCACTGTATGTGAGCGTCACTAGCCATATTATAAGTATGTATTTCCAAAAAAAAGTATATAAGTATTCTATCAGTTATCTGGTTACCTTAATACAAGATCTGCTTAGTTTGGGGCTAGATAGCGCTGTATGAAATGTCCAGTAATATTTATTTTTTTATTTATTAATAGTAAGGATTCGATGATGAGACGATTTTAAAAAGGTTATGTTTGAAACTGATCTAATATAAATAATCATTCAATTATTATTAGTTTTAATGATTACTTCTCTTGTTACGTCTCTAAATGAATAAAGATCTTTCAGAGAACAACGTACTCCTAGACACCAGACAAACAGGGGTTCAATTCTGACAACATATAAAAAAACTGGCCCAGTGCGAGTCAGACTCGCGCACGAAGGGTTCCGTACCATTATCTATAAAAACGGCAAAAAAAAACAGATTTGTTGCATGGAAGCCCCCCTACCTTCGTAAATATTAATTTTATTTTAATTTAATGATTTATTTTTAAAGTGAATATTCATAAACTCAATATTCTGTGAATATTTCAAGCGTCTACCTGTTGCCGTTATCAATATCGAGCAAAAACGAGCAAAAAATCACGTTTGTTGTATGGGAGCCCCCCTACCTTCGTAAATATTAATTTTATTTTAATTTAATGATTTATTTTTAAAGTAAATATTTATAAACTCAATATTCTGTGAATATTTCAAGCGTCTACCTGTTGCCGTTATCAATATCGAGCAAAAACGAGCAAAAAATCACGTTTGTTGTATGGGAGCCCCCCTAAATATTGGTTATATTCTGTTTTTAGTATTTGTTGCTATAGCGGCAACAGAAATACATCATTTGTGAAAATTTCAACCGTCTAACTACCACGGTTCATGAGATACAGTCTGGTGCTGACGGAGAGACAGACAGCGTAGTCTTAGTAATGGGGTCCCGTTTGACCTCTGGGTACGGAACCCTAATAAAAACAACAATTGATATAAAAGCAACTTTTAAACAACGGTACCAGCATACTTAATTTTCCCGCTATTGCTAGCGACTGCTAAACCATAGATGAAGAGCTTAAGGAAATTAGTAACCGTTTTTCAGTGCTGGCCATTGTCATAGCAATGGCCACCATTGAAAAAAGAGTGTGTTAGTAGAATACCAATAAGTATCTATGATGACAAATTTGCAGCGATACCATACCCATACTGAAGCGATTGGAATAGTAGAATTGTGCCCCATCTGCTTATGTGAGCATGGTTTTAAAATCACTAGATTTTTACAAAATGTATGATATTTACATATCACGTATTTCAATACCGGTGCTTAAGCCTTTTCGGGCGATTTAAATTTAAATCGCTTTAGTTTGTAATGCGAGCTGGAATCCAATTTAAAAATTTAAATTGTACCGTACGTTTTGTTGTTTATGAAAATTGATTCACAAACAACAAAATGGCGCTTCTCTAATGGATTTTATGAGTTCATCAAATTCAGGAGTATTTGGCGAATATAAGGGAAAGTTTTGTAGATGTGTGGCAAACAGTTTCAAGGAATAAATTCTAAGAAGAATAAGTAGGTATAGCAATCAATAATTATTGATTTAAACGCGTACTTATCGCATATGTACCTTTTTTATTTGTTATCCCGACGTTTTAGCCGTGTTGCAATAGTCGTGGTCACGGGTTGACTAGAGTACTTGGAGCTACCGTCGACAAGTGCGGGTAGCTGCAGCAACTACCTTCACTTGGTCTTCAGAATTAGAAATGTCCTCGTTCATATTACGACACACTACACTAACCGTATCTACGCACTGAGACGACCACGACGCGCACACCTATCAATCACCGGGTTCCAGGACGCTGAGAGTCTATAGCCATCTTCCCGATTGAAATTTGGAAATTTTTTCAATCGCTTCACGAACCACTCTTTTAAAAATGGCGTTCATTAGAGAGCACCTTAAAGGAAAAAGAAGAAAACAAAGACTAATCCTTACATATAAAATCCGGTTCGTAATTCTTCTCCGCCTAGACGGCTTGACAGGATTTTTTGTACCTTAAGATTCACTTGGATTTTTTCTTAGATATATATATATATATATATATACCTAGTCAGGTCATAAATTCTGTCACATGTTTAATATAAAATAATTGAAACAAGTTTATTCATTATTTAACCATTTATATACCAAAATAAACTTAACAAAACATTGATTCTTATGACACTAAAGTTTATTCAAAATGACCTCCGTGATTTTGAATACAGGCCTTCAATCTGCGCGGCCAGTCGTCTATCGCAGCACGAACGAGGTCCATGTCAATATCGGCGGCTGCCTTAATCAAGGATGTCTTGAGTGACTCCAAATTGGGATGAGGCTTTGAGCACACCTTTTCCTCCAAGTGTTGCCATATCTTGTAATCTAACGGATTCCAATCTGGACTGGAGGAGGGCCAGTCTTCGTGCCGGATAAAGTAGATTTCACGCGCCGCCAGCCAGTCTTGTGTGCTCTTCGCTCTATGAGCTGGCGCCGAATCTTGTTGGAATACCCAGTGCCTGTTATTGAACATGGTATGAGAAACAGGTTCCACAAGGTTCGTCAGGACTGTATTTTCATACACAACTGCATTCGTTTTTATACCTTTCTCACAAAAATGTACCTCTGTTAAGCCCCAATAAGAAACACCCAACCATACCATGAGCGAGGATGGAAAATGACCTCGTTGGACACGCGGAATACGGTTGCTCGCTTCTTCACTACTGTGTGCGTACACCTTATCATTTTGTTTGTTGTAGCTCTCTTCTACGGTAAAAACTTTTTCATCCGAAAAAAGAATTTCCCGATATTTTTTTCACGCGTACCGCTTCAACAAAACGCGGCATCTCTTCAGTCTCAGGTCCATTAGACGAGCATTCAAACGATGTCCTGTTTTTCTTCGATATGCCCGAAGCCCTAAGTCTTCATTTAACACCCTTTTCACCGTGGTTCTGCTTAACCCCATCTGAAGGGCAACAGTTTCTGCTTACGTTTGGGATTTCTTTGAATTCGCGCCTTCACAGCTTTTATCACTGCTGGAGTCCTAACAGACCGAGGGCGACCACTTCTTGACCTGTCATCTACACTAGAGTCTTTATTGTATCGTTTGATGGTGCGATAAACGAATCTTTTGGTTATATTCAAATTTTTCAGTATGTCAAAAATTTGAATTGGCGCGTAACCGCAAAGATGTAACGCAATAACTGCAACACGGTCTTCTTTAAGCGTCCACTCCATATTTAAAAATGAGTAAAATTCAAAAAAGTATACATTTTTATTTTCATGAACAATTCGAAATTCGAATTCTATAAACTTTTTTGTGGCCAGCAATCTAAAAGAAAAGTTTTTACTGTGTAACAATACTTATGACCTCGACATTGCTTACAAACGTACAAACTCGCATTCTGAAGTTCTTCAGCCGCGTCTCGAGGCGGGACACTGACTGTATTGAGCGTCTTGTCGCACAAGAACGAGTGGAGGGCATCAGACCGCGCGGAAGGTCGCTCATGCGGTGGACCATGAAGTACAATCCAATGATTCGGTCCCGAGTTTACAAGATGCTATCGCTGACTTGTTTACCTGGCGATTTTTGACAGCTGCGATATGCTCTTTGACACGCTCGGCAAACCAAACGTACCAAAGACGTTTGGTTTGCCCGATGTAAGAGCGGCCATAGCTACAGTCTATCTTATAAACACCAGGCATCTACAGAGGTATAATATCCTTTGGAGTCTATAAATGCTTAGCCATCTTTGAGAGAGGAGTGAAGACCAACTTAATTGAAAACAATAATAGCAATCAAAAAGTCAAAACTGAAGGACTAGAAGGTTTCTTCTAGTCCTTCGGGTGCAGGCTGCACAAGACCAGACGCTCTGGAAATCTATGAGGAAGTCTATGTTGAGAAGGACATCCTATGGTTAATATGATGATGATGATAATAAAGTCAAATGTATTCAACGATTGAAACTGAAAATGAAAACATTTGTATTGGCACGATACAAAAAATTATAAAGCGCAAAAGAATACGGTGACGATTGACAGAAGGAACGTAAGATAACAGCATTGTTTTTAACTGGTACATTTTATATGAGACTTGGAAAAGAATACCGAATAGTACTATTACAGGGTGTCCCAGAACTAGCATGTTAGGGGGCAATTCTAGACATTTGCTAGAACAACAAGTATTCTACGACTTTTGTAAATTTCATGATTTTCATTGAATTGTTAAAAATCAGCTTTAATTACGTTTATTGTTTTATTGTTTACGTACTCAATATACAAAACCTTTAAAGAAAACATACTAATTACAAATACAGTTTTCTAAATACATAAAATACAGATCTACATTACAATACAAATCTGTTTAGTGCGCACCTAATATGCCTAACAAGGTGTTTACTGTTACATAGCACCTGTAAGTGCAGGCTGCAGCTATTATCAGGGTTTTACGAAAGCAATGTCGAGTTTAATTATTTGTGGTAATAATAATAATATTTTAGATGTAATTTCAAACACGATTAAGTAATTGTTTATGAATAAATAAATGCAATCCATTGTAGAACCTCACTAGCTCCCACCCTAGGTAAAACCTGTGTTGTGGGAGATAGTCTCTTTCGTCCTGTGAGTATAAGTGTGTTTGAGTACGTGTGAGTTTGTGTGTATAGGTATTGTGTGTGGGGGTGTGTGTATGTAAGAGAGCGCGTGCGCTTGATGTGTAAAAGGTTTTGAATAGTGTGTAGGGAGGGCGGAAGGAGGTTCGGTATATGGAGTAATGTTTTTCTGTTTAAGAGACATAATATCATATCTGTTTTATCTTGTTTCTTATAGATCTTCTGTTTCTTATAGAATAATATATTTTAGTTTTTTATACGTTAGTATAAGGTTATTTGTAAGGAAGGCGCAATGTCTGCAAAACGGCTATTTCTAAGTCAAACTAAGAAGTTCAAGAACATCTTTCTAACATGATACCTAGTCAGGTCATAAGTATTGTCACACAGTAAAAACTTTTCTTTTAGAATGCTGGCCACAAAAAAGTTTATAGAATTCGAATTTCGAATTGTTCATGAAAATAAAAATGTATACTTTTTTGAATTTTACTCATTTTTAAATATGGAGTGGACGCTTAAAGAAGACCGTGTTGCAGTTATTGCGTTACATCTTTGCGGTTACGCGCCAATTCAAATTTTTGACATACTGAAAAATTTGAATATAACCAAAAGATTCGTTTATCGCACCATCAAACGATACAATAAAGACTCTAGTGTAGATGACAGGTCAAGAAGTGGTCGCCCTCGGTCTGTTAGGACTCCAGCAGTGATAAAAGCTGTGAAGGCGCGAATTCAAAGAAATCCCAAACGTAAGCAGAAACTGTTGCCCTTCAGATGGGGTTAAGCAGAACCACGGTGAAAAGGGTGTTAAATGAAGACTTAGGGCTTCGGGCATATCGAAAAAAAACAGGACATCGTTTGAATGCTCGTCTAATGGACCTGAGACTGAAGAGATGCCGCGTTTTGTTGAAGCGGTACGCGGGAAAAAAATATCGGGAAATTCTTTTTTCGGATGAAAAAGTTTTTACCGTAGAAGAGAGCTACAACAAACAAAATGATAAGGTGTACGCACACAGTAGTGAAGAAGCGAGCAACCGTATTCCGCGTGTTCAACGAGGTCATTTTCCATCCTCGCTCATGGTATGGTTGGGAGTTTCTTATTGGGGCTTAACAGAGGTACATTTTTGTGAGAAAGGTGTAAAAACGAATGCAGTTGTGTATCAAAATACAGTCCTGACGAACCTTGTGGAACCTGTCTCTCATACCATGTTCAATAACAGGCACTGGGTATTCCAACAAGATTCGGCGCCAGCTCATAGAGCGAAGAGCACACAAGACTGGCTGGCGGCGCGTGAAATCGACTTCATCCGGCACGAAGACTGGCCCTCCTCCAGTCCAGATTTGAATCCGTTAGATTACAAGATATGGCAACACTTGGAGGAAAAGGCGTGCTCAAAGCCTCATCCCAATTTGGAGTCACTCAAGACATCCTTGATTAAGGCAGCCGCCGATATTGACATGGACCTCGTTTTTGCTGCGATAGACGACTGGCCGCGCAGATTGAAGGCCTGTATTCAAAACACGGAGGTCATTTTGAATAAACTTTAGTGTCATAAGAATCTATGTTTTGTTAAATTTATTTTGGTATATAAATGGTTACATAATGAATAAACTTGTTTCAATTATTTTATATTAAACATGTGACAGAATTTATGACCTGACTAGGTATATACTATTTCAAGCAACATTTTTTCAATGGGGCAAAATGCCTTTATAAAACAGAAATAAAATAAAATTATTTGCAAGACTATAAATACAGGCAAAATAGTTGAATCATCTAAAGACCGTTGTAAACGATCTATAGATACCTCCAGACCACTACTAGGCGGTAAGTGTCCCCAAGACACTGGCTGCATTGCCCCACTGAATTGCAATGCTTATGCGTTGATCCAGATAAGCGCCAGCTCTCGGATCACATGCATCTTCGTCCAGACGCCCAGAAATAATTTTGAAAAATAATCAATAAATACATTTGATATTTTTTTCTATAAAAGTTGTAAATTTTCATGCTCGGAATCAGCCCGTTTATACTTAACATACTGGTTTCGGGACACCCTGTAAACTTCATCATCATCCACAGCCCATAAGTACTCACTGCTGGTTGTATGCCTCCCTTTGTAAGCGCCACGCTCCCCGGTCCTGTTCTGCGCGCATCCAGGAGTTGCCCCTGTTGCCCGCGACTTTCTTTATGTCGTCGACCCACCACGCCGACGGACGTCCTGGACTTCTTAGGTCTGTTCTTGGCCACCATTCGGTCAAAGATTTACTCCACCTGCCATCACCTCGTCTAGCCAAGTGTCCTGCCAAGTTCCACTTGAGTTCCACCACCCTTGTTCCGACGTCTTGTAATTTTGTCTGGCGTCGGATTTCGGTATTAGGAACTCGATCCAGCAGGTTGATGCCAAGTATGACGCGCTCCATGCGCCGTCCTCAAACTAACTTGCCTACAAATAACTCTAAACTTGAAGTATCCACACTTCAATCCAGAGTTATTGAAGTCTCCAGACTTCAAGTCCAGAGTTATTTGTAGGCAAACGTGCTTCATTTTCGATAGCACCATAATTTTCCACTTAGTGAGACAGTGCTCAAACAATCAACATACTCATAATAAAATCTTTTTTGGCTACTGATTTTAGTTTATATTTTCAAAAAACACTATTTTAACTGTCCGTTAAGAAAGCCCTTTCCAAAAGAAAATGTATTCGGACTGCTTCTAATTTTAGTTGTTGAATACAACTGGTAACAAATGGCGAAGGAACTCGTTGGGCTTTGGAGAAGTATTAAGCTCTTTATAAATGAGATGTTGAAAAGACTTGATTAAAATTGGAACGAAAGGCCATTTTCAAATTAGTGTTCTTCTTTTGTAGTTCCTAAGTTAAAACAGGTTTCTAAAAAACAAACGTATTATTTGGATAAACGTTAACGTATTTTGGGTATAAAAATAGTGACCTGAAGCAGTTGAACTATCCATAGATCGTTGGCAAAGGTCTTTAGATGAGTCAACTGTTTCTTCTGTAAAAACTTGTATATTTTTCTGTTGATAAATGAATTTACTATCTCTTTGGCTTCTAATTTCAATAACAATAATATTTCGATTTCCTAGTCAATAACTTTCTATTTAATTCCAAACCAGGCGATAATACTGGAAATAACGCCTGTATTATTTACAGCGAACAAATGTATTCACTTACAAATATTTACTTAGAAATGCGTTATCTTGACTCAGAAAAGCGATGAAGACTGGAAATAATTTGCAGCGGTCGGTAACTTGAGCCGTGGGAATAAAGTAAAACAAAGGGAGGGTAGATACGCCAAACAACTCTGCGGCTAGAAATATCATCATCATCATCAACAACCTGACTTCACCCATTGTTGGGTCCCTCCCCAAGGTTATGCCATCCACCACGATCCTGCGCTAGTCTCAGCCACGCGACCTTTACGATGTTGTCCACCCATCTCGCTGTCGAACGTCCTATCCTTCTATACCAGCTCCTCGGCTACCAGGAATATAGGAATATACGTGGTTTCAAAGATAAAAATCATTTTTTTCCAAATGTCTTTGCGTCTTGGTCTTATAAGGCTGGTAAAAAGCGCTGTTGTGATATAAAAATTACTTTAAGTTGGTTAATTTCGATGGAAAAGTTATTTGTGAACTATAACTTTTGGGAAGGTAGTATCGCACCTTAGTATACAGATATTAATCTCTCATTTTGAATATTTATTAACTAAATGGGCGGTCTTAACGTTTAAAGCAATTTAATTCAGACATTATTAGGATGGAGAGGATTCCGATTGAATTGAGTAAAGTATTGTTACGAGCTGAGGGTTCGGGATAAAATAATGAAAACCAATCAAACCAAAACAGAACTTATATTCAACACTAAAATAATAAATACACGATTTTAATCACACGTAATCACAACATACTAATTTACACCACTGTTGCACAATAAACATACAATAAACAATAAAAAATAAGAAATATTCGCACGTATCGCCAAATCCAGACTCTCTACGCCCTATTTATACCGCACGCAGTTACTACACGTTTCTCGAACCTTCTCAATGGTTCCGCAGTGAACTAGAAGTGTGTAGGTATTTCAACAGGACTACTTTTTCTTATTATGTGCAACTGTAGATAAAAACGTAGTAGGTATATACTATACCTAGTATTACCTATTCTGTAACACAGTAGGTATAACTTCGAGAGGCCGACTATTACTTATTCTGTAACAGCCCCGGGCGTAACAGTAAAATGCTGAAAAATTCAATATTTAGTTGTATTTAAATGGTTTTTATAAAAGGATGAGAGAAAAAACTGACGTTTTGATATGCAACTATTTTATACGACCTTTCTTTTACCAATATACATTGCACGATCAGAATAAACTCCTGTCTGTAATGTTAGGCATTATATAAATGGCTCCGAAGACAATTACCATTGTATTTATGTTAAACTGAAGCTGAGACATTCACCCCCAGGCTTAACCCCAAGTTTGACTTCTGCCGTTGTCTATTGTTCTATCCTTTACGATACAAGTGTCATAGTAATAGCACTTTAGCTAACAAAACAATACTGTCGATACGCGAATCGCTTTTAAATTTTATACCAACCAACTAAGCAAAATAGCTTTTATTATGAGAGACTTAGGATCGGTTATGGCTTTTGTTGTTTGGTTTTATTATATTAGCACCTAATAACGATGTAACTTATACTGTGTAAGCTGTTTGCTTGTTAACAGTGTAGTTTGTATCTATACTGCAACTTTGTTATTACGCTCTGGAAAGATAATTTGGAACAATGTATGTATCTGTTGGTACAGATATAAGGGTGATATTTTTTTCATGCAATAATTTTTTTGTATTTTTTTATCATTAGTGAAATATTTAGAGAGCAAAAAGTATGTTTTGACTATAAGCTTTTCGATTGCATTTAATCAAATAGTTGGGGGGGTAATTAATTAAAGATTTAGAGTCGTTTTTTAGAAACACGATAGGTATGGCTGTACTATACTTAATATTTGAATCATTATATCATCATAAATAATCATAATCCTATTATGATTATTGATTAAAACGGGTATTTATCGCGTATGTACCTTTGTATGTGTCAGCCCGAGACCATGACTGCAACACAGCCGAAACGTCGGGATAACAAATAGAAAGGTGCATACGCGATTAATACCCGTTTTAATCAATAATTATGTACAGTGATTGCGAAAGTTTGAAAAATACTATCCTATTATGAGGCTGAAAAGCAGCGTGGCTGAGCCCTCGACCTTTTCATTTCCTCCCGTTAAATTGTTCTGTAATATTCTGAAATTGTTTTAATTTGTAGTAAACTAATAAATGCTCTTTTATTTTACACTAGCTGCGTAACATACACTAGTGTGGTTTGCCCATAAAAACATTACCCTCATTTTGCGCAGTCATATAAAAAGTAGCCTATGTTTTAATCCCAACCATAATCTATCTATATACCAAATTTCATAAAAATCAGTCCTGCCGTTCTTGAGTTATAAATGGTGTGACTAACCGGACTTTGTTTTATATATTTAGACTAGTTGACCCGCCGAACTTCGTACTGCCTTGACATGCATATAACGCGGGCTGTCAATATACGTCACCCTGGCAGAATTGTCAACTGTTGTCCCCGGCAAATTGCGTGAATTTTTCCGATATTTTGTTTAGTGACTTGTATTCTCTTTGACGTTTTATGTCACGTCACACGGGAAGGCGGTCGAACGAGATAAAAAGTATTCCATGTCCGTCTCCGGGTTCTAAGCTACCTCTCCAACAATTTTTAGCCAGATCAGTTCAGCCGTTTTTGAGTTATAAATAGTGTAACTAACACGACTTTCTTTTATATATATAGAAATCGTGCTATATATAATATAATTTATTGTGTGAAATGAATGAATGACAAAACTTTATTGAGTAAAATTTTGTGTCTACAAACAAAATAGATAACACAAAGCAAATAGTTTAATGACTGGTGTTATCACTTAGAAGCGATCTCTTCCAGACAACCTTTGGGTGGAGTGAATTTTTTATTATAAAGATAATGGTCGTAGGTTCACATTTAGGTCTTAACAACTATGGATAAAGAGAGTTAATCTAAAATCTCAATACAAATATATTAATAATAATCATCATATCAGCCGTAGGACGTCCACTGCTGGACAAAGGCCTCCCTCATTGATCTCCAGGAACTGCGGTTGGAAGCGGCCTGCATCCAACGCCGACCTGCGGTTCTTACCAAGTCGTCTGCCCATCTTGTAGGTGGGCGTCTTGCGCTGCGCTTGCCGGTCCGTGGCCTCCATTCGAGAACTTTCTGGCCCCATCGGCCATCTGTTCTGCGCGCTATATGGCCTGCCCATTGCCACATCAACGTGCTAATCCGTCGGGCTATGTCGGTGACTTGAGTTTTCCTACGTATCTCCTCATTTCTGATTCGATCCCGTAGAGAAACCCCGAGCATAGCCCTCTCCATAGCTCGTTGAGCGACTCTGAGCTTATTTATAAGGCTAACAGTGAAGGACCACGTCTCGGTTCCATATGTCATCACTGGTAACACACACTGATTAAAGACTTTCGTCTTAAGGCACTGTGGTATGTTGGACGAAAAGACGTTGCGAAGTTTCCCAAAGGCTGCCCATCCGAGTTGGATTCGACGATTGACCTCTTTCTCGAAGTTGGACCTACCTAATTGAACTATTTGTCCTAGGTATACATACGCGTCGACAACTTCAAGAGCCGAGTTTTCAACCATAACTATAACATCAATATAATGATATATTAATACTAAAATACAATTTATAAATACATATAAATATAACACACTAACAAAAAGTATATAGATGCATAATGTGAAGCATAGTGTCATTTAAAATATTCGCAAAATATATAAAACTAGGTGACCAATCAGCTTTGCACACGTAGTTTTTCAAAACAAACATTACCCTCCTTCTGCGTAGTTGGGTAAAAAGTAGCCTATATCACCCGGGGATAGTGTAGCTTCTTAACAGTGAAAGATTTATTTAAATAGGTCCAGTAGTTTCGGAGCCTATTCAATACAAACAAACAAATCTTTCCTCTTCATAATATTAGTATAGATTGTCGAAATTATAGATCATCATGTGGATATAACATGTCTACTTTTAGTTTTTACTTGTATTTTACGATCAAAAGAGATATTTACTGGCGTAGTAAAAACTTTCTCCAACAAAGTTGTGCTTTGCTACGTATGGCTGCTCTTAAGTAGCTGTGACCGATATATTGCAGATGAAATCGACAAGGGCTATCTCTTTTACACGCTTAAGCATCACTGTATAAGCCTTATTTTATATATATGATATTTGTTCCGGGTCTGGTTGTTTTTCTATATATTATAAGTATGTATTTAAAAAAAAAAGTATTTAAGTATTCTATCAGTTATCTGGTTACCATAGTACAAGCTCTGCTTAATTTGGGGCTAGATATCGCTGTGTGTAATGTCCAGCTATATTTATACATTTATTCCACAGAATTCACACAACATCCTGCGTTAAATTCCATATTTATTTATTTAAAAAAAAATGTATTATCGATTTGAAAATTTGCACGTGTATGTAAATCGGATGACAATACTATAATTTGGTACCATAAAGCTGATCTGATTATGTAGCCAGACGGTGAAACGCTTCAATGGCAAACCAAATGAGCCTTTGTTCGAAAGACCCTCGAATTGGGTTGCCTCATTTGGTGGAAGACCTAGAGAAGTGTCCCCGAGATACTGGGTGCGTTGCATATAAAAGCAGCATTGCCTAAAAAACCTTTAAGTGTTCTAATTTGTAAAAGGATGTCATAATAACCTAAGTTGAAAGACGTCTGCTGTTGTATATTGTCTACTCTTGTAGAATGTCACAACAAACAGTCCTCTGACGTCAGACCATTACGAGCGCTACAAGGACACCGCTCGGAAGGAGGCCGTCCTAAACTATCGTATCTCTTTCTATTCGAAGTCGCTACATTCGAAAATACATTAGAATTTATTCCCAAGCGGTTATTAGTTCCTATCAAATACCACTTAAACTTACTGATTCTGAAAGCTCTGTACAGGTATATAGGTATGTAAATAACATAAATACCTACTTAGTTCTCATCCAGCTAACACCATTCAATCCTCTTCTGTGAAACGCTCTCAACACTTAAAAGGGAAACTTCTAGAAGGCAGTGGAACGTTCTATGAACAAGTACACACCTAAGTTTGCCTCTCCATTAGCTACTCATAATTTATAAAAGTGCAAACTATTCCTTTCACTATGAAAGTGTACTAACTATTAAAAGCTTTTCTTTAAGTGAAAACTTTCTCAACAAATCAACAAAGAAAGCGAATTTACGAAGTTGGCAGAAATTAGCGGTAATCACATAACAGGCAATATTGTTCCTGTAAATTCAGTAAAATTGTTTAAGCTACTTATAAATGATTTGTATATACATATAATATATGTATATATCTTTAGGCGCGTTGCGCATTTTTTGAGATGGAAAAAAACTATTGAACTCACTAAACTATTAAACCTGTTACTGACTACTGATACTGACTGTTACTACCACCTCTGTATATAAGTATCTGTAGTGTAGTCTGCTTTTATTCGTTTCACTTCTGCCGGCACTCCCGGAGTGCATCTTTTTCTGGTTGGCCTTTGTAGAATAGAATAGAATAATCATTTATTCGGTACACACAAAATGACACATGAAATAATTTAAAGAAACGGTAGATACAATTGAATCCAATAAAACAAGTTCGACTCATGTGTCTGCGTACCAAAATGGCGTTCAGCTCAGCATAATGTTGGATGTTAAGCACCCAACGCTGATTTTCAGCTGAAACCAGAAGCAATAGGTAGTGCAGCAGCTACGTAGAAAAATAAATAAATAAAGAATTGATTAAATAAAAGGTGTGTAGAGTTTTATTTAAATGTAAATATAAATTTTATAAACATACTTTTCTAAAATAATATTACATACCTATATATATAAACATACAACTTATGAACTTTCTTACGATTTCTAAGGTTATGGTAAATGGTTATATATATAAATAAATATATAATATTTGTGTCTGAAAAAGTAAAGTGAGTTACACTGCTATCGAAGTTCTTAGGCTTCCGACATAGATTGTCAGTAAGATAAGTCGACGGTCAACTTATATTTAGTCGAGACGCAAAACTTTTCTGTAAAAAATGATATAGCTACACTAAAATGTTTCGAAGACCACAAAGGTTATTTTACTTTTCAAAATTGTCACTAAGGTTAAGTAGCTTTGGCATGCGATATCATAACATATAACATGTCAAATTTATGCAATTCAAAGCAAATTACATACTACCGCTGACCTTTCTATTAAGAGTACACTTTGTTGAAAGCCCCAAAGCCACATAGCCATATCTTCAAAGGTAGTTGAAACTGCATCCAGGTTTTCCAACTACGGCAGCTATACGCCTCAGGCTTACCGGCTTTACCGGGGCTACCGTGTACCAATGTGTCCCAGGGCTTAGAAAATGTATTAGTAACATTGTATAGTGTCCGCTTAGAGAATTGAAAATGACTTTGGTTGGACAAAGCCTTTAGATTCTAGTTTAAATTACTGGAACAACGAGCATAAGCTAGTGGTGTCTCGCATTTTATGTTATGAAAATGTTCTAACACGTTTTTAAAATGACTAGTGGTTCGCTCCGAACTGAGATCTCGCGAGACTCCCATAAAAGCAAAAACAATTTTAAACTTTGACTATCAAAATAATATTTCATGTTAATTTGCTTTACCTTTTTGGGGTAGAAATTGCAGTTATTCTGGATTTCAGACTTTTCCCCTTACATCTTTGTCACTAAAGCTACACGCATACCAAATTTCAGCACTGTGGGGACCCTGTGAATTTCGTCAAAGTTCAGTTTTTATTATGGCTAATAACTTAAAAACTACAAAGTTTAAACAAAAAATAAAAACGGGGTCAAAATGTACTAAATGCCATTTGACCAGATAGTCTTATTTTGTGTTTTTTTTACCTCTCTTGAATTCCAATATTTCAATACCACCCACATTTTTAGCTCATTTGGTCACACTAGAAATGGGCCATCATTACCTACTTATAGACCAATTTTCACGATGATCATCGGATCAACGCTTCGAAAGTTATCCTTGGACAAACAAACATACGTACTTACAACGCCGATTTACCTAAGTTGATTTGGAGATATCGCTTCGCTCGATCAAAAACAGTACCGGTATCTCATCAAGTGATAGTTTTGAACGAACGTTTCTTCGATCTGTAAAATGAACATGTGTTTAAAATCTTATCTGACCATATTCATTAGGTTAGTAATCACTTAGTATCCTAATTACGTAGGACGATCAAACCAATTATCGATGAATTTTAATAACCTTTGATAAAATAACACAGCTAGGAGCCATTGAAACTAAAGTGCTCGTGCCTAAAATAATTAAACGTTTTTGACAGACCCTTCTAAGTCTTACTTAAATTCACTATAGCAAGTGCCACTCCAATTAGGCTAAAAAAACTCAAACCTTCACCCTTCAACGTACCCCAAAGTTTCCATAACGTATTTTTAGTGAAACGAACCGCCTAGTCGGCAAATACAGGAGTAGCAAGCTTTAGTATTGAAAACTCCATTGAAGGGAAAATGAAGGGTGCTCTGAAACTGATGACGTGTAAAAGCCGATAGAGCCATCCGGGCTCATTTAAATGACGCGAATGGGACAAGCGGCTCTTAAGCCCTCGCATAATATTGAAGGATAATCAGGGTTTGTTCGTGGATCTAAGGAACGCTGGAGAAATGTTTCATGAAGCCGAGTGAGAGATGAAACGTAGGTACAATGAACGGCTAATAGAGACTGGAAGAAAATACATGGTTGTGCTAACCCCACTGTGGAATAAGGAAAGGGAGATAATAACATACTTATAATCATTCTATAAGCCCATTTGAATTCTGATAAAAGTATCAAAATACTTTCCATCAGTGGTCAAATAATGTTAAAAAGATAAAACACACGATACATATTAAAGTATGTTTATTACGCGCACCGATACCTAAACGTATTTAGTGGCTAAATATGATTTAGAAAAAATTACATATTTAAACATTTATACTAACTAGTGGTTCGCCCCGAACTGAGAACTCCGGTTTTTATGAGATAAAAACCAAAAAAAATATATTATTTGAATGAATGAAATGAATGAATGAATAAATGAAAAATCTGTATTATACCTTACAAGGTAGACATAGCAGATTTAAAGAAAAAAAACAAATAAAAGTAAGCATAATGGGCGGTCTTATCGCTTAACAAAGCGATCTCTTCCAGACAACCTTTATTTATTATAATTTGTAATCTTTGACTATCAAATAGTGCCACGAAATGCATAACCAATTATTTGATCTACAGTTTTATTCAAAATACAGGTAACGGGAGTTCATGTAAATTGGTAAATCTTTTTGGGATTGAAATTGCAGTTAGATTTCAGACTTTTCCCTGTATTTTTGTCACTAAAGCTACACGCACGCCAAATTTCAGCACTTTGGGGTCACTGGTGTACACTGTGAATTTCGTCAATGTTCCGTTTTTATTATGGCATTCAAAAACTACAAGGATTAGACTAAATATTTTTATATTTAGTCTAATCCTTGTAGTTTTTGAATGGGGTCGAAATGTACTAATGAAGACCTTTCATTAGACGTCCCTTTTGACCTAATAGTCTCATTTAGATTTTGTTTGCCCTTCTTGAACCGTAATATCTAATCACATTTTTAGCTCATTTAGGCACACCACAATTGTGCCATCACTACCTATCTATGTATATAATATCAAATTTCATGATGATCGGAAATGAATGACGATGAAGCTTCGAAAGTTATCCTCGGACAAATAAACATACATACATACATACAACGCCAATTTTCCCAAGTTGATTTGGATAACTAAATTAATTTTATTTAAATGTAACTTGCACGCTGTTAATCCGCGAAGTATGTGAAAGCTACTTATATAGCTGTAACAACTTACACACCATGCTTCTGGCAAATAAATTTCATTTCATCAAATATGATTAAGGATCATTGTGTAAGCCGGGATAAATACGTTTAGAATCAATCATCATACACATTTCCTTTATTTTTCGTACAGCACACTGCAATACATCTGTAAAACGTACATCAAATTAACTAAAAGAGCCTTTCAATGGATCTGAACACATCTGTCAAAAAGTCTCGCACACGTTGCTTCAGAATATTTTTTAAGAAAAAAAATTAAAAAAAATCTTCTTGAATTTGTGACTATCTTAGAACTTATCTTAGAAAGTGTTTAATTTTAGGTTATGCACATGAAAGAACGACGAACATGGTTCATCATCATCATCTCAGCCCACATCCACCTACTGCTGGATAGAGGCCTCCTCGTTATCGCGCCATCGTGCCAAGCTCGCCCATTGCCTTCCCGCAACTCTCGTAATGTGGTCCGCCCATCTGGCTGGTGGTCTGCCAACTGATCTGTGCTTGTGTAATTAAATATTAAAATAACTGATTTTCGTAAAATATTTCTAATGAAATGCATCTAATTTCGAAAAGTCGTAATGCAAACTTTGTACTTTTAATTGATCCTAAGGTAAACGTACATATTCGCAAGCGCTCAGTAAAAAAGAGCAACATTATCTGCAGCTGGTGGCCCTAACAAGGATTATTTGTTCTCTATCGGTACCTTTGTTTATCGAAAACAATTTTCTGTTCTATCTTAAAACAAAGAGCTGTAAGGGCACTACATGTTCATAAAGGACATGACATATTGAGTCCCTCGTTTCTCCACTTAACCCTCGTACACTCAATATCGCTTGTAACGGACGTAACATACTTCCAATTGCAACCGGTCGGTCCCCTTAATTGAAATGGAAGGAAACTCTAGAACATTCTACTTTGAATCATCCTATGCTATTCCTTAATGTATCTATGTCCGAACATTTTAATGTAACGTTGAACTTTTTTTTGTATACTCCCTGGAGATGGAACAAGCTTATGGCCCACTTGATGTTAAGTAGTAACCATCGCCTCTCCATCCAAAGGTTGTCTGGAAAAAATTGCTTCAAAGCGATAATACCGCCCATTGTAATATTTGCGTTGTGTCATCTATTTTGTCTGTGATTTTTATTTTTATGGTGTACAATAAAGTGTATTCATTCATTCATCGCCTAGAACAGAGAATGCAAATTAGAAACGTTTCCATCAACTTCAGGCATCCAGGTGTAAAGCCATACCCTTCAAACTGAAACATAGCACTGCTGCTTAGCAGCAGAAATAGGTATGGTCGTAGTACTTCCCCCGGGTGAGCCCTTTCACAAAGAACTTTACTGCTCTAGGTACTTGGTAACGTATAGATTTATTTAGGCTGTCGTGCCTTCTCTTCATTTTAAAGTTCCTACGGGTATGACGGGACAGCGGAGCGTAGGCGGTGTTATAATCTATTAGAAACTACACACAGCAACGTCCCACTGGTAGCCTTATTACGTAAGCCAAGTGCTGGTCAGGCCGTCACTTTCGTTCACTTTTTAGGGTTCCGTAGCCAAATGGCAAAAAACAGAACCCTTATGGATTCGTCATGTCTGTCTGTCTGTCCGTCAGTATGTCACAGCCACTTTTTTCCGAAACTATAAGAACTATAGGTACTGCTGAAACTTGGTAAGTAGATGTATTCTGTGAACCGCATTAAGATTTTCACACAAAAATAGAAAAAAAACCATAAATTTTGGGGGTTCCCTATACTTAGAACTGAAACTCAAAAAAACTGAAACACAGAAAACACCGAAAATTGGTTTGAACGAGATCTAGTACGTAGTTTTTTTTTTAATAAGTCATAAATCGTAAACCGCAATTTACCTTTCATTCAATCAACTCAAATATAAAAAAGTCACAACGAACTACAAGAATTTTTATATTATGTTACTTGCTGCTACGGAACCCTTCATGGGCGAGTCCGACTCGCACTTGGCCGCTTTTTGTGTAAATGAAAGCCTGACTAGAACTGCAATAGAAATTGGTTTACGTAATAAAGATATCGATATGTCGATAGCGCGACCTTAGCCGTCACCAACACCACGCCGGGAGAGTCGTGAGAGAGGCGCCCCACCACCCAGTGCGCTCAGAGGCACCCAGAGTGTGACATGCTTGCCGTAACCATGCCCCTTCGGCCGGCCCCGGCGCGCCGCTACCGTCCTGTCACACCCGCTGTACTCTGACAACTTCAGATATCGATCCCAGCTATAAAATGTTTTCGGAAGGCCTAAAAACTCCGACGCCCGGGTTAACCACTAACGTACTAACTTACATATGAAAAAGAATTTAGTATAAAACACCTTCAGATTTTAATCCTATGTTTCATCCTATGCTTTGTTTCATCAGACCAGGAAATAAAATCAAAGATAAGACCATTTGGCTTCGCAGCTCCGGAATGCCGGTGCTGTCGAATCGACGAACAAGAAAAAAACCATTGGAATAAAACGTCATTCCCAAGTTTCTAAAACTTCAACTTTTCGACAGCAACCGGATTACCGTTGAGGTATTCAATAAAACAATTTACAGTTAAATAAATACAAAAATTGAATCTAAAAATGTATTATTTATTTAATAACTTTTAAATAAATAACCAATTATTTTAATCAATGTACTTTAAATGATAAATATAATTATAGTTTACTTCCGTCAATAATTCATTAATTATAAATTAATAAATTGCAATCAAATATTAAATTATAGTACCAGTAGATATTTATATTAATCAAAAAGATAATTTATAGGTAAAGCTAACATTTTTAAACAAGATATTATAAATTACAAATTGAATGATAGCTCACTTCTGTCAATATTGCTTTGATAATGCTAATTTATCACATAAAATACAATTATTGAATAATACCAGTAAATATTTATATAAATCAAAGAGATAATTTTTAAAGCGAGCTAACACTTACTCATGTATTCTGTTATTTTTTGTCAAAATCCAATAAACTAAGCATTATAATGTCATTCGTAAGTTAAGATGTGCACTGAAAATCTTCGTAGCTTTCTTATACCTTGTCTTGCAAATTAAACAAGTAATTTCTACTGCAGTGAAACACGAGCCTTCAACCGATTTCCTAATTGAACAAAGACTTGAGAAAAACTGTTAAACATTGTTCTTCGAGACTTTGCGAGGTTTAATAGATTCTATCTTCCAGGAAATCTGCTAAACGAGTATTTGTAAGTGTTTTAACCGTCTCTTGTTAGGTTAGATTGTAGGTTAATTTCATATTCTAAATTATTTTTCCCAGAAAATGTAACTATATCTATTAATTTTACGAAGCACAATGTATGCAAAATGTATAGAGAGCAATCAAAATTAAAAGCTGTAAAAATATATTTATTGCGTAGAATAACTTCCCTAAGGAATAATAAACCTACATTAAGAGTTGACTATACCTCAGCCCAAACTCGAATTTCACCCCCGCTTCTCCGCGCGCCGCTGCACATCCTATCTCGGCGTGGTTCATATGTTTGCCGGTTTTTTTATCATTCAGTTCCTTCATTTTCTTGTTGTGCTTATTTCTCATTACTGCGTCTTTACAAACACCAACTATATATAAATTCTACCTAAGAATTACTTGTTCGTTTGGAGCGACAAGCGTCACGGATACCCCGTCTGAAAGCTGAGGCCAGACTGAATCGCGGACCGGGTGTCCGAAGCGAATGGTTTCATTAGTGCAAAAATTAGGTATTTTCATTTTATGGTAAAATCAAAAGGTATTTTAAAAATTTAAAACACAGGTGCTCTTATTTATGTTGTGTAGAATTACTGTATAAAGTTTCAAGATCTAAATTGAAGTATTCATCGCATAAGAACGGTTTTAAGATAAATTTGGATCTTTGGATTTTTTTTCTATGAAGAAAATTTTACAGAATCGTGTTTTCACAACACAGACGATCTAGCACGTATCCTTAACTATAACATTTATGAATTACAGATTGAAATCACACAATTTTTTGAACAAAACATTGTTACTCAATAAGCGATTTATCGTCTCCCCAGATATAGTGCGCCCTTAATGGGCGTTGGGCATCGTAGGGCACGTTTCTAAGGTGCGTGACCTATAAGGCAATACTTTGTTATAGGCGATGGTTACCACTTAACATCAGTAAACTCTTAGGTCATCAGGTCTGTATAGTTTGAACGACAGGACAAATCAAAAGGAATGAACGTTAGTGGGTAATATTTTACTACTTTTGCGATCACTGTACTTAATTACTTACTAAATAGTTATAATTATTAACTATAATAGTTTTGAAATGGTTATTTATACATAGTTGGAACGTAAGGGTAATACTTAAATAAAAAGGTAAATACTCGTCTAATATTAATAGTTAGTAGATGAGCCGCTAACACATTGACTCCCAAAGTGGTCCAAGTGGACCCCCAGGGGTCCACGGGAGACTCGACGGTGGTATACGTTGGCTTGACAAAAAAATTGTGGGTTCACAATTCGTAAGGTCCACGAAAATTTATCGGGTTTCGATAATGAAGAACTAACAGCGTTGTAATTCGATTTTATTTGAATCCAAATAGCTGTAAAGCGACAGGTATAAAATCTTTTTTTTAAATAATAATAATGTTTCTATGCTATTGTCTGGTGGCTGGGGGTCCACGAAAATTTATCTGGTTTCGATAATGAAGAACTAAAATGTTGGCTTGGCTTCACCTTTCAATGTAAGCAGATAATATTTTAAGAAGCTCAGCGACTGTTACTTGTAAAAACTTGCATATTCCATATTCATTACAACGTGCCGAGACTTGAAAAGCGAAAACTTAAATAATTCGTGGTTGGAACTCAGCCGCAACGCAAATTGCCATAGTTAGATCTAATTCTTATATTTTTGTCGACTGGTAATATGGTAGTAATGTAGCTGCAGGGGGTCCACAGGAACCAACAAAATTTTTAAAGTGATAATAATAAGCAAAAAAGTTTGGGAACCTCTGCGCTAACACCTGCAAAGTAAATTAGAAAATGCACGACCGCGTTTAAGTTCTCTTAAAACAGTACATTCTCGGTTTCCAATAGTTTTATTTTTGCTCCAATCGTGCTGAGTGCACTGGGATGTTTACGAAGCGAGAGACAAGGATTATTTATGTGGTCTCCCGTAACGTATGACTTGTTTTCGCATTTCGATTTTATTCGGGGTTGAAACTGTTGAACGTTTGTTTGTTACAGAGAATTTTTGAAATTGACGAATTCACATTCTGATCACATCAGTATCGGATAACTGAAAGACAAAAGAATGATCGCGGAATTCAGAATGCGGCGCTGTCAGTGTGATGCTTAATTACATTTGATAGGGCTTTTATTGGGCTGCCGATTTTTTTTCCGCAGCAAATTTTCATGTATTTTTTTCCTCAAAACAAATAACAATCCACTTAGCACTAATTAAACTAAACATACAGATTTGATCTTTTCAGAGACAGTTGGTACACGACCGGTATCCGAACCCACAACTTTCGGAGTCGGGTTACATAATAAAACTTCAGAATTATTTAGAATGAGGCTTATCATACTTCTAGCAATGTGTCTTCTAAATTCAGTCTACATTGTTTCGTTATTGTTGTAGTACTGTATTCTATCAAACGTAATGCATAGTTTCAAAACATAATGTTGTAAACATTTGATGGGCAGTAAACCTGAAATTTCACAAAGTTCCATGGCTACAAACTGTGGTCTGTATCTATCTACATTGTAGTCACTAGTAACCGTTCTAACTTTGCCGAGTGTCTGTTATATTCCTCGAAATATTTGAGGAATATAAGACCGGTAGCCTTATTACCTAAACCAAATTGTTGTCGCGTCACTATCACTAGTCAAGCCATCTCTTTCACACGTACAGTACGTACCTCACGTGTGAAAGGGATGGCCTGACTAGCGATAGCGACACGACAACAATTGGGCTTAGGTAATACGGCTACTGGTGAGCACACAACTTTCTCATCAGGTACGATTCTCACTAAAATTTAAACGATAAAGCGTTCATGCTCGATGAGCAAGTTAATATAAACGGACATCGGTTTGACATTTTGTGAGGATCTAGGTTCGATTTTGAACCTTATAGTCCAGCAGCCACCTCCTGTTTTTTTTAGTGAGTAATAACAGGCTGAATCTTCGTGAGCGGGTTCGATTCGACGAGACGCCGAAGTTGTTCGTCTGAAAATTCTCGATAGAGGTAGCTAATGTAGAGAGCAGATATAAAACATGTCGATTCGTTGGGGTATAAAAACTGTCTGAATAACAGTAAGTTTTTTTAATGTTAAGGTAATTGAACGATAAGCTCGGAATAACCATTCCTACAAAAATGATGTCCTACAAAATGGATGGTATGACTGTAGCGTCCTACACTCCGATTATGTGCAAATAACGAGGTTATCAAAATTATTGATAACAAGCTGATTTTTTGTACGCAGTGACGCAATCTTATGTTTTATCAGTATATACGTTCGATCTTGCCGGATTGGACTCAAAAATGTCGAGCATGTACGCACGTGGAGACATACCATTAAGAAATCTTTCACGCCCTAATTCTTGAACGTATATTTAAAATAAAGCTATTTCTTATTTTAACAAATACCTAAGCTGCGGTAGACGCTAGTAAAGCCTGGTAGAGATCACCCTCAGTCATAAGGCCAACCATTTTTAGTTTTTTAAAAGTGTTACATTGTTTATGTGTGGTAATTACATTAAAGAGTAAAAAAACTAAACTTATTTAGGAAAATTGGCCTTCTGTTGAGAATAAGGTGATCTAGATTCCCAGGATCCTAATAAAACACTATTGTACGAAGCATATGAACCAGGGTTTCACTCGGTTTGAATTAACGACACGCTTTCACACAACATACACTTTTAAAACTCAAACCCAATATTAATCCATTAAGGATTTGTAATTATGTAAGCCGGAGGATTGTTTGGGATAATCCTTCTTTAAATAATGATGCGATACGAATTGTATAAGCTGTTATAATTAGCCTTACGAATGAAGGTGCATTTAATACTCGTAACCACATTTTAACATAAACAATTAGTAAAAGATAACTTTGTATTAAGTTTTTAAGTACGCACTTTAATTCGTTCTTTGAGTTTGTAGGTTATTTTGTAGGTCAATATAGTATTGAGCGTCTGAAAACTAAGGAATGAAATACATCTCAACAGATGCTGCATACTTCAACTAGCTGCCGCCAGTGGCTTCGCACGCGTTGTTAGCTTATAAATAGTAGCCTATGTCTCCATCCAAGTCATAACCTATCTACTTACGAAATATAATCGAAATCATTTCAGCCGTACGGCGTGAAAACAGACAAACACATCGTAGATTATCGATTACCATCAGGCGAAATCGTGGTCAAGCGCTAGCCAGTAACTTATAAAAAACCGGCCAAGTGCGAGTCAGACTCGCGCACGAAGGGTTCCGTACCATTATCTACATAAACGAGCAAAAAAATCAAGTTTGTTTATTTATTTATTTATTTAATTTATAAAATGCTTGCACACTCACAGCAGTGCCAAGGCGTGTGACGAGCCAACTAACAATATACACATTACAGAACAATACAATATAAGAATAAAGTCAACTGTTATTGCTACTAAATACATAATGTCAAGTTAAATTAATAAAAATTAGAAATTATATTAATCAAATTAATCAGGTACATATAAACATTAAAAATTAAAAAAATTGCATATCATGTCAAATAATTAATACATAAATTAACAAACACATAAAATTTAACATAAAATAAGTCAAAGTGAGGGTGATGAGCAACCAAGGCGTTGACCAAAGATAAAGCCTGGGCTGTGGGAGCATACTGGGTGGTGTTGGAGCGCGCGCGCGGCGCCACGAGCGCGAGCAGGCGTGTGCGGCCGCCGGGCCCGGCTCGGCGTACACAGCGCAACACGCGACAAAGTGCTAGGGTTATCGATCCTATTGTGGAATAACAGGTAGTAATGGATCAATATCGCGCACTTGCACCTAAGTTCCAAGGTGTTAATACCTACCATGCCCGCTACGAAAAGGGACGGATATAAATACGGGTAATATCCGTAAAACCTTATAAACGTATCGAGCAAGCCTTCGCTGCACCTTTTCTACCATGAGTTTGTACTTATCTTCGTGGGGATCCCAAATTATAGCGTTGTATTCTAGCTTGCTTCTTACAAACGCATAGTAGAGAGCAACAATAGTACTTCTATTCCTAAATCTGTTAGACTGTCTCATGACAAAACCAAGATAATTATGAGCACGCTTACATATATCAACAATGTGGTCGTTGAAAGTTATATCAGTGTCAAGAGTCAGACCAAGATCTCGAATTTGCTCAACACGTTCGAGAGGGACACCATGTATGCTGTAGGGGTATACAATTGGTGAACGCTTACGAGAAAAAGATATGGTTTTGCACTTAGATGCATTAAACTCTAGGTAGTTTTGTTCACTCCACACTACAACACTGTCTATGTCCTTCTGCAGTGCTTCGCAGTCAGCGTTCGTACCTATACCCAAAAAAAGCTTTAGATCATCGGCATTGTTGTATGAGAGCCCCGCTTAAATATTTGTTTTATTCTGTTTTTAGTATTTATTGTTATAGCGGCAACAGAAATACATCATCTGTGAAATTTCAACTATCTAACTATCACGGTTCATGAGATACAGCCTGGTGACAGACGGACAGACAGACAGACGGACACATAGACATTGAGTCTTAGTAATAGGGTCCCGTTTTACCATTTGGGTACGGAACTCTAAAAAACCTTATTTTCGCAATTAAAATAATTTTATTTTTCATAGATGTACCTATATAAACCACAGTTGTAGTGTTGGGAAAGGGTCTTTTATGGGACAAGTAAAAGGTCGTAACACGCCCAATCATAGGTACATACTTTTTATTCCCTATATTATTCCCACTATTCCCTGTGAGTGTCAAATACTACCTACGTACAGACAGCGTCACTAACTGATAACCCCCTGCGTGTATTAAAATTGAATTAAAACTTGTAGAAGGGTGATTTCCAAAAAGATTTTATCACACTTTGTGGGTTTATATATAATCTACTAGCTTCCGCCAGCGGCTTTGCACGCGTTGTTTGTCAACAAAAAGATGTATACAGTAAATCCAATATGGCGGGATCTCCAATATGGCGGTTGATGTTTTCTGGTTTGTATAAATTGTATAAAAACTTGTTTTGAAAACGTAATTTTTCAACAAAAAACTTATTGATAGTTAAGATTAGGTA
This sequence comes from Philereme vetulata, assembly GCA_918857605.2. Lineage (NCBI taxonomy): Eukaryota > Metazoa > Arthropoda > Insecta > Lepidoptera > Geometridae > Philereme > Philereme vetulata. Next base: position 7,715,886 of record OU975459.1, on the reverse strand, counting down.
CAATAATATTTTTTTGTTTTAATTTATTGTTGTTGAGTCTCCCACTCGCGAGATCTCAGTTCGGCGCGAACCACTAGTTTTAACAATTTAATAATTCATTATCATTTTGATGTCACATTGCAAAACGCATGTTTTTGTTTTAATCAAAGGTGTTAATCCCTCGCAATATCAAGTTCGAACGAATCAAATAATCATTATTGAACCGTGGAGTTATCAGTTCCATTAGTCTCTCGTTCCTAACCTTTTCCGGAATTTTACCAGAACACTCTAAATAACCTTTCAATTTAAAATGGACTTTACCTCGTGGTCTTGATAGTCATTAAGCACTAGCTGAATCACCCCGGCTTCGCATAGATTTCAAAATTAAACAAAGCTTATAATGTTACAAAAATCAAAAATTAAAAAATTAACATTAATTTTTTCCAGAATTTTCCCACTTTTCGAGCAACTTTTACATTTTTTTCCTCCCCTATAACTAACGTGACCATTTATTTTTGTTGTCAGAGCGGGACGCTTGCGGAATTAAACAAAAAAAACTTATTTTACTAAGTATTTATTAAAAAAAGAAAAGGAAATGAAAAATAATATATTAGGTGCCTATATTAATAAATGAAATATTAACATTACATTGTGGTTGAAGACGCATTTGTTTTGTATTTGTCGGTGGAGCAAATTAGTTTTGAAATCTCTTATCACATGATTTGATGATGTTAGACTTTGTGTTATTTAGACTAGCTGCCGCTATCGCCCACGCCTTTCGAATACAATGATCCTCATAGGGGTACGTTTAATGAATTTATCATTTGGTATCTTTGTAAAAGCGGGACAGTTTTGCTTTGGTTGGGGACAACGGGACAGACAGCCTGAAAGCGGGACTGTCCCGCCCAAAGCGGGACGAATGGTCACGTTACCTATAACCTTTCACGAACTATTACAATTAAAATAAATAAGCCAAGTCTCAAGTAATGTGTTAAACAACCAACACCATTTCATTTTTTCTTCAGCTTTTTCAAACTACAGTACATTTTATGTTGAAAGAAAAACTGAGAGTTCTACTTCGACTACGTATGGATATTTACGTTGTTATAGGAGCCCTTTACACGCTCCATTACAAGTCAAAGATGAAACAAATAATTATAGTTTTTGACAATCTTCTAGCTTACTATTAGTTTGTCAGTTTTTATTGTAATTAATTTAAATTGGCAAAGTTATGCATGTATTCCATGGACAATACACGGTACGCGTAACGTGCTAAAAACTAATGAAATCACCGTTTATAGTTTTTTGCGGGGCTTGGGGGAAGTGATCTATTGCTGGTTTACTTTCGCATATAGCGTTGTCACACTAGTGCTTGGTGCAGTCGATAAAATATTATCGATAAAAATGAATGTATGACGAAAAATTAAGGAGTATGAATAACCTACTTTTTAAAATTGAAATCATGATGTACCCAATTTTTTTAAGCTTTTATTTAGCTTGCGATGTTTTTTGAATTTTAAACCAGTTCTCCCAACCAATTCAGCTTACATTTTTGACCGATTGACAATTCTACCGGTGACGTACATTGGCAGCCCGCGTCATATGCATATCAAGGCGGTACGAAGTTTGGCGTGTCAGCTAGTGATAAATAAAAATGAATTGTTTACCTATTTTATAGTGGCTGTTTCTTTGATATTAAGGCAGTTTGAAAATGTAAATTTTTAAGAAGCCGGCGAACCCCGAGCGCAACTTCAATTTGGCCGCGTCAAAAACTTTGGCCTGAATATCGCTATCCCTGTTCAGTGACGAAGTTTAGCCACGCAGCGCGACAGAGATAGCAATAAGAACGATTCTAAATTTAATTAGATTTTTACCGTGTTCAGTAATACCAAAAATGATGACTAAAAACTTGTTGTATTTTTCTCATTGTGTTGTTATTCTGTAATTAGACGATATAATCTATGTTCCTATGACTAGGATACGTAAGATGTTGTTGTTTTTAATACGAAACAATTAGGTTGAAAACAGGTCTTTTATGACGTAAAAATATGCAGAATGCGATACGCTTCTATTTCATTTTAGGTAAGTATTTTGATCTAATATATGGTTGAGAACCTAGATAAATACTATTTAAAATAAAATAATACCTTATTAAGGTAGAAATATGCTATAAATAGCCCGTGAGAAGGCGCGCTATAAGCAATTCGCTTACACTAAAATTGATTTCAAAAGTTTTTGGTGATCCTGACTTCATAGCTTCCCGAGCACCTAGGTACCTTCCTAACTATTCAGCCCCTGTTCCTCGCGCAACTCACGCGCTGCTCCGTCACACTGCGACTGCGCAGTGAAGCACTTGTGGAGGCCCTGCACCGTCGCGCGGCAATTTGCTCATCGCGCGCGCGTAAGTATTTTTACTCGTATAAAAACCAAATTATTTAGTTTTATTTGTGTATTAAGTTGTTTTTCTTTCGTTAAATTGGTTATTTATTACATGAGTACTCTAAAGTTTTATTTTAATGCTAATGTTTTTTTTGTTTTCAGCTACAACATTCTGTGCGATATGTCCTAGATGTATGAATAAACGGTCAAAAAAAAGCATGCACTTCGTGCAAGCAATTACTGTGCACCGAGCACATAATGTACATGTGTTCATTGTGTTTCAAGAGGCACACTTATCCTTATTTTATAGAAGAGTGAATTTTTTAAGTTTTATTTGCTTAATTTTATTTATCGTGATTTTTTTAATACTACCAAAGGCCCGAAAGATCCGAAATTATTTATTTTGTTATTTGCGGTAGAAGTTGTATTTATATTTCCTAATATTAATTAAAACTATTGTTTTCATATTAAATAAATATTGTTTTATTCGATATGATCCCATTTATAGCCAAACATACCAAAAAAGCAGAAATTTAAGCATTTAAAATTAGTGTGAGCAATTTGCTAACGCGCGCTTATCCGTGTAACAACATACGGCGCGCCTTCTCACGGGTTAAAAATGATCTTGGTAGTACGTGTTGTATGGGCGATTCCCTTCCGGTCTCCCTTTAATGGTCGGAAGTGCTCTTAAATCAATATTATTTTCCTTTAGGTGCGATTAATCGATATTGAAATTGTTTTAAATGTTACTTTTGAGACAGACAGAGATACTTTTGAATTTATCATTTAGTATGGATAACTACCTTGTAAAACAACATCACCATCATTATGTTGTTGGTGATGATGATGATCATTATGAGAGTTGTGTCCAGTATTTCAAGCTCTATTTACAAATTGTGGCAAATTTAATGTTGGAACAGCATCTTTACATAGTTTCTTTTGATTGTTGGACGTTTTATTGTAACACTCAGGTTCAAAATGTAAACTGCATATATTACCATGTTTTCTTGGAATCCTAGCCTGCTCACTGCGGACTGTTTTCACCCACTCTCTCTTTCATAATGGATTAGTTGGAAATCTGAAAGTGTGCGATTTCGTTCATTCATTCATATCGATATGTTCATCGATAGTGTCAAGCCTTAGTAATGGAGAATGAAAACTAAATGACATATAATCCGACTCATTTTAGTGTACCACAATTTCTGTTTCACTGCCCAAAAAATTTATTACTTTTAAAATGGCGTATTATTTGCAGTAATCGTAACTTATTTATTTGATTTTATGAAAATATAGTCGCTTCAATGGGATAAAATTATACTCAGAGGTGAAAAGAAATACTAACTGCTCGTCACTATAGCTTTTACAAAATAAAACGGTGCACTTCGTATTTTTTTTCACTTAGTTTTGTCCTCGAGAACTAAAGTCACACTGACAAGACAATTTCGTTTACTATGGCAGGAGAGGTAAAGGCGAGAACGATCGCGTTGCGCGTCCAGTGAAGTCCGTGATGAATTCAGATTAACCTATAAGTTTAATTCGAATACAGAGTAAACTGCACGCATGTGAGTTACAAATTCATACAAAATGTTTACTGGTAGAAGTGAAACTTCTGCAAATTGTATTATTTGCGTACTTACTATGTCTTCTGTGAGTTCACGAAGCCGGGGGCGTTTTCCGCAACCCTTTCACTTTGATCATCACGAAAATGTTAATTATAATACTTTTAGAGGATTTTTGTTTAAAAGGCGTTTTGATAGGACATTCAATTAATTTTGTACTGCTGTTTTACACTTTGAGTTTTAATTTGTCTTAATTAATATCTTCGTTTGGCTGTTTTTGATCAATAACTATTGAACAAAAGACTTCTAATGCTTAGCAATTAAATTCTAGGGTTTATAAATACATTGTTATACCTTTTGGTTACTGCCTAAGCTCTTAATAGTACAAATAAGAGACTGAATGACAAAAATCGACTTTGCAAGTCTGGTTTCATAATTGCAGTCATACCTTACGAGTCTAAAACGTCTAATACTGTTATTAATAGTTCCACACACTGAACACACAGCGGGGTGTTGCGGTATGACCCCGCATCGCTGCCGGTGTGCATTGCTCACCGCATAGACGCGGCGGCGCGGCTAGCGGCATGGCAGTCCAGACTATTTTACCTTTTATAGATTAATCAAAACATTTGTATTCCTTCAAAAAGGAAACTTCAGATCTTCCAAACTACACTATCAATCAATATATTCAGGCTGCATCAACATATTCTATAAATCTTTTAATATATAAAAATCTCGTATCACGGTGTTTGTGGTCGCGCTCCTCCGAAACGGGTCAACCGATTTTAATGAAATTTATTTTGTACATTTGGTAGAAATGAGACCTTGCGAGTTGGGAGGAGCTCGCTTCACACAGTTCGTCCTGGCGCTCTACCATCTATAATATAACAACGTTAAAACTTTCGAAGAAAACTGACTTTATACACTCGATATATAAAGCGCTAGATATATATATGAGAGTCGTAAAGTATTGTTTACACTCTTTCCCCCCCCCCCCCCCCCCCCCCCCCCCAGTTTTTAATCGCAGTCTTAGTATTTTTGTATGAACAATATCCACATAATTTAACTGTCGTTCATTGACGTGAAGTCATAACTGAGGAGCTATTTGATCTCATTCCGTCGTCGAGATTTTACCACCGCACTTCTCGACAACGTAATAAAGCTCATCCACATATCACCGACAATTGGGTATCGCGCACCACACGCTTCACGCGATCTTTTCTACCCCATACCTGCAAGATGCGGAATGAGCTACCATCTGAGGTTTTCATTAGCCTACGACATGGATGTCACGCTTCAAGAGAAATGTAAAGAGGTTTCTATAGTGTAGGAAACGCTTCTACAATACCCCGGGTGTTGCTGGTGTCAATAGGCGACGGTGACCGCTAACCTACTATCAGGTGGGCGGTAAGTGTGTTTCCCCACAAATAACATAAAAAAATATATACATGAAGTCACTTGACAAGATGACAAGATGTTTTATATAGTTTTTATCTCGAACGGAAACTTCAAGCGTCCGAAGTCGCGGGCGGGTCAACTAGTATTCTATTAAAATTCGCTGAACTCAAATATCATAAATCGTTTACAAAGGAAGGGAAATGGGTTCTCGCTACGACGGCACAATGTGATAAGTCACGGCTACAAAGGGTTCTAACATACCCTTCATATGCGACTAAACTATAAATACCTGTGTAAAAGTAACTACTACGCAATTTGAAGCTGATGGAAGCTAGAATTCAATATAAATATTTATAATTGGCATATTACAAAAAAAATCCCCTATCTAATCTTTTTACCGCGCGGTATCCCATTTTTCATTCTGAATGCTTTGAGATCATTTTGCCAATGTATTTTTGACCGACCGACGCCTACCGCGATAAAATAATCACAGATTAGATTTCCATTCAAATACTAATAATCGAAGAAGTCATTATATTTGTAGTTTCATTGTTAATCTATGAACTTTCTTGAAATTTGCACTAAGATTCAAGGAGCCTTTGCTCTAAGATATTTTAGATAAACAGTAGTTCCATTCTAACTGAAAAGAATCTTAAACAAATAAATCCTCAAAAGAGCCACCAGGCAGGTCTTACGGCACTGAATTCGAAGATCATCTCGGTCGAGGACTGACTGTCACGTTGAAACATTCTGGGTGTAAAGAACAGAGTTATCTTATGATGGGTTCCGGGACACGCAGGTATCGACGGTAACGAATGTGCCGACGAGCTCGCGCGAGCTGGGGAAAATGGAACACAGCAAGGCCTGAGACGTTCTGTGGTATACCAAAAAGCCTGGCACAAAGAAACTTCTGCTTTGAAGAATCGTCCAAACTCTGGGTCAATTCTTCAGGCATAAAACCATTCCAAATCACTGATTAAAGCCTTTGATAAACGGTATACAAACCGAATATTAGCGCTAAACAGAAACAATCTTCGCATTATCGTCAGAGCCCTGACTGGACACTGTGGGCTTAATAAGCAATGTTCAAGCTAGGGCTATGCGATACACAAACCTACAGGTTCTGTTATACGATAACGATGGAATGTGTGCCGGCGCACGGATGGCCATGTACGACGTACAGAACAAAACATATCTATAAAATTTTTCTAATGAGGAATGTCGAATTTTCACTTAGGACAAACCTACTAAGGTTTTTTAAGTGTAATAATTTTTAAGTATATGTTTTTTAAAAATAAATAAATAAATTTAAAAAAAATGATGCGGCAGAATCACGCCTACATCTGTTAGGCGAGTGTGGTCCACTAATGAGCAAACGTAAGCATTCATTTGGGCAAACACATACTTAGCCCGGAGGAGCTAACAGTTATCACCCCTAAGAATATGCTACAGTTTTTAGCAGGTGTAAGGCTTCGTGGTGAACTTTAAATGAACCCATAGGGGCGACATAAAAACAAGTGGCGATCACAATAGCTCGTGGCCTTGGTGAAACTAAAGCCACAAAAGCTAATAAAAACAAACTAATAATTAGCATAAAAATATTACATACAACCTCGGATCTTAATAAAAACTTTAGCATCAAAATAAAATCCGTTACCAAATCATTCTTTTAACATTTCTGAGTTATTGTATCAATAAATTAAATCGCCATTGTGCGCGTCGTTGACAAAGCGGCGACCACTGCTGAGGACATCAAAAAACCACCAACAATTAACTTTAAGTAATGCCCATGTCCGAACTGTCAGTCAGGGCTGTATGAGGGGCACGAGAGGGGGCTATTTTAAAGTGAATAGCATAGAACTCTACCTGTCAAAAATCAAAGCTATTAGACGTGCAGCTAGAAGACCTAATTGGTGGTCAGCTGAACAACTCATCATGTTTTGTGTTTCCTTTAGTGTGCATATATTGCTATTGTGGATGTTTTAGTGTAGTTGGTTAGGTTAGTAGTATATAAAATTAATGTTACTTTTAATAAATAGTACCTACTGATAATAATCAGGTTCTGTTATTAGTTGATTAGTCAGGTCGTCCGTGAAGTCAACACTGGCCTCAGCAGAAGACCAGCGCTTCAGCATGGTAACATGCAGCAGCATATGCTGAGCTGCAGGCCTTTTCGCCGTCACACTGTTGTGCAATTATAATTTAATAAAACACGTGCCTCTGATAATGTTTAATTTTATGTTCAATGTATATATGTTTAGTTTTTATTGTATGGGATCATATTCATAAGATTCTTTTGTGAGGCGAATAAATATATTTTCTTTCTTTCTTTCAACTCACTAGGTCACCTGACTGCTGCAGCAAAAACAATAACGATAAAGATAATTTTACAAATGATTTTACAATGACAATCGGCGGCCAGCGAAAGCCAATCATGACAATCGAGTCATGCACGCAAAATACATTAGACTCTTCAGTAGAAGAGCCAGTAGTAACTGATCACAGACAATCACCCAGCATGGCAGAATAAATTGTTGCACAAGATTTTTTTTAACAATAATGTGGGAAAAACTCTGGCAGTCCGGCTCATTTAACTAGATATAATCTTCCTGCAGTTTTCACTAAAACTTGTTTGAGTTTAGCTATAATAAGGATCAAATTACTGCCGTGACGAGGTAAGAAACCTTTATTTAAATACAATACCTACCTTTAGGCCTAGTTTTCAAAGACCTAATCGCTGACCGATAGATGGAACAGTAAGAAGCCATAGTTCCAAACAGCTAAGTCTTGTTTTCAAGCTGACTTACATTCAAGGACAGACTGACTTACCGACTGGAAACTATTGGCCGGGAAATCTAGATTTTAATCATAATATTTAGGTACTAAACTAACCGATGACCCCAATTAGAAATTTAGCCGCGTTAAAGCCAAATCCTGTGTTTAACCCCAGAGATGTTTTAATTACTTAAAAAGTGGCACTCGTACGAATGTAGGCTCGTGTATGATTAACGATGTGCAAGATCCATTGATTCGTAACATGACACCGACCGTGATGGATTGCGTTCATCTATTCCTTATTCCATTGTTGATCGTGTAATATTTCAGGGGATTCAGCACCTTACGATTATGCCTTCCATTAGGGTTGACAATATTAAACTTAGTTGAAAAACATAGAGAACATAAAAAAACGGGAATAGTTGGTCATGGTGCATCCACATCGAAGTTACTTGTGGAGCAACATTTTGCAATATTCAGTAGCAATATCCATTATGCAATTGGAAATGTTTTGCTAAGATACGAGTACCAACTTACTGCGTTATTTACCCAGCTAGGTCTGTATCTTGCCACTAAAAGCTGCGTAAATCATGTTTAATATGATATACGAGTATGTAAAGACCATCTACTGACTTTCCACAATAAGTATAATATCGTCCAGCAGTTAAATATAATAAACAAATATAATTAAATAAAAATTTCTGGACATTTCACACAGCGCTATCTAGCCCCAAACTAAGCAGAGCTTGTATTATGGGAACCAGATAACTGATAGAATACTTATATACTTTTCTTTTTTTTTGTAAATACATACTTATAATATATAGTGAAACAACCAGACCCAGAACAAATATCTGTAGATCATGCAAACATTTGTTCCGCAGCGGGAAAAGAACGCGCTACCTCCTGCGTCTCAGCCGGCTATTCGCCCACTGCACCACGGAGGTCGTCGTATAAATAAATCGGGACGAAAAGCTCGCGAAAAACGCAACACTTTTAGCCAGTTTTAATATGTATTAGTTGACAACCCTACCATTGTCTGATCTGATACGGATTTAGACTGATGTCAAGTAATAAATTTGGTATCTACAAGGTTAACCTGTTCATTTGTATACGAATTTTCGCTTCACCCTGCATTTACAACTTCATTTTCATTCATTTCACATACACTCTTTAATCATTAAATACGGTCAACACAGGTCTAGAAAACAGTTTTAGGGTTCCGTACCTGAAAAGGTAAAAAAGGAACTCTTATAAGATCACTTTCTTGTCCATCTCTCCGTCTGTCTGTCCGTGTGTCACCAAGATTTTCTCAGGAACGGGTGCACCTATCAAGTTTAAATTTATACCAGATACTGAGGTCTATACTCCCTATTAGGTGTACAAAAATCAAAGTACTGAGTCAACACGATAAAAAGATGTGGGCAAATTTGGATTTTCACGAAAAATTTTAATAACAAAAATTTTGCTTAATTTTCAACATTATTTTATTTTTCGGAATTTTTCCTTTACTTGCGCTGTAACACTTTGTTTTTAACCAAAATTGACAATTCTAGGTCAACCGGAAGTACCCTATAGGTTTTGGGTCGAAAACCTATATGGTAGTCACCATTGACCTAGAATCACGAAATTTGGCAAAAAGCAAGGCAGCACAAATAAAGTAAAAATGCCGAAAAATAAAAAATGTTGATAATTAAAGGGTGTCCCCATACACACATAGTTGAAGCCAATTAAAATAGTCCTCTGAGTTGTATGGGCGCTCATACAATCTAGAGGACTAACTTAATCGGCACCAATAAGGTAAATAATAAGGTAAATAAATAACATTGTGCTATTGAATAAAATAAATATTTAAGTGGGGCTCCCATACAACAGATAAGATTTTTTGCCGTTTTTATAGATAATGGTACGGAACCCTTCGTGCGCGAGTCCGAATCGCACTTGGCCGATTTATATTTCATAGTATACAACCACTATTCTCCATTAACAGTAGACAACAATTCATTACTTACTACATGTCATTGACCACATATTTGTATCGTAATGATCTTCGATTTTATTATATTCATAGGCTAGCAACACTGTCCAATATCCATTTCTGTACAATAACATAACATTCTGTAGATAACACAGCTATACTAACAGATTGCTGTATATTCGCAGGTCTCACAGCGCAGTCAGAAAGTAAGCTAAACTTACAACTAAGCATGAAACTGTAGCTTACACAATCTTACTCCATATAGTTATACTTGACACAGAGCATGCTAAAATACTCGTAGAAACACAAATGTTCAAGCCAGTAGTTATTTATGCGTAGCTTACAAACGCTTTGACGTTCAAAGACGAATTTACACAGAAGTGATATTCGCTGCTACTACGGAGAATTAAACTTTTGCTCCATCCAGCGATACCACATCGAGATGACGGTATTCTTTCGCGCTAATACTTACGTGATTGAATTCGTTCAGTATCCTTATTCCACAGCTGCAGCGAATATCAATAATAACGTCCTAATCAAGCCGTAATAAATCAATAAATCTTCCGCCAAATAGCAGTACTTGTGCTGCTGTGTTCCGGTTAGATGGTAATGGTATATTCCTGTAATTACTGGCACATAGGCATAACAGCTAAGTCCTATAGTATGGCAACGTATCCACATAGAGATCCAGACAACATAATACCTTGTGTTGAATTCTATGTGGATATCCATGGGCTGCAGTAGCCACTTAACATCTGGTGGACTGCATGCTCGTATGCCATATAAGTAGTATAAAAAAAGTAGGCTAAGTTACTTTTAGAGCCAACAACATTCAGATGAGTAGCATTGATAACTGAGCACTTCTCTCTCAACACAATCATCCTAAAAGTTCCAAGCCACGTTAGTGGTCTTGGTGACAACAAGACACAAATTAATTTAAAAAAAAAACTTTAATCTAAAACAGGATTTGTGTATGAAAGAGCATGCTTTATCATCACTTTATCACCTTCAAGTTTGAGCATTTATTTTAGCATGACTCTGTATACGACAACTCACTCGTAGATCTGTCTGACTAGTACATACAATAGGTACTCAATTTCTACTACACTTTTTGCGAATAATTGTGTTGTCTACTACGCTTATTCATAGTTTAGGTTATGATACGTAGAAATGCAACTAGTTTGTAATCTTGTGCCAATAAAGGGTATTTATCTTGAGGAACCTACACCTTTGGGGCGAGGTTCTCAAGTGTAAACCACGCACTAGACAGCGCAGCGTAGAAGTGCCCATCACTAGATGAAAAGACGACCTTATAGAGGCTGCTGGGAGCCGTTGTTTGCAAACCGTTCAAGTTTCGTCGTTGGACGTGATGTGCAGAAAAGTGGGTAAGTATCCCTCTCTGGGTAAGTTTATGTAGGTAGTAGGTATTTATTTTTATCACCGCCTCCTCTCACGTTATTTTCAATCCAGTCCATCCAAATTTTGTCTGGAAGAGGTCGCTTTAAGCGATAAGGCCACCCATTGTACCACTACGTGTTAGTCTTTAGACTAACTGAACGCACGAGTATGTTTAGAGTCGGAGAGAAAATTATGTAAAATAAATAATTTCAAAAATTCTAAAAGCACTTATGTTCATTGCTTACTTCTTATTCTAAATATGAGAATGTTGCCATGTTAGGGCTGGTTAACTTTTTAATTGATATCTTAAAGTAAAGGTATCTATCTTAAAGTATGTATTATAGTTTCATTTCTTGTATTTATAAACCCTGCGGCGAGCCCTTACCGTATCAGGAAAGGGCACTTTCGTTTCCGTAGTCGGAAACTAGCTTACTAAAGGTTGTATTACATATAACGGCACGGATCCAGCACGGCTCCAACCCAGCAATTTACTTGTCATTCAAATTAGAGCATTAAAACCAGTGTCGTATAATATATTTCGTAATGTCAATATAAAAAGCCGCCGGTGGGCAGGCAGCGCGCTTACAGCTACCATACGACTAGTCGCGGAGCCAGCGCGCTGTAAGCGAGGAGACCGCACGCTGTAAGCGAGGAGACCGCGCGCTGTAAGCGAGGAGACCGCGTGCGTACAGTGCGCCGACTGCGAGCCGTGTCCTAGGCGTGTTGATTCACGAATACCTGTTCGCGGTGATAGTAAGCTACACACTTTGCGGATGGCTCGCTGCCAGCGAGCTGGCACCTCGCGACGGCGCGCTGCCAACGAGCTGGCACCTCCCGGACGACGCGCTGCCAACGAGCTGGCACCTCGCGAGCGGCGAGCGGTAGCCGAAATTTGAGGCGGTGCTGTGGTGCAGCTGTGTCGTTGCCGTGCCGCATCCGTGCGGCTACAATGTAATACAAACATAAGACATGTTTCCGATGAAGGGTCGCGAACCCTACTCTGTCCAATGATATTGACATTTCAGTTAAAGATTTCCTGTCAATCTTAAAATAATAACGAATAACAAAGGTAGATACGCGATTATACATCTGGCAGGCCGACTGGAGACGACCGGCAGGCGCGGATCGAACACTCATACGTGGCTGCGATGCGACTTATACGGTTATGCTTTGTCGGGTTTGAGTTTGTCTATGCGGCTCAACCTCTAATTAACTCACTTTACCTATTTGTTTGTGTTATTTACTGGCATTCGTGCAGCTGATACTGGGTATAGTGTAGGTACCCTCTACCCACTACACATTTATTCTGTATTTTCACTGTTTTATCATATACCTTCTGTTTGTAAAATTATTAATATTGTTCACTTCTTCAATTAATCTGTGCATGATGTCGTGGGTCATGCATTTATTCATGTAACTATTAGCACTATTTTCTACTTCATAATATATGACTGTTTATCTTCCCAAATAAATAAAATAAAATAAAAATGCCCGTTTTGATCAGTAATATGTACAGTGGTCGCGAAATTTTGAAAAAATCTAGTCTAAAAATTGCCAACTCAAATCCTATTTCGAGAAATTTTATATAAACGACTAAGTTTGAAAAGAAAAACCACCCGATGTTGTCAAACGCCTCTATTTGGAAATTTTGTCTAATTCAGTTACATGAATAAGGCACTTGTCTCACCGCCGGCGAGTAAGCGACGAGAAAATAGCTATCAACTATTTGCTCGTTGAAGAAACGAACAAAAGATATAGGTTCCGTGTCAGTAAAAGAGACACGTATATTAATAGTTTATCGCTGGCCGTTCACACTGCCGGCGAGAATTCGCTCTCCACTATTTTGTCTCAGCGACTACAACACTCGCTCAGCGATACTCGCTCAGCGATACACGCTCAGCGATGCTCGCTTGGCGATGCTCACACGCCGTGAGATGAACTACGCAAGCGCCACGCGCTCAGCGAGTGGCGCGAGTATCGCGCTCTCTCACTCGCTTTACTAGCCCAGCGAGACAACTATATGAACTACACACTCGCTTGTCGCTGCTCGCCAACTCGTTTCTAGTTTCTAGCTCTACTCACTTCTCACTCATCGCTTGCGGTGAGAAAAGTGCCTAAGTCTACTAAATATGTAGTGCTTTAAAGGATAAAACTCAAAAAGAAAAGTGAAAACCTCTAAAATCATATTTCCTTGAGTTTTTTGGAGTAATTGTCTTACATTTCGTTTAAACAAGTTACTTACATGATGTTAGTCAACAAGTTCAAAAACATAAAAGTTATATTCAAACCAATTCAAAAGATTTAAATATATTAAATTATTTGTATAGAAAAAACCAATATCTATATATAAAAAAATCTTATATATAAAAATGAATCCCTATTTCCCTTGGTCACGTCATCACGCGTGAACGGCGGGACCGATTTCACTAACTCTTTTTTGTTGTATTTCTTATTGTCAGGAGAAGGTTCTTATGAAAGAAAAAATTAAGAAAATTAGGCGCAAAATTAGAAAATTAAAGAATACTTAACCACCATATAAAATTATTTATAATGTAACCTTAGCGCTTTTATACCTAGTCAGGTCATAAGTATTGTCACACAGTAAAAACTTTTCTTTTAGAATGCTGGCCACAAAAAAGTTTATAGAATTTGAATTTCGAATTGTTCATAAAAATAAAAATGTATACTTTTTAGTATTTTACTCATTTTTAAATATTGAGCGGACGCTTAAAGAAGACCGTGTTGCAGTTATTGCGTTGCATAATTGCGGTTACGCGCCAATTCAAATTATTACATACTGAAAAATTTGAATATAACCAAAAGATTCGTTTATCGCACCATCAAACAATACAATGAAGACTCTAGTGTAGATGACAGGTCAAGAAGTGGTCGCCCTCGGTCTGTTAGGACTCCAGCAGTGATAAAAGCTGTGAAGGCGCGAATTCAAAGAAATCCCAAACGTAAGCAGAAACTGTTGGCCCTTCAGATGGGGTTAAGCAGAACCACGGTGAAAAGCGTGTTAAATGAAGACTTAGGGCTTCGGGCATATCGAAGAAAAACAGGACATCGTTTGAATGCTCGTCTAATGGACCTGAGACTGAAGAGATCCCGCGCTTTGTTGAAGCGGTACGCGGGAAAAAAATATCGGGAAATTCATTTTCGGATGAAAAAAAATTTATCGTAGAAGAGAGCTACAACAAACAAAATGATAAGGTGTACGCACACAGTAGTGAAGAAGCGAGCAACCGTATTCCGCGTGTCCAACGAGGTCATTTTCCATCCTCGCTCATGGTATGGTTGGGAGTTTCTTATTGGGGCTTAACAGAGGTACATTTTTGTGAGAAAGGTGTAAAAACGAATGCAGTTGTGTATAAAATACAGTCCTGACAAACCTTGTGAAACCTGTTTCTCATACCATGTTCAATAACAGGCACTGGGTATTCCAACAAGATTCGGCGCCAGCTCATAGAGCGAAGAGCACACAAGACTGGCTGACGACGCGTGAAATCGACTTCATCCGGCACGAAGACTGGCCCTCCTCCAGTTCAGATTTGAATCCGTTAGATTACAAGATATGGCAACACTTGGAGGAAAAGGCATGCTCAAAGGCTCATCCCAATTTGGAGTCACTCAAGACATCCTTGAATAAGGCAGCCGCCGATATTTACATGGACCTCGTTCGTGCTGCGATAGACGACTGGCCGCGCAGATTGAAGGCCTGTATTCAAAATCACGGAGGTCATTTTGAATAAACTTTAGTGTCATAAGAATCTATGTTTTGTTAAGTTCATTTTGGTATATAAATGGATACATAATGAATAAACTTGTTTCAATTATTTTATATTAAACATGTGACAGAATTTATGACATGACTAGGTAATGTAACCTTATGACGTTTGACATAGAATTGACAGAATGCGTCCTGCAAATATCGTCAAAGAGGATGTAAAAAAAATGAACATCGTTTGAAACAGATGCTTTGGTCGGAGTTATCCCGAGATATTATCTATATATATAAAAATGAATTGCTGTCCGTTAGTCTCGCTAAAACTCGAGAACGGGTGGAGCAATTTGGCTAATTTTGGTATTGAATTATTTGTGGAAGTCATTCATTTTCTCATACATAATGATGGCCGGGGACAACATTTGACAATTCTGCCAGGTTGACGTATATTGACAGTCCGCGGTTTATGCATGTCAAGGCGGTACGAAGTTCGACGGGTCCATTAGTCATTCAATAATTGTCACAATACGAATGAACTTGAGCTTTGAACCAATGCACATAAGAATAAACCTTGCTTAACTGATCCAGACACCCTACCAGTTTGTTCTAAAAAAAATAGGGTCGCGAATATATTAATAAATATTAAAATAAATAAATAGAAATTATTTAGTTCAAGCCTCACTCATAAAGTTTACTCATAAAGGTTTCCAATAAAAGGAAATAGAAATTACAATTATTTTAAAAATCACTTAGTTTCAACACACACAGGGGCATACTGATACATACACGAGAGACTATCAGTGACCGGGACAACGCCCCTGGTATTCTCAATACCCCATTCTCAATACTCTTGCCTACTAAGTACCCAGACCAATTAAGATATAATCAGAGGCAATTCAAATCATAACAATGAATACATGCCCACTTTTAGCATAGGACAGGTTGCACCCCACTTATTAAACAAAACTGTTTCCAAACTATTTTGTGCAAGAGACCCCTTTTCCAAAATTAACTGATACTTCAGACCCCTATAGCCAAATTACTTTAAAAATCATATCTCTAGTTTTTTTTCCTATTGATATAAAATATTTACCAATTTAAAAACTTTATCATTGGTTAAGTGAGTAAGTTTGACATCATTTTCTCATTAAAATATAACAAAATAAAAAAACATAAATCTCAGTAAATATCAAGTGAATTAATAATACAAATTACGTAAAAATTCTAAAGTAATTGTTTTTTAAAAAAAACATTAAAATCGCAAAGTAAACATAAAAAAACAATATGTCGACCCCTGGGAAACCGATTCCGATCCCAAGGGGTCGATATCGACCACTTTGGGAATCCCTGTTCTAGGGCATGGCCGGCCGTTACCTCCAGATAGTTCCAACTGAAGTAAAGGTCTATCGATCAACAAGGAAGAGTCAATACCCTTCTTGTTTTGAAACTCAATCGCAATAAGCTCACTAGGCCAACGTTTCTAGATTGATCGAAATTTTATTCCGACCCACCCCCAAGCATGACGTAGCTCCATCAACTGACTACACCCACGACATCTACATATATATATATACATAGTAGTAATTATACTTTTAGTTTCAGAAGTAGCTTAACAACTAGTGTACAAAGTGAATAGTCAGCTCAAAGGACTTTGACATGACAGGGACTGACAGCGTGACGTGTAGAACAGAATAGAATAATATTTTATTTGGAGCTTCCGCCCGCGGCTTCGCACGAGTGGTTTGCCAATAAAAAGTAGCCTATGTGTTAATCCAGGCTATAATCTACATATCAAATTTCATCGAAATCGGTACATCCGTTACGACGTGATTGAGTAACAAACAAACAAACATCCAATCTTTCGCATTTATAATATTAGTGTGATACACAAAATATCACATGTAACAAGCATGAAGAACAGTGGGTAAAATTGAATTAATTTTGTAGATAGTTCAACTCATGTGCTTGTGTATAAAATGGCGTTCAACTCTGCGTTCGCGCAGCGGCTTGGAAATTTTATGAGACTACATGTCTATAATATAGTAGACAAAAATTGCGACATCAAACGCAAGTCAATTTATGAGGCAAAACGTATGATTTTTAAATGGCTTGCATCACTAAGCTACGACTAAACTGAGGCAAAACTAAAAATAATTCATTAAAAAACCCCTAATTTTATCATATTTCTAAAATTTCTACATTAACTTATTTATACTTAATTTTATCTTATTTATTCTTAATATTATTTTATTTTTACCTCTAACTAATTGTAATATTTATCACCTAACATATAATAAATAACCTAATTGAATCTGTCAGTCGACCAACTTGTACGCTTTAAGTTCCGACTTTCCGAGCTTTGGTTTCCGCGATACAGGCTACGCCTAGTGAGGAAACCGATAGATAATACTATAAATAGATATAAATGTTGTCTGCAAAATTCATGCATCTATTACTTGTATATACCTAGTTATAATTTAGCTTGTAAATCATATTTTAAATTGGTTAGATACTGTGTTTTTTGTAGTAATAATAAAATATTTTCATTTTTCATTTTTCATTGTTAGACATTATGCACACAACGCTGATACCCTGTGAATTTCTTCAAAGTTTAGTTTTCATAAAGGCTAATAACTCGAAAACTACAATGATTGAACAAAAAATTATACCGGAGACTAAATGTACTAATTTACCTTTCATTAGGCATCCCACTTGACCTAATTTTCATTTTTTTACCCCTCTTGATCTCTGATATCTCAGCAACCCCCTAACATTTATAGCTCATTTAGTCACAACAGGATTGCCATCACTACCTACCTATGTATCGAATTTCACCATGATCTGATCAACGCTTCAAAAGTTATCCTCGGACAAACAAACATACATACATACAACGCCGATTTGCCTAAGTTGATTTGGAGATCTCGCTTCGCTCCATCAATAAATTATTACCTTATCGCGTAAGATGCTAATATGGATTATCACTGATAATCCATATTCGGTCAGTTAGTTGCAAAGTTACTTCTGATGAGCGCACTACCTACCAGGGATGTTACGGAGCTTTAACTCCGACTCCGATAAGTCGGAACTTCCGATTGATATTCCACCTCCGGCTCCGACTTAGGCTACGACACTTCACACACAATCGGATGCTAAAGCACAGCCAATAGTAGCAGCGATGGCCAGCATGTACGAATATATGTTTTATTTGGTGCGGGGTTTCAATTAAAGTTATATGTTTTTGATTTGATCAATGAAACTTTTTAAACTTTTCGCGAACTATACTCTTGTTTTTAAGACAAAATGGGTCTTTTTGCGCACAGATTTATATCAAAATTATAATTTTTACTAACCTCGACATTTCGGCCAAGTTACATCGGCCGTGGTCACGAGAGACTGATGTAGAGAGTGGTGTCTCAGAAGCAAAAGCTGTGCTAACCTCCAAAAAACTTGGAGTCCTTAACCGTGCCAAACTGTATTTAACGGCACAACAACGGCTATTGCTGTACAAAGCGCAAGTTCGGCCGCACGTAGAATACTGTTCCCATCTTTGGCACGGACCTCCAAAGTACCAATTGCTTCGTTTTGACTCCCTTCAGAGAAGAGCCGTTAGAATCATCGGTGATCCCAAACTCGCCGACAGGCTGGAACCGCTGAGTCAACGCCGTAACATCGGATTGCTCAGTGTATTCTACCGCCTGTATAATGTGGAATGTTCTGAGGAGCTATTTGATCTCATCCCGTCGTCACGATTTTACCACCGCACTTCTCGACAACGTAATAAAGCTCATCCACATATCATCGACAATTAGGTATCGCGCACCACACGCTTCACGCGATCTTTTCTACCCCATACTTGCAAGATGTGGAATGAGCTACTCGTACCATCTGAGGTTTTCCCATTAGGCTACGACATGGCACGCTTCAAGAGAAATCTAAAGAGGTTTCTACAGTGTAGGGAACGCATCGACAATACCCCGGGTGTTGCCGGTGTCAATAGGCGACAGTGACCGCTTACCATCAGGTGGGCCGTAAGCCTGTTTCCCCATAAATAACATAAAAAAAATTTAATTTGGCCAATGAAGCCCAAATCAAGTGTTATCTGGAACTACTTCATTGAACCACCGCCACCTCTACTCCCACTCCGATTCCGACTCCGACAAACCAAATTTAAAAACTCCAACTCCGACATTGGAAGAACCTCAGTAACATCCCTACTACCTACCATGTTAACTAATCATATTATCTACTTGTTTAATTTGTTGTATGAAATTGTTTGTGGGTTCTGTTTACAGTTCACCGCGCGAATGAAAATTTAACATAATTAATAGGTAAGTGCTTTCTATTTTAGTAAGGAACTATAATAGTTAAATGGGGTGGCAATAATCAGCCATATCTAACAAATAATAGTAATTATGCACACTAAATTACTGGTAACTTAGAGTATCTACTTCTTCTTCTTTCATATCAATGGCTGCTTGACTTCTAAATTTTATTAGCCCAATAGATAGCAACTTCCAGACCCCTCTCAGCCACCATCGGCCGAATGAAAAGCCGTAAGAACCTCCACCGATCCACCTATCGTCGCTCCTGATTACATTCCAGGGTATCTACTCAAACACATACCTGTTAACTAAGAAAAACTACCTGGGTAAAAAAAATCCTGAAAAGTAGAAAAAACATTAGTAGTTAAAATCTAGAAATAAAAGAGACTGTATTCGGAAATCAGAATGAGGAAAAATGTTTTTTGAAGGGAAAACTTCTTAAGGCGCGACTTCTTCATTTTTGAGACGGGAAAAAATCATTGAACTCACGACACTGTTACCGTTACCGACAACTCTGTATATACCTAGTCAGTTCATAAATTCTGTCACATGTTTAATATAAAATAATTGATACAAGTTTACTCATTATGTAACCATTTATATACCAAAATGAACTTAACAAAACATAGATTCTTATGACACTAAAGTTTATTCAAAATGACCTCCGTGATTTTGAATACAGGCCTTCAATCTGCGCGGCCAGTCGTCTATCGCAGCACGAACGAGGTCCATGTCAATATCGGCGGCTGCCTTAATCAAGGATGTCTTGAGTGACTCCAAATTGGGATGAGGCTTTGAGCACGCCTTTTCCTCCAAGTGTTGCCATATCTTGTAATCTAACGGATTCCAATCTGGACTGGAGGAGGGCCAGTCTTCGTGCCGGATAAAGTCGATTTCACGCACCGCCAGCCAGTCTTGTGTGCTCTTCGCTCTAGGAGCTGGCGCCGAATCTTGTTGGAATACCCAGTGCCTGTTATTGAACATGGTATGAGAAACAGGTTCCACAAGGTTCGTCAGGACTGTATTTTGATACACAACTGCATTCGTTTTTACACCTTTCTCACAAAAATGTACCTCTGTTAAGCCCCAATAAGAAACTCCCAACCATACCGGCGAGGATGGAAAATGACCTCGTTGGACACGCGGAATACGGTTGCTCGCTTCTTCACTACTGTGTGCGTACACCTTATCATTTTGTTTGTTGTAGCTCTCTTCTACGGTAAAAATTATTTCATCCGATAAAAGAATTTCCCGATATTTTTTTCCCGCGTACCGCTTCAACAAAGCGCGGCATCTCTTCAGTCTCAGGTCCATTAGACGAGCATTCAAAAGATGTCCTGTTTTTCTTCGATATGCCCGAAGCCCTAAGTCTTCATTTAACACCCTTTTCACCGTGGTTCTGCTTAACCCCATCTGAAAGGCCAACAGTTTCTGCTTACGTTTGGGATTTCTTTGAATTCGCGCCTTCACAGCTTTTATCACTGCTAGAGTCCTAACAGACCGAGGGCGACCACTTCTTGACCTGTCATCTACACTAGAGTCTTCATTGTATCGTTTGATGGTGCGATAAACGAATCTTTTGGTTATATTCAAATTTTTCAGTATGTCAAAAAATTGAATTGGCGCGTAACCGCAACGATGCAACGCAATAACTGCAACACGGTCTTCTTTAAGCGTCCACTCCATATTTAAAAATGAGTAAAATTCTAAAAAGTATACATTTTTATTTTCATGAACAATTCGAAATTCGAATTCTATAAACTTTTTTGTGGCCAGCATTCTAAAAGAAAAGTTTTTACTGTGTGACAATACTTATGACCTGACTAGGTATGTATCTGTAGTGTAGTCTGTTTTTATTCAAGTTTTCACTTCTCTCTGCACTTCCAGAGTGCCACTTTTTTATTATCACAACAAAAAACACGGTATCAAAAGTAATATAAACACACATAGTTTTCAATCTAATGAGCCAGCTATTATGCCAGCTACTTAGACGCCTTCTGCAGGGGCAATCTAGGGTGCAGGGGTGGGGATGGCCATTCCCTTCTAAATTGTGACGGTTTCAATAATAATAATAATGCTGTACATTTCACACAACGACGTCTAGCCCCAAACTAAGCAAAGCTTGTACAAAGGGAACCAAGATAACTGAAAATGAAAATAAAAATAGTTTATTAGGAACAAAAAGCACACTTTACTTAGCACTTACTTTATTTCTAAAACAAATCACTTTTATGTAAACTTAATGTTGAGGGGGCTTAATAACTAAATGATTTATTCGGTGGTCTTCACACTAGGCCAAGCCTATATCGTGAAGATCTCGAAATTCTTACATGGATTGAACATTTGTTTGTAACTTGGACTAATAAATTAATAATGTAGGTAACACGTAGTTAGTTTTCTTTTTAATATTAAACACATATAAAAACTGATAGAATACTTATATACTTTTTTTTTTAGTATTTACAAAAAAAAATGTACATATGTATTGTTTCTTTATACACGGTGTCATTCAAAACACTGTTTTCCCAGAACAAACTTTGTTCAGACCATGGTCTACTAACTGTTTATAGCATCATATAAGGTACTTAATAAAAAATAAAATTTATACCTATCAAATATGTCTAACTTTGTTCGCTAACTAACCGTGACATAAAGCTCATTGGCACTCTAGAAATTACCTACTATTATTTATTTTGTGGCGATACGGCAGCTGCATTCAAGGGGTGAACGACAGACGTCATGTCGTCTATTAAAAAGTATTCTGTAGTCATGTCAAAATTAGAATTTCATATGATCTGTAAATATTGGAGTCAATGGCACACGCAGCAAATATTACGCGACCTGAGTTAGATACCTAGTAACTACCGGCGCGCCGCTGGCGCCTGCGAGCGCGCTGACTATGTTGTAGGGCGTAACGTTAAAATAGACGTTTTAAATTCGCAATTTTTTATGTTTTTCAAAGACTGATTTCGTATTATTTTTTAATTTGATGTTATAAACCCTTTGTACACCATGGTCTGAACAACGTTTGTTCTGGGAAAACAGTGATTTAAAGAACACCGTGTATATTATAAATATTATTTATAATATATGTATAGAGAAACAGTTAGACCCGGAACAAATATATGTATATCATGCAAATATTCGTTCCGCGGTTGGAATCTACATACAGGATATATATGTATGTATCTATCTAACTCGTATACGCCATAGGCCTGAAAAAGTCTACTCTAAATCGGTAGATTTAATTTTAAACAAAGAAATTACTTTTTAACTAATTCCACGTTACCACGATCCAAATCGATTCGATATTTATTTCTAAAGCCGCTGTTTCGTTGAAATTAAGGATCAGTCTCATGAGAGGAACATGGCATGCCCGAAACACCTCTATTCGCGTGCGGTTACGTGTGACATGTGAGAACCGCAACCAGGCCACGTACAGTGCCGATCTCTTTCAGTATCAATGCCATTGATTTATAATCGAAGATATCGCACGCCGTACTAAGAACTGCGAAAAATGTGGCATATTTAGTGCGATGCTAGGTTATACAGAGTGTTATTTTTAAACTGGAACAGTACGGCAGCACCCATAACAAGAGGAGATACAGGTGCAGTTTTTTTAAAACATAAGCTCGTTTTTGAAGAAAAACATTCTGGCATTAAAACTTTTTGGTCAAGTGTGAGTAGCGCCTTAAAATGAATCAAGTTGGTAAATTTTTTTTTGATGCCGATCGATGAAGTCGTTTGTAAGCATCATTTTATTGTATCGGATATAAAAAATCTGAACAGCGGAAATTAGTCAAATTTGATAAAAAGTATTCTCATACAACAGGACAAACAAAATTCCTTCTACAAACATTTTATTAGATTCTAATTGATACTTCTTTAATGTGCTATAAGAATCTAATTAAATGTTTGCAGAAGGAATTTTGTTTATCCTGTTGTATGATAATACTTTTTATCAAATTTGACTGAATTCCGCTGTTCAGATTTTTTTCATCCAATACTATAAAATGATCCTTACAAAGGACTGCATCGATCAGCATCAAAAAAAAAATTACCATCTTGATTCATTTTAAGGCGCTACTCACACTTGACCAAGAAAGATTAACGCCAAAAGATTTTTCTTCGAAAATGAGCTGATGTTTTAAAAGAAACTGCACCTGTATCTCCTCTGGTTATAGGTGCTGCCGTACTGTTACAGTTAAAAAAACACACTGTATAATGACAGGTTTCGCGCAAACAAAACACTAAAAAATTTGCAACATCAATCGTTTTGGTAACATCAATCGTTGTTTTTATAGACAGAAAATTTTATTTCCAAGATTATTTAATTACGTTTTCACGACTTTACGGATAGACAAAACAGTTAAAATCCTTTCAAACTTATGCTAGTAAATCAGAATGCCGGTACTTGTTATCAAAAATAGTTTCGTAGGCACAGATACAAACAAATACATTGGACATGAACAGAAACGGAGAAGTTTTTATTCTATAGACAACGGTATATAGACTGCGAAACCCCTATTTTTGTAGGTATTAAAGTTTTCTCTTTATTAAACTTCGATCATTGTTCAAACTCGTTCAGACAAATCTAACTTTGATTCGTTGGAGTTACAGGCAATTCCGTTGCTTCTTGAATACATGATTCCACCAAATTGTATGACTGGAAGTAATAGGCTATATCGCGTTTTGCCTTTATTAAGTAGCTTTTGTTGTTTGCCTCGACTGAAGAAAGAACAGTCTATTTGTAAGCTAAAGTGACTTCAGCTGAGACCTCGAAATTAATGTGTTTCTTGCTTTTCAGGTAAAGGTTAAATCTACGCCAATAAAATTCATACTAAGACTAGGTTTTGCCTAACTGACCAGTGAGGTCAAACAAGGATACAGAATAATACAAATAATTTATTTCAAACTAGCTGAAACATTACCCTCCTTCTGCGCAGTTGGGTAAAAAGTAGCCTGTGTCCCAATCCTGGTCACAATCTATTTATACAGGGAGTGCGTCTAAAGAATACCTCATAATTTTATCCTTCTCCCCCCCCGACCTCATAGGAATAATTTTGCAAAAAAGTTTAAACACACATTACTTACCAAAAGCCTAAATATGAATTTTCAGATCCCTAACTTAAGGAATTATGGATGGGATGGCCCATACAAACTTTCAACCTCTATTTCACCCCCTTCAATATTATTTTTGAGACAACAGATAGCCTATATCTTTCTCGAGGATTATAATCTATCTCCTTACCAAATTCATTACGATCCGTTCAGCCGTTTAATCGTGAAAAGGTAACAAACAAACAAACTTACAAACACAGCCACTTTCGCATTTATAATATTAGTACGGATATGGATAAAACATGGGTACAAAGTAACTGAGTCCTCTGTCTTCGGTTTTAGTTAAAATGCTATATTACACAAGACAGCTTCTTCCCCGGAACAATAATCACATATAACATTAAATAAAGGCAATTTGTTTGAGCTTAAAATGATAATAATTCGTACGTTGCGTTGGTCGGATCACTAGTTCTTTCTCGGATAACCTTTATTAAGTGAATAAGTACAGAATCTGTTTTTATCCCACCTGAAGGTTTAATTTTTCAGCGCACACATTAATCGACATTTACGGCCAACAATATAACGTAAGACGTCGATATTTTTTACGTCAATGGCTAGAAGATAATTATAGATTATAGTTAATGAATATAAGCGAGAACTAATCAAAGAGTTTTGACAATTCCTGGAGGCATAAAAACAAATTTTTGTAGTTGATATGCGGTTTACTCATCAAACGTTGCTCATTGAGTGATTTTGATTTGCTGTCGATTCAGACAAAATATATTGGGACGCAATGTCCCAATTGATACTTTTGATTTTAATATTTTTATTGCTGTCGATTCGGACACCATTAAAAATAGCTGCATTGTACAGTCAGTTAAAAAAAACAGGTTTTTACCGAGGCGCGGCGGCGGCACAGCAAGATGACGAAATAGATGCATAGCAAGGTCACACTCTCTCTATCTCTTTATTTGAGATATTTTTAAGTGATTTATACCAAATATACGCTATGAATGAAACTTGTGTTTTTTTAACATTAATGTAAGTCACCACACGCTCGCAAATCAATTTGATTAGCTTTATCACATTATATTATATTATGCTTAAACATTTTTTACCTGACTATACTCAACAGCTTCAATAATTTGACGGTGTCCGAATCGACAGTAAAAAAAATATTAAAATCAAAAGTGTCAATTGGGACACTATGTCCTAATAAATTTTGTCCGTATCATCAGCAACTCGTGATTGACTTTGATGATGAAATAGGGCCCATGTTAAAGTATGCTCAAACAAAAACCAGTGACGAATGGTAAGAGGCTATAGTGGACTACAAAACAGTGTGTTTTTATGTTTTGATTTTTTTTATTTTTATTTATTTGAGACAACAAACAATTATGCCTAAATATTACTAGACTAATTATCACAAAATGTCTTACAGACATAACCAGCACCGTTGTTCACAGATTAGGTACGTTAGACAGATGGTGGGCATGAGTGTATACAATATTAAATACATACAAAAAATATAGGTAAATATATAGATGAAACTATATTATGCAGGCAAGCAAGTGCCTAGGTACCTACGTACCTACACAATACAGGTTCATATTTAGTAATGAGTAACTTAGTCGCTTTAAATTGAAATTAGACAATCAGATAGGATTGTCTGATTGACTACCTTTTAAACAAGGCGGGTGAGTTTGCATAAAATTCAATTTCCAAGAAATTATCGTTATATTACTTAGGAATTCTATTGAGTGGCGCTAGCTAACCTGCGTTCGTAATGTTGTTTGTATGTTTCCTGTTTGCGTTTTTATTGGAACTCTATTTGTACAAATTTGATTTAAAAAGTTAACCCCTTTGCATTGATCTGCCTCCGCTACATGCCTCGTCATTATTTACAATAGTATCCAATCTCGAGAGCCCAGCCAATTGTGCCGATGCATTGAATAACTGCATTATTCATGCAGAGCCAATTAACGGCACTAACAAGACGAGTTAATGAATCATTATTTTGAATCTGGATTACACGATACAAAAACAGTTAACGGAAAATGTAAATACCGTGTTATCCTTGTATTTTCAGGCTCATATCAGGTCTTCAACTGCTAAATATAGGTCTACTTTATAAGTTTACAGCGCGACCAATCTTCTGCCACCGGTAACCAACTTTCCATCTAAGGCTACACTGAAAAAACCGAATAGGTTGAACTCCATAATGTTGATTCCATTTAAGTTAGTATTAATTAGGAAAAGCTACTATAGCATGATAGCAGCTCTCAAAGAGGACTCCGTTTCACAGGAAATTATTTGATAGTAGGTATGTTTTATTATTTTTTCTAAATTGCTGTTTCTGTGATATTAGGATTACGTATATACATTTTTTTGTTATTATTTATTTAGGTAAGATGACAATGCCCTATTACAGCAGCTATAAATTGACATTTTAAAATGCATATCTTGAGATTCCTTATTCTTGGCATACGCAGCAATTTAGAATTCAAAATAGGAATTGATTATAATATACCTAGTATAATCAATTCTTTGACAACACCCCTCTACAGCAGACAATGCCCCTCTACAGCAGACAATGCCCCTCTACAGCAGACAATGCCCCTCTACAGCAGACAATGCCCCTCTACAGCAGACAATGCCCCTCTACAGCAGACAGTGCCCCTCTACAGCTGACAGTGCCCCTCTACAGCAGACAATGCCCCTCTACAGCAGACAATGCCCCTCTACAGCAGACAATGCCCCTCTACAGCAGACAATGCCCCTCTACAGCAGACAGTGCCCCTCTACAGCAGACAGTGCCCCTCTACAGCAGACAGTGCCCCTCTACAGCAGACAGTGCCCCTCTACAGCAGACAGTGCCCCTCTACAGCAGACATTGCCCCTCTACAGCAGACAATGCTCCTCTACAGCAGACATTGCCACTCTACAGCAGACAGTGCCCCTCTACAGCAGACAGTGCCCCTCTACAGCAGACAGTGCCCCTCTACAGCAGACAGTGCCCCTCTACAGCAGACAATGCCCCTCTATAGCAGACAATGCCCCTCTACAGCAGACAATGCTCCTCTACAGCAGACAATGCTCCTCTACAGCAGACAGTGCCCCTCTACAGCAGACAGTGCCCCTCTACAGCAGACAGTGCCCCTCTACAGCAGACAATGCCCCTCTACAGCAGCTATAATCTTATGTACCTACATAATTAATAATCAGTATTTTTAAGCTTAAATGTATATAAAACGTTTGTCTGATTCTGACACCTCTACTTCTATAAAGACATGTAATTTAAAGTAAGTACTATTATTGACGTAACCAAGTGTTCCATTGTGTTCCTACGGTTTGAAAAGATGAGTATGAGTATGAGTTGCGTTAACTTAATATTATTTAAAAAAAACTATTAGTACATTTATTCTTACAAAAATAAAATTGTGTAAAATTAATAGGTTAAATATAAAAATATAATATATAAAAATGAATTGCTGTCCGTTAGTCTCGCTAAAACTCGAGAACGGGTGGAGCAATTTGGCTAATTTTGGTATTGAATTATTTGTGGAAGTCATTCATTTTCTCATACATAATGATGGCCGGGGACAACATTTGACAATTCTGCCAGGTTGACGTATATTGACAGTCCGCGGTTTATGCATGTCAAGGCGGTACGAAGTTCGACGGGTCCATTAGTCATTCAATAATTGTCACAATACGAATGAACTTGAGCTTTGAACCAATGCACATAAGAATAAACCTTGCTTAACTGATCCAGACACCCTACCAGTTTGTTCTAAAAAAAATAGGGTCGCGAATATATTAATAAATATTAAAATAAATAAATAGAAATTATTTAGTTCAAGCCTCACTCATAAAGTTTACTCATAAAGGTTTCCAATAAAAGGAAATAGAAATTACAATTATTTTAAAAATCACTTAGTTTCAACACACACAGGGGCATACTGATACATACACGAGAGACTATCAGTGACCGGGACAACGCCCCTGGTATTCTCAATACCCCATTCTCAATACTCTTGCCTACTAAGTACCCAGACCAATTAAGATATAATCAGAGGCAATTCAAATCATAACAATGAATACATGCCCACTTTTAGCATAGGACAGGTTGCACCCCACTTATTAAACAAAACTGTTTCCAAACTATTTTGTGCAAGAGACCCCTTTTCCAAAATTAACTGATACTTCAGACCCCTATAGCCAAATTACTTTAAAAATCATATCTCTAGTTTTTTTTCCTATTGATATAAAATATTTACCAATTTAAAAACTTTATCATTGGTTAAGTGAGTAAATTTGACATCATTTTCTCATTAAAATATAACAAAATAAAAAAACATAAATCTCAGTAAATATCAAGTGAATTAATAATACAAATTACGTAAAAATTCTAAAGTAATTGTTTTTTAAAAAAAACATTAAAATCGCAAAGTAAACATAAAAAAACAATATGTCGACCCCTGGGAAACCGATTCCGATCCCAAGGGGTCGATATCGACCACTTTGGGAATCCCTGTTCTAGGGCATGGCCGGCCGTTACCTCCAGATAGTTCCAACTGAAGTAAAGGTCTATCGATCAACAAGGAAGAGTCAATACCCTTCTTGTTTTGAAACTCAATCGCAATAAGCTCACTAGGCCAACGTTTCTAGATTGATCGAAATTTTATTCCGACCCACCCCCAAGCATGACGTAGCTCCATCAACTGACTACACCCACGACATCTACATATATATATATACATAGTAGTAATTATACTTTTAGTTTCAGAAGTAGCTTAACAACTAGTGTACAAAGTGAATAGTCAGCTCAAAGGACTTTGACATGACAGGGACTGACAGCGTGACGTGTAGAACAGAATAGAATAATATTTTATTTGGAGCTTCCGCCCGCGGCTTCGCACGAGTGGTTTGCCAATAAAAAGTAGCCTATGTGTTAATCCAGGCTATAATCTACATATCAAATTTCATCGAAATCGGTACATCCGTTACGACGTGATTGAGTAACAAACAAACAAACATCCAATCTTTCGCATTTATAATATTAGTGTGATACACAAAATATCACATGTAACAAGCATGAAGAACAGTGGGTAAAATTGAATTAATTTTGTAGATAGTTCAACTCATGTGCTTGTGTATAAAATGGCGTTCAACTCTGCGTTCGCGCAGCGGCTTGGAAATTTTATGAGACTACATGTCTATAATATAGTAGACAAAAATTGCGACATCAAACGCAAGTCAATTTATGAGGCAAAACGTATGATTTTTAAATGGCTTGCATCACTAAGCTACGACTAAACTGAGGCAAAACTAAAAATAATTCATTAAAAAACCCCTAATTTTATCATATTTCTAAAATTTCTACATTAACTTATTTATACTTAATTTTATCTTATTTATTCTTAATATTATTTTATTTTTACCTCTAACTAATTGTAATATTTATCACCTAACATATAATAAATAACCTAATTGAATCTGTCAGTCGACCAACTTGTACGCTTTAAGTTCCGACTTTCCGAGCTTTGGTTTCCGCGATACAGGCTACGCCTAGTGAGGAAACCGATAGATAATACTATAAATAGATATAAATGTTGTCTGCAAAATTCATGCATCTATTACTTGTATATACCTAGTTATAATTTAGCTTGTAAATCATATTTTAAATTGGTTAGATACTGTGTTTTTTGTAGTAATAATAAAATATTTTCATTTTTCATTTTTCATTGTTAGACATTATGCACACAACGCTGATACCCTGTGAATTTCTTCAAAGTTTAGTTTTCATAAAGGCTAATAACTCGAAAACTACAATGATTGAACAAAAAATTATACCGGAGACTAAATGTACTAATTTACCTTTCATTAGGCATCCCACTTGACCTAATTTTCATTTTTTTACCCCTCTTGATCTCTGATATCTCAGCAACCCCCTAACATTTATAGCTCATTTAGTCACAACAGGATTGCCATCACTACCTACCTATGTATCGAATTTCACCATGATCTGATCAACGCTTCAAAAGTTATCCTCGGACAAACAAACATACATACATACAACGCCGATTTGCCTAAGTTGATTTGGAGATCTCGCTTCGCTCCATCAATAAATTATTACCTTATCGCGTAAGATGCTAATATGGATTATCACTGATAATCCATATTCGGTCAGTTAGTTGCAAAGTTACTTCTGATGAGCGCACTACCTACCAGGGATGTTACGGAGCTTTAACTCCGACTCCGATAAGTCGGAACTTCCGATTGATATTCCACCTCCGGCTCCGACTTAGGCTACGACACTTCACACACAATCGGATGCTAAAGCACAGCCAATAGTAGCAGCGATGGCCAGCATGTACGAATATATGTTTTATTTGGTGCGGGGTTTCAATTAAAGTTATATGTTTTTGATTTGATCAATGAAACTTTTTAAACTTTTCGCGAACTATACTCTTGTTTTTAAGACAAAATGGGTCTTTTTGCGCACAGATTTATATCAAAATTATAATTTTTACTAACCTCGACATTTCGGCCAAGTTACATCGGCCGTGGTCACGAGAGACTGATGTAGAGAGTGGTGTCTCAGAAGCAAAAGCTGTGCTAACCTCCAAAAAACTTGGAGTCCTTAACCGTGCCAAACTGTATTTAACGGCACAACAACGGCTATTGCTGTACAAAGCGCAAGTTCGGCCGCACGTAGAATACTGTTCCCATCTTTGGCACGGACCTCCAAAGTACCAATTGCTTCGTTTTGACTCCCTTCAGAGAAGAGCCGTTAGAATCATCGGTGATCCCAAACTCGCCGACAGGCTGGAACCGCTGAGTCAACGCCGTAACATCGGATTGCTCAGTGTATTCTACCGCCTGTATAATGTGGAATGTTCTGAGGAGCTATTTGATCTCATCCCGTCGTCACGATTTTACCACCGCACTTCTCGACAACGTAATAAAGCTCATCCACATATCATCGACAATTAGGTATCGCGCACCACACGCTTCACGCGATCTTTTCTACCCCATACTTGCAAGATGTGGAATGAGCTACTCGTACCATCTGAGGTTTTCCCATTAGGCTACGACATGGCACGCTTCAAGAGAAATCTAAAGAGGTTTCTACAGTGTAGGGAACGCATCGACAATACCCCGGGTGTTGCCGGTGTCAATAGGCGACAGTGACCGCTTACCATCAGGTGGGCCGTAAGCCTGTTTCCCCATAAATAACATAAAAAAAATTTAATTTGGCCAATGAAGCCCAAATCAAGTGTTATCTGGAACTACTTCATTGAACCACCGCCACCTCTACTCCCACTCCGATTCCGACTCCGACAAACCAAATTTAAAAACTCCAACTCCGACATTGGAAGAACCTCAGTAACATCCCTACTACCTACCATGTTAACTAATCATATTATCTATTTGTTTAATTTGTTGTAAGAAATTGTTTGTGGGTTCTGTTTACAGTTCACCGCGCGAATGAAAATTTAACATAATTAATAGGTAAGTGCTTTCTATTTTAGTAAGGAACTATAATAGTTAAATGGGGTGGCAATAATCAGCCATATCTAACAAATAATAGTAATTATGCACACTAAATTACTGGTAACTTAGAGTATCTACTTCTTCTTCTTTCATATCAATGGCTGCTTGACTTCTAAATTTTATTAGCCCAATAGATAGCAACTTCCAGACCCCTCTCAGCCACCATCGGCCGAATGAAAAGCCGTAAGAACCTCCACCGATCCACCTATCGTCGCTCCTGATTACATTCCAGGGTATCTACTCAAACACATACCTGTTAACTAAGAAAAACTACCTGGGTAAAAAAAATCCTGAAAAGTAGAAAAAACATTAGTAGTTAAAATCTAGAAATAAAAGAGACTGTATTCGGAAATCAGAATGAGGAAAAATGTTTTTTGAAGGGAAAACTTCTTAAGGCGCGACTTCTTCATTTTTGAGACGGGAAAAAATCATTGAACTCACGACACTGTTACCGTTACCGACAACTCTGTATATACCTAGTCAGTTCATAAATTCTGTCACATGTTTAATATAAAATAATTGATACAAGTTTACTCATTATGTAACCATTTATATACCAAAATGAACTTAACAAAACATAGATTCTTATGACACTAAAGTTTATTCAAAATGACCTCCGTGATTTTGAATACAGGCCTTCAATCTGCGCGGCCAGTCGTCTATCGCAGCACGAACGAGGTCCATGTCAATATCGGCGGCTGCCTTAATCAAGGATGTCTTGAGTGACTCCAAATTGGGATGAGGCTTTGAGCACGCCTTTTCCTCCAAGTGTTGCCATATCTTGTAATCTAACGGATTCCAATCTGGACTGGAGGAGGGCCAGTCTTCGTGCCGGATAAAGTCGATTTCACGCACCGCCAGCCAGTCTTGTGTGCTCTTCGCTCTAGGAGCTGGCGCCGAATCTTGTTGGAATACCCAGTGCCTGTTATTGAACATGGTATGAGAAACAGGTTCCACAAGGTTCGTCAGGACTGTATTTTGATACACAACTGCATTCGTTTTTACACCTTTCTCACAAAAATGTACCTCTGTTAAGCCCCAATAAGAAACTCCCAACCATACCGGCGAGGATGGAAAATGACCTCGTTGGACACGCGGAATACGGTTGCTCGCTTCTTCACTACTGTGTGCGTACACCTTATCATTTTGTTTGTTGTAGCTCTCTTCTACGGTAAAAATTATTTCATCCGATAAAAGAATTTCCCGATATTTTTTTCCCGCGTACCGCTTCAACAAAGCGCGGCATCTCTTCAGTCTCAGGTCCATTAGACGAGCATTCAAAAGATGTCCTGTTTTTCTTCGATATGCCCGAAGCCCTAAGTCTTCATTTAACACCCTTTTCACCGTGGTTCTGCTTAACCCCATCTGAAAGGCCAACAGTTTCTGCTTACGTTTGGGATTTCTTTGAATTCGCGCCTTCACAGCTTTTATCACTGCTAGAGTCCTAACAGACCGAGGGCGACCACTTCTTGACCTGTCATCTACACTAGAGTCTTCATTGTATCGTTTGATGGTGCGATAAACGAATCTTTTGGTTATATTCAAATTTTTCAGTATGTCAAAAAATTGAATTGGCGCGTAACCGCAACGATGCAACGCAATAACTGCAACACGGTCTTCTTTAAGCGTCCACTCCATATTTAAAAATGAGTAAAATTCTAAAAAGTATACATTTTTATTTTCATGAACAATTCGAAATTCGAATTCTATAAACTTTTTTGTGGCCAGCATTCTAAAAGAAAAGTTTTTACTGTGTGACAATACTTATGACCTGACTAGGTATGTATCTGTAGTGTAGTCTGTTTTTATTCAAGTTTTCACTTCTCTCTGCACTTCCAGAGTGCCACTTTTTTATTATCACAACAAAAAACACGGTATCAAAAGTAATATAAACACACATAGTTTTCAATCTAATGAGCCAGCTATTATGCCAGCTACTTAGACGCCTTCTGCAGGGGCAATCTAGGGTGCAGGGGTGGGGATGGCCATTCCCTTCTAAATTGTGACGGTTTCAATAATAATAATAATGCTGTACATTTCACACAACGACGTCTAGCCCCAAACTAAGCAAAGCTTGTACAAAGGGAACCAAGATAACTGAAAATGAAAATAAAAATAGTTTATTAGGAACAAAAAGCACACTTTACTTAGCACTTACTTTATTTCTAAAACAAATCACTTTTATGTAAACTTAATGTTGAGGGGGCTTAATAACTAAATGATTTATTCGGTGGTCTTCACACTAGGCCAAGCCTATATCGTGAAGATCTCGAAATTCTTACATGGATTGAACATTTGTTTGTAACTTGGACTAATAAATTAATAATGTAGGTAACACGTAGTTAGTTTTCTTTTTAATATTAAACACATATAAAAACTGATAGAATACTTATATACTTTTTTTTTTAGTATTTACAAAAAAAAATGTACATATGTATTGTTTCTTTATACACGGTGTCATTCAAAACACTGTTTTCCCAGAACAAACTTTGTTCAGACCATGGTCTACTAACTGTTTATAGCATCATATAAGGTACTTAATAAAAAATAAAATTTATACCTATCAAATATGTCTAACTTTGTTCGCTAACTAACCGTGACATAAAGCTCATTGGCACTCTAGAAATTACCTACTATTATTTATTTTGTGGCGATACGGCAGCTGCATTCAAGGGGTGAACGACAGACGTCATGTCGTCTATTAAAAAGTATTCTGTAGTCATGTCAAAATTAGAATTTCATATGATCTGTAAATATTGGAGTCAATGGCACACGCAGCAAATATTACGCGACCTGAGTTAGATACCTAGTAACTACCGGCGCGCCGCTGGCGCCTGCGAGCGCGCTGACTATGTTGTAGGGCGTAACGTTAAAATAGACGTTTTAAATTCGCAATTTTTTATGTTTTTCAAAGACTGATTTCGTATTATTTTTTAATTTGATGTTATAAACCCTTTGTACACCATGGTCTGAACAACGTTTGTTCTGGGAAAACAGTGATTTAAAGAACACCGTGTATATTATAAATATTATTTATAATATATGTATAGAGAAACAGTTAGACCCGGAACAAATATATGTATATCATGCAAATATTCGTTCCGCGGTTGGAATCTACATACAGGATATATATGTATGTATCTATCTAACTCGTATACGCCATAGGCCTGAAAAAGTCTACTCTAAATCGGTAGATTTAATTTTAAACAAAGAAATTACTTTTTAACTAATTCCACGTTACCACGATCCAAATCGATTCGATATTTATTTCTAAAGCCGCTGTTTCGTTGAAATTAAGGATCAGTCTCATGAGAGGAACATGGCATGCCCGAAACACCTCTATTCGCGTGCGGTTACGTGTGACATGTGAGAACCGCAACCAGGCCACGTACAGTGCCGATCTCTTTCAGTATCAATGCCATTGATTTATAATCGAAGATATCGCACGCCGTACTAAGAACTGCGAAAAATGTGGCATATTTAGTGCGATGCTAGGTTATACAGAGTGTTATTTTTAAACTGGAACAGTACGGCAGCACCCATAACAAGAGGAGATACAGGTGCAGTTTTTTTAAAACATAAGCTCGTTTTTGAAGAAAAACATTCTGGCATTAAAACTTTTTGGTCAAGTGTGAGTAGCGCCTTAAAATGAATCAAGTTGGTAAATTTTTTTTTGATGCCGATCGATGAAGTCGTTTGTAAGCATCATTTTATTGTATCGGATATAAAAAATCTGAACAGCGGAAATTAGTCAAATTTGATAAAAAGTATTCTCATACAACAGGACAAACAAAATTCCTTCTACAAACATTTTATTAGATTCTAATCGCTACAGTATTAATACTTCTTTAATGTGCAATTAGAATCTAATAAAATGTTTGTAGAAGGAATTTTGTTTATCCTGTTGTATGATAATACTTTTTATCAAATTTGACTGAATTCCGCTGTTCAGATTTTTTTCATCCAATACTATAAAATGATCCTTACAAAGGACTGCATCGATCAGCATCAAAAAAAAAATTACCATCTTGATTCATTTTAAGGCGCTACTCACACTTGACCAAGAAAGATTAACGCCAAAAGATTTTTCTTCGAAAATGAGCTGATGTTTTAAAAGAAACTGCACCTGTATCTCCTCTGGTTATAGGTGCTGCCGTACTGTTACAGTTAAAAAAACACACTGTATAATGACAGGTTTCGCGCAAACAAAACACTAAAAAATTTGCAACATCAATCGTTTTGGTAACATCAATCGTTGTTTTTATAGACAGAAAATTTTATTTCCAAGATTATTTAATTACGTTTTCACGACTTTACGGATAGACAAAACAGTTAAAATCCTTTCAAACTTATGCTAGTAAATCAGAATGCCGGTACTTGTTATCAAAAATAGTTTCGTAGGCACAGATACAAACAAATACATTGGACATGAACAGAAACGGAGAAGTTTTTATTCTATAGACAACGGTATATAGACTGCGAAAACCCTATTTTTGTAGGTATTAAAGTTTTCTCTTTATTAAACTTCGATCATTGTTCAAACTCGTTCAGACAAATCTAACTTTGATTCGTTGGAGTTACAGGCAATTCCGTTGCTTCTTGAATACATGATTCCACCAAATTGTATGACTGGAAGTAATAGGCTATATCGCGTTTTGCCTTTATTAAGTAGCTTTTGTTGTTTGCCTCGACTGAAGAAAGAACAGTCTATTTGTAAGCTAAAGTGACTTCAGCTGAGACCTCGAAATTAATGTGTTTCTTGCTTTTCAGGTAAAGGTTAAATCTACGCCAATAAAATTCATACTAAGACTAGGTTTTGCCTAACTGACCAGTGAGGTCAAACAAGGATACAGAATAATACAAATAATTTATTTCAAACTAGCTGAAACATTACCCTCCTTCTGCGCAGTTGGGTAAAAAGTAGCCTGTGTCCCAATCCTGGTCACAATCTATTTATACAGGGAGTGCGTCTAAAGAATACCTCATAATTTTATCCTTCTCCCCCCCCCGACCTCATAGGAATAATTTTGCAAAAAAGTTTAAACACACATTACTTACCAAAAGCCTAAATATGAATTTTCAGATCCCTAACTTAAGGAATTATGGATGGGATGGCCCATACAAACTTTCAACCTCTATTTCACCCCCTTCAATATTATTTTTGAGACAACAGATAGCCTATATCTTTCTCGAGGATTATAATCTATCTCCTTACCAAATTCATTACGATCCGTTCAGCCGTTTAATCGTGAAAAGGTAACAAACAAACAAACTTACAAACACAGCCACTTTCGCATTTATAATATTAGTACGGATATGGATAAAACATGGGTACAAAGTAACTGAGTCCTCTGTCTTCGGTTTTAGTTAAAATGCTATATTACACAAGACAGCTTCTTCCCCGGAACAATAATCACATATAACATTAAATAAAGGCAATTTGTTTGAGCTTAAAATGATAATAATTCGTACGTTGCGTTGGTCGGATCACTAGTTCTTTCTCGGATAACCTTTATTAAGTGAATAAGTACAGAATCTGTTTTTATCCCACCTGAAGGTTTAATTTTTCAGCGCACACATTAATCGACATTTACGGCCAACAATATAACGTAAGACGTCGATATTTTTTACGTCAATGGCTAGAAGATAATTATAGATTATAGTTAATGAATATAAGCGAGAACTAATCAAAGAGTTTTGACAATTCCTGGAGGCATAAAAACAAATTTTTGTAGTTGATATGCGGTTTACTCATCAAACGTTGCTCATTGAGTGATTTTGATTTGCTGTCGATTCAGACAAAATATATTGGGACGCAATGTCCCAATTGATACTTTTGATTTTAATATTTTTATTGCTGTCGATTCGGACACCATTAAAAATAGCTGCATTGTACAGTCAGTTAAAAAAAACAGGTTTTTACCGAGGCGCGGCGGCGGCACAGCAAGATGACGAAATAGATGCATAGCAAGGTCACACTCTCTCTATCTCTTTATTTGAGATATTTTTAAGTGATTTATACCAAATATACGCTATGAATGAAACTTGTGTTTTTTTAACATTAATGTAAGTCACCACACGCTCGCAAATCAATTTGATTAGCTTTATCACATTATATTATATTATGCTTAAACATTTTTTACCTGACTATACTCAACAGCTTCAATAATTTGACGGTGTCCGAATCGACAGTAAAAAAAATATTAAAATCAAAAGTGTCAATTGGGACACTATGTCCTAATAAATTTTGTCCGTATCATCAGCAACTCGTGATTGACTTTGATGATGAAATAGGGCCCATGTTAAAGTATGCTCAAACAAAAACCAGTGACGAATGGTAAGAGGCTATAGTGGACTACAAAACAGTGTGTTTTTATGTTTTGATTTTTTTTATTTTTATTTATTTGAGACAACAAACAATTATGCCTAAATATTACTAGACTAATTATCACAAAATGTCTTACAGACATAACCAGCACCGTTGTTCACAGATTAGGTACGTTAGACAGATGGTGGGCATGAGTGTATACAATATTAAATACATACAAAAAATATAGGTAAATATATAGATGAAACTATATTATGCAGGCAAGCAAGTGCCTAGGTACCTACGTACCTACACAATACAGGTTCATATTTAGTAATGAGTAACTTAGTCGCTTTAAATTGAAATTAGACAATCAGATAGGATTGTCTGATTGACTACCTTTTAAACAAGGCGGGTGAGTTTGCATAAAATTCAATTTCCAAGAAATTATCGTTATATTACTTAGGAATTCTATTGAGTGGCGCTAGCTAACCTGCGTTCGTAATGTTGTTTGTATGTTTCCTGTTTGCGTTTTTATTGGAACTCTATTTGTACAAATTTGATTTAAAAAGTTAACCCCTTTGCATTGATCTGCCTCCGCTACATGCCTCGTCATTATTTACAATAGTATCCAATCTCGAGAGCCCAGCCAATTGTGCCGATGCATTGAATAACTGCATTATTCATGCAGAGCCAATTAACGGCACTAACAAGACGAGTTAATGAATCATTATTTTGAATCTGGATTACACGATACAAAAACAGTTAACGGAAAATGTAAATACCGTGTTATCCTTGTATTTTCAGGCTCATATCAGGTCTTCAACTGCTAAATATAGGTCTACTTTATAAGTTTACAGCGCGACCAATCTTCTGCCACCGGTAACCAACTTTCCATCTAAGGCTACACTGAAAAAACCGAATAGGTTGAACTCCATAATGTTGATTCCATTTAAGTTAGTATTAATTAGGAAAAGCTACTATAGCATGATAGCAGCTCTCAAAGAGGACTCCGTTTCACAGGAAATTATTTGATAGTAGGTATGTTTTATTATTTTTTCTAAATTGCTGTTTCTGTGATATTAGGATTACGTATATACATTTTTTTGTTATTATTTATTTAGGTAAGATGACAATGCCCTATTACAGCAGCTATAAATTGACATTTTAAAATGCATATCTTGAGATTCCTTATTCTTGGCATACGCAGCAATTTAGAATTCAAAATAGGAATTGATTATAATATACCTAGTATAATCAATTCTTTGACAACACCCCTCTACAGCAGACAATGCCCCTCTACAGCAGACAATGCCCCTCTACAGCAGACAATGCCCCTCTACAGCAGACAATGCCCCTCTACAGCAGACAATGCCCCTCTACAGCAGACAGTGCCCCTCTACAGCTGACAGTGCCCCTCTACAGCAGACAATGCCCCTCTACAGCAGACAATGCCCCTCTACAGCAGACAATGCCCCTCTACAGCAGACAATGCCCCTCTACAGCAGACAGTGCCCCTCTACAGCAGACAGTGCCCCTCTACAGCAGACAGTGCCCCTCTACAGCAGACAGTGCCCCTCTACAGCAGACAGTGCCCCTCTACAGCAGACATTGCCCCTCTACAGCAGACAATGCTCCTCTACAGCAGACATTGCCACTCTACAGCAGACAGTGCCCCTCTACAGCAGACAGTGCCCCTCTACAGCAGACAGTGCCCCTCTACAGCAGACAGTGCCCCTCTACAGCAGACAATGCCCCTCTATAGCAGACAATGCCCCTCTACAGCAGACAATGCTCCTCTACAGCAGACAATGCTCCTCTACAGCAGACAGTGCCCCTCTACAGCAGACAGTGCCCCTCTACAGCAGACAGTGCCCCTCTACAGCAGACAATGCCCCTCTACAGCAGCTATAATCTTATGTACCTACATAATTAATAATCAGTATTTTTAAGCTTAAATGTATATAAAACGTTTGTCTGATTCTGACACCTCTACTTCTATAAAGACATGTAATTTAAAGTAAGTACTATTATTGACGTAACCAAGTGTTCCATTGTGTTCCTACGGTTTGAAAAGATGAGTATGAGTATGAGTTGCGTTAACTTAATATTATTTAAAAAAAACTATTAGTACATTTATTCTTACAAAAATAAAATTGTGTAAAATTAATAGGTTAAACCAACCACTAAAAAAGTTTATTACAACACAACATTTTTGCTAAATTCGAATCTAAGCTAGTCTAACTGATAATGTAGTAAAGTCGACATGTTAACGAAGTAGATTCAACAAAAATAGCGATTATGACAATAATTAGCGGTTGGTTTTCCAAATAAATATAAATATAAAATAACTTTTACGTAATTTTTTATAATTTTTGAGTTATTAGCCAAAATAAAAACGAAACTTTGGCAAAATTGACAGGATACACCAGTGACCCCACAGTGCTTGTAATTTAGTACGCGTGTAGCACAAGTGATACAAATGTAGGCAAAAGTCTGAAATCCAGAATAACTGTAATTTGTACCTCGAAAAAGAGTAACCAAAATACATGAACTCCCGTTACCTGTAATTTGAATGAAACTGTAGATCAAGTAAGATGGATATTATTTCGTGGCACTATTTTGATAGTCAAAGATTACAAATAATTTTTTTTTTGTATTAATCAGAGACTCGCGAAAGAGAGAGAGAGAGTTCGGAGCAAACCACTAGTTATGTTATATATTCAACAAATCATGTCGGTAGGTGCTATATTAGCCTAAACTATAGGTAGGAAAAAAGGTTGAAACAACCTATTAGGTTTTTCAGTGTAGGCTGTCCTACACTGCGCTTTCCAGTAGAAGGTTTTCTTTCAAAAATTGCCTCAACGGCCGTCAGTTCTTCGAACTATGTGTCCCGTCAACTGCCACTACAGTTTGTTAATCATCTGGGTTATTTCAGTGATTTTAGCTTGTCTACGTTTTTTTTTATTTCAGATTGGAACTCGTAATACGTCGCATAGCCTTTTTCATATCATTTTACTAATCGTTTAAAAAACTAATTTAATGTTTCCTACTTCAATCTCACCCTAATGATAAAAAAACAATTCTCGACGCAAAAATACTCCTCGCTAATCAGCATAAGCATTTTTTGAATAAACCTAGTTATTTGCGCTCAGAGCAACACCTTTCTAAATTGCCTTGGTTAATAATAAAAGGCTGGAGTGAGAACCTTTATCCTACACTATACCCGCGCTTAGGTACAGTTTCATAAAGAGTGTCAACCGTAATATGACGGTTAATATATAGCGGTAATTCTACAATAAGTGCGTAACAAAATCACATAACTGTTTATACACGCCACGGGTGCCATTGGTAGTTTTCAGTCGCCAATTGTAAAATCAAAAATGTTCGATTTATTATGCTCATTTCTACTATTTGCTTAGCGTTTGATAAATCATTTTTCATCTCCCCATCTCGGAAAGAGTTTTTTTTGCTCTTCGATATCCGAGTGCAAAAGCCGTTTTTATCCGCTAGAGGATAAAGTAAATTGAATTTAGAACATCGTGTGCACTAAGTTTCTGAATTCAAAACAACATTAACCCTATTTACTTCTACCTCCATGGTGCCGAATTTATCATGCAACTATTTTTATTTTGTTAAGAACTCAGACTCGGAACCTTCTTGGTGTATTACTTTTTTTGCATTTAGTCATTTCCTCGCTGAGGTGGGATGAAAAGTTACGCGTTGAACTCGAGTGGAAAGATTTTTAACCTCGTGCGCTTTTGATTCCCTCGCTGACGCTCAGGATTCTAATTTATTTTTTATATACATTATTTTATTGTATATTTTTATTATATTATATATCTAATAACTTATTGAATTTTAGAATCCTTTGCTTGCTCGGTCATCAAAATTGAGCACGCGGTTAAAAAGCAACTTTGCACTCTTGTATAACAAATAACTATTGTGAGACACTACAATAAGTTCCGCCATGCTAAATATGTGTGTCATTCAACATAAGAGGTTCTTTTTGAATTGTCAATTATAAGTATAACTATTGAAACACCGTCATAAAACGGTAGCAGCAACTTATAAAACCAGGGCTTAAGGCATGCTCATCCCCAGTTTATTAAGCAAATTCCCGCCCTCGAACCAAAGAGGTAAATATTCCAAAGTATCCAAATTTTCGTAGCTTACTTTTATTAGTATTTTTGATGTTCCGTCAACTTTGAGAAGATGTAAAATTCTTTGGTCATTATTTAAACCACAAGCTTACGCTGCGGAGAGATGCAATTTGGGAAAAAATTAAACTGGCAAGGTCTATGTAAATTGACGTCTCCTTTTTACTTCTCACTAGTTTTACTACCTTCAGCTTCACCCTCTTCGAATTATGGCTTATCGTATCTCTTTCTCCAAAATTTTTTTTATTGATGATAGCCAAGCGCTTGATCACTACCTCACCTAATGGTAAGTGAAGGTGTGATCGAAGATGGAGCACGCTTGCCTAGAAAGAACCAATTCACTCTGGACTTGAAGACTCCAAGATCATACTGGTTTGGAAAAACATACGCCGAAAGTGAGTTCCACTCCTCGCTACGAGAAGAAAAGTTGAAGCAAATCGTTTGGTACGGCAAGGTGGTATACCGACCAGGTATAGGTGGTACTTCTCGGTACGTCTGCTTGTCCGGTGGTGAAAGGGGGAAGGAGGGACAAGGTCATGAAGATCTTGCGCACAATCACCAAAATGTATCTTGTAAAAAACTGAAGTCTGGCTACTCGGCGTCTGTGCTCTAGACTTTGTAAATTGGCTTCCACTAGTTATTCATCACC
This sequence comes from Philereme vetulata, assembly GCA_918857605.2. NCBI lineage: Eukaryota > Metazoa > Arthropoda > Insecta > Lepidoptera > Geometridae > Philereme > Philereme vetulata. Next base: position 7,672,634 of record OU975459.1, on the reverse strand, counting down.
AATGAGTCTAGCAGCACGTCACTCAATCGAATCAAGGGCTTCAAACTGATACTTGGCCGAGCCATCCCAGAGATGGCAGCAGTACTCCATAAGCGGACTTGTGCTTTGTGGAGACTGAGCAGCTGTCCCGGTGAGAAGTACCGCCGAACCTTAGCTAGGAAATGAGAGAGCATTTGATAAGCTTGATACTATTCCTAAACATTATCAGTAAGTTCGGAAATACCTGTACCAGAATTTAGAGATTTTGTGATCTACAAAATTTTACCTATTTCTGGCCTTGTTAAAAAAAACGCTGGATACAAGCAGAGAACTAGCTTACCAAAGGAGTATCGATCCTCAGCAATTAGGGAGCGATAGAGGAAGGGCTTTTTTCAAAGAGTATTATTAGCTTTTTTGCAGCAAAGAGGTTTAAAATAATTTCCCTAAACCATCCTCTTCTTAAAAAGCACACCACAAACGAGCCATGTTTTCCGCGGCTCGCAAAGAGGACTCTAGAGAAATTATTCTGATGAGTTTACAAAAATGATACAAAGAAAGTTTGGGAGCTGAGATACTCATAAAGATATCTCCAAGAGTGGAAAATTTAGAAAGTTTAGGTATGAATTTCAAGTAGGATATTATGTGCGGTTCTGCAGAATCAATTGGAACCTACAGTTGAGTTTTCAAGTATGAAGTCTGTTATAATTTTTTTTTTTGGTTATCAATTCTAGGGAAGAAACCTATCTTTTTTTGTTAAATACTACTTCTATTCATTACAATATTTGATCGAGCGAAGCGAGATCTCCTAATCTACGTGAGTGGATCGCCGTTGTATGTACATATGTATGTTTGTTTGTCTTTAGGATAACTTTCGAATCATTTATCTGATCATCTTGAAACTTGGTATATAGGTAGGTAGTGATGGCATAATCCTGGTGTGACTAATTAAGCTAAATATGTAGGGAGGTTGTTTAGATATTGAGGTTCAAGAGGGGTAAAAAAAACAAAACGAGACTATCCGGTCAAATGGCACATCTAATAAAAGGTTTTTGTGTACATTTTGACCCCGTTTTTATTTTTATACTTATTTAAACCTATATTATACTAAATTATAGTATACCTATATACTATAATTATACTATAAAGTTTTTTAAGTTATTAGCCATAATAAAAACAGAACTTGATGAAATTCACAGGGAACACCAGTGACAAAATAACACAGTGCTAAAATCCACAGTGTTAAAATTTTGTATTCGTGTAGCTTTATTGACACAAATATATGGAAAAGTATACCATAACCATAACATATCATCATCATCAGCCCACATTAGTCCACTGCTGGACATAGGCCTCTACCAATACGCGCCACTGAGCCCGGTCTTCGGCTCTTCTCATCCAATTTCTGTCCGCCACCTTTTTTATGTCATCGCTCCACCTAGCCGGGGGACGCCTCACACTACGTTTTCCAAGACGCGGTCTCCACTCAAGAACTCGTTTATCACAACGTTTGTCGGTTCTCCGGCATATATGGCCAGTCCACTGTCACTTCAGTTTGCTAATCCGTTGAGCTATGTCGGTAACTTTGGTTCTCTGTCGGATAACCTCGTTACGGATTTTATCCTTCAGAGAAACTCCAAACATAGCCCGTTCCATAGCTCGCTGCGCAACCTTAAATTGGTGGATTAGTCCTACCGTGAGCGTCCACGTCTCAGCACTGTAGGTCATTACGGGTAGGACGCACTGATTGAAGACTTTAGTTTTCAGGCATTGTGGTATTATAACATATTGTATTAACCAATTTACCTGATTTCCTGTTACTTGTAATTTAAATGAACTAGGTCAAGTTAGTTGGTTGAACAATCCATGGCACTATTTTAATAGTCAGAGATTACAAATGATATTTATTGTTTTTATGGGAGACGCGTCAGATCTCTGTTTGTGGCGAACCACTAGTTTGTTGTCACGAGAATGTTATGGCTTTTGTAGTCAACGTTCATCTATGAATATACACCACCATATTGTAATTACCGTAAAACAACACATTCTTTTCTTGCAAGACGATCCCTAAACGTATTTAGCGACCATCATCATCATCATCCACAGCTATTGTTGAGACTTCACCCGATGTTGGGTATAGGCCTCCCCAAGTTTGTGCTATCCACCACGATCCTGCGCTAGTCTCCCCACTGTCGGCCTGCGACCTTTACGATGTCGTCTACCCATCTCGCTACCGGATGTCCTACCCTTCTTTAACCGCTTCTCGGCCATAATTTAATCACTGCCCTGTTCCATCTGTCATGTCCACGTCTAGCCAAGTGTCCCGCCCAAGACCATTTGAGCTCCATAACTCGAATGCCAACGTCATGAACCTTCGTTTGAAGGTATTCCCATATTTAGCGACCAAACATGATTAAATTTGACGCATTTAAAATGATATGACAACATTCTAAATTATTTTTAGCCACTAAATACCGTCTATAAATACTATACTAATATAACAATACCTAATAAGTACCTAATAAGGCACCGTTGAGCAAGTCGCGCTAAGTGTCTGCTACTGATGACATCAAAATAGCTAAAACTTTAAATAACTTTATTTAAATACTAGCTGTTGCCAGCGGCTTTGCCCGCATTATTCTGGGGTGCAACAATACGTATAGAAACTTTGACATCCCATTTTTATCCCATGGGAACTGATTTAAGGAATAAAAAGTAGCATTTGCGTTAATCCAAGTTATGATCTACGTACATACCAAATTTCGTCCCAAGTTTATTCTTTTTACACCTCGGCCAATCTTCCATTAAGCAATGATCCTCTCCATCCAAAGGGTGTCTGGAAGAGATCGCTTTGTTAAGCGATAAGACCGCCCATTATGCTTACTTTTATTCGTTTTTTTCTTTAAATCTGTTGTGTCTAGCTTGTAAGGTATAATAAAGAATTTTCATTCATTCATTCATTCATCGAAATCGGTTCAGCCGTTTCGACGTGATTGAGTAATAAATAAACAATTAAACATCCAAACTTTCGCATTTATAATATTAGTGTGATGATCCCAAAAACAAGGTAATAATGAGTCACCGCAAGTTATTCGTTTATCCGTAGTCGCGGCAAATAATTTTCCCTCATTTATAAATGAATGAAAATGAAGGTTTTTTTTGTTTTGTGGAGAAACAAACTTACCTGATGGTAAGCGATCGACGTCGCCTATTGAGACCGGCAACACCCGGGTATTGTCGATGCGTTCCCTACCCTGTAGAAACCTTTTTACATATCTCTTGAAGCGTACCATGTCGTAGCTTAATGGGAAAACCTCAGATTCTATTCCGCATCTTGCAAGTATGGAATGGCCATTGGAAATGTACTAGCAAACTTAGGGTAGAGATACCAAATTATATACGTGAAGTGTATATATGTGCGAAGGCCATTTATACCCATTTTTAGGCATATGCGGGCACGGAGTTCTAGGTCTACTTCCTTCTTGCTTGACGACCTCCGTAGCGCAGTGGGCGAACAGCCGGCTGAGACGCAGGAGGTAGCGGGTTCGATTCCCGCTGCGGAACAAATGTTTGCATGATCTACAGATATTTGTTCCGGGTCTGGTAGTTTTTCTCTATATTATAAGTATGTATTTACAAGAAAAGAGTATATAAGTATGCTATGAGTTATCTGGTCCCCATAGTACAAGCTCTGCTTATTTTGGGGCTAGATAGCGCTGTGTGAAATGTCCAGCAATATTTATTTTATTTTATTATTTATTATTCTCGCTCATCGCCAGCGGTGCGACAAGTGCCTTAGACTTAGCTTCATAAGTGACTGTGCTAGTACAAAGCTCAGGAATCGTTTCATTCCTTTTCATTATAGTTACAGTATTACGGCACGCTTCTCATAAAACCCGGCTTATACCTTCATTATTCGCTGCGAATGGGACCGCAAAGAGTTCACTGATTCTCCTATCCTTATTCCAGGCCTTTATTTTTCACTCCGGCTTTTAGATAATATCTCATTATAACTTTAATTACGGTTATGAGAAAATATACAATGGCATTTTATGTCGATTTAACCTTTTCTGATTGCGTTGGTTATTAAATACGCTTTCTATTTTCTAAATTGTGGTTTCTACCTACGTGTTTGGCTTGTTTGTGGTATTAATGAAACTATCTGAGATCTAGGTACAATGTTCCAAAACTACCTACATTATAAATCTACCTGAATCGGAGGAACTGTGTTATTAGCGTTATTGATTTTCGTCTTATCATGTGAGGTATGTTAGTTTATTTAATAAATGCAATTTAATTTATTAAGACGGTTAGTTTAAATATTTTTAGGGCTTTTTATGACTATCTGGCTAAGTAATGAAATCCTTGAGTAAATGGATTCTGAAGGTACTCTAGAAAGATCTGTAAAGGAGTTGCTCGCGATGTCTGAGCGTGATAAGAAAAGCGAGTAATTCCTTTGTGAATACAAATGTAAATAGTCGAACGAAGTGACTTAAAAATAAAAAGTTATGAGTTGTACTTTATTTGATCTTCACACTGCAGAAGGACAACAAGAAAAACGTACATTAGGGCCTAGAACCCCTATTACTAAGACTCCGCTGTCTGTCCATCCGTATGTAGGTCTGTCTGTCCGTCTGTCACCAGCCTGTATCTCATGAACGGTGACAGTTAGACACTTGAAATTTACACAGATGATGTATTTCTGTTGCCGCTATAACAACAAAAAACTAAACACAAAATAAAATTATTATTTAAGGGGGGCTTCCATACAACAAACGTATTTTTTTGCTCGTTTTTGCTCGATATTGATAACGGTAACCGGTAGACGCTCGAAATATTCACAGAATATTTCGTTACATATTCACTTTGAAAATAAATAATTAAATTAGAATAAAACAAATATTTAAGGGGGGCTCCCATACAACAAGCGTGATTTTTTTCTCGTTTTTATAGGTAATGGCACGGATTCCTTCGTGTGCGAGTGCGATTTGAGTGGCCGGTTTTAATTATACGAGTACGTCATATTATATTGTCTTGTTCTTTTTATTGTTGTAGGTACAGCATTTTAGTTGTTAGTTGTAAGTGTTTAACCTGTTTAAGGTAAACAACAGAATCAGTGTGTACACACCGGTGGATAAACTGAAGATAGGCATCTTATAACGTCAAGGATCGCGCCAATACATTTTTTATGGCAGTGATGTAAAGCATCAAATGTTTTGAATTGAACACCTATTTGTAAACACCCAGGGGCTTACACACCCTCTTCCGATATAAGAGGGTTCATCCCGTGTGTAGAAATAAAAACTAAATATATTTTGTTCTAAAATCCTTTATTTTCTTACAAAGTAAACGCTTCATTTACATTTCCCCGTATCTACATTGGCCTCGCAGTGTTGTTAGTCAGTTGGTAACTACGCTACTCCGTTCTCAAGGGACCGAAGAATGCTTATCTCGTAGTCTACAGATAGTTTGTTCTTGGATACTAGTTACTGTAATACTGACCGAGCTTAAAGTTTTTTCTTCTCGTATATGTAACCATGTGCCTCGGTAGGCAATTTAAGATCATTATAATCATAAATGTGCGAGTACTTAATAAAATAATTATTTTTGCATTTACATATATCTAAAAAGTATTTCGTAGGACGCAGGCTGTCAGTATACGTCGGCCCTTATTAACTGCATCAATGTATGAGAAAATATTTTATCTTCATAATATCTTTTTGCGTGATTTTTTCCGATATTTTTATAGTTTTTCTGCTATTCAGAACAGAATCAAATACAACAAATCGGTATAGCAGTTCTCGAGTTATAAGTGTTCGAACAAACCCTACTTTGTTTTATATATTAAGATTTGCAATGAATGATGTTATTAACGAATTCATCCAAAAGTATTTTAAAGGAAATTTGCAATGAACCAGTTCGTCCAGGTCGTGCACTTGACGCCATTCTGGTTTTGGAAGCGAGGGTAGACGGAGCGCTAAGACAGAAATAAGCCGATAGAAAGTTCGGGGCTTTAGTTTGGATTCTTTGTTAAAAACTAGATATTGCACAGTCTAAATAAACAGGATAATGGTTTCTTGTTGTTTTTTTTTTGGTGTAACATTGCATCACTCGTTAGGTAAAGTACGAGTATACTTGTATTTATAGGTAGTATAGTAATTGATTATGTTTGACAGTTAAGAAAAATCATACTGTGTGATTTAGGGTAGCTTGCACAATGATCCATAAACGTATTGAGCAACAAAACATTTTTAAATTTTACGTAATTGTATGATTTGACAACTCTTACAGCCACTAAATACGTTTTGGCATCATTGCGCAAGTCGCTCTTAGAGTGAAAGCCACTGAAAAAATATTACCTTGATATGAACGTTCACTATACCAAAGAAAACTATTTAATACTAGACTAGATCAGTCTGAATTTACCCCTAACTTAATAAACTGAAAAATAAAAGGTAAAATTAGTATTATCAAGAAAAGCTTGGTGTAAGATTTCTACTTGCAAAGGTTAATTCTCCGACAGTTCACCTGCATTCGACATGAATCCTTAACAAAGAGAACTTTTTATTTATGAAGAAAGTTACGACTTAGATTGGATTAGATAATTCTTTATTGCACACCATGAAACAAATACAAATATAAAATATAACTTAAATCTATTATTATGGATTGATATTGAAAATTATTAAAAAAAAAGAAATCAAATATCTAAACTGAATCACAAAATCTTTATGCAATTTCTACACGATAATACAATTTGAAATTAAATTGTATGAACAAAGGAACACAATAACAGTCAAAAACACGTCCACCCTGCTCAAGTGTCAAGCCGAAAGTGAGTGAGAGCTGGTCGCCGCGCGCCACCTCGCCAGCCGCTTGCTCATGCTCAGCGGATATTTCTAATACTATGGATACAATTGGCGGTCTTACCGCTAAACCAGTATCTCTTACTGGTGTAAACAAATGAGGACGGTAGTTGAATATAGTTGACCTATAACATAAGTCACAAATCCTTCGGTAACAGTGGGAAATGAGAAGCTGGAGATGGTTGACCAGTATATTTATCTCGGACATTTTCTATCCTTTGGTAAAGAGCATCAACAAAAGGAGATATCTAAAAGGATCCAATTGGGATGGGCCGCGTTCGGCGAGCTGGACGACATCCTTAAGTCTCCTAAAACTCCACAGAGTCTGAAGACCCGCTTATTTATGCAATGTGTTCTGCCCACCATGACTTACGGTACCGAGACATGGACGCTCGCGCCGGAGGCTGTGTACAGGTTAAGAGTTGCACAGAGAGCCATGGAGCGTACCATGCTCGGCATCAAACTCTTAGATCGAGTTCCAAACGTCGAGATCCGTAGAAGAACGAAGGTTCATGATGTTGGGAATCAAGTTATGGAGCTCAAATGGTCTTGAACGGTACACTTGGCAAGACGTGGTGATGACAGGTGGAGCAGGGTAGCAACTGAGTGGTGGCCGAGGAGTGGCTGTAGCAGGGTTGGACGTCCGGCAGCGAGATGGGTGGACGACATCGTTAGAGTCGCGGGCCGTCAATGGGTGAGACTAGCGCAGGCTCGTGGCGGATGGCACAAACTTGAGGAGGCCTATACACAGCAGTGGGTGAGGTCAGGCTGTTGATGATGATGATGATAACATAAGTCTCAATAAAAACTTTCTAAGGGTATCCCACAGGTCAGTCACATGCAGTCAAAGGCAGGAGTAGATAACCATAGGCTGACGATAAAAACATTCTGTTATATAATAATAATTACAGGATATTAATTAACCTATTCTACGGCTCATCACACTAATATTATATATGCGAAAGTTGATTATTTATTTATTTGTTTGTTTGTAACGGCTGAACTGATTACAATAAAATTTAGTATGTACGTAGAGTATAACCTGGATTAACACATAGGCTACTTTTTATTCCAAACATCAGGTCCCATGAGGTAAAAATGAGTTGTCAAGTCAAGTTGACATAGCTAGTTTAGCTTTATTTCTAGGTTACATAAACATTTATATTGATATTTGTTCTGGGTCTGGTTGTTTATATGTATATATTATAAGTATGTACCTATTTACAAATAAATGTATATAAGTATTCTATCAGTTATCTGGTTCCCATAATACAAGCTCTGCTTAGTTTTGGGCTAGATAACGCTGTGTGAAATGTCCAGCAATATTTATTTATTTATTTAGTAATGTAACGCGTACGAAATCGCGGGCAACAGCTAATAAAGATATATACATTAGCCTAAAATACATATTATATTAAAACTTATATTTATTAACTACATAAACACTTTGAGTCCTTTTGTAAGTAATAGTTTTAGTTATAAAATTAATAAATAAAAGACATTTTTACACACACACACACATATTATGCTAACAGAAGTAGGTAGGTACAATAAGTACTAAATAAAGCTAGGTAGGTATAACAGTAGGCCTAATCCTAAGCAACATTATTGTAGGTAGAGGTGGTGGTAAATAGGTCGAGGGCTCAGCTACGCTGGTGTTCAGCCTCGCCTTGCCAGAAACATCTGCAGCTGCCGCCGCCACAGATAGGGTTCTCGGGAAAAGCTTTACGCACTGAATTAACAAGTAGTAATTGAAGAAATAACTAGACAATTACCGAAAACCCATCGCGTAAATATTTAAAACAGAGTAAAAATTAAATTCCACATACACGATACATAGGCAAACTTAACGCTAATTAGCATTTTAGTTAATAGTTGACATGTTTACTTTAGCCTTCCAGATAGATCATCATCTAGAGTCCAACTTCACCTGAGGCTGAGTTCTGTCTTTGCCTGTACCATTTTCCACGACTCCGATAATTCAACCTCTGATGCTTAGTTTAGTGTTCCGAAGGTAATTTTTTAAAATACAAATTTTAAAAACATTAGGATGCCAACAATGAAATACACTAACTTGGTAACAAACTCATAACAGCGTCGTTACTTCCAACGTTTAAAAGGATGTTTCTTTTGAAGGCTTTTTCAGGACGTAATTGAAAAACAGATTTTGTTTTCATTCGGTTTAATTATTTTTATTATAGCTTCAATTCACTTTTTATGGATTCGCAAGTTTTTTTTAAAGAAATGGAAATATAAGCTGAATAGCAAATCTCCCAATTGAATCTAATGAAATTCAATTATCGATCCCACTAGGATGTATGTGTGAATGTTTGTTACTCTTTCACGTAGTAACGGCTGAACCGATTTCAATTAAATTTGGTGTGTACGTAGATTATAACCTGGATTAACATATAGGCTACTTTTTGTAGACAAACCACGCGTGCGAAGCCGCTAGCGGAAGCTAGTAAATAATAATAGTGATTAGTACTGGACATTTCTCACCAATCTTTCTAGCTCCAAACTAAGCAAAACTTGTACTATGGAAACCAGATAACTGATAATATACTAATGTTACATGGTACGCTTCAAGAGATATATAAAGAGATTTCTACAGAGTAGGGAACGCATCGACAATTGCCGGAAGTTGCCGGTGTCAATAGGCGACAGTGACCGCTTACCATCAGGTGGGCCGTAAGCCTATTTCCCCACAAATAACATAAGAAAAAAAATGCATATACTTTTTAAACACATACCTTTAATATAAACAGGAACACCATTTTTTATTCCAATTTATTATAAGGGCCTTTATAAAGCTACATGTCGGCCCTATCGTATGTACAAATTAATTAGATCAAAGGTACAAGACAAACAAATATTAGGAACAACATCTTATTTAACCGGAACTTCAACCATACAAAAATGTATAGGTGTGATCCTTGACGGGTTAACTTAAAAAAACGATAATACCTATCTACGAGTATATTTATGTCACTTGTGGTGACTTACAGCACAAAATAATTCCTTAGCTGCATCTGATGTAGCGTCAGCCAAGCTTTCATTGAAGATACCCACGTCGAATCTGTTCAAGTTGTAAGTCGCCACCAGTGACTGTCTTTCTCGCTGGAAGCGGACACATTCTACCAATAAATGGTGCACATCCTCAACCACTCCACATGTGTCACAATTAGGTGTGTCAGCCTTCCGCATTAAGAACGCAAACATTTTTAATGGACCTGTATATATGATGATATATGTAATAATATGACCTGTTCTTAACCTGTGTGCTATAACAATAAGCCTACTTGAAAGGTTTGTATGGCCGAACCAAGGTATGTGACCTCCTCACATACCTTGGTTGGGCCATACAAACTCTGGACTCAGGAACACCATAATATATAGATCATGCAAACATGTTCGCCGGCGGGAATCAAACCCGCAACCTGCTGTCAAACGGCTATTCGCCTTCTGCGCCACTGATGTCATCAATCATTTTGATGTGTAGAACTGAAAGAGGATGCTGGAGTATAGACCGTAATATAGATTATAATTAAAACAACGAGAATTCTGGTATATCTGGAAATCATATAAAATGCTATAATTAAGGTCTGGAAGAGATAGTTTTTTTAGAGATAAGACCGCTACTTGCATTTCCGCGTGTATTGTTATTTGTTTTTTATATTGTTTTTAGGGTTCCGTACTCAAAGGGTAAAATGGGACCCTATTACTAAGACTCCGCTGTCTGTCTGTTTGTCTGTCTGTCCGTCTTTCACCAGGCTCTCGTAAACCGTGATAGTTAGAGAGTTGAAATATTCACAGAGTATTATGTTGCTGCTATAACAACAAATTCTAAAAACAGAATAAAATAAATATTTAAGGGGGGCTCCCATACAAAAAACGTGATTTTTTGCTCGTTTTTGCTCGATATTGATAACGGCAACAGGTAGACGCTTGAAATATTCACAGAATATTTAGTTATATATTGACTTTAAAAATAGAGAATTAAATTAAAATAAAACAAATATTTAAGTGGGGCTCCCATACAAAAGACGTGATTTTTTGCGTCTTACGGAACCCTTCGTGCGCGAGTCCGACTCGTACTTGGCCGGTTTTTATTTTATTTAAGTGTGATGTACAATAAAGTGTTGTCTATCTATCTTTAATTTAAAGCCACGGAACATGGAATTTTTGCAATATGTTACGTATTTTTTTGAAGTGAAAACTTCTTTAGGAGCGTTGGGCATTTTTGAAATGGGAAAAAACCATTAAACTCGCGACACTGTTACCGTTACCGACACCTTTCGTGACGATTCAAAAATATACACGTAATTAGTATTTCGATGACATCCGTGGTGCAGTGGGCGAATAGCCGGTGGGTTCGATTCCTGCCGCGGAACAAATGTTTGCATGATCTACAGATATTTGTTCCGGGTCTGGTGGTTTCTCTATATATTATAAGTATGTAAGTACTTTACGATCTGATTCCGCCATCTCCTTTCCATCAAAGGACAAGCAAGCGCACGGCTCAGTAACATCCGTACCTAGTTGATATACCACCCATTCGCACACACCGTTTTGGTTCTACGTTCTTGATGCGTACAGCTAAGGTATGGAACGCTTTGCCGTCGTTCGTTTTTCCTAAAGAATACAATCCGGGCCTCTTTAAGGTTCTGAGTGAATAGGTTTCTTCTAGATCTTCGTGCTTCATCTTAGACCATATCATCGCTTACCATCAGGTGAGATTGCGGTAAAAGAAGATCTATTTAGTTTAAAAAAAATAAAAAATAAAATGTATTTAGAAAAAAAAATGTATATAAATGTTGTATCAGTTATCTGGTTCCCATAGTACAAGCTCTGCTTAATTTGGGGCTAGATAGCTCTGTGTGAAATGTCCAGCAATATTTATTTATTATTTGTTAAAGTTTTCACTTCTGTCGGCACTACCGGAGGGCCACTTTTTTATTGAAAATAAAAACGCATGACGCGTTTGATCACTAGCTCACCTGATGGTAAGTGATGGTTGGTTAGTAGATATAGCAGGCTTGCTTATGAATATCCTGTACAATTTAGATTTGAAGACGCATGGAGAGATGTGTCAACTATTTTATTTTTCTAAAAACTCTTCAAACACGGCTCGAATCGATCGAACGGTTCATTTGCATTTTACGGTCGAAAAATAATGAGCGAACAATATTTTCACGTTCGTTTGGCAGGACGCCGAAGCGTGATTTAGTTGACGTTATATCCCAAAATTTGAATAATTCAATACCCAGGCTAATATAAAATATAACTTTCTAACGTTAAATAAATGCACGTAGAAACAAAGTACACGCGTGGAAAATAGGACAATCAATTTTAGCCATAAATGGCTAAATGATGTATCTCTGTGTCTTAATTTGCGCTGTTGACTTAGGATCCAGGTGGTAGTGAGTGCAGCTTTCTGCATTTCTCCTGCGTGCGCGTGACCGCGAATGTAATGGCTCCTCTACATGATGGCCCAGGACTGGACCAGCAAGATGACCATGTGATGGTTGAAACGCGACAACACGATGGCGACATTCAGTTGTTCCAAGATGGACGTGGAGGCATTAGCCGCTGCGACAATCTATCTATACACCACTTACCAATATTTTCTTAATATTGGTACTAGATAACTGATATACTTAATGCAATACATTACATAGATAGATATTTTTCATTAGAAAATAGAAAATACCCAGTACACCCTGATCGAGCACGCACTGTGGAATGGGTCACGTGAAGACGCGTACTGCCATCGCTGGCCCACTACCTTTGATGTGCGGATGAAAAACCGACACCGTGTCCATCCCTTCGCCATCCCGCCGCGCCATAAGCCATCCGATACAACTGCGCTCTCACATTTTGGCCCATCTTAGTGGGCTAGTATGATGGTCCATCGTGTAGAGGGGCCATAAAACAGGCAATCACACTCACTCGTTGTTTCGTGGCCTACATTTCGAACAGAAATTGTTCGATACTTCTGCTGTGTATTCTAGCATTTTAATTATTTTGTTAATGACTTACTATGCTGCCCATCATACCCTAATTCTTGTACTCCGATGCCCGTAATAGGTATCATCCGTTGTTTAACACACAGTTTAACTAAACGCCTTCCAAAGTTAATCCATCGATTAAACTTCTCAGGTAGATGATGTAGGTAGTTCTAGGTTGTACCAACATTGGAAGCGACGTGGTAGGTCAATCTTTTTTTGAAATGATTGCGGGTACTTTCTGACGAATTTACACATTTCTAGTACATATATTGAGGTTAAAGTCAGTATTTTAAGTTTAAAAAAGTATTGATTACAGCTTTCTATTACCCTTATATTGGCCCTGTTCTTCATATAGCATGCTATTGATATAACATTGACGTTCGAATCGAAGTGACAGCTGTGTTGTGGTCCAACACCGCCGGGTGTTGGCCAGCGCGACATCAAGCCAGAACAGCCCTTATATTGGAAGATTAACACGTTGCTATTACGAAATCATCGTCAATGATACTTTAAACTTAGAATTGCAGATTAAACTGCTATTGATATAACGGGCCTAAGCATGACGAGACTTGCGACCCAGATACCTTTTAGGCACTGAAACACCTGGCAGATCTAAGGGCAGTGGGACAAGCTATAAATAGTATCAAATATTGAGAGGGACAGCTGCATTAGGCTATTAAAAAAATAGAACTAAATAATAAAATAGAAAAAAAACTAATAAACAAATAAAATAGAAAAAAATAAGCAACGCGACATCTCTTGTCAATGTATTGAACTGCAACGTTTGGCATTGAGCAGGTACAAAGAACTATATATGTAAGTTTTCCTGTAGATGGATCTAACGGCGCTTTAGTCGTAATTCTGAATCATCTCACTAATTTCGACCTAGACGTTAATTGCCTGGTAGCACAGTTGGATAGTGCATCCTCGTATAAAGAGGAAGGTTGCGGTTTCTAGTCCCGTCTAGGCTTGAAATTTTTGAGATGATTTTAAAAATTTTGGAATTTTCAGTATGTGTTCGGATAACACTATAAATAAAAATAATATTTAAAAAAATAGAAGTAGATATGTCTAAGAAAACCATGTACTAACAAACAGTATGTATGTTACTAAGGATACACGAGTTAGAAGATTTTGAGTTAGAGATTTGTATCAGTTTAGTACATTTTTTCACAATCTTCGCTTTTATACTGTAAAGTGAATTCTGAACTCAAAATAATCCTGTTCGCGCTACTTGGAAGATCTAGTTGCGCTCTCACGTTCAAGAAGGCTTTGAATGAGCATTTTATTTACTGGTTTTCCTAGTTTTATAATAACTAGTGACCGTCACGATGCGTAGAATGATCACAATAATTTAGTTAAAGTTGTATTTTTTGCGCACAAATTGCGTAAACTTAAATCTTGTAAAACTTTGATTGGCATATTTGGGGGTGCAAAATACATATATAAACGTTGACATCCCATTTTTATCCCATGGAAACTGATTTATGGGATAAATGGTAGCTTAAGTGGTGATCCAGGTTATAATATACGTATGTACCAAATTTCATGGAAATCGGTTTAGCCGTTTTGGCGTGATTGAGTAACAATCAAACATCCAAACTTTCTCATTTATAATATTAGTGTGATTTTTCGTAAATATAAATGTTTTCTAGGGCTGTTTATAGCTAGGGCGCTGAGCCAATATACTAAATCTGTAAGTGCGCCGCGAACTGAAAAAGTTTGTTAACCCCTGATCTAAAACTATTTTTTTTATCACTATATAGATGTTTGTTTTTTGCTTAATCAAGTCTTGAACAGATTTTGATTAAATTTGGTATATACCTCGATTCAAACATAGGCTTACAAACCACGCTGGCAAAACCTCGGGTGGAAGCTAAGATAGATAAAATAAGATCTAAGATTATCTAGAAGAGAATAAATATTAATAGTTTTATAAGTCCAATAAAGTATTTTCAATCAATCAATTTATTTTCTAAAATAATGTTGCCATTCATAACATTCTTCTTCTTATAGTACTTATTTAGTATCACTTTATTGATAGGGTAAGGGGAGATATGTTGGTGGTATAAGTAAGTTGGTGGTAGTTTTTTTGTAGATTTCCACGCAATTACCTTTCACAAGCACACTCAAGGGCCAGCGCTAGCGAGTTGCAACAAATAAGAGGAAAATAGATATATATGACGCATTTTGCTACATCGTTTCTGCGTTTAGTAAACGAACGTTTTTGACAATTGTGCATCAGTGGCGTCATTGTTTAGTAAGTGTGAGCAGCGTTTACGTATTTTGTTAAAATTCATCATCATCATATCAGCCGTAGGACGTCCACTGCTGGACAAATTCCTCCCTCATTGATCTCCATCTGCGGTTGGAAGCGGCCTGCATCCAACGCCGACCTGCGGTTCTTACCAAGTCGTCTGCCCATCTTGTGGGTGGACGTCCTACGCTGCGCTTGCCGGTCCGTGGCCTCCACTCGAGAACCTTTCGGCCCCATCGGCCATCTGTTCTGCGCGCTATATGGCCTGCCCATTGCCACTTCAACGTGCTAATCCGTCGGGCTATGTCGGTGACTTGAGTTCTCCTACGTATCTCCTCATTTCTGATTCGATCCCGTAGAGAAACCCCGAGCATAGCCCTCTCCATAGCTCGTTGAGCGACTCTGAGCTTATTCATAAGGCCAATAGTGAAGGACCACGTCTCGGTTCCATATGTCATCACTGGTAACACACACTGATTGTACACTTTCGTCTTAAGGCACTGAGGTATGTTGGACGAAAAGACGTTGCGAAGTTTCCCAAACGCTGCCCATCCGAGTTGGATTCGACGATTGACCTCTTTCTCGAAGTTGGACCTACCTAATTGGACTGTTTGTCCTAGGTATACATACGCGTCGACAACTTCAAGAGCCGAGTTCTCAACCATAACTGGGGCAGGGACGACATGGACATTCGACATGATTTTCGTCTTTTCCATGTTCATTTTAAGTCCTACCCGTTGGGAGACTCGATTGAGGCCTTCGAGCATCGTGCTGAGCTCTTCCATCGACTTTGCCATGACCACAATATCGTCGGCAAACCGAAGGTGAGTGATGTATTCGCCGTTAATATTGATGCCCAGTCCTTTCCATTCCAGAAGCTTGATGGCATCTTCCAATGCGGTCGTAAACAGTTTCGGAGAGATGACATCTCCCTGTCTTACGCCTCTTTTTAAGGGAATCGCCTTCGAGCTCTGTTCGTATACTCGGAATGACATAGTGGCGTTTTTATACAAACACTTCAACACTTCGATGTACCGATAGCCAATACGGCATCGTTGGAGAGACTCAAGCACTGCCCATGTTTCGATCGAATCGAAGGCTTTCTCATAGTCCACAAACGCGAGACATAGCGGCAAGTTATACTCTTCGGTCTTCTGTATGACTTGCCGCGGCGTATGTATGTGGTCTATGGTACTGTAGCCTTTACGGAACCCGGCTTGTTTGGGATATTTTGTTAAAATAATTATTATAATTAGTGTGTCGGTGTTAAAACTTATTAAAATCGATCAATAAACTAATGATAATTAAAAAGAAGTTGCAATAAAGTGGTGAGACAGCCAACGTAAGTTTTTATTCCTTAGGTTCTGACCGTTGTTTCTTAGTGTTTTTGTTAAAGTTTTGGATACGTTTTTGAGAGGGTAGCTTGAGACCTATTTTGCGCTTATATTAAAAATTAACTAGAGAAGTCTTATTAAAGAGTTCGAAAGGTATTATTGTAGGTAATGTGTGTATGTATTTTATTTTTAATTTGGGGTTGGTTTTTTGTTATCACCAAATTACCTATACAAGTTTTTTTTGATATCAACAAATGACCTATTTTTTTGGTATCTCTAGATTGGCAATGAAAAAAGAGAGTAAATATAGAAAGTAATAACTTCAAAAAGCCGTAAATTTAGTAAGAAATAAAGATAAACCCATATAGCCCGAAATGCATAACACCAACTAGTGCTAATGCTAATGAAAGTATAGTTCAAAAAAACCTTCAGCCTCAGCCCTCAACATCAGGCAAATCTGCTCAAAGAGCAACAAAAAATCAAGAGATAGAAGATGATTGGGAGTGTGGATTATATGAGGTCTTGTATTTAACTGATGTTATAAAAAGGCATGGAGCCAAATGGATACAGTGGTCGTATTGTTTGACGCCATACCACGAGATCTGCGCATCTATTAGAAAATTCTTTATTGCACAAATAAAATGATACATAGGCGAATTTAATGCTAATTAGCATTTTCTTCCAGCTAACCTTTGTGTAGTGTGGAGAAAGTGGTAGTACCAGAAAAAGGAAATTTAATCAAACTTTAGCTTAGAAATAAACTTACAAAAATTAAAAATAATAATAATACACATACATAAACGAAATACACAAATATATATATAAAGGGCTTAATTTTGTTGGGTATCTTGAAGAGAGATGAAGTATTTAAAGAGTTTGGATTTGAAGATTCCCATAGAGGCGGCCTTGCGGATTTCCACTGGAAGAGAGTTCCACAAGCAGATAGCAGTCACAGTGAAAGAGTTAGTGAAAAAAGAAGTTTTATGCTCAGGCGTCTTGAATAAAAGATGTTGAGAAGGACGATCAGGTGGAAAAAGAGGAGAAAAACATTTTTAAGAGAGCAAGGAGACAGAGGATTTTGAAGGATGTTATAAAGAAGACAGAGTATATGAGTATCCCGACGAAACCGGATTTCGAGCCACTTTAACTGTAAGCGGTACTGTGAGATGTGGTCGTACTTTCGTAGCCCGTAAACATATCTGATGCAGAGGTTTAACAACCTCTATCTCATCTATCGAAGATTCTGATCCTGTGATACAGCTATATTATAGATGTGATCCTTGAATGTAAAGATATTTATTAAATGCTCAAATATTTTTAAATTTAAGTTCAAATTAACTGATTAAATAGACAGTTTCCATTCTATGACCAAATTTCCTACCTAGTATCACCAATTTACCGGACCGTGTCGCCAACTTACGCCTTAGATTTCTTGTGTACACAATTGACATTTATTCTCAAAATTTTTAGTTATTTGTTAACTAAACTATTCCCAGTATATACCTCAAACAGGAAATAACGCAATAAAATAAAAGTGACTTTTTACTTAGTTGCCAAATCCCATAAAATAAGTATTTGTCATTTTTACATTTATTTAACATTCCTTTCCTTACCCTACAGCAGTCGATCTTTAACCGAAGTTAATCAAAACCAACGTTGCATTTTAAAATACATAACATATAGCCGCACTGCCCACTCAATCTTTTTCCGTCCGAGGTCGAACACGTGATTATCCAATTCATTTTTCCCCCCATACGGAAGCCTGTCCACCAATCACCCTTTAGGGAGCCGTTCCAGTCGTCAGAATTTCTTTCTACACTGAATATCGAACAATAACAGTAAATATTACGTATCTACTTGCAGGAAAACAATGATTCTCCGAACATAATTCAACCAGCAGGTTGGCGGTAAATCTCCATCGTTGTTCGACGCCGATAAGGAACTTAGGCGGGAAATCGTTTCATAAATCAACTTGCATGTCGCATCATGATACCGCGCGTTTAATATGAGTGTTTTGTCATTGACTTTGCTGAGTAGAAGGTTATTTTCTTTTGGTGGTGTGGAAGGGTTGGAGTACAAGTTTTATGTATGAATTAAATAAACCGGCCAAGTGCGATTCGGACTCGCCCATGAAGGGTTCCGTAGCAGCAAGTAACATAATATAAAAGTTCTTGTAGTTCGTTGTAACTTTTTTTATAAGTAATTATTTGAGTTGATTGAATGAAATGTAAATTGCGGTTACCGATTTATAACGTATTAGGGGGGACACACATTTTACCACTTTAGAAGTGTCTCTCGCGCAAACAATTCGATTTAGATTTTAGAAAAAATGATATTAGAAACCTCAATATCATTTTTAAGACCTATCAATAGATACCCCACACGTATGGGTTTGATGAAAACCCATACCTGAACCAATACGTCCAAAAACGCCAAACGTCGATCAGATTCTTTCTCGTACGTAAACCTGATCTTACTATGTACGACGTTGAGGTGTGCCAAAAGAAGTTCCACTTTGGCTGTTTTTCCTTATATAATGCCCTTGCAATCCCACCACACACACAGCATCACCTTGTTGCGAGTTAACCCGGGTTTTGCCACAGTCTGTGAAGCCTGACCGTCCTTTGACCACGACTTATTTCGCACGTTTTTGTCGTACGTGATCCACTTTTCATCACCAGTTATCAGCTTGTTAAAAATGGTTCGGTCTCATTACGTCGTAATAAAGAATCACAAATGAGTTTGTTCATTAGGTTTCTTTCAGTGAGCTCGTGGGGTACCCAAATATCTAGCTTTTTTGTGTACCCAGTTTTTTTCAAATGCGCCAAAACTGTTTTGTGGTCAATTCCCAGTTCTTCAGCTACGTCGTAACTACTGATATGCCGATCTTTCTCCACTTTTTCAAAAATGACATCAATTTTATTCGTAATAGGGCAACCAGAGCGACGTGCATCTTTAACATCAAAATTTCCGAATTGAAAACGCTTAAACCAAATTTGTGCTACTCTCACAGACACTGCACTAAATCCATAAACATCGCAAAAATTTTTCGCGGCTTTCGTTGCATTTTTACCTTTTTTGTAGTAAAATTTTAAAATGTATCGAATTTTTTTAATTAGATTCACTCATTTTTACATTACGAAAAACAAATAAAAATCACACATTTTTCTAATTTGAATTTGGATTTATCTTCTTTAAAATTTAAACTTTGAATGATACCAAAACCAGACAGATACAAATAGTATAGCCAAAGAGATTTTATTACAAGTTCATACATACTATAATGCGAAAAGACTTTTTCCCCAACCTATTATAAACACTAAAGCTTGCTAACTCGACAAATTCAGTGGGCATATCAATCAGGCCGACAGAAAAGGATATAACTTATGAAAACTTTGCTAAGTTCGCACTCAAGATAATCCTTTTATATTTTAATTAGTATGAAAACTTCCGAGAATCGCCACTCCAACTTACAAACTTATCTCAAGATTTACGAGAAAAACTCTCAATGCACTATAATTTAGTCTGTGGTAGTCTGAGATGCAGATCATTAGTCGACAATTACGTTTAGAAGTTTCAAGATGAATGGTGGAAAGTTGGTCGCCAACTAACACGATGAAGCTCATTCAGAAGTTCAAAGTTGTATGAAGCACTCATTTCCACCCAGAGTCAAAATAAATTACCCTGCCTATGTCTGCCGCCAAGCAGTAACACTTGCGTTGCTGTATTGCGCAGCCTTATTACATGAGCCTGTACATGAGTCGATGTCACTGGTCAGGCCTTCCCTTACACACGTAAGATACGTACTGTAGGTGTGAAAGGGAGGATCTTGTGGTTAAAGATATTTATTCTCAAAGAACAGGGTTCACTTACAGAGAACATCTATTTACATTATTGTACTGGATTATGTCCAGTGATATAACAGTAGCATTGCTTAACTAAATATATTTTACAATAACTTAATATTCTTTAGTATATAATTTCTCAATCTTTTTTTAAATACGGCTTCTTTGACTATATTGGGCAACTTATTATATAGCTGTGCTCCTTCAAATGTTATATTTTTCTTTCCGTATTTAGTTCTCGTTAATACAAAGTGTTTATTTTTAGAGCTTCGTGTATTATATTGGTGGACTTGATCTTTCCTCATAAAAGTTATGTCTGTATGTATGCCATTTTTTACTATTTTTCTAAAAAGGCAGCACGTATTAAAGGTGTAGAGTGTGTGTGGTGTTACTCGTAACAACGACAGCGGCGCGATATCAACTAGCTTACATAATAAGGTGTAGGGGCCGGTGGAATAACTTCTCACCTTTATGTCTCAGGGAATAAAACTGTCAAAAAACAAATATACGGCCACTGGGCCGATTCTCTTCTATCATATTTTATTGCCTAAAAGTGTATCCAAAGCACATCCGTATCTAAAAGCAACGTCTTAGTACACATTGTCAAAAAGGTTAAAAAAGTGTAGTTCTGTATAGTCGAATATTTCAGTGTCTTAAAAGTTATTATACATATTTACTAAACTTCTTTCATTCAAGATCCTGATCGCACATTTTCCATGCTATTAAATAAAGTAAACAGCGCAAGAAAATCCCTGATAATATCTGTAAGAACCTTTGAAGATCGTCTTCGGAGCCTCATCTAATTTCGTCCTCTCAGCTATATTTGCGAAAGCGGAAAAAACAACCTTCATAGTAAAAGGTAGACCTGTATTTATTGCTTTCGTCTCACTTTGTGCCTAATATAAAATGGAAACTGGAGCATTGAGTTTAAATAAAGTGAGGATTTGTGGGTCAATTCACTTTGACTAGACTAAAATAACATAAGGAATAAATTAGAGTCATCTATAATAAGTATATACTAAACAAATATAAATATCGTTAGACATTTCACTCAGCGCTATCTAGACCCAAACTAAATTATCTTCGAATTATTCGAATTGGTAAAATACTTATATCTTGTTTAGGGGGTAATTCTACTAAGTGTTCTTGTCGCAGGATATTTATATCCTAGTAAAACAGATGTTATGATGTTACATTTACTTATTTTTTTCCACAACTCTTAGCAATCGTTCAAAATCGCTAAGTTAGTTAATGTTTAAATAAATTAGTCAAATACACACCAAAATAGTAACAGGCAAAAGTTATTTTTATTATTCTCTAGTATAGTATAAATGGTTCAAACGGTTCAGTGTTAATATTACCTATGACCTAAGTTCTAGTCCAAAATATTCCAGCAGCTAACATTTTACACTGGCGCAAACACTTGCATTGTGTCGTCCCGGAAAATGTCGAGTCCGTCCTTCCGTTTCCGATTGTGAGATGTGCTCTCAAAAAACTCTACCATCAAGTGTTGCCCGCAACTTCGTACGCGTTACACTACTAAATGTTTAGGTAATTTAGAAATTAAGCTACACTCGCTGTTGCAACTTGACTTGACACCCCATTTTAATCTCTGGACCTGACTTATGGGATAAAAAGTAGTTTGTGTAATCGTATGTAGCGTATATGATATTTACGTACATACTAAATTTCATCGAAATTGGTTCAGCCGTTACGACGTGATTGAGTAACAAACAAACAAATAAATAAATAAACAAACATCCAAACTTTTGCATTTATTGGTCAAAGCGAAGCGAGATCTCTAAATCAACTTGGGCAAATCGGCATCGTATGTACATATGTATGTTTGTTTGTCCGAGGAAAACTTTCGAAGCGTTGATCCGATCATCGTGAAATTTGATGTGAGTTATGGCACAATTTTGGTGTGACTAAATGAGCTAAAAATGTAGGGGGGTTATTGAGATATTGGGGTTCAAGAGGGGTAAAAAAATTAAACTGAGGCTAACTGGTCAAATGGGAAGTCAAATGAAAGGTATTCTTTAGTAAATTTAGACTTTGTTTTTATTTTTAAAAAATTCTTTATAGATTTTGAGTTATTAGTCATAATAAAAAACTGAACTTTGACAAAATTCACAGGGTGATCCCACAGTGCTGAAATTTGGTATGCATGTAGCTTTGGTAACACAAATATAGGCAAAAGTATGAAATCCAAAATAACTACAATTTGTACCCCAAAAAAACAATTAACATGAACTCCCGTTACCTGAAATTTGAATGAAACTCTAAGTCAAGTTAGTTCGATTTGGCACTATTTTATTAGTCAAAGATTAAGGCCGGCTTGCACAACGATCCCAAAACGTATTTAGCGACTAAACATGTTAAAATTTTACGTATTTGTATGATTTGACAACTCCTTAAATCATATTTAGCCACTAAATACGTTTAGGCTTCGTTGCGCGAGTCGCCCTAAGAATATTTTTTTTGTTTTGGGATACTCGCGAGATTTAAATTCGGGGCGAACCACGAGTAATAACAGTTTGCTGTAAAAATGGTTACTTTATTTTCAAAAGCAAGAAAATGAGTACATGATTTTATAAATAACATGTGATCGGAAGCCTGGCTTTTGTAGCCAACATTTTTTCATCGGATGTCGACTGTTCTAATACTGTAGTTAATATTTAAACATATAATTCCCCATTTAACACCTGGCACAAATGAGTGAGTAAGAAAAAACTGTATACTCCTATTTAAGCTTATTACTCTCGAAGGAGTACAAGATCTGGCATAGTTAAAGTTTTACTTAGAAATAACAGAATATTGACAGTTATATCAGTTTCAGTTTAAAGAATATTTATTTCTCATTTATTTTTTTCACTTACAGTGAGAATTTATAAACTAGGTAACATTATGGTATCGTCTAAAGTCACCGTTAGGTAAGTATATAAGTAGTGTATCCTAAAATTAATGCTAAGTAAAGGCTAATAAAATCATGATTAGCGGTCGAATTTCAACCAATGTGCACTGGCAACTAGTTTCTAGATAAATAGAGATAAGTTCAAGTTAAAACCTAAACTTAATAAAAAACCGGTCAAGTGCGAGTCGGACTCGCGCACGAAGGGTTCCGTACCATTATCTATATAAACGGCAAAAAAATCACGTTTGTGGTATGGGAGCCCCTTTCAAATATTTGTTTTATTATAATTTAATTATTTATTTTTAAAGTCAACATATAATTAAATATTTTGTGAATATTTCAAGTGTTGCCGTTATCAATATCGAGCTAAAACGACCAAAAAAATAATTTTGTTGTATGGGAGCCCTATTTATTTTATTTTGTTTTTAATATATGTTGTTATAGCGGCAACAAAAAAAATATATCTGTGAAAATTTCAACTGTCTAACTATCAAGGTTCATGAGATACAGCCTGGTGACAGACGGACAGATGGACAGACAGACAGCGGAGCCTCAGTAATAGGGTGCCGTTTTACCCTTTGGGTACGGAACCCTAAAAATGGTCCGCATTATTGTTACCATCAAAACAAAATCCTGCTTTTTCAATTACGTTATATTCTTGTTCATCGTCTGATAAAAGCACTCCTGATATCGAATCGTACATGCACTAACATATCCGATGTATCTTTGCACTGCACTTGCCACGAGTGACATGTTTTATTCAACAGGGTAAGCTGACTGCGAGTAACGGAAAGTGTTGCCGATTTGGAACGATAAGCGTTTGTAAGAATGCTCCAGGTTTTGGCACGCGCACTGAAACTGTCAAAACGATTTGGAATACAAAACCGTTGTGTAATACATGGGGCACACTAAAAGTTTTGCACTTCTAGCTAATCGGAACTATTTGAATTTCGAACGTTATATTTTTTTAAACGTTGCAACCTTCTTAGTAACAAAAAAAAATTGGCGGGAAATCATTTGTCAATTGTTTTTTATCACACATCAACATTCTACGTACGCAACGAAAATGGAATTAACTTTAGTTTAATTAAAGATTTTAGAGCCATGATTTTTTATGATTTTAAAACTTTTCTCTCTCCGCAAGACTGTGCCGCTCGTCTTCAAAATGATTTTGGGAGAGAAGCACCTTGTTTGAGCACCGTAAAGAGATGGTTTGCTGAATTTGAGAGAGGTCGGATTTATTTACATGACGAATTTCGTGAAGGGCGGCCTTCAACTGCCGTCAACGAAAATAATGTGGCTACTGTTAAGCGGCTAATTGAAGAACATTCTTCTGCAGATAGATAGCAGATACATTCTAATGCTGTTTATGAAATTGTCACAGGAGACGAACCTTCGATTTATTGTTTTGAACCCGAAAAAAACAGCAATCTGGTGAATGGGTGTTTGAAAATGAGAACAGGCCAACAAAAGTGAGGCAGGCGAGAAACGTTGGTAAAAAAAACGATGAACGTTTTTTTTCTCAGCTACGGGCCCCATCTGCATAATTCCACTTGAAGATCAAAAAAGTGTTAATTCCGAGTGGTATTCTACCATTTCTTTACCCAGGGTGTTAGAAAAAAATCGCGAAAGACGACCAAAAAGCCGCGTTCCCCTACATCATGACAACGCTTCTTCACACACGGCCAACAAAACTAAGTCATTTTTAGCTTCCGAAAAAGTACAACTCATCACCCATCCTGCACATATCCTGTAATTTCTGTATTTTTCCCAAAATCAAAGATTTGATGGGAGGTTTCACTTTTACCAACTCCGAAGAGGCAGTGATAGCGTTCAATCAGCACGTAGAAAACATGCCTTCAGATATGTGGTCCTCCTGTTATAAAAAATGGTTCGATCGCATGAAAAATATGTTTAAAATGTAAAGGAGAGTATTTTGAAAAGCAATAAACATAATATTTTGGTTATAACTTGTAATTTTTCTAAGATACGCAAAACTTTTAGTGTGACCTACGTATTAAGTATGCGATTTTCAAGTAAATAATTAATAGCTCCCGCTCTCCGCTCTAATTTATGATACCTGCCCTTATCGAACACCAAACTTAATATCGGATTCGATACTTCAAAACACGTAGCGGATATCACGATCAAAAGTATAGGTATGTGATACATAAATAACATGTTATTTCAGACAATACGTCAAAACTGAATGTGACTTTTTTGTAGAAGATGTAGAAGTAATATTCGAATAACATAATAATTAAAAATAATAATTAATAATTTATTTATTTATTAGTAATAATAATTAATAATATATTTATTTATTCAGCAACAAACTTCAGTATTTCACAAACAAAAATTGCCATGGTTTACTAGGTATAATACAATTCAGGATGGAAAACATATGTACCCAAACTAGGATGAACCTGTATGATGGCATACCTATACCTCCCTCCGGACTATGGTTCTTAATGAAATGTTCAGTGAATGTATGTGTAAGTGAGGGAGTGTGTCCGTTGCGTGATTTGAGTGCGTGTGTGTGTGTGTGTGTAAGTGTTTGTCCATGTGCATGCGAGGATGTGTGGTGAGTGTTTATGTGTGAAAGAGTGTGTGGTGTGAGTGTGTGAAAGTGTGTGCGAGGGTGTCAGTTTATGTGTACAATTAAATGGGTGAGTTTGTTGTGTATTGACTTTTCATACTTATCTTATGATAGTATGATTAACAGACTCTCAGTTTCAAGGTAGTTCAAACCTAGCAACCAACTTTTAACTATAACAACCCATGTATTGGACCATTCCATTGAATTTCTCAACAATTGCGCACTAACAACGTTCTATGTTATCTAGCCTGGTATTAGTATTATAATTACACATAGCTTTGTATTAAACTGCAAGTTACTTGAAATCTGAAGATAAATACAGAGCTCCATTCTAAGCATTCCAATCAGAAAGTTTGATGCCAAGTTGCACCATTCCTTTTCATACATTCTTTTGACATGCTTTTCACAGAACGCACTGAAGCATCTCAATATGCTATTCCATTCATAATGTCTGATCCTATTTCTGGAATTGATCCGTTTGACCAAACGTATGGGTGTCGATGAAAAGCCAGTAGATATGTGAATACAAATTCTTGCGACGACCCACATCACCGGGCTCTATAAATTGGCTTTGACAAAATGATTCAGGTATTTTATGATGATATCTTCTAAGAAAATACCATATCGCCACATAGATACGTTTAATCTTAACTAACCTTCGACAGCTGGCAAAGGAATCCTCACTTATCATACGGATGTCTCATCTTTTCCCACGTATTTACGTGAAGCAAATTTCCAATTCTACACCACGTCACTAGTGGTTCAAAATTTCATCCGTTCTAGTCCACCCGATCTCGGTACGTGTTCCGATTTGGAAGTCAGATAAAAACGGCGCGATCAAAGGCGAACAAAGATAATGCTGGTCAGTCGTGCGTGGTGATTATGGCACTTTGTTTTCTTTCGGCTGTTTTCTTAGTATTTGTAGGAAGTGGATTGAATTTTGACAGTCACAACTTTGAGAGTGGACAGTCGTGCTCGAGCCGTCGTACAGTGCGGACCTCTCTGGGGCGTCGTTACGCTGCCCGTTGAATATACGAAGATTCGATCGTCGTTAGTGGTCGAGGCAACATCGCCTATAAAAGGCTCCTCAGATCGCGCGGCACGCATTCGATCGTCGTTAGTGGTCGCCGCTATAGCATGCAGCGGCCACACCTTAGGAACCTAGGCTGGTAGAGGGGGGCTCGAGTGCCGAAACACTTTGTTGTAGCAACGGCGTGTTTCGGCCCTCGAGTCGGCACGGTCACTCCCCGTGCTAGTGCTCGTTGCTTCGGCGTCAACGCAATCCACCTCAAGTGGCGAGGCAACCAGGCAACTGTAGAAGGCCTGAAGGTAGCGATAGGAGTTTTTATCGTTGCCAGATACTGCGTCCTGTTCCCTTCCAGTCGTAGCGGTTCTCCGTTCCACTGGGTCAAGGGGAGTAAGGAGGAGAGGGTGCATCTGTGTACGGCGCGCACACTTATGCAACTTAATATATCCTGCGCATCTGACTTGGCTTTGTCATTCCGAGTTTAAAAAAGTCCTGGGCTTGGTCTAATACCTGGACACGGGTGGCCTAAGGAGAGGAGAGTGGTCGCTCTAGCACTGCATCGGGGTGACAGTGTGGTTCGGCAGCACTCTTTGAGACAAAGCAGCTTTATTTAGAGAGGCACTGCTTTCCTCGCTCAGCCGGGGAGGGGGCTAGAAAAGGTGCCCCAAACAAACGCTCATTCCTCGCAATAAGAATAAATCTAAAAACATGCAGATGAATATGACTTTTGGTGCGTGGAATGTACGTACTCTTTTAGACCGACCCAACAACCTCTGCCCAGAACGTAAAACCGCCATTGTGGCTCGCGAGCTCAAACGCTATGACGTCGACATAGCCGCTCTAAGCGAAACACATCTAGCTGACGAAGGTGAGCTTGTTGAACGTGGTGGTGGGTACACTTTCTTCTGGAAAGGCACACCAGCTTCTGAGCCTAGACGGTCAGGAGTAGGCTTTGCTATTAAAACTACTTTAGCCTCTAAGTTGGAAGAACATCCAGTTGCTATCTCTGATCGTGTCATGTCCTTACGTTTCCATCTTCGAAACAATAAATACTTAAATGTTATCAGCGTATATTCGCCAACACTCGACAAAAGTGATGACGTCAAGGACAAATTTTATGAGGAAGTGTCAGAAGTGCTGACTAAAATCCGGCGCTGTGAGAAAGTTTTGCTTCTTGGCGACTTTAATGCTCGCGTCGGACGTGATTTTGAAGCTTGGCCTCGGGTGATAGGGCGACATGGCATTGGTAACATGAACAGTAATGGGCAACTGTTACTAAGCCTCTGTTCCCAATTTCATCTGGGTATTACCAATACCATGTTTAGACTCCCAAATAAATACAAAACTACCTGGATGCACCCAAGGTCCAAGCATTGGCATCTTATTGATTATGCTATAGTCCGTCAACGGGATATAGCGGATGTCAAAGTAACGAGAGTAATGAGGGGCGCAAACTGTTGGTCGGATCACCGACTTGTTGTTACAAAACTATTTTTGCGTCTTAGCCCTTGCTGTAGACCTCGCAGGGCTAAGCCTAACTGTCTTCATCTGAAAAAGCTAGAGTCTGCTGAAATATTGGCAAATTACAGGGAAGCTGTCAATACCTTTACAGCAGGCATACACCCCGAAGATGAACAGTTAGACGAGGGCTGGAAACTGTTAACTACAAATACCATCAATGCGGCTACTGAGATCTTAGGTCAAAAACCTCGTGTCTGTGAAGACTGGTTTGACGAAAATGATAATACATTGACAGTCGCCCTAAAAAAACACCGCCAGCTCCTTCGAAAGGGAAATCAGACAACTGCTTCTGAAAAAATAAAGGAGAGTACGAGCCAAATAAGGAGACTAACTCGAAACGCAAAAGATGAGTGGTGGCTGAACAAGGTTCGCTATATTCAGTGGCTTGCTGATTCGAATAGACTCGGCGATTTCTTTAACGAGATTAAAAAGTTAGTAGGAAGTCCACATCGAGTAAACGTACCACTGAAATCACTTTCAGGTACCCTCCTGGTAAGCAAAGGAGAAGTTCTTACTCGCTGGGCAGAACACTATAACAGCTTACTCAATGTGGATCGTTCTGCTGACATAAACTATTTAGCATCACTTCCTGCCTTACCACAAGCCGTAGATCTGGATCAGCCTCCTTCTCTTGAGGAAGTTATCATCGCCATCAAAGCGCAGAAAAACAATAAGGCTGTCGGCATCGATAACATACCAGGAGAACTATTAAAATATGGCGGAGATGAGTTGCACTACAAGATTTGGCAATTTTTCCAGCGCATGTGGGAAATGGAGTTCGTTCCTCCTAGTTTTGGCGTATCACTAATTTGCTCTTTGTATAAAAATAAAGGTGATCGATCTGTTTGCAACTCTTATAGGGGTATATCACTTCTGTCTACTCCAGGAAAAACTTTTGCCAGAGTACTCTTAAATCGTCTTATGGAGCTCTCTGAAAGTATATTGCCTGAAACGCAATTTGGGTTTAGACCCAATCGCGGCACATGCGAGGCCATATTCTCTCTTAGACAACTGCAAGAGAAAAGCAGGGAACAGTGTCAACCTCTGTTTCTCTGTTTTGTTGATCTGGAGAAAGCTTTTGACAGTGTACCTCGCGAAGCTTTGTGGATTGTGCTTTCGAAACTTGGTTGCACCGACAAATTTATACGCTTGATAAGACTTCTTCACGACAACATGACTTGTTGCGTAACCGTCAATGGTGAGCAGACAGAGCAATTCCCTGTCACTTGTGGTGTAAAACAAGGCTGTGTATTAGCACCCACTCTTTTTGCTCTGTACTTTTCCGTTGTCGTGAGGGAGACTTTACAAGCCAACACAGAAGGGATCCGCATACGTTTTCGCACAGATGGCAGTATCTTTAACCTGGCTAGGTTAAAAGCGCACACAAAGGTATCGTATGACCTCATTACCGAATTGATGTATGCTGATGACCTATGTTTCGTTGCGGAATCTTCTGAGGGACTCCAGGACTTGATGACTCGGCTTGACGCTGCGTGCTGTAGATTTGGCCTCAAAATTAATATTACAAAGACAGAGGTGATGGCCATGGACACTGTTAACCAAGCTCCACTGAATCTGCAAATCGATGGAAAGCCCATAAAACAGGTCGATACATTCAGATATCTGGGAAGCAGCATAACAACAAAATGCGACCTTGACTCGGAGATCAACAGCAGACTTGGCTCCGCTATGGCTGCTTTTGGTAAACTACGAGTCCAGGTATTTCGCTCCCATAACATCAAATTGAGTACCAAGATTAAGGTGTATATGGCTATTGTACTTCCTAACATCTTGTACTCGTCAGAGACATGGTGCCTGTATCGCAGACACATACGCACGTTAGACAGATTCCATCTGAAATGCCTCCGCGACATTCTTAACATCAAGTGGTCGGATCGGGTCCGTAATACCGATGTTCTACGACGGGCTAATGTCTGTGGCATAGAGGCATATTTGATGCGGCGTCAGCTGCGTTGGTGCGGGCACCTGTCTCGGATGTCTGATGAGCGAAGGGCGAAACGCATTTTCTTCTGTGAACTAGAACATGGTAAGCGGAAACGCGGAGGTCAGTTCCTACGTTTCAAAGACGTACAGAAGAGGCACATGAAGAGGTGTTGTATCGATCCGTCGCGCTGGGAGGCTCTCGCTGAAAAACGACCTGAATGGAGGCGTCATGTTCAGGACAAAGTGTACGAGTTTGAAGAAGAAAGGAGGCAAGAACTAGACTTAAAACGAGATCAGCTTAAAAGTCGACCGCCGGCTAATATCAATTACAACTACATTAATGGCGCCTTAACTTGTGTTCATTGTAACCGGACTTTTAGCGCAAAAATAGGGTACATCAGCCACATACAGGCTAAACACCTAGGCCAATAATCACAAAGTCAAGTCTCTGTAGCCGAAATCGGCTAGGAGGATTATTATTATTATTATTATTATTGAATTTTGATTTCAATGAGATAAGTGGTAATTGCCTGAAAACCTTTTTAAAGTTTAAATTTTGACTTGTTCTTTGTAAATTTAACATTAAAAAGATAAGAGCGCCCATTGTACTTTAAGCATTGTCATTTAAGTTATCTTTCATTCGTTCGTACATTTTGATTATCGATGACAACTTGGCGCCTTATAAAACTGAGCAAGCGGTATTTCTGTATCTCAAACATACCTGAATTTAAGTAGGTATACTTACTTCTAAAGATCGAATGCAACGGTGTTTACAAGAAATAATAAATTTACCTAACACTTTCTAGATAGTAATGACCTCATTATGCGCGATGCCTCAAACTTTTCCAAACGTTCATAATATTTTTCTTTCACGCTCAATTTCGTGCAAAAACTACTTGGCAAAGAATACCAAGTATTATGCACGTAAACTTTGCTTAAATTACTTCGAAGAAAAAACTATCGTTATCTTTTTGTTCTTTTCCAAATACAGTTGTTGTATTATAAATTACTACAAAAACTGTATTTGGATAAGAACAAAAAGATAACGATAGTTTTATCGATAACAATAACACAATTTCATAATAGCTAACCCACCCGCGGCCTTGTACGATAAGACGGTACGTGATTAATCCCGTATTTAAAATAATGATTAATAAGGATATTTTAAACATTGTTGAACTTATTCGTGGTAACGAGGTTACTGCGTTAATTTATATCTACATACTATTAATTTCAGATAAATCGGTCTCATTTTCATTATTCAGCGATCAGTTTAAAAATGTCCGTCCATTTCGTTTAAATTAGGTTTAAAAGCCAAATGTAATCCATCCACGAGATTTACATTAGCAGGTGGAAGTTAAATATTTTATTCAGGCGAGATCACGAGCCAAAGCTGGCTAAATACGAATCTGTGCTCCCGCCTCGAACAAATAACCCACTGGACTTAACTACGAAACTACATAACTCCTTGTCCGATTGATCTCAAACTTTAGATACTTATCGAGTTCTAACGATAAAAACGTGTTTTTAGTTCAGTTTGGGGCGACCAAAAGTAAATATAAAAAGAAAAATAGGATAAGGCAGGCAGACCCAATAACTTGTAGTTATTTTGCCTTAGTCTATCGCCCGTCATCCCTTCGGGTGATGTCGTTAGCGCTTTTAACTTTTAAACCTATTTTTAAATTCCTCAACTACAACAAGACGATAAACGATAGATTGATTACAGCCTCTCGAGCGACTGTCCATCCCACATGGTGATTATGTCAGCCTTTCCACATTTTCATATACAATTCGCTTTATTTTTAATTATTTTTTACTGGTGGATTTCTACTGGTGGTAGAGCTTTTGTGAACGGGCTCGAGGAAGTGGGCACCACCGCCTTACCTTTATCTGCCGCCAAATAGCAGTACTTGTGCTGCTGTGTTCCGATTAGATGGTAATGGCATGTTCCTGTAATTACTGGCACATACGCATAACAGCTAAGTCCTATAGTATGGCAACGTATCCACATAGAGATCAAGACAACATAATACCTTGTTTTGAATTCTATGTGGATATCCATGGGCTGCAGTAGCCTCTTAACATCTTTTGGACAGCATGCTCGTTTGCCATACAAGTAGTAAAAAAAAAACAATTCCATGACGAGTTTAAATCGCAAAGCCTTAAACTGAATATCTTATGAAATCCCAAAAGCAATAAAGTCTTACTGGCCAAGGGTCTAAGGGTTATTAAGTCAATGAATCGGGCAAACAAGCCAGACAAGAATGGATCCCGTCTGCTCCGAGATATTAAATTAAACCTCGTGGAATACGATGATTGTTGTACCACCGCGTTGCACTGGTTAGCTTAATCCATTTATTGCATTTGTAAAATGCATTATGAAATAGAGGTTATATCATATTTTAAGGCTCTTTGATTTCCATAAGTTAATAAAAAGATTGTTGTATACTTACCATCTCCTAATTAAATTTACAATAGAAATTACAACGCAACAACTCAAGCCGACCTCGCCTAACGCGGGAACAGGAAAAGAAGAAGAAGTTTTACACTTGTGTAATTGTTGTATCTAATGGCTAATGGCTATGCTTGATATATCTCTACGAGATCGAATCTGAAATTAAGGGGATTCCTGGACATAATGAAGTAACCGACATAGCCCAGAGAATAAGCAAGTTTCCATCCAAAGGATGTCTGGAAAAAATCTCTTCTAAGCGATAAGACCGCCCATTGCACTTGTTGCTTTGTGAATATTTATTTTTATATCTAGTGGCAGTGAGTGAGGCAAATAATTCGGTGAACTGACGGCCGTTCGGGCCGAAACATTCATTTTACAAAGTCTACAAAAAAACGTATAATCTTTTTTGTGTGAACATTGTTAAAAGTTGTAACAACGGCGTTCAATTCAATTTCTGTATGGATAGATACGTTATCATAAAACCCATAAAATTAAGCGATAATGGAAATTCAACGTAAAAGAAAACTCATTTGATGATAAACCTCACACTTGGCTATAAAATAAAACTAGATTCTTTCAGCTACGACACGTTTTACGGTAACTCTGAGCTTTGCTATAGAGCCTGTTTATTCGTATAAAAACATTTACTCTCAAAATTTGTAGACGAAAATCCGATTTTTGAAGTAAAACTTCTTTATGCACGCTTGACTTGGAGTAAGCTGAGAGGGAGATATAAGTTAGTCAAGATAGAAAGAGAGAGAGTTATGTTTCGTATATTACTGTAGGGGCAAGAGAGAGAGGTGCGAGCACACATTTTCTGTCTCTTTTTCTCTCATAGCCAGTGGATTTGTCGCATATCTCCTAACCCAAATTAGCCTAAATTATACAAACTGCAAAACAAAACACTCCTTCATGCTGTATAATAGAGTTCAAATTGCGATAGATAAAAAAAGTAATTACTACGATTTTGAATCTACCAGCTTCGATTTACGAAAAAGTTCAGCTATTTCACAACAGATGGCAGGGAACAGCAGAAGTTTTACTTCAGTCGTGTGGTCTAGCACAAACTCATTTTTGTTCATAAATGGCACTTCTCTACAGTAATGTTCCCATTAAATGAATAACTTAAATTAGTAATTACTTTAGATTAAACCGAAGTGAATGATAAAAAAAACTGCGTGTCATTTTTCAACTGGCAGACTTACAACTTTATTGTGGAAAATTATTGAAGCTATTTATGATTTATCACTCTTTTTTGACGCGATACCATTTTCCAATCGTATAAATCTGAGCATTTATTTTCGCTGACAAATTGCAGGGAATGTTGCAAAGGGATTGTACCGATTTTGCGGACAGGAAACAGATAACGGGCGAACGAATGAACGTGGATTCGCGATTCCGAAATGATGAAATATTAGCCTTTCACACTTTTTATTTGGTGGTTCCTATGTGCCTTTTAAAATCTATGCGCATCATCGAAACATGTTCTTTCTGTGAGTTATATTTTCATCCATACAATGATTTAGTCACTGGTTATGTTTTAGCAGCCTTACTCGAACGTATCAGAGGCTAGGTTTTGGCTTTTAATTTTTCTATGAAGATAATTGAGGTTGAGAAATAATTACACAAATAACGAGCATGTTGGTTGATGATGATGGCAGATTTTAAAGTGACGACCTTCGTGGTGCAGTGGGCGAATAGCCTCCTGAGACGCAGGAGGTAGTGGATTCGATTCCCGCCGCGGAACAAATGTTTGCTTGATCTACAGATATTTGTTCCGGGTCTGGTTGTTTCTGTATATATTATAAGTATGTATTTACAAAAAAAAGTATATAAGTATTCTACCAGTTATCTGGTTCGCTTAGTACAAGCTCTGCTTAGTTTGGGGCTAGATAACTCTGTGTGAAATGTCCAGCAATATTTATTATTATTTATTTATTACTGATTATTATCAAAATACTAGTTGACCCGCCGAACTTCGTACCGCCTTGACATGCATATAACGCGGGCTGTTAATATACGTCACCCTGGTAGAATTGTCAATTGTTGTCCCCGGCCATCAGTACTAACCCGATTGTATATATACATATATATATATATATATTTACAACCATACTTAACCATAGACAAAATTACGTTTAGCTGTCATTTGCGTTTTGTTATACCACGTTTTATAGTGAATTGTATTCTCTTTGACGTTTTATGTCACGTCACACGGGAACGCGGTCGAACGGGATAAAAAGTATCCTATGTCCGTCTCCTGGTTCTAAGCTATCTCCCCACCAATTTTCAGCCAAATTGGTTTAGCCGTTCTTGAGTTATAAATAGTGTAACTGGCACGACTTTCTTTTATATATATATATAAAATATCTAGGTAGTAGGACTATTTCAAAAGCTTTTGATAAGCTTTCACATTAACGCAGCCCGTTCGATTTGATCGGTGACCACAGACTATCTCTGCTTGTCATTCCTCTCGACACTGCTGTAAACTTGACGACTGTTTATCTGGAAGATACCGCCTCAAATGCTAACATTACATATGCGTTCGTTTTATCTTCTTTAATATAAAAATGAATCGCAAAATGTGTTGGTAAGCGCATAACTCAACAACGCCTGGATCAATTTGGCCAATTCTTTTTTTGTTGTATTTCTTATCGTCAGGAGAAGGTTCTTATGAAAGAAAAAAATAAGAAAATTGCGCGCAAAATTAGAACATTTGAAAATACTTAACCACCATATAAAATTATTTATAATCTAACCTTAGCGCTTTTATAATGTAACCTTATGACGTTTGATATAGAATTGACAGAATGCGTGCTGCAAATATCGTCAAAGAGGATGTAAAAAAAAATTAATATCGTTTGAAACAGATGCTTCGGTAGGAGTTATCCCGAGATATATTGTCTATATATATAAAAATTAATTGCTGTTCGTTAGTCTCGCTAAAACTCGAAAACGGGTGGAGCGATTTGGCTAATTTTGGTATTGAACTATTTGTGGAAGTCATTCATTTTCTCATACATAATGATAGCCGGGGACAACAATTGACAATTCTACCAGGGTGACTTATATTGACAGCCCGCGTTATTCCTATGCATGTCAAGCCGATACGAAGTTCGGCGGGACCACTAGTAACTAAAAATACCGAGACAACTATCATGATTGTGCTTAAAAAAACCAAGATCCAATTTTAAACATGGACGTTATTTCCACATTAGTATCCTTATTCCCCGGACATAAAGTTCATTTAAATCTAAATTCATCTACTTTCCCGCAGAGTATTGGACAATATCCTTCCATTCCCCGGCGGATAGATAAAATCCCAGCATATGTGAAATTGCACTGATATTTTAAAGAACGAAGAAAGAGAAGTATGAAAGGAAGCCTCTAGCTAGACTATGTAATTGGCTCACTAATCATCATCGCAGCTACAAGACGTCAACTGCTGAATATAGACCCCTTAGATAGAGTGGCCAATGAAGTGCGGCCTGCACCCAACGGCTCCCAGCAACCTTAATTAAGTCGTTTGTCCATACAGGGGCCTCCTACGCTGCGATTTTCAGTGCATGGTCTCCACTCACCCCAGCCAGAGTCAAAGTCAAAGTCAAAATCTTTTATTGATTAAAATCACAAGGATCACTTTGAAACGTCAATTTTACTGCCTGTTCCTTCGCGACCAAGCCAGAAAAGAAAAGCAAGTAACAAGGCTGGTGGTTTTTTAATCATCCTTCTAGAATACTTAACAATACAGGAAATAAATTAAATTGTAACATTTTGAACGAGTTGGAGCAATTTCAATCCCAAGCTTCTCTATCATCTAAATAATCCGATATTTTATAGCAGGAATGAATTAATTAAATACTCTTTATTGCACACTAAACAAAAATACAGTAATAATGGAAAGAAACATTAAATAAAGGTACAATGGGCGGTCTTATCGCTAAAAGAAATCTCTTCCAGGCAACCTTTTAAGCTTTTTTAACATTTAGTAGGCTTTTTTATAAATATTTTGTTTAATTACGTTTTTAAATTTGTAAATTGTCAATTTTTGTATATCACTTGGGAGTTTATTATAAAAACGAACACCTTGCCCTTTAAACGATTTATTAACTTTATGGAGTCTACAAGTGGCAACAGCGAGGTTATCTTTATTTCTAGTATTAAAAATATGATTATCGCTATTTTTCTTAAACAAATTAACATTTTTGTGGACATGTCATAATATTTATTTCTTTAAACTTATTGCGTAATGATTCTATGAGGCCTATATTATAAATTGCACGAACAGCCCTCTTCTGCAGCACAAAAACGGTGTCTATATCTGCAGCACTCCCCCACAGCAGTACACCGTATGACATAATGCTGTGGAAGTAGCTGAAGTAAACTAGTCTAGCTGTGTCTACGTCTGTAAAAAGACGGATCTTTTTGACTGCGTATGCCGCAGAACTCTCTTCGACAACCTATCAATGTGAGGGCCCCATTGAAGCTTATTACCTAGGGTTATACCTAAGAATACGGTGGTGTCCACAAGAGCCAACTCCTCGTCTTTGATTTTTATATCTGCTTTAACTTGTGTAACAGTAGGTAGTATAAATCTAATACACTTTGTTTTCTTTTCATTTAGAAGTAGATTGTTTACATTGAACCAATTTACGACCTTAGAGATTGCATTATTTACATCATCAAAATCGGTTTGTCGTCGCTTTAATTTAAATAAAAGTGACGTGTCATCTACAAACAATACAACATCATGATCGTCCCTTACAATATGGGGAAGATCATTAATATATAGGTTAATGACTGTCAGTTCTTCGAGCTATGTGCCCCGTCCACTTTTTCTTTCGTGTCAATGGCTGTTTGTTAGCCCAATAGATAGCAACTTCCACACCCCTCTCTGTTGCCTGGTACAAATCTCCGCGTGGTTGTGCATAGAGGACATGAGAGCAGGGTTGCCCTTGTTTGTAAGGTGGCCCCGCAGTGGCACTGGCTCCGAAATGGGTCGATGGTCGCCCCGTCCACTACCACTTCATCGTACTAATCTTCTGGTCAATGTCAGTGACTTTGCTTTGCCTACGTATCTCTTATTTTCTGATTTGATATTGTAGACAAATATGAAGCATAGCCCTCTCCATAGCACGCTAAGCGACCTTGAGTCTTCTTATAAGGCCCATAGCAGTGTTGTCACATCTACCAATTTATTGATAGATCTGCCTATGTTGTCTCTGTTCTACTTATCTACCACCCTCGGTCTCAAATCTACCTATTATTCAAAATATTACGATTGTAAACAATTCTGCACGCGTGTAACGAAATGTTACTTACAACGCTGTCATATTAACTCGACGCATCGCTGGAATGCGGGTCCCCGCCCGCTTCCCCCGCATTCCCTTTTCTCGCCCGGCAAGTGTCAGTACGGTCAGCATCTTTATATCGATACATTACCGTCGATAATTTGGCTTATTTTCTTGAGAGTGAAGGTGAAGTCAGTTTTAATGACAACTTTCAATCCATTGTTTATAGCGATGATGACTTAAAAATAATCGACTACATTCCTGTCGAAAAATGCCGCTGGAGACGCTGGAGGTAGCGGGTTCGATTCCCGCTGCGGAACAAATGTTTGCATGATCTACAGATATTCGTAACGGGTCTGGTTGTTTTTCTATATATTATAAGTATGTATTTACAAAAAAAAGTATATAAGTATTCTATCAGTTATCTGGTTCCCATAGTACAAGCTCTGCTTAGTTTGGGGCTAGATAGCGTTGTATGAAATGTCCAGATATATTTATTTATTTATTTTTTAGTAGAACTACCTATTTTTCATTTCAAATTCTACCAATTTCTACTAATTTTTGCACCCTGTTCTACCATTTTTCAAAATTGTATGTGGCAACACTTTCCCATAGTGAGATACCTTGGCTCACTGTTGCAGTTTATTTTTATTGAACACTCTGAACCATTTCATAAACTTATAAATACTTTTTAGATTTATTTCGACCGTTTATTCATAACTTAACCCACAATACGAACTCGAGATGTTCCGAATTATAAAAATAAAATCGATTATTAGAATTATGCATTAACTTGTATTTGAGGCTACATCTGAAAACATAATACCAAGTAATACAGAGCCAGCGCCCATTACCTAGTTAGTAACATACTACCAGTGCTTCACTTTCGACCATACCATTACTTACCATCAGGTAAGTACGCACATTTAATAGAAAAAATATAAAATTATTTAGAAGACTGTAAAATATAAAGGGAACAATTGAATCATCTAAAGATTGATGCAAACGATCTATAGATAGCTCCAGATCACATCACTACCAGGCGGAAGTGCCGAAAACACTGGCTGGATTGCCCCACTGAATTGCAATGCTTATGCGCTGACCCAGATAGGCGCCAGATCTCGGATCACAAGAAGAGAAAAAATAAAGAAACCGGATAAGTGCGAGTTGGAATCACCCACTGAGGGTTCCGTACTACGGTAAAAGTATAAATAATCTACAAAAAGATTTGTTCACCCATACAATTATGACCGCGCATATCGTTGTTTGACCTCGATGATTGAATACGTAATTTTAATTAAGTCTATATATTGTATGATTTCGTAATTACATTTGTAGTTTTCAGATTTTTCCTTGTTCCTGTTGTAGTATAAGATGATATTACTTACCAAATTTCATAGTTCTAGGTCAACGGAAAGTACCCTATAAATTTCTATTCCCTCGAGAGTGTCGATATATAATTTTTTAGCTGCATATACAGCCGTATCTTTTTTTTACGTTAACTTTTTCACAGCTTCAACGGACTGTAGATTTGAGTATACGGTTTTAATTTCAGCTTTTAATTTCCGACACAATATTTTATTGTGAATAAATGGAATGAAATGAAAATGAAATGAACTCGATAATTCCACGCGTTCCCGAGATAAAGGGTATTGATAGACAGACAGACAGACGGACAACAAAATGTTCCTATAAGAGTTCCGTTTTTTTTTTCTTTTTGAGGTACGGAACCCCAAAAAATAATTTTAAAACGATTACCTCTTGCAAAAATATAATAGAAAGGCATTAAATAAACTTAAGCGGGAAGAAAATGCTGATTACCATTAAGTTTGCCTATGAATTATTTTATTCGTCTATTACAGAATTTTATATTGTAATCTAATAAATAATCTGCTAATTGATAGTAAAAGTCTCCATTGCGCTTC
This sequence comes from Philereme vetulata, assembly GCA_918857605.2. Lineage (NCBI taxonomy): Eukaryota > Metazoa > Arthropoda > Insecta > Lepidoptera > Geometridae > Philereme > Philereme vetulata. The sequence continues at coordinate 7,632,669 of OU975459.1, read as the reverse complement.
TAATATGACCTACGAAAGATTAAATAATTATTTATTTATTTATTTTTAGAATTTTAGGAAAACATACAGCTACATAGGTTACAGAAAAGGTATTTGAGTAGAAAATAAACAACAATAAATGCTACTTATTCTAAGAAGGCCAATTAAAAGTTTCCGCAGAGATTAATAGTGATTAATAGTATATATAAAGGTAAGATATTAATAGTATACATAAAGGTAAGAGATTAATAGTATATATAAACATGTAAGGTAGACGACACATAAATGAAAAAAGAAATTAAACCCTCCGTCGTCCGAGACACGTTCTCGGAGACCCGGATGACGAAATCACTTCCGCTAATGCGGGTGAGTCATCCACATTAGACAGAGCAAACACTCCACAAATACACCGACCTCGCCGGCGAGGTCGACGAGTCCCTTTAGTCGCCGCCTACGCGAGGTACAAGCACGTACCCGGGCGTTTCTCTCCTATACCCGTCCCAGCAACAGCCCAAGCCGAGGTTCGTACCTAAGTGGTGCCCTTGCGCTAGTTGCCTCATCAAAAAATTACAGGGCTGAGCGCCTTCTGCGCTCGCCAAAAGCTCGGTTAAGCTGCAACGGCCTCAGAGGCCAACAGCGAAATAAGTCCAATCGAAAAAAAAAATGAGAAAAGAAATTAAATAGAAGAGATATCAATACACACACACATAGACGACCTCGGTTACGTGCCTAATCTATATATTAAAATAATTATCACTAAGTAAGCGTATAAGCTTACTTATTTTTCTATTTTACAGTATGCTGTTGACTTAAATTAATATCATTTGTCTCTATTTATGTTCGGTATTTAAACAAGCAAATTTAACGATGAAACTCAGTTCTGAAAACCGAATTTCGACATCAGCTGTTTGCATTTCATCCCGATTTGGCAGAATGCAACGGCGCAAGTGTTCTGCCGGATCCGGCCTGTATGGGTGCAGTGGGCCGCACCACAGCCTCCACGCTTTTATTCTTTTTTCAAAGCGCTCGTTATTAAGGTTTATTTTTCAGTGATATTGGTGTATTATGTATGATATAATGAAACCAGAGGAAAACAGTTGAATACTTGGTTACATTATTTGTACTAGGTGTAGTATAGGTCTAATAACATAGATATAGAGTCGCTCAACGAGCTATGGAGAGGGCTATGCTCGGGGTTTCTCTACGGAATCGAATCAGAAATGAGGAGATACGTAGGAGAACTCAAGTCACCGACATAGACCGACGGATTAGCACGTTGAAGTGGCAATGGGCAGGCCATATAGCGCGCAGAACAGATGACCGATGGGGCCGGAAAGTTCTCGATTGGAGGCCACGGACCGGCAAGCGCAGCGTAGGACGTCCACCCACAAGATGGGCAGACGACTTGGTAAGAACCGCAGGTCAGCGTTGGATGCAGGCCGCTTCCAACCGCAGTTGGAAGATCAATGAGGGGCGCCTTTGTCCAGCAGTGGACGTCCTACGGCTGATATGATGATCATGATGATGAATATAGATAAATAACTGTTAGGTATAAGTAGTAAAAAAAACGCGCCAAGTGCGAGTCAGCCTCATCTGTGAAAATTTCAACTGTCTAACTATCACGGTTCATGAGATACAGCCTGGTGACAGACGAACAGACAGACAGACGGATAGACAGACAGCGGAGTCTTAGTAATGGTCTCGTTTTTCCCTTTGGAAATTACAAAAAAAACTAAACCGATTCTGAAAATTATTTTACTGAAAGAAAGCTACACTTTCCTCCTATGCACACCGTTGTTATGCTATATTTTATTTTGGTAAAAACCCGTGCGAAGAATAGACAAGCATTTCTACTAACATATCTGCACGCACTCACTTCTACACACACACACACACACCACAAACGCTCACCACACACATACTCACACACACGCAGTATTCAACTTAAAATCATAATCATATATAAAATTAACATTTACTTGCATCGACTTGTTTTAAGCTGGAACGTTGTTCGGTTAGGTTTTGGAAGAGGGCGCTGACACTGCTACTCAGTTTTTTTAACTTTTGCAGTTGTCAATCGTTTTCATTTGTCTATTGTACTTTCTTTATGTTCCAAATAAATAATTTTGAATTGAATTTTGAATATCTTAGTGACTCACTCTATTATAGCTGTGGATATATGCGAATGCTAAATGGCCTGTGTGCTAATCTTAATTAATGGACTTGCTGATTATCCACTAGAAAAATAGATTCTCACAGATCTGCGTACTGTAAAGATTGCACGAAGATTAGCTTATTTTTTATGGGACTACCAACTAAATTGTATAAATCATGCCTATCTATAGTCTAACTTTTTATTAGCTGCAGTAAAATTACGTTTCTAAATGTCATTCCGTAAAATAATGTTGCCAGCCTAATCTCAATAGGGATGTGATTCAGTTCACAAAAATTAATTAAATAACATTATTATGACGTTTTTGTTTCATTTTGAATGTACCTCCCTATACTTCCACTAAAAAAGATCAATCCTCTAGTATAGTAATAATAATAGGTTAAAAAAATACATTACAACTTAATATTAAATCTCAAAAAAAAAACCAAACTGATTATTCATTTATGATTCACTCATTTAGCTACATCCCTATTTATTTTTCTTCAAAAACCGGCAACCCACAAAACGTCATTTTACTGCAGCTAATAAAAAGTTAGACTTTAAAACATACTCAGTATTCAGTATTCATTTATTCACCATTTCATAATATTGGTATGTCACAAATATATTACAAATTACGTCAGTTAAGTAACTATAGAATAAATAACAATCAATACAAAATAATTACAACTAAACTATGAGGTTACAGCAGACACTACTCATGCAGATGAGAAAATGAACAGCTCATATATCCATTTAAATGATAAAATGGGTGGTTTTCTAAGAAAGTTTTTAGTTTTAGTTTAAATCCTTTCAAAGGAAGTCGTGTTATTTCTAACGGAAGCTTATTGTACATAGCAACCTTTATACAGGTACCTAGGTTTTGACAAGTCTGGTTCTTCCAGTAACCCAGTATTAGGTGTAAGTTTATCATTAACATTTTGTATCATAGGACGCCTAGTGGTCAACGGACTCCCCCATAAACCTCTAGGCTTGCACGCCACGTCAAGAAACATATACATTTTTTATTGCCATTTCAATTTGCATTTTGTCATTAATGTTCGCAATGATAGTTTCCTACATATTGTATCGTCACAAAACACTGTGCTCACAATAGGTTTTAAATGAATCGCTGTCCCATTTGTAATGCAAATAGAATTCTGTTTGGTATCGGAAAAATGTGTGGTTTTGTATTCTCACATTTTATGGACGCTGGATAACCAAAACCGGTTATTTGGTTTAGCTTTGCATACGTGTTTTGTTATATACGACAATATATAAAAACACGGATAGGGCTAATGGCTAGTATTGTCGCAAAATAAGCTTTTACAAAAATTAAATTTTCAAACAATCTAAAATATCAATGAAACAGCCTGCATAAAACAATTATACAAATCATATTCATTTATTATGTAAGAAGGTACACATCAAGTTATACATATCCAGTATAAGCTGACCTTGCATTGTGTAGGCTTTTCGTAGAATAAGAGGTCAGCTTATACTGGTTATTATAGCTTGATGTGTAGCCGTGTGTACCAGGTACTGACTAACCGGCATCGTCGCGAAGACGCCGCCGATTTACGTTATTGGGAAAATTGTTTATTGGAAATATATCGATTAATGGATAAATATTCAAGTTATCGGTTTTAAACCCACCTCTAAAATCAGTTTATACGATTCCGGATGTGTTTTTTTTAAATTAAGCAGGTGGTTTGCATCAATTTATCATTATCATCTTAACCGCCATAGTAAGTCCTTGCTCAACATAGGCCTCCCCCATAAATATCCAGAGAGTTCGGTCTTATGCGGCCTGCACTGAACGCAATTTTCCACTGCCCAGCTGAAGTGGCAGTAGACGAAGCACACAGCTCTAAGAACTGACGGCCACTAGTACAGGAAGTCAAAGTCAAAATCTTTTATTTAATAAAATCACAAGGATCACTTTGAAACGTCAATTTTACTGCCTGTTCCTTCGCGACCAAGTCAGGAAAGAAAGGCAAGAAAACAAGGCTGGTTGTTTTTTATGATCCTTTTAGAATACATAATAATACAGGAAATAAATTACGTCTAAATTGTAACATTTTGAACGATTTGGAGCAATTTCAATTTAAATCCCAAGCTTCTCTATCATCTAAATAATCCGATATTTAATAGTAGGAATGAATGAATTAAATACTTTTTATTGCACACCAAACAAAAATACAGTAATAATGGAAAGAGACAATAAATAAAGGTACAATGGGCGGTCTTATCGCTAAAAGAAATCTCTTCCAGACAACCTTTTAAGCTTTTTTAACATTTGGTAGGCTTTTTTATAAATATTTGGTTTAATTACGTTTTTAAATTTATAAATTGTCCATTTTTGTACATCACTTGGGAGTTTGTTATAAAAGCGAACACCTTGCCCTTTAAACGATTTACTAACTTTATGGAGTCTAGAAGGGGCAACAGCGAGTTTATCTTTATTTATAGTATTAAAATTATGATTATCGCTATTTTTCCTAAACAAATTAATATTTTTGTGCACATACATCAGATTTTCATAGATGTTTTGAGAAGAACAGTTTTCGAGTGGAGAACTCGCACTGGAAAGCGCAGCGTCGGACGTCCTCTACTAAATGGGAAGACGATGTCGATAATGTCGATGTAGATAAGATAAAATGCGTTTATTTTGTTACCAATACCAAGAATCTAGGCTTAGAGATAATTGTGGCAAAATGGCCACCGCTCAGCATGTCCGCTCAGCATGCAGATACGCTCGGCCGTTGGTCTTCCGTGGTAGACCTCGCGTCCCAAGTACAAAAAGTAACACCGCAACAAAATTTACGAATAAAGTTCAATTTCAAATCGAATTTCAGGTGCTTGGATTTTCCATCAGGCTTAACTATGTAGACTTTTGAGCAAAGTATGGGTATAAGTTTTAGCAATTACTCGCGTCCTCTTAGTCCTAAGAGATATAATCTGATGTCTACGTGTTCGTCTCGTAAAGGCAGAGAGGACTGCGTGGTTTGATTGGTACAGGTACGTATAAGTTTTCGAAAAAAAATCAAAACTTGAAATCCGTCCTTATAGCGTTACAGCAAACTTGCCCGCCTTCCTCTCTCTTTCTCTTTCCCCTCTCTACTCCCCCATTCTGAAAATTAGCAACATCTTGCGTAGAATGAGGTCCATAATGTGCCTCTCAAATTTTATTGAAATCTGTCGAAAAATAATGTTACAGCAATCTTCCCTCCTTTTCCCCCTTATTTTCAGTGTTCAAATTATGATGCAAACATTGGAAAATTAAACCCGCAATATCTTGCGTCTTAGGCCATCCACCAACCTTAGCCCTCGCTAACTCGTCAAAAAAGATTTAGATCTGTCAAGCTAAGATGCGCCACGACAAAAAATTATTCCTGTTTTGTCTCGCTCTTTCTCGTGCGATATAAGAGTGACAAAATTTTGTCGCGGCGTGCATGTTAGCCCGGCTAATAAAAAAAAATGGCAAATTGCCTTGCCATAGTTGCCATACCAACTTGGAATAAGTTAGGAATAAGTTGGAATATCTAAAACTATTCAAATGACAAACGGCGGATCACTTCGCCCGTTAAACTGTAGTCAAGTTGAAACTAATCGTCCGGCTGGAGTTGACGACTTTCTGTCCCATGCCCGGTCATTTCAAGTTGGCCAAGTAAATGAATATGAACTTTAAAGTCCGTCCACGCTAAATCTGCATATCGCTAAGAGTGGTAGATAGAAGGCCAATGAGCTGAGGCATCACTGAAAACAATTCTACGCGCGTTACTCTAGCGCACCGCTGAATGACAATATGTTGTGCTAGTTTTATTTGTAGTATTTGTAGGTGTCATAATTATCATTTAAGACGGCCCGCGACCACGGCTGTTGCAACATAATCGAAACGTCGGGATGGCAAATAAAACAGATGTATACGCGATAAATACCCGTTTATATCAGTAATTAAGTACTATTATTGATAGAGCGCAGCGAGATCTCTAATCAACTTGGGCAAATCGGCGTTGTATGTATGTATTTATGTATGTTTGTTTGTCCGAGGATAACTCTCGAAGCGTTGATCTGAACATCGTGAAATTTGGTAAATAGGTAGTAAGTAGTGATTGCACAATTTTGGTGTGACTAAATGAGCTAACAATGTTGAGGGGTTGAGATATTGGGGGTTCAAGACTGGTAAAAAAAATTAAAATGGGACTATTAGGTCGAGTGAGACGTTAAATGAAAAGTCTTTGTTAGTACATTTAGATACCTTTTTTATTTTTAGTAATGTTCTTATAGTTTTTGAGCTATTAGCCATAAAAAACCGGCCAAGTGCGAGTCGGGCTCGCGCACGAAGGGTTCCATACCATTATCTATAAAAACGCCAAAAGAATCACGTTTGTTGTATGGGAACTCCCCTTAAATATTTGTTTTATTTTAATTTAATTATTTATTTTCAAAGTGAATATATCACTTAATATTTTGTGAATATTTTAAACGTCTGCCTATGACCGTTATCAATATCGAGCTAAAACGAGCAAAAAAAATCACGTATATTGTATTGGAGCCTTTCTTAAACATTTATTTTATTCTGTTTTTAGTATTTGTTGTTATAGCGGCAACAGAAATACATCATCTGTGAAAATTTCAACTATCTAAATATCATGGTTCGTGAGATACAGCCTGGTGACAGACGTGCAGACAGACAGACAGCGAAGTCTCAGTAATAGGGTCCCGTTTTACCCTTTCTGTACGGAACCCTAATAAAAACGGAACTTTGACAAAATTCACATTGCTGTAATTTGGTATGTTTCCTAAGTGACAAAAATATAGGGAAAAGTCTGACATCCAGAATAACAGGAATTTGTACCCCAAAAAAGAGAACCATATTACATGAACTCCCGTTACTTGTAATTTGAATGAAACTGTAGGTCAAGTATGTTGGATCTAATTTTGTGGCACTATTTTGATAGTCAAAGATTACAAATAATATTTTTTTGTTTTAATCGGAGACTGAGAGTCTTACGTAAAGTCTTCTACCTCAATTTCTTACATTTACACTATTATTACTAGTGAGAACTAAATTATTTGTAAAATGATTGATCAAGCGAAGCGAGATCTCCAAATCAACTTGGGCAAATCAGCGTTGTATGTATGTATGTATGCTTGTTTGTTCGATGATAGCTTTCGAAGTGATTATCCGATCATCGTGAAATCTGGTATATAAGTAGGTAGTGATGGCCAATTTTGGTATGACTAAATGAGCTGAAAATGTGGAGGGGTTCTTGAGATATTTAGGTTCAAGAGGAGTAAAAAATGGGATTATCTGGTGAAGTGACACATTTAATAAAAGGTCTTTGTAGGTCAATTTGACCCCGTTTCTAGTTCGTTTTTAAACCTTATAGTCATAATAAAAACTGAACTTTGGCAAAATTCACAGGATACACCAGTGATCCCAGAGTGCTGAAATTTGTTATGCGTGTAGCTTTAGTGACATAAATGTAAGGAAAAGTCTGAAATCCAGAATAACTGAAATTTCTAACCCCAAAAAAAATAGCCAATTTACATTACCTCCCGTTACCTGTAACTTGAATGAAACTGTAGGTCAATTTAGTTAGTTCTCATTTCGTGGCACTATTTTGATAGTCAAAGATTACATATAATATTTTTTTGTTTTTAAAGGAGACTCGCGAGATCTCAGTTCGGGGCGAACCACTAGTTTAGATATAGTAAAAATTGTATATCATTGTCTCATGTAATTCACCTGTATATATCTTGACAAAATTAATTTATTGATATTAATAGTGCTGGATATTTCCCACAGCGCTATCTAACCCCAAACTAAGTAGAACTTGTACTATGAGAACCAGATATCTGATAGAATACGTATATACTTTTGTTTTAAATACATACTTATATTATACAGAAAAACATCCAGACCCGTAACAAATATTTGTATATCATGCAAACACAAAAAACAAATGAGTCACCTAAGTTTCTCAGATATTCAAACTAACGACCGTTATTGATAACATTAGGTACCGTTCATTTAAATCGAATTTAAGGCACTTGTCTCACCAGTGGCGGTGAGCGAGAATCGAGTAGAGCTAGAAACTAGAAACGAGTTGGCGAGCAGAAGCGAGTGTGTAGTTCCTATAGCTGTCTCGCTGGGCTATAAAGCGAGTGAGAGAGTGCGGCGGGCGACACATTAAAACCCTCCTCGTCCGACGTACTTGGGGACCCGGATGACGAAATCACTTCCGCTAATGCGGGTGAGTCATCCACATTAGACAGAGCAAACACTCCACAAATACACCGACCTCGCCGGCGAGGTCGACGAGTCCCTTCAGTCGCCGCCTATACGAGGTACAAGCACGTACCCGGGTGTTTCTCTCCTATCCCCATCCCGGCAACAGCCCAAGCCGAGGTTCGTACCTAAGTGGTACCCTTGCGCTAGTTGCTTCATCAAAAAATTACAGGGCTGAGCGCCTTCTGCGCTCGCCAAAAGCTCGGTTAAGCTGCAACGGCCTCAGAGGCCAACAGCGATATTAGTACATTCGAAAAAAAAAAAAAGCGGGCGACACTCATCATCTCACGGCGTGTGTTCTGACCGCCAAGGGAGCATCGCTGGCGAGTATCGCTGAGCGAGTATCGCTGAGCGAATGTTGTAGTACATAATTATGATACTCGAAACAGAGAAAAATTATACATACCAAGAACCAGACTTGTCAAAACCTATAAACAAGGTACCTGTATAAAGCTCGCTATGTACAATAAGCTTCCGTTAGAAATAACACGACTTCCTTTGAAAGGATTTAAACTAAAACCAAAACTTTCTTAGAAAACCACCCATTTTATCATTTAAATGGATATATGAGCTGTTCATTTACTCATCTGCATGAGTAGTATCTGCTGTAACCTCATAGTTTAGTTGTAATTATTTTGTATTGATTTTGTTAATTCTATAGTTACTTACTTAGCTGATATAATTGGTAATATATTTTTGACATACCAATATTATGAAACGTAATGAAATGGTGAATAAATAAATACTGAATACTGCGACAAAACAGTCGAGAACGAGTTCTCGCCGGCAGTGTGAACGGCCAGCGATCAACTATACGTGTCTCTTTTACTGACACGAAATCTATATATTTTGTTCGTTTCTTGAGCGAGAAAATAGTTGTTATCTTATCGCTTACTCGCCGGCGGTGAGACAAGTGCCTAAGAATAGTACCTACTTATTAAGTTCTGCAAACTACAAGTGCTTCTATCACTGCAGAAGACAGCTACTTGTAGAGTACGTCTTGAGTATCACTCGACCACTCCATGTCTGTTGCATGGTACAGACAAGACGTGCGTTTAACCAGTATGACAGTTGCACAAGTATGTAGCCAGTACAGCTATTCTGATAACAAAGGGTGCTTTAACTGGCTCTGTAGACATAATTGGAAGTAAGCGAGTTTGTTCAATAGACACATGCAACACTAGAACGGTCGTCCCTGGCCCTGATATACATATATTATGTCGTGATATGAAAAAGTATGTTTATTGTACTTTAATTGTACAGTCAGCAACAGAAGTTGGTTAACAGTTTTAGTTTTTAAAAACGAAATAAATCTGGAACAACTATATGTTGTACTATTCTACCGCTTGTATAATAGGTACTGTTCTGAGGAGTTATTTGATATGACGCCTGCAGGTTCCTTTTATCATCGCACCGCTCGCCATTAGCAAGGAATCCATCCACACACCTTGGAGACAATGTGGTCGCGCACCGTAAGGTTTTCCCCAGGGACCACAGTATAGAGTTCTTGAATAAGGGCGGTTTAAAAACTTTAAAGGATTGGCAACGCGCGTGTATTACTTTGGGTGTTACAAACGTCCATAGACTACGGAAATCGCTTACCATCAGGTATGCCGTATGCATGTTTGCTACTTTATTAGAATAAAAAAAACATTGAGTTTTTAAACAAAATGTTGACACTGTATTTGTCAACACACCTGAGCCCTTTACTAATCTTTCATCTTGTCTTGTAAAAAACACATTTCTATTTGATAATACACTTGAAACAAATATATTCAAATTCCAAATTGTAAATCAACTTATGTCGCTGACTGTACCAGAGTTAACATAAATAATGTACCTATACCATCCTCTCAGCTAAGTCAGCCAATACATGTAGAGTAAAATAACGCTGTACATTTTACATGGCGCTATCTAGCCAAAAACTAAGCAAAGCTTATACTATGGGAACCAGATAACTGATAGAATACGTATATACTTTTTTTTGTTATTTACATTCTTTTAATATAAACATTGAAAAACACCTAGACCCAAAACAAATGTCTGTAGACAATGTAAACATTTATTCCGCGGCGTGAATCGAACCCGCAACCTCTTGTGCCTCAGTCATATTATCGTCATTTATATAGATTCACAGTTTTATTTTTACAAAAAAACTAGCTGAAAAATTCGCAGCTTCGCACGCGTAGTTTTTCAATAAAACATTACCCAACTTCTGCGTTGGGTAAAAAGTCTATGTCACCCGGGGATAGTGTAGCTTCCCAACAGTGAAAGATTTTTTTAAATCGGCCCAGTAGTTTCGGAGCCTATTCAATACAAACAAATCTTTCCTCTTTATAATTTTAGTATAGATATGGGGTAACCGAGGGCACCCGTCACCTGTCGTTTATATGAAAAGATTTATTTTATTGCAATCCCATCATATTCGATTTATTTATTAAAGTATTACAAAAAAAATAATATCATTATTTACTGCGAAACACTTCAACCGCTGAACGCAGTATGTACGGATCCAAACCAAATTGGCTTTAAATGCTTGTCAATAAAACAAACAGACTTGGTAGAAGTAAGCAAATATTTATTTTCAGTGAACTCGAGGTTAACTTACACCCAGAATGCTTCGATAGCGCGATTCAGAAAATGTACAAATTTAGGGGCGCCATCTAGTTCTGTTCACCTTCACTAAACACGAGTCCATACATTTCATACTTATTTTACCTTCAACGCAGTACACAATTAACAAGTTCTTAATAATATCTACTTTATCTCTAGATTGAACTTTCTAAACATTTTTCTCACCCAAGATTGAATAAAAATTTCAATATTCGGTGGAGGGTGGCTTCACTTTAGGTCTCTACTGGAAATCCAATCAAGTTAGTGCCCGCAAATGTGTTCGAAGTGGCGTCTCGAGACGGCTCGGCGGCTCTCTCAACCACACGACTAGAAGTCAAGGGTCAGCCTTCATGTGCGCAAAAAACGAGTGTGCTTTAGACCACTCGACTGAAGTAAAACTTCTTTTTCAAAATAATTATTTTTAAAATTGTTCAATTACAAAATTGTCCACACGTCTGTAGGTCGATCAGTTCATTCTGGACAGACGCAATTGGCACTCGCACATTAACGTTTAAAAATATACGAAACGTAACTCTCTCTCTTTCTATCTTCACTAACTTATCTCTCTCTCAACTTCCGTTCGCACTTTTCGTAACGCATTCACCAGCTTACTCCCCAAGTCAAGCGTGCGTAAAGAAAAAACTGCTCAACAAATAAAAGATCTGAATTGATATCTTGTAAATTACACAGCGACTAACGGTTGACAAGTAAAGCGTTCATGCCGAGGTAAAGTTAGATCAAACTTAATACAATTTGTTATTTGTGTTGGCAACTCCAGATAAGTTTTTTTTAATGTTATTAGTGGGGAAACAGGCTTACAGCCAACCTGATGGTAAGCGGTCACCGCCGCCTATTGACACCGGCAACACCCTGGGTATTGTCGATGCGTTTCTGGTAGAAACCTCTACATTTCTCTTGAAGCGTACCATGTCGCAGCCTAACGGTGTGTTAAAAGTAAATCAACTTGATGAGGTCAAGATTGAGGTTGAAGTAGTTTACAAAAGCGATATAGAATTTGTCAAATGAGGTCATTGAGTGATTTTCAAGGTATCGCTGTGACCCGTATCTAATAATTTGTTTGGTAGATAAATTAAAATGTATTTCAGTTTGGTAAATGCGTTTTTTTTAACAAATTTCCTTTTATCCCATTAACCCTTCCGTTTTTCGGTATAAATAAATAATCTAAATGCTAATCCTTCGTATTAAGTATACGAAGTTTTATCAAAATCCATACCATAGTTTTTTTTTTTTTTTCTTTATTTAAGGACTTTTAAACTGTGTTTATGTCAGCCCTATAATGACAAAATCATATATTTAACAAACTTAAAAAAACAACTCCCTAGTTGAAATAAACATAACTTAGTTTACACAGTGCGCAAAACAGATGCAAGCGCGCACCCTTCGATGTATCTATCTACAAGTACGCACCCGCATACATTCTACGCACCTACCGAATCAACAAAACTATAAATCAATTTGGCTTCTGTTGAGTTAGGACGCGATAAGATGCTGTGAAAAATTCCAACATTGACAATAGTTATACCCAACTCAACAAGCATACGCCTTTCAGCTTGGTTCCGGACACACTCCATCAAAATATGGTGCACATCTTCTGGTGTATCACATTCTTCACAATTAGGCGAAGACACCTTTCTCATTAAGTATGTGAACTTCTTGAGCGGCATGTGTCCGGAACGAAGCCTGTGTGCGGTAACAATTTGTTTCCTACTTATATTTCCCATAAACCACGGCAAACGAGGAGGTTGACTTTGTATAATTTTATACCAAATGCCTTTAGTTTTAGAGCGTTCGTCAAAATATTCCCGCCAGTGATCATAACATATTCTATTATATTTCGGTAGTAATTCAGAATATGATGGTAAAATATATATTTCTGATCCATCTATAACAGCTGATTTTGCTAAACGATCTGCCTCCTCGTTGCCAGACAGTCCAATGTGTGAAGGAATCCACTGCAATACAATTTTAACGCCGTGTTGATTAAAATCTTCCAGTTTTCGAATAATGTTATACGCCACTAATATACCTCGATTTCCCGATGTGCAACGAGAAATGTGTTGCAAGGCACTTTTATTATCGCAAAAAATCACTATGTTCAAATAAGGGTCAACACAGCGTTTTATGTAGTTCAGTGCCTCCGATATAGCAAATAGCTCCATCGTCATAATAGATACCGTGGATGCATTTTTATAGCATTCTCCATGTTTTCCAATAGAATCATAAAAGGCTGCACCAGATGCGCTAGTGCATTTTGACCCATCTGTAAATATTTTAAACCAATTCCTATATATTTCATCTAATTCACAGAGTATCTCATGTTTTAATAGATTATGATCATAATTTCTTTTAGCACTTTGCACACATTCTAGATTATTTTTAATTACATTTTGAATATTAATTTTAGACGGGCATAAACTTAGTAAATACATTTCAAGAGGATTTGAAGATGCGATTTTTTCATCTTTAACAGAGTTATATGTATTCATTAATAAAGGTTTCTTCTTATTAACCCAGTATCTATTACAAGACTGAGTATTAATTGAGTTTAAATAATTTAAAGTCAGACCATTTCTCCATGATTTTGCTTAAAGACAAAACTTAAAAGCTAGGTATTGTCTTCTTAGAAATAATGGAGGTACGCAGATCTCACTTTCCATGACATGAATTGGCGTTGTCTTTATAAATCTACCTATAATTCTGAGAGCCTGGTTCTGGATTTTATCTACTTTATAGGTATATGCATTGGCACTGTTGTCATATAAATAACTACCAAAATCTATCCGACTTATTACCAAATTAATATAAAGCCTTCTCAAATGCTTAGGATGAACTCCCCAGCTCGAACCCGCTAGTACCTTTAAAATATTTAAGAATTTTTGCGTCTTATCGCAAATCTCATTAATATGTTTACTCCAACGAAGCGAGCGATCTAGCCAAATACCTAAATACTTGATACTTGCTTCGCAAGATAACGGTGCATTATTCACTTTTAATTCTATTTGATGTCGTCTATGCCCTCTACTATATAAACAAAATTTTGATTTACTTGCCGAAATGTCTAAACCAATTGAAATTAAAATATGACCAATGATATCTAAAGAATTTTGAATACTAAAAATACAATTTTCTATTGATTTATCACTTACAAAAATAACAAAATCATCTGCAAATTGTGCAATTCCTGTATTAATCCTTTTGCAAATTTCAAACGTCACAATATTAAAAAGCAAAGGGGAGATTGGATCCCCTTGGGCTAAGCCTTTAGATGTCCATCTCACTAAATCCGTTTTGCCTGAAATGTCATTAGTTATCTTTAAATGTCTTTCACTCAAAAATTCCCATAAATAATTGCACAACTTATAACCAACATTTAAATTATTAAAAGTAAGTGTAATTTTATCTATGAGAACATTATTATATGCATTTTCAAGATCAAGAAAGCATGCTAGCGTAGGTATATTTTTAGCGAAACCAATTTGTATTGTTGTAACTAGCCTAGTGACTAAGCCCAAACAGGATTGGGCTTTCCTAAAACCTGTTGTGCACGGTGATAATACGTTATTTTTTTCAATAAACTATTCTAATCTTTTTGTGAGCATTAAATGAAAAATTTTACAGAGGCACGATATCAAAGAAATAGGTCTTAATTTGACCTCATCCGAGTCGGATCTATTTCCTACTTTTGGAATCGGCACAACCTTAATATCTCTCCACTGTTGTGGAACGTACCCAGAATTAAATATTTGATTGTATAAACTTAATAAATAAATCTTTCCTTTCCATGGTAAATTAAAAATCATAGAATAAGTGATGTTGTCATCACCTGGTGCTGAGTCTTTTTTTTTAACACACAGCTCGAATTCGTTTAGACTAAACTCCTGTTCCAATAAAATATTGCACGAGTCAAAAATAGGTTTAGGTATTTTTACATAATCTGCCGCAATATTGCATAATAACTGTTTTTTCTTATCATATGAAACCTGGGATTTGTTTTTACAATAGCCTTTAACCCAACTCATGCGGCGCCACATTTCCGACATGGAAGTACGCTCATTAGTAGAATTACAAAACTTTCCCCAATTTTCAGACTTAGCCCGTGATAATTCTTTTTTAACAGTTTCATTCTTATTTTCCAAAGCGGTGAGGTTATCAGGGGTTGGATTACGACGAAAGGTACTGAGCGCTAGTCGCCGCTGAGCTACAACTTTCGATAAGTCAGCATTCCAATACGGTTTAGGTATAAACTTGCGTTGAGGATCCATACTTATTTTCGACCACGGAATACTGTTATCGGCTGACTGGTTTATTATACCTATGAATGCGTCATACCTTTTTTGTATATTATCGTGGCTGTTATGACAAAAGTTATATAAAAGTTCTTCCACTGTCTTAGAATAAGAAATCCAGTCGGCCTTTTTGAAATTACGTCTTTTTACGTAATGTGAAACGTCTTTAAAATAAGTGCAAACTTTTATCACAAAGTGGTCGCTACCCAAGTTTTAATTAAAAACAGTCCAAGTAAAATGCACAACTATGTCTGAAGATGCAAAGGTTATATCTGGAGATGATTCTTCTAGACTATTATTGACATATTCAGCTCTCGTGATGCTACCAGTATTCATATAAATAAAACCATGTTCTAAGGAAGAGTCTAGTAATTGTATACCTCTAGGATCATTTTTGCAAGACCAATTTCTATGATGCCCGTTAAAATCTCCTGCTATTAATGATTTATATTGGAATTTAGAAAATAACTCATCCCAGTCTGACTGGGTTGTATGAACTGACGATGGACAATAAACAGATATTATGTTATTTATAAATTTACAATTTAAAGCCTTGATTAATAAAACCTCGATACCCGTGTTACTTAATTCAAATGGACATACCTCAATTTTAATGGATCTATGTACGAGTATACCTAATCCTCCATATCCGTCACAACGATCCTTTCTACACCAATTATAGTCACTAATATTTATGTTTATATCTTCGTTTAGCCACGTTTTACTTATGATAGCTATATGAACTTGCTGTTGGAATAATAAACACTGAAATTCTGTCTGTTTCGGTTTGATGCTCCGAGAGTTCCACTGGATTATGTTAATAGTTGCAGATAACAACTGTTATCCATTGTTAAAAATGGATAGGATTTTATTAAGATTATCCCCAATCTTGAAAAACTCAGCTATGTACATATAGCACTTTTCAAACACGACACTTAAAAAGTTTTTTATTTTCTCATCCAGCGTTTGCTCAGAAGCGATAACCTCCCGTAATTTATTATACAATCTCGTAAAACTAAATGCTTTCTCTTTCTTTCATTTATCTTTCTCCAATATAACTTCACACTCTTTTCCCTCACTACTTTCTAATTCTTTTCTTATGCCCTGACCTACAGTAATTTTTTTATTCTTCTTTTTCTTCTGTTTCTTTTTAGTGTCATCATTCTTTGTAGCTTCGTCTTCTGAGTGAATGCAGTACTCATTTCCTTCCTCACATTCAGATTCTCTCTCGTCTTGCGTTTTTTTCATAAACATCAAAGCATCCCTGTACTTTCCAGCTTTTGATTGAGGCTCTACCCCTACTTCCGTTGTCTTCGAAGGTTGTAATGTTAATATATTCTCTAGCTCTCTGATTTTTTCTTTCTCCTGGTACATGTCAAAAGCTTTTTTGTAAATGCAATTTTCATCACGCATTATAGCTCGTATCTCTTTTTCTTTCTGGAATACAGGGCATTTTGATTTTTCAATAGACATGTGTGAGCCTTTACAGTTTACACATTTAAACTCTTTTGTCTCGCAGTTGGCATGGTTTGATCCGCACTTGGGACAGATAATTTTTTTTATAGGGCAGAACTTCACTTTGTGCCCATATCTCCAGCAACCTGAACATTGCGACACAGGAAAAATGTATGGTTCCACTGTGAACCTGCAACCATATGCTTCAACATACGGGGGCACAGTGGCACTTTTGAAACATAAGCGAACAGTTTCGCTTTCAACCCAATTCCCTTCCGTTGTTTGCCTTTTCAACCACCATCTCAAGCTCGCTCCTAAATATTGATTGTAATTCTTCTTCATTTATTTCCAAGTCTACGTTCCTCACATTTCCGTATCGAATATCCATTTCATCAGTTCTTTGGCATTTATAACCCTTCTTACTAAATTCTTCACACAGCAATAACATTTCCGCCTTCTTCTTATTTGCAAATGTTATCATTACTTTATAGCTGCTTTTGTATTTAATCTTTATAACATCTATGATGTTGAGGTTTTGTCAACAACTTAGCCAAAGCCATTTGTTTAGGTAACGGCTCCGAAGAAGTAACACTTAATTCGCACGTCTCGCTAGTAGAAGATTGCATATTAGCATTTGATCGCTTATCCGATTCTGTTTCATTTGAATTGATGTTCTCCGTTCCATTTTTGAAAAGTCGTTTGGTCTTTCGTGAAACGGGTATGAAGCGCTCTTCTGTGTCAGGATCACTGTCATTTCTCAATCTTTTCAATCTCTGCATCGAATTATCAGAGAAGATATTTTCCTCCGGTGATAATATAAAGTCACGCTCATCCGCCTCCATCTCACCCGCTATCTTCGTCACGTTAATCGAACACCTGTACTGATACGCTGTACGAATTCACACGGTACGCGTGCAGACCCTGCACCGTTAGGCGCGCGACTGCGCATCCAGTAGTTGCAGCGTGATACGCGTACAAAAAAAAAGATGAATTCGGCCCAGTTACTGTTGTATTATAATTCTAGCTGTTGCCCGCGTCTTTATGCTACTGAATGAATGTCACTACTGAATGTTTAGATAACCTAGAAATAAAGCTAAACTCGATGTTGCAACTTGAGTTAACACCCCATTGTTATCCCATGGGAACTGATTTTTTTTTATACATTATAGGCTTGCGTTTGACCACGATCTCGCCTGATGGTAAGCGATGATGCAGTCTACGATGTATACGTTTGCCTAGAAGAAATCTATTCACTCGCGACTTAAAGATACCCAGGCTGTAGCTATCTGGAAACACAGACTCTGGCAAGGCGTTCCACTCTTTGGCGGTGCGCATAATAAAGGTCGAAGAGAACCGCTTTGTGCGAATGGGAGGTATTTCTACCATATAGCGGTGGCGCACCACAGAGCGTCTGGTTGTCCGTTGATAGAATGGAGATGGTGGGATCAGGTTGAAAAGTTTCGCCGCACACTCCCCGAAATGTACTCGATAAAAAACCGAGAGGCTAGCAACCTTTCGTCGATGCTCCAGGCTGAGGAGCCTTGCATCAACTAGCTCATCGTTGCCTATGAGCTTCTTGGCTCTTTTCTCAATTGATTTCAGAGCTTGAAGTTGGTGATTCGCTGATCCGTCCCAGAGGTAAGAACAGTACTCCAAACACGATCGGACTTGTGCTTTGTACAAGTTGAGCAACTGTCCCGGTGTCAAGTAGTGCCTCACCTTTGCGAGTATACCAAGCTTTTTAGCAGCCAACTGGGCTTTCGACTCAATGTAGGAGCCGAAATTGAGAGTCGGAGTTAATGTGATACCAAGAAGCTCGAGGTGGTCAGATATCGGCACGGATACATTTCGGAAAGTAGGAGACAGACACGCCTGGGTCTTATTCGCATTGAACTTGACCAGATTGGCATCACCCCAGTCGGAGATTGCCTTCAAGGACAAGTTTAAGCGCTCGAGCATGACCTCCCTGAGTGACTGAATCTTCGCTCCACTGGCTCGTGCACTAGATGTATAGCTTTCCACAACTGTGCTATCATCTGCATACCCAATGGTACCGGGTTTTAGCAGATCGTTGATATGCAGCAAGAAAAGAGTTGCGGAAAGTACTGACCCTTGTAGGACCCCGGCGTTAATCGCCAATTGATAGGACGAGCAGCCTTCAACGACAACTCGTATCGAACGGTCCCTCAAGAAGTCCGATATCCAGACACACAGACCAGTGGGCAAACCGTATGATGGAAGCTTGCTAATAAGGCTATCATGCCAGACCCTATCAAAGGCCTTTGAGATGTCAAGAGAAACAGCCAATGCTTCTCCGTGTTTCTCAACGGCTTCGCTCCATATGTGCGTGGCATACGCTAGAAGGTCCCCAGTGGACCGATTTCGGCGAAAGCCGTATTGTCGATCACTGAGGAGGTTATGCGTTTCTAGGTGTGCCAGGAGCCTGTTGTTCAGTATACGTTCCATAATCTTACAGATTACGGACGTGACCGAGATGGACCTGTAGTTAGAGGGGTCGGCACGACTACCTTCTTTAGGCACAGGTTGCACGTTTGCAAGCTTCCAGGATTTCTGCACTTGTCGAGACTTTACGTCTAGATTCTGCATGGTTTTTTGAACCTCGGTCTGATGTATGCGGATTTCCGGCATAAATACCCCACCATCCGGTAGACTCGGAGGTATCGCGCTTGCAGCATCTAGACGAGAAGATTCCGCAAAAAGGGATAAATGATAGCCTATGTTAACCAGCGTTGGTCTGCATTTAGTGCTTAAGCGTGGACGAACACATAGCTGAGACTGATCCTTTTTGGGACACCACACAGTACATGACCTTTTAGCGCCCACGGATTTATGTGGCTCTTGTTAGATACCTGCCTATAATTACCGTTTCTAATTCTGTAGTTTTTTATATGTCTTTCTGTATTTTTATAGGTACCCACCATTTTCAGAATGTTATTTTTAATGTCTTTTTCAATGTTTTATTTTATTGTATTACCTTCTGTTGTGTCTGTAGTGTACTGTACTGTACTGTACTGTACTGTACTGTACTGTTGTCCTAAATAAATATGTATCTTTTACTTTTACGATGTGGTGATCCAGGTTATAATCTACGTATATACCAAATTTCATCGAAATCGGTTCAGCCGTTACGGCGTGATTGAGTAACAAACAAACATTCAAACAAACATCCAAACTTTCGCTTTTACAAGATTAGTGTGATAAATGAGCAATTGTTCTCGAATGCAACGACGGCCGAGTAGCTGTTGTAGGATCAGTTATTCTATAATTTAGAAAAATCCATAAAATCTATTAGGGAAGTCGGTGTTCGGCAGTAAAGCGCATACCGATTGACAATTTCGAGTACAGTTGCAAAATATAATAGTGGAAAATGTGAACTATATTCAATAAAATTAAGCATTTCAAAACACTGAACTTGCTGATAATCAAGATAAATCCAAAGCAATTTCAATAATTGATTTCAATTTCAATAGTTCACCACAATTTGAATTTAAATTCAGAATCTACAAAATTTGATAATTTAATAACCTCATGAAAATTAACGTGAAGAGATTAGATGCCGCAACACGATCAATATTAATAATTATTTGTGGGTTTCCAAAATTCAATTAAAATCTCCACGGTGAAATTGAAATTACTGTTTTTCCAGAACAAACGTTGTTCAGGCCATGGTCTTCTACCGTTCCATAGCATCAAATCCATACTAATATTATAAATGCGAAAGTAACTTTGTTTGTTTGTTAGTTTCTTTGTAAGTTTGTTTGTATGTTACCTTTTCACGATTAAACGGCTGAACCGATCGTAATGAAATTTGGCAAGGAGATTATATCCTCGAGAAGGACTAAGCCTATGTTTTGTCTCTAAAAATAATCTTAAAGAGGGTGAAGTAGGAGTTGAAAGTTTGTATGGGCAGTCCATAATTCTGTATAGGGATCTGAAAATGCTTTTGGAGAGAAATAAAGAAATACGTGTTGCTACTTTATTGAAAAATCGACCCAAAAGAGGGGGGGGTGGAGAAAATAAGGGGTTAAAATTATGAGGTACTCTTTAGATGCACTCCCTATGTACCGTTGGTATATACTCGTAGATAGATTGTGACCGGGATTGGTACATAGGCTAATTTTTACCCGACTGCGCAGAAAGAGGGTAATGACAAACCACGCGTGCACAGCCGCGGGCGTGTCAGCTAGTATGTTATAAAAAACCGGACAAGTGCGAGTTGGACTCGCGCACGTAGGGTTCCTTGCCGTTATCTATAAAAACGGCAAAAAAACACTTTTGTTGTATAGGAGCCCCCCCACCCCTTAATATTTTTTTTATTTTAATTTAATTATTTATTTTTTAAGTGATCATATAACTAAATATACTTTGAATATTTCAAGCGTCTACCTGTTGCCGTTATCAATATCGAGCAAAAACAAGCAAAAAAAATCGCGTTTGTTGTATGGGAGCCTCCCTTAAATATTTATTTTATTATGTTTTAGTATGTGTTGTTATAGCAGCAACAGAAATACATCATCTGTGAAAATTTCAACTGTCCAACTATCACGGTTCATGAGATACAGCCTGGTGACAGACGGACAGACAGACAACGGAGTCTTAGTAATAGGGTCCCGTTTGACCTTCGGGTACGGAACTTTTAAAAAACTAATTAGGTGTTCTCAAATAAATAACGTTTGATAAATGCCCGCATGTTGCATGCGTGTGACAGGTTTCAAGCGAATTTCCAAATTGAAAGGCATTGTACACTAGGCCACCACGCCACGTAAAATCTATACTTCAAGTACAGTAAGGTAGTTACTCCCAAACTTAATTTGGCCAGCGATACGCAAGGCTGGCTAGAGGACGAACAATAAAACTAGAAACACAGATTGAGCAGTAGTCACAGCGACAGATCTAAGACGACCCGCATGCTTGTAATTGCTTTGAGAAACTTATCTCTTTGGACGCTGATAATACCTTAAGTAAGGTTCTATTTGTGGTCAAAGTGGGCAAAACAATTAACTACTGAGTTCTTTCATAAAAAAAAACATTCTCGCGACTAAATAGTAGGTATTTAATTTTGTTATGCATGTATTTAATATAGTTTGATTTTAACAATAATGTCTTATTATGGCTACTCTTGATCAAGAGGTACGTGAGGTAATATAAACTAGACTCAGCGGAAGACCAGCGCTGCGGCATATTAACATACCGTAGCATCATGCTGAGCTGAGTACCTATTCATGTCCACACAGAGCTTTTAAGTTTATTAGTTTGTTAGTGCTTAGGTTAGATTGTATTGTTGTTGTGTTTTATTTTCTTTTATTACTGTGTGGTTGTTGAATAAAATGTTTTCTTTCTTTCTTTAAATGTAAATAACCGGCGGTATACTACATGTTTTGTTGTGTAGGACATTAAATGAAAACACGGGTAGGATTGTTGTATTTTTTTTTCTCCAATTAATTACCCTAGAAAATTTAAAATTTTTAAACATCCTTAATATGAGTGGAACGTCTTGCCTGAGTCTGTGTTATCTGATAACTATAACCTAGGGGTCCTCAAGTCACGAGTGAATAGGTTTCTTTTAGGCAAGCGTGTACCATCGTAGACTGCTTCATCGCTTACCATCAGGCGAGATCGTGGTCAAACGCTAGCTTATAATTCATAAAAAAAACATCAAAGAAACAGCCAGTATAAAATAGGTAAACAAATCATATTCATTCATCATCTAATCTAATTCTAATTCTAGGATGGGGGGAATAAAAGATCTGCACTGACGTCCCGCATTGAGGTGTATTGTGCATTAGCCCCCTTCTAACCTGACCCCAGCCATACGTTAGTATCCTTAAGTAACGGAGTAGGACTTCAGGTTGGTGGCAGCAGCTTTCCAGGGTCCCCGTGGATGTTGAAGTAGTGGTGGTGTTGGTGGAGGATGAGGATTCGATGACCCCTTGCAGACCCGTTCTCAGTCTGGCGTCGTTTGTGGCATTGCAGTGGAGTATCACGTGCTCCACAGTCTCTTCCTCCCGAAGGCATCCGCGTCAAAGTCCACTGTCCGTGGCTCTGGTCTTTAGGAGGTGATGGTTAAGGTCTCAGTGTCCCGTGATGATTCACACCATAATCTTTAGATCTTTGCGTTTCATCTTTAAAAAGGTGTTTGTTGTTTTTCTGTTTTTTGCCGGAAGCATTATCTTTGTCTGCTTTCAGTCGGCTCTACGTTCCCAGTTTTTCTGGTGCTCCTTTTGGGAATTCATCCTCAGTCTGTTTTTGGTTTCCGCAGTTGGGGGATTGGAGAGATTAATATAATTTGTGTTTGGTGTTAGCTTGGCTCCTTCTCTTGCTAGGGAGTCTGCCTTATTGTTCTCTGGACAGGAACCGTGAGCTTTAGTCCATTTGATGGTTACACTATGTTTCTCAGCCAATTTCTGTAAAGCACTATAGCACTCCGCGACAGATTTTGATCGCGTGTTGGTTCGTCTGAGAGCATTAATAATGCATTCATTCATCATGTAAGTAGGTACCTGTTAAACTGACTAAGCGGCATCGTCGAAAAGGCACCGCTGACTTACGCTAAAAATTGTTTATTGGAAATGCACCGATTACTGGATAAATATCGGCTTTAATCATCAATCAAACATCTGGCAGGCCGCCTGGAGACGACCGTCAGGCGCGGATCTGACACTCATACGTGGCTGCGATGCGACTTGTAGGTGCGGTTATGCTATGATAGGTTTGAGTTTGTCTATGCGCACAACCTCTAATTAAGTCACCTATTTATTTGTGTTATTTATTATCAATACTCTAGTTATTAGTTATTAGTTTTGTGTTATTTAGTTATTTACTGGCATTCGAGCAGCTGATAGTGGGTATAATGATGTACCCACTACACATTTATTCAGTGTTTTCACTGTTTAATAATACATATACCTACTGTTCGTAAAATTATTAATATTTGTTCACTTCTTCAATTAATCTGTAACTATTAGCACACTTCGTAATGTACGACTGTTTTTCTTCCCAAATAAATAAAATAAAAAATTTAATAAAATTTAAAAGATAGTTACGGATAGCTTTATAAGCTATCTGTATTAAACACACTCTAAAATCAGTTAATACGAATCTGGATGTATGTTTTAAATTAATGTCGTACATGACACAACAGGTTGTAATGCTAATACCCGGATTGTGACATAGGCTACTTTTGATTAACAAGCCATGCGAGCAAAGCTGCGGACGGAATCGTGTTTATAATAAATTATTAAAACAAACTCATGCGTTGCGAAAATTTCTTCATACAATATTTGCCAAACGATGTTGAAACGTTTTCCCTTCAATATCGTTATCAAATATCAGAGCAATACTTATTGTAAATTTTCATTGTTTGTTCAGTTTTCAAATTTAATCAAAAGGTATAAGAGGCAATATTGTTAACACTATATTCACTAAAAACGGGATCTATACCATGACTAGCTGTTGTCCGCGACTTCGTATGAGTTACACTACTAAATGTGTAGGTAACCTAGAAATTAAGCTAAACTTGCTGAAGCAAATTGACTTGACACCCTATTTTTATCCCATGAGACCTGATTTATGGGATAAAAAGTAGCCTGTGTATTAATCAAGGTTATCATCTACGTGCTTATTTAATTTCATCGAAATCGGTTCAGCCGTTACGACGTGATTGTAGTAACAAACAAATACATAAACATACGACGACGACCTCCGTGGCGCAGTGGGCGAATAGCCGGCTGAGACGCCGGAGGTAGCGGGTTCGATTCCCGCAGCGGAACAAATGTTTGCATGATCTACAGATGTTTGTTCCGTGTCTAGTTGTTTTTCTATATATTATAAGTATGTATTTACAAAAAAAAAGTATATAAGTAATTTATCAGTTATCTGGTTCGCATAATACAAGCTCTGCTTAGTTTGGGGCTAGATAGCGTTGTGTGAATTGTCCAGCAATATTTATTTATTTATTTATTTTATTTATACATCCAAACTATCGCATTTATAATATTAGTGTGATTATCTTTATAAATTAAAATTAAATGCTATTCGTTGAGAAAGGCATGCCTTGAGAAAGGCTGGACCGATATTCTTTGTTTTACTACACCTATGTCCAAGTAAGGAAATAAATTTTTTTTAAATAAAAACCGGCCTAGTGCAAGTCAGACTAACGCACAAAGGGTTCCGTACCATTATCTAATAAAACGGCAAAAAAATAACTTTTGTTGTATGGGCGCCCCCCTTAAATATTTGTTTTATTTTAATTTAATTATTTATTTTTAATGTGAATATATAACTAAATATTCTGTGAATATTTCAAGCGTCTACCTGATGCCGTTATCAATATCGAGCTAAAACAAGCAAAATAAACACGGTTTTTGTATGATAGCTCCCTTTAAATATTTATTTTATTCTGTTTTTATTATTTGTTGTTATAGCAGCAACAGAAATACATCATCTGAGAAAATTCCAACTGTCTAACTATCACGGTTCATGAGATACAGCCTGGTGACAGACGGACAGACAGACAGCGGAGCCTCAGTAATAGGGTGCCATTTTACCCTTTGGGTACGGAACTCTAAAAAGTTAAAAATCCATTAAGAGCAAATAAACTCTTTTTAGTACGTAGTATGCTAGTGCTACGTATATATAGTGCTACGTATTATGATGAGGTGACGGTAAAGAAATAGGTTTATGAAATGAGAAAACCATTTTTATTAACCATTATTTTGAGATGGCGCAGCGGCGTTTGTCTAGAACAGAGGTTCCCAAACTTTTTTTTCATAGACCACTTTCAAAAATTTTCTGGTTCTGGTGGACCCCTTGCAGCTACATTTCTACCATATTCCCAGTCTACAAAAAATGTGAAGATTAGATCTAACTATGGAATTTTGTGTTGTGGCTGAGTTCCAACCACGAATTAACAGTTTTCGAAACACAAACGTGTAAATTGATTGGTTAATTAATTAATTGATTGTGCTGTGAGTGGATGACAAAAAAATAAAGTTGGCCAATCATAAAAGTGATAAAAGAAAAATAGTGTTTAGAAAAATAAGAAGTCTTTACAAGTAACAGTCGCTGAGCTTCTTAAAATATTATCTGTCTACAAAGATAAGTGAAGTCAAGCCAACATTTTTAGTTCTACACTATCGAAATCACATAAATTTTCGTGGACAATTATGAACCTCCATTTTTTTGTCAAGCCAACGTAGACCCCCGTCGAGTCTCCCGTGGACCCCTGGGGGTTCACCTGGACCACTTTAAGAATCAATGGTCTCGGGAAACTAGCTTTCGCTCACTCAAGCACACTTGATACGCGCAAGCATGACGCTGCGGCTGTGCACGTTGTTTTTTTTTAAAGACACGTGTGTCTGGTATACTTTTGATGTACTTTTTAGAGTGTTTTTATTCTTTTTACATATTAATTACGATATATAGCGCTAACTTTTAATAATATTTAAATGAACTTTAAACGTCTCTAAGTTATTTCTGACGCTGAATTCAGCTTTGTGGTCATAGAATAATTTGTTCCTCTAAATGACATCTACCTAAGGATATATTACTTAAAGTGCATTTGGGACATTTTGCTCATCCTCTTTTTCGTAATACTTGTAATAAGGTTAATAGGATTTTTTTTTTCAGATTTCTCAACCAAAATTGATGTACATCAGATGTTTTGGGTTTTTCTAATTATTCATGTAATTTTTAATACACTATCTACTATAATTATATTGCCTTTTTATGTTATTAAACATTTGTATAATATTTTTTCTTATTTACAGGTAAGTGAATTTTATTTACGGCGATATTAAAAGGTACGTAACGTAAATAATAAATAATAAATATTGAGTACCGACGTAATGAGAACATCCTTCTTTTTTTGAAGCCTGTTAAAAATACATAAATAGAGGACATGTACAAAGACGAGCTTAAACCTAAGAAGAGTTTTCTTCCTGCACACCTTTGAGGCTAGCGTGACATTATTACGAGTATAAAGGTAGGACTTGCCTTTGATTTGCGTCCTAATATCATAAGGATTAATAAACAAAACTGTTATGTTATATTTCTAATGACATAATTTTTTTCTACTGTACAATATTATAAAATTCTCGTGATATTATTACAATCTAGCCGTATAATTTATATAGGCTAGCGAGTAATTTTATTTTGACCAAGTTTTTTGTGTCCAATAGCACTATTCTTACTGTCCCTAGTTAAGGGGAAGACACTTTGTTCATATGTTCTTTACAGGTAGCACTAACACTATCACTACGCACACACTTTTATTAATTTGCACTACACTAACACAACAGGTTTAGTGCTCTTGAGTCTTCTCTTGACATAAATGACTCTCATTTCTACTTCCTTGAACTGAGAGACCACACATTAGGTATTTAAACTTTTTTAGGGTTCCGTACCCAAAGGGTAAAACGGGACCCTAATACTAATACTCCGCTGTCTGTCTGTCCGGCTGTCTGTCTGTCTGTCTGTCAGCCTGTATCTCATGAACCGTGACAGTAATACTGTTGAAATTTTCTCAGATGATGTATATCCGCTATAACAACAAATACTAAAAACAGAATAAAATAAATATTTAAGGAGGCTCCCATACAACAACATTGTGCAGATGCTGTGACGGATGTGCTGCGCCAATAAATGGAATATATTATTCCATTCTGTGACGGAGCAATGTCATGTAAAGTTGAACCATGGTTCGGGCCCGAATGTAGACGTGCTAATGCTCAGAAGCATGAAGCATTCCTGACCTGGCCTGAAGCACGAAAAAGCAAAGCCATGGACTTAAATCAAATGAAGACACTTTATAACAAAGCTGCTAATTCCTGCAAGAAGACTTTACGAAAGGCATGATTTGATCACATAGGCCCAATAGGGAACAAATTATCTTCGTACCCATTGGGTAGAAAAGCGTTTTGATCCCTGACTTAGTCGGTTGAATTGAAATTGTATCGCCCCATACTACCACCACTGCTGAAACCTGACGGTACGCTAGCTTACACCGCTGAAGAGAAAGCGAACTTGTTCGCCACCCTTTTCGCGGAATCTTCACTTTTAGATACTGCAAGCGGGACACCTCCGAGTCTTCCTGATTGCGGGGTACTTATGCCGGATATACGCATTCGTCAGACCAAGGTTCATAAAATACTGCGGAGTCTGGACATGAATAAAGCTAGTGACCCTGATGGGATTCCAGCAATTGTACTTAAATCTTGTGCATCTGAGTTCATTCCTGTACTGACACGCCTCTTTCGCCGCTCTGTTGAGGCTGGACATGTGCTGAAATCATGGAAGCTCGCTAATGTGCAGCCTGTGCCTAAAAAAGGTAGTCGTGCTTGTAGTGTAATCATAAACTATATAATGTGGGTTAACAATAAAAATAAATCAGTCTATATGCAGCCATTTTCGTTTCATTACAGTGCTGACCTTTTAAATTATAGGCCCATCTCGATCATGTCCATAATCTGTAATACTATGGAACGTGTTCTGAACAACAGGCTCCAGGCACACCTAGAAGCGAATAACCTCTTCAGTGATCGCCAATACGGCTTCCACCGAAACCGGTCAACTGGGGATCTTCTAGCGTATGCCACGCATTTATGGAGCGAGGCCATTGAGAAATACGGAGTAGCGCTTGCTGTTTCTCTCGACATCTCAAAGGCCTTTGACAGGATCTGGCTCGATAGCCTTATAAGTAAGCTTCCGTCTTTCGGTCTAGCCACTGGTCTTTGTGTTTGGATCGCGGACTTTTTGAGAGACCGATCGATACGAGTCATCGTTAATGGCTGCTCGTCCGATCAATTGGCGATTAACGCTGGGATCCCTCAAGGGTCAATACTTTCTGCAACTCTCTTCCTGCTGCATATCAACGATCTATTAAAGCCCGGAACCTTTGAGTATGCAGACGACAGCACAGTTGTGACGAGTTACATATCTACTGCTCGAGTCAGTGGGGCGCAGATTCAGTTACTCAGGGAGGCCATGGTTGAACGCTTAAACTTATCTTTGAAGGCGATATCCGACTGGGGCAATGCCAACTTGGTTAAGTTTAATGCAAATAAAACCCAGGCGTGTCTGTTTTTCGCGTAATGGAACCCATTTCATCGGGCTCCTACTTTCCGTAATGTACCCTTGCCTATTTCTGACCAACTCGAGCTTCTTGGTATCTCATTAACACCGACTCTCAGTTTCGGCATTGTGTCGAAAGCCCAGCTAGCCGCTAAAAAGCTTGATATACTTGCAAAAGTGAGGCAATACTTCACACCGGGACCGTTGCTCAACTTATACCAAGCACAAGTTCGATCATGTCTGGAGTACTGTTCTCACCTCTGGAACGGATCAGCAAAATACCACCTACTCATAGAGGCTCTAGATTCAATTAAGAAAAGAGCCAAGGAGCTCATTTGCAATGACGAGTTAGCAAATGCAAGGCTCCACAGCCTCGAGCATCGTCGAAAGGTTGCAAGCCTATCTGTTTTTTATCGGATACATTTCGGAGAGTGTGCTGCGGAGCTTTTCAAGTTGATCCCATCATCCCCATTCTATCGTCGGACAACCAGACGCTACGCGATGCGCCACCGCTACATGGTAGACATATCTCCCATACGCACAAAGCGGTACTCTTCCACCTTTATTATGCGCACTGCCAAGGAGTGGAACGTCTTGCCCTGGACTTGAAGATTCCGAGATTATAATGTTTCCGAAAAACATACAAACATACGCCGGAAGTGAGTTCCACTCCTTACTAGGACCTAGTAAGGAGTGGAACTCACTTCCGGTAGAAGTACCACCCATACCTGGTATGGGTGGTACTTCTCGTACCATGTGGTCACTCATTCCACATACACACATGATATTTCGGCCTTTTTAAAATAAATATATTTATAAAACCTCAAGTAGATGCCAAGAGCATATGCAGTACACACGGCTACACATCAAGCTATACATTTCCAGTATAAGCTGCCCTCGCATTGTGTAGGTTTTTCGTAGAATGAGAGGTCAGCTACACATCAAGCTATACATTTTCAATATAAACATATTAAAAATGTGTAGCTTGATGTGTAGCTGTGTGTACACATTAACACAAATGTAATAATCGCGAAGACGTAATAGATAGTCGAGTGCCAAGAGACATGTTAATTAAAATCTGCGCAAATGAAATTACAGTGGCACAGCGTGATTATTACCCTGTGAAATTGAAATGTACCGTCATAAAAGGAAGTGGTTTAGATATAGCCTGTTCATATTTAAGTTTGCATAGGAAATGTTAGGCAACAGGATTTTTTAAATCTAATATTTCCACCATTAAATACAAAGACTAAAATACTACGTGAATGAATGAATTCTTTATTATACCTTACAAGCTAGACATAACAGATATAAAGAAATAAACAAATTAAAAAAAAGGTGTGTAAAAAGATTAAACTTAATAATAGAAAAAGAAAAATTACTTACCCCTAAATAGTTATATACATAAATAGTTATAAATAGTTATATTAGGTACATAAATATTTTTAAATAAATAAATATCATATTGTCGTGATTTTGATTATGTTACTGTAAAATGTTCTTTCTCGTAATGGCAACAAGACAGTTTAAGCCTTGTATTTTTTAAATTGGCAACACCGTGCGTCTGAGATTGGGATTGGAAA
The DNA here is from genome assembly GCA_918857605.2 of Philereme vetulata. Taxonomy (NCBI): domain Eukaryota; kingdom Metazoa; phylum Arthropoda; class Insecta; order Lepidoptera; family Geometridae; genus Philereme; species Philereme vetulata. Next base: position 7,602,192 of record OU975459.1, on the reverse strand, counting down.
AGAAACGCGAACCAATCACAAGCCCCGGCATGTTACATTCACTCATTTTGCTAGATTTGAAAGTTTCAACGAAGATAATTTGGCAGAGCGGGCAGATCTTCGTTGGCGCTCGACAAGTTAACACGTTCTTAAAATAAGTAGGAACTGTATTAAATAAGTTAAAATTGTACCTGCATATTCTATCTTGCATTTTATACTTAATAAAGAAAAAGTAGTCCGAAGTTTATTTGTCTGTCTACTTCAATATATATAATAATGATACTTACATACTTATACATATTATTGATATGAGTGATCAGATGAATCACGACTCGTGTTTCGTAGTGTAGGTGCAGTTTTGTTGTGTTTACTACATATTAACTGATTTTGGAGGTGGGTTTAATACTGGTAGCTTGAATATTTAACCATTATTCGATACAAACCAATAAACATATTTTTTAATTGATGCCAGTCAAGCGCTTGACCACTACCTCATCTGATGGTAAGTGAAGGTGTGATCGAATATGGATCACGCATTTTTAACTTAAATCGGCGGCATTGTATTTTCTAGAGCAATGAATTTGGAAAAGCCCCTATTTTACAACAATACAAGCCATTAGCTCTAATAATAATAATAAGCCTTTATTCTGATATTTCGCATTACGTCAATTTCAATTAAGATCATATAATGCTTCTTAGTTCAGAGTGCCGATCGGCAAAGGCCTCCGCTAGCTCTCTCCAATGAAGTCTGTCAGTAGCAGCTCTTCTCCAATAGGGACCAGCACTTAATTTTATTTCATCCTCCCATCGTTTGATTTGCCTTCCTTTTGATTAGGCCATTAGCCCTACCCGTGTTTTAATTTAATGTTGTACATACCAAGACACGTAGTATAAACCGTTTTGACTATTTTGAACCATTTTGACCCGGCGGCATTGAAATTAATAAACTACCCTAGAATCTAACATAATAACTATACAATTATAATTTACACAGTTTTAGTACAACAGGAGTAGATATTAACAAAATATAATAAATAAAAAAATAATAAAAAATCGCTCGATTTTAAGTATTATGTTTTCATAATTGTCCAATTGTTAGGCTTTTCCGCACTGGTTTTAACTTTTATTAGTTAATTAGTTCATAAATCAAACGCTCAATTGATCTCGAATTTTTTGATTCGAATCGATCGATCTTCAATCGAGTTGGAATGACTAAACACAACGCAGACTCTTCTACTCTTCAGACTTTTTCCAATATTTGTGACACTAAAGCTACACGCATACCAAATTTCAGCATTGTGAGGTCACTGGTGTACCCTGTGAATTTTGTCAAATTTCAGTTTTATTATGGCTAATAACTAATGTGTAATAAAAAACTAATGTCTCAACAATAACCCCCCCTCCCCCTCCATATTTTTAGTTTATTTAGTCACACCAGAATTATGCCATCACTATTTACCTAAACACCAAATTTCACGATGATCGGTTCAACGCTACGAAAGTTATTCTTGGACAAACAAATATATATACATACAACGCCGATTCGTTGATTGATTTGAAGTTGATTTGGAGATCTCGCTTCGCTTGTTCAAATATTCTGAGATTCCTAGGATATTTCTAGACCAATCATTTTATTATATTTGCGGATGCGGAAGAGACTGTTCTACCTGAGTGTACATATCTGACACTGATGTTGGCGCACGAAACGGGGCTTACCTAAACCCTTATTCGAATGAAGGCTTGCTTCACTAGAGAAGATATGGCAACGCTAGAACAAATCGGTTCGTAAAGATAAAAGGTTTAAATTTAAGTTTTGTAACTAAAATTTAGTAAGTAATGACAAATAGCTGAACGCAGCTATCAAAAACCGCAGGTCAAAACAGCGCTAGTAGAGCATCTGGTAGACTAGGGACCGAATCATTGGATTGAACTTCATGATCCTAAGGTTCTCTCTAGTGAACGCCATTATTACAAGATAATGGTTCATGAAGTGATTAAAATCAAGAAATTTCCAAATTTCAAACGGGAAGATGGCTATAGACTTTCAGCGTCCTGGAACCCGGTGATTATACCCGGTGATCGGTCATCCTAGTGCGTAGATACGGTTAGTGTGTCGTAATATGAACGAGGACATTTCTAATTCTGAAGACCAAGTGAGGGTAGTTGCTACAGCTACCCACACTTCTCGACGGTAGCTCCAATATTTCAGTCCACCCGTGACCACGACCGTTGCAACTCAGCCAAAACGTCGAGATAACAAATAAAAAAGGTACAAACCTGGTTTAATCATTAATAATTATGTACAGCCGGCCAAAAGTTTGAGACCACCTACATCAAAGTAGGAAAATGAAATAAAACTCAAAATACAAAGCAAGAGGTTTAATTATGAATTAAAATACTTATTTCCTAATACACATACATTATGAAGAAAACAAAAAAATCAAGAAAAATCAACCATTTACTTTAAAAATGTCGCTCATATTTTATACAGATTTTTCGTCGAAAAACCCTCCCTTGCATTTTATTACTACTTTCACTATTCTTGGCATACGAGCAATCAATTTGTCGATTGTATCTTGTGATATATTGTTCCAGCTTTCTTGTAAAGCCTTCCACATGTCTTCTTGCGAAGTGGGACAACAACTGCGCACATTTCTATCAAGCTCTTCCCACAAAAACTCAATCGGGTTGAGATCCGGACTCTGAGGGGGCCACACCATGTTTTTTAAAACCCCTTCTGTTTGTTTGTGTTCTAAATAACCCCTGCATAATTTTGAACTATGTTTTGGGTCATTATCTTGTTGGAAAAAAAATCCATCTCCAATTATTCTTGAACCAGACGGAATGGCATTTTGCTGTAGTATTCGTTTATATTGCTCCTTTTTCATGATTCCTTCGACTCGTACCAAATCTCCGGTTCCATGGCCCGAGAAGCATCCCCAGACCATAATGGAACCACCACCATGCTTGACTGTTGGCACCACACAGTCTGGCATCATCTTTTCCTCGACGTTACGTCGAACAAAAATTCGTCGTTTTGAACCAAATATTTCAAATTTGGATTCATCTGACCAAAGAACTTGTTTAAAGTCTTCTTCAGTCCAGTATCGATGGGTAAGGGCCCACTGCATCCGTTTCTTTTTGTTTTGTGGCCTTAGTAGTGGTTTTCGAACGGCGACGCGACCAAATAACTTAGCATCTCTCAAACGTCTTTTTACTGTAGTCAATGATACAGGTTCTGATCGGGATTTGTTCACTTCTACGCGGATTTCTGGTGCTGTTAGGCGTCTATTCCGCTTGCTGGTAGTGACGATGAAGTGATCCTCGCGAGAAGTGGTAGTTCTCGGCCTTCCCGAACGCGAACGATCTTGATTACTGCCAGTCTCCTTGTATCGGGTTATTGTGTTATGAACACAAGTCTTCGACAACTTAAGTTGAGAGGCAATCGCACGTTCAGATTTGCCTTCGCCGTATAAAACAACTATGGCAGAGCGAGTTTCACTGCTAATTTCGCGAACTTTTCCCATTTTAAGATGTCTTCACTGTAACAACGACGAGCTCAGACTAATAAGGTAGAAAATAATTTACTCCATAAAAACTTAGGTACTAAATATGTTTTAGGAAGCTAACATAATCCCTGATATCGGTTAACGCGAAACAAACCCAAAACAATAAGTAATGAGCAGATCATAAAAATATTACAATGACTCTACCACCTGGTCCTTGCGCGGCGCTCATTGATGTTTTGAAACAATAGACCTTTTTAGGATGATAACTTAAACAACAACATAAATAATGACTCTTAGAAATTCTTTAATAATAATAGAATACGCAGGTGTTCAAATTAGCTCATTATCATATGTGTACTTTGAAATATTTTGTTGGTGACAAAGATTTTTACAGTGGTCTCAAACTTTTGGCCGGCAGATCGCGAAAATTTGAATAATGCTAATGATTAAAACATTAATAAAACCTACAAAATAATTAATTCTGTTGTACAAACAATTCAATAAAATGAAGTATGAGTTTGATTCAATTCAATTCATTTATTAAACTTTTTTTTAGATGACAAAGATCCATAATTGTTAGTAAAAAAAAAAAAATAATAAACATGTCAAATAGTTAGTACAAGTGCAGTTTTATCAAACGAATATATAAGCATAAGAATAAGAAGTACAGTGTATGCGGTAAGTATGTGAGCATCTAGTGCAAGTACTGCGCATCTACCATGCAACAATGGCTTAGATGCTCACAGTCGAACCTGTTTGCGAACGTATTCAGTATACCGTTGGAGCTGGCTCGCATTCTGCGCCCCAGGAATGTGCACCGCGTGCGCACGGTGCTGTAGAAACAGTCCACTCGCGCCTCGGCAAACATCCCCGACGCGCTGCAGAACCGGGGCAGCCCCACCAGCACCCTGAACGCGTTATTATACTGAACGCGTAGGGCATTGTAATGTTTTTGCGTATAACTAACCCACAGGCTGCTCGTGTAGAAGCTAGTATAGTACGCTTGGAATAGGCAGATTTTTACATCTGTGGAGCAACGAGCAAACCTGCGGGCGCGCGGGCGATCATTTTCGCTCTTAAAGACAACGCCCTACGCGCCCTCTCAATGTCTGCATCGTCATTCAGGTCTGAGGTTATCCAATGCCCTAGATACTTAAACTGTTCTACTCTTTTAAGAGGTGTGCCATTCATTTTTATTGCAGTTATATGAGCTGGACATTGACAACCCCTGGCCCGAAAGACCATGAATTCACTCTTCTGTACATTGTACTTCAGTCCATGTAGGTAGGCATATTTCTCACAAATATCCAGCAACCTGTTCAGACCACAGACAGAGGCACTCAGCAGCGCCATGTCGTCCGCAAAGCTGATATTATTAACACAAATTCCATCAATATGACAGCCGACACGGGCTCTGCTCAGCTCCTCTATCAAAGCATTAACGTACAGGTTAAAGAGCTTCGATGAGGTTAACCCCCCCTGCCTCACCCCGCACTCTAGCCTGTACGGCTCCGAATAGGTTCCCGACCAATAGGTTACGACATTCACCTGGTGGTGCTGGTACCAAAATTTAAAAATGCGGTTTACCTCCTCAGGCACATTTATGTCTTCTAGTTTTTGCCACAAGATGTCATAACACACCAGGTCAAATGCCTTTGAGAGGTCGAGGAAACCGGCATAGATTGGTGATCATCTTTTAGTGTAATATTTGACAGTCTGCTTCAAGCTCAAAATAGCTGCTGAAATTTCTGTTGACAGTCCTGATTTGAATCCGAATTGGTTGTCATGCAAGATTAGATGCATATCTAGTTGAGCATCAAGCAAACCGTCAAATACTTTCGCTATTATGGTAGCCAGTGAGATAGGTCTATAGTTATACTTATCTCCTATGTTACCCGTCTTATTTGTCACGATCGGTACCACCACAGTCTTCATCATTTCGGTAGGTAAGTACGAGTGTCCCAAGCATAAGGTATAAAATATTTCCAAAACTCCCGGCAGGTGGGGGCCCGCATGTTTATGTGTTCGATACTCAGTCCGTCGTGGCCTGGAGATTTACCGCGCGACATCGACTGTATTACTCTTTTTACATCTTTAAATGATTTAGTGACACTATTCTTCCTATCTTTGCACTGTGAGGAAGTAAATGTACCCCCAAAACATGTGGGGACCACATCATCTTATAATTCCTACAACGCAACATCAAGATAATAGAATGTTTAAAAATACCACTGTCGCATTTTGGTAATCTTATGACTTTTTGTGACCAAAAATAACCTAAACCTGTCATGACTCCATACGCACTGCTACTAACAAAGAATACTAACTACTGGCTAGGCTGCTAGTGAACATTAATCCTACGTAGCAATGCTACGTGGCTCGTAGCAACACGTAGCACCGCACCGTAGCTCGTGCTACGGCTACGAACCTTTACCGTCTGCAAGAAGTATTTACATCTGATGAAAAAATCACCTACAGCGAGTTGTCTGCTTTGCAAGACGATGTATATCACATATTAATGGAGTGTGTACGCAACGAAGCTATCAGAAATACCCTATCTTTAAGATTTAGAGAAATAGGTTTATGTAACAGTGTTCTAGCTGAACCTCTTTTGGACTCAGCTAGATCACTTTACAAACTAGTTACATAAGATTAAATTTTGTGACTAAATCATTAATTAAGATAACCTACTAGGGCGGCATAATCGCATGTGCGACAAAGCCCCTTTCATTGATTAAAAAAAATTAAATAAGAAGTATTTGACAAATAAGTGAAAGATACAAGAAACATGCTACTTTAGTAACAAGCAGAACTGCTAGGAGTAGTCACTCATTGTTCATATACTATCGTTTTTGAAGCAATTTGTAAACATCGGCAACAATAATCTATATTGGCAAACGTTGAAAAGTGGGTAAGGTGACCTTTAAAATGTGAATGATCTATTTTACATCAAACGATTACACGTCAATTTAAGCTAACTAGTGGTTCTCCCCGAACTGAGATCTCGCGAGTCTCCCATAAAAATAAAAAAATATTATCTGTACCTACACTTTGACTATCAAAATATTGCCACAAATAAATAACCAATTCACTTGACCTACAGTTTCATTCAAATTACAGGTAACGGGAGTTCATGTTAATTGTCTTTTTTTTGGGGGGTAGAAATTTCAAATATTCTAGATTTCAGAATTTTCCCTATATTTGTGTTACTAAAGCTACACGCATACCGAACTTCAGCACTGTGGGATCACTTGTGTACCCTGTAAATTTTGTCAAAATTCAGTTTTTATGATGGCTAATAACTTAAAAACAACAATATTTGAACAAAAATAAAAATTGGGTCGAAATGCACTTACAAAGACCTTATTAATAAACGTACCACTTGACCGGATAGTCCCATTTTGTTTTTTTTTTTACCGTCTTGAACCCCCATATCTCAACCCCCCCTCCTATTTTTAGCTCATTTAATCACACCAAAATTGTGCCATCACTTTATACCAAATTTCACGATGATCAGATAAACGCCTCGAAAGTTATCCAACTAACATACATACATTGTCAACCTTACCATTGACGACCTCCGTGGCGCAGTGGGCGAACAGCCGGCTGAGACGCAGGAGGTAGAGGGTTCGATTCCTGCCGCGGAACAATTGTTTGCATGATCTACAGATATTTATTCCTGGTTTCGTTGTTTTTCTATATATTATAAGTATGTATTTCCAAAAAATAAGTATATAAGTATTCTATCATTTATCTGGTTCCCATAGTACAAGCTCTGCTTAGTTTGGGGCTAGATAGCGCTGTGTGAAATGTTTAGCAATATTTATTATTAATATTTATTTATACATACATACAACGCCGGTTTGCCCAAGTTGATTTAGAGTAGGTACTCGCTTCGCTCTATCACAAATATGTAATAAAGTAATAATTAAACACCTGTGCGTACCAACTTGTACGTATAAGTAACGTCTCACTCGTCAGCGTTACGTTTACGTAATAACGTTAATTTAAAATGTCAGCAGCCTTCAGGCATTATATTAAAAGCGGTATTATAAAATGTCGTTAGCTGCTGAGAGATTAAATGCTTAAGGGAGTTTGACACTGATTAATCCTGGAATATTTTAAGTCACTAATGTTTAAAATAACATGGAATTAACTATAGGGAAGTATTTGATAAGACCAAATTATATTACAAAATCAAATTATATAAAAACCAGCCAAGTGCGAGTCGGACTAGCGCACAAAGGGTTTCGTACCATCACACTAATATCATAAACACAAAAGTTTGGATGTTTGTTTGGATGTTTATTTGTTTGTTTCTTACTCAATCACGCCGTAACGGCTGAACCGATTTCGATGAAATATGGTATAGAATATACGTCGATTAAAACCTGGATCACCACGTGGGCTTCTATTTATCCCACAAATCAATTCGTATGGGATAAAAATAGGATGTAAAGTATATATAGGTATATGTATTTTGCACCACAGAACAACGCGGGCGAAGACATTGGCAACAACTAGTTATCTATAAAAACGGCAAAAAGTCATGTCTGTTGTATATTATATATTAATATGCCCCCTTTATATATTTGTTTATTTTAATATATTTAATTATTTTTAAAGTGAATACATAATTAAATATTATGTGAATATTTCAAGCGTCTACCTGTTGCCGTTATCAATATCGAGCAAAAACAACCAAAAAAAATCACGTTTGTTGTATGGGAGCCCTACTTAAATATAGGTATGTATATTTTATTCTGTTTTAGTATTTGTTGTTATAGCGGAAACAGAAATACACCATTTGTGAAAATTTCAACTGTCCAACTGTCACGGTTCATGAGATACAGCCTGGTGGCAGATGGACAGCCAGACAAACAGCGGAGTCTTAGTAAAAGAGTCTTGTTTTACCTTTCGGGTACGGAACCCTAATAAAAAATAACAAAAATGTGTTTATGTGACAAGCACAGAATATACTTTTAAAACCGATAAATAAAAATACTAGCAGGAGAATTTAGCAACTACTTATCTAATAGGAATCTGAAACTGATCTAACGTTAGATCGTTAGCAATTATCTTAAGTAACTTTATTGCGTTTGTATTTTGTAAGTTCTTACGCACACAAGTAGTTTCCGACTTATAAGAAGGTCTCTTAAAACGTATTATGTTCTTACTTGTTACAGAAATAAACTTATGATGTTCATTTTTTTGATTTGATTTTTATAACATCAGTATGTTTGATTGTCCGAGGATACATTTTGACGCGATGATCCGATTATCATGAAATTTGATATAATGTTAGGTAGTGATAGCACAATCCTGGTGTGACTAAATGAGCGTAAAATGTTAGGGGGTTGTTAAGATATTTGGGTTCAAGAGGAGTAAATAAAAATGAGAATACGAGTATTAGGTCAAATGGGACGTTTAACATAATAAAAATTCAACTTTGACGAAATTCACAGGGCGCAGTGACCCCACACTGCCGAAATTTGGTATTCGTGTAGCTTTAGTAACATAAATATAGGAAAAAGTCTGAAATTCAGAATAACTGCAACTTCTACACCTAAAAAGATTAACCATATTTACTTTAACCCCGGTTACTTGAAATTTGAATGAAACACTAAGTCAAGTTATATGGACGATTTTTCGTAGCACTCTTGTAGTGAAAGATTATACATAAATAATATTTTTTTTTGTTTTTTGATAACGATCTCAGTTCGGGGCAAACCACTAGTTATTTTCAGACTGTAGAGTCCCACTGCAAGGCAAAGGCATCACTTCCCTCTTTGTAATGATATACATTGTTATACAACACATCACACTTAATATTATGAATGTGAAAGTTTGGATGTTTGTTTGTTTATTACTCAATCATGCCGTAACGGCTGAACCGATTTTATTGAAATTTAGTATAACCATAGAATATAACCTATACCACCACATAGGCTACCATTTATTTCATGAAACAGTTTCCATGGGATAAAAATGGGGTATCAATTCCAGTTGCAACAGCGAGTTTAGCTTTATTTCTAGGTTACCTACACATTTAGTAGTGTAACGCGTACGAAGTTGAGGGCAACAGCTAGTGTTAAATAATGCGCGGTGTGTGTGTGTGGTGCTACGTGGGAGCATCATATCATGAGATTTGGAGTGAGAGCTGTGAACACTGCATTTGACGTTGACTAATATATCTAGTTTCACGTCCCAAGAAATGCGTAGAGGCCTTGTAACTGGCCAATAACTACAAATATACATACTTTAATACGGGCAATTTGTTTTCAAATAATGATATAAGAAATTGCCTGTATGAACGTATGTATGTTTGTAGTAATTGGCCCGTTACAAAGCCTCTACGCACTGGTGGATATTTCGAGAAGAAACATGGAGTTTCTCAGCCATTTATCTTCAATACTGGAGGTTAAAGCGATCAGTGTAAGATTGGTATTCATAAAAATCTCAGAACCGTCTGAATAATTTACGAATCTATACATTTTGAGTGATATATAAATTATATACTATGTTATAGATTGCTATAATCCTACTTTTTTGTTTACTTGATAAGTTATAGAAATAGAAAATACTAGCTGACAAATCCGCAGCTTTGCACGCGTAGTTTTTCAATAAAAACATTACTCTCCTTCTGCGCAGTTCGGTAAAAAGTAACCTATGTGACCTGATGATAGTGTAGCTTTCCAACAGTGAAAGAATATTTTAAATCGGTCTAGTAGTTTCGGAGCCTTTTCATTACAAACAAACAACTCTTTTTTTATATTTATATATATTATAGGCTTGCGTTTCACCACGATCTCGCCTGATGGTAAGCGATGATGCAGTCTACGATGGTACACGTTTGCCTAGAAGAAACCTATTCACTCGCGACTTAAAGATACCCAAGTTGTAGCTATCAGGAAAGACAGACTCTGGCAAGGCGTTCCACTCATTGGCGGTGCGCATAATAAAGGTCGAAGAGAACCGCTTTGTGTGACTGGAAGGTATTTCTACCATATAGCGGTGGCGCACCGCAGAGCGTCTGGTTGTCCGTTGATAGAATGGAGATGGTGGGATCAGGTTGAAAAGTTCCGCCGCACACTCCCCGAAATGTACTCGATAAAAAACCGAGAGGCTAGCAACCTTTCGTCGATGCTCCAGGCCAAGGAGCTTTGCATCAACTAGCTCATCGTTGCCTATGAGCTTCTTGGCTCTTTTCTCAATTAATTCCAGAGCTTCAAATCTTTCCTCTTTATAATATTAGTATAGGTTTACTTATGGCGCATAGGTACACAAAAACTAATAAAAACACGCAAGGAAACATAGAAATTATGTGAGTATAAATCGGCCACAACTCAGCATTTGCTGCAGAAGCATGGTAGCTGCTGCAGCGCTGGTTTCCAATGGTACCGCAACGCGAAGCAGCAAGGTATCTTTATCTTTCTTAACAATAATAAATTAACAGTTAGGGTCTAACCGCAAAAAAAATTAGACACTGTTTAGCGCGCGTTTACGGAACTTCTATATAAAAATTGGTAAAGATTTTTTGTTACTGTTTTGGTGTAATAATTTTAATTTTATCTTGCCTAACAATAGTACTAGTAGAGCTTTTTGTGAATGAGTTAATTTGGGCAAGTGAATACCATCCAATTTCTGCCGCCAAGCAGTGTGCCCGTTCGAAGGGTATGGGTGTCAATTGTCAGAGAAGTTACAGCTACATGAGTCTAATAGTTAGGTAGTGTATGTATAAAAGTGATGCTAATGCATCACTGCCTGATTCAGTTTGTTTTGATAAAAAATAACAAGAATATCCACTGCAATTACGTTTTTCTCGTTGAATATTATGTTTGTTTGTTGTACGTGTAATTGGATGTGTTACTTACTGAATTTTAATGGACCCGTAACAACGGAACGTTTTAACCGAATAGCCTACGTGCTGTATATTTCAACTCTTTATATAGTGTTTTTTCGTATGTGGATAATTTGGTTTGGAATACCTCGATCGTGGTCATACTACCTGGTGATGAAACAAGCTTTTAGCCCACCTGTAATTAAGTGGTAACCATCGCCTATAGCAAAGTATTGCTTCGTAGTTCACGCACCTTAAGAACGTGCCCTACGATGCACTGCCTTGCGTCCAACAACTTGGGGCATACAGGTGTACAACCTCGTGTAAAGCCTCCGTAATTTCACTGAAAACCATACCCACGTATGGTATGAATACCGAAACATAGCAATGCTGCTTGGTGCCAGAAATAGGTATGGTGGTAATTCTTTCCCTGGCGAGTCCTTTCACAAGGAACTCTACTTCTTTTCAAATTTGGTTAACTATGACTGCTTGCTTGTTGTCGCTTGCTTGCTGAAAACGCTTGTTAAGTGATAAATAATTTTTTGACTCCCAATCACCCTACAATTTATTATTGACTAGCTGACCAATCCGCAGCTTCGCACGCGTAGTTTTTCCATAAAAAACATTACCCTCCTTCTGCACAGTTAGATAAAAAGTAGCCTATGTCACCCGGGGATAGTGTAGCCTCCCAACAGTGAAAGATTTTTTTAAATCGGTTCAGTAGTTTATGAGTTTATTCATTACAAACATACACACGCACAAAAATACAAATCTTTCCTCTTTATAATATTAGTATAGATCGAGAAAAGCGAGATCTCCATTTTAACTCGGACGAGTTAAATGTGTATGTATGTTGGTTTGACCGAGTAAAACTTTTGAAGAGTTGATCCAATCATCGTAAAATTTAATATATATATATAGGTAGGTGGCGACGGCACAATCCTGGTATGACTAAATGAGCTAGAAATGTTGAGGGGTTGCTGAGATATTTGGGTTCAAGAGGAGTAAAAGAGTTTAGGGCTAGATAGCGCTGTGTGAAATGTCAAGCATTATTATTTTATCTAATTACTGATTTAATTTATTTATCGCGTATACTATTTATTTATAATATTCCAAAATAATTCAAATCTAAAACGATGCAAGTAAAAAGTTGTATTACTTAGCAAGTGAAAGTGATTGAATGGTGAAGTGATCGATGGCAAGACCCTCGTCAAGCTCACAGGCCGAAGCAAACTTAAATCACCTACCGTGTCATTGAGACATGGGAAATTCAATAAGAACTGAACACTAAAAATGTTGAAAAGATAAGAGAAAAACTAATTATGAAATACCCAGATAAACTAATCATTTTACACAAACAAATATCATACAAGTACGAGTTCGACTCGCCCACCAAGGGTACCACACAATTATGACCGCGCATAGCGTTGCTTAACCTCGATTAGAATAGAATAGAATAGAATAATCATTTATTTGGTACACACAAAATAACACATGAAATAATTTAAAGTAACAGTAGATACAATTGAATCCAATAAAACAGGTTCGACTCATGTGTCTGCGTGCCAAAATGGCGTTCAGCTCAGCATAATGTTGGATGTTAAGCACCCAACGCTGATTTTCAGCTGAAACCAGAAGCAATAGGTAGTGCAGCAGCTACGTAGAAACATAAATAAATAAAGAAGTGATTAAATAAAAGGTGTGTAGAGTTTTGTTTAAATGTAAATATAAATTTTATAAACATACTTTACTAAAATAATATTACATACCTATATACATATATATATAAACATACAACTTATGAACTTTCTTACGATTTCTAAGGTTATGGCAAATTGTTATATATATAAATAAATATGGGTAACTATTTAAAATATATTGATTTAGTTAAACGTATGTAAAAAGAGTTATTGGATGACTAGATCAAAGAGAGGTCGACATTGATGTTACCATGTTGTATTTGGGCTTCCATTAGAAATAACGATTGATTACGCTCGTTAAATAAAGACTCCAAACCAGAAGTTTTCAGATTTTTTCCTGCACTTATAGTCTAAGACAATATTACTTGCCAAAGTACTCTATAAATTTTGATTCGAATATACGTTTTTTGCGGCATAAACGGCCGTATCTTATTTTTTAGTTAACTTAACCCTTAATCAAATACGGGGAAATAATTTCCCACTTAGTACGGATGAGCAAAATCAATATATTTTTTGGAATGACATCACGGAGCAATGGCAACCATATTTTGATATTTTGCAATGCCGTTATGAATAAAGGGAAATTATTTCCCATCGCAAAACCTCCCTTTTCCCCACTTTTACAGGTTTTTATCATACAATTTGAAGTCTACTCACACGAACTTTTAAGAGAAAATGCAAACTAAGATCGGTTCTTAGTTTGCATTTTCTCTTAAAAGTTTACCATTTGATTAAGGGTTAAAAGTATTATTTTTTCACAGCTTCAAGGACCTATAGACCTGAGTATATAGTTTCAACTCGATACCTCCACGCGTTCTCGAGATAGTGTCTTGACAGACAGTAAAAAAAACCTAATTAAATATATAATATAAATAATAATTCCAAACTTTGGGTTTTACTTGTTTTTAGCAATTGAGCGTTCAGATTTGATTATACGCCTCCTCTAACACTTTCCACTGGCTTCTATCTTGTGCTACCCTTTTCCAGTGTTGTCCAGCTGTAAGTTTTAGGTCGTCTTCCCATCTTGTTTGTTGACGCCCTCTGTTGCGTTTATTATCTCTGGGGTACCAATCAGTGACCCTTTACACCATTTGTCCTGAGGATCCCGGATGATGTGGCCTGTCTGTCTCCACTTCTGTTGGTCTATTCGGGTAATTATATCAACTACTTAAGTTTTTCCCTTATTATGCTGCTTCTCACTATGTCTAGCTTTTTTATTCCTGTAAAGATTCTCTCCATGGCTCTCTGACATCGTTTCAACTTTTCCCTGTGATGTTTGGTGTGTGACCAAGTTTCACAGCCATAGGAGATGACTGGAAGTATACATGCGTCAAAAACTCTCCTATTTTAAAATATCATCATCATCATCATCAGCGGATAGACGTCCACTGCTGAACATGGGCCTCCCCCTTAAATCGCCACAACGAGCGGTTGGTAGCCGTTTGTGCCCAACGGCTCCCAGCGATTCTTACTAGATCGTCGGTCCACCTTATGGGAGGCCGGCCTACGCTGCGTCTTCTAGTCCGTGGTCTCCACTCGAGAACTTTTCTTCCCCAACGGTTATCGGTTCTACGAGCGATGTGGCCTGCCACTTCAATTTGCTAATTTTGAGAGCAATGTCGGCAACTTTAGTTCTTCTGCAAATTTCCTCATTGAGGATTTTGTCTCGCAAAGAAACCCCGAGCATAGCCCTCTCCATAGCTCGTTGAGCGACCTTAAGCTTGGTCATGAGGCTTTGAGTAAAGGACCACGTTTCAGTGCCATAGGTCAGCACTGGCAACACACACTGGTTGAAGACTTTAGTCTTCAGGCTCTGGGGAATTTTGGACGAGAAGATATCGCGAAGTTTCCTGAACGCTGCCCAGCCGAGTTGGACTCTTCGTGCGACCTCTTTGTCGAAGTTGGACTTACCTAATTAGACAGTTTGTCCTAGGTATACATATTCGTCGACAACCGCTCCCAACAACTATCGGTACAGGTGCAACATGAATATTTGATATGATTTACGTCTTATCCATGTTCATTTTAAAATATACCTCTTTGAAACTGCAAACACAAAAGTTACAGCTGTTCTTGTATTTTCAGTGCGCTATCAGGTACCCTAATCATTTGTCTCGTCTCACAAAAAGTTTCAAAAACACACTCGTCTGCTGTCATCAGATACAATACAGTTGAATACAATTTTACTTCATCCATTGATACTGAAAACGCATGTGTTTTCATGATCCATTTTTCACCCATCGTCGATTATGTGCCCAATAAAATTTTAACTACGCTTTTATACGCGCGTAAAACCCTGAAAATACACCAACACGTACTGTGGTTATCTGTTACCGTTATCCATTGTAGTTTTTTGAAATAAAAACTTTATTTTTGCCAATAAAATAAATGTGATCCACGGATCAGAAAAAAGGGTCAATGTCGACTTGAACCAATAAATATTTGACCGTACTTTTGGAAAGATGACACTAACATTTTTATGTTCTTAATTTTTAGGTTACCGTATCTCAAAAAGAAAAATGAGAAGAGTTACAGAATAACAATACAATGAGAAAATACAACAAGTTTTCAGTCATCATTTTTGGTATTACGGAACACGGTCAAAATCTAATAAAATTTAGAATCGTTCTATTGCTACCAATGTCGTTCTGCGTGGCTAAACTTCGTCACTGAACAGGGATAGCGATATTCAGGCCGAAGTTTTTGACGCGGCCGAATTGAAGTTGCGCTCGGGGTTCGCCGGCTTCTTAAAGGATCACTTCGTTTTCGATCTTGATAATAATTTTTTGTATGTAATTTCAATAGAATCTGTCTAAATATATTTTTATTCTAATATTGTATATCTTTAATTATTATTGGTTTACTTATCATTAGAATTAAAATAAAATAAAATTTAAATTAGAGCCCTTTTTTAGAATATTGCATATTGGCAACAATACCAAACATGGTTTGCTAAAATAACATTTGAACAAAGCGCTTTACATCTACCATAAAAAAGTACTCTCATTTTAGTACAAACATTACTAGATAAGCAAAGAAAATAGCCACTGCACATAAAATTAAGAGCCGTTGGTCTACCTCCGTATCTACAACCTTTTTGGTCGTATAAGAAAGTCAAATCTTCGAGCATATATTTTTACAAATTCAATAAAATATGTGGTTCGGCCCGAACTGAGATCTCGTGAGTCTTCCAAAACACAAAAGAAAATACATTCATTAATGTATTCTTAGAGCGACTCGAGCAACGATGCCTAAACGTATTTAGTGGCTAAATATGATTTAAGGAGTTGTCAAATCAAACAAATTCGTAAAATTTAAACATGTTTAGTCGCTAAATACGTTTAGGGATCGTTGTGCAAGACGGCCTTAATCTTTGACCAATAAAATAGTGCCACGAAATAAATAACCAAACTACTTGACCTACAGTTTCATTCAAATAACGGACGGACGGTAACGGAAGCTCATGTCATGTGGTTTCCTTTTTTGGGGTACAAATTGCAGTTATTCTGGATTTCAGACGTTTGTTTATATTTGTGTCACTTAAGCTACACGCATACTAGCACTGTGGGGTCACTGGTGTACCCTGTGAATTTTGTCAAAGTTCAGTATTTATTGTATTTATTGTTCTAGAATCAGGATCATAAAAATAGTACTGTGGAAGAAAATAAAACTTACATTAATTTCACTATAATTACGGGATTTGTCAAGCACCGTCTTATCGGTGTTTCGACCGACAATGTTTCGGTTGAGGTTGAGGGTCAGGGTCAACGCGAGGCGAGACGTTATTCGGAGCGGATCGCACTCACCCTGATGAAGGTTCACAAATTGAACCGAAACATTGTCGGTCAAAACACCGATAATACGGTACTTGATAAATCCCATATAAAGATATATAAAGATTGAAATAAATCACCTAAGTTTTCTAAGTAAAATGACATTAACTTATTCCTAAGACTACATTATATGATCCCATAATATTCTCAGAGGTAGGCTTAATAACCTAACTCCATAAAACATAATAAAAACGTGACTTACCGAAATCCCACAAATTTTCGGCAGAAATTACCTATTCATAGTCGTCACGTGTTGGTTCGATTTCTTTCCCAAGGCATTATAGACCAGGCGGCGACCGTAAGCAACCCGACCTAACAGATTACTGGTAGCCCAGTGACACTCCATACACCATTATCATCGCCATCAACCTATAACAGTCCACCGCTGGACGTAAGTTTCTCCCAAAGTGCGCCACTCCATACAAGCGAACTTATTCAATTACTTATTTCACTCAAGCAGCGGCACGTGGTTTGTATATGTGAGTTGTTACTGTAGGGCTGGGTTAAGCCATTTGAGCGGGACAGTGACATCAATATACGTAAGTAACTCAGGTAATGTCTATCAGTAATTTTTAGGGTTGTTTTGTGCACCCAAAAGGTAAAACGGGACCCTATTACTAAGACTCCGCTGTCTGTCTGTCCGACTGTATGTCTGTCTGTCCGTCTGTCACCAGGCTGTATCTCATGAACCGTGATAGTTGGACAATTGAAATTTTTACAGATGATGTATTTCTGTTGCCGCTATAGCAACAAATACTAAAAATAAAATAAATATTTAAGAGGGGCTCCCATACAAAAAACGTGATTTTTTTGCTCGTTTTTGCTCGATATTGATAACGGCAACAGGTAGACGTTTGAACTATTCACAGAATATTTAGTTATATTTTCACTTTATAAAAAATGGTTGTCTGTTAAGTCGGTTCACAGACGATAATTTTACGTGATAACGAGAGAGATAGA
The DNA here is from genome assembly GCA_918857605.2 of Philereme vetulata. NCBI lineage: Eukaryota > Metazoa > Arthropoda > Insecta > Lepidoptera > Geometridae > Philereme > Philereme vetulata. The sequence goes on along the minus strand of OU975459.1, from coordinate 7,584,371 downwards.
TGCGTCACAAGCCGAACGCTTAGGCCGATCGTGCCTCTCTATCGCTTGTTCCGCGATCTCACTTTCACGCTCGGCTCAGGCGGAACGTGACAACGAGTCATGCTTTTTCGTGCGTGCAGCCGGCGTTCATCGATTTATAAGACGTTATCACATCAATAAATAATTAAATTAAAATAAAACAAATATTTAAGGGGGGCTCATATACAATAATCGAGATTTTTTTTGCTCGTTTTTATAGATAATGGTACGGAACCTTTCGTGCGCGAGTCCAACTCGCACTTGTCTGGTTTTTTTTTTATCTGTATTTCTCTTCTGGTAAAGGTAGGTATGTTGGACGGTAAACTACTAGGCGTAGCTGCGTTGCAGTGGATGACATATAAGGGGGTGTCGCTTCATTACGTAATAGTAATCATCATCATCATCATTATAGAACGTCCACTGCTGAACATAGGTCTTCCCCATTAATTTCCAGAGTGACCGATCTTGTGCAGCTTGCACCCAACGGCTCCGAGCAACCTTTTTCAGGTCGTCTTTCCATCTAGTGGGGGCCGTACTACGCTGCGCTTTCCAGTGCGTGGCTCCCACTCTAGAACCTTTCTGCCCCAACGGCCGTTACGTAATAATAGTTAATCGAGCGAAGCGAGTTCTCTAAATCAACTTGGGCAAATCGGCGTTGTATGTATGTATGTATGTTTGTTTGGCCGAGGATAACTTTCGAAGCGTTTATCCGATCATCGTGAAATTTTGTATATACGTAGGCAGTGATGGCAAAGTTTTGATGTGGTTGTTGAGATATTGGAGTTCAAGAGGGGTAAAAAAACATAAAACGGGACTATCTGATCAAATAGTACTTACGTCTAATAAAAGGTCTTTGTCGACGCGGTTTTTATTTTTGGTTTCATTTTGTAGTTTTTTAAGTTATTAGCCATCATAAAAATATGAACATTGACAAAATTCACAGGGTACACCAGTGACCTCGAAGTGCTGAAATTTGGTACGCGTGTAGCTTAAGTATCACACATATAGGCAAAAGTCTGAAATCCATAATAACTGCAATTTGTACCCCAAAAAATAATAACCAATTACATGAACTCCTGTTACCTGGGATTTGAATGAAACTGTAGATCAAGTTGGTTGTATTTCCTGACACTATTTTGGTAGTCAAAGATTACGCGAGATCACAGTTCGGAGCGAACCACTAGTTAGTAAACTACTCAAAACAAAATAGGACCCACCCAATAAAATATGATTGAAATTAAAATTAAAAAAATACGTACAATTTATTTAAAGTTTAATTTTAAAAATAGGTTAACACATTCAGAATCATTAAAAAAAACAATACAATGCCTTATTTTTGCCAAAAAAATCGTCAAGAAATGCGCGTTTTACACATTAAATTACACAGTTTTCCAAAACAACACGTTGAAGACACGAGCACATATTTTTTTAAACATGTTCTTAGGGTTGCTTCAATGCCTTATGTTTAGTAACGCGTAGGTCTTCCCCTATTGCGCACACACTCTCTGAGTCGGTTTAGAACACTCTCTATAAGGTGGATGACGTTTTCATCTGGAATTTGCTCCCAACACACTTTTAAAGCAGTTATCAACTCCTGTCGGCTATGAATTTCAGTGTGGTTGTCTTTAAGGCTTCTTTTCAACTGGTCCCAGATATGGATTCAGGTCCTGACTCATGGCAGGCCAGGGTAGAACTGCGATACCAGCTTCGGAGATTGCACTTTGGGTCACTCTGGCAGTATGAGGGCGAGCGTTGTCTTGCATCAGAATAAAGTTAGGGCCTACTCGCTATGAATATGGGATCACATGAGGTCGGATGATATGCTGAACATAGCTGGCGGCCGTTACATTGCCCTCATCCAAAATCACTAGCTCGGTTTTGCCCATTATGCTAATCCCACCCCATACCATAATACTGGGTCCACCAAAGCGGTCAGTTTCACGAATACATGGTTCTGTAAAACGTTCTCCAGGTCGTCGCCAAACTCGTACGCGTCTGTCATCATTAAACAACTTTACTGTAGATTCATCTGTAAAAAGCACTGTCCTCCAATTATTCATGGTCCATTCGAGGTGATCACGTGCAAACCTTAATCGCGCTGCACGGTGGGCTCTGGTCAATTTGAGTCGAACAACTGGCATTCTGGAGCATTGTTGGTCTTCATGAAGTCTGTTGCGAACAGTTTGGTCACTCACTCGCGTTCCAGTGGCGTCACGTAAGCGGTTTCTCAATATGCGTGCAGTTACAGTTCGCTCGCGACGTGCAGAGAGTCGGATGTATCGGTCTTCTTGGGAGGTTGTCACTCGGGTTCTACCTGAACCGCGCCTCCTACTCACACTACCTGTCTCTTGAAAGCGTGCCCACACATTTCGAATAGCTCGTCTTGCACACCTAAGCTTGAAGCTACCGATCTTTGCGAATTTCCCTGCTGAAGCAAAACAATGGCTCTAGTCGCGGATTCCGTGTCCATGTGATGTCGAGAACCAGGCATTGTTTATGCAAACAGTAATGTAATCGATAATTAAAGGTAAGGTTACGATAACTTCTTCGTTAGACACAACAAACCCCACTGTGCAACAATGTAATGGCACTCACAGATTCTGCGGTATATCGTAAGATTTTGTTTCTGGTCTACCCACTTAAGAACTTCCCTGAACTTGGCGTTTAAGTGTTAATTTATGATCAATAAATATGCCTACTTAACATTTCCATACATCAGTATAGCAACAACTCGCAAAAAAAAATGTGTCGGACAAAATATCGAAATATTTCAAGTGGGCCCTATTTTGTTTTGAGTAGTTTATTATGTGGTAGAATGGCATAACGTTATATGTCCATTTTTACCTTTTAATATAGATATAGACACACAATTATTTGCTAGCACAGCACACACAAATCCACACAATACAATCAAAAGGTATAACATCAAAGAGAAAGCACAAGTAAGAGAAAACAGAAAATTACATACCTACTTGTAATTTTATGTTTTCTCTTATTTGTGACTCATACTCTTTCTCTTAACAAACATAAGAACAATAGAAAGAAATAATAGATATACAATGTAGTCAAAGAAAAAAAGGAAGCAAGTAGGTATGTATGTGCTACTGCAGCAAATGCAGTTTCAGCTCAGCATTAAGCCTCGCCACCGATCGACAGCTCAGCGCTGTTATTCTGCCGATTCTACGTTACTTAGTTACGATAGAACTAGTTAATTTTTCCCGCTAATCCCATGGCCACAACTTTGACTTTTTCAAACACTACTATCGGTATGAAACAGATCGTCTTCATCGTGTTCATCCTCTCTGACTCACACTGTCAGGTAGGGTTGTTACAGTCGCCGTCTGTTCTGTAAAGTTAAACCTATTATAGGGTTATTTGGCTCACGTGCCCCGCATTTTGGTTACGTGGGTACGTGTGTGTCGCTATTGTAATTGCTATTGGTATCGGTCCAATCGGAACAGGTGGAAATTCTAATTCCGCCGGTATCGACCAACTGATCTAATTTACCAAGGAATCTTGTTTCAAATTTGGCTTGTAAGGCATAATAAAGAATTTTAATTCATTCATTCATTCAAATTTAAAATCTACAGAAATATCTCGTACGCTGTAATTTAATTAGGTTCAGATTACATTGGTAAATTTGAGCAGTAGATTGCGTCCAACAGGGTACATAATGATCATGTACCTATCAATTACCACCTATTATTGAGTACTAGCTTCCTCCAGCGGCTTTGCACGCGTTGTTTATCAACAAAAAAACGAGTGTGCTTAAGACCACACGACTGAAGTAAAACTTCTTTTTAGAAATATTAATTTATAAAATTGTTCAATTACAAAATTGTCCACACGTCTGTAGGTCGATCAGTCTATGTTCATTCTGGACAGACGCAACACGCATTCGCACATTAACGTTTAAATGTATACAAAAACTCTCTCTCTCTTTCTATCTTCACTAACTTAAATCTCCCTCTCAACTTCCGTTCGCACTTTTCGTAACGCATTCTACAACTTTCTCTCCAAGACAAGCGTGCGTAAAGAAGCTTTATTTCAAAAAGTAGCCTATGTGTTAATCCAGATTATAATCTACGTTCATGCCAAATTTCATCCAAATCAGTTCTGCCGTTATGACGTGATTGAGTAACAAACAAATATCCAAACTTTCGCATTTATAATATTAATGTGATTATACAAACAATCAGTGCACATTCAATAGATAATTGAACAGTAGGAATTTCTAAACATATGCGTATTGAATTCGTTATGTCGTAATATTGTCAGCAACTCAATAAAATTGCACACTTTAGTTCATAAATATCTAAGTACTCATCATGTTCACTTATTTTAAATGTCATTAAACAAGTCATTTTTAGAGTTCCGTACCCAAAGAGTCAAATGGGACCTTATTACTAAGACTCCGCTGTCTGTCTGTCTGTCACTAGGCTGTATCTCATGAACCGTAATAGTTAGACAGTTGAAATTTTGACACATGATGTATTTCTGTTGCTGCTATAGCAACAAATACTAAAAACAGAATAAAATAAATATTTAAGAGGGGCTCCCAAACAAAAAACGTGATTTTTTTTGCTAGTTTTTGCTCGATATTGATAACGGCAACAGGTAGACGTTTGAACTATTCACAGAATATTTAGTTATATTTTCACATTATAAAAAATGGTTGTCTGTTAAGTCGGTTCACAGACGATAATTTTACGTGATAACGAGAGAGATAGATGCGTCACAAGCCAAACGCATAGGCCGATCGTGCCTCTCTATCGCTTGTTCTGCGATCTCGCTTTCACGCTCGCTTCATCAATAAATAATTAAATTAAAATAAAACAAATATTTAAGGGGGGCTCACATACAATAATCGAGATTTATTTGCTCATTTTGATAGATAATGGTACGGAACCTTTCGTGCGCGAGTCCAACTCGCACTTGTCTGGTTTTTTTTTTATCTATATTTCTCTTCCGGTAAAGGTAGGTATGTTGGACGGTAAACTACTAGGCGTAGCTGCGTTGCAGTGGATGAACGAACGAGAAAAACGACCAAAAAAACGGTCGTTTTTCTCGATATTAATAACGGCAACAGGTAGACCCTTGAAATTTTTACAGAATATTTAGTTATATATTCACTTTAAAAATAAATAATTAAATTAAAATAAAATTAATATTTACGGGGGGCTTCCATACAACAAACGTGATTTTTTTGGCGTGCGCGAGTCCGATTCGCACTTGGCCGGTTTTATTATTTCGATTTATTATGAATGAAAGTGTGCAATTTTACATACAAACTAATTCAACATTATTGTCGACTTGACATGCTAAATTTAGTGCACTAAATAATGAAAAGTGCCTGTTAATGTCATATTTTACTTTCTAAAAATTATGCAAATAGACATGTAGTAAATAAAGCATAATGTTTACTTCTTCACAACTTATATATATATATATAAAGGGAAAGTACTCATAAGATTACCCAAAGCAATAATAAACCAAGGCCGATAAACGAAGCGTCATCGAAAACTTTTACTGTAACCGAATAAAAAAGTTAGCAAGTCCGGAAAGATAGCTCATTTCGGAAAGTATCGAAGAGAATTCCCTGTTGGGGCTAGTTAGCGGCCTCTTATGTAGAACGCTATAATGAAATACGAGAATTATGAAGTGATAAACTTTCGATATTAGGTCAGATATTATCGTTACGCGTAAGAAATAATAACCAAACTTACCTATGACTATAGGGATTGCACTCACCTTGATGAAGTTTCACGAATTGAACCGAAACATTGACGATCGTAACACCGACAAAACGGGACGTGCTAAATCCCGTTTTTATAATATAAATATAATAATATTAAACAATTAAAAGATTACCTAAACGTAGGCGCAGCTTCCAAAGGTTGTCTGGAAGAGATCGTGTTTTGTGTTTTCTATTTTGTTTGTATTTTTGTGTATATATGTAGCTCGTAGTGTACAATGAAGTGTTTTAATTCATTCATTCATCCATACTAATATTATAAATTCAAAAATAACTGCTGTTTGATGTTACCTTGATTGTTACGTTTTCACGACTAACTTAACTGAACAGATTTCGATGAAATTTGGTATACATATATGTCGCAAGCATTTTGTGTGAATCCGCCGTTTACATAGGGCGTCGTCAGTTTAGAAACGCTCGCTGTTATGTAATATGCCGAAGGGAAAATGACAACGCGTTCAGTTGTTATAATTTCAACGTTGGTTGTAGTTTTGGGGTGACCATGAAGAAAACACATGAAAATTGGCACACAAGTTCCTTGAGTTGTTTATTTTTTTTAGATCGCGTTTTTTAATTGGGGGGGGGGGGGGTAAATAGGGGGTAAAGGGGGAAATTTGCTGCAGCGTTATTTATCGATGGATTTCAATTAAATTTGAGATGCACACTAAGGACTTCATTCTACACAAGATGTTGCGAAAAAAACTCAAAAGGTGGGAGTGCAGGGAGGGGGAATTTGCTGAAGCGTTATACATATATGGACGGATATCTACCTATAACAATTAGACTACGCAGTTCTCTACGTCTTCACGAGACGAACCCGTAGACTCTAGATTCGACCTCCTAAAACCAAGGGAACGCGAGTAATCGATAAAACCAGCGAAAGGGGAAAGTGTCAGTTATTGCATCGTTATTAAGGGCTCGCAAAGTCTACTGTTCTCACAAAACCACTAGCTTAATGCAAAATAAACTAGATGTTATGTTTGGATTAGCCTAAGACTATCTTCTAGCTGGTTTTTCTAATGGATCTTTATACAGAGAGCTAATAATCCTCGTTTATTCAAATGTGTTTAATTGGGTTTGTCCTAGTACGACGATAGTTTTACTCGACCTACTCAGTTTACTGTCATGATATAAATGAGCTTTTTCAGAGCTACTTTGAAATCTTTGACGAATGAATGAATGAAATGAATGAATGTATGAATTAAATTACTTTTAATCTCCCTATAAGTATTTTTTCTCTTCGATATCTGAGTGCAAAAGCCGTTTTTATCCGCTAGAGGATAAAGTAAATTGAATTTAGAACACCGTGTGCCCTAAGTTTGTGAATTCAAAACATCATTAAACCTATTTACTTCTAACACCATGGTGCCGAATCTATCATACAACCTTTTTTATTGTTAAAAACTCAGAGTCGGAACCTTCTTAGTGAATTACTTTTTTTTTAATTTGCTTTACGCGCGCCATTTTCTTTTCACGGCATATTGTTAAAACCTTAGGTTAAACACAAAAAACTTGAAAGTAAGTGAAAACCCTAAAATGAGTGATTCTAGCGACGAGGAAGTTTATTTGACGCCAACAGAAATTACATAATACCTAAACTGTAATAAAAGTATTTTGTGATTGAGGATGTTTTTTTTTTGCATTTAGTCATTTCCTCGCTGAGGTAGGCTGAATAGTTACGTGTTGCACTCGAGTGCAAAGATTTTTCACCTCGTGCTCTTTTGATTCCCTCGCTAACGCTCAGGGTTTTAATTTTAGAATCCTTCGCTTGCTCGGTTATCAAAATTGAGCACGCGGTTAAAAAGCAACTTTGCAATCTTGTATAACAAATAACTATGTACGCCACAAAATAAACAAAATTATTGATTAAAACGGGTATTTAGTCAGTACGGTCGGGTATTAGTACTCGGGTTAAGTCAATCCGTGACCACGACTGTTGCAACATAGCCAAAACGTCGGGATAACAAAAAAAAAAGGTACATACGCGATAAATACCCGTTTTAATCAATAATTATGTACAGTGATCGCAATAGTTTGAAAAAAACATAAACAATCTTGCCAACATAACTGACGCTAATAGTAAATAAAAAGAGGGTTGCTATATGAGTGTGTCTGTCTGTCTATGGCATCGTAGTTCCAAAACGGATGTGCCGATGCACATGTTGCTTTTTTTTAAATAGAAAACTAGTTTAACTGAGGTGGTTCTTAGCTATGTCAGTTTTAAACCTCCGATGCAAAAAGAGGACGTTTTAAAAAATTTTGTAATAATTTATTTGACACGTTAGTTTCCGTTTCAAAACTATGAATATAACGAGATCCTTCGTCTATATCTAAAGGATATAGTAGGTAAACAACTACTGCAGGGCCGGAATAATAGAAGCAGTTTCAAGTTGAATGAACAAATAGGTAAAACTGCCGGAAACTGGTGCACGTCTTCCATCAGCGATTCGACAAAACTCGGTATTGCACTTCGGGGAAATTACTTGGGACGTTTTCTAAATAGCCTTAATTCTGAATGATTTCAGGTTGCTTATATTGATTCAGTGCAGTGAGTTTATAGATCTTGTACAAAACTGGAAGAGATCGGTTTTAGCGATAAGACCGCCCATTGTAATTTCCTTTTTTTTGTGTATTTCTTTGGAGTTTTGTTTGTTTGCGCATTTAAGTGTTTATCTATTTACCTTTAACTAATGAAAACAGAAATATAGCGCGCAGAACAGATGGCCGATGGGGCCGGAAAGTTATCGAATGGAGGCCACGGACCGGCAAGCGCAGCGTAGGACGTCCACCTACAAGATGGGCAGACGACTTGGTAAGAACCGCAGGTCGGCGTTGGATGCAGGCCGCTTCCAACCGCAGTTCCTGGAGATCAATGAGGGAGGCCTTTGTCCAGCAGTGGACGTCCAACGGCTGATATGATGATGATGATGAATGAAAACAGGATTATAATAATAATAATAATAATTTTTAAGTAAAAAGCTATTTAAGCACGTTTCCGTAAACACTACCTTTCTTCCGTTTTAGAAACGTTCCGTTTTTTTCATACTTTGTACATTTGGCCCTGATCATGCACAAAAAACATATAAAAATAATATCAAAATTTGTACCTACCTGAAAAAGTTGACCTTAGAAGTATAATGTTGTTTTAAAAATTCGATGTTTTACATTAAAATTAAAAAAAAATACTTACTGATACCGAAGAGCCTCTACCAATACCTTAAGAGGCTAGGAAGTTGGGTCAAGGAACAGATACGGTCAGGCGGTACTCCTGGACTCGGCACGCATAGTAAGGAGGTTCCTCTCTCTGCAGCCCTAGCCACCGATCGCTTGGGCCTTGCTTTGCGGTCGGTGGTTTACCGTTTTTATAAATATATTTATAACTATAATGTATTTTTTAAGATACGTTGTAGTGAAAATTGTATTTTTATAAACGAGTTTTTAAATAAATATGTGTGAATAATAATATATCTTTATTTCAGGCAACAATAGAAAAGTACAAGATCTTAAAACTTAATTATACAGCCCATATAAACACACCTTAAAGAGGAATATACTTAAAATACTTAAAACAATTTGCTGGCACATAAATACTGCGTCGTGTGGTGTGACTCACTTGCGCTGTGTGTGTGACGACACAACACACTTTTCGGCTAAAACTTCTCTCTCAAATTATAACTCGCAAAGAATCTCCTACAGTACATCGAGTTCTCAAAGTATTTCTACGGTACATCGCCTGCCTACTCCTTCAATATTCATTTGCATTCAACATCCGAGCTTTGTGTCGTAAGACAATGGAACTTTCGAGAACCTTCACAAATGGGGTGCTAGTCGGAACTATGTTCGAAACTACTAAATCTTTGTAATATATCTTTTTTCTCTTTCAGAACTCTCTTCTTACTAAGAATTGCTATGCCTGTGAGTTAATTTAATAATGCATACATGTTATTGTTTTTCGTATTCTGGTTAGCAAAAACTCAAGACGTAAATAAAATAAAACCGGCCAAGTGCGAGTTGGACTCCGGGTTCCGTACCATCTAATATATAAGAATCGATGTCCTGACTGACTGACATATAGACAACGCACAGCCCAAACCACTGGTCCTAGAGACTTGAAATTTGGATGGTATGTTCTTTGTGGTGTGAAAGTGAACACTAAGAACGGATTTTTGGAAATTCATCCCCTAAGGGGTTCAAAAGAGGTTTTTACAGTTGTATGAAAAATCGTGGTTCTTGGGTTTATAAACTTGAAACTTGGTGTCTATAAAAACTATAAAAATCTATAAAAACGGCCAAAAAAATCATTTCTGTTGTATGGAGCCCCACTTAAATATTTGTTTTATTATAATTTAATAATTTATTTTTAAAGTTAATATATAACTAAATATTCTGTGAATATTTCAAGCGTCTGCCTGTTGTCGTTATAAAAATCGAGCAAAAACGAGCAAAAAAAATCCCGTTTGTTGTATGGGAGCCCTCCTTAAATATTTATTTTATTCTGTTTTTAGTATTTGTTGTTATAGCGGCAACAGAAATACATCATCTGTGAATTTCAACTGTCTAACTATTTCGGTTCATGAGATACAGCCTGGTGACAGACGGACATACAGACAGACAGTAGAATGTAGGTACTTATTTAAAATGATTATCAAACAAGATTCTTCTCATTCTACATCTACAAGCAGCATTTATTAAGTTTTGCCTTGAATACTGAATTTCCTATGTTATTTTTAATTGTCTGAACTCTAAATTGTTTGAATTTATACGAATTTGCTTGCGTTTTAAACACCAGAACGAGTATTTGTTCTGTTTAGCTATTTATTCCCATTAGCGTATTGGAAAATATGTGTGCATTTGCATTCAGTATGAGAGCAGTACATTGTACTCGGATGACGGCGAGCGGTACGTGAAAATGGTGTTTTGCACTTTCGATTTCAACTTGGGTTAGTATGGAAATAGTATTCTTTGTTTATCAGAAAAGTAGTAAATCCACAGCTAGAAGCTTAAACAAGTTCTGTCTGAGATCATAGATGAACGAAGGTACATAACGTTGGGAATCGAGTTATAGAACTCAAATGGTCTTGGGCAGAATATTTGACAAGACATGGTGATGACAGGTGGAGCAGGATAGCGACCGAATGGTGGCCAAGAAGTGGCTATAGAAGGGTAGGACGTCTGGCAGCGAGGTGGGTGGACGAGTCTCTAGGTGAGACTAGCGCAAGATCGTGGTGGGTGGCATAAACTTGGTGAAGCCTATACCCAACAGTGGGTGAAGTCGGACTGCTGATGAATTAAACTTCGGTTTAGAAACTTCGTATGTTTTATGCGTAGAATACATATTATGAATTTGGAAAAATTAACTAGATCTTCAAAGGTTTGCTGAAAGAAAACTTTTGTTAGTGTTAAACTAGCCTTGTTAGTGTTCTACCACCAAACATACCACGCTGTATTTCGGTTTGAAGGGTTGCCGGTAAAATTACAGGCACATGAGGCTTTACACCTGTATGCCTCCAGTTGATGGTCGCAGGGAAGTGCATCGTATGGCATATTTTTAACGTGCGTGACCTACGAGGTAATTCTCTGTTATAGGCGATGGTTACCACTTAACATCAGGTAGGTCATATGCTTGTTCCATCTCCATGTAGAATTTAAAAAAAAAAAGGTTTTTTTGCAAGTTTTTGTCTTTAATCTATTACTCATACCAGCTTCCGCCTGCGGCTTCGCACGCGTGATTTGTCAATTCAAAGTAGCCTATGTGTTAATCCAAGTTATAATCTACGTACATACTAAATTTCATTGAAATTGGTTCAGCCGTTACGACGTATTTGAGTAACAAACAAACAGACATCCAAACTTTCGCATTTATAATATTAGTGTGATTGTGATAGTAAGGTAATATAAGTGTTTTTGCGAGTTTTTGTCTTTAATGTATTATTCATATAAGAGGTCAAATTCGTTAGTTGTTTGTAGGGGTAATATCAGAAACTACGAAACCGAGTCTAAAAATTATTACACTGATCGAAATCTATTCTATCCCTGAGGCAAAAGGCTATATTTTATTTTGGCATAATAACAAACATAGCTTTTCAAAACCTTTCTGCGCAACATAATATATCTCTACGTAAGGTCGCTACAGCTTTTTATTTGAAAAGTCCTGGCAGTCAAATACTATAATTGCAGACTACGACGAAATTAGCTCTTTAAATATTTAATGAGAGAAGCTAACTAGGCCAACTCGCCACAAACCTAACCACATATCATTTTGTAACAGATTCACATTATTTCCGCTATATATTTCCTGGCTGTATTATTGACATATAGCAGAGAGATTTCGCGATGTCATTTTATCACGAGTGTAATTCTACCAAGAAGTGTTCAAGTCTAAAATTAGTCACTGAAGCTACTAAATAAGATGTGCAAGAATTTTTTTTCTTTATGTTTAAAAAAACTAGGTTAACATGTACACACGGCTACACATCAAGCTATAGAATCCCAGTATAAGCTGACCTCTCATTCTACGAAAAACCTACACAATGCGAGGTCAGCTTATACTGGATTTGTATAGCTTGATGTGTAGCCGTGTGTACTACCTATTCCTTTTCAAATTATATACCAAAGTTTTTTGAATATGATGGTTTTCAATTTATCACAATAATAAAAATGCAAAATCAATATGTAAAATGCTAATATTAAAAATGCAAAAGTTTGGATGTTTGTTTGTTTGTTACTTACTTAATCACGCCGTATCTGCTGAACCGATTTCGATGAAACTTGGTGTATACGTTGATTATAGCCTGGATCACCACATAGGCTACCATAAATCAGTTCCTATGGGATGAAAATGTGATGTCAAATTTTATATAAGTATGTATTATGCGCCCCAAAAAAACGCGTGCGAAGCCGCTGGCAACAACTAGTATACCTAATTATTGATTAAAACGGGTATTTATCGCGTATGTACCTTTTTTATTTGTTGTCCCGACGTTTCAGCTGTGTTGCAACAGTCGTGGTCTCGGGTAGAGCCCGTTTACGGTATATATAATATACCCGTTTTAATCAATAATTATGTACAGTGATCGCGAAAGTTTGAAAAAACTAGTATACCAACCAATGAGATACTTAGGTTACTAGTGGGGTAATACTGTTACACCGAGGCTGTTACAGAATAAGTAATAGTAAAATAATAGTCGGTTTCTCGAAGTTAGACCTACTGTGTCACAGAATAAGTAATACTTGGTATGGAATATACCTACATACTACTTTTTTACCTACAGTTGCACAGAATAAGAAATAGTAGTAGGACGAAATACCTACACTTTTATAGTTAACAGTGGAACCATCGAGAATGTTCGATAGAGATGTGGCGACTGGGCGCGGTATAAATAGCGCGTAGAGACGCCCGAAGGGGGCAGTACCCCCCGTCGTCCGAGACATGTTCTCGGACACCCGGATGACGAAATAACCTCCGCTAATGCGGATGAGATTTCAGAGTCATCTACATTAGACAGAGCAAACACTTCACAGATACACCGACCTCGCCGGCGAGGTCGACAAGTCCCTACAGTCGCCGCCTATACGAGGTACCAGCATGTACCTGGGCCTTTCTCTCTTATCCCCACCCTGGCAACAGCCCAAGCCGAGGTTCGTACTTAAGTGGTGCACTTGCGCTAGTTGCCTCATCAAAGCTTACAGGGCTGAGTGCTTTCTGCACTCGCCAAAAGTTCGGTTAAGCTGCGACGCCTTCAGAGGCCAACAGCGAGATTAATCCATTCGAAAAAAACCGAAGGGGCAGTCTTGATTTGGCGATACGTGCGAACGTTTCGGTGACTTTTAGTGGTTTATTGTGTAACAGTGGTGTGATTTAGTGTGTTGGAATCCTTGTTATTAAGATCGTGTAATTATCATTTTAGTGTTGAATAAAAGTGTTATTTTGGTTAGATTCATTTTCATTATTTTATCCCGAACCCTCAGCTCGTAACTTTGTTTGTGGTAGAAATATTCATTCGAAAATATACCATTGACATAATATATTAATAGCTACCAATCAACGGTTCCGCTTACATTTGTATATTAAGCAGTTGATCTGCATAACGACCACTCACGCACATTATCGCCCGATTGTGGATTATTGAATGTAATGATTCAATTTAACGGATCATTGTCATCGCTGTAATCTGATTTGTCATTACTTAGGGCCTACGCACACCACGCCTACGAATTACAAAGTCAAAGTCAAAATCTTTTATTCATTAAGATCACAAGGATCACTTTGAAACGTCAATTTTACTGACTGTTCCAGGCCTGGAAAGAAAGGCAAGAAACAAGGCTGGTTCTTTTTTTTAATGATTCTTTTACAATACATAACATACGTACAGGAAATAAATTACGTCTAAATTGTAACATTTCGAACGAGTTGGAGCAATTTCAATCCCAAGCTTCTCTATCATCTAAATAATCCGATATTTTATAGTAGGCTTTTTTATAAAGATTTTGTTTAATTGCGTTTTTAAATTTGTTAATTGTCAATTTTTGTACACCACTTGGGAGTTTCTTATAAAAGCGAACAACGATTTACTAACTTTATGGCGACTTTATGACGCGCTGCAAACGCGATTCGTAACCCACTAGTTCGCCCCGAACTGAGATCACGCGAATCTCTCATAAAAACAAAAAAATATGATTTATAATCTTTGACTATCAAAATAGTGCCCTGAAATCGACAACCACTCTTTTTTGGGGTAGATTATTATTCTTTATCCTGGATTTGAAACTTATGCCTATATTTGTGTCACTAAAACTACACGCATACCAAATTTCAGCACTGTGGGGTCCCTGGTGTACCTACCCTGTGAATTTCGTCAAAGTTTAGTTTTTATTATGGCTAATAACATAAAAACCACAAGGTTTAAACTAAAAATAAAAACGGGGTCGAAATTTACTAATGAAGACTTTTTATTAAAGATCCAATTTCACCTAATAGCCTCATTTTGTTTTTTCCTCTTTTGAACCCCAATATTTACCCCAACATGTTTAGCTCATTTAGTCACACCAGAATTGTTCCAACACTACCTACTTCTGTATTAAATTTCACGATGATCGGATAAACGCTTTAAAAGTTATCTTCGGACAAACAAATATACAGACATACATACATACAACGCCGATTGGCCCAAGTAGATTTAGGGTTTCAATCAAAAATTCAAAAGTTAAACTTGTCACTTCACTAGTTTATTTTATCATCGGTCACTAGGATATAAACACATCTGCTAAACAAATGCCTTCCCTATAGATATCCACAGCAATGGATCTTGTGCGACCTGCACCAAATCTGCATGATCAAAGACCTTCGACACTGAGGTATCTTGTCGCATAACCATGAATAAAAATACTTTCTTCACCTTGTGGATTTTGAACTAGAGAGGTTAAAATTGTAATTTTTTTATATTTTGATATCAAATTGCCCCGCATTACTTATTCCTAAATTGTTGAAATAACATACCAATAAACATGAACAACAGAAGTTTATTAAAACAAGCAAAGCAAAGTTTAAATCATACCCAATCTAAATTCGGAGCGCGTGCCTGTGAATATCCTCGTTTCTGCAACTGTGGCAACAAACGTATTTATTGTTATTGGAGTTCAAATCTACCGCCGTAACTAAGTCCTAAACGAAAAACGCCAAAAAATATTATTAAAAACTGCAATTTACCAATGTCCTTAGGGAATCATTATTTTATAAAATAAAATAAATAAATAATATTGAGCTGGAATTCCAGAATTATTTATGGTCCTCCCATCACACTGTCTCTCCTGATTACATTCCACCAGCGAAACATCTTCCTTCCAGCTACAGGCTGCAGTGGCTAATTTGGAAGTCCCTAAACCGGTTGCGCATTCAAGTTGGCAGCTGCCGAGACAATCTAGCCAAGTGGAGCTACATCTACCCATTCCGGAGCCAGTGCCACTGGGGCCGCCTTACAAACAATGGTCCACCTGCTCTCATGTCCTCTCTGCCCAACCACCTACACACGAGAAGACATGCACCAGGCAACAGAGAGGGGTGTGGAAGTTACTCTCTATTTGGCTTTGGAAATATCAAATCATTTATTTATTTTTAGATGTTAAAGATCCATATTTGTTAGTAAAAACTTAATTAAACATGCCAAATGGTTAGTACAAGTGTATCTTGTGTAGGTACTACGCATCTACCATACAACAATAGCTTAGATACTCACAGTCGAACCTGTTGGAGAACGCATTCAGTATACTGTTCGCGTAACGCGTAACGCGTTCAGTATACAGTAACCGGGACAGCCCCCCAGCACCCTGAACGCGTTGTTGTACTGTACGCGTAGGGCGCTGTGTATAATTAACCCACAGGCTGCTCGTGTAGAATCTAATATAAGTCAAACAGTCCTTGACACGAAAGAAGAAGAAGAAGTATTATTTATTTACATTACTGCGCTATCTAGCCCCAAACTAAGCCGAGATTGTACTGTTTGAACCGTGGAACTGATAGAATTATAGATAATTAGAAGACAAACTTGTTTATTTATTGAAACGGTATAGGAAAATATTTCGTGAAGTAACCCATCGGCTTGTTAACTCTACACGTATCCATCACCATGTACATGTCATTCCTGCAGATTAAAGACACAGCTCTGTCTGGTGGAAAGCTCCACTAGACAGAGCTGTGCGAGAAAGCTAAGCAGTGAGCAAGGAAAAAATCTACGCTTTATTTGCCTAGCCACGCGCAGCGCAACTAACATATTGCTGAATTTGATACAGTTCCGTAGCTTAGCAACATATCTGCAGCACATATCTGGTGGAAAAGCATATGACTTACTAAGACTTATTAGTAATAGGTGCAGGATATATCTCTGAAAAATCCTGTCCCAGGCACAGCAGTGGTTGCGTCTTTGTCCACCTAGGAGCTGTAACTTGCCACCAGGCAATGTGCAACACCTTTTCAAAATAACACAATATCAGAAAACACTTTGATCAGAATTGAGAGTGGAATTAATCTAAATGCTTTGCTGTATTTTAAACACGAACGCGTTTACGGCGCATTAGTTTTTATCTAATCTACAGAGCTTGCTGGATCCCACTACTGGGCAAAGGCCTCCCTTCCCTTCTTCCATTCATCCCGGTCTAGGGCTTCTGTCAAGCAGTTCGCACTGTGCGCGTCAAGTTCGTCCCGCCGGGCATGCGGTCTCGCGCCTTGTGGGACCCACTCGGTGGTTATCTTAGCCCACAAGTGATCGCTCATTCGACATAAGTGTCCCCCCCCACTCCCACTTCTATTTAGCTGTTTTAGTTACTTTTTATAATTGCGTTATTTTTTTTATAATTTTACGTATAAAAATTATTAAGTAGCTAACGTTTCAATCACAATAAGGTTCATAGTAGGGAATGCAATCCCGATCCCGCGGGATCCCGATCTCGCGAGATCTCGTGTAATTTTTCGGGATCAATCCCGACGCATCATATGACGAGATCCCGTTCGAGATTGACGGGATTGGGCGGCAGTGGTCAGCGACGCTACACACGTCCACTCGGGGCGAAAGCGGCGCGCTGACTGACGGCCGCGAGCGGCAGGAACGCCAAACAGCGTTAGAAAACTATTCCGACTATTTCCGAATATTAGCGACAGGTGACGATAATTATTTAGTTGGTAAGATTAAAGAATAAAGATTTTTATTTTCTTTCGATTAATATGTTATTTTAGTTAACCTCACTATCACAAACAAGCAGTTATTAGTTTTTTCAGTCATCCGAATTTAACATTTTTTTTAAACTAGACGGGATCCCGAAAATTCCGGGATCCCGCGGGATTGATATTTCTAATCCCGCGGGATCTCGAATTTGCAATCTCGAGTCGGGATTGCATTCCCTAGTTCATAGATAAAGCGATCAGATCGTCTTAGGGCATCATTAATGCAAATATCCTCTACTTTAAATAAGTTATTGACAAATAAATTTCTTACAATAAAAATCTGTTAGGGTGTCTGAGGTTTTGCGTTACTTCGTGAAGAGTACTTCATCTTGAAATAAATATTAGTTGAAGTAGTATCTATCACAGGTATCGTGGAAGCGAAATTTATAGGATATTTTTGCTAGAGTTTTGTAAATGAGTTTCTAAATAATTCCCCAAGGCTTCCGTACTCGTATCACCTTTCTATCTATAAAATACTGATGCTTGATTTGGCAAATATTTGTAACGTACGCATCTATTGAGTACTATTTTCCTTTATCACATTTTTATGAGAATGTATCAAGTCCGCTCATGTATGGAATGACTCATTGGTGATCACTCCTTAGTGGAAGCCAATTTACAAAGTCTAGAGCACAGACGCCGAGTAGCCAGACTTTCTGTTTTTTTTACAAGATTCATTTTGGTGAATGTGTGCAAGATCTTAATGAACTTATCCTTGCTTCCCCCTTCCACCACCAAACAGAAAAAAAATTGCAATCTTTGACAATCAAAACAGTGCCCTGAAACACACAACAAACTCACTTGACCTACTGTTTCATTCAAATTACAGGTAACGGGTGTTCATGTTAATTGGTTACATTTTTTGAGGTAGAAATTGCGGTTACTCTGGATTTCAGACTTTTCCCTATATTTGTGTCACTAAAGCTACAAGCATACCAAATTTCAGCACTGTGGGGTCACTGGTGTACCCTGTGAATTTCGTCAAAGTTCAGTTTTATTAGGGCTAATAACTCAAAAACTATAAGGATAAATGTACTAATGTAGACCTTTCATTAAATGCCCCACTTGACCTAATAGGCTCATTTTGATTTTTTTATACCCTCTTGCACCCCAATATCTCAACAACTCCACAACATTTTAGCTCATTTAGTCACACCAGACTTGTGCTATCTTTTCATACCTACATACCAAATTACACGTATCGGATCTACGCTTCGAAAGTTATCCTCTGACAAACAAACATACTTACATACATACATACAACGCCGATTTGCCCAAGTTGATCTCACTATGCTCGATCAATAAAATAAACGACTGCGGCAAAATATTGAACCGCACGCTCATATTCTTTGTCCTTTTCAGATAGTCCTTTTCAATATATACCTATTCACTACCCTAACTTCCTTTCAGAAACTGATTTCCGATGTATACATATTTCAGTTCAATATAAATACAGTTTGTGTATTGGCGGGTTCCTACATCCGTCGGTAACCGACTACGCCTCGTATCTCCTTGAAAAAGTGTCAAACTAGTGTCAATCTTTTGACAGGTTTTGAAGGAGAAACGAGTCGTATCTGGTTACCGACGGATATAGGAACCCGCCATAAATCGGTCACGTGAATGGTCAAACAGGGCTGAATCGTAAACGAGTTTATAGCTTCACTCCCCTTGGCCCGTAAAATGAATGTCAGTAGCACCTCAGTGCGAGTGCTTTCAGATTTACTGATTTACTGACGGCTGGAGTATAAAGCGGTTGGGATATAGGACGTCAACTCGATAACAACTTGGTATACTTAACTTGGTATAACCTGCCCCGATTCAGAAATAATACGTTAAATAAAGAAAGATGGACGCCATGCTAACATACTGCATCCATTTCCATCGAATGATGCGTATGTAATTTAACCCTTTAAAACCCAGCTTAGGGAACGAATAATATTTAAAAATCTAGAATGTTTGAAGCGAAGTTTTTGACAGGCTTAGGCCAATAGAAATAAATACATTTATTTGACACGACACAAAATAAAAATAAAAAAACAAAATAAGATGGTGAAATACCTGCTACAGCTGTCAAGCTACGTAATGGCTGCCAATAGGTATTGTAAATACCTGGGTTGTCTAAATTCTGTTTGAGTCTCCCTCTGTAAACACTGGCCAACCATTTCAATACTCGGAACTCCATCGTTTTACCGTTTTTATCGTGTCAACTTGACATTGGCATAATTGTGGCAACAACTAGCCACAGCGGCCATACCACCAATAGTGAATACCTGGAAAATTTCAAATGTTAGATATTGTTTTAAAAATACTACTTGAAAACTATTTGTAAATCTACGCGCCATCTCTCGGCAATGTACTAAATCTCTCCCTATCTTTAAAAACATGGTCAGACAACACTTTCTGTCATCCATCGCTCACTAGGCCATTTATTTATTTATACATTTTTATAATTTATGTATGTAGGTATGACAATATATATATGTATATATTATGTATCTTAATATTAATATTTATGTAATTTTGTGATTATATTATTTAATATAATTAAGCATTTTATTTTATATTAACTATATTTTTTATAAATTGTAATATATGCTTGTTTCTAAAAAAAAACTGATTGTAAAAAAAAAAATCTTATGAAGCCGTCCTTATTTGTTCATATAGATCCTGTCCGTCCAAAGGTTGCCTGGAAGAGATCGCTTTTAGCGATAAGGCCGCCCACTGTACCTATGATTTAAAATTGTATTTTCTTTTATATGTTTGTATTTAATGGTGTGCAATAAAGAAATTATCTAATCTAATCTAATCTAAACTGCAACGTTTGGCATTGAGCAGCTCAAAAAACTGTATAGATAGATAGATAGATAATTTCTTTATTGCACACCATTAAAAATAAAACAAACAAAAGAGAATACACAATTAAATCAAAGGTACCATGGCCGGCCTTATCGCTAAAAGCGATCTCTTCCAGGCAACCTTTGGATGGACAGGATCTGTTTGAACAAATGAGAACGGCGGCGTTAATCAAATAATAACTAACAGAATAAGTACATAAATTACTAAAATAAAATATATATATATATATATATAAAAAAATATAAATAATTTTATAATATTAAATAACTTACTTCTAAATACATAGGTAATTAGAAAAAAAGTATATATAAAATTTAAAGATCAGAAGTCTTAGTGAGCGATGGATGACAGATAATGTTAATTAACCATATTTTTAAAAACAGGAAGGGATTTGGTGTTACGAATAAGTTAACGTATAAGTTTTCCTGTAGATGGAGCCAACGGCTTTATTAGCCGAATCATCTCCCTAATTTCGACCCTGACGTGACAAGAGCCTGTAGCACAATTGGTAGTGCATCCTCGTATCAAGAGGAAGGTTGCGGGTTCAAGTCCCGTTCCAGGTTTGAAATTTTTTGAGATGGTTTTAAAATTTTTATAAATATATGCGTAAAGTACGTTTATTTGAGGCATACTTTGGGTGTTTCATTTTCAATTTAGTGAAACTCCGCACAATTATTTTTAGGGTCCCGTACCCAAAGGGTAAAACGGCACCCTATTACTGAGGCTCCGCTGTCTATCTGTCTGCCTGTCTGTCTGTCCGTCTGTCACCAGGTTGTATTTCATGAACCGTGATAGTTAGACAGTTGAAATTTTCACAGATAAGTATTTCTGTTGCCGCCATAACAACAAATACTAAAAACAGAATAAAATAAATATTTAAAAGGGGCTCCCATATTACGTAAACGTATAAAAGTTATTTTTTTGCTCGTTTTAGCTCGATATTGATAACGGCAACAGGTAGACGCTTGAAATATTCACGGAATATTTGGTTATATATTCACTTTAAAAATAATTTAAAAAATAATTAAATTTAACCTAATACAAATTAATTTAAGGGGGGCTCCCATACAACAAACGTGGTTTTATGCCGTTTTGTTCCTCTAATGTTCCTGTCACATACTCACAGCACAGTCCTTGTGGTATAGTTTTGTCGTGCTTCGTTTTTGAACACTCATGGTGAAATGGGTTACAACTATATTTCATCCATGATATTATATTTAAGATAAGATAAGATAAGATAACTCTTTATTGTACACCAAAGTAAAATACAGAACATAATTCTTACAAATAGATTTAGTACAATGGGCGGTCTTATCGCTTTACTTTTTTGTATTTTTTTGTATTTAATGCACGTTACTCAAATCAAACTATTACTTATTTTGTCTCCATTTCGGCACTCCGCTTCAAAACGTTTCCGATCACAATCCTATATGGCTTAGCGCATTGATTCGAATAAAGACCTACAATTTAATTGAACGTCCCTTAGATAAATCCCTCTATCCTAGGCTGGAAGCTTTGTTGTTGTTTGCGATTGACTTAGCGACCGATGTCAGATGTCGTTTGTATCGATATTTGCGAGTATAAATTTTATGCCGTCAAAGTTATAAATATGTAAATTATGTCAGTTGCGATGTTAATTGCGATATAGTTCTTTAGACTGACATTATAATTAGATATTTTCGTCCGACATCGGTCGCTAAGTTCTAACGGACAATGTAAACACTTACGTCATTTATCCATTGTTAAATTAAATATGATATAAATTGTTATAGATATTATATCTGCCAGATAGGGCTTGAAAAGTTATACAAATTCTTGTCAGATTTACAATGCAAGAATTACAAGACATTAATAGAATAATCTTAATGTCTAAAATTCATCAACAGAGTAGAAGCAATAATTATTCAATAACCATGTGGACGACAATTCCTTAATGTCAATGTGTGCAACTAGCAAGGACTTAGCGACCGATAAGTCTTCGCTAACAATGTCAAGACATCTAGCCGGCTCATAGGGCATCATCCGGCTCTGGAATACAGAGCGAGTTCAATTAACTTGGTAATCAAATTTATACCAGAAGAGGGTAGTTTTATTTACGGGTAAAAGTTTTCAGTTTCATCGTATTACACAGGGAATTTTATAAACTGAAAAGTTTTATAAGATTTTTCAGATAAACTTTACTGAAAATAACGATAAAATGTTTGTTTTGTTTTCGTTCCGTTTTGTGGATATTATTATATATTAATCTTTAAGAGCGAGGTTCACTTAAATCGTCAGTTTTTTTGTCTCTGAGTGTCCATAATCTGACAGATGACGTGAGTGGAGTGGACGGGCAGTCTGATGGACTGTCATGTCACTTGCGTTTTACCGTATTTTATTTTGTTTTTTTACTATTGATTCTGAAGATTATCGAACATCAATTTAAAATCGTTCCATCTTACAGTTGTAGCTATTTACATATAAATACATGCGATCCAAAAGAGTATCGGAAACTATAAATTCAAAAGTGCTTAACCCGATCAACCCAAACAATCAAAAGTACAGAATTCCGCGAGTCCACCCTATAAATTAGAGGGACCGTACTTTAGTTCTCCACATTAGGGTCACGTCACATTGGTTTTAATTTCCCGCGCCGTTGGCGTGACGTCACCCACAGCCTAGATCATTGACGGCTAGTACCTTCGATCATGAAGACGAGTAGATTTGGCTCAGCGTAGTTCATCCATAAATTCAAAGCTGATAAGATAACATTGGTCGTCATTTAAAAATGTATCTTATTACGCGTCAGATTACATAAAATACTCCAAAATTCAATAACTTAATACTTTGCAGTCTACGAGTATACGAGTATGTATCTTATCCGTCAAAGTTTAATCACCTAAAAGTAAAAGTCTTATATTCTGGCTGAAATCACTGAGTTTCGTGTCAATTCCTTCCGGCAATCTTCAGCCAGTCCTAGTCCCCTGGCCATACATGATCAACACGCGGTACTGCCCTCTGATGACTCCGACGTTCTATACTGACCTATTATTTTTGATGATAGTATCGGTAAAATTGTTAATTGAGGACGGTACTGATACCGACAGTTTTGGAAATAGAGAGAAGAGAATTTTCAAAACTGTCGCCGAACATTTCTTACGGTATACTATAGTATACCACTATAGTATACATATATAGTAAGAAATTTTCGAAATGTTCTATTTTGAAAACTGTCAGTGTCGGTACCGTCCTCAATTAACAGTTTTACCGAAAAACCAAGCTTAACCCGAGCCAAGAACCTTTTTAAAATAGCTATTTTTCTGTGTGACACCTTCTTTTAGCAGGACAAGGATGACTGATAGATAATGCTATTAGTATTATGTCATAACAGCACTTTTCTGTTTTGTGTGAAAGTATTAAATAAATAAATAAGAACCGGCTATTACCTAGAAGCCTATAAAAAAGCCTAGATTAGTAGTACTAGCTGTTGCCTGCGACTTTGTACGCGTTACACTACTAATTGTGTAGGTAACCTAGAAATAAAGCTAAACTCGCGTTCGCAACTTGACTTGACATCCCATTTTTATCTCATGGGAACTGATTTATGGAACAAAAGGTATCATATGTAGTAATCCAGGTACCATAGGTCTACGTATATACCAAATTTCAACGAAATCTGTTCATCCGTTACGACCTGATTGAGTAACAAAACAAATAAATAAACTAACATCCAAACTTTCACATTTATAATATTAGTGTGATTTATTAAGTGTCCCAACTGGATCTGCACGGACGTGTCGACGTTGGAGACAGGTGGCGACGAGTTGACATCTCGACGGGAGCCATGCAAGCCACGAAATCCCGAGTTCGATACTAGCTACGGCTTATCTCAAGTTCTCCATTAAGGGTTGGGGATGGCAAGTCAGTCAAGCCTGCTGCCTTTAAGCTCCTCAGTTCTTGATCTGATGCAAGGATAATGCGAGTGAAAAAACACGAAGACACATAGTTTTTCTTTGAATGGGGCTTTAATATAATAAAACAGTTTATTCCTAACTGTTTCCTCCAAAACAAATCATAAATTTTCCTCGGATCTGCTTTAGAAATAGAAAGTTGTTTATTTATTGCACATTTTATGTACATAAAATAACAGCGGGTAATCTGACTTAGCAAATTTCGCAATGTGTGCTTCGTTCTATGGGATAGGTTTAGTTCAGGTATCTCCGGAGATCTAGCACTTAGCGGCTTACTTACCATTAAATTTGCATTATCCTTGCAATAGTAATACCACAGCGGATGAGTGTTCGTAGACTGCGTTGCAATGTATAGGACTATATGGGAAACAGTAAACTGGTTGCTTGCACGTGCCCGTCTACGTGTACGCGCAGCAGCCATTTTCCATGTGTGGCAAGCGTATTTTCAAAAGTCTTGAGTGCAGTATGCTTATTTTTAAAAATAAAGGTTCCTTTGAGAAAAATTTGCTATCTTCAGTATTTAGAGTACTTGCAATCCAAGTACAGCTCAAAACCCCCACCTTGTATAGGTATTATAATTATTATTGATCGAGCGAAGCGAGATCTCTAATGGCGGATTCCTATATCCGTCGGTAACCAGCTACGACTCGTTTCTCCTTGAAAACCAGTCAAAAGTTTGACACTAGTTTGACACGTTTTCAAGGAAATACGAGGCGTAGTCGGTTACCGACGGATATAGGAATCCGTTATTAATCAACTTGGGCAAATCGGCGTTGTATGTATGTATGTAAGTTTGTCCGAGGATAACTTTCGAAGGGTTTATCCGATCATCGTGAAATTTAATGCATAGGTAGGTAGTGATGGCACAATTTTGATGTGACTAAATGAGCTAAAAATATTTGAGGGTTGTTGAGATATTGGGGTTCAAGAGGGGTAAAAAAATTAAAATGAGGCTAACTAGTCAAATGTGACGTCAAATGAAAGGTATTCATTAGTATATATAGACTCCGTTTTTATTTTGCATAAATTCTTTATAGTTTCTGAGTTATTAGCCATAATAAAAACTAAACTTTCACAAAATTCACATGGTTACACCAGTTACCCTACAGTGTTGTAATTTAGTATGCGTGTAGCTTAAGCGACATAAATATAGGCAAAAGTCAGAAATCCAGAATAACTGCAATTTGTACCCCAAAAAAAAACCATAATACATGAACTCCCGTTACCTGTAATTTTAATGAAACTATAGGTCAAGTTATTTGGTTACTAATTTTGTGACACTATTTTGA
Source organism: Philereme vetulata (assembly GCA_918857605.2). Taxonomy (NCBI): domain Eukaryota; kingdom Metazoa; phylum Arthropoda; class Insecta; order Lepidoptera; family Geometridae; genus Philereme; species Philereme vetulata. The sequence continues at coordinate 7,558,790 of OU975459.1, read as the reverse complement.
TAGTCAATGATTACAAATAATATTTTTTTTGTTTTGATCGGAGACTCGCGAGATCTCAGTTCGGGGCGAACCACTAGTTATGATCTTTATTCAGACACATTGTACATTGAACTTATAACTACTATATAATTAGATTTTGTCGACATCTACAAATAATTATGTCTGTTTGCCATTTTTCGGCAAAGGTCTCCTCCAACTTTTTCCAATTTTCTGGCTCTTGCTGTTCTGCTGCAAGTTTTACCGGCTGTTGATTTCATTTCCCCTTCCCATCTTCTGAACTGTCTTCCCTTGTTCCTTGTTTTGTAAGTTGGATACCAGTTCATTAAGACTTTGCTCCACTTTCGATATCTCGAATTGTATGTCCTGTCCACCTCCATTTAAGTGTTTTCACTGTTATAGTAACGTCTTTTATTGTTGTACGTTATTTTATTGTTGTATTTCTAATTTTATCAATTTTCCTTTTTACTTTTACTGAGCATGCTTCTCTCCATGGCTCTTCGACAGACTTCTAATTTTTGAGTATGAGCTTTGGTAAGTGCCCAAGTCTGGCATCCATATGTTAGCACAGCGAGCACACAAGTGTTAAGCAGTTGTATAGGTATACCAAACTATAAACCTAAATTACATTCTGGAAAAATTCTGATGTAAGCCCTTTTGATCTGAATTTTACCATTTGCCAATCCATCAACATATCCCAAATGTACATAAATGTCACCGAAGTCATTCGAAGGTGAGTGCGGCCTTGGTTAGCAATCTCATTATTACCTACGCCATTTACATAGAAAGCAGGTGCATTCAGTGACGTGTAAAGTCACTGACATAGCCCAGAGGATTAGCAGTTTGGCACCTGCCAGGGGGCGAGGCACATAACTCAAAGAAATGACGGCAGATGGGGGCAAAAAGGTTCTTGAGTACAGACCACGCACTAGAAAATGCAGCCTACGACGATGCCTTACTAGATAGAAAGATGATTGCTAGCGTTTTGTACACATAAGGTCTACTCAAATGTCGGTAAAAACTGAAAACCTGCTTTCTACATCAATGTGACCCACACCACATTTTATTGCTATGACCTATGTTAATGTTCTTGGCTTTTATACTCTTTCCTTCCAGTCAGGATTAGCGTTAAACAAGAATTTAATGTTCTTTCTGTAATTTGATGTTACTATAAACATATCTACCTACTGACCTGCAGCCGACATAATCATATGTTCTTTCATTATTTTACTCGATTTTAAACCTAATAGTTTTGATATTTGTAACACAAATATCGTCGTAAAGGCTAAATCGTATTCTAACTCTTTCGAGTATATAATCCATCGATAATCAGTTACCATATATCGGCGACACACCACAACCAAGCTAAAATGTATTCGCGTGGCCTTGTTGAGTTAAAAAGTAATTCTCATGAACTAAAAAAAATTGGCACTCGGGGAGTACCGACAGAAGTGAAAACTAGAACAATTACGTGTGTATTTTTTGAATCGTCAGGAAATATTTTTGAATTAAAACTTCTTTACGCACGCTTGACTTGGGGAGTAAGCTGGTGAATGCGGATGAAGTTGAGAGGGAGATATAAGTTAGTGAAGATAGAAAGAGAGAGAGTTATGTTTCGTATATTTTTAAACGTTAATTTGCGTGTGCGAGTTGCGTCTGTCCAGAATGAACATAGACTGATCGACCTACAGACGTGTGGACAATTTTGTAATTGAACAATTTTATAAATTAATATTTTAAAAAAAGAAGTCTTCAGTCGTGTGGTCTAAAGCACACTCATTTTTTTAATCGTTAGGAACTGTGTCGGTAACGGTAACAGTGTCGCGAGTTCAATGGTTTTTTCCCATCTCAAAAATGCCCAACGCGCCTAAAGAAGTATTCAGTTCAAAAAAATTTGTATGTTGTAAATTGTTCATGATGGATATCGCATAAACATGAAAATTTTAATAAGAAAGTTGTCTTATGTCCCTCCACAACCTAAAAAAGAAACAAATTCGTTCCTCATCATCATGGAAATCAGTTCCCATGGGATAAAAATGGGGTGTCAATTCAAGTTGCAACAGCGAGTTTAGCTTTATTTCTAGGTTACTTACACATTTAGTAGTGTAACGCGTACGAAGTCGCGGCTATTGCCCGCTAGTGATGAATAAATGAATACTGAATACAGACACACTAAGTACACGGTGAAATTTGAATCACTGTTTTCCCGGACAAACCTTGTTCAGACCATGGTCTGCTATTATTCTATGGCATCAAATACGTTATCTATACTATCTATACTTCTATACTGTTGTATTTCTATACTTTAGATTTGTAATTGTATGTGGGTGTATGTTTGTAATGAATACACTCAAAAACTACTGGTCCGATTTCAAAAATTTTTTCACCATTAGAATGCTACATTATCCCTTAGTAACAAAGGCTACTTTTTATTCAACAGCGCAGAGGCAGGGTAAGGTTTTTATTAAAAAACTACAAGTGTGAAGCTGCGGATTAGTCAGCTACTAATAATATAAAGAGGAAAGATAAGATAACATAAGATAACTCTTTATTGTACACCAAAGTAAAATACACAATTCCTACAAATAGATTTAGTACAATGGGCGGTCTTATCGCTAAAAGCGATCTCCTCCAGACAACCTGTGTATGGACAGGATCAAAATGTAACACATGACGGCGGTGCATCTATATAAATTTAAAAACATATCTACATACTATAAACCTAAATTACCAGTAATAACACAAATTTAATTTATATAAGCTACTCTAAAAGTGGTTATGATGAATTAACAAGCAGCTACAACTTCAACACAAGGACAGATAATGGGTGTGCACTTTTGTTTTAAAATTACTAATGCCTGGGATACACGAGGCTAGTTTTTCAAGCTAGGATAGCAAGCTAGTGTCAGTAAGCTAGCAAGCTAGTACTTGTGGCTTCGTGTAGACAAAACTAGCTTCATTTATAAGCTAGTAAACTAGTAAGCTAGTTGACAAGCCAGGACAGTTTTAAATAGGATGGAGTTCTATTTTTTAGGCTAGTAGCGCCCCCCACCACTGATTTTACTATCCTGGCTTGTGTACTAGCTTCATGTGGCCGGCGAAGCTAGTTTTCAGTTGACTCGTAAGCAGTAACCACGTGTTTTGTTTGTTTTTCTCCGCGACGTGTTTTTGAGATTTTAAGATGCCCAAACTAAGTACGGAGATTAATTTAAAGTTCGTACAACTATACCGTGAACATGAATGTTTGTGGAACGCTACCCTTTCTATTTATAAAAATAAGTGTAAACGGGATTCAGCGCTCCAAAAAATGTGTGACGAGTTAAAGACAATAGGCATTGATATGACTACCAAAGAGGAAAAAACTAAAATAAAAAATTTACGAGCAACATATTCACAAGAACTGGCTAAAATTGAAAAATCAACCAGGTCTGGAGCAGGTGCTCAAGATGAATACAAGTCAAAGCTGCACTGGTTCCAGGAAATGCACAGTTTTATTAAAAATGTCCCTATGAAGAGAAAAACAACGGTAAGATATTTGCAATAGTTTATTGTTTAGTTTTAAGTTTCGAATATATTTCGAATATTTCGGCTGCGTGTGTGTGTGTGAGTGGGTGCGTGTGTGGGGGTGTGTGTGAGGGTGTGTGTGTGGGTTTGTCTATTATCCGTCAGTCTGTCTGTCCGTTCAAAATATAAAATTGGTGTTTACTACATTTGTACTGAGATCCGAACGTTCAGAAGACTTGCAGTAATCATGAAATCATTCTCGATTGCCAAGGCACAGCACCTTCATTGTTAAAGTAGTTCTTAAGGGTTTCTCGTTTTTGGATTGCTGAAACCGAAGAATGGTTACTTCCTTGGTGATATACACTTTGTAAACTTTGTCTAGTTTCTGTTCTCCAGGAACCAGAATAGACATTTCCTGTTTCGATATCTTCATGGTCTATATCAGAGCTGGTTATATAAGTTTTTCGATTTTCACTTCTCAACTAATTGTGCAAAGCACATGTTGCTAATACAACTTTATCCACTGTATTTACATCAGCTGCTATTGGTTTTTGAAATACGCGAAATCGGCTAGCCAATATCCCAAAGGCATTCTCCACTACACGTCTGGCTCTAGATAGTCGGTAATTGAAAACTTTCTGTGACCATTCTAAATTGTCACCTGGATAAGGTTTTGAAAGGTACGGTTTCAAAGGAAATGCGGCATCAGCAACAATGACTCCGCCATGTGGTAAAAGGTTATTTTCCAGTTTGTAATATATGGAGCAATTTCTAAATACACTTCCATCTGATGACATTCCACAAGCTCCGACATCTATGTATCGAAAGCAATACTCGTCATCTACTATTGCCATAAGCACAATACTGAACACTTTTTTATAATTGAAATACATAGTTCCACTGTTATCAGGTGCTACAACTTGAATATGCTTGCCATCAATGGCACCGTAGCAATTTGGAAAGTTCCATCTGTTTTTAAATCCATTTCCTATTTTCGTCCAGTCTTCATCATTAGTTGGGACCTGTATAAATAAATAAATAATAAAAAATAAATAAATAAAAATATGTTGTTTATATAATTAGTAAAATGATTGTTATTTTCTTTTAGGACAGTCAAGAATCAGAAGAACAAACTAATACTGAAAATACCGATGGTATTATTGACAACAGTAAAGAGAATATTGATAATGTAAACAATGACAATGTTGCAAATTCTGATTTGTCAACACAACCATCTACGACTACTTCATCAAATGATATGATGCAACACTACGAGTCTGAGGCAATATCCGCAAAAACTACAGCACCATCGGCAAAACTGTCCACCGAAAAGTCTAGTGCACCAGCTTCAAAAAAGAAAAAAATTACCCAGGTAGCAACCTTGATCAACGAAATTCAGTCGATCAAGAATGATTTAAATAGTACACCCACATGTGGTTCAGTGTCACAACAAAATGAGCATGATATTTTTGGAGCATTTGTAGCTAGCCAAATTAAAATATTATCACCTCTACAGGCTATTATTGCTCGGGAAGGAATCAATAATGTATTATCTCGTTGTCGAATGGCAAAATTAAATTTGAGTACTACAACATTTTCTTACGTGACACCTAGTCACGACGACTCTTCAAACACGACAATCGGTAGTAGTGTACAAATAGTACAAAATGACACGAATTTTACAACAACCGAATATGACGCACAACAAGCTTCTGCGGATGAATTTGATATGATTACTGCAGCATTCAAAAATGCTTAATGCTGCCGATTGGCCTCGTTGTATAAGAATTTTAATTTTGCTTACGTGTTACTTGTCTAATGATGATGCTTGATTTTATAATAAACGTAATACAAACCTCACTGTATTTTTTCAATGCCTTGTAGATTTCAACACAGACTTCTGGTATAAATTTTGATATGGAACATCTTGCTCGATAAAAATGACTGAGCCTCCTGTAACTAATGCCGGACGAAAGAAAATCTAGTGTGATCTCCAGTTTTAGTTTTGCTGGTAGCGCCTGTCTCATAATTGTATCCATTCGTTGTATTTTTGGCGTCACAAGACTCAACAGAATATCAAACAAATCAGGCGTCATTCGCAAAATACTCTTATATTCGCCTAAATCGTCGTTGCGAAATTCTTCCAAAAGTAAAGCAGATGATCCACGTTCATCTCTTCTTAAAATCCAGGGTCTTGTCCACACCCGTTTCTGTAATTCTTCTTCTAATTCGTCTAGTGCGAATTGGCACAGTTTTTGAAGTAACTGTTTCAGTCGAATAGTGTTTTTTTTCGCGTGCAGTTCATTTTGGATGTGTGGTCACCTCGGTCACAGCAATAATACTAGCATAAAATAATATAGCCTCATGTAAACAGAACTAGCATATTCCAAGCCAGTTCAGCTAGCCAAGACAGTTTCAAAGAGAACTAGCTTGCTATCCTAGCTTGAAAAACTAGCCTCGTGTATCCCAGGCATAATAGACTTAGATGTTCTTATAGAGAGGGGCAAAGCGTTCCACAATCGTACGGCTGTTACAGTGAAGGATCGACTATAAAACTCTGTCGTATGGACAGGAGTTTTAAATTGGAGGGAATCTGAAGAACGCAAATTGCGATCATTAGCCTGGTGGAGAAACTCAAAACGCTCCTTAAGATAGAAGGGAGAAGAAGGGTTAAAAAGGATGTTGTACAAAAGGTACAGTATGTGTGCATTCCGGCGAAGACGGATGGGGAGCCACTTGAGCTTTGTGCAAAAATCAGAAATATGGTGATACTTGCGCAAGCCAAATATGAACCGAATACAGAGGTTTTGAAGGCGCTCAAGTTTGCTCAGTTGGGCTTCAGTGATGTCAAGATAGCAGGCGTCGGCGCAGTCCAGGATTGGAAGTAAAAGGGTCTGTGCAAGCGTAACCTTGGTAGCAGTCGGCAAGAAGTTACGAAGTCTCCGTAAAGATCCAGATGATGCAAATACCCTGCTGCTAATTTCATTGATACAGGGAACCCAGGTTAAACAGGTATCCATCTGTATTCCTAGATTTTTCACTGACTGGGTGATGTCTATAGGGGTTCCGTCAAAAACTATAGATGGTAGTTGTGCAAAATTGATTTTGGAGATCTGTATGGAGCTACCAATTATAATTGCCTGTGTTTTGTTTGGGTTGACTGTAAGGCCAAAGAATTTACTCCAGTCACATATCCGGTCAAGGTCAGTATTTAGTAAGCTAAGGAAAGATTTGTTTGTTTGTATTGAATAGGCTCCGAAACTACTGGAACGATTTTAAAAATTATTTCACTGTTGGGAACTTGGGAAGCTACACTATCCCCGGGTGACATAGGCTACTTTTTACCCAACCACGCAGAAGGAGGGTAATGTCTTTTATTGAAAAACTAGGCGTGCGAAGCTGCGGATTGGTCAGCTAGTTAAAAATGAATTAACTAGGCGTTCTCAAATAAGTCTTATGTTGTTCAAACATTAACCGTGGCATACATTCAATCACCGCGGTAGCGACACCCACAGAACATAAAAAACAATAGAACTAGCATGATTACTTTTTACTAAGAAAACCAGTGGAGCTAAACTCACACATGTAAAAACTAGCACACTTGGTAATAAAAGTTATAATTGGTTGAAAGAGAACGTTCAAAGAGGCCTAAAACCATAACAACAATTTAACGGATATAAAACCTTAGGTACTATGGAACATGGTTTATAATTCAATAAAATAAACACTAACTAAAAATTAAAGTTTACTTCTTCTACTCGGCAAAAGATGGCGCTTTAGAAAATATTTTTATTTTAGTCTCTATTAATTAAAAATAAGACTGATAATGCAATGGCTGTTACTTGATTACCCACAAAACAAAGCCACTCAACAACAGATGGCGCTGTCGCTAACGATTTTGTTATAGTCTCTAACAGCAAATTATAAGATCGATAATGCATTGGCTGTTACTCGCATGCTCAAATAACAGTGCTACTCACTTAGTGATGTACCAATGAGCATACAAGACGAATGTATCGATATCGATTATCACCTACCTACTACGGGTAACGAAATAGGTACGTCAGGTTATATTTGTGGTGGTCGAAATAAAAAGCTTTTCTTTTCTTTCTTACTTAACATAATCACAGGTATCCAACTCATAAATACTTACTTAAAAAAATATTATATTACTGGAATATTATACAGTGTTTTTTTTAACTGTAAATGAATCAAGTTTGTAATTTTTTTTCATTCTACAGTCCTTTGTAAGGATCATTTTATTGTATAGGATAAAAAAAACTGAACAGCGGAAGTTAGTCAAATTTGATAAAAAGTATTCTCATACAACAGAACAAACAAAATTCCTTCTACAAACATTTTATTAGATTATAATTGCACATTAAAGAAGTATTAATACTGTAGCGATTAAGAAGTTTAGGAACTCCGTGCTCTCATGAGCAATTCAAAAACATTTCTTATTTCAGAACAATTTTGAATTTCGAACATGGTTCTTGCACCTGTCGGACTTTTATATCAGTCATTGTATCATCTAATTTGTCCTATCATGGCATCTTGTCAAATAATATCAATAATAAAATCAATTTGTCAAATACTCAAAAAGTAGACTTAATTGAAGCATACTTCCTTAACCGACGAAGCCCAACTACTGCGTTGAAGTGGTATCAGGAACGCTACCCAGACCGCGCTTGAGGAAGTATGCTCCAATTAAGTCTATTTTTGACGTATTTGACAATGCCATGATAGGACAAATAAGATGATGCAATGACTGATATAAAAGCCCGACAGGTGCAAGAACCATGTTCAAAATTAAAAATTGTTCTGAAATACGAAATGTTTTTGAATTGGTCATGAGAGCATTGAGAGCAACTTTTTACGATACAATAAAATGATCCTTACAAAAGACTGCATCGATCGGCATCAAAAAAAAATTACCAACTTGATTCATTTTAAGGCGCTACTCACACTTGATAAAAAAAAATTTAATGCCAAAATGTTTTTCTTCAAAAACGAGCTGATGTTTTAAAATTAACTGCACCTGTATCTCCTCTGATTATGGATGCTGCCGTACTGTTAAAGTTAAAAAAAACACTGTATACTGAATTATTATTTGAGGGGCACACTAAAAGTTTCCGGAATCAATAAAAAAATACTAATAATGGTCAAAAATGAATTTATCGTTTCTCAAAATATTCTCCCTTTGCGTCAATGCACTTTTTCATAAGATTGAACAAATTTTGAAAACATTTGTGCCGCTCCTCCGGTGGTGACGTCAGATACATTTTATTCAATACTCTTCGACAGCTTCTTCTGGTGATGAAGTTGATCGGGTAATTGGTTCTTAATTTTTGGGAACAGAAAAAGTCACACGGTGCCAGGTCATGACTCTGTATGCTGGATGACTCATAAGTAGTACGTTTTTTTTTTTTATGTCTTGTGCCTTGGGGAAACTGAAAACAGAAGTTAATATATTATTTCACACCGTAGGTCACCGTAGGTATACATTCAGAAAATCATCAATAAAACAACAAGGAATTAACGGCCTAAAACTTATACGCCTTTTAATAGGGCGTAACTAATTAAAGCTATCGATAACACATTCATCAGTATATTGGGGTCACATCCCTAATTGAGTAGCTTAAGTTGAGGTTTAAGAGAAACGCGATCTTAAGGAGTATGATTCACAGTCTATTTTGTTTGACGATTTTGCATTTTAAACAAAACTAACAAAAAACAATAAAATAATACTTACCGGTGATAGGATATGCCTCCTTTTGTTAATTTTTTGGTTCGGCTATAACATTTTCACTCCAAAACGGCACAATATGGCATTTTATATTTTTTTGAAGTACGTTTACCCCACAGTAATTGAAACACGACTGAAGTGAGCGAAGCTTGTAGTGCGCGGAACTCCGCGTACTTGGTGTTACGCGGGCCCCGCCTACTTACGACTTTATTGTTTTTTGTGTTCTGTGGCGACACCGTAGTACTATTATTTTTTCTGTGGTGAGTATTATTTCATGTTTTGTAGGAAATAAAGTTAATTCAGACTATTTAAATTCATAAAATGTTCTGTTTCGAAAGACCCGTAAACCCGTTGTATAGCCATGTTCTTAAAAACGTTTGTTCCGGACAAACAGTGATTTCAATTTCACCAAGTATATTCTCTAAGCCCTGTCGAAAAACGAGTATGGCTCCCCAGTATGTTAAACACTTTTTTCCGGCGTTAAGCAAAAATTGTTCAGATTTCTGCTATAAAAACCCCGTTGTGTTGTAATATGGCGTCGGTCGTCCATATCTTTAACATCCATTTATGTATAATCAGAGTAATGTATAATTTTCACATTCCGCATCCCTTTCATTCGTGAACCACAAACCATACATAAATTCAGCTGTAATTTTGTGTTCTTTCTAAATGCAAAAACGCTATTTCATGCTGATTACCATATCATAATAATTCACAGTATTCGCTCAGCAGACCGTTAATTTTTTATTTGAATGAAAGGTCAAAGGGACCTTGAGACTGTTATATATAGAAACAAACACAGAATAATCATAATGATTATTATCATAATTTTTGTTTTTACTAGCCCGTACTGTCCCATTGCTTGGCAAAGGCCTCCCCCTCTTCCTTCCCCTTATCACGGTCTAGAGCCATATCCCGCCAGTCTCTTTGGACATCCAAGTCATCGCTCTAGCGCTTTTTAGTCCTTCCTCGGCGTCGCTTTCCGTCTTTAGGAGTCCATATGTTTGACTTCTTGGCCCACCTATCGGGTTGCATACGGGAGACATGACCCGCCCAGTCCCATTTCAGTTTTGCAGCCTTGATGCCCACGTCAGCGACGCCGTTCTTCGAACGCAGCCAGGAGTTTGGAATCCAGTCGATCCGCTTTACACCCAAAATGCTGCGCTCCATCGCTCTTTGGCAAACTCCTAGTTTGAACTTCTGAGACTCGGTCAGTGACCAAGACTGGACACCGTAGTAGGACAGGCAGAATACACATGTGAATGAGTTGGCGTTTTAGCGATAAAGGAAGGTCACCCTTCATAAGTTCCTTCATGGACCATAGCTATTCCAGGCGTTGTCGACACAACGGTCGACTTCTTTGCCCTGCCTGCTGTCGAAGGAAGCTAACTGATCTAAGTAGATGTACTCATTGACATAGTGTATTTCCTGCCCGTCTACCACACCCTACGTTTCGTGCTATTGGTCATGATTTGTATCTTTAACCGATTCATCATAAGTCCAACTCCGAGGCTCGCAGTGCTCAGGTCTTGGAGCATTTCCTGCAGCTGCGATGCAGTAGGAGCAAAGAGAACAATTTCATCGGCGAACCGAAGGTTTGTAAGCCTTTTGTCGCCGACTTCAATACCCTTTGTCGCCCATGGGGCTGTTAAAGGTTTAAAGACTTCTTCTAAAGTGCTTGTGAATAATTTGGGAGAGAGCGGGTCGCCCTGTTTAACGCCTTTCTCGATGGGGAACTGAGGACCGGAAGAATATATTTTGATATTTGCCTGACTTTTGCTATAAATTATTTTAATGATGTCAATGTATGTTTTATCGATTTGTTGTTTTTCTAAGGCTGTGAAGATTGCTTTGTGATTAACGCTGTCGAAGGCTTTTGCGTGATCAACAAAAGCTAGGTACAATGGTTTATGGTTTTCATTATACTTCTCAATAATTTAGTTAAGTGTATGGATGTGGTCGGCGGTGGAAAATCCTGGTCTAAAGCCTGCTTGTTCTGGAGGTTGATGGTCATCCAATAAATCATCAATGCATTTCTGGGTGATGGTTGTGAATGCCTTGTAAAGATGTCATAATATTATTTTCAAAAAAATATTAAAATTAATAAATAAAAAATATCATTGAATAGGTATCCACTTGACTAAACTGAGCGAATGGGTAGCGTACGCCATCTAAAATCCTGTCATCATCATCATCGTATCAGCCACAAGACGTCCACTACTGAACTCTATAGATATAAAGTCCTAAGCTTCCTTCTCAATTATAATCCTCTATACCAGTGTCTCCCAAACATTGTTCTGCCATGGCCCGGTAATTTTCACACTACGCCTTCGTGACCCACTTAATATTTTTAAACCCAAGCTGGTTCCATTAGGTAAAATAATACACATTTTCTTAACCTATATTTTCCCACTGCTGGGCAAATGTCTCCCCCTGTTCCTCTACATCTCACGATCACTCGCCACATCCCACCAGCCATCTTGGAATGCATCGAAGGTCGTCACGCCAACGCTTCCTGGGTCTGCCCCGGCTTCGACGCCCATCTGCAGGCACCCATTGTGTGACGACTGTTGCCCATTTGTCTGTGACCATACGACTGACCATAATACACATTTATTAATAGTAAAAATGTTTTATTAATACTACATATTTTGGTATCGCCTATTTAGTCACTAAATTTTAGTGCGAAGTATAGAGTTGCTGCTTATTTTCACTAAAGAATCCAAGTTCGCGGAAAATGACGCGACCAGTATTTTATTTTGATGGCCCGGTACCGGGTCGCGACCCGGCAACTGGGAAACGCTACTCTATACTCAATTTTCTTATTGGAGCTATTACAACAGTATACTATTTCTGTATTGTTAAGTCACATTGACTAAAAAAATTTCTAGACACGCGGTAGCGTGTCAAGCCAATTTCTAACAAACAGAACTGGCGAGCAGCACCCTGTGTTACACGAACCATTTGGAGTCACTTTTGACCACATCATAACTCAAAAACTATTTCACATAAACATGTCAAACTTGGTTCATATATTAAGACTTGCGAGATACATATGTGCTTCAAATTTCATGAACACATTTCAAACGGTTATTTAGATATTAATATTTAAAAATCGTCATTTTTATCACTGACTGACTGAGCTATAGATAGATCAAAACTATAACCCAGTTCCAGATGACCTAGAACGTTCAAATTTGGCATCCAGATAGGTAGTTGAGTGAATACAAAGTAATAAATCAGAAACTGGTAAATTTTCATCATTTTATTATAAGTATTCAATTAATTGATACTATTAGGAACACTTACGAGTACTTATAGTGCCTGTAAAGTATCAAAACTGATTGTTGATAGAAAATAACACAAAAAGACAATTATACTCCGCAAAACCTAGGAAAATACAGTAGATTAACAAAAATAATTTGGTATTGATTTTATTATGAATAAGTACCTACTAATAATTTCTGTACAAAAAGTAATGATATCCCATCAAAAACATAAATGTGAAATGAGAGCCAAGTTCAAAATATGCCTTGGTTGTTGACTTCAACGACAAAAGAAGTGAGATCTAAATGGGTGCCAAGTTCAATGGTCAGTCCTGAAATTTATTTTTAATAACATAAAATACTATAGAACAACTTAAAATATAATTTCTTCTTATTACTTAGGATAATATTTTGAAGTCCTATAAAAATAAAAATTTTTTCTTTTTAAATACTTTAACCCCCATTAAAATATTTTTTATTTAAAAATTTTTCTATTATTTTTTATTAATTAATTTATCCCCTCAAATTAATTAATTTATTAACAATCTTTTCAATGTAAATGAAATACTTGACTTGACTTAAATGAATGTAAATGACTTATTATTACTACGACTTATTAATACGAATTATTATTAAGTACCTACTAAAACAGTCATGGAAGAGCCCTTTGTTTTGGTTCTACGTTCTTGATGCGCACAGCTAATGTATGAAACACTTTGCCGTCGTCTGTTTTTCCTAAAGAATACAATCCGGGCCTCTTTAAGGTAAGAGTGAATAGGTTTCTTCTAGACCTTCATCTTAGACCACATCATTGCTTACTATCAGGTGAGATTGTGGTCAAACAAAGATCTATATAGTTTAAAAAAAAGCTTCCAGACAACTCGACCTCCGTGGTTCAGTGGGCGAATAGCCGGCTGAGACGCAGGAGGTAGCGGGTTCGATTCCCGCCGTGGAACAAATGTTTGCATGATCTACAGATATTTGTTCCGAGTCTGGTTGTTTCTCAATATATTATAAGTATGTATTTACAAAAAAATTGTATGTAAGTATTCTATCAGCTATCTGGTTCCCATAGTACAAGCTCTGCTTAGTTTGGGGCTAGATAGCGCTGTGTGAAATATCCAGCAATAGTTATATTTATATTTATTAACTTTTATGATTTAGAAAGATTGCCTTGTTTTGAACAGATGTATTGTTTAATGTCCGCCATGAAAGTTTGAAAGTTTCTCGTAAATCAGCTAGTTTACGATCTGACCGAATGGTGCATTACATGACGATACATCAATAAACACACGAAAAGTTGAAGGAAGTTGAAAAGGTTCACTGTTGAGAAACCTGCTCCGGTCATAAAATTGTGTATACATTTTCCAAAGAGGGTAGAGTAAAAACCATAGGCTGGTTGTATCTTCAAATGCATTATTCGAAACGAGGCTTTTTTATAAGTTGAAGATTACTTTCTTTATTTTCTTTATATATAAAGAACCCTATTTAGTATTAGTATTATGTAACCTAATTGTATAATTGTTTGTAAAAAAATAAAAATAAAGCTGTTAGCGGCAAGTCCCATTTTTATGAGTAGAGTTCTTTCCCGGGAAAGTACATCCATCGTACCAATTTCTGCCCTGAAGCAACGTTACTGTGTTTCTGTTTGAAGGGTATAAAAGCCGGTAAAATTACAGGCGTATGAGGTTTCACACCTATAAGCACAAGTTCAGTACATTGCAAGGCACATTTCTGAGGTGCGTAAGCTACGTCATATTGCTTTGTTATAGGCGATGGTTGGTACTTAACATTAGGTAGGCGATTTACTTGTTCCATCTCAATGTAGTATATACATATATTAGGTTGGGGAAAAGTTTCTTCTTATTTTTAACAAAACATTTTTTAATATAGTTTATTTACATTTAACTAAAGTATGTAGGTACCATTTTGTTCGATAACTTTTGGCCATTTTGTAGGTAGGGACATGATCACATTGCTATAGAAATTTTGGGGCTTCTAATCAAAATACCGCGACAAGTAGTTTTGGCAGTCCTCTCGTGATGTTAACCTGACAATGCCTAAAGAGTTCTGAAGAGACCGAAACAGGTGGAAATCTGAAGGTGCAAGGTCAGGACTATACGGCGGATGCATTAACACCTCCCAGCCAAAAACTCTTAATTTTTGCTGAGGGGCTAAAGATGTGTGAGGTCTAGCGTTATCATGATGAAAAACCACACCCCTTCTGTTGATTAACTCCGGCCGCTTTCTCTCAACTTCTTGTTTTAATCTCATCAGTTGTTCGCAGTAGAGTTCAGAATCGATGGTCCTGCCTGGTGGTAACAGCTCATAATGAATTCCAATCCCACCACACACACAGCATCACCTTGTTGCGAGTTAACTCGGGTTTCACCACAGTCTGAGAAGCCTGACAGGCCTTTGACCACGACCTTTTTCACACGTTCTTGTCGTACGTGTTCCACTTTTCATCACCAGCTTCTTCAAAAATGGTTCCGTTTCATTACGTCGTAATAAAGAATCACAAATGAGTACACGGTTCATTAGGTTTCTTTCAGTGAGCTCGTGGGGTACTTAAATATCGAGTTTTTTTGTGTACCCAGTTTTGTTCAAATGCGCCAAAACTTTTTTGTGGTCAATTCCCAGTTCTTCAGCTACGTCGTAACTACTGATATACCGATTTTGCTCCACATTTTCAAAAATGGCATCATTTTTATCCGTAATACGGCGACCAGAGCGACATGCATCTTTGACATCAAAATTTCTGGATTGAAAACGCTTAAACCAAATTTGTGCTACTCTCACAGACACTGCACTAGGTCCATAAACATTGCAAATTTTTTTCGCGGCTTGCGTTGCATTTTTACCTTTTTTGTAGTAAAATATTAAAATGTATCGAATTTCTTCATTAGATTCCCTCATCTTTACAGTTTGAAAAATGAATTAAAATCACACATTTTCCTAATTTGAAATTGGATTTATCTTGTTTAAAATCTAAACTTTGAATGATACCAAAACCAGCCAGATACAAATAGTATAGCCAAAGAGATTTTATTACAAGTTCATACATACTATAATGCGAAAATTTTTTTCCCCAACCTATTATATATAAACATTATAAAATTGAGAGTTAGTACTTCAATAAATAGTGGTTCGCCCCGAAATAAGATCTCGCGAGTCACCCATAAAACAAAAATATATTATTCGTAATCTTTCACTATCAAAATAGTGCCATGATATATATAAACCAACTAACTTGGCCTAAAGTTTCATTGAAATTTCAAGTAAGGGGAGTTCATGTTATTTGAATATATTTGAGGTAGAAATTGCAGTTATTCCGGTTTTCAAACTTTTACCTTTATTTGTGTCACCAAAGCTAAACGAATAGCAAATTTCAGCATTGTGGGATCACTAGTGTAACCTGTGAATTTCGTTAAAGTTCAGTTTTTACTATAGCTAATAACTCAAAAACTCCAAAAGTTAAAGTAATAATAAAAACAGGGTCAAAATTTGCTAAGAATACCTTTCAATAGACATCTCATTTGACCTAATAGATGTAATTTTGATTTTTATTTACCTTACTTGAATCCCAATATCTCCCCCCCCCCCCCCCCCCCCCCTCCCACCCCCCACACATTTTTCACTCGTATTTACTCACACCAGGATTGCGCTATCACTACCTACCTATATGCCAAACTTCACGATGATCGGATCAACGCTTCGAAAGTTATCCTCAGACAAACAAACATACAACGTCAATTTGCCCAAGTTGATTTGGAGGTAACTAGTGAAGTAGAAAACTATGTAAATATATTTTAAAAATCTTGGAATTTTCCGCATGTGTTCGGATAACACTATAAATAAAAATACTATTTGAAATAAGCAACGCGATATCTCTTGTCAATGTACTGAACTGCAACGTTTGGCATTGAGCAGGTACAAAGAACTATATAAGTTTTCCTGTAGATGGAGTTAACGGCGCTTTAGTCGTAATTCTGAATCATCTCACTAATTTCGACCTAGACGTGCATTGCCTGGTTGCACAGATGGTAGTGCTATCTCGTATCAAGAGGAAGGTCGCGGGTTCAAGTCCCGTCTAGGCTTGAAATTTTTGAGATGATTTTAAAAATCTTGGAATTTTCGCATGCGTTCGGATAACACTATAAATAAAAATACTATGTAAATATAGTTCACTATCTGACCAATCCGCAGCTTCGCACGCGTAGTTTTTCAATAAAAACGTTACCCTCTTTCTGCGCAGTTGGGTAAAAAGTAGCCTATGTCACCCGGGGATAGTGTAGCTTCCCAACAGTGAACGAATGTTTTAAATCGGTGCAGTAGTTTCGGAGCCTATTCAAAACAAATAAACAAGTATTTCCTCTTTATAATATTAGTATAGATGAACGTATTAAAAAGTTTTATTTTACGTACTGTAATTTTCAGTCGATATCTCGTTAGTTTAAAGTAATAATTAATTGGTGCAATCCTTAAACTCCTTAAAATTATCTTCATTTGTGAATTGAAGGTTTTTATTTACGGTTTTATATGTAAGCGGACATTTTTAACGGATTCTACGTGACCATTGGCATTTTCTGAGTCACATAATGGCCTATAGAATGCTTTTCCACACTCGTTTCTATCCAAAATAAACACTTCCCTATTTAAATTGGAAACTTAACTAAGCTAATAAACGCCTGTTTTATGCAAAAAGTGAGAGAAAGCTGGTCTTATAACTTTTATAAAGGGAATATTGGTTTTCATTGGCAGTTTGCTAATACATTTTTCTGCAGATGTTCCTATTCCTTTTATTGGCTCGATTTTCCTGTAGTCGGTAAAATATTCCTAGAATACCAGGTTAGGATTACTGTAGGATGTTAAAATATCTACATTTTATTTATTAAAAATATTAAAGAAAACACCAATAAAATTAGATAAACCATCATAACTAGGAATCCAAAAAATCATACTGTTTCGGCGCAGTAATGAAACTTTATCATTAAACGCGACTCCACTTGCCTACAAAGAAAGTAACTGGTACAAGAGATAGAAGAATTAAACTGACCTTCGTCTTCTTAGAACGCTACACTTAATACGCTACGATCACCTCAATATGGACACGTTGCCGTCTCTTCAAAGGGTTTGTTCGCTGATAGGCCTTCCGGACAGATCCTGAGCCTGGTAGCGCTTCTTCTCGGCTGTTCTTGACTTCTTGGTAAATCCAGTAGCGGCCTTCGATATCTGCCAGTGACAAAAGCAGACGCGACGCGGTAACGATGCGGACACAGCAAGGCGGTCGACGTTGGATTGCCGAATTTGCTTACGAGACAAAGTTGTTGTATAGTTAGATTTTAGGATAAACGCGCCGGCGAACACTGAGCGCAGCTTCAATTCGGCCACGTCAAAAACTTCGACCTGAATATCGCTATCCCTGTTTAGTGACTAAGTTTAGCCACGCAGAGCGACAGTGATAGCAATAGAACGATTCTAAATTTGATTAGATTTTAACCGAGTTCCGTAATACCAAAAATGATGACTGAAAACTTGTTGTATTTTTCTCATTGTGTTGTTATTCTGTAACTAGACGATATAATCTATGTTCCCATGGCTAGGATACGTAAGATGTTGTTGTATTTAATACGAAACAATTAGGTTGAAAACAGGTCTTTTATGACGTAAAAACATGCAGAATTCGATACGCTTCTATTTCATTTTAGGTAAGTATTTTGATCTAATATATGGTTGGGAACCTAGATAAATACTATTCAAATTTAAATAATACCTTATTAAAGTAGAAATATGTTCTAATTCGAAATGATCTTGGTAGCACGTATTGTATGGGCGATTGTCCCTCCGATGCCCCCTTAAGAAGTTTATGCGGTTTTGAAAGCGATTAAAACTCGAGCGGGCACAACACATCCACAATCGATATGGGTCAGTCACGGACTGACTTGAAGTTACGCGTAGATGCTAGTGCAAGCGTTGAAAGTTATGAACGAAAAACCTGTTGGCGATCTGCTAACAGTTGCGGGTAGGAAAGTAAAAAGAGTAACTCTTATTAGGGTTAAGCTCGCCTTTGTACATGTCCATTTTGTAAGCTATTTTTATCTGTAAATCTATTTGTGTACAATAAAGAATAAAGAATAAAGAAGAGTCGAGCACAGTGGCGCGAACACATACTAATACTAACATTATAAATGCGAAAGTGAGTTTGTTTGTTGTTACGTCGTAACAGCTGAATCTATTTCTAAAATATGTATTTAGTATCTAGATAAGATATATCTGAAATATTTAGATATTTCAGTTTTTTACAAGATACATTTTGGTGAATGTGCGCAAGATCTTCATGACCTTATCCCTCCTTCCCCCTTCCACCACCGGACAAGCAGACGTACCGAGAAGTACCACCCATACCTAGTCGGCATACCACCTTGCCGTACCAAACGATTTGCTTCAACTTTTCTTGTTAGCACAAGTGAGGAGTGGAACTCACTTCCGGCGTATGTTTTTCCAAACCAGTATAATCTTGAAGTCTTCAAGTCCAGAGTGAATAGGTTCTTTCTAGGCAAGGGTGCTCCATCTTCGATCACACCTTCACTTACCATCAGGTGAGATAGTGGTCAAGCGCTTGGCTATCATCAATAAAAAAAAATTATATATATGAGACATTATTAACAAAAGTCAATAAAGGTGCAGTTTAGATGTCTAGAAAAATATGAATATGTTTCTTTAACTATTCTTAAAAGCTACAAGTAGACAAGCTTGCACTAAGCTAGTCAAAAGAAAGTCTTATCCAAAAAGACACAAAGACGCTTCAAACGCAAATAAATTATTAGTAGTCTGTTGTAAAACACAGTTTATTCTGCTTCTTATTTTACGAGTCTGCCCGTTCGCAGAATCAACTCTTTAGAAAATATTATCTTTTGTAAGAACGGGCGTATTTCAGTCGAACACAGTTATGGCAAGTTTATGTTCACAAAGAACAAGAAAATGGTAGTGAGTAATGACTACAACATTTTTTTATAGAAAATACTTTTTAAGATTCCGTAGCCAAAAGGTAAAACGAGATAAACTATTACTAAGACTTCGCTGTCTGTCTGTCACCAGGCTGTATCTCATGAACCGTGATAGTTAGACAGTTGAAATTTTCACAGATGATGTATTTTTTTTGCCGCTATTACAAAAAATACTAAAAACATAATAAAATAAGTATTTAAGGGGGAGGGGGGGGCTCCCATACAATAAACGTGACTTTTTTGCACGTTTTTGATCGATATTGATAACGGCAACAAGTATACGCTTGAAATATTCACAGATTATTTAGTTATATATTTACATTAAAAATAAATAATTAAATTCAAATTAAATTAACATTAAGGGGGGCTCCCATACAACAAACCTGATTTTTTTGCCGTTTTTATAGATAATGGTACGGAACCCTTCGTGCGCGAGTCCGACTCGCACTTGGCTGGTTTATTTAGTTACAAATGTGAAGGCATGTATGTGCCTTCCGGTTATAAGTATTCTAATGGAGCTTACACACGTCTACGACTTCTTTGCGCAAACCTAACACTAGCCCTAAAAATTTAACAAAGAATTTGCGCGAATAAATAGTCGACGTATGTACCTATATAATTTGTGCTTGTGTGCTAATTCATTAAGGAGTTATTTATCTATCTGCAGACCCTCGGATATTTACTAAGCTGCCCTCTTGCACTCTGAGAGATGGTTACCGCCACAGACAAAGTTGTTTCAGACAAGTATTGGCAAATCAACATTTGATATTCAAAATCGAAGAACCGTATCGACACGATGAAGAATAATATTTATCCAATAATATTATTTGGGGTGTAATATTCTAGCATTACAACTACAAATACCTAAGTCAACATTACAATACAACTAACAAATACATCAAGGATTGCCACGCGATCGCGTGTATCACTGAAAGGGTCGCCAAATGACGACCCCACAGTCACACTTGCGCTGCCAAATGTCACTGCATAAAACTATCTGAAAGTATCGTTATTTAAGTACCGTCAAATACGCCATCTTTAACATATTATTATGAGAAAATACCTATATTGAGTATTTGTATTACTAGATGGATTTAATATTATTTCCCTTTAGTTATATTCATAATTTGTGTTCCTAAGCCTCATAGTTACGGCACTACTGAAAAATGACAATCAGGTAAAGATGACACAATTTGGCAACTTTACCTACTTATTAACTTACTTACTAACTTTTTTTATTTTCTCATTGAATCCAGCTAGAACTAAGCAAATTAGGTAAAGATAGTATTCGTTGATGTGTTGCGCCAACATGGCCTGTTAGTTGTTTGAAAAATAACGGTAATTTACTGATAATATTCAAACAATCTTCTAGATTTTGACAACTGTCTATGTTACCAGCTTGAAAAAAGTTTTGAGATACCAGTTATTCATTAGAAAGCTACTAAAATAGTAATAAAAATTCTAACCTATTACCATTTTGTCTAATTTGAGTTTTTATCATGCACGGAAGACTAAGGTAAAGTTGATCCTTTTGGGTAAAGATGACCCATTTGACCGGTGCTTATCTAGCTGTGACGGATCATGGACAGGGGAGGGTTTAGTAGTCAATATCAAACTATTATTGTAATGTTAATACAAAAACCAAAATCATTAGTGTATTCTTTGTTCTGTATATTAGTCATTTCATCACACTAATTGATCGATCGAAGCGATATCTCCAAATCAACTTGGGCAAATCGGTGTTGTATGTGAGTATGTATGTATGTTTGTTTGTCCGAGGATAACTTTCGAAGCGTTGATCCGATGATCATGAAATTTGATACATAGGTAGGTTGTGATGGCACAATTTTGGTGTGACTAAATAAGCTATGCGCGATCTTATGCGGCCTAACCCAACGGCTCCCAGCAACTTTTATCAGATCGTATTTCGATCTAGTGAAAGGCCGTCCGACAAATAAATAAACAAATAAATGAAAATAAAAATACTAAGACTAACTCAGCTGGCAAATTTGTCTAGTACAGGGTCCATATAAATCTTGTCTCAAGGTCTTAGGCGGCTGCATGTATCGCGGCAATTTGCCACCAACCACTGAATAAATCATCTTCAATTGCCAGATGCATAAGGTCACATTTGCCTTATCTGTGCATAACATTCTTTGGATTTGAAACAAATTCACCCCTAACCCACATTCAACGGAGTATTCTGAGCAACATTGCCAAATTATCGTTGTTTAGTTGGCATTTGGCTGCCTCGTTCCTCGCTACATAACTTGTCAAGGTTATGATCTGTGGTCGTGAACAATTTTACAGTTCATTCAAACTTGGAGAAATAGCTTGGCACGTTCAACTTTAGTTGATAATACAGCTTTTTATTTGAGAACTTTTAGCTAAATAGTTATCGACATCAAGCTTACTAATCAGTTTGTGACAGGATTTGTATTGAAGTAAAACTTCTTTACGCACGATTGACTTGGGGAGTAAGCTGGTGAATGTGTGACGAGAGCGTTACGAAAAGTGTGATCGGGTGAGTTAAACGGATGTTAAGAGGGATGATAAGTTAGTGAAGATAGAAAGAGATAGAGTTACGTTTCGTATATTACTGTAAAGGCAACAGAGAGAGGTGCAAGCATACATTTTCTTTCTCTCGTTCTCTCATAGTCAGTTACGTTTCGTATATCTAAGACACAGTGCAGGCCTATTGTCTGTATCACACTGTAAGAGCAAGAGAGAGCAGTGCGTGCATATTTTATTTCTCTCTTCCTCACATAGCCAGCGCATGAAATATATATATATATATCAGTCAGTAGTTCGTTTGCGAGTTCGCTAGCGTTACGCGAACGGTGATTTATTTATTATTTTTATTAATTTATTTTCGTTCTTGAACAATTTTATAATTTAATATTTTGAAAAAGAAGTTTTACTTCTATCGTGTGGTCTAAAGCACATTCGTTTTTTTTTACTTTTGTACTTTCACACAAAATGTGGTAGTGCTAGGAGAACTTAATGCTAACAGCATTACCTACCAGTCATCCTGGTCGTACAATCTTTTTGTACGGGTTTTTGTAGGTGAGGCGTGACATAAAATTAAGTAGTTTAAGCGCTAATGGTTGCGATTCTGTTGTTTACACTGACTAACTAAAATTGTGTAAAATACGAACAGTCTTATTTTATTTACGTTAAAGATCAAATTAGAATGACATTTAAAAAAAATAGTGTGACTTTACTTTACGTTCGTAATTTAAACAATTTAAGTTAGTCAGTGTAAACAACAGAATCGCCACCATTAACTAAATTACAGTATTTTTATTCACCCGTCCAGGACCACTGTTATACATTTTTTGTATGGTTGTGGTACCTGATCGATTACACCTAAACATCATTAAAATATTTTAAGATGGTAACACTTTGATATAAGGTAACATCTTGAGATATATATATATATATATGCTTAAAATTGCATTGGAATTGCAATTGGAAGATGCCTGCCTTCAAGCTTCTGGAATGGAAAGGACTGGGCATCAATATTAACGGCGAATACATCACTCACCTTCGGTTTGCCGACGATATTGTGGTCATGGCAAAGTCGATGGAAGAGCTCAGCACGATGCTCGAAGGCCTCAATCGAGTCTCCCAACGGGTAGGACTTAAAATGAACATGGACAAGACGAAAATCATGTCAAATGTCCATGTCGTCCCTGCCCCAGTTATGGTTGAGAACTCGGCTCTTGAAGTTGTCGACGCGTATGTATACCTAGGACAAACAGTCCAATTAGGTAGGTCCAACTTCGAGAAAGAGGTCAATCGTCGAATCCAACTCGGATGGGCAGCGTTTGGGAAACTTCGCAACGTCTTTTCGTCCAACATACCTCAGTGCCTTAAGACGAAAGTCTACAATCAGTGTGTGTTACCAGTGATGACATATGGAACCGAGACGTGGTCCTTCACTATTGGCCTTATGAATAAGCTCAGAGTCGCTCAACGAGCTATGGAGAGGGCTATGCTCGGTGTTTCTCTACGGGATCGAATCAGAAATGAGGAGATACGTAGGAGAACTCAAGTCACCGACATAGCCCGACGGATTAGCACGTTGAAGTGGCAATGGGCAGGCCATATAGCGCGCAGAACAGATGGCCGATGGGGCCGAAAGGTTCTCGAGTGGAGGCCACGGACCGGCAAGCGCAGCGTAGGACGTCCACCCACAAGATGGGCAGACGACTTGGTAAGAACCGCAGGTCGGCGTTGGATGCAGGCCGCTTCCAACCGCAGTTCCTGGAGATCAATGAGGGAGGCCTTTGTCCAGCAGTGGACGTCCTACGGCTGATATGATGATGATGATGATGATGCTTAAAAATCCTGTACTCTTGTTTTTGCTGTAATAAACTTTTTTCATTTTTATTTTCATATAGTGAAATAGAATGTAAATAGCTAATTAGGTCCCTATGTATAAGCTTTTTATGAGTAGTGGAGTTTTTTGAAAAAGGGCTCGCTCGGAGCAGTACTCCCATCGTACCTATTTCTGCCGCTAATCAGCATTGCTGTATTTCGGCTTTACACCTGTATGCCTCAAGTTGATAGAGGCAGGGCATTGCATCATAGGGCACGTTTCTAAGGAAATACTCTTAATAGGCGATGGTTACCACTTAACATCAAGTGGAGCATAGGCTTGTTCCATCTTCAGGAGGTAAAACGCGCATATTAGTTACTTCTTAACAGCATGTATAAATGAAATAACATCCTATTTTTCTATCCACCTCCTGTTTTACCTGCTGGGCCCAGACAACATAAGTTTCGAACAGTTGAAATACACCCAAATATACCTTGACACCTATGTCTGTATCACATGCAAACGCATTCATTATGTATTCAGTTCACTGTGACCAAAGAAACGTCTAAACTACGCTATCGCTTCAAAAGATCTGCGGCAATATTGTACACAAAATATAGATACAGAAACCGTGTTGGAATTTCATGTTATCTTTGTTGTTTCAAAGTAACACAGAACAACAACGGTCAAATATTCGTGTATATTATAATCAAGTGTATACATTTATTTTGTTTAAAGTAATGTTTAATATTGTAATTTTGAAGTGAAACTTCTTTACGCACGCTTGATTTGGGGAGTAAGCTGGTAAATGCGTTACGAAAAGTGCGAACGGAAGTTGAGAGGGAGATATAAGTTAGTGAAGATAGAAAGAGAGAGAGTAACGTTTCGTATATTTTTAAACGTTAATGTGCGAGTGCGAGTTGTGTCGACCTACAGACGTGTAGACAATTTTGTAATTGAACAATTTTATAACTTAATATTTTGAAAAATAAGTTTTATTTCAGTCGTGTGGTCTAAAGCACACTCATTTTTTATTCATATATTATTAAATACCAGTAGGTACAAAATATGTAGACCTATAATTTTGTCAATAAATGACTATTTTAATATAACATACCGTCTCTCTGTGCGATCTTTATTTTGGAAAATGTATAACGAAGGACATTTTTTAAACTCTCTCACACGCGAAAAAGACGTAAATTTTCACCAAACTTACATATGACACTTTCGCAAATACCAGCTTTCAAGTAATAGAACCATGTTGAAGTTAAAGCTATTTACATTCTGTTTCACTATAAAGGATTCTCAAGATGTTACTTATTATCAAAGTGTTACCATCTTAAAATTTAATGATGTAATTAGATGTAAGAGTATATGTGTAATCGACACCACAATCATACAAAAAATGTATAAGAGTGGTCCTGGACGGGTGCCATTCCATCCGTTTGACAGGCTAAAATAGACATACAAAGGCTCTTTTTAACAAACTTCAAAAAAGGAGGAGGATCTCAATTCGGCGGAATCTTTTTTTCTATGTATATTCCCCGATTACTCGAAGATGCCTGGATCGATTCGAGAAATGATTTTTTGGTTTAAAAGGGTATATACTTACTTCCCAGGTGGTCCCATTGGCTCCATGTCAGGATCCGGTAGTGGGGTCCCAAAAAACATCGAGGGCAACCCTCAAATTTTATAGGACCCATAATGTGTTTTTAAATCAAAATAACTTTAGATTTTCTGAATTCGGTTATATTTTTGTTAAAAAGTTACTGGTTTATGTTTGTTTGCCTATCCGTCCCTCTTTTATGAGTCAGAGACGTTATTATATCATACAGAGGCTCCAAATAAGTTGACACCCCCTTTTTGACGTTTGAGGTTGAAATATCAAACGATGGAAATGACGAAATCAGGAATGCAACAGATAACATAAAATATTCTTGATTTGGGATAAAATCTAAATACAACTTAAAGTGCTTTAAATACAAACTTTATATGCAATACTAACTACGAGTAAAAAGGTCACTGACCTAAATCAGTGTGACCCAGAAAGAACCATGACACGACAAACAAACAATAGTAAAATAAACAACCTTTATCCTGACCAACACAATGTGGGAGAAACGATTATTATTAGTTAATTTATCTTCGCCTTCAGCGAATCACTTTGCTACATCAAGGCAACTTATCAAATAATGGAGTGCCTCATGTGATGATGAACCAATTATTTTCCCCAAGCAAATGTTTTCCTTATAACTTAGCGGAAAGAATACATAACTGTACCAACTTACAGTTTCACTTCGGAGAACAATAAAACTGGCCCGCGCAATTAGACCGGCAGCTCACGACAGATTTTATCGATCAATTGTACCACGTATGCCCTTCAATTGTTGATTATATAGTACGTTTAACTAAAAAAATCGATTTAAGCGAGATCGTGAGAGCGGAACATGTAGCGTGCAATGCCATGTTAAATCGCAAAAAAAAATTGAATCAATCGTATCACGTATGTCATTCATGCCATGATGAATAGATTAAATTAGATTTATTCTTCATAAAGGAGATGTCCAAGACTGGGTCTTTATTATTCATATTTTTTAACCAAGATAATTTAAATATATATGGATAGATATCATAAAAACAGTCTTATTTAAATTAACTATACATTTTTAAACACCTCCATTATTGAAAAAAAAATAGTGTGACTTTACCTATAACATGAACGCACCTTTACATTTTGATAAGGGGAACGCAATACAATAAATGAGTTCAAATCGTACAGTGCGTTCAAGTAAGGACCGAGTAGGGTAGAGTTGCAACTCCTACCCTGCGTTCAATTTTGTATTTCGGGTAGCGCGCCGGGGTCGTAACTCTACCCTCGCGCTCTTGAACGGTAAACTACCTAGTTTACCGTTCAAGAGCGCATAACGAACCTTCGTTATGCCTGTCTATACATGCGTCTCTATCTATACGTATCATGTCACTTTGATTGACAGTTTTTTTCTTTAGGGTTGCCACCTACAAATACATTAAACTTACTAATTTTAGGTATATATTTTATTATTTTTCTCGAAAATGGCGGTGTTTAAAAATATAATTTTAATCTTTACAAGTTCAGTATTTTTACCACTTTTAAATAAATGTATTTTGAAGCTGGTTATTTTTTTTTCGGAATAAAAACCAATGTCCATACAAAAAGTGGACATGTCCTTTCATTATGGCATGAATGACATACGTGATACGATTGATTAAAAATTATATTTTTTTTTTGCGATTTCTCGTGGCATTGCATGCTACATGTCCCGCTCTCACGATCAATTTTTAGTTAAACCTACTGTATAATCAACAACTTGAAGGGCATACATGGTACGATTGATCGGTAAAATCTGTCGCGAGCTGCCGGTCTAAATGCTGAAACATAAAGTCAGCTTAAAATCTCCTTGACAAAACAAAACGACTAATCATCAAGATATTGCTCATATAGGCTTCATAGTGGTCAATCTTGTGCGGCCTTCACCTAACGGCTAGTAAAGTAACCATTAATAGGTCGTCTTTCCAGGACTGTGCGAGAAACGTTGTGAATGTCGCACGTTGTAAACCGCTTTTAAACAAATATAATATTTTGCCGCTTCCTCGGGCTGTTTGTGTTTTTATTAGAGTTCCATATCCAAAGGGTCAAACGAGACCATATTACTAAGACTCCGCTGTCTGTCTGTCTGTCTGCCTTGCTGTCTGTCCGTCTATCACCAGGCTGTATCTCATGAACCATTATAGTTAGGCAGTTGAAATTTTCACAATTAACAACAAATACTAAAAACAGAATAAAATACAACAAACGGGGGGCTCCGATACAACAAACGAGATTGTTTTGCCGTTTTTATACACAATGGTATAGAACCTTTCGTGCGCGAGTCCGACTTGCACTTGACCGGTTTTTTTAACACTACCCTGCTTCAAGAAACATGTTTATTATTAGGTTGGAGAAAAATTTTCTTCGCATTTTTTAAGAAAGTTCAAAACCTTTTTTTAATATAGTTTATTTACATTTAACTAAAGTATGTAGGTACCATTTTGTTCGATAACTTTTTGCCATCTTGTAGGTAGGGACATGATCCCATTGCTATAGAATTTTTTGGGCTTCTGAACAAAATACCGCGACAAGTAGTTTTGGCGTGATGTTAACCTGACACTGCCTAAAAAATTCTGAAGAGACCGAAACAGATGGAAATCTGAAGGTGCAAGGTCAGGACTATACGGCGGATGCATTAACACCTCCAAGCCAAACTCTCTTATTTTTTGCTGAGTGGCTAAAGATGTGTGAGGTCTAGCGTTATCATGATGAAAAAGCACACCCCTTCTGTTGATTAATTCCGGCCGCTTTCTCTCAACTTCTTGCTTTAATCTCATCAGTTGTTCGCAGTAGAGTTCAGAATCGATGCTCCTGCCTGGTGGTAACAGCTCATAATGAATAATAGCCTTCCAATCCCACCACACTAGAGTTTCGTCTTTCCCGGGTTTTTTTCGTTCCCGGGAACTGGCAATAATATTTTCAATTTCCCGGGAAACCGGAAATTTTTTAAAAGTCCTTAATTTCCTTTTTTAACCACAAAAAGTCAATAAAACACATTATGGATTAAATAAGCTATTTATTTGACTACGAAATAATTAACCATTCTCGATCGATCATAAACAAAGGTAGTATAAAAAAAACTTAATGATTTGTTTTAAGCATGCAAAATCAAACTAATAATATAAAACATCTCCACACACACAATGATATAAACATAATATAAACGGAGTAATTATATATTGCGAAACGCTCTTATGATACCAAACAAACTTTACCATCGATGTGTGGCGGCAGTACAAGAGTAGATAAAATATTATACTTAACTGCACTTCATTAAGGTATGCAAACACGGGAGTTGTTTATCAAACGTAGCAAATCTGAGTTGAATTAAACCATAAAATGATTCAAGTGTTTAAAAAAATACCTTAAATTCATGCAGCAGTTACGTACGAGTGATTTATCGCTTAATCGACTTCTAATTTTAGTAGAAAAATTTTCCAAAACTAAAAATGTACGTTTGCTTTCGGTGGATGTAGACATGATCATGCGCAGAGTGTTGTATAGCAGTTCTAAATTAGGTGTCCGTTTACCAGAAGAGATGTATAGATCGAAGTCTTTCTTTAATCTAGGAAATTATTTTTTTGTTCGTGATGGAGAAGTGCCTTTGAAAACATTTTGAATAGCGTCTTTAAGTTCTTCAGCAAAACTAATATCTCTTGTTTGCCTCTCAGCAACAGCATGAAGCGATTCTTCCGGGCTCGATTCAGATTTAGAGTTTTCTGGAAATAATCGGCCAAATAGCGTCTCAGGACGGCAAGACAAAACAAAACAATCAATATGACAGGGTTTAGGTACTTACCAGAGGTTCAAACACACGAACTTTCACTAATAAAGAGATATTACCGGTGAACGAAAACCAAATGTCACATAATTTAATAGGCACGGACACCACACTGCGCTGCGCGTAGTTACGTGTTGTTTTATCAGATCGACCGGCCAGTCCACTGACTGGTCGGGATAAAACAACAGAACCAGTTTGTTTAGTTAAACTTAAATGCGCAAGGTGAAGGGGGAGGGTAAGGGCACAGGCAAAGAAATTTAAATATTCTAGGTACGCATAATTAAGCAAAAAGATCGCTTAAAAACTGCACAGCACCTGCGTAAAAACAAGGAAGAGCGAATATAATAGAGCTGAATGAAACAAAGAAATGCAGGTAGGTGTTATCTTGTTTTTTTTAACAGTTCTATAAAACAAAACCATTTTTTCTCGATAATTTACCATGTAATACTCATCTGCAAAGTGATGGCTGGCTGACAGGCTGTGGAAATTTTTTAAAGGTTTTATTTCACTACATTGAGTTTAATATGACTATACATACAAAGTTTTAGAGCTATCACATACTTTTGAAAATTCCCCGGAATTCCCGGGAAATCAGAAATTCTCGGTTCTAGGAATGGTTTTTTTTGGGGATTTCCTGATTCCCGGGACCCGGGAACGAAACCCTACACCACACACACAGCATCACCTTGTTGCGAGTTAACCCGGGTTTCGCCACAGTCTGTGAAGCCTGACCGGCCTTTGACCACGACCTTTTTCCCACGTTCTTGTCGTACGTGATCCACTTTTCATCACCAGCTATCAGCTTCTTCAAAAATGGTTCGGTTTCATTACGTCGTAATAAAGAATCACAAATGAGTACACGGTTCATTAGTTTTCTTTCAGTGAGCTCGTGGGGTACACAAATATCGAGATTTTTTGTGTACCCAGTTTTTTTCAAATGCGCCAAAACTGTTTTGTGGTCAATTCCCAGTTCTTCAGCTAGCGTGTCGTAACTACTGATATGCCGATCTTGCTCCACTTTCTCGAATATGGCATCAATTTTATCTGTAATAGGGCGACCAGAGCGACGTGCATCTTTGACATCAAAATTTCCAGATTGAAAATGCTTAAACCAAATTTGTGCTACTCGACATACACTGCACTAGGTCCATAAACATCGTAATTTTTTTCGCGGCTTGCGTTGCATTTATACCTTTTTTGTAGTAAAATTTTAAAATATATCGAATTCCTTCATTAGATTCACTCATCTTTACAGTACGAAAAACAAATAAAAATCACACATTTTCCCAATGTGAATTTGGAATTATTTTCTTTAAAATTTAAACTTTGAATGATACCAAAACCAGCCAGATACAAATAGTATAACCAAAGAGATTTTATTACAAGTTCATACATACTATAATGCGAAAAGACTTTTCCCCAACCTATTATATAAATATATTACAAAAATTTATTAAAATAATTTATACATTTGTATCCCTGCATCAGTCAATAAATCCATATTATACTGTGCCTACATGCAGATGGAATACATTGACAAGCATAGATTTAAAACTTTTCTATGTATATGTGCATTTCCACCCGAGATATGCGAGGTAGCTAAGCGGTGAGCGTATTCCTCGCTCACCGCTTAGCTACCTCGCATATCTCTGGTGGAATGCACCCTAAATCGGGGTATTAAAGCACATTTTCGTTAAAGACGATGTGGAGTGAAACAAGAGAGAAGAAATGAGGTGCAAAGTCCGGAAGGAACTCCACACAAATCATATAATACTGGAGTCCTCAACTACGAGTGTAAAAGTCGAACTTAGAAATCTCGATTGAAAAAGACGAAAGTTAAAGTCAATAGTAATATAAATCAATTCACATAGTTTATTTTTATTAGAAATCTTTCCTCGAATTAGAATTTTGAGATATAAAGATTGATAGTAGAACTGCAAGTTAACAAGCTGAAGTGGCAGTAGGCAGGGCACATAGCTCGAAGAACTGACGGCCATTTGGGCAGAAAGGTTCTCGAGTGAAGACCACGCACTTGAAAGCGCCCTACTAGATGGAAAGACGATCTGATAAAGGTTGCTGGGAGGCGTTGGGTGCAGGCCGCACAAGTCCGGTCGCTCTGGAAATCTATGGGGTAGGCCTATATTTAGCAGTGGACGTCCTGTGGTTGATGATGATGATGAGTATAACTGCCTTCACTTGAAGCACTTGTTGTTTAAGGAGATCAGCTCGGTAGCTCGAAGCTCTACGCAGTCACTTTGTGCTTTCATGTTTCGGTGGACAGTGGGCACGTCATGATGTCAATCGAAAGTGTCGGAAGACTTGGGAGGAATTTAATTTTACCGCTGCTTTAGGCACTTGTCTCACCACCGGCGAGGAGCGAGAAGATAGTAGAGCTAGAAACTAGAAACGAGTTGGCGAGCACCGAGAAGCGAGTGTGTAGTTCCTATAGTTGTCTATAAAACGAGTGAGCGAGTGCGGCGGGCGATACTCATCATCTCACGGTGTGTGTTCTGACATTCAAGCGAGCATCGCTGAGCGTGTATCGCTGAGCGAGTGTTCTACAACAAAATAATATAATATTCGCTGCGACATAATAGTGGAGGGCGAGTTCTCGCCGGCATGCGGCAGTGTGAACAGCCAGCGATCTACTATTAATATACGTGTCTCTTTTACTGACACGGAATCTATATCTTTTGTTCGTTTCTTGAGCGAGAAAATAGGTGATATAGTGTGACCATTAGTGCTGTGCACTCCCTGAGGTATGCGCGCGGCGAGACGGGGGGGATGTGTCGGCCGCTCCGATCTATCAGTCTGCCGTCAACGCTCACGGCGGTAGGTAGCTTTTGTACCGGACGGTCTATGTCAGACGCACACGGGATAAATATTCAAAGATGGGTCGTGCGTTATCTCGTGATATGAAATGGAAGATGAAGTTGAAACAGAATCTATGTCAGAATAACTTTCGTTAGAATATATAATTGTTTGTAAATATAAAAAAATTTCAATAAAACAAGTCCTTTGAATTATAAGTTTAGTTCTTATTTATCACCTGCATATTTTTAATAAAATATGAGTATATTTAAGTTACATTTTAATCAACTAAGTAAGTATAATATATTACAGATAGATAGCCTCCGACCATCGTCCCGCCACAAGTCTTGCCTTAGAAATGCAAACTGATATCGTAAGATATGTCCGACATGTATTGATCTCATGTGAACTCATGCAGTTTTTTCTTTGCCCCCCATCTCGCCGCGCATACCTCAGGGAGTGCACAGCACTAATGGTCACACTATAGTGCAATCGCTTACTCGCCGGCGATGAGACAAGTGCCTTAAACGTCAGGAACGGAGTTTAGGTACAACAGATGGTACACAAGCCTTAAAATGCTAAATAATATGAAATTTTAAATATTTTCAACGCGCTGAAAACTCGCAGAGGTGTAAACTCCGGAAGGAAGGAAGCTTACATACACAAATCATATAAACCTCCTTGAAGAAGGAGAGTTTTGGAGAATATAGTGAGTGCGAATGTCGAGTTGAAAACTCGCGTAAAGGTAAAAAATTTCGGGGCTACTACTATCATTCCAATCATGAAAAATCTAGTTAATGCATGGACAAATGAAGCCATACTATAGTCTAACTTTTTATTAGCTGCAGTAAAATGACGTTTTGTGGGTTGCCGGTTTTTGAAGAAAAATAAATAGGGATGTAGCTAAATGAGTGAATCATAAATGAATAATCAGTTTGGTTTTTTTTTTGAGATATAATATTAAGTTGTAATGTATTTTTTTAACCTATTATTATTACTATACTAGAGGATTGATCTTTTTTAGTGGAAGTATAGGGAGGTACATTCAAAATGAAACAAAAACGTCATAATAATGTTATTTAATTAATTTTTGTGAACTGAATCACATCCCTATTGAGATTAGGCTGGCAACATTATTTTACGGAATGACATTTAGAAACGTCATTTTACTGCAGCTAGTAAAAAGTTAGACTATAATTATTATAAATTCAAAAACAACTCAGTCCCTCTGTCTCTGTGTCTGTTTCCTACGTTTTCACGACTGAACGGCTGGACTGATTTCGATGAAATTTGCTACTTCAATTTCTTAGTTTTGCAACATAAGCATTACCCGACTGCGCAGCTAATTACAGCTAGTCCTACTATCCTACTCCTACTAATATTATAAACGAGAAAGTTTGTATGTATGGATGTATGGATGTTTGTTACTCTTTCACGCCGGAACAGCTGAACCGATTGCGATGAAATTTGGTATGTACGTCGTTCATAACCTGGATTAACACATAGACTATTTTTTATTAGAAAAGCACGCGTGCGTAGCCGCGGATTGGCCAGCTAGTAATTAATATGGAAGTCACTTTATTACCTATTTTTATTACTGTTTATTACTGCAACACCCATTTCTACGACATGAAGACTGTAACTGATCGGCACATGTATCGCAAGTGCTTGCGTGAAGTACGAGCGGTTGGCATAGTATAGGTGCTTCACTTTAAAGTTCGCGGCGCTTCATCCATAAATAAATAAATTAATTATTATTGCTGGGCATTTCACATAGCGCTATCTAGCCCCAAACTAAGCAGCGCTTGTACTATGGGAACCACTGATAGAATACTTATATACTATTTTTTATTTTGTAAATACATACTTATAATATATAGAAAAACATCCAGACCAGTAACAAATATCTGTATATCATGCAAACATTTGTTCCGCGGCGGGAATCGAACTCGCTACATCCTGAGTCACAGCCGGCTATTCGCCCACAGCGCCACGGTGGTCGTCGTCCTATATTTACAGCATTAATGTAATTCGTAGTTCAAGTACTGAAATTTAAGTTTTGATAATAAATTTGACGACCTCCGTGGCGCAGTGGGCGAACAGTCGGCTGAGACGCAGGAGGTAGCGGGTTTGATTCCCGCCGCGGAACAAATGTTTGCATGATTTACAGATATTTGTTCTGGGTCTGGTTGTTTTTCTATATATTATAAGTATGTACATATTTACAAAAAAAAATGTATATATATAGGTATTCTATCAGTTATCTGGTTCCCATGGTACAAGCTCTGCTTAGTTTGGGACTAGATAGCGCTGTGTGAAATGTCCAGCAATATTTATTTATTTAAACACCAGTTTATTCCAACTGATTTTCAAGAAGTTTTTAAATGGCGTCAAGAGACAAGTTTGGTTCAGATGTTAATACTATCGTACGTGCTTCAGTAATAGGGCCAAGGAAAATTACATAAAAAATAACCAGCGAAACAATAGCGAGAAAATAATAATGAGATGAATTGGTGTTCAGGGAGTTACTTGATAATTAATACAATTGTTTTTTATTCAACTAGGGTACGGTTGCTCGTGAAATTACAGGCAATTATGGTTTTACACCTGTAGTATGCCCAGTGGCGGATTTGCCCTAAGGCCCAGTAGACCTGGTCCTAGGGCGGCCAGATATTAGGGGTGGCTAATCGTGACAAAAAATCACTGATGATAACAAGAGATAACTCAAAGGACCTGAATGTTGTAAAGGCTCGCGCACATTATTGCGGACCGCACTACACCGCATCGTAAGTATAACAATAATCTTCCTAAGTCACATCCTGGGTCGAAAATAAAACTTTCTTTTGTCTTAAAACTTAAGTCAAAATTATGTCAATTTTATTTAACCATATTAAGACAAAATCAATCAAACTTTGTTATTTTTTGAAGTATAACATTACCATAAAATTTGACTTGATTTCGACTTATCTGGCTTAGTTAGGATCGACTTAAGACAAAAAAGTCATATTCAAGTCTAAACTTGACTTGGTTTTGGCTTAATTTAAGTCAACCAAAGGTGAAAGTATGACAAAACAAAATCAATTTGGATAGTTTTACTAAATGTTTGATATAATATTTAAAACCAAGAAGATAAACATTATATATTCTAAATCTGTTACAACATGCGTGTATATTAAAAAATAATTAATCAGGGATTTTTCAGTCGGGTATTTGAATGGTGAACGACTCAGTAATCAATCATTATTAATTTCAATTCTGGAGTTAGTTGAGTATTTTATATACTAGAATATCGAGAAGAAACAGAGGCGGGGTCTAGGGCGGACAAGACTGCAAAGCCGCCACTGATTATTCTTCAATTCGATGGACGCAGCGCAGTGCTTCTTAGGACACGTTCCCAAAACCTACCAGGCAATGCTTAGTTAATAAATAAATAAATAAATATTTCTGGTCATTTCACACAGCGCTATCTAGTCCCATAACTAAGCAGAGCTTGTACTATGGGAACCAGATAACTGATAGAATACTTATACACTTTTTTTTTGTAATATACTTATAATATATAGAGAAACCACCGGACCCGGAACAAATATCTGTAGATCATGCAAACATTTGTTCCGCAGCGGGAATCGAACCCGCTACCTTCTGCGTCTCAGCCGGCTATTCGCCTACTGCACTACGGAGGTCGTCAATAGGCGATGGTTACCACGTTTTTAAGACAAAACGGGTCTTTTCGCGCACAGATTTATATCAAAATTATGATTTTGACTAACCTCTACGTTTCGGCCGATGTAACTTGGCCGAAACGTCGAGGTTAGTCAAAACTATAATCCTACTTCCTACTAATATTATAAACGCGAAAGTTTGTATGTATGGATGTACGGATGTTTGTTACTCTTTCACGCCGGAACGGCTGAACCGATTGCGATGAAATTTGGTATGTACGTAGATCATAACCTGGATTAACACATAGGCTACTTTTATTGGCAAAGCACGCGTGCGAAGCCGCGGATTGGTCAGCCAGTTTTGATAAAAATCTGTGCGCGAAAAGATCCGTTTTGTCTTAAAAGCATGAGTATAGTTCGCGAAAATTTAAAAAGTTCGATGGTTACCACGCACTGGAAAGCGCAGGGTTGGAGGGCTCCCAACTACATGGAAAGATGACCTGTTAAAGGTTGCTGGGAGCCGTTGGGTGCACAAGATCGGAAATATATGGAGTGGATGTCCTTTGACTGATATGATAATGATTATTCGAACTTTACCCAACTTACTTGCATGATGCTAAGTAAATCCGGGTAAACCTAGGTTTACTCCTTTTAGCATTATCCGTAATATATCCACCGTATTTAGGAACCTACGCTTTCAGCATAATTTATATGACACTAAAGCAAGACCTTACTATATTAATGAGTTTATATCCTCACAACAGGATGTGTGACGTCACTTGGAGTTCAGCCAACACCTATTGAATTAGACTCTTCTGGAGAACACAATATGTCATTTTCAGTGTTGGCTGGAGCACTTACGGTTTGTACGAGCTAGGAGCTTGGGAAGTTAAGATACATTGTATTTTATGTTGTAAGGAATAAGAATGGAACATTTCACAAGTAGCATGTGAAAATTGTATGAAATTACTAATCATACGTCACACCTGCTACTTTCGTTTATGTACCTGTTAAAAACCATTCCAATGAAATCAATGTTCATCGAAAGTTATCGGTCGTATTTAATCGATCTGCTAAAAATCACGGGGCATTCGGAATTCATCGGGTGGTTTTGCAGTTCGTTCGTTTTTCATCGCAGTCATCGGTCGTACTAGTTCGAGTCTACTGCCGCTTAAATCGCATAGCTCAGTCGCGTAGCAGTAATAAGTAGCAACTGTGACATCAACATGCATTGCCAGTAAAAAACGAGTGCAAAAAATCATATTACGAAATAAAGATTATTTCAAATTAGCAATAATTTCCATGCTTATGATTTATTTATATCTATCATCTAGCTATTGATAATTTCCTATTAAAGGTCCCGTAAAATATAGAATTGTTACACAGAATAAAATCTAAAAACTCTCCATTTTTGACTGGCCACCAATTTCCAGCAAACAGCATATCCTAGAATAGAAAACGCTTTATTGTATACCACACTTAAATTAACAAATCATATTTAAAACACTTAAAACTAGACACGCGATGGTACAATTGGCGGTCTTATCGCCAAAAGCGATCTCTTCCAGACAACCTTTGGATGGACTGGACTTTACGAGAACGTTAAAGGACGGTAGCGTTATAACTTAAGCTTTTTATTTAACTGTGTACTTACATAAGCAAAACACAATAAACAGATACCAGGGTAGGTAATATTAATATTGTTACGAGCTGTGGGTTCGGGATAAAATAATTAAAATGAATCTAACCAAAATAACATTTTTATTCAACACTAACATGCAAAATACACGATCTTAATCACAACACACTAATTCACAACACTATAGCACAATAAACCACTAAAAATCACCGAAATGTTCGCACGTATCGCCAAATCAAGACTGACTCTGCGGACGTCTCTACGCACTATTTGTACCGAGCATTATTTCCAGA
Organism: Philereme vetulata; assembly: GCA_918857605.2. NCBI lineage: Eukaryota > Metazoa > Arthropoda > Insecta > Lepidoptera > Geometridae > Philereme > Philereme vetulata. Next base: position 7,521,130 of record OU975459.1, on the reverse strand, counting down.
ACCTTCCACTATTATCTAGAAAAGTATAGGTATTTCGATAGTCTACTATTTCTTAATCTGTGCAACGGTAGGTAAAAACGTGGTATGTAGGTCATTCCTAACCAAGTATTACCTATTCTGTGACACAGTAGGTATAACTTCGAGAATAACCGACTATTACTTATTCTGTAACAGATTCGGCGTAACAATATAAATTTAATACATAAATATTCTACAACATTAAAATACGTCTCTAATACTAATTCTCCTAGACATAGTAATAAGAAACGAATATATGTTCCTTTTACAATATTACTCAGGCAGAGGCTTCATAACATTCTGTTTTTGCAGTAGGTATCAAAAAGTACTTTCCATAAATATGGATGCTAATACCCAAACAAAAAATTATTTTCTCGATCGATCGAAGCGACATCTCTAAATCAACTTGGGAAAAGTCGGTGTTGTATGTTATATATGTTTGTTTGTCCAAGGATAACTTTCGAAGCGTTTATCCGATCATCGTGAAATTTAGTATATTGGTAGGTAGTGATGGCATAATTTTAGTGTGACTATTCAGTCACACTAAAATTATGCCATATTTAACTCATTCGAGTTAAAAATGTGGGAGGTTCAAGAAGGGTAAATAAAAACAAAATGGGACTATCCGGTCAAGTGGCACGTCTAAATAACAGGTCTTTGTGAGTGCATTTCAAACCCGTTTTTATTTTTTGTTTAAACCTTGTAGTTTCTAAGTTATTAACCATAATAAAAAATGAACTTTGACAAAATTCACAGGATAGACTAGTGACCCCACAGTGCTGAAATTTGGTATGCGTGTAGCTTTTGTGATACAAATATAGGGAAAAGTCTGAAATCCAGAATAACTGCAATTTCTGCCCCAAAAAAGAGTAACCAATTATAACAGTTTAAATTTTACATATTTGTATGATTTGACAACTCCTTAAATCATATTTAGCCACTAAATACGTTTAGGCACCGTTGCGAGTCGCCCTAAGAATATTTTTTTGTGTTTTGAGAGACTCGCGAGATCTCAGTTTGGGGCGAACCACTAGTCTATGTATAAATCGGATAATTGTGTGTATTCGCGAGAAAATGGTGGGAATCTACCAAAGGATTGCGATAGATGGAAAGAGTTGGGGGAGGTTTTTGCCCAGCAGTGGGAAATTATAGGCTAGCTAAAACAAATCGGATAAAGCATCATGACCATAAGCCGCTTTCTCAGTAGAAGAACCATGGCCACAGAAAGTTATAATCATAACCAGACCATTATATTACCCACAACGCGTTATTAAAATTTTATTCAGCAAAGAGTGAACGAAAGCTCGCTGAATATTTCAATCCTGCGTCCGCGATGCAACAGCGCCAGCGTGCACTTGTACAGTCGCGAACAAAAGCGTTGCCGTTTACACGGAAGTGGGCGGAAAAGCTCATCAGCTTTGCAGTAGCATTTTGTGACTAACTTGAACTGTGATACTTAGATTATGCCAATAAACTTGTCATCACTCATGCTCTGAAAGTTGGTCAGAAGTTTGGAAGTCGGTTGGAAGTTTGCTCGATGCCTGATGTGTAAATGCGGTTTTCGCCCCTAGGACCGTAAGTAAATTTGAAAATAGAATGAGGCTCATTGTTCGTAGTGGGCATACTAAAATGAAATACAACCTCCATGACAAATCCTTCTTTCTATTTAAAATAAATAAATACTTAATAAATGTTGCTGGACATGTCACACAACGCTATCTAGCCCTAAACTAAGCAGAGCTTGTACTATGGGAACCGGATAACTGATATAATACTATAATATATAGAAAAACAACCAGACCGGAACAAATATCTGTAGATCATACAAACATTTGTTCCGCAGCGGGAATCGAACCTGCTACCTCCAGCGTGTCAGCTGGCTGTTTGCCCACTGCGCCACGGAGGTCGTCAACATAAAAGAGGTTACATTCTTATATCTTAAAACAAATACAAACTTCATGATAAATCCTTATTTCTATTAAATTAGAGTCCATAGTTTAGTACTGAAAAAAATAACGGATACCGGGAACGCAAATTTTCTTTTTAACAACAAACTGTTATAAAGACATTTTTAATTTCCTCGCATTCGCGATGAAATGTTATATGTTATACTCGGGTGTAAGCGATCAATAACACCCTCGGCTCATTGCCTCCGCCCCTAGTATAACAATGTACTATACTTTTTAATTTGAAAGTAAATAAAAATGTCGAGGACTGAACCACCCTGCTTGTCAGAGTCGCCTATGTTGCCTATGTCAGCCAGTCAATCAAGAGCCAAATGTCATGTAAAAGTGTGTCAGAGTCATGGTAAAGCACAGAAGAACAATTTTGTTCAATTAAGAAGAAAATTTGTGTAGAAAAGTTTTATGTTGGAGATAAGAATTGCGTATTTTCATCTGCAATTAAAAGTTGTTGAGAGAAACAATAATTTCCTCTTGTTACGATCGTTCGTTAGCGGCATCTATAATTATCTAGTGGTTCGCCCCGAACTGAGATCTCGCAAGTCTCCGATTAAAACAAAAAAATATTATTTGTGATCTTTGACAATTAAAATAGTGCCACGAAATAAAGACCAACTAACTTAACCTACTAGTTTCATTCAAATTACCGGTAACGGGAGTTACTTTTTTGGGGTACAAATTGCAGTTATTCTGGATTTCAGACTTTTGCCTATATTTGTGTCTTTTTAGCTACACGTATACTAAATTCGAGCACTGTGGGGGCACTGGTGTACCCTATGAATTTTGTCAAAGTAAAAAAGTTTTTATGATGGCTAATAACACAAAAACTATACTTTACTAAAAATAAAAACGTAGTCAAAATGTACTAATGTAGACCTTTGATTTGACGTCCCACTTGACCTAATAGTCTCTTTTTCTATTTTATTTTACCCCTTTTGAACCCCAATATCTCAACAACCCCCCAACATGTTTAGCTCATTTAGTCACACCAAAATTGTACTATTACTACTTACCTATGTATCAAATTTCACGATATTCGGATCAACGTTTCGAAAACTATCCTCGGACAAACAAACATGCGTACATAAATACTTACAACGCCGATTTTCCCAAGTTGATTTAGAGATCTAGCTTCGCTCGATCAATAATTACGACAATCCGGATAAATAATTGATAATTAATTTAAAAAAAAATAAAAAAATTACTTAAATAAATAAAATAATTATTTAGCCGGGAAATTGGCACATTTTTGTTGGTATTTTCTGTAGACCCTCCAACGCGATTCGGTAATTCGACCCAAGTTGGTTTGCATTTAGCTATCTGTCCTACTCCATCTACAGTATTGTCCCAGACATTACAGTGGTTGTGTGCTTTGCCTAGCTAATGCCGCAACTTGCCATCAGGTACTGTTTAAAATTAAATCCCTTCAAATATTATAAATTCTATCGTAACTCTGTCTCTCTGTCTGTTTCGATGAAATTTGGAATATAAGTATATTATGACTGGGTTTAGGTCATAGGCTACTTTTAACTAGACTGTGCAGAAGGATGGTTATGTTTTTATTGATAAACCAATCTTTTAAAGCCACGGACGATGCCTAATAATTAAAGTCTTTAAAAGACTACAGTTTTCCCTAAGGATCTAAAGTCATAAGTTACAAGCATTTATTGTACATACTCGTATTTATATGTCATACATTGTATAGTCAACATATAGTTATAATTTTAAGAAATAGATTAGACTTTAGACTAATAAGGTCAAAATAAAATAATAAATAAAAATTAAATGTCAAAATAAAACACAGTAAATTAATCAATAACATATCTAATTAGCTAGATTTACTAATTAGTAAATCTAGTTAAGTAGTATTTATTAATTAGTTAATAATTAGTAACATGTTTCTTCCATTTTGAGTAATTTAAGTATTGATTGATTGATTGATTGAAAATACTTTATTGCACTTATAAAACTAGTACAAAGGCGAACTTAATGCTAAAGAGCGTTCTCTTCCAGATAACCTTTCTATTAGTTTCAGTATTCATAAGTTCGTTCATCTATACTATAGAAAGTAAAGAGTTATAAGTGAAAAAATTCAAATAGAAACTATAAAAACCATTCATTTAGTAGTGGGTACTCTAAACCCATAAAAACAATTATTTTCTACGGTGCTGTACCATTGAGACGATCTCCACGTAAGCATAAGCCTCGGAAATTACACTCAAACCACAGTATATAAAACAGTAGCCCAGGTTGCACAACCGCATGCACTGAATAAATAAACGCCCTTAATTACTGCACTTGTACTTTTGTGCGCAAGTGTACTTTCGAAGGGGTCGGTGCTATTTTTACTTCGTAGATTTGCGGGGAAATTGAACAAGGTTTTGAAATGTTAGAATTGAAACTGTTCAAATTAAGGGAATATTTAATCCTAGAATGTGAATATTTTCGAACAGAATTTTGTTGAAAGACGTTTTTTTCAAGGCTCACATATCAACTCGGAAAGGGATCGTCACCGTATCAGCTCGAGCCGTTCAGTATTCTTTGTATGAAACTCCCTACTATACAACGCATACTAATCGGAGTCGTAACGTAATCGCTTCGCCTCGGGACAAGCTCACAAACCACGGTGCGGTGCGCTTACGTCTCTCCGTACCCGAGCGGTGAAACTGGGTGCCGGCTAGCCGTCAACCAGCGGGCGGCGAGCCATAAGCACGGCGTCGCCTAGCCGTAGCCAAGGAGCTGCTGATCCGCTTTGATTACGTGCTTACGTTAGGTTGACGACGAGGCGAAAGGCGATACGATGCCGATACCTTTCCGAGTTGGTACGTCCTGCTATGACGAAGAAGAGAGTAAGAAGTGAAGATTAAATACAACTGTAATTAAGTTAACTCAACAGTACAATTGTAAAATATATCCTATACAATTGTAAAATAAGATTTTGTTATTTTTACAGAATAGGTCGTGTCGCAAGTCATTAAGTATAATAAAACCGGCCAAGTGCGAGTCGGACTCGCGCACGAATGGTTCCGTACCGTACGTATAAAAACGAGCACAAAAATCACGTTTGTTGTATGGGAGCCCCCTTACATATTTGTTTTATTTTAATGAAATTATTTATTTTTAAAGTTAATATAGAACTAAATATTCTTTGAATATTTCAAGCGTCTACCTGTTGTCGTTATCAATATCGAGCAAAAAATATTATGTTTGTTGTATAGGAGCCCCGCTTAAATATTTATTTTATTCTGTTTTTAGTATTTGTTGTTATAGCGGCAACAGAAATACATCATCTGTGAAAATCTCAACTGTCTAACTATCACGATTCATGAGATACAGCCTGGTGACAGACGGACAGACAGCGGAGCTTTAGTAACAGGGTGCCGTTTTACCCTTTGGGTACGGAACCCTTGTAAAAAAATACGTTTGCTATAAACACCTGCTTAAATCAGTAATTAAACTATAAATGGATTCTGTCTGATAACAGAACCCTCAAATCAACAAGCTACCCAAAACCACATTTAACGCTAACACAAAAGGTGCGAACGCTAATTAGGACCTAAGTGACAGGTGCCTTAATATCTGCGGCGCAAGTAATAAGCTGAAGATGTAATCATAGAAGCGTGTAATTGAACTGTGGAATTACACGCATACCTATTTTTCGCTACTGTCAAATTATCCACACACGGTAAGGCTGCTGTTTGGTGTACCTACTCCTGCGTGGGTAGGTTTTGAGGTTTTCTGGTCTTGGAATCGACAGTATATCGAAAGCGCTGGCCTTTAAAATGATATACGATTTTATGATAAAATTAATATAATAAAATTACAAAATATATGTGTGTACAAAGACAAGTTGTCAGTTTGGCAGATTTCGCGTGATGAGAGAGCGAATTTTTTTATTTTTTTCGAATGGCCGCTGAGGCCGTTGCAGCTTAACCGAGTTTTTGGCGAGCACAGAAGGCGCTCAGCCCTGTAATTTTTTGATGAGGCAACTAGCGCAAGGGCACCACTTAGGTACAAACCTCGGCTTGGGCTGTTGCCGTGACGGGGATAGGAGAGAAACGCTTGTACCTCGTATAGGCCGACTGAAGGGACTCGTCGACCTCGCCGGCGAGGTCGGTGTATTTGTGGAGTGTTTGCTCTGTCTAATGTGGATGACTCTTCCGCATTAGCGGAAGTGATTTCGTCATCCGGGTCTCCGAGAACGTGTCTCGGACGACGGAGGGTAATGAGAGAGCGAAGCAAAGTTCGTGTGGCTTTTATACAATAGTTTGCAGTGTTCCCTCCACATCGCCATCCGTGTTGCTTGGCTTCGCCGTTAGGTGGCGCCTTCATCAACAGCTGCATAAGGAATAACGAATTTATTATATAACTAAAACGATCTTAGCTAACTAACCAAACTAGTTGCCAGTGCACAGTTGTCGAAATCAAACCACAACTATATTTGCATAATAAATTATTGTTATTTAGAGCGTGTACTGTCCCACTGCAGGGCAAAGACCTCCCTTCCTTCCTTCCACTCCACTCTATCATGCGCGTGTGTAGTACAGCCTTCCATATACGAATCGAGTTCGTCTCTCCATCGGCATCGTGGTCTTTTGGGATCCACTCGGTGGTGGATTTTGCCCATAACTTTTCCGCCATGCGGCAGACATGACCCGCTGAGTCACACTTTAACTTGCCTACTTGGTGCCCAACGTCCGCGATTTATTTTTGGGAGCGCAGTTCACTGTTTCTAATGTGGTGTGTTTAATTGACTCCTAGGATACTGCGCTCCAAGGCTCGCTGACAAACCCCGAGTTTCCGCCAAAGACCAGGTTTGTGCGCCATGGTAAGGATGGGGAGAATGCACGCGTCCATGAGCTTTCGTTTGAGTGTGAGTGGAAGGTTATCCTTCATCGTGTTTTTCATGGCCCAATAGCCCTTCCAGGCGTTTTCTGTGCGTCTTGTAACTTCAGCATCTTGCCTGTTTTAGAAGGATACTATATAATAAAGTTGGTAAAAAAACTAACTCATAGGTGTTTACTTTGAGAATTCGTTATACGGCTACTGGTAGGATGGACACTGCAGTGTATCTGAATTTCAGTGTGTTTCAGTATTTTACGTCAATTTCGATCGAGAGCAGTGACAAAGCTGCCCTATAGCTAACAGTTGAGACAGCAAGCTCACTCCTTACCCAGCTAGCTGGCAGCATTTAGAATAGTTTTACAACAGTTCTACTAAAGACAGTGGTTCACAATTGATAGATAGACAATTGACACGATTATATTACTATCAATATTATAAATACGGGATTTATCACGTACCGTCTTATCGGTGTATCAACCGACAATGTTTCGGTTCAATTCCGGTTTCGAATCGCACTCATCCTGATGAAGGTTCACGAATTGAAGCGAAACATTGTCAGTCGAAACAACTATATGACGGTACGTGATAAATCCCGTATTTATAATAATGATTGAAATCAATTACGAAAGTTTTCCAAGTAAGATTATATTATTAGTTTATAACTAGGAACGTAGAAGTTATTGAATTAAAGAAAATACATAAAGCATATTGTAAATAGAGAAATGAGGTTATACCAAGTATTATCATCATGATCAGCCATAGTACATAGCTGAACATTTGCCTCCCCTATAGTTTTCCAGAGCGACCGATCCTGTGCGGCCTGCACCCAACGGCTCCCAGCGACATTTATCAGGTCGTCTTTCCATCTAGTGCAGGGCCGTCCTACGCTGCGCTTCCAGTGCGTGATCTCCACTTAAAACCATTCTGCCCCAACGATCATCAGTTCTTCGAGCTTTATGCCCCTCCCACTGCCACTTCCCACTAACCCTTGAGTTTTTGAGTATCCCGATATTTCGACGCAGTTGCATGCGCCATGATCACGGGCAATACTGTTCACAACCATGATAGATGGATAGATAGAAAACACTGTGTTTTGAAGGAGAAGCATGAAGACAAAGATGGCTTCATCAGAGTGGAGAAGAAGTTCAATTAGAAGAAGTGCGGTACCGCACCGAATAGGTATAAATGGGTATATTCTGAGCCCATCAACTACCACGACGCAGCTTTAAGTGTCTCGCGTGCATTATTAGAAGCCTGAAGAGGTTGCGGAGTACTTGCGCATGAAGACCTTCTTCAATTTGAGGCTCGAGAGGTTGGAGTCCCATCACAGAATTAATTTTAATTCATGGAGGTGAGAGTTCCGACCCAATATCATCAATCTTTATGAAGGAATATATTTGGCAGAAGAGTGTCGTATTTTGTCGTTTCCGAGGACGGATACCGAACACCGAGAACTCAAAGTGTTTATCTATACTAATATTATAAAGAGGAAACATTTGTTTGTTTATATTGAATATGCACTGAAACTACGAAACCGATTTAAAAATATATTTTACTGTTGGGAAGCTGCACTATCCCCAGGTGGCATAGGCTACTTTTTACCCAACTGCGCAGAAGGAGGGTAATGTTTTTATTGAAGAACTACGCGTGCAAAACTGCGGATTAGTCAGCTAGTGTAGTACACAAATATAGCTTTTTATTATAATACTAGCTGGTATTTCAATAAAAACATTACCTCCTTTTTGCGCACTCGGGTAAAAAGTAGCATATGTCCTTTCCCAGGATCTATCTCCTTGCTAAATTTCATTACGATCCGTTCAGCCGTAGTATGTTCAATCTGTTTTGGTCTAGAAATTGCAGTTATTCTGACTTTACAGACTTTTGCTTATATTTGTATCACTAAAGCTACACGCATACAAAATTTCAGCACTGTGGGGTCACCGATGTACCCTGTGATTTTTGTCAAAGTTCAATTTTTATTATGGCTAATAACTTAAAAACTATAAGGTTTAAACTAAAAATAAATACAGCATCGAAATGTACTCACAAAGACCTTATATTAGACGTGCCATTTGACCGGATAGCCCAATATTTTTTTTTACCTCTCTTGAACCACAATATCTCAACATCCCTCCCCCTCCCCTGCCCTCCCCTCCCGTCCCCTCCACAGCCCTCCCCACCACCTTCCATTTTTAGCTCATTTAGTCTCACCAAAATTGTGCCATCACTACCTACCCTAGGTATCAAATTTCACGATGATTGGATAAACGCTTCGAAAGTCAACGAACACAACGCCGATTCGCCCAAGTTGATTTAGAGATCTCGCTTCGCTCGATCGGTGATTTATTATTATTATAGTTTCAAAAGCTACCTCTAGGCTATGTCAGTGACCTTAGATTGTCTACGAATCTCCTCATTTCTGATTCTCGTAGAGAAACTGTATACCTAAGACTAATGGAGTGAGCTTGCTGAGTTACCTTGATAATCTCAGTGTAGGAGTGCCAACCTAACTTCGGATTGCATTCACGTCGTGAGCCGATTATCCGATATGAGAGTCGGAATTGAATTTCGCAAGTCTTTCGCGTATCTGAACTGAGTGCCGCAGTTTTGGCACATTGTGACAACTTGTCGGTTCTGTGATGATAGAAGTTTGAATACCTCATACCTTGATGAGGTGGGAAAGTTCTAGTTCAATCTTGCGTTATCAGTTTTACAGTTCGGGCTACAGTTCGGAGCTTTAGCAAGATAAAGTAAAATTAAGCTTTTATTTTAGTTTGTGCTTCTAAAGAATTTTCATTCGTTCGTTTTAGACTTGGAGAAAATGCAAATAGTTTTTTATTTAAGATTTAGATTTTTAATCAATATCATTGTTATTTGAACTAGTTAAAAAAATTAAAGACACAATGGCGGATAGATTTCAACTTTATTATTATATATCTTTTCCCTTTTTTGAAGCGTTGAACTATATTTGAACCGTTCTTTATCTAACGTCTATGCCTAAATAAAATAAAAAAACGAGTGTGCTTTAGACCACACTACCGAAGTAAAACTTCTTTTTTAAAAGATTAATTTATAAAATTGTTCAATTACAAAATTGTCCACACGTCTGTAGGTCGATCAGTCTATGTTCATTCTGGACAGACTCAACTCGCAAAAATATACGAAACGTAACTATCTCTCTTTCTATCTTCAATTACTTATATCTCCCTCTCAACTTCCGTTCTCACTTTTCGTAACGCATTCACCAGCTCACTCCCCAAATCAAGCGTGCGTAAAGAAGTTTTACTTCAATAATAATTTGTTGAATGTCTTCTGGTCAAATAACATCTGAATCCACCAGTACCAAGCACGTCCCATTCCTGGCTCCCGTCCATAATACGGCAACATTACGACTGCAGCGAAATCACTGAAGACAAAAGAAATTGGCGATTGTTCTACGATCCACAGACTACGGAAACTTTATTTATTTTCGCTCAATTCATCTTCCGGGCTCAATTTGACAGTTATCTACAGCGGTTGCTTTGATAGGGGTTGTAAGATCAAAAATAAATCTTTTAGAATGGAATGTGTCAAGTAGGTATTTCATAGAGAAATAAATAAACAATGCTGAATATTTCTTACAGCGCTATCTCGCCCCAAACTAAGTAAAGTTTGTACTATTGAAACCAGATAACTGATAGAATACTTAATGCGAATATAGTAGCTGATTGATCTTATTTGGAGACTTTCTCCTCAGGGAGGAATCAGTTTTATGTGCTCAAAAAAATATATGTCATTCATTGACCTTTTATCTGCAAAGTGAACATACAAACAAGTTCTACCTGTTTATTTAATTTGAGAAAAAAATAACAAAATGTAGCCGTTTTCGACTTTCAATTTGATTCAACCTCTAAACGACGTAAAATTTTGTATTTTTTCTTTCACCTAAATGTGGGCAAAGACTATACCTTCAAGTCAAACAAATGATGCTGTGCTGTGACGATCTTTCACGTGGCAATTAATTATTTCAAATTTTTTCGAATATTTAGCGGGCGTATCTTTAAAAGGTGGGCGACGGTCGGCAGTGTACCGCTGACTGTCGCATGGGAGGGTTGTGCTCACAGAACATAAAAAACAATAGAACTAGCATGATGACTTTTTACTAAGAAAACCAGTGTAGCTAAACTCACACATGTAAAAACTAGCACACTTAGAAATCAAAGTTGTAATTGGTTGAAAGAGAACGTTCATAGAGGCCTAAAACCATAAAACTAATTTAACGGATATAAAACCTTAGCTACTATGGAACATGGAAATTCAATAAAATAAACAGTAACAATAAATTAAAGTTTACTTCTTCTACTTGGCAAAAGATGGCGCTTTAGAAAATATTTTTATTTTAGTCTCTATTAATTAGAAATAAGACTGATAATCCAATGGCTGTTACTTGATTACCCACAAAACAAAGCCACTCAACAACAGATGGCGCTGTCCCTAACGACTTTTGTTATAGTTTCTAACTGCAAAGAATAAGATTTATAATGCAATGGCTGTTACTCGCATGCTGAAATAACAGCGCTACTCACTTAGTGATGTACCAATGAGCATACAAGACGAATGTATCGATATCGAGTATCACCTACCTACTACGGGTAACGAAATAGGTACGTCAGGTTATATTTGTGGTGGTCGAAATAAAAAGCTTTTCTTTTCTTTCTTTCTTAACATAATCACAGGTACTTCTCATAAATACTTATTTAAAAAAATATTATATTACTGGAATATTATATACTGAATTATTATTAGAGTGGCGCACTAAAAGTTTCCGGAATCAATAAAAAAATACTAATAATGGTCAAAAATGAATTTATTGTTTCTCAATATATTCACCCTTTGCGTCAATGCACTTTTTCATAAGACTGAACAAATTTTGAAAACATTTGTGTCACCACAGACTGGTGGTGACGTCAGATACATGTTATTCATACTCTTCGACAGCCTCTTCTGGTGATGAAAGCCGTTGATCGGGTAATTGGTTCTTAATTTTTGGGAACAGAAAAAAGTCACACGGTGCCAGGTCATGACTCTGTATGCTGGATGACTAATATGTTGTACGTTTTTTTATTTTTTTTTATGTCTTGCGCCTTGGGGAAACTGAAAACAGAAGTTATTATATTATTTCATACCATAGGTCTAAAATACATTCAGAAAATCATCAATAAAACAACAAGGAATTAACGGCCTAAAACTTATACACATTTTAATAGGGGGTAACTAATTAAAGCTATCGATAACACATTCATCAGTATATTAGGGTCACATCCCTAATTGAGTAGCTTATGTTGAGGTTTAAGAGAAACGCGACCTTAAGGAGTATGATTCACAGTCTATTTTGTTTGACGATTTTGCATTTTAAACAAAACTAACAAAAAACAATAAAATAATAATTACCGGTGATAGGATATGCCCCTTTTTGTTAAATTTTTGGTTCGGCTATAATATTTACACTCCAAAACGGCACAATATGGCATTTTTATATTTTTTTGAAGTACGTTTACCCCACAGTAATTGAAACACGACTGAAGTGAGCGAAGCTTGTAGTACGCGGAACTCCGCGTACTTGGTGTTACGCGGGCCCCGCCTACTTACGACTTCTATTGTTTTTTTGTGTTCTTTGGTTGTGCTCGTCTGCCTCACGCTCACCTTTTTGCTGGTCGGTTAGATACGTGTGGCGGAAGGTGCGGGGCCGATACAATAGCTAGGCCCATTCGCTCAAGATCATCGGCTACGGTTAGCGCCTTAAAGACAAAGTCTAACATTTATTACGTAGGTACATGTTGTTTTACATAGGTCTTAATATAAGGGTTTCTGTTTCAATGAACCCTGCAAGGGCACTGCCATTTTTCGCTAGGGCAAAGTGTCTAAAGAAATAATAGGTCATTACTTAAAGGTTAAGTACAAGAAATTATATATAGAGTGTGTTTGGTATTATACTGACTATATTCAAGTGACAGTTTCTCAAAAAATAAAGAAATACTTCTCTAAAAAAAACTACTAGTTATATTAACAAATTTTAAATAAAATCGACTAAGTATAGTTGATTAATTCGATATAAAGACTTAATATATACTCTTGCTATCGACATCTAAAAATAAAGGCTGATTTGATATCTCTTTCGGAAATGGCTGCGGGTTTTGGGTTAGAAAGGGATAACAAGAGATATCTCGAGACGTCACCAATACAGTATCTGTGGTTAGATGGCAAGCATTAAGCAATAGCACAAGATTAGTATAATAAAGTGTTTTTTTAACCAAAATAAATTTCACATTTCTATGGTAAACATTTTAAAATTTATTTATGATGCTCATCTAAATAACCTCTTTACAAATATCTCAAAGGTAAACATTTTGTAAAAATGTTTACCTTTGAAACTTTAGAACACTAGGAAAGATCCACTTCTTCATTAATCCTAGCATTTTTTATCTATGTTGCATTTCTAATTTAAAGTGTAATATGGTATATATCTTTATTATCAGAAAGAATACACAATTATTTACAATAAAATACAGAAGAGACAGTTGAACCATCTAAAGATCGTTGCAAACGATCTATTAATTTCATTTTCACTTAACCTTTAACTGTTGAATGAATAAATGAATGAAAATTATTTATATATATACAAGCTATACACAATAAGAGTTATTAGAAGCAACATCAGTTATTAGCTAAATAACTCTATATGATAACTATAATGTTATGCAAACTACAAAAACCAAATAAAACCTATAGAACTGTCTAAACCGCAAACGATTAATTACTAAAACTAATTGAAATTTACGAAAATCCAAGATTCACAAACCCTATCGAAATTTCGAAATTTGTCCCTGATACCGTAAATTTGCAAGCAGCACGTTCGAACAGCGATAACAACTCGGCAATTGTGAGCACCTGGCTTAGATAACTTCGTGCCGTTCCAAACTTTACTTTTTTAACTCCAATCCCAGATCGGTTCCGTAGATTGGCTTCTAGTGGCAGTTATTTAGAAAACTCTTTGTTGGAGTTGCGAAAAAGACGCTTTTATTATGTTTCCATCAAAAATAACATGATATATTTGGCTTTGGAGCATGTTCTTGTACCTACTTACTGCTGTGTATTTTGTATTTGACGACCTCCGTGGTGCAGTGGGCGAATAACTGTCTGAGACGCAGGTAGCGGGTTCTATTACCACATGATCTACAGATCTATTTTCGGATCTGGTTGTTTTACTGTAGTTCCAAAAAAAATTTATAACAGATAACTGGTTCCCATAATTACAAGCTTTGCTTAGTTTGGGACTAGATGGCGCTGTGTGAATTGTCCAGCATTATTATTGAAGTGAAAATTTCTGTAGGCGCGTTGGGCATTTTTTGAGATGGGAAAAAACCGTTGAACTCGCAACACTGTTACTATTACCGACACCTCTGTATATAAGTATTTCGTGATTGTTGATGTTTTATCTTCTGTAGGCACTCCCGGAGTGCCTTTTTTTATTTATTTATTTTCTGTTGTGTATTCTGCTGTGGCGCAAGACGCTTCCAATGTCTATTGCCAATGATCGATGATGTTTCTTGAGCTGAATACTATTGTGAGGTAGGTAGTTAAAAAAAATATTGATTGTAGATCAATGGTCAAGCGTCTGGAAACTTTTTGCGTCAGGAGTTAAAAGCTGACATAGCTAAGAACGAACCCAGTTAAACTGGTCACTATTCATAAAACGGCGTCTGTACCGATCTATCCGTTTGGTAACAACGATGCCAGAAACAGACACACACAGGCGTCAAACTCATAACAACTCCGCGTCGGGGCTTAAAAATAAAACGTCAAAAGAATAACAGTCCTGGCTCCTCATTTTCGAATAAAACTCTACTGATAATAAAAAGTCAGCGTTGTTATTAACTGACGGAGTTTTAAGGTCAGTTCTATTATCATAAAATAAAACTGACTTTAGTAGGCATGTTATGTTATGTTATGTTGGTGGACTCCCTTTTCCGCATTTGAACTCTTAAGTGGTCCATTATGCGTGAGAGAGTTGGCTATATAGATAGCCAGCCTAACTCCGACCAGAAGCGCAGAAGTTTCCTGGAGTCCTCGCAGGCTTCACGGAGTGACCTTGGATTGTCCAGGATTTCTGCACGTTGTGCTGTTACCCCCACGCATTCCAGGACTACGTGGGCTGCTGATTCTTCTTCGGTGAGACATCCCCTGCAGAGTGGGCTGTCTGTTGCTCCCATGATGTAGAGGTGTTTGTTGAGGGGACAATGTCCTGTAAGGGTCCCCACGATGATTCGAAGGTCCAGTCTCTGAAGGTTGAGCAGTCGTCGTGTCAGTCGTGGCGAGACAGCCGGCAGAGCTGCCCTCGACTGTCTGCAGTCCATGATCTGTGCCCAACGTTCGTTGTGTAGGTTTAGAGTACGATGTCGTATCCATGTTCGTAGTTGTGTGAAAGGTAGAGGGAGGAATGGATGTGGGCCTATAGCCGCGGTTTCCGATCCTCTTTTTGCTATTTCATCTGCAGCATCGTTGCCAAGTGATCCGCTATGCCCCTTAATCCATTGTAAAATCACCTTGTTTTTCATGGCGATTCTTTCTAGGGTTAAGTGGCATTCGTAAACGAGCTTAGAGTTACAGCTGTGACTTTCCAGAGCTCTGAGTGTTGCTGCACTGTCGGAGAGGATTCGTATATTGTAGTCTTCGATCTGCCTCCTGTTTATTGCGGTAGCTGCTTCGGTAATGGCCATACATTCACACTGGAAGATGGAACTGTATATCCCTAGTGTCAATGATATATTTATGTTGAGATCCAGTGAATGAATTCCCGCGCCCGTTCCCTGTTTGGTTTTTGAGCCATCGGTATAAACGCGGACTTCACTGATTCCTGATTGATCTCTCTGTTCCTCGTAGAGTTGTATGTTATAGTGTTTTTGAAATATCTGTTGTCTTGGGATCTTGTAGTAGGCATAAAAGTAAGTTAAATTAAGTTTAGCAAGGAATCCTGATGATGATTACTGAGAGCCCTGGCCCCGAGTCTACAGTACTGGGGAGATTCATAATGTTACGATATTTTCTTCCTTTATGTATTTTGTTTTGTGTAATTCATTGTTTTATTTTGTTTTTTTCTCGTTGTGTGAGAGAGAGAGCTTTCAGTAAAAAGGCCGCCTCTTGAATTGCCTTAGTAGGTACTTATTTTTGTCTCATTTCTGTTTGTACTTATAGTACTTCAATAAAGAGTTCTATCTATCTAACTTAGCTGCCAGATTATTTATTTTTGAAGTGATAGGCGCGTTGGGCATTTTTTGAGATGGGAAAAAACCATTGAACTCGCGACACTGTTACCGTTACCGACTCCTCTTTATATAAGTACCTCGTAATTGTTCAAGTTTTTACTTCAGTCGGCACTCCCGGAGTGCCACGTATTTTTATACTACATGGTGATGGGACAAGATGGACCTTGTCTGAAATGTATTTTTAGTATAAATAAAATTAGGCAGAAATTACCTACCAATGCAAAAGGAAACAAATCTAAAATAACCACGAAATAGTCCCGTAATGTCCCGTATAAACGTTAAATGGAACCGTGGCTAACCAAGGCGGAAATTTCTTGATTCCCACTTGATGGACCGACCCATTAAAGTGAAGAATAGAGAAGTGGAAATGGGGTAGAACGAAGATGACCTTTAGATCCAGGACAATAGGCTAAAAGTAACGACTTTATGGTTTTAGTCGCAAAGAGGCTTTATGTACCCGGAAAATCCATTAGCGGCATAGATACTTGTAACTTGATCACACTAATATTATAAATGTGTAAGTTTGGATGTTTGTTTATTTGTTAGTAAACCACGTCGTAATGGCTGAACCGATTTCGATGAAATTTGGTGGGTTGATAGATTATGACCTGGATTCAAACATAGACAACTTTTTGTTGACAAGCCTGCGAAGCCACTGGCGGAAGCTAGTCTATACTATAATATTATAAAGAGGAAATATATGTTTGTTTGTTTGTATTGAATAGGCTCCGAAACAACTGGACCAATTTAATAAATTATTTCACTGTTGGGAAGCTACACTATCTTCGGGTGACATAGGCTACTTTTTACCTAACTGAGCAAAAGGAGGGTAATGTTTTTATTGAAAAACTACGCGTGCGAAGCTGCGGATTGGTCAGCTAGTATATTATAAATAGATCATTTTCTACACTTTGTAGGAAGATGTATTGTCAACCTCAAACTTATTATCATAAAAAAGAAAAAACTTTCCAAATTCAAATTCGATGAATAAAACATTAATATACAGGGGCTGTATGCGATCCCTTTTCATCTGAAATATTTTGGCGTATGAGCGAGTGAATGCGAGCGTGGACGCTAATCGAGTGTGTTGTTCGCTTACGCCAGAGTTTTATGAACTGAAAACTTCTATATGCGCGTTGGGCATTTTTTGAGATGGGAAAAAACCATTGAACTCGCGACACTAAATAAATAAATATTGCTGGACATTTCACACAGCGTTATCTAGCCCCAAACTAAGCAGAGCCTGTATTATGAGAACCAGATAACTGATAGAATACTTATACACATTTTTTTGTAAATACATACTTATAATATACGAGTATAGAGAAACAACCAGACCCGGAACAAATATCTGTAGATCATGCAAACATTTGTTCCGCGGCGGGAATCGAACCCGCTACCTTCTGCGTCTCAGCCGGCTATTCGCCCACTGCACCACTGAGGTCGTCATTGTTGCTGTTACCGACACCTCTATATATATATAGAAGTATTTCGTAATCGTTCAAGTTTACACTTCTGTCGGCACTCCCGCAGTGCCACATTTTTTTACACTAAGCTACACTATGACCTCGTTAATTTCTAATTGAAAGTAAGGATTTGACGTGGAGGTTATATATGATTTCATTTTAGCATATTAAGAATATGGCCTCTAATTTTAAAATAGAAATTGTATTAGCAATGAGCCTTATTCTATATTCAAATTCACTTACTGCTAGTACCAACTTTCAGAGCATGAGTGATAAAAACATTATTTATACTCGTAGAATGAAATAATCTAAACCGAATCTGAATTTTGAACACTAAATAAAATACATTTTCCAAATAAAAACGTCAAAACCTCAAAAGTTATATCATTCGGTCTTTTGGTTAGTCATCGCCATTTTCAGAACGGGCATTACCCGAACATTCTAGTTCGTTCACTGAATGAATGATCGGGCTGCATTGTGCAAACTTTCGCGCCATTTCTCATCAGTTCCTCGAGATTTCCCGCGGTTCCTGTCCGACGAATGAGTTAATACGTCTTTGAAGTTGATTTATAGAACCACTCGTTTTTTGAGAACCCTTTTTGTGATGCTCCGTGGGTTTGTAAGGAATCGTCTCCTTATCTTGGGAAGGAAGGATGGGTTGCCAAATTGCATGTTTGAAAACATACGACCTTAACTTATTGGGGTTGTTCAAACGTTGTCTGTGTTTTTGTTGCCGTTTTGTTTAACAGATCTACCTAGCACGTAAGTAAATATTATTTTATGGTCTGGAAGAGATCGCTTAGTTTGGCGATATGACCGCCCATTATGCTTACATTTATTTGTGTTTTTATTTCTTTTTAACTGTTGTGTCTGGCTTGTAAGGTATAATAAAGAATTTTCATTCATTCTATGGTTTGTACAAAGTTCGTATAGTCATTTTACATTTTGTAAGATGTAGAGAATTTATTTTTATTAATTACAAATCAAGTAAAAATTACATTATTACAAGTAAATAATAATATAGCTCACGACTGTATTTATCCCTATAATGGACATCGTCGGCTCTCTTACTCAGTTCACAGATATCCCACAAGAAGGAAGTCAGAGGCAAGTCCAAGCATTACGTTAGATGGCATTCGCGTGACAGATTGCAAGTCCTCGCTGCTTATTAGATCACTAACCCGATAGCACATGTCTGCGAATTCTTTGTTCTAGGTCATGCCGGTTTCCTTACGGTGTTTTCCGTTATCTAAAATATCTTCTTTTTCCTGCCCTTTTCCCACATTGTACAACATGTATTTTTCTTGCATACCTTTCTATTAGCCATCATCTCCGTTGTCACTTCTTTCTTACCCATATCATTCTTCCCACAACTTCACAAATCTTCACAAATTATTTACAATGAAGAGACATCCATCTCTTCTTCAGCCTTCCTCTACTTCTATATCCATCCACATTAATATCTTATAGGTACTCTTTTAGTCACATGATTTTCTTCCCTCCGCATGACATGCCCATACCAACTCTTCAACTTTTCTATCACTGGCGCTACTCTCAAACTTCCTCTAATATATCTATTTTCGTTACCCCTCACATCCATCTCAACATTCGCATTTTCGCCCCGTACACTCTTCTTTCATCCGTCCCTTTTGTGCCCCAACACTCAGAACCATACATTACGACAGGTCTTATGATCGTCTAATAAATTTAACCCTAAAGTATAATAGAGATAAAACTCCAAACAAAAACAAGGTAAGCCCCTCGTGCTGGTTGTCAATATGTGCGAACATTCTCATGCCATCGCGCCGTGGTAGAGTGTGAAACGCAACGTTTGAAATTCATGAGTGCGGTTAAGGTGCGGGTAAGGTTGGAACGCGACGCACGTAACATGGCAACTAGACGTGGAACGAGTAGTGATTCGCCAGGTACTCGGCCTAGATGAGACCGAGTACTCGGCCGAATACTCATCTTTAAAATAATTCCCTTACAGAGAGTTAGGGATGAAGCGATACGAGTAAATACAAGTACTTACTCGATACTTTTATTTGGATACTAAGTACTTTTGGTATCGATATTTTAGAATTGAGTACCAAGTAGTATCGAATCAACACCCGCCAGTTCAGTTTACAGTGAACTGATTTTTTCAGAGGCGGGCTTAGTATATGAAGCAAAAAGGAGCAAACTTGACCCAAATAGGGCCGAAAAATTAGTGTTTGTGCATCACAATCTTCCTCTCCTAAATTTTAAATATAGTAATAATAATTTATTTTACAGATTTTTGTGTACGTCTGCAATATTTCTACTTTTTCTCATGTTCCTGATGTTTTAATGATGTGTCTAATATAATAATAACGATAAAAACTGTTTTTTTTTCTATATTTCCCTGCAATATAATTAAGGCTTAGTACTCGGTACTCGGTACTGGACCGTTAATACTCGGTGCTCGGCCGAATCCACCGAGTACCGAATCCAAACCAAGTACTCGTCCCATGTCTAGTGACTGCGTACGATACGTACGTACGACAACACTGCGTAAGCCATATCCACTAAAATACTTAGCTAGGTGAGCTACTGAATTATTTTAGAGAAGATATCAGCGAAAGGAATACTATACTTGATTAGAAAACATGTTTTGATAAGAGCTAAGAGGACGAAATGTTTCTCTACGAGATCGAATCAGAAATGAGGAGCTGCGACGACGAACGTCACTGACATAGCACAAAGGATTAGCAAGCAGAAGTGGCAGTGGGCAGGGCACATAGCTTGACGAACTGACGGCCGTTGTGACAGAAACGTTCTCGAGGACAATGGATTAAGGGGCATAGCGGATCACCGGGCAACGATGCTGCAGATGAACTAGCTAAAAGAGGATCGGAAACCACGGTTATAGGCCCACGTCCATTCCTCCCTCTACCTTTCACACAACTACGAACATGGATACGATATCGTACTCTAAACCTACACAACGAACGTTGGGCACAGATCATGGACTGCAGACAGTCGAGGGCGGCTCTGCCGGCCGCCTCGCCACGTCTGACACGTGGACTGCTCAAGACTGGACTGCTTCAGAGACTGGACCTTTGAATCATCGTGGGAACCCTTACAGGACATTGTCCCCTCAACAAACACCTCTACATCATGGGAGCAACAGACAGCCCACTATGCAGGGGATGTCTCACCGAAGAAGAAGTCCTGGAATGCGTGGGGGTAACAGCACAACGTGCAGAAATCCTGGACAATCCAAGGTAACTCCGTGAAGTCTGCGAAGACCCCAGTAAACTTCTGCGCTTCTGGTCGGAGTTAGGCTGGCTATCCATATAGTCAACTCTCTCACGCATAATGGACCACTTAAGACTTCAAATGCAGAAAAGGGAGTCCACCAACATAACATAACGTTCTCGAGGGACCACGCACTGGAAAGCGAAGCGTAGGACGGCCTTCCACTAGATGGAAAGACGATCTCTTAAATGTTACTGGGAGCCGTTGGGTGCAGGCCGCTTGTACTACGGGAACCAGATAACTGATACAATACTTATATACTTTTCTTTTTGTAAATACATACTTATAATACATAGAAAAACATCCAGACCCGGAAAAATATATGTAGATTATGCAAACATTTGTACCGCGGCGGGAATCGAACCCGCTACCTCCTGAATCTCAGCTGGCTATTCGCTCACTGCGCCACGGAGTTAATCGTAATAAATCGTAGGGTATTTCAGACTTTACAGGATATAATAAACTTCCAAACACGATTTTGCTGATTTTTTGTTGTATTAATGCTTAAACTTTTGATATATTTGACTTTTATTGACATATATATAATAATCCTACTAATATTATAAACGCGAAAGTTTGTATGTATGGATGTTTGTTACTCTTTCACGCCGGAACGGCTGAACCGATTGCGATGAAATTTGGTATGTACGTAGATCATAACCTGGATTAACACATGGGCTACTTTTTATTGGCAATCCACGCGTCCGAAGCCGCTGGCAACAGCTAGTTTACATATAAAAGAAGATTTTTAGTAAGCGTTTCTTTAATGAAAATATCGAATTACGGAAAAACAAACATTGTTTTCAGTTTTCTGCTGCTTGCCACCAGGAGCTCTAACTTTTTGATGAGAAACTGTTTTAGCTTATATTCAGCCATTAAATAATTTAGGCTGTTATTAGATGATTACATGAATATAATTAATAGATGATATCATTAGTGCACATCATAAAGAGAAATCGAATGAACACAATTGATAAAAGGGCATCCTTATTGGTCAAGGATGACCAATCCACTCTTGATTACTTGTGTCATCTACTCTCGAAAGTACTTTATAATAAGTATATAATTTATTATACAGGGTGTCCCGGATTTAGTACGTTAAGCCTGAATGGGGTGATTCGCATTTAAAATGCAATTATATTTTTTGTCACGCCCTAACAGGGTACATGTCATTTAGACATACATAATAATCTAATCTTTAGATATTTGTATGTAACTGATTTCGTGTCGCAAATCTAGAAAATATGAAACCTTAATATGATTCTGACCATGAGAATTAACAACTTTTTATAAAAAAATATATAAGTTTCCATTTTGGAGGAGTTATCGGCAAAATCCACCACCGAGTGAATCCCAAAGGACAGAAAACGACCACGCGGCAGACCGCGACGCCGATGGAAAGACGAACTCCACTCTTATATGGAAGACTAGACTACATACACAGTCTACACACGCGCATGATAGAATGGAGTGGAAGGTAGGAAGGGAGGCCTTTGCCCTGCAGTGGCACAATACAGGCTCAAAATAATATATACAAACATTTTATGTAACAGGAAGGAAATATTGAACTTTTCAGTGTGACTTTAAATGAGTTTTTTTTTATCTTTGCGTCTTCTCTAGAACTTACCTTAGGTATACAAACGTAATACTTAACCTAAAGCCTTTGACCTAAACCAGCTGATAAACATTCTTTAATGAAAATCATTGTTCTCGTAAGTGTCATAAATAACCCCCCCCCCCCCCCTCCCCCTCCCTCGGGATAACATACTAGTACTATGTACTCGGACGTCCTGTATAATATATAATTGTATAAGAAAGGCCTGGCTATCAAAGATTTTAACCATGTCGGACACTTTCCCCTCCACTCTAGGAATTACTAGTTAGCCTTACCATTTTAGTTGCTGTAAACACTGAGCTGAACTATTGTCTGTGGATACCTAACAAATTAAAATACATCACTATCAAACATTGAAGGCTCCAAACTCAATAATTAAATTCTAATAACTTCAATTCCCCTGAAATTAACACTGTCATTGTAGACGCTCCAACATATTATCTAGTTTCATTGATTGAATAACTTCTGCAAAACTGGTCTATATTTGCATCATGAGTGGTCGGTGTCCTTTCTAGCCGATTTTACATAGAAAACAGGTTACCTCACGAGAACAACTAAACCCTGTCTCTAGAATCGTCGCCATACTTTTATTTTGTCTGAGTATAGTTTAAAGAAATAAATATTATGACATTCCCTTGTCAATACATGTATGAAAATCTGATGTATGTTTACAAAAATATTAATTTGTTTAAGAAAAATAGCGATAATCATAATTTTAATACTAGATAAACTCGCTGTTGCCCGTTGTAGACTCCATAAAGTTAGTAAATCGTTTAAAGGGCAATGTGTTCCCTTTTATAACAAACTCCCAGGTGATGTACAAAAATAGACAATTAACAAATTTAAAAACGCAATTATTCAAAATCTTTATAAAAAAGCCTACTATAAAATATCGGATTATTTAGACGATAGAGAAGCTTGGGATTGAAATGCTCCAACTCGTTCAAAATGATACAAATGTTTAGACGTAATTTATTTTCTGTATTGTATTGTATTCTAAAAGGATCATCAAAACAACCAGCCTTGCTTCTTGCCTTTCTTTCCTGGCTTGGTCTCGAAGGAACAGGCAGTAAAATTAAAGTGATCCTTGTGATTAATAAATGATTTTGACTTTGATTAAGACATCGCACAGAATGGACTAAACCTAAATTTGAGCTACAACACAACATTACATCTGTAATGGAATTTCTGTATCATGGGATTAGGATTAGGTACAAGTAACATGGTGTCACAAGCCACAACGCTCCAGTTGTCAAAACTAGCGGTTACGGATACTTCAGGGAACTTTACATAGCTTAGTCGAAATGATAACTCCTTGTAAGACAAATCGCACAAAGCAAGATTCCTCTGTGCTGCCAAACCAATATTTCTGAACAAGTTCGGAACAACTAAATAAAGCATTGAGTTTTGTGGCACATATTGTCTGTTTATTTTCTATGGAAATGCGCCCTATAATCAGATATTGGGGATTTCTCACCTTTATAGAAATGCGGGTATAATTAAATTTCAAGCCGGGATTTGATCCGGGTCGCGCGTGGTCAACCTACAAAATTGCCTAATTTCGGATCCTGTCCTTTTGCTAAATTAATATTCTAAACAGAAAATACCGACCTTTTGTATTTTATTGCGATTGCAGTGATTATTGTAAGTTTTTAATTAAAATAATGTATACCATTTCCATTTCTTTATTTTCTCGATGACAGCTCCTGTGAAAACTAGAACGAGCGTCTTTTTTACATTATGTATGCATTATTTTATAAAAATATGACGCTTACGCACGTACAAGGTTATACCAGAGTCGGAGAAACTGATAGGGATGGAGCTATCGATAAACGTAACACGATAACAGACTTGATATTTTTTTACAAAATGTAAGAAACTAGACTACTGCCGGATACTTTTGTACAAATTTATTAACTAATATTATATTTCATTACAAGATGTTACACGTATTAATACTTGATTGATATTGCCAACTTCTTTAAAATTTTCGAAGCTATTGTAAAATAAGTAGGTATAGGTAGGACAGCATTTTGATATTTGACAGCTGGGCAGCAATCAACACGGAGGAACACAAAATACACAACGTAACGTATGGATAATGTGAAAAAACTCAGCAAACAGAAATGTAGTGACTAGCACGGCCGTCTTGTTGCGAGTGACAGATTAAAACAAACACAAAATGGCGGTGGGCCGTTGAGTGTTCCCACCTTGAAAAAATATATTTGAATGTTTTTGTTGTATTTGTCTTTGTTCAAAATATAATAAATTTATGCGATCGATATCATTACTTATTTGAACACAACGCTACAACTATCAAATTAGAACTGTCATCGAGAAAACAAAGAAATGGAAATAGTAGTTTCTGTCTTACATGTATGGCTGTTTTTAGAAAGTTTGCTTTGGATACAAACTTAATATGGTAAGATTTAATTGTATATGGAGCTGGCCTTATTTAATTGAAATAAACACTGATTATTTATGGATTACGAACAGAGGAATTGTGTTGACTGTTAATTACTAGTGGTTCACCCCGAACTGAGATCTCGCGTAATCTCTAATCATCAAAATAATGCCACGAAATGCATAACCAACTTACATGACCAGTTTCGTTCAAGTTACAGGTAACGAGAGTTCATGTTAATTGATTTTTATTTGGGGTTCAAATTGCAGTTATTCTGTTTTTCAGATTTTTGCTTATATTTGTGTTACTAAAGCTACACGAATAACAAACTTCAGCACTGGGGGGGTCACTGGTGTACCTACTCTGTGAATTTCGTCGAAGTGCAGTTTTTATTATGGCTAATAACTCAAAAACTGCAGACTAAACTAAAAATAAAAACGTGATCGAAATTTACTAATGAATACCTTTCATTTGACGTTCCATTTGACCTAATAGTCTCATTATTTTTTTACCCCTCATAAACCCCATTATTTCAAGAACTCCCTAACATTTTAGCGCATATCGTCACACCAAAATAGTGCTACCTATGTATCAAATTTCACGATGTTCGGATCAACGCTTCGAAAGTTATCCTCGGACATACATACAATGCCAATTTGCCCAAGTTGATTTGGAGATCTCGCTTCGCACTATCAATAATACACCCTATAAAAAAAATACTGAATCGTCAATTTATCCATCATCATCATCCACAGCCCGACTTCACCCACTGCTGGGTATAAGCCTCCCCAAGTTTGTGCCATCCGCCACCATCCTACGCTAGTCTCACCCATTGACGGCCTGCGACTTTAACAATGTCGTCCACCCATCTCGCTGCCGGACGTCCTACCCTTTTACGGCCATTCCTCGGCCACCACTCAGTTGTTACCCTGCTCTACCTGTCATCACCACGTCTTGCCAAGTGTCCCGCCTAAGACCATTTGAGCTCCGTAACTCGATTCCCAACGTCATGAACCTTCGTTCTTCTACGGATCTCGACGTTTGGACTCGATCTAAGAGTTTGATGCCGAGCATGGTACGCTCTTAACCTGTACACAGCCTCCTGCGTGAGCGTCCATGTCTCGGCACCGTAAGTCATGGTGGGCAGAACACATTGCATAAATAAGCGGGTCTTCAGATTCTGTGGAGTTTTAGGTGCCTTATGGATGTCGTCCAGCTCGCCGAACGCGGCCCATCCCAATTGGATCCTTTTAGATATCTCCTTTTGTTGATGTTCTTTACCAAAGGATAGAATATGTCCAAGATAAATATACTGGTCAACCATCTCCAGCTTCTCATTTCCCACTGTTACCGCAGGATTAGTGATGCCAATTTATCCAAATTACAAAAACTGTACATATGCTTAGTAGTTTATTAACCGATTACTTATTCATGTAAGTTAGAATTTGTATCATTTTCACGACAGAAGCAATTGCGTATAAAATTTAACTTTAAAGACTAATAAAAACGAACGACTACGACCGTACTCGATCGCAGATAAAGCAAATACGACCTTCCAGATCATTTGTTTCATCTCATTTGCTCTGTTTATACAAGGCGGTTTATACGGGCGATATCAGGCAACACCCGGCGATTCAATAACCACGGTTTTTAATTAGTTAGTGTCTATCCCAATTACGCACTACATCGATTAACTCGATCGATAAGTTTCGCGAACGTTGAATTGGCAGGCATTGAAATTACTTAGATCAAACTTGATCGAAGCTAGAACTTCATTTGTTTTAATTAAGGGAATTATATAATAATAATAATTTATTTATTCAGCAACAAACTTTAGTATTTCACAAACAAAAAATTACAATTATTTAGTAGGTATAATACAATTCAGGATGGAAAAGATAGGTACCCAAACTAGGATGAACCTGTATGGTGGCATACCTGTACCTCCCTCCCTCCATTAACGTTCATTGTATGTCTTGTCTGCCGTCCTTTTCTTTTAGAAACAAAAAAGTACCCAGCACGAAGTACACACCTCATATCATCATATTAATATTATAAATGCGAAAGTGAGTTTGTTTGTTTGTTACGCTTTTACGTTGCATATCAGATTGTGAACTGGATTGAGACATAGGTTAATGTTTAGTGACAAACCACGCGTGTGAAGCCGCTGGCAGATGCTACTAAATAGTTATGAGACAGAAATAGAGTTCTGGATTTTTTGCAGTTATTTATAACAATACAGACAGACACAATCAAGAAAGTTAGCGCTCCAAACTTTGCCTTATAAATTTTAGTTAATAGTTTAGTACTTTTACTCTGACTTTAATAGACTCTATAATCATTTGGGTGATTATGGAGTCCATAATTAATGATTAAAACGGGTATTTATCGTGTATGTACCTTTTTTATTTGTTGTCCAACAGTCATGGTGTCGGGTTGACTGTCAACCCGAGACCATGACTGTTGCAACACAGCCGAAACGTTGGTCGAGACAACAAATAAAAAAGGTACATACGCGATAAATACCCGTTTTCATTAATAATTATGTACAGGAATCGCCAAAGTTTGAAAAATATTAAGGAGTCCAGTCTTCAACTGTCTAGTGTGGCGGCAACTATCGCCGTGCATTAATTGCCCGCTTTGTCCAGCGCTTTACTTCTGTTTACCGTTAAATCCTGTATAAATACAACCCATGTTATGACAGCCATAAATATTATAATTGCTTCTTTCAGTTATTCAGAAGGGAAGACTATTATTAAATTTTATGTAGAGTACATTTTGTATATTTCTTTACATAAATTAAATGAAGTCGCTTCTGCTGTCTGTACGCTTAGATCTTTTAAACTACTCAACGGATTTTAATGCAGTTTGCAGCAATAGACAGTGTTATTTATACTAAAAACGGGCTATTTACCATGATTTGTGAGTGTTTGAGTATCCCGATATTTCGGCGCCATTGCATGCGCCATGATCACGGGTAAACTGAAGAGTTTAAGAGTTGCCCGTGATTATGGCGCATGCAATTGCGCCGAAATATCGGGATACTCAAACACTCACAAATCATGGTAAATATCCCGTTTTTAGTATAAATAGTGTTCATAACCATCATAGTTTCAAAAATTAATAGATAGAGTGATTCAAGAGGACGGTTTATATGTATAATACATACATATTATAGCACAGAAAAGCCGAAAAATATATTTTTGTGCGCTAAAATCGCAAGCTCATGAAAAATATTGTATGCAAAGATATCCTGTAGTATAGACTAATCATAATATTGTTATTCACTCCACACTGCCCCATATTAGTATCTACATTGCACCCGTGCAAAACCGGGGCAGGTCGCCCCAGTTTTGTATAATTTATCGGTGAATATGAATCTATTTTGCGTTTTTTGTAACTAGTTATTTTTTAGTTACTGTGTTATTTGCACGCGTCTCTTTTTATGTTTACCTACCCTTTTATGATTTTAATTAAGTGGACATGTGAGAGGCGTACTCGCGTTCGAGGGTCCCGATCTTTTGCATATGTGTTTTCCGTACCTACTACATATAATTTAAGACCATTTGAGCTCCATAACTCGAATCCCAACGTCATGAACCTTCGTTCGTCTAAGGATCTCGACGTTTGGAACTCGATCTTACAGTCTGATGCCAAGCACGGTACGCTCCATGGCTCTCTGTGCAACTCTCACACAGCCTCCTGCGTGAGCGTGCATGTCTCGGCACCGTAGGTCATGGTGGGCAGAACACATTGGTTGAATAAGCGGGTCTTCAGACACTGTGGAGTTTTAGGCGACCTAAGAATGTCGTCTAACTTGAATGCAGCCCATTCCAATTGGATCCGTTTAGAGATCTCCTTCTGCTGATGCTCTTTACCAAACGATAGAATATGTCCAAGATAAACATACTGGTCGACTGTCTCCAGCCTCTCATTTCCCCACTGTTACAATGGGGTTTGTGACACCGGAGACATTCGAGAGCACCTTCGTCTTGGGCTTCGACTTGGCTAGACGTGGTGATGACAGATGGAACAGGACAATGAGACTGAATGGTGGCCGAGGAGCGGGTATAGAAGGGTAGGGCGACCAGCAGCGAGATGGGTGGATGACATCGTGAAGGTCGTGGGTCGTCGGTGGGTGAGACTAGCGCAGGGTCGTGGTGGATGGCACAAATTTGGGGAGGCCTATACCCAACAATGGGTGAAGTCAGGCTGTGGATGATGATGATGATATAATTTAATTGGTATTTAATCTAAATCATTGACAATTAGCCAAGTTTCAGTGAACTTTTGTAATGTGGCCGATTTTTATTACGATTTACCTACTCCAACATTTTTATAAGACTCTCAATAATTTCCAGCCTAGACGGGACTTGAATCAGCAACCTTCCTCTTGATACGAGGAAGTAGTAAGTACCTCGTATCGTATGTGTTCGGATAACACTATAAATAAAAATACTGTTTGATATACCTACTGCTAATATGGGTGTAAATCTATCTAAATTCTAACATATTTGTCTAATATATAGGATAATTATTTCCTAGGACCTACATAATACCCACCTATTATCGTGTTTAATCGCTGTCTAGGCTCTGACTTTGTTCACTGAAGGAAAGTGATTTAAGACGAACATAAATTAAACCCAAATTTGCCAGTAAGTTACTCGAAAGCGATGCTAGCTAAGAAATCATTAAATGCTCCCCCCCCCCCCCCCCCAGCAGTCTCCAGTTTCACAAACGAATTCAGACCTCTAGCTCATTTTCTACCCATCTCAAAGTGACAAAGACTCTAAACTTCCCAATTCTACGTAGAAAACTTCAGACTGTTTGTGAATAAGGGTGCAACTGGTCGTGGGAGCGCAATGAATTACCGTTATCAGATCTAATTGAACAACGTGAAACGGAACGTAAATCGCTTGGCAAAGTCAGCAATTAACAGACGCGCGAATTGTAGCGATCTGCGTGCATCAGAACGTTCCATTAGATATGCGAGATCACAGATGGTGGAATGTTTAAGAGCATCGTACACCAAACGCCTGTTCGCACAAAACATTTGTTTAAAGCTACTATATCATCATTATCATCATCATATCAGGCAAAGGACGTTCACTGTTGAACATAGGCCACCCATGGACGTAGCTAACGGGGGACATTGGGGGGCAATGCCCTACCTTAAAAATACCATCAAATAAAATAGTAAACTGTTTCTTCACAGTATACACGAATAAAATATTACTACTAGCTTGCTTTTTTTTTGTATACCACATAAATGGCAAACGAGCATGCAGTCCACCAGATGTTAAGTGGCTACTGCAGCCCATGGATATCCACATAGAATTCAAAACAAGCTATTATGTTTTCTTGATCTCAATGTGGATACGTTGCCATACCATAGGACTTAGTTGTTATGCCTATGTGCCAGTAATTACAGGAACATACCATTACCATTTAACCGGAACACAGCAGCACAAGTACTGCTATTTGGCGGCGGATAAAGGTAAGGCGGTGGTGCCCACTTCCTCGAGCCCGTTCACAAAAGCTCTACCACCAGTAGCTAGTCTTGTTTTGATTTCTTTCTCTAGTTAGCGTTCAAAGCAGTATGTTTTTCGCGGCTCGCGACGCTCGCCGCTAGTCTTTCTTCAGTTTCATGCTCTGGTTAGCGTTCAAAGCACTATGTTTTTTGCGGCTCGCGACGCTCGCCGCTAGTCTTTCTTCAGTTTCGTGCTCTGGTTAGCATTCAAAGCACTACTCGTATGTTTTTTGCGGCTCGCGACGCTCGCCGCTAGTCTTTCTTCAGTTTCGTGCTCTGGTTAGTGTTCAAAGCACTATGTTTTTCGCAGCTCGCGACGCTCGCCGCTAGTTTTTCTTCAGTTTCGTGCTCTGGTTAGCGTTCAAAGCACTACTCGTATGTTTTTCGCGGCTCTCGACGCTCGCCGCTAGTCTTGCTTCAGTTTCGTGCTCTGGTTAGTGTTCAAAACACTATGTTTTTCGCGGCTCGCGGCGCTCGCCGCTAGTTTTTCTTCAGTTTCTTGCTCTGTTTAGCGTTCAAAGCACTACCCGTATGTATTTCGCGGCTTGCGACGCTCGCCGCTAGTCTTTCTTCAGTTTCGTGCTCTGGTTAGCGTTCAAAGCACTATGTTTTTCGCGGCTCGCCACGCTCGCCGCTAATCTTGTTTCAGTTTCGTGCAATCAAAACACAAATTTTTTCCCGGCTTGCGCCGCTCGCCGCTAGTCTTACTTCGGATTCGTGAGCCCTACCTGTGAGCCCTACCTTAAATTCAACTCTAGCTACGGGCCTGAGGTCTGTCGACCGACCGACAGACCGCAAGCTGTTATAAATACCTACCTACAGAATTGTTTTTTTACAATAACATTGTAGTACTTTGTTATGCCTAAATATTAGGTTGGGGAAAAAGTTTCATCGCATTTTTTAAGAAAATTCAAACCATTTTTTAATATAGTTTATTTACATTTAACTAAAGAATGTAGGTACCATTTTGTTCGATAACTTTTTGCCATCTTGTAGGTAGGGACATGATCCCATTGCTATAGAAATTTTGGGGCTTCTGATCAAAATACCGCGACAAGTAGTTTTGCCAGTCCTCTCGTGATGTTAACCTGACACTGCCTAAAGAATTCTGAAGAGACCGAAACAGATGGAAATCTGAAGGTGCAAGGTCAGGACTATACGGCGGATGCATTAACACCTCCCAGCCAAACTCTCTTAATTTTTGCTGAGTGGCTAAAGATGTGTGAGGTCTAGCGTTATCATGATGAAATACCACATCCCTTCTGTTGAATAATTCTGGCCGCTTTCTCTCAACTTCTTGCTTTAATCTCATCAGTTGTTCGCAGTAGAGTTCGAGAATCGATGGTCCTGCCTGGTGGTAACAGCTCATAATGAATAATGCCCTTCCAATCCCACCACACACACAACATCACCTTGTTGCGAGTTAACCCGGGTTTCGCCACAGTCTATGAAGCCTGACCGGCCTTTGACCACGACCTATTTCGCAAGTTCTTGTCGTACGTGATCCACTTTTCATCACGAGTTATCAGCTTCTTCAAAAATGGTTCGGTTTCATTACGTCGTAATAAAGAATCATAAATGAGTACACGGTTCATTAGGTTTCTTTCAGTGAGTTCATGAAGTACCCAAATATCGAGTTTTTTTGTGTACCCAGTTTTTTTCAAATGCGCCAAAACTGTTTTGTGGTCAATTCCCAGTTCTTCAGCTACGTCGTAACTACAGATATGCTGATCTTGCTCCACTTTTTCAAAAATGGCATCAATTTTATCCGTAATAGGGCGACCAGAGCGACGTGCATCATTGACATCAAAATTTCCGGATTGAAAACGCTTAAACCAAATTTGTGCTACTCTCACAGACACTGCACTAGGTCCATAAACATCGCAAACTTTTTTCGCGGCTTGCGTTGCATTTTTACCTTTATTGTAGTAAAATTTTAAAATGTATCGAATTTCTTCATTAGATTCACTCATCTTTTCAGTATAAAAAACAAATAAAAATCACACATTTTTCTAATTTGATTTTGGAATTATCTTCTTTAAAATTTAAACTTAGAATGATACCAAAACCAGCCAGATACAAATAGTATAGCTAAAGAGATTTTATTACAAGTTCATACATACTATAATGTGAAAAGACTGTTTCCCCAACCTATTATATAAAATAAAAATCGATTATGCTGTAATATAGTATAATATAATATGTATGTAATATAATGTAAAGAGGTTTCTACAGTGTAGGGAACGCATCGACAATACCCCGGGTGTTGACGGTGTCAATAGGCGACGGTGACCGCTTACCATCAGGTGGGCCGTGAGCCTGTTTCCCCACAAATAACATAAAAAAATGCGGCTTCTTACAATTTATTTGAAGCTACATGAATTAAATAATTTGAGTTTTCTGTAATAGTCTTACAACCAGTATACGCTCCTCTTGATAATTACCACGTCTTGATTACCACGTTATGTTTTGGGTTGCCAGTGTGACGGCGGTAATAGTAATGGGTTGTCATAAGGGACGATTGTCTTAGCCTTGCGGGGAAATGGCTTTGTATAAAGGCGTAGCGTAAATTGCTTCACACTTTACCAAGACACTATACAGACAACAGAGTCTCTTACTGCTAACCCCCTGCATGCTTAAACACTGAAATAATAATTATTGAAATATATATACATTTTATTTTAACAAACGACGTGTAATAAAAACTTTTTGGAAATCATCCTTCTAAAAGTTTTTATTCCAATCATTAATATGCGTGGCGTGGCGTAGCGTAGTGGGGGCGGCAGGGGCGGCCCGCCCCGGGCGGCACTTTTAAGGGCGGCTAAATTAACTAAAAAATAATAAATATATCTTGTAAATATTTGAGCTCTTTCATATTTTTGTCGCATAAGCAATGCCAGCTGTGAGAGAAGTACTTCAAAACAGAAATTGATCCAAAATTATTTAGGATCAACAATGAGTATTTAAAAGCTAACCAATCTGGCCATCTTGTCTATTGAGTAAGAGGTGGGTGATGCTATAGACATTGATAGTGCAATAAAAGACTTTGCTCTTAAAAAAGTAGAATTAAGTTTTAGTTTTGTTTTTAATTCTAACAAGTACATTAACTTCTAACAAAAATATAAATATAACTAGTATCATCATAGTTCTAATTGAAAGTCCATTAGCGTTTTATATTCAATTTGCTAATAGTTTTTTTTAAACATGATAGAACTTTGTTTGACCAGAATCTCACCTGATGGTAAGAGATGATGTGGTCTAAGATGTAGGACGAAGAACTAGAAGAAACCTGTTCACTCTTACCTTAAAGAGGCCCGGGTCGTATTTATTATGAAAAACAGACGATGCTAAAGTGTTCCATGCCTCAGCTGTACACATCAAGAACGAAGAACCAAAACGGTGTGTGCGAATGGGTGGTATATCAACTAGGTACGGATGTTACTGAGCCGTGCGCCTGCTTGTCCTTTGATGGATGGGGGATGACGGGATCAGATCGTATAGTCTGTCAAATGAAAGTAGACCCTGAAAAATCGCGGCAAATTCAAAAAATATCAGCGTGGCAACCCAAACATTAGGGAATAATAATGATGCCACACTCCAATTCTCATTTTCCCTAATCTGTTGAAAAAAAGTCAAGAGTACCTACCTTAAACGACGACCTATTTGAAGAATATTAAGAGAGTGACTGAAACGAAAGATGTAAGTCAGATTCATGGGAAATGGTCATCCGTGGTTCCTGCCTACATCTTCGGGAAAATGCATTTTTTGCCTATTTTTCCGGTTCAGAATGACAAAACCTATAAAATAGTTCAATATTATTAATCTGCAGTTGATAAGAGTGGGTTGCAATTCATTATTATTATAGTTATTTATAGTACGTGCAATTATTATTTTATACCACCCTAAATTTACCCAGCTGTAGAACATAGCGTCCGTAGGTGGAAACACATTAGTATTGCCATGTAAAACGTTACGAACAAATGCGAGTGCCTACTTTCGTTTGACAGACTCTAGTTGGTGGGAACATTCCCCAAAATGTATTCTGTAAAAGATCGATAGGCTGGCAACTTTACGGCGGTGTTCTAGACTTTGGGTCTTAGTCTCTGCCATATGTTGCTCACCTATAAGCCTAAAAGCCCTACGTTCTATCGAGTCTAAGGTAGCGAGCTGGTATTTCGCCGAACCATCCCAAAACTTGGCAGAGTACAGAGACTTGGAGAGGTGGCAGCAGTACTCCATACCAGACCGGACTTGAGCTTTGTAAAGACTAAGAAGCTGCCCTGGTGTGACCCTGTTGAGAATGCCCAGGTTCATGGCAGCTGTTTTAGCCTTAGACTCGATGTATGAGCTAAAGTTGAATGCATGAGCAAAACCCCTAGGAGCTCGAGGTGACCTTTTACAGATACCGGTACATCTCGGAAAACGAAAACTTGGGACAACTGACACTTTTTCACCCAGAAGAGACATGCTTGCTTTTTTAAAGCATTGAATTTGACGAGATTAGCATCGCCTCAGTCAGAGACAGCCTTGAGTGTCAAATTCAAACGCTGCAGCATCTCGTCTCTCTGCTTCCGAATTTCAGCTCTGCTGGCTCAAGCATTAGAAGTATACCTCTTCACAACTGTACTGTCATCTGCTTACCCAATGATACCAGGCATAAGCAGATCATTGATATGCAGCAGAAACAGCGTGGCAGAGAGTACTGACCCCTGAGGTACCCCGGCGTTAATAGCCAATTGATCAGACGAGCGGCCATCAATGACTACCCAAATGAATCGTTCCCTCGGAAAGTCTGCAAGCCAAGAGCAGAGCAGTGCTGGAAGTCCGTATGAAGGAAGCTTGCCAATAAGGCTGGGATGCCAAACCCTGTCAATGGCCTTCGAGATATCTAGTGAAACAGCCAGTGCTTCACCATACTTCTCAATGGCTTCACTCCAGATGTGTGTAGTATACGCAAGAAGATCCCCAGTAGACCGTTTCTGGCGATACCCCTATTGTCGGTCACTAAGGAGATCATTGTCTTCAATGTATGCGAGAAGTTTCCTATTCTGCACACGTTCCATACATATACATAGTAAGGATGTGACCGAGATAAGGCGGTAGTTTGACGGATCGGCACGACTACCTTTTTTGGGCACAGGCTGCACGTTAACTAGTTTCCATGACTTGGGGACTAAACCAGTTTTCAGAAACAGGCGGAAAAGTCTTGTCAGTATTGGAGACAGCTCAGGGAAAAAATTTTTTAACACTATGACTGATATTCCGTCCGGACCACCAGCTTTATTCACGTCAAAACTACGCAGCATTTTGAGTACTTCTTTTGCTGGATGTGAATTTCGTGCATAAACACTTCGCGTCGAGGAAGGCTAGGTGGTGTTTCGCCAGAGATGTCAAGACGTGAAGCTTCCGCAAATTGAGTTGCAAACAAATTTGCTTTCTCAATAGCAGTGTGGGCTAGGGAACCATCCGGTTTCAGTAGTGGGGGGAGTGAAGGGCGGTTGAAATTCGTTTCCACCGACTTAGCCAGAGACCAAAAAGCTTTACTTACCGCGGGGTACGCGGCAAGCTTAGACCCCATGCGGCCAATCCGATCGAAGCGACCTTTCCGTATCACCTTCTTGCTAGACTTGGCGGCTTTATTGAATCCTTTCTTCTTTGACCACACATCCGAGGCTTTACTGTTTCGTGCGTCTACCCAGGCACGGTACTCCTCATGTTTTGGTGCTTCTGCGCTGGCACACGCGGGATTAAACCATGGGCGAGCGTTGTCTGAAGGTGAAGCGTCGGAGAATGGAATAAAATATTCCATTGCCTTTTTAATCACCTGCGTAACGGCATCAGCGCAGACAGCATTTAATCTTGATGATCGTCAAGGTACCTATAATCATAAGTGTTCTATACCTGTTATGTCAATGTAAGTGGCACACGTGTAAGAATTTTTGTAATAAATGTGATTATCATATTGTAAAACACATTTATTGTCCGTTTTATTTGGAACCACAATAACGATGACTGTTCTCGCCGTAAAGTTCTTTAGA
The DNA here is from genome assembly GCA_918857605.2 of Philereme vetulata. NCBI lineage: Eukaryota > Metazoa > Arthropoda > Insecta > Lepidoptera > Geometridae > Philereme > Philereme vetulata. The sequence continues at coordinate 7,484,672 of OU975459.1, read as the reverse complement.
GTTACTGTATATTAAAGTCTATTAAATTGAAATACCTAAATAAGAGGGCGGAAAAATTTGCTTTCCGCCCCGGGCAGCAGACACCCACGCTACGCCACTATGGCGTGTTACCAGATAGCCAAGCTGTCTGTTAGCGACTACCTAATAATGAAGTTCTTACACTTTAGTGTAGTGTAGTATCGAAACAAGATTTTGCGAATTCGAATCAATCTTTGCGGATCAGTTTACTTTGTTCTTCGTTTTCATCCAGAAAATCTACAATTATTGTGTAAATTGAATTCATTATTGCAAAGAAAAAATATGTACTTATGAGGACTTAATGCAAAACAGTATTTTCTACTAGTATTTTCTATAAATACTATTATTGTATGGAAATTAAAACTGGGCTTAAATATTTATCTGATTAAGTACAGAATGGACTGATTTTGCTACTTTACCACATCACTCTTTAAAGTCGCAGTTTCTAAAATAAAAATAGCCGTCCAAACCAGAAGAAGACCTATCTACTTACATACATTTTGGCTGTCATAAGCTTACCCAGTTTTTGATAGGAAAAAACCGTTGCATAAGTCATTCTGTACCCTGTTTAACACTCCATGGTTCAACAAACAGTCTTATATTCGTCTAGTTACAATTAATAACTAGACGAATATAAGACTGTTTGTTGAACTCTTCTATGGTAATGATAGAATTGTACAGTAAAAACAAAATAACACAATTCACAATCATAATATACCATATATACATAATACATATTGTATCATATTCATAATACAATTCACAATATCAAAATAATCATTTCACAAGAAACGTGTGCACTTTGTAAAATACGAGCAAAAAGAAAAAGTTGCAACATTTGCAACTGACGACGTGATTCGTCTGTAGTACAGAGTCTGTACCACTATAAGATGAAAACAGTACCCGAGGAAACAGCAACTGCAAGTTGTAAACAGCAACGGAGCTTGTCCATTGACTACTTTAATTCTGTTGAATTAGAACCCACACTACTTAAAAACTAAAATAACTACAATGTATACTTTAAATAAAATATTTTTGAAATAGAACTTCTTTACGCACGCTTGACTTCACCAGCTTACTCCCAGCTGGTGAATGCGTTACGAAAATTGCGAACGGAAGTTGAGAGGGAGATATAAGTTAGTGAAGATAGAAAGAGAGAGAGTTACGTTTCGTATATTACTGTAGGGGCAAGAAAGAGAGTGTGCGAGCACACATTTTCTTTCTCTCTTTCTCTCATTGCCAGTTGATTTGTCGCATATCTCCTATCCCAAATTAGCCTAAATTATACAAACTGCAAAAACAAAACACTCCTTCATGCTGTATAACAGAGTTCATTTTGCTATAGATAAAAAAAAGTATTTACGACGATTCGTATTTTGAATCTACCAGCTTCGATTTACGAAAAAGTTCAGTTATTCCATAATAGATGGCAGGCAGCAGCAGAAGTTTTACTTTAGTCGTGTGGTTTAAAGCACACTCGTTTTTTTATGTTAGGTTGGACCTATTTTTATGTGCCCATATTATATATCAGAATCAGATTTTTTTTATGTTTAACCTTTTTTTATGATAGTCAAGCGTTTTACCACTACCTCACCTGATGGTACACTTACCATCACTATGGTGTGATCGAAGATGGAGCACGCTTGCCTAAAAAGAACCTGTTCAATCTGGACTTGAAGCCTAAAACTGTTGTACATAATATGTATATAGGTACAGGTTTACACAGCTTATCCATTGCAGACAATATATAAAGATAATAATTATATATATATATATAGCTACCGAACCTATAAAATACATGGAATCATAATTATTACTCTTAGATAAGTTAAACCCAAGTTACGAAAAAAAAACTACTAGATTAAATTATTACTAAGTATTTATAGTTTATATTATACTAGATGTGTGACGCTGAAACCATAATATACTTTCGAGTGTTCCATGACTCAGTCCGAGACTGAAAGACACGTGTGCCAGTTTTATCACTCGGTCCCTGAGAGGCTAGATTGTGTGTGGAAATCTGAGTGCTCAGGGCTGCGACACTTTCCTGTAAACAACTATGCCGGAATTTAGTGAGGTTTCGAGCTAGCTGTCGATTTGGATAGATCAACTTCTATGGTTGTTACAACTTTGATTTCAGTGAATGATTTTCCTAATATCTTAGTATAAGTAGGTTGCCTTGCGCATGGCTAGAAATTTGAACAAATACTTCCTACAGAAACTTGCACAAAGAAATTACTGACGTTTGTGAGGCCCATTAGACTAGCATTTCTGATTGAGGGTCCTATCACAAACGCTGTTTAGCGCCTGTTTAAAACATTCTTATACGATAATTGATAAGGGTTTTTTTAAACACGCGTTAAACTGTTGTTTAACTTTTTTGTGGTAACAATGTCAGTGTTTACTAAAGAGTCTAAAATTAAGCTATAGGATTTAACGAGTAGGTTTTAGGCAGCATGATTATACTTACGAACTAAGCTTAGATATCTCAACATCTCAACTGAGATGAAAGTGTTTCTAGAAATGTCCAGCAATATTTTTTTTATTGTATTAAATATAACTATTAAATACATATTGCTGGACTCGAAACAAATATCTGTAGACCATGCAAACATTTGTTCCGCGTGGGAATCGAACCCGCTACCTCTTGCGTTTCAGTCTGCTATTCGCCCACTGCGCCACGGAGGTAGGCAAAAATAATTCTCTGCAATTTTTATCATTTTATTTTTCTCGACAAAAGGTTTACAAATAACACTTTTATTATATCTAAGGGTTCTTATGCTGAATTAGATAGAGGCTTTTAGTATGGTTATATAACTTATAGATGACAGTTACCACATTGAAATCAGGTGGGCAATTATCTTGCTCCTTCTTCATGTAGTAAAGGGTGTTTCGGAATGTTATTCGTTTTTATACATAAAAAATAAATACCAGAATTCATTCAAACTCGTTTTATTTACTGTTGAATTAAAGAGCCGTTTTTGAATTTTTTATTTATCAAACACCACCGATTTTAACCCTTAATCAAATACGGGGAAATAATTTCCCACTTAGTACGGATGAGCAAAATCAATATATTTTTTGGAATGACATCACGTAGCAATGGCAACCATATTTTGATATACTGCAATGCCGTTATGAATAAAGGGAAATTATTTCCCATCGCAAAACCTCCCTTTTGCCCACTTTTACAGGTTTTTATCATACAATTTGAAGTCTACTCACACGAACTTTTAAGAGAAAATGCAAACTAAGATCGGTTCTTAGTTTGCATTTTCTCTTAAAAGTTTACCATTTGATTAAGGGTTAAATGTCCACACTGGTTAATATTATTAATGTTATGTTAAGGTTATGGTTAATGTTAATTTAATGTTATTTTTAAATCCACTTTATCACAATAATTTAGCCTGGCACTAAAATTTTGAATCACTCGCTAGTGCATCGCTCTTGTAACAGCGTTAATTTATAAAAAAATAATTGAATCACCCGTATAAAGCAACTAGATAACAGAGCTACGCCATATACAATACCTAGATATTGCATAGTATTTGTGGCTAGTTTTATCAGGGCCGGTATACCCACACAGCAACAGACTAGAACAATGGAGCTTGTTACCCAGTTATAGGCGGTATTGGCATCAATATACCGAGCGAGAGTACAATACAAGACTTTGGGATGGTTTAAGGGTGCAAGGAGGATATACAGTCAAAACCGTTTATGGCGACATCGTTTAGAACAACATACCGGTTAAATTGACCAAAATCAAAGGTCCTGGCTGAATGTTATATGACCGCCTTATCGAAAACATTGGTTTTGACGACATTGTTTACTACGACATACCGCATTAAGCGACCACATTTGGTTAATGTTTTCAAAGAATTATATCTGTAGAACGACCGGCTCAGCTGTATTGTAAACAATTTGAATAGGTAACTGTATCCACATCTGGCACAGTATAATTGTCAATGGCTATTATCGTAAAAGTAAACAAAATAATAAAAATGATATTATTCTTTTATATTATACGTTTGTATTGAAGTAAACAAAATGCGGTTTAATTTCCTACATGAATATACATATTATCTTTCCTATTAATACCTGTCACCGGTTGTTACAACTATCGGTTTTTACGACTCAATATGAGTAGTCCCTTCGATGTCGTTATAACAGATTTTGACTGTATAATTATATATACAACCTGTAAAGGAGACAAAGACACCTACATGGCTAAAAATGTTTAAGCCTGTGAAATAAAAGAGTCCAAATAAAGTACCAACAAAGAACTCGAAATTATTGTTGATTTCAATGACAGTGACGTGACGACCCTAATATGTTCTAGACATTTGGCTAGACATGGATAAATTAATTGTCATGATCATTATTTTATTTTAATTATCATTATGCGCGATGACTTGTGGGCTAAGATAACCACCGAGTGGGTCCCACAAGGCGCGAGACCGCGTGGCCCAGGCGGATACGAACTTGACGCGCATAGTGCGAACTGGTCGACAGAAGCCCTAGACCGGGATGAATGGAAGAAGGGAAGAGAGGCCTTTGCCCAGCAGTGGGATTCAGCGGGCTTTTTAGATTAGATTAGATAATTATTAAACAGTAATTACTAACGTAAATATAATAACAAATGTATTACTAACAACCTATCGACAAATATCGAAGTCTGATAAATTTTAAATCCGTTTGTTTGATGAAGTGGACGCGAATTTCCGTAATCAAATCTAGTCATCATCATCATCATATCAGCCGTAGGCCGTCCACTGCTGGATAAAGGCCTCCCTCATTGATCTCCAGGAACTGCGGTTGGAAACGGCCTGCATCCAACGCCGACCTGCGGTTCTTACCAAGTCGTCTGCCCATCTTGTAGGTGGACGTCCTACGCTGCGCTTGCCGGTCCGTGGCCTCCATTCGATAACTTTCCGGCCCCATCGGCCATCTGTTCTGCGCGCTATATGGCCTGCCCATTGCCACTTCAACGTGCTAATCCGTCGGGCTATGTCGGTGACTTGAGTTCTCCTACGTATCTCCTCATTTCTGATTCGATCCCGTAGAGAAACCCCGAGCATAGCCCTCTCCATAGCTCGTTGAGCGACTCTGAGCTTATTCATAAGGCCAATAGTGAAGGACCACGTCTCGGTTCCATATGTCATCACTGGTAACATACACAAATCTAGTAAAAAAATTAATGTATTCACGATCAATACAAGTTTTAAAGAAATTCTTTATTCTTTATTGCACACAAGAAAATACATGTAAAAATACAGAAATAGAGGTCATGTACCAAGGCGAGCTTAACCCTACGAAAGTAGGTACTATGAGAGGAAATATTACTCAAATGATCACTATTGGTGGGTTCCTTTATCCGTCACTAACCAGCTACGACTCGTTTCTCCTTGAAAACCTGTCAAAAATTTGACACTTTTTCAAGGAGATACGAGGCGTAGTCGGTTACCGACGGATATGGGAACCCGCCAGAAATCGATACAAGATTTTAAAGCGCAGGAAGATTACTGAAATTAATATTACGAGAATAAAATAAAGGTATAAAACTTAGCAGATTAAAAACATATATTAGTTAATCACTTTTTGTACCCTATGTCACTCTCGAAGGATCAAAGATTCATTTAAATCACCATTTCTCTAAATCCGCTCCAAGTCCCAGAACGTATGGTCTATTACTACACTCTTTGTCCCAGACAACTGGTCGTCTGGGCACAAGGTACTTACATCATAAGAAATAGTATTACAATAGTGGAAGTTCTACCACCAACCTATTTCTGTCGCCTAACAGCATTGCTGTTTCGGCTTGAAGGGTATAGTTGCCGAAAAAAACGAGTGTATTACTGTGTGTACGATTGACCAAAGCTCGGATACCATTCCGATTCGGATTCAAAGGTTGATTATTTACAAAATAGCGTTCTCGGGTTCGAAATCGAATCATACAAAAACGGAGGTTTCCGATCCGATATCTTTCTGACGTTTTAAAATCCCAGAACCTCAGAAAGCATTTAGTTGAACTGTGTCACAAAACCGATTTAGAGTATCTAATATGCAAATGTAATATGGTAATCGCGAAGTTTCGCTTCGCAAATGTAGAACTTCCTAAATTCTGTGGCTGCCAACATTCGGATCGGGACTTGCGGTTTTAATTATATATGTGTCTGCGTCGCTGAAATGTTTCGAAAACAATTTATATGCCTAAGGTATCTACAGGGTGATAGCTTAGGCATATAAATTGATGGATAGCAGCATACAGTCCAAGCCAAGAAACAAATTGAAGGCGAGCTAAAAAGTTTATGAACTGTTAGCTAAAAATGATTAATTTTGAGTTTATTTATAGGAAAACTTCCGTTACACGGGTAGACTTACTCTTTTCAGGATGACATATATTAGTTTTTTTTTTTTTTTGAAACTATCATGGGTATGAACACTATTTATACTAAAAACGGGATATTTACCATGATTTGTGAGTATTTGAGTATCCCGATATTTCGGCGCAGTTGCATGCGCCATGATCACGGGTAAACTACTCACAAATCATGGTAAATATCCCGTTTTTAGTATAAATAGTGACATATATTAGGTCCTGACATATGAAATTGGCGTTTTGTATGGGTAATAAAGTATTTTTTTTTGTAAAATATATTTAATTAATCAAAGTACGCACTTTTTTTTATTTGTATATTAATTTTATCGTTGCTATTAATTATGTAACGTTTTAATCTGTTTTTAAATCCTGTGGTGTTTTTTTTCTATTCTTTATTTAGCTGTCGTTCTTATTCTTGTTATGTTTTTCTTCGTGAGCTTTTCTCTTATCTTCTTGATATCTTACAGCAGTATTTGTGATAAGTATTGTGGGTATTTACATTTATTAATTTCTTTTAACTATTACATGTCCTATTGTTATTATTTACATTACATTACAAATTAATTATTACATTACATTATTATTTACATTACATTAAAAGTTAATTAACTAGCTTAACAAAACTTAATAAAATAATTAATTAATAAATTATAGAGATTGTTTACATGTGAATTCTTGTTTTGTTATTTAAATTGTATTACACATAAATAACGTTTTCGACTTTTGGTCATTTTCTATTTATTGCATCAAGTGACAGTTAGCAAACGGTGCTACCGTTTGACTTTCCGGCGGAACTCACTACGCGTTCTGCGTACTTTAGGAATTCCACACGATAGTCACTGTTCTCGACAAACTCGCTATAAACCCCACATGCCACATCCCTACGGAACCTATCGCTGAGTTGTTGGCGCCATGCGCCATACCTAGGACAGAGATCAAGATCTATCTATGCACTTTTGCCATCTCATAGGTAGTTTATTGATCTCTTTACTAAAAAAACTATGGGGGGCCAGAATCAATAAACTATTTGAAAGCGGTTTGGACTGCTGCATCGGAGTTGAATTTCTTTCCTAGTATGAAGTTGTCCAAATTCCGGAAAAAATGGTAATCTGTTGAAGCAAGGTTCGGGAAGTACGGTGGATGTCGCAGACATTCCAATTGTAGCTCATCTAACTTAGTGGTTGTTTGTCGTGCAGTGTGTGGTCTTGCGTTGTCGTGAAGCAGCAGTGGCCTAGAGCGATTGACCAATCTCGGTTGTTTAGCAGCTAGTTCTTCCTTCGTGGTTTGCAGTTGCTGACAATAGATATCTGCCGTAATCGTTTGGCCAGATTTTAAAAAGCAAAGTGAACGACACCGGCGCTAGTCTACCAAACACTCACAAGTAACTTTTTCTGAGTCAATTTTCGTTTATGGCAGGATTTGGCTGGGTCTCCAGGGTTCAGCCATTGCGACGAGCGCTTCCGATTATCGTACAGTATCCACTTTTCATCACAAGTAATGATTTTATTTAAAATCCCTTCATTATTGTGTCGGTTGAGCAAAGTAACACATCAGTCGCGCGTGTTGGCAAGTTTGATTCACTCAATTCACGAGGTATCCATCGTTTAAGTTTTTTTACTTTCCCGATTTGCTTCAAATGGATTAATACAGTTTATCACTTACCCCGAAGCCTGCAGCTATCTCTGAAGTGCTTTGTGATGGGTCCGCTTCCACAATAGCTTTTAATTCTTCATTTTCCACTTTGGTCTCAGGCCGTCCACGGGGTTGGTTCTGAAGGTCGAAATTTCCAGAACGAAAACATTGAAACCAAAAACGTACCGTGCTTTCTTTTGCGACACCAGCACCGTACACATCAATAATCCTTCTAGCTGTTTCTGCAGTACTGCCCTCTGTAGGAGAAAAAGCACAACTGCAGTAACCTAAGTTTCGAGATGAAATGAAAAAAAATTGCGCTTTAATGCAATTGCTTTTGAGATGAGTTACGAAGCTGAATCTTTTTTTATCGTATGAATTATTGATATAGAATTTTTACTGTAAAATAATTTTATAGTTATAATTTAAATTAAATTAATTATTTAGAAAAAAAAACATTCATACCTCCTATTTAATATCCCTTTTTAGTAAAGGAAGGAAGAAATAAAGCACAATTACACACATGTGTTTTTTCATTACACTTTGTAGTCATTTTAGGAAGCAAAAAAGACACAATTACGTAATTTTATTGTGCTTTATTCTTTAGTATGTTCGATGTTGCTAGATGATAGGGAAATAATAAAACAAAAACACATAAATAACTTAAAAAGTATTTATCAAAATCAAACCACCTAAAAAGTATCTCTTTATTTGCATTATTATATTTTAAAGTTTTATGTAGAACAATTTGCCAACAATTTAAAAAAGATGTAATCAACTTCGCATGCAATTTCACTTAATATTAAGGTTTATTGTATTTTTATACGAAGGTACACTCAAGTGTCATAATCATTTTTAAGATCAGCAACCTCGTCATTAACAGGAAGATCTTCCCGAAATTTTACCCTATTTGGTGGCATCAATTTTTCTAGACGTTGAATGATGTCACGTTTTCTTTTGGAACTAATTCATCTGGGTTCCTCTTTAAACTTCAACAACGGGAAGTCATTCTTTAAAACATTAGTTTTCTCCTCGTTTGTAATCTCCTTTTGTAAATGTTACTTGAACCATATCGCTTAGATAAGGGCGCGGTCTGGCTATGCTGATTTTCCTGGAAGCCGCACAGTCTTCAAAAGTGAAGAAATCACTAACTTTCATATCATGAATTTTGACTTTGCCGCTGTTTGCTGCGGATTTTAAATCTCTGAAATCGTATAACTTTACTAGTCTTTTCATCGAAAGTTCCACCTGGTGATGAAAACTATCCGCAGACATAAATGTGTGCCCAGGTTCGAAATAATATTTTAAAGTAATGGTTACAGTACATAGCCCTCCAGAGTTTATCAAATAATTGAGGTACGAGAAGAGGCACCAATTTTTATTTTGTGCAGCGCAATTATCAAGCCACTATATGACATTTTTTACGTCTCTGACTTCCATGAAAAACATTCTGAACGAACTTACAATGGCTTCTTTTTTTCGACCTGACACTGTCTCGTGCCATAAAACTGCGAATGGAGGATCCTTGCTAGGTCCAACCGGGACATAACTTTCGTTAAAGGCAGTTATGCGCGGACAAAATATGACCGACTTAATGGATTCCATTCTTGGTAACATAATTACCTGTTATAAGTCCGCGTAATAACATACTGTCTTATCATCACTCCTGGGAGACGTGTAGGCATTTCGAGCACCCAATAACAATTTTGTCTAAATGTTGGTCATGTTCTTTACAAATACCTACTGCATTTGAAGTGTCGTATTGTTTTATAATCTGGGTTATGTAGGTATTTTATAGGATTCGCATCGATCAGATTCCTCATGTCCGAGTTTGGCAAAAGAAATATTCAAGCTTTTGATAGCCCCCCGGTACAGATCATCATCATCATCATCATCATCAGCCGGAAGACGTCTGAACATAGGCCTCCCCCTTAGATCGCCACAACGAGCAGTTGGTAGCCGTTTGCGCCCAACGGCTCCTCGCGATTTTTACTAGATCGTCGCTCCACCTTGTGGGTGGCCGGCCTACGCTGCGTCTTCCAGTCCGTGGTCTCCACTCGAGAACCTTTCTTCCCCAGCGGTTATCGGTTCTACGAACGATGTGGCCTGCCCATTGCCACTTCAACTTGCTAATTTTGAGAGCTATGTCGGCAACTTTAGTTCTTCTGCGGATTTCCTCATTGCGGATTTTGTCACGCAAAGAAACCCCGAGCATAGCCCTCTCCATAGCTCGTTGACCAACCTTGAGCTTGGTCATGAGGCCATGAGTAAAGGACCACGTTTCAGTGCCATAGGTCATCACTGGCAACACACACTGGTTGAACACTTTAGTCTTCAGGCTCTGGGGAATTTTGGACGAGAAGATATCGCGAAGTTTCCCGAACGCTGCCCAGCCGAGTTGGATTCTTCGTGCGACCTCTTTGTCGAAGTTGTACTTACCTAATTGGACAGTTTGTCCTAGGTATACATATTCGTCGACAACTTCGAGAGTATCGCCCCCAACAACTACCGGTACAGGCGCAACGTGGATATTTGACATGATTTTCGTCTTATCCGTGTTAATTTTAAGACCCACCTGTTGGGAGACCCTACTGAGGTCGTTGAGCATGGTACCGAGTTCCTCAAACGATTGGGCCATAATGACTATATCATCGGCAAAACGAAGGTGAGTGATGTATTCGCCATTGATATTGATGCCAAGTCTGTCCCAGACCAAGAGTTTGAAAACGTCCTCCAATGCGTTCGTGAACAGTTTCGGAGAAATTACGTCTCCCTGTCTCACGCCTCTCTGCAATTGGATTGGTTCCGTACTCTGGTCCTGTAGACGGACTGACATAGTGGCGTTACTATACAAACACTTCAACACTTCGATATACCTATAGTCAATTTGGCATCGCTAAAGAGACTGCAGTACCGCCCAGGTCTCGATTGAATCGAAGGCTTTTTCATAGTCCACAAACGCTAGACATAACGGCCGATTATACTCCTCGGTCTTCTGTATAATCTGGCGTAGCGTGTGGATGTGATTTAGGGTACTAAAGCCTTTTCGGAAACCGGCTTGTTCGGGAGGCTGGAAGTCATCGAACCTGCGTGCGAGACGGTTCGTAATCACTCTCGAAAACAGCTTGTAAACGTGGCACAAGAGCGAGATAGGCCTGTAGTTCTTTAATAAGGTTTTATCACCTTTTTTAAAGAAAAGCACCACCACGCTCTTATCCCACGCTTTTGGCGTGGTTCCTTCGAGGACGACAGAGTTAAATAACTTCTGGAGGACTTGAAGTACCGGTTTTCCACCCACTCTCAGAAGTTCTGTCAAAACTTCATCCTCACCTGGTGCCTTGTTGTTTTTAAGCTGTTTCAGAGCGATCCTAGTCTCGTACAGGCTGATGTCCGGGATGTCTTCGGTATAGTGTCGGGTTAGTTTGGCTCTGGTGTCCTGGCCAACTGACCAACGGGGTTTTGTGTTGAGGTGTACATCTGTCCATAGAACTTTACGACCTCTCTCAGAATCTCCGGTTTCGACGAAATGATAGTGTCGCTGTCGGTCTTCAGCTTAGTCATTTGGCTTTGCCCTATAGACGAATGCTTTGCAAACACTTTTGAACCTTTGTTCCTTTCTATTGCGACCTTAATACGAGATATATTAAAGGTACGCAGATCGTGTCGCATAGATTTCGAGATTCGTCTATTAAGCACGCCGTATGCCGACATATCAGCTGAAGACTGCAATCTCATTTCATCCCGGTCCTCCATTAGCTTAATGGTTTCATCTGAGAGTTTCTGGTGCTTAGTTCGGCGGGGGCCCTTAAAGAACTTAGATCCCACCGCTTGGACAGTTTCCACCAACCCGTTGTTTATCTCGTCAATATCATTGCAGCTGGCTAGGCACTGGAAGCGATTGTGCAGTTCTAGCTGAAAGTTCTCAGGGTTTTGGACTTGGGCAGGATTTGGACGGAGCGCAGACTTCATCAGACGTGCCCTTTCAAGCTTAACATCGATATTCAATGTGCCTCTAACAATGCGGTGATCGCTCCCGGTTTTCACCCTGCTGATCACAGAGACATCATCAAATATTTGCTTCTTGGTCGTCATAATGAAGTCTATCTCATTTCTAGTGAAACCGTTGGGGCTTATCCACGTCCACTTTCTGGCTGGCCGCTTCTCATAGAAGGAGTTCATCATGAAGAGGCCCTCCTTCTTCATGAAGTTGGCCAGTCTCTGGCCCCTTCGGTTCCGCCGCCCGAATCCAAATGGCCCCACTCTCAGCTCATCGTCTTTCCTTGTGCCTAGATTTGCGTTGAAGTCCCCCATTACAACCGTTAAATGAGTCTTGGAAGTATGTATGGCCTCGGAGATCTCCTCATACATGGCTTCCACTTCATCGTCTGGGTGTGTCGAGGTCGGCGCATATACCTGTATGACCTTCAACGAATACCTTTCGGTAATTCTGAGTATAAGGTATGCTACCCTGTTCGACACACTGTCGACTTTTGTCACGTTGTTAACGAGGGACTTGCGGACGAGAAACCCGACACCACCCTGGGATAGTTGATCTCCCTCTCGGTAGAAGAGCAAGTTACCGGAGTTAAGGATCATCGTGTCCTAACCCTGTCTTCGGACTTCCGACAATCCTAGGATGTCCCAACGTAGCTTGCTCAGTTCTTTTTCCAGCTCAACAATCTTCTCGTCAGCCCTGGGCGTTCGTGTGTTGTACGTTGCCAGGTCCAGTCGTCGGTGGTAGTAGCTGGAACGCTGCCGGGGATTTTTAGCACCCCCTGCTCCGCCACTGCCCTGGTTGCTACCACTTCCAAAGATGACGGAGCCGCCGGGGACTAGGGGCCGTTTGTCTGTTGTGTGTCATAGGGGGGGTTTTGCCATAATCACCACGCTTGGCAGGCGGCTTGGTGATCGCAGTGGTTGGTGTTTAGTACACAGAAGAATGCTGCTACCCATTCCCTTGAACAACTCCCTTTGCCGGCTCACACGGCTCCCGCGGGATGAGAAGGGGTGGCCCTATTATTACGCCGGGACCACACGGCATGCGGCGGTAAAGATCGCAGGAAAAAAATTGCCATTTGTTTCGCAAAATTCGTCATACATATTTTGAGAAGTCATTTCGGACGGTAAATAGCTTCGATTTCGATGTTCACGGCGATAGTGTGATATAGCTGGATGGTAATTGTTGATGTGTTCCAGTATTAGGTATATTTCGGTCTATTTTATTTTTTTGGGTTTGTTCCTCTTTTATCAATAAGACTAGCATCCTGTTTTAGTTTTTAGGCCATGTTTATTGCAGAATTGTTGTCTTTTTCCCCAAAGAGTTCAAAAAGAATTCCTTGCAAACTGCCTGTAATTTTTCTGCTACATTGAATGTAAATTCCAAAGTTTTTTTTTTCTTTTATAACTTACTGACGCCTCCTGTTCTTTCTACGTGTCGGTTCTTTAGATACTATACGTTCAGCGATAAAAACCTTCTGTTCACGCCATGTGGGATTTCAAAAAATTATGTTTATGTCTTCGCGAATAGGATCTGAAATATATTTAGCGCAACGTTTCCGACAACGATGCACTCCGGTATTAATTACTTGGTGTTTAGATTTCTGATGTTCAATTTTCTCCTCCGCCCTTTCTTTTACTGTGGTACTTCGTTTTTTTCTTAGCCTGGGTTTGCCTGCTTTGATAAGATTTTCTTCACAGAGGCGGGGGAAGCTACGAAGCTAAAATAACATAACGTACAAAGAAATGTATTGAAAAACATATCAAGTTCATATTATTACGTTTGCTACTAAGCAAGAAAAACATATATTACTTGTACGAATCAGAAGACCCATAACTTTGTTCATATGCTTATTTAGTTTCTGAAAATTATTGTATTTTGTTTTTAGCACTACAAAGAAAAAGCATTTGTTCACATCTTGTGTTTATTTTGCTAAGTATTCAATGTTATGCTTTTTCATAATAGAAGTCGATTATTTCGTTCAAATCGCATATCAAAAAAAAATCATTTGTGGTTACTTAAATAGTTTTCTGCGTCTGATTTTAGAGTTATTATTTTCTTTGTCTAACAGTAAGTACTTTTGAGAAAATGTAATGCACTTGTGCTTGTCTAACTTGGCTTCTATGGGAGACATCGCGAACATTCCTAGACAGAAAAATCACATTTTTTTGCTTAGCCCTGGAATGTAACTCAATTTCACAAAATTTGTCACTTATGCTGTTTCTCCTACAGAGGGCAGATTACTGGTGCCACGGTAGAACTCGTACTCGTAAATATACCGATATTTCATATTTTTCATTGTGCGGTAATAAGCGACGCCAAAGAAAAAAATAATGAAGAAAAAACAAATGAATGACTGTTTTCAAAACTCAAATGTGCCAGCTAAATGAATTTATAAATTTGAATTTGAAATTCTTAACCAAAGAGGAGATGTTTCAGATCAAAGTGGTCAGTACGACAAACCACTAATTTCATATGTAAGGACCTAATATATACGAAAGCGCCCTGTATAATATAATAGCGTCTTAAAACGAACGAAACGCCAGTGGTAAACGAACAAACTTTTCGTGCTTACGTAACGTATTTTGCGTAATTCCGTTGATTTTATGAACGCCTGATATTTATAACTTTTTCTCTCTTTTCTTCCTCAAATAACAGATAGAGAGAGCGACAGATAGTTAAGAACCAAAAATAAAAACAGATAAACCAAAATGCTAGTTCAAATAATTGCCACCATCACAACCGATAACCCACTTCTACCAAATAACCTTTACATAATCTATAGACACCCCTACAGCCTACCTATACTCTCTACTGCAACTTTTGTAGGGCTACATTTATCAACAACAGGAATGACTTTGAATTTCGAAATGTCATTCTAGAACTGTCAATTTGGTTAGTGGTCAAAGCACGAAGGTTTTACTCACGAAAGAAGTCTACAGACTTTTTCATAGCGACTTTTGGGGAAACAATGGGCAAAATTGCGTAAACGTGAATTTGATCGTGTATTTGTACTGTATAGCGATTCTTGGAAATTTCGGATAATTTTGCTAAAGCTACTTGAGTAAAGGTAACTTTCGTGGAATTTCGTTTTGTTTAAGTTCACAATACAATTTTTTTTTTATGATTCGCTATTTTTTCATGGAAAAAGTAATCAAAGTTTTATTTGTTCAAATTCTCGGAAAGTCACGTGCCATTTTAGGAGATTATAAAAGCTTTTCTTTAGAAAGGTAAGGCCAAGTGCGAATCGGACTCGCGTACGAAGGGTTCCGTACCATTATCTATAAAAACGGCAAAAAAATCACGTTTGTTGTATGAGAGCCCCCCGTAAATATTTATTCTATTTTAATTTTATTTGCTTTTAAAGTGAATATATAACTACATATTCTGTGAATATTTCAAGAGTATATCTGTTGCCGTTATCAATATAGAACAAAAACGAGCAAAAAAAATCACGTTTGTTGTATGGGAGCCCCCCTTAAATATTTATATTATTCTGTTTTTAATATGTGTTGTTATAGCGGCAACAGAAATACCTACATCATCTCTGAAAATTTTAACTGTCTGACTATAACGGTTCATGAGATACAGCCTGGTGACAGACGGACAGACAGACAGACAGCGGAGTCTTAGTAATAGGGTCCCGTTTGACCCTTTGGGTACGAAAATGTTCAGCAATTTCTTGAATGTTAGTGTAGCTGACAAACGGTATTATTTAAACTACCGAATATTACGACTGTAATAAATCCAAATAATTAGGTAGACCTACGTAATTACCTATTTATTTTTCAGATTCGATATTGTATTCCTCTCTTTCATTCGAACTATCTGTATCCTCAAAAGTTTACAAGAAGAAAACACTTGTTAAGAGTCAATCTCGCCTTTGTACGTGTCTTTCTTGTAATCTTTATTGCCTGTTATCTTATTTATCGAACGAAGCGAGATCTCTAAATCAACTTGGGCAAATCGGCATTGTATGTATGTATTTTTGTCCGAGGATAACTTTTGAAGCGTTGATCCGATCATCGTGAAATTTAATACAAATGTAGGTAGAGATGGCACAATTTTGGTGTGACTAAATGAGCCAAAAATGTGCGGGGGTTGTTAAGATAAAAAAAAACTAAATTAGGCTAACTTTTAACAATTTTAATCAATAAAGAGATATAAATAAAACCATGTATGTGTTTCAATACAAATAATTGTCAGAATAAGAGAAGTCAGTAGAGCGAGTAGGTTCGTTACGTTTAATTAGGTACTTATACATGTGGCAAGATCAACAGAGGTTGATAATAAATGACAAGGTTTACCGATGGTACACACTTAGATTACAGATTACAGTTATGCTATTTTACAGTGAGGGTGGTACAAACAGGCGTTGGCTTGAAGAGCACAGAATCCTTATGCTTATGTCCTATAGTGCAGCAATTACAGAATGTGTTGAGCACACCTAGTAGAATAGATTTATTTAATATAATAAAGTGGGCGCCATCTAACGAGAGCGTCAGAAAAGAGAGAAATGTTTCTGGGGTTCAACCTGGATAAAAAAATAATGGAATAGATACACCTCGTGTTATTTTCGTCGACCGTCCCTGGCGTCTGCTCGGATAGATGAAACGGGCTTGAGCTGCGGGGGTAGGCTTCGAGGGCAGGCGTGGTCCCGGCGGGAGTCAAGGCAGCTAGCAGGTTGGCAGACGAACGACCTCGTGGCGGTAGGCTTCGTGGGAAGGCGTGGTCCCGGTATGCTTCGAAGCAGCCTACAGGGTGGCTGAAGAACAACCACGCTTCTCGACGGCTCAGATGATAGGTTTGACGGGTGTCAGGTATAGATATGGAGAAGTAGGAAGAAAGACCAGGAGCGAAGACCGTAAACGACTTCCCGACTTGGAAGTACTCAGCACGAATTTACAATAAAGAGTTTCAGGAATACACTGTACAGAGATTAATTCTGTAGCACGTTGATTAGAAGTTCTCACTGATGTGTCCAGGCGTGGAAAAGAGAGCTAGAAAGATCGACACTGGCCTTATATAGGTGAGCACTTCAACCCTCTTTTAATAATTAGTAAAAACGCATTTCTTCCGAGACATTCTAGAACTGGGTGATGCAATAAATTTTTGGTGATGCCATAAAAGAAAATTTGACACATCCGGCGTCACTCAAGACAAAGATGTTGTTTGCTTCAGTTTGCATCAGTCAAAGACAATGATTGAATGCGGTATTACTATTATTTAAGATTTTTATTTTATTATGATT
The DNA here is from genome assembly GCA_918857605.2 of Philereme vetulata. Lineage (NCBI taxonomy): Eukaryota > Metazoa > Arthropoda > Insecta > Lepidoptera > Geometridae > Philereme > Philereme vetulata. The sequence continues at coordinate 7,467,395 of OU975459.1, read as the reverse complement.
CTAAGAAGCAAGAGATTATTTAATATAAGTTTATAAGAATGTCTCTGATAGTTAAAATTGATTATCGATCAATAAAAATATGTAGTCAATTGCTTTGAGATACGTACAACGCCATCTGCCGTAAACATGGCGAACTATGATGAGAACACGCATGGATTTCGGTATATTGAAAAACGAGGTATCGAGTGTTTGTGCAGTTAGTACGCCGCCATGTCGCTAGATGTAGTGTTTTATCAGTGTAGTGTTATGTTAAATTAAAGATGTAACGTGTCGTGAAATTGTACACGTTAGAAACTGGTCAAATGGGAAAGGTACATTTAGCCTTCGATTTTATGTTTCGTAACTCTATATAGTTTTTGAGTTATTAGTCATAATAAAAACTGAACTTTGACAAAATTCACAGGGTACACCAGTGACCCCACAGTGCTGAAATTTGGTATGCGTGTAGCTTTAGTAACACAAATATAGGCAAAAGTCTGAAATCCAGAAAACTGCAATTTGTACCGCAAAAAAGAATAACCACATTACATGAACTCCCGTTACCTGTAATTTGAATGAAACTGTAGGGCAAGTTAAGTGGTTAATTATATCGGGACACTATTTTTATAGTCAAAGATATTTTTGTTTTAATCGGAGACTGAGATCTCAAGTCCGGGCGAACCACTAGTCTATATATTAAGTATTTGTGTACAATAAAGAATAAAAAACTCGAAATAAAGAATCGGACAACCTGGTTTATTAAAAAACGAATTTAAATGGCGCCGAAAATCATTAGCTCTCCCGTGCGCCCAAATGCAAGCAGTTAGTGTGTGTGCAAGTAATGGTGCTTCCACAAAACAGTTATAAGTATAACATTACATAACTTTTTTTTTAACATGATAACATTTTAAATTGTATAATAAAACTAAATGTAAGGGATAAATGATTATATAACTGCTGTGTGGGAGCACCTTAAGAGGTATTGATTTTAGGCGCCATTTTAGACAAGTTTGTTAACACACTAATACTATAAATGTTAAAGTTTGGATGGATGTTTGATTGTTACTCAATCACGTCGTAACGGCTGAACCGATTTCAATGAAATTTGGTATATACGTAGATTATAACCCGGATTACCACATAAGCTACCTTTTATCCCATAAATCAGTTCCCATGGGATAAAAATGGGGTGTCAAATCAAGTTGCAACAGCGAGTTTAGCTTTATTTCTAGGTTACCTCCACATTTAGTAATGTACGCGTACGAAGTCGTGGGCAACAGCTAGTTCTTTTATATTTAAACACGTAATAACAACCTATATAACCAGCCTCTTTCCTTCTTTTCAGATTCGGAGCTCGAGGAGTTGGGTGAGCAGCTCCCGCGGTATCGGCCGGACTCGATCGCGGCGCTCCGGCGGCAGACGCGATTCACGGAACCAGAGCTTAAGCGACTGTACAGAGGGTTCAAAGCCGAGTGTCCTACTGGGGTCGTAAAAGAAGAGACGTTTAAACTGATTTACAGTCAGTTCTTCCCTCAAGGAGGTATGCTATCTCTATGGAAGAGTTTTGTTTCATGGCCTCTCTTTACGTTGGTCATGGCTACGGGCGTTGTCACACTGGCGATTTGTAAGCGTGTTTCCTGCGAGGCGATTTGTAAACGTGCTTGGCAAGCACGTTTACGCGTCCGCGTTCATTCTACAGATACACTCGCTACACTTCAGCCGGTCGTATTGTAAGAAAAACCCTACGTGCATGTAGCGAGCTCGTTACGTGTACACAGCGAGCGCATTCTGGCGGTCGTCAAACCTCACGTGAATAAAGGATTCACGTGAGGTTTTGACGTGAATACATTATTAAAACTGCTTCCCTAATGGGAGGCAATTCAAAAACCGAATGATATCAAAATCGGGGGATACAGTTCTGTGTTACAACTACATATCTATCATCTCCATCAAAAATTTTATTACACCACTGGATAGCTAAAGGAGCAAAGAACTCGTTACCTACGCTAAATGAGGACTGTGTGTGACGCATCGCTCGCGGTGGAGGGAGAAGCACCGCCATTCTGAGGTAATGTTGCTGCGTTTCGAGATTTCCATTTAGTATGACCCGAAGAACTTCTTAGTGTTCAAACATGATTATAACATACATAAAATAGTGTATATTATTTTTTGTCTAAAAAATAATATCATTTTTTATATTCACGTACACCATACGGCCATATCTATCACACAGCCACACCCCAGTTTATTCGGTCATTTTTTTTACCCCCTCGTTCCCTTTGGTACGTCGTGATTTATTAGATTATCCCAGTCCCCACACTCAACATCAAGTGTATTTTTATTTTACTAAATATCGGAGCAAATTACTATAAATTCAGATTCTGAAAACCGTACAAGGTCGCACATTGGAGGCCAGTGTGCTGAACGCTAAACATTATTGTTATATAGCTTTTTGGACATAAATTTGCTCGATCAGGATTTCAAATCGCACGGAAAATGTACACGTGACTGTGATCTCCCCCCATAGTGATCAACCGTGTTGTTATTCTAGCCCCCTCTCACTATTCGCTTAACTGATCGCCTCGCTGGAAACACACTCGCAAATCGCCAGTGTGATAACGCCCTATGCTGGCCAGAAAATAGGTACCTATGATATTCACACGTTGACCGGTTATTCAGTTTGTAGAACTATAACCACGGATCGGACTGGAGGTAATGTTTCAAGGTTATCAATAGCGGCCAATGCCCCTGGCCAATACATTATGGCCCCTCTAAACGATGGGCCATCATACTAGCCCACTAAGATGGGCCAGTGTTTGGAGGACGCAGTTGTATCGGATGGCTTATGGCGCGGCGGGATGGCGATGGGATGGCCACGGTGTCGGTTTTTCGTCCGCACATCAAAGGTAGTGGGCCAGCGATGGCAGTACGCGTCTTCACGTGGCCCATTCCACAGTGCGTGCTCGATCTGCAGATATTTGTTCATGGTGTACTGGGTATTTTTTATGTGTAATGAAAAATATCTATCTATGTAATGTATTGTATTAAGTATATCAGTTATCTAGTACCAATATTAAGAAAATATTGGTAAGTGGTGTATAGATAGATTGTCGCAGCGGCTAATGCCTCCACGTCTATCTTGGAAAACGACTTAATCACAACTGAAAGTCGCCATCGTGAAGTCGCGTTTCAACCATCGCATGGCCATCTCGCTGGTCCAGCCCTGGACCATCATGTAGAGGAATCATTAGATACACTGGCCAGTGTATTGGCCAACGTGTAATAGATGCAAGTTGCATTGGAGTTATAGGATGCTCTATTACTAGTCAGTAGTCAGTCACTCACAAAGCCCTGAAAAGTATGGATTTTTAAACTCGGTTCCTGCAAAAAGGTAAGGGTTACTTGCGCAACGATGCCTAATCTTATTTAGTGCCTAAATATATTTAAGAGAGTTGTCAAATCATACAATTACGTCAAATTTAAACATGTTTAGTCGCTAATTACGTTTATGGATCGTTATGCCAGTCGGGCCTAGTGTTTATCAGCATCTATAGTGCTATGAGAGAAGAATAATGTTTAACCTTTTTTTTCCAAATTCAATAAAATATTTACAATTTAGGTGTTGTTTTATTTATCATAACGTCGCTGAAGAAGGATGATTTCATCTGGTGTGCCTGCAGGTTAGTGCTAGTTTTTTTTTCAGCCAAGCTGTGATTTCGGGACCAAATCGATGTTATTGCGAATTGGCCGATAAAGGAGGCCTTTGTTTCGTACGAATACGGGAAGGTAGACCTTCCCAGGAGTCCGACTCCTGTAAAATACCATCCTGGATGGTTGAAAACAATGTATTCATTAGTCATGTTATGTTAGGTATAAATAGAGAGAATAAAACATTATGCTATTAATACTAGTGGTTCGCCCGAACTGAGATTTCGCGAAAAAATATACCTAATCAAAATAGTGCCGCAAAATGTATTACCAGATTACTTGGCCTACAGTTTCATTACAGGTAACGATAGTTCATATAACTTGGTTACTCTTTTTTGGGGTACAAATGGTAGTTATTCTGGATTTCAGACTTTTGCCTATAAGTATTAGTGTCACTTAAGCTACACGCATACCAAATTTCAGCACTGTGGGGTCACTGGTGTACTCTGTGAATTTTGTCATTCAGTTTTTATTATGGCTATTAACTTAAAAACTACAATGTATAAATAAAAATAAAAAAGAGGCGAAATGTACTCATAAATACCTTTTATTAGACGTGCCACTTGACCGGATAGTCCCATTTTGGTTTTTTTACCCCTCTTGAACCCCAATATCTCAACAACCCCCCAACATTTTTAGCTGATTTAGTCACACCAAACTACCTACTAAATTTCAGGTACTAAATTTCATGATGATCGGATAAACGCTTCGAAAGTTATCCTCGGACAAACAAACATACATACATACAACGCCGATTTGCCCAAGTTGATTTGGAGATAACAGCCAGACAAAAGTTAGGATCTCTAGCTCTGAATGTTTTTTAATGCACAAATACACATTTGTCTGCATTAAAATATTCTTCACAAAATCAAAACGCATTTCTAACACTAAAAACCTTCCAAAATTAGGTCGCGCTTTACCTACATTTCCCATCTCCAAAGTAAGGGTAAAAGTTTATCTACTAGCCGATAAAATATACCGAGGACCGTACAAAGAATGAAATGGGGACATGAGAAACACATCACATAATCATATAATTCCATCAAGTTGAGTGATCTCTAGACTACTTTACATTCCCTGGAATTGTCCAAGAGGCCAGATTTCATGACCTTTTGACACCCTAAAATCACCTCTATACCTTTTCACATAAAGCACAGAACTCTGTGAAAGTGAAAAGGGTAAGTGAGGGAAGAGGCACAATAAAAGAATTACCTACTATTTAGGCAAATGATTGTACATGAATCATAATTTGTAAGCGCTTAGTTCGTAATGGCCCCTAATAAATCAAATTGTGTTGGAGTAAGGATTTTCATTATGATTATTATTTAACGTTTTTGAACCTATTTACCCGGAAAATACAGCTGTAATTTGTTCGACTAGGTACTTTAGACAAAATTTATGTACAATATTTGGTAATACAAACCTGACAAGAAATTAAAAAAAAACCCCCGATCTTTGCACTGGCTGTTCCAATACCCATTCAAACATACAGACATATGGCCCACCTGATGTTAAGTAGTAACCATCGCCTATAACAAGTATTGCCTCGTAGGTCACGCACCTTAGACACGTGCCCTACGATGCACTGCCCTGCGTCCATCCACTTGAGGCATTCAGGTGTAAAACCTGTGTGCCTGTAATTTCACCTGAAACCATACCCTTTTTATAGAAACACAGCAATGCTACTTGGCGGCAGAAATAGGTATGGTGGGAGTCCTTCCCCAGTCATAGTGAAGAACCATCGCGTAAACAACCACATTCAAACAAAAAAACGCTTTTAAATCTAAAGGGAATCTACGATCCCACGGGAAGACAAACAAGCAGACAGACGGACAGAAATGTAGTATCGGACGGATGACATCCCCACACCCCTCTTTTTGCGACGCGACAACAACGCAAAGAATGACAGCTTAAAGCACAGAACATAAAATAAAGTAACGAGTGTAGCGACATCTATTATTTTAATGACAAACTCCTACTCTGTTCTGTAGGCCAGCGTTTCACATTTGCCGGGTTGCGACCCAGTACCGGGCCATCAAAATATAATACCGGGTCGCAACATTCCCGCCTTGTTTTAAAAATAATATCTACCTACTATCGATCGACGCTCATGAAGCAGTAACTTTTTTAATGCCTTAAAAATTAATACAGAAACCGACTTGAAGTGGTACCAGACCTTAGGATAAGAATTTCGTCATTTTCCGCGAATTTGAGACTCTTTAATTAAAAATAAGCAGCAGCTCCATAAATCGCACTAAAATTAGTGACTAGTTAAATAGGCGATACCAAAGTATGTAGTATTATTAAAACATTTTTACTATTAATAAATGTGTATTATTTTACACCTAATGGAACCAGCTTAGGTTTAAAAGTATTAAGTGGGTCACGAAGGGGCAGTGTGAAAATTACCGGGCCATGGCAAAACAATGTTTGGGAAACACTGCTGTAGGCTAGTAAAATTGTGCACCTAGCTTTATGCATTTGTACGCGAAAGACATAAACTTCGAATGTACGGATCAACGTAGGTTGTGGTATATTAGTATCCTATTCCACTTAATTCCACACAAAATGGTAGGTAAGTATATGTACCTACCTAGAATTTAAGTACATACTTACCTAGTTCTAGGTCCTAGATAGGTAGTTTGGTAATTTTAGTAATAACATTCTGAAATCTAAAACGCGCCATTGCTACTTTTACATATAGGTACAATATAACATCAATAGTTCAATATTTACAACCCCAAGTGATCTTGGAAGAATTATGTTGTTCTGAGAAATTCTGATCGCTCTAAAACTCTACAAATCTTATCAGCAGCGCGCATGCGCGTCTCTACCTACTGACCGAACTTCACTCACGATGGCGAGCAGCTAAAAATCTTCAGACACGGCAGGCGTTATATATTTACAAAACAAACCTACCAACAAAGTGTTACTGCGATTCTTCTCTCAATTCTAATTCAACTATTTTACGTTTTGTATCATTTTATCGCCGTTCCGCCCTGGGTCGATGCGATATTTCGCATATTCACAGAATAACGAGCACAGACCCAGAAAATCTTCGGCGTTAAAAGGTCCTCTGAATATGGCTTGTGTTATTTAAAGTGCTCTCGGATCTGCGTTTATTCCGGGCCCATTATCCGCAGACGGTTCGTTGCATTTCTGCAATCGAATGCGCGATTACGTCCCAGAAATGTCGGTAACCACTTATATGGCAGCAACTTGGCATAAAATAACATGAGGGCTGTAAAAAAATCAACATCTTGTCAATCAACATCAACCGCCTTACCTTTATCTGCCGCCAAATAGCAGTACATGTGCTGCTGTGTTCCGGTTAAATGGTAGGTAATGGTATGTTCCTGTAATTACTGGCACATAGGCATAACAGCCTATAGGTCCTATAGGTTATAGTCCTATAGGATGGCAACGTATCCACATATAGATCAAGACAACATAATAGCTTGTTTTGAATTCTATGTGGATATCCATGGGCTGCAGTAGCCACTTAACATCTGGTGGACTGCATGCTCGTTTGCCATATAATGTAGTTTAAAAAAAATCTTTATAAAAATCATTACCTATACAAAATTTTAGCGTGTCGCAATCAATATTGACATTGTCAGACGAGCTATTAACATATGACCCAATTTGGCTAGACCCGACAAGTTTAATAAAATATAAAAAATAGTTGGCCCAACAGCGCCCGACTTATACACAATGCAATAGGTTGTTTACACATCAAGTTTACACATCAAGCATAAGCATTTCCAGCATAAGCTAGGTCAGCTAATAATATGTACGATTTTTCTCCTTACTAACGTACGATCGCTCATTAACGTCTGACAACACTGACGCGGAAGAAGTCGCTGGCGTTCATCTAGCTAGTAGAAAGAAACACATAAACAGAGTGATTTGTGATTGTATTGGCAGAGTCGATAAAATTATGTTGTTTGGTAGGTAAGTACCTACCTATTTCTAACCAATGTTGCCATACCTACTACATAAAATCATAGCAGACATATCAACTCGGATAGGGATCGGCACCGTATCGCCTTTCACCTCGTCGTCAACCGAATGTTAGCACGTAATCAAAGCGTATCAGCAGCTCCTTGGCTACGGCTAGGCGGCACCAGTTTCACCGCTCGGGTACGAACGTAAGGTAAGCGCGGTGACGACGAGCCGTAAACGCACCGCACCGCGGTTGTGAGCTTGTCCCGAGGCGAGGCGATTACGTTACAATTCCGATTAGTCTGCGTTGCAGTAGGAAGTTTCATACAAAGAATACTGAACGGCTCGAGCTGAGACAGTGACGATCTCTTTCCTAGTTGATATGTGTAGTATCATAAACGTCAAGTTCAAAACAAACGTCTAAATAAATTCACTAACGTTCACACGGTCGGTGTTATTGAGCCATGCGGGGTTTTCGCGGCCATATTTTTAGAACTGCTAACAGATGGCGTTGCTCTGTCATGAGCTAACTAGTGGTTCGCCCCGAACTGAGATCTCGCATAAAAACAAAACAAAAAATTATTTGTAATATTTGACTAACAAAATACAAAATGTCTCCGATCTTCATAGCAGAGGGAAAAAAGTGGAACGAACAAAAAAAACTATCAAAATAGTGCCACGAAATGCAGAACTAACTCACAAGACCTACATTCATTCAAATTACGGGTATCGGAAGTTCATGTTAATTGTTTAGTTTGTTTTGGGGTAGAAACTGCAGTTATTCCAGATTTCACACTTGTCCCTATATTTGTGTCACTAAAGCTACACGCATACGAAATTTCAGCACTGTGGGGTCACTGGTGTACCCTGTGAATTTTGTCAAAGTTCCGTTTTATTATGGCTAATAACTTAAAAACTGCAAGGCTTAACCTAAAAATAAAAACGGGGTCGATATTTACTCATGAAGACCTTTCATTAAACGTGCAATTTAACCGGATAGTCTTATTTTGTTTTTTTTTTACCCCGCTGGAACCCTAATATCTAATCACCAATCCTCCCACATTATTAGCTCATTTAGTCACACAAAAATTGTGTCATCATTACCTACTTAGATACTCAATTTCACGATGATTGGATCAACGCTTCGAAAGGTTACCCTCGGACAAACAAATATACATACATATAACGCCGATTTGCCCAAGTTGATTTACAGATCTCGCTTCGCTCGATCAATTATCAAAGGAAAGTGAATAGTCTCTATGGGCTTTTCATTATCAATTTGAAAAAGAAACTAGTTCCAACTAGCGTAATAGATGGCGCTGTCTGCAGTTAAGCCACCAAAAAATATGGTTTTTAGGTCAAAATCTCAATTACACAATATTATCAAAGTTTGTTTAAAACAATGTCACTTGACATGTTTTAGTCACACATCATTTGTGTCATTGACACACAAATGATTTTTAACACGGCTATTGAAATTAACAAATCAATTTCCTTTCTTAGTCAACTCATGACAGACGAACGCCATCTGTGAGGAGATAAAAAAACATAACCGTGAAAACATGCATGTTATAACAGGTATAGAACACTTATGATTATAGGTCCTTGACGATCATCAAGATTAAGTTATTAGCGAATTGTATATAAAACGCAAACTGACTTGCAATTAGAACTACGACGATACTGTTAATATAATATATATTTTTATTGAAAGTTAATGTACTTGTTAGAATTGAAAAGAAAACTTGTCTTTAACTAAAACTATAATCGTCTACTTTTTTTAATAGCAAAGTCTTCTATTGCAGTATCAATGTCGATAGCATCACACACCCTCATACTCAATATACAAAATAGCTTTATTAGTTGGTTAATTTTGGATCAATTTCAATTTTGAAATACTTCTCTCACTGCATTACTGAAGCGACAAAAATATGGAATGGTTCAAATATTTATTAGATTTTATTATTATTTATTGTTAAATTTTGCCGCCCCTAAAAGTGCCGCCCGGGGCGGGCCGCCCGTGCCACCCCTACGCTACGCCACTGAGTCCAGCCAGAATAATAACATTAGGATACGTTTAGACTACCTACATTTTATTTACCTGGGAAGCTCTTAAAATATATTTGATTTTTTGCAACAACAGTTTTTTTCTCCGTTTAATTTTTGGGCGAAATAGTTTTTTTTTTTTTACTCCAATAAATACTTATTTTTATCCAATGAAAAAAGCATCATCGAAATTGAAAAACCCAATAAAAATTTATGCGTGAAAGAATTTCCAGGTTAAACAATCAATATCACTTTGATCAACTTCGAAGTACCAAGATTATCTATACTCTATCCAATAAAAAACTATGTAATCATCAAAAAAGGACAACTCTATAAAAAGTTAAGCGTGGCCATCAATAAAAAAAAGAAAAATACTCGTCAACATGATAACATCCTCCTTTTTAGGGTACCGGACCAATATGGTAAAAATTTGGAATTGTTATAAATATTATATTAGCCTCCCACTATTGCATGTAAAAACGCAAAAATATTTGCATGTTCATGGCCAAATGAGCTAAAATTGTGGGGGTTAACATGTTGACTGTTGACTATGTGACGGTTTACTAGTTCAAGTGGGGTATCAAAGAGATTGATTTACATACATATTTCAAAACCATATTTATTTATATGATTATGTACAGTTTTTTATGTTGAAGTATTACAAAAAAAAAGTTTTCGTAGTCAAAAATCTGAAATTAATATGATTGATTTTTTATTTTGTATAATGTTGATATTTATCAAGATCTTTACAGCCCTCGTGTTATTTGTTAACTTTTCTATTTATTAGATGCAAAGATTACAGGAATATTTTAACTAAGTCTCTAACTAGAACAGTTTCTTAAAAGTTTTCTTGGTTTACCGATCGCTTAGCTAGATGGCGCTGCTTATTAAACATAAACATATCTCTATTAGGATCGGAACCCTCGGTACGCTAGTCCTCGTACATGACCGGTCTTGTTTTTTTCAGTTAAATATACCTTTATTGACAGGAAATTGCAAAAAGGAAACTTTTTATGTACCTACAATGTTAACATTTTGGGTACCTAACTAAAACAAGAAAACAAACATGCCATACAAAAATGTATTGGCGTGATCCTAGACGGGTTCTACTCACCCCAGTGCACGATGTGTACGTTCTTTCTCCTTTCGAATAATACCTTCATCACAATAATTATCATCAACTCTATTGTAGGCTGGCTGAGCTTAACATTTAAGACTTCATTACACTGCAGAAGCTTGTATTGTGTGCAACAACTAAATACCACTAGGTGTCACTAATACACCAAAAGGTGTCGGACAAGTCTGCTCATTTTTTGCTGGACTTATGCAAAAAAAGCCGGTAACGTTGTTGGAGTACGCAACGCAGCCTTAGTTCATTTGAATGTACCTATTACAAAACCAGCCAGACACAACTACAAAACCTTTACAAAAAACAAGCTAAATAAATTGAATTTTTTTGCAAATCATTATTGTTGATACATACATATATAATGTCTTAATTATGTATTTATTTAAGTATAAGTTTTAACAAAAAAATGGGTTGTTGAGTATTTTTCAACACTAAATGCGTAAAACGAAACGTAGATGACTCAGCAATTTCGATGCTATCAAGCTCTATGCATTTCCGGTCGATATCAAAGTATCGATACTTTTTACATCACTAGCAAACGGAAAAGCAATTTCTTTACGTTGGTAGTAGCGAATAGCACGGAAGTCAGGCTATCTATGATTTCATGTAAAAAATCTTATTGTATAACATTTTACGCAGATTAAAAGAAGGATTCAAACTGAAAAATTGTAAATATAATTTTAGAAATGCATAATGACTACAAGACCAAGTGACAATGTGAAATCTTTCTAAAATAAAAATAGCAAAGCAAATTAATATTTCGAATACATAAAAATGCGAACCCAATCGCTTATAATGTCAATCAAATTATAATAAAAAAAAAACATTTAAATTTGCATTGATGCGCGCCATTTTCCGTTATTTACCGCGCATGCATACAAGTTGCGCAGGTTCGGTAGGTTGGCAGCGCTGTTTCCTCCAAGCCACGATCATTCGGGCTGGACGCCATTACCACGCTACCGATACTGAATCACAATCTGTCAATAGTGCTTGTTTTGTGAATATTGTTTCGAATTAATTCGAATTTGTCTTCTTGTGTCGCTTGTTTTCGAAAGAAATAATAAATCAAAATGTCTGACGAAAAGAAGGTACGTATCTCGACGTAAAATCAGTGAGAATCTAACAAAAGTGCTACACCGACATGGCGTTGCTTGAAATGTGGTTGACAATCTTCTCGTGACGAGTGCAAAGTGCTAACAGTGAAATTAAAATGCTTTAACAGTTGCAATCTATTTGGTTTCCAGGGAGAAAGCGAGCACATCAACTTGAAAGTGTTAGGTCAGGACAATGCCATCGTCCAGTTCAAAATCAAAAAACACACACCCCTCAGAAAGCTGATGAACGCATACTGCGATAGAGCAGTAAGTACACTAATTTGCAAATTTTATGATAAGTTTTTCCATTCATTACCTTACAACAAATTATTGTAGTTGTATAATTTCTTCCAAATTGGGGTGTTTCTTGAATTATTGTTGAAATCTATCTTGTGCCGACAACTCTAGAGCCCGCCCTAGCTGTGCTCTTGAATATGTTGTAAAGCTACAATGCTACTGAACCTGGACAGATCAATGTTGTGGCATTATTATATTGATTAATTTGTTGAGCATCAGGAAACCTATAAATGCCCACTCGATACTTAAAAGCTTGTAAGGTTACTTTATGTTACTATCTCAGATTTGTTAACTTACCGATAAATAAAATCAAGCTTTTATTTGTATGGTCTGAAATAATAAGTAATCCCAATAACAAATTTGTAAAAGTTCAAGGCCCTTTGTAAAAGTGGCTCCAGCAGCTTTATGTTGGTTCGATCTTACAAAAATTATCTTATTTCTAATCCATACTTACAATTTAGGCTTGGGCACTGATAACTTATCGCAGCATTTTGAAATACTGCAACATAGCCCAAGTATATCTAGGTTTAGGGTTTCTAGGTATATTGTTGTATGAATTGCAGAAACTTTGATTAAGGCAATTTGTGATTCAACAGATTAACCGGCTAGTTTTTGTGAAGCCTCAGCTTGAATAATAATAATGCTGTCTCTTTTCAGGGTCTATCAATGCAAGTAGTGAGATTCCGATTTGATGGGCAACCAATCAATGAGAATGACACTCCAACGTCACTGGAGATGGAGGAGGGAGACACAATAGAAGTTTACCAGCAACAAACCGGAGGCGCTTTAGTATAAACTCTTACTTTAAGGACTGTCCATCTCTTGTGGGAAAAATAGCTGTGGCGTAACCGTTCTCACTCTTAATTTTAAGTTAATGTTAAAAAGCATTGTAACAACAAGGGGAAGCGTTTGAGGTGTGCAATTACTGGGCCCAGCCATTGTATTGGACATCTCAATACTTTGCGTAAATTAAGAAATTTTGAGGGATACCAAATGTCTTAGGTAACTTCAACAATTATTATTCCATTGTGATAATTTTTTATTAACACACAGAATCATTAGTAAGTATTTACAGCTATGCATTAGTGGCATTTGTTTCTTCTGTTTGTGGTAACTAATTTAGTGGACTTATATCCATTCATACTGATTATCAATGTCAATGATTAACTTTATCTTGGAGAGAACCTATCTTAAATAAACTAAATGTAATAATATCTGATTGTTTGATTTCAAACGAGCCACTAGCTAGGCATTCTGTAGGCTGTAAGTAAATACAAATATTTAGAATGTTTAAATCACATTTGAAATATTAAATTGTAATCGCAGAATAATTAATTAATACATTATGAAATGGGTCCCTATGCAGGAACTGTATATAGGTTTTTATAGCAAGGGAAACAATTTTCAGAAAATAAGTAAACGTAATCTCAATAAAATTCTTTTTTTTGGGAGCACCTGTCTTAAAATTTTTGGAATGACCCTGGATCATTGACCCATGTTGAACTGCCGTTAGTGAGTTATGCAGATACGGTTAACTTTGTCAGCTTTGAAACATACATATTTTTAGATAATATCTATAGATATCATCATTAGCAGCTTAACTGATAGCCCACTGCTGGGTATAAGCCTCTATAGATATAGATTATAACAATTCACATTATAAGTTGTTTTTACAGCCAGTTCTAAAAAAGAATTCAAAGCCTAAAAAATTATAAGGGGAAAACCCTTTTGCACCTAAGGGCCTGTTTTCGGAGAGTGAATAACCCTCCCTAGTTCTAAGAAATTTAATGGCGTCATTGGGTATATCTGACGCCATTTTTATAAATAGAAACTACCTACTTTTGCGATGATAACGCATGACGTCATCATTTTTATATACCTATGTAAGTATGTATACCTTTTTGATCGAGCGAAGCGAGATCTCTAAATCAACTTGGGCAAATCAGCATTGTATGTTTGTTTGTCCGAGGATAACTTTCGAAGCGTTTATCCGATCATCGTGAAATTTGGTTTATAGGTAGGTAGTTGTTGGCACAATTTTGGTGTGACTAGTGTTTTTTTTTAACTATAACAGTACGGCAGCATCCATAACCAGAGGAGATACAGGTGCAGTTTCATCAGCTCGTTTTCGAGGAAAAACATTTTGGTATTAAATTTTTTTGGTCAAGTGTGAGTAGCGCCTTAAAATGAATCAAGTTGGTAATTTTTTTTTGATGCTGATCGATGCAGTCTATTGTAAGGATCATTTTAATGTATCGGATGAAAAAAATCTGAACAGCGGAAGTTAGTCAAATTTGATAAAAAGTATTCTCATACAACAGGACATACAAAATTACTTCTACAAACATTTTATTAGATTCTAATTGTACATTAAAGAAGTATTCATACTGTAGCGATTAAGAAATTAAGGAACTCCATGTTCTCATGAGCAATTCAAAAACATTTCGTATTTCAGAACAATTTTGAATTTCGAACATGGTTCTTGCACCTGTTGGACTTTTATATCAGTCATTGCATCATCTTATTTGTCCTAGCATGGCATTGTCAAATACGCAAAAAGTAGACTTCATTGAAGCATACTTTTTTTCATCCGATACAATAAAATGATCCTTACAAAGAACTGTATCGATCGGCATCAAAAAATAATTTACCAACTTGATTCATTTTAAGGCGCTACTCACACTTGACCAAAAAAACTTTAATGCCAAAATGTTTTTCTTCGAAAACGAGCTGATGTTTTAAAAGAAACTGCACCTGTATCTCCTCTGGTTATGGGTGCTGCAGTACTGTTACAGTTAAAAAAACACTGTATAAATGATCTAAAAATATGGGGGGTTTGTTGAGATATTGGGGTTAAGAGGGGTTAAAAAAACAAAATGGGACTATCCGGTCAAGTGACATGTCTACTAAAAGGTCTTTGTGAGTATATTTCGACCCCGTTTTTATTTTTAGTTTAAACCTTGTAGTTTTGTAAGTTATTAGCCATGACAAAATTTACAGGGTACGTACACCAGTGACCCCACAGTGCTGAAATTTAGTATGCGTGTAGCTTTAGTGTCACAAATATAGGCAAAAGTCTGAAATCCAAAATAACTGCAATTTGTACCCCAAAAAAATGTAACCACAATACATGAACTCCCGTTACCTGTAATTTGAATGAAATTAGGTCAAGTGTGTTGGTTTATATTTCGTGGCATTATTTTATTAGTCAGTCTGGCCGGCTTGCACAATGATCCCTAAACGTAATTAGCGACTTAACATGTTTAAATTTTACGTATTTGTATGATATGATTTGACAACTCCTTAGATCATATTTAGCCACTAAACACACGTTTAGACGTTGCGACGGTCGCCCTAAGAATATTTTTTTGTGTTAAGGAAGACTCGTGAGATCTGTTCGGGGCGAACCACTTGTTATAGAGTGGGTAGTTAATTGTACCTACAGCAGTTTCAATAACAGCACTAAAGAGATACACTTTTGAACACAATAATACTAAAGAGATAGAAACAGAAGCAAAGTTAAGTTTAGTACAACGAGAAAAACAGCCGCACGCAGACGCGCGTACGAGGATTTCGGATCAATTTGTTCGAAGATTCTACCGATTACGACTTGATCCGAGATCCTCGTACGCGCACGTGTGTTTACGTGCGCCGGTTTTCGCTATTCTATTCATTAAAGAGCGCGCGAAACGAGTGAAGGTATACACGCGCGCTCACACTCACCTCGGTCACTCGCGCGAATATATTTTGTACTCTGTAGTTATTTTATTTGGGTAATGGGGGGATATGTCAACAATTTTTTTGCGCAAGCCTCTGTCTGTGGGAAGATTTGTTTAAATTTATAGGCTTGCGCAAAAAAATCGTTGACGTGTCGGCTCCATTCATTTCATAATCCCCACCAGTGGGGATTATGAAACCAATCAAAAATCATGCTATCATAATTCCCCACTACGCGTTAATTTGTGAAATTGGCTGTAGTAGGTATATGTAGACAGATAACAGTTTTGATACATATGCAAAACTTTCAATATTTTTTCTCATCTACTACCTATTTTCTTTTCAGCCAATACGGCACAGTACGCTCACCTCGTTTTCAACACATTGGACCAAGACCGCAGTGGCTTGATTAGTTTCGAGGTAAGATTTACAAAAACCTTATTTTTTTTATAATTCATCATTATAATACTTAATAACGGTACCTATAATGATAGGTGGTAGGAGTTTTATATAAGCGCTAGATTTTGCCTTGCAGCGTACAAGTATACGCCAACTTGTAATAGGTGTAGGTTCACTCGGAGTGCCTGATATATTTTTCGTGGCGCAGTGGGCGAATAGCCGGCTGAGACGCAGGAGGTAGCGGGCTCGATTACCGCCCAGAAACAAATGTTTGTATGATCTCCGGGTCTGGTGGTTTTTCTATATTTATAACTATGTATTTACAAAAAAAAAGCATATAAGTATTCTATCAGTTATCTGGTTCCCATAGAACAAGCTCTGCTTAGTTTGAGGCTAGATAGTGCTGTGTGAAATGTCCAGCAATATTTATTTATTAGTGATAGGTATTTTGTCTACGCATTTGTGCGTACAATATTCATCATCCTAACAGCCATAGAACGTCCACAGCTAACATAAGCCTTCTCCATACATTTCCAGAGCGACTGATCGTCTTTTCATCTGGTGGAAAATTTTAACTATTTTTAAAATCAAATCCGAAGTTAAATGACATCACCAATCAATATCAGGTAGGTATCTACGAGTACTTACTGACAGACTTGTTGACTACAGCAACGTAGGAGCCAGTTCCCTTGTCGTAACTGTTGGAATATACTTATTAATCGCGTGTTCTTCTTCAGGAATTCGTGACGGGTCTCTCCGTCCTATCCCGGGGCACGCTGGAAGAGAAACTTCGCTGGACATTCTCTCTCTACGATATCAACGGTGACGGCTACATCACCAAGGAAGAGATGACTGAGATCGTGAACTCTGTCTATGATCTCATGGGTCGCATCGTAGATCCGAACGTGGATGATGAGATCGTGAGGGACAAGGTGGAAAAACTCTTTCAGGTGCATATCTCATGGCTTTTTAGAACAGACAAACTGTTTGTAGCTTTTTGATCTAAGTACTACCTAATTGCCTAAAGTTTTGCTTAATTGTGTTAAATGCACAGTATTATTTATACATTTCATTCAAGATCGTAGAAAACAAATTGCCGAAGATCTTTATAACTCGATATAATATTCAATTGACGGAGTGACAAGTTTATGAGCAACTGACAGTATTCTAACATCATAATAATCACAGGGCAACTACTAATTAATAGTAAGTAGTATCACTTACCTCAAGAAGTCTACTGTTGGTAGGGTTGCCATACGTCAGGAATTATCCGGACATGCCCGGTAACATAGGTCTTTGTCCGGAATGCAGGGGAATCCTAAACCGTCCGGAATTTCTACAATTTAAGTAGCTAATGAGTAAAATAAAATATAAAATAAACCAAATGTTTTTATTACAAATAAATAAACAATCAACATTACTTATGTTACTTGTCATTTTGATCATTTACTTACTGATATTTATTGCTTCCTAGAAATATTCTGCAACACTTCCGTTCGGTACAACATTTCGCAACTCATAATTTTTAGGGTTTCGTACCTAAAGGGTAAAACGGGACCCTATTACTAAGACTCCCCTGTTTGTCTGTCACAGGCTGTATCTCATGAACCGTGATAGTTAAGATAGTTGAAATTTTCACAGATGATGTAATAGGTTGGGGAAAAAGTCTTTTCGCATTACAATATATATGAACTTGTAATAAAATCTCTTTGGCTATACTACTTATTTGCATCTGGCTGGTTTTGGTATCATTCAAAGTTTAAATTTTAAGTGAATCTAATGAAGAATTTCGATACATTTTAAAATTTTAGTAGGTACAATAAAGGTAAAAATGCAACGCAAGCCGCGAAAAAAATTTGCGATGTTTATGGACCTAGTGCAGTGCCTGTGAGAGTAGCACAAATTTGGTTTAAGCGTTTTCAATCCGGAAATTTTGATGTCAAAGATGCACGTCGCTCTGGTCGCCCTATTACGGATAAAATTGATGCCATTTTTGAAAAAAAAGGAGCAAGATCGGCTTATCAGTAGTTACGACGTAGCTGAAGAACTAGGAATTGACCACAAAACCGTTTTGGTGCATTTAAAAAAAACTGGGTACACAAAAAAGCTCGATATTTGGGTACCCGACGAGCTCACTGAAAGAAACCTAATGAACCGTGTACTCATTTGTGATGCTTTATTACGACGTAATGAAACCGAACCATTTTTGAAGAAGCTGATAACTGGTGATGAAAAGTAGATCACGTACGACAAGAACGTGCGAAAAAGGTCGAGGTCAAAGGCCGGTCAGGCTTCACAGACTGTGGCGAAACCCGGGTTAACCCGCAAAAAGGTGATGCTGTGTGTGGTGGAATTGGAAGGGCATTATTCATTATGAGCTTTTACCACCAGGCAGGACTATCGATTCTGAACTCTACTGCGAACAACTGATGAGATTAAAGCAAGAAGTTGAGAGAAAGCGGCCGGAATTAATCAACAGAAGGGGTGTGGTTTTTCATCATGATAACGCTAGACCTCAAACATCTTTAGCCACTCAGCAAAAATTAAGAGAGTTTGGTTGGGAGGTGTTAATGCATCCGCCGTATAGTCCTGACTTTGCACCTTCAGATTTCCACCTGTTTCGGTCTCTTCAGAATTCTTTAGGCAGTGTCAAGTTAACATCACGAGAGGACTGCCAAAACTACTTGTCGCGGTATTTTGATCAGAAGCCCCCAAATTTTTATAGCAATGGGATCATGTCCCTACTTACAAGATGGCAAAAAGTTATCGAACAATATGGTACCTACATACTTTAGTTAAATGTAAATAAACTATATTAAAAAATGTTTTTAAGTTTCTTAAAAAATGCGAAAAAACTTTTCCCCCAACCTAATATTTCTGTTGCCGCTATAACAACAAGTACTAAAACAGACTAAAATAAATATTTAAGGGCTCCCATACAACATACGTGATTTTTTTGCTCGATATTGATAACGGATACAGGTAGAAGCTTGAAATATTCACAGAATATTGTGTTATATTATGCACTTTAAAAATAAATAATAAAATTAATATTTAAGTGGGGCTCCCATACAAAAGACATGATTTTTTTAGATGATAATGCGGAACCCATCGTGCGCGCGTCCGACTTGCACTTGGCCGGTTTTTATGTTAATCTTATATTAAGTTATATTTACAAGAACGTCAGGAATTTACTCCGGAATTTCGATTATTTTATCTGGGAACGGTCTTGAGTATCTCTATTTATTCTGTTTAGTGACCCGTAAAAGGAAAATCCTGTACCCCTAAAAAACACTTCTTAGTTATACAATATTTCATCATTGTTATCCACAGCCTGACTTCACCCATTGTTGGGTATAGGCCTCCCCAAGTTTGTGTCCACACCACGATCCTGCGCTAGTCTCACCCACTGACGGCCCAAGACCTTTACGATGTCGTCCACCCATCTCGCTGCTGTTCGTCCTACCCTTCTATACCCGCTCCTCGGCCACCATTCAGTCACTGTCCTGCTCTGTCATAACCACGTCTAGCCAAGTGTCCCGCCCAAGACCATTTGAGCTCCATACAATATTTAATTTATTTAATCAAGATCTGTTTTATCTTTCTTTCAGAAAATGGACCTGAACCGCGACGGAGTGCTGACCATAGACGAATTCCTGGACTGCTGCCTCCGCGACGAAGCCCTCATCAGATCCATGGGGGTGTTCGACAGCAGTTTCTGACGTACTGCCGACGGCCACCGACGCAAACGTCGTGTTACCGCCGTGAACCCTTAAATAATAACGTAGACTAGCAGACCAAGGCAGTGCGGCCTTCCCTAATGTGAGAAATGTGAATTTGTATCAAAAGGTATACGGTACGGACCAGTCCAAGTTGTAGGCAGTTTTTATACAAAACCGCATTTTATTGGGTATATGTCAGGGGAGGCTGTTGGGTCCTTGCTCAAAAACTACTGATTTTTCTCGTGTAGATACTTATTAATTAATAGTTAAAAAAACAAATCTATCGGCTAAAATATATCATAGGCTATTTGTCCCAACTAATTAACACAGGTTTAAAAAACTAGCAAAAAATTGTTGACTTGGAGGATCCAAATCTTAGACAAACGTAGCTATTTATTAGGTAAATCAGAAGTTTTTGAGCTATAGCAAAAGTATTTTAGAAGGAGAAAGTTGGTATTCTTGAAATGGATAAATCGATTTTAGATAAATAATACTGTTCTAAAAACAGTACTCTCTATTCAGACTGTAGAATATCCTACGTAACCTCGTAAAAGTAACTCACTTTTCTTTATTTATTTTGGTAGATAGAACTATTATTCTATTTACTATTTAATTAATCTTTTCCTATAGAATAAGAAGTGTTCGACAGTATTTTGAGACCCATGTTCTTATAAACATTCCCATTTTCAGTAACCCAAAAAAAAAATTGTGAAAGTTATATTCTAGAAAAGCGTGTAAGTACCTTCCCTTAGTGAGAATGCGACCAGAGTAGTCTCTTCAATAGATAGGATTAAAATCTAGGATTTAACAAGGTAAACTGCGTTAGAAATCTTAGTATCAAAATCTAAAACGTGGTCTTAAATCAAATTTTTAGTCTTTCTATCTTCTAAGTAATCGGTGTATGAATTATAAATTAATCTTTATAGTAGCTTTAAGCGTCGTTACCAACGCCTGTTTTGTCCAACATTTATTACAAGGAACCCACTCAACATAATTTTATCTTGGAAAATATTTGGAAAGTAATTTTCTTTAATACTTACCTTTGAGGTGGCAAATTAACTTATGGTGCACCTGAGGGTAAGCGGTTACCGTAGCTTATAAACGTTTAGTTTGTGTAACACCAAAGATACCACTCGCGCGTTGTCTCCCAAAAACACAGTACTCGTGCGTTGTCACCCAAAGACACAATACTCGCGCGTTGTCACCCAAAGACACAGTACTCGCGCGTTGTCACCTAAAGACACAATACTCGCGCGTTGTCACCCAAAGACACAATACTCGCGCATTGTCACCCAAAGACACAGTACTCGCGCGTTGTCACCTACAGACACAATACTCACGCGTTGTCACCCAAAAACACAATACTCGCGCGTTGTCACCCAAAGACACAATACTCGCGCGTTGTCACCCAAAGACAGTACTCGCGCGTTGTCTCCCAAAGACACAGTATTCGCGTGTTGTCACCCAAAGACAGTACTCGCGCGTTGTCACCCAAAGACACATTAATCGCGCGTTGTCAGCCAAATACATACAACACAGGTGGTAATGGTACAGGTCTGTAATTTCAAAATTAAATGATTTTATTTTAAATGTGTGTATGTATGTAATTATTTCATTTGTTGGCAGTGTTGTCAGAAATACATTCATTTTGTACCAAAACAGTCCTAGGATACGACAACTTTTCCCTTTTTCTAGACCCCTTTTTCCCAAATCTGAATACAACAGCCACAAAATAAGAAGATCACAAAACTATGCTGGGCTGTATACTTACTTAAATTGAAAGTATATAAAATTTTCCCTTTCAATAAAATTCAGCTTACTAGTGCGTGTTAAAATGATGTAGAATAAACTTGTATTTTAGCTTTACTGACTTAAATCTATCACTTGTTCTTTCTTTTCCTGATTTTTAAATTGTTCCGGCCATTTTTTATAGTATTTAGAATAATTCATTTATGAGGTTCGAGGTAGTATACCCACCATAAATATAAATAATAAAGTAATTTATATTATAGTACCAACGATTTTAACACTACCTAAATTAAAACAATAAATGAATACATTAAAAGTTTTAAAATCAGAATGTCATAAAAATATACAGTAACCTGACATGAATTTATAATGAAAGGGCCTACGTTAAGCCTGTCCATAATCGAACCATTTGGACAGACCGCTGGAAAAACATTGATAACCACTGCCAAAAAAAGTAGTAACATTGAAATCTAATAAAACAAAGCTATCGGAAAACATCAAATAAAATTAATACAGTATTTAATAATATATACGTTTTAAATAAGCTAAGTTTCATCATTATCTTGAAACACTTGTTTTGTCTACCAGTAGACCCTTCATATTTAAATTTTCATCAATTTATTCGTAATGAGATCCAATATCAATAACTCAATGCTTATCATATTATTTATTAGCATGTAAATAGGGTGTAAATAATTTATAGAACCTATGTACTTAAATGTGTATATTTTCATAGTGGGTGTTTATTGGAACCAAATAACTAGTACGAAAAAACAGTTATTTAAATCCGATTTGAAAAAGTAATGTAGGTTATGTAATCGATGTGATTTTACGTAATCAAATTAATAAAATTGGATGTTATCACTTTGCTTCGTGTAGCGACAAAACATTGATGTTAACCCACAAAACTTACAAAGTTGAACAAACTTATAATATTCCTAAAGGTATTTTGAAACTAAACATAAAAGATGTTATTTGCTCTAACAGTTCTTAATTTATTCTTCCATTGTGAGAAAAAAATGTGGATTTTGCCCCATATAGTTTAAACTATTTTTCCATTTGAAGAGAAATCAATATTTTGACTAAAGTTTAATTTTATTCGTCGAGGTCGAGCTTAAATAGATAAGATTTTTGTGTCTTCCCCTATTTGTCCAACATCCCCCAACATTTGCTGTAATCATGAGTGTAAGTAGCGAAAATACATAAAATTATTTAAGAACATTTTACCTAGAATAAGGAATGAATTGAACCATTCTTATGATGAAAAATAGGCATAAGTACCTACTTAGATAAATTGAGCAAAATCATATATAATAATCGCTTAAAAAATTGATTTTAAAAAAATATGTGTAATTTTTGTGATATTATAAGTTACACATTTAATTTTTTATTTGTAAGAACTCATATTTGATTGGTCTGAAAACAGTTCTTAGAAATTAATGAAAATACCACCAGTACCATCAGCAAGTGATGAAGAGATTTCTAAATAAGTCTTACAATACTATTCTAAAATATATATTCCCTAAAATAGTGCCAAAGGAATAAAAGGTGAAGAAATGTTACAGCTGGATTCTAGTTTATATAGGCCTATTATGTAAAAATCGATTTCGTAAGTCCATGTTTTAGCTATTACAGGTATTCGGTGTTTAGCTATTAGAGTAGGTAGTCGCTAAGGTCCTAAGGACTTTTAAAACTGTATGCGTTGTCAATCTAACTAAACGCTTCAGTATTTTGATAAGTCGTGTCTCCAGCGAGCGTTTTGATATAGAGATCTTCCTGCCTTAAATTGCGCCCTACTTCATTACGTCAAAACAAATAAATAATCTTCATAGTTGTCATAGAGTCATTTTGAAACGGCTTATTGTAAATAAACTCAAAAGTAGACGCGATGGAGGACGTTTAATTAAAAATGGAAGATCTCTACCAAATAGCAACTACATTAGGTGATACATGATACCCAACCGCCACGAAAATTTTGCTGTGTATAATACTTATATGTACCTAGTGCGTGTTTTTGCGTTCTGTAGAATGAAACAGGCACTGGAGACGCGCCTTTATTGGTGTTATAAACGTTAAATTATGTGATTTATGTTCATTCATCAAGCATTGAATAACATATCAGTCACTAGATCAGTCCATAGCTTTCTGGAATTGATGGAACTTTTGTGGCGATATTGTAAAGGTGCGATTCCGATACCGGCGACAACGAAGACTTGTAGCCGGCAGAAAGTAGTAACATTAATCTGTGCTTGACTCCAATTCTCGTAATTTTGACCTATGGTCGCATTGCAATCTAAAGTCAGCATAACCCTTCGGTTACGTAGTGGGATGGTGGGGTTTATGAACATTTTTCAATGTGCTCATAATCCCCACCGCTTCAGCATGGTCGCATGGTGGGAATTGTAATTGTTTGTTTTCTGATTCAGTAAACCCCGCGTGGGGTTTATGAAACTAACTTGAGAGGCATTGATGGAAACTGGAATTTGACTAGATTGAATTAACGAGAATTGCCCCCTGAGGCAAAGAATACTAACTATTCTAAGGAGTGATAACTTTCTTTAGAATCTGTAATTTTGTGGTTTGTCCTCGGTTTTGGAACCTGGCCTCAAACAACAGTGAATTGAATGAAATAGAACTACCTAGCGTGGACGTAATGTTTAGGTACGAAATCTGTAAATTAGATAATTGAATATTAAATTGTTTATTTACAAATTGTATGTGTATTTTATAGAAAAATAAATAAATTGAATCGACAATTTAGTTTCATTTTAACTTAGAATAAATCCTATCTACCAATATAACATGAGCCTTAGTACCCCTAAGTTAAGTAGTATAGGTATCTAGTAGTAGCAGCAGTGGGGATAGGAAAAATATAATAATAATAAGTCTAGTCTTAACTTTATTTTATTGAGAACATCTACAATTTACCAAAATACAAGAATATTTGCGTTATATAATAAAATATAACCAGATGTAAAACACTTATTTCGATTTTAAAGTAGAATTTTGGTTATTTTATTATTACATAAACTACTTTAATTTGTGAGCAAAATTCATAAAATATGAATACATAATATCGAAAAGGCAAGTCTAATTTAAAGTACATTTCATCTGAAAAGGCGGATTTCAATACATCTCATTTTGAAAAGAACTTGTGATTTTATAGCAAAACAATAGATATGAGAATTTTCGATCAAGGAATATGCATAGTACTCCTAAAACCAGTGGACGTGTCAAACAGAAGACGATGAAGAAATACCAGTAATGTCAAAAATATTTGTATTTCTTTTAACTATTCAAACTACATGCTTAGTTTGTAATAATAAAACATGATATATAATAGGTGATAATCTATTGAAACACCTAGGAAACTACATAATGTAGCTTTTTCAAAATATATGTTTTTTTATGAATAAGCCCTTAAACTAGTTTTTAAACTTTTTGTGCCTAATATTTGTGCAATTATGCCCTAAAGTTATGGCACGATTTAGAGCCAGCTAAATGTTTAATTGTAATAACTGCTTTAGAAGCTCTCGTCAAAATATAGGCACACGTTTTAATTTAATTTTATATTAATATAAGATGTGTAAACACATTGCACATTCACACGCTTAATTAACTTAAGTATAATATTATATAGAGAAATCCATAATGTAAACAAAAATATTCTTTCCAAATATTGTAAAAGAAATCAAATAATATTTTTATTGTGTGAAATCTAGCCTAATGTAATAGTTTGTTTTAAGTTGTTCTACAATATACACTAAGTTAAATCTAATTCCGAAAATAACCGAATTTTTTTAATTAAAAAATACAAGAAACTAAAACACTAGAGAGCAAAAACCCCTAAATATACACGGTGGTTTCAAACGGCAATCTCAAAGGCTTAAAAATAATAATTATTAAATAAAATTATCTATTAAGCTTAGATTTCCAAAATAAAACTATACTTGTATCTCTCACTAAAAATTAAATTGTTATAACCTATCAAAATACTTTATCTGTATCTAAAAAATACATATACTATAATATACTTTGTAAAAGTGTTTACTTACAAAACATGCTTTTTGTATAAAGTTACTAATTGAATTACTTAAGTTCCGTTTACATTCCTGTCATTTACAACTGTCAAAAAGTATTCAAAAATTGGTCCAAGGAAATTCTGTAAGGTGTCTAATGCTAGATATTAATAATAATTTAATCGGATCTTCAGTTCACCTTAGGTATAAGTAACTAAAGGTGAACTGAAGGAAACTGAAGATCAGATAAAATTATTATTATTCGTATAAGTGATAACATATGGAACCGAGACGTGGTCCTTCACTATTTGCCTTATGAATAAGCTCAGTCGCTCAACGAGCTATGGAGAGGGCTATGCTCGGGGTTTCTCTACGGAATCGAATCAGAAATGAGGAGATACGTAGGAGAACTCAAGTCACCGACATAGCCCGACGGATTAGCACGTTGAAGTGGCAATGGGCAGGCCATATAGCGCGCAAAACAGATGGCCGATGGGGCCGGAAAGTTCTCGAATGGAGGCCACGGACCGGCAGGCGCAGCGTAGGACGTCCACCTACAAGATGGGTAGACAACTTGGTAAGAAAACCGCAGGTCGGCGTTGGATGCAGGCCGCTTCCAACCGCAGTTCCTGGAGATCAATGAGGGAGACCTTTGTCCAGCAGTGGACGTCCTACGGCTGATATGATGATGATATTTCGTATAAAATGATTCGGCAAATTAAATGTACGCGAAGGTACATTAACTAGCATTTAACAACTATTACATAATTTCCTTGGACCAATTTTTTCAGTTATTATACCTAAGGTATTGTAAATTACAACACCTTAGGTATAATAACTGACGGCACTTTCTTACAATAATTTGTCCACGCAGATTGGTACCGTTTTTGGCACCGAGCATCGTCTCTCCAAGCCCTGAAAAACAATAAAGTGACTAAAGTAAAAGTCCATGACTAATTGCAGTTTGTTCGCAAAAAAGTGTGCAATTCGCTGTGAGATTATTAGAGTACAATCGCGTTCTGTATGGAGAACTTGTAGTTCACTGCGTGTCAGTATAGAATCATGCTTTATATAATGTATAAAATATATAATTATAATTATCCACCAGGAATACTTCAAAAACAGTTAATGCTAAATGTAGTACAATGGGCAGCCTTATCGTTGAAAGCAATTTCCTCCAGACAGTGTACATTGCTTGCACAATTTAACTGCACCAAATTACTCCCCTCCACATCCACTAGAGAACCTTTCTGCCCCAACGGCCGTCAGTTCTTCGAGCTATGTTCTCCGCCCGCTGCCACTTCAGCTTGTTAATTCTCAGGGCTATCAGTGGCTTTTTGGTTTGTTTACGAATCACCTTATTTCAATATCCGTCACAAATCTGTATACCTATATCCATGCTGATACATGCCAATATTATAAAATTCAAAAACACCTCCGTCTGTCAGTGTCAGTCGTGAAAACCGATTTCGGTGAAACTTAGTTTATAGATAGATTATGACCGAAATTGGGACACATGGTAATGGTATGTTCCTGTAATTACTGGCACATAGACATAACAGCTAAGTCCTATGGTATGACAACGTATCCACATAAGAGATCAAGACAACATAATACCTTGTGTTGAATTCTATGTGGATATCCATGGGCTGCAGTAGCCACTTAACATCTGGTGGACTGCATGCTCGTTTGCCATATAAACATAATAATAAAAAAACATGCAACATTTACCCAACTGCACTTCTGTGCAGTCTGACAAACCACTTGTGCGAAGCCGCAGGCGGCAGCTAGTACTTTATACTTAACAATAAGGGCCTTTCATTTTCGATTTAAAAACAAAAAACTAGTTCTAACCAGCATAATAGATGGCGTTGCCTGCAGAGGCGCCGCCGCCAAAACAAAATGGTTTAAATGCCAAAATCCCAAAGACACATTATCAAAATGTATCTAAAACAATCTCATTTCCTCAGATAAACAAACTGATATATACATATAAGCAAGCCTTCGCAGTGCGACAGGCCAGTAATAAACTATACTAGAAAAAACATAGCTTGATCTCTGGGACAGCTGTCAGTAAAATCGCGCCTATGAAGTTCTGAATTTAACAGTACGGACAAACGTACCAGTCAATGTCATACTTTATGGACATGCTGAGCTAATTATAGTGATGAGCGATGAATCATCGTGACCACAGACTATAAACTATCGATATTTTGTATAAAACTTAATTCAAAATTAATTTATCATTTTATTTAAAAAAATAACATTATTGAATATTTAAAAAAAATAACATTATTTAGTGAGTAAATAAAATATAAATTCTAACCTACTCGTAACATTCCTTCCAACAACTTTGGGGTTCGAGAGAAGTTTGGCCGCGGCGTGTCTTCTTCCGCAAGATGGCGCCAACGCGCCGCCATCTTGTTTGACATGACCCATTCTCCTCAGTACGAGTGCTAACGCCTTGTATACGCCACGTGTTTTCCGTTCTCATCACTTTGTTTTTGTTACTATTGCGGTTAATTTGTTAAGTTTATTTATTATTGTTAGTTTATTTGTTGTTATTGTTTGTTTTCATTGTTTGTTGGCATAATGCCAACGAGAACGAAGAAAACTGTTTTAAACAGTCAAAGTCGTGTGTTTGTGATTCGCTTGCGTGAATATTTTGAGCGAGAAAACCAAAATGGTGGACCGCTATTACCCATGGCAAAAGTTTGTGACAGAGTTGCAGATGCTCTTGGCATTGGACGTGCGACAGTAATTCGCATCAGTAAAGAAAAAAATCCCGAATCTTCAACCGCAGTATTGACTGAAGACGAGGAAAAAAAGCTTTCAACGCCAAATAAAAAAAGAAGAAAGGCACAAAAATTTACGACTTTGACGCCGCTACGATTCGCAACCATGTATATGGTTATTATATTATACACGGGGCGAATTACCTATATTAAAAAAACTGGCGGCGTCCCTAAAAGACGCAGACTTGTTTAAAGGAAGCTTGCCGTCACTATCGAAGATTTTGAAAAATATTGGATTTTCCTACAAAAAAAGTGACAAAAGAAAAATTATAATGGAACGAACCGACATTGCTCTTGCTCGAATGAATTTTCTCCGGAAAGTCAAAAAAATTACAAATTGGGACAAAGTTGTCATTCTAGACGAGACATGGCTAAACGCCAATCATACCGTATCCAAAGCTTGGACCGACAATCGACCACCAAAGTACCCGAAGGCAAAGGTCAAAGATTAATAATAACTCATGCTGGGACGTCATCTGG
This sequence comes from Philereme vetulata, assembly GCA_918857605.2. Taxonomy (NCBI): domain Eukaryota; kingdom Metazoa; phylum Arthropoda; class Insecta; order Lepidoptera; family Geometridae; genus Philereme; species Philereme vetulata. The sequence goes on along the minus strand of OU975459.1, from coordinate 7,438,316 downwards.
TTTTGTGCCTAATTGCCTATTGGCATTCAAATCTAATGAAGAAATGAATTTTGAAAAATTTAAAGAGTGGTTTTTAAAATTATTAGATAATTTGAAGGAGCCACATTATATAATTATGTATAACGCCCCATATCACTCGGTCCAAAAGCACAAACCACCAACTTCGGCAAACAGGAAGTTAGAAATATTTGCATGGCTTCAAGAAAAAGGAATAGAGGCCAATGAAACAATGCTTAAAAACGAATTATTGAGACTCGTTGGTATACACAAACCCAGCACACCAACGTATGTCTTAGATGACATAGCCCAAGAAAAGAGTCATAACGTCATCAGACAGCCTCCATATCACTGCCAGTATAATCCGATCGAGCTTATCTGGACCCAAGTAAAAGGTCTGTTTGCTCGAATTTCAGTTAGACAGATTCTTTATGTATTAACTCCTGTATAATTTATGATATTAAAATATGTTTTTCTTTCAAGGTTACGCTGCTAGACATAACACAACACCGCCTTTCACGGCAAATAAAATGTTGCAGTTACTAAACACTGCGGTTGAAAATGTATCTGTAGAAGATTGGAAAAAGGTAATTACCAAATGCAGAAAATTAATGGAAGAAGATTGGGAGCGGGACGTTCGATTTGATAATATTTGTGAACAAGAGTTCATTATAAATTTACAAGATTGCTCTAGCGATTCTGAAAGTGATTCGGATATTGATTTGGCGTATACTCCTTTGGAATAAATAAATGTATGTATTAAAATATTCGTTTCATTTTATTACCCAAATCATAATATAATCCAATATACATATAATTATGGCAGACAGCCTTCGTGGCAAAGCGGTAGTGAACACGACTGCTGCGCAGGAGGTCGCGGGTTCGATCCTCGCTCAGTGCAAATATTTGTATGCATGAATATGGGTTTTTGCACTGGTCTGGTCGTGCCTCGGAAAGCACGTTAAGCCGTCGGTCCCGGCTGCCATACGAATATCTAATGGCAGTCGGTACGGGTTGTTGGAACCCTCAAAAGTCCAACAATTGGTCTTACTGCAAAGCTTCTATCGATAATTACTATCGATATTTTTATGTATCATTACAACCCTAGGAATGTCAGTTTAACAAATGTCGCAGAGATCAAGCTATGTTTTTTCAAGTATAGTGCTCAACTAAGGTTGTTTCATTGTGCTTCATACATCTCACTGACGAACGACGATGACATAACCCACGCATAAAAAATTAGCGCATATTTTGGAAATTTGCCTATTTTCGACCATAAAACTAGCGAATGGATAATCCACAAAGGGAAACTAACACAGTTCTTGAAGATAAATAGTGTGGACGATGTGAAGAAGAAAGGAATCCTTTTAACTCATGTCACGGAGGAGACATACCGCTTGGTACTTAACCTAGCGTTTCCTAAGGATGTGCTGAGCTACAAATGACCTAGTTGAATTACTCGATGGCCATTTCAAGCTGAAAAGTGCTCATTCTTAGGCAAGGCGAATTTTTTTTGGCGCCAGCATAAAATCAGGCGAGACTTTGGGGGAATGGGCGGCGCGACTAAGAGGTTTGGCAACCCATTGCGACTTCAGCACCGCTCTCGAAACGAAATTGAGGGATCGTTTTGTCCTCGGCCTGGGTGCAGGTCCAGAACGCGACAAGCTGTTTGAGCAGAGCCCGTCGACGCTCACGTTGACACGGGCTATTGAATTGGCGGAGCAGGCGGCGTGTGCTAAAGAAGCAAAATTAATGCTGTGCACCAGTATTGATGCCGTTTCTATAAAGGAGGAGCCGGTATATCGCGCGAGGTTCCAGGGCCAATGCGGCCGTGAACGTGGTGCGGGTGGCGGCGCTGCTAATGCAGATTCATCAGCGCGCCGCGATACTGACCGCTGCTCGGTATGCGGAATGAAGAATCATAGTAGTGACAAGTGTCCTTACAAAGGTTATAGTTATAGGGTTTAAAATCTAAGTGTGGAGGAATGATATATATATAAGCAAGCCTTCGTAGTGCGACAGGTCAGTAATAAACTAGTGCTCAACTAAGGAGGTCGTTTCATTGTGCTTCATACATCTCACAAACACAAATGTTGTTTCTATTTCAAGTTCCTCGGAAAATAATGTTGAAACGGCAATTGACATTGACAATTCACTTTCTTTAGTTATTTGCAGCATGACAGAGCAACGCCATCTGTTAGCACTTATAAAAACAAAGCCGTGAAAACCCCTCGTTGTTAAATTTTTTTTACCTGTGCAGTAGAACCAGGATGGTGATCAAGGCTGGGCTGGCCGCAATGATCTCACCGCTCAGTATTCCAGGGAGAGATAAAACCATATGGATCAGAATATCTCCCGAATAGTTAGGATGGCGCAGGATACCCCATACGTGTGACGTCATAAGTCTCTTTCCGTTGAACGTCATCATCGAATTAATATCTGAAATGAGGAGAATCAAGTTTACGTCGTAAGGTTTATTGGCCTTTATAAATATTTATATAGCACCTGATGGCAAATCGAGGAGAGGATTGGATTTACATTTATATAGCAAAATTATAATTCGCTCTAAAATTCTAACTATGGAAACTAGTAACTATGGACCTAACAGGGTCATATTTTATCTCATCAAGAAGAATCTATCTAGGAGGTATTTTATACAGATTGTTTTATGTAGTTTTAGGTTTTTATTGAAGGAAGCTTGAAGCTTTGAGGAATTTGCCAAAATACTTTGAAAATATTTAGTCACATAAAGATTGAAGACCCATCTAAAAGTGTATGTTACAATTACAAAGCAAGGATTAAGTAGGTACTTAATTATAAAATTTAATCATGTTAAAATCCCACTAATATTATAAACGCGAAAGTTTGTATGGTATGGATGTATGAGTGGATGTTTGTTACTCTTTCACGTCGTAGCGGCTGAACCGATTTCGATGAAATTTGGAATGTACGTGGATTATAACCTGGATACAGAGGCTACTATTTGTTGACAAACCACGGGTGCGAAGCCGCTGGCGGAAGCTAGTGTAAAATATGGTGTTTTTATTAGAGTTAAAATATCAAAAGCTCAACGACACTGTTGATTGAAGTAAAATGCCTAAATTAAAAGTTAATTTGGAAAGATCGTTGAAGTAATCGGAATTTTATTAATAAGTAAATAAAAGCTATTCGCGCACTGTGATTTCTCTACAGTACAACTCTGTATAATTTATGTATAAATGCAAACAAATACTTAATCTTGAATATCTGATTTAGGGCAGGTCGCAGTGCGCGAATAACAACTGCATTCTATGCAACTCGGCCATTGTTGCAAATTTCTCTCAATTGCTATTTGCAATGGGACAACAATAACCCGTTATACATAGTCATACAAATATTAATGGCTACTTACGTGGCATGCTGGATCGCTGCAGATTTCTTCTAAACTCGTGTTTAATATTGTTACTGACAAGCATTAAACCAAAACCCAGCAAATACACTAGCGAAGCGATTAACAGCACGTTAGTGGACAAAGTTAACCCGGAATCAGAAATGTGCTTTGACAGAGTAGTAAAGAAAAAAGGATAGAGTGCACTTGACACAGTCTGTAGGTACCCGACCCCTTCAGACATCCAGTAGAATGTTGAAGTCACTCTGTATTCTTTGACAATGAAGTTCAGTATGTAAACTATTTGCATCGTAGAGAACACTAGGACGGTCGGGTTTGATACTTGGAACTGTACTTTGCGTAGGATATAAATGATGTTGGCTAGTGTGATATCCTCAGTGTTGGTCCATTTGATGTTGACTGCGCTTGTGAATATTAAGAGTGATAGGATGACCTAAAAGAAAAATAGATAATTTAATAATACATACCTACTAATACTATAAATTCAAAAGTAAATCTCTCTGTCTGTTTTGAAACTTTTACACGACTAAACGGCTAGAGCGATGTCGATAATATTTTGTATACAGATAGATTTTGACCAGGATTAAGACATAGGCTACTTTTTACCGGACTACGCAAAAGGAGGGTAATATTTTTACTAAAAAACCTAAAAGAAAATTATAAGTTTTTTTTTAGTTTTATCATCATATTAGTGACAGGCTGTTCACAGCTGAAAATAACTCTCCCCATAGATAGACAGAGCAACCGATCTTGTGCGGACTACACCAAACGGCTCCCAGTTATTATCAGGTCGTCTTTCCATATCGTGGGGGCCGTCCTACGCTACGCTGCATGGTCTCCACTGAACCTTTTTGCCCCAACGGCCAGTTAATAGCGATAGATGTTAGCCAACGACTGGTTGACGAGCAAACGGCCGCGTGTCGTCCGATGACTATTTTATCTACCTATGTAATTCCTGATTAATCAACACCAAGTCTAACTTTAGAAATGCAGTTAATACTAGGAATAGATGATATTGTAACAGGAATCCAGCTAGTTTTAAGGTATTTTAAAGTTAGTTTCTTCATGTTTTCCTTGATACAGTTTGTGGATAATAATAATATCATACAAACTGCGCCGATGGTACCTATGAAGTTTTTGTACCTACCTAGACTTATCTTGTAAAACCGCGTCGACCTATGCATTGTTTACGAGATCACAAATAACTGCTGTATGCATGTACTTAGCCCACAGAGCTAGTTATTGCAACATTCTAGAATAATCACTTACAAGCAAGTCTGTTCAAGGTTTTAGATAAAAGTGAGGAAAATATTTTTGAAGTGACATATAAAATAATATTCCAGAGGCTCTTGATCCCGACTAAATGTTGAAAATAGTTCCGCCGCACGAATTTACAGTTATTTTTAATAAAACTTTATTTTAAAGTGATTTGTTTGATTTAGAAACAAAGGTAATTGATATACGAATCCATACGATATACAAGTAATTTTTTTACAATAATATAACTGTCTTCAGATAACAGAAAAAAGTAACTACTGAATAATTCATATGGGACCAATCTGAAAGCATGTACCTACTAATATCCTTTCAAATAAAAATTTTGAAAATCGGTACACAATTGACAGAAAAATCGGTAACATACCAACATTTGAACCTTCAATTCTAATTTGAAAAGTACAATTAATGCCGTTGAGTGTCTTGAAAATGAAATGTCAATTTGAGTGCTCTCGTATGCAGTACTGGTGCTTCAAATTTACCAAGTGAATGATGTCCATGGTAGACTAGTTCATTCTAATTCGATTCAAAGCCATGTTGAAAGCTGTTTTCTTTATATTTCATACCAAAATCGTGTACTAGCAAAGGTCACTCTCAGCAAGATTCGTGCCAAGACAGTAGGTACCTATATAGAGAGTGCAAGAATCCGTGACAAAACGTACGAGGGTTTAATATGGGATCAAAAACACCCAGAATGTTGAATAGGGCTTTTTTTATAAAAAAAGTACAAAGTAAAGGCAGTAGCTCTTTCCCGAACAAACTCCCACAAGCATTACTTCTAAGCTATTTTTGTACTCATTGGTGGTAGTTGGTACATTGATGCAATTACGTACCACATTGGACAATATTCTTAATGTGATTTAGTTAAAGCACATGTTAGTTATTTCAATATATAGGTAGATATCACATATCGGTAGGTATATTAGTAAGAGCTGTAGCAAATAAACTAGGTATGAAAGGTACTTACAGTAGTGATGTTGCATATCCTAGAAGTCCAGATTTTAACATCCAAGTTTTTGATACACGGATGTATCTCCCTTCCAAGAAAGAAGTCGTACAGCAGATATCCCGTGTTGGCATATGGATTTAGCTTGTCTTTCTCCAGCTTTCTACTCTTTAGGAACAAAGCTATACTCAGAATAACAGCAAAAATGTATGATGCTGTTGCCAATTTCAAATACTCAGCAAGAATTACATTTTTGTCAATAATTTGTAAATAGTCCAGTCCGTATAAGAGGTTTACAACAACAATGCTTGAAAAAAGTGCATTGAAACAGTACTTCTTGCCAGTGCCGGTCATACCATCAGCTTTTGGTCCAAAATATGGGAAAACAGCAAAGATCGCTTGAATAAATATTTGTGCTGTGATAAATGCACTGGTCGGCACGCTAAACCATAGAGCTAAGGTCTTGAAAGGGGTGAAGTTGATAAGAGTTGAGATCGAACATGATTTCATACATGCAGTAAGGATAGATATTACTGATAAAGGTATCAGAATCATCATAGCACCAGTGCCGAACCATCCACCAAATTCCCATTGCCTCTCTAGCTCAGTGAATTTATTGACACTAGTTCTCAATGGAGTAGACAGTTTTCTATTTGGCTGAGTAGAGTGATAAATAACCTTGTAATTTTCATCTGCTGAATTTTCCTCATCCGAATAGGTCTCGAGTGATTTACTCACAGATTTGCTAGGAGTGCGACTGTGTTTGCTAATAGTTTTACTAATACTGCGTCTGATGTCTGGCACAGAAGGTACTACTTCAATGAACTCTCTGAGTCTGCTGGATCTCCGAGGTATGTACGGCGCCTCGTCAACTAAATTTCTATTTCTCAAACCGAATTCCGTTATTCCATTTTTCTCTGGAGTAGTTTCTCTTTGTGAAAACATATCCTTCACGGAATACTCGATGCGTTTAGACCGTGTGCTACGGTAACTAGAGGAAATGTTTTCAAGGCGTATGGACGCATCTGTTACTAGAGCGGGACGCTTCGCAGGCGACCGCGGGACTACAAGCCGAGGTTCTGGCTCAATCGGCTCAATAGTTTCTTTCACAGTCCTCGCAGGAGACTTACGCGCAGGGTACTTGGATGTCACTTTGCGGCTTGGAGATTTCCTAGCAGGCGATTTAGGTTTAGGCGCGATTTGACGCGCTGGCGGGCTTTTACGAGACGGCGAAACTTTACGGCTTCTGGCGGGAGAACGTGAAGGCCGAGTTCGCGGTGGACTTGGCTCAGGGACCCGCGTTTTTCTTCTAGTTGACATGCTGAAGAATTTCTGCACCAACTAAAATGACAACTTTTTCACTGGATCTAAAATTATCACTCAACCACACGCATTGATGGTCACATAAAGTCACATTTCACATGCAATCCGCTATTCTAGAGTAGAGGCGGGGTCAAATAGGTACTATTTTTGTTTGTTTGTTTACTGTCACAAACAATAAATATTACTTTTACGCAAAACACGCAAATCAAAAAGAATTTCAACGTAAACGTTAGTAAACTTAGTGAATGAAAACAAGCTTTTGCTTGATGTTGAACACGCCAACCAAACGCAAGCCGACGACCGACGCCAGAATAAATTCAAAATACCCCCTGTGATTGGTTAAAAATAGTGATGACTAGCGCTATCTCTTTCACCTAAACGAAAAATATTGCTAAGTTGGTAGCTTTGATCATTGAAGACTTGAGAGTCAAAGATAGAAAATCCAGAGAGAAAAACAAATTTTGTTATGACAGTTGAATAGTTTAGTTAGTTATGTAATCAATCGATTTTAATAAAATCGGTGCTGATTATGGGAGTTTTAAAACAAATGATTTGACTGCACGTTTTTTCAGTCAATCAATATTAATAGGTCCTTTGATAAACAAGTGGCGTAAGTCATCAATTCAATTACACCCGTGATAATGAGTAACTGTTAACGGAGTTTTTAAGTAGCCCTAAAATTCCATATGGTTTTAATTTGGATTCGGTGCAGTTTGATTTGGTGCATTGATTTGGAGATCTTGCTTCGCTGTTTCAAATATGTATGTACCTAACTAGTGGTTCGCCCCGAACTGAGATCTACAGGTAGGTACACCAGTGACCCCACAGTACTGAAATTTGGTATGCGCGTAGCTATATTGACACAAATAAATAGAAAAGTCTGAAATCCAGAATAACTGCAATTTCTACCCCAAATAAAAATATAACCAGTATGTACCAGACAGATCAGAAGTAACACGAACTCCCGTTACCTATAATTTGAATGAAACTGTAGGTCAAGCTATTTGGTTTTGCATTTCGTGCTCTGCTATATAAATGTATTTTGAAGCTGGTTAATTTTTTTTCGGAATAAAAACCAACGTCCTTACAAAAGCGGACATATCCTGAACTGAGTTCTGCTAGTGTGCGTTACCCCAAAAAAAAGTTGTCTCCTTTCAGGATTCTGACGGCGCAGGGAATTAGTGCGTTGCCTCGTGTAAATGTGCACGTAATCTGGCAATTTGTGCATTCAAGGGTTAGAAGTTACCTATTCATGATATATAGATTTTATTGGGGTTATGTTTGCCCCAGCAGGCGATCTTTTTACCTGATGGGGCTAGGTGGATAAAAAGTATACACAAAGATAGCATAGCATTTGTTCATAATGTATATAAGTAGTATGAATTCGTGCTTCGTAAGATTTCTGAGATATTTCAGTTTTTGCTGGGGTAACGTTTTTGAAATTTAATATTTAAAAATATACGTTCTTAAAAATATAACGAACCACTAGTTATTTTATCATAAAATGCATCTGATCACACTAAATATCAAATTTCTCTTCTATATAAATGTGTTTTGAAACTAGTTAATTTTTTTTCTTAATAAAAAGCCAACGTCCATACAAAAAGCGGACATGTCCTGAACTGAGTTCTGCTAGTGTGCGTTACCCCAGAAAAAAGTTGTGTCCTTTCAGGATTCTGACGGCGCAGGGAATTAGTACATTGCCTCGTGTAAATGTGCACGAAATCTGATAATTTGTGCATTCAACGTTTAGAAGTTACCTACTCATGATTGTATAGATTTTATTGGGGTTGTGTTTGCCATAAGGCGATCGTTTTACCTGATGGGACTAGGTGGATAATAAGTATACACAAAGATAGCATTGCATTTTGTGCATAATGTATGTAAGTAGTATGAATTTGTGCTTCGTAAGATTTCTGAGATATTTGAGTTTTTGCTGGGGTAACGTTTTTGGAATTACTGGATCTCCGAAATTGCTAGGTGCATACTTACCAAATTAGCTCCTAGCTCTTGAACTAGCAACCCACAAAACCTGCTGAAAGTCACATTTTGTACTACTTATTGATCTTCAAAACCTGTTGAAATTTCATATGCGGTTGATTAACTGTTTCAACGGTGCGGTATTTAACCGACCTAATTCGAATTGCTATACAAAAGCGACTGCGTCATACTTCAAGCTGACCTCTCTCAGTTGATGGTATTGGAATGAAAATTGGTAGGTACATATGCTAACACAAAACTTTGATTTTTTACCTCGTGGAATCCGCGGACGTTTTAATGGTTGTTAGAATAGAGCGTCAACATTTTTTACTAATTTCATGTCTGGTTTATTGTACTTTAGTTTATATATGTATGTAAAACGTGCAAAATAGGAAGATACATACTTTTTATATAATACCTAATTTGCTGGAGGTCGTAGTCGCAGCTGATCCAGGGTACAAGAATCGCCTTGTGCGAGGCCCAGCTTTTTTATCACGTTGGCCATATTTTTATAAATACAAGACCAATAACTTAAAAAGACACAACCAAGCTCATGACGTATTGTACCTATTTGTAGTTGTATAGATAATTCTTTATTGTTACAACAAATTACAATAACTTAACCTAGAAAAATTAAAGAATAATACGTGGTGGTACAATGGGCGGTCTTATCACTTAAAGCGATCTCTTCCAGTTAACCTTCGGATGGACTGGATTTGTAGTGCATGACCGATCTAAAATTCTAAAATAATAAAACTTCTAATTTGTACTGCCACATTATTTTGCTGGTTAGTTCATAAACAATGAAAACTTGTTTTGTTAGGCTTCAAATCCTGAAACCTTCTCTGAAAAGATTCAGACAGTCGGCGATTGTATTTAAGACCTGGATTTTAAGGATGTTATGGATATTGGTGCAGCAAAGCTGTGTGTATTTGCGCACAAATTCAAATACGTTAGCGGGCACTTTGTTGCCCGCAGGCTTGTTACTTTTTTTTCTAATAGCACTTTTCTCTAATAGAGTTGTTTCGTAGCAATTATAGTGATTTAGAATGCATGAATCGCCTACAGGTTCGTAGAAACCGTCCATACGGTGGGGTCCCTGTTCTTTAAGACCCCCCGTACCAATAGACCTCAGAAACTCTCTGATGACACCCTTAACCTTATGGCTGAACGACGTTCTTTGCGACTGCAGTCTCCCGATGATGCTCAGTCACACAGGCAGTTCAATAAAAAAAATTGGAAATCCTTGCGGCACGATATTCGTACCTTTAATACACCTCGTATTAAAGATACGATAGAGCGGAATAAAGGCTCCAAAGTGTTCGCGAGAGATAATTCTATTGGGCAGAGCCGCATGACGAAGCTGAAGAGGAAAGATGGCAGCATAACGTCAAGTAAAGCGGAAGTGTTAAGGGAAGTCGAAAGGTTCTATAGACGGCTCTACGATTCGGTCACTAAACCTGTTTGCAGTGCGGCCAACGACCCAAGAGCCAAACTGACCCGACATTATACCGAAGATATTCCGGTCATCAGCCTGAATGAAATCAGGATGGCATTGAAGTAGCTTAAGAACGACAAGGCGCCGGGTGAGGACTTCAGAGCTTCTGAAAGCGGGTGGATCACCGGTACTTAAAGTCCTTCAGAAGCTCTTTAATTCCGCCTTGCTTGAAGGTACGACGCCAAAAGCAAGGAACGGGGGCGTGGTGGTTCTGTTCTTCAAGAAAGGCGACAACACCTTGCGTAAGAATTACAGACCCATCTCGCTTTTGAGCCATGTTTAAAAGCTGTTTTCAAGGGTCATCGCGAACCGTCTCGAACGCAGGTTTGATGACTTCCAGCCTCCCGAACAAGCCGGGTTCCGTAAAGACTACAGTACCATAGACCACATATATACGCTGCGGCAAGTCATACAGAAGACCGAAGAGTATAACTTGCCGCTATGTCTCGCGTTTGTGGGCGTGAGAAAGCCTTCGATTCGATCGAAAAATGGGCAGTGCTTGAGTCTCTCCAACGATGCCGTATTGACCATCGGTACATCGAAGTGTTGAAGTGTTTGTATAAAAATGCCACTATGTCAGCCCGAGTACAAGAACAGAGCTCGAAGGCGATTCTCTTAAGAACAGGCGTAAGACAGGGAGATGTCATCTCTCCGAAACTGTTTACGACCGCTTTGGAAGATGCCTTCAAGCTTCTGGAATGGAAAGTACTGGGCATCAATATTAACGGCGAATACATCACTCACCTTCGGTTTGCCGACAATATTGTGGTCATGGCAAAGTCGATGGAAGAGCTCAGCACGATGCTCGAAGGCCTCAATCGAGTCTCCCAACGGGTAGGGCTTAAAATGAACATGGACAAGACGAAAGTTATGTCGAATGTCCATGTCGTGCCTGCCCCAGTTATGTTTGAGAACTCGGCTCTTGAAGTTGTCGACGCGTATGTATACCTAGGACAAACAGTTCAATTAGGTAGGTCCAACTTCGAGAAAGAGGTCAATCGTCGAATCCAACTCGGATGGGCAGCGTTTGGGAAACTTCGCAACGTCTTTTCGTCCAACATACCTCAGTGCCTTAAGACGAAAGTCATCAATCAGTGTGTGTTACCAGTGATGACATATGGAACCGAGACGTGGTCCTTCACTATTGGCCTTATGAATAAGCTCAGAGTCGCTCAACGAGCTATGGAGAGGGCGATGCTTGGGGTTTATCTACGGGATCGAATCAGAAATGAGAAGATACGTAGGAGAACTCAAGTCACCGACATAGCCCGACGGATTAGCACGTTCAAGTGGCAATGGGCAGGCCATATAGCGCGCAGAACAGATGGCCGATGGGGCCGGAAAGTTCTCGAATGGAGGCCACGGACCGGCAAGCGCAGCGTAGGACGTTCTCCTACAAGATGGGAAGACGACTTGGTAAGAACCGCAGGTCGGCGTTGTATGCAGGCCGCTTCCAACCGCAGTTCCTGGAGATCAACGAGGGAGGCCTTTGTCCAGCAGTGGACGTCCTACGGCTGATATGATGATGATGATGAATTCATTAATTCACTTTGAAGTTATTGACCTATGTACCTACCCACTTTTCTGAATTTTTCTACCTGTGAAATCATAAATATAAAAATATGAAGACTACATCGTTCTCCCCCTAAGAAAAAAAAATTAATAAGTTCTACACCATAAAATGAGGACTCAATTTATTGCTCATAGCAATAGCAACAAGAAATGTTCTGGGACCATCAGGATTATATCTATCAGTGTCGACATATTTAACTTTCCATGAATAATCCATGACTGAAAAGTGCGAGCAAGACGTTATTCGGAGCGGATCGCACTTACCCTGATGAAGGTTCACGTATTCACGTATTGAACCGAAACATTGTCGGTCGAAACACCAATAAGACTGTACGTGATAAATCCCGTATTTATAATAACTTCTAAACCTTGAATGCACAAATTACCAGATTTCGCGCACATTTACACAAGGCAATGCACTATTCTGCGCCGTCAGAATATGGAAAAAAATCTCAATCTGAATAGAACCAGAAGCCGTGAACGCGCTTATTACTGAAGCGTCAAAACCGACTCCTAAATAGAGTATTTTTACGCGAACGCCATTAGTTACTCTGTGACCGCCGTCCGTCACGCGTGTTTTACGGTGTTAAATTTATTTATGTAGGTATGCCTTCTTGTGTCGTCCCAACGTGTAAACATTCAGCTGCGCTCAAAAAAAAACAAGATGGGATCACATTTCATACGTAAGTAGCGCATTTAGATGTTGTGTTGATTATTGAATAAATTGTTCGGTTTGTAATTGTCATAAATAATGATACCTCCATTTTGCTAGTGTTGCCAACTATCGAGAGTTATTAATTTCCTACTCTAGAATTCTGAGACTGAAAAATATAATTAAGTATTTGTAGTTTTAAATTTTATGATTGTTTATAAATACAAAAACACCAGCTTAAAAAAGTTTTAGGTACATGGTTACTAGCAATCACTTAAAAACAGTTAGCATCCTTTTAGGGACATGTTCTGTACATGTACCTACTTATAAACAAACAGATTTTGTTCTTTTGTTGAATTGAAAAATGAAACGAAAAATGAAACCGGCCAAGTGCGAGTCGGACTCGCGCACGAAGGGTTCCGTATGTACCATTATCTATAAAAACGAGCATAAAAATCACGTTTATTGTATGGGAGCCCCCTTAAATATTTGTTTTATTTTGATTTCATTATTTATTTTTAAAGCGAATATATAAATAAATATTATGTGAATATTTCAAGCGTCTGCCTGTTGCCGTTATCAATATCGAGCAAAAACGAGCATAAAAATCACGTTTATTGTATGGGAAATTGTCCTTAAATATTTATTTTATTCTGTTTTTAGTATTTTTTGTTATAGCGGCAACAGAAATACATCATCTGTGAAAATTTCAACTAACTAGAACGGTTCATGAGATACAGCCTGGTGACAGACGGACAGACAAGACAAGGGTCCCATTTTACCATTTGGGTACGGAACCCTAAAAATCAGCTATCCTATAGGTACCTACATTTTGTCGGATATCGTTGAAAGCTTTGCATGTGACAACCGATTTTTTTACTACGAAAATAACACGTGTGTTTGTGTAATTTCAGCTTCCCTGCTGATGAAGAAAGAAAAGCACAATGGACCGAAATTTTGCAAAAAGCACTACTACAAAAGTTTTGGAAACCGTCAAAGCGAACCGTAATTTGCTCAGTGCATTTTGATGAACAATATTTTTATGAGACAAAATGTGGTCTGAGAAAACTTAAAAAGGAAGCGCTTCCAATTAAGGTAGTTTAGTCTCTCACATTTAATCACATACATTTTAACTTAACATGTTTTTAAATATGCAAAAATACTTTTGATAAATTAAAAAATATTATTGCATTTACCGCTAAAATAATTAACCTATTGAACAAATAACAATAATAATATCATATTTCAGCATTTGGCCATCGCCACAGAAGAGTTCAGGTCATCCAAGGAAAAATCTAAAGATGTGCGTACCAAATAATTTTCTAACCGTTAAGGCGAGTACACATAAGCGCTCGGCGTTGCGTTTGGCGCGCGTTAGTAGCGTACATTACATACAGCGCGCTTAGCACGGCGTTTAACGAGCATTATCAAGGTGTCCATACTACTGGCTCAGTACGGAAATGGACGTCGAAGTGATTGCTTGTGTGTGGCTTCTATACCGTCGCTATAAAAGACGACAGCAGAGGCAAAGAGAATTTTGGGTGCATCCAATATTCTAAATTGTCTTTACAATCTCCTTCCGAATACTTTTTTTAATATTTTATTTTTATAATCAGGACTTTTCATGTGCCATATATCTGGTCGTTTTTGAATTTCATCGATAAAAAAATCTGTATCGAAGTGTTTGACCTCCATTTTGATGTCAACCCTACACGAAAGCGCCCGATCAAATGTACGGCAAAATAGCGGTGCATGTATCTACAATTGCATGTGTACACCCTCAACCGACCTCTTTATTCTTAAAACGCGCGCTTCAAAACGCCTAATGTGTACTCGCTCTTACTTAGTTACAGCATATTTTATAGTAAGTCGTTTATCAGCGCTGACTAATGACTGTTTGCGCTAACCTATGAGAGCTCCGAAGTTCAGACTTAACCGATTAGGACCTACTTAAAAATTCACCAAACTTAATTAAGATATAGCATGGATGCATCACAATTAAGGGCGCACTATACCTGGGGAGACGTTAAATCACTTATTGAGAAACAAGGTTTTGTTCAACAAATTGTGTGCTTTCAATCTGTAACTCATATATGTTATAGTTAAGGATACGTGCTAGAGCGCCTGTGTTGTGAAAACACGATTCCGTAAAATTTTAACGATAGAAAAAAAAAATCAAAGATCTCCAAATTTATCTTTAAACCGTTCTTATGCGATGAATACTACAATTTAGATCTTGAAACTTTATACAGTAATTTTACACAACATAAATAAGGGCACCTGTGTTTTAAATTTTCAAAATACCTTTTGATTTTACCATAAAATGAAAATATCTAAGTTTTGCACTAATGAAACCATTCGCCCCGGACGCCCGTTCCGCGATTCATCCTGGCTTCGGTTTTCATACGGGGTACCCGTGACGATTGTCGCTCCAAACGAACACGTAATTCTAAGGTAGAATTTATATTTAGTTGGTTTTTGTAAAGACGCAGTAATGAGAAATATACACAAGATAATGAAGGGGCTGAATGATAAACAACCGGCAAACATGAAACGCGGCGAGATAGGACGTGCAGCGGCGCGCGGAGAAGCGGGGGTGAAATTCGAGTTTGGGCTGAGGTATAGTCAACTCTTAATAAAAATACATTTGCATTCTAAGTACATCAAGCAGTCAAGTGTGAACTTAGGAGCTATCCTAAGCTAGTGCAGACGGCCATAAGAAATATAATAATGCTAAGACTAAAATACTTTTTTTTTCAGGGTAATCAAACGCCAACTAAATCTGACTCTGAGAATGGTGATGTAAATTCAGACTCTGAGATTGGTGATGTAGACATTTCCGATTTAGACTCTGTATTTGACACGCCGAGAGAGGCAAAACTAAGATCCCAATTGCGCCGCAAACAAATACTTGCTCAGAAACATGTCCGTCGAATAAGAACATTGCAACAATTAAATAAACGTCTTCAAAAAAAGATCGAATCGTTGAGAGCATATAAAGGAATTTAAAAAAAATCTTTATGTATTCCGAGACCTGAACTGAACTTAAAACTTATGATTTATCATACTCCGAGTATAGCCAACTATAGCTATCTTTAGTCGAGTTTATAAATAAAACCCCCTTTTACAACAATAAAGTGCTTTAATAATTATTTAAAACGATAAGGTACATTATCACACAGTGCAACATTTTGTTGGTACTTATATAAAATACATAACTTCATATTTTACTATATTAGACAACATTAAAAGTCTGGCTGTTCAAAGAAAAATAAACATTATTAGCACACTGTATAAATTTAACTTTCAAAAACTTTTAATATACCCATAACTACTGGAAATATCCAGGAATGTTGACATAAATCATAACTTATTAGTGTGAAACAAATACAAATATGTGTCCAGTCCTGTTTACCAGTACTTCTCGAGGGATTTCACCAGATCGAGAGGGTCAACGTTGGGTCCATGGCGCTCGATTGGGACACCATCTTTGTTGACAATGAATTTTGTGAAGTTCCATTTGACAAAATTTCCTAGGGTACCTCCTTGCTTGTGCTAGAAAGAAATAAAAATTAATGTGCTAGGTATCTGGTGTTTTAATCATAAATCATTATTTTTTTATCAATGCGGGGCTTTCATAACATTAAAAATAGTTCCATTTGCATAGATAGAATAGAAGGCGCTATGTGTCCAGTCGGCAGGCTGTGTCGAAGTCCCAGAAACACAGTGGCTCAGAATCGTGGTCTCACACTATGACCAGGTGCTATGGAGAGGGCTACGCTTGGTATTTCACTACGAGATAATTTCTCATCAGAATCGAGAAGATTGGTAGGCAAACTAAACACACTGACATAGCCTAGAGCAGGGATTCCCAAAGTGGTCGATATCGGTTTCCTAGGGGTCGACATAAACGAAAACTGATTTTGGGGGTCGACGAGTTCTAAAAATCGACCCCTATTTAATTAACACAAGTTCTTATTTAAATCTTTCAAGATAGGTAGGTAGGCACTGTATTGTTTATGTTGTGGTACGTGTACTAAGAATAATTAATATTTTTGTAGGAAATAGCATTGTTATAGTAATGTAAAGTCTCAAGTTCGTACAAGATGAAAAACTCGGCAAGTCAGTGTGGACAAGTTTGTGCAAGATACGAGTTCGAGCGTACGTCTTTCAGGCGCGTTTTACTTGCTCTCTATTTGACGCTTACGCGATTAAATACGAACGAATTCATGATCAAGTTGCAAGTCCAAACATGTTCCCGATATTTTACTATTTAACGAGCTTGCACTTAGGTTGAAAGTTCATTTGCGTTTTGAAATTCGTTGGAGCTTGAACGATAATAACTCATATAAGTACTCATTTATTTCAAGAGATTACAAAGTTATAACATAGCTAAATTAAGTGAAGTGATTGAAAAAGAATTTACAAAATGCTGAGCTCCCTACGCGAGTTAATAGCGTAACCATACAATATCTGCAGTTTATGAAAAATTAACAGGGTAAGTACCAAACAGTTTCAGCGTATCAGCATTGCCATACAATGGGGCAATGCAGCCAGCGTCTTGGGGACGCTGTCTGCATTGCCCCACTGTGTGATAGTGATCAGTTGAGCTATGTGTAGATTGTTTGCAACAGTTTGCAGTTGCCTCAGTTGTTTCAATTTTAAAAAAATACCAGTAAATTTAACAGTTTATTATTGTTTTTAATTTAGGTAGTTTCTTATTTTTTTATTTGCAGGATTACTGAGAGTTTTATGATGGCGGACACGAAAAAAAAATGCAGACAATACAGTTTGGACTACTTGAAGTTCGGATTTATTGCATCTTCATCAAATCAACACTTGCCGATGTGTCTCATATGTGAAAAAATATTCAGTAACGATGCCATGAAGCCTTAAAAAATGGATGACCACTTATCAAGAGTAAATGCTGACAAAAAAAGTAAGCCCTTGTCATTTTGACAAGCACTTCAAGTCTAAAAAACTAGACAAAAGACCATCCATAAGATCGATGTTTGCGTCATCATCTATTAAAGACGATGATGGTTTACGAGCGTCCTATAATATATTTTTACTAATAGCGAAGTCGGGGAAACCCCACACAATTGGAGAGCAGCTTATCTTACCAGCCATTGCGGAGGTCATTAACAATGTATTGCACAAACCCGCACATGATATTTTAAAAAGAATACCTTTGAGCAATAACACCGTTCAGAGACGCATAGACGAGATGGGACGGGATGTGGAAAACATTTTATGCAAGTTCTTACAGACCAACAGATTCTCTCTCCAGTTGGACGAGTCTACATTACCCGACAATGAAGCTCTGTTGTTAGGATATGTTCGATATATCAAAGATGAAAATATGTGCCAAGAACTGCTTTTTGCTACATATTTAGAGAATGATACCAGAGGAGAATCGATTTTTCAGGCCGTGGAACATTTTTTGACATGACTGACAAAGCTATTCCATGGAAAAACATTGTTTCTGTTGCGACTAATGGTGCACCGTCTATGGTTGGTCGTCGTCGTGGTTTTATAGCTCACTTAAAGCGACAACTGCCTGATGTACTGGTCATTCACTGCGTGATTCACAGGCAGCATTTAGTAGCAAAAAAGCTGAGTCCTAGATTGCATAAGTCTTTACAATATGTAATAAATGCTATCAACAAGATTCGAAGCAATTCTTTGAACTATCGGTTATTTGCTCAGCTATGTGACGCTCTTGCTTAGAAAGATTTTCAGACATTTTTGAATCTGTGTTGGAGTTTTTACAAGAAAAAGATCCGAATTTGAAAGAAAATCTGAACAATTGTAAAACAGATATTTATTACTTGACTGATATCTTTGGAATATTCAACAAAGATAATTTGCAGCTGCAGGGTGACGATCTTAACTTGATTAAAACAAAATCAATAATATCGGCCTTCGTGGGTAAACTAATCCTTTATAAACAAAATTTAGGCAGAAAAGAATATTCGCAGTTTCCGCATTTGTCAAAATTACCAGAAATGCCAGATAATTTATTATATGTCACTCACTTGGACGCATTACACAAGGATTTTACGAAGAGCTTTGAGGATCTTTTAAATTTACAAATTCCTCAATGGATAATAAATCCGTACAATACCACAGCCATAGAAGAAGCCAATGTGATAATGCAAGAAAAGTTGATTACCATCAGCACAGACGAAGAGCTTAAGCAGAAGTTCAACCAAGGCTATCAGAAGTTCTAGTTGCAACGCAACATTGAAACACAGTATCCTACATTGTGGAACATTGCTGAAAAATACCTTATCGCTTTTCCATCATCATACCTAGTTGAAAAAAGCTTCAGTGTGGTAACAAACATTTTGACGAAACAAAGAAACCGTTTGAAAATCAACGAACGTGGAGATTTAAGGCTACAACTTACCAATATTGAACCGGATGTAGCTAGATTGGTAGATAGTCACCAGGTTCATCCATCACACTGAATGTTTTATTTTCTCTTTGCGAATGAATACTTTTTTAAATATAATTTCCTACCTACTTAAGATTCTTTAAGTACTTAATTTGTAATAATCATTATAAATTAAACTTGATATTTACTGAATTGTATGTCTTTTTATTTTGTTAAATTTTGATGAAGTCAACTTTACTCACTTAACCAAGTGCAGTTTTCCAATTGGTACCTTAGTACCTAGGTATTTTGTATCAATCGGAAAAAACGAAAGATAGGCCCCCTTATTCATAATAGTCTGCTAACTAATTTAAAGCATTACTAATTCTCACTCTGTCTTCTTCTATTAACCTAAGTCAGAATGAAAAATAACACTCTGTATCAGCTGTTTTAAGTTAGCGGACCATTATGAATAAGGGGGTTGATCTTAAAAGTAGGTAATTTGGCCATGGGGGTCTGAGGTAACATTTCATTTTGGAAAAGGGGTCACTTGTCCAAAATAGTTTGGGGATCCCTGGCCTAGAGGATTAGCAAGCTGAAGTGGCAAGGGTGGGGCACATATTTAGAAGTACTGAATACCTTTAGGGCAGAAAGGTTCACGAGGACCACGCACTGGAAAGCGCAGCGTAGGTCGACCCCCTACTAGATGAAAAGACGACCAAGAGAAAAGGTTATTGGGATCAATCGGGTGCCGTCCACACATAAGTCTCAAACTGCTAAATTACATTTAAATTAACATAAAATAAACAACGCCATCTATTAGCAACACGGAAAGCTTGATTCACGACAGCCTTGGAAACACCCAACATTTAATTTATAATTTTTCACCGCACGGCACGCATCCATCACACGCACACAATTATATACCACAGAATAAATATAAATCCATACTCATATTACTCACTCACGCATATACCCTTCACCAAAGACAAGATAACAAACTAACCACAGTCCAATCAATGAATGTATGTTATCGATGTCAATAAATTAGCAACCATTAATGTATAAATTTTGATAATGATTGGTCAATCACTATTATAGATAGTGTTCACTACGAGATAGTGATATTGATCGTATTTATTTTTGTCTAACCAATACTATGTTACAAATGTTTTTACCATATATTCTAAGTAAATAGAGGCAAGATTCTTTTGACAGTTTTTTTTAAGGAATCACTAAGTAATTCTACATACCTAGTTCCTTTTAAGGAACTGCAGGAATTATTCAATTGATCCATTGATTATCATCATAACAGCCACAGGACGTCCACTGCTGAACATAGGCCTCACACATAGATTTCCAGAGCGACCGATCTTGAATTGCCTAATTTACGCAGATGATGTCAAGGTCTTCACTAGCATTAAAACGCCAAAAGACTGTGATGATCTGCAGAGTGAAATAAACGCAATTCAAGCAAGGGGCGACGCAAATCGACTCCATCTTAACATGTCCAAAAGCGAAGTAGTACCTTTACTCGGTCATCACAGTATACGGTTGCAAAGTACGAGCTTAGCGGTGAGACGATCAAAAGGTGCTATTCGGTTAAGGATCTTGGCGTAGTATTCGACAGTGAACTAAATTTTCACGACCATATCCGTACACTTACTGTCTCTTGTTTTAAAAAACTAGGTTTCGTATCCCGTAATTGTAAAAACTTTACCAATGCTAATGTCATTAAACTTCTCTACACTTCTTTAATCCGATCCAAAGTTGAATCTAGTGCATGCGTTTGGAACCTGTATGAAGTCACATACTCATTTATGTTAGAAAAAGTTCAAAAAAGATTTTTGCGTTTTATATATAAAAAGCTTTACGGATACTATCCGTTTATGTACCCTACAAGGTTTCTGCAAGGTACCTTGGGATATAACTCCCTAGAAACAAGGCGGCTCTATGTCCAAATCATAACTCTGTGCAGTTTGTTGAAAGGTGTTACTGATTGTCCCACTCTTCTCACTGAAGCCAGCCGGCTTTGCGTGTCCGAACAACGTGCCAGATTTCGATCAGGCCGAGTGCGTTTGTTGGAACCACTGCGAGCACGTACGTTGCACTGCCAACAGTCACCCATCTCCCGTGCGCAGCGCAGCTTTAATGAGCTTATTAAAATCCATCCTCATTTTGACGTGTTTGCGGATTACTGGAAGACGATCGAGTGAGTTTGTCTCAGTTATTGTGAGAGTATTTAATTAGTTAAGTATACCGATGTTATGTTAGTTATGTGTAGTCCTCTATTGTATTTGTTGTGTTTTTGTGTACCTTTTTGAACTTAAATATGTAAGTTTTAAAATGAATGTACCTATATTATAATTTGTATTTTTTCTTGTGGTAGTTTTAGATTAATTCTGTAAAGTTATATTATGTGTAAATAAACAAACAAACGAATTTGTGCGGCCTGCACCCAACGCCTCCCAGCAACCTTTACCAGGTCGTCTTTCCATCTAGTGGGGGCCGTCCTACGCTGCGCTTTCCAGTGCATGGTCTCCACTCGAGATCATTTCTGCCCCAACGGCCATCGGTTCTCCGAGCTACGTGCCCTGCCCACTGCCACCTCAGCTTGCTAATCCTTTGTCCTATGTTAGTGACTTTGGTTCGCCTACGAATCTCTTCATTTCTGATTCGATCTCGAAGAGAAACACAAAGCATAGTCCTCTCCATAGCATGCCGAACAACCTTGAGCCTTTTTATGAGGCCCATAGTGAAAGACCATGTTTCTGTACAGTATAATAGTTCCTTTGAAAACTGTAAACTTCTAGAAAAAGTTCCTTAAAAAGGTACTAACAAAAGAACTATGTACTAATTATAGTAGCAGTACAAACTAAACGAAAATGAAAGTCCTTGAAACCACTCACACAAATGCTATATTGAAACTAGGTAGGTATATTGATTTTATCACCCCATATCCACTTAATTGTTTTAAGCAGCATTGAGCTACAAGTCTAAAAAAAATCAATAAAATGTGGTAGTTTCCGTGGTTAATATTTAATAGATTTCCTAGATTCATACTACACTTGTTTGCGGACAATTGGATCTTTATAATGTTATTTTATTTTGTGATACTATTTTTCTGGAAGTAGGTATATTTGATTTGTAGATTTTCATAAGTTTTATTGTAATATTAAGGCAAAGGATTATATTAATACTGATAAGGTACTTTCACTTTCACTTAATAAACCACCCTGTAATAAGTCAGGGAAATGTAGGGGTAATAATATTCCAATCTAATCAGTTTAATTAATATTGGAATAACATAGTCTGGGAAACTTCTCATAGTGAGTAAGCGATATTTTCAAAGCATGATGTACTGACCAATGCTAATTAAAAATAATGATTTATTTACTTTCCAAAGGGGTTATAAATTTTATTAATCGCAGAAGCATCTATTGTGAATATCTAGTATGTATATGTACTGTTATGCCCTTGAGAGATAATGTTTATATGTATGTATGTATGTATGCTTATCTTCTGGAACGTTGATACAGTTCTGTATTTTTACTTCAGATATTTTAAATATCATGCATGACATAATCAATAAATAAGGTACCTTTAAGAATTTCCACAGCGGACTTGCTGAGTCACCATTGACATCAACCTTTTCAAACAAATCAAACTTGACTTTACGCTCAGATGCAAAGCATACAATTTCCTCCGAGTTTCCTGGCTCTTGACCAGCAAATTGGTTGCAGGGGAATGCTAAAATGCGTAGCCCTGAAAAATCAATAATAACATAGGAATAGTAAGGATTTAGGAAAAATAAAGTATCTTTTTCTATCTTGTATAGGTATGGACTGGCTTCGACTAGAGTAGACTTAACAAGTGTCCATCTGATGATATTTTCATAAACTTCAGTGAATGGTATAAAATAAACTGTGATTATTGACCAGAATAAAAATCAACCACAAATTTGCAGATTAGGAGGATATACCTGTTGAGGTTTATGCTGGTCTCAATAGGATCTATGTAAGTGACACAAGTAGAAGTGTCCCTTTGACCAGCAGTATGTGAGACGAGGTCCCTATGTAGATTATGAAAATATAAATTACTCACCTTTGCTCTCTCCATACTGCTCATACAATTCATTGAGCTGCTTGTAGTTATTAGCGGTAAGACCACACTGTGAGGCAACATTCACAATGATGCACACATGACCTTTGTACATATCAAGTTTTACATCTTCTCCCTTGATGTTTTTCACAGTAAACTCGTGAATACTTGTAGCACTCTTGTAATCAGGGTTAATTCCAGCCATTTTGCTGCAAATTTCAATACGTAGTTATTCAAAAAGCACCTCTCAACTTCTGTTCTGAGCAAAATATTTTATATAGTGGGTAGGTATCTAAAATAAAGCGGCAAATTAATCTATTCTATTCTCAAATCAAACCAACCGATTTAGCGATTTCTAATTAGTGAGATTATTTTAAATAATAATTAGTGATGGGGATGGGCCTAGGGGCCGGCCGCTGCCCTGTGTAGCCGAACCAGAAGCCAATCAAACCAACTGCATTAACACATCAACTATTGCGTAACTACATAACTCATAAAGAAAAAAATAGTACACTTTAATAGATTATCTTAAAAACTCACATAGTACTTAGTTGGGCTCGAAATAGACAAATTCCGTTTGTGAGAACAGGCGCAACAAACCTAGATAGCACTCGAAAACCGATTGTCATTTTAGTAGTAGTTGTCTGTTGTCTTCTGTTGACTTGTGTGAACTGTTGCCACTTTGGTCACTTTTTAGCTAGATCTAGCCACATTTGGCAGCAAGACTTGGCAGTTACCAAAACATACATTATTAGCTAAATAATTTATTTTGCCATTAGCCAGTCATTTTTTTTTCTTCAAATTTGGTTTGAAAAAGTAATCAAATATCCCTTTTTTATTAATTCCAGTTACTTTCTATGTTCAGCCACTGTTAGCCATAAGCAGGTGTTAAATTCCCTAAATCTAGCCACTTTCTCGGTGCGGTTTAGCTAGTATTTAGCTACCTACGCTACGTTGCCGAGTTGGCAACACTGCTTCTTGTGTTATTTGCTGAGCTGAGTGCGGTGTTCTTTACAATAAGAAAATTTTACTCTGCAAATTACTGTAAGCTACGAATACAATGGCGTTTGTGGTTTCAAGCATACGTAGATGCATTTGTCTCCGAAGCTTTAGTGCTCCAAATATTGTCCAGTCCGCTGGTTATCATGCCAATGTAAGTTTTTGTTGCAATGTTATGGATTATCGATTTCATCACCAACGACGTAATTTCACCAGCCTTGAACTCTGGTGCATCATCTGATATTTTATGTGTTTCCAAATTTAATCATTCATTTTGGAAGTGATAGGAATTCAAGTTACTTAAAATGTATGAGTATATCCTAATCACCATTGCGTATATAGATATTATCATACGTTCTGACCTAAAAAGCAACTGGTTACAACTGATAAAGCTAATTCCAACTTCCAGGTCATCGACCACTACGAGAATCCTCGCAATGTAGGCTCCCTTGACAAGAAAGACAAGAGTGTTGGTACTGGATTGGTTGGGGCACCAGCTTGCGGTGATGTTATGAAGCTCCAAATCAAAGTTGACGAGAATGGAAAGATAACTGATGCTAAGTTCAAGACGTTTGGTTGCGGCTCTGCGATTGCTTCAAGCTCCCTTGCTACGGAATGGGTGAAGGGAAAAACTGTAGATGAAGCTCTGAAGCTAAAGAACACAGATATTGCTAAGGAGTTATCTCTTCCACCTGTCAAGCTGCATTGTTCCAGTAAGTATACAGATATCCTTTTACAAAGAAATTTCCTTTATGTGCAATTTAATAGGGGGTGGCAAGAGAGGAGGGGGAGAACCTTTCTGTCCCAACAACCATCAGTTTTTTCAAGCAGATTTTAATCAATAATTTTCTTTTTAGTGCTCGCTGAAGATGCCATCAAAGCTGCACTGTCAGACTACAAGATCAAACAACAACCACCAAAGAATTACTAAGGAATGAAGTAGTTATTGGAACAGATCTGTGATTTTGTAGAGTAGAGGTTATCCATAAATGAACCTATCATCATGTAGAAAAATCTTAAGATTTGGATCAGTGGAACTTATTGTATTTGATAATCTTATGGATTGTTGGCCAATGATGTTATGCTATGACAAGTTTCACCGTAGTACTAGTGACCCTAACATTGATTAGATGATTCACATTATAGATTTAGGATATTTTATTGTTTGATTAAATGAACGAAAATTTTTGTTATCTTTAAATTAATTGCAGGTGCATTTCCATTATGTTAGGTTTCTTATTTACATACAAACTATTGTACATACATTCATACGAATAAATGATTATGATTATTTTTGACACTGTTTACTGAAATTATACAATAGTAATTATGGGAAATAAAAATTGTCCCATGTAACATGTTACAACTTCTTCTTAGCGTGTCTTAGCCTGTCCAACACTAGCATTAGTGAGGTCAACACTGGCCTCAGCAGAATACCAGCGCTGCAGTATGGCAACATGCTGTAGCAAATGCTGAGGTCCCTTTCGCCACCACACTTATAATTTTTAGGTATTTTATATTTTTTGCGTCATTTGTTTCTGTGTCCATTTGTGGCGGTCTGAATAATTTTTTTTTTCTTTCTTCTAGGTGAGGCGGTTATTAGGTCCGTTAATGCAGCACTTGCTAATGTGCCCTTTGTGTCCGAACACCTGCACGATGGAAGACCTAATAACCAACCCACCTGTTACAATTGAAGGCGTTAGAAGTGACATTGACAAAAAATATTACTACTAGTAGTAATATATGTAACATAACAATGGTATTTAAAGACTTACCTATGTATTTGCAAGTGCTTTTCTGTACTTGTAGGAAACTGGCCTAGTAGGTAACTGGATTTATAGGAACCTGGCCTTTTAGGAACTCTTTATTTCTTATAGGTTTGGTCGTGATGATTCTGTACATTTTGTATGAAAGTACTTGTAAATGCGCTACGTTTTCTCCTTACGTCTCTTCTGCCTCGCCTGTCCCACAGATATAGTAGTACTACAGTTTGTGAAAGAGCTTGTCCAGGGTAGCCACTATACCTATTTCTGCTGCCAAGTGGCTGTTTCAGTTTGAAGAGCCAAAAAACAGGTTGTAAATTTGACAAAGTTGATTATGCTATGTACATTTTCGTTAATAGATCGAGCGAAGCGAGATCTCTATATCAACTTGGGCAAATCGGCGTTGTATGTACGTATGTTTGTTTGTCCGAGGATAACTTTCGAAGCGTTTATCGAATAATCGTGAAATTTGGTATATCCCTTGCAGGCCGGGAAAAAATATTTCTCCGTAGCATGTTTTCCAGTTTATATTCTTAGTACATAGGTCTAGAGTTAATCCAGAAACAAATTTAAAAAACCACACCCCCTCTAAGAAAACCCCATGCCACGATCGTGCGATGTCGGCTTTAACTTGTCTATCTGAGTTCTGTTTATGTTTAACTTAGTTATGATTTTTTTTAGTAATTTCACTGAAAAGTAAATGCAAAATACGTTTGCGACACTCGGAGGTCCGAAAAAAACCGAAATTATTCAAAGATATTAAATTATAAATAATATAAAAATACATGAAAACTTAATGCTAACCTAACCTAGGTACAACCAATTCGAAGTAGGAATTAGAAGTGTGCAACGCTATGTCGATTTTGCAGTCCTCGGTCGATTGACGTCAATGCTGCGTCGACAAACGTGCCGCTCGATGCAACTGCAGCGTCGGCGGTCTTCCTCTAGGTTCTATACGTAATTCCTCCATCCTCAGAACAGCGACTATTTTAAAACGTTTAGTGAAAATGTCGCTGGAACGTTCCCGGGGTCTATAAAGAGGGGAATAGTTGGTGGTTCCATGTTCCTTTTCTCGGCTGGTTTGCGGTTGCTCAGATATCGCCGGGCGAGTACACCTGTACCTGTTATAACTGCATAGAATGGGATTGTAGTGTGGTACAGTGGATCTGCTTTGAAATCTTCCAATTGTAGGGGTGTTTGTATCGTGATCTTGTCTTGGATGCTGTGTAGTCCCTGAAGATTGATTGAGTTGAGGTGAATATGGATTGGAGAGTCTGCGTACTGTTTCTCGACGTCGTAGGGTATTTTCGTTAATTTAAGAGGGGTGCCTTAGATAGCATCGTTATCGTTAACAATGGTGAATGCTTCGGACTTAAGATGACATCCGATAGGAATAGTAGTGAGGAAACTTCCTTGAAGTGTAGTGTAGGTAATCGTTTCGATTACAGAAGAGTTGTACTTTCGTTTGGTGGGGGAAGGATAGTATATAGTGTTTATCGTCTAATTTTTCCATAGCTTCTCTCGACAGGGTGACATTGGTGAACTTGCAGGACTCCTGAAGGACTTGATTGGTGATCAGCTCTTTGATGCAGTCTGGTTTGGACTGAACTTGGTTCGTTGTCTCCTTCTCACAGAGATACCGGCGTTTTATCTTCGGGCATTCTGCCTCTATGTACACGAATGACATCTCGGTAGTTGCTATGAAGGGGAAGGATGGGACGAGAGCCTGTGCATGCCTATTAGGTACTACAGCTAACCTAAATAAATCATATGTATCTTTAGAAACTATCGGGAACTTAAAAACGAATACTATCTGATTTTTAGAATAGTAGTATCCCGGTTTAATAATATCATAGTATTCTCTTAATTCTAAGTCTAAAATGTACTCTTTGCCGTAGATGATTTTAATTTTATCAATCATGGCTCCTAAAGTGCTTATATCTATCATAGAATGGTGCGTACTTTCGACACGAATAAAAGCTAAACTATTTTCTATCCTAATTAATTCATTCATAATTTCTGCTATATTTTCGCCCACTATTTCTAATAGTTGAGCAAACTTAGCGTATTTAATTAAATCATGTTCTCTATATGCGTTACCTTTAATTATTAATTCAATGGTTGTATTAATTTTACTTTGGTTTTCTACTAACTGTACCTACCAATACGTTATTACGAGTATGTTTTGACATCCATTCCTTACTCAAACTAATATGATTATTGAATTCAGAGGAAATTTTATCCTGATTATTCTTTAGAGTTCGAATTGCCTCATCATATTTTATCGCATCAGTGTGATCTAAGTTTCCACTTATACTTTTAATAACTGAACCTAAGCCATCTACGAGACTTCTCTTGGCTCTGTTGGGCTCTAGAGATTTTAACTGAATGAGAACTTTATCCATTTTTCCAATAAGATAATGAATTTGAATTTCATATAGTGAGTACCTAAGTGTCATTAGTCATTCGCTCTTTATAACTAAGTAATTGAGTGTATAATTTGTTAACATTGTCCTCGATGTCGTTCAACTGTACGTACTGTATGTATGTATGATGGTGGGTAGTTAGTCGCATAAATCCAAGCTTGTAAGGTAATAGTCCTGGTCCGCCATTTTTTAACGTCGTTTACAATTGTGAAGTGAATTTGTCTATGAAATTTATTAAGTGGTTCATCTGTAATAGGTATTTCTAAAATAGGATTCTCGTTACTGGTATGAACTTTTTCAGTGGATGAATTAATTTGGGTTGGTATACATTCGGATGAGTTGCCTAGAAGGAAGTTTAGTTCATCAATCTCCTCTATTAAAGACAATGTTTCGCCAACATGTATTTCGACGCGGGAAAGGGCGTCGGCATTTGTATTAGACTTTCCTTTTTTTTATACCTAACAGAGAACTGGTACTCACTCATTTTAAGTCGCCATCTAGTGAGGCGTGAATTTGGTTCTTTTAAGTTTACCATCCATTGTAAGGGCTTATGGTCAGTAAGAATTTGAAATTTGCGTCCAAAAAGGTAAGGTCTAAAATACTTCGCAGCCCAGACTATGGCAAGAAGTTCTTTCTCAATAGTGCTGTAGTTCATTTCGCTTTCGTTTAAAGTTCGAGATGCGTAGCAAACTGGTTTATCTGATTCAACTGGACCTTGTGAAAGAATAGCTCCAATTGCTACGTTGGACGCGTCAGTTGATAGGTTACAATCTTTTTCTAAACCTGGGTCTACTGCCATGTCTAAATTGAATAGTTGGTCTAACTCTAAATCTAGGTCTAAGTTACTTGTATTCCTAAGACTATCAACTACTCAACGGCAGCTCTGATTAGATTCAGGCGTCCGCGATCTAGAGGCTCTGGGATGGTAAATCTTGAAGGTTAAGAAATACTAAGGTCCAGGAAGCAACACAAGAGAAGTATTCAAGTGTACTTACATATACATTATTTTCCGGTTTCTCCCCGTGAATCGATGTCTCGATTCTCCTCCTTGTATGCCGCAGGCCCGTAGGTTCGTTGTTCGGATATTCGTTACGGAGCTTGATAGCAACCCGGGTGCTCGCGACGCGGATTCCCGATTTTGAGGTCCCGATTTCGCGAAATTCCCGTGAATATCTACCGGCTGCGCCAAATACGTTTGCGACACTCGGAGGTCCGAAAAAAAAAAAACCGAAATTATTCATCATCATCATCATATCAGCCGTAGGACGTCCACTGCTGGACAAAAGCCTCCCTCATTGATCTCCAGGAACTGCGGTTGGAAGCGGCCTGCATCCAACGCCGACCTGCGGTTCTTACCAAGTCGTCTGCCCATCTTGTGGGTGGACGTCCTACGCTGCGCTTGCCGGTCCGTGGCCTCCACTCGAGAACCTTTCGGCCCCATCGGCCATCTGTTCTGCGCGCTATATGGCCTGCCCATTGCCACTTCAACGTGCTAATCCGTCGGGCTATGTCGGTGACTTGAGTTCTCCTACGTATCTCCTCATTTCTGATTCGATCCCGTAGAGAAACCCCGAGCATAGCCCTCCCCATAGCTCGTTGAGCGACTCTGAGCTTATTCATAAGGCCAATAGTGAAGGAGCACGTCTCGGTTCCATATGTCATCACTGGTAACACACACTGATTGAAGACTTTCGTCTTAAGGCACTGAGGTATGTTGGACGAAAAGACGTTGCGAAGTTTCCCAAACGCTGCCCATCCGAGTTGGACGATTGACCTCTTTCTCGAAGTTGGACCTACCTAATTGGACTGTTTGTCCTAGGTATACATACGCGTCGACAACTTCAAGAGCCGAGTTCTCAACCATAACTGGGGCAGGGACGACATGGACATTCGACATGATTTTTGTCTTGTCCATGTTCATTTTAAGTCCTACCCGTTGGGAGACTCGATTGAGGCCTTCGAGCATCGTGCTGAGCTCTTCCATCGACTTTGCCATGACCACAATATCGTCGGCAAACCGAAGGTGAGTGATGTATTCGCCGTTAATATTGATGCCCAGTCCTTTCCATTCCAGAAGCTTGAAGGCATCTTCCAATGCGGTCGTAAACAGTTTCGGAGAGATTACATCTCCCTGTCTTACGCCTCTTTTTAAGGGAATCGCCTTCGAGCTCTGTTCGTGTACTCGGACTGACATAGTGGCGTTTTTATACAAACACTTCAACACTTCGATGTACCGATAGTCAATACGGCATCGTTGGAGAGACTTAAGCACTGCCCATGTTTCGATCGAATCGAAGGCTTTCTCATATTCCACAAACGCGAGACATAGCGGCAAGTTATACTCTTCGGTCTTCTGTATGACTTGCCGCAGCGTATGTATGTGGTCTATGGTACTGTAGCCTTTACGGAACCCGGCTTGTTCGGGAGGCTGGAAGTCATCAAACCTGCGTTCGAGACGGTTCGCGATGACCCTCGAAAACAGCTTATAAACATGGCTCAAAAGCGAGATGGGTCTGTAATTCTTAAGCAAGGTGTTGTCACCTTTCTTGAAGAACAGAACCACCATGCCCCCGTTCCATGCTTTTGGCGTCGTACCTTCAAGCAAGGCGGAATTAAAGAGCTTCTGAAGGACTTTAAGTACCGGTGATCCACCCGCTTTCAGAAGCTCTGAAGTGATTCCGTCCTCGCCCGGCGCCTTGTCGTTCTTAAGCTGCTTCAAGGCCATCCTGATCTCATACAGGCTGATGTCCGGAATATCTTCGGTATAATGTCGGGTCAGTTTGGCTCTTGGGTCGTTGGCCGCACTGCAAACAGGTTTAGTGACCGAATCGTAGAGCCGTCCATAGAACCTTTCGACTTCCTTTAACACTTCCGCTTTACTTGACGTTATGCTGCCATCTTCCTTCTTCAGCTTCGTCATGCGGCTCTGCCCAATATAATTATCTCTCGCAAACACTTTGGAGCCTTTATTCCGCTCTATCGTATCTTTAATACGAGATGTATTAAAGGTACGAATATCGTGCCGCAAGGATTTCCAAATCTTTCTATTGAGCTGCCTATGTGACTGAGTATCATCGGGAGACTGCAGTCGCAAAGAACGTCGTTCAGCCATGAGGTTAAGGGTGTCATCAGAGAGTTTCTGAGGTCTATTGGTACGGGGGGTCTTAAAGAACTGGGACCCCACCGTCCATACGGTTTCTACGAACCTGTTATTGATCTCGTCCACTGATGCATCTACTTCTAGACAGTCAAAGCGATTTGCAAGTTCGAGTTGAAAGCTCTCGAGGTTTTGGATATGTGCGCGAGTGGGTCGGAGTGTAGATTTCATCAAACGGGACCTTTCAAGTTTAACGTTCATATTCAATGTGGCTCTTACTTAATTCGGTGATCACTGCCGGTTTTCACCCTGTGAATCACAGAGACATCATTGAATATCCGTTTCTTGTTGGTCAAGATGAAATCAATCTCATTTCTCGTGGAACCGTTGGTACTCATCCAGGTCCATTTCCTGTGAGGCGGCTTCTGGAAAACAGAATTCATCATAAAGAGTCCTTCTTTCTCCAGAAAATCGGCCAGCCTCTGTCCCCTGGGGTTCCGTTGCCCATATCCAAATTGCCCCACTCTCAACTCATCATCGCTTCTCATGCCTAGCTTTGCATTGAATTCCCCCATAACAACAATAAAGTGAGTTTTGTTCGTATGTATGGCTCTACTGATGTCCTCATACATAGACTCTACTTCTTCATCTGAAATTATTCAAAGATATTTAATTATAAAAAATATAAAAATACATGAAAACTTAATGCTAACCTAACCTAGGTACAACCAATTCGAAGTAGGAATTAGAAGTGTGCAACGCTATGTCGATTTTGCAGTCCTCGGTCGATTGACTTCAATGCTGCGTCGACAAACTTGCCGCTCGATGCAACTGCAGCGTCGGCGGTCTTCCTCTAGGTACTACGAGGGCTGCTATTTATGTATCCGGAATAAAATAAAATAACTATCATTGACTGTTAAATATGGTTTTATTGCTTTTCAAAATATTCGCCATGATGATCAATGCACTTTTGCATTTGGTGAAACCAGTTTTCATAGCACTTTTTCCAAACGGAAGACGGTATCTCCAAAACATGATTTTTGAATGCCTCAACGGCTTCTTCTCGGGTTGAAAATCGTTGACCACGTAATTTATTCTTCACGGTTGGGAATAAAAAGAAGTCGTTGGGTGCCAAATCAGGGCTATATGGCGGATGACCCGTTAATTCCACCGTTTCACCCTCCAAATATCGGGTCGTTTCACCCGAAGTGTGACAGCTTGCATTGTCGTGATGGAGAATGATTCTGCGTTGTGGATTATTCTTCCTGATTTCTGCAAAGACTTCTGGCAAACAAATGGTCGTGTACCACTCTGAATCAACAGATTTACAATTTTCTAGGGGTACAGTAGCCACGTGTCCATCTATACCAAAAAAACAGGCGACCATTTGCTTCAGTGCTTTTCGCACGAGCTACTTTTGTTGGGTTCGGCTCATGTTGGAAGACCCAAACTGTTGACTGTTGCTTAGTTTCGGGGTCATATGCATAAATCCAGGATTCATCACCTGTGTAGATATTATATACAGCTTTTGATGCACCACGATTGTATTTTTTTATCATTTTTTTGCACCAATCGACACGAGCCTGTTTTTGATCTATTGTCATGTTGTGCGGTATCCAACGCGAACAAACTTTTTTTGCAGCCAAGTGTTCGTGTAATATCTTATGTATACTCGTCATACTAATGCCCAAGATCGCCTCTATCTCTCGATATGTCACATGACGATCTTGCATTATTAGTTTACGCACTGCGTCGATGTTTCGTGGCACAACAACTGATTTAGGCCGACCATCTTTAATTTCGTCCGTGAGCATACGACGTCCACGATTAAACTCACTAAACCAGTGATACACAGTAGTCTTCGATGGTGCTTTATCCCCAAAAGTCGAACTGAGTTGATCGATACACTGCTGTTGAGTTAGACCACGTCGAAAATCATAAAAAATCATCGCACGAAAATTTTCTCGAGATAAATCCATTGTGATAATGACACGCAATTTGTGAAATCGCGCCACACAATGAAAACAATTGACAGACGGACGAAATAACCTGCATTCTACAGCCAAAGAGTTCCATTTTCAAACGTGATAATTTCTTTTTAAATATTATTTATGCAGTGGCCAGTTCCGGATTCTTAAATAGCAGCCTATGTATACGTAATTTGCATGTTTATATTTTATTATTTATTTATTAAAAAATATTATAAAAATCAACAATAAACTAAAGAAATATCTTCTTGAGATCAAAATTTTCTTAAACATTGGTACAATCAACTTAGTCTCTATTTATTGTTTGTGAAACGAAATGAAACAGTTGTTTTTTCTGTTTAGGCATATCATACGTTGCATTTTTCACATCTTATCTTAGATCTGCTTACCCTTCCATTCTACAGGATCGAGGGTTTTCGATCTCGTCAAATACCGAAAGTGTTCATAGCCGTCATGACGCTTCGTTTCTGAAGGTACTTACATTAGCCGGTCGTTATCTTTTGGTGGAATATTTGAGTCGACATTTTCTGGACCCTGAGCATCTATCACTTCCATATTTTCGCCAGCATCTTGTTCTGGTCTTGAACGATCAGGCGTATTAGTAAGACCATCAGCTTCTTGCAGTTTGAACTAAAGTAAGTCAAAGACTTGGTCTCTGTGAATGCAAGCCGTCTCCCAGTGTATTTTTTACAAATGCCAAGCAATTGCGACTGCAAGTTCATAAAAATGTAACATGACCTTCATTGTCCATTTTCTAGTCTTCATAAAGGTTCGATAATACTCGATAGATTGATCGAGGACTCGCAACTCCTCCCATGTTGCGGTTATACTTACTTGGAAATGATAACGGGCAGTCTGACATCAACGTACGCTTTCGTATTTTTGTCCCATAGCTTCACATATGTTTGATCATCAGCCGAGTGCAATTGGACGCTGCTAAAACTGACTTATTGTCCATCCAGTGCATAATTACAACACAATTGTTTCGAATCCCCTCGATTCATTTCACGGTCCTTTAAAAGTCATGTGTTTATTATCGGCTATTCTATGCATCATTATCGTTCCTGTGCCGTGCAATCCTTTTTGAGACAACCGTTCTAAGAGTGGTATTGCCGTGAAATATCGATCAAATAGATGCAACTTCCTGGAGGAATGGACTTTGAAAGATGCAAAATAACTGAAACGCCTACACCCAGAGATTTATCTGTAAATGTGGTTTTTGCACCTTGATAGACCTCAAAGTCGAGCAGCAGACCATCGCTCATTGTGGCTACTGAGGCTTTCAATCCGGTGGGTCAAGGTTTTGATTTTATGACTCGGCGTAGACCAATTGGGCACACACCGCAGAGGGGATCATCTTTCCTCCTCATCGTCTTCCAGACATTCTATATCAGAGTCATTTTCGTCTCCTATCAATTCTAGTAAGTATTCTGAAGTTAATGTTCTTTTTACAATAACAAAAACGTAAATTTTAGCAATTTAAAACAATAAATTAATCTATTTAATTTCTCATGAACAATAATTCAATAGTCGAGTTAAAGCGGGCATCTACTCTGCAAAACGATTGCGACAATCGCACAATCGTGCGTGTTTGACTTGTCAACTAAATATCTTCATATCCGATAGAAGTATTCATTCAACTATAGTTGTCTCATTAACTTAACCTAATTGCCTTTTAAAAACACACAAACAATGTAGCTAATCACTATTTCAAATATTTAAAATCAAAACTTATTTTTACCAAGCGCGTTGACCAGCTGGAACGGCATCTTGAAAAGAGCCGTGACGCGCGACAAGTTCACACAAATCTAACATTCGCAGCAATACTCAAACTATACTAAACGCACTATCGTGTGGCGCCGCCGCCGGCCGGGTCCAGTTAAGTTGATTGAGCACGCCAAAATATTTTTTTAAAGTTGAACGCACTATCGTATCATAGATTCGTGAAATGGATATAGGTAGGTAGATGTCTAGTGATGGCACAATATTGGTGTGACTTAGGATGTCTTTTAGACATTTTTTTGAGGTAGAAATTGGTAACACCCTAAATGAGCTAAGAATGTCGGGGGGTTGTCGAGGTATTGGGGTTCAAGAGGGGTAAAAAAATACAAAATGAGACTATCCGGTCAAGTGGCACGTCTAATAAAAGGTCTGTGTACATTTCGACCCCGTTTTTATTTTTAGTTTAAACTATGTAGTTTTTAAGTTATTAGCCATTAAAAACTCAACTTTGACTAAATTCACAAGGTACACCGGTGACCTCACAGTGCTGAATTTGGGTATGCGCGTAGCTTTAGTGACACATACGAGTAGGTATATAGGCAAAAGTCTGAAATCCAGAATAACTGCAATTTCTATCCAAAAAAATGTTCCAATTACTTAACATAAATTCCCGTTACCTGTAATTTGGATGAAACTGTAGGTCAAGTAAGATGGATATGCATTTCGTGGCATTATTTTGATAGTTATGATTACAAATAATATTTTTTGTTTTTATGGAAGACTCGCGAGATCTCAGTTCGGGGCGAACTACTATAGACCAGGGTCTATAATTTTTAAAACCAAAAAAAATAATAGTAGGATGAAACCCATTAGAAAAGGAGGGGAATATTATAAAAATGAAAGGAAAAATAATTTAATATATATAATATAATAATAATATTAATATATAATTATATATATTATATATAATAATATTATAAAAATAATTAAAAATTTAATCTGAGGTCGGAAAGGGGATGGGGGTGAGTTTTTAAGGGTAAAAACGGTTTTTCTCGATTTCCGGCAAAACTAAAAGTCCTATCGAAAAGTTGTAGAAAAGATCTAAAACTTTTGTATATACACTTTTTTCACATAACCTCAAAATTTATGTGAAAAATTCAAAAAACCAAGTTTTTGATTTTTTATTTTAATCTTTTAAAAAAAAAATTTTGTGTAACGAAATTTTGGTGAAAACTTACCTTTTTATGTCCCAAATACGCTGTAATTTATTTGATTAAAAATATTTATTTTTTCACCTTATTTTGAATTAATATCGAAAAAGCAAATTATTGATCTCTCGCCTAGTCAGTACTGTAATTTTGCTGAACATCTTTTTGTTGAAGTCACTGTTGACCATTCCAAAATACTGCTTGGCGTGTACTACCCTCCCTCCAGTAAAATTGATTACTTCTCCTCTCTGGAATCAAAACTTGAATCTTATTCCACTCTATACGATCACACTCTTCTTCTCGGGGATTTTAATACATGCCTGCTAAAGGGTGACGTTCGTGCGAATAAACTTCTTTCCTTAGTCTCCTCTGTTAACATGCACGTTCTTCCTCTTTCTGCCACTCACCACGCTCCCCACTGTGCTCCTTCACTTCTAGATTTAATTATAGTCTCGGACATTGACCGTGTAGCAACATACGGCCAGTTGTCAGCCTCTTTCTCCTACCACGATCTTTTGTTCGTATCTTATAAAATTCGCTGTCCCAGGCGTAAGCCCAAAAATCTTCTCCTTCGTAGTTTTAAGGATATTAACATGGAGCGTTTAAAGGTGGATGCCAATAACATCGATTGGTCTCCAGTAGTCAATGCGGCAAGTGTGGATGATAAAGTATCTGTCTTAAACTCAATTGTCACTAAACTCTATGATGCTCACGCTCCGTTGAAACGCGTCAAAGTGAAACATCCTCCAGCGCCTTGGCTGACAAAACCTATTAAAAGGATGATGTCTAAGCGAGATAAGGCAAAGAGGATCTACAAGAAGATACCTTCCGAAGAGAACTTGGCAGTCTACAAAAAGCTTCGGAATCGGTGCAGCAAGATGTGTAGAAATGCAAAGAGACACCACATACATAGCTCCATCCAAAATTGTACCACCGCTAAAATGTGGAAATTTTTAAATTCACTTGGAATTGGTAAAGGATCAAATGATTCATCTATCTCTTTTGACCTTAACACTATTAATACTCATTTTTCTAAATCGCCTCTCTGCGTGGACGATGTCATAAAACGTTCCACTCTTGATCATTTATCTAACCTTACTAGACCTCAGTGTTCTCCTTTTATCTTTGTGGATGTTACTGAGACTGAAGTTTTGAAGTTCCTTCGTTCCATTTCCACTAAGGCCGTCGGTACAGATGGCATTCACATCCTTATGATTCAACTCCTTTCCTCTGAGCTTGTTCCTATAATCACTCACATTATTAATTATTCTCTCGAAACGAGCTCATATCCTGCGGTCTGGAAAAAGGCTTTTGTTATCCCTCTACCAAAGACATCTAATCCCACCCTGGTATCTCAGTTTAGACCCATCTCCATTTTACCAATTCTATCTAAAATTTTAGAACACGTTGTGCATAAGCAACTTTCCCACTTCCTTGCCCTTAATTGCCTGCTGAGTCCTTACCAATCCGGGTTCCGTCCAGGTCACAGCACGGTTAGTGCTCTAACTAAAGTGTCCGATGACATTCGCTGGGGCATGGATAACCAATACCTTACAGTCCTCGTATTGTTAGACTTTAGCAGTGCTTTTAATTCGGTTGATCACGACATTCTCCTATCCATCCTCTCCTCCTTCAATATTTCTCTCTCAGTAACTTCTTGGTTTGCCTCCTATCTTTCGGGTCGCACGCAGTGTGTACGTTCGGACGAGTCTTGTTCTGACTGGTGTGACATCACCGCTGGCGTACCTCAAGGTGGTGTTCTGTCTCCTCTCCTTTTTTCGGTGTTTATTAACGCCATAACCCACGTTCTTACTTCGCACTACCATCTTTATGCTGACGACCTACAAATATATCACCAGTTCAAATTGGACGAGGTTTCAATGGGTATTGACCAAATCAACTCTGATCTCAACCATATCTACTCGTGGGCAAAGGCTTTTGGTCTCCTGGTCAACCCATCGAAGTCTCAGGTTGTACTTTTTGGGAGCCCTTATATGTTAAATCTTGTCGGTAAGTGTAATCCTCCTCCAGTTTTATACGCTGGAGCACCGATTAGCTACTCGGCCAATGCCAAGAACCTTGGCGTCTATTTTGACAATCATCTGTCTTGGGTGCGGCATGTTAATGAGATTAGTAAAAGGGTTAACTACTCTTTTCAATCTCTTAAGCGTCTCCAAAAGTTTTTACCCTTTGAAACTAAAATTACTCTTGCTCAAACACTCATGTTACCCCTTTTAGACTATGCCGATGTCTGTTTTCTTGACGCCACCGAGGAACTTCTAAATAAACTGGAACGTCTTCAGAATTTGTGTATCCGATTCATATTCGGGTTGCGCAAGTTTGATCACGTCTCCATGTTTAGATCCCAGCTAAAATGGCTTCCCATTCGTCGTCGACGTGATCTTCATGTTGTAACTTTTCTCTTCAACACTCTTTTCAATCCTTTAGCTCCTTCTTACCTCCGTGAGCGCTTCGATTTTCTTGTCCTACCGGAGATGACTTGTAGGTCATCTAAGTCCCTCCTTCTCAAAACCCCTCCTCATTCCTCCAGTCGCTATGGCGGTTCCTTCACTGTCCATGGAGTCAACCTGTGGAATTCTCTACCACACTCTATCCGCGCAAGTCCATCACTAAGCACTTTTAAGCTTAGAGTCAAAGAGCATTACCTGTCCTTGTAAGCTTTTAGGTTATTTATTATGTATAAGTAGGTATATTATTTATATTTTGTATAATATATTATGTTTATCTAGAGATAAACATAATATATTATACAAATATATAATATACTATATACTATACCTACATTAGAATGTAGGTATAGTATATAGGTATTATTATTATTTTTTAATATGGTTAAGTGTTGTATTTATTATAGTATATGCTATATATTAGTATTCTACTCCAATGTCATTCTCTGTGCACGTACCCACCTCTATAATCAAATATCTCTATCTTCAAAGGTTTGCTGGAAGAAAACTCTTATTAGGGTTAAGCTCGCCTTTGTACATGTCCATTTTGTAAGCTATTTTTATCTGTAAATCTATTTGTGTACAATAAAGAATAAAAAAAAAAAAAAAAAAAAAAAAAAAAAAAAAAAAAAAAGCACCCTAATTTTCAATCGAAAATTCACCCGTCAAAATATCAGCTTTTTTCAAAAAGTTAGTATGTTTTCTGTTCGTTGAAATCTCTACTTTCCGATGGTCAAAAAAAAATATGTTACTATAGTAAATCTTCTCAGAAAACTGGCTAGGCTAACGGTTGTAACAGCTGCTACGAAATAGTAGATATGTATGTAGTAAGACCCAGACCCGCCTAGCCCCTTCCCCACTTCTCCATGAAATACCTTTTGATGGGCTACAATTTTTCGTAGGTCACTCAGGTATATAAGTTATCTTAAAATAGTTATAAATAGGCATCTACACACATAATTTAAAGAAGATTCGACAACTTTCTCCAAAATTTGTAGATGTCTTATTAAATATTAATTTTATGAACTTATTTGTTTGTTAATTATAGTAGTATATTTTGATTTGCAATTTTTTTTTATCAATGTAACATGTAATCTAACGTTTTTCTTTATTCTTTATTGTACACAAATAAATTTACAGATAAAAATAGCTTACAAAATGGACATGTACAAAGGCGAGCTTAACCCTAATAAGAGTTTTCTTCCAGCAAACCTTTGAAGATAGAGATATTTGATTATAGTGGTGGGTACGTGCACAGAGAATGACATTGGAGTAGAATACTAATATATAGTATATACTATAATAAATACAACACTTAAACATATTAAAAAATAATAATAATACCTTTATACTATACCTACAGTAGAGATAAACATAATACATTATACCAAATATAAATAATATACCTACTTATACATAATAAATAACCTAAAAGCTTACAAGGACAGGTAATGCTCTTTGACTTTATGCTTAAAAGTGCTTAGTGATGGACTTGCGCGGATAGAGTGTGGTAGAGAATTCCACAGGTTGACTCCATGGACAGTGAAGGAACCGCCATAGCGACTGGAGGAATGAGGAGGGGTTTTGAGAAGGAGGGACTTAGATGACCTACAAGTCATCTCCGGTAGGACAAGAAAATGGAAGCGCTCACGGAGGTAAGAAGGAGCTAAAGGATTGAAAAGAGTGTTGAAGAGAAAAGTTACAACATGAAGATCACGTCGACGACGAATGGGAAGCCATTTTAGCTGGGATCTAAACATGGAGACGTGATCAAACTTGCGCAACCCGAATATGAATCGGATACACAAATTCTGAAGACGTTCCAGTTTATTTAGAAGTTCCTTCCTCGGTGGCGTCAAGAAAACAGACATCGGCATAGTCTAAAAGGGGTAACATGAGTGTTTGAGCAAGAGTAATTTTAGTTTCAAAGGGTAAAAACTTTTGGAGACGCTTAAGAGATTGAAAAGAGTAGTTAACCCTTTCACTAATCTCATTAACATGCCGCACTCAAGACAGATGATTGTCAAAATAGACGCCAAGGTTCTTGGCATTGGCCGAGTAGCTAATCGGTGCTCCAGCGTATAAAACTGGAGGAGGATTACACTTACCGACAAGATTTAACATATAAGGGCTCCCAAAAAGTACAACCTGAGACTTCGATGGGTTGACCAGGAGACCAAAAGCCTTTGCCCACAAGTAGATATGGTTGAGATCAGAGTTGATTTGATCAATACCCATTGAAACCTCGTCCAATTTGAACTGGTGATATATTTGTAAGTCGTCAGCATAAAGATGGTAGTGCGAAGTAAGAACGTGGGTTTTGGCGTTAATAAACACCGAAAAAAGGAGAGGAGACAGAACACCACCTTGAGGTACGCCAGCGGCGATGTCACACCAGTCTGAACAAGACTCGTCCGAGCGTACACACTGCGTGCGACCCGAAAGATAGGAGGCAAACCAAGAAGTTACTGAGAGAGAAATAATAATAATAATAATAATCCTCCTAGCCGATTTCGGCTACAGAGACTTGACTTTGTGATTATTGGCCTAGGTGTTTAGCCTGTATGTGGCTGAT
Organism: Philereme vetulata; assembly: GCA_918857605.2. Lineage (NCBI taxonomy): Eukaryota > Metazoa > Arthropoda > Insecta > Lepidoptera > Geometridae > Philereme > Philereme vetulata. Next base: position 7,396,959 of record OU975459.1, on the reverse strand, counting down.
GTACCCTATTTTTGCGCTAAAAGTCCGGTTACAATGAACACAAGTTAAGGCGCCATTAATGTAGTTGTAATTGATATTAGCCGGCGGTCGACTTTTAAGCTGATCTCGTTTTAAGTCTAGTTCTTGCCTCCTTTCTTCTTCAAACTCGTACACTTTGTCCTGAACATGACGCCTCCATTCAGGTCGTTTTTCAGCGAGAGCCTCCCAGCGCGACGGATCGATACAACACCTCTTCATGTGCCTCTTCTGTACGTCTTTGAAACGTAGGAACTGACCTCCGCGTTTCCGCTTACCATGTTCTAGTTCACAGAAGAAAATGCGTTTCGCCCTTCGCTCATCAGACATCCGAGACAGGTGCCCGCACCAACGCAGCTGACGCCGCATCAAATATGCCTCTATGCCACAGACATTAGCCCGTCGTAGAACATCGGTATTACGGACCCGATCCGACCACTTGATGTTAAGAATGTCGCGGAGGCATTTCAGATGGAATCTGTCTAACGTGCGTATGTGTCTGCGATACAGGCACCATGTCTCTGACGAGTACAAGATGTTAGGAAGTACAATAGCCATATACACCTTAATCTTGGTACTCAATTTGATGTTATGGGAGCGAAATACCTGGACTCGTAGTTTACCAAAAGCAGCCATAGCGGAGCCAAGTCTGCTGTTGATCTCCGAGTCAAGGTCGCATTTTGTTGTTATGCTGCTTCCCAGATATCTGAATGTATCGACCTGTTTTATGGGCTTTCCATCGATTTGCAGATTCAGTGGAGCTTGGTTAACAGTGTCCATGGCCATCACCTCTGTCTTTGTAATATTAATTTTGAGGCCAAATCTACAGCACGCAGCGTCAAGCCGAGTCATCAAGTCCTGGAGTCCCTCAGAAGATTCCGCAACGAAACATAGGTCATCAGCATACATCAATTCGGTAATGAGGTCATACGATACCTTTGTGTGCGCTTTTAACCTAGCCAGGTTAAAGATACTGCCATCTGTGCGAAAACGTATGCGGATCCCTTCGGTGTTGGCTTGTAAAGTCTCCCTCACGACAACGGAAAAGTACAGAGCAAAAAGAGTGGGTGCTAATACACAGCCTTGTTTTACACCACAAGTGACAGGGAATTGCTCTGTCTGCTCACCATTGACGGTTACGCAACAAGTCATGTTGTCGTGAAGAAGTCTTATCAAGCGTATAAATTTGTCGGTGCAACCAAGTTTCGAAAGCACAATCCACAAAGCTTCGCGAGGTACACTGTCAAAAGCTTTCTCCAGATCAACAAAACAGAGAAACAGAGGTTGACACTGTTCCCTGCTTTTCTCTTGCAGTTGTCTAAGAGAGAATATGGCCTCGCATGTGCCGCGATTGGGTCTAAACCCAAATTGCGTTTCAGGCAATATACTTTCAGAGAGCTCCATAAGACGATTTAAGAGTACTCTGGCAAAAGTTTTTCCTGGAGTAGACAGAAGTGATATACCCCTATAAGAGTTGCAAACAGATCGATCACCTTTATTTTTATACAAAGAGCAAATTAGTGATACGCCAAAACTAGGAGGAACGAACTCCATTTCCCACATGCGCTGGAAAAATTGCCAAATCTTGTAGTGCAACTCATCTCCGCCATATTTTAATAGTTCTCCTGGTATGTTATCGATGCCGACAGCCTTATTGTTTTTCTGCGCTTTGATGGCGATGATAACTTCCTCAAGAGAAGGAGGCTGATCCAGATCTACGGCTTGTGGTAAGGCAGGAAGTGATGCTAAATAGTTTATGTCAGCAGAACGATCCACATTGAGTAAGCTGTTATAGTGTTCTGCCCAGCGAGTAAGAACTTCTCCTTTGCTTACCAGGAGGGTACCTGAAAGTGATTTCAGTGGTACGTTTACTCGATGTGGACTTCCTACTAACTTTTTAATCTCGTTAAAGAAATCGCCGAGTCTATTCGAATCAGCAAGCCACTGAATATAGCGAACCTTGTTCAGCCACCACTCATCTTTTGCGTTTCGAGTTAGTCTCCTTATTTGGCTCGTACTCTCCTTTATTTTTTCAGAAGCAGTTGTCTGATTTCCCTTTCGAAGGAGCTGGCGGTGTTTTTCTAGGGCGACTGTCAATGTATTATCATTTTCGTCAAACCAGTCTTCACAGACACGAGGTTTTTGGCCTAAGATCTCAGTAGCCGCATTGATGGTATTTGTAGTTAACAGTTTCCAGCCCTCGTCTAACTGTTCATCTTCGGGGTGTATGCCTGCTGTAAAGGTATTGACAGCTTCCCTGTAATTTGCCAATATTTCAGCAGACTCTAGCTTTTTCAGATGAAGACAGTTAGGCTTAGCCCTGCGAGGTCTACGGCAAGGGCTAAGACGCAAAAATAGTTTTGTAACAACAAGTCGGTGATCCGACCAACAGTTTGCGCCCCTCATTACTCTCGTTACTTTGACATCCGCTATATCCCGTTGACGGACTATAGCATAATCAATAAGATGCCAATGCTTGGACCTTGGGTGCATCCAGGTAGTTTTGTATTTATTTGGGAGTCTAAACATGGTATTGGTAATACCCAGATGAAATTGGGAACAGAGGCTTAGTAACAGTTGCCCATTACTGTTCATGTTACCAATGCCATGTCGCCCTATCACCCGAGGCCAAGCTTCAAAATCACGTCCGACGCGAGCATTAAAGTCGCCAAGAAGCAAAACTTTCTCACAGCGCCGGATTTTAGTCAGCACTTCTGACACTTCCTCATAAAATTTGTCCTTGACGTCATCACTTTTGTCGAGTGTTGGCGAATATACGCTGATAACATTTAAGTATTTATTGTTTCGAAGATGGAAACGTAAGGATATGACACGATCAGAGATAGCAACTGGATGTTCTTCCAACTTAGAGGCTAAAGTAGTTTTAATAGCAAAGCCTACTCCTGACCGTCTAGGCTCAGAAGCTGGTGTGCCTTTCCAGAAGAAAGTGTACCCACCACCACGTTCAACAAGCTCACCTTCGTCAGCTAGATGTGTTTCGCTGAGAGCGGCTATGTCGACGTCATAGCGTTTGAGCTCGCGAGCCACAATGGCGGTTTTACGTTCTGGGCAGAGGTTGTTGGGTCGGTCTAAAAGAGTACGTACATTCCACGCACCAAAAGTCATATTCATCTGCATGTTTTTAGATTTATTCTTATTGCGAGGAATGAGCGTTTGTTTGGGGCACCTTTTCTAGCCCCCTCCCCGGCTGAGCGAGGAAAGCAGTGCCTCTCTAAATAAAGCTGCTTTGTCTCAAAGAGTGCTGCCGAACCACACTGTCACCCCGATGCAGTGCTAGAGCGACCACTCTCCTCTCCTTAGGCCACCCGTGTCCAGGTATTAGACCAAGCCCAGGACTTTTTTAAACTCGGAATGACAAAGCCAAGTCAGATGCGCAGGATATATTAAGTTGCATAAGTGTGCGCGCCGTACACAGATGCACCCTCTCCTCCTTACTCCCCTTGACCCAGTGGAACGGAGAACCGCTACGACTGGAAGGGAACAGGACGCAGTATCTGGCAACGATAAAAAACTCCTATCGCTACCTTCAGGCCTTCTACAGTTGCCTGGTTGCCTCGCCACTTGAGGTGGATTGCGTTGACGCCGAAGCAACGAGCACTAGCACGGGGAGTGACCGTGCCGACTCGAGGGCCCAAACACGCCGTTGCTACAACAAAGTGTTTCGGCACTCGAGCCCCCCTCTACCAGCCTAGGTTCCTAAGGTGTGGCCGCTGCATGCTATAGCGGCGACCACTAACGACGATCGAATGCGTGCCGCGCGATCTGAGGAGCCTTTTATAGGCGATGTTGCCTCGACCACTAACGACGATCGAATCTTCGTATATTCAACCGGCAGCGTAACGACGCCCCAGAGACGTCCGCACTGTACGACGGCTCGAGCACGACTCGACACACACGACGACACGACGACGAGAGAGAAATATTGAAGGAGGAGAGGATGGATAGGAGAATGTCGTGATCAACCGAATTAAAAGCACTGCTAAAGTCTAACAATACGAGGACTGTAAGGTATTGGTTATCCATGCCCCAGCGAATGTCATCGGACACTTTAGTTAGAGCACTAACCGTGCTGTGACCTGGACGGAACCCGGATTGGTAAGGACTCAGCAGGCAATTAAGGGTAAGGAAGTGGGACAGTTGCTTATGCACAACGTGTTCTAAAATTTTAGATAGGATTGGTAAAATGGAGATGGGTCTAAACTGAGATACCAGGGTGGGATTAGATGTCTTTGGTAGAGGGATAACAAAAGCCTTTTTCCAGACCGCAGGATATGAGCTCGTTTCGAGAGAATAATTAATAATGTGAGTGATTATAGGAACAAGCTCAGAGGAAAGGAGTTAAATCATAAGGATGTGAATGCCATCTGTACCGACGGCCTTAGTGGAAATGGAACGAAGGAACTTCAAAACTTCAGTCTCAGTAACATCCACAAAGATAAAAGGAGAACACTAAGGTCTAGTAAGGTTAGATAAATGATCAAGAGTGGAACGTTTTATGACATCATCCACGCAGAGAGGCGATTTAGAAAAATGAGTATTAATAGTGTTAAGGTCAAAAGAGATAGATGAGTCATTTGATCCTTTACCAATTCCAAGTGAATTTAAAAATTTCCACATTTTAGCGGTGGTACAATTTTGGATGGAGCTATGTATGTGGTGTCTCTTTGCATTTCTACACATCTTGCTGCACCGATTCCGAAGCTTTTTGTAGACTGCCAAGTTCTCTTCGGAAGGTATCTTCTTGTAGATCCTCTTTGCCTTATCTCGCTTAGACATCATCCTTTTAATAGGTTTTGTCAGCCAAGGCGCTGGAGGATGTTTCACTTTGACGCATTTCAACGGAGCGTGAGCATCATAGAGTTTAGTGACAATTGAGTTGAAGACAGATACTTTATCATCCACACTTGCCGCATTGACTACTGGAGACCAATCGATGTTATTGGCATCCACCTTTAAACGCTCCATGTTAATATCCTTAAAACTACAAAGGAGAAGATTTTTGGGCTTACGCTTGGGACAGCGAATTTTATAAGATACGAACAAAAGATCGTGGTAGGAGAAAGAGGCTGACAACTGGCCGTATGTTGCTACACGGTCAATGTCCGAGACTATAATTAAATCTAGAAGTGAAGGAGCACAGTGGGGAGCGTGGTGAGTGGCAGAAAGAGGAAGAACGTGCATGTTAACAGAGGAGACTAAGGAAAGAAGTTTATTCGCACGAACGTCACTCTTTAGCATGCATGTATTAAAATCCCCGAGAAGAAGAGTGTGATCGTATAGAGTGGAATAAGATTCAAGTTTTGATTCCAGAGAGGAGAAGTATTCAATTTTACTAGAGGGAGGGTAGTACACGCCAAGCAGTATTTTGGAATGGTTAACAGTGACTTCAACAAAAAGATGTTCAGCAAAATTACAGTACCTACTGACTAGGCGAGAGATCAATAATTTTCGAAGGGATGTCTGCGCGTAGATAAATCGCTACGCCACCACAACCCTTGCCCACTCTATCATTTCTTATAAGTTGGAAACCAGGTAGGGGGTATTGAGTAGAGGGCACAGCGGGCTTCAGAAAAGATTCGGATACAAGAACAGCATCAATTAACTTGCTGTCGAAGGAGGAAAGCATATCTTCGAAGTGGGCTGGGATACTTTGGGCGTTAATGTGTACTATATTAAAGTTTTTTGGAAACTCACGGAATTTAACTTCCAGCTGGTCAAGCAGGTGGATTGAGTCATCACTAAAAGCACTAGCATAGTCGTTGTCAGAAGAACATGAAGAAGAGCAAGAAAAGAAACTGTCATCAAATACAATATTATCCATTAAAATAATAAAATAAATAAATACCAAATAAAATAGTATAAAATAAATAAAAATATACCAATTTAAATTAAAAGTCTAATCAGGCTTAGGTGTTTTCGAACCGAGCGACCTCACCCTTCACCAGATTGCTAAAAGAAAACCACAACATACAGAGAGTTACGTAAAAATCTACTTAAACACAAAAGTACCTAACTGTACTTACCTAACTGGAAAAACAACTTACAAACACAAGAAAAAAGTAGCTATTGGTACCATTGCAAAAAAAAACGTACAAAAAAACTTGTAAAACATACTTCATACCTACATTATAAATAGTAATATTATAATATTATTAGTAACAATAACTAACAATATTATTAGTAGGTAAGTACATTAATCACGCACGCTAAAGTAGAATGGGCTATATGATCATTGCCAATTATAGAAAACAATTTTTGGACGAAACAATTTTGACATTATTATTAAAATATTTTGAGTCACAAACAATAAAACAAGTATAGGTAGCATATGTACCTCCCTGTTTTACAAATTGCAATAAAAAAGCTATCCAAATCCAAGGCTACGCACTCTTAGAGTCCTACTAAATTGAAATGAGGATAGAAGCGCACACGCAAAAGTTAACAAACTTTACAATGGTATGGTAGCTCTAAACACAACCGGAGGTGCCCGACTACTTCGCTACGCGTCTGGCCCTGGGCTCAGCCTTTCCGGTCTTCGCAGCGGAAACTGTGAGAGACTTTTCCTTATCCTGAGGGGCACTGGCGGGAGCCTTGGTCTCCAAACCAGTCTGAACCGCTGGATGTTCCGACAGAAGCGGCTTTAACTCCGACATGGTTTTGATCCTTCTGCGCACGTTGTTTGGCAGCAGAATGACTATTTTGCCCTCCGAAGTCCAGCATCGCCGTAGACCAAAGTGCTTACGCGCCGTAAAGAAGACCTCATGTCTGGTCTTAGTGAGGAACTCGGATACAGTTATACCTGAGTTTTTCAGTGCAGTCTTCTCATTCCACACCAGGTTACGAACCTTATAGCTTGTAAAGCGCACCATAATTGGCCTAGTCTTGCTGGTGTTGACTCCCAACCGGTGACATGCAGATAAATGCTCCGATGAAACCTCGGGCATTTTAAATTGGTCGTGAAGTATCTGGACAATGGTGTCACCAACGGCTGCCTCATTTGACTTGGCGACGCCATGAAATAGCAGCACCTTTCTTCGCGAGGCAGTCTCCTGGCGATCCAGACCTTGGACCAGCAGCTCCAACTGTGACCGCATCATAGCCAGGGTCTTCCATATTAGGATTTTAAAATCAGTGAACTCACGTGAAAGTGTATCCAGATCCTTGTGTGGGCCCTTATCAGTGTTAGAGAGTTTCTTGAGGTCACTCTCATAGTGTTTCATCCTTGACTCGAAAGTGCCAGCAAGTTCCTCCATGTTGGAGGACAACTTTGTGTAAAGGTCCATTATGTTGTGGTACAGAGAGTTCAGAGGAGAATTTTATACTGGTGAGTGGGTAAAGTACCAAGCACTACTTCTCACACAAATTTGGCATATAATTAAACTTTAAAATATTAAATACAAATAAATAATTAGAGAGCTAAATAGTTTTTATGTTGTTAGTCAGACTACCCACACCATCAACCATCAATCACATCAATTTTCAAGTAATTAAAGTGTAAATTTTTATAAATAGTTCAAAATTATTTATAATAATTAAAAAAAAAATTCGTATTCGAGTTTTTTTCGATTTTTTGCATTTTCTGAGAAGATTTACTATATTTTTTTTTCACCATCAGAAAGTAGAGATTTCAACGAACAGAAAACATACCAACTTTTTGATAAAAGCTGATATTTTGACGGGTGAATTTTCGATTGAAAATTAGGGTGCTTTTTCGATATTAATTCAAAATAAGGTGAAATAATAAATATTTTTAATCAAATAAATTACTGCTTATTTGGGACATTTTCACCAAATTTCGTTAAAAAAAAAATTTTTGTAAAAGATAAATATAAAAAACCAAAAACTTGGTTTTTTGAATTTTTCACATAAATTTTGAGGTTATGTGAAAAAAGTGTATATACAAAAGTTTTAGATATTTTTATTACCTACAACTTTGCCATTTGACTTTTTTCGATAGGACTTTTAGTTTTGCCGGAAATCGAGAAAAACCTTTTTTTACCCTTAAAAACTCACCCCCATCCCTTTCCCGACCTCAGATCGCCCGTAAATTATTTTTCCTTTCATTTTTATAATACTCCCCTCCTTTTCTAATGGGTTTCATCCTACTTTTATTTTTTTTACTTTTTAATATTTTTAAAGGCTTCTACCCTGGTCTACTAGTAAAATTAGCTTCCATTCCATTCCAATGTAAATTAAACCTAAGGGGTTATGTCACAGAACACAAAAAACAATAGAAGTCGTAAGTAGGCGGAGCCCGCGTAACACCAAGTACGCGGAGTTCCGCTCACTGCAGTCGTGTTTTAATTACTGTGGGGTAAACGTACTTCAAAAAAATATAAGAATGCCATATTGTGCCGTTTTGGAGTGTAAATATTATAGCCGAACCAAAAATTTAACAAAACGGGGCATATCCTATCACCAGTAAGTATTATTTTATTGTTTTTTGTTAGTTTTGTTTAAAATGCAAAATCGTCAAACAAAATAGACTGAATCATACTTTTTAATGTCGCTTTTCTCTTAAACCTTAACTTAAGCTACTCAATTAGGCATGTGACCCCAATATACTGATGAATGTGTTATCGATAGCTGTAATTAGTTACCCCCTATTAAAAGATGTATAAGTTTTAAGGCGTTAATTCCTTTTGTTGTTTTATTGATGATTTTCTGAATGTATTTTAGACCTATGGTGTGAAATAATATAATAACTTCTGCTTTCAGTTTTCCCAAGGCGCAAGACATAAAAAAAATTAAAAATAACGTACAACTTATGAGTCATCCAGCATACAGAGTCATGACCTGGCACCGTGTGACTTTTTTCTGTTCCCAAAAATTAAGAACCAATTACCCGATCAACGGTTTTCATCACCAGAAGAGGCTGTCGAAGAGTATGAAAAACATGTATCTGATGTCACCACCGGAGGAGTGGCACAAATGTTTTCAAAATTGGTTCAATTGTATGAAAAAGTGCATTGACGCAAAGGGAGAATATTTTGAGAAATAAAAAATAAATCCATTTTTGACTTAATAGTATTTTTGTATTATTGTGCCCCTCATATAATAATTCAGTATTAATATTCCAGTAATATAATACTTTTTAAAGTATTTACCAGTTGGAAACCTGTGATTATGTTATGAAAGAAAGAAAATAAAAGCTGTTCATTTCGACCACCTGACGTTCCTATTTCGTTATCCATAGTAAGTAGCTGATAATCGATATCGATACATTCGTCTTGTATCCTCATAGGTACATCACTAAGGCAGTAGCAATTTATTTTGGACTATCGAGTAACAGCCATTGCATTATCAATCTTATTCTTTGCTGTTAGAGACTATAACAAAAATCGTTACCGACAGCGCCATCTGTTGTTGAGTGGCTTTGTTTTGTGGGTAATCAAGTAACAGCCATTGCATTATCAGTCTTATTTCTAATTAATAGAGACTAAAATAAAAATATTTTCTAAAGCGCCATCTTTTGCTGGGTAGACTTTATTTTTTATTACTATTTATTTTATTGAATTTCAAACCATGTTCCCTTAGTGGCTAAGGTTTTATATCCGTAAAATTAGTTTTACGGTTTTATGTCTTTTTGAACGTTCTCTTTCAACCAATTATAACTTTTATTTCTAAGTGTGCTAGTTTTTACATGTGTGAGTTTAGCTACACTGGTTTTCATAGTGAAAAGTCATCATGATATTTCTATTGTATTTTATGATCTGTGGGTTATGTCATAAATTGTTGGTGTTATAAATCTATTTAGAAATGAAAAATAATTCTGCAACTTAAATTACATTTATTGCGACTTTAATACATTTATCCAATTGTATAATCTTTGTGTAAATGTATTCCTTTTCTGCACACAATTACCTTTCAACACTTCCGAACACATCTATCATTTACCAAGTAGGTACAAGACATTTAAGGTAGGATGCCCAGCTTTTGTAGAGCAAGTTGGGCGGCATCCGCCTTAGCTTGCTTCTTGTTTTGACTCGCAACTGCCGGCTGGTATTCTGTACCTCCTACTTTTACCTGAAAGGAACAAGTATTCATTAAAATTAAAAAAAAACCCCGACACACAAAGCCGGTACAAAAATTCAATTTTACAGCTGACATTCCTTCACCTAAACAATAGTACTATTAATCTTCGGATCGACGGATCTGATCTTCATCCCACATAGCTAGCAACCACCTCTTTATCTCATACATCGAGTCTAAGACTAAAACAGCTGCCATGAAGCTGGGCATCCTCAACAAGGTCAGGAGATACTTCTATGCACGAGTCCGTTCTGGTATGGAGTACTCCTGCCAACTTTAGGATGGAAATACCAGACTCGATAGAACGTAGGGCTTTTAGGCTTATAGGTGAGCAATATGTGGCGGAGACTAAGACCCAAAGTCTAGAACACCGCCGTAAAGTTGCAAGCCTATCGATCTTTTACAGAATACATTTCGGGGAATGTGCCCAGGAACTATACGATCTGATCCCGCCATCTCCCTTCCATCAAAGGATAAGCAGGCGCACGGCTCAGTATCATCCGTACTTAGTTGATATACCACCCATTTGCACACACCGTTTTGATTCTATTTGATGCGTACAGCTAAGGTATGAAACACTTTGCTGTTGTATGTTTTTCCTAAATAATACAATCCTGGTCTCTTTAAGGTAAGAGTGAATAGATTTCTTCTAGATCTTCGTGCTTCATCTTAGACCACATCTTCGCTTACCATTGAGATTGAGAGATTGTGGTCAAACAAAGGAGGTAGCGAGTTCGATCTCCGTCACGGAACAAATTTTAATTGATTGAGCGAAATCTCCAAACCAACTTGGGCAAATCGGCGTTGTATGTATGTTTGTTTGTCCGAGGATAACTTTCGAAACGTTGTGTAGTGGTAGTGATGGCACAATTTTGGTGTGACTAAATGAGCTAAAAATATTGGGGGCTATAAATATTAGAAAAAAAAACAAAATGTGACTCAAACGGCACGTCTAATAAAAGGTGAGTACATTTCCACCCCGTTTTTATTTTTAGTTTAAACCACAGGGTACACCAGTGACCCCACAGTGCAAAAATTTGGTATAAGTAGATTTAGTAATACAAATATAGGCAAAAATCTGAAATCCAGAATAACTGCAATTTCTACCCCAAAAAAGAGAAACCAATTAACATGAACTCCCGTTACCTGTAATTTGAATGAAACTGTAGGTAAGTTAGGTGGTTCCCATTTCGAGGCACTATTATAATAGTCAAAGATTAAGACCGGCTTGCACATTAATCCTTAAACGTATTTTGCGACTAAACATGTTTAAATTTTACGTATTTGTATGATTTGACAAAGCCTTAAATCATATTTAGCCATTAAATACATTTAGGCATCGTTGCGCGAGTCGCCCTAAGAATATTTTATTGTTTTTTGGGAGACTCGCGAGATCTCAGTTTGGGACGAACTAATATAATATAGAAATATAATATATAGATATCTCCCCTCGGCAAATGTTGATCACACGGGTCGTGGCATCAGTTAATTGTTGATCCGTTGGCAATTGTTGATCAGGATAGTTTTTGTTGATCTAATGTAGGATTCGGCATACAAATGTGGCTCCGGTCAGATCAACAATTGCCATCCCTCTGGTGGCAAAAACAGGAACTATTTATAGCTTTTTTATAAAATTCCATACCATCAATTGTTGATTAGATTCAAATAGGCCAATCAGAGGTTACCTTCGCTACGATTGGTTGTATTCTATTGTGCGCTGTTGCCACTTCGCTACATAAATCGCGCGACATCTTGCTATGCAGCGATGCCAGACCTCCGACTCCGATCACAGATGCTATTAAACAGCTGTGATTGAATGACCTATTTACCTATGTATGTACTATATATATATGTATACTATAGTTACCTATATGGTTTAGGTCTCTTCATAGCGATAAAACCGCCTTATTTTATGCCTCTTTATTTGATCTCTTGCAATGTATTTTGTGTTGTTATTTGTCTGGTGTAAATAAAGCATATTGTTGATGTTGGTACTTTAATCTTACCAAAAAAAGTACATTATTGCAATGGCCGGGATATTGACAATTGCAGGTAGAGTATGAGTTTGAAGGCCGAGCCGTAGGCGAGGACTTCACTAATACGAGAAAGGCAATTGCCATTTCCACCGAGGCATATTATAGTGCTTTTCTCAAAAGAATGCAGGGAAATAAAACATACTTACCACTCACGGACTCATTGACATCATTATTCTCCCAGATGCCCCCTCGTAGGGTGGAAATGTTTGGTAGGTTTGTATAGAGGGAGTTTTGGTGAGTTGGTAATAAATCCTAAAGTCCCCCTTTAGTCCCCCATTCGCTCCCACCGTTCTTGTATCTCTGAAAGTACAAGTCTTAGAGCGTTGGCGCCGGAACTAATGTTGGTCAGAACATTTTTTAAAATCCGGATCCATTAAAAAAAATGTCTTTCAAACAAAAAAAAATTGTCCCATACAAAATATTTTTGTGCAAAAACCGTACACCGTATATTTCGTTTGCCGTAACTTTCATACTGTTTTAGTAAGGAGCCAAACGGCTTGTGGGTACTATAAAATTTACATTACTGAAATTTTATTTATTGGTGGAAGAGCATGAGATAACTAAATTTTCAAGTTTATGCGACACATCCATCATCATCATTTTGAAACGTCCAATTTTTTTTTAGTTTTTGGAGGGGCATAATCCAACTTTCTTAGTAAATTCCATTTCGATACCCTTTTTAATTTCTGCTTCCACTTGGATATCCCCTTTGATTGCTTCTTCCATTTAGATAACCTCTTTGATTGCTTCATCCACTTGAGTAACTTCTTTGATCGCGTTTTCTACTTGGATATCCTTTTTGATTTCATCTTTCCCTTTGATATCTTTTTTGGCTGCTTTTTCCACTTGGATATCCACTTTGAATCCTTTTTCCATTTTGATATCCTCTTTGATGATTGCTTCTTCCACTTCGATTTTCTCCTTGATTGCTTCTCCTATTTCAATATCATCTTTGTTTTCTTTTTCCATTTTGATATCCTCTTTGATTGCTTCTTCCACTTCGATGTCCTCTTTGATTGCTTCTCCTACATCGATATCTTCTTTGTTTGCTTTTTCCATTTTAATATCCTGTTTGATAGATTCTTCCACTTTGATAATTTCTTTGATTGCTTCTTCTACTTAGATATCCTCTTTGATTGCTTGTTTAAATTTAATATCCTATTCGATTGCTTCGTTAACTTCGATATCTTATTTGATAGATTCTTTCACTTCGATATCTTCGTTGATTGCTTCTTCAACTACGGTATCCTCTTAACAAAGTTATGATTAAAAAAAAACTTTAATTGGTCGTATCTTCTAAACGGAAGCAGATAGACATGGTAAACTTTCAAAAATAGTAGTAAAATTTTTTGGTGAAATCGTTTTTTTATTGTCATTATCAACCTTGATGGGTATCCTTTTTGAATTCTTCTTTCACTTCGGTATCATCTTTGATCGTGTTCTCTTCTTCGATATCCTCTTTGAATGCTTATTCCACTTCGATATCGTCTTTGATTGCGTCTTCCATTTCGATACCCTCTTTAATTTCTGCTTCTACTTGGATATCCCTTTTGATTGCTTTTTCCATTTAGACAACCTCTTTAATTGCTTCATCCACTTGGGTATCCTCTTTAAACGCGTTTTCTACTTGGGTATCCTTTTTGATTGCATCTTTCCCTTTGATATCCTTTATGACTGCTTTTTTACTTCGATATCCTCTTTGAATGCTTTTTCCATTTTGATATCCTCTTTGATGATTGCTTCTTCCACTTCGATATCCTCCTTGATTGCTTCTCCTACTTCGATATCTTCTTTGTTTGCTTTTTCTATTTTGATATTCTCTTTGATTGCTTCTTCCATTTCGATATCCTCCTTGATGGCTTCTCCTACTTCGATATCTTCTTTGTTTGCTTTTTCCATTTTGATATTCTCTTTGATAGATTTTTCCACGTTGATAACCTCATTGATTGCTTCTTCCAATCGATATCCTCTTTGAGTGCTTTTTAAATTTAATATTGTATTCGATTGCTTCGTTAAATTCAATATCTTAGTTTATAGATTCTTCGACCTCGATATCTTCATTGATTTCTTTTTCGACTACGATATCCTCTTAACAACATTATGATTTTTCTTAAAAAACTTTAATTGCTCGTATCTTCTAAACGGAAGCAAATAGGCATAGTAAACTTTTACAAAATGGTAGTACAAATTTTTGGTGGAATCGTTGTTTTATTGTCATCATCGACCTTGATATGATTCCTTATATTATGACCTTGATATATCACCTCTTTGATTTCTTCTTCCACTTCGTTATCATCTTTGATCGTGTTTTCTACTTCGATATCCTCTTTGATTGCTTCATCCACTTGGGTATCTTCTTTGATTGCATCATCCACTTGGGTATCCTCTTTGATCACGTTTTCTACTTGGGTATCCTTTTGATTGCATCTTTCCCTTTGATATCCTTTTCGACTACTTGTTCCACTTGGATATCTTTAAATGCTTTTCCAATTTGATATACTTTTTGATGATCGCTTCTTTCACTTCGATATCCTCCTTGATTGCTTCTCCTACTTCGATATCCTCTTTGTTTGCTTATTTCATTTTGATATCCTGTTTGATAGATTCCTTTACTTTGATAACCTATTTGATTGCTTTGTCTTCTACGATACCCTCTTTGATTGCATTTTTTTCGAAATCCTATATGGTTGTTTTTTTCATTTCGATATCCTCTTTGATTGCTTCTTCTAAAAACAGAAAAACACGCGAGCTGCGAGCAGCTCGCGCACATGCTACCTCTAGTTTTATAATATACATTTAATTAATATTAAAAGTTACATTAGTCATATTGGGGCAATAACTAAAAGAAAATGTTATTGATTTCCCATATATGATCTGAGGCTTAATTATTAATTGCTTTATGTTTTCGCCAGTAAAAATTTTTGATTTTATGCTTTTGAATCCGGTCGATTGTCGTTTAAGAAAAGTAGTTAAAGTTCTTGTAAATTTCCATAATTTTTTAAGTTAATGCCGTTTTTAACATGCACTGTACATTTCAGTATGGAATAAAATGCCCATAATGTATATGGCTTTTTAGTTTTAGATGTCTCATTAAAATACGCCAAAAATACTGTTTCTGAGAAAATGTTCACTTTTATCTTGATTACTTGAAAAAATTAGCAGAATCGGTTCTAGCTCACTGTTGTGACTTCTTCTTTCTCACCCAAAGACAGTAGTGAAAGTCACTTTTGCTCACGCCCATGCAAAATCAGAGAACTGATTTTGCTAACTTATTTTATTGGTTTATTAAAAAACGGTGATCAAAGAACAAACCCGAGATTCTAGATATACTAAAGCTTTAATTTTGCACTATTTTTAACTTACGTGTATGTAGGTACCATGTACCATATGTATCAAATATTCCGTTTATATATTACTACAATAAGACCTGACTTACTTATATCGTCCATCTCCAAAACACAAATCGTTATATTTTGCTACGCATACGGCTCGCAGAGTCACGGGCGCACTTTCTATCTCACTTTAACATGATACTTCCGTTTCAGTTTTGCAACATTGCCGCTCTGCCGCGGCGATACTCAAAAGAAAGTATTCGCGGCAAATGTTGATCAAGCGCAGTTTATATTGATTAACAAAAGTATCCTGTGTAAAAAAAAGGACGGTTAAATGATCAACAATTACCGTGACAGTCGATGAAGAGCTAACGACTTTACGGCACACTTAGGCATAGCGTCGTAAGGAGGAGAATTCTTATATAGCAGAATTAGCACTACAAACCCTATGCTTCCTAAGTTAGAGGCGGATAAAGGTGGATAGGAGAACTGAGCAAGCTACGTTGGGACATCCTAGGATTGTCGGAAGTCCGAAGACAGGGTCAGGACACGATGATCCTTAACTCCGGTAACTTGCTCTTCTACCGGGAGGGAGATCAACTATCCCAGGGTGGTGTCGGGTTTCTCGTCCGCAAGTCCCTCGTTAACAACGTGACAAAAGTCGACAGTGTGTCGAACAGGGTAGCATACCTTATACTCAGAATTACCGAAAGGTATTCGTTGAAGGTCATACAGGTATATGCGCCGACCTCGACACACCCAGACGATGAAGTGGAAGCCATGTATGAGGAGATCTCCGAGGCCATACATACTTCCAAGACTCATTTCACGGTTGTAATGGGGGACTTCAACGCAAAGCTAGGCACAAGGAAAGACGATGAGCTGAGAGTGGGGCCATTTGGATTCGGGCGGCGGAACCGAAGGGGCCAGAGACTGGCCGACTTCATGGAGAAGGAGGGCCTCTTCATGATGAACTCCTTCTATGAGAAGCGGCCAGCCAGAAAGTGGACGTGGATAAGCCCCGACGGTTTCACTAGAAATGAGATAGACTTCATTATGACGACCAAGAAGCAAATATTTGATAATGTCTCTGTGATCAGCAGGGTGAAAACCGGGAGCGATCACCGCATTGTTAGAGGTACATTGAATATCGATGTTAAGCTTGAAAGGGCACGTCTGATAAAGTCTGCGCTCCGTCCAAATCCTGCCCAAATCCAAAACCCCGAGAGCTTTCAGCTAGAACTGCACAATCGCAAAGTTTTGTTTGCAATTGCAAATGAAGTTGTTTGCGTCAGCTGGTTCACTAAGGAGACTACGAAACTTTTTGCCTACGTCCACCAAGACTGCGCTTGCACAATCGCTTTTACATCCCGTACTAGACTATGCTGATGCTTGTTATCTGGACCTCACTGAGGAACAGCTTAACAAGCTCGAGCGTTTACAAAATTTTTGTATTAGATTTATATTTGGCCTCCGTAAATATGATCATGTGTCTCCCTTCCGTTCAAAGCTTAAATGGCTTCCGATTCGTCTTCGTCGGAATACGCATATCCTTTCTCTTCTCTATTCTATTCTTTTCAATCCCTTCTCTCCTCACTATCTGAAAGATAGATTTGAATTTCTCCATTCTTCAAATAACTATACTCTTAGGTCATCAGAAAACTTGATACTCAGAACTCCTTCGCACAGCACTTCCTTTTACAGCGCTTCTTTTACTGTCCAGGCTGTTCAGCTGTGGAATGCTCTGCCCGAAGAAGTAAGACGGTCATCGTCCTTACACGTCTTCAAATTGAAGGTGAAACATCATTACCTGACGATGTCATCTTCCTAGCGTTATTTATTTACTATTTATGTACTTATTTTATCTGTTAGTATAGTTTGCTATATGTATATACCTATATATTAGTCTATTTTATAAGTATATTAAGTATTAGGATTAAAACTTCATATTATTATTATATCTTAGAATATATTATGTGTAAATGTAATGTATCCGCTAAAGTACACCGCACTCCGTAATTTTTAAAAATTTCGCTCCATCCAAAGGTTGCCTGGAAGAGATCGCTTTTAGCGATAAGGCCGCCCATTGTATTGCCTTATTTATTTTAACCCAGTACTTATTTTTTTTTTATTATTTCTGTTTGTGTGGTAATTCAATAAAGAGTTATCTATCTATCTATCTATCTAATCGCTTTCAGTGCCTAGCCAGCTGCAATGATATTGACGAGATAAACAACGGGTTGGTGGAAACTGTCCAAGCGGTGGGATCTAAGTTCTTTAAGGCCCCCCGCCGAACTAAGCACCAGAAACTCTCAGATGAAACCATTAAGCTAATGGAGGACCGGGATGAAATGAGATTGCAGTCTTCAGCTGATATGTCGGCATACGGCGTGTTTAATAGACGAATCTCGAAATCTATGCGACACGATCTGCGTACCTTTAATACATCTCGTATTAAGGTCGCAATAGAAAGGAACAAAGGTTCAAAAGTGTTTGCAAAGCATACGTCTATAGGGCAAAGCCAAATGACTAAGCTGAAGACCGACAGCGGCACTATCATTTCGTCGAAACCGGAGATTCTGAGAGAGGTCGAAAAGTTCTATGGACAGATGTACACCTCAACACAAAACCCCGTTGGTCAGTTGGCTCAGGACACCGAGCCAAACTAACCCGACACTATACCGAAGACATCCCGGACATCAGCCTGTACGAGATTAGGATCGCTCTGAAACAGCTTAAAAACAACAAGGCACCAGGTGAGAATGGAGTTACGACAGAACTTCTGAGAGCGGGTGGAAAACCGGTACTTCAAGTCCTCCAGAAGTTATTTTACTCCGTCGTCCTCGAAGGAACCACGCCAAAAGCGTGGGATTTTACCAAACGACGTTCAAACGTATTAGTACCTACTAATATGATTCAAATTCTAAAGCTTAGAAATCAAACCCGTAGCATTGGCATAGACACTGGAATCGTACTTATTTCTATAGATACATTTGAATGCCGTGGGGCGCCGGCAATAGAATGTTGCCCCTCCGCTCTTGCCCGTGGATGCAGTAGGAGTCTGCTAAGGGATACCTCCGAAAGATGGGCAGCAGCGTCTTTTCGTGTTTCAACACCTATACTGCGCTCGCCAACCCGCCTGCCAAGCGTGGCGAGTATGGCAACAACCCCTCATGGATTTACAACATAAAACCAGGCCCCGAGTCCCCGGCGGCCCCGCTAATCCTGGCTACGGTAGCAGTCACGGTAACGGCGGGGCCAGGGGTGCTAAGAATCCCCGGGAGACGATCGGCTACCAAACCTTACGACGACCACTGGCCCTGGTAACACACAACATCCGCACTTTGAGGACGGACGAAAAAACTGTTGAGCTGGAAGAAGAAATTAGTAGATTACACTGGGGCATTTTGGGGTTATCAGAAGTCCGTAGAGAGGGCGAGGACACGATATCCCTTAAGTCTGGTAATCTACTATACTACCGGGAGGGCGACCAACAGTCCCAAGGTGGTGTTGGGTTTCTCGTTCACAAGTCACTCATCAACAACATTATCACCATCGACAGTGTGTCGAGCAGGGTCGCGTACCTGACACTTAGAATATCTAAGCGGTATTCGCTGAAGGTCGTTCAGGTATATGCGCCGACCTCTTCACACCCAGATGAAGAAGTAGAGTCTATGTATGAGGACATCAGTAGAGCCATACATACGAACAAAACTCACTTTATTGTTGTTATGGGGGACTTCAATGCAAAGCTAGGCATGAGAAGCGATGATGAGTTGAGAGTGGGGCAATTTGGATATGGGCAACGGAACCCCAGAGGACAGAGGCTGGCCGACTTTTTGGAGAAAGAAGGACTCTTTATGATGAATTCTTTTTTCCAGAAGCCGCCTCACAGGAAATGGACCTGGATGAGTCCCAACGGACGGTTCCACGAGAAATGAGATTGATTTCATCTTGACCAACAAGAAACGGATATTCAATGATGTCTCTGTGATTCACAGGGTGAAAACCGGCAGTGATCACCGAATTGTTAGAGCCACATTGAATATGAACGTTAAACTTGAAAGGTCCCGTTTGATGAAATCTACGCTCCGACCCACTCGCGCACATATCCAAAACCTCGAGAGCTTTCAACTCGAACTTGCAAATCGCTTTGACTGTCTAGAAGTAGATGCATCAGTGGACGAGATCAATAACAGGTTCGTAGAAACCGTCCATACGGTGGGGTCCCAGTTCTTTAAGACCCCCCGTACCAATAGACCTCAGAAACTCTCTGATGACACCCTTAACCTCATGGCTGAACGACGTTCTTTGCAACTGCAGTCTCCCGATGATGCTCAGTCACATAGGCAGCTCAATAGAAAGATTTGGAAATCCTTGCGGCACGATATTCGTACCTTTAATACATCTCGTATTAAAGATACGATAGAGCGGAATAAAGGCTCCAAAGTGTTCGCGAGAGATAATTCTATTGGGCAGAGCCGCATGACGAAGCTGAAGAGGGAAGATGGCAGCATAACGTCAAGTAAAGCGGAAGTGTTAAGGGAAGTCGAAAGGTTCTATGGACGGCTCTACGATTCGGTCACTAAACCTGTTTGCAGTGCGGCCAACGACCCAAGAGCCAAACTGACCCGACATTATACCGAAGATATTCCGGACATCAGCCTGTATGAGATCAGGATGGCCTTAAAGCAGCTTAAGAACGACAAGGCGCCGGGTGAGGACGGAATCACTTCAGAGCTTCTGAAAGCGGGTGGATCACCGGTACTTAAAGTCCTTCAGAAGCTTTTTAATTCCGCCTTGCTTGAAGGTACGACGCCAAAAGCATGGAACGGGGGCGTGGTGGTTCTGTTCTTCAAGAAAGGTGACAACACCTTGCTTAAGAATTACAGACCCATCTCGCTTTTGAGCCATGTTTATAAGCTGTTTTCGAGGGTCATCGCGAACCGTCTCGAACGCAGGTTTGATGACTTCCAGCCTTCCGAACAAGCCGGGTTCCGTAAAGGCTACAGTACCATAGACCACATACATACGCTGCGGCAAGTCATACAGAAGACCGAAGAGTATAACTTGCCGCTATGTCTCGCGTTTGTGGACTATGAGAAAGCCTTCGATTCGATCGAAACATGGGCAGTGCTTGAGTCTCTCCAACGATGCCGTATTGACTATCGGTACATCGAAGTGTTGAAGTGTTTGTATAAAAACGCCACTATGTCAGTCCGAGTACATGAACAGTGCTCGAAGGCGATTCCCTTAAAAAGAGGCGTAAGACAGGGAGATGTCATTTCTCCGAAACTGTTTACGACCGCATTGGAAGATGCCTTCAAGCTTCTGGAATGGAAAGGACTGGGCATCAATATTAACGGCGAATACATCACTCACCTTCGGTTTGCCGACGATATTGTGGTCATGGCAAAGTCGATGGAAGAGCTCAGCACGATGCTCGAAGGCCTCAATCGAGTCTCCCAACGGGTAGGACTTAAAATGAACATGGACAAGACGAAAATCATGTCGAATGTCCATGTCGTCCCTGCCCCAGTTATGGTTGAGAACTCGGCTCTTGAAGTTGTCGACGCGTATGTATACCTAGGACAAACAGTCCAATTAGGTAGGTCCAACTTCGAGAAAGAGGTCAATCGTCGAATCCAACTCGGATGGGCAGCGTTTGGGAAACTTCGCAACGTCTTTTCGTCCAACATACCTCAGTGCCTTAAGACGAAAGTCTACAATCAGTGTGTGTTACCAGTGATGACATATGGAACCGAGACGTGGTCCTTCACTATTGGCCTTATGAATAAGCTCAGAGTCGCTCAACGAGCTATGGAGAGGGCTATGCTCGGGGTTTCTCTACGGGATCGAATCAGAAATGAGGAGATATGTACGTAGGAGAACTCAAGTCACCGACATAGCCCGACGGATTAGCACGTTGAAGTGGCAATGGGCAGGCCATATAGCGCGCAGAACAGATGGCCGATGGGGCCGAAAGGTTCTCGAGTGGAGGCCACGGACCGGCAAGCGCAGCGTAGGACGTCCACCCACAAGATGGGCAGACGACTTGGTAAGAACCGCTGGTCGGCGTTGGATGCAGACCGCTTCCAACCGCAGTTCCTGGAGATCAATGAGGGAGGCCTTTGTTCAGCAGTGGACGTCCTACGGCTGATATGATGATGATGATGATGATTTGAATGACATTAGTTAAAAATCAAAATTTACAGCTACACACTCCTCTTAAGAGATATGATTATATTTGTAGTTATTTAATTAATATTGTGATGTTTCGTCAATTCCACAATATTGAAAAGGAAAACTCAGTTACCTATTAAGTATAGCCTAACACCAATACCAGTTTTTGTAAGTAGTTGCTAATTACTTATCTGTGATTTTTATTTCAAAGAAAAAATAGTGCGTACTTATTCAAGCTTTAAACTAAGCAAATTAGAAAGCAATTATTCAGTTGTAATTTTAATTTTTAGTATACATACTCGTAAATTAAAATAGTGTAAAATGAAAGCTTGTCTCCGGAAACGGCTTGTTCGATGATTGAATAAACCAATAAAACAATAAATTTTGGGGGTTCCTACTGAAACAACTACTACTATTGGGGGAAACTACTAAAGGGATTGGGCTAAAACTTTGCATTGATGTAGTTCTAGACAAGGAAAAACATATTAATTACTTTTTATCAAATATGCATGGAAATATTGTCATTATTTTCGAAAAAAGAACACGCGAAGTATCGAATTTACGGACAAAGAAAATCAAATCCATTGCAAGTGTTTTTTTGAATTTGGAACACGCTCTACCAATGTTGTATGAAACGGCGTGCTGGGGTTATTAAATACTCTTTGATTGGATCCCTTTTCATTCTTGGTATACCAAAGTAAGTCTTTTTGCTTAGTACAAATTGCGTTCACGTGGCGGTATAGCCATAAATGCGTTTGCCTTTTGGCACAGATGATAAATAAAAAATAGCGGTAAAGCTGAAAATTCGTCTTGATTTGCTTTATACATACTTAGTAAATATAAATTTAATAATTAAACTGAGTACCAATGGTTCAAACAATTAAATGGAGATTGATTGTATTCCACCAGATTAAAGATCAGATGCCAAATTGGCAATGGAAAACCTGCTTCCTGCAAAGTCAAAAGAAATATATATGAAAGTAGGTATATGAAAATTTTATGAGTTGGAAAAACAAGATAAAAGTGAACATATTCTCCGAAATAATATTTTTGACGTATTTTAATAAGATTGCTAAAACTAAAAAGTCATGTACATTATGGGCAATTTATTCCATACTAAAATGTACAGTTCATGTTAAAAACGGCATTATCTTGAAAAATTATGAAAATTTAACTACTTTTCTTAAACGACAATTGATCGGATTCAAAAGCAAAAAAACAAATATTTTTATTAGCGAAAACATAAAGCAATTTTTAAATAAGCCTCAGATCATATATATTTAGCCAAAAAGGTAAACAAACATAAATGTACCGGGTAAATCAATAACATTTTCTTTTCGTAATTGCCCTAATATGACTAATGTAACTTTTAATATTAATTAAATGTATAATAAACAACTAGAGGTCACGTGGTGCGCGAGCTGATTGCAGCTCACGTGTTTTTCTGTGTGTAGAAAAAGAAATCAAAGAGGATATCTTAGTGAAAGAAGCAACCAAACAGGATATCGAAGAAAAATGCAATCAAAGAGGATATCGAAGTGGAAGAATCTATCAAAGAGGATATCAAAGTGGAAGAATCTATCAAAGAGGATATCAAAATGGAAAAAGCAAACAAAGAGGACATCGAAGTAGGAGAAGCAATCAAGGAGGATATCGAAGTGGAAGAAGCAATCAAAAAGGATATCAAAATGGAAAAAGCAAACAAAGAGGAAATCAAAGTAGAAGAAGCAATCACGGAGGATATCAAAGCGGACGAAGCAATCTACAAAGAGGATATCAAAATGGAAAAAGCATTCAAAGAGGATACTCAAGTGGAAAAAACAGTCAAAAAGGATATCAAAGGGAAAGATGCAATCAAAAAGGATATCTAAGTAGAAAATGCGATCAAACAGGATACCCAAGTGGGTGCAGCAATCAAAGACGTTATCTAAATGAAAGAAGCAATCAAAGGGGATATCTAAGTGGAAGTAGAAATTAACGAGGGTATCGAAATGGAAAAAGTAATAAAAGAAGCCATCGCAGTGGAAATCGCAATAAAAGAGGATATAGAAGTAGAAAACACGATCGAAGGAGATACCGAAGTGAAAGAAGAAATCAAAAAGGATACCTATCAGGATGACAATAAAAAACGATTCTACCAAAAATTTATACTACCATTTTTAAAAGTTTACTATGTCTATCTACTTCTGTTTAAAAGATACGAGCGATTAAAGTTTTTTAAGAAAAATCATAATTTGGTTAAGAGGATATCGTTGTCGAAGAAGCAATCAACTAAAATATCGAGTACAAGAATCTATCAAATAAGATATCGAAGTTAACGAAGCAATCGAATAGGATATTACTTTTAAAAAATCAATCAATGAGGATAACGAAGTGAAAGAAGCAATCAAAGAGGTTATCAAAGTGGAAGAATCTATCAAAGAAAATATCAAAATGGAAAAAGCAAACCAAGAGGATATTGAAGTAGGAGCAGCAACTAAGGAGGATATCGAAGTGAAAGAAGCAATCAAAGAGGATATTAAAATGGAAAAAGCAAACAAAGAGGATATCGAAGTAGGAGAAGCAATCAAGGAGGCCATCGAAGTGGAAGACGCAATCAAAGACGATATGCATCCAAAGAGGATATCGAAGAAGAAAACACGATCAAAGAAGATACCGAAGTGAAAACTGAAATCAAAAAGGATACCCAACAAGGTCGATGATGATAATAAAAAAAAACGATACTACCAAAAATTTGTGCTACTAATTTAAAACTTTTCTATCTCTATCTGCTTTAGTTTAGAAGATACTAGCTTTTAAAGGTTTTTAAGAAAAATCATAATTTTGTTAAGAGGATACCGTAGTCGAAGTAGCAATCGACGAAGATATCGAAGTGGAAGAATCTATCAAATAAGATATAGAAGTTAACGAAGCAATCGAATAGGATATTAAATTAAAAAAAGCAATCAAAGAAGATATCTAAGTAGAAGAAGCAATCAAAGAGGTTATCAAAATGGAAGAATCTATCAAAGAGGATATTAAAATGGAAAAAGCAAACAAAGAGGATATCCAAGTGGAAAAAGCCGTCAAAAAGGATATCAAAAGGAAAGATGCAATCAAAAAGGATATCCAAGTAGAAAAAGCGATCAAAGAGGATACCCAAGTGGATGAAGAAATGAAAGAGGTCATCTAAATGGAAGAAGCAATCAAAGGAGATATCCAAGTGGAAGCAGAATTTAAAGAGGGTATCGAAATGGAATTTACTAAGACAGTTGCCTTATGCCCTTCCAAAAATTAAAAAAAATGGGACGTTTCAAAATGATGATGATGACTTGACAGTCATCATCATCATTTTGAAACGTCCGTTCTTAGTAAATGTTTACGTTTATGTGACCATAAACGTAAACATTTACTAAGAAAGTTGTCCTATGGCCTTCCAACAACAAAAAAAAAATTGGACGTTTCAAAATAATGATGATGGATGTAACATAAACATAAAAATTTATTAAGAAAGTTGCCTTATGCCCCTCCTAAAAATTAATAAAAAAATTTGACGTTTCAAAATGATGATGATGGATGTCGCATAAACATAAAAATTTATTAAGAAAGTTGCCTTATGCCCCTCCTAAAAATTAATAAAAAAATTGGACGTTTCAAAATAATGATGATGGATGTCGCATAAACATAAAAATTTATTAAGAAAGTTGCCTTATGCCCCTCCTAAAAATTAATAAAAAAAATTGACGTTTCAAAATGATGATGATGGATATCGCATAAATATGAAAATTTACTAAGAAAGTTGCCTTATGCCTCTCCAAAAACTAAAAATAAAAAAAATTTGAACGTCTAAAATGATAATGATGATTTATGTCGCATAAACTTGAAAATTTAGTTATCTTATGCCCCTCCACCAATAAATAAAATTACAGTAATATAAATTTTATAGTGCCCACAAGCCGTTTGGCTCCCTACAAAAACAGTATGAAAGTTACGGCAAACGAAATATACGGTGTACGGTATACACACTAAAATATTTTGTAAGGGACAAATTTATTTTTGTATGAAAGACCATTTTTTTATGGATCCGTATATAAAAAAATGTACTGACCAACATTAGTTTTGGCGCAAATGCTCTAAGACTTTTACTTTTCGGGATACGAGGTGGATGGGAGCGAATGGGGTACAAAAGGGGGACTTTAGGATTTATTCCCAACTCAGCGGAACTCCCTCTATACGAACCCACCAAACATTTCAACCCTACGAGGGGGCATCTGGGAGAACAATGATGTCAATTAGTCAGTGAGTGGTAATCCAGTTGTGTTTATTATAATAAAATGTATGTTTTATTTCCCTGCATTCTTTTGAGAAAAGCACTTTATATGCCTCGGTGGAAATGGCAATTGCCTGTCTCGTATTAGTGAAGTCCTCGCCTACGGCTCGGCCTTCAAACACATACTCTACCTGCAATTGCCTATATCCCGGCCTTTGCAATAATATACTATTTTTGGTAAGATTAAAGTACCAACATCAACAATATGCTTTATTTACACCAGACAAATAAAAACACAAAATACATTGCAAGAGATCAAATACAGAGGCATAAAATAAGGCGGTCTTATCACTATAAAGAGACCTAAACTATATAGGTAACTATAGTATACATATATATAATATTAGTACATACATAGGTAAAAAGGTCATTCAATCACAGCTGTTTACTAGCATCTGTGATCTTACTAGCATCTGTGATCGGAGTCGGAGGTCTGGCATCGCTGCATAGCAAGATGTCGCGCGATTCATGTAGCGAAGTGGCAACAGCGCACGATAGAATAAAACCCATCGTAGCGAAGGTAACCTCTGATTGGCCTATTTGAATCTGATCAACAATTGATGGTATGGAATTGTATAAAAAAGCTATAAATAGTTCTTATTTTTGCCACCAGAGGGATGGCAATTGTTGATTACAACACCTACATTAACCACCTACCTACCTACATTAGATCAACAAAAACTACCCTGATCAACAATTAACTGATGCCACGACCTATGTGATCAACATTTGCCGAGGAGTAATATAATATAGAAATGTTTGAATGATCTAGAGATGTTTGTTCCGGGTCTATCATTCTATCAGTAATCTGGTCCTCATAGTAAAAGCTTTGCTTAGTTTGGGGCTGGATAGCGCTGTGTGAAATGTCCAGCGTTATTGATGTAACGTACCTTGAATAGGAAGTTCTTCTTATGATCAGGGCCGCACTCGAAGCACAGGTTGTACTCCGGCGGCCCCACTTTCTGCTTCGAGCAGTACTCCCCTAGGAGCGAAACGGGGTGCTTCCCCCCGGCAAGCACGGGGGCGGCCGCGGCCCCGCTGTTGCCGCCCCCGCCGCGACCCCCTCCGCGACCGCGCATTGATTTACCCTGAAATATTATTATTTATCTATATATTAATTTTTAATATCACACTAATATCATAAATCCGAAAGTTTGGATGTTTGTTTATTTAATCATTTGTTACTCAATCATGTCGTAACGGCTGAATCGAATTCAATGAAACTTAGTATGTACGTAGATTATAACCTGGATTAACACATAAGCTACTTTTTATCTCATAAAGTGGTCCCATGGGATAAAAATGCGGTGTCAAGCCAAGTTGCACCAGCGAGTTTAGCTTTATTTCTAGGTTACCTACACATTTAGTAGTGAAACGCGTACGAAGTCGCGGGCAACAGCTAGTTCTATATATATATATATATATATATAGATATATATTCTTAATATGACGATGCGACCTGGTCGACAGAAGCCCTAGACCGGGATGAAGAAGGGAAGGGAGGCCTTTGCCCAGTAGTGGGATCCAGTGGGCTCTTTATCTAAAAGGCTAAAATTTTTTATTGATGCTAAAATAAATCAAAAAAATGGGTTGTCTGTAAAGTCGGTTCGGCGACTAATTTTAGTCGATAATTTTACATGACAACTAGTGGAAGAGAGCTAGTTGCGTCACAAGCCGAACGCTTAGGCCGATCGTGCCTCTCTATCGCTTGTTCCGCGCTCTCGCTTGCACGCTCGGCTCAGGCGGAACGTGTCACTCTTTCGTGCGTGCAGCCGGCGTTCATCAGTTTATTAGACGTTATCACGTCAAAAAAAATACGATCCAATTAGACCACTGTGCAACTAGTAATAATAACTAGCTTCCTTCGACATTCCTTCGACGCAGTCGGTTAATAAGTAGCCTGTCTCAATCCCGGTCATAATCTTTAGATATATCAAATTGTATCGATATCGGTCAAGCCGTTTAGGTCCGATTTCACCATTTTCTTTGGAAACTAAGTTTAATAAAAACCACGTTTTGTTTAACTGAGTTCAAATGTGTAACTTGATCTCGGTTTTCGTGAAACCGAATTCACCAGCTCCATTTTGATCGCGTTTACTAAAACGAAGTTTACCTAAAATCATAGACAAAAAAGCGGTACGTTTTGTATTTGCAACATTAAACAGTGTCTTGCTGCAACTGAACTTGACAAAACTTTTCAGTATCTAAACGATCGAAACGCAAGTGTCAAATAAAACTGTCATAATCACATTTCTTCAAAACCGCCGTAGTATCTCTCTACTTGGTCTGTGTTCAACGTGTTTTTGGTGTTTTTCGTGATGTTGGTTCTGGTCAGATCACCAAGCCCTGATGTGGAACCACAACAACAGCTGGTTACTCAAGACATAACGAATGTTACTCTATCAAGGGTGCCTTAATCGTGTGCCAGAAGTTGCTTCAGTAACCACATCAACAAGTCGTATAAGACCAATTTTGAGGCGTGAGAAGGAGACCCAAAGTTTTACTCTAGAAAGACTGAATACCCTAATGAAGGCCAACACGCATGCTAAGGTGGAGCATGATATCCAGATGCAAATGTTACAGCTACAAGAAAGCATAAAATTAGAAATGTTATAATTACAATTCTTGCTTATTATTATTTATTTCATTTATTAATTTGAACATTATGATGTCAATAGTGAAAGATAGAACAGACCTAGTGGGTATAAAAGTATAATGTGAGGTTAATCCACGCCATCCAACCCGTTCCAACAAACTAGGTACATAACTTGCTAATGGAAAATAGTCACAAATTCACAAAGTCTTCTTGGATTGGTTCTTTAAGTTGTACCGGCATACATATTTCCATTACTAATATAATCCAGAGCTAATATAGTATCCCATTAGCCGGGTTTATTACTTGGTTATCATCAGGTGGTATCATCATATCAGCCGTAGGACGTCCACTGCTGGACAAAGGCCTCCCTCATTGATCTCCAGGAACTGCGGTTGGAAGCGGCCTGCATCCAACGCCGACCTGCGGTTCTTACCAAGTCGTCTGCCCATCTTGTGGGTGGACGTCATACGCTGCGCTTGCCGGTCCGTGGCCTCCACTCGAGAACCTTTCGGTTCAGGTGGTATAGGTTCACCATTTCTTCTTGTAATGCCGTGTAGTAATACGGCTGTGGCGATAATTATGACGATGAGCAACTGATTAACAGGAGATACACTGTGAATTCTGGAAACTAACTGTTGGTTTCGTGAGACGGAATCTAGTCACAAACTCTTTGTCATCAAGGGTGTCGAAGTGTTCTTCTTTTCCGCGTATCTTGGACGACGTACAATATCTTCATCATCATTTTCGTTAAAAACCACCACTCTTTACAGTCTTGATAGAAATACAAAAATAAATTTTAAAATACATAGGCAACAAATATTTCGTTAAATAAAGCCAATGCCACTTCTTGACTTTTGTTTGACAACTCTCTAAACTCGTTTAGATGAGCTAAACGGCCAAAATTGGACGTTCAGAATTTGAACCGCGTCTAGCTTTAACACGATGTGGGATGTACTGCATTAGCAGTAGATTTTCGATGTTTGAATATGACAGTACGGGCACCACCGTAAAAGTTTAAACTATTTTGAACTGAGGTACGGTCAATGCAGTAAAATTTCGTATGGAGCATCAAGGAAAACCGTTTTTACTGTCGTATCACATCAGTCTCTCAAATGTATAGAAGCATTTGGACGCACACAATCACACATTGAAAATAAAGGTGTGGGTGCGTTTTCTATGAAGTCCTTGCACGCACACTACGGTAATGCCCGTAGTTCGGTCTATGAAGATTATATGCGACGGTTTGAGTAGTGTCACGCCACGCGCGTCTTGAGGAGGTCGACTCACGTTCTTTTTCGCGGCAATTTTCTGTGACCAACTTTATGGAGTAGCAAGAGAAATGTAAGTATTTTGACTGTTATTTGTGCTTACTACGGTTCATTGGGCCACTAAGCTTAGTAAACAAGGTAGTGTAGACTGATAAATGAATTTCTAAAACGCTCATTTGGATGTGTAAATGAATGACCATTTATTATGTTTTAGATGAATTCAAATCGCATTAGCCGTCTTCTGGAAGATGTTTCGACGCCGGAATCGAGCGAAAATGAAGATCCGTACCACGATGACGAAGGGGAGTATGGCTCTGACGAAGAATATCTTCCATCTGCCAGATCGGATACTTCTGAGGATGAAATCGGGTTCAATGGAATCGGAGCACACCGTCGTTATTATTCTTCGGGTAGTAACGACAGCAATTCACCGGTAAGTCCATCTCTGCTATCCCAAGAAGATGCCGCTGCAGTGAATCCAGCCCTTCAGTCTCCAGAGGACGAACAGCCTGTTGCTCAAGGAGCCAGAGATATTATACAGCGCAACGACTTGGACATCGATTTTCAGTCTCCGGACGTGGAACAGCCTAGTGCACAAGCAGCCCGTGATAATTTTGAGCCTTACGATATGGACATTTTCCTACCGTCTCCAGAGGTTGAACAACCTGCTGCCCAAGTAGCCACCGATTCAGAACAGCTCCATAACGATGAAGGATGGTCAAAAACTACTATACCAATTACAGACTTCCACTTTGATGAGTCGTCAACAGGACCAAAGTTTGATGTAAATCTCATTCATACGCCACTAGATATGTTCAAATTGGTTTTTCCTGAAAGCCTACTCGATCAAATGGTTGATTGCACAAATAAATATGGTGAAAAACTAACTAGTCAAGATGGGCCACGCACTAGGAACAGTCGTCATTACAAATTTCGACCTGTGGATAGGCAGGAAATGTTATCTGTTTTAGGTTTATGCCTTCTTCAAGGGCAATTGAAATTCCCCGTCAGACGAATTTTTTTTTCCAATGATCCGCTGTACTACCATCCGTTTTTTCAACATATAACATCTGGTAGAAGGCTCGAACAAATCATAAGATGTCTGTGTGTAGCGGATGATCAAGCAAAGGGTGAACACAAAGTTCTTGATTTTATCAAAGCTCTAAATAATAACTTTCAGCTTATCTACGGTCCTTCAAAAGAATTATCGATAGACGAATCCCTTATTCTATTCCGGGGTCGAATATACTTTCGACAATACATAAAGTCGAAGAAAGCGAAGTATGGTATCAAATTCTACGTCCTCACAACTGCGAGCGGTTATGTCCTTGATATGATTATGTACCGTGGTAGAGATGATTCAGAGACAGGAAAGAAGACTCAAAATATCGTGCTGAAATTATTGGAGCCGTATATGCTCAAAGGTCACCATGTTTTCATGGACAACTTTTACAATTCCGTGGAGCTGTCGCAAAAGTTACTTGGTTTGCGGACACACTCTTGTGGGACACTACGAAAAAATCGTAAAGGCAACCCAAGAGCACTAACAAGTCTAAAACTAAAAAAAGGAGATCATTACTGGTATCGCAAAGGCCAAATTTATATATCGATGTGGAGAGATAAAAGACCGGTTTATACAATTTCTACCCGGGATCACCCAAAGATGGTACAAGTGCCAAATCGTCATGGAAAAGTTGCTACTAAACCCGCTGAAGTAGCTGCTTATAACTCTTTTATGGGCGGAGTAGATAGAGTTGATCAGATGACTTCATATTACTCGTCCCCCCGTAAAACCATAAGGTGGTACAAGAGGGTTATCTTTCACTGCCTCGACATAGCTGTCTGGAACACATTTTATCTGTATAAGACTTATGTAAAAAAGAATGCTAAATATAAGTCCATTGAGTTCAGAGATCAATTGATAAAGGAAATGTGTAAAATTTCTGATGATGTAAAGGGTCCCGATGTGGTAAGAAAAGATAGTGTGTACAGTAGCCGAAGATTTTGGCAAAATGTTGTGGAAGAATGTAGCGTAACAGCAATGAGAGGTCACTGGCCAGTCGTGATGCCCCTTTCAACTACCTCTGATGGCAGCAAAAGAAAATTTAAATATTTGAATTGCAAACTGTGCACTAAAGTAAACAAACGAAAGGAAACTAAATATGTATGCAAGGGATGTATAAAAAGAACACCTTTGTGTCCCGAATGTTTCGAAGATTGGCACATTTTGCATGCAAATAATGAGGAAGACTAGATTTTGGTTCAAATAATTTGTTTTTATAATAAGTATCATTGCTATAAAAAAATTAGTTATCGAGGATAGAAAACAACTAAATACTACTTTATGTGTTTCAAGAAATGATGAGTATTCTTGTACATTTTGGTTTTATTTTGAAAACTACATCAGACACCAATATACAGCAATAACCGTAGCATCATATTTTGAGACAGTAAAAGGTTTATAAAATACGGTACGGCTATAGCCGATTACGGGAATGACCGTAGTGTAGTTGAAACATACCATGCATGCGTAATAATATAACACTACGGCTATAGCAGGCTTACGGCTATGGAAGTACTGTCTTGGTAAATTATTCATTAGTTTTGCTTATAAGGCACTACTGATATAGCAGTGGTCATAACTTGTATGGGCAATTTTACTGTCATAACACATAGTTTGAAAAAGTGAGTACCGTCCCGCATCGTGTTAACTGCGTTCAATTGATGTTGGTGAAATACAAACTGTAGCCTTGAACTCAGTTAAACGCTTAAACTGAGTTTAGCTTGAACTAATCGCGTTTAGTTTCAACGGTGAATTCGGCCCTTAGTTTCGAAAACAAACAAGTTAATTTCGAATTTAGCAATTAAGTGCAACTGTTTTTTTAAGTTCTGGTTAATAAAGTATTACCTTGATTTGAGACGCTCTAAAACAATTAATATTATTAAGAGCCTGTAGTGTCCCACTGAAGGGCAAAGGCCTCCCTTCCTTCTTCCCTTCCAGTCTTCACTATTTTGAGCTATATAAAACATTAGGGAGTTTTAAACCCGTGTTCAGAAAAAATAATTAACAATGAAATCGCTGTAACTTACCCCTTTATTGTTGTATCGTTGAGGAAGCTCCTCTTTAGCCTGAAGCCCTTTAGTGTCCAACTTAACCTCCAGCAGTAAAGGCTGGAGCGCTCCTGTGCCTTCCTTGCCTAGACCCCTCCCGGGGGTCCAACCCATCTTTTGTAGCAGGTGCATACCCATACCCCCCGCGACAGGGGCCGCCCTGGTTAGTTGGTCCTAGATCAAAATTACACGGTAAAGTATTCATCTTATTAGATATACCGGAATAGATGGTGTAGATTCAAGGGGTATCACCACAAAAAGTTAAACACCCGCTAAACACGGTTCGAAAAAAAATCCTAAACAAAAACTGGCAAGGAATTTTTGAAGTAAAGCTTTTTTAAGCACGTTTGACTTGGGGAATAAGCTGGTGAATGCGTTATGAAAAGTGCGAACGGAAGTTGGGAGGGAGATTGTAAGTGAAGATAGAAAAAAAGAGAGAGTTACGTTTCGTATATTACTGTAGGGGCAAGAGAGAGAGGTGCGAGCACACATTTTCTTTCTCTCTTTCTCTCATAGCCAGTTGATTTGTCGCATATCTCCTATCCCAAATTAGCCTAAAATATACAAAAACAAAACACTCCTTCATGCTGTTTAATAGAGTTCATTTTGCTATAGATAAAAAAAAGTAATTACGACGTTTCGTATTCTGAATCTACCAGCTTTGATTTACGACAAAGTTCAGCTATTCCACAACAGATGGCAGGCAGCAGCAGAAAATAACTTATGTACTTCCTGTATGCGCCTAGATGGAGCTAAATAAGTTTTACTTCAGTCATGTGGTCTAAAGCACACTTCTTTTTTTAAACACGCATTAAACAGTGTTTAACTTTTTTTGTGGCAACACGGAAGGTCTTTTTGATTGAGTTTTGAATAGACTGTGGCTTAGAAATATTGGAAAATACCACACAAACTGAAAAAAGACCTAAGTTTAGGTCAAACAACACGAGTAGAACAACTAAATTAATATAGAAAAGAAACTTTTGGGTTTAAAAGAAATAAAAAAATAGGACTTATCACATAAGAATGTTTAGGTATCCGTGTTTTCTTATGTACAACATTAAATGAAAACACGGGTAGCGCTAATGGCTAATTACAAGCTTTTTATTAACTTGCAAAGTATGTATGTTTGTCCGGGTGGAATCTAACAACTGAATTTTAATACATTTATTTTGAAATTTAGAAATTTGGAATACATATGTAATTTCGGTGACAATACAATAATAAGGTACCCCTGGAGGTGGTCTCGTGATGGAGACGGATGCTAAACAACGGAACTTCTGGATGGATTATAGTAGGCTACTAGTGTTTGGTCTCATTTAAATCTGCGTGCGGTTCCGATTATGAATTTTATAAAAGCTTGTTTTAAAAAAGTAATTTTTCAACAAAAAACTTATATTGCTCTAAAGTATGTTTTTTTCATATTCATTACCATAGGAATTTTTTGATATTCAAACAACCTTAATATGAAGTACTAAATATCAATGAATGAGCAATAAAATAGGTACACAAATCATATTAATTCATCATGTACGTAGGTCATGTACGTTTAAACTGACTAAGCGGCATTGTCGCAAAGGCGCCGCCGATTTACGTTAAAAATTGTTTATTGGAAATCTATCGATTACTGGATTATTCGAGCTACCGGTATTAAATCCACCTCTAAAATCAGTTAATACGATTCCGGATGTGTGTTATAAATTAATGTCGTACTAACAAAACACGTATTGCTAAACAGTGGGTAAGTTTTAAATGGTTTTGATAATAAATTCTGACACATTACGTTGAACCGAAGGTTTAAGTTCCAAATAATCTGCAAGAAATATTCACACTTGAATCATTTCCATACATTTCATTCATTCGTCGTCACCATACTTACCTCAAGTTGTAAGCATCTATCATCGCAGTACCATCGTCGCAGAGTCACTTAAAAACTGTAACAAATATTCATGAATTCCCCAAATTAAGCCCTGCTTTTCTTTGAGAAAGGGTTTTACTCAGTCATGAGTGAAATCAGGTTTTACTCAGACACGTTTTACTCAGTTTCCTGAGTGAAATCTGATCTTTCGAACAAAGAATCACTAGGCTTTTTAATTTAGACTGACTTATAAATACATGAATAAAAATTTTAAAAACGGATTGCCATAAAAAATATGTGTATTTGTGAAATCTATAAAAAAAATCTAGGAGACCTTTGCCCAGCAGTGGGACGAGATAGATTAGGAAAAAAATAGTGAAATCTTTGCACTCCTTTTTTAGCTTATTGCGAGCACGGAGGAGTGTGACATTTAACATGGTTTAAATTTATACAGAGAAGGAGGGGAGAACGATAAAATTAATATAAAAAAATTACGGTCGTATTTCGACCATTGTGCACCGGCAACAATACTAATAATAAAAATAAATCTGAAGTACAGTCTTACCACAAAAAAGTTT
The DNA here is from genome assembly GCA_918857605.2 of Philereme vetulata. Taxonomy (NCBI): domain Eukaryota; kingdom Metazoa; phylum Arthropoda; class Insecta; order Lepidoptera; family Geometridae; genus Philereme; species Philereme vetulata. The sequence goes on along the minus strand of OU975459.1, from coordinate 7,361,623 downwards.
AAACACATGCTAAATACAGTAAAAAACAGAAGTGAAAACTTGAACATTTACGAGATATTTATATACAGAGGTGTCGTTAACGGTAAGTGTCGCGAGTTCAATGGTTTTTCCCATCTCAAAAAATACCCAACGCGCCTAAAGAAGTTTTCACTGCATATACAGAGGTGTCGGTAACGGTAACATTATCGCGGGTTCAATGGTTTTTTCCCGTCACAAAAAATTCCCAATGCGTCTAAAGGAGTTTTCACTTCATATACAGAGGTGTCCGTAAAGGTAACAGTGTCGCGAGTTCAACAGGTTTTTCATATCTCAAAAAATGCGCTACGCGCCTAAAGTAGTTTTCACTTCACAAATCCTGAAATAATTAGAAAGGATTTTTTTAAACGCGTGCTAAAATCTGTTTTTTTTTGTGGTAACAGGGATATTTTTTTAAACTGGGTAACCAAAGTGTTTACAAAATTATTGATAATATTGAAAGAACAATGAGAAAAGTAAAACAAAACGTTCAAATAATAACAGTCAGTCAAACTAATTGGGGAAAACAGAATATTTGTATTGAATACTCGATGATAATCGGCATGCCATCGACAATGGCATTGAAATTATCATGTTCACAAAATATTATGTGAGGTGTGAACTAGAGTTCACACCTCACACGTGACCAGAGAGTGCGTAGATGGTTGCAGCAACAATTGTTATACTGCAAAAACTATTAAAGAGTTGCCAAAAACGCTAATAACATTGAAATGTTTACTCTTTTCGATAAATAGCGTTAACTTTTCAACCGACTTCAAAAAAGGAGGAGGTTCTCAATTCGACTGTTTTTTTTTAATCTTTGTTACCTCATAACTTTTGACTGGAATTCCTGTGCGGTCCCATTTCCATTTGGTCCAGGTTCTGACAATGGCATTCATGAGAAAACCATTACAAGTCTTCAATTTGTTTAATTTTTATGTTAAGCTATGTTTGTTAGCTCAGAACTCCGTTATATATCAAACGATTTGGAAAATAAGGATTTTTTTTTATTTGAAAGGATAACTTTTAGATTGATCCCATGGAAATTTCATCAAAATTGGTAGAGTAGTTTGGTTTTTATCTGAAGTCGGTTATATTTTTGATAAAAAGATACTTGTTCATATAATAAATTCAACTGTCATTGCAACCATCTCTATAGTAAAATGGTCAGAAAGCGTAATACAGGCGTATTATGAGTTCTGACCGCGATGCGACGGCCGCCACTGAGCTGGAAAAAACATTTTGCGATAGCGTTTTAGCAGCAAGTATTGAACATAACCCCGTCTGTATTTGTACTGTGACACCATTGTAATAGCGTTGATTTTAGCGTGACATATGTCAAATCAATAAGGTTGATTTTGGCGTGAGATACTTAAAAAGTGCGTAATGTCCAACATAAAATCTAAATGTTGCTATACAAAAGTACCAAACATATTTTTACGGCACACATGTTTCAAACGGACAGAGAGTGACAGCTGTCATTTGAATGCTCTAAAACTGAAATTTGGATAGTGGATTTGAAAACTTTTGGCATAGTACCCGAGCCGTCATTTTCGATGTCTGGTCGCACAATTAAACTTATATATTTGGATTGAGGACATATAGACGAATCAAAAATATCATACTGCATATTGTCCTCAAGTGTCTCTTTATGGAGATAATACGGCATAAGATTGCAAAGTGTTTGACATAGTGAATAGCGGATAGGGGACTATGCCAGCCTCCATACAAAAAATTTGAAACCCCTAGCTAAAAATGTCATATTGTAGGCTGACTGTACATTTCTTTAAAATTCCGAAAATATGGTTGCTTATTTCTCCAAAATAAACCTATACTTTCTTAAGCACAAAACCTAACTACAAAAGAAAAAGTAGCTGCCCTGAATGAGGTAAAATTTTACCTCATTACCATCCATCATATATATGTCGCAGGCATTTTGTGCAAATCCGCCGTTTACATAGGGCGTCGTCAGTTTAGAAACGCTCGCTGTTATGTAATATGCCGAAGGGAAAATGTATATTGCCGTGTTATTCTATATTATATCTAAACATTTGCTTTACGATTTAAACGCCATCTACATATTGCCGCGGCAAATTGAATTGAGAAGATTTTTGAGGTTATCCGGCACCTAAAAAATGCTAAGGTGTCCATAGAATCTGGTTCTCGGAGGACCCCTGCACAGTATTAATGATGAAACATACATAATTCTTTTTTATTTATTAAAAAAACCTAAAGACCTACTGTCATACGGTGTGTCTGCTGCCGCTACGTTAGAATTATGTGTTATTGGTCAATAATACATTAAAAAAAACATAACGACCTACTGCCATACGGCGTGTCTGCTGCCGCTACGTTGAAATATATAACATAATATTTATTTCAAATAAAGTCTGATTTGTCCAAACTGTGTTTTTTTCATGGTCACCCCAAAACTACAACCAACATTCAAATTATAACAATTGAACGAGTTGTCATTTTTATTTCGGCATATTACATAACAGCGAGCATGAATCGATATTTTAGATAATTAATGTGTACAAAAAAGATAAAATTTGCGTTTCTGGTGAACAGTACAAATACAAGCTTAGTTGTTAAGATTTCGTTCAATACTATACTACACATTTGTACTAGGTCTTTATGCTTCTTTAATAATCACTCTTTCCAAAGTCTAATGTTTCCTATTCCCTAATAAGATTATATAAACAACGACTTATTAAATAAATCTTGATAATTGATAGCTAAACTATAGCAGAACAAAATAATAACATTAATAACAAAGGATATTAAATTACAATCTTCATAGGGGAAACCTTACCTCTTTACTGGTAAAGCCATAAAGTGTCGATACCAAAATCGTTTTCAATTTTACGGTTTATACCATAAATAGATATTTTCACCGGTATTTCAGTAGGTACCGGAAAAATCCGGTACCAGTACTTTTACCGGTATTTTTACTGTAGATTTAAAATAAGCGTTGGTACAAAATGCAAGAAAAAAATTAAAAAAAAAAAGTGATTATCAAGAACCAGTGAGCGAACACATGTAGTAAAGTAGCGTGTATTTGCCCGGGCAAAGTGAGCCCTATGTCGAAGCCAGTAGGTGGAGAATACCTTCTTAGCCCATGCTTGTGTACCGCTCGCCAGTTCTCTTGGCGTTAGAATCTGAGCGCCCGTCGAACCGGTGAACTGGCCTAAGTGTCTATCCTTTGACCAGCCAAACTGAAATATTAAGTTCACAACTTAAGTACAACGCCATCTAGTGGTCACGAATCATGACAGCTTTAATAATCTATACTCTATTTTAAAGTTCACTGCAATTTATTTAAGCAAAGAAACCATGAGTGCAAGAGAGAGGGGATGATTAAAAGGCGCCTAGTAAACCGGTTTTCAGACGACTAGTCTACAGTCATTTCTTGCAGTCCTCCACTGGCTATTAAAATATATGAAAACGTAGTACCTACATATGTGTGTTGTATGTAATAGTATTTTTTATTTCATATCTATAAATACATATATATATTTGTTATATTTCTCATATATATATTCTATGTATTATTATTGTTATATCAAGTAGGTTTATGTATTTATTCTAACTGTGATCGGAGTTTATTGTTATTTGTGTTTCTTTTGTTTTTTTTAATTAACATTAATATTGTTAAAAGTTAGCACGCCAACCTTTTTTGTTACCTCTGAGGTTGGCAGGTAGAAAATGCTATTAGCATTAAGCCCACCTTTTGTATATGTAATTTGTATTTTTGTGCAATAAAGTATTAAATAAATAAATAAATGATTATCCTCTCCCTCGCTCTCGCGTAAAATTGAGTATAGATAGGTTGTATAATCCATACATCTATATGTACTAATATTATATAGAGGAAAGATTTGTATTTTTGTTGTTTGTTTGTAACGAAAAACTACGGGTCAGATTTAAAAAATTCTTTCACCATTAGAATGCTACATTATCCCGGAGTAACATAGGCTACTATTTACCCAACTGCGCAGGAGGGTAATGTTTCTATTGAAGAACTACGCGTGCTGATAAAAATAAATAGTTAATGATAAAAATAAATTTATTTCGGTACTTTACAACAAGTTAAAACCTAGTTGGAAAAGAAACATACGCAGCCAAACTAGGAAGACCTGACATTGACATGTCAAGGTACGTCGCAAGCTAAGTTTATTCAACATTTTTAAACCCTCTTAAACTTATGTACTTTGAAAAAAAAATCAAAAAATAAAATGATTTTATTATTAAACGAAACATTTGTTTTTGTTTTGGTACATCCATTATTCCATTATTGTAATATTAGAAAATTCTCTCCATCAAGGTTATCTGGAAAAAATGCTTATAAGAGATACGACCGCCTATCGTACTTGTTGCTTTGTGTATTCTTAAGTTTGTTTCTTTTGTGGTGTTTTCATTAATTCATTTTGCATTGATATTGTCAAAGACAGCAATATAAAAGGGGCAAAGAGTAGTAAATAAAAATTAATAGAACTTACGCCTTTTGTGGAATTTTCTCTTTTCTCTTGTTCCTGCCGAATCATCAACAATTTCTGCGACACGATGGATGCAATATCCTGCCACAAAAAATGTTACTTTATTTTCATCATCAGCACATAAGGTACACTCCTAAAGTCGGGGAGGGCTTTACCTAGATCATGAGGATCTCTAAGAAAAGAAAAATAGTTTAATCAAATCTTAACAGATGGCATAACAGGTTCGACTGTGTATGACGTTTTTAGTTAAAATCGTTGATCACCATTTAAAAAAAAAATCTCTAGCACTGGGTAGCCAAATAACGGGATCTTAGACCAAATTTTAATATTTTTAAAATATTCAATTCATTCGTCGTTCTTCTGCCGGCATTAATATGTAGATTCAACCACATGATCTTAGTATACAGGGCCTCAAATTAAAACTACTTATATTGAAGAGATAGTTTTAACAATAAAAAAATTGTTCAATTAACAAACTATCGATAAAACGCTGCTCGACGACTAGTTAGAGAAGAAAAGTATTGTGCGATGCCACAGATTACTAAAAAGTTACTACGAGACGTTCAACCACCCCGCTCGTTCAATGACTTGCCCAGTCAATGGACCTGAGCGGTCAACAGGGGGTGTACGGCGCGTTCGGCAAGGCAGTAAGTTGTTTGGATTTAAAATCAACATGTACGTTCTGTAGTTAAATTTAATGACCTGTTTTTTTATACATCATAGGCTTGCGTTTGACCACGATCCTTCATCATCATCATATCAGCCATAGGACGTTCACTGCTAGACAAAGGCCTCCCTCATTGATCTCCAGGAACCGCGGTTGGAAGCGGCCTGCATCCAACGCCGACCTGCGGTTCTTACCAAGTCGTCTGCCCATCTTGTAGGTGGACGTCCTACGCTGCGCTTGCCGGTCCGTGGCCTCCATTCGAGAACTTTCCAGCCCCATCGGCCATCTTTTCTGCGCGCTATATGGCCTGCCCATTGCCACTTCAATGTGCTAATCCGTCGGGCTACGTCGGTGACTTGAGTTCTCTTACGTATCTCCTCATTTCTGATTCGATCCCGTAGAGAAACCCTGAGCATAGCCTTCTCCATAGCTCGTTGAGCGACTCTAAGCTTATTCATAATGCCAATAGTGAAGGACCACGTCTCGGTTCCATATGTCATCACTGGTAACACACACTGATTGAAGACTTTCGTCTTAAGGCACTGAGGTATGTTGGACGAAAAGACGTTGCGCAGTTTCCCAAACGCTGCCTATTCGAGTTGGATGCGACGATTGACCTCTTTCTCGAAATTGGACTGTTTGTCCTAGGTATACATACGCGTCGACTACATAACTTCAAGAGCCAAGTTCTCAACCATAACTGGGGCAGGCACGACATGGACATTCGACATAATTTTCGTCTTGTCCATGTTCATTTTAAGCCCTAAGCCGTTGGGAGACTCGATTGAGGCCTTCAATCATCGTGCTGAGCTCTTCTATCGACTTTGCCATGACCACAATATTCGAGCGATGTATTCACCGTTAATATTGATGCCCAGTCCTTTCCATTCCAGAAGCTTGAAGGCATCTTCCAAAGCGGACCACGATCCTTATGTAGATATAAATTTATGTAATTAATAACTTACGATTTTGGGTGGTATAATGCCAGGCGGGTAGGCTTGAGGTCCAGGGGGTAACGCTGGCAGCACCGGTGACACCGTAGACAAATCTGTATCAAACATTCAGGTTTAAGAAAGAATTACATTCACTTACAGAGTGTAGGCACACTTCATACAGAATAGCTGACTCGCGTAAGTCGTACCTAAATAGATGGTCGCTGTTGTAGTACTTGTAGTGTGGCCACGCTAGTCGTCTCTCTCCGCTCATTCAGTAAACACATGTACACTTGTGGAAATATAAATTAGTAATTGGAAGATTCAAGTACCTAGGCTGTACTGTAACGGACACGAACACAAGAGAGGACGAAATACTGTCGATGTCGAATGTCTGGAGTACTGTTCTCACCTCTGGAACGGATCAACGAAATACCAGCTAGAAGCTCTAGATTCAATTGAGAGAAGAACCACGAAGCTCATTTGCAATGACGAGTTAGCAGATGCAAGGCTCCACAGCCTCGAGCATCGTCGAAAGGTTGCAAGCCTCTCGATTTTTTATCGGATATATTTTGGAGAGTGTGCTGCGGAGCTTTTCAACCTGATTCCAACATCCCCATTCTATCATCGAACAACCAGACGCTTCGCGGTTCGCCACCGCTACATGGTAGACATACCTCCCATACGCACAAAGCGGAACTCTTCCACCTTTATTATGCGCACCGCCAAGAAGTGGAACGCCTTGCCCGAGTCTGTGTTTCCTGATAACAACAACCTAGGGGTCTTCAAGTCGCGAGTGAATAGGTTTCTTCTAGCCAAGCGTGTACCATCGTAGACTGCATCATCGCTTACCATCAGGCGAGATCGTGGTCAAACGCTGGCGTATAATTTATATATAAAAAAAAAATAGATATGCGGGTCCAAAATACTCTCCGGTGCAGTGCAGCCCTACATAAGATCCTAGTGTCAAAGGTCCTTTCCCGATGCACTAAGATTTTAAGACCAAGATCTATTAAACTGTTATTCGGCTTATCTTGATGTATGGATGTGAAGCCTAGACGCTGACCCAGAAAGAATAGCGCAAACTTCTGGTGACAGAAAGGAAGGTGCTAAGAAAAAACCTAGGCCTGGTGCGACGAGAAGATGGCACTCTGCGAGAGAGGAAGAATCGGGAGGTAGCGGAACTGGTGGCCGAGCCGAACATCATAGCGAAATAAAATCTCATCGATTACGCTGGCTCGGTCACGTTGAGCGAATGGGGGACGATCGTGCTGCCAAACGGGCCCACCTAGGAATGCCAGTCGGCCGACCCAGATATCGCGGGAAGGATGAGGCGGAGAAATACCTTCACGGTCTTCAAGTGTCAGACTGGCAAGAAGTGGCGCAGAATAAGGACCAGTGGCGTCTTTTAGTGTCGGAGGCCAAGAGCCACTTCGGGGTTGATGCGCTAGGATAGTAAGTAAGTAATTGGAAGATGCATCAACTCATTCCAACCTGAGGAGGTTGGAATGAGTTGATGCATCAAGAAACGATTAAAGTATATTAGGGGTTGCATATGATTATCCCAAACCCCTAAACATAGACACGTTTGGAATGGCTTTGTATTCTATATTCAAATTAATTTTGTTTTTAAAACATGACATTCTTTTTACAAACTCAGTCTTTTGTTTATTGATTAGCGTTGTATTTTCATTACATTTGAACATTTTTCGTCATAATGGATACTTTAAAAATTCGTGTAATTATGAAATATGAGTTCCGTCGTGGCACCAACGCGACACAAACGGCACGTAACATCAAAAACATTTACGGAGAGAACTGTACAAACGAACGCACAACCCGTTATTGGTTTTCCTGGTTCCGTTCTGGAAATTTTGACTTGAAAAATGAAGCTCGTGGTCGTCCGGAGACTTTGGTCAACAATGATGAATTAAAGGCGATTGTGGAAGCTAACGAAACTCAATCTACAGCTGAGCTAGCAGCAGCTTTTGATGTTAACATCAAACCATTTTGATCCATTTGCGACAAATAGGCAAGGTAAAAAAACTTGATAGATGGGTGCCCCACGAACTTAACGATCGCCAGCGCAACGTACGCTCAATAGGCAAAGAAATGAAGGAATTTTGAACAGAATTGTTACGTGCGATGAAAAATGGATTCTGTTCGACAATTGAAAGCGCTCAGCAAGTTGGTTAGATCCTGGTTCAGCACCAAAGCAATGCCCTAAACCAAAAATAACCCCTAAAAAGGTGATGGTCACTGTTTGGTGGTCTAGTGCGGGTGTGATTCACCACAGCTTTTTACAAAACGGCATGAGCATTACTGCAGATGTGTACTGTGAAGAACTGGAGACAATGATGGAGAAGCTTGCACATCGGCAACCAGCTTTGGTCAATCGGTCGTCCCCAATGCTCATTCACGACAACGCGCGACCCCATACTGCACAACAGACAGTCTCCAATAGGCATGGGCGTTTATTCAACGGACTAGTCGAATCAACCGTTGATTAACATTCGACGCTTCAACGGTCTATCGTTTATTCGTAGACTTGTTGAATTCGTAGACGGTTGAATAAAATGTTGAAACGTTTATTTCAACTAGAGCGCGACGGCTCGACGCGTAAACATAGTCGTATAATACGGGAATGGTAGATAGCTGGCTCGACGCGACGATAAAATAAATTTGAACTTTAAAGTTACGTTGGTAGCGTTCATATTTGAATAAATAGTTATAGTGAGTTAAGCATTTATTAAAATTATCCTGTCGATTAAAGAAAAAGGATAGCAATTACTTAATTTTTGCGTGCGTGAATGAGACAGTTGCGTTGCAATACACTATACACCGGCTAGCGGTGGTTTCTTGTATCATAATAAAATGTTTGTAGAAGGAATTTTGTTTGTCCTGTTGTATGAGAATACTTTTTATCAAATTTGGCTATCTTCCGCTTTTCAGATTTTTTTCATCCGATACAATAAAATGATACTTACAAAGCACTGCATCGATCGGCACCAAAAAAAAATTACCAACTTGATTCATTTTAAGGCGCTACTCACACTTGGGCAAAAATTTTTTAATGCAAAAATGTTTTTCTTCGAAAACGAGCTGATGTTTTAAAATAAACTGCACCTGTATCTCCTCTGGTTATGGGTGCTGCCGTACTGTTACAGTTAAAAAAACACTGTATAATATTCCAGTAATATAATTTTTTTAAGTAAGTATTTATGAGTTGGATACCTGTGATTATGTTAAGAAAGAAAGAAAAGAAAAGCTTTTTATTTCGACCACCACAAATATAACCTGACGTACCTATTTCGTTACCCGTAGTAGGTAGGTGATAATCGATATCGATACATTCGTCTTGTATGCTCATTGGTACATCACTAAGTGAGTACCGCTGTTATTTAAGCATCCAAGTAACAGCCAATGCATTATCAATCTTATACTTTGCTGTTAGAGACTATAACAAAAATTGTTAGCGACAGCGCCATCTGTTGTTGAGTGGCTTTGTTTTGTGGGTAATCAAGTAACAGCCATTGGATTATCAGTCTTATTTCTAATTAATAGAGACTAAAATAAAAATATTTTCTAAGGCGCCATCTTTTGCCGAGTAGAAGAAGTAAACTTTAATTTTTTGTTACTGTTTATTTTATTGAATTTAAACCTTGTTCCATAGTAGCTGAGGTTTTATATCCGTTAAATTGGTTTTATGGATTTAGGCCTCTATGAACGTTCTCTTGCAACCAATTATAACTTTTATTTCTAAGTGTGCTAGTTTTTACATGTGTGAGTTTAGCTACACTGGTTTTCTTAGTAAAAAGTCATCATGCTAGTTCTATTGTTTTTTATGTTGTGGGGTGACGTATATTGACAGCCCGCGTTATATGCATGTCAAGGCGGTACGAAGTTCGGCGGGTCAACTAGTAATTAAATAAAAACTAAATACTAACCAATAACTTAACTTACCAAATAATTTAAAATTCCTAATTAATAAGTCACAAGTGTAGAAAAATGCAAGAAATAAAAGGCTTTAATTTTTTATTTATGGCACACCTGATGTTAAGTGGTAAACATCGCCTATAACAAAGTATTGCCTTGTAGGTAACGCTCCTTACAAACGTGCCCTACGATGCACTTGCGTCCAACTTGAGGCATGCAGGGGTAAAGTCTCATGTTCCTGTAATTTCACCGGCAACCATAACCTTCAAACCGAAACACAGCAAATGTGTTGTTTTGGTTGAATTGTTTGTAATTATTTAATCTCGTAACATTACTTACGAGAGCCACTGGAAAATCCTTTCATATAGGGCGGTGGTTCGAGGGGCGGCGCCGGGGCGGGCGGCGGCGCGGGCGGCACGGGCGGCGCGGGCAGTGCGGGCGGCGCGGGCAGCGCAAGCGGGACAGGCCTGTACATACAATCATTATTCCATCGAGTTCTGAAAGTTGATCGTTGTAAACTCGATTTCCGTATATACAAACGTAAATGCGATTTACGACCCGTAAATATGAAAATATGGCTCATTGCATTCATAATAAGCTAAAAAGAAATACAATCTCCATGACAAATCCTTATTTTTATTTAAAACGAAAGAGGCCATATTCCTATTATGCTAAAATGAAAAACTATTTTTTATGACAAATCCTTATTTCTTTTTGAAGAGGCCACATTCAGATTACATAAGCTATAATGAAATACTACACATAAATGAGATTTCCAGAGCGATCGATCACATACGGTGTGCACCCAAAGGCTCCCAGCCACCTTTATCAGGTCGTCTTTCCATCTAGTGAGGGGGGGGGAGGGGGGGTGTTGTCCTACGCTGACTACGTTGTATGTACGAGTATGTATGTTTGTCCGATGATTACTTTCGAAGCATTGATCCGATCATCGTAAAATTTGATATAATCCTAATGTGATTAAATGAGCTAAAAATGTTGGGGGGAGGGGGGTTATTGATATATTTGGGTACAAGAGTAATAAATAAAATGAAACAATAAGGTAAAGTGCGACGTTTAAAGAAAGGTCTACATTAGTACATTTCGAACAGTTTTTATTTTTTGTTTAATCAGTTTTTCTGAGTTATGAAGAATGAGCCATAATAAAAACGGAACTTTGACGAAATTCACAGTGTACACTTGTAATTTAAATAAAACTGTAGATCAAGTAAGTTAGTTGGTTATTTCGTGGCACTATTTTAAAAGTTGAAGATTACAAATATTACTTTCCGCTTTTATAGGAGACTCACGAGATCTCAGTTCGGGGCGAACCACTAGTTAATCCTTTGGTGTTACAAACGTCCATAAGCTGCGGTAACCGCTTACCATCAGGTGTGCCGTATGCTTGTTTGCTACCTAAAAAAAAACTTGAAAACTTTATAGGACGCACCGGTCGGTTGCATTAAGTGCACTCTCCCCGCAAATACAGTACTTTGGTCCGTAGTTACAATCGACTTTTCGTAACGTCAGTGTGGTAGACGGCAAGGGTGCAATGAAGGCGGCGGAGGTGAGCGTCGGAGGCGCCGCGGGGGGCGGAGGCAGCGGAGTCGCGGCTTCCATCGCTCTTGGCGTTGGTACCGGGAGCGGAGTCGACTTACCGTAACGTCGGTGTGGTAGACGGCGAGAGTTCAATGAAGGCGGCGGAGGTGAGCGTCGGAAGCGCCGCTGGGGGCGGAGGCAGCGAAGACGCGGCTTCAATGGCTCTCGGGGTTGGTATCGGGAGCGGAGTCGACTTACCGTAACGTGGGTGTGGTAGACGGCGAGGGTTCAATAAAGGCGACGGAGGTGAGCGTCGGAGGCACCGCTGGGGGCGGAGGCAGCGGAGTCGCGGCTTCCATCGCTCTCGGCGTTAGTAACGGAAGCGGAGTCGACTTACCGTAACGTCGGTGTGGTAGACGGCGAGTGTTCAATGAAGGCGGCGGAGGCGTGCGTCGGAGGCGAGGCGGGGAGCGGCGCCGCAGGGGGCGGAGGTAGCGGAGTCGCGGCTTCCATCGCTCTCGGCGTTGGTACCGGAAGCGGAGTCGACTTACCGTAACGTCGGTGTGGTAGACGGCGAGGGTTCAATGAAGGCGGCGGAGGCGTGCGTCGGAGGCGAGGCGGGGAGCGGCGCCGCAGGGGGCGGAGGTAGCGGAGTCGCGGCTTCCATCGCTCTCGGCGCAGGTACCGGGAACGGAGTCGACTTACCGTAACGTCGGTGTAGTAGACGGCGAGGGTTCAATGAAGGCGGCGGAGGCGTGCGTCGGAGGCGAGGCGGGGAGCGGCGCCGCGGGGGGCGTAGGTAGCGGAGTCGCGGCTTCCATCGCTCTCGGCGTTGATACCGGGAGCGGAGCAACTTAGCGTAACGTCGGTGTGGTAGACGGCGAGAGTACAATGAAGGCGGCGGAGGCGTGCGTCGGAGGCGTGCGTCGGAGGCGTGCGTCGGAGGCGCGGCGGCACCGGAGTCACGGCTTCTAAAGCTCTCGGCACCGGTACCGGGAGCGGAGTCCACTTACCGTAGCGTCGGTATGGTCGACGGCGAGGGTGCAATGAAGGCGGCGGAGGCCAGCGTCGGAGGCGCGGCGGGAGCAGCACCGCGGGGGGTGAAGGCAGCCGAGTCGCGGCTTCTATCGCTCTCGGCACCGGTACCGGGAGTGGAGTCGACTTACCGTAGCGTCGGTGTGGTCGTCGGTGAGGGTGCAATGAAGGCGGCGCAGGCGTGCGTCGGAGGCGCGGCGGGAGCGGCACCGCGGGGGGCGGAGGCAGCAGAGTCACGGCTTCTATCGCTCTCGGCACCGGTACCGAGAGCGGAGTCGACTTACCGTAGCGTCGGTGTGGTCGACGGCGAGGGTGCAATGAAGGCGGCGACGGCGTGCGTCGGAGGCGCGGCGGGAGCGGCACCGCGGGGGGCGGGGGCAGCAGTGTTACGGCTTCTATCGCTCTCGGCACCGGTACCGGGAGCGGAGTCGACTTACCGTAGCGTCGGTGTGGTCGACGGTGAGGGTGCAATGAAGGCGGCGGAGGCGTGCGTCGGAGGCGCGGCGGGAGCGGCACCGCGGGCGGCGGAGGCAGCGGAGTCACGGCTTCTATCACTCTCGGCACCGGTACCGGGAGCGGACTCGACTTATCGTAGCGTCGGTGTGATCGACGGCGAGGGTGCAATGAAGGCAAAGGAGGCGTGCGTCGGAGGCGCGGCGGGGAGCGGCGCCGCGGGGGGCGGAGGCAGCGGAGTCACGGCTTCTATCGCTCTCGGTACCGGTATCGGGAGCGGAGTCGACTTACCGTAGCGTCGGTGTGGTCGACGGCGAGGGTGCAATGAAGGCGGCGGAGGCGTGCGTCGGAGGCGCGGTGGGGGGGCGGAGGCAGCGGAGTCACGGCTTCCATCGCTCTCGGCATTGATACCGGGAGCGGAGTCAACTTAGCGTAACGTCGGTGTGGTAGACGGCGAGAGTTCAATGAAGGCGGCGGAGGCGTGCGTCGGAGGCGCCGCGGGGGGCGGAGGCAGCGGAGTCGCGGCTTCCATCGCTCTCGGCGTTAGTACCGGGAGCGGAGTCGACTTACCGTAACGTCGGTGTGGTAGACGGCGAAGGTTCAATGAAGGCGGCGGAAGTGAGCGTCGGAGGCGCCGCTGGGGGCGGAGGCAGCGGAGTCGCGGCTTCCATCGCTCTTGGGGTTGGTACCGGGAGCGGAGTCGACTTACCGTAACGTCGGTGTGGTAGACGGCGAGAGTTCAATAAAGGCGGCGGAGGTGAGCGTCGGAGGCGCGGCGGGGAGCGGAGCCGCGGGGGGCGGAGGCAGCGGAGTCACGGCTTCTATCGCTCTCGGCACCGGTACCGGGAGCGGAGTCGACTTACCGTAGCGTCGGTGTGGTTGACGGCGAGGGTGCAATGAAGGCGGCGGAGGCGTGCGTTGGAGGCGCGGCGGGGAGCGGCACCACGGGGGGCGGAGGCAGCGGAGTCGCGGGTTCTATCGCTTTCGGCGCCGGTACCGGGAGCGGAGTCGCCTTGCTGTTCAGTTTTGCTACGGCCTGTGGAAAATAACATTATTACTTAGGATTATGTATTTCTAATAATAATAATTCTGGATATTTCACACAGCGGCATATAGCCTCAATCTATGCAAAGCTTGTACTATAGGAACCAGATAACTGATAGAATACTTATATCTTTTGTTTTAAATACATACTTGTAATATATAGAGAAACAACTAAACACGGAACATAAATCTGTAAACCATGCAAAAATTTGTTCCGCGGTGGGAATCGAACCCGCAGTCTCACCCGCGTCTCAGACGACTACTCACCTATTTGTCCACATTACACAAAGGTTAACTGGAAGAGAATGCTACCTAGCATTAAGTACGCCTATGCAAATATTATTTTTATTTTGTTCAATAAATAATTTTCATTCATTCATATGATTCTGTGGGTACAAATGGTTCTTTCTTTATTTTCTAGTAAAATGTAACTTACCAAGTCCTTCTTAGGTTCAACGGGCACCCACTCCGATGCCTTCTCCCTATGCTGACAGCCCGAGGACACCGGGAACTGTAGACGCAGCTCATCCTTGTTGGCCACCAGCGCAGTACTCTTTACTGGTAACGGAGCTCCTCCCTTAAACACATAAAATAAACAAATAATATTGAAAATTTCACACTGCTCATCAAGCCCTAAACTAAGCTTGTACAATGGGAACCAGATAACTGATAAAATATACATTTTTTCATATATGGAAAAAATACTTAAACCCACATTTGTCCCGCGGCGGGAATCGAACCCGACAAAAATTGAGTTTCGGTCGGTTAGTATTTTTCAAAATTTCATAGTGATTAGCCGGGTCCACAACAGACAATCCAACGCGCTCCGATCGCACGCGGTAGGAGCGCGCTCCACAGGAGCGTCTGGTGTGGACGTGCTTGGAGCCAAACTACAAATATGGAGCGCGCGCTCCTCACCGCAAGCGATCCGATCGGTGTTGTTTTTTATCCATGCTCAAAGGCGCCTCAGTCTCTTGGAGCGCGCGATGTGGACGGCTGTGTTTTGAATCGCGCGATCCGGCAATTATGAATAGACAGGATTGTGAACGTTTAATATCCCTGTATAGGTTTTCATAAATCGTTTTCACCCAGTATGTACTGTCTTTTTCGTGATTTCTGTCGTAAATATGTTAGAAAAATATAAGTTGCTGCTGCTACGGCAATTCGTCGCCGTTGCAGCACGTGTAACTCCATAGAGTCAAAGTTCAACTGACTTTGATTCACTATGGATCGAATGGAACACGTTGGAGCAGCCCGTCAGGATCACAAGAGATTGCCGCTGGATCGTACGAGTACGATCCGTGATCCATGCTCCATGATCCTGGATCGCGGAACGTGCGATTGGCGATACAAGATGGATCGATGGATGGCTGGTCTGGTGTGGACCCGGCTATTAATTACTGTATATAGTACAGTATTCAGCAGCAGCGTACTGAGTAAAACATCTCTCTCAAACTCACCCTTATATTCATTATAATAGGCGC
Source organism: Philereme vetulata (assembly GCA_918857605.2). Lineage (NCBI taxonomy): Eukaryota > Metazoa > Arthropoda > Insecta > Lepidoptera > Geometridae > Philereme > Philereme vetulata. The sequence continues at coordinate 7,346,022 of OU975459.1, read as the reverse complement.
CTTCTCCTTAACAAGGAAAGGATGGTGGAATGCCATGGTGTCTTCGTTCTCACTCATATCGTCGTCTTCAGAGCACACGGAGGATAATTCGCCTAGAGCTTCCTTCTTGGATAAATGTTTGCAGAAGTCTGTTAGTTCGTCTACTGACTTTCCTGTAAATTGAAGGAATATTTAATGCACAAGATAGCAGGAACTTTTCTTCTGAAGCCAAAATTTAGTATTTTAAACCACTAGTAAACTTTCGAACGTATACGACATTATTTATTGCGTACGACATTAAATGAAAACCCGGGTAGGGCTAAAGGCTGGTATTCTTGTTGTTGTATCTAAACGTGGGTACTTGTCAAACCTTCTGGTCAGATAAAAAAAACGTGTGTGCTTTAGACCACACGACTGAAGTAAAACTTCTTTTTCAAAATATTAAGTTAAAAATTTGTTCAATTACAAAACTGTCCACACGTCTGTAGGTCGATCAGTCTATGTTCATTCTGGACAGATGCAACTCGCACTCGCACATTAACGTTTAAAAATATACGAAACGTAGTTCTCTCTCTTTCTATCTTCATTAACATATACATATCTTCCTCTCAACTTCCGTCCGCACTTTTCGTAACGCATTCTCCAGCTTACTCCCCTAGTCAAGCGTGCGTAAAGAAGTTTTACTTCAATACGGTAGACTAAGGGCTAGTATTGTTGTTGTATCTAAACGTGGGTACTTGTCAACCTTATTATCTGACAGATAATAAGGTTGACTAAGTAGGGGGTAGTTGTATATAAGCCAGTTAGATTTTACGTGTTTCTGCTACCAATCTCAATAAACCTATTTACCTAAATATGCTGTTTTACTAGACATAATAGTTGTAAAATATTTTTATTTCAAATTCACATCAAATCCTAAAATATCAGTGAAACAGTCTGTACAAAATAGGAAAACAAATCATATTCATTCATCATGTAAGAAGGTACCTGTTAAACTGACTAAGCGGCGTCGTCGCAAAGGCGCCAATGATTTACGTTAAAAATTGTTTATTAGAAATGTATCGGTTACTGGATAAATATTCAAGCTACCGGTATCAAACCCACCTCTAAATTCAGATAATACGATTCCAGATGTGTGTTTTAAATTATTGTCGTAAATAACAAATCGAAAATGTTTTGATGTCAATTATATTGCATCCTCTGCAACCATGTCTGGAAATAAACAGGTAAGAAACAAAGCTGGTTGTTAATATTAATGATACTGTAGGTTCCTTATGTACCTACTAAATATATATATATATATATAATTTTAAGGAGTGTGGATTGGGAGTTATTGAATGTAAAATTGCCTGATTTTCAATTGTAGTTATTTACTCCGAATTGTCCCGATATGACACCCAAGTGTACTTGACCAACGGCTCACAGTAACTGCCGTATGTCGCGATCATACTTCTCGCATACACGCAAAACTGCTAATTCATCTTCACACACACTTACATGGTCCCTACAATACTTTAACAAAATGGATGCTGATGTGTGGTGACTATAAAACAAGGAGCATGAATATGTATGCGTTCTTCTAAGAGACCAATCTTACCTCCAGACTGTATAGCTGCCATGACCTGGTTCCTTGTATGCAAGGATGCAAGGCAGCCGCGCCACCCGGCACCTCTGCGTTCTTGAGCATATTGATGGCATTCCTTCTCGCTACTTCTAGAAGACGCTTCTTTTCTAGAAGTAGCTAGATCTTACCTCCAGACTGTATAGCTGCCATGACTTGGTTTCTTGTATGCGGGGGCAAGGCAGCCGCGCCACCCGGCACCTCTCCGTTCTTGAGCATATTGATGGCATTCCTTCTCGCTACTTCTAGAAGACGCTTCTTTTCGCTGTCTGCTAGCTTCACCCCGGTCGGCGACCTGCCGAGTGAAAAAAGATTTTAATGAAGGAATGCAATTCGTTAGCTCTAGTGTTAGAGATTTTAGGCTACCGTAAAGTCTTCAACATGGTCTACTGACTTTTATAGTCAGGACATACCACTTTACATGCCCTCTGACTAAAGTTAAATACAATATCTACCCACTGCCGGTTATAGGCCTCCTTAACTTTGTGCTATCCACTACGATCCCGCGCTACGCTTATCCATGGACGGCCTGCGACTTAAACTATGTCGTCTACACATCTCGCTACCGGATGTCCTGCCTTTCTATAGGCACTCCTCGGCCACCATTCAGTCGCTGCCATCATCACGCTTTGGCTTTACCTATACTTTAGCCAAAATCAATGTGAAATGTTTGTAAGCAAACCATGGCAAAAAGTTACTTGCCTTGTATTTTGACCACCTCTGTAGCACAGTGGGCGAATTACCGGCTGAGACGCAGGAGGTTGCGGTTCGATTCCCGCTGCGGGACAAATGTTTGCATGGTCTACAGATATTTGTTCGGGGTTCGGGCATTTTTCTATATATTGTAATTATGTATTTACAAAAAAAAAATGTAAAATAAGATAAGTATTCAATTAATTATCTGGTTCCCATAGTACAAGTTTTGCTTAGTTGGCGTTGTTTGGCTAAATACATATAGCTGGTCTGTTACCTCATCATATCAGCCACTGCATAACTTAGGCCTCCCCCACAAGGGTAACAGATATGTTACCTACCAACAACTAACAAGCTTGCAAAAACTTACCTCACTAGCAAAACCTGTAAAACGACCTGTACTTCAACAAAGTAAAGAGCTGATGATTCAATAACTAACCTAGGCCTTCTGCTCCCTCGGTACCTAGGCGGCGAGTGGTGCCTCGTTGGGTACACGCGTGACCTCGACCTTGACCTCCTCCGTGACCTTGAAGATGACCTGTGCCGGGATCTCGACGATGACCTGTGCCGATGTCTTCTGGAGGCTGAACGTGACCTTGAACGCCGAGGTTTACTGCTCGAACTGAAAAGTAAATTTAGCAGTTGGAAAAAGACTCACGAAAATATTAAAAAAAAACCGGACAAGTGTAAATCTGTCTCGCACACTGATGGTTCCGTTAAAATATTCTATTTATGTGTACAAATTAAACAATTTTCGGATTTTCTCCTTTACTCGTGACTTTGCATCTTATATATCAAGATTCTAAGTCAACGGGAAAAAAACCCTTGTAGGTTTTGATTTATTTGCGAGCAAAATATGCGGCAAAAATGGCCGTATTATTTGATTGCTTTGACTTAAAAGCTATTTTTTTACAGCTCTAAAGGACCATAAACCTATGTATTTGATATTAATTTCATCTTGACACCTTCACGCGTTCCTGAGAAAAAGGATCTTGACAGACAGACAGATAACGAAGTGATCTTATAAGGGTTCCTTATTTAATTTGAAGGTACGGAACCCTAAATAGACTTGGAAATCATAAAACCATGAATCAATTTATTGATTCAAGTTTAACTAACAATAATTTACCTTTTAGGTGATTTTTCTTTCTCCTTTTTTGAAGATTTGTGAGAAGAACTGTCTTTTCTGCTACTCTTTTTGTGAGACTTTTCTTCCTCAGTCCTGAAAACAGTTTATATTGTTAGAAATAAATGTACTCAATTGTTTATTGGGTATCTGTATCTTGCTCAATGTAATGTTCATCTGGTATCAAACTATGCAAAGTGAGGTCCCTCACGTTTTTTTGCCAGTCAAGTCATCCTGGTCTATCACATGTAAGTATCTCCCTTTCACTCAGCCGCTGTCTGACACACAGCTTTCTCTGCATCCTTGTCTGTCGAATGAAGTGACGCACGCAACGCTTGTCACTCTCCATGCTTGTACTTAAAACTTAATATTTAAAATGTATGCAACAATGGATGTGGCACCGTTTTTCACAAGGCAACCTGATGGGGAATTTAAGTAATGAGAGTATATCACTAACCATATAAGATTACCTGTTTGTAGCTAGCAACTTCATAGTTGTACCAAAGGAAAGTAGGCAATCTATTTTTCTAATTCCTCATGTTATATTCTATCAATTTATGTTCGATTTTCATATATAACAAATGGGGAAAGTTTATAAAATAAAATTCAATAAAGTTTATATTACTTAACAGTCTGGGTCACAGATTTACCTAGGCAACCCATGTGCAATTTATTGATCTACATATTATCTAACATATAATCTTTGTCATTATCAAATAACAAATGAGAGTATATATTTCTTAAACCTTAGACCCCCGAATCAAAAATCACCTTATACTAAAAAAATTAAATAAATCAAGGGGCTTGTGTGCCACTTTTTGTCAAAATCAGTTAAAAAATGCTATCTGTGGGCAAGACAGATGGACAAAAGCATTTTTTTGCCAATCTCAAAACTGAGATGCTTTGCTTGCTCGGTCAACTACTTGTAACACCTTGGTCACCATGTGAAAGCCACGTGAATCCATGTATTGAGTATCTATCTTTGCGGACCCTTCACTTTATTAAAAAATCATACAAAAAGAGACGTGCAAAAGCATTCTTAATCCTAATAAAAGGTATTTTAGCCAACTTTTGAAGATCAAGATTGGTAATTTGGTGTGTTTCACAGACTTACACTTTGGTATCTTCAGCAGCCTTCTTTAAAATGCCTCCAGGATCCGCAGACTTTGGAAACTGCATGTTGACCACTACTTCTTTCACAGACTCATTAGACGAGTCTGTATACTCTCCTTCTTCATATTTCTCTGCTTTCCGTCTTGCTTGTTCCTCAGCTTGCTTCACTGTCTCTTCGAAAACTGTACTGAACTTTAAATTCTTGATTTGTATTTTTCCTTTATTTTTGTCATCTTCTGTTTTTCTGCCATCCAATTTTAATCTCAAATCTGTAGAGTCAAGTTCTTTAGGGGAATCAGGCATTGGAATAAGACTTGCGTCTTGGACGTCAGGGTGTTTGTCTTCAATTTTGATCGATACTCTACGTTTAGGTGCATCTTTAGACTCTGTTTTCACATATTCTTGTTTAACTTTGACATCTTCTGACTTGTCTGACCTTATATCAGGTTTAATAAAAGGCAACGATTCAATCTTAACTTTTGGGGATCTTGAGGTATGGGTAGATGGAGAACGACTATCTCTAGAGCGCTTTTTAGACTTACTACTTTTTTTTCTCTTTTTACGTTTGTGGCAGTAATCAGAATCATCAGAGTCATGGCTACTACTGCTATGGCTACGTTTCTTCTTTTCTTTTTTGTGCTTCTTTTTACCTTTCTTCGATTTCCTCAGTAATTCTTCGATTTTAGGCGGAGCCGCATTAAATGCACCAAATAGCTCTGAAAGAATTTCATTTGAAGATTTAACTGGCTCAGGTTTCTTGCGTTCGGGAGAAGATTTTTCTTTTTTGATTAGTAGTTCAATTTTGTCCATTAGACTCGTCATTGTAATTTAATTAAACTCTTAATTTCACAACAACACGCGCAAGCAAGCTATTTTCCTTTCGTTCGTCTGTCGCCATGTTATGAAATTAGTTAGTGACAATGACAGATTTGACAGACAGTCATTACGAGTGAAAAGAAAATTAATATGTCAAAGTCAATATTTATATACTCCTCAACAACAAGCGCTCACTCGTTGAAAATATAAACCTACACCGCTGCTGAAATACCGCTCAAATAACGCTCCCCAACGCTCCTTTTCGGCCTGGGTGTGGGCCAGGAATACGCTATTCCTGGCCGAAAAGAAAAGCCTTATCTGCCAGGGCTACGAAGAGGGCACAGGTTCGGCTATCAATATTTATGTTTTACCTACAATTATAATCATCTTTGTATGTATATGAAAAGGGCCAAGCCTGTCCAGTTAGTAAATATTTTTAACCGACTTCAACAAAGGAGGACTGTATTTTTTTATGTATGGAAAAGAAGAACCTCAGAACTTTCGACTGGGTGAACCGATTTGGATGATTCTTTTTTATTTGAAAGCTGGTGCTTCCCGTGTGGTCCCATTTCCATTTGGTTCAGTTCTGACAACGGCATCCATGAGAAAACCAAGTCTTAAATTTGTTTAATTTTTATGTTATTTTTGTTAGCTCAGAACTCCGTCATTTATCAACCGATTTAGGAAATTCTTGTACTTGAAAGGGTATACTTTCAGCTTGATCCCATAAAAATTTCATCGAAATCGGATCAGCAGTTTTTTTACTGTTATCTGAAGTCGGTTATATTTTTGTCGTTTGCACGTTTTGAATGAAGCTAGCCCAGACCTATTTTGGTTTGACCAATGAGAAGCATAAGTCCCTTTCTTTCTTAGTCCTTTGTAACAAAGGACTAAGAAAGAAAGGGACTTATGCTATACGTAATATTATATTATATTAATATTATACGTACGACGTAATATTATATTATTGTTTTTAAGTAGACTTAAAAACAATAATATAATATTACGTAACGTGTCTGCTCATTTTTTCTCGTTGTACACTTAATACCTACTTAATAAAGCATTCATATAAAACATTCATTTGTAAATTTGATAGAAATGGAACGCAGCCGTATTAATTTCCTGAGGGATTAACACAGAAATATTTCGCAAATAGCGGAAGAATGATATAAATATGTCGGTAAGTAATTATTTTTATTTATAAATTACTTCAAGGTCTGAAATCCGTATTTGATTATAACTATAATAATAAAGATATATATATATATATAAGAATAAAGAATGATATAATTGACCCACAACTGTGGTTTATTGAACACAAATAGATTTACAGACAAAAATAGCTTACAACCTGGACATGTAAGGTACAAAGGTGAGTTTAGGTAACCCTGATAAGGTTTTCTCCCAGCAAACTTTTGAAGATAGAGATATTTGATTATAGTAATACATGCACAGAAAAGGACATTGGAGTAAAATACTAATATGAATGGCCCAATTCATAAAATCAATTTTTTACAGTTTTGAACTAGCAACACTGTCTGATTTGTTTTTTAATTACCTTTCAAATGGTGTATTTGAGGTTCTACGTAAAAATCTCTTAGTGTCATTTTCAGATTTCAAAAAGAATTAAAAAAAATAAAATTCAATTCATAAAAACCCTAAGTCCAAGAAATCACTAGACAAGAATAAACATAGCTTGATCTCTGGGACAGCTGTCAGTAAAATCGTGCCTATGAAGTTCTGAATTTAACAGTACGGACAAACGTACCAGTCAATGTCATACTTTATGGGCATGCTGAGCTAATTATAGTGATGAGCGATGAATCATCGTGACCACAGACTATAAACTATCGATATTTTGTATAAAACTTAATTCAAAATTAATTTATCATTTAATTTAAAAAAATAACATTATTGAATATTTAAAAAAAACATTATTTACAATAGTGAGTAAATAATATCTAAATTCTAACCTACTCGTAACATTCCTTCCGACATCTTTGGGGTTCGAGAGAAGTTTGGCTGCGGCGAAGAGAAGTTTGCGGAGAAGTTTGGTTTGTTGACGCCATCTTGCGGAAGAAGACAAACTTACCCAAGATGGCGTCAACGCGCCGCCATCTTGTTTGACATGACCCATTCTCCTCAGTACGAGTGCTAACGCCTTGTATACGCCACGTGTTTTCCGTTCTCATCACTTTGTTTTTGTTACTATTGCTGTTAATTTGTTAAGTTTATTTATTATTGTTAGTTTCTTTGTTGTTATTGTTTGTTTTCATTGTTTGTTGGCATAATGCCAAAGAGAACGAAGAAAACTGTTTTGAACAGTCAAAGTCGTGAGTTTGTGATTCGCTTGCGTGAATATTTTGAGCGAGAAAACCGAAATGGTGGACCGCTATTACCCATGGCAAAAGTTTGTGACAGAGTTGCTCTTGGCATTGGACGTGCGACAGTAATTCGCATCAGTAAAGAAAAATATGGCGAATCTTCAACCGCAGTATTGACTGAAGACGAGGAAAAAAAGCTTTCAACGCCAAATAAAAAAAGAATAAAGGCTGCTCTTGTCATAAAAATTGACGTCTTTGACGCCGCTGCGATTCGCAACCATGTATATGGTTATTATACACGGGGCGAATTACCTATATAACAAAAACTGGCGGTGTCCCTAAAAGACGCAGACTTGTTTAAAGGAAGCTTGCCGTCACTATCGAAGATTTTGAAAAATATTGGATTTTCCTACAAAAAAAGGGACAAAAGAAAAATTATAATGGAACGAACCGACATTGCTCTTGCTCGAGTTAATTTTCTCCGAAAAGTCAAAAAAATTACAAATTGGGACAAAGTTGTCTTTCTAGACGAGACATGGCTAAACGCCAATCATACCGTATCCAAAGCTTGGACCGATGATACGGCACAATCGACCACCAAAGTACCCGAAGGCAAAGGTCAAAGATTAACAATAACCCATGCAGGGACGTCATCTGGTTTTGTGCCTAATTGCCTATTGGCATTCAAATCTACGAAGACCAATGAATACCATGAAGAAATGAATTTTGAAACATTTAAAGAGTGGTTTTTAAAATTATTGGATAATTTGAAGGAGCCTCATTATATAATTATGGATAACGCCCCATATCATTCGGTCCAAAAGCACAAACCACCAACTTCGGCAAACAGGAAGTTAGAAACAATTGCATGGCTTCAAGAAAAAGGAATAGAAGCCAATGAAACAATGCTTATAAACGAATTATTGAGATCAGTTGGTCTGCACAAACCCAGCACACCAAGGTATGTCTTAGATGACATAGCCCAAGAAAAAGGTCATAACGTCATAAGAGCCTCCATATCACTGCCAGTATAATCCGATCGAGCTTATCTGGGCCCAAGTAAAAGGGTTTTTTGCTCGAATTTCAGTTAGACAGATTCTTTATGTATTAACTCCTGTATAATTTATGATATTAAAATATGTTTTTCTTTAAAGGTTACGCTGCTAGATATAACACAACACCGCCTTTCACGGCAAATAAAATGTTGCAGTTACTAAACACTGCGGTTGAAAAGGTATCTGTAGAAGATTGGAAAAAGGTAGTTACCAAATGCAGAAAATTAATGGAAGAAGATTGGGAGCGGGACGTTCGATTTGATAATATTTGCGAACAAGAGTTCATTATAAAGGAGAACGGGCATAAGTGTATGGAAGCTGGTCTACCTTGCAATAAAAATGAGTCATATGTCAATATAAAGGTAATTCTATGTATTTTCATATGTAGAAAGTCGCATTTCTCTAAGTATTGTCCGATCTGAGTTCTACTAAAAATTGAATCTGATAATATTTAGTGCCAAACATTGAATATCGTGGTAATTAAAAAAACATTTTGTGTAATGTAATGATTTTATTTAAGTTAGGTAAGTAGTTATACAAATAAAAACAACATCTTCTTAAAAAATCAAAACAATATGTTATTAAACATTATCATCATCATCATCATCGATGAGAATACTGTTAAGGAACAATGCAGGTTCATTGAACCCTTCATGACGGGCATAACCTACGTACCATATAATTGACAGTACATGGGCACAAGTACCTATAGTACGTCGCCCTGTCAAGCAGGTACAATAATATTGTTATTAATATTATTGATTAATATATAACAAAAATATTTCCTGGCTCGGACATGTCGAGACTGTATACGTCCACGTAATAGCCAAGCCTCTTCGTTGATATCATATTGTGCCAAGTCTTCTAGAGCGTTATCTCTATACGTCTCTATTATATAAAGACCATTTTGTAAGTGCTCGCTACAATATGATCGAGCGAGCTTTAACTGGTAAGTTCCCAAGGCAAAATGTATGACTTGTTCTTCACTAAGCCTTGGGAAGTTTTCTATTTCATTTGCTTCGATTCGCATGAAGTCTGCTCTCCTATAATTCAATCTCTTTGCTTCCACATAATTGTGCAATGTGTTTGGTATGTGTATTTTAGCTCTTATTGAATTCAAAAAGGCTGCTGCGTGTGAACTATCTTCGATGGGGGCGTGGAAGTGGTTTAGAATGGCTGCAGCTATTTTGAAGTAAACAAACATTTTTGGCAACGTTTTATTAAAATAGTTTTGACGCAAAAGTTTAAAATCTCGCTTAAATCTCCCATTTACTACTTCCACCACCCATCGGCACATGGTGACCAAACGAGACTGATTAGCTTGTTCTGTAGTGAGTTGATTTTCTCTTCTGTCTTTAGTTGGTGGCACATGATGTTCGTAGCCACAAGCTTCTATATCCTGCAAACTATCTCTAAATCCTCTGTCTAGGATAAACGCATCATTACGTTCGAGTAACCAATGCAGCGGCTCATCTTCGTTATTCATTATTTCACTCGTGATCTGGGCATCGGTTCTGGTAGCGGCAAATGGCCCTTTGACATCTAATATATAGCCGTCCGTGAATACCATTAAAAACGGCTTCAACAAGTTTTGATATTTGTGTAAGCTGTATGACAGCCGTTGAAACAAAAAGTTGGAGCTTTTGTTAATATATATATATGTACCGTCACATATAATTATGGCTTTGATGTTTTCATCGTTTCCAAATAAAGCCCTTGGAATTGTTAAGTTTCTTTGAAGGATATCATTTCTGGTAATGTGGTCCACACCTAGATGCAGCACAACGTAATCGTTGCTCAGACATTCTCGAACTATAGGCAAAAAACGTTCTAGTTTTCGACGAGACATATGAAATAACGTTGCCAGTCTCTCATCAGAGTCTCCAGTTCTAAGTTTGGTTAAATAGATGCCTAATGCAGTTCTAGGCTGATTACAACGTTCACTTAGTGACGGAGTTTGTTCTAATATAGCTTCGAACTGATCGTAAGTGCGCCCAGTCCATAAGTGCATCTCTTCATTAGACAAGGTGCCTCTGTTTTCGAAGTCGATTCTGGGCTGGTTGTTAGCAGCCATTCTCATCAAGTCACAGAGCGATGTAAACTGAGCGTCATTAAAATCATGTGTCACATTACACATTTGCGGCAGGTTGCTCCATTCATTATTTTGTAAGTGTTTTGTACACACCCTAGCGCTATCAGGAATAAAAAGCTTGCTCTCACAAAATACATTAATTCTTATCGCGTTTGGTATATGATTACGGGTAATATTAGCACAGTTGTTGTAAATACAATGCACCGAAGTGTTCGGTGCCCTCGTGTATTCTTGAGAGTGCAATGTACCAGGCGCTCGCGCCGCTTGCTGTGCAGGTCTATGATCACGCTCAGTCCTCTGCCAACATCGGTGACACAAGCTTCGAGTACTGTCGAACACCACCTGAAAATAATAACAATTAATACTTAAAATAAATAAATCCTATGCCTAACTACTCAATATAATAAAAATAAAAGGTAACTAACCTCCAACACAGCATGTTGTTGTATAAACGCGGCGAATTCTGGTCGTTCCCTTTGCAGGTTATCAGCCAAGATATGCTGCTGGTACCGTCCGCGGTAAAGTCCTCGACGACACATCACACAGTTTCGAAAAACTTCCATTATCGGTAGGCAGTTCAAAAGTCAATAAGTCGAGCCAAAGTTAACACATTAGGGAAAGAAACAGGGTCCAAAAGCAAGCCAGGGTCAGTAAAAACAGAGAAAGAAGTTCAAACACAGCACTATCGTAACAAGACGTGACGTAGCCACTCACTTGATGCGATGCGACTGATTATTGTAGCCGTCCGGCGCGGCGCGTACACAACCGTTCCCCTCCCCCGCGTACGCATCCCTCTCCCCACGGCCCTTACATCGCTCTTCTCCCTTCTCGCTCTTGCTACTGCATTGTATAGGAGCCTTTATGTATGGATATAGTAATCGTGAAACCGTTATTTTATGTTCTTTAAAACAAAAAATGCTGGTGTTTGCATGGCTGTAACTCAAAACGGACAGACTTTTGGGGAAAGTTCCAATAGTATATTTTGATGTACTATTGTATGCCAATTCGAAAATGTGCTGCTCATTTTTATTGGACTGTAGACCAGGATGCCCGTTCTCCTTTACAAGATTGCTCTAGCGATTCTGAAAGTGATTCGGATATTGATTTGGGGTGTACTCCTTTGGAATAAATAAATGTAAGTATTAAAATATTCGTTTCATTTTATTACACAAATCATAATATAATCCAACATACATATAATTATGGCAGACAGCTTTCGTGGCGAAGCGGCAGTGAACACGACTGCTGCGCAGGAGGTCGCAGGTTCGGTCCTCGCTCAGTGCAAATATTTGTATGCATGAATATGGGTTTTTGCACTGGTCTGGTCGTGCCTCGGAAAGCACGTTAAGCCGTCGGTACCGGCTGCCATACGAATATCTAATAGCAGTCGTTACGGGTTGTTGGAGCCCTCAAAAGTCCAACAATTGGTCTTACTGCAAAGTTTCTATCGATAATTACTATAGATATTTTTTTCTGTATCATAACAACTCTAGGAATGTCATTTTAACATATGTCGCAGAGATCATGCTATGTTTTTTCAAGTATAGAGATGGGTACTCTTTATTCCTCAAAGTGAATGTATTCACTTATTCCGACTCCGCCATCCGATCTGATCCCTCTTAACGATTCCTCTATTCCTTTGACTCATTTACGCCGGACGTCCATAGTCGACCGTTAATCGTTTCTAGTAAGGTAGGTGTATCGGCGTGTGTCATCTCGCTCTTGGCGCGCACAATAGTTTAAACCTTGCTTTTGGTTCGTAGATCACAGATTAAAGAAGTTAAGACTATATAGGAAATAAGTTGATGGACGCAGGCAGTGCATCGTAGGGCATATTTTTAGGGAGCGTGATCTATGTGGCAATTCTCAGTTATAGGCGATGGTTACCACTTAACATCAGGTTGGTCAGAACTTGTTTCTTAAGCATGTAACAAAAAAATGAAAATCGTTACATGGTAATTATATATAAACTATCACACTAATATCTTAAATGTGAAAATTTGGATGTTTGTTTGTATAATTGTTTGTTTGTTACACAATCACGTCGTAACGGCTAAACCGATTTCGATGAATTTTAGTATATACCTATAATTTTAGTATTTTAGAATTTTAGTATCTACCTTGCCCACGTCTACAAAATGTAAGCCCATAGTCACGTTTTCACCATAAAAATGTGGATAAACATAATTAACGGCCTGCTTACAGACTTATTATTTTTTATTCGAGCACTCTATCCTCTTTACTATACAGAACAACTAAATTTAAAATCCATTGTAATTTCGGCTAAAATGGTGTAACCTAATTATAAAAAACTATTAGCGGCACAAGAATTTAATGGCCTTTGGAAATTAAATACGTACTTTGATTGATAGATTGTAAATTCTATAATGCACAAAAATACATAATCTGTACATGGGCGAACTAAGTGCTAGCAAGCATTCTCTTCCAGTTAACCCTTGCGTAGTGTGGAAAAAATATTTTCGTAGTTAGTGCATGACATATGTACATATGTAGCAAGAAAAAGTTAAGAAATAATAAGACTAAGATATATTGATTATAATACCCATACCAAACATCAAATAGAGTATTTTCAATAAACGTACTTTCTATTAATAGACATCAATAGTTGAAAATAATAGATTAACTAATAAATAGGTAGTTACAATGATGCTAAATAAACTCGTATGATATAAAGATAACATTGTGGATAAATAACAGAGCATCTACAGGACACCACTCATTTTGTAGGCCTCGTTCATGAGAGTGAGGTAGTGCTTGCACACTTTGGATCTGAAAACCTCAATAGAGGAAACTTGCCGAATCTCGTGCGGAATACTATTCCATAGTCGGATAGCAGTAATGGCGAATGAGTTAGAATTGTGTTGTGTTGAGAAGTTACTACAGCATACAGGGTAGAAAACCACTCTTTGACGTAGTTAGGTTATTTGGGGTCATCTAGGATGTTATAAAGTAGACCTAGTATATGTAAATCCCAACGCTCTCTGACCTCAATCCACTGTAATTGAGCGTGGAAAGCAGATACGTGATCATATTTCCGCAAACCATGGATGCAGTGGTTTTGCAAACGCTCGAACTTGTTCAACCCATCCTCTGTAGCATCGGAATAAGTGACATCAGCGTAGTCAAGAATTCAAAAAAGTAGTGCGTTCACCAGTGTCCTCCTTGCAGATTAAGGCAGAAGTTTTTCATCAAGTTCAGGGAATGCATGCTGCCATACATTCACTAACGAGCAATGTGACGGTCCCGTGATAGGTCGTTGGTGATATACAGGCCCAGGTTTTTTACCTCTGTGCAGTAAGGAAGAACTATAAGGAATTAACTAAGGGAGAAGTATTGTATCTAACTGGGAGGAGGGAACTAACGGCTAGTCTGGATATGTGATACTTACTACTAACAATCATCACTTCTGTCATAGTAGGGTTTATAAGTAGACCATACTTCTGGGTCCACTCATACACAGCACTGAGGTCATTGGTAAGGTTTTCAATACCATGTACCACCAGATCGGGTTCAAAACTCAGGTATAGTTAGACGTCATCCGCGTACAGGTAGTGTAATCACAAGCCAATGTTCGATACGAGAGTATTTATGAAATGGATCGTTATTCGTTTCAAAAACTTATTATCTCATAGACTTTTTAGATAAGTCCGTTCTGATTTATACACAAAATCCTTAGATTTACAGAAAACTAACTAGCTAGTTTGTTTGTGTGGGCGTGGGCGTGGGCGGGGGCGGGGGCGGGGGCGTGGGCGTGGGCGGGGGCGTGGGCGTGGGCGTGGGCGTGGGCGTGGGCGTGGGCGTGGGCGTGGGCGTGGGCGTGGGCGTGGGCGTGGGCGTGGGCGTGGGCGTGGGCGTGGGCGTGGGCGTGGGCGTGGGCGTGGGCGTGGGCGTGGGCGTGGGCGTGGGCGTGGGCGTGGGCGTGGGCGTGGGCGTGGGCGTGGGCGTGGGCGTGGGCGTGGGCGTGGGCGTGGGCGTGGGCGTGGGCGTGGGCGTGGGCGTGGGCGTGGGCGTGGGCGTGGGCGTGGGCGTGGGCGTGGGCGTGGGCGTGGGCGTGGGCGTGGGCGTGGGCGTGGGCGTGGGCGTGGGCGTGGGCGTGGGCGTGGGCGTGGGCGTGGGCGTGGGCGTGGGCGTGGGCGTGGGCGTGGGCGTGGGCGTGGGCGTGGGCGTGGGCGTGGGCGTGGGCGTGGGCGTGGGCGTGGGCGTGGGCGTGGGCGTGGGCGTGGGCGTGGGCGTGGGCGTGGGCGTGGGCGTGGGCGTGGGCGTGGGCGTGGGCGTGGGCGTGGGCGTGGGCGTGGGCGTGGGCGTGGGCGTGGGCGTGGGCGTGGGCGTGGGCGTGGGCGTGGGCGTGGGCGTGGGCGTGGGCGTGGGCGTGGGCGTGGGCGTGGGCGTGGGCGTGGGCGTGGGCGTGGGCGTGGGCGTGGGCGTGGGCGTGGGCGTGGGCGTGGGCGTGGGCGTGGGCGTGGGCGTGGGCGTGGGCGTGGGCGTGGGCGTGGGCGTGGGCGTGGGCGTGGGGCGTGCCCCACGCCCACGCCTTCACACAAACACCTTCACACAAACAAACTATCACGATTTATAAAGTTGGATCGTACGTACATCGTTACATCAATCGTACGTATCTTCCAAATAATAGCCAATTCGTATCATCATCATCATCACCCACAGCCTGATTTCAAAAAAAATATGTAGATCCTGAGGTAGCAAGAAATCTTGAAAAGCAGTCCTATGAAAGACGTATTTGACCATTTTGGTTTTTTGGTCACAAAATGCAACATGCTGAAAGCTGATAACGAAAGGCTCTAATCGAACCCAAGTGCTTTGGAGTTAACGATGAAGAACAACTAAATAGAATGCCAGCTGAACTTTACTAAGTTAAGGTACTAAGTTTGAACCGGAACGGTTTTACCGGAATTTTAGTAAAGGTTTTTGTTTTGATGTTATTGGGGACGATACCCCACAAAAGCGCCGCTAGGCGCTCAAGTGTTTGTGGGGTAGAGTGCCCAATAACATACTACTATTATATATTATATTACTGGAATACTAATACTGAATTATTATACGAGGAGCGCACTAAAAGTTTCCGGAATCAATAATAAAAAATACTATTAATGGTCAAAAATGAATTTATAGTTTCTCAAAATATTCTCCCTTTGCGTTAATGCACTTTTTCATTAGATTGAACCAATTTTGAAAACATTTGTGCCACTCCTCCGGTGGTGACGTCAGATACGTCATGTTTTTCATTCTCTTTGACAGCCTCTTCTGGTGATGAAAACCATTGATCGGGTAATTGTTTCTTGATTTTTTGGAACAGAAAGAGGAGAGTCACACGGTGCCAGATCAGGACTCTGTATGCTGGATGACTCATAAGTTGTACGTTTTTTTATTTTTTTTATGTCTGGCTCCTTGGGGAAACTGAAAACAGAAGTTATTATATTATTTCACGCCATAGGTCTAAAATACAGTCAGAAAATCATCAATAAAACAACAAAAGAAATCAACTACCTAAAGAACCTAAAACTTATAACCCTTTTAAATAGGGGGTAACTAATTAAAGCTTTCGATAACACATTCATCAGTTTATTGGGGTCACATCCCTAATTGAGTAGCTTAAGTTGAGGTTTAAGAGAAAAGTGACCTTAAACAGTTATAATTCACAGTCTATTTCGTTTGACGATTTTGCATTTTAAACAAAACTAACAAAAACAATAAAATAATACTTACCGGTCATAGGATATGCCCCTTTTGTTAAATTTTTGGTTCGACTATAATCTTTACACTCCAAAACGGCACAATATGGCATTTTTATATTTTTTTGAAGTACGTTTACCCCACAGTAATTGACACACGACCGAAGTGAGCGAAGCGTGTAGTGCGCGGAACTCCGCGTACTTGGTGTTACGCGGGCTCCGCCTACTTACGACTTCTATTGTTTTTTTGTGTTCTGTGCTCCTATCCACCTCGTTTCTCGGAAAGTAAAAGTCTTAGAGCATTAGCGCCAAAACTAATGTTGCTCAGGACAGTTTTTTTATGTTCGGATTTAAAAAAAATTGTCTTTGATAAAAAAAAAAATTCTGTACAAAATATTTTGTTTACCGTACATTTCAAACAATTGCTTTATTATTGTGAAACTTCTTTTTGTTTTTTTTTAAGGGAAATTCCATCCTGATCGATAAGCAATCATAATTTTTTTTACATGCAACGCCCATCATCATCATGCAACATTTTTCTTTTTTTTCGTTTTCCATTGTTACATCCAACTTCCATAAGGATTATTATGCCACAAACTTTTTTTTACTTTCTTTCATTGATCTACAACCATTTATTATATGTCTTGTGCGTCCATCGTGATGAATCTGCAACAGTTGCTTTTTACACTATGATATTCTTTTGGATTGCTTCTTCCACTTCGATAAACTCATTGGTTGCTTCTGCAACACCGATATCCCCTTAGGTTGCTTCTATAACTTCAATATACTCTTTGTTTTGTACAACCATTGTGTTGTAGAGATTAGTCAGCTTAGTCCAGGTCTATAAGGTCCAAGTCCAGGAGGTACAGGTCCAAGTCCAGGGGGTCAAGAAACAGAAGTTTTAGGTCCAGGAAACCCAGGTCCAGGGGATCCAGGTCCAGGGAGTCCGAGTCCAGGTCCAAGAAGTCCAGGTTCAGGTCTAGGGGTCCATATTTAGGCAAATCCAGGGGGTCCAGTTCCAGAGAGTCCAGGGAGGATACAGGAGGACAAGGTTCCAGGGATCCAGGTCCAAGAGGTCCAGGTCCAAATGGTCCAGGTCCAAGAGGTTCAGGTCCAGGGGGTCCAAGTCCAGGGAGTCCAGGTCCAGGGGGTCCAGGTCCAGGGGGGATCCAGGGAGTCCAGGTCCAAGGGGTCCAGATCCACGGAGTCCAGGGGGTCCAAGGAGTCCAGGTCCAAGGAGTCCAGGTCCAGGGGGTCCAGGTCCAGGGGGCCGACGTTAAGGGAGTCTAGGGGGTCCAATGAGTCCAGGTTCAAGAAGTCCAGGTCCATAGGGTCCTAGTCCAGGAGATTCAGGTCAAAGGGGTCCAGGTCAAGGGGGTCCAGGTACAGGGAGTCAGGGTCCAGGGGGTCAAGGTCCAGGGGGTCCAGGTCCAAGGGTTCAGGTCCAAGGAGTCCAGTTCCAAGTCCAGGTGGTCAAGAAATAGGAGTTCCAGATCCAGGGAACCCAGGTCCAGGAAACCAAGTCCAGGTCCGGGGAGTCCAGGTCTAGGTCCAAGGGGTTCAGGTCCAAGGAGTCCAGGTCCAAGTCCAGGTGGTCAAGAAACAGGGGTTCCAGGTCCAGGGAACCCAGGTCCAGGAAACCAAGTCCAGATCCAGGTGGTCCAGGTAAAGGGAGTCCAGATTCGGAAGGTCCAGGTCCAGGTCCAGCGGGTCTAGGTCTAGGGGGTCCAGGTCCAGAGGGTCCAAGTCCTGAGAGTCCTGGTCCAAAGCGTCCAGGTCCAGGGAGTCGAAGCCCAAGGAGACCAGGTCCAGGGAGTCCAAGTTCAGGTCCAGGGGGTCCAGGTTCAGGTCCAGGAGGTCCAGGTCCAGGGGGTCCGAATCCAGGTCCAAGGAGTCCAGGTCCAGGTCTAGGGGAACCAGATTCAGGGGGATCCAGGGAGTCCAGGTTCAGAGAGTAAAGATCTAGGGGGATCCAGGGAGAAAAGATCCCGGGGTCCAGGTCCAGGGGGTCCAGGTTCAAGAGGTCCAGGTCCAGAAGGTCCAGGTCCAGGTCCAAAAGGTCCTGGTCCAGGACGTCCAGGTCCAGGGAGTCCTGGTCCAAAGGGTCAAGGTCCAGGGAGTCCAGATCCAGGTGGTCCAAGTCCAAGGGGATCCAGGAGGTCCAGGCCCCGGAGGTCCAGGTCCAGGGGGTCCATGTCCAGGGGCCCAGGAACAGAAAGTCCAAGTCCAGGGACTCCAGGTCCACCGGGTTCACGTCCAGGGGGTCCAGGTCCAGCAGGCTTAGGTCCAGAGGTCCAGGTCCAGGGAGTCCAGGTCCAGGGGGTCCAGTCTCGGTGCAGAGTGTCCAGGCCCAGGGAGTCCAGGTCCAGGGGGTCCAAGGGGTCCAGGGGGTTCAGGTTCAGGAGGTCCAGGTCAAGGGCGTCCAGGTCCAGGGAGTCCAGCTTCTGTTCAGAAGATACGATCAATGTTGTAGAACCAGGACCACCCAGTCCAGTCCAGGTCCAGGTCCTTTCCAGGGTCCAGGTCCAGGGAACAGGACCAGGGGAGATCCAGGAGGTCCAGGTTCAGGGGGCCAGGTGCAGGGGGTCCAGTTCCAGGGAGGATAGATAGATAGATAGAAAACGCTTTATTGTATACCACACTTAAATTAACAAATCATAATTAAACACTTAAAACTAGACACACGACAGTACAAATGGCGGTCTTATCGCTAAAAACTATCTCTTCCAGACAACCTTTGGATGGACTGAATTTTACGAGAACGTTAAAGGACGGTAGCGTTATAAGTTAAGCTATTTATTTAACTGTAGAGGATCCAGGGGTTCTTAGTCCAGGGAGTCCAGGTCCAAGGGTTCAGGTCCATGGGGCCATGGAGTCCTGGTCCAGGGAGGTCCAGGTCCAGAGGGTTCATGTATAGGGGTTCCAGGTCCAGGGGATCCAGGTCCACGGGGTCCAGTCCCAGAAGGGATCCAATGGGTCCAGGTCCAGTGGGTCCAGGGGGGATCCAGGCGGTCCAGGTCCAGGTGCTTTGTCATCTTCGATATCCTCTTTGTTTGCATTTTTCTTCGATATCCTCAGTGGTTGCTTCTTCCACAAAAAGAAAAACACGCGAGCTGCGAGCAGCTCGCGCACCATGCGACCTCTAGGTATTAAGAATAAAACTGAACTACTTCTTGACTGTTGTTAAAATTTATTAAAAGGTGTTGGAAATATGTTTGGTTAATTATTACGTCACAGCTAGGTACACCAGACGGGTAAAATTAAATGTGTTTGACCATGCCACGGCCACAGCACTTTTTGATGCATTAATATTTTAAAATTTTTCCTCATTAACACACCATCTATGTCGAAAATCACTGTCACAATTTAAATGATAGCTGGTCGAATGTCGTAATACAACTGACAAACTCCAATAATCATTAAAAGAAAACATTTCTAGAAACCCATTAAGGGTCTTGATAAATCATCACCTAGGTACTTCAGCTTTCTAAGGGTTTTAACAATAATAACCAATATTTTAACACCTAATAGCGAACGGTTAAGTGCGAGTTATACTTGCGCACTGTTGGTTCCGTCATCCGTGCTAAGCTAACAATTGTGCTAATACATGCAGATTTGTTGATCGTGATCATGTTTTGTCACATCCATCTGTGAAAATGTAAACTGGGTTCTTGTCTTCTACCCGTTACTGAGATAGATAGAACCGTGTAACACACAGATTTTAGGCTTAGTAACAGAGTTTCCTTCGGATACAGAACCATACAAGTCAGTGGGCTGACGTTGTAGTTCATATTTAAATATTTCTTCTTAGCTCATTTATTGAAGTAAATAATATTATTCATAATCTTTGAATATCAAAATAGTACCACGAAATAAGTAACCATCTGACTTGACCTACAGTTTCATTCAAATTACAGGTAACGGGAATTCATGTATATGGTTACTATTTTTTGGGGTAGATATGCAGTTATTCTGGATTTCAGACTTTTCCCTATATTTTTGTCACTAAAGCTACGCGCACACCAAATTTCAGCACTGGTGTACCCTGTGAATTTTGTCAAAGTTCAGTTTTTATTATAGAGAATAACTTAAGTAAGAACTTAGGTACACGGTTTAAATTAAAAATAAAAACGGTGTCGAAATGTACTCACAAAGACCTTTTATTAGACGTGCCACTTGACCAGATAGTCTCATTCGTTTTTTTTACCCCTCATGACCCATAATATCTCAACAACCCCCTCACATTTTTAGCTCATTTAGTCACACCAAAATTGTGTCATCACTACCTATCTATATACCAAATTTCACGAAAATCGGATAGACGCTTCGAAAGTTATCCTCGGAGAAACAAACATACATACAACGCTGATTTGGAGATTTCGGTTCGATCGATCAACTAAATTTACCTATACCTACCTATCCTCATTTTTGATTTGATCTTGCGGAACACCAAACATAACCCTCTCCATAGCTCGCTGAGGTACATTAAG
This sequence comes from Philereme vetulata, assembly GCA_918857605.2. NCBI lineage: Eukaryota > Metazoa > Arthropoda > Insecta > Lepidoptera > Geometridae > Philereme > Philereme vetulata. Next base: position 7,325,005 of record OU975459.1, on the reverse strand, counting down.
ATTAGAATTTCTCTATGATTGAGCCCTTAAGAGACCCATAGTGATAGACCACGTTTCTGTGCCATGTCATGTCTGGTCATAGTCATAGATATTTATTGTTTCATGTTTGTTAGATGTTTATTTTTTTTTATAGTAGGTACAAACGTTTTTGGTCCAAAACATGAGCCCCGACGGGGCACTACAATACAATGATAGTGGTCTCAAACTCCTAATATTAAGGCGCTAACCGTAGCCGATGACCTTGAGCGAATGGGCGTATCTATTGTTTCGGCCCCGCACCTTCCGCCACACGCATCTAACCGACCAGAAAATAGGCGAGCGTGAGGCAGACGAGCACAACCCTCCCGTACGACAGTCAGCGGTACACTGCCGCCCGTCGCTTGCGCAACTACCTACTAAGGGTACGTCCGCTAATTATTCGGAAAAATTGAAAATAATTAATTGCCACGTGAAAGACCGCAGTACAGCATCATTATGTTCAACTTGAAGGTATAGTCTTTCCCCACATTTAGGTGAAAGAAAAATTACAACATTTTTCGTCGTTTAGAGGTTGAATCAAATTGAAAGTCGAAAACAGCTACTTTTTGTTATTTTTTTTCTCATAGTAAATAAACAGGTAGAACTTGTTTGTATGATCACTTTGCAGATAAAAGGTCAATGAATGACATATTTTTTTTTGAGCACATAAAACTGATTCCTCCCTGAGGAGAAAGCCTCCAAATAAGGCCAATCAGCTACTAAGTATATTCGCCTTAACACGATATACAAATTAAATTTCGGTGACAATTGGGTGGAGCATATAAAAATGCAAAAAAGTATCATAGCCGCGCCGCATTGTCGCACGAGTAAATGACGTAAGCAACAAAAGATAAAATCTCGAATTGCATGAGAACCATCAAATAAAAAAAAAGCTATTCTATTAATTTAGGTACCATAATTACCTATATAACTATGTAAAAAATATAATAAATCATTTCTAGAGTCGGAGAATGAACGATATTAGTGTTTTATAAGAGCCGATTTTGACAAATAATTGCATCGAGAAAAGTTTCACCAATTGCGTTTCAGACTTTCATTTATGTAGTTAAAATCCTCAAGTAAATATTGCTTAAATATAAAATCAGTACTATTTTATCGTTATTGAATACGACAGTTACTTAGCGGCTCATTATTTTTACATATCGTCTTAAAAAGGAAGTTACCTACCATAATGCTAATAGTCTTATGGTAGGTACTACCGTAGGTAAATGCCTATTTATCTGCTACTTAGGATATGGTATGTTGGCAGGGATTCGGTGGTAGGTAATAAAATACACTTATTTATTTGGTTTGTACCTATATTTTGTTTTCTCAATACCTTTGCAAGGTAATTAGTGATAAACTGATTAACAGTACAGAATGGACACTAGATTCACACTCCCGTTGTTCTAGGTAATTTACGTCATTTTATTAATTTTACTCCAAAGTTCCAACCGAAGTTCATGAGGACGGAAGTGTCCCTTTCTATCTTAGGAATGTGTAAGAAAAAACGTCCTTACAATTAGGAATTTGAAGAAATTTTGAACTACTTGACAATGTACCATCTTTAGGAAAGCGTTAGCATGATTTCATGAATGGCTATTTTAAAATTAATCAGAGAATATCATAATATTTACCTAAAAATTTACTTAAATCTGGTTTGCTTCTCACCTAGCTCATTTTAACTTGGAGGGAAACAAACCACAAATGCCAAGAGATGTCATTACTTACGTAATTATTTTCTGATTAATTTCAAAATATCTTAGATGAGCAGTTTATGTTGTACCATCATCACTTTTAGTCTATCATTTTTGATCACGGACATAAATAAAGTAGACAGCACAATTTAAACAACAAATTACAAATCCAATTCATACAAGTATAATATTAATTTGGCGTTTTCCAAATAAATGTTATGGAAGCTTTATTGAGCAAAATATTGTGTATATACAAAAATCAAAATATTGCCAATATTTAGGTCTTTTGTGTTTAATACAAAATAATAAATCTGCTGTGGCTTAAGCGCTAAAAGGCTTCCTAAATAAGTAAGTACATAAAAAACTCGTTTTGTTCCAAAATGTAACACTTTGTCTTAGGGAAGACGTAAAATGTACAACCGCATTTGAAACTTATGCAGTAAAATATCACACATTAATATTTTCAATAACTATATTAATAATACGAAGTCAATAATAGTAATAAAGCCTTAGATAAAAACTAAACAGGGAAGATACGGCACAAGCGTCTCGCAAGTGGGCAGCTCAAATTAGGTTCATGCACACAATTTCGCTTCAGTCACAATCGTATGCTCGTACTACGGTGACTCGGCGCCGCAACTGACACTTGATTCTCTCTCGCTTGCACTAAGCATAGGCTCTTCGCTCTGTCTCGCTCACCGGATTGACACGTAATAACGTGATGTAACTTACTTTATAAACGCGTGCGTGAGATTATCTATGTAGTGCAGCAGGACCTAGTTTGACTATTAGCAATGTAAGCGCGTACCGTATCTTTCCTTTTTCTTTTTATCTAAGAATAAACCTAATAAGTATATAATTTCTAGGAATTAAATACAAGCAAACATGTTTCGTTAAGTATAAAACACATGTCTTTTCCGATGCTAATACACCCCGTATTTAAATATCTACCTACCTACGATTTCGTATCAAATTCATTATCATTTTTATTTTCCAACAATCTAAGTACTGATACAAAACTGGGCACGCGAAACACTATCAACAAAATACTTAACTGAAAACTACATACCTACCTATCTATAACTTTTATATTCTTTGGTAAAAAGCGACAAAGAATGTTGTAAGAAATTCTATGGCTTGTTTTCAGTACATTATAGCAAATTACATGGTAAAATAATTTAGAAAATATATATATAATACGCAATAAAAGGTAATACAAAATTTCCATCCTTCATTTCAAATCAAAATGTTATTTTTTTCCAAAGTTGCCTTGTCCGGTGCATGATTGAAATCGAATTGTGCAATGCCGTGTGGTGTAGCTATGAAATATCTTGGGAACCTTTCATAACCGCTTATTCTTTGATCTCATGGCAGTTACCGTTTTATCGTGCAGTTTCTAACAACGGCTCCCAAACGTTTTAACCATGAGACCGCTCATTTCGGGTCCATCGACGAAGCGTTCGCCTAAATAACATGCTCTACGCTAGAATATCCTCATCGCATTTTCATAATTCATGTGAAGCAAGCGAACGTTTCTATCGCACACGACTTAAACTCGACAGGGTTCCATGAATCGTTGAGATCAGTAACTAGGCTGGCGCCTGACGCCGCAACGGCCAGCGCTCTCGAATCTGACGCGAAGCAGTGATTCAGCTAAACGATTAACAAGTATCAAAATCGAGAAATTCAACAAGAAAGCCTTTCGATGTAGACTCGAAATAGACTCTAAAGAGATTTAAAAACGCTAACGGCAGAAAAATATAGCGGTGTCTATCACCCAGACCGAGAGCGCTGTCCGCTAATCTTAAAGCTACTAATAGAATTTTCTAAGCGATCAAAGACCGCAAGCTAATTTCAAAAGTTTTAAAAAAATAAATCTGCTATGATGTTTGAATTAGCGGGGGTGAAGAACGGCTCGGACCGTCCGGAACTTTCGCACGAAGCCGAGTTTGCAGTAGAGAGAGCGGGAGGCGTCATTCTCCGGGCGGATGACGACGAACGGCTTGTAGCCTCTAGCCGCGACCTCCTTGGTGAGTCTGCGGGCTAGATAGATCCCGTATCCTTTCCTGCGGAACTCGGGGCGGGTCTGCATGGAGAACATGGCGCCGTAGTAGGACTGCACCATCCAGGCGGCGAGCTGGTCTTCGACGAAGATGCCGTAGGCGGGCAGCTCGGCGACAAGCTTCTCGAAGACCTCGCGGCATTCGATGTCACTGGCCGGGTACAGGTCGTGCACCGCCTTCATATGCTCCGGCCGCAGACGAACTAGCTCCACGTCCGATGGCAGTCTGGAAAATAGAAATACTTGCTTTAAGTTTCGAATCTAAATCATTATCAATAGTCTCAACAGTCAAGTTACGGAATTATTTTCTGGGGTAATTCTGTTGATGTAGGTAGGTACAATCCACATTTATCACACCAAAAAAAATGTCTTCGATCAATTTATAAATGAAAAGCACTGAATCTCTCATCATCATCATCATCCACAGCCCGACTTCACCCACTGCTGGGTATAGGCCTCCCCAAGTTTGTGCCGTCCGCGACTCTAACGAACTCGTCCACCCATCTCGCTGCCGGACCTACCCTTCTACAGCCATTCATCGGCCACCATTCAGTCGCTACCCTGCTCCACCTGTCATCGCCACGTCTTGCCAAGTGTCCCGCTTAAGACCATTTGAGCTCCATAACTCGATTCCCAACGTCATGAACCTTCGTTCGTCTACGGATCTCGACGTTTGGAACTGGATCTAACAGTCTGATGCCGAGCATGGTACGCTCCATGGCTCTCTGTGCAACTCTTAACCTGTACACAGCAGCGTGAACGACCATGTCTCGGCACCATAAGTCATGGTGGGCAGAACACATTAGCTAGATAAGCGGGTCTTCAGACTCTGTGGAGTTGATGGAATCTCTATGAAGCATTTATAAAGATGAAAAGTTCCTAACTCTTACGTGTTTATTCATTTTAGAAATTTGTTTATTTTACAAAAATAATGTTCACTACTTTTTTGAAAACATATCTATTCGAGCTGATAGCATAAGGAGGAAATCTAAACATACCGAAGTACATAAGTACCTACATCTAAATCTACATAATGCATACTGCAAATAAATAATGCTATCTATAATATAAAAATGAATCGCAAAATGTGTTGGTCAGCGCATAACTCAACAACGCCGCCACCAATTTGGCCAATTCTTTTTTTTGTTGTATTTCTTATCGTCAGGAGAAGGTTCTTATGAAAGAAAAAAAATAAGAAAATTGCGCGCAAAATTAGAAAATTTAAGAATACTTAACCACCATATAAAATTATTTATAATCTAACCTTAGCGCTTTTATAATGTAACCTTATGACGTTTGACATAGAATTGACAGAATGCGTGCTGCAAATATCGTCAAAGAGGATGTAAAAAAAATTAATATCGTTTGAAACAGATGCTTCGGTAGGAGTTATCCCGAGATATATTGTCTATATATATAAAAAATAATTGCTGTTCGTTAGTCTCGCTAAAACTCGAGGCAATTCACGTCTAGATCGAAATTAGTGAGATGATTCAGAATTACGACTAAAGCGCCGTTAGCTCCATCTACAGGAAAACTTATATAGTTCTTTGTATCTGCTCAATGCCAAACGTTGCAGTTCAGTACATTCAAATATATTTGAAATAAGCAACGCGACATCTCTTGTCAATGTACTGAACTGCAACGTTTGGCATTGAGCAGATACAAAGAACTATATAAGTTTTCCTGTAGATGGAGCTAACGGCGCTTTAGTCGTAATTCTGAATCATCTCACTAATTTTGACCTAGACGTGAATTGCCTTGTTGCACCGTTGGTAGTGCGTCCTCGTATCAAGAGGAAGGTCGCGGGTTCAAGTCCCGTCTAGGCTTGAAAATTTTGAGATGATTTTAAAAATCTTGATCCTTATATATTCTACCACAGAGATGGTGTGCAAATATAAATTAATATATAAATTACATTTAAATTATGTGAATATCTAATGCTATGAAAAATATTATCAATCAACACACGCATAAGAAAATAAAATTAGAAAAGTCAATACAAAACAAAACAAAAAAAATGTCACAGTACTTAAGTAAGTCAATTAAAAGTCATTGGAATAGGTTAAATATTCATGTCATAAAAACAACAGTGTGCCAACCATTTTGTCAACTTTGTTTTGAATACAATAAATGGTAATTCCTTAAATGTTTATACACCTTTATGGCACTCACATAAACATTTCTTTTATAAATGTCAAGTCTGACTTTAGGTAACGTATAATTTATGTGGATTTCTAGAGGCAGCAAAGGCAGAAAAGCTTCCGAACTTGGCAAAATTAGTTTTATGCCCAATCTTTTTTACACTTCTTACTTTTATATTATTGTACATCCTGAAATGAATAAAATGTAACTTGTACGTATTTTATTAAGATCCCATTGTACGACAGTTCAGATAATAAATATTTCTGATTTCTGAATAGGGCTTCCTCCATCTCTCAATCTGATATTAGGCCGAACAGATTATAAAACGAACGTAAGAAACGCCCAGCAAATTGCAACACTCTGTCAGTCCCTATCCATTTTTTAAGGATTCACATTAGAGCTGCACTAAAGAATAGAATAGAATAATTCTTTATTTTACACCAGGAATACTTAAATAACTAATTTATGTTAAATATAGTACAATGGGCGGCCTTATCGCTGTAAGCGATTTCTTACAGGCAACCTTTGGATGGAAAGTAAAGAGCGAAGCAGTAATGGACAGCGGTGCACAGAGGATTAAAGATGCAAGAAATGCTTATAATCCTAATACATAAAGAAATACCCAAAGATAGACTAATATATACCAAACTAATAACGTAAATCAATATTCTTACAAATCTAATAAAACGAGGACAATAAACTTATCAAATGACGAATGACTCGAATGAAGAAAGCTAGGCATTTAGGTAATACTGCTTTAATCTCAGCTTAAAAGAGTGCTTTGAAGGAGCCTGTTTAATTTCCACAGGCAAAGCATTCCAAAGGCGCACTGCTTCGACAGTGAATGATTTCCCGTAGAAGGAACTAGAGTGTACGGGTGTTTTGAGGGATAAGTTTAAAATGTTTTGTGTAAATTGAGGTGCCCGGTAAAATAGTGAGATAATGACATGGAGCCAAGATGCAGCTGACTTACCCATCAGTATCCGCTTCAGTAGGCGGGTTGTCACACGCGTACACATCCCCAGTGATTTTATCATGAGCCTCATATCGCCTCTCGAATCGGTTGACGATGGCTTCGTGAGTGAAGTTCAGGTACAATGGCTGCGTCAGGTCAAGCAGAACGTCTTCTGACGTCAGGAGGTCGACCAACTCCGCACGCTCAGATGGACAGAACACAGTGACGCTCTCGTAGATCTGACTGTTTGGCTGAAAGAACAGAACATGTTATGTCAGGTTGACAATAGACGTGATAGAAGCTAACAACCCCTTAGATAACTGGCAGTCGAAAGAAGAAAATTAATGAATTATCATTTTCAGTTTAAGATTTTGAGCTCGCTTTGTATGAAATTAGTAAGATATTTGTAAATTTGCGTTTTTGTAAAGTTGATGTCGAGTTCCACTGATAAATAAGAGCAAACATAGGAAAGGGAACTCCTCGATCGATGACGGTGATTAGGTTCAGCTTGAGCAGCTTTAATATAATTTAAAAAAAGATAGCAACAAAAAACTACTTTCGACATCCACTGGTCTAAAGGATTTGATGGGTTTTAAATGTTCAAAGCACATTTTCCTATCACCCCATTCACTCTCGCTAACCGAGAGTAAGCTTGTCCCCTAATTACGGTAGCAAATGGCAATAGAGAATGCCCAATTCTCATAATTTTCTCTCTTAAGCAATATTGTTATAATCCTTACAACAAGGAAAGCACTTTTCTCGAGTATGATCTTTTCTCATGATCTTTTTTGATGATTCTCAGATTTTCATCTTGATCTTTTCTGTCAGACGATTGCTGACAGAACAATCTAGTTGCATTTTCCATGGTCATATTGGCACCGTAATGAGGAGTTGAATTTCACATCCAGATAATAGCCTGATGACGATGACACTCATTCCACTGAAGCCTTCACAATTCCACAGACAATCTATGCCACCATATAAAAGCATTTCTCTCAATGAACTTAAAATATCTTACCAGCGGAGTTGTAGAGTTCTGCTCCGTACGTTGTTGAAAGTTAGAAAGAAAATTAGTCTAGGTATATGTCTTTGAATCTCATTGATGATTAAAACCGTAGTAATAGTAAGTATTCTTTGGTTAAAATATTAAGACGACCTCTGTGGCGTGGTGGGCGAGAAGCTAACTGAAACTCAAGAGGTTGTGAGTTCGATTCTACGAGACAAATGTTTGTATGATCTGAAAATGTTTGTTCTGCTTTTGGGTTTTGAGGTAAGTACTTGATACCCACGAGTCACGACACAGGAAATTCTCATGGACTCCCTGCTGGATCAGAACGATATATGTGGCAGATATTCCATGGAAAGACTTATGTCCAGTGGACTCTTTGGCTTGTTATCCAGCTTATTATACTCAGGTGTCTTAGATATTTAAAACCAATTCTTATTGACGATTATATTAGATGAACAGTAAAACACAGAAAGGGAGTCGAGTTGGTGCAAATAAATTATTATGGGTTCGTGTATGAGGTCAGAAATCAGATAAATGATAAATTTTGATATCTGATCTGACAATCCTTATGCTAAAAGTTATAGTTCATTGTCTAATGAAGCAGATGCAGTCACAAAAGCTATTGCTACTCTACAAAAAACTCTACTCTACTAAATAAGAAGTCGATCTACCAAACGCTTTCAAAAAGGCATATTTTTCCCGGTATCTCGATGACTTTTTGGTTATGTTTGAGAGAATTTTATCTCTTTAATTATTTTTCGATTATTATAATTTTATTTTTTTCGAAAGAGAAAGGAGGAGGTCCGTAGAAAAACTAGTGTCAGATATATCCCCGCGGATTAGCAAGTTAAAGTGGCTAGTGGGCGAGGCACATAGCTCGAAGAACTGACAGGCTACGCGCTGGAAAGCACAGCGTGTAATGGCCCTCATTACAAGAAAGGCGACCTAATAAAGATCGTCGATTTGTTGGGTCAAGGCTCTAGAAACCTATGGGGTGGCCTATATTCGGCAGTAGACATCCTATGGCTGATATAATGAGGCTGCAAAAGAACTGTGGCTTTGGAAAGTTATGGAGGAGGCCTATGCTCGGCAGAGAACGTCCCATGATGCCCTTTCTCCTTAATAGTCAACTATACTCTGTTCAAATGTCTCCATCACTCCATGCGAAAATACCAGTCGTGCGAGGACTAATTCTTGGCGCGAGAGCGAAAACCAAATAAAATTGTGAAAAATAATGATTTATAACAAAACTAGCTGACCCGCCTGGTATTTCAATAAAAACATTACCTTCCTTTTGCGCACTCGGGTAAAAAGTAGTCTATATAAGGATATAGACTACTTTTTACCCGAGTGCAAGTAAAATTTGGCAAGGAGATAGATTATGTCCTGTGGAAGGCCCCAGGACATAATCTATCTCCTTGCCAAATTTCATTACGATCCGTTCAGCCTTTTAGTTATGAAAGGGTAACAAACAAACTAACAAACAGTTACTTTCACAGTTACTATGTATGTATGTATTATACATATAAACCTTCCTCTTAGATCACTCTATCTATTGCTGAAAACTGCATTATAATCCGTTGAGTAGTTTAAAAGATCTAAGCAAACAGACAGCGGAAGCGACTTCATTTTATACTATGTAAAGATAAAGAAAGATTATTTATATGAAAAATCAAAACCAGGTATAGGTCATATAGATATCCATAAATATGTAAGTTTCACGAACTCATTTAAAGTGTTTATTGAATGCTACACGTTAATTGTAAATTTTGTAATTATTTTCTATAGAGAAAGTTTTAAGGAATCGTGTTTTCGCTACAAATGTTATGTCCGCACCTTTTCCATAATATTAATTACAAAGTACATGATGCCGTATAACTGGTGAAAATAAAGAATTATATGAAGCTATCTGAGATATAGTCCACTCTAAAAGACTATGCATCTAAGATACATCTGGCATGACAGGTTAACTTTTAAAATCATAGCATTTGTTACAATAACGACCAAAAGATAAAGTCTTTAAATGTCAGGAAACACACAGTAAAAAGCAACATTATCTTATGCAAAGCTCTCAACTATGAGTACTCTTGGACTCGTGACGTAACGACGAGTAGGATGAGACGGCTTAACGGAAAGGCTGTTGGGATGTCGAGTCGAGACCTTGAGATCTACAGGGCCGCAGCTAGAGGAAGGCTCGGACTATTATGGCAACCGGGTCTCCCCGATCCTGCGAATCCGGAGCCTGCACCGGTTGTTTCCAGGTAAAAATCGGAGTCAGATGGGCTCGGATCGTGTGTACTCGATGCAGGAAAAATTCAAACGTTTGGTTGTGCGACGGATTGGTCAGGGGCCGTTAAAAAACTGTCCCTGACAAGCCCGGATGCCATATAGTTCGAGCCTTAGAGTTCGTGTGTTTGTGGCCGTTCAAAATTTATTAAATATGTAGCCAAATCTAGTGGAGCAATTCCATTTGATACTTTTAAATATGGATAATACAGTTGATTAAAATTGGTTTGTACATTTATAGACGATACCTACTGCAATACTATTTTGTAAACTGGTCGGGGTTTCTGCCGACGGATTGAAACTGATCGTAAGAGTTGACTACCTCCGCGGCGCAGTGGGCGAATAGCCGCAGGAGGTAGCGGGTTCGATTCCCGCCGCGGAACAAATGTTGGCATGATATATGATATATGTTCCGGGTCTGGATGTTTTTCTATATATGATAAGTATGTAGTTACAAAAAAAAAAGTATATAAGTATTCTATCAGTTATCTGGTTCTCATAGTACAAGCTCTGCCTAGTTTGGGGCTAGATAGCGGTGTGTGATATGTCCAGCAATATTTATTTATTTATAGTTACATAATTCCTGATCAACAATAACTGAAAACAAGCATGGTTAATCTATATTATTGCAGCATCTTATGCAGGACCCAGAAAAGTGCAACGCAAAAATCTCACACCTGTGTGTCCTGGATTAGCCTATAAGCTATTTAAGCAATTGCTTAAAGCATCCCGTCTAGGAGGGCACCAGAGACTATCTAGATCTATCTATATAGAGACCAATCCGCGCGTTTTAAATTGTCGTTGACGTTCGGTTCGCTCGCTCGTTCGTAGGTGGTCCCCCCCCCCCCCCCCCCCCCCCCCCCCCCCCCCCCGTTTGCAAGATAGGTGCTTAAGGCATCAAGTTACCTTAATCCGGCACTGCTCACGCAGCACAAAGAAGGGGGTAACTAGCACTAATTTAATCTTCAGGAGGTAATGATTTGCCATATCAGCCACAGAACGCTCAACGCTGAACAGGCCTCTACTATAGATTCTCAGAGCGACCGCTCTTGTGTCGTCAATGGCCTTTAATTTTACCAATGTTATTTCTCACTATGCCCTATTCCCCCCCCCCCCCCTGCTTTCTAAATACGACACTGTGCTACTATCATTTATTAAGTGCTGATATGTGCACTAGAGGATGACAGACTAAGGTCGTACTAAGACATTTGTAGAACATTCTGTAGACATTTTGTAGAACATAGTCGCGTCGTAGACATTAGTAAGGCTTTGTAGACATAACAGACAGTTGGCGACATGCAACGCTTTGTGCGGCAAATAGCATGAATGTTCTCTGGACAGTTTGAATAGGACAAAGAGCATACAGTTTTCAGATCGTTTCTAGAGCCTCTAGATGAAAGCTTTTTTTAGGTATGCGGCGCATCACTAACGGCTCCTATAGGGGCTGCAAGAGCGAGCGAGAGGAATATCATCGCTTGTCCTACGTTTTATGACCCCATAAATCAATATAAACATATTCATACATTATTTGTTTGAAAAATCTTTTCACTGGAGGTTTTTAAAACTCGGATTTGTTTAAGAGGCCCTAGAGCCTCAGATAAATGGTTGCTCAGACTCTTCATATGTATTTGTTCCGCCCCGATTCGCAAAATCTGTATCCTCAAGAAAACTGATTATTGTGACTGTAGGTATGGCTGTTTGTTGCTAAATGATGTGAATAATATGAATTAAATTTATTTCAATATCTATGTTTTACATACTTACATAATTATAATACATATTAGTATTTTTATTTTTATAGTGACAAGAGCCTGTAGCACAATTGGTAGTGCATCCTCGTATCAAGAGAAAGGTTGCGGGTTCAAGTCCTGTCGAGGCTTGAAAATTTATGAGATGGTTTTAAAAATCTTGGTACATACATGTTATTTTGTATAATGATAGTTTTTTTTTATTTTAGGTCAAAAATACTTATAATATTTTTATTTAAATAAATCTAATATTTCGTTACTCGGCGCTGCATTTGTTGGAAACGCCCAAAATGTTAAGAACTAGTATTATGACTAGGATTAAAACTTTATCATATTTTTAGTATACCTAAGAATATGTGCACCTAAATGTATCCTCCAAAGTACACCGCACTCCGCATCTTCGTTAATTTCGCTCCATTCAAAGGTTGCCTGGAAGAGATCGCTTTCAGCGATAAGGCCGTCCATTGTGTTGCCTTGTTTATTCTAGCCTAGTACTTATTTTTGTATTATTTCTGTTTGTGTGGTAATTCCATAAAGAGTTATGTATCTATTTTTTAAACCCATTTTATTAAACCCACATTTTTATGCATTTTTAGCGTAGGCATACTATAATTACCAGGAAACGCGCTAATAAACCTAACTATACTTTAAACTAAAGAGTCTGGAGCAAATTGTATGACCACGTAAGTATAGCTTACGTAACTAACTTTACTCTGAAGCTCTACATTACTCTATTCAGTCTGAAATGTGACCCAGATAGTTTGGTCTAGACAGTTTCATATATATTTCGCATTGTAGATAGTTTTATTCAAATATTTTTCTCGGTGATTTGGAACATGTATATTATCCCCGCAAGTTCATATTGCGATTGGCGGCCATCTTGGTGACGTAGTCGACGTCGCACCGTCATGTCAGTACCGTTCGCAAGGTCAGCCCGCGCTTACGTGCTTACGCGCATCGAGTACTTGTTATAGCTTTTTATTTTTGTTATCCTGTTTTATTGTTATTTTTTAGTTTAGTTGTTTAGTTTTGTTACCTGTTACCCGTTAAAATGAGTAAGAAATTAATTAACAGTCGTGCTCGTGAAATGATAATTAAAGTGGACAATTATTTTGTAAAAGAGAAAGAAGACTCTAAGTTAGTTATCCAAAATATAAACAGTGCCTTAAAATGTGCTTCGAACACTACTGAGGACATTTTAATGTCGAAGCAACTAGTAATAGATATTTTGAATATTTAGCAAAATTCTACCAAATTCACGGAACGTGTGGCTTGTGCCACAGGCGTTGTTTTTGCTATCTGTACTTTTTTGTGACGGATGACGTCACGCAGCTGTTATTGTGACAAGGTTCCATCGCAATATCAACTTGCGGGGCTTATATATACTAGTGGTTCGCCCCGAACTGAGATCTCGCGAGTCTCCTATTAGGCCGCCTGTTGTATTGCATTTTTATTCTAGCTTAGTTTATTTTGTATTATTTCTGTTTGTGTGATAATCCAATAAGGCATTATCTGTTTATCTAACCGTAGTGCGTAACTCGTGGCAATACGATATAAGGTGATGATGATGAAGCTCGCGGTAACATCTCGTATCGTAAGGAGTACTATAGAGTTCAATAAAAAGTACATAATATGAGAACACAAACTATGGGGGCAACAATGATATTAATCAAAAAAAAAATTATAACTCACCGTACTAGTACATCCAGGAAAATGCAGACAAATCGGGTCTTCTGGCCAATTCTTCGCTACATAAAAATGGAAGTCCCACACCTTGTTGTTCAGATATGTTTGAATCGTCTGATGAAACTGTGAACAGAAATAAATTTGGTTGTATTGTTAAAGCTACTGACCAGCACACTACCATGTAAAGTATAGTGAAGTTTTTATTTCTCACAGAAAATATACACTTGCAATCAACTCGAGCTAGTATAGAATTAAGAATAATTTATTAAACAGAACATATTTAAACAGTTATATCAATTTTAAAATTTATTGAAAACCTACTCATTGCGATTCAATTTGAAGCAATTTTTTAGAATTACGTACCATAAAAGGAATAAAATAACACTTATCACACTAATATTACCTATACATGTGAAAGTTTGGATATTTGTTTGTTACTCAATCACGTCGTAACGGCTGAACCGAATTCGATGAAATTTAGTATATACGTAGATTATAACGTGGATTACCACATAGGCTACCATTTATCTCATAAATCAGTTGCCATGTTATAAAAATGGGGTGTCAAGTTGTAACAGCGAGTTTAGCTTTATTTCTACACATTTAGTAGTGTAACGCGTACGAAGTCGCGGGCAACAGCTAGTCACATATAAAGATCACTTCGTTGTCCGTCTGTCTGTCAAGCCATTTTTATCAGCGCGCGTAGGTAACACGTTGTAATTAATATCAAATACAGTTAACGGCATTTTTTAGATGTAAAAATCTCAAACGTCTACGCTAAAGTAATTTAAAAAAATGCCATTTATGTCACATATTTCGACACTCGCAAATAAATCCTATAGGGAAATCTATCGGTCGATGTAGCCCCACTTGCCTAAACTGTATCGGCAGCGGCCAACTTGAGTGCGCAATTGTAGTTATAATCATCACATTAAAACAATATACGGAAGCCTCGTTCGCGCACCTATCCAGACTCGCACATGCCCCATTTTTGGGCAAAACTCTCCCCCGATTTCGTCCATTTCACCCGATCTACGGACAACTCTACCGATTTCCTGTCGAAGAGATCTAGGTCATCGCGTCAGTAGCTATTATTCCGTTAAAAGCTATTATTTAGACAAAATAAGTCACATATAAAAAAGTGGCACTCCAGGTGTGCCGACGGATGTGAAAACAATTACGAGATACAGAGTAGAGTACTTGTATACACATCATGCCAACTTTTTTTTTGTGTAGGGAATCGAACCCGCATACTCTTGCGTCTCAGTTCAATTTTATCAGTAAAAAAGTCTACATTTGATTCCATATATTTTAATTCTTTATCATGTTAGGCCTTAATTATAAAAAAACTGGGCATTAGCCTCTCAAGCCAGTTACTCTGACCTTATCATATCTACTATCGGTGAATGAACTCAGGGTATATTGCAGAATCTCAAGGCGCTTATATCCTGTTTAAGTGGCAACGATAAAATGAGCCTACGCAATCTCGTAGACGGTCTACGACAAGCTCAGATCAATAAAACACATGCTGAGATCGTAATAGGTTTTCACGTCGAGAACAGTAATATGCTATGAATATGTTACCAGACCAATGACATGAGGATGGGATCCCCTTAAGAGTGTGGGACATTTAACTGCTAATCCAAGCATTTAAAAACAAATGCTACGGTACTACGAGAAATCGTAGACCATCTACGAAACAAAATGGTCTACAATACAATGTAAGAAAGAGTGAATGCATGGTCTTTCAGGCCAGGGGTCGCCAATGTCCGTCGCTAATACCTACCATCAAATTGTATGGTACGCCGCTGAAGCGAGTTGATCAATTTAAATACCTTGGACATTGGATAACCTCTGACCTGAAAGACGATGTAGACATTGAGAGGGAGCGGAGGGCGTTGTCTGTAAGAGCAAACATGATTGCACGCAGGTTTGCTCGTTGCTCCACTGATGTCAAAATCTGCCTATTCCGAGCCTACTGTACTAGTTTCTACACGAGCAGCCTGTGGGTTAATTATACGCAAAAACAGTACAGCGCCCTACGCGTACAATACAACAACGCGTTCAGGGTGCTGGTTGGGCTGCCCCGGTTCTGCAGCGCGTCGGGGATGTTCGCCGAGGCGCGAGTGGACTGTTTCTACAGCACCATGCGCAAGCGGTGCACATCCCTGGGGCTCAGAATTCGGGCCAGCTCCAACGGTATACTGAATACGTTCGCAAACAGGTTCGACTGTGAGCATCTAAACCATTGTTGTATGGTACATGCGCAGTACCTACACTAGATGCTCACATACCACATATATTGTTATTTAATTGTTTTTAAGTCACAATTGTACTAACCATTTGACATGTATAATTAAGTTTACTAACAAATATGGATTTTTGACATCTGAAATAAATGAATTGATTGATTGAAACATATGAAAAAACATAATGTACGATATTTTCAGACAAAAAAAAACCTAGAATTATGAAGATACTTTAAATGAAACCAAAAATTATTTACACCTTCTTTACATAGTATAAAATGAAGTCGCTTCCGCTGTCTGTTCGCTTAGATCTTATAAACTACTCAACGGATTATAATGCAGTTGTCAGCAATAGATAGTGATTCAAGAGAAAGCTTTATATGTATAATACATACATATTATAGAACAGAAAAGTCGAAAAATATATTTTTATGCGCTTAAATCGCAAACGCTGGCTAAAACTTACGAGATAGATCAAATTAATGTACTACGAAATTGTATATCTTCTAAAGATCGATTACCTGACTGCGCAGAAGAGAAATGTTTTACGAAAAACGTGTACAAAGCCTCGGGCGGCTCAGCTAGTTTACAATAAAATTGATAGGATCCTGTCAAATTTATTAAAATATCGTATTACAATCCACATCATGCTGAGTCCTTTTTGCAGCTTATGGCAGTAGATGGTTTAGTTTTAAGTTATCTTTTGTGCCTTTATCTTAATGTGATGTTACAAATATTTTTTTATTCTATTCTACATTTTAAATATTGTATTTTTTCTGTATGTGTTGTGTTACACAATAAATGTAAGAAGCTTCACAAAACGACACATCTCGCTGCTGGCCTCTGAGGCCGGTTCAGCTTAACCGAACTTTTGGCGAGCGCAGAAGGCGCTCAGCCCTGTAAGTTTTTGATGAGGCAACTAGCGCAAGGGCACCACTTAGGTACGAACCTCGGCTTGGGCCGTTGCCAGGATGGGGATAGGAGAGAAACGCCCAGATACGTACTTGTACCTTGTGTAGGCGGCGACTGAAGGGACTCGTCGACCTCGCCAGCGAGGCCGGTGTTTCTGTGAAGTGTTGCCTCTGCCTTATGTAGATGACTCAGAAATCTCTTCCGCGTTAACAGGAGGGTTTAGCTCCGGGCGGTGGCCGATGCTGCTGAGTTTTGTGTGGAAGACAACAAACCAATCGCGGCACGCAGCGGGGCGGCTCCATACCCCGCCCGCCCCGTACCGCACCGCCCGCAACGGTCAACACAGTTTCGTAGACCATCTACAACCAGTCAAGGCCATTTTGGCACGACTCCTAAATCGAATGATGGAAGTTGTGTGAGACTTTTGACGCCTATGTCTATCTGACTGTGTGTCTGTCTGTCGCATCGGAGTTTCCAAACGGATGGACTGATTCGGAGCCGGGTTTTTTAATAAAAAGCTTTAACTGGGTTGGTCCTTAGTTATAACAGTTTTTTAAGTCCAGGCGCAAATAAAAACTTTAGTTTAATATCTAAATATGTGGATCTAGATGGAATACTTAGTTACCTTCTGAATGATCGGATGATTAAGTAACTAGGCTATATTTATAAATCACCGACAGCCCCAAAAAAGTGTAAAAAAGCATCGGTTTTAGCTATAATTGTACATTCTTTCTGTTAATAAATACCAACGTAATATCAGTCACAGGAAATCCACTGCTGAACATAGGCCTCCCCCACACATTTTTAGAGCGACCGATCTTATGCGACCTGCACCTAACGGCTCCCAGCAACCTTTATCAGGTCGTCTGTCAATCTAGTGGGGGGAGGTCCTACGCTGCGCATTCCAGTACGCAGTCTCCACTCTAGAACTTTTCTGCCACAGCGGCAGTAAGTTCGTAGAGCTATGTGCCCCGCCAACTGCCACTTCAGTTGCTAATTCTAATGGCTAATTAATAAATGTACTTTTCTAATGTATGGAGTACTGCTGCCATCTCTGGGATGGCTCGGCCAACTATCAGCTTGAAGCCCTTAATTCGATTGAGCGACGTGCTGATAGATTCATTGGTGATGTGATGACTCCCTAGTGGAAGCCAATTTACAAAGTCTAGAGCACAGGCGCCGAGTAGCCAAACTTTCAGTTTTTTACAAGATTCATTTCGGTGAATGTGCGCAAGATCTTCATGACCCTATCACCCATACCTGGTCGGCATATCACTTTGCCGTACCAAACGATTTGCTTCAACTTTTCTTGTTAGCACAAGTAAGGAGTGGAACTCACTTCCGGCGTATGTTTTTCCGAACCAGTATAATCTCGGAGTCTTCAAGTCCAGAGTGAATAGGTTATTTCTGAGCAAGCGTGCTCCATCTTGGATCAGGTGAGGTAGTAGTCAATAGCTTGGCTATCATCAATAAAAAAATATATATGTAAAGGCGGTTGACGTGTCTTACCTTTAGAGATTCAGGCATATACTGCACTAAAACATCGGCCAGCGCTGGGAGCTCTTCTTCTGTTACCAATCGAAAGTTTTTTCCTTCTGGCACGATTTCCATTTCTGAAATAAAAATATGTAAAAATAAATCAATATATGTATAAATAAATATTGTTGGACATTTCACACATCGCTATTTGTTGCCAAACTAAGCAGAGCTTACGATGGAGACCAGATAACTAATACAATACGTATTCCAGCATAGCTATTATTAAAATCTTAGCCCAAATCGGTATATACCTATCTACCTACTTTGTAATTCAAAATAATAATCTTAGCTCACATCGGTATAACCTGCCAATTATTTGTAATTCAAAATACATTAAAAGTAGTACAAAGCTTTTCATCACGAATGCGAGCCAATTAAAAAAGTCTTTATAAACAGTATAGTTAAAAAGAAAATTTGGGTTCCCGGTACATATTCCCCGGCGTCGCAAGTTATTGTACATTTGCCAGTGACAAATAAAAAAAAATAGGGAAACAGATATATACACATAAGCCGTGAGATACCGACAATATATTAGGAAAGGATTAGAAGAGGAAAGGAATGCATAAAATATAAATTATACATGATAAGAGATATTTACAAAAGTTCATTGTTTTTATTCATTACTAAACTATGGCCTGTTTTACTTAATAGATATAAGATTTGCCAAGGAGGTTATATTTCATTAAGGCGTATCATGAATGTGGCCTCTTTAATTTTTAAATAGAAATAAGGATTTGTCATGAAGGTTGTATTTCACTTTAGTATATTATGAATGCAATGAACCTCATTCTCTTTTTTTTGTATTTTTTTACGGCTCTAGGGGCGTAAATCGCATTTACGCGTTAGGTATCGAGCTTACAATGAACAACTTTCAAGTGTGATGAATAGTAGATTATTAAACGAGGGGATACACAGTGTCTTGTAAATCGAACGTAGCGAAGGATTCTAGAGTTAACTCACGAGCGGAGTGAAGGAGTTACTAGAATTCTGAGTACAGAGAAACGACCAAGATGTAGACAGCTTTATCCACGAGGAAAATACTCTACACTTTCTGCGAGATAATAGAAACCAAATCTAGGTTGGTTCATTCTGTGCAAAGGTTAGTTCGATTTACGAATAAGTTCTTATTGTGTGGGTGTCTTAGGTTTAAATTTTAATACAGATGAAGTTCCAAATTCAAATCATGATGAAATTCAGTACTCTACTCCCGGCTCAGCCGTAGAGATTTAATCACCAGCCGTCGTCGGTGAGGTTTACGTGAGTATTTTTATTTATAGTGTTATCCGAACACTTGCGGAAACTTCCTAGATTTTTTAAAATCATCTCAAAAATTTTAAGCCTAGACGGGACATGAATCCGCGACCTTCCTCTTGATACGAGGATGCACTACCATCTGTGCTACAAGGCAATTCACGTCTAGGTCGAAATTAGTGAGATCATTCAGAATTACGACTAAATCGCCGTTAGCTCCATCTACAGGAAAACTTATATAGTTCTTTGTACCTGCTCAATGCCGAACGTTGCAGTTCAGTACATTGACAAGAGATGTCGCGTTGCTTATTTCAAATAGTATTTTTATTTATAGTGTTATCCGAACACATGCAAAAATTTTTTTCCGTCCGTCCAAATTTTTGAGATGATTTTAAAAAAACTTAGGTTTACGTGACATATAATTTGACATTGTCGAGCAGGTACTGGGAATAGTTATTTGATATACAAGAGTGCAAAGTTACTTTTTAACCGCGTGCTCAATTTTGATGACCTAGCAAGCAAAGGATTCTAAAATATCAAAAATTAGAATCCTGAGTGTTATCGAGGGAATCAAAAGAGCGAGGTGAAAAAATCTTTGAAAACACGTAACTTCTCATCCCACCTCAGCGAGGAAATGACTAAATGCAAAAAAAGTATTACACCAAGAAGGTTCCCAGTCTGAGTTTTTACCAAATTAAAAAGGTAGCATGATGAATTCGGCACCATGGAGGTAGAAGTAAATAGGTTTAATGATGTTTTGAATTCACAAACTTAGTGAACACGATGTTCTAAATTCATTTTACTTTATTCTCTAGCGGATAAAAACGGCTTTTGCACTCAGATATCGAAGAGCAAAAATACTCTTACCGAGATGAAAAAAATATTACACTACCGAAAAAAACGTACATCCTTTAGCTATGAGCATAAGGCACTTGTCTCACCGCCGGCGATGAGCGAGAAGCGAGTAGAGCTAGAAACTAGAAACGAGTTGGCGAGCAGCGAGAAGCGAATGTATAGTTCCTATAGTTGTCTCGCTGGGCTATTAAGCGAGTGAGCGAGTGCGGCGGGCGACACTCATCATCTCATGGTGTTTAATTTGACCGCCAAGCGAGCATCGCTGAGCGCGTATCGCTGAGCGAGTATCGCTGAGCGAGTGTTGTAGTCGCTGCGACAAAATAGTGGAGAACAAGTTCTCGCCGGCGGTGTGAACGGCAAGCGATCAACTATTAATATACGTGTCTCTTTTACTGACACGGAATCTATATTTTGTTGGTTTCTTGAGCGAAAAAATATTTGATAGCTAATTGCTTACTCGCCGGCGGTGAGACAAGTGCCTAAGTATATCACCGCGCCGAGCGAGAATGAAGTAAACATGTTAGGTAAGTAATGCCTACAAGTCCTACAATGTCAGGTGTGTTAATCTGTGCGTTGGGTAGGTATGCAGAGGATTATTGTGCCGTTTGTACTTATAGTTTCTGCTGCCTATTTACTATGTTTACGTACATACTTTCTATAAACAAGTCGTAGATGGTAATTGGATGGTAGGTTACCTAGTTAATGCTTATGTTATAATCAATCATCATCATCAACCTATAACAGTCCACTGCTGGACGTATGTCTCTCCCAGGGTGCGCCATTGAGCCCGATCCTCAGCTCTTCTCATCCAATCCTTGCCAGCCACAGCGTGCGAATCGTCACTCCATCTAGCCGGAGGGAGCCCTACACTTCGCTTGCCTAGACGGTGGTCTACACTCCAGAACACGTTTACCCCAACGGTTATCGGTTGTGCGGTATTTATTTGTTTTAGATTTCGATGAAATTTAGTATGTACGTAAATTATAACCTGAATAAACACAAAGGCTACTTTTTGTTGACAAACAACGCGTGCGAAGCCGCTGGCGGAAGCTAGTTATTCAGTGTTGGTTTTAAGTTTACTGTTTAATCATATTGCCTTGTAATCATATTTTGTATGTGCACATTGTTGTCAGAAATAAACGATATATTATTATTATTCCTAGTATTTATTTTACAACTCAAACACTAAGCCCGGACCTTTAACATATGTATTACTCTTTCACTGTGACTGCTATCTGCTTGTGGAACTCTCTTCCAGTGGAAATCCGCAAGGCCGCCTCTATGAGAATCATCAAATCCAAACTCTTTAAATACTTCACCTCTCTTCAAGATACCCAACAAAATTGAGCACTTTATGTAGATATATTTGTGTATTTCGTTTATGTATGTATATTATTATTATTTTTAATTTTTGTAAGTTTATTTTTAAGCTGAAGTTTGAATAAATTTTCCTTTTTCTGGCACTACCACTTTCTCCACACTACACAAAGGTTAGCTGGAAGAAAATGCTAATTAGCATTAAGTTCGCCTATGTATTATTTGATTAGTGCAATAAAGAATTTTCTAATCTAATCTAATCTATTACCAGAGCCGGAGCCAACGAGAAAGAGGCCTGGTTTCATTAATCACAAGTACCTATTAAAATCATATATTGCAAGACGGAGGAGAGAGATGGTTAAACTATTTTATAACACAATTGCTCGTAAAGGGTCTCTAATTTCACCAATTTCAATATCTTAATGTATGTCATTACGTACTTGTGCGTTATTGTATTGTAAAACGCACGAGTTTGGTCAAACTTACGGTGTATCAAGATGCTCCGTCTTAAATGAACGGTACTTTTTTAAATCTTAGCAAAGAGTTTCTATGTCAGAAAAACATTTTATGAATAAAATTAACTTAGGGAGATATAATATAAAAATAAAAATTTTATTCTTTAATTTTGTTAATAAATTACAACCGTATCTGTAACAAAAACAAAAAAATATTAATTTACTTTGTTAGTAATACTGGCTGTTTTTGTGCCTTTGCCTTAAAAAAAAAGCGCTGATGCGCACGCATCGCTAATTTGTGAACAAGTAAAAATTATTCCGCGCGCTTTTTCTTTTCGTTCGTTCTTTTCATTCGTTTAAGAAAGTCTGAGTTTTATTTATTTCCTCGCAAATATGTTATAAAACGTCGTATGACATACGTGCGCTTTGATAATTACAGCCTCTGCTTTCTTGTAGCCCTCGCCTACGGCTCGGGCTAGCAATATCGCCTCGGCTGTAATTTTCAACTTACCGCACTTATATCATAATGTACTATTATGGTATTAGTATGTGTTGTAGATTTTAATTGTTTCTTAGAAGGTTCTTACGTTTTTGTTCTGTAGGCAAATAATTTTAATGTTATTTGAATATAATTATAAATCCGCTTATTATTATTCTGCTAAATAACTTTTTTTTGAACAAATAATAATTATATAAGGTACGACTTTAAGTAACGACGTAAATAACTTAGTAGAGACAATGGCAGTGCGTAGCAATGGTAGTGCGTAGCAATGGTAGTGCGTAGCAATGGTAGTTCGTAGCAATTGTAGTGCGTAGCAATGGTAGTGCGTAGCAACGGTAGTGCGTAGCAATGGCAGTGTGTAGTAATGGAAGTGCGAGGCAATGGCAGTGTGTAGTAATGGTAGCGCGTTGCAATGGTAGTGCGTGGCAATGGCAGTGTGTAGCAATGGTAGTGCGTAGCAATGGTAGTTCGTAGCAATGGTAGTGCGTAGCAATGGTAGTGCGTAGCAATGGTAGTTCGTAGCAATGGTAGTGCGTAGCAATGGAAGTGCGTGGCAATGGCAGTGTGTAGCAATGGTAGTGCGTAGCAATGGTAGTTCGTAGCAATGGTAGTGCGTAGCAATGGTAGTGCATAGCAATGGTAGTGAATGGCAGTGTATAGCAATGGTAGTGCGTAGCAATGGTAGTTCGTAGCAATGGTAGTGCGTAGCAATGGAAGTGCGTGGCAATGGCAGTGTGTAGCAATGGTAGTTCGTAGCAATAGTAGTGCGTAGCAATGGTAGTGCATAGCAATGGTAGTGAATGGCAGTGTATAGCAATGGTAGTGCGTAGCAATGGTAGTTCGTAGCAATGGTAGTGCGTAGCAATGGAAGTGCGTGGCAATGGAAGTGTGTAGCAATGGTAGTGCGTAGCACTGGTAGTTCGTAGCACTGATAGTTCGTAGCAATGGTAGTGCGTAGCAATGGTAGTGGATAGCAATGGTAGTGAATGGCAGTGTATAGCAATGGTAGTGCGTAGCAATGGTAGTTTGTAGCAATGGTAGTGCGTAGCAATGGAAGTGCGTGGCAATGGCAGTGTGTAGCAATGGTAGTTCGTAGCAATGGTAGTGCGTAGCAATGGTAGTGCATAGCAATGGTAGTGAATGGCAGTGTATAGCAATGGTAGTGCGTAGCAATGGTGGTGCGTAGCAATGGTAGTGCGTAGCAATGGTGGTGCGTAGCAATGGTAGTGCGTAGTAATGGCATTGCGTAGCAATGGTATATTCTACCATACAGATGGTGTACAAATATAAATTACTATATACATCAAATTTCAACTAAGGGAATGTCTAATGTCATGCAAAATTTTATCAGTATTTAATATCAGCACACGAATTAGCGAATAAAATTAGAAAAGTTAATACAATACAAAATAAAAACAAATGTCATGTGGGGACGTAGCGGTGGGGTTTTCGAAAATATTACAATATCATCTTTCCTTAGTCGACATGTTACGGCGTTTTTGCACCCGAATCTTTTTAACGCACTGGTTCTGTTTCTATTTATATAATACTAGCTTCCGCCAGCGGCTTCGCACGCATTGTTTGTCCTAACCTAGAAATAAAGCTAAACTTGCTGTTGCAACTTAACTTGACATCTCATTTGTATCCCATGATATCTGATTTATGGGATAAAAAGTAGCATATGTGTTAATCCAGAATATAATCTACATACATACTAAATTTCATCGAAATCGGTTGAGCCGTTACGACGTGATTGAGTAACAAACAAACAAACAAATAAATAAACAAACATCCAAATTTTCGCATCACACTAATATTATAAATGCGTTTATTTATTTGTTTATTACTCAACCACGTCGTAACGGCTGAACAGATTTCAAATGAAATATAGTTTTTACGTAGATTACCTGGATTACCAAACAGGCTACTTTTTATGGGAGAAAATGGGATGTAAAAATTGATGTATGTATTTTTGCACCCTAAAACAACACGGGCGAAACCGCTGACAACAGCTAGTTTATAATATTAGTGTAGATAGAAAAGCCGTAATGGTATTCATACTAAGGCGTTTCACTTAATATTTTTTTAATCATATAATCATAATCATTTATTGCCAGAATATAGGTTATACAGAAAGATGTAACATTTAATATAAAATAGTTTCACTCTACCCCACTCAGGGGCGTGCAATAAGCTTGTAAAGCTTTCATATTTGTATTCTTATAAATATATTGTTAGTAACATTACACTATTTATGTCAAACATTTAGTATTCAATTATAATTATTCTCTGTCAAATTAATCATGTCATTATTTATTAACGTATTCCTCTAATGTATAAAAGGTCTTATCTAAAAGCCATAATTTTAATTTGTGCCTAAATTTATAAAGTGGCAGCTCTTGAATGTCCTTTGGTAAATTATTAAATATTTTTACAGCCATTACATATACATTCTTTTTATAAATATCAAGTTTATAATGTGGTAGATAAAGTCAATTATGATGCCTTGTATGCCTTTGCATTTTGTCAGTGTTTTAGAAATCGTTCTGAATTACAAGGGAATTACAAGACAATTTACAAGGGAGTCATCTAAGTTATTTTATTAACTGTATCAATTCTATCATATTTTTGTACTAAAAATGTTGTTTACCATGATTTGTGAGTTTTTGAGTACATACCGGGATAGTTCGACGCAGTTGCATGCATATGCCATGATCACGGGTAAACTGAAGTCTTTGCGAGTGGGTAGTTATTGGCAGCTATAACGATCTACCCTCTTTCTTAGTTTCTTGCTAGGAATGAATTCACTAATACTATTGCTACCACCGGTTTCATTCTCGATCATAACTCGGTTTCGACACACAACAAACGCGTCCATACCGTGAGTCTTGTGTGTCGGAATCGAACAAGAGACTAAGAAAGAGGGTAGATCGTTATATCTGTCAATAACTACCCACTCGCAAAGACTTCAGTTTACCCGTGATCATGGCGCATGCAACTGCGTCGAAATATTCCAATACTCAAAAACTCACAAATCATGGTAAATATATCCCGTTTTTTGTAGAAATAGTGTTCATAACTATGATAGTTTCAAAAGTTTATCATATTTTTATCAAGAAGAACAGCATAATATGTAGTTATAAATTGGTCCTACATAATTTATATTGAATTATATCATCAAATTAAAATATCTTGGCTTCTTTGAATCAAGCTCGCTTACGTAACCGATAACTAAGTAAACAAACCTTTGATTTGAATTTCTTAATCAATTTAAAGTTATGATTTGATTACATGATATTTTGGAAGTATAAATTGACAAGTTTTTATCCCATAAACTTTTAGATATTTCCAATTTTTTTTATACTTAGGTGTCAGAAAGAATGGCCGTAAGAAATAATTGGATAGTTGGCTCAATCAATATACACACCTTGGCGGCCTTGACTTTAGGGCGTTTAGCTGCGCAGTTTATCCTAGGAACTAAATTGTCTATCGCACAGCCAAAAGGTTTTAGGTTTGGCTAGATCCGCATCGGGGCTGTAAATGTATGTACCTTAGACCAATTTGTACAAATGTTTTATATCATAAGTCAGCAGGTTTTTTGTACGTATTTGTAAAATTTATGACTACTGCCGTGTAGCCCCGAACTCACGGCGCCCACAAAGAAGGCCTAGACGGCGATGACGAGAATAGCTAGACTCCTACGATAAAAGATTGCCCAGAAAAAAGCTCAACATAGAGACATATGGAAGGTCGGAAGGGAGGCCTTTCCCTGCAGTGAGAAACCTCGGGCTTATAAATAACTGTTGCCTGCGACTTCGCACGTGTTACACTACTAAATGATTAGGTATCATAAAAATAAAGCAAAACTCGCTATTGTAACTTGACTTGACACTCCATTTTTATCCATCATTTTTCTATCTATTCATTTTTTATGGGATAAAAAGTAGCCTATGTGTTAGCCCAGGTTATATTCTACGTACATACCAAATTTCATAAAAATCGGTTCAGCCGTTACGAATTGATTGAGTAACAAATAAATTAACAAAGATCGAAACTTTCTCAATTCTAATCTTAGTGTAATAAATTTATTGAGTAAGTTCCAAAAACAGCGATTCGACCAATTGCAAAAGTCTAGCGCGCGAATCTTGAATAAAACGACACTAGTTCACCAAAACGACACTAGTTCACGTGCCCAGCAGTTGTTGAAACGACATGGTATTCCCATTTGCCGGCAATTTCGAGGTGAGCGGAACAGAGTCGTGTCTGTCGAGAGCTGGCACGGGAACGCGAGGCTTATTCAGCTGACATTTCATTTAGCATCGGCTTTTCTACGTATAAAAACAAAGGCGCAATTTGTTCTCTGTTATTTTTGGCATAAACTGTCTTTTTAGGGTTCCGTACCCAATGGGTAAAAACGGGACCTGTCTGTCACCAGGCTGTATCTCATGAACCGTGATAGTTAGACAGTTGAAATTTTCACAGATGATGCATTTCTGTTGCCGCTATAACAACAAATACTAAAATAGAATTTAATCAATATTTAAGGGGGGCTCCCATACAATAAACGTGATTTTTTTGCTCGTATTTGCTCGATATTGATAACGGCAACAGGTAGACGCTTGAAATGTTCACAGAATATGTAGTTATATATTCACTTTAAAAATGAATAATTAAAATAAAATAAAACAAATATTTTAGGGGGGCGCCCATACAACAAACGTTTTTTTGCCGTTTTTATAGATAACTAGCTGACCAATCCGCAGCTTCGCACGCGTAGGTTTTTAATAAAAAAATTACCCTCCTTCCGCGCAGTTGGGTAAAAAGTAGTCTATATCACCCGGGGATAGTGTAGCTTCCCAACAGTGAAAGATTTTGTTAAATAGGTCCAGTAGTTTCGTATCCTATTAAATACAAACAAACAAATATTCCCTCTTTATAATATTAGTATAGATGGTACGGAACCCTTCGTGCGCGAGTCCGATTCGCACTTGGCCGGTTTTTTTTATACTACTTGGACTCGACTCGCCCAGGATATTTGTGCATGGATTTGCATGGAGAAGGCCTACTTCAGTTCTGGATGACCAAGTGAATCAATTAATTAAGTGCCTGCTTATAATTTAATGATAGATACAAATAATAATGTGATGTAAATGTCATAAAAATTAATTATATTTATGTTAATTAGTTATTTTTATGGGAATAAAGGTTTTATTTATTTATTTACTGATGTTAAGTGGTAATCATCGCATATAGCGAATTATTGACTCGAAGGATACGCACCTTAGAAACGTGCCCTACGATGCACTGCGTCCATCAATTTGCGGCATACAGGTGTAAAGCCTCATGTGCAATCCAGCATTGCTGGATAGATATATATCTAGATAGATATTGCAGAAATAGGTAGTACTTCGCCTGACGAGCCCTTTCACAAAGAACTTCTACTAATGCTATGGTGGTAAAGCTCACAAAGTTATAGTCGCCGTCAACATTTAAATTAATGACCTATTATGTTTTACAACTAAGCCTTCACTTGCTTCAGACCATGCGAGAACGCTGAAATAGTTCATCTGAAGGACTTCGCCTGGTTTTAAACTACCGGAAATTAAGTTATAAATTAGACCTCTAATTTACTAGCCTCTAGGTCGAGTTTTGCTTGGCAGGCCCGCTGAACTCAGATGAAATAATAATAACTACCTACAACTACGCCTCGGCTTTATATTTTGCTAGCTATTGCGCAGTGCGCATGCCTAACGAAATGCAAATAAATGGACAGCCACTCTGTACATCGCTCATTATATATAACTATCACTAGTGAATGTCTGCGGTTTTACTCGACCAGTATCTAAATATCATATAAATACAGATACATAAACAAACATTACTTTGCTTTAAAAGTTCAACCAAAAACAAAACCATTTACAGAAATACATGAAACTTTGAAGTTACATACTTCAATTATTGATCAAGCGAAGCGAGATCTCTAAATCAACTTGGGCCAACCGGCGTTGTATGTATGTATCTTTGTTTGTCCGACGATAACTTTCGCAGCGTTGTTCCGATCATCGTGAAATTTGATACATAAGTAGGTAGTGATGGGACAGTTTTGGTGTGACTAAATGAGTTAAAAATGTGGGGGGCTTGTTGAGATATTAGGATTAAAAAAAAAAATGAAAACTAATCACCAATTACGTCGTACGACGTCAAATTAAAGATCTTGATTAGTACATTTAGACTCCGTTTTTATTTTTAGTAAAGTCCTTATAGTTTTTGTGTTATTAGCCATAATAAAAACTGAACTTAGACAAAATGAATAGGGTACACCAGTGACCTAACAGTGCTGTACTTTGGTATGCGTGTAGCTTAACGCGCCTGCTAACCCCGAGCGCAACTTCAATTCGGCCGCGTCAAAAACTTCGGCCTGAATATCGCTATCCCTGTTTAGTGACGAAATTTAGCCACGCAGAGCGACAGTGATAGCAATAGAACGATTCTAATTTGATTAGATTTTGACCGTGTTCCGTAATACTAAAATTGATTATTGATGATTATTGAAAAATGATGATGTTGTATTTTTCTCATTGAGTTGTTATTCTGTAACTAGACGATATAATCTATGTTCCCATGATTAGGATACGTAAGATGTTGTTGTTTTTAATACGAAACAATTAGGTTGAAAACAGGTCTTTTATGACGCAAAAACATGCAGAATGCGATACGCTTCTATTTCATTTTAGGTAAGTATTTTGATCTAATATATGATTGGGAACCTAGATAAATACCATTCAAATTAAAATAATACCTTATTAAGGTAGAAATATGCTCCAATTAGAAATGATCTTGGTAGTACGTGTTGTATGGGCGATTGTCCCTCCGGTGTCCCCTTAAGTGACAGAAATATAGGTAAAAGTCTGAAATCCAGAATAACTGCAATTTATGAATATTAGAATATTACAAGTGGTTTCGACTACGTGCCTCTCGAGCTTACAATCTAAAGCTAAATGCAACATCAACAAATCTAGTCATGTGATCGTGCGTGGGTGCACATGAGAAAACAAAGAGGAATCTGCTAATGTGAAATGAGTGGTAAGCATAGGCTAGATGACTTCTAGACAGCAAAACTGCATCGTTGTCACTAAGCGTTATGCAACCTGTACGGCGCTGGTAATCTCTGTCGTCTCATCATCATTATCATCTAAAGCACAACAGCGTGGGCCTTGGTCTGTAACACGGTTGGGCATATGATACTTCACCGCACAGCTACAGCGATGCCAGATTTAATTGGGAAAAAAGATTTAATTAGTACGAATGTGGAAAAGAGTCCACTAACATATCATAACACCAAAAGCAGTTGGAAACCGCTTCTGCACTAGAACCTTTTATATTTTTAAATTATAACCAATCTCTCGTGACCACGGCCGATGTAACTTGGCCGAAACGTCGAGGTTAGTCTAAGTTAATTTTGATATAAATCCCGGAAAAGTCCCGTTTTGTCTTAAAAACATGACCTTCTACACTTATAAAACGAAATAGACTAAACAAACCTAATGATACGTCTAGGGTCGACAATAGTCGCCATTGAAGTTTGCACAGCCTCGGATTGACTACGAAAAAATACTAGTTCAGCACAAGCGATCAAATAAAACTGATCTGTGCTATATTGCTAGAAGATTGTTACCGATATTACGAACCACCGGAAGTATTCCTGAATAGAATACAATATGTAATAAGATCCCAGAGCCACATCAGCAGGCCTAGCACGGTAGCTGTCGACAATGGTTTTGTCATGAGTCAAATATCATTTTTCGGAAGAAGGAAGACACTTGTCGACCGTCTCGAGCACGGCTATTGCAAGAGCGAACGGAAAGAAACGTTGTCGACACTTCCTCGACAGCAGCCTACAACGTTGAGCACGATCGCATATATTTTCTCGATCTTTGACATATAACGATGACAACTCTCTTCCGGTTTTGTCTAGGCCTTGCGAGACCTAGACAAAAATTCTCTGTTTCTTGTCATCGCGCGCTCGTCCATAATTATTGTTTTTAAGATAAAGGATTACATATTATAATGGTCATCATCACTAATGGCAGATCAGATCACACAATCGATTTTCAAAATTACAGCTTTGCTAAAATGACGAAAGCCTGGCGGCTCTGGGATCTTGAGCTGTAATGGTTAGACATGAATATGAGAAGATTAGAATTGATTATTTTTTACAGCAGAATAGTGGATTTAGTCTACATTCTGGAAGTAGGTTCTAGTTTTTATGTAGCCAGGTTTTAATTTATTAAGCTATGTGAATATTGACGTGTATAATAAATTTTACTAAAACTAACGAGAAACTGAATAAAGTGCAAGAAAAGTGATGACTCATTGAAGTTTATACCCCGGTTTTGCACCTCATTAATTTTCTGTTTCGCAGGGCTGCGCGAATCTAACTTAGCAATGCAAAGCACTAAATATATCACATTTCAGGGGCGTATTCAGGGAATTGAGAGGCTGTTTCCCTTTTATTGCTGTTTATGCACGAACTAATAAAAACTAGGATGTATTTTTGCCTATATGATGCTTCAGTTAGCAACAAACTAAAAATACTAGTGGTTCGTCCCGAACTGAGATCTCGCGAGTTTCCAATTAAAATAAACTAAATATTATTTGTAATCTTTGACTGTCAAAATAGTGCCACAATATAAATAACCAAATTACTGGACCTAAAGTTTGATTCAAATTACAGGTAACGGGAGCTCATGTTACGTGACTCTCTTTTTTGGGGTACAAATTACAGTTATTATGGATTTCAGACTTTTGCCTATATTTGTGTCATTTAAGCTACAAGCATATTAAATTACAACACTGTGGGGTCACTGGTGTACCCTGTGAATATTGTCAAAGTTTAGTTTTATAATGGCTAATAACTCAAAAACTATAAAGAATTTACGAAAAATAAAAACGGAGTCTAAATGTACTAATGAATACCTTTCATTTGACGTCCCACTTGACCTAATAGCCTTATTTTAAATTTTTTTACCCCTCTTGAACCCCCATAATATTTCAACAACCCCCCCACATTTTCAGCTCATTTAGTCACACCAAAATTGTGCCATCACTACCTACCTATGTATTAAATTTCACAATGATCGGATCAACGCTTCTAAAGTTATCTTCGGACAAACAAACATACATACATACATACAACGCCGGTTTGGCCAAGTTGATTTAGAGATCTCGCTTCACTCAATCAATAACAGAATATCACACCAGATCTTGAATATAACTTTTTATGTTTGTCCGTATGTTAAGGCGGTATAATTCAGCAAAGAGGAATCGTCTCACGTCCGCTCGCGTCCTTTGTGTCTCCTAGACTCCGAGATCAACAATTATAATGATAGTGTATAAAATCATGATATCGCCGATAAACTGCAAGAGAAACTGAAATAGGAATTGTCCGTTTCTGGTAAAAGACGAGTGGGGCCCAAGACCACATGGACCCCCTGTCCGCAGGGACATTGTGACATGTAATGTTTTCGAAGAGTATGTCAAAGAAGCGAAATGGAAAAAACTGCAGGAAAACTGACTCCACCACCATGTGGGATGTATAGCCAGGAAGAGTATCTCAGCAAAATTATATTATATTGATTCTTCAATATTGTATTTAAATTATTGTCTTATATCCTTGAACTGTTGTTGAACGAAGAATAGAGTGGCCTGCAGTTATCCCGTTAAAATCCCAGTTCCGTTCGATTCATATCACCCCTGCCACATTTAACAGTAGGGGGTTCAAGGGCGGCGATGACGTCACCGTGACGTCACTGCCCGCATGCAACACACACGTGCAAGCTAATTACAATAGTATCCGCATATTTTGATTACTTTATATAATATATAACGTTGCAGTTATGTAATACATTAGCTATCTATTTTACTTGTTCAGTGTGATGAGCACATGATTATTGTAGGTAAGTTTTATTTGAAAGCGATAAAAAAAAATATTATTTGACTATCAAAACAGTGCTACGAAATGTATAACCATACAACTTGAGTTTCATTCAAATTACAGGTAACGGGAGTTCATGTTAATAGGTTCTTTTTTGGGGTACAAATTGTAGTTATTCTGGATTTAAGACTTTTCCCCATATTTGTGTCACTAAAGATATACGCATACTAAATTTCAGCAGCAAATGGTCACTGTTGTATCATTTTGTGACTTTTATCAAAGCTCAGTTTTTATTATGACTAAAACTAAAAACTAAACACTTTTAGGTTTAAACTAAAAATAAAAACGGCGTCGAAGTATATATCAGTCATAGCAGACAAGTATGACTCACCGATTATGAAGTCGTTGAATCGGTAGGTCTACTATAATTCAACGAAAAAAGAAGTTTCGATCGAAACTTCGCACGTTTCCTACTACGTTTCCATTCGGTCCCGAATATTCGTCCGCACGAAAATTATTTGACATTTAGATTCTGTAACCCTACTCTAATGCTAATGCGGTTCTGATCGAATAGTCTTTGTGAGAGACTATTGGCTCAGGACTTGAATTAGGGACTTATACTTTTATTGTGGTTATTTGAATTTTCTTTGTTTTATTGTGCCTATATTTTGTACTAACCCATGCGACATGTTTGATTTAAGTTTTTTACTAACACATATGGATCTTTGACATCTTAAAATTGAATAAGTGAATTAAATTGAATTGAAATGTACTTACAAATATATTATATTAGACATAGACATACATTTATTTGCTACCATAACACACACAAATTCACACAATACAATCAAAAGGTATAACACCAAAGAGAAAGCACAAGAGAACACAGAAAATACAACAAACATAGGAACAATAGAATGAAATAATAAATTTACAATGTAGTCAGGGAAAAATTAAAAAGAGGCAAGTAGATGTGTATGTGCTACTGCAGCAAATGGGTTCCATATTACCTTTTATTAGCCGTGTCATTTGACCGGACCCCCCACATTTTTGTGCCCAAAATTGTGCCATCCCTACCTGCCTATATACCAAATTTCACGACGATCGGATAAACGCTTCGAAAGTTATCCTCGGACAAACAAACATACGTACATAAAGTGGACCTCACTGAGGAACAGCTTAACAAGCTCGAGCGTTTACAAAATTTTTGTATTAGATTTATATTTGGCCTCCGTAAATATGATCATGTGTCTTCCTTCCGTTCAAAGTTTAAATGGCTTCCGATTCGTCTTCGTCGGAATACGCATATCCTTTTTCTTCTCTATTCTATTCTTTTCAATCCCTTCTCTCCTCACTATCTGAAAGATAGATTTGAATTTCTCCATTCTTCAAATAACTATACTCTTAGGTCATCAGAAAACTTGATACTCAGAACTCCTTCGCACAGCACTTCCTTTTACAGCGCTTCTTTTACTGTCCAGGCTGTTCAGCTGTGGAATGCTCTGCCCGAAGAAGTAAGACGGTCATCGTCCTTACACGTCTTCAAATTGAAGGTGAAACATCATTACCTGACGATGTCATCTTCCTAGCGTTATTTATTTACTATTTATGTACTTATTTTATCTGTTAGTATAGTTTGCTATATGTATATACCTATATATTAGTCTATTTTATAAGTATATTAAGTATTAGGATTAAAACTTCATATTATTATTATATCTTAGAATATATTATGTGTAAATGTAATGTATCCGCTAAAGTACACCGCACTCCGTAATTTTT
The DNA here is from genome assembly GCA_918857605.2 of Philereme vetulata. NCBI lineage: Eukaryota > Metazoa > Arthropoda > Insecta > Lepidoptera > Geometridae > Philereme > Philereme vetulata. The sequence continues at coordinate 7,290,603 of OU975459.1, read as the reverse complement.
ATAAATTTCGCTCCATCCAAAGGTTGGCTGGAAGAGATCGCTTTTAGCGATAAGGCCGCCCATTGTATTGCCTTATTTATTTTAACCCAGTAATTATTTTTTTTATTATTTCTGTTTGTGTGGTAATTCAATAAAGAGTTATCTATCTATCTATAAAACGCAGATTTGCCCAAGTTGATTTGGAGATTATTAAACGAGGGTATAAAGCAGTGTCTTGCGTCACGGGCGCTATATTGAATACTAGCTTCCGCCCGCGGCTTCGCACGCATGGTTTGTCAATAAAAAGTAGCTTATGTGTTAATCCAGGTTATAATATACATACAAACCAAATTACATTAAAATCCATTCAGTAGTTTTTGCGTGAAAGAGTAACAAACATCCACATATACATCCATATAAACTTTCGCGTTTATAATATTAGTGGGGAGCACGCCCAAGATGCAGAAAGCTTTATCCACGAGGAGAATACTCTACTTTTCACACTTTTTGCGAGACATTAAAAACCAAATCTAGGTTGGTGCATTCTGTGCAGAGGTTAGTTCGATTTACGAATAAGTTCTTATTGTGTGGATCTCTTTCGTTTAAATTTTAACACAGATAAGGTTCTAAATTCAAATCACTTAATAAAATACAGTACAACTTTACTCCCGGCTCAGCCGTAGTCACCTGCTTTCGGTGACATTATCGAGCAGGTGCTGGGAAAAGTATATTAGAACCTCCTTTTTTATGAAAGCCACAATTTATAATGTCGTTTCATAATAAAGTCGGTAAAGGTATAATTTCCATGAAAACCTCATCAAAACGGAAAAATCAGTGACCTTGGGTCAAAAAGTAGCAAGGGTCTAAATTGATATCGATCACAAGTAAAAATTATTGAAGGGTGCTTACTGCTTTAATAAATAGGGTGACACTTGAAACGATTTTAAGCTTTGGTTGATTAACAAAGGTCATGAAACCAGCCGCCTCTAAGAACTTGTATGGGTTTAAGTTATTATTATTCGGCTTACGAATTGCTACTTTACAGCAAATTTTGTTCTCTTGCTTTATCCCTTCGTGTTAGAGCGTGATAAAAGAGTACATAAGTGAGCAATCAACGCGTCACTAATAAAATAGGTAGAGTTATAATTCTATTATAAAACAATCAGAACTTCTTAGGACAACAACAAATGTCTTCTTTAATCTCTCTCTTCCCAGCTATGTATCCCACATGGTGGTGGGGTCAGCTTTCCTGGTCGTTCTTCTCCACTTCGCTCTATCCTCGACGTCGTCATCAGAAACTTGACACTCTCTCATGTCTTTTGACACTACATCTCTCTACGTTGTCTTGGGTATACCTCTAGATCTTCGACCGGGGATGGAAAGTTCTAGTGCCAAATTTCCTACGTAGTCAGGTGATGGTACCATCGCAGCCGACTCTCCTGCATCTTATCAGCGATGTCGCGCACCCCCAGGCTTCCTCACAGGTACTCGTTACGGATTTTATCGAGCCTGGTGACGCCGCACATCCACCTCAGCATCTTCATTTCGGCGACTTGGATGGTATGTATGTTCTTCTGCGTTACGGCCCAAGTTTCGCTTCCAATGCAATGTCTTCTTTAATAATTAACTAAAACTAATAGATATTATAATGATAGATAAATGTATATCTATATGTACATATATATAAAACAAAGTCGGGTTAGTTACACTACACCATTTATAACACAAGAACGGCTGGACCGATTTTGATGATCTTTGATTTGTTAGATTTGTCTCCGCCCCGAATAACAGAGTAACTATTAAAACATCGGAAAAATTCACACAATAATAAATTATGAAGAAAATTCATTTTCTCATACACAGATGCAGCTAATGATCGCCGATTGATAGTTCTACCGGGGTGACGTACATTGTCAGCCCGCGTCATATGAATGTCAAGGCGGTACGAAGTTCGCCGGGCCAACTAGTAAGTAATAAAAACCAGTTTTAGGGAGTTTTCGTCACAAGTTTTCACGAAATGTAATTTTTTTTGTTTTTTTTATCTAGCCTACATTTTCCCAGTGCTGGGCAAAGGCCTCCCCCAACTCCTTCCACCTATCGCGATCCTTGGCAGATTCCCACCACCCAATGGAAATATTAAATAATACAAATACAAGAAAAAGTCGAGCAACGATCTATATCTCTCCTGGACCTCATCTATACCTACATAATGGTCTAATTTTAAATTCATATTCGTACCTATAGTGATTACAACTTATAAGGTCAGGTAGGACACGCATCCTGACGGGCACTGCAAATTGTAGTCGAGTTAGTTATTATATTAATTAAAGTATGTCAATGTAAGGTCGGTACTTATACTTCTCAAAAATAGTTGGATCTTCTATAGATCCAATATGTAAGATGCACGCACAAACAACAATACGCTTTTGGATAAGATTATCTCTATTTCATATGAAATCTATTTATTATAGACTGACACTAACATACAAGGCCTAGTCCATATTAAATACAATACAATGAAATAAATATATAACAAAAATAACATAAAAATAACAGACAGGATCATTCGACTCTGAAGTCCAGCCTCCCCGGAATGAGTTGCACACAGCAGGGTCAGTCAGGGACGCCGTTCTCTTGCGCAGTATCGCTGTGTGCCCGTCTACTCGCGCCTCCACGAACATTCCCGATGCGCCATAGAATCGCGGCAGCCCCAACAACGCCCTGAACGCATTATTGTATTGTACACACGGCTACACATCATGCTATACATTTCCAGTATAAGCTGACCTCGCATTGTGTAGGCTTTTCGTAGAATGAGAGGTCAGCTTATACTGGAAATGTATAGCTTGATGTGTAGCCGTGTGTACTGATCCATAAGCAGCACGTATATAACGACTGGCCGTACGCTCTGAACAGTGTCGTTTTTACCTGCGTACTGCACCGTGCAAACCTACGGGCCAGCATATTAGCTCTGACTGTTATCGCCCTACGCTCCCTCTCTCTTTCTCCATGTCGACGTGTCATGCATGTCGAGTTAAGCAATTATATTTTAAAATACCTAGATATTTTGTTTTATACTGCAAGATTATTCTTTGGTGTAAGATTAAACATTATAAAGAGCTCTTTATTTTAATATATACTTAAAAGTATTTTTATTTAAGCACCCTTCACTGGACATCGTGTTAAGAAAATAGGGCCGGTGCACGCAACATACAAACTCGTTTATTTTTCATAACCTCGCTCGCGATAAGCGGCGGGGAAAATGTTTTATTTTTTTAAAATAAGTAACTTTTTAGTAAATAAATAACCCACTTCAAAAAACAGAGAATCCAGAAGCCTATGTAAATTGAAGAGTTTTTTGATTTTCTCGTGGATCTTATCAAATCTTGACCAAGATTATATAGGACCATCCCTTTTTATACTTAAACAAAAGATATATTGAAATCGGACAATGTTGTTAACAAATTATCACTAAATATACCCAATTACCTACATAAAAACAGATATAATGCCCTTCTGGCTCTTCAGTTGCATCTACTTTTCGACTGTTTAATATTATAAAGAGGAAAGTTTTGTATTTTTGTGTGTGTATATGTTTGTAATGAATAGGCTCCGAAACTACTGGACCGATTTAAAAAAAATATTTCACTGTTGGGAAGCTATACTATTCCCGGGTGACATAGGCTACTTTTTACCCAACTGCGCAGAAGGAGGGTAATGTTTTTACGCTACGCGCGTGAAGCTGCAGATTGGTCAGCTAGTTATTAATACTTATTATCTTACCTAACGTTTATAGTGTAAATAAATAAAATAAAACTTAAATGTTGTATTGTTTATGTCAACTTATGATCGAAACATTAAGCTAGCCACAGAAGGTTGTACTTGAAATTATTATGTTTATTGTGATTGTTAAAGTCAGCTAGTCCACAAAGCTACTGGTAACAGCGTTTTAACAAAAAAAGTGGCACTGCGGGAGTGCCGACAGAAGAGAAAACTTGAATAAAAGCAGACTACACTACATATACTTATGTATATACAGAGGTGTCAGTAACCAAAGAGAATATAATACGTGTCAGTAGTCAGTGATAGGTATCGGTAACAGTGTCGCGAGTTCAATGGTTTTTTCCCATCTCAAAAAATGTTCAACGCGCCTAAAGAAGTTTTCACTTCAAAATTAACGAATCAATAAAGCTTTCTCTTCGCAATTAAGATCAATTTTCGACATTGACAGCCGTGCATCTCTTACTTCACTTGTCCAAATAAATGATTAAATCTTATATTTACAACCTCTCGAGAAGACGGCATCTAAGAGCTATAGAACTAGACAAAGAAGCTCCATAACCGGCTCGAAGCGGTTATAGCCGGGACAATCCGATATATCGCCATCACGTGGTCATTAAACACCAATTTTCTCAGCGTTTAGGGAATGCCGATTGACGACACGTTTGCATGTGAATAGTTTGTCGATAAGCAAACGTGCTCTTGATCCTGAAATAGTTGCTATGACTTGAAATTCTTCAGTAAAGCCTAAAAAATACTGAAAGCATCTTACTTTGCGGACCCAAAGTGCATCATTTAGCTAGGCTTGCGCAACGATGCCTAAACGTATTTAGTGGCTATACAGAGTGTTTTTTTAACTGTAACAGTACGGCAGCACCCATAACCAGAGGAGATATAGGTGCAGTTTCTTTTAAAACATCAGCTCGTTTTCGAAGAAAAACATTTTGGCAATAAAATTCTTTTGGTTAAGTGTGAGTAGCGCCTTAAAATGAATCAAGTTGATAAAAATTTTTTTTGATGCCGATCGATGCAGTCCTTTGTAAGGGATCATTTTATTGTATCGGATGAAAAAAATCTGAACAGCGGAAGTTAGTCAAATTTGATAAAAAGTATTCTCATACAACAGGACAAACAAAATTCATTCTACAGACATTTTATTAGATTCTAATTGCACATTAAAGAAATATTAATACTGTAGCGATTAAGAAGTTTAAGAACTCCGTGCTCTCATAAGCAATTCAAAAACATATCGTATTTCAGAACAATTTTGAATTTCGAACATGGTTCTTGCACCTGTTGGACTTTTATATCAGTCATTGCATCATCTTATTTGTCCCATCATGGCATTGTCAAATACGCAAAAAGTCGACTTAATTGAAGCATACTTCCTCAACCGACGAAGCCCAACTAATGCGCTGAAGTGGTATCAGGAACGCTACCCAGACCGCGATTGAGGAAGTATGCTTCAATTAAGTCTAGTTTTTGCGTATTTGACAATGCCATGACATGCAATAATCAAAACACTCAATAAGTATATGAAATGAAATTTATTTGCCAGAAGCATGGTGTATAAGTTGTTACAGCTATATAAGTAGGTTTCACATACTTCACCGATTAACAGCCTGCAAATTACAGTTACATAAAATTAATTCAGTTATACATAAAAATTCTTCAGTTTAATAAAAATCGATGAATAATATCATCAAGTATCGTAAAGACCGTAAAAATCAATAAAAAATTATAAAGACCCTGAAATTTATAAATTAAAATTAGTATGCCAGAATTGCATGTCAAAGAAATCAGTAATCGTATAGAACCATTTGTCAACAAGCCACCCATAGTTTAATTTCCAAATAAATTGGGGATTTAAAGTGCGGTACTTATTTTGTAAAATGGGTAAAAGGTGTTGCAGATAAAATCCAGCCAGTCGAGTTGGCTTTGCGTGTGAACATTCGGTCGCTAGCCACCCGCCGCCCTTGAGCCTGGAGCATTGCAGTGTTCCACGTCACCGATCGATGTACTCCTACTCTATCTGAATCTCACTAAGAGGACATTCTAGCCAAGTTCCTAAGTGAGTATTATTTTTGAGCTAGCGTAGCAAACTTTCGTCTAACTGATCATTCTTCTTTATGTACTATTCTTACGAGATAATTAAACAGGGCAGGAAAAAACGACTTGTTCAAGAAAATAGAGAAGATATTTTTACATTCCTAAATCTTACCATAACAAGATAATTGTATAGATAACGATAATAATCAAGAAGTAGGTAACCATGATAAAACTAGTGGTTCGTCCTGAACTGAGATCTCGCGAGTCTTCCAAAACACAAAAACTCTCGCAACGATGCTTAAACGTATTTAGTGGCTAAATATGATTTAAGGAGTTGTCAAATCATACAAATACGTAAAATTTAAACATGCTTAGTCGCTAAATACGATAAAGGGATGATTGTGCAAGCCGGCCTTAATCTTTGACTAATAAAATAGTGCCACGAAATGAGAAACCACCACACTTGACCTACAGTTTCATTCAAATTACAGGTAACGGGAGTAGAGAGAACTTTTTTGGGGTACAAACTGCATTTATTCTAGATTTCAGACTTTTGCCTATATTTGTGTCACTAAAACTACACGCGTACCAAATTTCAGAACTGTGAGGTCACTGGTGTACCCTGTGAATTTTGTCAAAGTTCAGTTTTTGTTATGGCTAATAACTTAAAAACTACAAGGTTTAAACTAAAAATAAAGGAGGGGTCGAAATGTACTCACAAATACCTTTTATTAGACGTGCCACTTGACCGGATAGTCCCATTTTGATTTTTTTTACCCCTCTTGAACTCCAATATCTCAACAACCCCCCCACATTTTTAGCTCATTTAATCACACCAAAATTGTGCCATCACTATCTACCTATATACCAAATTTCACGTTGATCGAATAAACGCTTCGAAAGTTATCCTCGGACAAACAAACATACATACATACCTACACACACACAAACATACATACAACACTGATTTTCCCAAGTTGATTTAGAGATCTCGCTCCGCTCGATCAAAAATGTAACAATGGTTTACGAACAATAGATTTTTAGACTATTTTTACTTATGACGTAGCTGAAAGATGAACAATAACTCAGACGAAACTTAATTAATAATAATATTTGAAAATTGATTTCTTATGAAAACGAACGAAACTTTTCTCATCAAAATTACTGTTTTCTTCTTAATAATATCTCACGCACGGTAGGTATTCTGCTATTGAGTTATCTTAGAGATTTCAAAAATAATTATGACTATAAAAATTCGGAAATTTGTTTGTTTATTCGTGTTTATCTTTGAGGCAAAAGCTACGTCTAAAAAGATTAAATAGTTATAAAAAAAAAAAACAAAAAATTTAAATATTTACAATCTAGACAAGACGACCTCAGTGGCGCAGTGGGCGAACAGCCAACTGAGAGTTAGGAGGCAGTGGGTTCGATTCCCGCCGCGGAACAAATGTTTGCAAATGTGCTGATCTACAGATATTTGTCCGGAACAAATATCTGTAGATCATGCAAACATTTGTTGTTTTTCTATATATTATAAGCATGTATTTACAAAAAAAAAGGATATACTTTTTTTAACTAGTTCCCATAGAACAACCTCTGCTTAGTTTGGGGCTAGATAGCGCTGTGTGAAATGTCCAGCAATATTTATTTATTTATTTATTGGAACAGTGGATAGGTAGTATGGTAGTTAGCATGTGAACCGTCCGTTGTTGCCTGTCCTTGAGCACTGCAGTCCACACGTCACCGATCGATGTACTATTTATCTCGTAACTTCTGATTCCACGATCGTCTGTTCCAACTCCAACCCGTAGCAACTGTTGGACGAGTAGCTTGAGGGTTACGGGATCGAACAGTAAGGAAAATTAGAGGAAATTCGACATTATTAAAATAATTTGATCCAGTTGCCTAGATGTGTAATAAATGTGCCTGCCTGTCATCATCATCATCATCCACGGCCCATAAGTACCCACTGCTGGTTGTATGCCTCCCTTTGTAAACGCCACCCTTCCCGGTCCTGTGCTGCGCGCATCCACGTGTTGCCCGCGACTTTCTTTATGTCGTCGACCCACCACGCCGACGGACGTCCTGGACTTCTTAGGTCTGTTCTTGGCCACCATTCGGTCAAAGATTTACACCCCCTGCCATCACCTCGTCTAGCCAAGTGTCCTGTGTCCTGCCCCAGTTCCACTTGAGTTCCAACACCCTTGTTCCGACGTCTTGGACTTTCGTCTGGCGTTGGATTTGCCTGCCTGTGCTCAAGTGTATTCTGCGATTTCTGGTGTTTTCTACAATAATTTTCCTATCGGACGATCTTTCTAGTGGTTCGCCCCGAACTGAGATCTCGCGAGTCACCGAAAAATATTATTTGGAATCGTTGACTATCAAAATAGTGACACAAAATAAATAACCAAATAACTTGACCTACAGTTTCATTCAAATTACAGGTAACGGGAGTTCATGTAATATTGTGATCCTTTTAGGGGTACAAATCGCAGTTATTCTGTATTTCAGACTTTTGCCTATATTTGTGTTACTTAAGCTACACGCAACCCAAATTACAGCACTGTGGGGTCACTGGTGTACCCTGTGAATTTTGTCAAAGTTCAGTTTTTATTATGGCTAATAACCAACTAATATTTCAAAATTAACTAAATTAACTAATAAAGCCCTTTTATTTGACGTCCTACTTGACCTAATAGTCTCATTTTTTTTACCCCACTTGAACCCCAATATCTCAATAACCCCCCCACATTGTTAGCTCATTTAGTCACACCAAAATTGTGCCATCACTATCTACCTATGTATCAAATTTCACGATGATCGGATCAACGCTTCGAAAGTATCCTCGGACAAACAAACATACATACATACATACAACGCCGATTTGCCCAAGTTGATTTAGAAATCTCGCTTCGCTCGATCAAATAACATTTTCAACGTCATCTATAAACAATCTCAAAACTGGATTCAACGGCCTTCAACCGTCTTATTACTTTAAAGAGGAAATCAGGATAACTGCTGTAAAATACAAGAAGCGCTTAGCACACCATCCTAACCAGCTGGCAGTCAAGCTGATCCAATCCACCTATCAAAAGCGAAAACAGCAGAGATCAAAACACTAGATCAGAGATACTAGTATTACAGTAGATACAGTATACAGTACGAGATGTGCGCCAAAAGTGGAGCACAATTCACATGACAGTAGGTACACACGGCTACACATCAAGCTATAATTTCCAGTATAAGCTGACCTCTAGTTCAACGAAAAGCCTACACAATGCGAGGTCAGCTTATACTGGAAATGTATAGCTTGATGTGTAGCCGTGTGTACCTACATCCCAGAACACATTTGCTTATACTTAGTCGAAAGACTGATTGCAGGTCAACCTAATATAACAAAAAATAATCGTATATTGCGCAACTATGTAAAGCAAATGCGCTTTTCTACTCGAAAACCGTATAGTGCGCAACTATGTGTAGCTAGTTGATCTTTTGTACTGCAAAATCGTACTGTACGCAACTATGGCAAATATGTGAAGATAGTTGCGCTTTTGTACTCAAAAATCGTATAGTACGCAACTATGTGAAGCTAGTTGATCTTTTGTTCTGCAAAATCGTACTGTACGCAACTATGGCAACTGTGTGAAGATAGTTGCGCTTTTGTACTAAAAAATCGTATAGTACGCAACTATGTGAAGCTAGTTGATTTTTTGTACTGCTAAATCGTACTGTACGCAACTATGGCAACTATGTGAAGATAGTTGCGCTTTTGTACTCAAAAATCGTATGGTACGCAACTATGTGAAGCTAGTCGATCTTTTGTACTGCAAAATCGTACTGTACGCAACTATGTGAAGATAGTTGCGCTTTTGTACTAAAAAATCATATAGTACGCAACTATGTAAAGCTAGTTAATCTTTTGTACTGCAAAATCGTACTGTACGCAACTATGGCAACTATGTGAAGATAGTTGCGCTTTTGTACTGAAAAATCGTATAGTACGCAACTATGTGAAGCTAGTTGATCTTTTGTACTGCTAAATCGTACTATACGCAACTATGGCAAATATGTGAAGATAGTTGCGCTTTTGTACTCAAAAATCGTATAGTACGCAACTATGTGAAGCTAGTTGATCTTTTGTACTGCTAAATCGTACTATACGCAACTATGGCAAATATGTGAAGATAGTTGCGCTTTTGTACTCAAAAATCGTATAGTACGCAACTATGTGAAGCTAGTTGATCTTTTGTACTGAAAAATCGTACTGTACGCAACTATGGCAACTATGTGAAGATAGTTGCGCTTTAGTACTCAAAAATCGTATAGTACGCAACTATGTGAAGCTAGTTGATCTTTTGTACTGCAAAATCGTATTGTACGTAACTATGGCAACTATTTGAAGATAGTTGCGTTTTTGTACTCAAAAATCGTATAGTACGCAACTATGTGAAGCTAGTTGATCTTTTGTACTGCAAAATCGTACTGTACGCAACTATGGCAACTATGTGAAGATAGTTGCGCTTTAGTACTCAAAAATCGTATAGTACGCAACTATGTGAAGCTAGTTGATCTTTTGTACTGAAAAATCGTATTGTACGCAACTATGGCAACTATGTGAAGATAGTTGCGCTTTAGTACTCAAAAATCGTATAGTACGCAACTATGTGAAGCTAGTTGATCTTTTGTACTGCAAAATCGTATTGTACGCAACTATGGCAACTATTTGAAGATAGTTGCGCTTTTGTACTCAAAAATCGTATAGTACGCAACTATGTGAAGCTATTTTACTTAGTAATCTTTCGTGATTGATTTCAATCATTATTATAAATACGGGATTTATCACGTACCGTCTTATCGGTGTTTCGACCGACAATGTTTCGGCTCAATCCGTGAATCTTCATATAGTGAGTACGATCCGCTCCGAATAACGTCTCGCCGCGCACTCGCACCGAAACATTGTCGGTGGAAACACCGATAAGTAGGTACTTGATAAATCCCGTATTTATAATAATCATTAAGTGAAGCTAATTGCGTTTTTCGCAGGGTTCCGTAGCCAAATGGCAAAAAACGGAACCCTTATGGATTCGTCATGTCTGTCTGTCTGTCCGTATGTCAGAGCCACTTTTTTCCGAAACTATAAGAACTATACTGTTGAAATTTGGTAAGTAGATGTATTCTGTGAACCGCATTAAGATTTTTACACAAAAATAGAAAAAAAAAACAATAAATTTTGGGGGTTCCCCATACTTAGAACTGAAATTCAAAAAAATTTTTTTATTAAACCTATACGTATATATCTATATCTATGGATAGGTCTTCAAAAATGATATTGCGGTTTCTAAATATAATTTTTTTCTAAACCGAATAGTTTGCGTGAGACACTTCCGAAGTGGTAAAATGTGTCCCCCCCCCTGTATCTTCTAAAATAAGAGAATGATTAAACTAAAAAAAATATATGATGTACATGCAAACTTCCACTGAAAATTGGTTTGAACGAGATCTAGTAAGTAGTTTTTTTAATACGTCATAAATCGTAAACCGCAATTTACCTTTCATTCAATCAATTCAAATATAAAAAAAGTTACAACGAACTACAAGAACTTTTATATTATGTTACTTGTTGCTACGGAACCCTTCATGGGCGAGTCCGACTCGCACTTGGCCGCTTTTTTACTCAAAAATCGTCGAGTGCGCAACTATTTGACGCACTTTACGTTCCAGCAACATTTTACTTTTATCTTTTTGTGGTATTCATGAGACGGCTCAATTCTGTGCGAGCTCGATAAAGCTGAGAATAAAGTTCTAGAGATAGTCCCAATGGATTACACCGATTACGTATTCTAGTAACCTTGATCCATTGGGTTGTAGAGAACCTTACAAAGAGAAATTGGATGTCTTTAGAGCGAGAAAATTTTGTGCTAGCATTAGCGTTTTTAGCAATTTATTGTTTGAATTTGATTGCAGAGTTCGCAAACATGCTTCTCTGAATCGAACTTATTGTGTATACATGCTACAGAATAAGATTGAGTTAATTTTTGAGGCACTGACGCTGTAGTAAGTTAGAAAAGTGATGTGTGTTTTTCGTTTATTAAACACAGATCATTATTTTTTTTTAGTCAACATGAAGGGTGAGCTTCCTCTTACACTTAAGCGCCAGCTCATCGACACGTGTATCCTGCCCGTCTTAACCTACGGTGCGCAGACATGGTCGCTGACCGAGTCACAGAAGTCCAAACTCAAGATTTGCCAGAGGGCAATGGAACACAGTGTTCTCGGATTCAAGCGGATTGATCGAGTGAGAAACACCACGCTGCGTTCGTTGAGGCATTGCCGATGTTGGAGAAAAGACAGCTAGGCTCAAATGGGATTGAACACATTAGTAGAATGCACCCCGATAGGTGGGCTAATTTAGCCACAACCTACAGCCCTGACGGAAGACGCGGTCGGGGTCGGCCAAGAAAACGTTGGCGAGACGATCTTGTTGCCTTCGAGCAGGAGTGGTGGAGTGTCGCACAGGACAGAGATAGATGGAGAGACTTGGGGGAGGACCTTTGCCCAGCAGTGGGACAATATAGATTATTATTAAGAATTTTTTTTTATTTTTCGAAAAGATTACGGAAATATTCACAACACCTTATTCCTGAAGTAAACCTCTGTGCTTCCAGTTATTTAAATAAAATGTATATTTTTACTTTATCCTTATTAGATTTCTGTTACGGGATACTTGTAATTTGTTTAATTAACGGGTTGTTTATGTTATCAAAATATCTGAAAATCTAATAAACCTACAGAAATTTATGGTTTTTTTTACCCATAATCGATTAGATGATCAATGTTATAAATTAGAAAGTAGCTCTAGTCTCTCTGTTTGTTACCTTTTCACGACAAAACGACTGGACTGATTTTCGATGTAATTTGGTATACAGATAGATAATGACCGGGATTGGGGCATAGGTTACTTTTTACCCGATTGCGCAGAAGGGGGGTAATGTTTTCATTGATAAAACACGCGTGCGAAGCCGTGGGCGTTTCTTCTAGTTATACATACGTTATATATGATCATGTATTTTTAAGATGTAACTATTAGATTATAATCATTATAAATGACCTTTGAGGCAATTCTCTGTTATAGGCGATGGTTACCACTTAACATCAGGTGGAGCATAAGCTTGTTCCATCTCCATCTATACTTCTATAGTAATATTACCTATATATAAACAATGTCGCATTCTTAGGTCGCAGTTATTCAAAAATATAATTAAAGTCGCCATTTCTATTTTTACTTATAAATAATTGCACAAAGAACATGTCATATCATGGAGATTAATCATGCTAATGTTATTTTAGTATGATCCATATCTGTTATTTTGGAGTGATGTCAAATTCCATAGTACTGTCAGCGAAATAAGCAAATAAACAATGTTAGCTCTTTAAATCACAATAAATCTGTATCTAGCAGTTTGATGAATAAATATGTTAACTATATTTTTCGTACCACTTGCTCAAAAAAGTGACATTCTATGCCACAAAAAGCGAACATAACAATAGTCATTTTTAATCTGTTAAAAACAGGGAAAGAAAATTGTACTGAATTTCATTCATCATCTAGGGGGAGAATGTGATTTAAATTTGGAATACTTACCGTTTATAAAGCATAATACATCTTTTTAAAAAGGAATACGCATTTATTATGCAGTTATGATTATTAAATAAAATTACGAAAACCGACGAGGACGTATGAGCTTGATGCCTTTGCTTTTCGTACAAAAAAATATTAGTCTACGATTTTGCCGCGTTTTTGTTTTCTTCAAATACATAAACGTTAAGTTTATTTTAATTTATTTTTATAAATAAGTTAATGTTCTAAAAATACGTTACGATGTTAAATCAAATACTCAAATCAACTCATCAACAATAAATGTACCAAACAAAAATGTAACTCTCTCTATCAATAATTGGACCAATGTTTCGAATGTTAACTTTTACTTTTAATTGTCATTATTTTTAATAAATGCTTATCTCATATTATTATTGTGTTAATTATTTCGCAAATGGTACGAAAAGTAGAGTATTTTCCTCGGTGATAAAGCTGTCTTAGTCTTGGGTGAACTTAAATCCTTCACTACACTCAGGACTCGTCCTAAATCCCTCGCTTCACTCGGGAGTAAACCTCGAGTCCTTCGTTACGCTCGCGATTTAAATCGTCACCCGCGACAGAAGACACTGCTTTATCCCCTTGGTTAATAATCTACTTTTAAGATACACTTTCGTTGTGTATCGATATCATGCCAAAACTCTTTTCTTTTTTTTTCTTTTCTATAAACTAAAAATACACAAAGAAAAGGGATAAATAGAGGACGTTAAAAGGCGAGATTAATTCTGAAACGGATTTCCTTACAAAAAACCTTTCATCATCCATGCACTAAGGTTAGCTGGAATAAAATGCTAATTAGCGTTAAGTTTGACTATGTATCGTGTGTGAGGAATTTTTTTCTGGTTTAAAACATTTACGCGATGGGTTTTCAGTAATTGTCTAGTTATTTCTTCAATTACTACTTGTTAATTCAGTGCATAAAGCTGACAGTTCCCGAGAACCCTGTCTGTAGCGGCGGCAGCTGCAGATGTTTCTGCCAAGGCGAGGCTGAACACCAGCGTAGCTGAGCCCTCGACCTATTTACCACCACCTTCTACCTTAGTGCTACCTACAATAATGTACTAATGTTTCTTAGAATTAGGCCTACTGTTATATCTACCTAGCTTTATTTAGTACTTATTATACCTACCTGTTCTGCCCACCATGACTTACGGTGCCGAGACATGGAGGCTGTGTACAGGTTAAGATTTGCACAGAGAGCCATGGAGCGTACCATGCTCGGCATCAAGCTCTTAGATCGAGTTCCAAACGTCGAGATCCGTAGAAGAACGAAGGTTCATGATGTTGGGAATCGAGTTATGGAGCTCAAATGGTCTTGGGCGGGATACTTGGCAAAACGTGGTGATGACAGGTGGAGCAGGGTAGCAAATGAATGGTGGCCGAGGAATGGCTGTAGAAGGGTTGGACGTCCGGCAGCGAGATGGGTGGACGACATCGTTAGAGTCGCGGGCCGTCAATGGGTGAGACTAGCGCAGGATCGTGGCGGATGGCACAAACTTGGGGAGGCCTATACCCAGCTGTGGATGATGATGATTATGATGTACCTACCTACTTCTGTTACCATAATAGGTGTGTGTAAATAAATGCCTTTTATTTATATATAATAATTTATTTTATCATAATTCTCAGACTGTGTCGATCCACTGCTGGGCATAGGTCTCTCTTTGTTTCTGCCGTTCTTCCCGACCCTGTGCCAGTCTGAACCACGCACGACCCAAGGTCTTATGGATGTCGCCGACTCATCTCGCTGGTGGACGTCCCCTATTCGTATTAGGAACTCGATCTTACAGTGTGATGTCGAGCATGGCGCGCTCCATGGCTCTCTATGCTACACTTATTTTGTGTTTTATTGTCGTGTAAAAAACCTTCAAGGCTAGAGAAATATGTAGGTAAATGTATGTTAGCGGTGACAATCATTATCATCATCATCATACCAGTTATAGAACGTCCACTGCTGAACATAGCCTACCCCAAAGGTTTACAGAAGGTTAATAATCGGCGGAGATATCGAGTAACATGCATACAAACGAATAAAGCCGAATTAAAAAAAACAGGATGTAAATCTATGAAATTTGAGGACCGCTTTCAAATTATAACTGTTTCTTGGACCGTGTAGTCTGTGTAGGACATTATTTATTTAATTTTTAACCTGTGTTGTCCCACTGCAGGGCAGAGGCCTCCCTCCCTTCTTTCCAGTTATTTCTGTCCTCTGCTGTAGTGGGCCAGTCTGGTAAATGCACATCCAAGTCGTCACGCCATCTCGGTGGTGGTCTGCTGCGTGGGCGAGTTGCCTTAGGGACCCAATCAGTTATTATCTTTGCCCATATATCTTCGGGCATGCGACAGACGTGGCCAGCCCAATCCCACTTGAGCTGTGCTGTTTTTTTTGTAAATATTTTTTTGTGTTTTTGTTATTGTGAGATTTTTTTGTGTGGCCTTGTAGGACATTAGGGCTTCGCAAATAAAACAGCTGATAGGTACACTGAATTATCGCTCCTGACTGTTGCACTGCGGCCAACAAGAAGTGACGAATTCAAACTATTTTTACAAGGAGCTCGCATGTAATGTGGCGTGCTCATAAATAGGTAATATCATATACTTCCTCCGTATTTGACTTGGGATTGGATCTTGGATTCGATAAAAATAATAATGGAGGATGACACACATGCATGATAGCAACGCAACAAAATACTGGTTATTATAGTATATATATATATGTATGAATTTATCATATAAATACTTATTTATATCTATTCTATGTATTTTATCAACCTTTTTGTGTTCTTACACGTAATTTGTTTTGTTCGTATTTTTAGTTTAATTTAGACTGTCTATTTATAAATTCTTTTTTATATAAAGTAAATCCGTGTTTGGCCGCTTAGTGTAAGTTTGTATCTTACATAATAAGGGCTGCGGATTTTGTTATATAAATAAATACAATACCATCCAGCCGACTAATTGCTATATGTACTACATTTAACTAGCCCCCGACGCATAAAAGGGGGGGGGGGGGGGGGGGGTTATAATCTTTGCAACCTATGTCATTCAGACGCGACTTTTTTTAAATAGAAAGCTAGATTAACTGGAGTAATTCTTAGGTATGTCAGTTTTTAACACCAACGCACCCTTTGGTAGTTATTTTTTAAATAATTCTTTTTTGTTTTTCTTCTTGTTTCCATTTCATACCTTTTTAATGCTACATGAACAATGATCATGAAACAACTTTATGGCACCATTGATGTTCAGTGGTAACCATCGCCTATAACACAGAATTTCCTCGTAGGTCATGCACCTTAGAAATGTGCCCTACGATGCACTGCCCTGCGTCTATCAACTTGCGGCATACAGATTCCTTTTCGGGAACTAAAGTATCTTCGTAAGCCTTTTACTGTAGCTATAATAATAACTATTATTACGATAGCTGATGTCGAGGAAAATCCTACACAGAATATTGCGATACAAATCAAAACATCATCTGAGCGGCTGAGAAATATTGCCTTCCACCGGTAATTTACCCCTGACTGGAATAAGAGTAGTAGTTCCTTATGAAAGGGCTCGCCCGGGGAACTACTACCATCATACTTATTTCTGCAGCCAAGCAGCATTGCTATGTTTCAGTTTGGAGGTGTAGCCGCTCAAATTACAGACACATGAGGCTTTTTGTATTTTTATTTATTGATTTAATTGTACCTGTTGCCGTTATCAGTATCGAGCAAAAACGAGCAAAAATTATACATATATATTAATTGTTGTTATAGCGACAACAGAAAAACATCAGCTGAAAATTTCAACTGTCTAACTATCACGTCTCATGAGATACAACCTGGTGACAGACGGACAGACAGACAGACAGCGGAGTCTTAGTAATAGGGTCCCGTTTTACCCTTTGGGTACGGAACCCTAAAAACAAGTTTATATACTTACCTGTCACCATTATCATGATGTCAATAGTTTAGTACCAACTAACTTATTTGCCAATCGCGTACCGTCTTTGTTAGTAAGCGCTTTTAAGTGTATTATGTATAAGCGCTATTTAAAACCACTAGGTATTATGTAAACGATTTACATTTAACTTGAAACAAATCCGTCAGGGTAGGATATTCCAATTTACTCTTGAAATGTTTTTTATGCCCGCAAAATGTTTTTCTAGGGTAATTTGATTGTAACCTACGTGTTTATAAAATCAGTTATGTAGTTTAATGGAATATTTGCTACCACAGCACACACAAATTCACACAATACAATCAAAAGGTATAACCTCAAAGAGAAAGCACAAGTAAGAGAAAACAGAAAATTACATTCAACAAACATAGGAACAATAGAATGAAATAATAAAGTTACAGTGTAGTCAGGGAAAAATTAAAAAGAGGCAAGTAGGTGTGTATGTGCTACTGCAGCAAATGGGATGGATATCTTATATGAAACACAATCTCGGAGTTTAAAAAAAAAACTGAAAGAGTCTCCGTTTCCTACAAAATTACATAAATTAATGTGCAATAACTTCAAGATGTTACTGAATACTTTACATGAAAGACATGCTGCCGGATCGGTCCGACACATGTTTCGAGAACGCTATTTTGTAAAGCTTTGAATCCGGTTCGGAAAGGTATCCGAGCTTAATGGTCAATCCGATATAGTTTTAAAATACCGTTTTGGATTATATATTAAAACTGAACACAAATGTCGGACCGATCCGATAGCTTTCCGAGGTTTTATAATAGCATAATCCAAAAATGACACACTAAAAACATTGCATAAAAGTAGGTTCCTTATATTCCGCATACAAACATCCCAACCGTTTCGCGAGTATCCAAATACATTCTGATTAATAGCATAGAGAAGTAAATACGTTGACTGTTAAACGTTGGCAACACGCCAAATTAAATAGTGCGTAGGTTTGCCGTCTTCTCCCATCTTCTCCCTTAATGCGTCTCTGTATACTTACCTACATTTTTCTACTGCAGTGAATTTACTGTTTTTATGAATTACAGGCCAACCCAACCCTAAGTTGGAGTTTTAGACCACCCAATAGGTCTCCGAAACGGCTAGCTGACTTACCTATACCAAATAATTTAATAATTATTAGATTTTTTTTAAGTAACTACTTGTAAGACTGACTGAAATTGCATGCGATAAACGCAGATTATGGACGAATTCAAACTGTATCACTAACCACCTGTTGCTAACCCATATTCGCAATATATAATTTGATTTGATTTGATTTGAAAAAAAGATATATCTAAATAGATTGTAAAAATAGAGTATAGTTCATATCCCTGTACCTCTTCCTCCTTCTCCTCCCTGCCTCATGTTCTTCCTCGTTAACACCATTATGTACAACAAAGGTAGTTTTATTTTAGTTGGACTAAAGCGCGTCTTCGAGCGTAGGCAATTTGACAATTCGTGATCAACACAAGCGACGAAAATTCGGTCAGCAGCAAATATGTCACTGTCAAGTGTCATACATTTGACATCCACCACAGACAACATAAATTAGCTCCACCTTACACTAACTATTTATTACTATTCTTATTCACTTACTATTCTTTCAAGTTTATTTTATTATTTACGTATGTGTATCCATGTATGTCTATGTATCTGTTTACTCATTTATTTTTCTGCGTTCGTGAGGCTACTCATGGGTCCCATCTGAAAACCAGCGCCGCTTACCTTCCTCGGATGTTTGGCAGCAATACGCTGAGACGGGGCCTGTTTGGCCCACACAGCACGGAAGACCATATTATCTGTACCTATGTATAAGTACAAAATTTTTATCTTCTGTTTTTTCTGTAATTCTGTACCTAAATATTTTTTCTTTTTATTATTATAATCTTTAGGTAAGTAGGTAAGTATGTTTTTTGTCTTTATTCTGTTCTGAATGGTCACTAAATAAATGTATTTTCTTTCTTTCATTCTTTCTAAAAAACCCGAAGGTGTTTAAAATACCCCACCTTCAAAGATTTTACGAAGTTTTTTAAAATTTTCAGCCACATCTTTAAATGCTTTATTTTCGGGTTTTTTTGTAATATGATCCAAATGAAATCTTCTTTCATACGCAGAATTATGCTTCCTAACATTAAGGGAAATTAAAAAAAACCGATGCGTTCAATTTACTCACTTTCGATATAAATATTTGTATTTAGAACTAGGACCCTCCTCATCATCATCACCCGCAGCCTGACTTCACCCACTGCTGGGTATAGGCCTCTCTTTGCCTGTGCAGTTATCCACGGTCCTGTGTAGGGCTTGCAATTCGGATATCCAAATATCCGTATTATTCGGATATCCGAGTGATTTTACTACCCGGATAGTGACAATCAATATATTCGAATAATTCGAATAAAACTATCAGTAAAATTCATCAAAAAATCACGATTTGAACATGATATTAACTAAATCAAAACCATAATTTCATAATTATGTGCAGTAAGTACATGTATCTAAAAAGTAATCTGAATTTAAAATACTGTTTATCCTTTATTTTTAATATTTGTCGCATTATAAAACATTCAGCAAGTCGCGACTGACAAGTTGCTTACTTATTGCTTAAGTTTTGTGACAGAAACGTGATCTAAAGTACACCTATCGAGTTTCCTTATTGTTAAAAACGATTTAAATTTTAATGGCGAATGTTGGAATAACTTAAACATTGTTTACAGCTACTTTAATAATTATTATTTTCGTTTTAACGCTTTTCCCAAAATTATTCGAATTATCCGTAATATCCGGATATCTGAATAGTAAAATTCACTACTATCCGAATTATTCGGATACCAAAATCCTACGGATACTGCAAGCCCTAGTCCTGTGCCAGCCGCATCCAGGTTCGAACCGCAATCTTTGCTACATCGCATGCCCATCTCGCTGCTGGACGACTGACGTTTAGGTACCCTGTTCCTGGACGCCATTCACTTACCTTCTTACTGCACCTTTCGTCACCTACGCGTCGTTATACTATTCCCAATATCTTTGACATTCGTTCCTTCTAACCTAACCTTCTTTAATGCGTGTCTGTTCACATCTCTCATAATTTAAATTTTTGAAGTTAAACTTCTTTACGCACGCTTGACTTGGGGAGTAAGCTGGTGAATGCATTACGAAAAGTGCGAACGGAAGTTGAGAGGGAGATATAAGTTAGTGAAGATAGAAAGAGAGGGAATTACGTTTCGTATATTTTTAAAAGTTAATGTGCGAGTGCGACTTGCGTCTGTCCAGAATGAACATAGACTGATCGACCTACAGACGTGTGGACTATTTTGTAATTGAATAATTTTATAAATTAATATTTATAAAAATAAGTTTTACTTCAGTCGTGTGGTCTAAAGCACACTCGTTTTTTCTAAATGCCAGGATAAGTTTACCGCGTAATTAATAAAATTTCCTAACAAACTTTCGCGAACTTTATCTAGATAAAACAAATTATTAATCCATCACTTCATCTTTCAGACTTTGGTTCCTGGCAAGGACTATAACCAAGTCGCGGATAATACGTTAAGGTTCCGTATAAGCAAATCAAAATAAATAAATGTATCACTTGTACACTTTTGTTGAGCGAAGCGAGATCTCCAAATCAACCGTGACGAATCGGCAATGTGTTTGATCGCGTATTTCGTGAATTAAATTCAACTGTTTTATTTTAGTATTTTTCAAACTTTCGCGATCACTGTACATTATTATTGATTTAAACGGGTATTTATCGCGTATGTACCTTTTTTATTTATTATCCCGACGGACGTTTCGGCTGTGTTGCAACAGTCGCCTATTTTTTTTTTATATTAAACTTGCAGACACACAAGCTGACGGGCCTCCTGATGTTAATTGGTCACCGCCGCCTATAAACTCCTGCAGCACTCGTGGTACCGCAGTCGCGTTGCCTAGCACTTAATACCCTATTTACACCTCTCTTGAAGGCGCTCATTTTGAAGCCCACCGGAGAAACCTCCGGAGGAAGGTCATTGCACATCTTGCAGGTGCGTGGAAGAAACGAGCGGGTGAAACGCACCGTGTGAGACTTCCACGCATCTACAACATGTAGGTGAGCTCGTTGCCGGTTGCGGGAGGTTCGATATTAGAAGTGGGAAGCAGGAATTAAATTGAACAGCTCTTCAGAACATTCGCCGTTATATATTTTATATTCGTCGGGATGACAAATAAAAAAGCTACATATGTATGCCATAAATACCCGTTTTTAGTTAATAATTATGCTTTGTTTTATTCCACCCCATCGCTTGTATATACAAAGCTAAGTTTACAAGTAATATAGTTTTTCTTTGCTTTTATGGGAGTAAATAGAATTTGTATCGTAGAATATAATTGTGCGGTGTATATTTAAAAGGGCAGCTTTGAAGGACCTTGTTCTAAGATGAATAAGCTTTCTTGAAATGTATAATAGCTTTTAGATTAGGCTTTGTCAAAGAAATAATCTTTTACGGATCTAAAGCTTAGCTAGTTTATGTCAGGTCACAAAATAAGGGGGCAGCTTGCCAGTTTTTATTGCTTTACCTGATCGTCTAGCTTAAGTAACGTTCAGCATAATCAGCACTTTGATGGGTAACCGTCAATGGCATTTACAAATTGCTTCCATGTTCGGAGAGAACTAGGAAATAATTAAAACGAATAAATTAAACTCCCGGGAGGAAACAGGACCTGGATAAGTGGAAAGAAGGTTGTATCGTAAGAGATACAACCTCCCGTTACACATTTCTGTTGGTTTTAGCTTTTAAGTACCTTGTTTTTGTATTGTGTTTAATAAGCGTTTATCTATCTATCTATTGGGGTAAGGAGGAGGCCTTGGCCTAACATTTTTTGGACTAAATAAAAATAGACTAAAAAAACCACGTAAAAACTTAACTATTGTGCATCTTGAAGTTCTAACTTTTCTATAAATTCAGGTCCTGTAGAACTGTGTTCAAGAGTAGATTTTTTGATCATAGAATGGCATAACCATGAGAAATCTATGTTTATAGTAAATATTAATGAATTAATTAAAATTACACGGATCATTTTTAAACGTAAACAGACAACCAAGTGTTGGAACCACAGACCTGAAATTGGGGTATTCCTTTAAGGCGCTAACCGTAGCCGATAACCTTGAGCGAATGGGCGTAGCTATTGTTTCGGCCCCGCACTTTCCGCCACACGCATCTAACCGACCAGTAAAAAGGTGAGCGCGAAGCAGATGAGCACAACCCTCCCGTACGACAGTCAGCGGTATACTGCCGCCCGTCGTCCGCGCAACCACCTTCTACGGATACGCCCGCTAATTATTCGGAAAAATTAAAAATAATTAATGCCACGTGAAAGACCGTCGCAGCACATCATCATTTGTTCAACTTGAAGGTATAGTCTTTGCCCACATTTAGGTGAAATCAAAATTACTAAATGTTACGTCTTCTAGAGGTTGAATCAAATTGAAAGTCGAAATCAGCTACATTTTGTTATTTTTTTTCTCATAGTAAATAAACAGGTAGAACTTTTTTGTATGTTCACTTTGCAGATAAAAAGTCGATGAATGACACATATTTTATTGAGCATATAAAAATGATTCCTCCCTGAGGAGAAAGCCTCCAAATAAGATCAATCAGCTACTATATTCCACTTAACCAATTTATTAATTTGATATTATTTTGATACTTATGTTCTGACTTGATTTATTTTTTTACTATTTTGACATTTTCTACGATGACTATAATAAAATATTTTGACACAACATGACATATCTACCATGACACATAATATTCTCACATGACAACACAATACTCTCAAGGTCTAGTGGCTAAATAGAGCGGTCTCGACAGAATATCAGCGACCATTACGGCGGGCATAATGCTGAGTAGAGTCCCATTTACTGCTGTAGGACACCGTAGGTACCTACCAAGTTGTATCTTTTTTTTGTTTATGTTTTACGTTTATACTATATAATTGTTTAATTTTATTTCCTGTCTTAAAATGTAACTGTATTGTATAATTCGCGCAGCCAAAGATGAGACCTGTCATACCTGTCACCCATCATAACTTGGGACAATAGCGGCGTATGCGCGGACTGCGGGGAACAACACACGACTCAATACGCATGGGTGACGCCATACCTCGCCGTCCCTCCCCGCTTGCCTCGCATACCGCCAAAACCGCCAAGAACTATCTACTGCGCAGGTATGACCACGTGACTTGTCAAGTCTCATCTTTGGCTGCGCGCATTATATATTGTGTGCTAATGTAGTGAATAAATGGTTATGTTTAAATTTTCCCGTCTGTTTCACAGCGACCAAGCCCGTAAAGAATCAGGCAAAATACAAGGCTGGTTATTCTTTTTAATGATCCTTTAAACAATATAACAATAGGAAAAATACAAAAATAAAAGTAAGTATTTAATATAAATCAATTGTAAAACGAAAGAAGGTGTGTACTGATATTGCAAAATTTTGATAATATCATTATTGTCAATACGGGATTTATCATGTACCGTTTTATCGGTGTTTCGACCGACAATGTTTCGGTTCCGTTCGTGAACCTTCATCCGGGTGAGTGCGATCCGCTCCGAACTGCGTCTCGCATCGCACTACGCGCCGCAGCCCTGTGCTCGCAAAATAATATCAGCTGTCGAGAGGCTAAGCGATATCGAGCCAAGAGATTTTATCATCGCACAGAATATATCTCTATCTCGATTCAGTTTTGAATATTTCCGACATAATATATACGTCAGTCCTCTTACTATGACTACGGAACCCTAAAAAAAGCGATATCGAAAGCATCTCTAGGGCTTGTCTTTGTCAGATAAGTGCTCTCCCGCAGATCAATATCTGAGAGTGGTAGCCTAGATTTTGCGGGAGGTTTTGTGAAATTACCCTCTCAAGGGCAGACTGCGGTCTGTCTTTTATCTAGATCGCGAATGTAGCACTTACTCCGGCACTGGGATATATCGTTAAAGATAATAGGAACGTTACTTTAGCGTCTTTAATGTTATTATTATTATTTATTTATTTAATCAGATAACAATGGATCTATTTTGTTAGTAAAAAGCTTACATTAGTCCATACTAATGTTATAAAGAGGAAAAATTTGTTTGTTTTTATTGAATAGGCTCCGAAACTACTGGACCCATTTAAAAAATTCTTTCTCTGTTGGGAAGCTACACTATCCCCTGGTGACATAGGCTACTTTTTACCCAACTGCGCAGAAGGAGGGTAATGTTTTTATTAAAAACTACGCGTGCGAAGCTGCGGATTGGTCAGCTAGTTAGTTGTATAATTCCAATATATTATTTTGAAATCCGTGCGAAGCGGGGGCAGGTCCGCTAGTATTGATAAAAATACTAAGTTTTTTTCTTTTTTCGTTCTCTCGTCAGAGAAGCCAGTTAGGTTAAAATATTAAACTCCTTTGACACGCTAATTAGCGTCTATTATGAACCGACAATTAAAAAAGTAGGTATAATCGGGCGGTAAAAGCTTACGACTTTCCTCGCGAATTTTTCAAACGATTAGAACGTTGAATAAGTTTTCCCAGAAATTAGTTTCCAACTTTAAGTCACACCATAACGAATACAAAAACCGCATTTCAATTTCATACACTCACACATAAAACACAAACAGACCCAAATGCCAAACAAGTTAAATGACACTAAAACAGTTCGAATCTTTCTTTGCACGGAACACCAAAACGCGACAAAGGCACATTCCACACGAAACGAGCGCATTGGATCAGCAGGCTAGCCAGTATCTTCGGCTGATTGTGACGTCACATCAGCTGTCTCGTGTAACACTGACCTTGCAAAGATCAGCAACGTAGTGCTTCAGCCTTAAGCTGGGATTTTATATCAAGGCACTGACTTACGTTCAATTGAAAATACATTTGACACACCATCATATTAAATATGAAAAAGTTTACGTGAATGATTGTGACTTACTTCTTAACGGGAGAACAAATTGCGACAAAATTTGGACCGTTAAGAGAGATGACCTGAAAAACTATGCTAGTAACATAGCGCCACGTAAAACCATGTAAATTAAATATGCGCCACATTTAAGTAATCGGCCAGATTCGGATTGCTTTGCATAGTGCGATGTAGTCGCTTACTCTAAACAACTACAATGTCCTTTTTTACAAGGTTTCCGTGGCACGAATGTGGCGTAGACTGGCGGTAACACTAGTGCTACTGAATTTCCACTGACTAGGTACTGTCACCAGACACGGATAGGCTCAGTGCAATAGAAGCCGTAATGAAGTAAGGTCAAACACAATACCAGGAGATTAACGGAACATTCTGAAGTACTCGTAGGTAGGTGTGGGTCGGCAAAAATGAATACCATTGTTAATTTTGTGATCGTGAGGTACTAAATCCTCAATTAGAACCTCACGATTACGAACGAGTGAACAATTAAAAAGTGACATTGCGTGAATAGCGATTTAGGGCGGACATTTCTGTAACTAAAAGTACCTTTGATCCGGCTGGCCCTGTGTGCGAACGCCGGCTTCCGGGGCGCTTTGTTGCGGGGTAGTGCTGTGGGGGTGTCGGAAGCGCCTAGGAGGGCTCCTGGCCGCTTGGGCCGGCGTTGCTTCGCTGGGCGAGCGATGGACGCGTGTGCCTCAGGGTCGGATTGCCGGCGGAGTGACCGCAGAGCTGACAGCCGGCGGCGGCAGGGTGCGCGCGCCGCACCGCGCCGCGCCTGCGCCCTGCCGCGCCGCAACATGCTGACTCTGACCGAAAAGTTCACAAGCTCTAGAGGCGCCACTGTCTTCGACGCGCATTCATTTTGACAGCTCTTTGTATAGGGAAACGTTAGTTCCATATAACTCCGTGATTCACACTTTTCAACCTACCTGTACGCGCTACAGTGCATTTGCTTACATTACAAAGGTAAGCTTTACATTTATTAATTATTAAAGTTTTGTTTTGTCTTGCTGTTCCTAGTACCTGCCTAGTTTCCTTTGTATGAATGAGCTTTTAAAAACAAAGGCTCCATTGAGGAGGAACCCGTTGATTGCATTCGTTAAATGTTTTACAAGATACTGGGTACGCAGCATAGAATTTGGCCAAGGTCGAAAAAATAAACAAAGATATAAAGTCCCTAGGAAAATCAATATTTGTAGACTAAGCATAATACTAAATTGTTTATTGTTTGTACCTAATGTTTACTTCCTTGTTTTACCTATACTTACCTACCTACATATTAAGGTAAATGAATCTAGTACAACTAAACATAGCTTTGGAAACTACTTAACCAACATGCAAACCTCAACTATCTTTACACACTTGAATAGGAAAGTAACTAACTTAATATTATAATAGGAGTTATTGAAATTTTATCCATTCCCTTTAGTACATTGTAAGTAATTTTGAACTTACCCTGTTTTGTTTACAAAATAATAAATGTGTTTTCCTTAAATATAGTTACATTGAGGAACATATTAATTGGTCGCCATGATTTCATGAATAAAAGTTGCCATAGCGTGATTCATTTCGTGTTGAAAGGTGAATCAGCTGTTTGCGAGTTTATCGCTAGAGTATTGATTTAGCGCTACTTTCTCCCCTCAGGATAGTAAGTACTTTGTAACTTTCACAGGATCTGTGGCGCTGCTGTTACCCTCTGCCACTTTTGTGCTAGATTTCGCCACTTTAGTTAAACACTAGATAGATTTACTCTGTATTGTACATGACACAATTTATAAATTATTTCTATATTAATTTAAATTATACAATTTTATGAATGCGGTGAACATGATATATGATTTATTTCAATCATTATTGATCAAGCAAAGCGAGATCTCTAAATCAACTTGGGCAAATCATCGTTGTATGTGTATGTATGTTTGTTTGTCTGAGGATAACTTTCGAAGCGTTGATCCGATCATCGTGAAATTTGATACATAGGTAGGTAGTGATGTCACAATTTTGGTGTGACTAAATGAGCTAAAAATGCTGGAGGGTTGTTGAGATATTGGGGTTCAAGAGGGGTAAAAAAATGAAAATGAGGCTTTTAGGTCAAATGGGACGTCTAATGAAAAGTATTAATTAGTACATTTAGACTCCGTTTTTATTTTTAGTAAAGTCCTTATAGTTTTTGAGTTATTAGCCATAATAAAAACGGAAGTTCAACAATATTCACAGGATACACCAGTGACCACAAAGTGCTGTAATTTGGTATGTGCGCAGCTTAAGTGATACAAATATAAATCAAAGAATGAATGCCTTACATTATAAGTAACGATTTAAGATACGACATATCAGGTTATTCGCATGTTTCCTAAGAGGCTAAATAAATCAAAGAAACATTTTTAGAATTTAAGATCTTGTAACTTACTCTATTAATGTGAATAAGTAAATTGATTATTTAAAAAGCTTGTACAGATCTAGCCGCTTTTTGGACAAATCTAGCCACTACAGAACGACGCAATTGGCAGCATCGCGCTGGAACGCTACCGTTTTTTGTCGTTTCGGCGCAGTTCCAGATATGACGTCCTTACGCCCTCCCTGTTACTAAGCACGCAAAGTAATTTATAGGTGTTAAGATGGTTCGACTCCTATACAAACTTTCAGTTGCGATTCACTAGATAACTGAAGAGCAGAAATGTCTAAACATAATACCTACATATCAAGTTACTTACGTCTTATTATTGTCGCTAAATGAGCTCATCAGGAAGCTGTTGGTGCTTCCACGCATGCGGCACACCAGGGATGCGGTTCTTTATCACGTGAGATTTTTTCAAAATTTGGATTCATATAGTCTAAATTTTTATTAGCTGCAGTAAAATGACGTTTTGTGGGTTGCCGGTTTTTGAAAATAAATAAATAGGGATGTAGCTAAATGAGTGAATCATAAATGAATAATCAGTTTTTTTTGAGATTTAATATTAAGTTGTAATGTATTTTTTTAACCTATTATTATTACTATACTAGAGGATTGATCTTTTTTTAGTGGAAGTATAGGGAGGTACATTCAAAATGAAACAAAAACGTCATAATAATGTTATTTAATTAATTTTTGTGAACTGAATCACATCCCTATTGAGATTAGGCTGGCAACATTATTTTACGGAATGACATTTAGAAACGTCATTTTACTGCAGCTAATAAAAAGTTAGACTATAGGCTAAACACAATTGACTTCATTATTTCAAGATTGCTTCTCTCGTAAGTAATCTAGATTTACAGTGATAAAATATTAAAAAAAAAAAATAAGTGATATTAGCCGAGACCCCCCCCCCCCCCTCTCCCCACGTGAGATTGAGCGAAATTCGACTTAGCCCCCCCCCCCCCCCCCCCCCCCCCAACACATAACGTAATTAATGGACGGCCTCTTACTTGAACTGTCATTAAAAAGAGTTCTTTTTTTTAATTATTATGACTTTTACTTATTAATTAATTTTATTGATTTTGCGACAATAAGGGGGGTTTATAAAACTCGGTTAGACGTGGTGATGACAGATGGAGCAGGACAGTGACTGAATGGTGGCCGAGGAGCGGGTATAGAAGGGTAGGACGAACAGCAGCGAGATGGGTGGACGACATTGTAAAGGTCGTGGGCCGTCAGTGGGTGAGACTAGCGCAGGATCGTGGTGGATGGCACAAACTTGGGGAGGCCTATACCCAACAATGGGTGAAGTCAGGCTGTGGATGATGATGATGATGCGACAATAATAAGAAGTATCTAACACGATACGTATACATATGTTATACACTTTTCAGTTATCTAGTGAATCGCCACTTCTTCGTATGAGCTAAGTGGCCAAGCTCCTGGTGTCGAGAGTTTTCAAGCCGCCTAAAGGCCTAAGGCCACTAAACTTTTGTATAGGAATCGAGCCACCGTTAAGAATTGTTCTTAACGCTATGGCTAGCCAAGTAGTAGAGTTTCTTATGAAAAGGCTCGCCTGGGGTAGAACCATACCTATTTCGGCCGCCAAGCAGCATTGCTGTGTTTCGGTTTGAAGGGTATGGTTGCCGGTGAAATTACAGGTAAATGAGGCTTTACACCTGTATGCCTCAAGTTGATGGACGCAGAGCAGTGCATCGTAGGGCACGTTTCTAAGGTGCGTGACCTACGAGGCAATACTTTGTTATAGGCGATGGTTACCACTCAAGATCAGGCGGGCCATAGGCTTGTTACATTTCCAGCTGGCATCTCCACATCCACCGGGGACTTTATTTCCCTTGGTGCGCCCATGCTCGCTAGGTGGATAAATATTTGTGAAGGGAAAGGATTTTTCTCTTCTCCCCGGGAATGTAAGTCTTCGTCCCATGCTTGGCCCGCAGGTAGTATAAAAAACAAGCTGATCTTTGATTTTTAGTCAGAATACGTTTTTTAAAAGTTCGGAAAGTAAATTACTAGGCAGGAATTCAAAATAAATCGACATAATGAATACTTAACTGTTTTTATCTCAGTATAAGAAAGTCGCATCTTTTGTAACCTCAATATAATGCTGCAATATATCCTGACGACCTCCGTGGTGCAGTGGGCGATTAGCCAGCTGAGATGCAGAAGGTAGCGGGTTCGATTCCCACCACGGAACAAATGTTTGTATGATCTACAGATATTTGTTCCGGGTCTGGTTGTTTCTCTATATATTATAAGTAAGTATTTACAAAAAAATGTATAAAAGTATTATATCAGTTATCTGGTTCCCATAGTACAAGCTCTGCTTAGTTTGGGGCTAGATAGCGCTGTGTGAAATGTCCAGCAATATTTAATATTTTATTATTATTATATTGGGTTATCTATACTTCTTCTTTATATTCTTTCGTGTCGATATCTCAAGACTATATCCATTTTGATCAGTATGCCGCCACGTTCATGGCAGCGTCGGAGCCTTGCCCCATCATCGTGCAGGTGGTAGGGCAGGATGGGCATGCAAGGACGTGTGCCATTGTTTGGAGCTGGGCACCACATTGGCATGGCGTCGGCGATTTGTCTATAATACCCCATTTAGTAAGATTACACCTGCAGCGGCCGACTTGGGTACGCAGTCTGTCAGTCTATACTATACTAATACTTTAAAGAGGAAATATTTGTTTGTTTGTTTGTATTGAATTGGCTCCGAAACTACTGGGCGGATTAAATAAAATATTTCACTGTTGGGAAGCTACACTATCCCCGGGTGACTTAGGCTACTTTTTACCCAACTACGCAGAAAGAGGGTAATGTTTTTATTGAAAAAATACGCGTGCGAAGCTGCGGATTGGTCAGCTAGTACTACATAAAATTACGTTTTCGGATTAACATACATGTTCTGAATCACCCTTTATTGGTAGTATACTACATTTTTATGCAAGGGGCGTAAGCAAGCAATTGCACCGAGATATTTTGTACGAGCGAGTACGCTAATAAGTCGAGGGTGCTATTGATCGCTCACACCCGATAACATCACGAATGCGAGGAAATTAAAAGTCAGGTATCGAGCTAACAATGACCAACATTCAGAGCGAGAGTAATGAAAATTTAATTTTATTATCTAATGCATAAATACTTTTTACACCCCTAGGGCCGTATGTAAGTATAAAAATAGAATTTGGCTTATTGTTGCGAAATACACTACAATGAAATACAACCTCCATGACAAATTCTTATTATATTTAAAATAAATGACGTTACATTCATAAATGCTGAAATTATGACATGACAAATCCTCATTTTTAATAAATAATAGTGGCCATAGTTTAGTAGTGAAAACATATAACAATGGATACGATGATTTAAACTATTGGTTAGGTTGGGGAAAAAGTTTCTTCGCATTTTTTAAGAAAATTCAAAACATATTTTAAAATAGTTTATTTACATTTAACTAAAGTATGTTGGTACCATTTTGTTCAATAACTTTTTGCCATCTTGTAGGTAGGGACACGATCCTATTGCTATAGAAGTTTTGGGGCTTCTGATCAAAATACCGCGACAAGTAGTTTTGGCAGTCCTCTCGCGATGTTAACCTGTGACTGCCTAAAGATTTCTGAATAGACCGAAACAGGTGGAAATCTGAAGGTGCAAGGTCAGGACTATACGGCGGATGCATTAACACCTCCCAGCCAAATTCTCTTAATTTTTGCTGAGTGGCTAAAGATGTGTGAGGTCTAGCGTTATCATGATGAAAAACCACACCCCTTCTGTTGATTAATTCCGGCCGCTTTGTCTCAACTTCTTGCTTTAATCTCATCAGTTGTTCGCAGTAGAGTTCAGTATCGATGGTCCTGCCTGGTGGTAACAGCTCATAATGAATAATACCCTTCCAATCCCACCACACACACAGCATCACCTTGTTGCGAGTTAACCCGGGTTTCGCCACACTCTGTGAAGCCTGACCGACCTTTGACCACGACCTTTTTCGCACGTTCTTGTCGTACGTGATCCACTTTTCATCACCTTTTCATCAGCTTCTTCAAAAATGGTTCGGTTTCATTACGTCGTAATAAAGAATCATACAAATGAGTACACGCTTCATTAGGTTTATTTCAGTAAGCTCATGGGGTACCCAAATATCGAGCTTTTTTGTGTACCCAGTTTTTTTCAAATGCGCCAAAACTGTTTTGTGGTCAATTCCCAGTTCTTCAGCTACGTCGTAACTACTGATATGCCAATCTTGCTCCACTTTTTCAAAAATGGCATCAATTTTATCCGTAATAGGGCGACCAGAGCGACGTGCATCTTTGACATCAAAATTTCCGGATTGAAAACGTTTAAACCAAATTTGTGCTATAGTGTGACCATTAGTGCTGTGCACTCCCTGAGGTATGCGCGCGGCGAGACGGGGGGGAGAATCGACTGCTGCGCTCTGTCAGTTCGCCGTCAACGCTCGTGGCGGCAGGTAGTGTTATTTGTATCGGACTGTCTATGTCAGACACACATGAGATAAATATTCAAAGATGGGTCGTGCGATAATGTTATCGATTCATTCATAATAAATTTGCAAGACTAATAAACAGAATCTATGTCAGAATAACTTTCGTTAGAATATATAATTGTTTGTAAATATAAAAAATGTTCAATAAAACAAGTCCTTTGAATTATAAGTTTAGTTCTTATTTATCACCTGCATATTTTTAATAAAATATGAGTATATTTAAGTTACATTTTAATCAACTAAGTAAGTATAATATATTACAGATAGATAGCCTCCGACCATCGTCCCGCCACAAGTCTTGCCTTAGAAATGCAAACTGATATCGTAAGATATGTCCGACATGTATTGATCTCATGTGAACTCATGCAGTTTTTTCTTTGCCTCCCACCTCGCCGCGCATACCTCAGGGAGTGCACAGCACTAATGGTCACACTATACTCCCACAGACACTGCACTAGGTCCATAAACATCGCAAATTTTTTTCGCGGCTTGCGTTGCATTTTTACCCTTTTTGTAGTAAAATTTTAAAATGTATCGAATTTCTTCATTAGATTCACTCATCTTTACAGTACGAAAAACAAATATAAATCACACATTTTCCTAATTTGAATTTGGAATTATCTTCTTTTTAAATTTAAACTTTGAATGATACCAAAACCAGCCAGATACAAATAGATTCAGCCAAAGAGATTTTATTACAAGTTCATACATACTATAATGCGAAAAGACTTTTTCCCCAACCTATTATTATAGAGCCTTTTTAATTTCCTCGCATTTGTGATGAAAAGTTATTATTATTCAATTCATTTATTAAACTTTTTTTTAGATGACAAAGATCTATAATTGTTAGTAAAATAATAATAAACATGTCAAATAGTACAAATGCCATTTTACGAATCTAAAATAAACAAAAATATAAGAATAAGAATAAGAAGTACAGTGTATGCGGTAAGTATGTGAGCATCTAGTGCAAGTACTGCGCATCTACCATGCAACAATGGCTTAGATGCTCACAGTCGAACCTGTTTGCGAACGTATTCAGTATACCGTTGGAGCTGGCCCGAATTCTGCGCCCCAGGGATGTGCACCGCTTGCACATGGTGCTGTAAAAACAGTCCACTCGCGCCTCGGCAAACATCCCCGACGCGCTGCAGAACCGGGGCAGCCCCACCAGCACCCTGAACGTTATGTGCTATACTCGGGTGTAAGCAATCAATAGCACCCTCGCTCGCTCGTATGCCAAAATATGAATTGTAATTGAATCAAATCAATCATTTATTAGCATCAAATAAGATTTAAAAAAGTTCTTAAAATTTATAGATGAGTCCAACGTATTTTACCACAGAGGCATGCAAATTATTAAAAAAATAAAAAAATCTTAACTGTTCGCTTACGCCCTTCGTATAACAATAAATAAATACCTAAAATATGGCTGAACACTTCACACAGCGCTATCTAGCTCCAAACTAAACAGAGCTTGTACAATGGCAACCAGATAACTGATAGAATACTTATACACCTTTTTTTGTAAATACATACTTATAATAT
Source organism: Philereme vetulata (assembly GCA_918857605.2). Classification (NCBI taxonomy): domain Eukaryota; kingdom Metazoa; phylum Arthropoda; class Insecta; order Lepidoptera; family Geometridae; genus Philereme; species Philereme vetulata. Next base: position 7,256,771 of record OU975459.1, on the reverse strand, counting down.
ATAGAAAATCACCCAGACTCGGAACAAATTTCTGTAGATCATACAAACATTTGTTCCGCGGCGGGAATCGAACCCGCTACCTCCTGCGTCTCCGCCGGATATTCGCCCATTGCACCACGGAGGTCGTCTTGCTGTTAACAATGTGCTTGTTGTGTCAAAAAAATACAAATCTGATACAGATTTTTTACATTTTGTCAAAAGTCGCACACCGCTGAACATAAGCCTCCCCCATACATTTCCAGAGCAACCGTTTTTGTGCGGCCTGCACCCAACGGCTCCCAGCAACCATCATATTTCGGTCGTCCTACGCTGCGCTTTCCTTTCAGAATCTCTCTGCCCCAACGGCCGTCAGTTTTTCTAGCTATGTGCCCGCCCACTACGCCCACACGCCATTTGGGCTACGTTAGTTTGGTTTGCCTATGAATTGAATGAATGAATGAATGAAAATACTTTATTGTACACTTCAAAAGAATTACATAAGAATAAACATAAAATTCACAAAGCAACAAGTACAATGGGCGGTCTTATCGCTTAGAAGCGATTTCTTCCAGACAACCTTTGGATGGATAGGGCTTTTGTAACATTACAATAATGGAGGGGGGTGTACCTACATTAACAAAACAAAAACTAAATTTTAGGAGAGCGCTGATCATTTGCAATAAAATAAAACAATACCTACACATAAATATACCTACAACAAATAAATAAAATAAAATATATAATATATATACATAAACATACATACATATTACCCGTGCGCGATAAGTTGGGACCTGAGCGCGGTGACGTCATATTGGCGTGTTTGTACCGCCCGCAAAAGAGCGAACATAACAAGCAGCCGCCCGCGGCTTCGTCTTTGTTTTTTTAACCTAATTTATTATGTTACTCAGGGTGGACGCTGCTTTTTATCTAATCTTTTTTACACTATTTGAATAAAATAAAAATACAATGTTTAAGTTTATACATTTATTTTATCTATTATTTACATTATCTCACCTTCTAGAGGTTGTTCTTCGTCCTCAGTCTCACTATAATTACTTGACGAAGAGGTATCCGATAAATTTACAACATTTACTATAACAACAAAAACTACAACAACAAAACAATGACACAAACTATAACAACAAAAACTACAGCAACAAAACAATAACACAAACGAAAACTAAAAGAATTCCAGAGCGCGTCGTTACGTGACGTAGGCCAGTACGAGACTAAAAACCCTAGTAAAAAATAGTGATGCGAACGGTACAATACGGGCGCCATCGGGGAAGTGCAGGGGAAGCGGTCGGGGAGTCGCATTCCTAGCAGGTCCCAAGTTATCGCGCACGAGTAATATCTATAGCGATACTACGACGTTTCTGAGAGATAAAATCTTTTTATTCTTGTTTTAAACGTGGCTAATGAATGATGGAGCTTGCCGTATTGAGACCGGTAATGTGTTCCAAAGACATGTTGATTGAATGGTAAAGGAATCATCATAGAATCTAGTTCTGTGAACTGGAACATCATTTATGATTCGATTCGTTGAGAAACGCCTAAGCATAGCCAAAGCAAACAATACCTGCATACTCGTACGTTATTATTTTAAAAAATTAAGACTTCCTAACAGAAGCGTTTTAATTTCTACTTAGATACCAAATTTTTTGCTGCTAATACGATAATAATGTAAAGAACATAACATAGAGTACCTAGTAGAGTTCCTTGTGAACGGGCTCGCCCGGGGAAGTAGTACTACCATACATATTTCTGCCGCCAAGCAGCATTGCTGTTTTTCGTTTTGAAGGGTATTGTTGCCGGTAAAATTACAGGCACATGAGGCTTTACAATTCTATGCCTCAAGTTGATGGACGCATGGCATTGCATCGCAGGGCACATTTATAAGGTGCGTGACCTACGAGGCAATTCTCTGTTATAGGCGATGGTTACCACTAACCTAGGTTGTTCCATCTCCAAGAAACTAAAAAAAGAGTTGTTTTTTTTTGCACTACTAATTGGCTAATTTGGCTAGCAATTATCGCAGTCTAGTTGTTAGTTAGGGCTTTTCTTAGCTTAGTGCTTATAGCTTTAGGTAGTTCGCTTTGCGCTTATAAAACTTACCCTTCTTTGGTGCAGGTCCGATATCATTCATAGATAACTTACAACAACACAGATGATTTTCTATTAATTCAGCATGGGCGAGCCGGCATTCTACGTACACTGCCATTGTCAAAATAATGAAAAAAAAACAATTGCAACAACCTTCATCCGCAACGATCAGGAGAAAACTGAATAATATGTGGGAGGCAGGGAGGGCAGACGGACAATGCGCGCGCGCAGTCGATCATCGCGTGAGCAGATGTCATCTGCACGGGATGCAGTCAACTGCAAAAGTATTTTGATGCTTAAAAAAGTTAAGCACAATTTATCTTGCACATTGTACCGTTAGTATTGTCAGCTATTTTCTGAACTTGACTTTTTAATTAGATATCTACCTAAGCAGATACCTAGGTAAACTAGAACTTGCAAAAATTTGGTAAAATCTATATGCATATAATCGAAATTAGTGACAGTAACATGTAATATATACCATTAGCAATATTTATTACATATTTTAACTTACTGTAACAGCTGCATCGATTGTGATAATATTTGGAATAGATAGGTAGATATTATGGTGTTCGTTACATATTTGCTGCATAGCGATTACCTTCAATTGTTTAACATACATTTACGTAGTTCTAATTTGGAATGTTAGTAACTGCATAAGGTGTACAATTTTTTTCCCCGTCTAGTATGTTGAGTCATGTAGCGTACCATGCTCGGCATCAGACTTAAAAACGTCGTGTTAGATCGAGTTCCAAACGTCGAGGTCCGTAGACGAACGAAGGTTCATGACGTTGGGATTCGAGTTATGGAGCTCACATGGCTTGGGCGGGACACTTGGCAAGACGTGGTGATGATAGATGGAGCAAGGCAGTGACTGAATTGTGGCCGAGGAGCGGGTATAGAAGGGTAGGACGTCCGGCACCGAGATGGGTGGACGACATCGTAAAGGTCGAGAGCCGTCAGTGGGTGAGACTAGCGCAGGATCGTGGTGGATGGCACAAACTTGGGGAGGCCTATATCCAACATTGGGTGAAGTCAGGCTGTGGATGATGATGTCTATGTTGGCGTGAATGATGACGTGAGTGTAAACGTAGATTTCATTGATGAGACAAAGGCATATATTTAATAAATACCTAATAAACAGTTTTATCTATATTAATATTATAAAGAGGAATGATTTGTTTGTATTGAATAGGCTCCGAAACTACTGGACCGATTTATATAATTATTTCACTGTTGGGAAGCTACACTATCCCCGGGTGACATAGGCTACTTTTTTCCAACTGCGTAGAAGGAGGGTAATGTTTTTATTGCAAAACTACGCGTGCGAAGCTGCGGATTGGTCAGCTAGTACCTAATAAATTGGATAAGAGCGTGTCGGACCAGAAATATTTCGCAAGAGGATTGATGCACCTGGTCTGCTTAACGAGCTACTACGATTTTATGTCCCAAATAAATATATCCGATGCAGAAGACACAGGCTTCTTGCTGTACCCTCGAGCCGTGCTGTATCTCGTGCTAACTCCCCGCTGCCTCGCGCACTCACCGCCCTCAACAAACTCCTAGATGCCAACCCTGAATGCGATGTGTTTGCTGGCGAATGAAAGGAATTGATGCTGATATGTCTGAGCAATTGTGAGATTGATGTATGAAAGGTATTTAATTTAACAATTCAGTTTATTATTTATGTGTGTAATACAATGAATTTATTTATATTAATGTTTATTATTTTAATTTTATTGTATTGGTAATAATTTGTGTATTGTGTAGATTTTTAATGTACTTACTTTTACTGTTTTTGACAATGTAGGTATGGTTTATATAATTAATGTCCGAGTGGTCCGAGTCAGGCCCGAGTGCCCTCCTCTTGTCTTCAGAGATGTTACTGAGAAAGAAGTAATTTTATTCCTAAAATCCATCTCCACCAAAGCTGTAGGCTCAGACGACATTCACATTCAAATGTTACAACTTTTATCGTCTGAGCTTGCTCCTTTCATCACCCACATCATAAATCACTCCTTAACAACCAGCTCTTTTCCTTCTGCCTGGAGAAAAGCTTTTGTCCTTCCTTTCCCTAAAATTTCTAATCCTACCGTTGTCTCCCAATTTCGTCCAATCTCCATTTTACCTGTTCTTTCCAAAGTCCTCGAAAACATTGTTCATAGGCAACTTTCTCTCTTTCTTACTAAAAATAGCCTGCTGAGTCCATTCCAATCTGGGTTTCGACCTGGCCACAGCACCGTAAGCGCCCTTACAAAAGTCTCTGACGACATTCGTTGGGGCATGGACAAGAAGTGCCTTACTGTCTTAGTGTTATTGGATTTCAGTAGTGCTTTTAATTCTGTTGACTATGATATCCTACTATCTATCCTTTCCTCCCTAAATGCTTCTCATCAAGTAACCTCTTGGTTCAAATCTTATCTTTCCGGACGCTCGCAGTGTGTGCGGTGGAACAAGTCCTGCTCTGACTGGTGCGATATATCTGCTGGTGTTCCGCAAGGAGGCGTCCTTTCCCCTCTACTTTTCTTAATTTTTATTAACTCTATTACACTTGTTATTTCCTCGCATTGCCATCTTTATGCCGACGACTTGCAAATTTATCGACACTTTAAAGCCGAGGACATATTAGAGGGAGTTGACCAGATGAACGCTGATTTTGACCGCATTAACACATGGGCTAAAACCTTTGGTCTATTGGTTAACCCTTCTAAGTCCCAGGTTCTACTTTTAAGAAGTCCATACATGCTGAGTGTTGTCAACCAGTCTACCCTTCCTCAAATACAGTTCGATCAGGTGCCTATACCTTACTCGAGCAAGGCCAAGAACCTTGGTGTTATTTTTAACAATCAGCTATCATGGGCCAGCCACATCAATGCAATAAGCAAAAGGGTGCATTTCCCTTTTCAATCCCTCAAACGTCTTCAGAAATTTCTTCCCTTTGAAACAAAAATTACTCTCGCTCAAGCCCTGTTGCTGCCCCTTCTCGACTATTCAGATGTCTGCTTTCTTGATGCCACGGAGGAACTTCTCAATAAACTGGAACGTCTACAGAACTTGTGCATCCGTTTTATTTTCGGACTGCGCAAGTTCGATCACGTATCCACGTTCAGATCCCAACTTAAATGGCTCCCTATTCATCTTCGTCGTGATCTTCACGTTCTCTCACTCTTATTTAAAGTATTATATTGTCCACTCTCTCCTCCCTACCTCCGTGAACGCTTCAAATTCCTTGTCCCTCGCAGTGTGACATCCCGGTCCTCTAAGTCCCTTCTCCTCAAAACACCTCAACACACTTCAAGCCGCTATAGTGGTTCCTTTACCGTTTATGCGGTGAAAATTTGGAATGCCCTGCCCCATGAAGTTCGCGCTAGTCCGTCGTTTAACATTTTCAAACGGAAAGTTAAAGAGCACTATCTTTCTCTGTAATTTTATTTTATTGTAGGTATATATTTATTTTTGTATATATTAGTCCATTTATTTATTTATTATATTCATTCATTTTATTACTTTCTTTTGGTATATTTCGTTTTATTTGTTTAAGATATATGTACATATTTATGATTCTTGTACACGCACCTACCTTTAAAATCATCTCTCTCTCTCTAGGCTCAAAGGTTTTCTGGAAGAAAACTCTTTATAGGGTTAAGCTCGCCTTTGTACATGTCCTCTATTTCTGTACTTTATTATGTATCTTCTTGTGTACAATAAAGAATAAAGAATGTTTTAATTCTCATAAATTAATTAGTGTAAGATCTGAGAGACCTGGAGATCAATGAGGGAGGCCTTTGTCCAGCAGTGGACGTCCTACGGCTGATATGATGATGATGATGAATTAGTGTAATTGGTTAATCCGTTCTAATTAAATAAATAATAGTAAACGGATTTGAATCATCTTCGAATAAGACTTTAAAAATGCAAGTTTATTTTTCCAATAAACAAAATTTCACCTTTACAGCAGTTATTGCCTACGAGTTTTTCGGCAGGATGGACATACAGACATGGCGAAACTTTACGAGTTCCTAGTTCGACTACGGAACCCTAAAAAGCCGCTGTCGACTTCCTTCATCTAGTTTTTGTTCCAAAACTCTTTGTGAACGAATTTAATCTTCCCAACTTGCATTCCGCATCGTTCAGCACAAAGGAACCCTATACCATAATAGCACAATAGAGCTATTGAATAGCTCTTTCCAACCCGGTGATATTGAGGAATAAAAATTTATAGCACATTAACATTTCACAACACGTAGAAACACGATTTTGATTGAGATATTTATTCAATAAAATCATAGATATTCTTTTGAATCGTCATTTTAAACCCCGACGCAAAATGAGGGGTTTTATAAGTTTGACGCCTACGTCTGACTGTCTGTGGCATCTTAGCACGGACGAATTGAGAACTACCTCCTTTTTAGGAGTCCGTTACAAATACTCTTACGGCGACTTGCGCAACAATGCCTAAACGTATTTAATGCCTAATTATGATTTAAAAATAATTAAATCATACAAATACGTCTAATTTAAACATGTTTAGTCGCATAATCCGTTTAGGGATAGTTCATTATCAAATAACTTTTATTTGGAACAAAAACATGGTACAACAATAATACTGGAACACGATAGTACTTATTTGCAGAAGTTAAACTGTGTCGCGAACACTAACGCCCCCTCAAAGTTTAATATTTCCAATTTTTTTTTAATTATAGGTACAAGTAGGCATGCGTGATTATGTGAGCGTATGTGTGTATGACTTTGTGTGTTGGTAAGAGAGGGTGTTGTGGGTGCATGTGTAATTTTTGTGTGTGTGTGTGTGTGTGTGTATGTGTGAGAGCGAGAGAGAATGTGTGTGTGTGTGTGAATATGCGTGAACTTGTGTGTGTTTGCGTGTGTATGACCTACACTCTATATATCAACTTTTAAAAGGTCTTCAGTTTATTCATACGACAGTGTTATGATTATGAGCCACTGAAGACATTTTTGTTGACATTTATAGCGGGGTAAGGGAAATATATTAATGTGTTTGTTATAGTGTGGAGCTAAGGAAATAAAAATGACGACTGGCAAATGCCGTTCGACGTTTTTCAGTTTTGCAAACTAGATCCGATCTGCGCTTAGAGTCAGTTATGTTAGGGTCATAGACAAGCTGTGAGTGTTTGCGCGAGGTTGTTTGCAATATAAAATGTTGACGGACAGTGGGAACTTGGCAGAGTGAGTAAAGTTCGGACGTGGGAAACCAGATGGACTATCGTTGTGCAAGTCACCCTAAAAGTATTTGTAACCGACCTCAAAAATAGGAGGAGGTTTCAATTCGTCGGTGCTAAGATGCCACAGACTGACAGCCGGGCTTAGACGTAAAAGAGTGGGCCCTTCTAACACAAATATTTAATGAATATGAACCTTAAAATGCTACATAATTAACTACTATCTTCAACAGAAACAAAAAATAAATTAATAATGGACCAGTATTTCCATATTTTGCTAGTTTTATTTTTTTGGCAAGAGATCACATACCTACATTATCCATCCCTTTTGCCATACTACAGTTCGCTATCAAGAGAATGAATCGGAACACCTAATAGCTGCCCCCAGCTCCATGTTTTCGCATTGGATAGTCGCATCGGGTCAAGGCCGTTGCAATCCGCAGTTCTGTACATGACGCATACGTATTATGTACTTACCTATGCTGTGTAAGCTGAATTTATGTAAACCCGGTATACCTACCTACGTGTAGGTACGTTCTATAGTTTTTAGGAAGGTAGTGTACATACTTTCAGCTGCTGCTGTTAAAACTTGACCGTGTTGAAGTTAGCTGCATACCTAGTTGCGCGTTACACTTTTATTCATAGACATATATGCTACGCTACCTAACGACTAACTTCAGGGTGGCCAAGTTGTAACGGCTATAAAATATAGTACATTATGTATACCTATGTATGTAACCTTTTTTGATTGTTTCGCAGGTTCCTGTAGTGGCTTTCATGACACAGCTATCTCAACACATAAAAGGTAGGTACATACATACCCAACTTCCTTACATTGTAAGCTTATTTGTATAAGGTGCTCTATGCTAAGAGTATTCTATGATACTTTTTTACCGACTTTCAAATAATAAATCCGGTTCCAGACGACCGTACGTCCGGATATTTTAACAATCACTCAGTGACAAATTGACTTGACACTGAGTGACAGCCTACACCCACTGTCATGTCAAAAAATCCAAAATGTCGGATGTTTGTTTATTTTCTTGTCGCCGGATATCGGCATTGTGTGGATTTAAAATAAATTACGTTGTTGAGTTGTACGTGAGGTCCAAAAACTTCTTCTAGACCAGTACATTATTTTGAAAAATAAAAACATAGCGTCCACAATAAGCGGTACGTTCTTTTCGTCCACCTTTTCAACATCATGAATTTATGATTCGTTTTCAATAGTTTACATAACGTGATTACTGTTTGTTTACAGACAAAATAAAGACTCTGAGCATGTCGAGATTCAGATTTGGGCGGCAACACGACGGCTACCGCCTAGTATCAAACGACGACAGCGGTTTCTCTGACGCACAGTTCGAGGAACCACCAATAAAAATACCCTGGAAAGCAATCTCACTGGCTGCGTTTTTATTCGTCGTCGGATCGATTTTACTGATAGTTGGCAGCCTTATAGTCACTGGACATATAGATACTAAGTATTCTGACCGATTGTGGCCTATGATAGTTTTAGGAGGCATCATGTTTCTACCTGGAGCGTACCATATTAGGATAGCTTACTATGCATATAAAGAGTATCCAGGATTTAGTTTTAATGATATACCAGAGCTAGATTAATATTTTATGTCTGTTTCAACTTGATATTGTGGTGAAACTGGCCAAAGGCCAGCTCTTACCCTAATTGTTACTTTTCAGAATATTATTAACATTCCTTACCTATGTATTAAATGCAATTCAACTATTTTCAATATTAAAGATAATCATGTAATTGGTGCAATATTTTAAAAACAATATTGTCTCTATATTATAACTGTTAACCTCCCCAATACATTTTTGTATGGTTGTGAGGCCGGACTTATGTGTTTTAGCTTCTTATATATTCTAGTTATGTACTAACTTCACAATATAAGTAATTCATGAGATTTTTCCACCATTTCTAAGTAAATGTGTTCAACTATGATTATTTCTTTTAATGATAATGATGCATCACACCCAGTATTTACCACTCACATGCTAATCAGCTACCTGTTATATGAACCTACCATCCTACTATCTCTCGAGGTCAGCCTAGCTAGCATGCAAGGTCACATACCAACATGAAATTCTAATTCTAGGGTGGGGGATAAAAGATTTGCATCCTTATAACCCGCCCCCAGCCACTGAACTTCTTAGGACCCTTACGCACTAGCGGTTAACCGCCTAAGCGGTTCGTTTGAGCGGTCAGCCGCCTGTCGCGGTTTACCCCCAGCTGACTGCCATGGCGGCCAACCGCGATGAAACCGCATTATAAGCGGTTGGATCGCTCGAAGGCGTGTTGGGTCCATTTACAAAATGGACGCCGTCGAGGTAGCTTGTGTAATCTATTTTTACCTATGAAAACAACAAAAGAAAAATAATAAAAGATACTGGATTCATCCTTTACTAGAAACACGCAAGAAATTTGGCCATTCGCAAGTTGGTTTCAAGAACTGAAGCAGCACGGAGATAAATTCTACTAATTTTTCCCATTGCTTACGTTTTATCCTCTTCAGACCTGGGGTACACATATGTGCACCTCAGTAAAGCGTTTTTTTTTACTACTAGCGTCATCTCTTAGTAGCTTTTGATACTAACTAGATGACGAGTAAACGTATTAGTTCCTAATAAAACCGCAGCCAGAGCGGGAACATCGTGACAAGTGGATGAAAACTGTATTTGAATTCAAAAGTGCACCGTTTTTTTTTCACTTCGCCGGCGCGGAAACTTCGTAAAACAGGTAAATATGAAAAACATGATAACTGATTGATTTTTTTGTGTGATTTAGTAGGTAAAATGTTGTTTTCTAATATTTTTACGAAAGTTTTAGAAAAATATACTTAGTTTTTTCAGTGAAAAATCATGGTTCTTTTCCAGAGTACACATTTGTGTACCTCGCGTTGTTACTATTGGATTTTTACTAGTATGAAAAAATAGAAACAATTTCTTATGCTTGGTAGATCATGGATGACGCAGCTATCGCGGCGGTACTTGATGACAGCGACCTGGACATCTCAGGAGGTGAGGATGAGCCAGAGTATTTTCCGCCCGATGCCGATGGACCCTCATCTTCAGAGTCGGAAGAGGAGCAAGTCAGCAATGATGAAATTCCTTCTGAGGAGCCGGCTCGTCAATTCTGGCTGACCAAAGAAATGGTTCCTCGTGGGCCTGACATCAACGAAGACGTACTCCTCAGCCAAGGTACTTCAAAGGCCAACTGCCTCTACTCATTTTTCGAATATCTTGATATCGACTTTTGGAAACTGACCGCAGAGCAAACCAACTTGTATTCTGCACAGGTGCGAGATTTGAAATCAGTTCAAACTAATTACATAGAGATGATACAATTTACGGGTATTCAGATTATCATGGGGACACTGAAGTATCCCCAAGCAAGGCTTTACTGGAGCAGGGAACTCTGTGTGCCCCTCATCAAGGACACGATGACTCGGGATAGGTTTTTTGAACTACGAAACCATATCCACTTTGTAGATAATACTGCGGTACGTACTGATGGCGACAAGCTGTGGAAAATAAGGCCGATTATACAGAAAATCCTTCAAAAATGCTACAGCTTGCCCCGATCATTGCACATGTCTATCGATGAGCAAATGGTGCCGTTTGCTGGACGGTGCGAATACCGGCAATACGTACCATCAAAACCGAATCCACTAGGGCTAAAGAATTTCGTTTTGGCTGCGAGGGATGGTCTGGTGCTGGACTTTGCTATTTATGTGGGTTCAAACACAATACCCCAGGAAGATATGGCACATCTCGGACTAGGAGCTGGAATTGTAAAACTGCTCTGCCGAACGATCGACGAAAACTGCGTGTTGTACACAGATAGGTTCTTTACGAGCCTAAAGCTTGCCAATTATTTGAATGAAAACAAACTGAATGTTTTCTTGACTGGTACTGTCATGAGCAACCGGTTTGGAGATGTATCTAAGAAACTGAAGACAGACAAACAGCTGAAACGTGGTGAATTTGATGAGAAAGTACGAAACGACGAAAAAGTATGCGTGTTGAAATGGAAGGACACGAAAGCCGTCACAATGCTTTCAACTTGCACCGGAAGTGCTCCAATGACTACATGTAAGCGCTGGTGCAAAATTCAAAAGAGAAAGATAGATGTACCACAACCTACTGTGGTGAAAAATTACAACACCTGCATGGGAGGCATCGATCTTTGCGATAGGCTCATAGCCTACTACCGGAGCGACATGCGTACTACTAAGCGGACTGTTAGAGCCTTCAGCCACTTTGTGGACCTAGCCATAGTCAACAGCTGGATTATGTACGGCCGTTGCTGCAACCAGGAGGACGTCGCACCTAAAGACAAGCTCGGGCTATTGCAGTACAGGCTGAATGTAGCAACAGCTATGGTCAAATTTGCTGGTGGGAGGGTTGACCCTGATTTCACATCCAGACCCAGCACAAGTAGGGCAGATGTTGAACAAGTTTCTTCGTCCACTAGATATGAGCAGGGTGAACCCAAAAAGAAACACCGAGCAGTGGTGGCCCTTCCGAACCCTGAGGTTCGGCTGGATGGCGTTGGTCATCTCCCTCGCTTCCTGGAAGACAAGTTCACATCAAAATGCCGACACCCACACTGTTCCTCACGATGCCGCACCATGTGCACAAAGTGCCAGGTATACCTGTGTGTCACAAAAAATAATTGCTTTGAGGTCTTCCACACCAAAAAGTAGGGTGAAAATTTCTCAAATTTTAGGGATTTTTCTATTGTATAGACCTGAGGTACACATATGTATGTGTACCCATGTTTTTTCCAAAAATATAAAACCATTTTTTTTAAAACTGATCAAAATGTTTTATTTGAACCCTAATTACCCCTATTTTAGCATAAAATAACTTTAATTGCATTTGCATAAGGCTCAGGTTTGAAGAGGTTATATCTCTATTCATTTAGACTCCTTCACAATTCCAAATAGCTTCTCGTTGTTGAATTTCAACAATGAATTTCTCTGTGTCGAAGTTCATGGCTGCGCAACTCAAACGTACAAACTCATCGGCGGCTCGCCGCAAACTGAACCGCCAGTGCGTATAAATAAGATGGCGGCTAGCCGCGAAGCGGGCTGCAGCTCTCCATTCAACCGACGCGGTTGATATTTTTGGCGGTTCAAGTGCGTACAATCACAAGCGATTGCATATTATATTGGAAAAGCGGCTAATCGCTAGTGCGTAAGGGCCTTAAAGTTACGGAGTAAGACTTGGGTTGATGGCAGTTTCTAGATTCCTGTGGTAGAACTTCAGGTGGGCCGTGTGCTTTTTCTAGAACAAGCATATGATCCACCCGATGTTAAGTGTTAGTTGTTACTTAAAATATTCTTACTATCCCCGTCTTGGGTGTAAATAAGATAGGATAACTTACATTTTCAAAAGAGAGGTGAATCCATTTCTATTCAGTGCATTCTACTGGGATGGGTGGAGGCAGCTGATTATTAGGGTTCCTAGAAGAAATTAAAAAAAACAACGTTTTCATTAGGCATAGTTTAATGACATCATTTGATAATTTCAATAAATAGATTGATAAAGTCACTTTACAACTTGTAGAGAGATTTAAAGTAAATCACATTGATTCATAATGAATAATTAATATAAACATTCCATCCTATCTAAGTTGCATGTTTACCTATTAGCCCGCTTCCCTTTCTTTGTTTGTGTGAAACTAGTTTGCGGTAGTGGTATTGAGTGGCCTGTTACTTTGAGGTGTTCAAACAATTTATTCTTAGATGGAAAGTCTGTTTGACAGATCGCACACCTAAGGTTTAGAGCCGTGCTGGAATCTTCAGTTTCACTGGTTTTAGTTCGAGCCGGTTTTCTGTCGACAGTCTTTTTGGGCTTGTGCTGGATGTTCGGTTTAACATTTCGCTGAGCTTTGGGCAACGCTGGTTTGTCTCTGGGTAAAGCTGGCTCTCCATCTGTTGGGGTAGTGCTGGAAACTTCGTACAAGTTTTCTGTAGAAGTCTGTGATTGCGAGCCTTTCTTGAGATTCAGTTCTTTTTTGGCCTGGATTTGGCTTTTGAGCATGTTAAATTTCTTTGCTTTCCTGCTGCGCGCGGGGCCTTCGATCTCGTTGAAGCTCATCTCGTCATGGCTGTCGTTGCCCTCGCTCTCCGCCATTGGAATGAATGATTTCTTTTTGTTTTTCTTCTTTTTCTGACTCTTGGGTAATGCCTGTAAAATGAAACAATTTTAATTACTGATTTAAACGGGTATTTACTTGTTTAAATCAGTAATTATGAATGTACAGTGATCGCGAATGTAACTATTTTATTTATAACTAAGGTATTTTAAAAGATGCAAGTTGCAATAGTTTTGAAGATCCAAATGGGATCTATACAGGACAGGGTGGCGACTTAAACAGTGTCCGTTTCTAAGGAGATGACAATAAAAAAAAGGTTTTTTTTAAACAAAGTATCTACGAAATATAAGACGCGGGACAAATACAATTGGTGTCGGGCTAGGGCGAGGCGTGGGCGAACACAGTGGATGCATTTGGGCATTCTAGTATATGATTTTATCACGACAACATGTCGTCTTCTTCGTCAGATGAAGAGGATCTGCAAGCTCTGGTGCATTTGGAGAACTTACAAAAGATCAGAAGATATGCGGTCCACCCTCCCTGCATTCCGAATCACACCATAATCGCTGCTAGCGTTTTTACGTAGCTATTTTGCGTACCGATTCAGTTAACGCGCTGATGACAGTTGAGTGCTGTCAAGGATTCGGAACGCTCATGACGCTCGCTGCAAGTCAGTGTTCCTTTAATTTCTTAACAACAATAAAACCAACCAACCAGCTGTCACGTCACTTTTGACAGGGAGGCTCACGGTGATATCGGTTTAGAGCAAGGACGTTGTTAGCGCAAAATGGCGGATGTAATGGCGTCATCTATGACGATTCACGGGACATCGTTGCCGCGCTCACGGTGATTCGGAACGCTTGTTAGCGCGATGATATAGATTTTAGCGTCATTCGGAATGCAGCCTGTATGGCAAGCAGGACAGGAGCATGTCTCTGCTAACTGCGGGTGCGCCGAGGGCGAGGAAGCGGCACCTGCGCTCCGCGGTCTCAGTATGTCTCGCGCCCCGTCTCTTCTATACATTTTGTATGAAATATCATAGAAGTAGCGCCCGCGCCTCGCCTCCGCCTCTTGTATTTGTCCCGCGCCTACGGCATTAATGGCGGCAACATCGCGGCAATGCGAGTAGCATTAGCAGGAGCATAGTGTAGCCGAGGGGAAAGATATAATTGCTTACCTGTACTTTATCGGAATCATCACTGGGCGTATCTCTTAAATCATCCTCGATATCAGAAGTGGAATTATCCTGTGCCTCCTCATCCTCAGTAGTGCCATTCACCTTATTCTCCTCCGGCACATTGACCTGAGCCCCCCCCGCTTCCTCTGCCTCCTCATCACTGATCTCTTCACCTTCATCACCAGATATCACGATGTCATCGTCCATTGCCATGTTAGATACGTTTTCCTTGTGTTTCTTGCTGTTTTCGTGGTTTTCGAATGATTTGACGTTTTTGAAGAGTTTGCTGCACGCGGAGCAGTAGAGGTTCCGCATTCGACTCTTGGATGATTTAGCTGTTGCTTTTGAAGCTTCACTAGCCTGAAAGTAATTCAACGAGTATGTAAACAGAAAATGTTATATTAAATGACATAAACAATTTTTGTATACTAGCTGACGAAGCCGCGGTTTCGCACGCGTTGTTTATCAACAAAAACACAACCCTCCTTCTGTGGAGTTGGGTAAAAAGTAGCCTATGTCTCAATCCCCGGTCGTAATCTATTTATATACCAAATTTCATCGAAATCGGTGCAGCCGTTTAGTCCATAAAACGTAACAAACAGACAGGCAGGCTATAATTTCTGTGGTCTCATTGCTCAGGCTCTAGCCAAAGTCTATGGTGCCACCAACTTATCTGTAGAACGGCCAAAAGCGGAACTACTGACGCCATTTTGTTGTTGTCAGTCGATGAAGTCTGTGCTCTGTAATCGTTTCCTTGTTACCGATTAGTCAGGTCCGTTGTCTTATATATATCTTTTACTAGCTTACTACTGAACTAAATGAAGGCATGTTTTAAAATATTTCCTAATTAGAGTATCAAAAAAGACAAGTTGTTTATTTTTGTACTAGGTGGCAATATTTTTCGATCGTGGCGCCATCGCTACATTCTACAGGTAAGTTGGTTGCACCTGTAACAAATATTTCAATTCATATTTTTGACGTTTAGTGGGTTGCCACTTCTAAAGGAAAAATAAATAGTGACGTGAACACACTGTAATCGAGCTGAATTAAATCACTCATTCATTCAAATCTGTGTAATAACACTTAGTGCCTTTTCACACGTCACGGTTGCTGGGTAGCCGACGCCGGCTACCCGGCGGTGTGTATGGCCGTGTACGTGAGCTTTTTCACACGTACCGGCGTAATTTGGCCGGTTACCGGTCGCCGGATCCACCTGTGCGTCCGGTCGCTGACTACCGGTTAGCCGGCGGCCGGACTCACAGTGAAAGAACACGCTGTAAGCTTTCACACGTAACGGCCGGCCAATCGCGCAGGTGCAACCACGGAGAGCGCGACTCGTTTTGTCTGACACCCCTCGTGTCGTAAATAGCGCCTACTTAATTCGTTGCAAAATGGAGATAGATATCTATTAAATTGTTGTATTTTGCATTATGTAGGTCTGGAAATAAGGTATAGAATTCTCCGCACTGTTCTCTTTTCATGTTAATCGGATGAACCCAATAATTTCTTGACTTTCTTTTCTGGCGACGGTATCTTCGGTACAAAATCCACATTTTTAAAGAGAGAAAATTAAATTATTTATGGAGTCACTACGTGATTGTACTCGCGTTGGCGGTTTACACGCTGCTGAATACAAAATCGAGTCGTGTGAAGGCTAAATGTGTTGCCGGGTATCCGGCGCCGGCTACCCGGCAACCGGGACGTGTGAAAAGGCACTTAGGATTGGGGTAAATTCACTATTAACCCTCAGACCCAATACACAATCGATAAGACCGCCTATTACCTAAGCTTTGTGTTTTTATATTTATGTGTGTTTACATTCATTCAACTCGGAATGGCAACTCCTTTCATTCGTTCATAAAAAAAAAGCTGTTAGTACCTCCTCAGTCTTGGAACTCTCTTCATTGCTGCTCTCCATGCCCCCCTCGCTGATGGTGTCATCATCAGTCGACAGTCCGAACTCCTCCGCCAGCAGTGACTCAATCTCACTAAGTTTCTTCTGATAATCCTCACTTTGTAGGAATGACGATTCGCCTTCTTTCTTTTTAGCTTCCTCTATCTCTTTCTGACGCTGTAATATCCTGTCCCTGCGGACTTGTTCTGCCTGAAAAGAATAGAAGGATATCGTCGATAGGAGAAACAGTTTAGTATTCACCACACTTCAAATCTAATATATAAATATCTCGTGTCACACTCTGTTTTTAGTATTTGTTGTTATAGCGGCAACAGAAATACATCATCTGTGAACATTTCAACTGTCTAACTATCACGGTTCATGGGATACAGCCTGGGGACAGACGGACAGACAGACAGCGGAGTCTTAGTAATAGAGTCCCGTTTTACCCTTTGGGTACAGAACCATAAAGAAACTTAGTACAAATAAACAATTAAAGAAAAAAAAATTAACAGTTACGTATTTAGGTCATCAGCGAGTGCATCGTCAAGGGACAATAAGATTTTGTCATTAATAATTTTCTAATATTTAAACTAAAATCAGTAGGATCTGTATTCTGATGTTCCTTAGGGACCGTTCAAGTTTTACGTAAGCACTATAGGGAAGTGAGGGGGATCTATACTTTTGCTTATTTTTGATGACATGGGGGATGGCGTGGGGGGGGGGGGGGGGGGGGGGGCTAGATGGTGATTACTTCAGCAGTAATTATTTACTTTTTTTCCCACCCACACATTGACAGGCAATGTGTGGGTTAAAAACGAACCGCATATTCATTCACAACTCGGATGACACACAACATTGAGCAGCAAACATACAATGTCATCGAAAACTTAGAATTATGGATTCGGGTGCCATGAACTGAAGACTGTTTATTGGAATTAATATGTATACCAAAAATTAAAAAGAAGTTTGTTTTGTTTGTAATATTACTTAAGATTATAATATTTTGTTTCTTACTCTACGTTGAATACCGTTTGAATAAAGTTTGTTTAAATGAATATAATGTGCGTTGAAGTCCTCTATCCTAAGCTTATTTTCTTATTTCTATAAATAATTGTACTAAATCTGCTTAGAAAGAATTTATTAATTATTAAAATTTATTCCAATCAATCAATAAAATACCTTAACTTTGTTAGCCTCAGCTTTCTCGAGTAAGAGCTTGGCGCGCTCCTGCACTCGCTTGTCCTTCCTGCGCACGAAGCTGACGAGCCGTCGGATCTCCTCGTTCCGTTCCTTGCGAGCCTTCTGCCTGATCTTATTGTTCTCCTTCTCCATCAGCTTGATGACGCGCCGGTTGTCGTTTTGCTGGATCTCGTACTGGTCTAGCCAGACGTAGCCTCAAATAAAAACATTCATATAAATCACCTCGCAGCGCAGTGGGCGAATAGCCGGCTGGGACGCAGAAGGTCGCGGGTTCGATTCCCGCCGCGGAACAAATGTTTGCATATATTCATCTACAGGTATTTGTTCCGGGTCTCGGTGTTTCTGTATATAGATTAATTACGTATTTACAAAAAAAGTGGCACTCCAGGAATGCTGACAGAAGTGAAAACTTGAATAAAAGCAGACTACACTACAGATAGTTATATACAGAGGTAACAGGTGTCGGTAACAGTGTCGCGAGTTCAAAGGGTTTTTCCCACTTCAAAAAATGCTCAACGCGCCTAAATAAGTTTTCACTTCAAAAATAGCATATAAGTATTCTATCAGTTATCTGGTTTCCATAGTACAAGCTGTGCGGGTTATTTTGGGGTTAGATAGCGCTGTGTGACATGTCCAGGAAAATTAATTATTTATTAGTACAGACACAGAACGTCCACTGCTGATCATATTCCTCCCCCATAGATTTTCAGCGCGACCGATCTTGTGCGGCCCGCACCCAACGGCTCCCGGCTACCTTTATCAGATCGTCTTTCCATTTAGGGGGGGGGGGGGGGGGCCTTGGCTTCCTGTTCTTACGCTGCGCTTTGCAGTTCGTGGTCTCTACTCGAGAATCTTTTTGCCTCAACGGCCATCAATTCTTCGAGCTATGTGCCATGCCCACTGCCACTTCAGCTCGCTAATTCTTTGGTTTGTCAATAAAAACATTACCCCCCTTCTACACTGTCTAGTAAAAAGTTGGCTATGTCTCAATCCCGGTCATAATCTATTTATAATACCAAATTTCATTAAAATGGGTGCAGCCGTTTAGTCGTGACAACATAACAGACAGAGAGACAGATTTACTTACTTTTGTTAGTAGAGAAAGACATCCAATATGCATAGAACTCATGGACCTCTTCATAAACAGTGCTGGAGTTGCCAAATTTAGGAATCTTCTCCAAGTCTTCAGGGTCATCCAAGAAGTCAGTTTCCTCAGCAGCCAGTTTGGAGAACACCTGAAATGGGTAAAAACATCAAGTAAGTTTGATTTTCAAAGTCAAAAAATTATGTTGATCTTGAGGGCAGAGATTTGTTTACCAGCTAGTTATAGGGGGTGAAATAGAGGGGAAAGGGGAAGAAGTTTACTGTAGCGTTATATATGGACGTATTTCAAATATTGTTTTTTTTAGTAAAATTTTATACCTACCTATACCAATCAAACTACGCAGTCCTCTCCGCCTTCACGAGACGAACCCGTAGACACCAGATTAGACCTCTTAGGAACAAGGGAACGCGAGTAATCGCTAAAACTTATATCAATATTTTGCTCAAAAGTCTACATAGGTAAGCCTTTTGTAAATCTCAAGCACCTGCAATTCGATTAAAAATTGGACTTTCTTCATTCATTTTGTTGTGCAAATTACTTTTTGGACTTGGGACGCGAGATCGACTGTTCTCACAGAACCACTAGTATATTGGTTCGCCCCGAACTGAGATCTCGCAAGTCTCCCATAAAAACAAAATAAAATTATTATAATCTTTGACTATCAGAATAATGCCCTGAAATGCACAACCAAATAACTTGACCTACAGTTTCATTCAAATTACATATACGGACATTACAATAACGGGAGTTCATGTTAATTGGTTGTTATTTTTTTTTTGGTGTAGAAATTGCAGTTACTCTGGATTTCAGACCAGATTTTTCCCTATATTTGTGTTACTAAAGCTACACGCATATCAAATTTCAGCACTGCGGGGTCACTGGTGTTCCTTGTGAATTTTATCAAATTTCAGTTTTTATTATGGCTAATTTAATTACTTAAAAACTACAAGGTTTAAACTAAAATTAAAAACGGGATCGAAATTTACTCACAGAGACCATATTAAACCCATTTTGTTTTTTTTACCCCTCTTGAACCTCAATATCTCAACCACCCCCTCACATTTTTACCTCATTTAGTGACATTAAATTGTTCTATCATTACCTACCTATATACCAAATTTCACGATCGGATAAACGCTTAGAAAGTTATCCCCGGACAAACAAACATACATACATACGCTGATTTGCCCAAGTTATATTAGAGATCTCACTTCGCTCGATCAATATAAATCAATTTGTGTGAAAGATCATCACTAGAGAACGGCTCGACCGATTTGGCTGATTTTTATGTTGTGATCGTAATTTTCAGGACAAGATTTATATGACAGAAAATTTTGAACAATTGCCTAGAAAATTTTGCGTGTGCTTTAAAGTGCTTTTTTCTATGGGATTTTTGTATGAACTCAAGGCTATATTTTATTTAGAAATGCGTACGAGTCAGCTTGTATTAAACAAAACCTATGAACCTTCATTAATTGAACCTGGCATCTCGTTAGTTTAGGATATCTATACTATAATATTATAAAGAGGAAAGATTTGTATTTTTTTTGATATACTATTTATATGGCAAACGAGCATGCAGTCCACCAGATGTTAAGTGGCTACTGCAGCCCATGGATATCCACATAGAATTCAACACAAGGTATTATGTTGTCTTGATCTCTATGTGGATACGTTGCCATACTATAGGACTTAGCTGTTATGCCTATGTGCCAGTAATTACAGAAACATACCATTAACATCTAACCGGAACACAGCAGCACAAGTACTGCTATTTGGCGACAGATAAAGGTAAGGCGGTGGTGCCCACTTCGAGCCCGTTCACAAAAGCTCTACCACCAGTATTTTTTTATGCTGTTATGCCTATGTGCCAGTAATTACAGAAACATACCATTAACATCTAACCGGAACACAGCAGCACAAGTACTGCTATTTGGCGACAGATAAAGGTAAGGCGGTGGTGCACACTTCCTAGAGCCCGTTCACAAAAGCTCTACCATCAGTATTTTTTATGCTGTTATGCCTATGTGCCAGTAATTACAGAAACATACCATTAACATCTAACCGGAACACAGCAACACAAGTACTGCTATTTGGCGGCAGATAAAGGTAAGGCGGTGGTGCACACTTCCTCGAGCCCGTTCACAAAAGCTCTACCATCAGTATTTTTTATGCTGTTATGCCTATGTGCCAGTAATTACAGAAACATACCATTAACATCTAACCGGAACACAGCAGCACAAGTACTGCTATTTGGCGACAGATAAAGGTAAGGCGGTGGTGCCCACTTCGAGCCCGTTCACAAAAGCTCTACCATCAGTATTTTTTGTTTTGTATTTTGTATTTTTGTGTGTATGTTTGTAATGAATAAACTCAAAAACTACTGTGCCATTTTCAAAATTTCTTTCACCATTGGAAAGCTACATTCACCATGAGTGAAATAGGCTATATTTATTGCTAGAAAAAATTAGGGATCCTTACTAAAACTTAAGTAACGTAACCCAAGGTGTAAAAAATTGCCCTAAAACGTCTTCCGTCGCATGCGCTGCGGAAACTATTGATGATAGAACCAAAGTATGTTCTACAATATTAAAGAACATATCAATATCTACAAAAAACTTCGTAATATTATACAGGAAAGATTTGTTTGTTTGTTTGCATTGAATAGGCTCCAAAACCACTAGACCGATTTAAAAAATTCTTTTACCGCTGGGAAGCTACACTATCCCCAGGTGGCATAGGCTACTTTTTACCCAACTGCGCAGGAGGGTAATATTTTCATTGAAAAACTACGCGTGCGAAGCTGCGGATTGGTTAGCTATTAAGTAATAATCACCTGGGCATTTTTGGTGCAAAAAGCGCACATTTCAAGAAATAACAAACAACATGTTAACTGATCACACTCATAAGAATATTATATTTTTGTAAAGTAATCGCCGATTTTTTATTTTTTTATTGGTCATGTCTCTTCTTCTCAACAGTGAAGAATACATAGTGAAGAAACTAGCATGTCCTAGAACCAAAAAGAAATAAAGAATCATCTATGTTACTTTTGAGTATGGTGTCAGTTACCCCGCAAAGTTCTTTTATATCTGAAAGATGGTGTGATCTTACCTCAGCATAAACAGAATAATAACTCTGAGGATCATCTCCGAAGCCTTTGTAGCAGGATGGACTGAAATACTGGTACACATCGAGGCTGTCATCATTGTAGGAGCTGCCAGCACCCTTCAGTAGCTGTTCTCTGTGATTGTCATACCTAGAAATTAAAGGAAAATATGAAGTTTGTATTGAGTTATTTAAAAATAATGCTCACAGATAATCTTTGCAAACCTGTGAAGATGCATTTTTAAAGTGCTTGTATACGGCCCTCGAGTTACTGTCTATATATTGTAGCAATATATAGCAGGCCAGATTGGTATTATACCATACACACAATACATTGCTGGCAATGTATTGTGAAATTGCCTATAAGATACAATTTTTATAGCCTGTTTATAAACCGTTTATCAAAATAAAAGGAAAAAACTTGACTGGTGCATCCCAGACTCTTGAAATGCCGCTTGTACAACACATGATATTAATAAGCACCAATTGATCTGTTCCTTGCTGGTGCTCCAGCAAAAATGGAAAAGGTGATCGCTGAAGCTCTATCATGGCCGTTCTGTCTCCTGTCATACCTTGCAGCCCACCCAGATTACCTACATTTTAATGCTTTCATAATTTCATCAGTGCTAATACTAGTAGTATTAGTCTACTAGACATTAATCTTGCATTCATTGACGACCTCCGTGGCGCAGTGGGCGTATAGCCGGCTGAGACGCAGGAGGTAGCGGGTTCGATTCGCGCCGCGGAATAAATGTTTTCATGATCTACAGATATTTTGTAACATGTATGTTTTTCTATATATTATACGTATGTATTTAAAAAAAGGAATCTAAGTATTCTATCGGTTATTCTATCTTCTGATAGTACAAGCTCTGTTAGTTTGGGGCTAGATTGCGCTGCGTGTAATGTCCAGCAATATTTATTATTTAATCTATTATTTATATATTTAAAACTAACTATGTAGTGAAGCCATAAACTTGTAACTATGGATGACTTTATGCAATTAAATTGAAGATATTGAGATGATGGAGTAGTTTTACTTCATAGTGTTGGTCTATGGATAATAAGTAATCCCCCATCCTCACTAGACTTACTACAAGTGCACAAATTCTTATTTATTATTTTAGCCTCTGTATCCTGACTGAATTTCTGTTTTGTTTTGTATTTGTTATAATAAGTCTCTAAATTCAGTGTGCCTCATGGCAAAGGCCTCCTCCAGCATTTTCCATTGGGATCTGTCTCGGGCAATCCTTCTCCAGTTGGGGCCCGCTGTGAGTTCATCTTCCCATCTTCAGTATCTATCAAATTGTTAGTACTTAATAGTTATTAATAATACTTGCTGGTCTAAATATTTTTATGGTATAAAATTTATGTTATCTTATACTAGCTGACCCGTGACTACGTACTGCCTTTTTTTTTTTAATCTATTTTTTTAAGCAGCTTTGCGTAGTTTAACGACGATGTCAGCTCCATAGTACTCTCTATTAAATACACTACCACTACAATTATTTAAGCACTTTCATTTACCAGTTCGTATGTGAACCGGTAGAGCATGCTAGCTGCATCTGATGATTGTTCAGCCAACACGCTCTGAAACAGGCCCACATCGATCCGGTTGGCTTTGTACACTTCAAATAGCTCCTCTCTCATAGGTGTACTCCGGGCACATTCATATAGGTATAGGTCTGTAGGTATAGGTCATCTCTCACTCCACACGTATCACAATCAGGGCTATCCACCTTCTTCATTAAGAATTTGAAGCTATTTAGCGGGATGTGTCCAGAGCGCAGTCTATGAGCGATCACAATATATTTCCTACTTAGTGAAGTGTTAGCAAACCACGGTATATGAGGGGGCTCGCACTGGATCGTCCTATACCAGATACCTTTCTCTCGAGAAGCAATATCAAAGTACTCTTTCCATTTTATCCTTACCATCCTCTTATATTTAGGCATTAACTCAGAGTATTCCAGTTTCATATGTACTTCAGATCCATTTGATATTGCTTCCCGGGCCAGCATATCTGCCACCTCATTACCATGGATGTCAACATGAGATGGTATCCATTGCAACCTCAGAGACCCCGAGAAATCAGTACTAGGACTTTACTTAATATTTTGTAGGCCATCGATGCGCCTCTGTGTCGCGGTGCAGCGAGCCACATGCTGCAAGGCACTTCTGCTATCTGTCAGAATAATTGCCTTTCTGAGTCCCATACTAATGGCATGAGACAGCGCCTCCGAGATGGCAAATAGTTCCACTGACATAATACAGTTACAGTCATTTACTAATTTATATCTTTCCATAACATTTAAATTGGGGTCATAAAACGCCGCGCCGCTACCATCTTTTGTTACCGATCCATCTGTATATATTCTATGCCATCCATCATATTTATTATTTAACATGTGCATTATATTATATTTCAAAATACTTATATCATAACTCTCTTTTGGTTCCATTATACATTCAAGTTTTGCTTCAATAAAGTCTGTCTTTATATTTGAAACCCAAGTATCCAATGTAAACATGGTCAATGGGTTACAGGTGGTAATAATTTCTCTATTGGTATCACTGTAAATACAAACAAGTAATGAACTTTTATTTTTACGGCAATAAGGTGCCTTTTTTAAATTTACCAAATTCTTAATTATCTCTATTGTTAGATTATTTGCCCAAGATTGGGCCTTCAGGCAGTACTTACTTGCTAAGTATACCCTGCGCAGATGGAGAGGCGGTAAACAGAGTTCGCACTCCATTACGTGAATAGGAGTGGTTTTGATAAACCCTCCTATTACACGTAATGCCATATTTTGGACTCTGTCCAACCTGAGCAGATCGGTTTTCGCAGCACTGTCATACATAAAGCAAGCATAATCTATTTTACTTCTTATAAGAGAAATGTAAATTCTTCGTATGTGCTTTGGATGTACCCCCCAAGATGCACCAGACAAAACTTTCAAAATATTAATTAATTTACATGATTTTTCCTGAGTTTCTTTGATATGTCTGTTCCATCGTAGTGAACTATCAAACCAAACACCTAGGTATCTAAAACAGTCTACAATTGGCAGGGAATGACCACCCACAACTATATCCACAATATATCTTCCTCAGCCTCTACTAAATACACAAACTTTAGTTTGTTGTCAGTTGTCAGAGAGATTTCGAGCCCAATTTGTGCAAGTAATGATGAAACACCAATAATACAATTTTGCATATCGCTTACACACTCCTGAAAATTGTTGTTTTGTACATAAAATGCAAAGTCATCAACATATTGTAAGGTCTTAACGTGTAATGATTGACATATTTCAGATGTTATTATATTGAAGAGAAGAGGAGATATTGGGTCTCCTTGGGCCAGACCTCTACCAGTCCACCTCACAATAGTGTTGTCGTCATTCTCATCTTCAATTCTCAAATACCTTCTTCTAAGGAACTCATATAAATATTTACATATTTTAGCACCTACCTTTAACTTGTCCAACATTAGGACCAATTGTTCGACCAAAACATTATTATATGCACCATCGTTGTCCAAAAAACATGCCAATGTAGGTATATTCTTAGCAAACCCCATTTGTATATGTGAAACCAAACGTACTATACAGTCCACACTAGACTGGCCTCTACGAAATCCAGATGTAGTTTCTTGCAATATTTGAAACCTTTCAACATACCATTCAATCCGTCTGTTTAACATTGTATGAAAAATTTTGCATATACATGAAATGAGTGAAATTGGTCTAAATGTAGGATCACTATTGTCAGTGTTAGGTTTAGGTATAGGAATTACTTTTATGCTACGCCACTGTTCTGGTACAATAGTGTTTAAAAATTAAATTAAACATTCCGAGCAGAAACAGTTTGCCTTCTATAGGTAGGTGATAAATCATTGAGTATGTTATCTTCGTCTGGCGAAGTGTCTTTTTTCTTAAGACAGTTGTAGAGCTCCTGCGGAGTAAAATTCAGCTAAGTATTTATCGAATTGAAAATAGGCGGGTGAGGCTCTATATAATCCGGGGCAAGAGAACGCAAGAGCAACTCTTTCTTCTCATCAGTCGCAAGCACTCTATTTCCTCTGACACCCTTCATCCAGCGCATTTTTCGGCACATCTCAGTAGAACTAGTGGTACCATCTATTTCTCCGCAGAAGTATCCGTATTTCTCTTCCAACTTTTTGATTTAGCCTGTCTTAAAGTTTTTTGTGCCTTAGCAATGCTTCTACTCAAAATGCTCAAATTATACAGAGTCGGATTTCTCCTAAAATTCTTTAGTGCCAAACGGCGTCTTGCAATGGCATGGGATACAGCGGGGCACCAATAGTGTTTAGGTTTGAATTGTTGAGTTGGACTCGTACATATCTTTACAAATGGTATACTTTGATCAGCAGAACGATTTATCGTCTCTATAAAATTATCAAACATGGTTTGCACGTTGGTACAAATATTCAATTCAGTAAGAGAAAAGCTAATTTTGCAGGTATCATGATACTGCTTCCAGTCAGCTACTTTAAAATTACGGCGTTTTATGTAAGAAAGGGATTCATGATACTCCAAACGATACATAATAAATAGATGATCACTTCCTAAATTCTCTTTTGTGACATGCCATGCACTTATCAAAATTGCAATGTCTGCAAAAACAAAAGATACATCAGGAGCGCTTTTTTGTACCTCACCATTAACGAGCCTAATCCTAGTGATTTCACCGCTGTTTAAACTCACAAAATTATTTTCCAAACTAGAGTCAAGCATTTGTAGACCTCTGGCATCTAACTTATTGGACCAATTTGAATGATGACCGTTAAAGTCTCCAGCTATAATAGACTTTTCGCTAAATTTTGAAAAGAGCTCGTCCCAATCATTTTGTGATGTTCCAACAGAACCTGGGCAATAAATTGATGTTATGTACTTTACAATTTAAAACCTGAACACAAATAATCTCAATTCCAGAGTTTGTAAGACTACATGGATACAGTAGAGTTCTAATGGATCTATGTACTAGGATAGCCACGCCACCATATCCATCATCCCTATCTTTTCTGTATACATTATAGTCTTTAATTCTTAGGTTTATTTCACACTCTAGCCAGGTTTCACTCAGTAAACATATTCCTATTTTTTCCTGATTCAATAACAACTCAAACGCTTGTTTTTTGGGGAGGAGGCTCCGAGAGTTCCACTGCCCAATATTTAGATATTGAGCAGTAGAACTTCCCGAGCCTCGTGGAACGCAGTTTCTTGAATGAATGTTATCCATCATAACAGAGATTCATTAGTTTTCTAATAATATCCCCATTACTGACGGTCCTAACAAAGAAGCTCATAATTTCTTCTAACAATAAATTCAAAACAAGTTTGATTTTTTCTTCGAAACTACCTCTTGCAAAGAATATATTTTCCAACTTTTTCAACATAAATCTAAACTTATCTGTCTCTTCCCCTTGTTTTTCTGTCTTCTTCTTTTTTTCCTTTTCTTTTATGGATCTACTTGTTTCTTTCTTCTTTTCATTTAATGTATGTGACACCGGAGGTACTACTTTCTTCTTTGATTTTCCTTTTTTCTTAGACTTCTGATGATTTATTGAATTTGTTTCTCTGTTTTCTTCTTCACTACTTCTAGAATCTTCACTATCCACTTGACATTCAAATTCAACCTCTTTTACGCTCAAGTCTGCATTGTGTATTTCCACTTCGGTAGTTATTTTTCCTTGTTGTAATGATTCCCATCTCCTCACAGGTATACAATAAGATGTATCACTTTCACCTCCATCATTTTGCGTCTCAATTTCTTTAGTATCTCTTTGCCTCTCCATAAATCTGAATAACGCCATTTTATAAGTGCAATTTTCTTTGCACATAATCTGTCTTACAGCCTTTTCTTTCAGGAAAACAGGACATTTTTTATAAAATGCCATATGTCTCTCTTTACAATTGATGCACTTGTATTGAGTGGTTTCACAATTGGCATGCTCTTCGCTGCACTTGGGGCATTTTGTTTTTTTAGATGGACACATACGAGCCACATGGCCATATTTCTAGCACACCGAACACTGTGTAACAGGGAATGTATGTGGCTCAACAGGAAATCGACAACCATACACATAGGGCGGGAGATAAGCGCTTTTTAAGCATAATCGTACCGACTCGCTGTCCTTCCTGAGTCAGTAATGCGTTTCAGCCTTTTAACAGAAGTAACTTCGACTTCACTTTTAAATGATTTCGCTAGCTCTTCCTCTGTCATCTCCATCTCTACTACTCCGTAACTAAAGCTTACTTCATTCGTTAGTCTGCAACTATAACCTAACTCCATAAACTTTTCATTGTTGACAAGTTTAATTGCTTCATCTCTGATTTAAAATTTCATCAATACTTTATTTGGCGTTTTGTACCTTATTTCTGATACATTTGGTATATTCTCCGCTTTTAATAACTTCGCCATTCCAATTTGTTTAGGCAAAACTTGAATCGATGACACACAGACTTCGAACAAACTAAGATTTACGCTGCTCATTTGGCCCCTCAGGGCGCCGCCGGAGTCCCTCCTGTTGTTGTTTCTCTTGAGCTTGATCTCTCGACTCCTTAAATTTCTTGTTTTTCTTTTTCACCATAGTGAAACCTTCGTTGTCGTGATTATCATCACCCTCTCTGACCCTCATCACTCGTAATTCTACTACTTCTTTTCTCGGGTCTTGTTATATCACTCATGCTTTCGGAAAATGCTAACTCATGTGAGTTAAATTCTTTTAACCCACACACGATGCTCTCTGGCACTGCATCCTCACTCATGTCACTAATTCTGGAGCGAGGCCTGGAGACCTCGTCCATTTTCGGATCGCACAAATGAGGGTACTTGTAAAAACTTTTGATACGAAAATAACCGGCTTCTCGTAATACGTGCGCTCACTGCGAAATAGCGCGCGCGACTGACGTACTGCCTTGACATGCATATGACGCAGGCTGCCAATGTAGGTCACCAGTACCATTGTCAATCGGCCATCATTATCTGCATTTATGCATATATATAATGAGAAAATTAATTTTCTTCATAATTTCTTTTTGCGTTAATTTTTCCGATATTTTAATAGATATTCTGCTATTCGCGGCGAAGAAAAGTCCAACAAACCAAAGATCATCAAAATCGGTCAAGCCGTTCTTGAGTTATAAATGGTGTAACTAACCCAACTTTGTTTTTTTATAATGATTATGATAATTGTGGGGAAACAGGCAAACCCTGTTTGGATATGGAAGAGCGGGACCTTCTAACACAAGTGTTTCCTACATAAAAGAAGGTTCCAACCTTAAAAGTTTAATGTAGTTGTTATATTTATGATTTTGATTAGATTTTTTGACTAAAGGAAGTATCTTCAGACAGGTGATAGTTCAAAATTTTGGATTTTCCCAAGATTATTATTTTGTAGTTTGTAGTTGATTATCTGCTATTGTTGTCTGTGCTGAGAATTGAATTACTTACCAGGCTCTTTCTTGAGGATCAGAAAGTACTTCATATGCATTTTGGACCAGCTGAAACTGTTCTTTTGCCTCCACAAGATTGTCTAAATTTTTATCTGGGTGCCATTGCAAGGCAAGTCGCCGATACGATTTTTTGATATCAGAAGCACTCGCCTCCTTCTCGACGCACAAAACTTCGTAATGACACTTCATTTTCCATTCATTTTATTTAATCTTGCACAATATTTCACAGCCTTTGTAAATAAAATGGAGAGATAACCTGACTGAATTACTGAAATACAGGTTTATCAATTAAATGTGCAGTGTCAGGAAATGTCACTACATGGCGATGCGAATTTATGAAGCAAAATTCTCCTAATATTACAATTATGCTAAAACGAGAGCTTTATTTCATCGGAATAAATATAATTCGTTTTAAATTTCACTAAATCAGCCGAACGAAATGACTTGACATGACAGTCAGCCATGCTTTTTGCAACAGTGATGTAACTGTAAGTGTAAAGATAATTGTTATAATTTTGATCGATTGACATCGTACAAAAGTTGTACATCACTATTCTTGTAGACTTGGATTGGATAGGGAGCTTTCAGCGTATTCCACAGACTATAAAAACCAGGCTGCTTTAAACAACGGAAATAGCATCCTTGAAGTTGTAATGGATGGAATGTATGTTATTATTACGCTCATCCTTTTTGAAGTAAAATTTTTTTTCGCACGCTTGACTTGGGGAGTAAGCTGGTGAATGCGTTACGAAAAGTGCGAACGGAAGTTGAGAGGGAAATATAAGCTATTGAAGATAGAGAGAGTAACGTTTCGTATATTACTGTACGGGCAAGAGAGCCAGTTGATTTGTAGCTTATCTCATAGCCCAAATTAGCCTAAACTGACAACTGAGACTAGACAAACTAGACAAACTGCAAAAACAAAACATTCCTTTATGCTGTTTATTAGATTCCATTTTGCTATAGATAAAAAAAAAGTATTTACGACGTTTCGTACTTTGAATCTTCCAGCTTCGATTTACGAAAAAGTTCAACTATTCCACAACAGATGGCAGACAGCAGCAGAAAATAACATAAGTACTTACTGTAGGTATGCGCCTAGAAATAAGGTTGACATTAAAACATTATTTTAATTTAAATATCCTACTAATATTATCAACGCGAAAGTTTGTATGTATGGATGTTTGTTACTCTTTCACGCCAGAACGGCTGAACCGATTGCGATAAAATTTGTTATGTACGTAGACCATAACCTGGATTAACACATAGGCTTCTTTTTATTGGCAAACCACGCGTGCGAAGCCGCGGATTGGTCAGCTAGTATATATATATACCTACATACTTAAAGATGGAGCTAAAGAAGTTTACGTAGTGTGGACTAAAGCACACTTGTTTTGTTAAATTGGAAGATTTTATTTCTTCCTCAAATCTCTCCTTTTTTTACATTTTTAATCGAACTATTGGGTAGTATTAAGGTGAGTATAGACTACAACATTTTCTCGAGCATTTCTGTGTAATGTAACGTTCTTACGAATGGTACAATACAGGCAAAAGCACAGTTTCCAAAGCATTTCCATGTAATGTAACGTTGTATTTTTATTTATTAATTATATTTGAAAAATATTCAAAAGCAGTGTCAGTATTTGTAATGTCATACAAGTTAGTCCAATCTAGTAAGTTCAAAATCTTTAATGATTTCAGCGTTATTGAATTTCGTGCGAGACTTTGCTTCTATAATGGTATATGTTGGGGCCATTTTGTTTACACCAATTAGTACAGCATCGTGGTCTGTGATATCCGCACCACATACAACTACTTTAGCATCATTCTTACATTTAATGAGTGCATTATCAAGACAAGTGGGCCGTTAGGTTAAGGTATTGCTCACATAGGCTATGATTCGAGGGATCTGGTCGGATGTCGATATTTATGTCTCCAGTTACTATCATTGATCGATCACCAGCGTCTACGATCACCTTTTCCAAGGACGTAAGAAACTTATCAATATTACTAACAGACGGTGATCTGTACATGTAATGGTAAGATCTTTTTAAAGGTTTAATATCAGACAGTTGGCATCCTCAAAGTGCGATTCAGAGAGCGTAACCTGCAAGCCTTGCCTGGTATATATGACGATGCAGTCGTTTTGATTGAGGTATTTGCGGGATTCATGATAAACATAGTTTTGTAGTGGCAATTGAGGCGAATCTTTGTCAAGCCAACACTCCGATAAAACTATGATGTCCGGCATAAAGTTTAGTCGAGAGAGAAATACAGTGATATTATCCAAATTTTTTCGAATGCTTAGGATATTTTGAGTAAGTATTGTTAATTGATTTGCCACGTTGCCCAAGCCTAGTTTACAAAGATCGGGATTAAATGTATGTATGTTTGGAATGTATGAATGTATGTATGTAGGGGTGCTAAGAATCCCCGGGAGACGATCGGCTACCAAACTCTACGACGACCACTGGCCCTGGTAACACACAACATCCGCACTTTGAGGACAGACGAAAAGATTGTTGAGCTGGAAGAAGAAATTAGTAGATTACACTGGGACATTTTGGGGTTATCAGAAGTCCGTAGAGAGGGCGAGGACACGATATCCCTTAAGTCTGGTAACCTACTATACTACCGGGAGGGCGACCAACAGTCCCAAGGTGGTGTTGGGTTTCTCGTTCACAAGTCACTCATCAACAACATTATCACCATCGACAGTGTGTCGAGCAGGGTCGCGTACCTGACACTCAGAATATCTAAGCGATATTCGCTGAAGGTCGTTCAAATATATGCGCCGACCTCTTCACACCCAGATGAAGAAGTAGAGTCTATGTATGAGGACATCAGTAGAGCCATACATACGAACAAAACTCACTTTATTGTTGTTATGGGGGACTTCAATGCAAAGCTAGGCATGAGAAGCGATGATGAGTTGAGAGTGGGGCAATTTGGATATGGGCAACGGAACCCCAGGGGACAGAGGCTGGCCGATTTTCTGGAGAAAGAAGGACTCTTTATGATGAATTCTTTATTCCAGAAGCCGCCTCACAGGAAATGGACCTGGATGAGTCCCAACGGTTCCACGAGAAATGAGATTGATTTCATCTTGACCAACAAAAAACGGATATTCAATGATGTCTCTGTGATTCACAGGGTGAAAACCGGCAGCGATCACCGAATTGTTAGAGCCACATTGAATATGAACGTTAAACTTGAAAGGTCCCGTTTGATGAAGTCTACGCTCCGACCCACTCGCGCACACATCCAAAACCTCGAGAGCTTTTAACTCGAACTTGCAAATCGCTTTGACTGTCTAGAAGTAGATGCATCAGTGGACGAGGTCAATAACAGGTTCGTAGAAACCGTCCATACGGTGGGGTCCCAGTTCTTCAAGACTCCCCGTACCAATAGACCATAGAAACTCTCTGATGACACCTTTAACCTCATGGCTGAACGACGTTCTTTGCAACTGCAGTCTCCCGGTGATGCTCAGTCACATAGGCAGCTCAATAGAAAGATTTGGAAATCCTTGCGGCACGATATTCGTACCTATAACACATCTCGTATTAAAGATACGATAGAGCGGAATAAAGGCTCCAAAGTGTTCGCGAGAGATAATTCTATTGGGCAGAGCCGCATGACGAAGCTGAAGAGGGAAGATGGCAGCATAACGTCAAGTAAAGCGGAAGTGTTAAGGGAAGTCGAAAGGTTCTATGGACGGCTCTACGATTCGGTCACTAAACCTGTTTGCAGTATAACTTGCCGCTATGTCTCGCGTTTGTGGACTATGAGAAAGCCTTCGATTCGATCGAAACATGGGCAGTGCTTGAGTCTCTCCAACGATGCCGTATTGACTATCGGTACATCGAAGTGTTGAAGTGTTTGTACAAAAACGCCACTATGTCAGTCCGAGTACACGAACAGAGCTCGAAGGCGATTCCCTTAAAAAGAAGTGTAAGACAGGGAGATGTCATCTCTCCGAAACTGTTTACGACCGCATTGGAAGATGCCTTCAAGCTTCTGGAATGGAAAGGACTGGGCATCAATATTAACGGCGAATACATCACTCACCTTCGGTTTGCCGACGATATTTTGGTCATGGCAAAGTCGATGGAAGAGCTCAGCACGATGCTCGAAGGCCTCAATCGAGTCTCCCAACGGGTAGGACTTAAAATGAACATGGAGAAGACGAAAATCATGTCGAATGTCCATGTCGTCCCTGCCCCAGTTATGGTTGAGAACTCGGCTCTTGAAGTTGTCGACGCGTATGTATACCTAGGACAAACAGTCCAATTAGGTAGGTCCAACTTCGAGAAAGAGGTCAATCGTCGAATCCAACTCGGATGGGCAGCATTTGGGAAACTTCGCAACGTCTTTTCGTCCAACATACCTCAGTGCCTTAAGACGAAAGTCTTCAATCAGTGTGTGTTACCAGTGATGACATATGGAACCGAGACGTGGTCCTTCACTATTGGCCTTATGAATAAGCTCAGAGTCGCTCAACGAGCTATGGAGAGGTCTATGCTCGGGGTTTGTCTACGGGATCGAATCAGAAATGATACGTAGGAGAACTCAAGTCACCGACATAGCCCGACGGATTAGCACGTTGAAGTGGCAATGGGCAGGCCATATAGCGCGCAGAACGGATGGCCGTTGGGGCCGGAAAGTTCTCGAGTGGAGGCCACGGACCGGCAAGCGCAGCATAGGACGTCCACGTACAAGATGGGCAGACGACTTGGTAAGAACCGCAAGTCGGCGTTGGATGCAGACCGCTTCCAACCGCAGTTCCTGGAGATCAATGAGGGAGGCCTTTGTTCAGCAGTGGACGTCCTACGGCTGATATGATGATGATGAAGTTTGAAATAAGATTAATGGAGTCCAAGTCGTCTGTAATAGCCTTAAAATTGAATTTTATTGATAATTATATCAAAGGAACATGATAATTTAAAGAAATGATATATTTCTGTATGTAGGCATTTTAAACTCGAAAGTTTGCCAGTCCATAAAATTGTGCTCATTGTGCCATCAACCCTCATACGTGCTTTGTAGGCAATGTGACTGTGCGTAGGTAGGCACAAAATCCGCAACTTATTGCCATCGTGTTTCAATCTTAGTAAGTATAGTATGCTACAGGTGTAAGAAACGGGCAGAGACATTTGAATAGTAGGAATGGTGTATATGTTTGCGTTAGGAGTAATTACAGTTGAACATTTAAATAATATAAAAGTTTGATAGGTTGAAAAGTGTTGCAAGCTTATTAATTTGTAGTAGTAACGTACCATTAAGACAAGCAATGATAATAAGAAAATTAAGTATCTACAGTAATAGTAACATGCAGATTAAGGTTAGGTTGATTTTTAACCGCCCGTGAACGTTCAAGTAGTCAGTTCATAGTTTTTAGTTCCAGGAGCTGCTCATCGCTTTTGACCAAGATGTAGCGGTCAAATCATCATCATCACCATGTATCAAATGTCTTACCTACTTAAGTATCAAATTTCAAGATGGTCGGATTAACGCTTCGTAAGTTTTTTTTATTGATGATAGCCAACCGCTTGACCACTACCTCACCTGATGGTAAGTGAAGGTGTGATCGAAGATGGAGCACGCTTGCCTAGAAAGAACCTATTCACTCTGGACTTGAAGACTTCAAGATTATACTAAGTTATCCTCGGACAAACAAACATACATACATACAACGCCGATTTGCCCAAGTTGATTTCGCTTCTCGCTTCTTCTCGCTTCGCTCGATCTATTAGGTATAATAATTATTAGTAAGGTAGGTAGATAGATAGCTACGTACATTTTGTAAATTATTATTGAGGTACCTTAACCTCTCAGAGTTAAGGTTCAAATCTATTTAGTCCATGGAGTTATTACCATTTGAAGCACTAGCTAAAGCAGATTTCAATATTATTCGATCAATATTCGATATTGGAGGTAGGTACTATGAACTAGTATCCTATGAAAATTTGCAATGTTGATTCGCTTGATATTGTCCCTACATAATATTTTTGGCCTTGTAGTCTGTTACTTAAATTTCAACAAATTGCTTAGAGTGGAATGTAAATTGGCATTTTAATTTACCCCCAAAGGAGCGAGTGTAGCCGTGAGCTGTTTTCCGTAATTATCTTTCGCAAACTCTAATGCCCGTGATAAACCGTCACGATGGACGGTCACGAGCTTTGAAGGAACTTACGATTTTTGTATTTAGGTAAAGTAAATAAGTACTGCATTTGTGGACTATGAGAAAGCCTTCGATTCGATCGAAACATGGGCAGTGCTTGAGTCTCTCCAACGATGCCGTATTGACTATCGGTACATCGAAGTGTTGAAGTGTTTGTATAAAAACGCCACTATGCCAGTCCGAGTACACGAACAGAGCTCGAAGGCGATTCCGTTAAAAAGAAGCGTAAGACAGGGAGATGTAATCTCTCCGAAACTGTTTACGACCGCATTGGAAGATGCCTTCAAGCTTCTGGAATGGAAAGGACTGGGCATCAATATTAATGGCGAATACATCACTCACCTTCGGTTTGCCGACGATATTGTGGTCATGGCAAAGTCGATGGAAGAGCTCAGCACGATGCTCGAAGGCCTCAATCGAGTCTCCCAACGGGTAGGACTTAAAATGAACATGGACAAGACGAAAATCATGTCGAATGTCCATGTCGTCCCTGCCCCAGTTATGGTTGAGAACTCGGCTCTTGAAGTTGTCGACGCGTATGTATACCTAGGACAAACAGTCCAATTAGGTAGGTCCAACTTCGAGAAAGAGGTCAATCGTCGAATCCAACTCGGATGGCCAGCGTTTGGGAAACTTCGCAACGTCTTTTCGTCCAACATACCTCAGTGCCTTAAGACGAAAGTCTTCAATCAGTGTGTGTTACCAGTGATGACATATGGAACCGAGACGTGGTCCTTCACTATTGGCCTTATGAATAAGCTCAAAGTCGCTCAACGAGCTATGGAGAGGGCTATGCTCGGGGTTTCTCTACGGGATCGAATCAGAAATGAGGAGATACGTAGGAGAACTCAAGTCACCGACATAGCCCGACGGATTAGCACGTTGAAGTGGCAATGGGCAGGCCATATAGCGCGCAGAACAGATAGTCGATGGGGCCGAAAGGTTCTCGAGTGGAGGCCACAGACCGGCAAGCGCAGCGTAGGACGTCCACCCACAAGATGGGCAGACGACTTGGTAAGAACCGCAGGTCGGCGTTGGATACAGGCCGCTTCCAACCGCAGTTCCTGGAGATCAATGAGGGAGGCCTTTGTCCAGCAGTGGACGTCCTACGGCTGATATGATGATGATGAAATAAGTACTACAGCACTGTCCAGTCTCACCTTCTTTCAGACTTCTTTTTCGAAATTCGCAGGTTCAATGCGGAAGTGGCGTGAACACCTAATAGAATGAATTGGTTACATAGATATGTACATAACTCCGTTATATTATAGTGCCTACTTATCATAACTATACTTACTTTTCATAAGAAATCATAAAATTAGTAGGTTACTAAGTATCTACCTACTTGAGAAATTTAGGTAAACAGTATTGAGAGATATAGGCGTAAAAATAATTAAAAAAAATTGTCATATGGCAATTATATTAAAATTACAATAAAATTATTTGCCTACAGAACAAAAACATAAGAACCTTCTAAAAAACAATTAACATCTACAACACACACTAATACTGTAAATGTCATTACATTACACCAGGGATGTTGCGAATATTTACATCCGCATCCGCCAATGCGGAGCCTCCGCATCGATTTGGACATCTGCATACGAATCCGCAATAATCGATGCAGATGCTCATGCAGATGCAGGTGAAGTGCCGGTCACGTCCAGAAATTGGGTGGGGCTTGCGAGTGGCGCGTGACGTGGGCACGTGCTGATTGACTAATAGGAAAACAGATTTCGGTGACTAAATCCGCACGATTTGGACATCTGCATACGCATCCGCAATAATCGATGCGGAAGTTCATGCGATGCAGATGCAGTGCAGGTCACGTCAAGAAATTGGGTGGGGCTTGCGAGTGTTGCGTGATGTGGGCACGTGCTGATTGACCAATAGGAAAACAGATTTCGGTGATTAAATCCGCACGATTTGGACATCTGCATACGCATCCACAATAATCGATGCGGATGTTCATGCGATGCAGATGCAGTGCAGGTCACGTCACGAAATTGGGTGGGGCTTGCGAGTGGCGCGTGACGTGGGCACGTGCTGATTGACCAATAGGAAAACAGATTTCGGTGTTAAATCCGCACGATTTGGACATCTGCATACGCATCCGCAATAATCGATGCGGATGTTCATGCGATGCAGATGAAGTGCAGGTCACGTCAAGAAATTGGGTGGGGCTTGCGAGTGGCGCGTGACGTGGGCACGTGCTGATTGACCAATAGAAAAATAGATTTCGGTGATTAAATCCGCACGATTTGGACATCTGCATACGCATCCGCAATAATCGATGCGGATGTTCATGCGATGCAGATGCAGTGCAGGTCACGTCAAGAAATTGGGTGGGGCTTGAGAGTGGCGCGTGCCGTGGCCACTTGCTGATTGACCAATAGGAAAACAGATTTCGGTGATTAAATCCGCACGATTTGGACATCTGCATACGCATCCGCAATAATCGATGCGGATGTTCATGCGATGCAGATGAAGTGCAGGTCACGTCAAGAATTTGGGTGGGGCTTGCGAGTGGCGCGTGCCGTGGCCACTTGCTGATTGACCAATAGGAAAACAGATTTCGGTGATTAAACCCGCACGATTTGGACATCTGCATACGCATCCGCAATAATCGATGC
Organism: Philereme vetulata; assembly: GCA_918857605.2. Lineage (NCBI taxonomy): Eukaryota > Metazoa > Arthropoda > Insecta > Lepidoptera > Geometridae > Philereme > Philereme vetulata. Next base: position 7,218,576 of record OU975459.1, on the reverse strand, counting down.
GGATGTTCATGCGATGCAGATGAAGTGCAGGTCACGTCAAGAATTTGGGTGGGGCTTGCGAGTGGCGCGTGCCGTGGCCACGTGCTGATTGACCAATAGGAGCAAAGATTTCGGTGACAAAATCCGATGCGTATGTTAGTGTTTAAGATTTGTATCTCGTAAATCAATCATAACGTGTTTATTTGAGCTTATCGCATGAACTTTGCATTTTATGAGTGTTAGTGTGAGTATACAGTGAGTGAGTATGTTATGCGAGTTTTCTGCAGTTATTAGTTTATATTTTTATTCCTGCACAGAACAAACGTTTCTTTAAAAAATCTTAAGATCCGCATCCGCTGATGTGAATCTTCAAAAATTTGCATCAGCGTCCGCAGCATCCCTGCATTACACCCTGTATAAGTACCTATACATACACACATGAGACTACTGGAGAGAACTTCGGGAAGTGGAAATCCATATCAATTTTTTTATTGTTTGTGGGTTTTGTGTCGGGCAGAGTGCACTCCTATATCTCACACTTCATTCTTTTCAGTCACCAAGTTGCATGACTTTTCTTTTCAGTCGCTTCTTATATGAAGGCTTTGTGAGTTGTTGTGCCGCTTATTAGGGTGTATTTTTAGCTTGTTCTGGTAGGCTTGAGCATTAGCTTTTATCTCCTCAGCTCAGAGACTGTGTTGATACGAAGTATGCCATGCAGCTCAGTATTTCTGATGAACCAGGGTGAATTTGAAATATTTCCCAAGAGGCCATTCTGGATGCAGTTCACATTAGAGGTCCATATCAATTTAGACATCTTTTACAAAATAAATTTCAAGTCCTAGGTAGGGTGTACCTATAGGTACAGAAATCGGTCAACAAATATCGTCTGTCCGAACTTGGTGGTAAATGAGAACATGTCAGATGTTCTGTCGCAAGCTAAACTAAATCGGCTTAGAGGTGGGTCCTGGAACGAAGCCACTATGTCTGCCTGTGCTTGCCGCTGAAAACAGTCTCATGCGTTTTCTCATGGAACGAAAATCCTTGCTGGGCCTGAAAATTAAAATTCCATTCGTTCATGCCTCCATGTTTGTGTAGTAGGTACCTAAATGAGAAGAGAGTTTGAAGAGAGAATATAGTTCAGAATAGAAGAGGTTTCATAACTTTTATATTCGACGGGACATGACATCCCGCCGTGTGTGCTCCTAAAGCTAAAGCTCTGCCCTTCTACCCCCTAGTAGATACCTCTAAGGAGAATTGCGTGCTACTTCTACGTGAACGCTCTCATGCATGATCATGTTCGAGTTGACAGCGCGACGCGCCGCGTCTCCTGTACCAAACGAAACTTCAGGAAGACGTCGTTAGGGGGCGCGCAATTCTCATTAGAGGGCCTTAGCGGTAAGCTCTGCCCGGTAGCCTTATTACCTAAGCCAAATTGCTGTCGTGTCGCTTTCGCTAGTCAGGCCATCCCTTTCACACGTGAGTGTACGTAGTTACTGTACGTGTTAAAGGGATGGCCTGACTAGCGATAGCGACACGACAGAAATTTAGCTTGGGTATAAACGGGCCGGCTTTAATTTTCGTGGAAAACGGGAAAGTATCGAAAAAATTACCCGAAATACGGAGAAAAAGAACGTATATTTTTCTCGCAACATGCAGCGATCGAGCTACTTCGCACGCGTAGTTTTTCAATAAAAACATTACCCTCCTTCTGCGCAGTTGGGTAAAAGTAGCAGATGTCACCCGGGGATAGTGTAGCTTCCCAACAGTGAAAGAATTTTTAAAAACATTTTATTATATAATATAATATTAGTATAGATAAGCTAGGTATTCTTGAATTCGTAAAATGACGTTACTACCTTCCAGATGTAGCTACAGACATCCTCGCTGACTGGTTTAGATCTTCTTCTTGTTCATCCTGTTAACAATGGTAGAAGTTAAAATATCAAAACTGATATTTTTATCGGTCAAGTACTATAGCCTATCCCGCCTTAGTTTCGCACGTAGTCTCGCGGGGTTGCGTGGTGCGTACAACATCTGTTGTGGAGGAGAGCGTTGCTATCTGCGTCACAGTATTATTACTTATACAGGTAACATCGTTCTATTTTTGTAATTAATCTTATGTTTATTGTTCCTAATAAAGATTTACTTATTTATTTATTTATTTCACCAAAGTTTCATCGCAATCGGATGCATGGTTAATGGTGGAAACATAATATCAAAACGCGACGCGATGTGTCGTGTCGACACCCGACGCTTGTCGTGCATATAGGCAACACGCCACGCGATGCTACAATACAACACGCATCGTGTATAGTCTCGTGAAAGACGGAAGTGCATCGACGTGTGACGTGGCCATGGATTCGATTCTGTTTGAAGACGAGCTAGATGAAGATTTTGAAGAAGATCAAAAAATGATGCGTGGCGTCGGGTGTTAACTAGAAACACATTACGCTGATTCGTCGGGTGGCGTGTCCCCCCCCCCCCCCCCTCCCGGTAACACGCTGATCCAAATCGATTGGATTTTACGGCGTGTGGTCACATGGCGTGTTGTCTATGCGCTTCTGACCAAATTAAATATATGGAATTGATAAGTACTGACATGCGTCGGGTGCTGTGGCGTCGCGACACGTTTTAGTAGTATGTTTCCTTTATGAACGCATACGGACATGCTTTAATAGATTTCAACGCCACCACTGCAATGGCGGCTGAAAATATATTTCTAGGAAATTCCCAGCCTGAAAATATTTATTAAATTCTTATGCCTAACCCGATTTATTAACTTCATCAAATCTCAATACATAATTAATAGGTAGGTACATGTAAAAAAATTATGATGAATACTTATGTGACAACGATTATGTATGAGCCTCAGTTGCCTAAACTAGACTGAAAAGCCTGTATGATAGGCAGCTGTGCTCCCCCTACTTAATATCAAGTAGAATATAAAAACAATACATTAATTTTATTTAATTCAGAACAATTAATATTTTGTATATGTATGTATGCAATTAGAAGTAAGTACATTAATATAACTTAAATACAATTGTGCAGAGTAATATTAGATTTTTGCAATAATAGGAACTAATATTATTATGAATTATTATACATAGTTAATAATGAATGAATTAGGTCGGTGTTATGATCCTAGAGTGGATATGAGTGTGTGTAAGTGTGTTTGTGTGAGTAAGGGTGTGCGCGTGTGTGTGATTGTTGAGTGTTGTGTTGTGTGGGTGCCTAAGTATGAGTTTGTATGATCCGTGAGAGAGGGTAAGTTGTTACAATAATTGTATATATTAGGTTTATTACACTATTATTTTAAAACATTAAGTAGGTGTAGGAGGCGGATCTTTCATACACATCTTATGAATAGCACGTTACAAATCTTCATCTCAACTCACGTCAATCTGGTCCGGTGTATAAGAATCCGCAATGGAAGCGCCTCCGGATTCCGACCTCGGCAGAGGCACATCCACAATTGGTTCGGACCACTCCTCGTAGAGGTCTGGGCGGGGGCCCAGCGGCAAATCCGGGTTCGCGCGGCAGTTCTCTATGATCCACTTCTGTTCCCGGGTTAATGGAGACCTTGGGACCCAAACAGAGAAGTATTTAGATCGGTTCTACATGATCGTTATCAAGGACGGGGCCGAATTATCTATAGGGCGGATTAAGCAACTGCATAGGGGCCCCGCACCAACTAGGGGCCCACGGGGGCCTAGTAGATGCGGGCCACGCACCATGAAAAAAAAACGTTTTATTCGTGACATTCCCCATTATTTACATTCGGTAAAGTTGCCATTGAAAAAAATATTTTACTTAAAGGTCAACTTCCAAAATGTTTTAAAACATTTTGTATTTAAAAAGTTAGAAGAGTTGCTATTTACACTTATTGTACCTACTTCACAAAAATATTTTCATTCGGTATACAATATATTTTATTGCATTTAACAAGATTAAATTTAAAATAACCGCGTCACGTCTCATTTATCTTTCCTCGTCCATCATGTAACTTGGATCATAACACTTATCTATAACTATAATCTATTTATTAAGATCATTTCAATGAAAGCAAAAAGCAGGAGTCGATCTGATCAACTTGACTTTTGTAATAGAATATATATATATATTAAAAAGTAAGAAAAGTGTAAAGTAAAAGGGCCCCGAGAATTGCATTGCCTAGGGGCCCCGATAGGGTTAATCCCACCCTGATCAAGGATCGTCTGTAAAAAGCCGCTCGATTGTGAAAAGGATCTACTAGGGTCAGTTGGTGTAAGTGCGGCTATGGGGGAAGTGCGGCAAGCATCATTATTCAAGAAATTAGCAATGTTATTGTTAAAACCGCCATCTAGTCATCACAAGAGAAACAAAATTAGTTCCCAGAAAAAAAATTGGGAGCGCCACTTTAAGGAAATAGGATTTGACGACATTTTTATTTTTCACTCAGATTTTAATACAGTTCGAAGTTGACACGTGTGCGTTGCTGTGCTACATAAACCAGTTTTTTGCTTAGATTGGCTAATCTGTAATACGTAAGTGTTTTCTTTAGATCCTAAGCTTCGTATTTATGTAGTTGTTTTATTTGTATCTATGCGAAATACGCTATAATGCCAGTTCAAAAATTTAACCTCAAATTGTGTATTATTTGGGAAAGTGCGGCTACCATGCTTGGGGCAAGTGCGGCATAGTGCCGCACTTGCCCCAAGTATGGTAGCCGTCCGTTCCGGATAAGTCAGCGGTTTACAACCTTTTTAACCTTATTTTTTGTCGTGTTTCTTGGAACTAATTTCGTTTAAGTGTGTTTTGTGGTAAACACCATCTAGTCATCTAGATGGCCGTTTTAGCCATATCTTTGCTAATTTCTTTTTATTTTCCAGATTATGGTGCGAAATTACGTGAGGAAGAAAAATGGGCTCCATGCACTTAACTTTGACGACCTGGTTTTTTTTGGACGATTTATTTCTGAAACGTTTATTTTCTTAGGCAACTTAATAAATTAAATTGGATAAAAATAAAATAGTCACTAAATTAGTTTAGGAACTTATGAGAGATTGAATGTCATTAGCTTATTATTCTAAGAAAATAACGAATGCTAAAATTATTCATAATTTTCTTTTTAATATAAAAAATATGAAACTTAATTTATTAAGTGCTCCATTTATTTTTAATATTGCCTTTCCTACTTTTCTTCTTAATTTTTTAGAATTGTTTGATTATCGTAATTTTAATAAGTGAAATTAATAAAAAATAATAAGTTAAACACTATTTTTCATTTAAAAAGCATTTTCAATTAATAAAATGGTACACATAAAAATAAGATGGATTTTTTAAAGTGTACATAAACATCACCATTATCATCATCATCATTATGAGTATTGTTGTCAAAAGAACATAGTACATACATCCTTTACCTTCTTTCTTGGGCAGTCAGGTATAAATGTTTAGTACCACTGGAAAGCTTGTTCCTTAGGAATTATGCCACACGTTCCCCATTTCACAATTTTCTAATTTTTTTAGGTGAACCTTATTTCTAGAGTCCAATAGTCGAATATAGACTTCTATTTGAACGTTCCTCTTTCTTTGAAATTACAGATAAAAGTAATTTACTGGCATTTGTAGACTACTGCCGCACTTGCCCCATTTCGTTGGGAAAGTGCGGCTATGGACAAGCTGTTAAAAACCCAACGAAATACATAGAAAACTACACCAGAACTCTAAAATTGCAGATTCCATACGGAGATAATTCATCAGGGAATGTGGTACTGAAATAAATTATTTAAAAATGTCCACAAACACAATTCGAGTGCAAAGTGAACTTAAAAAATATTACGCCGCACTTGCCCCAACTGACTTTACTAAAATTGCCAGCTTCATATTTCGTGAACAAATTCCTGTATCGAAAAAGTATTGACAAAATATCATACTATTTTTGAAACCTATTTAATGATATCTCACGAGTCACGACCGACGTCACACAATGGGGTACAAAAACAATGGGGTAACAAGTAAAATAGAAAATCAATCACGTTGAGGCCGAAAGATTTTCGAGACGTTGCACCGGAAAGGGTCAACTCAATTTATATGTACTCATGGAGGGTCCTAAAAAACCTCAGTTTTTAAGTTCTTCCTCGTTGTCATGCATCTAGGATAGAGAAGTTAAACGCTAACTGCGAAATTTTAGAAAAAAAAGCACCTTGCTTTGTCATAAACAACAATGTAAAAAAAGTAGGATAGAATAGAACAGAATATAATTATTTATTTGACACACACAAAGAAACATAGAACGGATCACAAACAAACTAAGTAAACAGACAGGAAAAGTACAATACAATGATATTATATTAGACCTACAGCTAGAACATACCAGTAGGGAATGCAATCCCGACTCGAGATTGCAAATTCGAGATCCCGCAGGATTAGAAATATCAATCCCGCGGGATCCCGGAATTTTCGGGATCCCGTCTAGTTTAAAAAAAATTTTACATTCGGATGACTGAAAAAGCTAATAACTGCTTGTTTGTGATAGTGAGGTTAACTAAAATAACATATTACTCGAAAGAAAATAAAAATCTTTATTCTTTAATCTTACCAACTAAATAATTATCGTCACCTGTCGCTAATATTCGGAAATAGTCGGAATAGTTTTCTAACGCTGTTTGGCGTTCCTGCCGCTCGCGGCCGTCAGTCAGCCGCGCCGCTTGCGCCCCGAGCGGACGTGTGTAGCGTCGCTGACCACTGCCGCCCAATCCCGTCAATCTCGAACGGGATCTCATCATATGATGCGTCGGGATTGATCCCGAAAAATTACACGAGATCTCGCGCGATCGGGATCCCGCGGGATCGGGATTGCATTCCCTACATACCAGCGCTATGTTACCTTGCTGTGACATAGTAAAATGTTGAGTTGGAACCTTTTTTGTGGCGGCTATTAATACTAACAACTAATATCAATGTTATCTTTTGACGTATTGTATTTTGTTTTTGTGCTGGAAATTATTGTTATTAGTGGTTGGCATATTATATGATATTTTCTTTCTTTCTTTCTTACATACGTACCTACCCAACCAGTAGGTAGTATAATAGGTAGGTGCACCAACTAGTCCCGCTCCGTGTCACGCGTGGCCAAACAGGCTCTGCCTCAGCTGTATGCACCTTTGCAATAAATGATGCAAGCAGCGCTAGTTTTCAGGCAAAGCCTTATGTTGGGTGACGTCACAAATTTAAACAAAAAATACATAATAAGGCCAAATATACAAAAATAATTGGTCTTCTTATTAGTAGTAAATAATGTAACCTACTGCCATCCAGTGGCAAAAAGGCACTTGGTCGTCGTTTATTACACTAATATTTAAGGTTTTCTCTGCGTTGGCGCCTCCCTATAGCGTCGAAAAACAATTCCTGCAAACCAGAAAACAGGATCGAGAAAAATATCCTTATGCTTTGCAACATTTTCACAACTTGTTAAAAATATTAAGTTTTCAACACATTGTCATCTCTCTACGATAGATTCTATGCTCTACACTACTACCCTTTTCAACTGCCAAACGCTTTCTCTTTTATGTTTGTTCTGGAACATTATATAAAGTTTAAACAGCTTGTGGTGAAATGGCACATTCCGGGGCTATTTGCCTTATTCCACAACACCACACAACACTGACGGGATCTGCTTAATTATCCAAATAGTAACTGTTTCAGTAACATCTGTAGGATGAGTAACGACAGATGGGCAAAACGTCTAACAGAGTGGATTCCAAGAGAAATGAGAAAGAAAAAAGGGAGACCCAGTAAGAGGTGGAGAGACATCTTCAATCAGAGATGTGGACCCCTATGGATGCGAGAGGCACGGGAACGTGATACGTGGAAAGGTTTAGGAGAGGCCTACGCCGAAGAGGCGACTGCTACTAATAAAAATTAAATATACCTATATACTTATTACTCGTGCGCGATAACTTGGGACCTGCTAGGAATGCGAATCTCCGACCGCTTCCCCTGCACTTCCCCGATGGCGCCCGTATTGTACCGTTCGCATCACTATTTTTTACTAGGGTTTTTAGTCTCGTACTGGCCTACATTGTATTTTTATTTTATTCAAATAGTGTAAAAAGATTAGATAAAAAGCAGCGTCCTCCCTGAGTAACATAATAAATTCGGTTAAAAAAAACAAAGACGAAGCCGCGGGCGGCTGCTTGTTATGTTCGCTTTTTTGCGGGCGGTACAAACACGCCAATATGACGTCACCGCGCTCAGGTCCCAACTTATCGCGCACGTGTAATACATAATATATATTACACGTGCGCGATAAGTTGGGATAAATGCATAACTTTGTGTATATACATATATATTATATATGTATATACACAAAGTTATGCATTTATATATTTTAATACATAATATATTACTAATCTTAAGAAACTTGTTAAAGTAGTAGAAATAAAGGCTATTTTTATATTATTTCATTTATTTTAGTTTAACTGTTTCAGTATGAGGATATGGTTATATTGGCACAAGTACCTATAAAGGGTAGAATGACTAAGACAGTTCAACACATAAATTATCCATCCCTTAACCAATACTTTTCCACTGCTGGGCAAAGGACATTCCTCTCGCGAGCACTCGCCACGTCGCACCCGCCATCTTGAAAGGCATCAAGGTCATCGTATATCTATACTAATAATATAAAGAGGAAAGATTTGTTTGTATTGAATAGGCTCCGAAACTACTGGACCCATTTAAAAAAAACATTTCACTGCTGGGAAGCTACACTATCCCCGGGTGGCATAGGCTACTTTTTACCCAACTGCGCAGAAGGAGGGTAATGTTTTTATTGAAAAAGTCAGCTAGTAAATTAGGCATAAATTTAAAAACCCCCGACAAAAAAAACCTGTGATAAACCATTTGACAGAGATCCTTTCACTAAAAAAGAAAAGTGCTAATCGATCCATCTATTTGGAACTATGATGTCACCGACAGACATACACACATTCAGACATGTGTGACGCGACAGGCGTCAAACACACTTCTTTTTGCGCCTGGCAGTTCTTTGAATCATTTGTACTAAACTAGCAAAACAAAACAGAGCAGCTAAGGGAGGCTTATACCCAGCAGTGGGTGAAGTCAAGCTGTAATTTTTAGGGTTCCGTAGTCGAACCTTATCCTTACAGTTTCGCCAAGTCCGTCTGTCTGTCCGTCAAGTTACAGCCGTTTGATTCGTAGACTATTAGTGTTGTGAAGCTGAAATTTGGCATGATGATACGGTTTAATGACTAATGTAAGATAAATATAAAATCTATATGGAAGTTGGGGGTGATGTTTTTTACTCACACTCCCAGATTTAACACGTGTAAATGGGGATGTAGGGATCCTAGCTAGGGAATGCAATCCCGACTCGAGATTGCAAATTCGAGATCCCGCGGGATTAGAAATATCAATCCCGCGGGATCCCGGAATTTTCGGGATCCCGTCTAGTTTAAAAAAAAATGTTAAATTCGGATGACTGAAAAAGCTAATAACTGCTTGTTTGTGATAGTGAGGTTAACTAAAATAACATATTACTTGAAAGTAAAAAAAATCTTTATTCTTTAATCTTACCAACTAAATAATTATCGTCACCTGTCGCTAATATTCGGAAATAGTCGGAATAGTTTTCTAACGCTGTTTGGCGTTCCTGCCGCTCGCGGCCGTCAGTCAGCGCGCCGCTTGCGCCCCGAGCGGACGTGTGTAGCGTCGCTGACCACTGCCGCCCAATCCCGTCAATCTCGAACGGGATCTCGTCATATGATGCGTCGGGATTGATCCCGAAAAATTACACGAGATCTCGCGAGATCGGGATTGCATTCCCTAATCCTAGCCCACAGGATGTGATTGCGGTGCTCCAACACAGTCCATGCCACATTTACTGGTATGCCCCTTGTGCTCAAACACCTGTACGAGGGAAGATCTAATCGGAGCCACAGACAGTGCGATTCAGGTCGCAACATTTTTACCGGCTTTGCGTGCCCGAACAACGTGCCAGATTTCGATCAGGCCGAGTGCGACTGTTGGAACCACTGCGAGCACGTACGTTGCACTGCCAACAGTCACCCATCTCCCGTGCGCATCATTTTGACGTGTTTGCGGATGACTGGAAGACGCTCGGGCGAGTGTGTCTCAGTTATTGTGAGAGTATTTAATTAGTTAAGTATACCGATGCTAAGTTGGTTAAGTCCCTATTGTATTTGTATATCTGTTGTGTTTTTGTGTACCTTTTTAACCTAAAATATGTCAGTTTGAAAATGAATGTAAATATATAATGTACTTATATTATAAATTGTATTGTTTCTTGTAGTAGTTTTAGATATAGCGTATTAGAATAATTCTGTAAAGTTATATTTAAGGTCTAAATAAACGAATTTGAATTTGAATTTATCAACACATTATTTAGGTATGTTATATTCAATTAAATTCAGTTTCATTCAATAAAATAGTGTACAATTTTACAGTACACGACCAATACGTTATAACTACAACAAATCAAATGTAAAAATAAAACATACAGTTCTACTCACATAAATAAAAAGAAAAAGAAAAAAGAAAGAGAAATATCAGTTACCCAAATAGAAAAATACCATAATAGAATAAAAATTACCAATTAAAATACAATCAAGTAATCCACAAAAATATAACTTACTATAACCTAACTTACTCAATTTAATATGTAAAACATTACAACTATAACACGAATAGACGTGGGTATGTCTTCTATAACTACTAAGAAGCATCGTCACGCCAAGAAGAAGACACTCCCCATCGTGTTGTATGTCTTCTATAACTACTAAGAAGCATCGTCACGCCAAGAAGAAGACACTCCCCATCGTGTTGTATGTCTTCTATAACTACTAAGAAGCATCGTCACGCCAAGAAGAAGACACTCCCCATCGTGTTGTATGTCTTCTATAACTACTAAGAAGCATCGTCACGCCAAGAAGAAGACACTCCCCATCGTGTTGTATGTCTTCTATAACTAATAAGAAGCTTCGTCACGCCAAGAAGAAGACACTCCCCATCGTGTTGTATGTCTTCTATAACTACTAAGAAGCATCGTCACGCCAAGAAGAAGACACTCCCCATCGTGTTGTATGTCTTCTATAACTACTAAGAAGCATCGTCACGCCAAGAAGAAGACACTCCCCATCGTGTTGTATGTCTTCTATAACTACTAAGAAGCATCGTCACGCCAAGAAGAAGACACTCCCCATCGTGTTGTATGTCTTCTATAACTACTAAGAAGCATCGTCACACCAAGAAGAAGACACTCCCCATCGTGTTGTATGTCTTCTATAACTAATAAGAAGCTTCGTCACGCCAAGAAGAATACACTCCCCATCGTGTTGTATGTCTTCTATAACTACTAAGAAGCATCGTCACACCAAGAAGAAGACACTCCCCATCGTGTTGTATGTCTTCTATAACTACTAAGAAGCATCGTCACACCAAGAAGAAGACACTCCCCATCGTGTTGTATGTCTTCTATAACTAATAAGAAGCTTCGTCACGCCAAGAAGAAGACACTCCCCATCGTGTTGTATGTCTTCTATAACTAATAAGAAGCTTCGTCACGCCAAGAAGAATACACTCCCCATCGTGTTGTATGTCTTCTATAACTACTAAGAAGCATCGTCACACCAAGAAGAAGACACTCCCCATCGTGTTGTATGTCTTCTATAACTACTAAGAAGCATCGTCACACCAAGAAGAAGACACTCCCCATCGTGTTGTATGTCTTCTATAACTAATAAGAAGCTTCGTCACGCCAAGAAGAATACACTCCCCATCGTGTTGTATGTCTTCTATAACTAATAAGAAGCATCGTCACACCAAGAAGAAGACACTCCCCATCGTGTTGTATGTCTTCTATAACTACTAAGAAGCATCGTCACACCAAGAAGAAGACACTCCCCATCGTGTTGTATGTCTTCTATAACTACTAAGAAGCATCGTCACACCAAGAAGAAGACACTCCCCATCGTGTTGTATGTCTTCTATAACTACTAAGAAGCATCGTCACGCCAAGAAGAAGACACTCCCCATCGTGTTGTATGTCTTCTATAACTACTAAGAAGCATCGTCACACCAAGAAGAAGACACTCCCCATCGTGTTGTATGTCTTCTATAACTAATAAGAAGCTTCGTCACGCCAAGAAGAATACACTCCCCATCGTGTTGTATGTCTTCTATAACTACTAAGAAGCATCGTCACACCAAGAAGAAGACACTCCCCATCGTGTTGTATGTCTTCTATAACTACTAAGAAGCATCGTCACACCAAGAAGAAGACACTCCCCATCGTGTTGTATGTCTTCTATAACTAATAAGAAGCTTCGTCACGCCAAGAAGAAGACACTCCCCATCGTGTTGTATGTCTTCTATAACTAATAAGAAGCTTCGTCACGCCAAGAAGAATACACTCCCCATCGTGTTGTATGTCTTCTATAACTACTAAGAAGCATCGTCACACCAAGAAGAAGACACTCCCCATCGTGTTGTATGTCTTCTATAACTACTAAGAAGCATCGTCACACCAAGAAGAAGACACTCCCCATCGTGTTGTATGTCTTCTATAACTAATAAGAAGCTTCGTCACGCCAAGAAGAATACACTCCCCATCGTGTTGTATGTCTTCTATAACTAATAAGAAGCATCGTCACACCAAGAAGAAGACACTCCCCATCGTGTTGTATGTCTTCTATAACTACTAAGAAGCATCGTCACACCAAGAAGAAGACACTCCCCATCGTGTTGTATGTCTTCTATAACTACTAAGAAGCATCGTCACACCAAGAAGAAGACACTCCCCATCGTGTTGTATGTCTTCTATAACTACTAAGAAGCATCGTCACGCCAAGAAGAAGACACTCCCCATCGTGTTGTATGTCTTCTATAACTACTAAGAAGCATCGTCACACCAAGAAGAAGACACTCCCCATCGTGTTGTATGTCTTCTATAACTACTAAGAAGCATCGTCACACCAAGAAGAAGACACTCCCCATCGTGTTGTATGTCTTCTATAACTACTAAGAAGCATCGTCACGCCAAGAAGAAGACACTCCCCATCGTGTTGTATGTCTTCTATAACTAATAAGAAGCTTCGTCACGCCAAGAAGAATACACTCCCCATCGTGTTGTATGTCTTCTATAACTACTAAGAAGCATCGTCACACCAAGAAGAAGACACTCCCCATCGTGTTGTATGTCTTCTATAACTACTAAGAAGCATCGTCACACCAAGAAGAAGACACTCCCCATCGTGTTGTATGTCTTCTATAACTACTAAGAAGCATCGTCACACCAAGAAGAAGACACTCCCCATCGTGTTGTATGTCTTCTATAACTACTAAGAAGCATCGTCACGCCAAGAAGAATACACTCCCCATCGTGTTGTATGTCTTCTATAACTAATAAGAAGCTTCGTCACGCCAAGAAGAATACACTCCCCATCGTGTTGTATGTCTTCTATAACTACTAAGAAGCATCGTCACACCAAGAAGAAGACACTCCCCATCGTGTTGTATGTCTTCTATAACTAATAAGAAGCTTCGTCACGCCAAGAAGAATACACTCCCCATCGTGTTGTATGTCTTCTAAAACTACTAAGAAGCATCGTCACACCAAGAAGAAGACACTCCCCATCGTGTTGTATGTCTTCTATAACTACTAAGAAGCATCGTCACACCAAGAAGAAGACACTCCCCATCGTGTTGTATGTCTTCTATAACTACTAAGAAGCATCGTCACGCCAAGAAGAATACACTCCCCATCGTGTTGTATGTCTTCTATAACTAATAAGAAGCTTCGTCACGCCAAGAAGAATACACTCCCCATCGTGTTGTATGTCTTCTATAACTACTAAGAAGCATCGTCACACCAAGAAGAAGACACTCCCCATCGTGTTGTATGTCTTCTATAACTACTAAGAAGCATCGTCACGCCAAGAAGAAGACACTCCCCATCGTGTTGTATGTCTTCTATAACTAATAAGAAGCTTCGTCACGCCAAGAAGAATACACTCCCCATCGTGTTGTATGTCTTCTATAACTACTAAGAAGCATCGTCACACCAAGAAGAAGACACTCCCCATCGTGTTGTATGTCTTCTATAACTACTAAGAAGCATCGTCACACCAAGAAGAAGACACTCCCTATCGTGTTATATGTCTTCTATAACTACTAAGAAGCATCGTCACGCCAAGAAGAAGACACTCCCCATCGTGTTGTATGTCTTCTATAACTACTAAGAAGCATCGTCACGCCAAGAAGAAGACACTCCCCATCGTGTTGTATGTCTTCTATAACTAATAAGAAGCTTCGTCACGCCAAGAAGAATACACTCCCCATCGTGTTGTATGTCTTCTATAACTACTAAGAAGCATCGTCACACCAAGAAGAAGACACTCCCCATCGTGTTGTATGTCTTCTATAACTACTAAGAAGCATCGTCACACCAAGAAGAAGACACTCCCCATCGTGTTGTATGTCTTCTATAACTACTAAGAAGCATCGTCACACCAAGAAGAAGACACTCCCCATCGTGTTGTATGTCTTCTATAACTACTAAGAAGCATCGTCACTCCAAGAAGAAGACACTCCCCATCGTGTTGTATGTCTTCTATAACTACTAAGAAGCATCGTCACGCCAAGAAGAAGACACTCCCCATCGTGTTGTATGTCTTCTATAACTACTAAGAAGCATCGTCACACCAAGAAGAAGACACTCCCCATCGTGTTGTATGTCTTCTATAACTACTAAGAAGCATCGTCACACCAAGAAGAAGACACTCCCCATCGTGTTGTATGTCTTCTATAACTACTAAGAAGCATCGTCACGCCAAGAAGAAGACACTCCCCATCGTGTTGTATGTCTTCTATAACTAATAAGAAGCTTCGTCACGCCAAGAAGAATACACTCCCCATCGTGTTGTATGTCTTCTATAACTACTAAGAAGCATCGTCACACCAAGAAGAAGACACTCCCCATCGTGTTGTATGTCTTCTATAACTAATAAGAAGCTTCGTCACGCCAAGAAGAATACACTCCCCATCGTGTTGTATGTCTTCTATAACTACTAAGAAGCATCGTCACACCAAGAAGAAGACACTCCCCATCGTGTTGTATGTCTTCTATAACTACTAAGAAGCATCGTCACACCAAGAAGAAGACACTCCCCATCGTGTTGTATGTCTTCTATAACTACTAAGAAGCATCGTCACGCCAAGAAGAATACACTCCCCATCGTGTTGTATGTCTTCTATAACTAATAAGAAGCTTCGTCACGCCAAGAAGAATACACTCCCCATCGTGTTGTATGTCTTCTATAACTACTAAGAAGCATCGTCACACCAAGAAGAAGACACTCCCCATCGTGTTGTATGTCTTCTATAACTAATAAGAAGCTTCGTCACGCCAAGAAGAATACACTCCCCATCGTGTTGTATGTCTTCTATAACTACTAAGAAGCATCGTCACACCAAGAAGAAGACACTCCCCATCGTGTTGTATGTCTTCTATAACTACTAAGAAGCATCGTCACGCCAAGAAGAATACACTCCCCATCGTGTTGTATGTCTTCTATAACTAATAAGAAGCTTCGTCACGCCAAGAAGAATACACTCCCCATCGTGTTGTATGTCTTCTATAACTACTAAGAAGCATCGTCACACCAAGAAGAAGACACTCCCCATCGTGTTGTATGTCTTCTATAACTACTAAGAAGCATCGTCACACCAAGAAGAAGACACTCCCCATCGTGTTGTATGTCTTCTATAACTACTAAGAAGCATCGTCACACCAAGAAGAAGACACTCCCCCTCGTGTTGTATGTCTTCTATAACTACTAAGAAGCATCGTCACACCAAGAAGAAGACACTCCCCATCGTGTTGTATGTCTTCTATAACTACTAAGAAGCATCGTCACACCAAGAATAAGACACTCCCCATCGTGTTGTATGTCTTCTATAACTAATAAGAAGCATCGTCACGCCAAGAAGAAGACACTCCCCATCGTGTTGTATGTCTTCTATAACTAATAAGAAGCATCGTCACGCCAAGAAGAAGACACTCCCCATCGTGTTGTATGTCTTCTATAACTAATAAGAAGCATCGTCACGCCAAGAAGAAGACACTCCCCATCGTGTTGTATGTCTTCTATAACTAATAAGAAGCTTTGTCACGCCAAGAAGAATACACTCCCCATCGTGTTGTATGTCTTCTATAACTACTAAGAAGCATCGTCACACCAAGAAGAAGACACTCCCCATCGTGTTGTATGTCTTCTATAACTACTAAGAAGCATCGTCACGCCAAGAAGAAGACACTCCCCATCGTGTTGTATGTTTCTATAACTACTAAGAAGCATCGTCACGCCAAGAAGAAGATACTCCCCATCGTGTTGTATGTCTTCTATAACTACTAAGAAGCATCGTCACGCCAAGAAGAAGACACTCCCCATCGTGTTGTATGTCTTCTATAACTACTAAGAAGCATCGTCACACCAAGAAGAAGACACTCCCCATCGTGTTGTATGTCTTCTATAACTACTAAGAAGCATCGTCACGCCAAGAAGAAGACACTCCCCATCGTGTTGTATGTCTTCTATAACTAATAAGAAGCTTCGTCACGCCAAGAAGAATACACTCCCCATCGTGTTGTATGTCTTCTATAACTACTAAGAAGCATCGTCACACCAAGAAGAAGACACTCCCCATCGTGTTGTATGTCTTCTATAACTACTAAGAAGCATCGTCACACCAAGAAGAAGACATTCCCCATCGTGTTGTATGTCTTCTATAACTACTAAGAAGCATCGTCACGCCAAGAAGAAGACACTCCCCATCGTATTGTATGTCTTCTATAACTGGTAAGAAGCATCGTCACACCAAGAAGAAGACACTCCCCCTCGTGTTGTATGTCTTCTATAACTACTAAGAAGCATCGTCACACCAAGAAGAAGATACTCCCCATCGTGTTGTATGTCTTCTATAACTACTAAGAAGCATCGTCACACCAGGAAGAAGACACTCCCCATCGTGTTGTATGTCTTCTATAACTACTAAGAAGCATCGTCACACCAAGAAGAAGACACTCCCCATCGTGTTGTATGTCTTCTATAACTACTAAGAAGCATCGTCACGCCAAGAAGAAGACACTCCCCATCGTGTTGTATGTTTCTATAACTACTAAGAAGCATCGTCACGCCAAGAAGAAGACACTCCCCATCGTGTTGTATGTCTTCTATAACTAATAAGAAGCTTCGTCACGCCAAGAAGAATACACTCCCCATCGTGTTGTATGTCTTCTATAACTACTAAGAAGCATCGTCACACCAAGAAGAAGACACTCCCCATCGTGTTGTATGTCTTCTATAACTACTAAGAAGCATCGTCACACCAAGAAGAAGACATTCCCCATCGTGTTGTATGTCTTCTATAACTACTAAGAAGCATCGTCACGCCAAGAAGAAGACACTCCCCATCGTATTGTATGTCTTCTATAACTGCTAAGAAGCATCGTCACACCAAGAAGAAGACACTCCCCCTCGTGTTGTATGTCTTCTATAACTACTAAGAAGCATCGTCACACCAAGAAGAAGACACTCCCCATCGTGTTGTATGTCTTCTATAACTACTAAGAAGCATCGTCACACCAAGAAGAAGACACTCCCCATCGTGTTGTATGTCTTCTATAACTACTAAGAAGCATCGTCACGCCAAGAAGAAGACACTCCCCATCGTGTTGTATGTTCCTATAACTACTAAGAAGCATCGTCACGCCAAGAAGAAGACACTCCCCATCGTGTTGTATGTTTCTATAACTACTAAGAAGCATCGTCACGCCAAGAAGAAGATACTCCCCATCGTGTTGTATGTCTTCTATAACTACTAAGAAGCATCGTCACGCCAAGAAGAAGACACTCCCCATCGTGTTGTATGTCTTCTATAACTACTAAGAAGCATCGTCACACCAAGAAGAAGACACTCCCCATCGTGTTGTATGTCTTCTATAACTACTAAGAAGCATCGTCACGCCAAGAAGAAGACACTCCCCATCGTGTTGTATGTTCCTATAACTACTAAGAAGCATCGTCACGCCAAGAAGAAGACACTCCCCATCGTGTTGTATGTCTTCTATAACTACTAAGAAGCATCGTCACGCCAAGAAGAAGACACTCCCCATCGTGTTGTATGTTTCTATAACTACTAAGAAGCATCGTCACGCCAAGAAGAAGACACTCCCCATCGTGTTGTATGTCTTCTATAACTACTAAGAAGCATCGTCACGCCAAGAAGAAGACACTCCCCATCGTGTTGTATGTTCCTATAACTACTAAGAAGCATCGTCACGCCAAGAAGAAGACACTCCCCATCGTGTTGTATGTTTCTATAACTACTAAGAAGCATCGTCACGCCAAGAAGAAGATACTCCCCATCGTGTTGTATGTTTCTATAACTATTAAGAAGCATCGTCACGCCAAGAAGAAGACACTCCCCATCGTGTTGTATGTTTCTATAACTACTAAGAAGCATCGTCACGCCAAGAAGAAGACACTCCCCATCGTGTTGTATGTTTCTATAACTACTAAGAAGCATCGTCACGCCAAGAAGAAGACACTCCCCATCGTGTTGTATGTCTTCTATAACTACTAAGAAGCATCGTCACGCCAAGAAGAAGACACTCCCCATCGTGTTGTATGTCTTCTAAAAACACTATAAATTACTCAACACTTTTATGATTTACGACGACGCGTCGTCGTAAATCATAAAAGTGTTGAGTACTAAGAAGCAACGTCACGCCAAGAAAAAGATACTCCCCATCGTGTTGTATGTCTTCTATAACTACTAAGAAGCATCGTCACGCCAAGAAGAAGACACTCCCCATCGTGTTGTATGTCTTCTATAACTACTAAGAAGCATCGTCACGCCAAGAAGAAGACACTCCCCATCGTGTTGTATGTCTTCTATAACTACTAAGAAGCATCGTCACGCCAAGAAGAAGACACTCCCCATCGTGTTGTATGTCTTCTAAAAACACTATAAAGTACTCAACACTTTTATGATTTACGACGACGCGTCGTCGTTGTATGTCTTCTATAACTACTAAGAAGCATCGTCACACCAAGAAGAAGACACTCCCCCTCGTGTTGTATGTCTTCTATAACTACTAAGAAGCATCGTCACACCAAGAAGAAGACACTCCCCATCGTGTTGTATGTCTTCTATAACTACTAAGAAGCATCGTCACACCAAGAAGAAGACACTCCCCATCGTGTTGTATGTCTTCTATAACTACTAAGAAGCATCGTCACACCAAGAAGAAGACACTCCCCCTCGTGTTGTATGTCTTCTATAACTACTAAGAAGCATCGTCACACCAAGAAGAAGACACTCCCCATCGTGTTGTATGTCTTCTATAACTACTAAGAAGCATCGTCACACCAAGAAGAAGACACTCCCCCTCGTGTTGTATGTCTTCTATAACTACTAAGAAGCATCGTCACACCAAGAAGAAGACACTCCCCATCGTGTTGTATGTCTTCTATAACTACTAAGAAGCATCGTCACACCAAGAATAAGACACTCCCCATCGTGTTGTATGTCTTCTATAACTAATAAGAAGCATCGTCACGCCAAGAAGAAGACACTCCCCATCGTGTTGTATGTCTTCTATAACTAATAAGAAGCATCGTCACGCCAAGAAGAAGACACTCCCCATCGTGTTGTATGTCTTCTATAACTACTAAGAAGCATCGTCACGCCAAGAAGAAGACACTCCCCATCGTGTTGTATGTTTCTATAACTACTAAGAAGCATCGTCACACCAAGAAGAAGACACTCCCCATCGTGTTGTATGTTTCTATAACTACTAAGAAGCATCGTCACGCCAAGAAGAAGACACTCCCCATCGTGTTGTATGTCTTCTATAACTACTAAGAAGCATCGTCACACCAAGAAGAAGACACTCCCCATCGTGTTGTATGTCTTCTATAACTAATAAGAAGCATCGTCACGCCAAGAAGAAGACACTCCCCATCGTTTTGTATGTCTTCTATAACTAATAAGAAGCATCGTCACGCCAAGAAGAAGACACTCCCCATCGTGTTGTATGTCTTCTATAACTACTAAGAAGCATCGTCACGCCAAGAAGAAGACACTCCCCATCGTGTTGTATGTTTCTATAACTACTAAGAAGCATCGTCACGCCAAGAAGAAGACACTCCCCATCGTGTTGTATGTCTTCTATAACTACTAAGAAGCATCGTCACGCCAAGAAGAAGACACTCCCCATCGTGTTGTATGTCTTCTATAACTAATAAGAAGCTTCGTCACGCCAAGAAGAATACACTCCCCATCGTGTTGTATGTCTTCTATAACTACTAAGAAGCATCGTCACACCAAGAAGAAGACATTCCCCATCGTGTTGTATGTCTTCTATAACTACTAAGAAGCATCGTCACGCCAAGAAGAAGACACTCCCCATCGTATTGTATGTCTTCTATAACTGGTAAGAAGCATCGTCACACCAAGAAGAAGACACTCCCCCTCGTGTTGTATGTCTTCTATAACTACTAAGAAGCATCGTCACACCAAGAAGAAGACACTCCCCATCGTGTTGTATGTCTTCTATAACTACTAAGAAGCATCGTCACACCAAGAAGAAGACACTCCCCATCGTGTTGTATGTCTTCTATAACTACTAAGAAGCATCGTCACACCAAGAAGAAGACACTCCCCATCGTGTTGTATGTCTTCTATAACTAATAAGAAGCTTCGTCACGCCAAGAAGAATACACTCCCCATCGTGTTGTATGTCTTCTATAACTACTAAGAAGCATCGTCACACCAAGAAGAAGACACTCCCCATCGTGTTGTATGTCTTCTATAACTACTAAGAAGCATCGTCACACCAAGAAGAAGACACTCCCCATCGTGTTGTATGTCTTCTATAACTACTAAGAAGCATCGTCACGCCAAGAAGAAGACACTCCCCATCGTGTTGTATGTCTTCTATAACTACTAAGAAGCATCATCACACCAAGAAGAAGACACTCCCCATCGTGTTGTATGTCTTCTATAACTACTAAGAAGCATCGTCACACCAAGAAGAAGACACTCCTTATCGTGTTGTATGTCTTCTATAACTAATAAGAAGCATCGTCACGCCAAGAAGAAGACACTCCCCATCGTGTTGTATGTCTTCTATAACTACTAAGAAGTATCGTCACACCAAGAAGAAGACACTCCCCATCGTGTTGTATGTCTTCTATAACTACTAAGAAGCATCGTCACACCAAGAAGAAGACACTCCCCATCGTGTTGTATGTCTTCTATAACTACTAAGAAGCATCGTCACGCCAAGAAGAAGACACTCCCCATCGTGTTGTATGTTCCTATAACTACTAAGAAGCATCGTCACGCCAAGAAGAAGACACTCCCCATCGTGTTGTATGTCTTCTATAACTACTAAGAAGCATCGTCACGCCAAGAAGAAGACACTCCCCATCGTGTTGTATGTTTCTATAACTACTAAGAAGCATCGTCACGCCAAGAAGAAGACACTCCCCATCGTGTTGTATGTCTTCTATAACTACTAAGAAGCATCGTCACGCCAAGAAGAAGACACTCCCCATCGTGTTGTATGTTCCTATAACTACTAAGAAGCATCGTCACACCAAGAAGAAGACACTCCCCATCGTGTTGTATGTTTCTATAACTACTTAGAAGCATCGTCACGCCAAGAAGAAGATACTCCCCATCGTGTTGTATGTTTCTATAACTATTAAGAAGCATCGTCACGCCAAGAAGAAGACACTCCCCATCGTGTTGTATGTTTCTATAACTACTAAGAAGCATCGTCACGCCAAGAAGAAGACACTCCCCATCGTGTTGTATGTCTTCTATAACTACTAAGAAGCATCGTCACGCCAAGAAGAAGACACTCCCCATCGTGTTGTATGTTCCTATAACTACTAAGAAGCATCGTCACGCCAAGAAGAAGACACTCCCCATCGTGTTGTATGTTTCTATAACTACTAAGAAGCATCGTCACGCCAAGAAGAAGATACTCCCCATCGTGTTGTATGTTTCTATAACTATTAAGAAGCATCGTCACGCCAAGAAGAAGACACTCCCCATCGTGTTGTATGTTTCTATAACTACTAAGAAGCATCGTCACGCCAAGAAGAAGACACTCCCCATCGTGTTGTATGTTTCTATAACTACTAAGAAGCATCGTCACGCCAAGAAGAAGACACTCCCCATCGTGTTGTATGTTTCTATAACTACTAAGAAGCATCGTCACGCCAAGAAGAAGACACTCCCCATCGTGTTGTATGTTTCTATAACTACTAAGAAGCATCGTCACGCCAAGAAGAAGACACTCCCCATCGTGTTGTATGTCTTCTATAACTACTAAGAAGCATCGTCACGCCAAGAAGAAGACACTCCCCATCGTGTTGTATGTCTTCTAAAAACACTATAAATTACTCAACACTTTTATGATTTACGACGACGACGTTTACGAAATATACACCCACATACTCCAAATCACCTTGTCCTTGTGGTCTATCTAGGGACATATTACGTGCCGTGCCATTGTTAATGTCGGCGACACCTTTACAGATTACTTTTTGTGCCCGTTACGTAATTGCACCCCTGGCGGTACGAGTTTCGGCGGCAGAGTAAATAGGACGTTGTTTTTGTAGTTTTGTTTATATGTGGACACAGAATTATGAGTGTGGATGCTATTTATTACCTACGCATCTTGCTGTACAATAACTTTTTTTACTGGGAATCGTCAAGAGCTCTAAGTAAGTGATGGTGGTCGAAGATGGAGCGCTCTTGCCTAGAAAGACAATCCACTCTAGACTATAGTATTAACAAAAGATATACAAAATGTAAGCTCATTAAAGGTGAGTATAGACTACAACATTTACTTGTAACAGAACAACGAGCCGCTCTGTGATATGTTCTAGTGTATCATCCTAAACGTCAAGCACGCTCGCCTCTTTGTTACAGCCTATTGTACAAACCAATGAGCTTATTGGTGAGCATTTCGTCGAGCGTATTGGTGTAACATTTCGTCGAGCCTTTGCACGAGTGCGGGCGATGCGCGGGTGCGGGGTGACGCGGAGGAAGAAGGACGAACGACGCACGCGGTCCGCGTGATCAAGTTCACAAGGTGATTTTACTTGTCTTGATATTCTAAAGAGATACTGTAAACTAACGATGGAATCACCTGTAGCTAAATAACGTAAAGTTAATGCTAATCTCTCCTTCGCCGTAATTGAAACTCTGAATCGTGTATTTTGCTTTGATATTTTAGCACCAATTGAATTCAATAAACTTTCAAAATCACTTGAAGATAGAGCAGTAAAGTTCTTATATTGACCACTTAATTCCTGCGATTTTAAGTCTAACATTAATTGCACACCTCCAAGAGTTTGTCTTCTATTGTAAATGTTCATTTGCCACCATCTTCTATTTCTATTTTTCTTTTTTCTTTTAATATAATACATCAAGATAAACGCAGCACACGCAACTTGTAGGTCCGACATTTCAAAGAAGAATGAAAGCAAGGTACAACGAAATGTTGGTAAATGCACACTCGCTGTGAGCATTTACCCGTAATACAACAACGCCGAGCATTCGCAGGAACGTTACATAACATGGAAATGCTTTGGAAACTGAGCTTTTGCCTGTATTGTACCATTCGTAAGAACGTTACATTACACAGAAATGCTCGAGAAAATATTGTAGTCTATACTCACCTTAACGCATTTTAAACTAAACTCGCTCAACATAATTACTACTAAGTAATTATATAACTAACGAACGATCTACCTCACAGAACACAAAAAACAATAGAAGTCGTAAGTAGGCGGGGCCCGCGTAACACCAAGCACGCGGAGTTCCGCGCACTACAAGCTTCGCTCACTTCAGTCGTGTTTCAATTACTGTGGGGTAAACGTACTTTAAAAAAATATAAAAATGCCATATTGTGCCGTTTTGGAGTGTAAATATTATAGCCGAACCAAAAATTTAACAAAAGGGGGCATATCCTATCACCGGTAAGTATTATTTTATTGTTTTTTGTTAGTTTTGTTTAAAATGCAAAATCGTCAAACAAAATAGACGGTGAATCATACTCCTTAAGGTCGCGTTTCTCTTAAACCTCAATTTACGCTACTCAATTAGGGATGTGACCCCAATATACTGATGAATGTGTTATCGATAGCTTTAATTAGTTACCCCCTATTAAAAGGTGTATAAGTTTTAGGGCGTTAATTCCTTGTTGTTTTATTTATGATTTTCTGAATGTATTTTAGACCTATGGTGTGAAATAATATAATAACTTCTGTTTTCAGTTTCCCCAAGGCGCAAGACATAAAAAAATGAAAAAAACGTAGAACTTATGAGAGTTGTTTTTTATGTTCGGTGATCTACCTGAATGCGTTAATTGAGTACCTACCTACATAACGCGAACGAATTACATTAACTTTTCTATGTGTACCTTCTTATTCTCATGTAAGTGATAATTCTTATCTTTTTGAGAATAAATTATTATTAAACCTTACATACGAATAACTGTAATGTCAATTGTCAGCCCTTTTATTAAGGCGCTAACCGTAGCCGATGATCTTGAGCGAATGGGCGTAGCTATTGTTTCTGCCCCGCACCTTCCGCCACACGCATCTAATCGACCAGCAAAAAGGTGAGCGCGAGGCAGACGAGCACAACCCTCCCGTACGACAGTCAACGGTACACTGCCGCCCGTCGCCCGCGCAACCCCCTTCTAAGGGTACGCCCGCTAATTATTCGGAAAAATTGAAAATAATTAATTGCCACGTGAAAGACCGTCGCAGCACAGAATCATTTGTTCAACTTGAAGGTATAGTCTTTGCCGACATTTAGGCGAAAGAAAATTTACAAAATTTTTGTCGTTTAAAGTTGGTCAGCTAGTACTAAATAAACAGGTAGAACTTTTTTGTATGTTCACTTTGCTGATAAAAGGTCAATGAATGACATATTTATATTTTTTTGAGCACATAAAACTGATTCCTCCCTGAGGAGAAAGCCTCCAAATAAGATCAATCAGCTACTATATTCGCCTTAAGCCGTTACTGTTCGGAGTTATGTTGTTTTTAGTTCAATGTGTGTTGTGTTGGTTCCATACCTCAAAAGGAAAAAAAGGAACCCTTACTTACAGGATCACTTCGTTGTCCGTCTTTCTGATTCTCTTTTCTCCACCAACAAAATAAAGTTATGGTACGCACTTACCTGCATTTCTACAAACCTAAAAAAAAGGTAAGTACCTACTGCATATACTGGAGAGCAAACAAATTGTCAATTAGCACAGCAATTACTGATCCGTCGACAGCTTCGATTAAACTCACCAGGCGAACGGATGCATCCAATTTTTGTGTCATGCATTTTTAATTTTGCAACATGTCATTATTATTTTAATAGATATGTTATCAGAAATAATAAATAAACCTATAAATAATGCAGGATACTTCACACAGTGCTATCTAGCCCCAAACTAAGCAAAGCTTGTACCTATGGGAGTTATCTGATAAAATATTTTTTTTATACTACGTATCCTGATTGAAGACGCGGTCGGGGTCGGCCAAGAAAGCGTTGGCGAGACGATCTTGTTGCCTTCGAGCAGGAGTGGTGGAGTGTCGCACAGAACAGAGGTAGATGGAGAGACTTGGGGGAGGACCTTTGCCCAGCAGTGGGACAATATAGGTTGACAAAAAAAAATACTACGTATGTGGCAAACGAGCATGCAGTCCACCAGATGTTAAGTGGCTACTGCAGCCCATAGATATCCACATAGAATTCAAAACAAGGTATTATGTTGTCTTGATCCCCATGTGGATACGTTGCCATACTATAAGACTTAGCTGTTATGCCATGTGCCAGTAATTACAGGAACATACCAAAATTAAATTCGTAAAAAATATATGCAAAAGTATTTAGACATATCTAGTTATTTGTTTTAATATTGTTTGTTAATTTAAGTGAGGTGTACCAATAAAACGTATTCTACCTAAGTATTTACATATAAAACATTACCTTCCTTTTGCGTAGTCGGGTAAACAGTAGCCTATGTCCCAATCCCGGTCACAATCTATCCATATGCCAACGGTACTTATAGAGTGCATCTAAAGAATACCTACCTCGTAATTTTGACCCCTTACTCTATTTTTATTACTTGACCCCCC
Organism: Philereme vetulata; assembly: GCA_918857605.2. NCBI lineage: Eukaryota > Metazoa > Arthropoda > Insecta > Lepidoptera > Geometridae > Philereme > Philereme vetulata. Next base: position 7,192,348 of record OU975459.1, on the reverse strand, counting down.
CCCCCCCCTCCTTTAGGGATGATTTTGCAAAAAAAGTTGAAACACGTATTTCTTTATTTCTTACCAAAAGTCGAAATATGAATTTTCAGATCCCTAACTTAAGGAATAAAGGATTGCCCATACAAACTTTCAACCCCTATTTCACTCCCTTCAAGATTATTTTTTGAGACAAAAGATAGCCTATGTCCTTTTCGAGGATATAGTCTATCTCCTTGCCAAATTTCATTACGATCCGACCCCTTATTACCTAAGCCAAATTGCTGTCGTGTCGCTATAGCTAGTCAGGCATCCCTTTCACACGTACAGTACGTACCTACCCCGTGTGTGAAAGGGATGGCCTGACTAGCGATAGCGATACGACAACAATTTGGCTTAGGTAATAAGGGGGCCGTTCAGCCGTTTAGTTGTGAAAAGGTAACAAACTTGCAAACAAACTAACAAACAGAGTTACTTTTGCATTTATATTATTGGTATGGATTATGAAGTATATCGACACGAAGAAGAAGAAGAATATTTTATATTTGAAAGTAACCCTGTCTCTCTGTCTTTTTGTTACGTTTTCACGACTAACACCCAGGACAGATTTCAATAAGGATTATGTTCAGTAGGCTGAGTACGAACACTGCGCTCGATATATACTATAATGTATAAAGTTTTCGTATACCTTATTTTCTATGGAGATGTGAACTAGCAGGATGTATAGATAATTAAGTTATCTATACTTCCTGCTAGGGGCGCTGTTCACATCTCCATAGAAAAATTGCGATAGCTGTACATAATTATTGATTAAAACGGGCGTTTATGTACCTTTTTTATTTGTTGTCCCGACGTTTCGGCTGTGTTGCAACAGTCATGGTCTCGGGCTGACTGGAGTACTTAGAGCTACGGGAAGTGTGGGTAGCTGCAGCAACTACCCTCATTTGGTCTTCAGAATTAGAAATGTCCTCGTTTATATTACGACACACTACACTAACCGTATCTACGCACTGAGTCGACCGATCACGACGCGCACACCTAGCAATCACCGGGTTCCAGGACGCTGAGAGTCTAAAGCCATCTTCCCGATTGAAATTTGGAAATTTCTTGATTTCAATCGCTTCACGAACTGTTCTATTGTAATAATGGCGTTCACTAGAGATAACCTTAGGATCATGAAGTTCAATCCAATGATTCGGTCCCGAGTCTACCAGATGCTCTGCTATCGCTGACTTGTTTACCTGGCGATTTTTGACAGCTGCGATATGCTCTTTGACACGCTTGGCTATGGTACGATAGGACCAACGTTAGCCAAGACATCGGCCACGTAACGCCTGTGAGGCCAAACTGCAAGCCAGGATGGCACTCCGGACATCACCCCTTGACTCAGAGATCTTCTCTGTCGTTGAAGTCAGGGTTAAGCACGAAAGTCCGACCCTTACCCACACTTCCCAAACAAAAATGGTCGAAGTGTTGAAGACCCATGATGATGCTATGGTAGGTTTTTTTTTATACATTATAGGCTAGCGTTTGACCACGATCGCACCTGATGGTAAGCGATGATGATCTAGTCTACGATGGTACACGCTTGCCTAGAAGAAACCTATTGACTCGAGACTTGAAGATACCCAGGTTGTAGCTATCAGGAAACACAAACTCTGGCAAGGCGTTCCACTCTCTGGCGGTGCGCTAAATAAAGGTCGAAGAGAACCGCTTTGTGCGAAAGGGAGGTATTTCTACCATATAGCGGTGGCGCATCGCAGAGCGTCTGGTTGTCCGTTGATAGAATGGAGATGGTGGGATCAGGTTGAAAAGTTCCGCCGCAAACTCCCCGAAATGTACTCGATAAAAAACCGAGAGGCTAGCAACCTTTCGTCGATGCTCCAGGCTGAGGAACCTTGCATTAACTAGCTCATAGCTCATAGTACGTTTAGTTTGCCCGATGTAAGAGCGGCCACAGGTGCAGTCTATCTTATAAACACCAGACAAACAAGGTACATACGCGATAAATACCCGTTTTAATCAATAATTATGAAAATAAAAAGAAAACCGAATACCTTATTCGGTATTTTCAGCATACTGGACATAGCCAAATTTTTACCCAACTGCGCAGAAGGAGGGTAATGTTTTTATTGACAAACCCCGCGTGCGAAGCCGCGAGCGTAACAGCTAGTGAAGTATCTAATAATCTATTCTATCTAAATGTAATATGAAATACCCAAATTTGCGACTTTCGACAGGCCCATACCTGATAATAGTAGTGATATCATCCGCACTGTACACAACCCTGGTCTTCGGATCATAGAAGCCGTCCCCCGTATCATAGTACCCTGGAGGAATGTCTCGTGTTGGCTGGTCGGCTGTTAGGTAGGACTGCTCAGCGGGTTGGATCCCCTTCGTGTATTCCACTGTGAACCTGAAATATTACACAATTCTTCGTAAACTCACTTCCATTTAGTCACAGACGACCTGGAGATGGAAGAAACATATGACCCACCTGATGTTAAGGCTGTACCCTGACCAAATAACCTTGAGCACTCGTTCCCTCTTTGCCGCACCCCACCTCCTATAGATTATTATACCACCACCTACAATACTTCGTGAAAACTACTAGCGCCATCTGGCGAACAACTTACGAACTATGAAACTGCGACTAGTAAAAATCACAGGCCTTAGAATACACAGAGACGAAATTGAATATTTTTTTTAATTATTTCTATGAATGAAAAAAACGGTGCGACTAAATAATTTTGGTCATGAATTCAGTGACTATACTTATCTCCATGAATACCTACTTACTTTCTAATTTTTGAACGAAAAAGCGTTACGCGATTCCACGAGACTTTCTCTCTAACAAAAATCTCCGAAACTAAAATGGAGACAAAATCAAAATTCAAGATGGCGCCACCATACATTTCTAAATTTAAAATTATAACCATCGTCTTGTCTTTATCAAAGTACTGCCTCGTAGGTTACGCACCTTAGCTGCGCTTTCCAGCACTCTCCACTCGAGAGCCTTTCAACTCCGACGGCCGTCGTTTTTCGAGCTATGTGCCAGCCCACTACTACTCGTACTTCAGCTAACTAATTCTCTTGGTCGTTATTATTGGCATATTATGTCCACTATTGGATTTTTATCAGCTGAGATAATAACTGACCTTACACAGCATGGATATATTTGAATAAAACTGGCCAAGTGCGAGTCAGACTCGCGCACGAGGGGTTCCGTACCATTATCTATAAAAACGGCAAAAAAATCACGTTTGTTGTATGGGAGCCCCCCTTAAATATTTGTTTTAATTTAATTTCATTATTTATTTTTAAAGTGAGTATATAACTATATATTCTGTGAATATTTCAAGCGTCTACCTGTTGCCGTTATCAGTATCGAGCTAAAACGAGCAAAAAAATCACGTTTGTTGTATGGGAGCCCCCTTTAAATATTTATTTTATTTTGTTTTTAGTATTTGTTGCTATAGCGGCAACATAAATACATCATCTGTGAAAGTTTCAACTGTCTAACTATCAAGGTTCATGAGATACAGCCTGGTGACAGACGGACAGACAGATAGACAGACAGACAGCGGAGCCTCAGTAATAGGGTGCCGTTTTACCCTTTGGGTACGGACCTCTAAAAATAATAAAGATCATTCTCTAAAAACTTTCAATGCTTTAAGATGTGTATACTGATTTTTGTACCCATATTTTGTATCAACCTTTTCATGTAAACTAGGAGAGATCGTGCTTCTCTATGTTTTATGATGCAACATTCCAAATGACTGTGACTTATTGTGAGCTTCGTGATTTAAAACGACAGCAGCCATATTGTTTTACTCCCCATTCAAATAAATTAGTTTTACTAGTGGTTCGCCCCGAACTGAGATCTCGCAAGTATCCGATTAAAACAAAAAAAATATTATTTGTAATCTTTGACAATCAAAATAGTGTCACGGAAAGGGCTTTCCTTTAGGAACTGTTTGATTGAGGGATGGGGGAGAGGAGGGGGGGGGGGGGCAGGAGGCGGTGGGGGACTTGAAAACCCTCCCCTAGTGTGTGAGGACTTACGAAAACCTATAATTTTTGAGAAAATTAATAAAATATATTTTGAGGTTAAGTATGAAAAAAACATTTTTTTATATTGAAAAAAGGCACAGTCCAGGGGTTTGGAGGAAAAAGTTGTCTATGAAAACGTTGCTCCCCACGTTTTCATAGACCACTTTTTCTTCTAACCCCCCGAACTCTGGGTGGGCTTCCGTCAGAAGCTCTTAAGGTCGCCCCTGAATGAAGCAAGTCATACGAGGCCAAGTGAAGCGAAGGGGGGAGGTGGCCAGCAAAGCGAGCCGGCAACCTCCGTAGCGGAGCGTCATTCAGGACCTCCCGCGAGTTTCTGGCTCCCGCGCTCTTTATATACACTCTAGGGGTGTCACGCACAAGACCACGTGGGGTCGGGGTGCTCCGTGTCGATTCTGTCACTCATTTTGAACCTAACCTACTCAAGTTGGGGTGCCCCGTCTCGATTCAGTGTACTATTTTTCATTGTTCAAAAGATAACAAAAATTAATATTAATAAAAAAAATATTAATAAAACCATTATTATAAATATCCATGCAACAGTGAACGAATCTAATGTAAACTTTGTAAAAGAATGTCGAAATTCCCGCCAATAAAAATGTATAACTTATGTCACTGTCATTGCCAAATTCGAAATTTCCGCCAATAAAAACGTAAAATCTATGAAAAAAGCCGTATTATCTGTCACTGTCATGTCAATTTAGTGTCGCAATAATAGATAGAACGGAAATTGAAAGGTCGGACACTGATTTCCGAGCGAATTTCACAATCGATCACGGATTTTAAAAAATAATATCTCAAAAACTATAAGGTTGCGCAAGTTCCCACTTCACATGTAGGCTTTTTTATGTATATCTACACACGAAAAAAACAGTCCTAGCATAACTTTCCTAAAGGAAATTTCTGCTGTGTCACGAAATAAATAACCATTGAACTTGACCTACAGTTTCATTCAAATTACAGGTAACGGGAGTTCATGTAAATTGGTTACTATTTTTTGGGGTACAAATTGCAGTTATTCTGAATTTCAGACGTTTGCCTATATTTGTGGCTACACGCATAATAAATTACAGCACTGTGGGGTCACTGGTGTACCCTATGAATTTTGTCAAAGTTTAGTTTTTATTATGGCTAATAACTCAAAAACTATAAAGAATTTACGAAAATAAGGAGTCTAAATATACTAATGAATACCTTTCATTTGAAGTCCCACTTGACCAGTTAGCGTCATTTTCATTTTTTTTACCCCTCTTGAACCCCAATATCTCAACAACCCCTCAACATTTTTAGTTCTTTTAGTCTCACCAAAACTGTGCTATCACTACCTACCTATGTATTAAATTTCACGATGATCGGATCTACGCTTAGAAAGTTATCCTCGGACAAACATACATACATACAACGCCGATTTGCCCAAATTGATTTAGAGATCTCGCTTCGCTCGATCAATTAGTCTGAAGACTGAGTTTGATTGTGACATTGAGGTTATGAACGGATGGACTGATTTCAATGCGTGTTTTTTATTTGACAGCTGGTGTTTTTGTTGAGATTTTTAGCTAAGTTTAATGTAAATTGGTGCAGCCGTTTTTGCCGTTCTGGTTAAAACTTTTGTGGATATGTACTAGTTTTAGGCTTAACGCGCCGGCGAACCCTGAGCACAACTTCAATTCGGCCGCGTCAAAAACTTCGCCCTGAATATCGCTATCCTTGTTTAGTGACGAAGTTTAGCCACGCAGAGCGACAGTGATAATAGTGTATAATAGATAACAGTGACAATAGAACGATTTTAAATTTGATTAGATTTTGACCGTGTTCCGTAATACCAAAAATGATGACTGAAAGCTTGTTGTATTTTTCTCATTGTGATGTTATTCTGTAACTAGACGATATAATCTATGTTCCCATGACTAGGATACGTAAGATGTTGTTGTTTTTAATACGAAACAATTAGGTTGAAAACAGGTCTTTTATGACGTAAAAACATGCAGAATGCGATACGCTTCTATTTCATTTTAGGTAAGTATTTTGATCTAATATATGGTTGGGAACCTAGATAAATACTATTCAAATTAAAATAATACCTTATTAAGGTAGAAATATGCCTTAATAAGCCAAATGATCTTGGTAGTACGTGTTGTATGGGCGATTGTCCCTCCCCCCTCCCCTTAAGTACTTTTCTATATTGCATTGAGGCGTGACAAAAAAATACTTGTTTCGTCTCGTACCTACTTAATAAATGAAAACGGGCCGTAAATAATAACAGATGGGAAAAATAAGCGAAGATACATGACTAGCAATCATTTATATTATAAAAACAAAAAAAAAAAAAACTAAAGGTTCTGTGGCGCGAAACAATTCATGTTGCCCTACATGGAGGAAAATATACGCTATTTTGGGGTATAACACCTTAATGAGAGTAATTCCACGGACATTTTCTAAATGAGGATAAAAAGGGGAACAAACATTATGTGAGAATGTAGGGGAAATATGGAAATCCTATGAGTAAGTAATTCAACTACTTAAAGAAAACTCTTTAGGGTTACACTCGCCTTGGTATAATTATGTACATTATAGAATACTAGCTGTGCAATCCGCAGCTTCGCACGCGTAGTTTTTCAATGAAAACATTACCCTCCTTCTGCGCAGTTGGGTAAAAAGTAGCCTATGTCATCCGAGGATAGTGTAGCTTCCCAACAGTGAAATAATTTTTTGAATCGGTCCAGTAGTTTCGGAGCCTATTCAATACAAACAAACAAACAAATCTTTCCTCGTATTGAAACGACAACGTCTTGCCAACATACATACATACATACATATAGGTTCAATATCCTTTATATTTATATTTTTATATATCTGTCTTTATATTTTCTTTAGTTTATATATTTTTATCTCATCATCATCATCATCATATCAGCCGTAGGACGTCCACTGCTGGACAAAGGCCTCCCTCATTGATCTCCAGGAACTGCGGTTGGAAGCGGCCTGCATCCAACGCCGACCTGCGGTTCTTACCAAGTCGTCTGCCCATCTTGTGGGTGGACGTCCTACGCTGCGCTTGCCGGTCCGTGGCCTCCACTCGAGAACCTTTCGGCCCCATCGGCCATCTGTTCTGCGCGCTATATGGCCTGCCCATTGCCACTTCAACGTGCTAATCCGTCGGGCTATGTCGGTGACTTGAGTTCTCCTACGTATCTCCTCATTTCTGATTCGATCCCGTAGAGAAACCCCGAGCATAGCCCTCTCCATAGCTCGTTGAGCGACTCTGAGCTTATTCATAAGGCCAATAGTGAAGGACCACGTCTCGGTTCCATATGTCATCACTGGTAACACACACTGATTGTAGACTTTCGTCTTAAGGCACTGAGGTATGTTGGACGAAAAGACGTTGCGAAGTTTCCCAAACGCTGCCCATCCGAGTTGGATTCGACGATTGACCTCTTTCTCGAAGTTGGACCTACCTAATTGGACTGTTTGTCCTAGGTATACATACGCGTCGACAACTTCAAGAGCCGAGTTCTCAACCATAACTGGGGCAGGGACGACATGGACATTCGACATGATTTTCGTTTTGTCCATGTTCATTTTAAGTCCTACCCGTTGGGAGACTCGATTGAGGCCTTCGAGCATCGTGCTGAGCTCTTCCATCGACTTTGTCATGACCACAATATCGTCGGCAAACCGAAGGTGAGTGATGTATTCGCCGTTAATATTGATGCCCAGTCCTTTCCATTCCAGAAGCTTGAAGGCATCTTCCAATGCGGTCGTAAACAGTTTCGGAGAGATTACATCTCCCTGTCTTACGCCTCTTTTTAAGGGAATCGCCTTCGAGCTCTGTTCGTGTACTCGGACTGACATAGTGGCGTTTTTATACAAACACTTCAACACTTCGATGTACCGATAGTCTATACGGCATCGTTGGAGAGACTCAAGCACTGCCCATGTTTCGATCGAATCGAAGGCTTTCTCATAGTCCACAAACGCGAGACATAGCGGCAAGTTATACTCTTCGGTCTTCTGTATGACTTGCCGCAGCGTATGTATGTGGTCTATGGTACTGTAGCCTTTACGGAACCCGGCTTGTTCGGGAGGCTGGAAGTCATCAAACCTGCGTTCAAGACGGTTCGCGATGACCCTCGAAAACAGCTTATAAACATGGCTCAAAAGCGAGATGGGTCTGTAATTCTTAAGCAAGGTGTTGTCACCTTTCTTGAAGAACAGAACCACCACGCCCCCGTTCCATGCTTTTGGCGTCGTACCTTCAAGCAAGGCGGAATTAAAGAGCTTCTGAAGGACTTTAAGTACCGGTGATCCACCCGCTTTCAGAAGCTCTGAAGTGATTCCGTCCTCGCCCGGCGCCTTGTCGTTCTTAAGCTGCTTCAAGGCCATCCTGATCTCATACAGGCTGATGTCCGGAATATCTTCGGTATAATGTCGGGTCAGTTTGGCTCTTGGGTCGTTGGCCGCACTGCAAACAGGTTTAGTGACCGAATCGTAGAGCCGTCCATAGAACCTTTCGACTTCCCTTAACACTTCCGCTTTACTTGTCGTTATGCTGCCATCTTCCCTCTTCAGCTTCGTCATGCGGCTCTGCCCAATAGAATTAGCTCTCGCGAACACTTTGGAGCCTTTATTCCGCTCTATCGTATCTTTAATACGAGATGTATTAAAGGTACGAATATCGTGCCGCAAGGATTTCCAAATCATTCTATTGAGCTGCCTATGTGACTGAGCATCATCGGGAGACTGCAGTCGCAAAGAACGTCGTTCAGCCATGAGGTTAAGGGTGTCATCAGAGAGTTTCTGAGGTCTATTGGTACGGGGGGTCTTAAAGAACTGGGACCCCACCGTATGGACGGTTTCTACGAACCTGTTATTGATCTCGTCCACTGATGCATCTACTTCTAGACAGTCAAAGCGATTTGCAAGTTCGAGTTGAAAGCTCTCGAGGTTTTGGATATGTGCGCGAGTGGGTCGGAGCGTAGATTTCATCAAACGGGACCTTTCAAGTTTAACGTTTATATTCAATGTGGCTCTAACAATTCGGTGATCACTGCCGGTTTTCGCCCTGTGAATCACAGAGACATCATTGAATATCCGTTTCTTGTTGGTCAAGATGAAATCAATCTCATTTCTCGTGGAACCGTTGGGACTCATCCAGGTCCATTTCCTGTGAGGCGGCTTCTGGAAAAAAGAATTCATCATAAAGAGTCCTTCTTTCTCCAGAAAATCGGCCAGCCTCTGTCCCCTGGGGTTCCGTTGCCCATATCCAAATTGCCCCACTCTCAACTCATCATCGCTTCTCATGCCTAGCTTTGCATTGAAGTCCCCCATAACAACAATAAAGTGAGTTTTGTTCGTATGTATGGCTCTACTGATGTCCTCATACATAGACTCTACTTCTTCATCTGGGTGTGAAGAGGTCGGCGCATATACCTGAACGACCTTCAGCGAATATCGCGTTGATATTCTGAGTGTCAGGTACGCGACCCTGCTCGACACACTGTCGATGGTGATAATGTTGTTGATGAGTGACTTGTGAACGAGAAACCCAACACCACCTTGGGACTGTTGGTCGCCCTCCCGGTAGTATAGTAGGTTACCAGACTTAAGGGATATCGTGTCCTCGCCCTCTCTACGGACTTCTGATAACCCCAAAATGTCCCAGTGTAATCTACTAATTTCTTCTTCCAGCTCAACAATCTTTTCGTCTGTCCTCAAAGTGCGGATGTTGTGTGTTACCAGGGCCAGTGGTCGTCGTAGTGTTTGGTAGCCGATCGTCTCCCGGGGATTCTTAGCACCCCTGGCCCCGCCGTTACCGTGACTGCTACCGTAGCCAGGATTAGCGGGGCCGCCGGGGACTCGGGGCCTGGTTTTATGTTGCACTATATCCATAAGGGGGTTGTTGCCATACTCGCCACGCTTGGCAGGCGGGTTGGCGAGCGCAGTATAGGTATTGTAAACACGAAAAGACGCTGCTGCCCATCTTTCGGAGGTATCCCTTAGCAGACTCCTACTGCATCCACGGGCAAGAGCGGAGGGGCAACATTCTATTGCCGGCGCCCCACGGCATTTTTATCTATAATATAAAAATGAATCGCAAAATGTGTTGGTAAGCGCATAACTCAACAACGCCTGGACCAATTTCGCTAATTCTTTTTTGTTGTATTTCTTATTGTCAGGAGAAAGTTCTTATGAAAGAAAAAATTAAGAAAATTGCGCGCAAAATTAGAAATTTTAAGAATACTTAACCACCATATAAAATTATTTTATAATCTAACCTTAGCGCTTTTATAATGTAACCTTATGACGTTTGACATAGAATTGACAGAATGCGTGCTGCAAATATCGTCAAAGAGGATGTAAAAAAAAATTAATATCGTTTGAAACAGATGCTTTGGTAGGAGTTATCCCGAGATATATTGTCTATATATATATATATATATATAAATTAATTGCTGTTCGTTAGTCTCGCTAAAACAGGAGAACGGGTGGAACGATTTGACTAATTTTGGTATTGAATTATTTGTGGAAGTTATTCAGTTTCTCATACATAATGATGGCCGGGGACAACAATTGACAATTCTACCAGGGTGACTTATATTGACAGCCCGCGTTATACCTATGCATGTCAAGCCGATACGAAGTTCGGGGGTCCACTAGTTTTTAATAAAATTGGACTATCCGGTACTGAATGTAGGAGCCGGCGGAAGATCAGCGCGCTGCGTAGGTACTCGTATCTACTAGTGCGTGGCGCATAATGCTGAGCCGGATCCTAGTTTGCGGACGCTCATAACCTGGACGTACTAACTGGCTGTGTATATTATATGTTTTCTATTTTTGTTTGTTATATTGTTACTCCTACTGTCGTATTATTTTTGTTACTGTGTATGTCTTTGTTTTGTTATATCTGCAAATAAATGTATTTTCTTTCTTTCTTTCTTTCCTCTTTATAACCTTTCCTCTATTATATCTTGTTACCTGTTGCTGTTGTTTGCGTGAAGTAAATTTATAAAAACTGAATAAAACTTGTTAAATTCACAAAAAAGAACAAATAAAACCTACTAAGCAAGTTCTCTTTATCTCTAGAGTCAACTGCAAAATATTAAAGAGTAGAGTTCACTGATTATCGCATACATGTACCTAAATGTGGACAATTTCCGGGCAACGAGTCTAGATGGTAATCTGATTTTACATCCAATTTGCATTATAGCCACGCGCCGGCCATTTTTGCGGAACTTTCAGGGACTGTAACTGTGTTACTGCGGACTGTTTGACACAGATTAGATACAAATAAGTCGATCAAGGGCGTGTCGACCCGCGCACGGTGAAGAGTTCCGTAGCCTTTACGGCTGTACACTAATATTATAAATGTGAAAGTTTGGATGTTTGTTTATTTGTTTGTTACTTAATCACGTCGTAACGGCTGAACCGATTTCGATGAAATTTGGTATATACGTACATTATATCCTGGATTACCACATAGGCTATCTTTTATCCCATAAATCAGTTCCCATGAGATAAAAATGGGATGTCAAGTTACAACATCGAGTTTAGCTTTATTTCTAGGTTACCTACTAATTAACATTATTAAAGTTAATTTTGCAGTTAAATGTGATCATTTTGTATGAACAGTTATATAACTGTACTTCGACCGGGTCATGCCCGGGCGGGCAGACGCAGGGACAGACAGACAGACAAATAAGCGATTCTATAAGGGATCCTTTTTTAGGGTTCCTTACCCAAAGGGTAAAACGGGACCCTATTACTAAGACTCCGCTGTCTGTCTGTCCGTCTGTTACCAGGCTACATCTCACGAATCGTGATAGTTAAGACAGTTGAAATTTTCATAGATGATGTATTTCTGTTGCCGCTATAATAATAACAAATATTAAAAACAGAATAAAATAGATAGATAGATAATTCCTTTATTGCACACCATTAAATATAAACATATAACAGTAAAAACAATTCTAAATAATAGGTACAATAGGCGGCCTTATTGCTAAAAGCGATCTCTAATGATAAATTATAAGTATTTAAGGGGGGCTCCCATACACCAAACTTAATTTTTTTGCTCGTTTTTGCTCGATATTGATAACGACATCAGGTAGATGCTTGAATTATTCACAGAATATTTAGTTATATATTCACTTTAAAAATAAATAATTAAATTAAAATAAAACAAATATTTAAAAGGGGCTCCCAAACAACAAACGTGATTTTTTTGCTCGTTTTTATAGATACTGGTACGGGACCCTTCGTGCGCGAGTCCGACTCACACTTGGTCGGTTTTTTTTTGTGGTACGGAACCCTAAACATTGGCTGCATTGTACAGATTTTTAATTTGTAGTTTCGGTCTTTTCGTTCCGGATCTTAGTAGCACCAAAGAATTAAAAACAAGATGGTGTTTTTATTTCACCAAAGAATACTTACTAGGTAATAACTTCGAGAAAGAGGTCAATCGTCGAATCCAACTCGGATGGGCAGCGTTTGGGAAACTTCGCAACGTCTTTTCGTCCAACATACCTCAGTGCCTTAAGACGAAAGTCTACAATCAGTGTGTATTACCAGTGATGACATATGGAACCGAAACGTGGTCCTTCACTATTGGCCTTATGAATAAGCTCAGAGTCGCTCAACGAGCTATGGAGAGGTCTATGCTCGGGGTTTCTCTACGGGATCGAATCAGAAATGAGGAGATACGTAGGAGAACTCAAGTCACCGACATAGCCCGACGGATTAGCAGGTTGAAGTGGCAATGGGCAGGCCATATAGCGCGCAGAACAGATGGCCGATGGGGCCGAAAGGTTCTCGAGTGGAGGCCACGGACCGGCAAGCGCAGCGTAGAACGTCCACCCACAAGATGGGCAGACGACTTGGTAAGAACCGCAGGTCGGCGTTGGATGCAGGCCGCTTCCAACCGCAGTTCCTGGAGATCAATGAGGGAGGCCTTTGTCCAGCAGTGGACGTCCTACGGCTGATATGATGATATGATGATGAATAACTCGTAGTAGGTACTTATACTCAAAATAGCAAATCCCTTGTGTTTATTAAAGCTTTCAGGCGGGATTTGTACTTTTGATAACTTTTTGATAGATTTTGTGCGGATAGCTTGTAGAGTTTTCATGCAGAAATTTGAAATGATAAAAAATGCGCTTTTAGATTAGAATATGTTATATAAAAAATGCGCGTAATGTTTTTTACTAGATCCTATATGGTCTATTGGTTTCTCGTGTAGCATTAAGCATTTAGTATGTTTTTATATTCATGTGTAAACTAATGGCAAATCAAATAAAGAACTTTAATCAGTTTTATTATGGCTAATAACTTAAAAACTACATAGTTAAAAATAAAAATAAAAACGGGGTCGAAATGTACACACAAACACCTTTTATTAGACGTGCCGCTTGACCGGATAGTCTCATTTTGTTTTTTTTACCCCTCTTGAACCCCAATACCTCAACAACCCCCCCCCCCTCACATTTTTAGCTCATTTAGACACATCAAAATTGTGCCATCACTACCTACCTTTATATCAAATTTCACGATGATAGAATCAACGCTTCGAAAGTTATCCTCGGACAAACAAACCATACATACGTACAATGCCGATTTGCCCAAGTTGATTTGGAGATCTCGCTTAGCTTGATCAACCTACCGCAATCAAGCATTTGACAAGTTCGCGTGATGAAACGAACACATTTCCCGTGGGAAATTGATTTTCCAGGCAATCCTGACAGGAATCGAATCTGTGATTGCGTCTGTGCCTTTAGCTATCTGAAGACTTTATCAACGGGAAACAAGATGCTGGTCTTGGACAGTGTAGACACTTGCTGATTACGATAAGCTATGAGTAAGTTATGAAAGCAAATCATGTTATTAATTATTGCATAATAACGATAATTTCAAAATCTTATTTAAAAAAAATGCGCTGATTTAAAACGTTAAATAGGTCCTATAGTACCTTTATGTTATTCACATAAAACCACCACTAAAATATCTATCTAGTCTCCCCTGTTAATATAATACCCAAATTCAAAAGTTTGGATGTGTCTATGTTAAAACTTGAACATATTTCATGCAAAGAATAGTTTATCTGGCTTCGCAGCAACGGGCGGAAGTAGTATCGAGATATTCAATTGGTCTATAATATTCAGTTGAAAGATGCTAAAAGGCTTCACACCTGCACCTGCACCATTACATCTTTATGCCTCAAGGATGCAGAGCAGTGCATGGTTACCACTCAATATCAGGTAGGCCAAATGCTTGTTCCATCTTCAGGTGGTATACAAAAAGGATACCTTCTATCAGGCATCTTGCAATACATCCAGTCGGTCTCAGCGTACTCCAAGCCATCCGCAAAGAATAGAGTGCGTCTAGTCATGATGCCTTTCTTCCATTCACCGCGGAGTATCGCTCCACTCGGGTATCGCAGTTCTCCTTTCCCGTGGAACATTCCGTCTTCAAATTCCCCTTCGTATATCACTTCTGGTGGGGAAGAACTTAGTTTGTTAGAGAATTCAGGATAAAAACGATCAACATCATCATCAAATCATTCATAGGAGAACCACTGCTAAACATAGGCCTCCCCCATAGATTTCCAGAGCGACCAATCTTGGGCGGCCTGCGTACCGATTTTTCTTTTGTTTTTTTTATTGATGCTAGTCAAGCGCTTGACCCCTAATTTACCTGATGGTAAGCGAAGGTGTGACCGAAGATGGAGCACGCTTGCCTAGAAAAAACCTATTCACTCTAGACATAAAGACTCCAAGATTATACTGGTTTTGAAAAACATACGCCGGAAGTGAGTTTCACTCTTTACTTGTGCTATCAAGAAAAGTTGAAGCAAATCGTTTGGTACAACAAGGTGGTACTGCTACTTCTCGGTACGTCTGCTTGTCCGATGGTGGAAGGAGGAAGCAGGGAGAAGGTCATGAAAATCTAGCGCACATTCATCAAAATGAATCTTGTAAAACAGTTTGGCTACTCGGCGTCTGTGCTCTAGATTTTGTAAATAGACTTCCACTAGGGAGTCATCACCAATGAGTCTAGCAGCACGTCGCTCAAACGAATCAAGGGCTTCGTTATTAGAATGTCTTTCCATCTAGTGGGAGGCATTCCTACGCTGCACTTTCCAGAGTGTGATCTCCACTCTAGAATCTTTCTGCCCCAATGGCCGTCAGTTCTTCGAGCTATATGCTGTAAAAACTACGGTACCAGCTTTATCAAACGCTTCTGTGAAGTTCTTCTTTCGCCTTGTTATTATATTGGTGACGATTAAATTTTCTATATAATTTCCGTGAGTAGAAAGCTGTATAACTGTCCTGAACTTATTCGAGTAAAAAGCATTTGTTTTTTAGTCCGCGATACCATACCTACTTTTTGAAAGATTCTCAACAAAACGCGCGCTCTCGTTTCAAGGACTTCCTCAAAAAATTAAGAAAGTTATGACTCACCCTATTATGTAGGGTTCATCAGATACATCAGATATTTTAATGAAAAGAAATCATGGGCGGAATTCTCATACAAACATTACTGTTAAACATAATATGTTTGCATGATGAACTCATTGGTCCTTTCCCTCTATTCATGGAATCCTAGCCAGGGAAATACGAATGTGGCTTTTAGGACATGTGTAAAGAATATTAGT
The DNA here is from genome assembly GCA_918857605.2 of Philereme vetulata. Classification (NCBI taxonomy): domain Eukaryota; kingdom Metazoa; phylum Arthropoda; class Insecta; order Lepidoptera; family Geometridae; genus Philereme; species Philereme vetulata. The sequence continues at coordinate 7,176,651 of OU975459.1, read as the reverse complement.
CGTTTAGAATCAAAGGTGACAATCTGTAATTTCTCAGCATTTTGATAAATCGAAAAAAAAAACTACTTTATTAAAACGTCCAAGTGAAATCTGTTGTAGGTCATGATGGAATAAACGCTTACGCCTTGGATTTTGACATTAGACATCGATAGCCACAGATATATGCCAGTCTCAATCATACGGTCAGTTTTATTATAGTGTTTTTTATATTTCCCGTGTTGCCACATTCATAACAATTTTTTACTCAAAATCATAGATTACCAACTTTGATTCTATACGACACATATTAATATTTATTTTCCTTCGAGACTTGCCATTAGGAAAGGTGTAAGTGCCATATCCACTCATGCCGAGGACGTCCCAAGTGCCTTCGTACTGCGACCCAGTCGGAAACTGCTTTGTGGAACGATACGCCCGGGGGATATCCAGTGACACTGTTCTGAAAACAATGTGAAGAATTGGCTCTATATCATAATTAACGCTGTGGGTTTTTGAGTCTTGGCATAAAAGCTTTAAAGCACAAAATGTAATATTAACATAGTAAATATTTTGACGTAACTAACTGTTATAGGAAGCTTGCGGATGATTACACAAATCGATTGGCTTGATTTACCTAAAGTGAAATTTGACGGTACATCAATAGAAGTTAGCAAGGTAGTCAAGAATCTGGGGGTACTCATGGATCGTCAGTTATCTTGGGGACCACAACTAGCAGCGGTAAGCCGAAAGACCTTTGCTGCAGCTGCCTCTCTTAAACGGCTGCGAAACTTTCTTCCGACTTCCACCAAAATTGCACTTGCACAGACATTGCTGCATCCCATTCTCGATTACGCTGACGCCAGCTATCTTGATTTAACTGAAAACCAACTCAACAAGCTTGAGCGTCTCCAGAATTTCTCTATTAGATTCATATTTGGCTTGCGCAAGTTCGACCACATTTCTGAGTATCGCCACAGACTTAAGTGGTTACCCATCCGCCTTCGCTGGAATGCGCATATCCTTTCCCTCCTTTACAGCATCCTTTTCATCCCTTCTACTCCGTCCTACCTCAAAGAACGCTTTGACTTTCTTCACCTTTCCAACTCTCGATCCTTACGTTCCTCTGAAACCCTTCAATTAAAAACTCCCCACCATACCTCAGTATTTTATAGTACCTCTTTTACTCTGCAGGCTACCAGACTCTGGAATGCCCTACCTGTCTCAATTCGTCATGCAAAATCTCTCCCTATCTTTAAAAACATGGTCAGACAACACTTTCTGTCATCCATCGCTCACTAGGCCATTTATTTATTTATACATTTTTATAATTTATGTATGTAGGTATGACAATATATATATATATATATATATATATACATATATATCTTAATATTAATATTTATGTAATTTTATGATTATATTATTTAATATAATTAAGCATTTTATTTTATATTAACTATATTTTTTATAAATTGTAATATATGCTTGTTTTTTAAAAAAAAAAAAAACTTATTCTAAAAAAAAAATCTTATGCCGCCGTCCTTATTTGTTCATATAGATCCTGTCCATCCAAAGGTTGCCTGGAAGAGATCGCTTTTAGCGATAAGGCCGCCCATTGTACCTATGATTTAAAATTGTATTTTCTTTTATATGTTTGTATTTAATGGTGTGCAATAAAGAAATTATCTAATCTAATCTAACTAAGTATTCTCCAGTGTCCTTACAGTTTCATTATATGAATGTAATACTTTTGACCCATAAGCACTAGAGGAGCACTATTTTTTTCTCATTTAAATTAATCTAAGTGCTAGAACCAAAAATCGAAGATATTTGAAGGAATGAAAGATAGAAACCTAATTAATTTCACAATCGACTACCAGACCCTGGGTTTATTAAGCTTCTATCTCCTAACCGTTATAAAACAAATTGTTTGCATCACCTGGTATAAAGTTATTAACCTCTTTCTTTTCCCAAACGACAAAAGGAAGAAGACCAAAGGAGTACTAAATGTTTTTCCATAATTCCGAGAGTGGTCCAGTGACATGATCAATGAATGAACAATCACAGTAAATATTTTTTAAGAAGTAAACATACTTGCACTCCTCGTTGTGTGCTTCTGAAAACTTCCTCATGAGTTCTTCCCATTGCGAGACGCGCTTGTTGGTGTCCCTGTAAGTCGACATTGACGCTTTTATATTCTCTGCAATTCGGTTACCCACTTCATGGATATAATTATATCTGTCTATAGCATTTGAAATATCCATAGTTATGTTTGCAATTAAAGTAATACGAGTAAAATTTGCTTAATATTCAGCAGAATTAAAAATAATAGGCTACTAAGTTACTATTGGTAGACATGAAATATTACGTTGGTCATGCCATGACGAAGTAAATCCAATAGGTAATTTAAATTCAAAAGTACCGTGAATGAATGGCTTTTTTCCATAAAACGATTTCTTTGCGCCAGCCTGTGTGGAAGAATTTATGCAAACTTTTAGGCTTATGCAAATTCAATTCAATCAATTTATTTATTTTCAGATGTCAAATATCCATATTTGTTAGAAAAACTTAAATGCAAAGACATGTGTGGGCTCCATTACGCTAATGTTGCCAAACCTTCGGGACGATACATCCCGTAAACTATATCTCTTGTAAAAAAAAATGACAATAACGTTTTATATAACTTGTGGCGAACTCCGTGGGTTCGATTCCCGCCGCAGAACAAATGTTTGCATGATCTACAGATATTTGTTCCGGGTCTGGTTGTTTTTCTATATATTTTAAGTATGTATTTAAAAAAAAAGTATATAAGTATTCTATCAGTTATATGATCCCCATAGTACAAGCTCTGCTTAGTTTGGGGCTAGATAGCGCTGTGTGAAATGTCCAGCAATATTTCTTTATCATTTATTGTGACTTACGTGGAGGTGGATGGTATTTTCCCTGTCATTCTAGATGCAACTGAAAAATAAAATTGAATGCTGTTTTAGTTTGAAGAGTATGGGCGTCAGTTATGGGCATATTAAGTACCTATCAGAGTAGGAATGCTAAGAGTACAAGGCCTAGAGCTATCTATGTACTATATACAATCAGGCTTTGGCAGTCAAAATAAAATCAATAAAAGCAGTCAGTTCAAAAAGTCAACAGAACGGTTGAGTCGTTTTAGAATGCAAAATATATAACGCAGCTTTGAAAAGTGAGCGCACAACTGGGTCAGCCGTATAACTTGTGAATTATTTGTAGCCTCCTGTACGGGCTCCATGGAATATACTAGATCAGTGCAAACATTGATTGTCTTTATCACCACGGTAGGTCAATAACCGCTATGAGCCAACTGAGTCATTGTTAATCTATGTATCAAGGCTAGCCCTCGAAACAAAGGATCACGGGAAATCTAAGGAGAAATGCACAGTATTGTCGGATACTCAGTATGCAAGTCGTGAGGCGGTCATGGTCATGTCACTACATGCATTATTTATATAGAAAGAGTGAAACTGTCCTGCAATATACCAACACAACAATACAAATATTGTATCCGGTACGAAGACTTCAGAATAAACCTTAAATATGGAGCTTAATAATATTTCGACGACCTCCATGCCGCGGAGGGCCAGTAAGCCAACTGACACGCAAGAGATTGTGGGACAAATATTTGCTTGATCTGCGAGTATACTAGTTTTCTGTCGGATTATTTTGTTAATACCCACGATAATAGGAATTCTAGTGTGAGGTTAGAACTGTATAAGTGACTAGTGGTTGTTTTGTTAACGGTAAGAATATACGAAGCTCTTTTCATGCCGCTAAATATTTAAACTGATTATGAAAAAACGTACGAAATAAAAGAAAATAAATGAAACTGAAAATATTTTGTAGAATCTATATTGAAGTTACTTTGGGTCAAGACAATAATTATAAAACTTTGACAGACATTTCTGACATTGACAAAAAAAAACTGGAACAACTAGGAGCTCAACATGGTTTATGAGAGTTATGAGAAGAAAGTGGTAGTTAAAGCATAAACCATTATTCGCTTCATCCAGGGTGTAGGGAACCTTTGGGCAAAGTCCTAGAATAGGTTATATTTTGTACAATGAACAGTCGTGGTCAGCACCGTATGAATTATTTATGGCGAAAGAGTGAAACCTGTTTTGTCGGACAATACGTCTGCATGAACTAAGATCCGGTATGAATTTATGACATTGCTAGAAGCCTACAACATAAAAAAAGCTATCCTGTTCTTATGATCTTACTATAAAATGTGTTTTTGCTGGCTAGGCGTATGACGGGTCGCTGGCTTAGTTGCGGGGTAGTTGCTTTCTGGTCACCGATTTGTGACCTGCCGATTCTGGCCAGTCGCGAGCTGCCACTGACTGGTCGTTGGATAGTGCGGGTTGGTTGGGGATTACTCACTGACTGCCCGCCAGTTGCGAACTAATAGCTGACTGGTTGTCGGTGAATTGCGTGTAGTCGAATGCTTATTACTCAATCAAATCGTAATTGTAAAATAAAGATGAAATTTGCCGATAATATTTTAGAAAGAGGACGGGATATAACACGGATGAAACATTAATGGCACTTTTATTACGACAATACGCGAATAAAGCCGTGAATCGAAGCTTGTTCTTCATAAAACATTGATTGAACTTTTCTAACTTTATTTTTATTTGTTTCGGAGTCTGGCCGCAGGAAAGTAATTTCGAGCAATAGCAGTCGATATCAATATCAAAGTTGTGAAGATTTATGGGAAAAGTTAGAAAGAATCTGATTTGTAATATCGATCATGTTATATTAAGTTCATAGATTGCGAGGTGAACATGGACATTACTATGTATATCTGTCGCAGCCAACTAGCATAATTAACCGTTCAATCAACAGAATAGCCTCTTTACTAAACAGCGGCGTTCAACTAGTACTTATTACACAGACAGAAAAAATAATTATGTATTATGTAGGTACCTTATTATGTATGAAAACAGAGTGCAAACTCAGAGAGCTATCCCCCAACTAGAATTTAAATGTTGTAACAAACGCTACGGCTGAATATCATTCAAGCCGTTAGTTGAACGGCGCTGTTAGTAATGAGGCTAGGCTTGTTGATTGAACGGCTAATTAAGTAAATTGGCTGCGACTTATATACATTAAAAGATGTTCAAATTGGAAATTTAAAACGATAAGACCATTATAATTGAAAACGTTATTACTAATAAAGAATTGAAAATCCAAAAATAATAAAGTGCATATTGTGACATTCGAGACTCCTAAGTCCTGACTCTACCCTTGGATGCTTCGTGTCATATCAGAACTTTGAGCATTTTTTAAACCCAGATCAACAACAAATAGATGCAGATTGAATCTTCATTTTCAGCCCGTACACACCCACTGCTGGGCAAAGTTCATCAATCTTTTCAGCAATCAGTAAAATATAGAAATATGAATATTTAGTTTTGTCCGAATAAGAGAATCAAGGATTGTCGTCAGTGGATAGATCGGGCGGTGATATATAGATAATACTATCTTGATTTTATTTTTAATTCAACATCAGAGAAATCATTACATTATTGCATCGGTAGAAATAGTTATGGATCACGGCAATACATTTTTGTATGGTTGTGGTGCCTGAATGATGAGACTTACGTTTTACTATTTTCCAGTAGATACTTTTCTCAACAAATATATAAATATTATTCAAAAAACAGAAATAATTCATAAATATTACATCCTACATGACGTCAACAGTGACAATGTATTCAGAACTGCTATTTTAAAATGAGTTCATCCTTCATATAAAAGTATTTACCTTCTTAGAGCTGCCGCCCACTGGGCCACTAGTGTGGGCCGCAGCAAAACCACTGGTGGCCGTAACAAGTTCCGGACGAGATCATTCATATATTTTGTACGGCGTCGGTGCATTCCGGTGGCCGCGTCCGGACCACAAGCTGCGGGAGTGATCAGCGCTTGCCATTTGTGTTGTGTGTGTCCGCGTTTTGGTGCTCGCCTTCCGCGTAATAAACTCTTTTCCGCAGTATAAGATAGAAATACCGTGTGGCAGTGGGCGAAAAGCCGGCTGAGACGCAGGAGGTAGCGGGTTCGATTCCCGCCGCAGAACAAATGTTTGCATGATCTACAGATATTTGTTCCAGGTTTGGATGTTTTTCTATATAATATACTAGCTGACCATTCCGCAGTTTCACACGCGTAGTTTTTCAATAGAAACATTACCCTTCTTCTGCGCAGTTAGGTAAAAAGTAGCATATGTCACCCGGGGATAGTGTAGCTTCCCAACAGTGAAAGAATTTTTTAAATCGTTCCAGTAGTTTCGGAGCCTGTTCAATACAAACAAACAAACAAAAAATCTTTCCTTTTTATAATATTAGTATGATATCTGACCCACCCGCGGCTTCGCACACGTTTTTTAGTAAAACATTACCCTCCTAAGTTATACAATTCCGTAGTACATTAATTTGATCTATCTCGTTAGCCAGTGTTTACGATTTAAGCGGACAAAAATATATTTTTCGGCTTTTCTGTACGTATTATAATCGTAAACCTTCCTCTTGAATCACTCTATCTATTTCCGTAAAGTGAATTAAAATCAGTTGAGTAGTTTAAAAGATCTAAGCGAACAGACAGCGGAAGCGACTTCATTTTATACTATGTAAAGATGTATTTACAAAAAAAATTTATGCAAGTATTCTTTCAGTTACCTGGTTACAAGCTCTGCTTAGTTTGGGGCTAGATAGCTCTGTGTGAAATGTCCAGCAATATTTATTAATTTGTTTTTATTTTTTTTGTCTAAAATCCCTTAATGCCTCAAGACCATAGGGTGTTTAACCAATGTGTCCTGCCCATTCTTACTTACGGTTCCGAGACATGGCCGCTTACAAAGGAATACATGCATAAGATTAGAGTAGCTCAACGGGCACAGGAGCGTGCCATGCTCGGTATATCACTCTTGGACCACATACCCAATGTGGGACGTGGGTACGAGGATCGCAGGGCTGAAATGTAGACGGCTAAGAGGGATGACGGGCGTTGGACGAAGGCGATTACAGAGTGGTGGCCAAGGGATGCTCGTAGACCAAGAAGCAGACTACCCTTCCGATGGTCGAATGACATTGAAAGCGTAGCTGGGTGTGAATGGATGAGACTCGCAAGGGACCGGAAAGAATGGCGTAATAAAGAGTAGGCCTATACCCAACAGTGGGTGCAGACGGGCTGAGATGATGATGATGATTTATTTATTTTAATCAAAGTACCTAACTTAAGTAAGTGTGTTAATTGTTCAGTTTAGAGTAGTAAAAATGTACAGCAGGTATTTACATAAATGCTTAAAAGTGCAATAACCATAACTGTGAACAAGAACCGCTTGTTGAACGACGGCGACGATTGTAAACTTGACACAATGTCGTGAGAAAAGAAGCGCTTGCTTTTTGCGTAAGGCCATTCATAATTTATGTAGATTACTCTTATTTCCCAATTAGGTGGTGACTTGTTAATATCAACTATTTTAATTATGTATGTTGATAACTGTGTAATAGCGTTCTAAAGAATAGTTATGTTCTCAAGTTTTTTTCTTCGTAAGTAATTCGTCATTGCTGAAGGTCGTGCTTGTCTTGAAAAACTTTAAAAGAGGTACATCAAGCTACTTCCAAACCTGTCTTCAACTTGTATCCTGTCTTCGGCAGGACGTGACACAAAGAGTGCTGTCAACGCCTTCTTCTTTCATGTCAATGGCTGTTTGACTTCCAAATTTCCCTTTCTTTTTTCTTGTACAAGTTTTTTCGTGAGCAAGTGGTTGGGCAGAGAGGAGATGAGAGCAGGTGGGCCATTGTTTGTAAGGTGGCCCCAGTGGCACTGGCTCCGGAATGGATCGATGTATCTCCATTTGGCTAGATTGTCTTGGCAGCGGCCAACTTGAGTGCGCAACCGGTTTAGGGACTTCCAAATTGGCTATTGCAGCTTGTAGCCGGAAGGAAGATGCTACGCTGGTTGAATGTAATCAGGAGGGGCAGGGTGATGGAAGAACCACAGTTCAAGTCTCACTATTGGGCTTTTGTCCGTAGGTCAACGTTTTGACTTGGTAAGATCAACGGATAGGTGATGTAGGTGAGGAAGACAATGCTGATGTGTAGAGAAAGCGTAGGGCTGTAATCATCACAGGAAATAATCAAGGCTCCGTTGGCTCGGAGATTTTCCCGTTGTACTAACCAAGTAAAAGTTGCGTTTTATAAAACTTACTGTTGGAGCTTACGGGCACAAAAATATCTATGTAATTATATCGTCCGGATGATGTTGCCACTGCCCAGATAGGTTAGTACCACACGGATGGCTTTCACGCCACATACTGCGTCTCTGATGAGAAGAGTATGGGACAATCGCAAAAGCATCCTGAAGCCGGTGGCTGAGTTTTGGAAGTCTCCGCTCTGGAAGTGTCTTGTGATCTACTTCCTCAGTCGATCATCCTTGGCACAATAGGTGGTTTCCATTTACTAGTTTTTTTGAATATTTTTATTTTATTTGTTTAAGTACTTTAACACATCACTCTTGCGTTTGTCTATCGGTATTTTGATCGTCTCGAAATGCAGTGAAATTTGGCAGAGCTTTTGAGACGGTATTTTTAGTAACCATAGTTTTTCTTCATGATATCTTAATTAACTTTTCCAATAAAACATCGTTTGCATTTTTCAGGCCAAAGAAGTTTCAAGTATAGTTACAGTCGGAATATGTCTTAATTTAAAAGTCATTAGAGAAGCTTAAGTCCGGCTTCACTATACTTCGGTCTACGAAAATAGATAGGGTTAAATTCTGTAGAATAAAATAAATGTTATTTCAACTCTTTGCCTTTATGCTTGTCTGAAAGACCTTTAAAAGATTTAATAACCGTATTTAGCGACTAAACATGTTTAAATGTGACGTGTTTTAATGATTTGACAACTCTCGCATACATTATTTCGCTACTAAATCGTATCGTTGCGCAAGTCCCCATTAGGTTCTTAGTTTTTATGCATTCATCATCAATTATGAGTGCAAAGTTGACCGAATAATAGAACTTTTAGATTTGACATAAAAATATTGACTTCATGCTGACTATTTTTTATCAGAATTAAATATAGCCTATTGATAAATCAAGTTTCCATCAGTAAAATATTTTTCAGTATCGATTCTGTAGTTTCTGATACCATCTACAAACAAACATACGAATCTCATCTCTTTCTAATGTTAGTGAAGTTTAGATGAACGTGTATTTTTTACTCAAACAAAACTTTCTACTTGGCAATGTGTAAATTATAATCAAAAGCCGAGCTGCAAAACACAGAAACTTCACTAGTTACCTACGTCATGTCTTAAACTACTTAATACAAATAAAAAGAGCTATTGCATTTCCAACAGCACATAACTGCATCTACACATTTTCCACACATATAGTCCGCCCAGGCTAAATCTGCATAACTTGCCGTACCAAACGTTTCGCTTCAACTCTCCTTGTTAGTTGTTTTTTCCACACCACTGTAGTCTCGAAGTCTTCAAGTACAGGTTCTTTCCAGGCAAGCCAGGTCCATCGTCGACACACAATCACTTACTAACAACTTAATTTGCGGTTAGAAACTGCCCCGTACCGCCTCCAGTGTCCATTCTTTGACTACTTCCGTGGCGCAATGGGCGAATAACCGGCTGAGACGCAGGAGGTAGCGGGTTTCATTCCCGCCGCGGAACAAATGTTTGCATGATCTACAGATGTTTGTTCCGGGTCTGGATGTTTTTCTAGATATGATAAGTATGTATTTACAAAAAAAAGTATATAAGTATTATACCAGTTAACTGGTTCCCATAGTACAAGCTCTGCTTAGTTTGGGGCTGGATAGCGCTGTGTGACATGCCCAGCTATATTTATTATTATTAGGTATGTAAGGACATATGAAATTAGCGTTTTGTCGTACTGACCAATTTGATCTTAAATATCTCCTCTTTGGATAAGAATTCAAAACTCAAATTTATAAATTCATTTAGCTAGTTCATTTGAGTTTTGAAAACAGTCATTCATTTGTTTTTTCCTCATTATTATTTTCTTTGGCGTCGCTTATTACCGCACAATGGTAAACATTAAATATCGGTATATTTACGAGCACGAGTTCTACCGTGGCACCAGTGCTGCAGAAACAGCTCGAAGAATTAATCAAAAGAAAGCACGGTACGTTTTTGGTTTCAACGTTTTCGTTCTGGAAATTTCGACCTTCAGAACCAACCCCGTGGACGGCCGGAGACCAAAGTGGAATATGAAGAATTAAAGGCTATTGTGGAAGCGGATCCATCACAAAGCACTCCAAAGATAGCTGCAGGCTTCGAGGTAAGTGATAAAACTATATTAATCCACTTGAAACAAATAAGGAAAATAAAAAAAAATTAACAATGGGTACCTCATGAATTGAGTGAATCGAACTTGCAAACACGCGTCGACTTGCTCACTACTTTGCTTAACCGACACAATAATGAAGGGATTTTAAATCGAATCATTACTTGTGATGAAAAGTGGATACTGTACGATAATCGGAAGCGCTTGTCGCAATGGCTGAACCCTGGAGACCCAGCCAAATCCTGCCCTAAACGAAAATTGGCTCAGGAAAAGTTACTTGTGAGTGTTTGGTGGACTAGCGCAGGTGTCGTTCACTACAGCTTTCTAAAATCTGGCCAAACGATTACGGCAGATATCTGTTGTCAGCAACTGCAAACCATGAAGGAAGAACTAGCTGCTAAACAACCGAGATTGGTCAATCGCTTTAGGCCACTGCTGCTTCACGACAACGCAAGACCACACACTGCACAACAAACAACCACTAAGTTAGATGAGCTACAATTGGAATGTCTGCGACATCCAACGTACTCCCCGGACCTTGCTCCAACAGATTACCATTTTTTCAGGAATTTAGACAACTTCATACAAGGAAAAAAGTTCAACTCCGATGCGGCAGTCCGCCTTCAAAGAGTTTATTGATTCTCGCCCCCATGGTTTTTTAGGAAAGGGATCAATGAACTACCTATGAGATGGCAAAAGTGCATAGATAACAACGGTGCATACATTGATTAATTAAATATATTTTACAAAAAAAAAACACTTTATATTCCTCCTGTACAAAACGCCAATTGCATAATATATAAGGACCTAATATTATTCCTTACGCGGCGCAGCGACAGACGGTTCTAAGGCACAGTGCGGTTGGTAACCGGCCCGTCCGTGAGTCCTGCGCCGCGCATTGTTTCAAGTGTTATCTCTTAATGAGACGCATACCTTCAAAGCTCGGTAGCCGCGGCCATTGCATCTCGACGCGTGGCCTCGCCTCGCCTCGCACAGCTCGAGCCGTATTCCGGTATAACGGTTGTCACCATTCTGCTTTTTGCAGACGGACCGTGGACGTGGATTATCTCATTTGAAAAAATGCAGCCAGACTCATACCCATTGTATAAAAGACTGTAAAAACATCCGCCTCAGTGAAGTCATAAAATACGAACTGTACTACCAAATAAAACATTCAAGCTTTGTCCCACAGAATTCATTTTACGGGAAAAGTGAAAAACTCGTCAAAATGAGCTTTTGGGTTTGGTCTTGAAAGAAACTGTGCGCTCGGGACAGCTTTTCAGGATTTTTAGAGTTCCAACGGACATTCGCAGTCGCCATTCGTTATTTTGACGAGCGATTATGTCATGTGACGCATATGTGCATATGTATGTTTGTCCGGGTGGAATCTTGCAACTGACTTTTAAACCCGTTCCCCTCAACCGATTGAACTGAAATTTGGAATGGTATATAACTTCGGTGACAATGCAATAATATGGTACCATGGAGGTGGTCTCATGATGGAGACGGATGCTAGACAACGGAACTTCTGAATGGATTACTAATGGCTACTAGTGTTTGGGCTCATTTGAATCTGCTTGCGCTTCCGATTATGAATTTTATAAAATCTTGTTTTGTAAAAGTACTTTTTCAACAAACAACTTATACTTACAATATATATGTAAGGTACAGTCTGTGTTAGTTAGTACATGGTATATGATGTGTGAGCTATTGATACTGTAGTCCACAACTTTATTCACAGATTAGATAAATACGTTTCATAAAAGAAATATTCCAGCTAGAGGGTGGTATAGATTATGAATGATTTAGTAGGTAGTGTGGCAGTAGGTACACACACACAATTAAGACCAGCCCGCCTGCGTGAGATAAAACGAATTGATTTGAGATTTGCGTTATCCCCTACCAAAAAGTCTCTGACTTCCCCAAGCGAGTTTTCCTATGTAAACGAAAAAAAGAGATCATCTAATGTCATCTGACGACCTCCGTGGCGTGGTAGGCGAATAGCCGACTGAGACGCAGGAGGTTGCGGGTTCAATTCCCACCCCGGAACAAATGTTTGCATGATCTACAGATATATGTTTTTCTATATACTATAAGTAGTATATAAGTATTCTATCAGTTATCTGGTTCCCATAGTTCAAGCTCTGCTTAGTTTGGGGCTAGATAGCGCTGTGTTAAATGTCCAACAATATTTATTTGTTTATAATGTATTTATTTTATGTGTAACTTTTCGTGCTATTATCCAATACCGTCTGAAATAGAAAGTAAAAAAAATCACACTTCTACATCTTCATCAACCTATAACAGTCCACTGCTGGACGTAAGTCTCTCCCAGGGTGCGCCGTTGAGCCCGATCCTCAGCTCTTCTCATCCAATCCTTGCCAGCCACAGCGTGCAAATCGTCATTCCATCTAATCGGAGGGCGTCCTACACTTCGCTTGCCTAGACGTGGCTTCCACTCTAGAACACGCTTACCACAAAGGTTATTGGTTCAGTCCTCTTAGAATTTTTTTATTTATTCCATATTCTTGATAGCCCAAAGTACATTCGATTGCGTGCAAATGAAAATTAAGTAACGGGAACATTGTCCAATAGAAAAGTATGTAATTCTGTGTGTCAAGACTTTCTCTGGAACGAATCGCTGAATCGTCGTTACTAATTATTAAAGAGTGTGGAGACACAATGTGTTGGGGACAATAGTGTCTGTTGCTATGCGCTGTTCTTGAATACGGAACAAGTGATTAGAAGATCTAGGAGAGAGTGCACGCGGCCAAATGCCACTTTATTCATGTTCAACTTGTACAGTATATCTTGTAGTCATTAGTTGCTGGTGGCTTCTTTGATAAGTACCTAGATAGATGAATAAATAAATAAATAATGCTAGATATTTCACACGGCGCCATCTAGCCCCAAACTTAGCAAAGTATTATGAGAACCCGATAACTTTTGGGAAAACACCTGGGGAGGATCACGAAACACGGTGTTTTACCATAACTGTTTGTTTTCATCAGCTCTGACGAGTACATACATGAAGATTGAGCTCACAAAGAAAGTTCACAAATGCATTAGAATTCTCGATCATTTATCGATGCCGGGGGCGAAGCATCCACGAACAAACACATTAATAACCATGGGTAAGCGGCTGCGCTTGATAATGTCGAGGATGAGGTTGTCTGGAAGACCCAGAGATCCAGCCCAGAAACTTGGTGAAAGATTTCCGAGAGAAAAAAAATCATGCGGCTTTTTATTTTCCTCTCAACTCTATCTCTCCTGTCAATGTCATTTTTTTACCGCGCCTTTCGTTCGGAAACGCCACAAACTGATAGAATAATTAAATAAATATTTTTTTGTAATCACATATTATAATATACTACAGGCGTGGTTTGTCAATAAAAACATTACCCTCCTTCTGCGCAGTCGAATAAAAAGTAGCATATGTCGTAACACAATCGGTCACAATCTATCTATATAGGCACCTATACCAAATTTTATAGAATCATTTTTTCGTGAAAAGGAAACAAACAAACAGAGTTACTTTCGCATTTATAATAATAGTGGTTCGCCCCGAACTGAGATCTCGCGAGTCTCCCATGAAAACAAAAAATGTTAATAAGACCTAATCTTTAACTAATAAAATAGTGCCACGAAATAAGCAACCAAATTACTTGATCAATTCATTCAATACAGGTAACGGGAGTTCATGTATATGGTTATTCATTTTTTGGGTAGAAATTGCAGTTATTCTGGATTTCAGACTTTTCACTACATTTGTGCCACTAAAGCTACACGCATACCAAATGTCAGGACTGTGGGGTCACTGGTGTACCCTGTGAATTTTGTCAAATTTCAGTTTTTATTATGGCTAATAACTTAAAAACTACAAGATTTAAACTAAAAATAAAAATGGGGTCGAAATGTACTTCCAAATACCTTTTATTAGACGTGCTGTTTGACCGGATAGTTCCATTTTGGTTTTTTAACCCTCTTGAACCCCAATATCTGAACAACCCCCCGCATTTTTAGCTCATTTAGTCATACTAAAATTGTACCATCACTATATACTAAATTTCACAATGGTGGGATAAGCAAACATACATATATACAACGCCGATTTGCCCAAGTTGATTTAGAGATCTCGCTTCGCTCGGTCAATTAGTATGGATACAAAAACACTCAAACCTGGAACAAATATTTGTAGATAATGCAGATATTTGTCCCGCAGCGGTAAAAGAACCCGCAACCTGCTGCGTCTCAGCCGGCTATTTACTCATTAAGTCGCCGAATAGTTAGAAAATACGAAAATATTCCGACAATTACTTTGAATGATGAATTAACTTTGTCTAGTTTTAGGGTCATTTCATTTAAATCCATGCTATTACCTTTTAGGGTTCCGTACCTAATGGATAAAATGCGCCCCTATTACTAAGACTCCGCTGTCTATCTGTCCGTCTGTCACCAGACTGTATTTCATGAACCGTAATAGTTAGACAGTTGAAATTTTCACAGATGATTTCTGTTGCCGCTATAACAACAAATACTAAAACAGAATAAAATAAATATTTAAGGGGGCTCCCATACAACAAACCTGATTTTTTTTCGTTATTGGTCAATATTGACAGCGGCAACAGGTAGACGCTTGAAATATTCACAGAATATTTAGTTATTCAAAGTTCAAATTCAAAATTATTTATTTGAACATAACAAATAACAATAGACAAATGAAAACGTTGACAACTACAAAAGGTAAACAACTGAGTAGCAGTAGCAGTTATATATTCACTTTAAAAATAAATAATTAAATTAAAATAAAACATATATTTAAGGGGTGATTTTATCACAAACGTGATTTTTTGCCGTTTTTATAGATAGCTAGCTGACCAATCCGCAGGTTCGCACGCTTAGTTTTTTAATAAAAACATTACCCTCCTTCTGCGCAGTTAGGTAAAAAGTAGCCTATATTACTCAGGGATAGTGAAGCATTCTAATGGTGAAAGAAATTTTGAAATCGGTCCAGTAGTTTTTGAGTTTATTCATTACAAACATACACACATAAATACAAATATTTCCTCTTTATACCTAGTCAGGTCATAAGTATTGTCACACAGTAAAAACTTTTCTTTTAGAATGCTGGCCACAAAAAAGTTTATAGAATTCGAATTTCGAATTGTTCATGAAAATAAAAATGTATACTTTTTAGAATTTTACTCATTTTTAAATATGGAGTGGACGCTTAAAGAAGACCGTATTGCAGTTATTGCGTTGCATCGTTGCGGTTACGCGCCAATTCAAATTTTTGACATACTGAAAAATTTTAATATAACCAAAAGATTCGTTTATCGCACCATCAACTGATACACTGAAGACTCTAGTGTAGATGACAGGTCAAGAAGTGGTCGCCCTCGGTCTGTTAGGACTCCAGCAGTGATAAAAGCTGTGAAGGCGCGAATTCAAAGAAATCCCAAACGTAAGCAGAAACTGTTCGCCCTTCAGATGGGGTTAAGCAGAACCACGGTGAAAAGGGTGTTAAATGAAGACTTAGGCCTTCGGGCATATCAAATTAAAACAGGACATCGTTTGAATGCTCGTCTAATGGACCTGAGACTTAAGAGATGCCGCGCTTTGTTGAAGCGGTACGCGGGAAAAAAATATCGGGAAATTCTTTTTTCGGTTGAAAAAATTTTTCTCGTAGAAGAGAGCTACAACAAACAAAATAATAAGGTGTACGCACACAGTAGTGAAGAAGCGAGCAACCGTATTCCGCGTGTCCAACGAGGTCATTTTCCATCCTCGCTCATGGTATGGTTGGGAGTTTCTTATTGGGGCTTAACAGAGGTACATTTTTGTGAGAAAGATGTAAAAACGAATGCAATTGTGTATCAAAATACAGTCCTGACGAACCTCGTGGAACCTGTTTCTCATACCATGTTCAATAACAGGCACTGGGTATTCCAACAAAATTCGGCGCCAGCTCATAGAGCGAAGAGCACACAAGACTGGCTGGCGGCGCGTGAAATCGACTTCATCCGGCACGAAGACTGGCCCTCTTCCAGTCCAGATTTGAATCCGTTAGATTACAAGATATGGCAACACTTGGAGGAAAAGGCGTGCTCAAAGCCTCATCCCAATTTGGAGTCACTCAAGACATCCTTGATTAAGGCAGCCGCCGATATTGACATGGACCTCGTTCGTGCTGCGATAGACGACTGGCCGCGCAAATTGAAGGCCTGTATTCAAAATCACGGAGGTCATTTTGAATAAACTTTAGTGTCATAAGAATATATGTTTTGTTAAGTTCATTTTGGTATATAAATGGTTACATAATGAATAAACTTGTTTCAATTATTTTATATTAAAAATGTGACAGAATGTATGACCTGACTAGGTAATATTAGTATAGAAGTGTAGATGGTACGGAATCCTTCGTGCGCGAGTCCGACTCGCTCTTGGCCGGTTATTTTATCGTATAAACATATTTTATTTCAATCTAGATCAAAATTGTATGTTTAGTTTAGTTAATGTTAAGTAGATTGTTATTTGTTTTGTGGATTAATAAATAAAAGAAAAATAAATAAATGTACTCACTTGTATTAATTTTTGATCATACTCGTAGCTCGATTCCGACACATAACACTTACGGTACAAGAATCATAAAGTCCAGGCAGCTTACCGTCATGGCGCCGAGTCGTCACTTATTAGACTGTTCGGTTCGAGAACGGCTTGCCCTCCTGCGTAGTCGAGTAAAGATCAGTTGCATCAACAAATTACTGTCCTTTTGTAGACCACCATTTAGATTCATGAAAATTATCATAATACTTATCATCTCCCTAGCCGAACATTCTTCAGAAAGTTATCATACGAACTGTGATGAAAATTTTAATGAGAACAGCGAGTGGGGATTGCGTCCTATGAATCTTAATTCGCCATTGTTTTACATTGCAAACGTATATTATCTACATAAGCTTCAGTTTTATGCAATAAATATACCTAAGTATTAAATAATGTTTCGACACTTTGCTTGCGCGTTAAATAACCGTGTCATAACTGTATTACAGTGTCATGTTCATTGTTAGTTTTTGATCTGATTATGATATCTTAGAGGTAGAACTTGGAACCCGTATCTATGTAGCACAACGTTTTTTTTACTGGCATAGTTTTTATTAGGATTTTTAAATAATAGTTTCGCAAGCAGGTCAACTTAAAAAAGTTACAGACCCAGAGATATGATAAAAATAGGGATGGAGCAAATTATTTTCGATAATTTATAATTATTTTCGATAAATTATCCAATATTTTTAAAACCATCTCAAACATTTTCAAGCCTAGAAGGGACTTGAATCCGCAACCTTCCTCTTGATACGAGGATGCACCAATTGTGCCACCAGGCCATGTCACGTCATGGTCGAAATTAGTGAGATGATTCAGATTATGAATAAAGCGTCGTTAGCTCCATCTACAGGAAAACATAGACAGTTTTTTGACCAGTTTGTTGTTTGTATAACACTATAAAAATAAAAAAATACTAATCCACCGATATGTTGAAAAATCGTGTGTTGCGTGAACAGTTGATATATTTTCTACAACTCATTAATCTCGTCAGCTGATCCTCGTGTACACATAAGCCAAATTTCGCGTCCGTTCCTAAGCTAGAGATACACCATGCCAACTTGGAACCCGGAGATACACCGTTCAAACCCGGAGCCTCTGAGTCAAACCCGTAGAGTTGGCAGCCCTTGTTGCAAGTTACTTTTGCACTTTTGTTCACCTTCAAAGTGCACGTTCACTAAATTCTACAAAGCCAAAGGATATTGAAAAAATCAAAGGAGGATTTCCTATGATTTTTTTTTCAATATCCTTTGGCAAAAGAAAAACCGTATTGAGAACTCTTTATCCTCTAGGGCAGAGGTCCCCAAACTTTTTGTCTCGTAGACCACTTGCCATGATTAAATTTATGTAAATTTATCGACTTCAATGAAATATTGACAGTTGTAAATTTGGCATAGTACACTATACATACTCATTTTGAAATATTTATTTTATTAAGTGTAGTATGAAAAACTTAAAATATAATAGATACTTTGTGTGTAGCTATGTGGTGATGACAGGTGGATCAGGGTAGCAACTGAATGGTGGCCGAGGAATGGCTGTAGAAGGGTAGGACGTCCGGCAGCGAGATGGGTGGACGGCATCGTTAGTGTCGCGGACCGTCAAAGACTAGCGCAGGATCGTGGCGGATGGCACAAACACGGGGAGGCCTATACCCAGCAGTGGGTGAAGTCGGGCTGTGGATGATGTGTAGGTATGTGGTTTTTTCTATTCATGAAAAGCCAAAAAAATAACCTGTATAAATTATTAACACCTGCTTAAATGAGATCCGTGTACCCCCAATACTTTTGTTCGAAGACATGGACCCCATGGAAATCTTAGTCGACCCCTGGGGATCGATATAGACCACTTTGGGTATCATCGCTCTAGGGAGTTACGATATTATGTTTGAGACATGCAGACAGACAAAAGCTTCACATAACAAACCACTTTTTGTATCGGAGTTAAAAATAAAATAGAATTGCAAAAACTGATTCTTGAAAATGTTTTTGGTGCATCTATGGATGAGAACCAAAATAAATAAATCCAATAAGTTCTTATCCAATTACAAACGAAATTAGCTATAATTTTTCTTGGCTCCACGTTCTGTCGCCAAGCGAAAGAACCCCGGTATCTCCACGTTAAATCTATAAGCTCGCTCTAGTTATAGGTATAGTGGAAGCATAGTATATATTATAAAGTAACAGTAGCACAACTCCCTGATAGTTACTATAACTATTCTGTATCTATGAGCTAATTACCAGGTAAGCAGCCTTAGCATCTGCCAAGGGCCTAGGCCCGGTAATTCAGAAGATCAGAGAGCCTGAGTAAGAAAACCAATGGAATATTGTGTGATCATATTAATAAGGGGGTCGTCAAAGGAAACGCAGTTAAATCCATCGATCTTCACCGATGACATATAATCACTTATTAGATCGATTAGTTAGAGTTAAACTAAGATTTTTAAGATTGTTAAAACCGTCTCAAAATTTTATACGGGACTTGAACCCGCAACCTTCCTCTTGAAACGAAGATGCACTGCCAATTGTGCTACAGGCTCTTGTCACGATAGGATCGAAGTTAGTGAGATGATTCAGATAACGATACAAAAATAAAATAGGTACTATTTGAGTTACACTAGCTTCCTATTAAAAAAAGGACGAAATGAAATTACGAAAAATTATATTATCCTTAGATTATAGATAACAACAGTCTTTTCTATCCTATAACATTTTAATCAAACCCAAAATCAGGTCCAATCTATCGATAATGACAACATTTTGTGTCACCGCACTGGTTGTATAGCGGTAAAAATAATGTTATAAAAAAAGGACAACCTTATTTCCAGGCGCATACAGTAAGTACATAAGTTATTTTATGCTGCTGCCTGCCATCTGTTGTGGAATAGCTGAACTTTGTCGTAAATCGAAGCTGGTAGATTCAAAATACGAAACGTTGTAAATACTTTTTTTATATATAGTAAAATGCACACTATTATGCAGCATGAAGGAGTGTTTTGTTTTTGCAGTTTGTATAATTTAGGCTAATTTGGGATAGGAGATATGCGACAAATCAACTGGCTATGTGAGAAAGAGAGAAAGAAAATGTGTGCTCGCACCTCTATCTTACCCCAACAGTAATATACGAAACGTAACTCTCTCTCTTTCTATCATTACTAACTTATATCTCCCTCTCAACTTCCGTTCGCACTTTTCGTAACGCATTCACCAGCTTATTCCCCAAGTCCGAATCTGTCCATCCGTTTGGGAGCTACAGTGTCACAGACAGACAGACAGACATAGGCGTCAAACCTCTTTACATCGGACGTTAAAAATATGACGAAGGCTTGTTTGTAGACGTATTACTGTACTAGCTTGTAACACAGTATTTGTTGTTGGCGTGCACTAAAGCTGGCCGACTTCCAGAAAAACCCCTCTACGTCAATAATGCAACACTCGTTACGTAAATAACCCTTTCAGGCTACACACAGTCGTTATCTAATTTAGTTTGGATTGCGCAAGTTGGTTCCTCAAGTGGGTGCCTAGGTACTGCAGATGTTCGAAGTTTCTAGAAAATGGGACTCGGTACCAAACAATACCTAGTATCTTTATACTACATGTTCGAGTTAACTCATAACCATTGACTTTTCAATGGTTATGAGCTAACTCGAACATGATCCTTGTTTAACTTGAACATGATCCTTGCTTGATTTGATAGGGTTAAGAATAGATTAGAATACTCTTTATTGCACACCAACAAAATTAAAAATACAAAGAAATACACAAAAATAAAGGTAAGTACAATGGACAATTTTATCGCTAAAAGCGATCTCTTCCAGACAACCTTTGGATGGACAGGACTTTGGGTTAAGATATTTGTTTCTCCAGAGAATGACTAACAAAACATTATATTATGTTGAAGAAAATATTTACCCGTATTTATACGTGGTATTTACCATGAATAATATCGATCGCTTTCTCATTTTCTAACTTGGAATGAGAAAGAGGGTAGATCGATTTATTGCAAACAGTTCAGGTTACCCCGTGATCATGGCGCATGCAACTGTGCTCCCAAAAAAATATCACGTGTTTTTTTTTTGACACAGAACGGACGCAATTAGGTATATTTTTTAAAATGTGTACATGAAATAAAATAGTTATTTTTTTTGGTCAATATTTTGTAATTTTATTGATAGATTCATGTTCCTGATATTTAAACTTTATGTATTGTATTACTTATTAGCATTTTGTTAAATTCTCGTAAAAATCAGCATTTTAAAATGAACTGTCGTAATAATTATTCCATTGAGTAAAAAAAAACTTTATCTCACACACTGTGTTAATATAACGCATTTATTTTACTGAGGTTTGTACCCCTACCTTTGATCTCTCAAATACCTGCTAAATCAGTTTCCATTGGCAATCTAATTCACTTAGTCACACCTAAAAGCTCTACAAACTAATATTAAAGCCTTCACCTTTCTGTAAAATATGGACCCTGGAATTGGCGGGAAAATCCCTGCCACTTCGTGAACTACCTCCTTAATTGGGGAAAGGTGACGTAGTTAAGATCTCAGGGCGTCGTTCGACATAAATTAGCGGCTAGCGCTTAGTAATCGTAATGGTAGACCCAATGAAAGCTTAGACATTTCGTCATTAGATCAACTGCAAAACTGTGTCATGTTTCGGAAGACTGGGTTGCACTTCAACTTCAATTCAAAATTTCAAACGAGGGTGTTTATTCTAGCTTTTATACCCTGAAATCGATTTATATTTAGAGGTTACATAGCATTTTAAAGGCTTTACTGGACACTCTTTTGAAATTTTCTTCCATTAATCAATCATTAGTCACATAGGCTACTTTTTATCCTATAAATCAGGCCCCATGGTATAAAAATGGGGTGTCACGTCAATTTGCAACAGCGAGTTTAGCTTTATTTCTAGGTTACCTACACATTTAGTAGTGTAAGGCGTACGAGGTCGCCGGCAACAGCTAGTCACACTAAAATTATAAATGAAAAAGTTTGAATGTTTGCTTTGTTTGTTTGTTACTCAATCACGCCGTAACGGCTGAACCGATTTCGATGAAACTTAGTATATACGTAGATTATAACCTGGATCATCACATAAGCTACCTTTTATCCCATAAATCAGGTCCCATGGGATAAAAATGGGGTGTCAACTCAAGTTGCAACAGCGAGTTTAGCTTTATTTCTAGGTTACCTACACATTTAGTTGTGTAAGGCGTACGAGGTCGCGGGCAACAGCGCCTAAAAATATAAAGCGCGAATAAAGCGCCTGTTGCACTGGAAGTACTGTAAGACACAACTAGCTATTTTCTTATAACTGTGATATATTACAGGTATCTATTATCCTATTCCGAGGCCTAAAAGGATAAATTTGCGAGGCAATTCTGCAGAATTTGTACTCGCATCAACAATAGATTCTCGCAATGGATCGCTCTTGCTCGACACTTGATTTGGAACAAACGGATTAATAATTCATTGTTTCAATTTGGCAACGTGTTACATATGATACTATGCATGATTGTAGAGATGTTCGTATGTTACAGGATATTGGTCTCTGTGTTGAGTAGAATATAGGTCAAAATATTTTTTGTTATCGAACTGGAGTTTAGACATGGGCGTACTAAGGAATTATTTTGAGGCTGATTGGACTAATGAAGATTGCTTTGCTAAATTGTTATATTAGACTCGATTTAGCCTGACAGGTATGATAAAACGCGATATGTAAAAAAAAATTAAGCCGAAAAAAGTAACTGTCGTATTCAATAACTAAAAATAGTACTGATTTCATATATAAACAATATTTACTTGAGGATTTAAACTACATAAATGAAAGTCAGAAACGCAATTGGTGAAACTTTTCTCGATACAATTATTTGTCAAAATCGGCTCTTCTAAAACACTAGTATCGACTCTAGAAAAAAATTAAAGTATTTTTTACATTAAGTAAGTAATTATGATCCCTAAATTAACGGAAAAGCATTTTTTTTCATTTGTTGGTTCTCTTGCAATTCGAGATTTTATCTTTTGTCACTTACGTCATTTACTCCTGCGACAATGCGGCGCGGCTATGGTACATGTTTGTCTCGCTCTTTACCTAAGCAAGTAAATAGCACTGTCACTTTCTTGAATTTCTGGATGCTCCGCCCAATCGTCACCGAAATTAAATTTGTATATCGTCGATATTCCCATGTGTTTGATTATAGATAATGAAAAACTTAATATGTAAGGCGATGTACTCGTAAGTATAATTATACTGAGGGTATGTTATTTATAGGTAAGCAGGGAGAGCTTTTACAACAACCGAGCATCGTGCCGTGAGCGGATCGCGATGAACAAGTCACTGGGGTGCGATAGTATACGTGGCTGAAATATCACGTCCGCTTCGTGCCGGTAGCCTTTAAATTATTAACTAATATCCAAGTATTTAATGTTTATAAATTGTCCGACTTCACCCACTGCTGGGTATAGGCTTCCCCAAGTTTGTGCCATCCGCCACGATCACAGAACACAAAAAACAATAGAAGTCGTAAGTACGCGGAGCCCGCGTAACACAAAGTACGCAGAGTTCCGCGCACTACAAACTTCGCTCACTTCAGCCGTGTTTTAATTACTGTGGGGTAAACGTACTTCAAAAAAATATAAAAATGCCATATTGTGCCGTTTTGAAGTGTAAATATTATAGTCGAACCAAAAATTTAACAAAAGGGGGCATATCCTATCACCGGTAAGTATTATTTTATTGTTTTTTGTTAGTTTTGTTTAAAATGCAAAATCGTCAAACAAAATAGACTGTGAATCATACCATTTAAGGTCGCGTTTCTCTTAAACCTCAACTTAAGCTACTCAATTAGGGATGTGACCCCAATATACTGATGAATGTGTTATCGATGGCACCGGGTGATTTTTTTCTGTTCCCAAAAATTAAGAACTAATTACCCGATCAACGGTTTTCATCACCAGAAGAGGCTGTCGAAGAGTATGAAAAACACGTATCTGACGTCACCACCGGAGGAGTGGCACAAATGTTTTCAAAATTGGTTCAATATTTTTTGAGAAATAAAAAATAAATTCATTTTTGACCATTATTAGTATTTTTGTATTATTGATTCCGGAAACTTTTATTGTGCCCCTCATATAATAATTCAGTAATATAATATTTTTTTAAGTATTTATGAGTTGGAAACCTGTGATTATGTTATGAAAGAAAGAAAAGAAAAGCTGTTTGATTCGACCACCTATATTATAACCTGACGTACCTATTTCGTTATCCATAGTAGGTAGGTGATAATCGATATCGATACATTCGTCTTGTATCCTCATAAGTACATCACTAAGGCAGTAGCAATGTATTTTGGACAAGCGAGTAACAGCCATTGCATTATCATTCTTATTCTTTGCTGTTAGAGGTTGTTATTGTCCCAATTTCAATTTGATTGATTTTATTATATTTAAGCGTTTTTACGTAGCCTTTTTCGATTTCATCGCTTTGAAATAATATAAATAACATGTACAAATGTTATTAGTAGCATACACTTTGAAAATAAACTGAAATTGTCGAAAGATTATAACGAGTAGGAAGTTTGAATGTAATCAGTGTTTTGTCGGTTTTGTGTGTTCGTTGCTCGTTTTGTGTGGATTACAAACGTTGGAATACCATTTCCCATTAAATAAGTATACACAAAACACGTAAGTACACAAGATTTCAAATTTTACAACCTCAATATGTGACTGCATCTCTTTGGTATTTTCGCGTTGGTTGATTTTTCATTTTGAAGAACCAAGTTAATTTATTAATAATGATGACCCGTAAAGCCCTCTCACGCCTGGATGAGTCCAAACTTCACCGAACTTTGCTGGAATTAAAGGCTACCAAAGAGTTGTGTTCTCAGCTGTCGTTGGAAAGAGAAGACAATGAAAAATTGGTATTGGATGCGCTAGATAGCAATAAAAAGTTAAAAAAAATGAGTTGTTTGTACTGTACTCACAGTACACGTTAGTAAATGAAGAACGGGATAGGTTAGAAAATATAATTATAGGGTTCGATCAGTGTGGTAAGGAGTATGACCAGGCCCTAAAGCGAACATCTGTCTTGGAGAAGGAGTTATATGATGCTCACAAACATATCTCACTCCTGGAAGAAGCCTCCCAATGCTCGGCCACTTTGAAATCCCAGAGTCTATTCAACGAATTAATAACAGCTGATAGGGCACCCGGCCAAATTCTTGATACAGGCTGTCATATTGCTACTGTAACAAATGATTACTCAGTGGGTATTACAGCTTGCAACAAGAATAACACAAGCAAAAACAAGCTTAAAAATATGTGAAAATTAATAAGTATATAAATAAAACTAAAAAAATTCTCAAAAATCAAAAATTTCTAGTAAATAAGATTAAAAATAAGAGACAAAAAGTAAAAATACGGGATGAGTTGCAAATGTGTACAAATAAATTAGAAAATAATGAAATAAAATATGAAACTGACATACAGCAGCTCCAGTCAGAACTTGCCAGCGTTGAGGAGTCCTTGGGCTGCATTACTAGTCGCTATGAGAAGTCTCAGGAAGTAATAAGAGAGTACTCACTGGCTATGGATGAGTTACTTAAATTATCATATAGCAACAAAGAGCGTTATGATTCATTGGTGGCCAATCAAATATGTGATTGTCAGCGCTCTGAGAATCCAGAGCCAGTGTGCCCTGCCTCACCCGCTTTCAAGCTGTGTGTCAGATCCATAACTTTAATAAAAACAAAAATGCTCATAATACTATCATGTTCAGCGATGAAATTGGAAGAAATATGGGCCAATTATTGACTATGAAATTGGGACATTCAGTCATAAATAATTGTCTACCTAAGTATAGCCAGCATGAAACTATGCAAATAATAGCAAAGTACAAATTTGATAATCAATCTAATCTGATTATTTGGCTTGGAAATAGGGGCAATGTGAACAAATCAGAGCTTATTA
The DNA here is from genome assembly GCA_918857605.2 of Philereme vetulata. Lineage (NCBI taxonomy): Eukaryota > Metazoa > Arthropoda > Insecta > Lepidoptera > Geometridae > Philereme > Philereme vetulata. The sequence goes on along the minus strand of OU975459.1, from coordinate 7,150,741 downwards.
AATATTTTGAGACTCTGTGTTCGCTACAAATTAATAAAATTGTAATGTTCACATTCCCCTATAGCCACAGCTTGCCACAGGCAGAAAATGATCTTAGATATAAGCTGAATATGACTTTGCATACAATATCATGGAATAATAAATTAATTCATTTAATTGACTCTAACAATGTTGTTAGTAAAAATTATTATTTGACCAAAGGTACATACTACCTTTCTAGTTTTTACAAACGACAGGTAGCTGTTTCGCTATCTTATTATTTTAGTATAACAGCCAAAAACTTGGCTAACCAAACTGCTTCTATTGAGCAGTGTCCTTCAATTCAAAACAAGACTTTGGAAATTATTCCAAGTCATTTAAATTAAATGACAAGACAATAGAAGAAATCTCTAGCATTAAAAATTCAAATAATAAATTCTTAAAAAACAGAGGTAATAAAAAGTCAATAAATAATAAAAATTTAACCCATACCAACCTGATTCACCAAAATATTGAAGGAATTAGTTGTAAAGAATTAGAACCGGAATTGTACATGAACTCCAATAAGATTGACATTATTTGCATTACAGAACATTGGCTGAAAAGCCATGAGATCATGTTCAGTTTCAGTAAACACCGAGTTGGGAGTTCTTTCTGCAGAGTACATGCTATACGAGGTGGCTCGTTAATACTACTTAATAAACAGATCAAATTTAAAGATCGATTAGATATAGTTCACCTCTCTGTAGAAAGACACATTGAAATAGCCTGCGTAGAGTTGGAGCAGTTCATAGTTATAAGTGTTTACAGACCACTATCTGCCACATTTGACATTTTTGAAAAAATTATGGAAGACATTTTGTTTATATTATCAAAATCAAATAAATACATTATTGCATGCGGAGACTTCAATATAAATTTACTAGAACATAACTAATTACATACTAGAATGACTAGTTTGTTTCAATCATTTGATCTGAAGCCTCAATTATGGAGCCTACTCGAATAACCGATACTTCAGCCACATGTTTAGACAATATTTTTGCCAATGTAAAAATTTTAAATAGAAGTTTAATTAGTAATATTAAAACGGATCATTTTGCTCAAATAATTAAAATAAAAATCTTGTAAAAAGTAAAATTACTTATGTACCTATGACGATTAGACAAACTTAAATTGAACTTAACTTCCGTACTTCCATGTGTACATAATAATAATAATAATCCAAATAATTTATACAACACGTTTTATAAGAAATTTAGTGATGTGTTTAATTCAATTTTTACACCTAAATCGATCATGGTCGCTGATGGTCAAAAGTTCTGTGACTGGGCAACAGTGGGAATACATAAAAGCAGAAAAAATTGTATGATCTTTATGCTTAAAAACAATATAATTTTCATGAGGAGTTTAAAGAAAAAGTCAAAAAATATTCAAAGATGTTTAAAAATGTTTAAAAACGTGAAGCAAAAGCGCGTCATTTTGAGTTCTAAAATCAAAAATAGTCAAAACAAAGTAAAAGCCACTTGGAAAATAATCAACAGCGAGACTGGAAGAGTCACAACTAAGAACAAGTTTAGTTAGAAAATTGGCAATGCCACGATCAATCAGGATGGTGATGTAGCTAATGCGTTCGAAGACTTTTTTACTTATATTCCAGTCTCTATCACAAAATCCTTAAACTCCTCTCTCGTAGTCGCAGAATCATTATTGAAAGAAAACTTAACGGAATGCAAAACACAATTCAAATTTGATTATGTAAGTAGTCGTGATATCATGAAAGCTTTCAAACTGATAAATGTTAAGAAAACCACGGACCTCTGGGATATCTCTGTTAGCGTCGTAAAAACATTGATTAATTAATTGCTCCCGAACTAGCTTTAATATTCAACGAGTGTATTGACTGTGGTGTATTCCCTGATCTAATGAAACACAGTAAAGTAACTCCACTTTTCAAATCAGGCACTAGTTCTAATCCTGGTAGTTTAAGACCAATCTCAGTACTTCCAACATTAAGTAACATATTTCAAAAACTAATTTTAAGTCAACTACTTAGACATTTCAATTCTCATAATTTACTGCATCATAAACAACTCGGATTTACCAGGGGTCGCTCAACTACTGATGCTGGTATTGAGTTAATATCATACGTATTTGATGCCTGGGAGAAGTCTCATGACGCTTTAGGTGTTTTTTGTGATTTGTCCAAGACATTTGATTGCGTAGATCATGACACATTGATCAGGAAACTACACCATTATGGCATTAGGAACGTTGCTCTAGACTTTCTCACTTCTTATTTAAGTGGCAGTGTGCAAAAAGTTGACGTGAATGGGAAGCGTTCTCCGGGGTCTCTGGTTAAAATGGGTGTACCACAGGGATCAATTCTGGGACCATTTTTGTATTTAGTATATATTAATGATCTTCCCCATCTTGTAAGGGACGATCATGAGGTTGCATTGTTTGCAGATGACACGTCACTTTTATTTAAATTAAAGCGACGACAAACCGATTTTGACGATGTAAACAATGCAATCTCTAAGGTCGTAAAATGGTTCAATGTAAACAATCTACTTTTGAATGAAAAGAAAACAAAGTGTAATAGATTTACACTACCTAATGTTACACAAGTTAAAGCAGATATAAAAATCAAAGACAAGGAGTTGGCTCTTGTGGACACTACCGTATTCTTATGGCATAACCAATAATAAGATTCAATGGGGCCCTCACATTGATAAGTTGTCGAAGAGACTTAGTTCTGCGGCATACGCAGTCAAAAAGATCCGTCTTTTTACAGACGTAGACACAGCTAGACTAGTTTACTTCAGCTACTTCCACAGCATTATGTCATACGGTATACTGCTGTGGGGGAGTGCTGCAGATATAAACACCGTTTTTGTGCTGCAGAAGAGGGCTGTTCGTGCAATTTATAATATGGGCCCCAGAGAATCATTACGTAATAAGTTTAAAGAAATAAATATTATGACATTCCCTTGTGAATACATCTATGAAAATCTGATATATGTTCACAAAAATATTAATTTGTTTTTTTTTCAAAGGAAAATAATGATAATTATAATTTTAATACTAGAAATAAATATAATTTCGCTGTTGCCCGTTGTAGACTCCATAAAGTTAGTAAATAATTTAAAGGGCAAGGTGTTCGCTTTTATAAAAAACTCCCAAGAGATGTACAAAAATTGACAACAAATTTAAAAACGCAACTAAACAAAATATTTATAAAAAAGCCTACTATAAAATATCGGATTATTTAGATGATAGAGAAGCTTGGGATTGAAATTCCCCCAACTCGTTCAAAATGTTACAATTTAGACGTAATTTATTTTCTATATTGTAATGTATTCTAAAAGGATCATTAAAAAAAAACAACCAGCCTTGTTTCTTGCCTTTCTTTCCTGGCTTGGTCGCGAAGGAACAGGCAGTAACATTGACGTTTCAAAGTGATCCTTGTGATTTTAATGAATAAATGATTTTGACTTTGACTATAACAATAATCGTTAGCGACAGCGCCATCTGTTGTTGAGTGGCTTTGTTTTGTGGGTAATCATGTAACAGCCATTGCATTATCAGTCTTACTTCTAATTAATAGAGACTAAAATTAAAATATTTTCTAAAGCGCCATCTTTTGTAGTAGACTTTAATTTTTTATTAATATATATTTTATTGAATTTTAAACCATGTTCCCTTAGTGGCTAAGGTTTTATATCCGTAACATTAGTTTTATGGTTTTATGTCTTTTTGAACGTTCTCTTTCAACTAATTAGAGTCTGGCTAATGAAAGTTGATACTGAAAAAGCGCGGCAAATTTAAAAAATATCAGCATGGCAGCCCTAAAGTAAAAAGGAAAGTTGGAACAACTCACTTTGATACTTTGACATTTATTTTTATTTTACTAGTGGATGCTTGCAATTTTGTCCACGTTATGACGAGATTAAAAGTAGCTTATACCACTTGTTAACTATTTATTAACTCCATACCAAACATCACACGGATACGTCACTCCATTGTGGCGTATTAAAGGAACAAACAGGCTATCAAACACTATCATGAGTATCAATATTATCATGAGTTTAAATATTTGTAAATCTATGTGAGTATGTATCAAAGAAAACAACACCATATATTTTTATACTGTTTTTTATTCACGTTCATTTTTGTTTTTCTTAAATTCATAACCGTTGCTGTTGTGTATAGATTGCCGAGGGTTAGTGTCTACGTAGTCCCGTATTTGCGAAGGAGAAAATAAAAAACACCAGTCTTGATCAAATAGGTAGCGAGGCGGCGAGGCAGATTTTCTTCCTATTTTTCTTCTTTCTTCCTGTTGCTTCCTTTTCCGATGTTGCCCGAGCACTGAATTGCTGACGGCCAATAGGCGCCGTTTTTTATACTATTCCTCGCAATTTTCTAGAACATTCACTGCCTCACCCCCTCTAGCCTTTATTTATTACTTTTTCATACTTTACATACTGTTTGTTATATATTACTATATTTATCTTATAGACTATGATTATTACTTATGAATAATACATGCGTCTTCACCCGGCTCCGCTCGGTTTAGAAATGGCGGCGCGTTTTCGGTGCGGCGCTATAAATACTACCCTGCCCCCCGCTTCACTACTATATAAACTCGCCCTAAGTGGCGGCCGCGCGTCATTTCCAATTCGAGCGTCGGAACGGGCGTATGCGCACTCATTTCTACTCTTATTACATAAAAATGTGTTACCTCCTACCTACATTTACCCATTTTATAGTAAAACAACAAATATACGTAACTTTATTTGCATCATAACTGAAGAATATTATTCTTATCTAATTATTCCTATTATAATACTTCCAAACGTTTATTCTTATCTTTTAGATATCTATTCTTACTATCTATTTACAAACAAGATTATTCTTAAAGTATATTGATTAATATGTAAACGAGGTAAAATAATACAATTTTCATACTATGGTCATGGGTCGCGACGGTCACTACTTGCACCCCTCTCGCCGCATGTAGTCCTTATGATGCTGTCGTGCACAGTTGCTAATAATATGCGACGGAGAATTTCACGACATCCACCAAATTCTATACTTTCTTTTAACTCTACCAACAAAGATCTTAATGTTGGTACTTGTTTCCTCACAATGTAAAATTCGTTTACTTTATTACGAATAACATCCATATCGAAACTATCTAAGTTCGACACTTTTGAAGGGTGAGGTCGTTTTTTACCTGGAGTCCTCCAGACCCCTTCGTTCACCGCACCTTCTTTTTTAATTCTCTTCAATGTAATAACACTTACATCTGTAAAAAGAATAAAATAAAATGTCAATTATCGTGAGTCTCATAACTAAGAAATAATAGAAAATACACAAGTATTACAAAACTAGTCTAAGATTAACGTTGAGTGAAAACTTACCGGTGAGTGAAGATAGTTCTTCTAAGTACTGGTTCTGCGATTTCATCATATCTTTTTGATCTAAACCTGTGATCTTTTCAATTGCTTGTTTTACTTCAGCAGTTCGTGCATTATCCTCAAGACTATCTGTAAAAGAACAATAACATTATATAAAGTTACTAAAACTAATATGTAGGTACTTATTTAAAATAAAAAAAAATCAAGACATTTTGACCGTACTAACCTAAAAAATCAGTCACAGTACGTAAACAATCCTGTTTTTCTCGCAATACGGCTTGTTTCACAAGCTTTTCATCTTCATATTTCGAAATCATAGTTTTATCGAAATCATATTTCAAAACAATAGTTTTTGCACTTCACTCTTTATAGTTTTATTCATTTTTATAGCATTAACACGGATATATCACAACAAAACTATACGCAAGTCAACCACAATGAAACATCAACAACACGCCATCTTGTTGCGTCAGAGATAGGGATACCATACACTGATTCTGATTTTACCAAATCTTTCGGAAAACAGCCGAAAATTAATTTCTTTAAAATAAAATTGCCAAGTCTTCACAATAGTGTACCTAATTAATTAAGCTATTTATTAGACCAACTTAAGGCTAAGTGTTGCTCTTGAAATGATCCAACACGTACATACGATACTTATTTTCGATGAATACAATTTTAGCACACGTACGAATTTTTAAAACTCATTTTATAAAATGTTTAAAATAAGTTTGTTTTAAAAATGCCTTTTTGGAATTAATTGTTCCTAAGTACTTTCTGCTTAAAATACCCCAATTTGTAGGGTAAATATCCGATGGTAGGAACACTTTTGTGTTGTGATATAAAAAGTTTGCAAAAAAATCCAGTATCTACTTTTGTTAGCCAGACTCTATAACTCTTATTTCTAAGTGTGCTAGTTTTGTGTGAGTTTAGCTACACTGGTTTTCATAGTGAAAAGTCATCATGCTAGTTCTATTGTTTTTTATGTTCTGTGGCCACGATCATGCGCTAGTCTCACCCAATGACGGCCCGTGACTTTAATGAAGTCGTCCACCCATCTCGCTGCCAGACGTCCTAACCTAACTAAATTAACATAAATCTAGGTAAATTCCTTTGCTGCGCGGGTCCTTCTCGTATTATATACTCAATAGCCTACCCTTTTAGCGTCCCTGTTTCTCATATTATTAAACAAGGTAATAATTCAGTAGACATGATTGGATGTTTGATTGCAATCAGTAAATCTAGACCTACTTGGTGGTTCATGGTTACTACAGTGTTAGTTTTGTCATGTTTATTTATGTATAAACAGCGTCGCTAACTGATAATCTCCTCCATGTTAAAGATTAAATAATAAAAACGGGTCAAGTGCGGGTCGGACTCGCGCACGAAGGGTTCCATACTAACGAAGGGTTCTATAAAAACCGCAAAAAAATCACGTTTGTTGTATGAGAGCCCACCCGTAAATATTAATTTTATTTTAATTTGAAAATATAGTTTTAAAGTGAATAATACAACTCAATATTCTGTAAATATTTCAAGCGTTTACCTGTTGCCGTTATCAATATCGAGCAAAAACGAGAAAAATATCACGTTTTTTGTATGGGAGCCCCCCTTAAACATTTATTTTATTCTGTTTTTAGTATTTGTTGTTATAGCCGCCACAGAAATACATCATCTGTGAAAATTTCAACAGTCTAACTATAACGGTTCATGAGATACGGCCTGATGACAGACGGACAGACAGAGAGCGGAGTCTTAGTAATACGGTCCCGTTTGACCCTTTGGGTACGGAACCCTAAAAGTTTAATAAATGATGATTTTTAAAAAGTTTTTATGAGTTAGTTTTTTTAGTTGTTTTTTTAAGGTTATTTTTCGTTAAACTCTAACTCTAAGTTACCTAAACTCTATATTTTAATAAAACATTTTTGGAATTCATCCTTCTACAAGTTTTTATTTCAATCTTTAAACATGCAGAGGGTGACTGTCACAGAACACAAATTATGTTCTGTGGTTACTGTTAGTGACGCTGTCTGTACCGTTAGCAAGAATGCTCCTAAACGTCAAGATCAACTAGTTTTATTTTCGTCTGATGTTTTTTGTTGTATTCATTTTGTAAACAATGGGAATTATTCCATCTACATACCATTCTTGCTACGTCGCGAAGCAAGCTCGCCTTGTTTTTATTGCCACAAGGTCAAAGCTATGGCAGCTTAATGTGCCTACAAGTATAAATCAAAAATTTACAAAAACCGACCCCTAAAAGCCCTTCACCGAATAAGAAAAGTGCTGATTAATATTCGGATCGGCTGACCTGATCGAAGCACATAGCTAAGTAAATAAAATAAATATCCAAATTAGCTTGTCTGCCATGTTAAAAACTCTTTGAAGTACAACAAAATAACAATCGGATACATTTTTATTTGAACCTTGGCCTGATGGATAATTTGATTCTCATTAACCAAAGAAGTTGAAATAAATGATACATCAAACAACCCAGTCATGTAATCGAAGAATGTTATTATAGGTACAAACATTGTTTATTTTTGTATTTGTATTTATTTATGTCCACTTACATGTACAGATGGCCGATGGGGCCGAAAGGTTCTCGAGTGGAGGCCACGGACCGGCAAGCGCAGCGTAGGACGTCCACCCACAAGATGGGCAGACGACTTGGTAAGAACCGCTGGTCGGCGTTGGATGCAGGCCGCTTCCAACCGCAGTTCCTGGAGATCAATGAGGGAGGCCTTTGTCCAGCAGTGGACGTCCTACGGCTGATATGATGATGATGACATGTATCATTACAGGCCTAAACCCAATACAATAATGTAGTCAACTTAATTATCTAACCCATTCTACTTATATTTCGATTAATTAATATACTAAACTTCATTTACAAACATAAAAATAAACGAGTAACGTGGACTTTGCTAATTCATTCAGAGAAAAATGGAACATATTGTTACGAGCTGAGGGTTCGCGATAAAATAATGAAAATCAATCTTACCAAAATAACACTTTTATTCAACACTGAAATAATAAATACAGGAACTTAATCACAAGTAATCACAACACACTAATTCACAACACTATCGCACAATAAACCACTAAAAGTCACCGAGATGTTCGCACGTATAGCCAAACCCAGACTGACTCTGCGGAAGTCTCTACGCACTATTTATACCGCGCATTATTTCCAGAACCATCTCGATGTTTCCACTAGTAACTAGAAAAGTGTAGGTATTTCGAACAACCACTATTTCTTATTCTGTGCAACTGTAGGTAAAAACGTGGCATGTAGGTATATTCCCTACCAAGTATTATCTATTCTGTGACACAGTAGGTATAACTTCGAGAAGCAGCTTTTACTATTACTTATTCTGTAACAGCCTCGGTGTAACAATATCTATGTTCTCCGTAACTAGATTGAGCGTGTGCAGGGTGGGTGACAGAGGCGCTTTGTCCAGTAAGTTGGTTCTGCCTCGGGGCACCTTTAACAGACACGGTCGCCTGCGCCGCCGATGTACGTCTTCATTGGGCACGCACATACCAACTCTCCCTAATATGGCCAGGTTGGTAATGTTACCCCGGAGCACCTTCATCACGTACGTTTCTAACTGATTGGATACGTCAAGTTGGAAACTCGGAGGGATCTGGCGCTGGCTTTGTACGTGATGAAGGTGCTCCGGTATGTGAGTACCTCTGTTCCATGCCTTACTAGACATACCAAGGTCACAGACATAGCCAAGAGGTAATCCTCTTCCGTTTGGGCAGAACGGTGCGAAGGACAGGCCTTCACTATATGGAAAGGGAGCTATTGGGTGCAGGTTTTATTTTTATACATTATAGGCTTACGTTTGACTACGATCTCGCCTGATGGCAAGCGATGATGCAGTCTACGATGGTACACGCTTGCCTAGAAAAAACATATTCACTCGCGACTCAAAGATACCCAGGTTGTAGCAATCAGGAAACACACTCTGGCAAGGCGTTCCACTCCTTGGCGGTGCGCATAATAAAGGTCAAAGAAAACCGCTTTGTGCAAAAGGGAGGTTTTTCTACCATATAGCAGTGGCACACTGCAGACCGTCTGGTTGTCCGTTGATAGAATGGAGATGGTGGGATCAGGTTGAATAGTTCAGCCGCACACTCCCCGAAATGTACACCATAAAAAACCGAGAGGCTAGCAACCCTTCGTCGATGCTCCAGGCTGAGGAGCCTTGCATCAACTAGCTCAACTACATCTAATAGCCAATGAGCTTCTTGGCTCTTCTCTCAATCGATTCCAGAGCTTCAAGTTGGTACTTCGCTGATCCGTCCCAGAAGTGAGAACAGTACTCCAAACACGATCGGACTTGTGCTTGGTATAAGTTGCACAAGATCGGTTGCTCTGTGAATCCACGGTGGAGACCTATGTTCAGCCGTGGACGTCTGTGGCTGATGTGATGATGATGATAATGCAAAAAGTGGGCATGAATGAAACGTTATGTTTAGACTTGGCTCTGACTCCTTGTGGGATCTCCAAGGGTTTGCGTACTTAGATAGAGGTCTGAGGATGTCTATTTAGGGATTCATATAATTAACTAGCTGATCCGCCCGCGGCTTCGCACGCTTGAAATTTCCCGTGGAAATGTCAGGATAAAAACTATATAAAACACTCTTGTCAAAGTGACGCGACATTTCATGTAAATGACATCACGTCAATTAACGACGGTTAAATTATATGGATATTGGTCATGAAAAAAAGTAAAATCACGATAAAAAAATGGGGGGTGGGGATAGGAGGGTGAAAAATAATTTACGACCTATTCGCATACCTACCAAATATACAAAAATAAACCATTAAAATCGGTCAAACCGTTTCGTAGGAGTGCGAACACAAACACCGTGACATGAGATTTTTGTATAATAGAAACTAGCAGACCCCGCAATCTTCGTACCGTCTATTTTTTTTTATATATTATTGCTTGCGTTTGTTATTTATGGCTTGCGTTTGACCACGATCTCGCCTGATGGTAAGCGATGATGCAGTCTACGATGGTACACGCTTGCCTAGAAGAAATCTATTCACTCGCGACTTAAAGATACCCAGGCTATAGCTATCAGGAAACACAGACTCTGGCAAGGCGTTCCACTCTTTGGCGGTGCGCATAATAAAGGTCGAAGAGAACCGCTTTGTGCGATTGGGAGGTATTTCTACCATATAGCGGTAGCGCATCGCAGAGCGTCTGGTTGTCCGTTGATAGAATGGAGATGGTGGGATCAGGTTGAAAAGTTCCGCCGCACACTCCCCGAAATGTACTCGATAAAAAACCGAGAGGCTAGCAATCTGCCACTACCCCATACTGTCCCACTGCTGGGCAAAGGCCTCCCCTTCTTCCTTCCATTTATCACGGTCTAGAGTAATCCCGCCATTCTCTTTGGAAGACGTCCAAGTCATCGCTCCAGCGATTTTTAGGCCTTTCTCGGCGTCGCTTTCCGTCTTTAGGAGTCCATATGCTTGTGTTGCTTGCAGCGTAGGGAGTCCACCTACAAGATGGGCAGATGACTTGGTAAGAACCGCAGGTCGGTGTTGGATGCAGGCCGCTTCTAACCGCAGTTCCTGGAGATCAATGAGGGAAGCCTTTGTCCAGCAGTGGACGTCCTACGGTTGATATGATGATGATGATGATGATAATGCTTGTCTTTTTGGCCCACCTATTGGGTTGCATACGGGAGACATGACCCGGTCTTTCCCATTTCAGCTTTGCAGCCTTGATGCGCACGTCAGCGATGCCGGTCTTCGAGCGTCTTAGAATCAATAAATTTTGTGTTGCTAAGCTGAGATAAGGGTTGGCATAGAAGGGTGAAAATTTATGGTTGTATGTTTTTTTGTATGCCGAATCATAAAAAAATAAAAAGTTATCCATAAATAAAAAAATAAATTTTGTGGTGGACCACCCTTATCCACCCACCTTATCACATAGGGGTATGAAAAATAGTTTACGTCTTATTCTCAGACCTACAGATTATACACAAAAAAATTCATAAGCATCGGTCAATTTGTTTCGGACGAGTTTTGTTACAAACACGAGATTTTTTTATGTATATTAGATAATATCGTGAGCGATAATATTTATTAAACTTTCGCGATCACTGTACGCACGGCTGCACATCAAGCTATAATTTCCAGTATAAGCTGACCTCGCATTGTGTAGGCTTTTCGTAGAATAAGAGGTCAGCTTATACTGGAAACTTATAGCTTGATGTGTAGCCGTATGTACATAATTACTAATTTAAACGGGTATTTATCGCGTATGCACCTTTTTTTAGGGTTCCGTACTCAAAGGGTCAAACGGGACCCTATTACTAAGACTCCGCTGTCTGTCTATCTGTCCGTCTGTCACCAGGCTGTATCTCATGAACAGATAAACCGTGATACGTAGTTAGATAGTTGAAATTTTCATGATAATGTATTTCTGTTGCCGCTATAACAATTAAAAACTACAAACTATAATACTAAAAACAGAATAAAATAAATAGTTATGGGGGGCTCCCATACAACAAACGTGATTTTTTTGCTCGTTTTTGCTCGATGTTGATAACGGCAACAGGTAAACGCTTGAAATATTCACAGAATATTGAGTTATATTATTCACTTTAAAAATAAATACTTATATTAAAATAATATTCATATTTACTACCATACAACATACGTGATTTTTTTGTTATAGATAAGGGTACGGAACCCTTCGTGCGCGAGTCCGACTCGCACTTGGCCGGTTTTATTGTTATCCCGATGTGTCGGCTGTGTTGCGACAGTCATGGTCACGGGTTGACTGGAGTACTTGGAGCTACCGTCGAGAAGTGATGGCAGCTGCAGCAACTTGCTATTGTACCTATAGAGGATTTATATTTTTTTCTACTGCCTAAGAATAACAGTTTATGTGATGACCTCCGTGGCGCAGTGGGCTACTAGCCGGTTGAGATCCAAGAAGTTGCGGGGTCATTTCCCGCCGCAGAACAAATGTTTACGTGATATACAGATATTTGTTAGGGGTCCGTAGCCAAATGGCAAAAAACGGAGCCCTTATGGATTCGTCATGTCTGTCTGTCTGTCCGTCCGTATGTCACAACTTTTTTCCGAAACTATAAGAACTCATACTGTTGAAACTTGGTAAGTAGATGTATTCTGTGAACCGCATTAAGATTTTCATACAAACAGAAAAAAAACAATAAACCCCCATACTTAGAGCTGAATCTCAAAATTTTTTTTTCATCAAACCCATACGTGAGTGATATCTATGGATAGGTCTTCAAAAATAATATTGAGGTTTCTAATATTTTTTTTTCTAAACCGAATAGTTTGCGCGAGAGACACTTCCAAAGTGATAAAATGTGTGAAGTAACTTCTAAAATAAGAGAATGATAAAACTAAAAAAATATATGATGTACATGCAAACTTCCACCGAAAATTCATTTGAACGAGATCTAGTAAGTAGTTTTTTTTAATACGTCATAAATCGTAAACTGCAATTTACCTTTCATTCAATCTACTCAAATATAAAAAAAGTTACAACGAACTACAACAACTTTTATATTATGTTACTTTCTGCTACGGAACCCTTCATGGGCGAGTCCGACTCGCACTTGGCCGCTTTTTTTTCATGTAGTTTAGGTATATAATAAGTACCTATACAAGTATTTTATCAGTTATCTGGTTCCTATAGTACAAGCTTTGTTAAGTTTGGGCTAAGTAGCGCTATGTGAAATGTCCAGCATTATTTATTTATTTCACATCTAGTAGAGATATTAATAGGCAGAGAAAAAGAATAAATACGCAGCGAGGTGCATCCTTTAAGAGGTTTCCTTGGTAAATTATAATGGCATAACCACTTTACCACTCAGGGTTCAGTATTGCATTTGCATTCCTTTAACGTAACGTAAGTAAAATGCAAATAGGGACGGTTTGGCTTTCCTGTCATTAGCTGCTTTAAAAACTAACTTTATGGCCTATGTTTTTATCTAGAGTGGTGATAGGACTTGACCACTTCTACTTAAGTAATTAATTAATAAATAGGTAATCTCTCCTTATCTTTAAAAACATGGTCAGACAACACTATCTGTCATCCATCGCTCACTAGGCCACTTATTAATTTATACATTTTTATAATTTATATATGTCGGTATTACAATATATAATATACATGTATTTTATGTATCTTAATATTAATATCTATGGAATTTTATGAATATATTAGTAGACCCGCCGAACTTCACACCGCCTTGACATGCTTATAACGCGGGCTGTCAATATACGTCACCCTGGTAGAATTGTCAATTGTTGTCCCCGGCCATCATTTTACAACCATACTTAACCATAGACAAAATTACGTTTAGCTGTCATTTGCGTTTTGTTATTCCATGTCAGATGCGTTTTTGTTATACCACGTTTTAAAGTGACTTGTATTCTCTTTGACGTGTTATGTCACTCACACGGGAACGCGGTCGAACGAGATAAAAAGTATCCTATGTCCGTCTCCTGGTTCTAAGCTACTCCCCACTAATTTTCAGCCAAATCGGTTCAACCGTTCTTGAGTTATAAATAGTGTAACTAACACGACTTTCTTTTATATATACTATATATATAGATATATATAACTATGCATTTTATTTTATATTATCCAAGTAAACACATTTTTTTGTTTTTTTTAATTGTATATTAAACGTGTTCTATAATGTCTGATTTATGCCACCGTCCTTATTTGTTCACATATATCCTGTCCATCCAAAGATTGCCTGGAAGAGGTTGCTTTTAGCGACAAGGCCGCCCATTGTACCTATGATTTAAAAGTATGTTTTGTGTTATATTTAATGTGCAATAAAGAAATTATCTATCTATCTATTTATCTAATTTACTACATTTCTCTTGATATTTGATTAATAAAGACTAGTTTTACTTGCTATATGCATTAGTTAAAATAGGAATTAAATGTAGGTAATTTGTAGTAGTTTTAGCCTGGCTGCAGCTTTTTTCCTGCGTCAGCAATGCCGGTCTTTAAACGCAGCGTGGTGTTACGGATTCTGTCAATCCTCTTTACTCCAAGCATGCTGCGCTCCAGTGCTCTTTGGCAAACAGTGTAGATTTTTGAGCCTCGGTTAAAGATTACGTTATGGAACAATAACCGTTTGCGCTTTAATGACATAGGAAGGTTTCCCTTCATCAGCTCTTTCAGGGGAAAGTAGTTCTTCCAGGCGTTCTCGATGCGGCGATCAATCTCCTTATCTTGCCTTATATTTGAAAAAAAAAGATAAAAAAATACTACCAAGATACCCTGTATCTTTTGCGTATCAGGAATCATACGGTAAGTACTGGCACAGTAATTTAGTAGTACGTTGTTAGTCAACCGAAACATTTCCCTCCTTCTGCGCAGTCGAGTAAAAAGTAGCCTATGTCTCAATCCCGGTCATAATCTATCCAAATTTTATCGAAATCGACCTAACCGTTCGGAAGAGTGACAGATTTCCTTTCAAGTTTAAAATAGTAAGGATATTTTTTTAAGTGTTATCCGACACTACCGAGTAAAAACCATTTCTAAAATTGAGAGCTGGACAGGACTTGAACCCGCAGCCTTCATCAAATAAAAATGAATCATCTCGCTAATTTCATGCATGATGGAGTGAGCCTGCAGCGAAATTGATATCGCGTCCGTATTATGAGAGGTATGATCAAATCGTACATGCAAAGCCGCGGGTGTCAGCTTGCCTATTATATAAGTAGCCACTAAAATACTGTTAATGTACTATGATATATGATACTATATGATTTCATTTAAGGTTAAGATTTTTAGGAGCATATAAAAATTTTAAAATAAATGCCGTACATACTCCTAAATATTTATTAATTCCTAGAACTTCAATCCTCCAAAGTTGAGGCTAAACTTACCCAGAATAACTATAAAATAGAAAATAAGAAAACTCTTTACAATTCTTCGCAGTAATATCCTGGAATAGATACAGTTGCAAACAAACTTCTATGAAAAATGTACGGGCGTAACTTTTAGAAAGTTTGTTCAAGTTGAGAATTTATTTTACAATATCCTAGACTGGGTTTGGTCTTCCACATGGATTTACAAAGCGACCAGCATCCAATAGCTACGAGTTATCTTTATCGGGTCGTCTTTCCATCGGTTTCTTCCCAGCCAATGATGACATGCAAGTACAGTCAACAACAATATCGTACTAGAATATGTTTTACTGCTTTCTACATATATTATCATTTCGACACGTTGTTGTTTTATAAAAGTTTTAATATTAATATCTGTAGAAAAATAACTAGGTAGTTCTTCTGAAGTATATGTAACTATAGAAAGTCCAAGTCATCGGAACAAGGGGCTGGAACTCAAGTGGAACTAGGCAGGACACTTGGCTAGATGAAGTGATGGCAGGTGGAGTAAATCTTTGACCGAATGGTGGCCAAGAACAGACATAAGAAGTCCAGGACGTCCGTCGGCGCGGTGGGTCGACGACATAAAGAAAGTCGCGGGTAACTCCTGGAGGCGCGCAGCACAGGACCGGGAAGGGTGGCGTTTATAAAGAGAGGCCTACACCCAGCAGTGGGTACTTATGGGCTGTAGATGATGATGATATGTAACTAACATTAAAATCGCATGGATAACTTTGAAACGTCAATTTTAGTGCATGTTCATTCGCGACCAAGCTAGGAACGAAAAACAAGAAACAAGGCTGTTTTTTTCATTTTAATGATAATTTTACTACATAACAATAAATAAAATAAATTACGTTTAATTTGTAACATTTTTGACAGAGTTGGAGCTATTTCAATCCCAAGCCTCTCTATCATCTAACTAAATATTTAGTTATATATAAGTTATAGTAGGCTTTTTTATAAGGATTTTGTTTTACGTTAAATTTGTTAATTGTCAATTTTTGTACATCACTTGGGAGTTTGTTATAAAAGCGTACATCTCGCCCTTTAAACATGAGCAGGTATGTGAGTCTTTTTGTGTTATCTGAACCTGCCTAAAACACGTCGCATTGCTTGGGAATCAATATATGAAGTTTTAAATTGAGTTAACATAGATTTGGCATTGATGGGAATAACTCTTACCATCTAGTGGGGGCCGTCCAAACGCTGTGCATTCCAGAGAAAGACTGATACACTTTTCGGCGCCAATCGCCGAGTTGATTCTTCGAGCTATGTGCCCGATTCACTGCTAATGCAAACACACATCAATGCTGCAGTAAGTTTCATCAAACTGAAACTGCTTGCTGCAATTCAAGCAAGCAGTTTCGATTTGAAGGGTATGATTGCCGGCGAAATTACAGGCACATGAGTATGGACTCAAGGCACGTTTCAGGTGATTAAGGATCATAGGGCATGTTTCTAAGGTGCGACACCTATGCGGCAATACTTGGTTATAGGCGATGGTTACCACTTAACACCAGGTGGGCCAGCTTGTTCCATATCCAGGTGGTATTAAAAAAATCAAGTTGCCAATTCTCGGGGCTATACTGTGTGTTATGACTACTTTCAGTATGCTAAACCGACTCGATCATTAAATTTCAGACAAATTTATTATCACAGTCATACGTTTCTCTTATTTTATGGAATTTACACAAACTACCCGATTATTTTGACGATAAGTATTTTATATTGATTTTGGGCGATACTTTCTCGTATGGATTTGTCTCATAAATAAGTTTTAATAATATAATAAATGTAAGGGTTTAACCTTGCTTAAGCAGAGCGGTGAGCTGAGCGATAAATATGCCTTTTTACCCACAACTCATACTATTTCTTTGTTAGCTAGTAGGATTGGTTTGAAAAGTCAGTCTTATCAGTAGCGAAACATGAATGTCAATTAATTAATAATAATAATCTAACTTATCATTAGAAAGATTTGGCGGAGACTTTTGCCCAGTAGTGGGACGGAAAAGGTTAAAAAAAGCTAAGAAATTGAGCATCTCTTAAAACTATACAAAATAGACTATCTTAGCTCTAAGCGTCTCTAGCCTATAACGGCTTATAGGTACATATATTTCGTTGAACTTTTACATTGAACGTTGCCCCTGGTGGTTTTGTTAATATTTTGGTAATATAAGTTAAAAAAAACCGGTCAAGTGCGAGTCGAACCCGCCCACGATAGGTTCCGTAGCATTAGCTATAAAAACGAGCAAAAAAATCATGTTTGGTGTATGGGAGCCCCCTTAAACATTTGTTTTATTTTAATTTAATTATTTATTTTTAAAGTAAATATATAAAAAAATATTCTGTGAATATTTCAAGCGTCTACCTGTTGCTGTTATCAATATCGAGCAAAAACGAGCATAAATATCACGTTTGTTGTATGGGAGCCCCCCTTTAAATATATATTTTATTCGGTTTTTAGTATTTGTTATTATACAACAGCAATACATCATCTGTGATAGTTTTAAGTGTCTATCTATCACGATTCATGAGATACAGCCTGGTGACTGACGGACAGACAGACAGACAGCGGAGTCTTAGTAATAGGGTCCCGTTTTACTGTTTGGGTTCGGAACCCTCACAGAACATAAAAAACAATAGAACTAGCATGATGACTTTTTACTAAGAAAACCAGTGTAGCTAAACTCACACATGTAAAAACTAGCACACTTAGAAATAAAAGTTATAATTGGTTGAAAGAGAACGTTCAAAGAGGCCTAAAACCATAAAACCAATTTAACGGATATAAAACCTTAGCTACTATGGAACATGGTTTAAAATTCAATAAAATAATCAGTAACAAAAAATTAAAGTTTACTTCTTCTACTCGGCAAAAGATGACGTTTTAGAAAAAAATTCATTTTAGTCTCTATTAATTAGAAATAAGACTGATAATGCAATGGCTGTTACTTAATTACCCACAAAACAAAGCCACTGAACAACAGATGGCGCTGTCGCTAACGATTTTTGTTATAGTCTCTAACAGCAAAGTATAAGATCGATAATGCATTGGCTGTTATTCGGATGCTCAATTAACAGCCCTACTCACTTAGTGATGTACCAATGAGCATACAAGACGAATGTATCGATATCGATTATCACCTACCTATTACGGGTAACGAAATAGGTACGTCAGGTTATATTTGTGGTGGTCGAAATAAAAAGCTTTTCTTTTCTTTCTTTCTTAACATAATCACAGGTATCCAACTCATAAATACTTACTTAAAAAAATATTATATTACTGGAATATTACACAGTGTTTTTTTAACTGTAACAGTACGACAACACCCATAACCAGAGGAGATACAGGTGCAGTTTCTTTTAAAGCATCAGCTCGTTTTCGAAGAAAAACATTTTCCCATTAAATTTTTTGGTCAAGTGTGAGTAGCGCCTTAAAATGAATCAAGTTGGTAATTTTTTTTTGATGCCGATCGATGCAGTGCTTTGTAAGGATCATTTTATTGTATCGGATGAAAAAAATCTGAATAGCGGAAGATAGTCAAATTTGATAAAAAGTATTCTCATACAACAGGACAAACAAAATACCTTCTACAAACATTTTGTGTTTCAGTAAAAAACACTGTATACTGAATTATTATATGAGGGGCACACTTAAAGTTTCCGGAATCAATAAAAAAAATACTAACAATGGTCAAAAATGAATTTATTGTTTCTCAAAATATCTTCCTTTGCGTCAATGCACTTTTTCATAAGATGAAACAAATTTTGATAACATTTGTGCCACTCCTCCGGTGGTGACGTCAGATACATGTTATTCATACTCTTTGACAGCCTCTTCTGGTGATGAAAACCGTTGATCGGGTAATTGGTTCTTAATTTTTGGGAACAGGAAAAAGTCATACGGTGCAAGGTCATGACTCTGTATGCTGGATGACTCTTAATTTGTACGTTTTTTTTAATTTTTTTTATGTTTTGCTCCTTGGGGAAACTGAAAACAGAACTTATTATATTATTTCACATCATAGGTCTAAAATACATTCGGAAAATCATCAATAAAACGACAAGGAATTAACGCCCTAAAACTTATACACCTTTTAATAGGGGTAACTAATTAAAGCTATCGATAACACATTCATCAGAATATTGGGGTCACATCCCTAAATTGAGTAGCTTAAGTTGAGGTTTAAGAGAAACGCGACCTTAAGTAGTATGATTCACAGTCTATTTTGTTTGACGATTTTACATTTTAAACAAAACTAACAAAAAACAATAAAATAATACTTACTGGTGATAGGATATGCCCCCTTTTGTTAAATTTTTGGTTCGGCTATAATATTTACACTCCAAAACGGCACAATATGGCATTTTTATATATTTTTGAAGTACGTTTACCCCACAGTAATTGAAACACGACTGAAGTGAGCGAAGCTTGTAGTGCGCGGAACTCCGCGTACTTGGTGTTACGCGGGCCCCGCCTACTTACGACTTCTATTGTTTTTTTGTTTTTCTATTGTTCTGTGGGAACCCTATTAAATTCGTTTAATTTCAATCACTGTGCACTGGTAACTATAGTGTGACCATTAGTGCTGTGAACTCCCTGAGGTATGCGCGGCGAGGTGGGAGGCAAAGAAAAAACTGCATGAGTTCACATGAGATCAATACATGTCGGACATATCTTACGATATCAGTTTGCATTTCTAAGGCAAGACTTGTGGCGGCACGATGGTCGGAGGCTATCTATCTGTAATATATTATACTTACTTAGTTGATTAAAATGTAACTTAAATATACTCATATTTTATTAAAAATATGCAGGTGATAAATAAGAACTAAACTTATAATTCAAAGGACTTGTTTTATTGAACATTTTTTATATTTACAAACAATTATATATTCTAACGAAAGTTATTCTGACATAGATTCTGTTTCAACTTCATCTTCCATTTCATATCACGAGATAACGCACGACCCATCTTTGAATATTTATCCCGTGTGCGTCTGACATAGACCGTCCGGTACAAAAGCTACCTACCGCCGTGAGCGTTGACGGCAGACTGATAGATCGGAGCGGCCGACACATCCCCCCCGTCTCGCCGCGCGCATACCTCAGGGAGTGCACAGCACTAATGGTCACATTATAGTAGATACTTTTTAGTATTACGATCTTTGTTTCCCAATGAGGATACCGGTAATTAGTAGTCCGCTTCCCGCTTCACTCCTCACAAAGCTTCTTCCTATCGAACCTAAGGATTTTACGGTCTGTTGTAGATTTCCCCGGGGCAGTTATTGCTTCCATATCTTGGTCTAGATAAGCCAGCAGGTCATAGATACGAGACGTGGAGAATCACAAATTATGCACTTTATTATCAGCTTACTAGTAACGTTCTCTGATCTAACTAGAATCTCTGTACTATGCTTTCCCGTAAAGTTTATATTTAAGAGTTGACTATACCTCAGCCCAAACTCGAATTTCACCCCTGCTTCTCCACGCGCCGCTGCACGTCCTATCTCGCCGTGGTTCAAATGTTTGCCGGTTTTTTTATCATTCAGTCCCTTCATTATCTTGTTGTGCTTATTTCTCATTACTGCGTCTTTACAACCAACTTAATATAAATTCTACCTAAGAATAACGTGTTCGTTTGGAGCGACAAGCGTCACGGGTGCCCCGTCTGAAAGCCTAGGCCAGACTGAATCGCGGACCGCGCGTCCGGAGCGAATGGTTTCATTAGTGCAAAACTTAGATATTTTAATTTTATGGTAAAATCAAAAGGTCTTTTGAAAATTTAAAACACAGGTGCCCTTATTTATGTTATGTAAAATTACTGTATAAAGTTTCAAGATCTAAATTGAATTGAATTGATTCATCGCATAAGAACGGTTTAAAGATAAATTTGGAGTCATCTTTGGATTTTTTTTCTATCGAGAGAATTTTACGGTATCGTGTTTTCACAACACAGGCGCTCTAGCACGTATCCTTAACTATAACATATATGAATTACAGATTGAAAGCACACAATTTGTTGAACATAACATTGTTTCTCAATAAGAGATTTATCGTCTCCCCAGGTATTGTGCGCCTTTAAACAAGACCTTATTAGCACTAATCTTGGTACATTACGTAATAGAACATATGAATTAGTAAGCCTGGTATTTAATATTTTTTATGTAAATGTCGCCGCCGTTCGATACTAAGGTTGCATGGAAAATATCTAGACACGCGGTAGCGTCTCAAGCCAAGTTCAAACTAACATAACTGGCGACCAGCACCGTGTGTAATATATAATATTAGACGAAACGTTTGGAGCCACTTTTGACCACCTCATAACTCAAGAACTATTTCACATAAACATGTCAAATTTGGCTCGTATATTGAGACTTGCAAGATACATATGTGCTCCAAATTTCATAAACACAGGTTATTTAGATATTCACGTCTAATAATCGTTATTTTTATCACTGACTGACTGACCTATAGATCGATCAAAACTCTAACTCAGTTCCAGATGACCTAGAAAATTCAAAAGTGGCATCCAGATAGGTAGTTTGGTGAATACAAAGGAATAAATCAGAAACTAATTGATGGGGATGAATATAGGGCGCTGGTAAATGAGATTAATAATATCGAAGGACCTTTTAAATTGAAATGATAAGTGTAGAATACATGTAGGTATGCTATATGAAAAAGAATCTTTGCTCAATTATACAAGGTAGACAAACAAGGAATGCCACCTACCTTAATTGCTTCAAACCGCACGTTCAAAACGTGGACTTGTTCAGCACAGTGTCCTGATGGCGGAATGTCTTTTGAAGCACAATTGAAAACGCACAGCACTTGACGAGAACGTCTCGAACACAGCACGTACAAATAGAGAAAACTTGTCTATTTTAGTTTATCTATTCACGGAATAGTTTCTTCAGAACACGAGCAGCAAGGTGCGATCGTATCGGTCAACTGCTCGGCGCCCGCGCTGCCAAGAAGGGGCGCGGAGGAGCGCGCGGGGCGAGACACGGCAGTTATCGCCGACCTCCTATCCAACCTTTTTCAAAACGACGGTAGCCGTAGAAAAAGCGGATGACAAACAGAATTCATCTACCTTATATTTTTAATGAGCAAAGATCCAACACTAATAGTAACTAATAATTTGTATCATTTTATTATAATCTTAATTATATGATACTTATATAATTTTTATAAATTTTTATTATATTATAATTATTTTTTATAATACTTTTTATTATAATATTTCAATAAATTGATTCTATTAGGAACACTTACTTGTATTGCTTGTAATGTAAAAATCAGCAATCAAAATTGATTGCTGATAGAAAATAACACAAAACGGACAATTTATACCCACAACAAAAACCATTTGGTTTTAATTGTATTATGAATAACATTATTATATGAGTATATGAGAACTAACCAAGTCAGACTTTAGGATTCAATTTATTATCGTTTTATGAAGAAATGGTATTTTAAGTTGTTCTAAATAAATTTCAGGACTGACCATTGAACTTGGCACCCATTTACATCTCACTTCTTTTGTCGTTGAATTCAACAACCAAGGCATATAGCTGAATACTGAATTTGGCTCTCATTTCACATTTATGTTTTTGATGGGATTGATTTTAGCAATAACATCACCCAATGACAACAATTATTATTAAATACCATAACAGGGATGTTAAGAATTGTATGATTCTATTATCAGGTCATCTTTCTATCTAGGGGGAGGGGGATGGGGGACTCGAGAACCTTTCTGCCCCAACTGCCGTTCGAGCTATGTGCCCTGCCCACTGCCACTTCAGCTTGCTAATCCTTTGTGCTATGTCAATGACTTTGGTTCGTCTACGAATCTCCTCATTTCAGATTCGATCTCGAAGAGAAACGCCAAGCGTAGCCCACTCCATAGCACGCTGAGTGACCTTGAGCCTTTTGATGATGCCTATAGTGAAACCACGATTTTGTACCGTAATGTCATCACTGAATATCCAAAATACCTCGAATCCACAAATTCCCTTTAATAGTAGAGAAACTTCTAAGCTGGTATTGATTACACAGTGTACTGATTATTTGAAAAATATCAAAGGCGATACAAGAGAAGCCTTTTCAAATCCTCCAATCACGAGCTAATAGTAGTAGGGGCCCGCAGTGGCAGTAATAAATCAGTGAATTACGCCGGTTCCCGGGGCTTTGTCAAGCTCTCTAATTTCCATACATTTGAAAGGAGACGTGCCTTGCATAGTGGATAGAGTGGATATATTTCACGCCTCAGTGGCGAGACGACTGAGGCTTTGTGGGTACTAGTTTTTTGATTTGTTTTATCACGAATAGATCTTCATTAGACCAGAATTTTCCTGATGGTAAGCGATGATGTGGTCTAAGATGAAGCACGAAGGATCTAGAAGACACCTCTTCACTCTCATCTTAAAGAGGCCCGGTTGTACTCTTCAGGAAAAGCAGACGAGGGTAAAGTGTTCCATACCTTAGCTGTACGCATTAAAAACGTAGAATCAAGACGGTGAGTACGAATGGGTGGTATATTAATGTCCTGTTGCAGAACAAATTACATTTTTTGTTTTCGAAGTTACTATGTATTTACTTTTTTTACAAATTAAGGAAATCTATTTGACTATGTAAGGTACGTACGCCTAAACATCATACTGCAAATACATATACCTATATCTTGCCGTCTGAACATGCAGGAGAAGTATTAAAATGAACTAGCTTCTGCCAGCGACTTAGCACGCGTTGTTTGTCAACAAAAACTTTTGCCTATATTTGTGTCACTTATGCGACACGCATACCAATTTACAGCATGGTGAGGTCACTGGTGTACCCTGTGACGTTGCCAAAGTTCAGTTTTTATTATGGCTAATAACTTAAAAACTGCAAGGTTTAAACTAAAAACAAAAACAGGGTCGAAATGTACTCACGAAGACCTTTATTAGACGTGCTACTTTGATCGGATAGTCCCATTTTGGTTTTTTTACTCCTCTTGAACCCCAATATCTCAACAACCCCCACACCATTTTAACTCATTTAACCACGCCAAAATTGTGCCATCACTACCTACCTAGGTATCTCACGATGATCGGATAGACGCTTCGAAAGTTATCCTCGGACAATCAAACATACATACATACATACAACGCCGATTTGTCCAAGTTGATTTGGTGATCAAGCTTCGCTCGCCCAATTAACATAATATGGAGTTTTTAGGGTTCCGTACCTCAAAAGGAAAAAAGAAACCACTTTTCTCAGAAACGATGGAGGTATCAAGTTGAAATGAATATCGAATACTAACGGTCGCTTGGAACTTTAAAAAATCAAGCTTCCAAGTCAACGAAATCTAAAAATACGGCCATTTATGCAGCATTTTTTGACAATGCCAAAAAATAACAACCTATAAGGTAGGTACTTTCCGTTGATCTAGACTCATGAAATTTGGTAAGAAGTAAGGTATCATATCATCTTGGGCGGGGCACTTGGCTAGACGTAGTGATGAAAGATGGAGCAGGACAGTGACTGAATGGTGGCCGAAAAGCGGATATAGAAGGGTAGGACGACCAGCAGCGAGATGGGTGGACGACATCGTAAAGGTCGCGGGCCGTCAGTGGGTGAGACTAGCGCAGGATCGTGGTGAATGACATAAACTTGGGTAGGCCTATACCCAACATTGGGTGAAGTCAGGCTGTGGATGATGATGATGATGAAGGTATCATAGCACAAGTAAAGAAAAAAACCTGAAAATCGTTAATTTCTAGTTATATCACATAAAACAATATTTTTACGGAACCCTTGATGCACGAGTCAGACTCGTACTTGTCCAGATTTTTTACATACCTACTAAAATGATGAACTTTTTGATCTCAAAATATATACTGTGAGCATTTCATGCATGAATGCGGTCAATGTGAAATATGGTGATGACGTTGTAAAAAACTGTCCAAAACTTTCAAACATACAATTTGTCCGGCCGTAAACAAGTCCATACTAATATTATAAATGCGAAAGTAACTCTGTTTGTTTGTTTGTTACCTTTTCATGACTAAACGGCTGAACGGATCGTAATTAAACTTGACAAGAAGATATATTATATCCTCGAGAAGGACACTTGGAAGAAAACTCTTCTTAGGGTTAAGCTCGCCTTTGTACATGAACCTCTATTTCTGTAGTTTTACATGTATTTTTTTGTGTGCAATAAAGAATAAAGAAGGACATAGGTTAACTTTTGTCTCAAAAAATAATCTTAAAGGGGGTGAAATAGGTGTTGAAAGTTTGTATAAGCAATCTATAATTCCTTATAGATTTAGGGACCTCCTTATAGACCTCGGGATCTGAAAACTCATATTTAGGCTCTTGTTAAGAAATAAAGAATAAAGAAGAAGAATAATAAACAAATATGGGCAACAGTCGTCACACAAATGAGTGCCTCCAGGGCGTCGAAGCCGGGGCAGGCCGAGGAAGCGTTGGCGTGACGACCTCGATGCATTCCAAGATGGCTGGTGGTACGGGGCGAGTGATCGTGAGATATGGAGGAACATGAGGGAGACCTTTGCCCACCAATGGGAAACAGTTTAAAAAAAAAATTGAAAAGTCATCATATACGAGGTTAAAATGGTACTCACTATAAAACTAAGAATAAAACAAACCAGCGACAAAGAAAACAAAAATGTGGGTTCTTCATTTTGTCTATGATTCTTTCACGTTAACTAATAAGGAAGACTCGAGTAAGTTTTCAAAGAGTATGGTTTATTTTGTTTTGTATCACACCGGCAGCAAATAAAATCATTTTAAACTGAAAATTGTAACACAGTACTTTTAAACCAATTTTAAAATAGAACTGTAACTAAACTAGTGGAATCTTCAATAACATGAGAATAACATCTTCTCATTTCTGTGAAAACAATTTTATTTAATTACTGATTAAAACGGGTATTTATTGCGTATGTAACTTTTAGGGTTCCGTACCGAAAGGGTAAAACGGGACCCTGTTACTAAGACTTCGCTGTCTGTCTGTCTGTCCGTCTGTCACCAGGCTGTATCTCATGAACCGTGATAGACAGTTGAAATTTTCACAGTTGATGTATTTTTATTGCCGCTTTATCAACAAATACTAAAAACAGAATAAATTAAATATTTAAGGGGGGCTCCCATACAACAAACGTGTTTTTTTTTGCTCGTTTTAGCTCGATATTGATAACGGCAACATTTAGACGCTTGAAATATTCACAGAATATGAGGTTATATATTCACTTTAAAAATAAATAATTAAATTAAAATAAAACTAATATTTAAGGGAGGCTCCCATACAACAAACGTGATTTTTTTGCTGTTTTTATAGATAATTGTTCGGAACCCTTCGTGCGTGAGTCCGACTCGCACTTGGCCGGTTTTTGATAATACTTATGCTGTTTTTTCGGAACTCCGCATCCCAAAGATGATTTCAATAGTCTGAGATTGTGCATACCTACCCTTATTCCTGTTGCAGCGCCTATTTGTTCGGGCGGAACAATGGTAGACCTATCTACTTATCGTACTTACGTCAGGACTCACTGTTCGTTCCGGTCGGTCTGACCTACCATTCTATCATTCTACATTTCGCCTGTGTTGCAACAACCGTGGTCATGGGCGGGCAGTGATCGCGAAAGTTTGAAAAAATACAATTTTATTATCTTGTCAGACGTTTAACGACCTTTCCAAAAAAATTTAAAAGTTTCGACTTATGAGACTTTTTAGGAGACTTTCCTCAAAAATAATCTCCAAACTTTTTTTGACCTTTCACTTAAAAGTACCGAGAATTAATAATATGTTTCAGTTTAGAGCACTAGTTTCCTAAAAAACGGTGGCAGTCATAATATTGCCGTAATAATAACAATTTTTCGAGTCGAGACCAACCACTTCTTTTTGTCGAGTCACTGGTACTTTCTCAGTCACCCTGCATTAGGTCGTTGACCAGGCTGAGGTTAAGGTTCTTTTCAGGACAATTAAAAAAAACCATGCACTGGAAAGCACAATTTAGGACGGCCTCTCACAAGATGGTCACAAGACAATAAAAGTTGCTGCAGACCACTTAAGATTGGTAGCTCTGGATATTTATGAGGGAGGCATATATTCATCAGTAGACGTTCTGAGCTTCATAAAGATGAGGATAAACAAAATATGAAAAATACTAGCTGTTACCCGCAACTTCTTGCGAGTTACACTACTAAATGTGCAGGTAACCTAGAAATAAAGCTAAACTCGCTGTTGTTACTTGACTTGACAATCCATTTTTATCTCATTATAACTGATATATGGGATAAAAGGTAGTCTTTGTGACAATCCAGGTTATAATCAACGTATATACTAAATTTCATTGAAATCGATTTAGCCGTTACGACGTGATTGAGTTACAAACAAACATCCAAACATTCACATTTATAATTAGAGTGATAACTACAACCTAGGGTTTCTTCTAGGCAAGCGTGTACCATCGTAGACTGCATTCTTACCATCAGGCGAGATTGTGGTCAAACGCAAGTCTATAATTTGTTCATAAAAAAAGAATAATAATATAACACAAATCAATAAGAGATAATTGACGTTTCTCTTGGTTACGACCGTTAGAAGTCGCTCACAGCTTCATGAAATACATGAGCTCGAACAAACTAAAGTTGAGTAGTGGTCTGCACCAATTAGCTGAGCTGGTTTAAATGTCAGATGAAGGACAATCCAGCCGTCTACGAGCACTCATACTTTTAAACCACTCCGGGGCATCTGGTAACTTTACGATCCAACTTTTTAAGTGAGTAAATCGTTTAATTTTGTCGCAGTGTTTTCATTTAACAGATTTAGCAGGTTTAACAGAAATTCATTTAAGTTCACAGCGATAAGGCCGCTCATTGCCTTTTTAGGGTTCCGTGCCCAAAGGGTAAAACGGGACCCTATTACTAACTCCGCTGTCTGTCTGTATGCCACCAGGCTGTATCTCATGAACTGTGATAGTTAGACAGTTGAAATTTCCACATGTGATGTACTTATGTTGCCGCTATAACAAAAAATACTAAAAACAGAATAAAATAAATATTTAAGGGGGGCTCACATACAACAAAAGTGATTTTTTTTGCTCGTTTTTGCTCGATATTGATAACGGTGACAGGTAGACGCTTGAAATAATTAAATTAAAATAAAATTTATATTTAAGGGGGGCTCCCACACAACAATGGTGTTTTTTTCAATTTTTTGCCTCGTTCTTAATAATTATAGATAATGGTACAGAACCCTTCGTGCATGAGTTCGACTTGCACTGGCCTGATTTTTTAATTTTATTGTAGTGTTATATGGTTTCTGTGTGGTGATTCCCGCAACCGGCAACGAGCTCACCCACTGTAGATGCGTGGAAGTCTCACACGGTGCGTTTAACCCGGTCGTTTCTTCCACGCACCTGCCACATGTGGAATGATCTTCATCCGGAGGTTTTTCCGGTGGGCTTCAAAATGAGCGCCTTCGAGAGAGGTGTAAATAGGGTGTTAAGTGCCAGGCAACGCGACTGCGGTACCACGAGTGCTGCAGGAGTTTATAGGCGGCGGTGACCACTTAACATCAGGAGGCCCGTCAGCTTGTGTGTCTACAAGTATAATATAAAAAAAAATGAGTTCATTATTATCATTATAATTATTAGGTTTTTAAAACTGTTAAATAATGAACAATAAACTTTACCTTACCGGTTATAAAGGAGATGGACACAAAATGTATCCATGAGTTGATACATTAGCATATTGACCACACTGTGAGAACCACCACTCTCAAATTTAACTTAAATTTGGGTCAGAGTTTGTGTGTTTTGGTTTGATTATATTAATACAACAGAAACTGAATAAAATAAATCAACATGAGAGGTTTTCACTGGATAAATACAATAACAAAAGCAGTATTTATGCAAATCCCAAGTGAATCGAAATTCTAGATTATTAGTACCAAAGGTAAGCTAAGCAATACTAATTAGGTCACGACCTGATTTGTGGCGTTTGCCTGTATTGTATGTGTATTGTGATTAAGTATAAGTTATGTCTTGTTAGGTTTTATAAAGGAGACGGCCTGTGGACATTTTACAGCTGATGCGATGAGCTGATGAGCTGGTCATGATGACTAGGTACTAGTTTTAGGCCACTTAAAATCATAAAAAGTTTATACTTATACTAATTTATACTTCTACACTCTATACTAATATTATAAAGAGAAAAGATTTGTATTTTTGTGTGTATGTTTGTAATGAATAAACTCAAAAAATACTGTGCCGTTTTCAAAAATTGTTTCACTGTTGGGAAGCTACACTATCCCCGGGTAACAAAGGCTACTTTTTACCCAACTGCGCAGAAGGAGGGTAATGTTTTTACTGAAAAAGTACGCGTGCGAAGCTGCGGATTGGTCAGCTAGTATATTATAAACAGGAAATATTTGTATGTTTGTAACGAACAAACTCAAAAACTAATGGTACGATATCAAAAATGCTTTCCCAATTAGAATGCTACATTATCCTGGAGTAACCTACGCTAAATTTTACCCAACTGCGCAGAAGGAAGGTAATGTTTTTACTGAAAACAAACGCGTGCGAAGCTGCGGATTGGTCAGCTAGTTATACCTATATATATAGATATATGTAGGGAATCTGGAATCGAAAGTCGGGCAAGGGTATTCCCGATTATTTCGCTATAGCGCAGTCTAGATAAAAAAACGTTTATATTGTCACCGATGTACACAGAAATGGAATGAAAACTTAAAACTAGACGTAGGCTAAACGATACATGGTGACAAAAATGGGCACCACTTAGCGTGTGCTATGGCAGATTCGCTCTGCCAAAGCGCTGTTAGAACATTTGTAAAAAAATATCCAAATTAAATGTTTTATGCAACTAGGTATAAGTTGAGCATGTAATGAATCCAGAAATAAAAATTCCTGGCTATTTAACGGTTTATAAAGTTTAACCCGACCGACTGCTCGACTCTCGATTCCAGATTCACTATATTGATATAAGTAGTGATGCTATTTTTCCCGACTACGGCTTAAGGAAGGGTTAATGTTTGTAATTGTATGATTTATCTGCTCTAAAACAATTTCCCCAAATGTGTCATCAGCTGTGGGCTATAGAAACTTGAGAATGCTTAATTTTAACAAAATAGTACTGAATATTCTTCTTCATCGTATCGTATCGATTATGGTTCTACTCAAGGGCGGATTCAGCTTTGGTGCTAGGGAGAGAGGGTTGGGGGGGGGGGGATAGAGGGTTAGGAAGGTATAGGGGGGGGGGGGGGACATAATCGTGGTCAAGTCACAAGAAGTTATAATTTAATTTTTGTAATCATAGATACAAGTCGTAAGTAGGTATTTTATTAATGTACTTACATACTGTAGTTAAAAATACCTATATTTAGATAACAAAATCAATTTTTCAAATCAAAATATTATATTAAATTAATTAAATATTGAATGTATTTACATAAAATCTATATTGTGACAAAAAAATATATAAAAACATCATGTTTTACAATTTTAATTCATGGTCCACCTAGGTCCTGGACCCACCATGATCCTCCCCCTCTGCCCTTGGTTATAATGAAACATTTTACCATGGTAATACCACCAGGGTCTGATGATAGAGCCAGGAGGGAATCTACAGAACTCTATAATGGATAACAGTAGCTGTATTGTGTTTGGGTTCTATTCAATTGTTTTTGCGAGACATTTCACGATACAATTGATTACCAGCGTCTGGAGATGGGTAAATCTACCGTTTTTAATCATCAATAATCATCATCATCAGCCGGAAGACGTCCACTGCTGAACATAGGCCTCCCCCTTAGATCGCCACAACGAGCGGTTGGTAGCCGTTTGCGCCCAACGGCTCCCCGCGATTCTTACTAGATCGTCGGTCCACCTTGTGGGGGGCCGGCCTACGCTGCGTCTTCCAGTCCGTGGTCTCCACTCGAGAACCTTTCTTCCCCAACAGTTATCGGTTCCACGAGCGATGTGGCCTGCCCATTGCCACTTCAACTTGCTAATTTTGAGAGCTATGTCGGCAATTTTAGTTCTTCTGCGGATTTCCTCATTGCGGATTTTGTCACGCAAAGAAACCCCGAGCATAGCCCTCTCCATAGCTCGTTGAGCGACCTTGAGCTTGGTCATGAGGCCATTAGTAAAGGACCATGTTTCAGTGCCATAGATCATCACTGGCAACACACACTGGTTGAAGACTTTAGTCTTCAGGCTCTGGGGAATTTTGGACGAGAAGATATCGCGAAGTTTCCCGAACGCTGCCCAGCCGAGTTGGATTCTTTGTGTTCATCAATAATATCATCAGTATATTAAATAATCGTTACGAGACTGACAGACTGACTGAAAATCAACGTACAGCCTAAACCGCTGATCCTAGAGACTTGAAATTAGATGGTGTGTTCTTTTTACGGAGTACGGGTGGACTAAGAAAGGATTTTTTTGACATTCGCACCCCAAGGGGTCCAAAATAAGAGTATAAAATAAAACAAAAATCTGTTTTTCAGGTATCGTTAGTAGTAGACCGGCCAAATTTTAAATTTAAAAAATTTAACTAATAGATATTTCAGCGCTTTCAGAAATTTTCCTGATAAAAGGCACAGGACCACTTTGTTTGACAACCTAATCTTATTTTTTTTAGCCAGATATAAGAGTATTTTGAAATAGTTAAAGTTAGTTTTAAATTTAAATATTTTCAGGAACCCTGAGGTCAGAATAAGACATTTTATATGAAAAATTTGAGAGTGGTGTCGTTTTAAATGTCGTCAAAAATAAAATGGAGCTAACAGGTGATCAACAAAATTCCTTAATGGATAAGAGTAGAACGGTTAAGTTTGGGTTCTTTTAAATTATTTGAGTGAGATGTAAATGTATACCAGGGTGTGATGATCTAGCCAGGAGGGAATCAACAAAAGTCTTTAATGGATAACAGTACAACGGTCGTTTTTGGGCCCTTTTAAATTGTTTGTGTGAGAGTTATAGCGATAATACAATAATGTCTGCTGGGGCTGATGATGGAGCCCAGAGGAAATCAACAGAGGTCCGTAATGGATAACAGTTACTAGATCGGTCGTGTATGTGTTCTTTTAAATTGTTTTTGTGAGATGTTTGACGATATCGTCAACCAGGGTCTGATGATGGAGACAGCAGGGATTCAACAGAACTATTAAATGTATACCGGTACATTTATCGTGTTTGGATTCTATTAAATTGTTTTTGCGAGACGATAATGACTACCAGGGTCTGATCATGAAGCCAGGAGTGAATCACACTAATAGTATAAATTAGAAAGTTGGTATGTTCGTTTATTTATTTGAATAAATGAAAGAATAAAATAAACACTTTAGTGTACACCATATCAACAAAAAAATACAAACAACATAGAAAATACATAGACAAATAATTACTATTTGGCTGTGTGCTTTCTATGGGCGGTGATGATTGTGCCTAAGGTTCAGTTTAGCTTGCGGGACTTTATTTAAGAACACCACTGATACACGTGTGCGCTCGATAATGTTTAAAAACTACTTATAACAGACGGTCTTATCGCGTATCGTTTGTTTGTTTGTTAGTTACTCAATCACGTCGTAACGACTGAACCGATTTCGATGAATTTAGTATTTACGTAGATTAGTCCTGACGACCTCCGTGGCGCAGTGGGCGAATAGCCAGCTGAGACGCAGGAGGGTTCGATTCCCGCCGCGGAACAAATGTGTGGGTCTGGATGTTTTTCTATGTATTATAAGTGACAAGAGTGTTTTATATAGTTTTTATCCCAAAGTTTCCACGGGAACGGGAAATTTCAAGCGTGCGAAGCCGCTCAGCTAGTGTCCATGCATTTTTTATTATGTATAATTATGTTCGTTTACGCGTTGTGTCTGCTTCTTGTGTACAGTTTATGTGAATAAATGTCTTCGTTCTTTCTTTTTTTTTATAAAATTAATGATCTTTATTTTCCTAACTTTCCTATTTTCATAATTATGTTTCATGTTTTATTTTAGTATGCACGACGAGTGGTAGAATGGTAGGTCAGACCAACCAGAGCAAACAGTGACTCCTGACGTAAGTGCGATAAGTAGATAGGTCTACCATTGTTCCGCCCGAACAAATAGGCGCTGCAACAGGAATAAGGGTATGCACAATCTCAGACCATTGAAATCATCTTTGGGATGCGGAGTTCGGAAAAAAACATCATAAGTATAATCAAAAGTGCGAGTCGGACTCGCGCACGAATGGTTCCGTATCATTATCTAAAAAACGGCAAAAAATCACATATGTTGTATGGGAGCCCCCCTTAAATATTTGTTTTATTTTAATTTAATTATTTATTGTTAAATATATATCTAAATATTCTGTGAATATATCAAACGTCTACCTGTTGCCGTAATATCGAGCTAAAACGAGCAAAAAAAACACGTTTGTTGTATGGGAGCCCCCCTTAAATAGTCCATTTGTTCTGTTTTTAGTATTTGTTGTTATAGCGGCAACAAAAATACATCATCTGTGAAAATTTCAAGTGTCTAACTATCACGGTTCATGAGATACAGCATGGTGATTAACGGACAGACATACAGACAGCGGAGCCTCAGTAGCTAATAGGGTGCCGTTTTACCATTCTGTTCTATGATTGGAGGTCTGTATGTATAGAGGTAAGTAAATGTACTTACGACTTAATCCTTGAATTTATCATGCAACAAAGTAGAGCCAGTTTTAATGGAGACCATCATAGCTTGATCAGAATAATATTCATCCATCTTGTTGGTAAATTCTTGGAAAACCAGTTAGTTGATGACCAGTACGACAGTTCTCATAATTATATAGCTCCGGACCAAAATGGTAAAAACAGAACGTTTATGGTGCGACTTTCATCCGTCCATCTTTCCGTCCATCTGTCACACACAGCTGATCATCTTAACAACAACTAAAATTTTATTAGTAGGTATAGTAAAATCCGGGTCTCTTTAAGGTATAAGTGAATAGGTGTCATCTGGATCTTAGACTACAACATCGCTTACAGGTCAGATTGTGGTTATACATACATCTTAGTTTGACTTTAGCGGTGATAAGAAATATTTCTTAACACAGGGAACAGTGACTCATTAAATTGAACTTAAATAAAGAAATTCTACTTGTATTTGTTTGTATTTTGTTCCAGTGCCTTCATGAAGATGCGGTACGCCTAAAGAGGTACTTTTGACGGGGAAAAACTAGTCTGGTGTAGAGATACAATGCGAATTAACCCGAGCGACTTGTCATGGCGATTTGAGTTGAATCACTTAATGTTTCATCAGCTGATTCGTAACTTTTTAGGGTTTCGTACCCAAAGGGTAAAACGGCACCCTATTACTGAGGCTCCACTGTCTGTCTGTCCGTCTGTCACCAGGCTGTATCCCATGAACCGTGGTAGTTAGACAGTTGAAATTTTCACAAATGATGCGTTTCTGTTGCCGCTATAACAACAAATACTAAAAACAATGAAATAGATATTTAAGCGAGGCTCCCATATAATAAACGTTATTTTTTTTGCCCGTTTTTGCACGATATTGATAACGGCAACAGGTAGACGCTTGAAATATTCACAGAATATTTAGTTATATATTCACTTAAAAAATAAACAATTAAAATAAAATAAAATTCATATTTAAGGGGGGCTCCCATGCAAAAAACGTGTTTTTTCTACGGTTTTTATAGATAATGGTACGGTACCCTTCGTGCGCGAGTCCGTCACGCACTTGGCCGGTTTATTTAGAACCCTGGTCATTTATTAAACGAGGGGACAAAACAGTGTCTTGCGTCACGGGCGCAATATTGAATCCCAAACGTAACGAAGGATTCTAGAGTTAACTCACGAGCGGAGCGAGGGTGTAACTAGGGTCCTGAGTGTAGAGAGGGATATATGTAAGCACACCTAAGACGCAGATAGCTTTATCCACGAGGAGAATACTCTACTTTGCACACTTTCTGCGAGACAATAAAAGCCAAATCTAGGTTGGTGCATTCTGTGCAGATGCTAGTTCGATTTACGAATAAGTTCTTTTTGTGTGAATCTCTTTGGTTAAAATTTTAATACAGATGAGGTTCCAAATTCAAATCAATACAACATACAACATCTTTACTCCCGGCTCAGCTGTAGGGATTTAATCACCTGCTTTCTGTGGGTTTACATGACATATAATTTGACATTATCGAGCAGGTGGTGTGAAAACTCCTTTATTGCTTTTCATAAAAAATATAATCACTTTGATGTTTTCACACCCATTAGAAATTTAGTGTCGTTCGTTGTCTGCAACAAAGGCGCTTGCACCCGTGGAAATAGGTCGTCACACGCTACTCGTATATGAAATGCGCGTTTGGACATACTCTCACTACTCGTAAAAGGAGATGTCTTTTAAAGAGACGATGATGAAAACTTTGTTCGGAAATAATCGTAAAAGGGATTTTTAAAGATGATAAAAGCTTTACATCGTTCATACCTACTTTGTTGCACAACATACGGATGAAATGTACAAAAGGTGGGGATAATGCTGAAAGCATTCTCTGCCTGCTAACCTCTGAGTAGGCGAAAAAGCTTGGCGTGCTAATAATGGTACATTAAATAACATATAGACAATGAACTCCTTACATAAACCCAATTTGGAAAAGTAGCTCATAAAATAAATACATATTGCTGGACATATCAGAGAGTACTATCTACCCCAAACTAAGCAGAGCTTGTACTAAGGTAAGCAGAGAGGTAAGTACTTACTTTTTTTGTAAATACATACTTATAGTATATAGGAAAACATCCAGACCCGGAATAAATAACTGTAGAAAATGCAAACATTTGTTGCGCGGTGCTCCTGCGTCTCAGTCGGCTTTTCGCCCACTGCGCTACGGAGGTCGTCTATATAATTTATTAAATACGTGAAGAGAAAACTTTGTACCCCTTCACAAGCTTATTGCGCGCACAGAGGAGTGTGGGATTTGGTACTCCTGGCGCAAAAGAGGAGTAGTATGCTTTTTATGATTTTGCCTGACTTAAACAAGTCACGAGAAGTCAGGAGCTACCTACTACGTTATTAAGGACAGACACATACAAGATATATACACGGTGTCCTTTAAATCGCTGTTTTTACAGGACAAACGTTGTTCAGACCAGGGTGTACCAAGGGTATATAACCTCAAATTAAAAAAAATCCGTCTTTGAAAAAGATAAAAAGTTGCGAACTTAAAACGTTTATTTTAACATTACGCCCTACAACATGCCGCCGTATCGCCACAAAAAATAATAACCTCAAATTAAAAAAAATCCGTCTTTGAAAAAGATAAAAAGTTGCGAACTTAAAACGTTTATTTTAACATTACGCCCTACAACATGCCGCCGTATCGCCACAAAAAATAATAATAATAATAAATAAGAATATAATAATAGTAGGTATGCTACGGCTATCGTGCCAATGCACTTTATGTCACG
Source organism: Philereme vetulata (assembly GCA_918857605.2). Classification (NCBI taxonomy): domain Eukaryota; kingdom Metazoa; phylum Arthropoda; class Insecta; order Lepidoptera; family Geometridae; genus Philereme; species Philereme vetulata. The sequence continues at coordinate 7,113,922 of OU975459.1, read as the reverse complement.
GCTAGTTTTTGAACAAAGCTAGACCTATTTGAGAAGGTCTAGGTATTTTTTAAATTCTCTTGTTTGATGCTATAAACTGTTAGTAGACCATGGTCTGAACAACATTTGATCAGGGAAAACAGTGATATAAAGGACACCGTGTAGATAGATTTTCATAGCTTTTGCGGATTTAGTTTCCCTGCAGCCACGAGGCCTATTGTGATCACTTCTTTTTATGTTGCCCTTAGTTTATGGGGGCGTTCAAAGTCACCACTAAGCCCTACAGCTGCTAAAAACTGTAGAATATTCTTAGGGGTGATAACTGTTAGCTCCTCTGGGTTAAGAATGTGTTTTATAATCATCTCAAAAATTTCAACCCGCAACCTTCCTCTTGATACGAGGATGCACAATCCAACTGTGCTACCAGGCCATTTCACGTCTAGGTCGAAATTATTTCGACCTAGACGTGAAACGGCCTGGTAGGCTTGAAATTTTTGAGATGTTTTTATAAATCTTGGAATTTTCCGTATGTGTTCGGATAACACTATAAATAAAATACTATTTAAGAATGTGTTTGCCATGAATTCTACGTTTGCGTATTAGTGGACCACACTCTCCTAACAGATGTAGGGGCAATTCTACCGCCTCATCACTGAATCTGCTGGTTTGTGTATCGCATAACCCTAGCTTGAACATGGTGTCCAGGGCTCTGACTATAATGCGAAGATAGATTCTGTTTAGCGCTAAGATTCGGTTTGTATACCGTTTATCAAAGACTTTGATTAGTGATTTGGAATGGTTCATGCCTAAAAAATTGATCCAAAGTTTGGACATTTGGAAAATGATTCTTCGAACCAGAAGTTCGAGTTCTTTGTGCCAGGCAGATAGTTATCACTTTATTATACACTAGCTGACCAATCCGCAGCTTCGCACGCGTAATTTTTCAATAAAAACATTACCCTCCTTCTGCGCAGTTAGGTAAAAAGTAGCCTATGTTACTCAGGGTGAATGTAGCTTTCCAATGGTGAAAGAATTTTTGAAATCGGACCAGTTGTTTTTGAGATTATGCATTATAAACATACACACAAAAATAGAAAAATACAAATCATTCCTCTTTATAATATTAGTATAGATAGATCACATTAAAATTTACGAAATAAACAATGGTTAGGATATACAAACAGCGGTCTTATCACTGACAGCGATCTCTTATAGACAGCTTTTTAATGGTTTAGAAATCACAACTGATATAAAAGACGGATATATAATATTAATTTAACTAAGGTCCGTTGGAATTATGCCAAAAAAGTATATGCTTTGAAGGTGCAATATTATTTAATACAATCTCAAAATAAAATAAAGACATAAATAATTTTATCAATTTTAAGGAATAATTAAAAGAACACATTCTTACAAAGATTTAAATCTGTCCCTGTATAGCTGTCTGATCGCTGTCAGTCAGGTTATTCGTCGCGCGATATTTTTGTTTAGTACCCACGATGACCCACATATTTTAGCAATTATTGTTGATTTGATGTTTTACAAAGCTCCTTTTTCGTATTATATATAAACTCGATAGTCATTATGTAAATTAAAATCACAAGGATCATCTAGTATATATAACTATAGGTTGACTCGAAAATTAAAATCACATCGATCATCTAGTATATATAACTATAGGTTGACTCGAAAATTAAAATCACATCGATCATCTAGTATATATAACTATAGGTTGACTCGAAAATTAAAATCACATCGATCATCTAATATATATAACTATAGGTTGACTCGAAAATTAAAATCACAAGGATCATCTAGTATATATAACTATAGGTTGACTCGAAAATTAAAATCACAAGTATCATCTAGTATATATAACTATAGGTTGACTCGAAAATTAAAATCACAAGTATCATCTAGTATATATAACTATAGGTTGACTCGAAAATTAAAATCACATCGATCATCTAGTATATATAACTATAGGTTGACACGAAAATTAAAATCACATCGATCATCTAGTATATATAACTATAGGTTGACTCGAAAATTAAAATCACATCGATCATCTAGTATATATAACTATAGGTTGACTCGAAAATTAAAATCACAAGGATTATCTAGTATATATAACTATAGGTTGACTCGAAAATTAAAATCACATCGATCATCTAGTATATATAACTATAGGTTGACTCGAAAATTAAAATCACAAGGATCATCTAGTATATATAACTATAGGTTGACTCGAAAATTAAAATCACATCGATCATCTAGTATATATAACTATAGGTTGACTCGAAAATTAAAATCACATCGATCATCTAGTATATATAACTATAGGTTGACTCGAAAATTAAAATCACAAGGATCATCTAGTATATATAACTATAGGTTGACTCGAAAATTAAAATCACATCGATCATCTAGTATATATAACTATTGGTTGACTCGAAAATTAAAATCACAAGGATCATCTAGTATATATAACTATAGGTTGACTCGAAAATTAAAATCACAAGTATCATCTAGTATATATAACTATAGGTTGACTCGAAAATTAAAATCACAAGGATCATCTAGTATATATAACTATAGGTTGACTCGAAAATTAAAATCACATCGATCATCTAGTATATATAACTATAGGTTGACTCGAAAATTAAAATCACATCGATCATCTAGTATATATAACTATAGGTTGACTCGAAAATTAAAATCACATCGATCATCTAATATATATAACTATAGGTTGACTCGAAAATTAAAATCACAAGGATCATCTAGTATATATAACTATAGGTTGACTCGAAAATTAAAATCACAAGTATCATCTAGTATATATAACTATAGGTTGACTCGAAAATTAAAATCACAAGTATCATCTAGTATATATAACTATAGGTTGACTCGAAAATTAAAATCACATCGATCATCTAGTATATATAACTATAGGTTGACACGAAAATTAAAATCACATCGATCATCTAGTATATATAACTATAGGTTGACTCGAAAATTAAAATCACATCGATCATCTAGTATATATAACTATAGGTTGACTCGAAAATTAAAATCACAAGGATTATCTAGTATATATAACTATAGGTTGACTCGAAAATTAAAATCACATCGATCATCTAGTATATATAACTATAGGTTGACTCGAAAATTAAAATCACAAGGATCATCTAGTATATATAACTATAGGTTGACTCGAAAATTAAAATCACATCGATCATCTAGTATATATAACTATAGGTTGACTCGAAAATTAAAATCACATCGATCATCTAGTATATATAACTATAGGTTGACTCGAAAATTAAAATCACAAGGATCATCTAGTATATATAACTATAGGTTGACTCGAAAATTAAAATCACATCGATCATCTAGTATATATAACTATTGGTTGACTCGAAAATTAAAATCACAAGGATCATCTAGTATATATAACTATAGGTTGACTCGAAAATTAAAATCACAAGTATCATCTAGTATATATAACTATAGGTTGACTCGAAAATTAAAATCACAAGTATCATCTAGTATATATAACTATAGGTTGACTCGAAAATTAAAATCACATCGATCATCTAGTATATATAACTATAGGTTGACTCGAAAATTAAAATCACAAGGATCATCTAGTATATATAACTATAGGTTGACTCGAAAATTAAAATCACATCGATCATCTAGTATATATAACTATAGGTTGACTCGAAAATTAAAATCACATCGATCATCTAGTATATATAACTATAGGTTGACTCGAAAATTAAAATCACATCGATCATCTAGTATATATAACTATAGGTTGACTCGAAAATTAAAATCACATCGATCATCTAATATATATAACTATAGGTTGACTCGAAAATTAAAATCACAAGGATCATCTAGTATATATAACTATAGGTTGACTCGAAAATTAAAATCACAAGTATCATCTAGTATATATAACTATAGGTTGACTCGAAAATTAAAATCACAAGTATCATCTAGTATATATAACTATAGGTTGACTCGAAAATTAAAATCACATCGATCATCTAGTATATATAACTATAGGTTGACTCGAAAATTAAAATCACATCGATCATCTAGTATATATAACTATAGGTTGACTCGAAAATTAAAATCACATCGATCATCTAGTATATATAACTATAGGTTGACTCGAAAATTAAAATCACATCGATCATCTAGTATATATAACTATAGGTTGACTCGAAAATTAAAATCACATCGATCATCTAGTATATATAACTATAGGTTGACTCGAAAATTAAAATCACATCGATCATCTAGTATATATAACTATAGGACGACTCGAAAATTAAAATCACATCGATCATCTAGTATATATAACTATAGGTTGACTCGAAAATTAAAATCACATCGATCATCTAGTATATATAACTATAGGTTGACTCGAAAATTAAAATCACATCGATCATCTAGTATATATAACTATAGGTTGACTCGAAAATTAAAATCACATCGATCATCTAGTATATATAACTATAGGTTGACTCGAAAATTAAAATCACATCGATCATCTAGTATATATAACTATAGGTTGACTCGAAAATTAAAATCACATCGATCATCTAGTATATATAACTATAGGTTGACTCGAAAATTAAAATCACATCGATCATCTAGTATATATAACTATAGGTTGACTCGAAAATTAAAATCACATCGATCATCTAGTATATATAACTATAGGTTGACTCGAAAATTAAAATCACATCGATCATCTAGTATATATAACTATAGGTTGACTCGAAAATTAAAATCACATCGATCATCTAGTATATATAACTATAGGTTGACTCGAAAATTAAAATCACAAGGATCATCTAGTATATATAACTATAGGTTGACTCGAAAATTAAAATCACATCGATCATCTAGTATATATAACTATAGGTTGACTCGAAAATTATAATTTAAACAAAATGTTTAACTATTATCTATAGTTTATCTACCTACAATGTTCTGCATGCTCACTGAATATTTAATCTAAGTTTAAACCTATTGTTTCTTATAAAGTAAAATGTATATTTTCTTTTGAGAATAAATTCTTTAACCACATAGGAAATCGTTTGGCAAACACCCCTCTTTACCTCCTGTGAAATTACTGGCTGTGTGTATTTCACACAATATCTACTTACATATAGTTGCATTAAGTACAATACGTGTAAGAAGTTACAAAATAATTAGCCCTCTAAATAGGATCATTAATATGTATTAATATCAATCTTATATTAATCTTATTACGTCTAATTAAATGTCAGATTTGACAGATCGCAACAATAATAACTCAATCCATTGCAACACGATGGCAACATCTAGCATTTGACACAATAGCGGGTCCATCTTGAAATACCACTCAATATTTTGTAAGCCATCTATAGCCCACACAAGCTAACTTTGCACAAGAGGCTTTAAGCTTTCCTAGTAATCTTACATTCATCATCAAACTATAGCAGTCCACTGCTAAACGTTCGGCTCCTCTCATCCAGCCTCCATCTCGTGGTCATATTGTATAGTCTATCTGGTTCGTCTGACAGGAATAGTTTTCCTTGTGGAAACTTATGGATAGAAAAATACCAAATATACTGCCACTGGATTCATCATCATTATCATCCACAGCCCGACTTCAACCACTAGAGGGTATAAGCCTCCAAAAGTTTGTGCCATCCGCCACGAACCTGCGCTAGTCTCACCCATTGAAGGCTCGCGACTCTAACGATGTCATCCACCTATCTCGGTGCCGGACGTCCTACCCTTCTAGAGCCATTCCTCGGCCACCATTCAGTCGCTTCGCTTCCCTGCTCCGACGTCTTGCCAAGTGTCCCGCCCAAGACTTTTTGAGCTCCATAACTCGATTCCCAACGTCATGAACCTTCGTTCTTCTACGAATCTGGACATTTGGAACTCGATCAAAGAGTTTGATGCCGAGCCACTGGATTTCAGTAAATAAATAAATGTTGCTAGACATATCACACAGTCCTATCTAGCCCCAAACTAAGCAGAGCTTGTACTATGGGAACCAAATTACTGATAGAATACTTGTATGTATAATTGGTTTTTTGTAAATACATATATAAAGTATATAGAAAAACACTCAGACCTGGAATAAATATCTGTAGATAATGCAAACATCCACTGCGCAGTCGGGGGGGGGGGGGGGGGGGGGTATACCGTGCCACTGCCCTGCGTCCATCAACTCAGGTGTAAAGACATGTGCCTGTAAATTCACTGATAACCATACCCTTCAAACCGAAACACAGCAACCCTGCGTGGCGGCAGAAAAAGATATGATAGTAGTACTTCCTAAGCAAGCCCCTTCACAAGGAGTTTTACTACTCCTACACTGTAGCTACAGAATCGAACTTAAGATTAATGTAGGCAATTATCACCTATGACATATTGATCAAGATGTACGTATGTATGGGGATGTAATTCATCCCCACACAGAGCTTTTAAGTTTGTTAGTGCTTAGGTTAGAATTTTATTGTTGTTTTTTATTTTTCTTTATTACTGTGTGGTTTTATTGAATAAAATGTTTTCCTTCTTTCTTTCTTTTTAGTGTTTTCAGGGTTCCGTTGCCCATCATACAAATCATCCAGTATCGTAGTACTATTTAGAGTTCCGTTGCCAAATACTTTCCGAACAAAAATGGTCATAAATTTTACATGCTGTAGTTTTTTAGTGTACCTAGTTACTACGTTTTGTAATATTTATAGCATTTGATCAATTTACCAAGCTTGATTAAAGTAACACAAGAATGGCGAAATAAATGTTTGTAAATATGACATTTCGTGCTGGTTTGTGCAAAATGTTTTAAGTAATTCTATAACAGTATTTGATGATAGATATGACAGATTGTAATGAATCGGACACTAGTATTTATCACAATTAGGTAAGTATACTATTTGGGTACTATTTGGTATATATATATATATATATATATATATATATATAGTCAGGGGATAAAATTTTCGTATAGACATACTTTTGAGAGTCCTTTCATTGATCACACAAATATTATAAACTTGCTGTTGTCCGCGACTTCGTACGCATTACACTACTAAATGTGTAGATAACCTAGAAGTCAAGCTAAACTCGCTATTGTAACTTGACACCCCATCTTTATCCCATGGGAACTGATTTATGGGATAATATATGTGCCTATGTGGTAATCCAGGTTATAATCTACGTATATACCAAATTTCATCGAAATCGGTTGAGCGACGTGATTGAGCAATAAACAAACATCCAAACTTTCACATACTCGCAATATTAGTGTAATGTGAAAGTTTGAATGTTTGTGTATTTTTTTACTCAATCACGTCGTAATGGCTGAATCGATTACGATGAAATTTCGTTTGTTGATAGATTATGATCTGAATTCGAACATAGGCTACTTTTTGGTGACAAACAACGCGTGCGAAGCCGCTGGCGGAAGCTAGTTTATAATAATGTTCTAAGTTTACTTTTCTTAAACCCGTACCCATACAAAAGCCTTTACAAATAGCCCTAGCACCTGTTTACAAACTTTTTTACAAATAAACTCGAACCGTTGTAACTGGACTGACCTACAGTTCGTTGAACTCGCAAGCTAAAAAGTGTTAAAATTACAACCGCAGCGGTTGCATCAAATCGCCATTTTTGGGAACGAACAATTTTACGTCTTGTTCTTGTAAAGTGATTATTGCAACAATTTGCGGTCAGTGCCGTTTCTGCGAACGCGAATCGACTCTACATTCTTCAGTACAATTGTATAAGAAAGATTGCGAGGTCTACGGACTGAGCTTAGTTGAGCTTGGATAGTCTAGTGCTGAGCTTAGTTGAGCTTGGATAGTCTAGTGCTAAGCACCGTGATAAATCGGTCTAAGTCTCAAGGGAGGCGAGAGAACTACCGAAAGTAGAGTGATACCCGGAGGGGGCCTGCAGTATAGAGCCGACTCTCAGTGTGTCGCCCGCTTTACGAGACGGAGCTCGTGCGCTTCGCTTTCCCTCCGCGGTGTAAATCCCGATACCTTAGCCAAATTTATTAATACAAATTATATTACTTTCGTCGATACTGGCAGATTTTTCTCGTGTTCCAAATTCGAAGATTGACGATGCTCTGATGATTTTGCAGCTTTGAAGTTTGCAGTTTTTTTTACCGGTAAGCTTTAGTTCGTAAGGCTCTGTTTGTTTTGTTTTTGCAAAAGTACCACTGTATTTCGTGTATGTACTAGTTAAACACTATAGTTTTTTTAATTGTGTTTAATCTGAAGGTTCATTTAGGTACATCTATATAGATGTTAAAGACATGATCAGTATTGACAATTTACCTCGAAGTGTTCTTTACTTTAACAGAAACAAATAATCATTTAATTAAATTTACTGTCAGTTTGTCAGTCTGATAGCTTTCCGTTATCTCGGTGATCAATGCGATAATCCTTTGTAAAATAATAAAAGAGTCCACAAAACATCAAGACTTGGTAACAGAATATCCGAACTTAAAAAAAACACGAAAGGAAGCTATCCATTTGGTCATTTGGCACCCACTGCTGAGACCCAAGGGTGGAAGAGATCGCTTTAATCGATAAGACCGCCATATACTATCGCGTATCAAGTTATGTATTTTAAATATGATTTGGCAATTTAAGTGTGGTGTAGAATAAAGCGTTTTTAATTCTAAATCGTTTTCTAAGGCCTCCTCTTTTTTACGACACTTTCTCCGGTCCTCCGGTATCGTCATCGATTGCTGATGGAGAACATGAACGATGCCCAACCATCAAGCTGATGGTCTGCCTTGATCGACTCAGATACCTTAGCAGTTTGCTACATATCAAGGCTACTTAAGGGGGCACCGGAGGGACAATCGCCCATACAACACGTACTACCAAGATCAAATCTAATTGGAACATATTTCTACCTTAAAAAGGTATTATTTTAATTTGAATAGTATTTATCTAAGTTCCCAATCATATATTAGATCAAAATATTTACCTAAAATGAAACGTCATAAAAGACCTGTTTTCAACCAAACTTTTTCGTATTAAAAACAACAACATCTTACGTATCCTAGTCATGGGAACATAGATTATATCGTCTAGTTACAGAATAACAACACAATGAGAAAAATACAACAAGTTTTCAGTCATCATTTTTGGTATTACGGAACACGGTCATAATCTAATCAAATTTAGAATCGTTCTATTGCTATCACTGTCGCTATGCGTGGCTAAACTTCGTCACTAAACAGGGATAGCGATATTCAGACCGAAGTTTTTGACGCGGCCGAATTGAAGTTGCACTCAGGGTTCGCCGGCGCGTTAAAAATAAATACTAATCCGATTTGACGTTTAAAATTTGCATCCCGTAATAACGTTATTGACTACAACAATGAGTTTAATTAATATGCATCAAGTTTCACTTTATATTGAAATGTTATACTCAGTAACACTAGTTAATAAAATCAAAATCTTTTTATTTATTAAAATCACAAGGATCACTTTGGAACGTCAATTTTAATGCCTGTTCCTTCGCGACCAAGCCACGAAAGAAAGGCAAGAAACAAGGCTGTTTGATCTTTGTAATTATCCTTTTAGATTATCAATAAAGAAAATTAAATATTACGTTTAAATGGTAACATTTTTGAACGAGTTGGAGCAATTTCGATCCCAAGCTTTTCTATCATCTATCTAAATAATCCGCTATGTTATCTTAGGGTTTTTATAAAGATTTTGTTTAATTACGTTTTTATTAAAGCGACACCTTGCCCTATAAACGATTTACTAACTTTATGGAGTCTACAAGGGGCAACAGCGAGTTTATCTTTATTTCTAGTATTAAAATTATTACTATCGCTATTTTTCATAAACAAATTAATATTTTTGTGAACATACACCAGATTTTCATAGATGTATTGACAAGGGAAGGTCATACTATTTATTTCTTTAAACTTATGGCGTAATGAGGCCATATTATAAATTGCACGAACAGCCCTCTTTTGCAGTACAGCAGTATAATTATCGTATGACATAATGCTGTGGAAGTAGCTATCCTGGTATCATGGATCAATATCTATTCTTCATCCATATTTTACTCTTAAATGTGCACCACCGACCATATTTTTGATATAACTAAATCCTCTCTATTAAAAGGTTGTCTGGGAGAAATCCCTTTAAAGCAATAAGACCGCCCATTGTACTATTTGCTGTATGTCTTCTATTTTGTCTGTAATTTTTATTTTTTATGATGTATCTACAATAAAGTGTTATTCATTCGTTTATTATTTCGACGGGACGATATTCCAATCTTGTATTATTTGGTTTGCTGTTCGTTTGGTAGTTTTTTTGGCATATGCCAAATCCGACCTTAGTATTCCGCGAGTATCAAAAACTATTTTTCGTAAATGGAAATTGCTTTCGTTCAAAGCCTCGCCTCGGCTATCAAAACGGTATCGAAATCATTCCATTTGAAACGGCAAATTCAAAAGTTCCCAATGTTGACGTTTGTCGGAGACTTTGTCGGTGCGCTTCGGCGTTATTGGGTTAAATAGAATGGTTAAAAGGAGAGCTGAGGTAATGGAGCAGAAAGCGAAGGGTGGTGCAAGTGTTATTGCACTGGAAAATAGTGTAAGTTCCTACCAGGTAAATATCGGTACGCGTACAGTCAGATGAAGAAATAAAGGAATATGTACAATTATTTACAAATGGGTTGTTTTAAAATTTGTTACCGTAGAAAATTTTAAATTTTCAAACAAGCTATCTAACAAGTCTCTGAAACAGCCTGTTTAAAAAAGGCTAACAAATCATATCAATTCATCATGTGAGTAGACTGACTAAGTGGCATCGTCATAAAAACGCCGCCGATTCGATGTTTAAAAATTTCAAGAATTTAATTATTTGAAATGTATCGATTACCGGATAAATATTCAAGCTACCGGCATTAAACTCATCTCTAAAATCTGTAAATACGATTCCGGACGTGTGTTTTAAATTAATGTCGTACATAACATTACAGGTTGTATACATGAATTACGGTGGAATTTCGGCTGGCATTAATTATGATTGAGATAAATCACGAAGGTTTTATTTCTTGATGTTGATGTGAATGTTCTTACAAAGTTGTTTGAAACAAAACAGGATATGTCACGGGTGTGCGACGTCGCGCGTCGTGAAGCCGAGATTTAAGTTCTTAGTAGTACTGTCTGGTTCCCTGAAATCCCACTGTTACTTAACAACTCCTAAGTATATCCGAACTTACGAGTTTTGATACTTGACATGGTTCGCATCTATCCATCGATCGCTAAGTAGTTTTACAACTAAACAAGTAAGTTTTTAACAAAAATATAATCGACTACAGATAAAACCCAAACTACTCTATCAAATAAACAACAAATTTTTCAAATTGGTTGGTATATAACAGAGTTCTAAGCTAACAAACATAACATAACATAAAAATTAAACAAATTTAAGACTGGTTTTCACATGGAGTCAGAATTAGACCAAACGGAAATGGGACCACACGGGAAGCACCAGATTTAAAATAAAAAAGAATCATCAAAATCGGTTCACCCAGTCGAAAGTTCTGTGGTAACAAACATAAAAAAAACTGTCGAATTGAGAACCTTCTCCTTTTTCGGTCGGAGTCGGTTATAAAGCCGGACAAGTGCGAGGGTTCCGTAAAAATATTATTTTATGTGATTATGATAACGGCAAATTAACATTTTTCGGATTGTTTCCTTGACTTGCGCTGTGAAACGTTGCTCCTTGCCAAACTTCATGATTCTAGGTCAACGGCTTTTGATTTATTTGCTAGCAAAAAATACGGCATAAAAGGCCGTATATTTTGTGATTGCGTTGACTTAAAAGCTTTTACTTTTTACCAAAAGTCCAAGCAAGGGTGGATCCAGCTTTGGTGCCTTGGGGGGGGGGGGGGGGGGGGGGTCACATAGTCGTGGTCAAGTCACAAGAAGTAATAATTTAATTTTTATAATCATTGATACAAATAAAAAGTAGGTATTCTATTAATGTACTTACATACTGGATATAAAATACCTATATTTAAATAACAAAATCAATTTTTCAAATCAATATTATATTAAATAAATTAAATATTGAATGTATTTACATAAAATCTATATTGTGACAAAAATATATAAAATCATTATGTTTAATCATTTTAATTAGTGGTCCACCTAGGTCCTGGACCCAGCCCAGGGGGGGGGGGTCATGACCCTCATGACCCTTCCCCTGGATCCGCCCTTAAGTCCAAAGGACCAAAGACTTGACTTGAGTTTCAACTTGATATCTACACGCGTTTCTGAGAACTCCATCATTTATAACCCGGAAATTCTTTTTATTTGAAAGGATTACTTTCAGATTGGTCCCATAAAAACTATCAAAATCGGTTAAGTAGTTTGTTTTTTTTTGTCTGCTGGACAAAGGCCTCCCTCATTGATCTCCAGGAACTGCGGTTGGAAGCGGCCTGCATCTAACGCCGACCTGCGGTTCTTACCAAGTCGTCTGCCCATCTTGTAGGTGGACGTCCTACGCTGCGCTTGCCGGTCCGTGGCCTCCATTCGAGAACTTTCGGCATCGGCCATCTGTTCTGCGCGCTATAGGGCCTGCCCATTGCCACTTCAACGTGCTAATCCGTCGGGCTATGTCGGTGACTTGAGTTCTCCTACGTATCTCCTCATTTCTGATTCGATCCCGTAGAGAAACCCCGAGCATAATAATGTAATATCTTACATTTTTAGAAAGTTTTAATAGTTTATTTAGTAGGTGTTAGTATGTATAAAATATTATATATTAGGTACATTGTATGAGATTTTTACTTTGCCATTCGTTTTTGCTTATAAATATTACATATAGGTACTTGTACTACAGTGAAACCTGGTTAAGTGTGACCTGGATAAGTGAGAAACCTCTATTATTGAGAATTGCAATGAGATCCCGGCAATTTTTCATCGAATTACATCTGTTAATGGGATTTTTCGAACCTGGTTAATTGAGATTTGATTCTAGGATTTTCTCGATGTTTTACCTCTATAATTGGGACTCTGTAGCTCAACTCCCTGTATAAGTGAGACACTTTATCAGGTTAGGACAGGTTTCGATACGTTTGCTTGCCAACATTTGAATTTATTTTGCACGTGCTTTGTTTGTCAGAAGGTAGATAGATAGATAGATAATTCTTTATTGTTACACCAAATTAAAAGAACATAACCTAGAAAACTTAAAGACTAATTCATGGTGGTACAATGGGCGGCCTTATCGCTCAAAGCGATCTCTTCCAGGCAACCTTTGGATGGACTGGATTGAAAAGACTTGTGAAGAGGCGGTGTTACAATAAATACCTATTTATGTAGGATAAAAATAAATAAATACCTAAAATATACCTACATATACTTACATAAATAAATATAAAATATATACATATATGTATACTTTAACAATAAATATCGAAAGGAAATACAATGTTTACTCTTAAGAAGCCGCTAAGTTTGCAGACCTTTTTTTTATAAATAAGTAAAGATTTAGCAAGTCTGATAGAAACGGGCAAGTCATTCCATAATCCGACAGCTCGTACCGCAAACGAGGTAAGGTAGGCACTATCTCAGGTTTTGGACCTACAAACAAGTTAATAAAAGTGATTGCGCGCGGGCTCGTCATGATATAATCGGATTCCTAGATTCTAATATTTTTAATAAAGACACAGTGACGGGCAGGATTAAGATAAAGGTGGAATTAAATCAGGACCAACCTAAGTTTCAAGAAACTTTCGCCTAATATCGCCAATCTTTTGTTCTTCCAGTAATTTCAATTTTTTCTCCTTGCGAGGGACACAACACTACACTTTTCAGGTCTTATTTCACAGCAATTTCTTTTAATTAATTATTTTGGCACAGAGCACTTTGCGACACAGGTATCGTTTAAACCATCTTTTCGCGACTCATTGATGGTAGTTAAAGGAGAGGGAGACAGGAGACATAAGATAGAGGAAAGATAAGGACAGAAAGTCACTGTGCTCCTACCCACATATAATATTTAATTATGGCCTAAACAAAACGTGTACAAAATGTCCAAAAGTAAATATAACACATTATTAGCATCTGAAAAATTGAAGCTTCTATCAGATTACGATTGTGGAAAGTCACGAGATCAATTGTGTACGGAGAATAAGATACCAAAGTCAACCCTGTGTAGAATTATTCAAAACAACGAAAATTCGGAAAATTCGAAAACAAAAATAACTGATTACTTTAAGGGGAGACCGGAAGGGAATCGCCCATACAATACGTACTACCAAGATCATTTCTAATTGGAGCATATTTCTACCTTAATAAGGTATTATTTTAATTTGAATAGTATTTATCTAGGTTCCCAACCATATATTAGATCAAAATACTTACCTAAAATGAAATAGAAGCGTATCGCATTCTGCATGTTTTACGTCATAAAAGACCTGTTTTCAACCTAATTGTTTCGTATTAAAAACAACAACATCTTACGTATCCTAGTCATGGGAACATATGTAGATTATATCGTCTAGTTACAGAATAACAACACAATGAGAAAAATACAAGTTTTCAGTCATCATTTTTGGTATTACGGAACACGGTCAATATCTAATCAAATTTAGAATCGTTCATTTTCACTGTCGCTCTGCGTGGCTAAACTTCGTCACTAAACAGGGGTAGCGATATTCAGGCCGAAGTTTTTGACGCGGCCGAATTAAAGTTGCACTCGGGGTTCGCCGACTTCTTATGTCATAAACTGTATTGTATTGTTTTTTTTAATAATCACCTACACTTAATTCATCAAAACTTAAAATACGCATTTTTAATAACAATACCACCTCTATACATGGAATAACGGTATATTTCGACCTCTATAAGTGGAAGTCTCGGTAAATGTGACAACTATGATATTAAACTTGTAAAATTGGAAAACTGGATACATAAAAACCTCATTAAATGGTACAAAATCCTTGGCCCCTTGAGATCCCTATTAACCAAGTTTCATTTTATTTAATTTACATGTAGTTATACTTTTGGTTAAAAAGTTCCTTGTTTATGTTGCAGTAAACTATACTAATCGAATCGTGCCGGAGGGTAATGGTATTTATGAAAGAAAACTGAATAAATTAGAAATGTGTGACATCAGTAAATACCGTTTTTACCGCACTTTCATCGCTTCGCATACAACAACACGTTAAGTCGGTAGAGTCACAAAATGGTGCCAAATGACAAACCATTTGCTACATGGCACAAATCTTCGATAACGAAGGTTCAATTACCCTATAAACCGAAACTGTATACCGCCTCTTTATAGAACGCCTTCATGCACCTGGAATGGCAAGGACTCGGCAGTTCTAGACCTTCGATTTGCCGATGATCATAAATCATAAACCATATTTTGTTCATGGTAGAACCGCTGCTGGAAGAACTAGGCAATTCAAGTTCGATGATCTCGATAGAGCTTCCCAACAGGAAGCGCTTCCAATGAACATGGACAAGACAAAAATCATGACTTAAATGTCCATGTGGCGCTCACCGGGTAAACAGATAGTATGGCTACATGAATATATATTCGTTTGACTATAATCTCACCTGATGGTAAGCGATGATGTGGTCTAAGATAAAGCATGAAGATCTAGAAGACACCTCTTCATTCTTACCTTAAAGAGACCCGGATTGTAGTCTTTAGTAAAAACGGACGACAACTTAATTTTAAAACTAAGGGCCGTACTTCCATGGATGAGACCAGCTTAGGATCCTGATGGATAGCACAAAATAAGGGAGGCAACAGCAGTGGGTGAAGGCAGGCTGTGGATGATAAAGATGATCAGCAAGGCATTAAGTTGTAATCCATCTTAATGACCAAATGACAAAGAACTCCTTTTCTGAAGTTTTTAACAGACTTCAAAAAAGGAGGAGGTTCTCAATTCGACGATATTTTTTATGTTTGTTACCTCAGAACTTTCGACTGGGTGAACCGATTTTGATGATTCTTTTTTTATGTGAAAGCTGGTGCTTCCCGTGTGGTCTCATTTCCGTTTGGTCTAGTTCTGACTTAATGTGAAAACCAGTCTTAAATTTGTTTAATTTTTAAGCTATGTTATGTTTGTTAGCTCAGAACTCCGTTAAATATCAACCGATTTGGAAAATTAGTTATTTATTTGAAAGGATATACTTTAGATTGTTCCTATGGAAATTTCATCAAAATTGGTAGAGTAGTTTGATTTTACTGTTATATGAAGTCGGTTATATTTTTGTGAAAAAGTTACTTATGTTTATTTATTAAAAATTACTTTCAAAGGTTGCTCATGCTATGTTTTACGTTATAATTTCTAAGATAAAAAACCTCATTATCACAAATTTTTGAATCCTTTACACTATACGAAGGTTAGATAGAGATGCGATTTACACTTTCCTACAAAAATAAATCTGTAAGATGCTAATTTTAATAAACATGTGGGTTGCTTAGGTATTAGATTAGATTTATCCCCCTTGACACTACTGCTTCACACTATCAATAGTGCCACAGATGAATTTAATTTCCCATGACACAAATTCAAATTCTTTGCGAGATACACATTAAACACTACAAAAATATTTAAAAAACCTAAAAACAGTCTAAAACATACAACAATTTCAGTGTCTATCTATTTGTCAATTTTTCAATCGCAACTTTAGGTCTTTTGACCTGTTTTTAGAACTTTAGTTGCACTCTTTCAACTCAACAACCCAAGATGTTTGGACTTTGCGGATCTTGTGGACCTTGCGGACCTTGCGGGCCTTGCGGAGGTTACTGCGGAAGCTGCTGCAGTGGCGGATGCTGCCCCTGCATCACTATCTACACTTGCTGCACCAAGATTTGCTAATTACCAAGCGAATGCCGGTTGCGCTGTTGGCGCATAGGCGAACCATGGTGCCTGTGCGGTCAGCGTGACAATGCCAGTTTGTCTTCAATTATACTTACGTGGCGTTCCGTGAAATAAACCTATTGAATAATGACACTACTGGTGAATGACACACAATGGAAAAAACTAGCATCTCCCGTAACTCGGATTCTAGTAGTGTCATAGGAAATTAGACCACCTGCGCACTAGAGGTACAAGTGTAATAAATTATTGTCTAAATAGATAACTTTAAACCGAAAGGTGGCAGTCCCTTTTTGCTTCGCTACAAAATCTCGAATAGTCACGAATATTGGCAATCCAGTTGCTTCATAGTTTTGTACCAAATTGGCTTGTTATAATGGAAGGCAACTGCAATGCAGGTCATACAAAAATTAGGTCAGTCGTTACTTGTGCAGCTCAGATGATATGACAGATTTTCGATAACATTTTGTCAACAGGCGGGACATTGGGTAGAATAAAAAATTTAGGATATGCATTTAATTATTTAAAATTATTCTTTATGTCGTCAATCGCATTTGTTTTATCTATTTAAATTTATTTATTTTTCTTACATGTCATCCATTTTGTTAGTAACCAATAATACAATCTTAGAATAATGTTAGTATGTTATCGATGAGTCGCGGTGTGTCGATATGTTTTATGTCTGTCTGTTTGTGACATCGTAGCTCCTAAACTATACAAATGGATCTAATTGGACGCGGTTCTTTTTATATAAACATTATTTAACTAAGGTTATTCTTATTTATGCCAGTTTTAACCTCCGAGATAACAAGATGTATTTTAATTTTTTTACAATATATGTTTTTTTTTTATTTTGAATCTTATAATATTCAGCTTCTAATACAAACAATGAGATACATTAGTTCATAGTTGGTAAAAAAATCAATTACAAGTAATTTTCTTAAATATAACATAAAATAAAATTGATACCTACAGAGGTTGGTACAATAATAATAATAAATTTCATCACTTCAATTATACATAGAATAAATATAATAAAAAATACAAGTTAGATAAAATATCACGTCAACCTCAAATGGCGTCAGTTCGAATAATCACCGTTTGAGCTTATTTTTTGAAGGATTGTGTCGAGAAGGCGTTTCTTATATTCTCAGGTAGTCCATTGTAAACACTGGGAGCCATGGCAGCACGCCCAAATAACTCGGTGCCATATTGAAGCAGTGAGTGCACTGACGCGAAGTAGCAACTCCTGACCATCTGCTTGGGCAAGATCGCTGAGACACGCCACAGTGCGAAGCAAGCTCGCCCGACCTTCTCGTATAGCTTTTCGATGTGGTGTTCCCACGTCAGGCCGCTATCCAGCTGAAAGCCAAGGAAGCTCGTTTGATTTACCTGATCGATAAGCTGTGTCCCGATTCCGATGGATAGCTGTCGATATTTGCGATCTGCCAAATTAAAATGGGTCTTGTTTTCATTCAGTATTAGTCCATTGGCTTTAAAACATTTGCCAAGTTCAGCTGCAACCACGTTTATCTTCGTTTCTAGCAGGTCGATGGTCTTTGCAGTGACAATCGCCGCGACGTCACCAGCGAGTGTACGTGCCCCTCGCTAACTGTAAGAACATAATATTTGAAAGAGAGGAGCCTTGCGCCACACTGATTTGCGTGGTGAGTGGCATAAACTTAACATCGCCTCCACATCCAACTACTATTTGACTTCATCCTGACATGAACTCGATTACTTCATCCTGACATGAACTCGATTAGGAGTTTTAGCGGAGGGCCGTTAACTCCGTAGTGTCTCATCTTGTTGGCGAGCACATCGTATTAAACATCATCACAAATTAAAAATCATTTACAAAATGGGCGGTCTTATCAAAAAAAAATCTCTTCCTGACAATCTTTGGACGAAGAGGGTATATAGAATGCAAGTATGGCCAAGCCGTATTTAAATTTGGTTTTAAATATATTATGCTTATCCTTACAATGAGGGTGGATTAACTGGGATGAGAAGGAAAAAAACGTGTTATAAATTAATTCAGAAACACTATAGGTACTTTGGGAATTCATCTACATAACAAACATAAGGCGCATTCAAATACTCTTGCTTATTCAAAACAGGTGCAATGGAACTCAATACGATTCAAGATGAAGCTATAAACTCAGCATTGATGCGAAAACGTGATCATTATTGTTGTTTGCTGAGTTTAACGTTTCAAGTTAAATTGCGAACAGTAAAACAGCGATAAAAGCGGTCTGGCAGGTTGGGCCAAGGACAGGGAAAAAGACATTCATCCTTACGTATCGCAGGATTCGCAAGACGTACATGATTACGATAGCTAGCTTCGGTAGGGCTGTCGGACGTTTTGACTAGTAATAAAACGCTTTCAAAGGTTACTTCGCAATTGGGAAGGTCTAGTTTACACAGGACCCGCGACCTATCTAACCTTCTACGAGCCATACATTTTTAAAACTAACCAGAAATGTTTAAAGATGAAGGAATTTTTTAAATACGCGTTGAACAGTTGTTTATTCTTTTTGTGGTAACAAGGATAGTAGTAATTTTTTCTCCAGCTTTTTGTGTTAGCAGCTGAATACAAACGAAAACGTTGTCTCTTTTGAGACGTCCCAATAAATCAGATTTAAATTCAGAATGGTTCAGTTCTTTGAAATGCCAGCGAATATTTAGATTCGAACGATTCAAATAATAGAACTTTCGTTCAAAAACAAACTTTCGCTCAGCCCTGAGACACGAGAAAAATAGTACGTTAAAGAATGCACTTGTCTGACAAAATGCTCAGTCATACAAAATCGAAGTCGGTGATAGAGGTAATCGAATCGAGACGTTTTTATTCCATAGTCGTGAGTTCTTTCACATCACAGGCGAAGTTAAATAAAAATCACCGCGGAATGTTGTTTTATTTTTTTTTTGATTTTGTACGGGATACCCAACCAAGCTTTCAAGTTTTTGGCCTTTTTAGGGTTCCGTACCCAAACGGTAAAACGGAACCCTATTACTAAGTCTCCGCTGTCTGTCCGTCTGTCACCAGGCTGTATCTCATGAACCGTGATAGTTAGACGCTTGAAATTTTCACAGATGATGTATTTCTGTTGCCGCAATAACAAAAAATACTAAAAACAGAATAAAATAAATATTTAAGGGGGGATCCCCTATAACAAAATTTTTTTGCTCGTTTTTGCTCGATTTTGATAACGGCAACAGGTAGACGCTTGAAATATTCACAGAATATTTAGTTATAAATCACTTTAAAAATAAATTAATTAATTGAAATAAAACAAGTATTTAAGCGGGGCTCCCATACAACAGACATGATTTTTTTGTTGTTTTCATAGATAATGGTACGGAACCCTTCGTGCGTGAGTCCGACACGCACTTGGCCGGTTTTTATTTCAATAAAATTACGAGTAAGTATGTACCGTTTATATTGTCTATATTTTTTTCTGTTATGAACGTATTAGAGTTTCCATCTATGATTGTATGACTAGTACGAATTACAAATATGCTACCGATCTCAAAGCTAGGGATTCTAGTAAGTACCTATAATAATATTCAATTCAACGTTTATATTTTGTAAAACTACTTCCTGGGCCAATGTAGACCGTATTGTCTTGTAATAAAGTCTCTAATACTCATTTTCTTGCATTTACGCTGTTCATAAAACGCTAAAATGCCCAGAGCTCAGAGGCTCTTGGGTCAAAGTTAAAGCCCGGAAAAGACTTATATTATTTTTGTGGCGGTTTTAGAATAAAAGTGAGTTTGTGGCGGAGTAAACTACAAGGAATCTATTTCTAGGATTTATCCGTAAGTGCTAGGATTTTGCAAACTCTGTCGTGATTTAGTGGATATTTTATCTAAACATTTAAGGAATTCAGGATAAACTCATAAATACAATCATTATTAAAGTAAATCTTCTTTACGCCCGTTTGACTTGGGGAGTAAGCTGGTGAATGCGTTACGAAAAGTGGGAACGATAGTTTAGAATGAGATATAAGTTAGTGAAGATAGAAAAAGAGAGAGTTACGTTTCGTATATTTTTAAACGTTAATGTGCGAGTGCGTGTTGCGTCTGTCCAGAATTAACATATACTGATCGACCTACAGACGTGTAAACAATTTTGTAATTGAACAATTTTAAAAATTAATATGTTGAAAAAGACGTTTTACTTCAGTCGTGTGGTCTAAAGCACACTCGTTTTTTTATAAATACCTACGGGATTTAACACGTACACACGGCTACACATCAAGCTATATATTTCCAGTATAAGCTGACCTCTCTTTCTACGAAAAGCATGTTTAATATAAAATAATTGAAACAAGTTTATTCGTTCTGTAACCATTTATATACCAAAATGAACTTAACAAAACATAGATTCTTATGAAACTAAAGTTTATTCAAAATGACCTCCGTGATTTTGAATACAGGCCTTCAATCTGTGCGGCCAGTCGTCTATCGCAGCACGAACGAGGTCCATGTCAATATCGGCGGCTGCCTTAATCAAGGATGTCTTGAGTGACTCCAAGTTGGGATGAGGCTTTGAGCACGCCTTTTACTCCAAGTGTTGCCATATCTTGTAATCTAACGGATTCAAATCTGGACTGGAGGAGGGCCAGTCTTCGTGCCGGATGAAGTCGATTTCACGCGCCGCCAGCCTGTCTTGTGTGCTCTTCGCTCTATGAGCTGGCGCCGAATATTGTTGGAATACCCAGTGCCTGTTATTGAACATGGTATAAGAAACAAGCTCCACAAAGTTCGTCAGGACTGTATTTGATACACAACTGCATTCGTTTTTACACCTTTCTCACAAAAATGTACCTCTGTTAAGCCCCAATAAGAAACTCCCAACCATACCATGAGCGAGGATGGAAAATTACCTCGTTGGACACGCGGAATACGGTTGCTCGCTTCTTCACTACTGTGTGCGTACACCTTATCATTTTGTTTGTTGTAGCTCACTTCTACGGTAAAAATTTTTCATCCGAAAAAAGAATTTCCCGATATTTTTTTCCCGCGTACCGCTTCAACAAAGCGCGGCATCTCTTCAGTCTCAGGTCCATTAGACGAGCATTCAAACGATGTCCTGTTTTTCTTCGATATGCCCGAAGCCCTAAGTCTTCATTTAACACCCTTTTCACCGTGGTTCTGCTTAACCCCATCTGAAGGGCCAACAGTTTCTGCTTACGTTTGGGTTTTCTTTGAATTCGCGCCTTCACAGCTTTTATCACTGCTGGAGTCCTAACAGACCGAGGGCGACCACTTCTTGACCTGTCATCTACACTAGAGTCTTCATTGTATCGTTTGATGGTGCGATAAACGAATCTTTTGGTTATATTCATATTTTTCAGTATGTCAAAAATTTGAATTGGCGCGTAACCGCAACGATGCAACGCAATAACTGCAACACAGTCTTCTTTAAGCGTCCACTCCATATTTAAAAATGAGTAAAATTCTAAAAAGTATACATTTTTATTTTCATGAACAATTCGAAATTCGAATTCTATAAACTTTTTTGTGGCCAGCATTCTAAAAGAAAAGTTTTTACTGTGTGACAATACTTATGACCTGACTAGGTATATAATAATGATTGAAATAAATCACGAAAGTTTTCTGAGCAAAAAATACAGTCCATTAAAATACGCTACACCTCTTTTAAAAATATACAAATCTAGTTGAACAAGCCTGAGCAACTTGGTAACGTCGTCAAAGTCCTCCTTTGATCCTCAAAATCGAATGTGCCAGTTTGGCTCTTTGATCGGTGGACTGTGAGCCGTGTATTCACTCACATAAGTAGGTACTACCTATGGTCCGTCTACGTTAAGTCTACATAACAATAAATCCGAAAGTTTGTATGGAGTATGTGTGGATGTTAGTTCGTATGTGGTATGCACGTAGATTATAACCTGAATTAACACATAGGCTACATTTTGTTGACAAACCACGCGAGCGAAGCCGCTGGCGGAAGCTAGTTTTATAATATATCAATAAATAGTGTTAAGTATTACATTATGTATGAAGAAGTTACTGAGGAATATATTTATAAGGGTCTTAAAATTAAGTTTTAACATCTTGTACTTTTTATTGTTTCCTGAAAAAAATAGATAAAGATTTATAATTTTATTTATTAGTTTTTTAATGTATCCTACAATAACTGTGTTAGTTCAAAATAAAGGTCGGTCACGTACTGTCGGAATTTCGTATCGGTATATCGAATAGGAATTGCAAATGCAATTGCTAATGTTAAATTTTAGATCTTCGGACGCTTTTTTTTGTATTGGTCATCATCATCATAATTTTATTGTGTTTTTGCAATTAGTTCTGATCCCGGTCAGTTCTGTATGTATTTATATTTGAATAGTTAGTAAGTACGTTTAAAATTAAAAATATGAACAAAGTAGCTAGCGCCTACGGCTTCGCACGCGTGGCGTGTATGTGAAAAGTACTCTTTATTTCAATCCAGTCATAATCTATCAATATACCAAATCTAATCGAAATCGGTTCAGCCGTTACGACGTGATTGAGTAACAAACAAACATTAAAATTTTCACATTTTTAATATTAGTGGCTGGTTGAATGGCGACTTCATTCGCCAACTTTCTGGATCTCGAAAACAGCGCCACCTACCATGTCCAACTATAGTTAAGAACCATCCAGGTGACACCATAAGTACAACAAAAAAACGAGTGTGCTTTAGACAACACGTCTGAAGTAAAACTTCTTTTTCAAAATATTAATTTATAAAACTGTTCAAGAACGAAATAAAATTATGAAAAATTATCAAACGAACTATTGACTGAGAGATAGATATATGTACATTTCATGCACTGTTTATGAGAGGAAGAGAGAAAGAAAATGTGCACGCGCACCTTTCTCTCTAGCTCCTACAGTAATATACGAAACGTAACTCTGTCTCTTTATATCTTCACTAACTTATATCTCCCTCTCAACTTCCGTTCACACTATTCGTAACTCATTCACCAGCTTACTTCCCAAGTTAAGCGTGCGTAAAGAAGTTTTACTTCAAAAAATCATTAAGAAGAGAAGCACGCCGATATTGTAAAAAAAAAGATTAGAGTGATATTAAAATTAATTTAAACCATTATTCCTAACGTTATGCACAATTAGCGAAGCCGGACTTTCGTTGAGTTTGAGGTATTGGTCGAAGATATTGAATGTGAATTTGCGTTCGTGTATTGAGTTCCACGTTACAAACCTATGAATATTTTGAAATTCAATAGTTCACGCTTTGCAGCGTATCTGCGGTATCTGCTTTTTGCAGAAATTGTGGCAGTTCAGTTTTTAGACCACTTTAGGCACTGGAATGCGCAGCGTTCGACGGTCCCCCACTAGATAGAAAGACTACCTGATAAAGGTTGCTGGGAGCCGTTGGGTGCAGGCCGGACGAGATCGGTCGCTATGGCTACTCTGTTTGCTAAACGAACGAATCTCCAAATCAACTTGGGCAAATCGGCGTTGTATGTATGTATATATGTAAGTTTGTTTGTCCGAGGATAACTTTCAAAGCGTTGATCCCATCATCGTGAAATTTGGTATATAGGTAGGTGGTGATGACACAATTCTGGTTGTTGACATATTAGGGTTCAAGAGGGGTAAAAAAAACAAAATGGGCTCTCCGAAAAAGTCTTTGTGAATAAATTTCTATACCCCGTTTTTATTTTTAGTTTAAATCTTGTAGTTTTTAAGTTATTACCCATAATAAAAACTGAAATTTAACAAAATTCACAGCGTACACCAGTGACTGCATAGTTCTCAAATTTGGTATGCGTGTAGCTTTAGTAACATAAATATAGGGAAAAGTCTGATATCCAGAATAACTGTAATTTTACACCAAACATGTAATTTGAATGAAACTGTAGGTCAAGTATTCTGGTTATTCATCTCGTAGCACTATTTTGATATTCAAAGATTACAAATACTATTTTTTCGTTATATCGGAGACTTGCTCAGTTCAGGGCGAACCCCTAGTATTAAATGCGACTCCTCTATCGTCCAAATAAAATAAACTTGCACATGAGATAGAAGATGAAAATGGACTGACCTTCGTATTTTAGAACGCTGCATAAACAAGCTACGATCACCTCAATATGGACACGATCGTCCGTTCAAAGGTTTGTTCTTGGTAGGCCTTTCGGAAAGATCCCGAGCCTGGTAGCGCTTCTACCCGGCTGTTCATTTCTTCTTGATGATAATCCAGTAGCAGACTTCGATATCTGTTAGCGACAGGAGTAGACGCGGTGCTGTAACGGTTGCGGATACGGCAAGGAGGGAGACGCGGGATCAAGAGTTTGGTGATTTTATAATTGATTCCATCATCAGGTCTGAGCCAAACTTATATGGGACCGACCCCTTTCTAACAAAAATCATTAAAATTAGAGAACACGGTCAAGAATTACCGCTGAACATACATAAAAAAAATATATAACCTGTTTTGCTATCATCATCATATCAGCCGTAGGACGTCTACTGCTGGACAAAGGTCTCCCTCATTGATCTCCAGGAACTGCGGTTGGAAGCGTCCTGCATCCAACGCCGACCTGCGGTTCTTACCAAGTCGTCTGCCCATCTTGTAGGTGGGCGTCCTACGCTCTGCTTGCCGGTTCGTGGCTTCCATTCGAGAACTTTCCGACCCCATCAGCCATCTGTTCTGCGCGCTATATGGCCTGCCCATTGCCACTTCAACGTGCTAATCCGTCGGGCTATGTCGGTGACTTGAGTTCTTCTACGTATTTCCTCGTTTTGCTATGTACAACATTAATTTAAAACACATTGATTTTAGAAGTGGGTTTAATACCGGTAGCTTCAATATTTATCCAGTAATCGATACATTTCCAATAAACCATTTTTAACGTAAATCAGCAGCGACTTTGCGACGATGCCGCTTAGTCAGTTTAACAGGTACCTACTTTTTTTTTATTATACATGGAGATGGAACAAGCTTATGGCCCACCTGATGTTAGGTGGTAACCATCGCCTATAACAGAGAATTGCCTCGTAGGTCACGATACACTGGTCACTTACATGATTAAATGAAATTATTAGTTTACATAGTTTAAACAGGTTGTTTCACTGATATTTTAGGACTTGAAATTAAGGTTGTATGAAAATTTAAAATTTTCTAGATAAAAATCCTATTTTACAACAATGCATGCCTGAGGTACACATGAACGGTACAACCATTAAAATGGTTAAACAGTTCAAGTACCTAGGTCACTTACTGACGGAGACGCTGAGAGATGATGACGATATCGAGCGAGAGCGGAGAGCACTTGCCGTCCGGGGTAACATACTCGCACGCCGCTTTACAAACTGCAGTCCAGACGTAAAACACACCTTATTCCGGGCATATTGTCTGCCAACTTATATGTGTACACATGCCAACTTTGGTTTAATTTTACTAGAAAGGCCATCAACATCATAAGGGTCCAGTACAATGATGCCTACCGGGCTCTTATGAGGTTGCCGAGATACTGCAGTGCGTCGAGAATGTTCTCCGAGGCGGGTGTTTCCGACTTTTTCGCTATCATCCGAGCTCGCGTAGCGTCGTTTTGGAGTAGGCTGAGTCGCTCCAACAATAGCGTACTGAGGGCTGTCTCTGACCAGATTTATAAAAATGGAATTTATAAGTATTGGATTTCCGTCCGCCTGGACGGAAATAAAAAATGACTACACTGGAGCATCTGCTCGGTGGCATATTCAGTATTTTTAACTGACTTCATAAAATGAGGAGGTTCTCAATTTTGTTGTTTTTAGTGTATTTTTCATTTGTATGTGATATGGGTCGTATTTTTGTGCCTGAAATTAACTAATTTTATTTTGTTAGTTTAATTTATTTTATTTTATTAGCTTTACCCATGTTTTCATACATAACCAAACACGTAAATATTCCGAAAAATTATGTTAAAAAGTTCATTCGCTATTAAGAATGTTGCCGCTTTTGTTTTACGTTCAGAGGGTTAACTTGCCTTGTATAAATGTTTGTATATGTTGTGCAAATCTTGCCAATATTGACTAAAGCTAGTTCTCAATTTAGTTGAAATGCTTGCGCTTTGTGTACTCTCTGTTCATACTTTGAGCTTTATGCCCCAATTCTCGTAGTTTTTGCTTGCATTACGTTTAATTTTTGTCAAATATTCTTTGTCTAAATTTGGTACTTTGAAGATTTTAGAATAAAGTGAGTATATTTGTCTACTAGCTAAATCTAGTATATATCTTATTCATAACAAACGTCCTCTCTATACAAAGATTACCTGGAAGACTTTTCTCCAAAGCGATAAGACAGCTCCTTGTACAATTTGCTTTGTGTCTTGAATGAATGAATGAAAATACTTTATTGTACACTTCAAAAGAGACAGACTTAAAAATAAAAAATACACAAAGCAACAAGTACAATGGACGGGCTTATCGTTTAGAAGCTATTTCTTTCAGACAACCTTTGGATGGATAGGACCTTTGTGACATTACAATAATGGACCTACATTAACAAAACAAAAACTAAATTTTAAGAAAGCGCTTTTTTGTAATTTGTATCTTCTATTTTAAATAAATATAAATAAATATGTCTGGACATTTCACACACCGCTAACTAGATTTTACTATGGGAACCAGATAAGTGAGAGAATACATATATACTTTTTTGTAAACACATACGTTTAATAAATAGGAAAATACCCAAACACGGAACAAATATCTGTAGATCATGCAAACATTTGTTCCGCGGCGGGAATCGAACCCGCTACCTCCTGCGTCTCAGCCTGATATACGCCCACTGCGCCACGGAGGTCGTCTTGTTTGTTTGTAATTTGTATTTTTATGCCGTAAAATAAAATTGTTTTAATTAATTCAACTAACAACAAAAAACACTCGCTTATGCTATAGTGTGACCATTAGTGCTGTGCACTCCCTGAGGTATCCCATTCGTATCGGACTGTCTATCTCATGTGCGTCTGACATAGACAGTCCGATACAAATAACACTACCTGCCGCCACGAGCGTTGACGGCGAACTGACAGAGCGCAGCAGCCGATTCTCCCCCCCGTCTCGCCGCGGGCATACCTCAGGGAGTGCACAGCACTAATGGTCACACTATAATCATATTTTTCGCTGTGCGAAAGTGGTCGTGCAAAATTTCGGCAAGTTAATTTAACTTTGACAAGTTATACAAGTCACGACTCGCGAACGAGATGCCACCTTTGATTGTGGTCTCATTATAACTGTACAATCTCTAAGTATATCTGAAATGTAATTTACAAAGGCAATTTCGCCTAGTTTGGAAGTTTTTAGGATAACCGAGAAAGGTCATGCTTTATTATTTAATCTAGTCTGTCCTTATCGTTCCTAGCCGCTGAACTTAACCCACCCTAATAGACTCCGAGAGCGACCGATCTTGTGCGAATTATACCCAACCGAATCCACCAACCTTTATCGGGAAGTCTTTCTATCTAGTGAATGCACCATGTCTGTGAGTGAATGCGACCACTTGAAAAAGGTCGCACTCATAATAATATGATGACTAATAAAAGAAGTACACATGCGATAAATACCCGTTTAAATGGGTAATTATGTACAGTGATCGCGAAAGTTTACAAATACTAAAAATAGTACGCAAAAGAAAATCAACTTTATTATATTTCTTTTTGACTATCTCCGTGGTACAGTGGGCGAATAGCCGGCTGAGACGCAGGAGGTAGCGGGTTCGATTCCCGCCGCGGAACAAATGTTTGTATGATCTACAGATATTTGTTCCGGGTCTGGTTGTTTCTCTATATATTATAAGTATGTATTTACAAAAAAAAGTATATAAGTATTTTATCAGTTATCTGGTACCCATAGTACAAGCTCTGCTTAGTTTAAGGCTAGATAGCGCTGTGTGAAATATCCAGCCATATATTTTTTTTTATCGTCGATTTTCCTTATTTTTGCAATGAACATAGTTAATTAAACTCTCATGTATATTATCTGTTTGTGCTATCAATGGAGCAGTTAGATAGATAGATATAAAACGCTTTATTGTATACCACACTTAAATTAACAAATCATAATTAAAACACTTCAAACTAGACACGCGATAGTACAATTGGCGGTCTTATCGCTAAAAGCGATCTCTTCCAGACAGCCTTTGGATGGACTGGATTTTACGAGAACGTTAAAGGACGGTAGCTTTATAACATAAGCTTTTTATTTAATTGTAGGTATACTTACATAAGCAAAACAGAAGAAATAGATACCAGGGTAGGTAATATTAATATAAATATTATACATAAACATTCTATTATATTAAATATACTTAAAACTTAACAATAAATAAAATATGAAACAGCTGTAATACAAACAGTAACAACGACATATATGATAACTATAGTCTAACTTTTTATTAGCTGCAGTAAAATGACGTTTCTAAATGTCATTCCGTAAAATAATGTTGCCAGCCTAATCTCAATAGGGATGTGATTCAGTTCACAAAAATTAATTAAATAACATTATTATGATGTTTTTGTTTCATTTTGAATGTACCTCCCTATACTTCCACTAAAAAAAATCAATCCTCTAGTATAGTAATAATAATAGGTTAAAAAAATACATTACAACTTAATATTAAATCTCATAAAAAAAACCAAACTGATTATTCATTTATGATTCACTCATTTAGCTACATCCCTATTTATTTTTCTTCAAAAACCGGCAACCCACAAAACGTCATTTTACTGCAGCTAATAAAAAGTTTAAATAAGATTTTAAATAGACTTTAAATAAGATTACTCAGCTCTATGATGCAGACAAATAGTGCTTAAACAATAGCGTTTTAAAGATCGGAAGGGATTTGGCAGATCTAATAAATGAAGGAAGAGAGTTCCATAAACGGTAACAGTTACGGGTGTGTATTCTGTTTTCACTGCACTCAGTCTTCAATTTTCAAAAAATACGGCAAATATTCATTTTTATGTAGTGTTTTCAATAAATACAATCTTGGTATCCATAGTTAACAGTTACGTTTGTGATAAAATTAAAATATATAAATATAGTTATAATGTAATTGTTTTAAATCTTATAGTTGTATATATATATATTACTTACTGGTGGTAGAGCTTTTGTAAACGGGCTCGAGGAAGTGGCCACCACCGCCTTACCTTTATCTGTCGCCAAATAGCAGTACTTGTGCTGCTGTGTTCCGGTTAGATGGTAATGGTATGTTCCTGTAATTACTGGCACATAGGCATAACAGCTAAGTCCTATAGTATGGCAACGTATCCACATACAGATCAAGATAACATAATACCTTGTTTTGAATTCTATGTGAATATCAATCGTCGAATCCAACTCGGATGGGCAGCGTTTGGGAAACTTCGCAACGTCTTTTCGTCCAACATACCTCAGTGCCTTAAGACGAAAGTCTACAATCAGTGTGTGTTACCAGTGATGACATATGGAACCGAGATGTGGTCCTTCACTATTGGCCTTATGAATAAGCTCAGAGTCGCTCAACGAGCTATGGAGAGGGCTATGCTCGGGGTTTCTCTACGGGATCGAATCAGAAATGAGGAGATACGTAGGAGAACTCATGTCACCGACATAGCCCGACGGATTAGCACGTTGAAGTGGCAATGGGCAGGCCATATAGCGCGCAGAACAGATGGCCGATGGGGCCGAAAGGTTCTCGAGTGGAGGCCACGGACCGGCAAGCGCAGCGTAGGACGTCCACCCACAAGATGGGCAGACGACTTGGTAAGAACCGCAGGTCGGCGTTGGATGCAGGCCGCTTCCAACCGCAGTTCCTGGAGATCAATGACGGAGGCCTTTGTCCAGCAGTGGACGTCCTACGGCTGATATGATGATGGTGATGATGATGATGATCCATGGGCTGCAGTAGCCACTTAATATCTGGTGGACTGCATGTTTGTTTGCCATATAAGTAGTATAAAAAAATATATATGTCTGGGTCTGGTCAACACTGACCTTAGCAGAAGACCAGCGCTGCAGTATGGCAACAGACTCTAGCAAATGCTGAAGACCCTTTCGCCACCACACTTATAATTTTTAGATTATATTTTTGTTTCATTTGTTTCTGTGTCCATTTGTGGTGGTCTGAATATTTTTTTTCTCTTTCTTTCTTTACGTTATCAATACACCATTTAAAGCAATAAAGCGATCGAGATCACGTTTAGCCAATGACATCAATAATGTTGGCTGCGGCATTGATATAATGAAAACACGTGCCGCCCTATAATGAGTTTCTGAAGCAAAAACTCCACAGAGCCATAGATTATTAGCAATAGCAACACAGTATCGAAGAAAACAGTAGCTCACCTTCACATCTATTTATTAATACGTGAAGAGAAAACTTTGCACCTACCATTTTTTAAGCTTACTTTGCGCACGGTGGAGTTTGTGATTCTGCATGGTTATATTCTCAACGGAGAAGAAGGGGCGAATGTTAAAATTTACGGTAGAAACGAGTCCACAGATCACATCGAAGCCTTTTAGAAGTAATAAGTACTTATCATTTGAAATTTACTAATGCTTAGTCGCGAAGAACTTGATTAATATTCCAATTTTCAAAATATACACCAAATAGAAATAGATTGCAATACGAGGTTGGTCAAAATTACTTATTAACGGTATTTACGGGATTTTTTTTCCTGTTTTATTTGTTAACCCGTTGTTTTTGTTAGTTTGTTATTTTATATAAAACGTATATAAAATATATACGCGATAAATACCCGTTTTAATAAGTAACTAGTGGTTCGCCCCGAACTGAGATCTCGCGAATCTTAAAAATAAAGATAATTTTTACATAAAGAAATTATTTGTAACTAATCTTTGACTATCAAAATAGTGCCACGAAATGAATAACCAATCTACGTTTTCATGTTAGTTGGTTATTCATTTTTGGGGTAAAAATTGCAGTTATTCTGGATTTAACACATTTCCCTATATTTGTGTCATTAAAGCTACACGCATACCAAATTACAGTACTGTAGGGTCACTTGTGTACTCTGTGAATTTTGTCAAAGTTCAGTTTTTAATATGGTTAATAACTTAAAAACTACAAAGTTGAAACTAAAAATTAAAATAGTATCGAAATGTACTCACCTTGTACCTTTCAGTAGATGTGCCACTTAAACGGATAGTATAATTTTTTTTACCCCTCTAGAACCCCAATATCTTAACAACCCCCTCACATTATTAGCTCATTTAGTCACACCAAAATTATGCCATCACTACACACCGATATACCAAATTTCACGATGATCGGATAAACGCTTCGAAAGTTATCCTCGGACAAACAAATATACATACATAGATACAACGCCGATTTGCACAAGTTCATTTGGAGATTTCGCTTCGTTCGTTCAAATACTTACATGTATGCGTTGAACCTGGCATATTTTCTAAGCTTAAGATGAGTTACTGCTACCCTATTACGGTACTAAGGTAATAATGAATTGGTCCGAGCAGAGTATCCAGTTCACAGGCGACCTAATAGTTACTTCCGTTGGTTCGGAGCGAATAACTTTCCGATACCTAAGTTCATCACATTATTAATGCTATCAGGTCCATGAAGTCTTCAAAGCCACAGCAGGTAGAGGCTATTTTTATATGATTTGGAGAAGGAACAAGCAAAAGGCCTACCTGATACACTCCTTAGAAAAATGCTCTACGGTGCACTGCCCTGCGTCTATCGAGGTATACAGGTGTAAAGCCTCATGTGTCTGTAATTTCACCGGCAACCATACCCTTCAAAAGCAATGCTGCTTGGTGACAGAAGTAGGTATGGCAATACTTCCCCGGGCGATCCCCTTCCACAAGAAACTCTAGTAGGTACTCTTAACATTATTCGTCGAGTTCTGTATCTGCAGGTTCTCTTTGATTTAATGATGAAATGATTCAGAGTATTTCTATTTAAAGTTAGTAAATCGTTTAAAGGGCAAGGTGTACGGTTTTATAACAAACTCCCAAGTGATGTACGAAAATTGTAAATTTTTTTTATTTGTATTTTCTTCTTAAGGCACACAAAACAGAATACAACCAATCAGATACAAAATATAGTGATCGACTCTTAGATCTGGATTGTATCCCAAAGCATGTATAAATATCAAATTTAAAAAAGTTATTAAACAAAATCTTTATAAAAAAGCTTATTATAGAATATCGGATTATTTAGATGATAGAGAAGCTTGGGAGTGAAATTGCTCCAACTCGTTCAAAAATGTTACAATTTTTTGTTTTGTTATGTATTCTAAAATGATCATTAAAAAAACAACAACCTTGTCTTTTGCCTTTCTTTCCTGGCTTGGTCGCGAAGGAACAGGCAGTAAAATTGACGTTTCAAAGGGATCCTTGTGATTTTAATGAACAAAAGATTTTGAATTAGACTTTGACTTCTAAGTATTTGTTTTGTTTCCAATCATTTTGCATCTTACGCGTATCATACACATGTAAATTTAGTAGGGAGCGTTTCTTCGGGTTGACAAGACCGACGCTAAACCCATATTATGCTGAATAATTTTCGAATAATCACGAACATCGCTTTAAATCATATCCTCACGCGTCTGATTCTCCAGAGTCCAGAGCATTATAATCTCAGAGCTTTCAAGTCTAGAGTGAAGAGTTTCTTTGGCCACACTACTGTTAGATGTAGCAGTGGTCAAATGCTTGACTACAACAAAACATTTTTTTTAGAAACTTTAAAGAACCTATAAAGTGTAAAAACCGGCCAAGTGCGAGTCGGACTCGCGCACGAAAGGTTCCTTACCATTATCTACAAAAACGGCAAAAAAATCACGGTTGTTGTATGGGAGCCCCCCTTAAATATTTGTTTTATTTTAATTTAATGATTCATTTTTAAATTGAATATATAACTAAATAATCTGTGAATATTTCAAGCGTCTACCTGTTGCAGTTAACAATATTGAGCTAAAACAAGCAAAAAATCACGTTTGTTGTATGGGAGCCCCCCTTAAGAAAGAAAGAAAAAATATTTATTTGTGACGGTAAAAAACATACACATTGTGTGCTACAAGTAAGATACACACAATATAACAATATAATACACACAAAAACAGCAATACCCAACAAATGTGTGTCTCACACTTACCTATATATAAATGACCGACGACGTCACAAAAAGGCGTCCAACTCAGCATTTGTTGTGCTTTTGGCACAACGCTGATCTTCCGTTGGAACCTTAAATATTTATTGTATTCTGTTTTTAGTATTTGTTGTTATATCTGTGAAAATTTCAACTGTCTAACTATCACGGTTCATAAGATTCAGCCTGGTGACAGACGGACAGCCAGACAGACAGCGCCTCAGTAATAGGGTGCCGTTTTACCATTTGGGTACGTAACCCTAAAAATAATCCATTCTCCCATCAAGGAAAAGTGCTGATATTCTTAGGACCGGTTGATCTTTATCATACGTAACTAATAACCATCTCAGTTATAGTAGTACTTTTTGTAAAAAACTGCATCCGAATTTGTTCATACGTTTAGTAACTATGATGCCACAAACAGACACAGACAGATAGGTGTCAAATTAATACTTACTCACTTACTTACTTACTCCTATAACTCAGCGACCCGAAGTGTGTCTTGGCTTCCGATAAAAGCAGTCGTCATTTTGGTCTGTCCTGTGCCGCTTCCCGCCAGTTTTCCGCTTGTAGCTCACGCAGGTCGGCTTCCACTACATCTTGCCAGCGGTACCGCGGTCGCCGGCCGGCGGGGAGACCGAGATAGGCGTTGTGAACTTGTCGATCCTCTCCCATTCTCTCTAAATGGCCGAGCCACCAAAGGCGATGCGCTTTCGTTTCACCGATGATGTTGTGTTCCTTCACTAGCTCCTCGATCTCTAAGTTCTTTCGGACTCTCAAGCTTCCGTCCTCTCTGCGGATTAGTCCCAGTATCTTACGGAGGACCTTCCGCTCTGCCACCAAGAGTTTATTCTCTTCCTTCAGTGTTAGCGTCCAATTCTCACAGCCGTATATCAATATCGGTCTAATAACGGTCTTGTAGATCCAAATCTTTGTCTTTCTGCTCAGAATCTTGGACACCAACACCTTGTGAAGTGCTGCACTGCATCTGAGGGCATTCTGTATACGAATGTCAATTTCCAATGCCAATATCTCATGTTAGTGTCAGTCACAGTGCAGCCTAGGTACTTAAACTGGGCCACTCCTTTGTAAACTACATCTCCAACATGCAAGTTTTCACGTGGCCGTCTGAAGTGTGTATAACGCTTAATGTGGAGGTATTCAGTTTTCTCGTGGCTTATTTTGAGACCTACATTCTTGGCTTCCTTGTCTTAGGCCTGGGTGAGTGCCGCTACTTCCTCCTTGCTTTGGCCCAGAAGTGCTAAGTCATCCGCCGTCAAATTAATAACACCTCTTTTTTGCGTCGGCGTTAAAACAGCCAGTGGCATTGAGGAATTTAGCTAGTGGAAGTTTTTGCATACATAAATCTTTCACTAGACCGCAAGTTAGTTTACCGTGAGAATTCTCTAACAAGACCATTATCTTACCGTTACCGTTGTAAACTAACCGTTAGTTATTAATTAACCAGATGATATTCGCACAATACGCTTTTGTACAATGACAATACACGGATATTCTGTTAGGTTACTGTACGGCTGCATAAATGATCT
Source organism: Philereme vetulata (assembly GCA_918857605.2). NCBI lineage: Eukaryota > Metazoa > Arthropoda > Insecta > Lepidoptera > Geometridae > Philereme > Philereme vetulata. Next base: position 7,078,357 of record OU975459.1, on the reverse strand, counting down.
GGCATTTTCTTTCCCGTAGTAGAATTATAATACATGAACTTGAACACCGTGACACATAACAGTTATACTCGTGCAATGTAAAATGTTATACCTCTAATTCGCGGACTTATCACCGAGTATCGATCTCTACCAGAAAACCTTTAGATTTGGAGTTATGTCATCACATTCCATGATGTTTTCATTGTAACAATATTTTGAGGAAATTGGCATATCGTAGGTTGAAAATTTAGGACTTGTCGTTATGTAAGAAGAGGGTCTGTGAAACACTTCCATTTCCACGTTTTCCACCACATTGGTTCTGTTACGATCGGTCTGATGGCGCGAATAAATAACACAATATACAGATAGCTTGAAGAAACGACGGCCGTTGGGGTGCAAAGGTTCTCAAGTGGATAGTCACCACTCGTACCGGAAAGTGTAGAGTATGATTGCCTCCCACTAGATGGAAGAATGTCCTGATAGTTTTCTTGGAGCCGTTGGATTTCCACTAGATATAAGAATGTCCTGATAAAGGTTGCTGGGAGCCGTTGGGTGCGGGCCACGGTGGTGGAAACCTATAGAAGAGGCCTAGGTTTAGCAGTCGTCCTATGTATGATGATGATGATAATGATGGATAATGGTAATGGTTTTAACTAAATTAACCTATTAGTTAGAGCGATGGAGCGAAGCATTTTGGGTGTAAAGCGGATCGACCGGATTCCAAACTCCTGGCTGCGCTCGAAGACCGGCATCGCTGACGTGGGCATCAAGGCTGCAAAGCTGAAATGGGACTGGGCGGGTCATGTCTCCCGTATGCAACCCGATAGGTGGGCCAAGAAGACAAGCATATGTACTCCTAAAGACGGAATGCGACGCCGAGGAAGGTCAAAACTGGACCGATGGCTTGGACGTCTTCCAAAGAGACTGGCGGGATGTGGCTCTAGACCGTGATAAGTGGAAGGAAGAGGGGGAAGCCTATGCCCAGCAGTGGGACAGTATGGGCTAGTAATAAAAACCTCCTAATTTAATTACCATAATTATGTATATAATGAATAAGAGCTTGTAAAATACGCTTAATTTACGCAAAACCGCTTTTTCAATCGCCTCTTGTCCGCATCTTTTGTCTTCGCTAATTGGAGTGTTGGTGTTGGTTGGATATCGTCCAAATTTTAAATAAGTTTTTGCTTTATTTTGCTAGAATTATGCAGTATTCGAATTCTAAAAATTATGGTATGTACTGGAGTTATCTTTATACAGTTTTTCAGGGCGGTCATGCTGCTCTGGTTTGATAAATAACATATACATTTGAACAAAATTCAAAAAACTCCCGACCCCCTCTTATTTCTTAGGGGTTAAGACTGACCTAGCTAAGAATCACCCCAGTTAAACTAGCTTTCTATTAAAAAAAACAGCGTCCGAATCGGTCTATCCGTTCGGGAACTACGAGTACGATGCCACGGACAACTTATAATACCCACTTTTTGTGTTTGCGGATAATAATATACATTAGACCACGAACAGAATCGTTCTACATGTGTCAAAATTTTACAAAATCATCATAATCATCGTCAACCCTTCTCATCCCACTGCTGGGCATAGGCATAGGCTCTGTCCTGCGCTGTTCTAACCCACAAACACACATACGACGTGCGACTTTTATTATGTCGTCAACCCATCTTACCAGCAAATGACCTGCGTTCCTGGTTCCATCTCGGGGTCACCACTACGTCAGCACCCTACTCCACCTGTCATCACCACGCCTGGCCACATATCCTGCCCATCTCCATTTGAGCCCCAATATGCGCTTGCTAACGTTTTGAACTTTAGTCATCTTGCGAATTTCGGTATTGAGGACTCGGTCTAGAAGTGTGATGCCGAGTAGGGTACAAATAAAAAAAAAACAAAAATATATTGAAAATTTTACAAATTCACTATGTATAATTTTGGTCGCTTATTTATAGTCCCTGGAATATTGGTAGTTAATTAAACTACTGAGATGTCCATTTCACTTCCAATAGGGTAAAAGGGTTGTTTGCGGTAACTTAATAAATCTAATTTTCAAACAGAACAACAGATTTGTATTCAGTACCTAAACAAAGTTGTTTGTAACTAATTTACAAAGGCATTGTGGGTATTAAGTTAACTAAACAGTTTGAAAGCGAGTAGGTACTGTAATACCGTCGTATTTGTTCTGGTTCGTTCTTGATACCTCTAGTGAATAAGTTGAGATTCTTTTATGCGCCCTGAATGGTCTTGTAAGTAATGTTGGTGGTCCATGGAAGTTCGACTACCATGCGGAAGTGTCCCCAAGTCACTAATAATAGTTAACTATAGTCATACGAAAATATGTACATTTATTTATCTGTAACCGTATAGTGAAAACTAGCTTCCGCCAGCGGCTTCGCACGCGTTGTTTGTCAAGAAAAAGTAGCCTATATTTGAATTTAGATCATAATCTATGAACCCACCAAATTTCATCGAAATCAGTTCAGCCATTACGACATGATTGAGTCATCATCCAATCAAACATCCAAACTTTCACATTTATAATATTTCTAGCTGACTCGCCCACGGCTTGGCGTGGTATCTCAATAAAAATATTACTCTTTTAGTAAAAATAGTATATGTCCTTCCCCATGATATAATCTCTTTGTCAAATTTCATTACGATCCATTCAGCCGTTTAGTTATGAAAAGGTAACAAACAAACTAACAAACAAACAGTTACTTTCGCAGTTACTATGTATGTATTATATATATAAATCTTCCTCTCAAATCACTATCTATTTCTGAAATCTGAATTAAAATCCGTTGAGTAGTTTAAAAGATCTAAGCGAACAGACAGCGGAAGCGACTTCATTTTATACTATGTAAAGTAAAATACAGAAGTAACAGTAAAATGGGCGGTCTTATCGAAATTTAATATATTAGTAGATATATGCTGAATTTCAGGATACCCGAGACATTGACATTTCTGTGATCGTATTTATTAGATTTCATAAATGTTGATAGAAATGTCGCGTCGATAAAATTCACTAGATGTTTGGAAACGTGTTTGAATCATATCGATATTGACAGTTCACATCGAAAACGTAATATTTTTCATCAAAAATGTACCGTTTTTTCCCCGTTTGCTGAACGTGTTTGGATATTATTCCACGTGTATCTGTTCAAATATATATATATGTATATGTATATGTTCAATAATATTGGTTTCACATTTAAGGAACATGAAAATTAGACATTTCTCACAAGTTGTAAAAATAAATTTAAGACGGGTATTTAGGGTTCCGTACCCAAAGGGTCAAACGGGACCCTATTACTAAGACTCCGCTCTCTGTCTGTCCGTCTGTATCTTATGAACCGTGATAGTTAGACAGTTGAAATTTTCAAAGATGATGTATTTATGTTGCCGCTATAACAACAAATACTTTACAGAATAAAGTAAATATTTAAGGGGGGCTTCCATACACCTAAGGTGATTTTTTTGGTTGTTTTTGCTCGATATTGATAACGGCAACAGGTAGACGCTTGAAATATTCACAGAGTATTTAATTATATATTGACTTTAATAATAAATAATTACATTAAAATAAAACAAATATAATAATATAATATAACTTTGAGAAAGAGGTCAATCGTCGAATCCAACTCGGATGGGCAGCGTTTGGGAAACTTCGCAACGTCTTTTCGTCCAACATACCTCAGTGCCTTAAAACGAAAGTCTACAATCAGTGTGTGTTACCAGTGATGACATATGGAACCGAGACGTGGTCCTTCACTATTGGCCTTATGAATAAGCTCAGAGTCGCTCAACGAGCTATGGAGAGGTCTATGCTCGGGGTTTCTCTACGGGATCGAATCAGAAATGAGGAGATACGTAGGAGAACTCAAGTCACCGACATAGCCCGACGGATTAGCACGTTGAAGTGGCAATGGGCAGGCCATATAGCGCGCAGAACAGATGGCCGATGGGGCCGAAAGGTTCTCGAGTGGAGGCCACGGACCGGCAAGCGCAGCGTAGGACGTCCACCCACAAGATGGGCAGACGACTTGGTAAGAACCGCAGGTCGGCGTTGGATGCAGGCCGCTTCCAACCGCAGTTCCTGGAGATCAATGAGGGAGGCCTTTGTCCAGCAGTGGACGTCCTACGGCTGATATGATGATGATGATGAAAACAAATATTTATGAGGGGCTCCCATACAACAAACGTGATTTTTTTGCTCGTTTTTGCTCGATATTGAATATCGATTATTGATATCGAATTAGTAAACGCTTGAAATATTCACCGAATATTGAGTAATATTATTCACTTTAAAAAAAAAAAATTCAATGATATTATATATTGACGACCTCCGTGGCGCAGTGGGCGAATAGCCGGTTGAGACGCAGGAGGTAGCGGGTTCGATTCCCGCCCAGGAACAAATGTTCGCATGATCTACAGATGTTTGTTCCGGGTCTGGTTGTTTCTCTATATATTATAAATATGTATTTACAAAAAATAAAGTATACCTATAAGTATTCTATCAGTTATCTGGTTCCCATAGTATAAGCTCTGCTTAAATAGTATTTTTATTTATAGTGTTATCCGAACACATGAGGAAAATTCCAAAAAAATCTTGGAATTTTCCGCATGTGTTCGGATAACACTATAAACATATATAAACTAAGCAGAGCTTTTATTAAGATTTTTTAAAATCATCTCAAAAATTTCAAGCCTAGACGGGACTTGAACCCGCGACCTTCCTCTTGATACGAGGAAGGTCGCGGGTTCACCCTTTTTTATACTTGACTTTTTTTTAGATAATGGTACGGAATCCTTCGTGCGCGAGTCTGACTTGCGCTTGGCCGGTTTTTTTCTAATTATCTACTTGTTCCGTTTTCTATACTATATTATTAAAATGTTTCGTAAATATCGCTATTTAATTCTTTGTACGTTACATAAGATTGTAAGGTCTAATGATTTAATTATTTCAAGCTGCTTTTATCATCTTGAAATATCATGTCTGTTGGAAGATTTATACCGAGTCTGCAAGAGCCAGGTCAAGAGTCAACTAGGCCTGTCGTTCGTGACTAAGAAGCTACGCGGAAACTTTGTCTAAACCATACTCCCTGTACAATCTGTGAATATAATCTGTAGATTAGTGCATATAATCTGTGAATATAATCTGTTGTCCTAAAAGTAGTACAGCATTATATAATAACAGTGTGTTCTGTATGGCACCTAGGATATTCAATCACCTACCCAAACATATATTAGAAATTGACCAAATTCATGACTTTAAATTAAAACTTAAAAAAGTACTCTTAAAAGCTTACTACACTATAGATGAATATTTAATGGACAAATTGCAATGACTTGACATATTTTTAATTTATTTATATTAAACTGATAATTAATGCATAATATCTAATATATAAAATTCTCGTGTCACAGTTTTCGTTGCCATACTCCTCCGAAACGGCTTGACCGATTTTGATGAAACTTTTTGTGCTTATCCGGTATCTATGAGAATCGGCCAACATCTATTTTTCATCCCCCTAAATGTTAGGGGTAGTCCACCCCTAAATTTTTTTTTTTATTTTTTAGACAAAATTTTTAATTTCTATTTTTTTATGATACAACATACAAAAATACATACAATCCTCAATTTTCACCCTTCTACGATCAACCCTTATTTTTTAATAGCAATTATTTATATGGCAAAACAACGTTTGCCGGGTCAGCTAGTCTGTTAAATAATTTTGCATGCTTGTATGCTGGTCATGGCTCTACTTAGACTATTGTATTACCAACTGATCTAACCCATGTATCGCAAATAAATAAATCTTTATCTTTAAGATTAGTGTTTAGTAACTTAGGAAATTTTATACCATTCACAAAAAAACATTTATTTCAAACAAATAAGGTTCATAATTACTGATTTAAACAGATGTTTACCGCGTATGCACCTTTTACGTTATAAACCCGTATGAATCAGTAATTTTATTCAAGGTCCATCTTCTTCCTTCCTCTTTCCCACATTACGCGGGGTCGGCACATCATGTAATAACATATTAACAAAGTATACAAAAAAAAATGTATACAAATATAATTATAAGGACAATTAAATAATATAGTGGTTCTAAATTATTCCGAAGAAATACTAGTACAGGTTCTAAACATATAATAAAACTTAGAAACACAAACAACAAATTAATATCTTATTAATATCTTTAAGTCATCGCCTGACGTAAAAATAACACTTTTCAGATCCTTCTGCCAGTCGTTCTACACATGTCAACTCTGGACAGATTATACTAAGAAGTCGCACAGCGGTATACGAGTGGCTTACAATAACGTCTTCAGACACATGATGGGTCTGAGGCGCTATTGTAGCGCTTCGGAAATGTACGCAGAGGCTGGGGTTGACTCTTTCAATGCGATCCAAAGAAAGAGGATCGCCTCCTTCATGTCCAGAGTCGACATGTGTAAAAACACAATCACCAAGAGTCTGGCGGATAGACTGATGGTGACGGCAGCTTATCGACGTTGGGTGGAAATAGCCACCTAACCTAAGTACCTAATTTTTAAATATGTTTTTTATTGTATTTTTATTATTGTGTAAGTGTTTTAATTTGCTTTTTTAAAATTTTAGTTTAGTGTAGATTATAAAATATGGATGAAAGAAAGAATTATAATTATTATAATATCAGACCGACTCCAGATTGTATCTATCGTGGAAGAGTTCTACAAGAGCTTGTACGCATCAACATCTGCGCAACCAGATCCATCAGAAGACGATAATCGTGCTCCGCCTATTCCACATCATGATACGGAAGTTTTACCACCCATTTTACCGTGTGAAGTGATCAATGCTCTATACATAATTTGTTTGTTGAAATTATTTCTTACAGGTACGTTAGTACTTAGTACATACCACAACCACAGCATAACAAAACACAATATTTAATAACCAAAAACAAAACACAGAAAAGAAAGAGTAACATAAAGACAGAAAACACCTCACAAGAAATGAGGCCCCCTCAATCTTCCTAGCACTGGATACTCAGGTTTCTCAGCAATCATCTTCAGGATACCATTAGTGCTTCCCAGGATTCTGTGTATACGTGAGGCTGGCTATGGCGCATGATCGAAAAAAACTCGTCTGTCCTCCTTGAATGCTCGAGGCGCTACAAAATCGAGGAAGCCTCACCTGAAGGCATTATTAAATATATTGCACACGTAGAACATTATAGGCCCTCAGCGTATAGTGGATCCTTATGGCACTGGTGTAAGAGTTCTGGCAGTAGGCTCTATAAAGTGTAATTTTTACCTCTACTGTACACCTCGCAAACCTATAAAAGCCCCCGAGGCTTAGTTAGCTCTGCACTTATTGACTATTGGTACGTACTTTTCTGCGGATTAAAACAGACTTAGCTGAGAGGATGGTCTTAAAGCTGGGCAAGCCTTCTCCATCTAAAATCCTGCCCTGAGCACTACAGTGGCTCCTTCTTTCACACCGTTACGAACTCAACACACAGTACACAGCGCGAGTCTGCTCGGGGCGGATAAAAAAACTTTCGTGTGAATTGTTCACGAGGCGCGGTAGTTCCTTGCCTCTGAATCTTAGTATCAGCTGTAACAGTTATAGAATTAGATGCATTAACTCATCATGGTTGGTCACTCTCTACACGAACTTTATAAAACATTTGTTCTTAAAGCTTGAGCTTTAAGCTCCAAAGCTCACTTGTAATCGCTCGACCATCACTGACAATTAAGATTACAAACTCGGTTTCACAATGACTATTTCAGACTTATTCCCTGGACATTTTGATTTGTGAACTCGTGAATCACAATTAAGGGCGCACTATACCTGGGGAGACGTTAAATCTCTTATTGAGAAACAATGTTTTGTTCCACAAATTGTGTGCTTTCAATCTGTAATTCATATATGTTATAGTTAAGGATACGCGCTAGAACGCATGTGTTGTGAAAACACGATGTCGTAAAATTTTCTCGGTAGAAAAAAAAACCAAAGATGACTCCAAAATTATCTTAACACCGTTCTTATGCGATGAATACTACAATTTAGATCATGAAACTTTATACAGTAATTCTACACAACATAAATAAGGGCACCTCAGTTTTAAATTTTCAAAATACCTTTTGATTTTACCATAAATGAAAATATCTAAGTTTTGCACCAATGAAACCATTCGCTCCGGACGCCCGGTCCGCGATTCAGTCTGGCCTCGGCTTTCAGACGGGGTACCCGTGACGCTTGTCGCTCCAAACGAACACGTAATTCTTAAGTAGAATTTATATTTAGTTGGTTTTTGTAAAGACGCAGTAATGAGAAATAAGCACAACAAGATAATGAAGGGACTGAATGATAAAAAACCGGCAAACATATGAACTACGGCGAGATAGGACGTGCAGCGGCGCGCGGGGAGAAGCGGGGGTGAAATTCGAGTTTGGGCTGAGGTCAACTCTTATGAAGAATTTGAGCACCAGCTTAATAACATACGATTTAGTTCCATGACCGTAAAGACATTTAACTAATTCACAGAAAAAATACAGTTAGACATTACCGATATACTTATTTTCTTTGTGTGAGAAGAAACAACAGTATATAAGTACGATTTTGATCAAAACCGTTTACTAAAATGAATTGTCACCATAAAAGAAGCAGCAATGCCTTGCAATAATCTATTTAGAGAAAAAAACCGTAACCGTCCTCCCCACAACCGATTTAACAGATCCTAGCTTTTTACTCGTTCATTTCCTTGTCTGAGTGAAAGAGTACAAGCTGTGTAAATAAAGGGATGAACACAGCAATTGGTCTTAGTCTAGATTTTCTTGAATTAAAATTGATTTGCAATGGATAACAAATAGTATTGGTAGAGATTGAGTAATAACTACTTTGGTACAGATTGAAAGAGACTGGTGAAGCTTGGTATAATGTCTTTCTTTGAGATTTTTCGGCACACAAGTTGACAAACCTCCTGATGCTAAACGATCACCGTGATACTGCTGACGGCGTTTTGCCTACCATTTACACCTTTCTTGAATGCATTTGAATCATCATATCATTTTCAGATTAATTCTTATTTTAAATATACATGCTTGACATCTGGTTCTATAAATTCATTAGAATTTTCTTTCTAATATATAAAAATCTCGTGTCACGGTTTTAGTGGTCGCACTCCTCGAAACGGTTCGACCAATTTTAATTAAATTAAAATCTTGTTTATTTGGTAGGAATGAGGAATGAGAATAGGCCGTGTAGTATTTCACCCTCTAACCCCCACCCCATTTTTTAATCGCTATTTTGGTATTTTTCTTTGAACAATATCCATATAATTTAACCGTCGTTCATTGACGTGAGGTCGTTTAGATGAAGTGTCGCGTCACATTGACATTTCATTCTGCATTTGATTTCTTTGATATTAAACCTAAGTCAAAGTCAAATATTTATTGCGTATGTATTTGTTTTATATAGATCTTAAAAGTAGTTCCGTTTCAAACATGAACACTGGGGGGGCAATTTTTCGCTAGGTGGTGAAATGTCTACTATACTAGTTACATTAATTAACGGTTCATAAATACAAAAATAACAGTACACAAAATATAAATATTAATGGAAATATAAACAATTTACCTCTGTAAAAATCTACTCACATTACCTACTTATTGAAATTAAATAAACTGCTTATATACCTATATCTACATAAAATTAAATCCGTATTAGGATTTTTCCTCTAAAAACACTTGCAGCGAATAATAACTATGTATATAAATAAAGAAATAAATATTGATGGACATTTCACACAGCGCTATCTAGCTCCAAACTAAGCAGAGCTTGTATTATGGGAACCAGATAACTGATAAAATACTTATATACATTTTTTTTTGTAAATACATACTTATAGAAAAACATCCAGACCCGGAACAAATATCTGTAGATCATGCAAACATTTGTTTCGCGGCGGGAATCGAACCCGCTACCTCCTGCGTCTTAGTCGGCTATTCACCCACTGCGCTACGGAGGTCGTCATCATATATATGAAAACTATGTATATACTTATATGGCAGAACCACGTTTGCGGGGTCAGCTAGTTTATTATTTTAAAAAAGCAAGTGCAAATCAAGACCTTTGTTAAAAACTCTTCGACATTTTATTTCTATGTAATGTACATAGTTTTAGATGAGTCAAATAATTTCCAATCTCACAGGTCTCGAACCCGCGCCTTCAAGACTACAATAAAACACGTCCCACCACTATTTCGCATAAACCGTTTTGCTCAGAAAAATGTGATTTGCGACGGGAATAACCGGGAATAAGTTTGAGGATAAACGTTTAAGATACAGCGTTATCCCAAATGTATGATACGCGGAATATTTTTAGTTGAAGGATGTGTTCATAAGGAATTTTATAGCAGGCATTTGTATGGATGAAAGGAAAATATTGCTGCGAGGGAAAATGTTTTGATAGGTACTTAAAATACTTCTATACCGCAACTTAAATGTATTTGGCGGCGCTAGCGTCTGAGCTAAACTAATATACTCGTAGATTAAAACATACTAATGGAAAAGAGTTACTACACACACACAAACACACACAGACACACTAGACGACTTTTTTAACGACAAGACATGTAAATAATTTTCTAGAGTAATTGATTGATTGAAAATACTTTATTGCACTTATAAAACTAGTACAAAGGCGAACTTAATGCTAAAGAGCATTCTCTTCCAGATAACCTTTGTGTATTGTAGATAAAGATGTGTAGGTAGTGCACAGGAAAGGGAACTAACGAAAAAAATCTAACCAATAAAATTCAAAACATAAAATCGCTCATTTGTTATAAATACGGGATGTATCACGTAGCGTCTTATTGGTGTTTCGACCGACAATGTTTCGGTTCAATTCGTGAACCTTCATCACCTTCATCGGCGAGGCGAGACGTTAATCGGAGCGGATCGCACTCACCCTGATGGAGGTTCACGAATTGAATCGAAACATTGTCGGTCGAAATGCCGATAAGACGGTACGTGATAAATCCCGTATTTATAATAATGATTGAAATCAATCACGAAAGTTTTCTAAATAAGATCGCTCAACTTCCATTCCACTAGACCTGCCTAGTTAGCTTTAATACTGCTGCACCCTCACTCACAGGGTACATATGAAGTGTTGGACTCTTGACTAGTCAAGAAGATCTGACATGTAACATTTTAATCCTGATAAACATGAACGCAATAAAATAGTGAATACTGAATATGTACTTTGTTTTTGGAATCTACCATCCCATTTAATGTTTGATAGATTATGACAACTGATTATGATTATGATATTTTGACAGCTTCCAAGGAATCAGGATTCAGGTTTGAGTTTAGTTTTGGCTTATGCGCCTGAATGTTAGACACTCATGTACTGTATGTCACCTATGGTTGCAATGGGCGGGATGCCACATTAAATGTCACAAGCACTGACAGTTGGGTACATCACTATGTATCACTAGACTGGTGTATGAGCAAATAAAATACAAAATTTTGTAAGTTTACAACAATAAAATCTACACTCTGTAACAATAAGGCGTTAACATTTTATTTAATGATTTCGACTCCCTAAACCTTAAGTTATTCCAAGGAAGAGATGGCTCAAAGCATTAAGACTGTCGATTGTACTTGGCTACATTACCTACTAGTGATTCGCCCCGAACTGAGATCTCGCGAGTCTCAAAAATAACAATAAAATAATATTCATAGGTTATCTTTGACTAACAAAATAGTTCCACGAAATGTATATTCGACCTCCGTGGTGCAGTGGGTGAATAGCCGGCTGAGACGCACGAGGTAGCGGGTTCGATTCCCACCGCGGATCAAATGTTTGCATGATCTACAGATATTTGTTCCTGGTCTGGATGTTTTTCTATATATTACAAGTATGTATTTACAAAAAAAATGTATATAAGTATACTATCAGTTATCTGGCTCCCATAGGTCCCACAGGTCTGCTTAGTTTGGGGCTAGATAGCGCTGTGTGAAATGTCCAGCAATATTTATTTATTTCATGAACAACCAACTTACTTAATCTACAGTTTTATTCAAGTTACAAGTAACGGGAGTTCATGTTAATTGATACTCTTTTTACGCGCAGAAATTGTACCTAGTTATTATATTCAGATTGTTTCTTGTATGTGTGCCACTAAAGCTAAACGAATACCAAATTTCTGCACTGTGGGGTCACTGGTGTACCCTGGGAATTTAATTCAAAGATCAGTTTTTATTATTGCTAATAACTTAAAATCAACAAGGATTAAACTATAAATAAAAAGGGGGTCGAAATGTACCTACTGATAAAAACCTTTAATTAGGCATGCCACTTGAATGGATAGTCTCATGTGCCAGTTGAATGGATTTTTTTACCCCTCTTGAACCCCAATATCTCAACCCCCTAGTTTCAACAACAGAATCCTCTGGTACATACCATTCCGGACTATCCGATAGATCCACCCGCAAACAAAATCCTCCGTCGTCCGAGACACGTTCTCGGAGACCCGGATGACAAAATCACCTCCGCTAAAGCGGAAGAGATTTCCGAGTCATCTACATTAGACAGAGCAAACACTTCACAGATACACCGACCTCGCCGGCGAGGTCGACGAGTCCCTTCAGTCGCCCCCTATACGAGGTACAAGCACGTACCCGGGTGTTTCTCTCCTATCCCCACCCTGACAACAGCCTAAGCCGAGGTTCGTACCTAAGTGGTGCCCTTGCGCTAGTTGCCTCTTCAAAACTTACAGGGCTGAGCGCCTTCTGCGCTCGCCAAAAGTGCGGTTAAGCTGCAACGGCCTCAGAGGCCAACAGCGTGATTAGTCCATACAGAAAAAACCCCTAATACTTTTAGCTCAGTTTGTCACACCTGGATTGTGGCATCACTACCTACTGTAATACAAACCTCGTTAAGAATACTCCATAGCTGTGATGACTACAATACCTATATTTCTTTTTACATTATTTTATAAACATCGCCGGTGAGTTGCTTTCGTGACGTTTCTATCGAGACTGACGGTCTACCCGCGTGTGTGGTTGATTTTAAAATTAAATAAAACTTATCAAAACCTGTGTTGTATAGTGAATAAACACGTCGTTATGTATCTATAGCTACGAGCTATGATACTAAAATTGTAATATCGCTAACACTACCTACTTATGTATTAAATTTCACGATGATCGGATCAACGCTTTGAAAGTTATCCTCGGACAAATAAAAGTAATAAAATAAACATTCATACAATTAAGCATTGCTTTAATTTTTATTTATGTGTGTTTCTAAGTGATATAAAGTAAAGAGATTTCTAGTATATTTTAATTGACTATGGAGAAGATGTTGTAAATTAATGTGGGAAACAACAAAAACACAGAGCAATGATGAAAGGTGTAATGAGATTATCAACTTGAGTGGCATCAAAAATTCGTTGTCACAACGGTTTTTTGGTCCACTTCACACTTCGTTTTTAGGGTTCCGTACCCAAAGGGTAAAACGGCCTATTACTAACCCTATTACTAAGGCTCCGCTGTCTGTCCGTCTTTCACCGGGCTGTATCTCATGAACTATCACGTAGTTAGTTGAAATTTTAACAGATGATGTATTTCTGTTGCCGCACTAACAACAAATACTAACAGAATAAAATAAATATTTAAGGGGGGCTCCCATACAACAAACGTGATTTTTTGCTCGTTTTAGCTCGATATTGATAACGGCAAAAGGTAGACGTTTGAAATATTCACAGAATATTTAGTTATATATTCACTTTAAAATAAATAATTAAATATAAATAAAACAAATATTTCGGAGGCGCTCCCATAGCACAAACGGGATTTTTTGCCGTTTTTATAGTTAATGGTACGGAACCCTTCGTGCGCGAGTCCGACTCGCACTTGGCCGGTTTTTTTATTTACCTTTCGCTATTTTATTTAACTTGCCTTTTATTTGTTAGAGTATGGTTCCAATTTACCCGTTATTCGTTTGACGACCTCCGTGGTGCAGTGGGCGAACGACGCAGGAGGTAGCGGATTCGATTCCCGCCGCGGGACAAATGTTTGCATGATCTACAGATATTGGTTCCGGGTCTGGTTGTTTCTCTATATATTATAAGTATGTATTTAAAAATAAATAAATTATATAAGTATTCTATCAGTAATCTGGTTCCCATAGTACAAGCTCTGCTTAGTTTGGAGCTAGATAGCGCTGTGTGAAATGTCCAGCAATATTTATTTATACTTATTATTATTTATTCAAATTGCTATCATTAGTTGAAAAATTTATCTAACTATGCCTTTAGATGGATAAGAAAAATGGAGAGAAAACCGGTAACCAAGAATATTTGAAGACATGTGAGATGTGAGTAATAGTATCTGTGAGGAGTGTTGAATTCTTGCCATTTGTTATGATGTCATTCAATTACGAATACACGTTTACAGAACAAGTGGAGAGAGGCACTTCAATAGCACATTCTACAGTTGATATTCTTATACGACGTCCATTTCTGACCAGAGCCCGTCCATTTCAAACTTCAATCTTATCTTGGTGCCTAATAATGCAATGTTTGATGCAGCTAAACGGCGATGCTGCCTTAGAGTCAACTTTTAGTTTCAGAGAGACACATATTGAGGCCGAAAGTTGGCTACATATACATTATTTTATTGGGAATAGTTAGCCGCTTGTATATAAATGATGGTGTGGCCGAAGATGGATACGCTTGCCTAGAAAGAACCTGTTCACACTGGACTTAAAGACGGGTGTGAAGTTAGAAGCCAAAATCTGGTGGCCCATAGTCGGATTATAGGCCGCCAGATTTTGGCTGCTAACTTCACACCGATGACTTAAAGACTGTATTGGTCCAGAATGCGAGTTCCACTCGTTACTCGTACTATATAAGTTCACAGTAGGCCAATACAAAATTGAAAGAACAAAAAACTAGTCTGCTTGTACAGTATATATAAACGCTTCTAATTTGTGCAGCATACATTCTTGACATGCTCAGTTCTCATACTATTCAAATGAAGGCTCAGCCTTGCTCATTAGTGCCGCAAAGCACAGTATACCAAAGTGTTCGTACTGTACAAACCATGAACTTGCCGGAAAGTCGGAGCACGGTAGTGGTGACGCTAATAAGCAGTAATTACACTAATCGAAACTTGTGGACGATATAGATAGAGCTGCGCTCTGACCAAGATGTGCGCGATCGCAGGTTACCTATGTGGTTATAGACGGTGAGGTAACGATCGTGATCGCAGATTGATCATCGATCGTGCGAAGCGAGATCTTCAAATCATCCGTCATCAAGTCCGAGGATAACTTTCGAAACGTTGATGGGATCATCGTGAAATTTAATACATAAGTAGGTAGTGACGGCACAATTTTGGTGTCACTAAATGAGCTAAAAATGTGGGGGGGTTGTTGAGATATTGGGGTACAAAAGGGGTAAAAAAATGAGTGAGATGTCAAATAAAAGGTATTCATTAGTACATTTTGACCCCGTTTTTATTTTTATTAAAGTTTTTGAGTTATTAGCCATATTAAAAATTAAACTTTGACAAAATTCTCAGGGTACACCAGTGACCCCACAGTGATGTAATTTGGTATGCGTGTAGCTGAAGTATCACAGATACTTATAGGCAAAAGTCTGAAATCCAGAATAACTGCAATTTCTACCCCAAAAATTATAACCAATTTACATGAACTCCCATTACCTGTAATTTGAATGAAACTATAGGTCAAGTAGTTGAATATTTATTTCGTAGTACTATTTTGATAGTCAGATTACAAATAATATTTTTCTTGTTTTTATGGTAGACTCGAGAGATCTCAGTTCGCGGCGAACCACTAGTTAATGTACAGTGTAACATGTCGAAAACTGAATATTGGAGGCTGGAGCTAGTAACTAGATCAAAACAGATGACCAATGGGAATTACACGACGGAAGAAATACTTGCAATGTAGCATACATTGTATCTGGTTCAATTAGCTTATAATTTTACGCCTTCAAGAGAGGTGTTAAGGGGAGACCGGAGGGAAATCGCCCATACAACACGTACTACAAGATCATTTCTAATTGGAGCATATTTCTATCTTAATAAGGTATTATTTTAATTTGAATAGTATTTATCTAGGTTTCCAACCATATATTAGATCAAAATACTTACCTAAAATGAAATAGAAGCGTATCGCATTCTGCATGTTTTTACGGTATAAAAGAACTGTTTTCAACCTAATTGTTTCGTATTAAAAACAACAACATCTTACGTATCCTAGTCATGGGAACATAGATTATATCGTCTAGTTACAGAATAACAACACAATGAGAAAAATACAACAAGTTTTCAGTCATCATTTTTGGTATTACGGAACACGGTCAAAATCTAATCAAATTTAGCATCGTTCATTTGCTATCACTGTCGCTCTGCGTGGCTAAACTTCGTCACTAAACAGGGATAGCGATATTCAGGCCGAAAGTTTTGACGCGGCCGAATTGAAGTTGCGCTCGGGGTTCGCCGGCTTCTTAATAAGGCAGTAAAGGTGAAATAATGCGTTTGCAGTACCAAGAGGGTACAATGCAAGCATAATCTATATACCTACCAAATTACAGCAAGATGGCTCCAACCGTTTAGTCGCGAATACCTACGTAACAAACAGGGAGAGAGACAGTTACTTTCGTTTTTATAATGTCAACAATATTAGTATGGACAGTGTACCTACTGCATGGAAAAGTTAGTAATATTCTGTGCTTGTGGTTTTAAACGCTAGCAACGGTGTTGAGCTATCAAAGCAACTTCAGAGCAGTTAGTGATGCTGGTACCGTTGCGAATATGATTACTTCGTTTAAAAGCATGGTCTTTGCATCTGTTAAGATTAGTAAAGGTATACAGGTTGTTTTCAAAATTTACGTTTAAGTATATTACCTTACGGTTGCACCTCTTTCTATTACGGGTTGTTACTAAACCTTTTTTTTTGTTTTTACGTGGAGGAATCCTCATGGATACCGCTCTTAACCCAGGGAGCGGTATGTCGGACTCCTACCGGCTAAACCTACACGGCGTTCCTCCGCTCCCTTTATACCCCGGACACGAGAACAGAAAACATTCTTCCGCGACCCCGGTGGCGTTGGTCCGCTCTTGCGGGCCCCATATTTTAGAGTTTAGGGTCTACGAACTATATACAAAAGTATAAAGTTAGGCCACTGCAATGGGGAATGAAGGTTGGCATACGCTCACGCATACGCCTTCCTCCTTCGCCCCGGTCTCGTGCGGTGGATTGGGAGAGTGCTCCCAGATTCCATGTCCCTCTCCGCTGCTTCCTTCTGCTGAACTACATTTTCGCAGAAGTCCTTAACAGCTTGCCACGACTTATCGCTCTCGACCATTGCGCAAACTACGGTCGAGAGAGAGAGGTTGTGACCTACCATGTCACCGAGAGCTTGGCGCTCTTCAACCCAGGCAAGGCAGAACTCGAGGGTGTGCTGAGCCGTGTCCTCGAGGCAATCGTTACAGTGGTGGCATATCGGTAACTGTTCCCTCCCAATTTGGCACAGGTATTTCCTGAAACAGCCGTGTCCTGAGAGCACCTGCGCCATCCGGAAGGAAACGGTCCATCCACTGCTGAAGTACTGGGCGGATCGCCTCGATGGTCCGGATACCGGCACTTGGCCTTGCAAGCCTTTCCTGCCACTCCTCTAAGAGGATCTCATGGAGTTCAACCCTTTGCTCCTCCACTTCTCTCGGTGCCAGTTGCTCAACCTGAGTCATAGCGTTCTCGCGCCAATAATAAATTGAAGCAAGGATCCTCGAATCCATGTCCCAAGGCGGTGACCCCGCCAGCACACATGCCGCCTCGAAGGAGATGGTGCGGTATCCCCGTATCACCCTGTTTGCCATCGCTCTTTGAGGCTTGCGTAAAAGAGTGACGTGCCGGCTGTTGAGGGTGCCAGCCCACACCGGAGCTCCATACAGTGCCATAAAGCGCACGATGCCTATATTTGTTGATTGTTGTTGTTAAGTTCTTGATTGTTACTAAACCTAACCTTTAAGTTTTCTAGGTTAAGTTATTTTAATTTGGTGTAACAATAAAGAATGATCTATTTATCTATCTAATTTAACCTAAAAAATAATCTGAGGTGCAATTCAAGTATTAAAATTTTAAAAACATAACGGTAGTTTATCCAAACAAGATTGGATTATGAATTGAACATATTTTGGCATTCTGCTCTACTAATATAACACTAGTATCCAGATATAATTAAGGTCTATAATCGCATGCTACTCATACCATTGTATTGTCAGTTATGTTAATACCGTTTATAGTATTTATATCGAGACTAGATCAAAGCTTCAATTTTTTTTTGTCAACCTATATTGTCTCACTGCTGGGCAAAGGTCTCCACCAAGTATTCCCATCTATATCTGTCCTGTGCGACACTCCACCACTCCTGCTCGAAGGCAACAAGATCGTCTCGCCAACGCTTTCTTGGCCAACCCCGGCTGCTTCTTCCATCAGGGCTCCAGGTTGTGGCTGGATTAGCCCACCTATCGGGTTGCATTCTGCTAATGTGTCCTTCCCAAGCCCATTTGAGCCTAGCTGTCTTTTCTCCAACATCGGCAACGCCTATCAACGAACGCAGCATGGTGTTTCTCACTCGATCAATCCGTTTGAATCCGAGAAAGCTGCGTTCCATTGCCCTCTGGCAAATCTTGAGTTTGGACTTTTGTGACTTGGTCAGCGACCATGTCTGCGCTTCAATTTAATAAGTCTATATCAACCTAACAATAGTTTTGGACATTCTTAGTGTGATTGTCTAGAATCAAATTAATGTTCACGTTTGATATGATTTAGAGAAGTAAATGAAATTATAGTAATACTGGTTTAATTTTATCCATACTAACATTATAAAGAGGAAAGATTTGTATTTTTGTGTGTATCTTTATAATGAATAAACTCAAAAACTACTGGTCCGATTTCAAAAATTCTTTCACCATTGGAAAGCTACATTCACCCTGAGTAACATAGCTACTTTTTACTCAAATGCGCAAATGAAGGTAAGGTTTTTATTGAAAAACTACGCGTGCGAAGCTGCGGATTCGTCAGCTAGTATTTAATAAACGAGACATTTAATACCAATTATCCAGTTTCAACCCGCGATGCTTGCTACATCGCTTCTATTCATTATAAAGAAAGAGAGAGAGAGAGAGAGAGAGAGAGAGAGAGAGAGAGAGAGAGAGAGAGTTAATAAAGAAAGAACTTGATTTGCTGGGTCCAATAAAAAACACACAAAATACAAATAAACTTATTCATTTTGTATCAGTAAGTATCAAAATTTCCAAGTCTTCTCACGTCATCTAAAATGCAATACTTTATTCTTCACTTTAACTTTATGATCTTTTAAAACTATAAATATTCCATTTTCAAAGCACGAAAAACCTTTTAAATCTACGCATTTTGTTTCAAATCCTCAGTTAAGTCAGAAACAGAAACTTATTTCCAAAGTGTTCTTAAACTTCGGGACTTATTAAACTTATTAGATGTCTTAAAAGAGCAAACAAATTATACCTGTTAGCTGTAATTAAGTTTCGGAACGTTGTGGAGCTTACTCTATCAGCTGCAGCGCCGCAAGACAACGTTCAACCAACGTTAGAATTATTGCTGTAAACCCCACTGCTTTGTCCCAACGAGTTGTAGGCTGAAAAAACTCGTTTCTAACTGCCATTGTGGAACTTTACCTTACAGCTGTAAGTTCAATACAAACAACCCTTATTCAAGTTGTTATACGAAATAGTACAAAATAGTGTTAGATAAAAAGTTAAAAGGTCAAAACATCGAGTCGTCGAATTGAGAACCTTTTAACTCCGGTTAAAAATGGTGTTTTGTTATCCAATTACGATGTCGTTTCAATGCGTTCATAAACTGGCATTGAGAGTTTTATCAGTAAGATCTTAATGTGTAGTTATTTGGCTGATCTGAACTTCATTACAATCTCAGTATAACCCACAGTTGAATACGACTCCCAGGTATTTTTCCCGTCACCTTTTTTTTTGCTAATTATAGGCTCGCATGCCGCAATCTCGCCTAATGGTAAGCAATGATGCAGTCTACGATGGGCTATGCTTTCCTATAATATAATTAAAATAATTTATTAAAAAAACTGTACATACCACAGAACACAAAAAACAATAGAAGTCGTAAGTAGGCGGGGCCCCCGTAACACCAAGTACGCGGAGTTCCGTGCACTACAAGCTTCGCTCACTTCAGTCGTGTTTCAATTACTGTGGGGGTAAACGTACTTCAAAAATATATAAAAATGCCATATTGTGCCGTTTTGGAGTGTAAATATTATAGCCGAACCAAAAATTTAACAAAAGGGGGCATATCCTATCACCGGTAAGTATTATTTTATTGTTTTTTGTTAGTTTTGTTTAAAATGCAAAATCGTCAAACAAAATAGACTGTGAATCATACTCATACCATACTCCTTAAGGTCGCGTTTCTCTTAAACCTCAACTTAAGCTACTCAATTAGGGATGTGACCCCAATATACTGATGAATGTGTTATCGATAGCTTTAATTAGTTACACCTATTAAAAGGTGTATAAGTTTTAGGCGTTAATTCCTTGTTGTTTTATTGATGATTTTCTGAATGTATTTTAGACCTATGGTGTGAAATAATATAATAACTTCTGTTTTCAGTTACGCCAAAGCGCAAAACATAAAAAAATTTAAAAAACGTACAAATTATGAGTCATCCAGCATACAGAGTCATGACCTGGGATCGTGTGACTTTTTTCTGTTCCCAAAAATTAAGAACCAATTACCCGATCAACGGTTTTCATCACCAGAAGAGGTTGTCGAAGAGTATGAATAACATGTATCTGACGTCACCACCGGAGGAGTGGCACAAATGTTTTCAAAATTTGTTCAATCTTATGAAAAAGTGCATTGACGCAAAGGGAGAATATTTTGAGAAACAATAAATTAGTTTTTAACCATTATTAGTATTTTTTTATTGAATCCGGAAACTTTTAGTGTGCCCCTCATATAATAATTCAGTATACAGAGTGTTTTTTTTACTGTAACACAAAATGTTTGTAGAAGGAATTTTGTTTGTCCGGTTGTATGAGAATACTTTTTATCAAATTTGACTATCTTCCGCTGTTCAGATTTTTTTCATGCGATACAATAAAATGATCCTTACAAAGGACTGCATCGATCGGCATCAAAAAAATTACCAAATTGATTCATTTTAAGGCGCTACTCACACTTGACCAAAAAAATTTTAATGCGGAAATGTTTTTCTTCGAAAACGAGCTGATGTTTTAAAAGAAACTGCACCTGTATCTCCTCTGGTTATGGGTGCTGCCGTACTGTTACAGTTAAAAAAACACTCTGTATAGTATTCCAGTAATATAATATTTTTTTAAGTAAGTATTTATGAGTTGGATACCTGTGATTATGTTAAGAAAGAAAGAAAAGAAAAGCTTTTTATTTCGACCACCAAAAATATAACCTGACGTACCTATTTCGTTACCCGTAGTAGGTAGGTGATAATCGATATTGATACATTCGTCTTGTATGTTCATTGGTACATCACTAAGTGAGTAGCGCTGTTATTTGAGCATCCGAATAACAGCCAATGAATTATCGATCTTATACTTTGCTGTTAGAGACTATAACAAAAACCGTTAGCGACAGCGCCATCTGTTGTTCAGTGGCTTTGTTTTGTGGGTAATCAAGTAACAGCCATTGCATTATCAGTCTTATTTCTAATTAATAGAGACTAAAATAAAAATATTTTCAAAAGCGCCATCTTTTGACGAGTAGCAGAAGTAAACTTAAATTTTTTGTTACTGATTATTTTATTGAATTTTAAACCATGTTCCATAGTAGCTAAGGTTTTATATCCGTTAAATTGGTTTTAAGGTTTTAGGCCTCTTTGAACGTTCTCTTTCAACCAATTATAACTTTTATTTCTAAGTGTGCTAGTTTTTACATGTGTGAGTTTAGCTACACTGGTTTTCTTAGTAAAAAGTCATCATGCTAGTTCTATTGTTTTTTATGTTCTGTGGTACATACAATGAAACATCAAAAGTTTTGTGGTTGTGTTATAAAACCAATAAATAATTAAATAAATAAAATGGCTGGACATTTCACACAACGGTATCTAGCCCCAAACTAAGCAGAACTTGTACTATGGGAACCACATAACTCATATAATACTATTATGTATAATTTTTTATTTCTAAAATATCCTTGTAAGTAATATACCAGGGAATTATAAAGTCCCGGCCACAAAAGTTCTTTAGGCCGCGGAAGGACAGAAGTGGATCAATATTTAGTCTCACCAAAATGAACAATGAGGTATTTTTGCGGCCATGTTTCTAAACCTACCAACAGATGGCGTTGCTCTTTCATAAGCTGATTATCAAAGGAAAGTGAATGGTCAATGTCAATTGCCGTGTCAACATTCTTTTCCGAACTTGAAATTAAAAAAAATAATTTCTGTGTGTTTATTTGATGAAGTGAGATTGTTTTAGACAAATTTTGATATTTTGGCTTTGAAATTTTGTTAGCGTATCTCCAGACAGCGCCATCTATTACGCTAGTTGGAACTTGTTTATTTTTAATCGAGATAGAAAAGCCTTTATTGTGGGTGTCACTGTGCTTGATATACAATAACATCAGTATCATATCAGACTTCAACTGCTGAACATAGACCTCACCCATATACCTAGTCAGGTCATAAATTCTGTCACATGTTTAATATAAAATAATTGAAACAAGTTTATTCATTATGTAACCATTTATATACCAAAATGAACTTAACACAACATAGATTCTTATGACACTAAAGTTTATTCAAAATGACCTCCGTGATTTTGAATACAGGCCTTCAATCTGCGCGGCCAGTCGTCTATCGCAGCACGAACGAGGTCCATGTCAATATCGGCGGCTGCCTTAATCAAGGATGTCTTGAGTAACTCCAAATTGGGATGAGGCTTTGAGCACGCCTTTTCCTTCCAAGTGTTGCCATATCTTGTAATCTAACGGATTCAAATCTGGACTGGAGGAGGGCCAGTCTTCGTGCCGGATGAAGG
The DNA here is from genome assembly GCA_918857605.2 of Philereme vetulata. Lineage (NCBI taxonomy): Eukaryota > Metazoa > Arthropoda > Insecta > Lepidoptera > Geometridae > Philereme > Philereme vetulata. The sequence goes on along the minus strand of OU975459.1, from coordinate 7,055,245 downwards.
CAATTTCACGCGCCGCCAGCCAGTCTTGTGTGCTCTTCGCTCTATGAGCTGGCGCCGAATCTTGTTGGAATACCCAGTGCCTGTTATTGAACATGGTATGAGAAACAGGTTCCACAAGGTTCGTCAGGACTGTATTTTGATACACAACTGCATTCGTTTTTACACCTTTCTCACAAAAATGTACCTCTGTTAAGCCCAATTAAGAAACTCCCAACCATACCATGAGCGAGGATGGAAAATGACCTCGTTGGACACGCGGAATACGGTTGCTCGCTTCTTCACTACTGTGTGCGTACACCTTATCATTTTGTTTGTTGTGGCTCTCTTCTACGGTAAAAACTTTTTCATCCGAAAAAAGAAAGAAAAGAAAGAAGAAAGAATTTCCCGATATTTTTTCCCGCGTACCGCTTCAACAAAGCGCGGCATCTCTTCAGTCTCAGGTCCATTAGACGAGCATTCAAACGATGTCCTGTTTTTCTTCGATATGCCCGAAGCCCTAAGTCTTCATTTAACACCCTTTTCAGTGGTTCTGCTTAACCCCATCTGAAGGGCCAACAGTTTCTGCTTACGTTTGGGATTTCTTTGAATTCGCGCCTTCACAGCTTTTATCACTGCTAGAGTCCTAACAGACCGAGGGCGACCACTTCTTGACCTGTAATCTACACTAGAGTCTTCATTGTATCGTTTGATGGTGCGATAAACGAATCTTTTGGTTATATTCAAATTTTTCTGTATGTAAAAAAATTTAATTGGCGCGTAACCGCAATGTGCATCGTTACGCAATAACTGCAACACGGTCTTCTTTAAACGTCCACTCCATATTTAAAAATGAGTAAAATTCTAAAAAGTATACATTTTTATTTTCATGAACAATTCAAAATTCGAATTCTATAAACTTTTTTGTGGCCAGCATTCTAAAAGAAAAGTTTTTACTGTGTGACAACACTTATGACCTGACAAGGTATTTTCAGAGCGACCGAGAATTTTAAAATTATATTTCCGAGTGGTTATATATAATCTAGCTTTATTAAAAATTTTCATCGGAATTGGTTGCAACGTTATTGAATAACAAACAAACATAGAATTTTAGAATTTATAATAATAGTGTGATAAACAAAAATTCAGTATTCAGTATTTTATTGCGTTTATACAAAGTGGATTAAAATGTTACATGTCAGATCTTATTGACTAGTCAATAGTCCAGCACCAGCGTCACGCCAAAACGCGGCCGCTCACACCCCGCCGCGAGATAGGCCAACGAAAAGCTCCGAAGAGCCACCTGCCACAAGCCAGGAAGGCCACAAAGAGCTGAGCCCAGATACCCGGAGGTAGTAGTCTCCGCGAGTTGAAGCCAGGGCAATGGGCTACTCACCTGAGGCCCTTACCTGCAGCTCAAACGCAATAGTTGTGCGTCCACCACGCACATTACTTCGCGATCGAGCCTGTAGACGACCTGGATTGATTGAGTCCAGCACTTCATATGTATCCTGCAAGTAAGGGTGCAGCAATATTAAAGCTAACTAGGCAGCTCTAGCGGAATCGAAGTTTTACGTTTTAAGTTTTATTGGTTAGTGAAATGAAATCATTATTTTAGAAAATTATTGACATGTCTTGTCGTTAAAAAGTCGCCTAGTGTGTAGTAACTTTTTTCCATTAGTATATGTTTTGATCTATTTTCAAAGACGCTGTCCTATAATTTGTTCTGGTATTTTGTTATATGTATTTTTTTACCGTCAATACACTCGGACTCGAGCTGTGCATTTTTAATGTTGATGTAGGTCTGTAGTACTTGTCTAGGTTGTACTTGTACCTACATTGAAAGCGACATGGTAGATCAGTCGTTTCTTGTAAAAATTGCAGATACTTTCTCATGAATTTACATATGTCTAGTACGTACCTAGCTATATTGAGGTTAAAGTCAGTATTTTAAGTTTAGAAAAGTATGGCTTACAGCTTTCTATTACCTTTATATTGGCCCTGTCGACACTGTTTCCCCAAAGTATAATACCGTAGCGAATCCAAGCGTTGGCGTACGCGTAATAAGCTGACAAGGACATTTTTAAATCTGTAGCTTTCCTTATTTCTTTAAGTGCAGCTTGATAATTTTGTTATAATTTGTTGAACATGATTTGTCCGGTTTATATTTTAATCTATATTTAATCCTATTAATTTAAATGTAAACGCATTCTAATATAATATTATATTCATTGATAAGCACCACCTCTAGTATTCAAGATGACACATGTGAGATTAGGTCTAAAGTTACCAAAAGATTACGACTTTTTCTCATCCTTTCATCTTGCTTATGTATGGAAATTGCCTGTTTGTGGGACGCTATCGTCTGCGTCGCAAGAGTAACGGTGACTTACATATATTGTTTTAAAATAGGATAGGTTGTGAGTAAAAGCTCGTCGCTTTACTCTTCCTAAGTGTAAAATAAGGTGATTTTTCCGTGTAACTATTTTTAAGCTTAGCCTTTTTTTGGGTTCCGGACTAAAATATAACTTCTGGTGCTACTTTGTCACAGCTTATTATCTCAGCAACTTCTGAACCTATCAGCTTGAAATTTGAAATAGTAAAAAATAATATCCTATTAGCAAGTAAAAAATCAAAAATGTTTTCATTTTGATGGCCATAAGAGCCAAAATTGTGGGGTCAAAATTTTAAATTACAATATAAACGGCCTAGAAGAGATCATCGCAATAAGACCTCTCAATTTAGTGTGCTGTAAAGGGTTTAACTATCTTTCTATCTAAACATATAGAAAATGTATCATTACATGTACTTGAGCATAAATCCTTCTTACGTACAAATTGCAGCGATATAGGGGTGTCTCTTGGTGCAATCTCGAATGGGCTCTATGATTGTCGCTTACCTGCGACATTGAGAAGTGTGATGTAGTACCTATGTTGTCGATGTGTAATATCTTTCGTCTCGGTTTGTGGGAGGGATTTTGGCAAAAGGGACGGAAATGTGTAACAGGAAACCGGGGATGCTCGCGTTATTTGATTTGAGCAATGAGCGCGCGCGGCCGTCAGATGTTACACATCATATTATGCGATCACTGTAAGGCTCGTTGTTTTTTTACATAGAAGTGATGGTTGTAATAAGCTGTCCTAGAATATATTTGTTAACTTAACCTACGAAAATTATATATATTTCTAGTCTCAATATGTAATTACGACCAAAGACGACCTCCGTGGCAGTGGGCGAATAGCCAGCAGATGCAGGAGGTAGCTTGTTAGATTTCCGCTGCAGGACAAAATGTTTGCATGGTCTACAGATATTTTTTCCGGGTTTGGGTATTTTTCTATATATTATAAAGTACCTATGTATGTAGTTGTTTATAAAAAAAATGTATATAAGTAAGTATTCAATCAGTTGTCTGGTTCCCAGAACAAGCTTTGCTTAATTTGGGGCTAGATAGCGCTGTGTGAAATGTCCAGCATCATTTATTATTAATTTTGATTTTTAATCATAAATTTTTATTCAGTATGATACAATAATTAACATAATATAGGTAACTAATTTTTTTTTTTATATTTATTTATTTCATTAGTTTTTTTATGTTTGGAACACCATCAAATAATCTTATCTTTGTTCCCTATTATGAAAAGAACAGAAAAAAAAAGTACTAGCCTTATAGTAGTCGCATATGATGTGTAATATCTGACCACCGCGCGTGCCTATTGGTCAAATCAAATAGCGCGCGTTTCCCCAGTACCCTGTTACACATTTCCGTCCCTTTTGCCGAAATCACTCCCACAAACCGAGACGTAAAATATTAGGTACACATAAAAAATTATCGGCATAAAAGTAACAAAATATGGTTCATAATTTAGGTAACACAAAACGTAACGGGTAAGCTCTACCGAATGAGATGATTATTATTTAACAGTCCATGCAATTTCATTGCCACATAACGCTTTTAATCACTTAAGTTTTTTGTATTTCTTAATCCTACTTTCCACTGAAGCATTGCAATCTAGGCGTGTAGATACAATTAGGGAATGCAATCCCGACTTTTTTTTTTCGACGCAAATTCGAGATCCCGCGGTATTAGAAATATCAATCCCGCGGGATCCCGGAATTATCGGGATCCCGTCTAGTTTAAAAAAAATGTTTAATTCGGATGACTGAAAAAGCTAATAACTGCTTGTTTGTGATAGTGAGGTTAACTAAAATAACATATTACTCGAAAGAAAATAAAAATCTTTATTCTTTAATCTTACCAACTAAATAATTATCGTCACCTGTCGCTAATATTCCGAAATAGTCGGAATAGTTTTCTAACGCTGTTTGGCGTTCCTGCCACTCGCGGCCGTCAGTCAGCGTGCCGCTTGCGCCCCGAGTGGACGTGTGTAGCGTCGCTGACCACTGCCGCCCAATTCCGTCAATCTCGAACGGGATCTCGTCATATGATGCGTCGGGATTGATCCCGAAAAATTACACGAGATCTCGTGAGATCGGGATTGCATTCCCTAGATACAATATAGATACGATATATGTGATATGAATTTTTATTTGAAAAACTGAAAATAATTTGACTACGACTTCAATACATCTATCATTGTATTAAAACTAAAATAAATCTGTTTATAGTAAAAAATACATTGATTGCAAAGTTACGTCTGCTGGTTAACATGGATCAACAAAACTTTTAAATAAATTGTACATCTTGTTTGTCATCACGGTATCTCATATATGAGATTATTTTTCTATTGAAATTAGATAAGCAAAATGCAAAATTTACGTCAGTGGCGGCTAGTTGTAGGTAGTAATCGAGCTGACAGGTAGGTTTTGTGTATGTCGCATCGCCCTCGCCACTACTCGCCAGTCGTAACTCCCCGCTCGATAAGTTCTCTGTTGTAACAGTTTATGGGGAAATACAAGTTAAACATTGGCACACGGAGTTAATCATTTACCTGCTCTCAACAACTACAAGCCCCTACAAGTATTTTGATATACACATCGACTAAACATCAATAGCCGCGATTTTGATGCGTCAATAGCCGTATACGGATTGACCGAGCCGTCTCACGAGGCACGCGTCTGTCTCGCTCTATCTGCATAACTTGCCACTAACTAGACTGGGATAGAAGCGTGCCTCGCGAGGCGGTTCGGTCAGTCTGTAGTTTAACGCCACGCTTTAGTGGTGAGTAGATCTTATCTTTTACGCTGTAAAGATAGACAATTGGACCTAATTTTGATTGTAATGATTTTATTACTTCGCAATCAGAATGGCTTCATCCTTTGCATCACGGTTCAAATTGAAGATTTCTTAAATGGATTTCGATACGCTTTGTGCTCTTTGTTTTGTTATTGGCATCATAATAATGAGATGTTGAATTGTAGGTATTTTAACAGTTATGTAGGTATGGATCATTAATTAAAAAGTGCCTTAGGTAATAGACAAGGAATTATTAACGGCACATTCTGTTAGACTTTTTGTTATATGCAACGTCTCTTGAGTAGTGCTACAGGCTATTAGCAACGATTCTGCCTTGGCCATCATCGTCATCATCATACCAGCCATAGGATGTGGACTGCCGAACATAGATCTCTTTTATAGATCTCCAGAGGGACCAATCTTTTGCGGCTTGCACCCAACGGAATCCAGTAACCATTATCAGATCTTGATCTGATATAAAAAATGTTTATCTTTGACTCTGTTTCGACAGTATGGATGTATTGTCCATTCTAGTAAGCAGTAGGAGATATTGACGGTATCAAATCAAATCAATATTCATTTATTCATTAAAATCATCCTGTACCCCGATTACTCGAAGACGCCTGGACCGATTCGAGAAATTATTTTTTATTTAAAAGGGTATAGTTTCCAGGTGGTCCCATTGGCACCAAGTCAGGATCTGATGATTGGGATACCAAAAAAATCGAGGGCAGCCCCCAAATTGTTCTGATATCTGAAGTCGGTTACGTTTTTATTAAAAAAGTTACTTGTATCCATTACGAGTATGACCCTAACAGGTTATTAGACTCATCATCATCATCATCAACATATATGCCAAAGGACGTCTACTGCTCAACAAAGGCCTCCTCCATTAATTTTGTGCGGCCTGCGCCCAACGGCTTACAGCAACCTATATCAGGTCTTCTTTCCATCTAATTATAAGACTATATTCCAGGAAATATTCCAACTCGGATGGGCAGCGTTTGGGAAACTTCGCAACGTCTTTTCGTCCAACATACCTCAGTGCCTTAAGACGAAAGTCTACAATCAGTGTGTGTTACCAGTGATGACATATGGAACCGAGACGTGGTCCTTCACTATTGGCCTTATGAATAAGCTTAGAGTCGCTCAACGAGCTATGGAGAGGGCTATGCTCGGGGTTTCTCTACGGGATCGAATCAGAAATGAGGAGATACGTAGGAGAACTCAAGTCACCGACATAGCCCGACGGATTAGCACGTTGAAGTGGCAATGGGCAGGCCATATAGCGCGCAGAACAGATGGCCGATGGGGCCGAAAGGTTCTCGAGTGGAGGCCACGGACCGGCAAGCGCAGCGTAGGACGTCCACCCACAAGATGGGCAGACGACTTGGTAAGAACCGAAGGTCGGCGTTGGATGCAGGCCGCTTCCAACCGCAGTTCCTGGAGATCAATGAGGGAGGCCTTTGTCCAGCAGTGGACGTCCTACTGCTGATATGATGATGATGATGATTCCAGGAAATATGGCACATATGGGTAAAGTCGGGCTATGTATGAGACATTCAGAAGAACAATCGTGGGAAAAATGCTGCACTTTTACTGCTTCATCAAAATACCCTAACTCCTTTATTTTCACTTAGCTAAAATGCATTTCTATTGCATACCTCAGATATTCCAGTCTCGACTAGATTTCTGATTAAACCATCACAACTTTAGTACCAACATTCCTGCGGTGAATCCTCGCTCAATAAACTACCACGTAAACTGACTGTATATGAAGAGTATTCTGGTGCTCATATACAAATGTTGTTATGGATTTTCTTAATCATAATCATTTTATTTGCAAGAATGTTGGTACAATAGTTCAATATATTCAATGTTTTGTTTGTTAGATGAATTAATTGTATTTTTATTTATTTTATTTATTAAGTAGCGATTGTAACAATATTTCATGATTAACTAAAGATTAACGTAAGTACTAATTGCACAACCAATAATAGGTTAATATGTAGTAACAAAGGTAACAACTATTAAATTTAGACAATCAATTTTGAATAAAAAACCACAAAAGTATAAAAATACACTAATGATAGCAATAAGTCCACATGCCTATTTTAAGTATATTTAATAAAACTAGTTTAAAATCCTTCATTGAATAAATATTATTTATATATTCAATATAGCATTTCACTTAAATTTTGTAACTATCTATCTATATTTATCTATTAGTTTGGCATGTTCTTAGATAAGAACTGCCGGAATTTAAAAATTTCAAAAAACCTATGAAATAGATGCTTATTCATTTAAGTTCGATGCGCGTAATCGAGTTTTTAAACTCCGACAAAGCATAATCTAAACTATTATAATAAAATATTTTTTTCAAGCAGAAGCTTAGCAGTACCACAATATAATTTAATGTGGTACTAAGCTTCTGCTGGTGTGGGATGCAACTTGTGTTGACACACTGGCGCCCTCTCACCTTCATAGTACTTCCCGGGTGGCTGGTGCGGCAGCAGAGGCTGCGGAGAACCTCGAACGGAGGAAATATGATTTCCTGGGAGATCAATACGTATTTCTTCCGTTTGGGGGTCGAAACTACGGGTCCTTGGGGCACGAGTGCCCAAAAATTCATTAAAGAGCTGTCCAGACACCTCATAGACACTACAGGTGACCAAAGAGCTGGAAATTACCTCTGCCAACGGATCAGCCTAGCCATTCAAAGAGGTAATGTTACCAGTTTTTTGGGCAAGTTACCTGCAGAGACCTGGAGACTTAAATGCAGTTTTTTATTTATAGGTTTATTTTAAATTTAGTTTTAGTTATTTGATTTAATTGTAGTTTTTATTGTTATTCTGTTTGTAGCTTCTGTTTGAAAATTTGATATTATTTTATAAGAACTACAAAAGAAACAGTTGATATATCTTAAGACCGTTGTAAACGATCTATCGATAGCTCACCTGCTCCGTCACTGCAAGTTTGCGTTGCGTTGATTTTCACGATTGCCATTTTTGTTTTTTCTACAAAACCATTGTCTGGAGTTGTCATGCTATTTTGCGTCCCTCCAATAATATTATTACAAAGACCCCCTCCATCTTAGGGTTATATGGCAGAAATCTCATCTAAGCTATAATACCCCCAAAGTACTTACGACTTTGTGTTTTTAAATAACTATATAAATCAATTTTCATATAATAGAATATTAAATGAAATAATATTTTTTGCATGAAATATGGTTAAATACAAGATGTCAATTTTAGGCATTCTGTCATTCAAATAAATTTCAAGTAAATTTTTTGCCATACTCTTAATTTTTCCGATGACCATATATTTTTGCAAGACATAGACAAGACGTAATCGATATCTTTGCAGAAGCCTTGTGCAAGCCTTGAACACACGGATACACATCAAGCTATAAATTTCCAGTATAACCTGACCTTTCATTCCACGAAAAGTCTGGTCAGCTTATACTGGAAATATATAGCTTGATGTGTAGCCGTGTGAACAAGCCTCTGTGGGAAGAATTTATACAAATTTCTAGGATTGTGTAAAGAATCAGAACGCCAGCATATCTGTGGTAAGCCCTTAATAAAACTCGACGTAAACTAACAATGTATCAAGCTCCACCGCAGAAAGTGTATGTGCGCGGGAATGATAACAAATTCGCGTGGACCGTTCTGCGACCACTATAAACTGTAATCTCCTCTCGGTAACTTTCCGGTCGGTTACTATAGGGTTACCATGAGTAAATCGAGTGGAAATAAAGTATGAGGTTGCGATTATATTCTGTCAATTGACTAACTTGATGATCCTTGGACACCACGGAAGACCAGTGCTACGGCAGCGCCTTCTGCTGTGGTATTATGCTGAGTAGTGATTTTCTTATGGTCTTGTAGGCTTTGTATGTGCTTTACTTCAGACTTTTCTTTTCTTACTAAGATAAGAAACCATATGTTACGAAAGTTTGTATATATTTTTTAGGGAAGGGTTTGAAAAACATCACTTTTAACCTCTGTGCTCTTTGGAGTTCCAAGAATTTTGTCATGGTAGCTCCTCCCCAGACTGATATTGAATATTGAATTTTGAATTGATTGTGCCAAAGATGTGTAGATTTGTTTGGGTAAGTCTTCTGGCGCAACATAACGTAACATTTTAAGAATACATATTAATTTTCAAACCCTGTCGAAAGTTTATGTCGTTTCTTATGATTTGTTAAGCAGCTTTACCTAGGGCGATTTGCGCAACGATGCCTAGTAGTATTTAGTGCCTAAATATGATATAGAGTGTTGTCAAATCATACAAATACGTCAAATTTATACATGTTTAGTCGCTAATTACGTTTAGCGATCGTTTTCCAAGTTAGGACTAATGTGATCTGTATCCCAATTTTTGTAATCTTAACTTTAGTCTCACGACATAGCCGTATTACGTACGACATACATAGTTATAAATACAGCAAGAACTTTCAGTTAACTAAGTTGCGGCCTCAACACATTTATAAATGACGACCTCCATAGTAGGCGAATAGCCAGCTGAGACACAGGAGGTTGTGTGTTCGATTCCCGCCTCAGAACAAATGCTCTCCAGTTATTTATTCCGTGATAGGTATTTCTTTATGTATTTTAAGTATGTATTAAAAAAATTACGTATAAGTATTCTATCAGTTATCTGGTTCCCATAGTACAAGTCTTGCTTAATTTAGTGTTGGATAACGCTGTGTGAAACATCCATCGTTATTTATTTATTGTCCGGGCAAATTCATGGCAACCCTAATGTACTCGCCTTTTTTAGGAGTGACAAATATTTCACGTGTTTGTGATGCAAATGTTGGGGTTGGTTTATTGGCCTTGCTTTCTTTTTGTGCCCAAGCACCTTTTTCCGGAATGTATCCTATTCATTATACGAGGAACTTATGTTAGTCCGCTCAAAAAAGCTCTAATATTTTGGAAAGAAAGAGAAAATAAATAGATTGGACACATTTTTGTAAAACGTTTACGACATCAAATGCTCGTCAATTGTTTTTAATACTTGGAGCACCTGATGTTATGTGGTAACCATCGCCTATAGCAAAGTATTGCCTCGTAGGTCACGCACCTTAGAAACGTGCACTACGATGCCCTGCGTCCATCAACTTGAGGCATACAGGTGTAAAGGCTCATGTGTAATTTTCACCGGAAACCATATCCTTCTTATACCGAAATACAGAAATGCTGCTTGGCGGCAGAAATAGGTTTAGTGGACTACCAGCGCCATAATCCCAGCTAAATTTATTCTTAACTAAATTTCTTCATCTTAACTTTCTAAGATGTGGAATGAGCTACCATCTGAGGTTTTCCCATTAGGCTACGACATGGCACGCTTTAAGAGAAATGTAGAGGTTTCTACAGTGTAGGGAACGCATCGACAATACCCCGGGTGTAGCCGGTGTCAATAGGCGACGGGGACCGCTTACCATCAGGTAGGCCGTAAGCCTGTTTCCCCACAAATAACAAACAAAATCGAAAGTAACTCTGTCTGTATGTCTTTTTGTCTGTATGTTTGGTAAGTTTTCACGACTAAAAAGCAAGAAAATAATGTGTATAATGTTCATGAGAAAGGACCTATATTTTTTTTTGGAAAATTAATATATTTTGCAATAAAATATTGAAAATTAATCAAATACTTGGACTGCGCCACTTAGTAAATAGCAGTTAACACATCCTCGCGTCCACGAAGATATAAGTAAAATCTATCTTAGCTAATCTAATTCTTCTAATATATAAATATGTCGTGTCACGGTGTTTGTGGTCGCACTCCTCCGAAACGGGTCGACCGATTTTTGTTGTATATTTGGTAAGTATGAGAATAGGTCGTCAATTATTTTTCACCTTCCTACCCCCACCCCCCGCCCCCCCCCCCCCATTTTTAATCGTGATTTTGGTATTTGTGTATGAAAAATATCTGAATAATTTAACCGTCGCACATTGACGTGAAGTCATTTACATGAAGTGTCGTATCATTTTTTTCAAATGGACTGATCTCGCTGTTGGCTTCTGAGGCCGTTGCAGCTTAACCGAACTTTTGGCGAACGCAGATGGCACTTAGCCCTGTAAGTTTTGATGTGGCAACTAGCAAGAGCACCACTTAGGTACGAACCTCGGCTTGGGCTGTTGCCAGGATGGGGATAGGAGAGAAACGCTCGGGAACGTGCTTGTACCTCGTATAGGCGGCGACTGAAGGGACTCGTCGACCTCGCCGGCGAGGTCGGTGTATCTGTGAAGTGTTTGCTCTGTCTAATGTAGATGACTCAGAAATCTCTTCTGCATTAGCGGAGGTGATTTCGTCATCCGGGTCTCCGAGAACGTGTCTCGGACGACGGAGGGTTTGTTGAAATGTCGCATCACTTTGACGAGAGGGTTTTATATAGTTTTTATTCTGAAGTTCCCACGGGAACGGGAAATTTCAAGCGTGCGAAGTCGCAGGCGGGTCAGCTAGTTTCTTATATATTTTTTCCTTATCTTTAGTAGGAGTCGTGTACTGAATTTCATATCAGTATAGGTTTTTCCAAGAAAGATACTAATAACTCTTTTCTTCTTAGAAAGTTATTAATAACGTACTTCACTGCTAACTAATATAACCTAAAATAAAGCTTCATAGATATTCTCAGTTACAATATAATATTAGACTTGGAGTAATATCCAGTTTTAATAAGTACATTGTTGAAATAGAGCTTCTTCTCTTTAAAAAAAAGTCCGGCTTCATCAATTTTAATGATATAAGATGATACACAGCCAGATAAAACATAATAATAAAACCGGCCAAGTGCGAGTCGGACTCCCGCACGAAATGTTACGTACCATTATCTATAAAACGGCAAAAAAATCAGGTTTATTGTATGGGTTTTTATCGAGCACATTTCGGGGAGTGTGTGGCGGAACATTTCAACCTGATCCCACCATCTCCATTCTATCAACGGACAACCAGACGGTCTGCGATGCGCCACCGCTATATGGTAGACATACCTCCCATTCGCACAAAGCGGTTCTCTTCGACCTTTATTATGCGCACCGCCAAGCGTGGAACGCCTTGTCAGAGTCTTTGTTTCCTCATAGCTACAACCTCTTCATAGCTACAATGTTTAGGTTGCAAGTGAATAGGTTTCTTATAGGCAAGTGTGTACCAACGTAGACTGCATCATCACTTACCATCAGGCAAGATCGTGGTCAAACGCAAGCCTATAATGAAAAAAAAAAAAAAATGGGAGCCCCCCTAAAATATTTGTTTTTTTTTTTATTTAATTATTTATGTTTAAAGTGAATATATAACTAAATATCCTATGAATATTTCAAGCGTCTACCTGTTGCCGTTATCAATATCGAGCTAAAACGAGCAAACAAATCACGTTTAATGTATGGGAGCCCCCCTTAAACATATTTTTTTCTGTTTTTATTATTTGTTGTTATAGCGGCAACAGAAATACGTCATCTGTGAAAAATTCAACTATCTTACTATAACGGTTCATGAGATACAGCCTGGTGACAGATGGACAGACCGACAGACAGACAGCCGAGCCTCAGCGAGTGCCATTTTACCCTTTGGGGACGGAACCCTAAAAACAACATCATAATTTTATTATGTCATAATCTTTGCGATAACCTCGTACTATATTATTAAAATGATCTGGAATTTTAGAGTTAGCTAAAGCGATTTCACTTACAACTAAGTACATAGTTCCGTTTGCTAGAGGTACTCGGCTCTAAGTGGATAGCTTTTTACTAAAACATGGAAACATTGCATTACAGCGGTGAAATATTTATGTGGCACTCACGACCGAACCAGCTTATTTCAAATGGGTACTTCAATAGCATATTTTAGCAGAATTTTAATTCTGAACGTTCTCGTTAAGTGGTTCGTTTTAGTTATCAGTGCATAATAAAATGTATAATTATTTCTCTTTAATTAATAGAATATAATTTTGCCAACGTTCACTTCATTAGATTTTATCGCTTCTGGACCCATAACCTATTGCATCGCTTTCGCAAATTACTCTCATACAAAATGGCCGACAGCATTAAAGTAAATCTACCCGCAAAACGGTCATATTTATCGGCGCGAATCAATGAGCGGATTACGTGAGTGCACTGACCAAAAACTAGTTTGCGGTTTCCGTAATCCAATTTGTCGGCCCCGGAGGTTGGCGTGGACATCAAGTGTTGTGACCACACTGTCACACATGACTTTCAGGCTTCAGGGTAAAGTTTGGGAACTCATTTAATACTCTACTGTTCGTGTGGCTAAGTTTGATGGCCTTTTAGAGGTGGCGCCTCAAGTATTAGTAAAGTTTTATTCATCTCAATAGTGTCTTACTATTATACTGGCATAATTTTTGGCTACCTTGATTTGCACATCTCATTTAATAACATGAACATGTCTGATCCTCAGTACGTCAAAACTGAATGTAGGTACTAGTGGTTCGCCCCGAACTGAGATCTCGCGAGTCTCCCATTAAACAAAAAAATAGTGAGTATTTGTAATGTTTGACTATCAAAATAGTGCCACGAAATAGATAATCAAATTACTTGACCTACAGTTTCATTTAAATTACAGGTAACGGCGGTTTTTGTTAATTGGTTTTTGGGGTACAAATTGCAGTTATTCTGGATTACAGACTTTTGCCTATATTTGTGTCACTAAAGCTACACGCATACCAAATTACAACACTGTGAGATCACTGGTGTACCCTGTGAATTTTGTCGAAAGTTCTGTTTTTATTATGGCTAATAACTCAAAAACTATAAAGACTTTACTCAAAATAAAATAGGAGTCTACATGTACTAATGAAGACCTTTCATTTGACGTCCCACATGATCCTTTCTCTCTTTTTCCTAGTCTCCTAGTCTCCTTTTCATTTTTTTTTACCGCTCTTGAACCCTAATATCTCAACAACCCCCAACATTTTTAGCTCATTTAGTCACACCAAAACTGTACCACTTCTACCTGTCAGGTAGTGATGGCACAATTTTGGTGTGACTAACCTGTCAGGTAGTGATGGCAAATTTCACGATTATCGGATCAACGCTTCGAAAGTTATCCTCTGACAAACTAACATACATACAATGCCGATTTGCCCAACTTGATTTAGAGATCCTGCTTCGCTCGATCAATAATCATTAAGAAATAACTTCTTATTCTTAACTTCAGAGTATACCCATTTGAGGTAAATACCAAGAGGTATAATAACCCAGGTTTATGGAATTGTACTGTGCTAAAATAGTAACCTAATTTCCGTTAGCGGAATGTGCACTGTAGTCTGTAGCTACTAATGCGGTCTGTGGTTCCCGTGACCTCTGCATTGGACGGTCCAGGTCCTAGAGGAATTGACTTTTGACCTCAATTGAAATCCACTAGTTTTAAGCTGTTTGTTTTGGCAGTTCGGTTTGTGAGGTATTTGCCGAAATTGTTTGCGATAGTAATATCTAATAGCTTATAGCGAGATGTGGTTAAGAATTAATTTAATTTAATTTGAAAACGATAAAGATTTGACTTCAAATTTAAAAACAAAACTCAGATATTTGGATTGGGTATGTCAAGTACGCAGTTACCATCATTATTATCATCCGTAGCACCTACTTCTCTCAAGGTACATGTCTCCCTAATTTTGCGCAGTTATAGGCAAATATTAGAAACTACTAGACAAAGATATAAATATTAAACGCCACATTAGTTTGCCCCGCTATACGTACAGTCACGTAAGGAAAAGGTTCGTCAATTTTCAAATTGATTCGTTCAACGTATCGCGAGTAGGTACAACTCTTTTGAATCTATGTTACAGAATATACTGAGTTAGAGAAAATAATGTTTAACTCTTCGTTAATAAAGTTCAAAATTAGCAAGAACAAAGTTGTCAGTAAGAACTAATTGATTCTTGTATTATTGGTGCAAGCGAAAACCGACTCTAAAATGACAAAACTTTTCATTCCGTCACTGTACCTACATAGGAATTAACGCTAAACAGCATTCTGCCCACTGATCCCCGTGGCGGGCTGAAATAAAACAAAATAAATGATACGTAATGAACTACTTACGCGACTGAATTATTTAGACTGCTCGATATAAATACTCTATACTTATACATATGATAATGTGTGTGACAAATAAATTTATTTTTCTATTTTTAAAAGCGACTGCATATAACAAAGTCTAGTACTGCAAACGTAACAGTAATTAATTAACTCATTAAGCAACAGCAACATCTATTAAAACAACGAAGCTAACAAGAATTTATCATCAGCTTTAAGCGCATATTTTCGCTTATGCGTCGTTATTCAAAGGATTTTCTCCCTTATTAACAACGTAGAGGTTCGAATATCACGTATAGAAAAGCTATCGAGATTGAAACAAATGATAAGAGCTTAGATCCGATAACTAAAATGCGATAAAGCTCAATGGAGGAACTAGGAAGTTAGCGATGGCGTTAGACCCACTTTATGGGTTGAGAGCTAGTTTTTATTATCTTTGGTCATAGGTACGTTTGAGCACTATTTTACGTAAGTCGTTTTAAAGTCTTGCCTTGTAAAAAAAATATTTTCTAATTTTTGTATAGGATTTTTAAACACGCGCTAAACAGTGTTCAAATTGTTTTGTGGTAAGACTCAAGTTTAAGTTATGCCCATCATAAAATACAATAAACTATATTTTATTGAAAATATTCACTGTTAGCTAGTGACCATCTATTTGTATCATCCTAACCCGAGTTAGGAGCTCCGCATCGAGAGTAACAGCAGAATTTTGTCCCGCACTGCGCGCGAGGACACGTAAGAGGTTATTTTTTTATTGATAATAGCCAAGCGCTTGACCACTACCTAGCCTGATGGTAAGTGAAGGTGTGATCGAAACTCGCTTGCCTAGAAAGAACCTTTTCACTCTGGACTTGAAGACTCCAAGATTATACTGGTTTGGAAAAACATACGCCGGAAGTGAGTTCCACTCCTCACTTGTTTTTAGGTTTTAGTCCTACTACCGCAGCGAACGTCTTAAGCATAGATGTCCTCCCCATAATATCTATAAGCCGCCATTTTAGCATTATGTAAGAAATTCACTGCAGACTCCAGTGCCATATTATAACCTATCTCGATCGTATCGAACGCTCAACTGTTATTTAATAACAAAAGTTATTTATCATCAGCGCAGTTACCGAACGTCGATTTATATCGGTTACGCGCTGCGCTATCAAGATCTTGTTATTTATGTGTATTGCCTGTTAATATTTCACTATAGTGCAGGAGTCCACGGCTTTTACACTGACTAACGATTAATTATTTTTCAATTTATTTACCAAACTAATATTATAAGTTGGTGGTATATACATAAATTATAAACTGAATAACCACATAGGCCTTTTTATCCCATAAATCAGTTCCCTTGGGATAAAAATGGGGTGTCAAGTCAAGTTGCAACAGCGAGTTTAGCTATATTTCTAGGTTACCTACACATTTAGTAGTGTAACGAAAACCGTGCAAGGTGTGTCTGGGTACTAGGTATATTTAGATATAGCCAAGAGAATTAGCAATCTGAAGTAGCAGTGGGCAAAGCACATAGCTTGAAGAGCTGACGGCTGTCTGGGACAGAAAGGTTCTTGAGTGGAGACCACGCACTGGAAAGCGCAGTAGAACGGCTTTCCACTGGTTAAGAAGACGTATTCAAGGTTGCTGGGAACCGTTGGGTGCAGGCCGCACAAGATCGGCCGCGCGCCTTTGTTCAGCATTTTTTTTCTTGTTCAGCATCTTTGTCTTGTGGCTGATAATTATGTTGATGATGAATAATTATTTTCTTGCATACGTACGTTAATCGTAGAAAATTAATAAAATAAAAAAAATTAACCGTAAGTCATTTACATGAAGTGTCGCGTCACTTTGACAAGAGTGTTTTATATAGTTTTTATCCCAAAGTTCCCTCGGGAACGGGACATTTCAAGCGTGCGAAGCCACGGGCGGAACTAGTTATACGTATAAAAAAATGCAAAATACAAAAAGAAATGCCTCAGCCACATGACATAACCCGAACTAACCCGTTATGATTGTTATCGCTTTTAGCGATAACAATACCCATTGCATCTATGTCATCATAATCATCATATCAGCCGTAGGACGTCCACTGCTGGACAAAGGCCTCCCTCATTGATCTCCAGGAACTGCGGTTGGAAGCGGCCTGCATCCAACGCCGACGTGCGGTTCTTACCAAGTCGTCTGCCCATCTTGTAGGTGGACGTCCTACGCTGCGCTTGCCGGTCCGTGGCCTCCACTCGAGAACCTTCCGGCCCCATCGGCCATCTGTTCTGCGCGCTATATAGCCTGACCATTGCCACTTCAACGTGCTAATCCGTCGGGCTATGTTGGTGACTTGAGTTCTCCTACGTATCTCCTCATTTCTGATTCGATCCCGTAGAGAAACCCCGAGCATAGCCCTCTCCATAGCTCGTTGAGCGACTCTGAGCTTATCCATAAGGCCAATAGTGAAGGACCACGTCTCGGTTCCATATGTCATCACTGGTAACACACACTGATTGAAGACTTTCGTCTAGGCACTGAGGTATGTTGCATCTATGTATTTTTCTTATATTTCTTTATTTTTATTGGTGTGCAATGAAGACATTTATTTAATTGATCGAGCGAAGAGAGATCTCTAAATCCACTTGGGAAAATCGGCGTTGTATGTATGTATGTTTGTCCGAGGATAACTTTTGTAACGTTGATCCGAGCATCGTGAAATTTAATAAATAGGAAGGTAGTAATGGCACAATTTTGGTGTGACTAAATGAGCTAACAATGTGGGGGGGGGGGGGGTTGTTGAGATATTGGGGATTAAGACGGGTAAAAAAAATTAGAAAGAGGATATCAGGTCAAGGGTGACGACAAATGAAAGGTATTCATTTGTACATTTATATTTCTTTGTTTTTTGTTTTTCGCAAATTCTTCATAGTTTTTGAGTTATTAGCCATGATAAAAACTAAACTTTGACAAAATTCACAGGGTACACCAGTGACCCCACAGTGCTGTAATTTGGTATGCGTGTAGCTTAAGTGATACTAATATAGGCAAAAGTCTCAAATCAAGAATAACTGCAATTTGTAACCGAAAAAAAATATAACCCCAGAACATGAACTCCCGTTACCTGTAATTTGAATGAAACTGTAAGTCAAGTAAGTTGGTTATATTTTCGTTGCACTATTTTGATAGCCAAAGATTACAAATAATATTTTTCTGTTTTTATGGAGATCACAGTTCGGGACGAACCACTAGTTATCTATGATCCATTTTATGTAAAATTATAACCGATAGCCTCTCGATCTATAATGAATGACTCAATCGTGATCTCAAATCTCCGTTGAATTAGTGTGCAGATTCGCGAGATTAAATTTCAGATGGTGTTTTGAGATTACGTCTTAAATTATCGTGTCATTTCATTATACTTGCTGTTTTATTTTATTATCGGGTTTCTTCCTTGTATTTTGCAATATTAATCAACTTTGATAGTCTCTGTTTATTACGACGAAAGATTACATTCGCACATCTTAACGCGCCGACGAACCCTGAGCGCAACTTCAATTCGGTCGCGTCAAATACTTCGGCCTGAATATCGCTATCCCTGTTTAGTGACGAAGTTTAGCCACGCAGAGCGACAGTGATAGCAATAGAACGATTCTAAATTTGATTAGATTTTGACCGTGTTCCGTAATACCAAAAATGATGACTGAAAACTTGTTGTATTTTTCTCATTGTGTTGTTATTCTGTAACTAGACGATATAATCTATGTTCCCATGACTAGGATACGTAAGATGTTGTTGTTTTTAATACGAAACAATTAGGTTGAAAACAGGTTTTTTATGACGTAAAAACATGCAGAATGCGATACGCTTCTATTTCATTTTAGGTAAGTATTTTGATCTAATGTATGGTTGGAAACCTAGATAAATACTATTCAAATTAAAATAATACCTTATTAAGATAGAAATATGCTCCAATTAGAAATGATCTTGGTAGGACGTGTTGTATGGGCGATTTTCCCTCCGGTGTCCCCTTAACTTTTGTCACTCTGTTAATGAAACTTCATTCTATCTAGCTTCTAGATTCTTCTTGGCTTCTGAGAAGCGTGTAATTCCCTTACACTTTCATTCGTGCTCGATTGGCAAGTATAATCGAACGTTATTAAAACTTTTAATCAAGCGTTTCGGTTCAACTTCGCACATTAAACTTCGTATATTATTTAAATAGTTATCCGACACTTACTGAAAATTCGAAGACCAATCGGCGTTGTATGTATATATATGTATGTTTGTTTGTCCGTGGATAACTTTTGAAGCGTTAATCCGATCATCGTGAAATTTGGTATATAGGTAGGTAGTAGTGGCATAATTTTGGTGTGACTAAATGAGCTAAAATGTGTGAGGGTGTGGGGGGGGGGGGGGGGTGTATTAAGAATTCACAGTGTACACCAGTGACCCCACAGTGCTGAAATTTGGTATGCGTGTAGCTTTAATAACGCAAATATAGGCAAAAGTCGGAAATCAAGAATAATTGCAATTTGTATCCCAAAAAAGAGCAACGAAATTACATGCCGTTACGTGTAATATGAATGAAACTGTAGGTCAAGTAAGTTGGATATGCATTTCGTGGCACTATTTTGATAGTCAAAGCTTACGCGAGATCTCAGTTCAATAGTTACACATACTCGAAGTACATAAATACACTAGATCTTACGAAGTACCATTCAAAAGACATAAAAAGCTCAAAGTTTTTGCCACAAAAAGCGGTACAAAATAGACCGGAGTATAAACAAAATTATATACTGAAAAGCGCTCAACCTGCCGCAACGGCTGCCCTACATTCGTGACAAAAGCCTTGTCGGACACAGCCTTCATTAATCGGTTAGGTATTTTAAATTTTACTTTTTCATTTGCTTCTTATTTTACGGTGTTACAATGGTGGGTCAATATCCCTTTTAGATAATATATTTCTAACAGAACAATACACATTAATCACGTGCAATAAATAAAACATGTAGATGATATATCGTCGCTGTTCTGACTAAGTGACTTAAGCGACATTTTGGCGTAACTGACATTTGTAATGTTATTTCTATCTACTTTTGAAGACGAACCGATCTGTCTAATCGGCGTATCTGTTCCTTTTACCTATGTCTAGATGTAAGTTTGACGTATCTACATATCTTAAAATTATAAATCATTCGAAGTGTCCTATGTACACTTACGCCTTTTAGTGTTACAGTGATCGGTCAATATCCCTTTTAGATAATATGTATATTTCTAACAGTACAATACACATTAATCACGTGCAATAAATAAAACATGTAGGCGATATATCGTCGCTGTTCTGACTAAGTGACGTAACCGACATTTTGGCGTAACTGACATTTGTAATGTTACTTCTATCTACTTTTGAAGACGAACCGATCTGTCTAATCGGCGTATCTGTACCTTTTATCTGTCTAGATGTAACTTTGACGTATCTACATATCTTAAAATTATACATCATTCGAAGTGTCCTATGTACACTTACGCCTTTTAGTGTTACAATGATGGGTCAATATCCCTTTTAGATAATATATTTCTAACAGAACAATACACATTAATCACGTGCAATAAATAAAACATGTAGATGATATATCGTCGCTGTTCTGACTAAGTGACTTAAGCGACATTTTGGCGTAACTGACATTTGTAATGTTATTTCTATCTACTTTTGAAGACGAACCGAACTGTCTAATCGGCGTATCTGTTCCTTTTACCTATGTCTAGATGTAAGTTTGACGTATCTACATATCTTAAAATTATAAATCATTCGAAGTGTCCTATGTACACTTACGCCTTTTAGTGTTACAATGATCGGTCAATATCCCTTTTAGATAATATGTATATTTCTAACAGTACAATACACATTAATCACGTGCAATAAATAAAACATGTAGGCGATATATCGTCGCTGTTCTGACTAAGTGACGTAACCGACATTTTGGCGTAACTGACATTTGTAATGTTACTTCTATCTACTTTTGAAGACGAACCGATCTGTCTAATCGGCGTATCTGTACCTTTTACCTGTCTAGATGTAACTTTGACGTATCTACATATCTTAAAATTATACATCATTCGAAGTGTCCTATGTACACTTACGCCTTTTAGTGTTACAATGATGGGTCAATATCCCTTTTAGATAATATATTTCTAACAGAACAATACACATTAATCACGTGCAATAAATAAAACATGTAGGCGATAAATCGTCGCTGTTCTGACTAAGTGACTTAAGCGACATTTTGGCGTAACTGACATTTGTAATGTTACTTCTATCTACTTTTGAAGACGAACCGATCTGTCTAATCGGCGTATCTGTACCTTTTACCTGTCTAGATGTAACTTTGACGTATCTACATATCTTAAAATTATACATCATTCGAAGTGTCCTATGTACACTTACGCCTTTTAGTGTTACAATGATGGGTCAATATCCCTTTTAGATAATATATTTCTAACAGAACAATACACATTAATCACGTGCAATAAATAAAACATGTAGGCGATAAATCGTCGCTGTTCTGACTAAGTGACTTAAGCGACATTTTGGCGTAACTGACATTTGTAATGTTACTTCTATCTACTTTTGAAGACGAACCGATCTGTCTAATCGGCGTATCTGTACCTTTTACCTGTCTAGATGTAACTTTGACGTATCTACATATCTTAAAATTATACATCATTCGAAGTGTCCTATGTACACTTACGCCTTTTAGTGTTACAATGATGGGTCAATATCCCTTTTAGATAATATATTTCTAACAGAACAATACACATTAATCACGTGCAATAAATAAAACATGTAGGCGATAAATCGTCGCTGTTCTGACTAAGTGACTTAAGCGACATTTTGGCGTAACTGACATTTGTAATGTTACTTCTATCTACTTTTGAAGACGAACCGATCTGTCTAATCGGCGTATCTGTTCCTTTTACCTGTCTAGATGTAACTTTGACGTATCTACATATCTTAAAATTATACATCATTCGAAGTGTCCTATGTACACTTACGCCTTTTAGTGTTACAATGATGGGTCAATATCCCTTTTAGATAATATATTTCTAACAGTACAATACACATTAATTACGTGCAATAAATAAAACATGTAGGCGATAAATCGTCGCTGTTCTGACTAAGTGACTTAAGCGACATTTTGGCGTAACTGACATTTGTAATGTTACTTCTATCTACTTTTGAAGACGAACCGATCTGTCTAATCGGCGTATCTGTACCTTTTACCTGTCTAGATGTAACTTTGACGTATCTACATATCTTAAAATTATACATCATTCGAAGTGTCCTATGTACACTTACGCCTTTTAGTGTTACAATGGTGGGTCAATATCCCTTTTAGATAATATATTTCTAACAGAACAATACACATTAATCACGTGCAATAAATAAAACATGTAGGCGATAAATCGTCGCTGTTCTGACTAAGTGACTTAAGCGACATTTTGGCGTAACTGACATTTGTAATGTTACTTCTATCTACTTTTGAAGACGAACCGATCTGTCTAATCGGCGTATCTGTACCTTTTACCTGTCTAGATGTAACTTTGACGTATCTACATATCTTAAAATTATACATCATTCGAAGTGTCCTATGTACACTTACGCCTTTTAGTGTTACAATGATGGGTCAATATCCCTTTTAGATAATATATTTCTAACAGTACAATACACATTAATTACGTGCAATAAATAAAACATGTAGGCGATAAATCGTCGCTGTTCTGACTAAGTGACTTAAGCGACATTTTGGCGTAACTGACATTTGTAATGTTACTTCTATCTACTTTTGAAGACGAACCGATCTGTCTAATCGGCGTATCTGTACCTTTTACCTGTCTAGATGTAACTTTGACGTATCTACATATCTTAAAATTATACATCATTCGAAGTGTCCTATGTACACTTACGCCTTTTAGTGTTACAATGATGGGTCAATATCCCTTTTAGATAATATATTTCTAACAGTACAATACACATTAATTACGTGCAATAAATAAAACATGTAGGCGATAAATCGTCGCTGTTCTGACTAAGTGACTTAAGCGACATTTTGGCGTAACTGACATTTGTAATGTTACTTCTATCTACTTTTGAAGACGAACCGATCTGTCTAATCGGCGTATCTGTACCTTTTACCTGTCTAGATGTAACTTTGACGTATCTACATATCTTAAAATTATACATCATTCGAAGTGTCCTATGTACACTTACGCCTTTTAGTGTTACAATGATGGGTCAATATCCCTTTTAGATAATATATTTCTAACAGTACAATACACATTAATTACGTGCAATAAATAAAACATGTAGGCGATAAATCGTCGCTGTTCTGACTAAGTGACTTAAGCGACATTTTGGCGTAACTGACATTTGTAATGTTACTTCTATCTACTTTTGAAGACGAACCGATCTGTCTAATCGGCGTATCTGTACCTTTTACCTGTCTAGATGTAACTTTGACGTATCTACATATCTTAAAATTATACATCATTCGAAGTGTCCTATGTACACTTACGCCTTTTAGTGTTACAATGATGGGTCAATATCCCTTTTAGATAATATATTTCTAACAGTACAATACACATTAATTACGTGCAATAAATAAAACATGTAGGCGATAAATCGTCGCTGTTCTGACTAAGTGACTTAAGCGACATTTTGGCGTAACTGACATTTGTAATGTTACTTCTATCTACTTTTGAAGACGAACCGATCTGTCTAATCGGCGTATCTGTACCTTTTACCTGTCTAGATGTAACTTTGACGTATCTACATATCTTAAAATTATACATCATTCGAAGTGTCCTATGTACACTTACGCCTTTTAGTGTTACAATGATGGGTCAATATCCCTTTTAGATAATATATTTCTAACAGTACTATACACATTAATTACGTGCAATAAATAAAACATGTAGGCGATAAATCGTCGCTGTTCTGACTAAGTGACTTAAGCGACATTTTGGCGTAACTGACATTTGTAATGTTACTTCTATCTACTTTTGAAGACGAACCGATCTGTCTAATAGGCGTATCTGTACCTTTTACCTGTCTAGATGTAACTTTGACGTATCTACATATCTTAAAATTATAAATCATTCGAAGTGTCCTATGTACACTTACGCCTTTTAGTAATATTTTCTAAAATGTCGGTTACGTCACTTAGTCAGAACAGCGACGATAGACAAAAACTAATATTTATTTTCGGTATACCAATTTTGGGGCAAGAATTACAGGATTTAAGAGTAGTAGTGCCTTGTGAAGGATCTCGTCCATGGAAGTATTACCACCATACCATAGTTGCTTATTTTATTATGATTAAATTTGTGTTATTACTAGTATTTTAGGTTCATAGTATGTAGCTATGTTTTTAATTTTATATAGATGCACCGCCGTCATGTGATAAATTATAATCCTGCACATACAAAGGTTGTCTGGAAGAGATCGCTTTTAGCGATAAGACCGCTCATGAGCGGTCTTATTGCTAAAAGCGATCTCTTCCAGTTTCTTCCAAAAATTGAGAGTAGTAGAGTTCTTTGTGAAAGAGCTCGACCGGGGAAGTACTACCACCATACCTATTTCTGCCGCCAAGCAGCATTGCTGTGTTTCGGCTTGAAGAGTATGGTTGCTGGTGAAATTACAGGCACATGAGGCTTTACACCTGTATGCCTCAAGTTGATGGAAACAGGGTAGTGCATCGTAGGGCACGTTCATAAGGAGCATGACCGATGCCACTTAACATCGGGCGGGCCATAGGCTTGCTCCATCTCCAATTCGTATAAAAAAATATGTTCAGTATTTTACTTTGGTGTACAATAAAGAGTTATCTTATCTTATCTTATCATACCTATTTCTGCCGCCAAGCAGCATTGCTGTATTATGTAATTACAGGCACATGTATGCTTCAAGTTGATGAACGCGCCAGAGGGGGGGGGGGGGGGGGGGGGCATGCATCGTAGGGCACGTTTCTAAATTGATCTTCGAGACAATACTTTGCCACTTAATATCAGGTGGGTCATATGCTTGAACCATCTCCAGGTAGTATAAAAAAAATAAAAATACGGATTATTAAAGACGATTAAACTATGATATTTTAGGCTATACTTAACGATACTACGATCTCCATGGTGCAGTGGGCGAATAACCGGCTGAGACGCAGGAGGTAGCGGGTTCGATTCCCGCCGCGGAACAAATGTTTGCATGATATACAGATATTTGTTCCGAGTCTAGATGTTAGATTATATATTATAAGTATGTATTTACAAAAAAAGAAGTATATAAGTATTCTATCAGTCATCTGGTTCCCATAGGTCAAGTTTGCTTAGTTTGGGGTTAGATAGCTCTGTGTGAAATTTTTAGCCATATTTATTTATTTAATAAAGTTTCTACCCAATATAAACAATTTTAGCATTTCTTAGATAATACAAAGCGCTACAGATATACATTTGGATACGATAAGACATTGTGTATTTAGACATTGTGCGCGAAAAGACCGTTTTGTCTTAAAAACATGAGTATAGTTCGCGAAAATTTAAAAAGTTCTATTGTAATATCTGGTACATACAAAGACGGTACATCGAAGTGTTGAAGTGTTTATATAAAAACGCCACTATGTCAGTCCGACTACACGAACAGAGCTTGAAGGCGATTCTCTTAAAAAGAGGCGTAAGACAGGGAGATGTCATCTCTCCGAAACTGTTTACGACCGCATTGGAAGATGCCTTCAAGCTTCTTGAATGGAAAGGACTGGGCATCAATATTAACAGCGAATACATCACTCACCTTCGGTTTGCCGACGATATTGTGGTCATGGCAAAGTCGATGGAAGAGCTCAGCACGATTCTCGAAGGCCTCAATCGAGTCTCCCAACGGGTAGGACTTAAAATGAACATGGACAAGATGAAAATCATGTCGAATGTCCATGTCGTCCCTGCCCCAGTTATGGTTGAGAACTCGGCTCTTGAAGTTGTCGACGCCTATGTATACCTAGGACAAACAGTCCAATTAGGTAGGTCCAACTTCGAGAAAGAGGTCAATCGTCGAATCCAACTCGGATGGCCAGCGTTTGGGAAACTTCGCAACGTCTTTTCGTCCAACATACCTCAGTGCCTTAAAACATATGTCTTACCAGTGATGACATATGGAACCGAGACGTGGTCCTTCACTATTGGCCTTATGAATAAGCTCAGAGTCGCTCAACGAGCTATGGAGAGGGTTATGCTCGGGGTTTCTCTACGGGATCGAATCAGAAATGAGGAGATACGTAGGAGAACTCAAGTCACCGATATAGCCCGACGGATTAGCACGTTGAAGTGGCAATGGGCAGGCCATATAGCGCGCAGAACAGATGGCCGATGGGGCCGGAAGGTTCTCGAGTGGAGGCCACGGACCGGCAAGCGCAGCGTAGGACGTCCACCTACAAGATGGGCAGACGACTTGGTAAGAACCGCACGTCGGCGTTGAATGCAGGCCGCTTCCAACCGCAGTTCCTGGAGATCAATGAGGGAGGCCTTTGTCCAGCAGTGGACGTCCTACGGCTGATATGATGATGATGATGAAGATGATGATTGTAATATCTTATGGTTTGTACGAACAAAGACTTTTCATTAATTTGCTCAGTGGTTAGTACAATGTAGTCTAGCTGTTTACTGTATAAGCTGTGTTTCGAGACTGTGATGAACCCGATACCAATTTGGTTCGCGCATTTCCATCGTGAATCCGATCCAAACTCTTCGGATTTTTAATATCTTTCAAGTTTATTTAAGCAGACTATTCAAGTATTGCAATTGACGATTTTTTTATTTATTTATTAGGTCCACCAACAGTTGTAACATGATATAATGCTAGAGTTCTTATGTCTATATCTTATAGCTACATACATGCACAACCAATTACAGGTGAACACAACATGCACTAAAACTATGTTGACAAGCGGATATAGCTATTACTCAAACAAGGTGAACAAAATAAGAGAAAAATATGTTATTTATATATATGTATACCGAAAACAGGGTTGCAGATATAATGCCGCATTCAGAAGTAAAAGGTAACCTATAAAAAGTAGTAAGCGCTACTATGACAGGTCCAACACAATACAAAATGAAAACAGGAAAGTTAGTGTTATCAACGAACTGTTGTTTATAAAATTTTCGACATAATAGGGCCCAAAACAAAAGATCGTGATTTTGCTGAACACTCAAAATGAATGTTCACAACAGTTTGAGCAATAATACGAGTAAGCTTACTTAGTCGAGGTATTGGAGAGTTAGCGCCTAAAACGGATAAATACCAAACTCAAATTGTTTATAAAATAACACACTGAATCACAGTTATTCAATAAACATTGGTTACTAGGAACGCCTTTATATGGTTAGTGCTAATTAAGCTGAGATAATGGTATAACTCTGGAATGACTTATTGGAATGCCATTAAACATTAAAAACCGGCAAAGAGCGAGACGGACTCGCGCACAAAGGATTCCGCACATTATCTATAAAAACGGCAAAAAAATCACGGTTGTTATATTTGTTAAAATATAAAAATATTTGTTTTATTTTAATTTAATTGTTTTTTTTTTAAATTGAATGTATAACCAAATATTCTGTGAATATTTCAAGCGTCTACCTGTTGCCGTTATGAATATCGAGCAAAAACAAGCAAAAAATCACGTTTATTGTATGAGAGCCCCCCTTATATATTTATTTTTTTCTGTTTTTAGTATTTATTGTTATAGTGGCAACAGAAATACATCATCTGTGAAAAATTCAACTGTCTAACTATCACGGTCCGTGAGATACAGCCTGGTGACAGACGGACAGACAGTAATAGGGTCCCGTTCTACCCTTTCGGTACGGAACCCTAAAAATGCTGAAACAAGAGGGTCGTTTAAGAGATTGGTGCGAGAGCGCATCCTTGAGAAGTTGCAGACAATTTAGCCATCGTTACCATCATTGCGTTTGACTTAGGTTTGCAGTGTATTTTCTGTTATAATATTACTTTTTAACGTATGTACAGATTTTTACGTAAGATAACTGTATTTATATACATATATATTATAATTTTAGGCATTTATTATTATGTTCTTAGTTAGTCATTAAAAATAAGTCTGTATTTATTATAAGCTTTGAAATACCTTTCTTCCTAAGTCACGCCTTACCTTCTTTTAGCACGACCAGGATGACTGGTAGATAATGCTATTAGCATTAAGTCCCCCTAGCACTATTCTGTTTTGTGTGAAAGTATTAAATAAATAAATATATGTGCTGAGTGAGTATGCCTGCTCCACCTAAAATCCTGTCCGGTTAATCCACAAACAAAACACGGTGCTAGTGAATTACAGGGATGTATGATTTTACAACATTGCCTCAAAGTCAATCAAAGCCAGATGATGCGAATATCATACACACATTTTTGCTCATAGGAATACTAGTGGTTCGCCCCGAAGTGAGATCTCGCGAGTCTTCCAAAAAACAAAATAAAACTAGAGTAGTATTCATAATCTTTCACTAATAAAATAGTGCCACAAAATAAAAAAATCAACTTACTTGAGCTACAGTTTCGTTCAAATCTTAAGTAACGGGGGTTCATGTCAATTGGTTTTTTAGGGGTAGAAATTGCAGTTATTCCAGATTTCAGACTTCCCTATATTTGTGTTACTAAAACTTCACACACATACCAAATTTCAGCACTATGGGGTCACTAGTGTACCATGTGAATATTGTCAAAGTTCAGTTTTTATTACGGCTAATAACTTAAAACTGCAAGGTTTAAACTAATAATAAAAACGGGATCAAAACGTACTCACAAAAACATTTAATTAGACGTGCCCATTGACCGGATAGTTCCATGTTGTTTATTTTTACTCCTCTTGAACCTCAATATCTCAACAACCCTCCAAATTTTTAGCTCATTTAGTCACACCTATCATCATCATCATCATTTCAGCCGTAAAACGTCTACTACTGAACACAGGCC
This sequence comes from Philereme vetulata, assembly GCA_918857605.2. NCBI lineage: Eukaryota > Metazoa > Arthropoda > Insecta > Lepidoptera > Geometridae > Philereme > Philereme vetulata. The sequence goes on along the minus strand of OU975459.1, from coordinate 7,026,018 downwards.
TCCACTCCATGATGGGTAGTTGCCATACTCACCACGCTTGGCAGGCGGGTTGGCGAGCGCAGTACGGAATGTTAATACACGGAAAGACGCTGCTGCCCATCTTCCGGAGGTATCCCTTAGCAGGCTCTTACTGTATCCACGGGCATGAGAGGAGGGGTAACATTCTACTGCCGGAACCCCACGGCACACCTATATTGTGCCATAATTACCTATCTGTATAGGTACTTATATAATTTCACTATGATCGGATAAACGCTTCGAAAGTTACTGCCCAAGTTGATTTAGAGATTTCGCTTCGCTCGATCAAATATATAGAGAAATAACCAGACCCGAAATAAATATCTGTAGATCATGGAAACATTTGTTCCGTGGTGGGAATCGAACGTGCAACCTCTTGCGTCTCAACCGGCTATTCATCCACTGCGTCACGGAGGTCGTTACTATAACACAATGTAGTTATTGCATCGATTATCATATTGGAGGCCTTTGAGTGTAAGTACTAATTAGTTAACTTCTAGGGCTAACAACAAGTACATAGGAACATTTTATTTTATGTCTGTATTTCTTTTAACACGTACTCACAGAATTGGTTATGGTAGCGAAGATTAAATAATTCATAAGATATGAACCATTTCCACAAAAGCACATTGAGTTAAATCGTATAAATTACCGGGCCACCATTTATTTTCATTTGGTACTCGCAGTATTACTCAATTCATTTAGCGTTGTCAGATGTTCCTTTACATCACACATCAATCATATTTTGTCGCATAAAAATGTGTTTTTATTGCAATAGACGACTATACATGAGAAAGGTTTTAGAGTTAATGAAAATTGATATTTCTCTCTCATATTTTGAAATAGAAAACCAGCGCTACAGCGCTACGCTACTGTTGAATACCGTTGAGCGATGATACATTTTGTGAACCCGAGAAAAATATGTGGACATTGAACCAAGATATAATATCGGTGTAACATGGCTGTTTTCGTGGCGCAGATTTTCCACCATCAATCTTTTAGTGAAATATCTTATAGTAAACTGTATGAATTGATCTTCGTTTGACCACAATCTCACCAGATGGTAAGCGATGATGTCATCTAAGATGAAGCACGAAGATCTAGAAGAAACCTACGGGCCGGATTGTATTCTTTGGGAAAAACAGACAACGGTTATGTTCCATACCTTAACTGTACGCATCAAGAACGTAATACCAAAACGGTGTGTGCAAATGCTTGGTATATTAACCGTGCGCCTGCTTGTCCTTTGTAGGAAGGGGGATGGCGGAATCAGATCGTATAGTTCCTGGGCACATTTCTCAAAATATAAGCTGTAAAAAGTTTATAGGCTTGCAACTTTAGGGCGGTGTTCAAGACTTTGGTTCTTAGTCTACGTCATATTGCTCACCTATAAGCCTAAAAGCCATACCTTCTACCGGCATATACCCGGAAAGTACAGATCCAATCTTCAAAATTGGCTAGATTGAATTGCCAAAGTGGCAGGCAAAATATGCGTCTCTAATATAGTTAGTTGGCGGACTCGTTCCAAAATGGCAAATAGAATTTTAAAGGAAAGGGTCCAAGAGTACGCCAAAATGGGATATGGCCCTAAAGTTACAAAATCTCATACAATTTGCAATTTTCAATCTCATACAGTTTGGGGTTTCTATCCTACTTAATAACTGAAGCCCTTCCCAATTTGGTGTGGAAAATTAAATCCTAAGCCCATTTACCATCAAAGACGAGCCAAGAGATCATCATCATCATGATATTAGCCATAGGACGTCCATGAGCATAGGCTTGACGCACAGGTATCCAGAAATGAGCCGAGAAGTCATCATCATCATCATATCAGCTTTAGGACGTTCACTGCTGATCATAGGCCTGCCGCACAGGTATCCAGATCAACCAATCTTTTGCGGCCAGCCCCAAACGGCTCCCAGTAATCTTGATCAGGTCTTCTTTCCATTTAGTGAGTGGTTTCCATCGTGCGCTTTTCAGTGCGTGGTCTCCACTCTAAAACCTTTCTGCCCCAACGGCCGTCAGTTCTTCGTGATATGTGTTCCACTGCCACTTCTAATAATTCTCCGAGCCGATAGATGACAATGAGTATTATTGTATATTCGTTTTACATATCAACTTGACTCAACCAAACAGACAACAAAAAATCAACAATACAGTAAAATACAATCCCTTTTTGTGTTCTCGATTGGGACACGATAACTTTTCATTCGATGTTAGAAACGACAATTCCTAGATTTATTTACATAGTTACGACTGAAAGCTAATAAAAGTGTGATAAAGGACATAAACGAAGAATACATTCTTTATCAGACAAGGTCATAATTTCCCTTATATTGAAACGACAATGTTTGATCGATCGAAGCGAGATTTCTAAATCAACTTTGGCAAATCGGTGTTGTATGTATGTATGTTTATCCGTGGATAACTTTCGTAGCGTTGATCCGATTATCGTGAAATTTGATACTTATGTAGGTAGTGATGGCATAATTTTGGTGTAACTAAATGAGGTAAAAATATTAGGGGGCTGTTGAGATATTGGGGTGCAAGAGAGGTAAAAAAATGAGACTATTAGGTCAAGTGGAATGTCAAATGAAAGGTCTTCATTAGTACATCTAGACTTCGTTTTTATTTTTATTAAAATTCTTATAGTTTTTGAGTTATTAGCCATAATAAAAACTGAACTTTGACAAAATTTACACGGTACATCGGTAATCCCACAGTGCTGTAATTTGGTATACGTGTAGCTTAAGTGACACAAATATAAGCAAAAGCCAGAAATCCAGGATGAATGCAATTTGTACCCCAAAAAATGTATAACCACGGTACATGAACTCCCGTTACCTATAATTTGAATGAAGCTGTAGGTTATGTAGGTTGGTTATTTATTTCGTGACACTATTTTGATAGTCAAAGATTACAAATAATATTTATTTGTTTTAATCAGAGACTCGCCAGATCTCAGTTCGGGGGGAGCCACTAGTTTAGTATAAAATCACAATAGCAATCGATAAGATATATGTATGGCCTGCGGCTTTGATCCTATTTGCGGGTACGCCTCATCGGATGTGCAGCGAACAAACCATTTTCATTGCTGTGTGAACACATGGATTCAAATTGTTTAACTGTTGTATCGATTAGAATAATACCTATATTCTATGGTATATATCCTACTAATATTATAAACGCGAAAGTTTGGTTGTATGGATGTAACGGCTGAACCGATTGCGATGAAATCTTGTATAAATGTAGATTATAACCTGGATTAACACATAGGTTTCTTTTTATTGACAAACAACGCGAGCGAAGCCGCGGGCGGCAGCTAGCATTATATATATATATTCTATGGTCTTGCAATAGGCAGGTTGATTTATTGACACATGGTTTGGTTAATTTGTTTGGGTTAGTACTGAGTACGTATGGGGGCCTAAACTATTTTAACTCTTTTGTTAAGTCAAATAAGTTAAAGTATTGATATATACTTAAATAGGTCTAGGCCCTCATACGTCTAAATTTACCTTTCGGCCACCATGGCAACCGAGTTTCACAACCAGTTGCCATTGAGGATTTTATACTCTTTGTCGGCAACTAGTTGACATGGGGGAATATTTTTCCCTACTAAGCAACTCAGGCCTCTAAACGGGAAACGACCTCGCGGCAGACCGCGGTGAAGATGGAGGGACGAAATTGATGCCCATTTACAGGATTGGCACACAATAGCACAAAATAGAGAAGACCGGAGAGAGGGAAGAGAGGCCTTTGCCCTGCCTTTCATACATCAAAAAATAAAATTATCGTTTACGTGTTATGGTGAGGATATGAAATACTTTCAAACTTTATTTGAAATTTTCAACAATACAGGTAACTTTTTAGCATAAATTTAACAGATTTCAAACAACAACTTGTTAATTCAGTGCATAAAGCTGACAGTTTCCGAGAATCCTATCTGTGGCGGCGGCAGCTGCAGATGTTTCTGGCAAGGCGAGGCTGAACACCAGCGTAGCTGAGCCCTCGACCTATTTACCACCACCTCTACCTACAATAATGTTGCTTAGGATTAGGCCTACTGTTATACCTACCTAGCTTTATTTAGTACTTATTGTACCTACCTACTTCTGTTAGCATAATATGTGTGTGTAAATAAATGCCTTCTCTTTATTTATTTTAACACAAAAAAAACCAAACTACTAAACCGATTATGATGAAAATTTTATGTAACCAATTTGAATGTATATCTTATCAAATAATAAAATAATTTTCCAAATCAGTCTGAGTTCTGAGGGAAGTAAACCTCCTGCTTTATTGAAGTTGTTAACGGCGCTTTAGTCGTAATTCTGAATGATCTCACTAATTTCGACCTAGACGTGAATTGCCTTGTAGCACAGATGGTAGTGCATCCTCGTATCAAGAGGAAGGTCGCGGGTTCAAGTCCCGTCTAGGCTTGAAATTTTTGAGATGATTTTAAAAAATCTTAAAAATCTTATTGAAGTTGGTTAATAAGTTTTATTTCCCTTTTAGGTGTTGGCAAAATGGCGTGTTCCAGCTTAAAAGGCTTTATAGCTGTATACATTTATCACTTTCCTTACGAAAAATATTGTGGGGGAAGCTTGTCTACTAAATATAAGTTATGTATGAGGCATGCAGCGAAATCTCCGTGAGTTACGAAAATAGTCTGGGAATTGGCCTTTGAATTAATGAATGAAAATTCTTTATAAGCTAGCTAGGCACAACAACAAAGAAAAATAAGTGGCACTCCGGGAGTGCCGGAGTGAAAACTTGAACAATTACGAGGTACTTATATACACAGGTGTCGGTAACGGTAACAGTGTCGCGAGTTCAATGGTTTTTTCCCATCTCATAAACTGCCCGATGCACCCAAAGAAGTTTTAACTTCTTAAACAGAGCTGTCGGTAATGGTAACGGTAACAGTGTCGCGAGTTAAATGGTATTTTCCCATCTCAAAAAATGCCCAACGTGTCTAAAGAAGTTTTCACTTTATATACAGAGGTGTCGGTAACGGTAACGGTGTCGCGAGTTCAATAGTTTTTTCCCATCTCAAAAAATGCTCAACGCGCCTAAAGAAGTTTTCACTTCATATACAGAGGGGTCGGTAACGGTGACGGTGTCGCGAGATCAATGGTTTTTCTCCATCTCAAAAAATGCTCAACGCGCCTAAAGAAGTTTTCACTTCATAGACAGAGGTGACGGTAACGGTGTCGCGAGTTCAATGGGTTTTCCCATCTCAATAAATGCCCAACGCGCCTAAAGAAGTTTTCTCTTTAAAAAAATGGAAGAATAATTGCTATCTTAATGCTTATCGGCATATAGCTGGAAGAACTGACGGCCGTTGGGGCAGGAAGGTTCTCGAGTGGAGACTTGGAAAACGCAGCGTAGGACGGATGGACATCCAAAGGTTGTCTGGAAGAGATCGCTTTTAGCGATAAGACCGCCCATTGTACCTTTATTTATTGTTTATTTCCATTATTGTATTTTTTTTAGGTGTGCAATAAAGAGTATTTCATTCATTCATTCATTCAACTACTAGATGGAACGACGACCTGATAATGGTTGCTGGGAGTCGTTATATCGGTCGCTCTTGTAATCTATGGGGAAGGCCTGTTTAGTAGCAAACGTCATATGACTGATATGAACTGATGATGAAACCTTATTTGTTCGTAAAAACGTATTCCTCCTTAAAATAAACGTATTCCGAGAATCAACCATTTCAATTGAGTTAACTGACGGAGCTGATACGTTATTTATTTACAGCATAAATTACTCCAAATTTAAATTAATAATTATTATGATTGATACATATACTACGTGTTTTGTCATGTACACACGGCTACACATCAAGCTATACACTTCCAGTATAAGCTGACCTCTCATTCTACGAAAAGCCTACACAATGCGAGGTCAGCTTATACTGGAAAAATAGCTTGATGTTTTTTTTTTATTAATTTCACAAAATCCACAGCCCTTATTATGTAAGATACAAACCTATACGTAGCATACGGCCAAAAAAGGATTTAATTTATATAAAAAATAATTTATAAAATTACGTGTAAGAACACAAAAAGGTTGATAAAATACATTGAATACATACATATATATAAGTAGTTACATCATAAATTCATAAATATATATATATATATACCATAATATCAAGTATTTTGTTGCGTTGTTATCATGCATATGTGTCATCCTCTATTATTATTTTTAATGTTTCACTTTTAAAAGTTCCCTTGTTGTTATGACAAATATCAATCGAGATGAACTCCTTATTGTAAACTCTTTGTAGTCTGTTAACGATAGAATGTTGTGCATAGTTAGTTGATGAGTGTTATACAGCAAATAACATTGTATGTCTAGTGCGGTATTTCGGCGCACAGAAACGCAAAACTCTTTCCGTAAGTTCAGGGCAATCCATATGACCATTGCATAGACCATTTAGAAAGGTTAGTAAGTTAGTTAAGTTAAGTTACCAAGTTTAGCCGTGTGTATGACATTAAATGAAAATACCGGTAGGGCTAATGTCTAAAGTCTAACTTTTTATTAGCTGCAATAAAATGACGTTTTGTGGGTTGTGGTTTGTGGGTTTTTGCCGGTTTTTGAAGAAAAATAAATAGGGATGTAGCTAAATGAGTGAATCATAAATGAATAATCAGTTTGGTTTTTTTTTTGAGATATAATATTAAGTTGTAATGTATTTTTTTAACCTATTATTATTACTATACTAGAGGATTGATCTTTTTTAGTGGAAGTATAGGGAGGTACATTCAAAATGAAACAAAAACGTCATAATAATGTTATTTAATTAATTTTTGTGAACTGAATCACATCCCTATTGAGATTAGGCTGGCAACATTATTTTACGGAATGACATTTAGAAACGTCATTTTACTGCAGCTAATAAAAAGTTAGACTATAGTATTGTTGTTAAATATGTTTTTCTTCAAATTCATTACCATAGAAAAACTATAATTTGCAAACAAGCTTAATATCAAATCCTAAAATATCAATGCTTCAGCCTGTATAAAATAGGTAAACTAATCATATTCATTCAGTATGTACCTAAGTAGGTAGATACCTGTTAAACTAACTAATATCGGGTTCCTATATCCGTCGGTAACCAGCTACGACTCGTGTCTCCTTGAAAATCTGTCAAAAGTTTGACACTATTTTGACACTTTTTCAAGGAGGTACGAGGCGTAGTCGGTTACCGACGGATATACGAGTAGGAACCCGCCATAAGTGGCATCAACACAAAGGCACTGCCGATTTACGTTAAAAATTGTTTATTGGAAATGTATCGATTACTGGATATTTATTCAAGCTAGTATTAAACCCACCTCTAAAATTAGTTAATACGACTCCGGATGTGTGTTTTAAATTAATGTCGTACATAACAAAACAGGTTGTATATGCAAAGATTACAGGAAGTCTTAGAAGTTTTCTTGGTTTACAGGTCACATAACTAGATGGCGCTGTTTAATGAACATAAATAAACATATCTGGGTTCGGAACCCTCATGCGCGAGTTCTACTCGTATTTATAGATTGATAGTTAATAACAGTATAGAAGTTATTAACTGTCCTGAGACTTGTTGATCGAGCGAAGCGAGATCTCTAAATCAACTTGGGCAAATTGGCGCTGTATGTATGTTTGTTTGCTTGTCCGAGGATAACTTTTTAAGCGTTTATCCGATCATCGTGAAATTTAGTATATAGGTAGGTAGTGATAGCATAATTTTGGTGTGACTAAATGATCCAAAAATGTTGGGGGTTTGTTAAGATATTGGGGTTTAAGAGGGGTAAAAAAAATGTAAATGAGGCTATTAGGTCAAGGTAAGACGTCAAATGAAAGGTCTTCATTATTAATTTCAACTTCGTTTTTATTTTTAGTTTAATTCTTGTAGTTTTTGAGTTATTAGCCATTATAAAAACTAAACTTTGACAAAATTCACAGGGTATGCCAGTGACCTCACAGTGCTGTAATTTGGTATGCGTGTAGCTAAAGTGACACAAATATAGGCAAAATTCGTCCGTGCAAAAGTCTGAAATCTAGAATTTCTGCAATTTGTACCCCAAACAAGAATAACTATACCTATATATACATAGAACCATTAAATAAATAGAAGTCAATTTATATAGCCTGTCAAATACTCCTGGATACTATAATAAGCTTTGTCTGTCGATAACTTTCAACAAGCCGGGTTCCGTAAAGGCTACAGTACCATAGACCACATACATACGCTGCGGCAAGTCATACAGAAGACCGAAGAGTATAACTTGTCGCTATGTCTCGCGTTTGTGGACGTGAGAAAGCCTTCGATTCGATCGAAACATGGGCAGTGCTTGAGTCTCTCCAACGATGCCGTATTGACTATCGGTACATCGAAGTGTTGAAGTGTTTGTATAAAAACGCCACTATGTCAGTCCGAGTACACGAACAGAGCTCGAAAGCGATTCCCTTAAAAAGAGGCGTAAGACAGGGAGATGTAATCTCTCCGAAACTGTTTACGACCGCATTGGAAGATGCCTTCAAGCTTCTGGAATGGAAAGGACTGGGCATCAATATTAACGGCGAATACATCACTCACCTTCGGTTTGCCGACGATATTGTGGTCATGGCAAAGTCGATGGAAGAGCTCAGCACGATGCTCGAAGGCCTCAATCGAGTCTCCCAACGGGTAGGACTTAAAATGAACATGGACAAGACGAAAATCATGTCGAATGTCCATGTCGTGCCTGCCCCAGTTATGGTTGAGAACTCGGCTCTTGAAGTTGTCGACGCGTATGTATACCTAGAACAAACAGTCCAATTAGGTAGGTCCAACTTCGAGAAAGAGGTCAATCGTCGAATCCAACTCGGATGGGCAGCGTTTGGGAAACTTCGCAACGTCTTTTCGTCCAACATACCTCAGTGCCTTAAGACGAAAGTCTTCAATCAGTGTGTGTTACCAGTGATGACATATGGAACCGAGACGTGGTCCTTCACTATTGGCCTTATGAATAAGCTCAGAGTCGCTCAACGAGCTATGGAGAGGGCTATGCTCGGGGTTTCTCTACGGGATCGAATCAGAAATGAGGAGATACGTAGGAGAACTCAAGTCACCGACATAGCCCGACGGATTAGCACGTTGAAGTGGCAATGGGCAGGCCATATATCGCGCAGAACAGATGGCCGATGGGGCCGAAAGGTTCTCGAGTGGAGGCCACGGACCGGCAAGCGCAGCGTAGGACGTCCACCCACAAGATGGGCAGACGACTTGGTAAGAACCGCAGGTCGGCGTTGGATGCAGGCCGCTTCCAACCGCAGTTCCTGGAGATCAATGAGGGAGGCCTTTGTCCAGCAGTGGACGTCCTACGGCTGATATGATGATGATGAACTTTGAACATTCGTTTTTAGCACAGACAAACGCATACACCTTCTTCGTTCCGTCGTGGGTAAAACGGTTTAAATAGACACCAGTTAGATACGAAGCCTTAATTTCGCAGTTCCATTTCCCTGAGCGTGCCGTAAAGTAAATATTGTGGCCCATTTCTTTCGCAATTAGACTGAATGAGCTTTATTTGTATTTACTTTGTACCAATTGTACACACGGCTACACATCAAGCTATACAATTCCAGTATAAGCTGATCTCTCATTCTACGAAAAGCCTACACAATGCGAGGTCAGCTTATACTGGAAATGTATAGCTTGATGTGTAGCCGTGTGTATAATCTAGTAATGGAACGTAATGAAATCGTAGATGAGGGTAGATCGTTATATCTGCCAATAACCATCCACTCGCAAATACTTCAGTTTACCCGTGATCGTGGCGCATGCAACTGCGTCGTATTATCCCGATACTCAAAAACTCACAAATCCTGGTAAAGATTCCGTTTTTAGTACAAATAGTTGTTAAAGGTTTTTTAATAGAATAACGCATTATTATATACCAGGAATACTTAAAGAACTAGTTAATGCTAAATATAGTACAATGGGTGGCCTTATTGCTGAAAGCGATTTCTTCCTGGCAACCTTTCGATTGAAAGGAATGAGCGAAGCAGTAATGGACAGCAATACACAGAGTATTATTAAAATATAAAAAAAGAGAAATAAAATACTGATATATAACCGCACTAACTTATTGAAGTAAAACTTCTTTACGGACACTTGACTTGGGCAGTAAGCTGGTGAAAAGTGCGATTGGAAGTTGAGAGGGAGATATAAGTTAGTGAAGATAGAAATAGAGAGAGTTACATTTAATCAATTCATTTATTTCAGATGTCAAAATCCATATTTGTTAGTAAACTTAATTATACATGTCAAATGGTTAGTACAATTGTGACATAACAACAATTAAATAACAATATATGTGGTATGTGAGCATCTAGTGTAGGTACTGCGCATGTACCATACAACAATGGTTTAGATGCTCACAGTCGAACCTGTTGGCGAACGTATTCGTTATACCGTTGGAGCTGGCCCGAATTCTGCGCCCCAGGGATGTGCACCGCTTGCGCATGGTGCTGTAGAAACAGTCCACTCGCGCCTCGGCGAACATCCCCGACGCGCTGCAGAACCGGGGCAGCCCAACCAGCACCCTGAACGCGTTGTTGTATTGTACGCGTAGGGCGCTGTACTGTTTTTGCGTATAATTAACCCACAGGCTGCTCGTGTAGAAACTAGTACAGTAGGCTCGGAATAGGCAGATTTTGACATCAGTGGAGCAACGAGCAAACCTGCGTGCAATCATGTTTGCTCTTACAGACAACGCCCTCCGCTCCCTCTCAATGTCTATATACATTTCGTATATTTTTAAAGTTAATGTGCCAGTTCGAGTCGCGTCTGTCCAGAATGAACTGATCGACCTGTAGACGTGTGGACAATTTTGTAATTGAACAATTTTCTAAACTAATATTTTGAAAAAGAAGTTTTACTTCAGTGTGGTCTAAAGCACACTCGTTTTTTTTAATTAATTCTTTATTGCACAGTTAAACATGTACATAAGGAGGACTTAATTTAAAACCATCTATCAAATCAGGGGGCCAATTCACGTAATACGATTTTAAAAACGTACCGATAGCTGACCCAAATGAGATTGGATTATGAATTGAATATAGTTTTGGCATTCTGCTCCATTCACAATATTACAATATTAGCTTTATATAGGGTGTTTGATAATATACTCACAAAAATGAAAGGGGTTATTTTGTAGAGCATAATAAATTAATTTGTGAAATGTTTACCATAGAAATGTGAAATTTATTTTGGCATGTAAAAACAAACACTTTATTAAACTTATGTTGTGCTATTGCATAATAATTGCCGTCTAACCACAGATACTGTATTGGTGACGTCTCGAGATATCTCTTGTTGTCCCTTTCTAAACCAAAACCCTCAGCCATTTTCGAAGGGATATCAAATCAGCCTTTATTTTTGGATGTCGATTGCAAGAGTAGGCAGTAAGTTTTATATCGAATTAATCACCTAAACAGACGATTTTCTTTAAAATTTGATAATTTAACTAGTACGTTTTTTTTTCGAGAAGTTTTTTTTTATGTTTTAAGAAACCGTCACTTGAATATCGTCAGTATATTACCAAACAACCTGTATAAATAAAGTCTATAATTGCATGCCAGTGAACTCATACCATTGGATTATCGGTTACGTGCATTTTACTATTTTAAATTACGGGAATTGGCCCCGAGGTCACACAAAACGTTATTCACGTCTCGGCAAAGCGCGGCACTCGCGACCGACTTCATACGAGATCACGCGCGTTTTGTGTGCGTGCACCTGTTATCGCTTCTTCTACTAAGCTGACCTGTGATATTATTTGTTTCTTGTGTCTGGCCTGCACATTGTACGACGGAGTTTGTGAGTTTTCTCTCCGTTCCGAGCGTAGTATTGAGTGTTGTATTAAAAAAAAAATCCAAGCTATTCTCAGCCCGCTCTAGTTATACAGGAAAAATCAATAAATAAAAAGAACTAAATAAGAGATCTAAGGAAATAAAAACGATTAACAAAGCACGAAACAAACTGAAAATTACATTAATATTCATGTGCACTAACAATGGGGGAGTACCCGCATTGTGTTTCCTGCTACGTAATGTCTGCAAACGATTTTTAACAAAAATATAACTGACTTCCGAAGTAGGAAAACCTAAAACGGAACGAACAACGAACACAGTTTAAAATTATCAGATATTGGCCAAATTTATATGGGACCTCTGAGGTACACACGGCTACACATCAAGCTATACATTTCCAGTATAAGCTGAACTCTTATTGTGTGGGCTTTTTGTAGAATGAGAATCTGGAAATGTATAGCTTGATGTGTAGCCGTGTGTACACCCCCATGAGTCCGATAACTTACCCGTACTTACCGTAAAAACTCGGACAAGTGCCAATCTGGATCGCGCACCGAGGGATCCGTATAATTTTTTTAACTACAAATTTATCATTTTCGAAGTTTTTCTATTAGGTACTTATCTTGATTCTTGCAAATGTCATATGCTGTGCTGTGAGACGTTGCTTCTTGCCAAATTTCAAGATTCTAGGTCAACGAGAGTAGTATAGGTTTTGATTTATTTGCGAACAAAATAAACGGCATAATTGGCCGTGTTTTTTTATAGCTCCACAGAACCACGGACTTACCTATGTATTCGGTATTAATTAAAACTTGATACCTCCACGCGTTCTTGAGTAAATGAGTCTTGCTTGACAGACGTACAGACAGGACAAACGGACAACAAAGTGGTATAAGGGTTTCGGTTTTCCTTTTGAGGTACGGTACCCTAAAAACCGTAACATTGAAACGATGCCAGGATGTCATTGAGACCACGGTCCCCATAAAACTAATGGTGGAAACTGGAAAGTCACTTTTATCGGTAAAAGGTTGTTTTCCTAACTAGTTGGGTAAACATGACGGATGTTGTAATTTAGCTTCATACTGGCATGTTGCTGGCGTCATATTTTATACAGGGTGTCCTATGAACAATTTCGTCGTGCAAGTATCTTAAATAGGACAAAGGCCCACCGGGCTATCGCAGAAGTTTTTATGCGATCTGTAGATGGTACAAATAAATAAATAAATAAAACAAATATTGCGGGATATTTCACACAGCGCTATCTAGACCCAAACTAAGCAGAGCTTGTACTATGGGAACCAGATAACTGATAGAATACTTATAAACATTTTTTTTTTGTAAATACATACTTAAAATATATGAGAAAAAAGCACACTCGGAACAAATATCTGTAGATCATGCAAACATTTGTTCCGCGGCGGGAATCGAACTCGCTACCTCCTGCGTCTAAGCCGGCTATTCACCCACTGCACCACGGTGGTCATCATCGCCAAAGTATTGCCTCGTAGGTCCCGCACCTTAAAAACGTGTCCTACGATGAACCGCACTGCAGTGCAAGATATATTGTAGGTACAACATAGGACAGTAATTTAGTTACTTAGGGCGACTTGCGCTTGATGCCTAAACCTCCTTATTGAGGCATTCCACGAAGATCATAGATTTAGATCACGTATTTTATGAGCGCTAATTGTATTCCATGCAGATCATCGATTTATATTTTGGCTTTTTGTGGAATACTAAAAATTATTTCAAATGTTTCCACGAAGGGCACATACAATGAGCTTCTAGTGATGGAGTATTTTATATTTTGTGTATCAATAATTATATATTATATAAAAACCGAGTGGTATGGTACCGAGACATGGACGCTCTCGCAGGAGGCTGCGTACAGGTTAAGAGTTGCACAGAGAGCCATGGAGCGTATCTTGCTCGGTATCAGACTGTTAGATCGAGTTCCAACCGTCGAGATCCGTAGAAGAACGAATGTTCATGACGTTGGGAATCGAGTTATGGAGCTCAAATGCTCTTGGGCGGGACTCTTGGCAAGACGTGGTGATGACAGGTGGAGCAGGGTAGCAACTGAATGGTGGCCGAGAAATGGCTGTAGAAGTGTAGGACGTCCGGCAGCGAGATGGGTGGACGACATCGTTAGAGTCGCGGGCCGTCAATGGGTGAGACAAGCGCAGGATCGTGGCGGACGGCACAAACTTTGGGAGGCCTATACCCAGCAGTAGGTGAAGTCGGGCTGTGGATGATGATGATGACCAATTTGCCACAGACCCAATTACAAAATCTTTAAACAAATATTGACAAACATTATAGGATAGCACTATCCTATATACAAAGTTCATCTTATAAATGAGGTAATATTTTGTGATGTGTACGAGGAAAGCCGGAGATTACAACAAACAATGTTCGACTTGGAAATGAAACAGTTCCTTGAATCATAGAATCATAAATAACAATTTGTATTCTATGATGACTCAATCTCGATAAAAACGTACTTTAATAAAAACCGGCCAAGTGCGAGTCGGATTCGCGCACAAAGGGTTCCGTACCATTATCTATAAAAACGAGCTAAAAAATCACGTTTGTTGTATGGGAGCAACCCTTAAGGGGCACCGGAGGGACAATCGCCCATACAACACGTACTACCAAGATCATTTCTAATTGGAGCATATTTCTACCTTAATAAGGTATTATTTTAGTTTTAATAGTATTTATCTAGGTTCCCAACCATATATTAGATCAAAATACTTACCTAAAATGAAATAGAAGCGTATCGCATTCTGCATGTTTTTACGTCATAAAAGACCTGTTTTCAACCTAATTGTTTCGTATTAAAAACAACAACATCTTACGTATCCTAGTCATGGGAACATAGATTATATCGTCTAGTTACAGAATAACAACACAATGAGAAAAATACAACAAGCTTTCAGTCATCATTTTTGGTATTACGGAACACGGTCAAAATCTAATCAAATTTAAAATCGTTCTATTGCTATCACTGTCGCTCTGCGTGGCTAAACTTCGTCACTAAACAGGGATAGCGATATTCAGGCCGAAGATTTTGACGTGGCCGAATTGAAGTTGCGCTCAGTGTTCACCGGCGCGTTAAATATTTGTCTTATTCTGTTTTTAGTATTTGTTGTTAAAGCGGCAACAGAAATACATCATCTGTGAAAATTACAACTGTCTAACTATCACGATTCATGAGATACAGCCTGATGAGAGACTGACAGACAGACAGATAGCGGTCCTAAGTAATAGGGTCCCGTTGTACCCTTTGTGTACGGAACCCTAAAAAGTAAGACGTACAATGAAAAATTAACTTTACATTTAAATGTGTTTACAAATGCACTAAAAACAATTGCGCGTATAAGTAATACATTTCTACATATACGAGTATG
This sequence comes from Philereme vetulata, assembly GCA_918857605.2. Classification (NCBI taxonomy): domain Eukaryota; kingdom Metazoa; phylum Arthropoda; class Insecta; order Lepidoptera; family Geometridae; genus Philereme; species Philereme vetulata. The sequence goes on along the minus strand of OU975459.1, from coordinate 7,010,725 downwards.
TATATCGCGATTCACGCTACATTACATGTTGCGTTGCAAATAATCTGTACAAGGTTTCAAACAGCCTTAGCCGGAATTAGGGAATGCAATCCCGACTCGAGATTGCAAATTCGAGATCCCGTGGGATTAGAAATATCAATCCCGCGGGATCCCGTCTAGTTTAAAAAAAATGTTAAATTCGGATGACTGAAAAAGCTAATAACTGCTTGTTTGTGATAGTGAGGTTAACTAAAATAACATATTACTCGAAAGAAAATAAAAATCTTTATTCTTTAACCTTACCAACTAAATAATTATCGTCACCTGTCGCTAATATTCGGAAATAGTCGGAAGTAGTTTTCTAACGCTGTTTGGCGTTCCTGCCGCTCGCGTCCGTCAGTCAGCGCGCCGCTTGCGCCCCGAGTGGACGTGTGTAGCGTCGCTGACCACTGCCGCCCAATCCCGTCAATCTCGAACGAAATCTCGTCATATGATGCGTCGGGATTGATCCCGAAAAATTAGACGAGATCTCGCGAGAACGGGATCCCGCGGGATCGGGATTGCATTCCCTAGCCTGAATGTTTACGTTAGACATAGTATTTTTTTTCCATTTAACAAATGACAAGACATCGACGCTGCTTTCTTCTTTAAAATATATCGTCGTATACGTGTAACGCAAATATTCAGTAAGTTTTGTCACAAAATGATACTACCTTCTGGCACAAGTTTACAAATTAAGCCCCAGTATTCAAGAGCACGTCTCTTGTAAGTTCTCATCTCAGCAATGCCTAAGTATTGAAGATTCTCAAGCTCTGAACTGCGCTTAGTCAAAGTGAACTCTATTTCAACACGGTTAAGAGTTTTAGGCTAGAGATGGCACACGTTCTAAGTGCCACCGTTCCGACCCAATTTCCCACTTCTCAAACCTCTATAACTATGGCCACAGTAATAACTAGGGTTGACACTGTCCAAATTAATATCGTTATTCCTTTAAACGACGAGAAAGTTTTATTCGAAGAGTATAAAGTTATAGATAGAGTATACAGGGTAATATACTGACGATATTCAAGTGATGGTTTCTCAAAACATAAAAAAATACTTCTCGAAAAACAAACTACTAGCTATACTATCAAATTTTAAAGAGAATCGACTAAGTTTAAGTGATTAATTCAATATAAAATTTACTGTCTACTCTTGCAATCGACATCCAAAAATAAAGGCCGATTTGATATCTTTTTCGGAAATGGCTGCGGGTTTTGGGTTAGAAAGGGATAACAAGAGATAACTCGAGACGTCACCAATACAGTATCTGTGGTTAGATGGCAAGCAGCAACAGCACGACATTAGTTTAATAAAGCGTTTGTTTGTACATGTCAAAATAAATTTCACATTTCTATGGTAAACATTTCACAAATTTGTTTACTATGCTCATGAAAATAGCCCCTTTCATTTGTGTGCGTATTTTATCAAACAAGCTATATTTGCTCAGCACTTAATTTTTAAGTATTAAAATTATAAATAGGTATAGTCTAACTTTTTATTAGCTGCAGTAAAATGACGTTTTGTGGGTTGCCGGTTTTTGAAGAAAAATAAATAGGGATGTAGCTAAATGAGTGAATCATAAATGAATAATCAGTTTTTTTTTTTGAGATTTAATATTAAGTTGTAATGTATTTTTGTAACCTATTATTATTACTATACTAGAGGATTGATCTTTTTTAGTGGAAGTATAGGGAGGTACATTCAAAATGAAACAAAAACGTCATAATAATGTTATTTAATTAATTTTTGTGAACTGAATCACATCCCTATTGAGATTAGGCTGGCAACATTATTTTACGGAATGACATTTAGAAACGTCATTTTACTGCAGCTAATAAAAAGTTAGACTATAGGTAAAGTCTTTGAGTTTGTTTAAGGTATTTCTTTATTCTTTATTGTACAGAAATAGATTTACAGACAAAAATAGCTTACAAAATGGACATGTACAAAGGCGAGCTTAACCCTAAAAAGAGTTTTCTTACAGCAAACATTTGAAGATAGAGATATTTGATTATAGTGGTGGGTACGTGCGCAGAAAAGGACATTGACGTAAAACACTAATATATAATATATACAACACAAAACCATATAAAAAAGAAATACCTATAAACTATACCTACTTATACATAAGAACCTAAAAGCTTACAAGGACAGGTAATGCTCTTTGACTCTAAGCTTAAAAGTGCTCCGGACTTCTCAGATTCTGAAAATTCTTTCACTGATAGGAAGCTACATTATCCTTGAGTCGTTATTATAATCATCATCATCCCCGGCTCTGCTCATCAACTTTCTGTCCGTCACTTTTCTAATAGGGTCGTTGCGCCGGTTGGCGGCCTTTTAGTCGCCTTCCCAACTTTGCTCCTTGAAATAAGTATAATATGTCCATTATTCAGGTTCTGATTGTTTCTTTAGGCGTAGCAGATATCATCAAGTTATTTTTCGAAATTAGTATTGCAGGACTACTGTAACAGTTTTTTTTTAAATAAATAATTACCTAAAATTTGCTCAAAATGCCGGTTGACGGCCACTTTTTTCAGTTCGCGGCCATCCTAAAGTTAGTTCGCGGCCGCCATTTACATACAATATTGACTTACGAGTATTTCATACTTTTTTGCGTTTTCGTACACTTTTCACCATATAATGGTCCTATCATAAATTTTCACATAGGCCATAATGATTGCAATTGTCACTCAAATGCCTTTACTCTTAAAAAGCACGTTCTCTTCAGTATTCTTCCCTTTCTTGTGTTCTAACTTAACCTTACCTTACACTATTCTAACATCTCTTATTTCCACAGGATTTGTTCATCTAATCTGGGGTCACGCACTACAATCTTGTCATTCAGGCATTTTAATCTATACAGCATTTTACCTTCTCCTCCCAACTCACCTTCATAATTTCTGCAACAATTCTTCCCTCTGTCTTTTCTTCTTTCCTTTCTCTATTTTCCCTCCTTTTTTCCTTACTCGAAACTCCTAACCACTAGGTTGTTTTTGTTACAGCTTTGTTCAAATTTTCTGACTTTGCAAGGAATTTTCTGACGTGACTCTTCCACTGGTATTTTAACGGAGCAAACACGCTGACATCGGCAGGCTGCAGCATGTGCGTAGTGTTCGGGGGAAGAGCATATAAAATAATACCAAGCTCTTCACAGATAGAGCTCAACATTAAAGACATTACCTATGTCTTTAATGTTGAGCGACTTATGTCCATCGACTATCAGAAGAACGGGCTTCTTGATATTATTTTCTGTTATCCAATTGATGAATTGATTTCAATTGATTTCATCCATTCATCCACCCGGATTCGCTTCTTCCTGGACTCCAGTGTTGTGGCATGCCGTCTGATAAACTTTTTGGTGGTCTAATATGTATTAGACCACCAAAAAGTTTGTGTTAAGTTTAAGTTTTTATATATGGAAAAACCACCAATGGCGGGCACATCTCACCATTAACGTTGAATGTTGAGAGTACTGTTAGGTTATCTTCTGTTCTGTTAGGTCTTCAACCACAGTCGAAACGATTCTTCGGTCACCCTAGCGCGAGCTTTGTTGATTCCTTCTGCAGATCTTACTGAAATCTCAGGGTGTCGTTTTAAAAAGTTTAGATACAATGTCTGTCCAGGACGAACATCCTTAAAATATATTCGACTTTTTTAAATCTTTGAAATGTTTTGCACGGTATCTAATAGCTCTTGTTTCTTCAGCTGGAAAACCACATTTGGCTATATTTATAAGCCACTCTACAACTTTTTCTTCGCCTTCTTCTCCCAGCACTGGCTCAGGGCTCTGTTTTTTTAGTTCGTCAGTTCTTCTGCCACATAATCGATCTTGAATTATACATCTCGGAATACCGAATTTACGTGATGCTTCCCTGATTGGGACTTGGTCATCGCGAATTTCTTTTAATGCCTTCTGCAGAGTTTCAGGAGTGTAAGTCACAGTTTTATTTGGGTTTTTTCGTAGACATCTTTAATAACAAAACTTATCGAAAAACCAAACAAAACAGTATGTTTGAAATAAGTGGCCGTAAACTTACACCTCTATTTGCAAATAGTCAGATAACGGCCGTCTATTTTTCATATGATTTTCGGACGGCCGCGAACCCGATTTGTTTTGTTAGCATGTGTTAGTTTGCGGCCACATTATAGATAAAATCCGTATAAAATTATATTTTGGTGGCCGTGAACTAACCATATCATTTAAACCGACCCCAACAATAAAAAATTGTTGCACAAAGCGAAGCTTTATTTACATTAATAATAGAAAAGAAAGCAAACTTATTGCATTCAATGAGCTAGTGCCACGGCCACCCGGCCGTATACCAACTTTACTAAAAAAGTACTGTGTTGGTTGGCGGCCACCAAATAAAACTGGTATTAATGTAATTTACTCCCATGATAAATGCAGAATTACATTAAACAATCAACTATGATCACTCAAAAACAATCACACTAGTAATAAGTAATCGTAAACTTGAAATACTTACTTTGGAAGCGAGACCTGTTCGCTATTTTTTGCGCAGCTTTACGTACGTGTGTACGCTGACAGCGCGGCTGGCAAAATAGACGATTTATTTCCGGTACACGGATTAGGTTAACCGATTAATTTGAATAGGCATTACATTCTGCAACTATCCTGCTTTTTAAAGTGCCACAACGCGTTGGACAGAGTGAGATAGAATTCTTATTATTGCAATATTTATACGGTTGGTCCTCTAAGAGGCCGCGAAACAACGCAGGGCCGCGATCCAGCGTAATGACCCTACGTACCATATCGGAACAAAGCAATGCGAGTAGAGCTACTTGGCGGTAAAAATAGGTACGGGGTAAATTTTGTATTTCATTAGTGCCAACCCTACCAGCCGGACTTAGTCGATGATTAGAACAAGCGTGCTACCATTTCTCGGGCACCGTGTACTTTGTTACTTAGCAACTCATTCTACACCTACTTAAAGTTTCATACGTATATGAACTTGTTGATACAAGTCATGAGTAACTTGCACGAGATGTTTGTTGGTATACCAACACATGGGGAAGCGGTATAGGAAGCGAAGAGACGCAGATACGGCTGGACCGATTTCAATGAAATTTGGTATTACCCGTGCGCGATAAGTTGGGACCTGAGCGCGGTGACGTCATATTGGCGTGTTTGTACCGCCCGCAAAAAAACGAACATAACAAGCAGCCGCCCGCGGCTTTGTCTTTGTTTTTTTTTAACCTAATTTATTATGTTACTCAGGGAGGACGCTGCTTTTTATCTAATCTTTTTTACACTATTTGAATAAAATAAAAATACAATGTTTAAGTTTATACATTTATTTTATCTATTATTTACATTATCTCATCTTCGTCACTACTTAGTGGATTTATGCCTTCTAGAGGTTGTTCTTCGTCCTCAGTCTCACTATAATCACTTGACGAAGAGGTATCCGATAAAACAATTAATTGCGATTCATTCGTCTCTTGTAAGAGGTCATCGTCCCAATACTTTTGTCGAAGCCTGTCCACATGGTTGACTTCACAACAAAACAATAACACAAACGAAAACTAAAAGAATTCCAGAGCGCGTCGTTACGTGACGTAGGCCAGTACGAGACTAAAAACCCTAGTAAAAAATAGTGATGCGAACGGTACAATACGGGCGCCATCGGGGAAGTGCAGGGCAAGCGGTCGGGGAGTCGCATTCCTAGCAGGTCCCAAGTTATCGCGCACGAGTAATATATTATTGATCGAGCGATTGGGTAAATCGGCATTGTATGTATGTATGTTTGTTTGTCCGAGGATAACTTTCGAAGCGATAATCCTATCATCGTGAAATTTGATACATAGGTAGGTAGTGATGGCACATTTTTGGTCTGACTAAATGAGCTAAAAATGGTGGGGGGGTTGTTGAGATATTGCGGTTCAAGATGGGTAAAAAAAATGAAAATCAGACTATTAGGTGAAATGGGACGTCAAATGAATGGTCTTCATTCGTACAATTAGACTTAGTATTTATTTTTTGTAAATTCTTCATAGTTTTTGAGTTATTATTATTAGTCATAATAATAAATGAAATTTGACCAAATTCACATGGTACACCAGTGACCCCCACAGTGCTGAAATTTGGTATTCGTGTAGCGTTAGTAACACAAATATAGGTCTGACAGTCTAAAAAGTTTAAAAGTCTGAAATAGAAAATAACTGCAATTTGTACCCTAAAACGAGGAACCAATTTACATGAACTCCCGTTACCTGAAATTTGAATGAAACTGTGGGTCAAGTCATTGGGTTTATTTCGTGTCACTATTTTATTAGTCAAAGAATAAGGCCGGCTTGCACAACGATACCTAAACGTATTTAGCGACTAAACATGTTTAAATTTTTCGTATTTGTATGAGTTGACAACTCCTTAAATCATATTTAGCCACTAAATACGTATAAGCATCGTTGCCCGAGTCGCCCTAAGAATATTTATTTTGTGTTTTAGGAGACTCGCGAGATCTCAGTTCGGGGCGAACCACTAGTATAGGTACCAAATTTCATTGAAGTCAATTACAGTTGGGATTGAGACATAGACTGTTTTTTACCCGACAGTACAGGAGGGTAATGTTTTATTGACGAACTACGCGTGCGAAGCCGCGGGTGTGTCAGCTAGTAACATATATACGAAAGCCACAGTTCATCGACCTTTCTATACTAACTATTATTCATTCTGTTCCTCAGTCCCGTTACAAAATGCGTTTACTTTCAGCTAGACCGACTTCCCTTTGTTTAATTTTTTGTATAACAATGTTTAATTGTGTCAACGTTACTTCACGTTTTTCGGTAGTTTCTGCTTTTAGTAATTAGGTTTGGCGAGCTGTTTACTGTTTTATTTCGAGAAAACTGTTTTAAAGCCTGGACGGTGCGCATTAATTTTTAAATCAACAGAAGAAAAATTAGAACAGTAAATGAATTACTTTATATTTGCAAAATTTGTTATGTAATTCTGTTTCTTTATAATATTAAAGCAGATTACAACGTTTTTTTTTCATTCGAACGATTTGTCTTAGTAAAGTATCGGTTCTATTTGACATATTCCTATTCGACTACATCCGTGGTGCAGTGGGCGAATAGCCGGCTGAGACGCAGGAGGTAGCGGGTTCGATTCCCGCTGCGGAACAAATGTTTGCATGATCTACAGATATTTGTTCTAGGTCGGAAAAGAAAGAAAAAAAGAAAAAAGAAAATATTTATTCAGACCACCACAAATGGACACAGAAACAAATGACACAAAAAATATAATACATATACCTAAAAAAATTAAATGTGGTGGCGAAAGGGTCCTCAGATCAGAATTTGCCACAGCAGGTATGGATGTTTTTCTGTACATGTTAAGTATGTATTTACAAAAAAATGTATATATATACCTAGTCAGGTCATAAGTTTTGTCACACAGTAAAAACGTTTCTTTTAGAATGCTGGCCACAAAAAAGTTTATAGAATTCGAATTTCGAATTGTTCATGAAAATAAAAATGTATACTTTTTAGAATTTTACTCATTTTTAAATATGGAGTGGACGCTTAAAGAAGACCGTGTTGCAGTTATTGCGTTGCATCGTTGCGGTTACGCGCCAATTCAAATTTTTGACATTCTGAAAAATTTGAATATAACCAAAAGATTCGTTTATCGCACCATCAAACGATACAATGAAGACTCTAGTGTAGATGACAGGTCAAGAAGTGGTCGCCCTCGGTCTGTTAGGACTCCAGCAGTGATAAAAGCTGTGAAGGCGCGAATTCAAAGAAATCCCAAACGTAAGCAGAAACTGTTGGCCCTTCAGATGGGGTTAAGCAGAACCACGGTGAAAAGGGTGTTAAATGAAGACTTAGGGCTTCGGGCATATCGAAGAAAAACAGGACATCGTTTGAATGCTCGTCTAATGGACCTGAGACTGAAGAGATGCCGCGCTTTGTTGAAGCGGTACGCGGGAAAAAAATATCGGGAAATTCTTTTTTCGGATGAAAAAAATTTTACCGTAGAAGAGAGCTACAACAAACAAAATGATAAGGTGTACGCACACAGTAGTGAAGAAGCGAGCAACCGTATTCCGCGTGTCCAACGAGGTCATTTTCCATCCTCGCTCATGGTATGGTTGGGAGTTTCTTATTGGGGCTTAACGGAGGTACATTTTTGTGAGAAAGGTGTAAAAACGAATGCAGTTGTGTATTAAAATACAGCCCCGACGAACCTTGTGGAACCTGTTTCTCATACCATGTTCAATAACAGGCACTGGCTATTCCAACAAGATTCGGCGCCAGCTAATAGAGCGAAGAGCACACAAGACTGGCTGGCGGCGCGTGAAATCGACATCATCCGGCACGAAGACTGGCCCTCCTCCAGTGCAGATTTGAATCCGTTAAATTACAAGATATGGCAACACTTGGAGGAAAAGGCGTGCTCAAAGCCTCATCCCAATTTGGAGTCACTCAAGACATCCTTGATTAAGGCAGCCGCCGATATTGACATGGACCTCGTTCGTGCTGCGATAGACGACTGGCCGCGCAGATTGAAGGCCTGTATTCAAAATCACGGAGGTCATTTTGAATAAACTTTAGTGTCATAAGAATCTATGTTTTGTTAAGTTAATTTTGGTATATAAATGGTTACATAATGAATAAACTTGTTTCAATTATTTTATATTAAACATGTGACAGAATTTATGACCTGACTAGGTATATAAGTAGTCTATCAATTATCTGGTTCCCATAGTACAAGCTCTGCTTATTTTGGGGCTAGATAGCGTTGTGTGACATGTACAGCAATATTTATTTATTTAATCCCACTAATAATATTAAAAACGCGAAAGTTTGTATGTATGGATATTTGTTACTCTTTCACGTCGGAACGGCTGAACTAATTTCGATAAAATTTGGTATATTCGTAGATCATAACCTGGATTACCACATAGGCTACTTTTTATTGGCAAACCACGCGTGTGAAGCCGGGGGTGTAAGCTTGTATATCCATCTGAATAAACACTATTTCCTATAAGCATGTAAGCACACGAGTAAAGTTCGTGATTGAACTGAGATCTCTAAGCTTCAGGAATAATTACACAATCTCACATGTGCTAATAAAGATTTGAAAAACGTGTCACTCTTGAAATTGCGAATACACCGTAGCTTCCCACGTCAATCTTGCAATATCAACCAGCACGAACCAACTTATCGAGTTACAAGATTGCTATTTCAAGGAGAGATTAGACTAAATTGCCATATGTTGCAGCTTTTTGGCACAACGATAGTGAAAACGGTCTTAGTAGTAAACGAAATAACAAATTTATGAGAAATGAAGATCTTGTTTTTGATCAAATCTTGATGAAATGAAGATCAAATCTTGTTGTTTTTATATTACTTTACTGGTTTTGGATTGATTTTTTATTGCTGTGAATAAAAAACATAAATGAAGAGATAAAAACACTATACTAACTCACATAAGCTTCTACAAAGTTAAATTTTAAAATTTTCTGTACAAAGATTTGGTATAAGAAAGCCACATAAGCTTCTACAAAGTTGAATTTTAAAATTTTCTGTTCAAAGATTTGGTATAAGAAAGCCACATAAGCTTCTACAAAGATGAATTTTAAAATTTGTACAATGATTTGGTATAAGAGAGCCACATAAGCTTCTACAAAGTTGAATTTTAAAATTTCTGTACTATGATTTGGTATAAGAGAGCCACATAAGCTTCTACAAAGTTGAATTATAAAATTTTCTGTACAAAGGTTTGGTATAAGAGCCACATAAGCTTCTACAAAGTTGAATTTTACAATTTTCTGTATAAAGGTTTGGTATAAGAGCCACATAAGCTTCTACAAAGTTGAATTTTACAATTTTCTGTATAAAGGTTTGGTATAAGAGCCACATAAGCTTCTACAAAGTTGAATTATAAAATTTTCTGTACAAAGGTTTGGTATAAGAGCCACATAAGCTTCTACAAAGTTGAATTTTAAAATTTTCTGTACAAAGATTTGGTATAAGAAAGCCACATAAGCTTCTACAAAGATGAATTTTAAAATTTGTACAATGATTTGGTATAAGAGAGCCACATAAGCTTCTACAAAGTTAAATTTTAAAATTTTCTGTACAAAGATTTGGTATAAGAGCCACATAAGCTTCTACAAAGTTGAATTTTAAAATTTTCTGTACAAAGATTTGGTATAAGAAAGCCACATAAGCTTCTACAAAGATGAATTTTAAAATTTGTACAATGATTTGGTATAAGAGAGCCACATAAGCTTCTACAAAGTTAAATTTTAAAATTTTCTGTACAAAGATTTGGTATAAGAGCCACATAAGCTTCTACAAAGTTGAATTTTAAAATTTTCTGTACAAAGATTTGGTATAAGAAAGCCACATAAGCTTCTACAAAGATGAATTTTAAAATTTGTACAATGATTTGGTATAAGAAAGCCACATAAGCTTCTACAAAGTTAAATTTTAAAATTTGTACAATGATTTGGTATAAGAAAGCCACATAAGCTTCTACAAAGTTAAATTTTAAAATTTTCTGTACAAAGATTTGGTATAAGAAAGCCACATAAGCTTCTACAAAGTTGAATTTTAAAATTTTCTGTACAAAGATTTGGTATAAGAAAGCCACATAAGCTTCTACAAAGATGAATTTTAAAATTTGTACAATGATTTGGTTTAAGAAAGCCACATAAGCTTCTACAAAGTTAAATTTTAAAATTTTCTGTACAAAGATTTGGTATAAGAAAGCCACATAAGCTTCTACAAAGTTGAATTTTAAAATTTTCTGTACAAAGATTTGGTATAAGAAAGCCACATAAGCTTCTACAAAGATGAATTTTAAAATTTGTACAATGATTTGGTTTAAGAAAGCCACATAAGCTTCTACAAAGTTAAATTTTAAAATTTTCTGTACAAAGATTTGGTATAAGAAAGCCACATAAGCTTCTACAAAGTTAAATTTTAAAATTTTCTGTACAAAGATTTGGTATAAGAAAGCCACATAAGCTTCTACAAAGTTGAATTTTAAAATTTTCTGTACAAAGATTTGGTATAAGAAAGCCACATAAGCTTCTACAAAGTTGAATTTTAAAATTTTCTGTACAAAGATTTGGTATAAGAAAGCCACATAAGCTTCTACAAAGTTGAATTTTAAAATTTTCTGTACAAAGATTTGGTATAAGAAAGCCACATAAGCTTCTACAAAGTTGAATTTTAAAATTTTCTGTACAAAGATTTGGTATAAGAAAGCCACATAAGCTTCTACAAAGATGAATTTTAAAATTTGTACAATGATTTGGTTTAAGAAAGCCACATAAGCTTCTACAAAGTTAAATTTTAAAATTTTCTGTACAAAGATTTGGTATAAGAAAGCCACATAAGCTTCTACAAAGTTGAATTTTAAAATTTTCTGTACAGAGATTTGGTATAAGAAAGCCACATAAGCTTCTACAAAGATGAATTTTAAAATTTGTACAATGATTTGGTATAAGAGAGCCACATAAGCTTCTACAAAGTTAAATTTTAAAATTTTCTGTACAAAGATTTGGTATAAGAAAGCCACATAAGCTTCTACAAAGTTGAATTTTAAAATTTTCTGTACAAAGATTTGGTATAAGAAAGCCACATAAGCTTCTACAAAGTTGAATTTTAAAATTTTCTGTACAAAGATTTGGTATAAGAAAGCCACATAAGCTTCTACAAAGATGAATTTTAAAATTTGTACAATGATTTGGTATAAGAGAGCCATGATCATACTAATATTAAAAATTCGAAAGTAACTCTCAGCCTGTTTGTAAGTTTTTCACTACTAAACGGCTGAACCATGGAAAATTGATATATAGATAGATTATAGATTAACCAGGATTGAGCCATTAACTATTTAACAAGCCTACGCAGGAGGGTAATGTTTTTATTAACAAACCACGCATGCAAAGCTAAGAGCGGAAGTTTGTTCGAAATAAATGCAATATTTTTACCCAAAATAGTAGATAAAATAACTATTAAATAACTTTCTCGTATCTTCAAATCCAGGAAGATAAGTTTCCTAAAGTTTTCTGAACTTATTCCTACCTATATCCATCCAGACGTAAAGTATGATCCAAAACTTCGCGGAACTTATTTGGAAAAGTTTCACATATCCCCCTAACAATGTCATTACTCACTAACATTGTAACTTTGGCCGTTTCAAATGTTCAAACTTGGTCTACTCGTGAGCATCTTGAACTGTTCACTATACCACAGCTTTGTAGAGAATGACTGGTTCTTTTAAACTAAGATCTACAATATCATCTTAACAGTAGTAGGAAGCCCACTTGCTTAACATATCCTTCCCCCATAGATTTCCAGAGTGACAGTTTTTTTATAAATTATAGGCTAGCGTTTTACCACGATCTCGTCTGATGGTAAGCGATGATGCAGTCTACGATGGTACATGCTTGCCTAGAAGAAACCTATTCACTCGCGACTTGAAGACCCCAACTCGTACCACAACTCGGGCTCGGGCAAGGCGTTCCACTTCTTGGCGGTGCTCATAATAAAGGTGGAAGAGTACCGCTTTGTGCGTATGGGAGGTATGTCTACCATGTAGCGGTGGCGCAGCGCAGAGCGTCTGGTTGTCCGATGATAGAATGGGGATGGTGGGATCAGGTTGAAGAGCTCCGCAGCACAATATTTGATACGCAAACTGATACGTAATATTATATTATACTTATTCTATATACTACATGTTAATTTTAAAACATAAATATAAAGCGAAACAGTATATTACTTTTATGTTAAAATAAAAACCGTAACTTTGCGCTCGACATAAAAAAAAGTACTCACAATGTAATATTATTTGTTCCATTCGTTCAGGCAAATTGTCTATGCAATCGAACTTCTTGTCCATCATTTAATTTTCGTTCGTTTACAATGTTTCGTACAGTAAAGAGTAGACGTCCTGGTGCAGCCGGCTCCTAGTAACCTGCCCTAGATCGCCTTTTCATCAAGTTGAGGGCTTCTCTATTTTTAAGTCTGCTAAAACTGAGATGGTTTTGCTATATCCTCTTTATATAGGTCAAAAGTCTTGTCTGTCGAAGAATAACCTAGCTGTTTATCCAGATCTTGTTATATGAAACATGCAACTTTCGAATAAATGTCTGCCTTATAAAGATGGATAATGCATAACTTAAAACTTAGTGCGAATCTCCATAATGGGCTTCGCTAGTTGGATAAAAACACCATCATAAAAAGTTATACGATGAGGAATATTATTTAATTGCCAAGGTTAGTGAATTAGGTTTATCCTTTGACGCAAAAAGAAGATATGATAACTTTAAAGACTTTGTTTTATCTACTAACGTAACGTTATAGCTGCTGCTAGTTTGCTTGCCTTTAATTCCAGATTAAAACTCTGGCTATTATAATCGAGCAGACATTCTATAGTATCGATGAGTTTATCGCGAGTAGGTGACAGTGCAGCCCCATTGTAGTTATTTTTGACATTTCTATCATGACATTCGTTAATTTTAACTATTTTATTGTAAGGATGGTTTTTTTATTATATTATTATTTTATCCTGATGTACCTATTTTTTTTGTTTGCTTTGTGTGTTTCATCTGTGGTTTTATACGTTATAATCTCATTTTATTAGAATGCTTAAGACTTGGCATGTAAGTAAGTTTACCAATAAAGTGCTTATGACTTTATGACTTTGCGGTAGCTACCAAACGGATAGACGGCTTAAAAATGTTATTTGTTGAAAAGGTATTTGCGACATCGCGGTTAAATTTGTGTAGTCGGTACAAGATATTTTATATATTGTAAAATTTATTCCTAGAAACATACAGCATGGTGTCCTATATTAAGCCGAAATTACGAAACAAAAAAGATAGAGCATACTACCTGTTTCTAAGATTATATCAAGACTAGGTCATTTTCTTAAACATCAGCATGTTAGCTAATTTCTAACTGTTATTTCCAGTGGTTTAATAGTGTTTGTCTCTATGTAGTAGTATATCTCAAAGCTTTTACATCAGTTACTGTTATTTATTCTGCGGATGTGATTGACGCAGCCTCCAACATTAACCAAGACGGTATAATTTGGCTTCTGAATAAATTTTACAGTAGATTTTGTATTAAATATTCAACGTGGCCAGATTTAGCAGCTGCTGGCATCTGTAGCGGAATTAATTTCAGTCTTAGATAAACTCACATAGTTTAGGTATTTACAATATATTTCAAAACAAACCTAGTCATTTTCGTATTGATATCATCGCTTTAATATAAAATGATATAGAGCAACAACAACGCTACAGTTGCAGCATAACTATTTTTATCCTTCTATATCTGCATTTTTTAGTGTATAAGAAAAATCCGAAATGTCTTAAAAATCGTGACATAAGATTTTGAAATATTGTAAAATGAACACTTTTAATTCAAACACACAAATTTAAATTTTATAATCTAACTTTCAATATATAGGGTTTCAGTAGGTATGTATAGGTAATGATATCTTCATTATTAAAACCTATACTATATATCTCTTGCCTAAGAAATCTATATCTCAAAAAACACGATATCGAAACAAAAAGTACGATGCATTGTTTTCGATCCACATAACCGTTACGTCATCGCGTGTCAATATCAATCATTATGATGGATCGGCTGTCATTGCGTTCTCATGCCAGCGCAAGCGCATCTCTAACGGACTGCGTGTGATTGCCGACGCAGTCGACCGTGCGGAAGTACTGCTACTTGAGGAACTTCGATGAGAATTTTTATGTTATTCTCTTTGGATCTCGGGACTTTAATTGTAGAGCCTACTATTTTATAATTTTACGACTTTAACTATTTTTATCTTGTTCTCCGAAATACTTTATTTGTTGTTATTTATTTTACTATAATTTTAAATTAAAATAAACTTACCTTTACATGAACGGAATTAGAATTTCACTATCAGTTTAAACATAGATCATTTTGCCGTATCTACTTTACACTCCATAATTTTACCACTTAATTCTGATAATACTGTTATATATTTCTTGTTTTATGTATTTTAGTCTAAAATCATTTATATACCCTTGACCCTTGACTTGTAATCATATTTTGTATGTGCATATACTTGCCTGAAATAATAAACGTTATAACATATATAAAAATCTTTCTATTCTTTCTTAATAATATATAAAAATATCGTGTCACGGTTTCAAGGGTCGCACTCCTCCGAAACGAGTAGAACGATTTTAAAGATTTTGTTTTGTATATTTGGTACGTATGAAAATAGGTCGTAAAGTATTTTTCACCCTCCTACCCCCACCCCCCCATTTCTTAATCTCGATTCTAGTATGTTCGTATGAACAATATCTATATAATTTAACCGTCGCTCATTGACGTGAAGTCATTTACATGAAGTGGAATATTAAGTATATAATATAGTTTCAAAATCTAAAAAAAATAAGAGATGCATCATATATATATAAATGCATAAGCTTAAAACTAATCAAATGCATCTCACTCGAACTCGACTCACTCGAACACTCAAATGCATCTCACACGTCGAACTCGAACTGCATCTTACATAACACGGTTCTTAAATCATATAAGTTTATTGATCTCTACCAAATATAACAGGTGTCCCACATTTTTGTGGGCAAACAACTTGTCAAAACACAACGGAACCACTTTATGGCACCAGGTCAAAGAAATGAATCTCAAATAACTAACAGCCTCCAACAGATTTACAAAAGCAAACTATACATTGCGGTAATCATTAAAAACTCAGGTGTGATGTTATTTGTAAAACGGCGATGATGGCGGAACTAAATGAAGATTCCGAGTTCGATGTCGATAGAAAAGTAGTGGTTCTAGTTCACGCGACAATGACCGTGGATTTACCTGTTTAGCTGGTTTTTTCACCATTTTACAGTTCGTTTTGTAACTTGTCGATATTGATCGTGATCTTGTATTTTTAACCATTTAGCTAAAATACTTTTTTAGAATATGAGTAACGGTTATGTATAATCTTTGCTTATCCAATGATAATAAACTGTAAAGTTATGGGAAATAATCTATTGACAAAGGCTCCCTAACATAGGTTGGGTTGACAGCAACCTAGTGTATTTGAATAATATCATGTTTTAATTCATAATGTTTTATTAATTTCAGGTGCATAGTTGTATGGGAGTTTAAGATGAGAGTGACTCTATGCGTGCTGCTTGCTGCGGCTTGCGTTCTGGCAGAAAAGAAAGATAACAGGTAATTGGGTTGGACTCTTTTTCATAATAGTCCTGGCGCAAGATGATTTGCTTGGATACTTTTACCAGGCATAGTTGCAAATTATTAGTTTTGTGCCAAATGTGGTGCCTTACGTAAACAAAGGTACTTAACTCTTTATCTCTCTTTCTGTTACATTTGTTTGTTACATGTTTCTGTTTGTTATATTTTCACGACTTTTCCGACCGATTTCTAATAGTATTTTATTTTTATAGTGTTATCCAAACACTTACAGAAAATTCTAAAAAAATCTTAGTATTGACAGATTTCAATGAAATTTTGTATATAGATAGATTATGGCCGGGATTGGGACATATGCTACTTTTTACCTGACTGTGCAGGAGGGTAATGTTTTTGTGACAAACCACGCGTGCGAAGCCGGGGCGGGTCAGCTAGTTAATTATGAACATGTTGTACTTAAAGACTATTAATTACTGAATATTTTTTATGTTTTCAGGCGTACCAAACCATTCATTGCTGATGCCGTCGGAAATACGCTACCACCACCCACCAATGGTCCAGCTAGTGTCGGCAGCCCTGTTAACCTGCTTTCGCCTGACCGATACGAATTCTACACATTTGATGAATCCGGAGAGCTCGTAAAAAGGTTAATGACCCTTGAAGAAATCCAGGCTATAGTAGCGGCTGGAGAAGACTCAGATGGGCTTGTTACTTTTGCAAATGATGATCAACCAACAATTGCTTTTAACTTCAGTCAGCCACCTTACACAAAAGTGCACAATGTGGTCACAAATGTACAAAATGTATTAAAAGCTCAAATGGAGGCGCATAAAAATAATCCAGTAGTACAGCCAACGTTGGATACCCCTGATGTTTCAGACTCTTGGAGCCTAATATTACCATCAATATTTGGTAACACTGGAGTCGATATTGTCCCTGATAAACCTACCAGTAGTTATTCACCAGAAACAGATACCCTGGATGAGCAATACAATGACAATGACGATAACTCTTTGAGCAAAGAAGGAGGTACTCAAGTTCTTAACTCAACCACTGCTGAGATACAAAATAACATTAACACCGATAATTTACCCACTCCAAAAGACAATGCGGTAACTTTACCAACTACAGCCAAACCAACTATTAAAATAACTACAACTACAACGACCACAACATCACAGCCAATTAGCTCCACTACTACAAGTATAAGAAAATCAGCAACCACAAGAAGGCCTACTACCACCAGAAGGCCTACTACTACCACTAGAAAAGTTGCAACAACAATCACAACTAGTAAATCAGTAACCCCATCATCAACAACTGCTAAACCTACCACGTCTAAACCTTTTGTAAAAATTACTCCGAAAACAACTACGTCCAAACCCACAACAACAACACAAAAACGAATTACTACACGTACAACTACTAAGGAACCGGCAGTAGACATTATATCAATCACTGAAAACCCTATAGAATTTGAGAAGATAAGTACTTTTATACCCGTCTCTACGGTTAAATATGTCACCGAAAGAACTACTAGAAAGCCAGATGAGGCTACCAAAACACCAATTGTGTACGCAAGCACAACAAAGCGATCTCCGCCATCAACCAGTAAATCCCCACCAAGACTTGCAACTACTCAACTTCCAAAGACTTCCACTACTACTACCACGGTTAAGCCGGTTGAAGAGGTCGTAATTTTTTCAACGCCTGAAACTGTTGATCGAATTAATGTAACAACTTTAACAACACAATCTGTGTCACCATCTACAGCAGTCTCGTCTACAGAACTTATATCCCCAGCAAATACACATAATGATTTAGAGGGCAGTAATATAAAAGATAATGAATCAACATTACCTCTATTTGATGTGGCACTAAGCATAAGTCAAATAGCGTCAGATTTAGGAAGTAACTACCAGCCTTTGCCGACTACTAACGATATACTTACCAATCAAAATACCAATCAAGCTGGAACCAATGCAAATGATATGGAAAGTAAAGAAAACACTGATTTAGATATAACCTCTGAAAAAAAAGAAAAAGCGAATGCCACTCTCACTAATGTTGACAATTTTGTAAAAATATCGACGATCGATCCTCATTCGAAGGACAAGGAAAATGATAAAACCAAAGTAACTAACATAATCGACACAACGGAAATGACAACGACAGAAACTGTTGATATTACCACTACTTTTACTTCAGTGTCTTTTGAAACAACAATAGATCCAATCATTACTGAGTCTATGGGAGATTTATTATCTCAAGTTGTAAATGAAGTACCGCAATCAATGAAAAATGAGGTTTTAAAACAAGAAGACAAGAGTGCAACTACAGAACAAAATATAGAGACCACAACCGATTTGCCGTTGGAAATTGCTACAGAAACTGTTACAACTTCAAAAATAGAGGCTCTATCTATGACTCAAAAACATTCTACTCTAGTTGAAATTAAAACAGAACATGATCCTAATGTCCAAAAAGCAACAAGTACAGAAAAAACATCAACAAAGGTACCAGTAATAGAAAAAGTATCACCTACTGAACAGAAATCAACCACCGAAAGCGTATTAACTACAGAAAAGGCATCTACTACATCAAAAACAACTTTTGAGAAAGGATCCAAAATAAATGTTTCTAATAAAAATAAACTAGACGGCATAGATAAACAGTCAGAAGTCAGTAATAAAAATAAAGATTTTGTCAAAATATCTGTATCACTAGATAAAAATGTTCCTAAAATCGACACAGATACTAAAAAGGAAATAGATATTAAAGAAAATTATAATAAAACCACATCGGTTCAAAACTTAGAAAAAAAAACAGAAAAACAAACAATTGAACAAAACAACAAACCTTCAATACCAGAGATCAGTACAACTTCTGCTAAACCGGATGAAACATCAAAGGCTTCAATTTCTATTACTGCTCACAATAAAACTATTGCTCAATCACTTATGAACAAGATTAATTCAGTTAATAAGTTCAACAACAAAAATGAAAAAGTATCCGACTCAGGATCAAAAATAGATGAATTCAAGAAGAAATTTCAAAAAGTTAATATCGCTGACGAGGAATTAACCAACGAAAGAAACAATTCGTGGAAACTTGTTCCCACTCTTTCGCCACCTAAAATCAATACAATCCCGAAAGAAAACATAATTCCTGATAATCCATACAATCCTGCTCACGTTGAAAATAATAATGTTGTATTGGAGTATTCAAAGGAAAACCAAGGATTGGAAGTGACTACCAAAGATTTGGGAGAGGATATAGCTCAATTTACCGACCTCTGTAATGAACTAGCATTTAGATACTGGCACGTTATGGTAGAAAACATTGATAAAAGAAGAAGCTTTGTTCTATCTCCATATTCAGTAACGTCGATGTTGGCAATGATGTTTATGGGAGCTAGAGGCTCTACTTCAGGAGAAATGAATGATATTTTAAAGCTAGACGATATGGTCACATTTAATCCTCACTTTACCCTGAAAAACATTTCAGACTCCATCGAGTCGGCTTCTGAATCTGGTATTGTGGCTTCTGCGTTCGTTAGAGAGCTTTTCAGCGATAGAAATAAGGGTAAAATTTTGACGTTCTACAAGGAAAGAGCTCAACATTTCTATAATGGACATGTCGAAGAGATAAACTTCAAACTGATCAGCGATATTATCAGGCGTCGAACTAATTTACTGATCAAGAGGTACACATGGGGAAAGATTCCTGAGTATATGAAATCAAATAACATCGTGATGAACCCTCCACTGGCTGCCTTTTCCGCCAATATTTACCAGGTAAATTATATTTGTATTAATGTGCTTTTAACTTTATTTTTGCTTTTTATCTATATTATCGTCCACGTGTAAGACTACTTGAGCTAATATGTCATACTTTTAACTAAAAGAATTTATTTTTATATATTTTTTTATCTTTTTTTTCGGTACGAGATCAATTTTTAATATCATAAAAATCATGTCGAATGTCTACATAGCGCCTATCCTGGTATCATTTGGGAACTCACATCTCAAAGTTGTTGACGAAAATGTATGTAAAATGGCCAAACAGTCCAGTTGGGCAGGTCCAATTTGGAAAAAGAGGTCAGAACTAAGCTGGGCTGCATTCGGGAAACTACGTCTTCTCGTCCAAAATACCTCAGTGTATGAAGACTAAAGTCTTTGATGAGTGTATTACCAGAGAGGGAATATGACATAAAAACGTGGTCTCTCTATATGGGCCTCATAAGAAGACATAGCGTGCTATGGAGAACGCTATGCTTGGTGTTTTTCTACGAGATCGAATCAGCAATGAAGAGATTCGTAGACAAACCAACGTCACTGATATAGCCCATTAGCAGGCTGAAGAGGGCGGGGTACATATCTCGAAGAACTACCGGCCGTTGGGGCAGAAAAGTTCTTGAGTAGAGACCACGTACTGAAAAGCATAGCGTAGGACGGCCCCCGCTAGATGGAAAGACAATATGATAAAGGTTGCTGGGAGCTGTTGGGTGCAGCCGTACAAGATCGTTTGCTCTGGAAATCTAAAGGAAAGGCCTATTTTTAGCAGTCCTATCTCTGATATGATGATGATGATGATGATCACATTTTAATATTATATTTTCTTAATTTCAGACTGATTGCACGGGGACTTCAGTTGATGGGAGAGATGGGGAGATGTACTTCGTGGTATCGCCCAACGTACGACAGCGACGTCTTGTTCCAGTACCTGCCGTGGTATACAAAACTGGCTTCCTAGCCGGGTACGAGCCTTCTCTGGATGCCACTGCAGCCGCTCTAGGCAACACCAACTCGATCGTCAGCACTATATTTCTCATGCCTGGGCAGCAAGGCAATGTCGTTCATGCTGACGACTTGGAAAAGCTAGAGCACAGACTGCTGGAAGCTAACCCTAGTAAACCGGTCTGGAACCGAGTATTGAGAGCACTTCTGCCTAGACCAGGACTAGAACTACAAATACCTAGATTCTCACATAAATCTGTATTTAACGTTTCTTCGACGCTAAGGCAAATGGGTCTGAAAGATTTGTTCGATGCAGATCATGCTGATTTAGGCGGTTTAAATGGACCATCCAAAGATCTTTATTTATCAGATATGGTTCAAATGACGTCGTTTGTGACTTGTGGTGAAGAAATCATTGGAGAGCAGCATCATATCGAAGAATACCCCGAGACAGTGCAATTGACTCGTCGTAGGACGTCGAGGTGGATCAGCAATGATTGGAACGAGCCCAGAGATTATCAGAGAGCTTTTCACGATCCGCACGATGTTGGTGAAGCTATGCATCTACCGCTGCATCTTCGGCCGAGACAGGCCCGTGTGCCTACGAGAAGTGTTCAACCAGCCAGGTTAAAGTTCGACCGACCCTTCCTATTCTTCGTGAGGCACAACCCCTCAGGCATGATACTATACGTCGGCCGGTACAACCCACGGCTCCTACCCTGAATGATGAAGACTGTTAGCTTAGTTTAATTACCTAAAAGGAAAGTGATAGAGGATACTGGTGCGTGTGATAAAAGTGGTTCGATGAGCATTTACGTGACAGTATTAATAAGTGTATCCGTGCACAGGGGACTTGCCAACAATGGCAATCCTGGTTTCATATCATATGTGTAAAAAGAAATTATTTCTAATGTCTGTATAAGATTTATTTGTAATAGCAAATAATTAGTATGTAAGAAAGTATGTCATTCCATCGTCTCTAGCAGTAATGATTTTAGAATATAATGTAAAAATATTATATTTGGTTTCAATAACTTCACTCACTAAGTTTGCAAACAATATAGAGTAAAAACACAAAAATCAGTAATTGAATTACACAAGGGCTTGCTGGTATTATGCGTTTTACTCAACTTCCGAAAAAGTTTTAATTTTTTAAAGAAAGTATTCTCGACATTCCTCATAGAACTTCTTTTTTTCTATGCACTTTTCAGAAGGAACCAGTTCTGGGCAATCCTGGAAAAAAAAGAAAAACAAACAAAAATGTGAATCTTGATGTTAAAAAGAAGGGGTTTTTATCATTATTTTCTTTATCAGGGCTGGTAATAGTCACTAGGAAATAAGTATGCGTCTAATTGAAACATATAAAAAAATACTTACAACATTAACAAAGTTCCTGATACACCCATGCATTCTATGGAACTCGCAAACACTCAAAGGTAAGAACAACTGATAAATATTCTTGCAGTGTACTTGTGCATTTTTAATAACCTTTGTGAATGAGAGGTTAAGTTTAGCCCATTCGTCCAGATGCACGAAGTACTTTTCTTCGTCTAAAAAATCGCCAGCCGTTATGAAACCGTACTTCTTTAGAATACAGCGCCAGAACGTACACTAAAAACAATATTCATGTAAAAATGTTGAAGGAGTAGGTAATGCTGAAAATATTATGTGGAAACTTGCATTTACGAGTATTACAAGGTTGTAGAATCAGGTGCACTAGAAAACAATAACATAGCACGTTCTAGAAACATTCGTAGATATAGCGAGCGGTATACTCGTACCACAGGAATAACTGATACACTGATTGCAGTCGCCTACGTTTTGGATGAGCAGGTCAGAGTAAGAACAACAAAACTGAGGCCGTTTTTGTCTATCATTTTTGTCATGTTGCAGCCCTAACTGGGTAATGGATGCTAGTACCTAGGACAAAATCCAGTGCTACCTCATCTTAATTCGCAGGAAAGACTTGATTAAACACTTACCTACACAAATAGAATATACTAATACTATATATATAGTGGATAATATTATATTATATATTAGTATAGTAAGAATTAATAGAAATAGGGGACGTCCGCCAGCGAGATGGGTCAACGACATCGGTCGTACGTGTTTCAGAAACAAAGAGAGGCCTATGCCCAGCAGTGGGACGACACGGGCTGAAAATGATGAATCAGAATTAATAGGTATAAATAATACAAAATGGGTACCCCTTCTATGTTTGCTTGTCTGGTAAAGCCTGTGATATTGTTCGTCTTATCAATAAAATTGACTTGAAAGATAGCTCCACAAGCTTTTGCAACTTCTCGGGTGAAAAAAGGAGGGAAAACGCAGCATTGTCGGTACTGAAAATAATAAATAGAAAAATATCAAGTGTAATGATTCAAAATGTATAATCATCAGACCTAGGACGTCGACTACTGAACATAGGTCTACTCCATAAATTTTCTGCTCCGAGCTACCTATATATTCTGTAATTTATTCAATTTTTAGATCTCAATGATCCATATTTGTTAGTAAAAAACTTAATTTAAAATGTCAAATGGCTTAGTACAAAGTATAGCCATAAATATACAAACAAAATTTAAATAATAAAAAATGTTAATAAGTCATATTTGAAGAGTTATTAATTGATAAGTACACGCGGAGTTGTATTTCGTATGCCTACAATTTTCTACGTAACTATGCCAAGGGGTCATACATCTTTTCCGTTGAGTCCGACGGTAAACTTACCATAAATTCAGCTGGCCTATCACATGCTTCTGGCCTCCCTGGTTGCTGTATGAATTCTTGCTGACTTTTGACCTGGGTCAGGAGCATATTTTATACATTATAGTTAAGCAGTAAGTATGATTTATTTCTGTTCTATTAATATACCCATGACTACTTGAGAAGCTTAAATAAAACGTTGAATTCAAACGATATTTAGAATCGTTCAACGATGTAGTCTATATTAATAAGTATTTTGTTGAAAAATACTTTTTAAAAACAAGTTTTTATAAAATTAATAATCGGAACCGCAAGCAAATAAAGCATGGCAATGCAGCTATGAAGCTGGGCATCCTAGCTAAGGTTCGGCGATACTTCTTACCGGGACAGCTGCTCAGTCTCTACAAAGCACAAGTCCACTCTACTATGGAGTACTGCTGCCATCTCTGGGACAGCTCGGCCAAGTATCAGCTTGAAGCCCTTGATTCGATTGAGCGACGTGCTGCTAGACTCCATTGGTGATGTGATGACTCACTAGTCGAAGCCAATTTACAAAGTCTAGAGCACAGACGCCGAGTAGCCAGACTTTCAGTTTTTTACAAGATACATTTTGGTGAATTATAATAATAGAATATGTACACCGGACAAGCAGACGTACCGACAAGTACCACCTATACCTGGTCGGCATACCACCTTGCCGTACCAAACGATTTCCTTTAACTTTTCTTGTTAGCACAAGTAAGGAGTGGAACTCACTTCCGGCGTAGGTTTTTCCAAACCAGTTTATTTTTGGAGTCTTCAAGTCCAGAGTGAATAGGTTCTTTCTAGGCAAGCGGGCTCCATCTTCGATCACACCTCCACTTACCATCAGGTGAGGTAGTGGTCAAGCGCTTGGCTATCATCAATAAAAAAAGCAGATTCAAATGAACCCAAACACTAGTAGCCTACTATAATGCATTCAGAAGTTCCGTTGTCTAGCATCCGTCTCCATCACGAGACCACCTCCATGGTACCATATTATTGAATTGTCACCGAAGTTACATAATATGCTCAATCGGTTGAGAGGAGTTTAAATTCAATTGTAAGATTCCACCCGGACAAACATACATACATTGCAAGTTACTAAAAAGCTTGTAAAAATTCTGTTAGATTTTATACTCACACCAACGAGTAATAAAAATATCACTGTTCCTCTTAAAACTGGCATATTTAATTCTGCAATTACTGACAGGTTCTGCCGCATGTAAAACTCAGTTGAAAGTGATTTAACGCTTATAGCTGTTGAGTGAATAAACGTATCTGATTTCAACTCGTAGCAATATTTGTAAATTGTAATAGAGATGTTCTTTGTATTATGTTTCCTTATACATGTTATATTTTTACCTGAACCCCAATTCTCGTATTCTAGTCAAGTTTCAAACTAATCTGGATGCCTGTCGAAAACAACAAAATAGATAGTTTCTGAGTGAAATCTTGGGATGGAACACTAGGCCTACTTATCAAGTTCTTTACCTGACAAAAAAATAAGATTCTTTTCTCAAACATGCTTGAAAATTTGACCATTATTTTGATAATCTTCTTCGAGATAAATCGAAATTGTTGTATTGGCGAAATACATGCGAGCAGCGGCCGGCAAAAGTTGTGTGAAAATCCATATCTGTCGTGGTTCAGCGGCCAAATATCGTCGCTGTTCTGACTAAGTGACGTAACCGACATTTTGGCGTAACTGACATTTGTAATGTTACTTTTATCTACTTTTGAAGACGAACCGATCTGTCTAATCGGCGTATCTGTATCTTCTGCCTATGTCTAGATGTATGTTTGACGTATCTACATATCTTAAAATTATAAATCAATCGAAGTGTTCACTTACGACTTTTAGTAATATTTTCTAAAATGTCGTCAGAACAGCGACGATATATTACATATTAAACTCATATCTGTCGTGTAATTTAAAAATGGAACGTTCTTTTACTAAACATGGCAACCAAGGAGGTAACTTATCAAAGGTTGTATTTAAATTTCGAACTGGCTTGCAAATAGAAAGCTGTTTATTAAAAAAAATTCAAATTAACACTTTAACGCGCGAAAAACTATTGTTTGTTCGTTGTTTGTCATATGATTTTGAAAAGTAATTGAATTTTTTATTTTATAATTTCCGCGCATTATTCGAGAAAAGTACTCTACAAGCCTTGGGCACAACTAGGCATTGATGAACTTACGTATGTGTGCCTCGGCTTCGCCTCGGCCCATATTTACACGTTCGTCCATCAAAGCCTCTTTTACTGGCCACTGCAGAAATGTACTATTATTGTTCTACTAGTTGGGAGTTAAATAGGTAAATAATAGGACATTCTATAACAAAACGTGGGTATATATTTTCATAAACATCAATGTTAATATCTTGTAAGAATCTTCTTTATTTACTGGAATGGACCCTTGCATTCTTCCATGTGATCCTTCAAGGCTTTGCAGTTGTCAGTTTGTAACCAGTTTTCTTGAGGGCAGTTCTGAAAAATCGAAATGATGTTAGGCTACGGGTCGGGCAGGTAAGCAACTTAAAATCCTGTATCCGGGAGTACGAAAAAAAAGCTGAAAAAGGACAGAAATTTAGTGTGACCTGAGTTCAACTGTGCAGCTTTTTTAATATATTTCATCTGCGCAATATAGTCATTAAGCTTGCTTTCATACATTCAAAAGGGCGCGTAAGAACATCGACATTTGAATAGCGTTGCTAGACCTGCGTGCTCAGTATGACCACTCTGGACAAAGGTAGACTAAAACAACATAGGAATAGAAATAAACAACATTTCTGCTGTCTACATTGAGAACGTTGCAAAACATATAGAGGGAACTATTGAACGATTAGAAACCATGATTTGTGAGTATCCCGATATTTGGACGCAGTTGTATGCGCCATGATCACATGTTTACCCGTGATCATGTCGTAAATTATGGTAAAAATACCGTTTTTAGTACAATTAGTGTTCCATGATAGTTTCAAAAACCTTATTTAAAATAACGAAACTTACAGCAAATAAGACGCCTCCAACACAATGCATCAGCCTTATGTGCTCACAAATTTGCGGTGGTCCGGGCACCTTGCCTTCCTGCACACATATCATCTTGGCTGTGTCCACGGCAGCCTGGAAGTTTCCATTATGTGCCCAACCGTCCAAAAACGCATGTACTGCGGGGAAATTTATGGCGTCTCTGTCGTCTACTAAGCCCTTCAGTTTCATTAGGCAAATGGGTTTGGAGCACTGAAAAGAAAGATGAATGAAAATTCTTTATTGCCTTACAAAATAGACGCAACAGTTAAAACGAAATAAAATTAAAACAAATCAATGAATAAGAGATGGTTAAAGTTAATAGGAGAAAATATTTTGACGCTGATGTATGACTGGAGATTATTATTGCATGAAAAATGTTCCCACTTTGTACGGAGGTAGGAACTGAAACAGTTTTACATATATTTTTTTATTATAATTCAGATTGTTACAACTTTAAACTTATTTAAAAAATGTTTAGGTTTACCAAACACCAGTTCATACAAAAAGGTAACGTTTCCCCACCCTAAATTTTATTTGGTCCTAATAGAATCTTTATAGGTATTGAGGGATTTGCCGAAAGGTGGCACGCTGAACTAACAAATATATAATAACGGCAAGACATCAGCAAAAGCGCTGCGTATGACAGCCCTCCACTAGATAGCAAGCCAATCTGTGAAAAGTTACTAGCAACAGTTGGATGCAGGCCGCTCTGTAAATCTACGGGGGAGGTTTATGTACAGCAGTGGTCATCCTATGGCTGTTATGATGATAATGGTGATGAATAATTTAAATTTGCAAAACGTCAGAAGAAAAGCTTAATAATATATCTACGGGTTATTTATGAGCAGTGCCGTCTTTACCATAAGGGCACAAGGGGCCCGTGCCCAGGGCCCCTATCGACACGGGGGCCCCGGAAGACCAACATATTCGCTTACACTACATTTTCTAATTAAGGTAGATATAAACCGACAAATGTAAAAGACAAACTATGAAAAACGTATAGAGAGGTTTAGTGAGGTAGGTTTTAAGAGGTAGGTTTAGTGAGGGCGTTGTAAGCGACTTTCTGCTCGCGTTTCGCCACCATCTAAACTTTTTTGACGATCTGTACACTTGCCTTACTTATTCTGGTATAGTCTGGATTTTTTATTTTCGGAGACTATGTATTTATATAACTACAGCTAAAAAAATGTTGTCGGTCAAATTGATAACAGGATAAAATATGAAGATAGGTAGTACCTAGAAAGTAAAACTAATTCACTACACCATCTAGCGGTCACCGACTCAAACCACTTCGAATATAAGTGAAACTAATTCACTATACCATCTAGCGGTCATCGACTCAAACCACTTCCAATATAAGATCATGGCAGAAATGTGTTTTTTTCATTCTCTTTACGTTCCAACAGGGCCCCAAATACTTGTGTGTCCAAAGGCCTCTACATAGCCTAAGACGGCTTTGTTTATGAGATAAAATCTCCTTGTGAAATGGGGTTTGGGTTTATGAGATGTGAAAGTAACGCCATCTAGAAATCTCTGAGTGAACTATCTGTTACTATAGCTAACCAACCGTGTTTAGTACGCACTTCTTTCATGAGTTGAGGGGTGGCGCTACTAGTAGCAAATCTTTTTATTGTTTGTGAACACTGCAAAACGTAAGGATACCTACGGTTTTTTAAATATAATTATTTATTTAATTTATTTAGGAATATAGTTTAAGTTAAGTTGATAACGAGAATCGTGGTAGCAGTTATCTTTTCGGGGTTGTTTTGTTTTTTTTTAAATTCATACTAATATTATAAATTCGAAAGTAGCTATGTCTGTTCGTTACGTTTTCACGACTAAACGGCTGGAACGATTTCGATGAAATTTGGATTCAGGATTTGGATTTTGGATTTGGAAATTCAGTTAGATTATGACCGGGATTGGGACACTGGTTACTTTTTACTCGACTGCACAGAAGGAGCGTAATGTTTTTACTGAAAAACCACGCGCGCGAAGCCGCGGGCGGGCCATCTGGTATTGTTATAAGAATAACTCCGACAGTCACAAACTTACACATCCTGGACCCCTAGAATACCTTGTATCATGACAAGCTGAAACTACGAGTATCATGGTACGCACGACTGCACTTCAAGCTATACATTTCCAGTATAAGTTGACCTCGCATATTGTAGGCTGGAAATGTATAGATGTGTAGCCGTGTGTACCACAAAACCTAGACCCGGAACATAGATAGACAGATATAGATACAGTTCAAACCTGCAACCTCTTGCGTCTCAGTGAGGTTGCCCACAACGCCGCAAAGGTCGTCATAGTCCTCTAATATTTTTATTAGGTATTTTGTATCCTTACCTCAGGTGGTCCGCGTCTTCCCTTGAAGTCTTCTTCTCCACCTTTCTGGAATCCGCAGCTGGCTAGATCATCCTCCGTGTACATCTGTTCCAGCTCGCAGCACTGGGCAGGATTTTCCTGAAATAAAAGCTCTAACTTTAAAATAAGTAGACCATCATACTAAAACGCACTGGAAAGTCGAAACGTCAGCCCCTACTAGATGGAAAGATGACTCAATTAAAATTGCTTAGAGCCAGTGTGCCATCCAACTTTAGATTCCAACACTGCAGTTTTTTATTTATCATCTTTATCCTTCGTTCTTCCGAAGCTCTACAGCTTCGAACTCCCATCCATAGTTCACAATTTTATGGTGACTCCTTTACAGTACAAGCTGTGCGACTGTGGAACGCCTTACCTTTGTCTGTAAGGTCGTCCCAATCTCTTCCTATTTTCAAAGTCAAGGTATACAACCATTTCCTTTCGTAGTCTCGTAACTGCTAGTTAGTGTTTATGTTATTTATCCTCTTTATGTAGTGTAGTTTATTTATTCTTATATTATTTGTATGTATTTAAGTTTATGTTTATTAGTATAATTAATAGGTATATTTTATTTTGTGGGTTCTGTTTATGTCTGTAGGTACTCTTACACCGCCGTCTTTTGATTTTGTTTATCCTGTCCATCCAAAGGTTGTCTGGAAGAGATCGCTTTTAGCGATAAGGCCGCCCATTGTACCTTTATTTATTGTTTATTTCCATTATTGTATTTTTATTTGGTGTGCAATAAAGAGTATTTCATTCATTCATTCATAATTATCATTGGCACCTCTGGGTTCTCCCACAAACGCTAATCCAATCGATCCTTCTACGGCCTCTATAACCGCCACCGATGGGGTCAGTGGTCTGCAACGGCATTTATTACCAGTTACAATCTTTTTACTAGGTCTACTTTATCTTCTTTTAAAAGCGATTGCAAAACAAATTGATAGGTACGTTGACCATCTTCATCGCGCAACAGGAGCGTAATCACTCTCCTCTAGCATATGTTGAGCGACGAACTATTTTAATGTCTTCTAATATATGTTTTAGGGTTCCGTATTCAAAGGGTAAACCGACACCCTATTACTAAGGCTCCGCTGACCGTCCGTCTATCACCAGGATACAGCCTGGTGACAGACGGACAGACAGACAGGCTGTATCTCGTGAACCGTGATAGTTAGACAGTTGAAATTTTCACAGATGATGTGTTCCTATTGCCGCTATAACAATATATACTAAAAACATAATAAAATTAATATATTAAAATTAAAATTAATATAATATTATATAGAAATATTAATTTTATTATGTACAACAAACGTGATTTTTTGCTCGTGTTAGCTCTATATTGATAACGGCAGCGGCAACAGGCAACCGTGAAATACTCACAGAATATTTAGTTATATAGGTATTCATTTTAAAAAAATATTGTAAAATAAAACAAATATTTAAGAGGGCCTCCCATACAACCAACGGGATTTTTATAGATAATAGTACGGAACCCTTCGTGCGCGAGTCCGACTCGCGACTCTGTTTTAAGAGACAGACAGACAGCGGAGTCTTAGTAATAGGGTCCCTTTTTACTCTATGGGTACGGAACCCTAAAATATGTCTTAAATTATCGTGGTCTGTTTTAATAAGTCTAGGTGGGGCCGGATTCAATTAAACATTGGTTAATAGAACCGTCACGTCAAGGGACTGCTAAGGGTTGAATCGACACCAGTGTCAGTTTCATCACATTAAATGAGTATCTTTTGCATTTGAAACTTACCCGGAAATATAATTACAATAGGCAACTTACGTCAGTGTATTGTGTTCCGATAGATGCAATCTATCGATGTAATTCACCGGGGAGAGTATTTAAAACGCAAGGCCAAGCATGCAACAATGACCATATCTTTAACGACCTTTTAACGACAGGCCTGATCGATCATACCAAGTTAACATACCTACCTACGATCTTAATTAAAACATCTTATAAAATACATTTAATAACCAAATTAATATACCTAGTCAGGTCATAAGTATTGTCACACAGTAAAAACTTTTCTTTTAGAATGCTGGCCACAAAAAAGTTTATAGAATTCGAATTTCGAATTGTTCATGAAAATAAAATGTATACTTTTTAGAATTTTACTCATTTTTAAATATGGAGTGGACGCTTAAAGAAGACCGTGTTGCAGTTATTGCGTTGCATCGTTGCGGTTACGCGCCAATTCAAATTTTTGACATACTTAAACATTTGAATATAACCAAAAGATTCGTTTATCGCACCATCAAACGATACAATGAAGACTCTAGTGTAGATGACAGGTCAAGAAGTGGTCGCCCTCGGTGTGTTAGGACTCC
Organism: Philereme vetulata; assembly: GCA_918857605.2. Classification (NCBI taxonomy): domain Eukaryota; kingdom Metazoa; phylum Arthropoda; class Insecta; order Lepidoptera; family Geometridae; genus Philereme; species Philereme vetulata. The sequence goes on along the minus strand of OU975459.1, from coordinate 6,979,275 downwards.
AGCAGTGATAAAAGCTGTGAAGGCGCGAATTCAAAGAAATCCCAAACGTAAGCAGAAACTGTTGGCCCTTCAGATGGGGTTAAGCAGAACCACGGTGAAAAGGGTGTTAAATGAAGACTTAGGGCTTCGGGCATATCGAAGAAAAACAGGACATCGTTTGAATGCTCGTCTAATGGACCTGAGACTGAAGAGATGCCGCGCTTTGTTGAAGCGGTACGCGGGAAAAAATATCGGGAAATTCTTTTTTCGGATGAAAAAATTTTTACCGTAGAAGAGAGCTACAACAAACAAACTGATAAGGTGTACGCACACAGTAGTGAAGAAGCGAGCAACCGTAGTCCGCGTGTCCAACGAGGTCATTTTCCATCCTCGCTTATGGTATGGTTGGGAGTTTCTTATTGGGGCTTAACAGAGGTATATTTTTGTGAGAAAGGTGTAAAAACGAATGCAGTTGTGTATCAAAATACAGTCCTGACGAACCTTGTGGAACCTGTTTCTCATACCATGTTCAATAACAGGCACTGGGTATTCCAACAAGATTCGGCGCCAGCTCATAGAGCGAAGAGCACACAAGACTGGCTGGCGGCGCGTGAAATCGACTTCATCCGGCACGAAGACTGGCCCTCCTCCAGTCCAGATTTGAATCCGTTAGATTACAAGATATAGCAACACTTGGAGGAAAAGGCGTGCTCAAAGCCTGATCCCAATTTGGAGTCACTCAAGACATCCTTGATTAAGGCAGCCGCCGATATTGACATGGACCTCGTTCGTGCTGCGATAGACGACTGGCCGCGCAGATTGAAGGCCTGTATTCAAAATCACGGAGGTCATTTTGAATAAACTTTAGTGTAATAAGAATCTATGTTTTGTTAAATTCATTTTGGTATATAAATGGTTACATAATGAATAAACTTGTTTCAATTATTTTATATTAAACATGTGACAGAATTTATGACCTGACTAGGTACAGTAATTTACATGACTATAAAATACAGAAGAAACAGTTGAATCATCTAAAGACCGTTGCAAATGATCTATACACGGTGTCCTTTAAATCACTCTTTTCCCAGAACAAACGTTGCTCAGAGCATGGTCTAATAACTGTTTATAGGATCAAATAAGAGATTAAATAAAAAAACTCGACATCAATAAGTCTAACTTTGTTCAAAAAGTAACCGTGACACAAAGTTCATTGGTACGCTATCCGTAGCGTATTACCTACTCCATAAGCACCCAGTAGGTACCGGTCAGCGCGCTGACTATGTTGTAGGGCGTAACGTTAAAATAGACGTTTTAAGTTCGCAACTTTTTATATTTTTCAAAGACCGATTTCGTTTTGTTTTTTAATTTGATGCTATAAACAGTTAGTAGACCATGGTCTGAACAACGTTTGTTCTGGTAAAACAGTGATTTAAAGGACATCGTGTAGATATGTAATAAAAAAAAATATGGCTGGACATTTTACACAGCGCTATCTAGCCCCAAACTAAGCAGAGCTTGTTTTATGGGAACCAGATAACTGATAGAATACTTATATACTATTTTTTTTTTGCAAATACAAAAACACCCAGACCCAGAGCAATTATCTGCAGATCATGCAAACATTTGTTCCGAGGCGGGAATCGAACCCGCTACCTCCTAAATCTCAGCCGGCTATTTGCCCACTGCACCACGGAGGTCGTCACACATTAACAATAAAATTACACAATAACAATTTAGAATGAATAATTAGTCAAACGCGTGTCGGGCCACGCGCAGTAAAGGGCTCCGAAGTCAGTACGGCTGTATTTACATTTTAAGTAACTTTTTACCAAAAATATGACCAGCTTCAGATAACAGTAAAAACCAAAATATTCTACCAATTTTATTGAAATGTCCATGAGATCAATCTAAAAGTATATCCTTTCAAATAAAAAACGAATTTTTCAAATCGGTTAATATTGAACGGAGTTCTGAGCTAACAAACTTAACATAACATAAACATTCAACAAATTTAAGACTTGGTTTTCTCATGGATGGCATTGTCAGAACTGGACCAAAAGGAAACCACATGGGAAGCACCATTAAAATCGGTTCACCCAGTAGAAAGTTCTGAGGTAACAAATATAAAAAAAATACAGTCGAATTGAGAAGCTCCTCCTGTTTGAAGTCGGTTACAAAACAGTTAAAATAAGTTAATTTTGCAGTTGAATTTATGAGGAATTCCACGAAGAGCATAGATTTAAGATAACGTATTTTATGAGATAATAAAGGCTTTATCATTATTATTTTATGAGCACAAATTGTATTCCACAGAGATCACAGATTTATATTTTGGCTTCGTGCTCTTTGTGGAATACTAAAAACTATTTCAAATGTTTCCACGAAGGGCACCTACAACGTAATAGCTTCTAGTGATGGGGTATTTCATATTTTTTCATTAATTAAGATGGATTGTATCAATTAAAAGATAATTTTGATAAACAAAGGAATATATTATTATTGTTAGTATCAGAATCAGTTTGGGTTATTCACATTTAAATCAGCCGTATCTTGGGAACTAGACGTTCTAGGCTAGACCTAGCTTCTAGGTCTTTTCCTAAATGGTATAGTCTGGACAGACGCAACTCGCACTCGCACATTAACATTGAAAAATATACGAAACGTAACTCTCTCTCTTTCTATATTCACTATAGTGTGACCATTAGTGCTGTGGACTCCCTGAGGTATGCGCGCGGCGAGACGGGGGGGAGAATCGGCTGCTGCGCTCTGTCAGTTCGCCGTCAACGCTCGTGGCGGCAGGTAGTGTTATTTGTATCGGACTGTCTATCTCATGTGCGTCTGACATAGACAGTCCGATACAAATAACACTACCTACCGCCACGAGCGTTGACGTCGAACTGACAGAGCGCAGCAGCCGATCCTCCCCCCCGTCTCGCCGCGCGCATACCTCAGGGAGTGCACAGCACTAATGGTCACACTATAACTTATATCTCCCTCTCAACTTCCGTTCGCACTTTTCGTAACACATTCACCAGCTTACGTGCGTAAAGTAGTTTTACTTCAAAAATTACAATGGTTTAGGTATAATACAATTCAGGATGGAAAACATAGGTACCCAAACTAGGATGGATCTGTATGATGGCATTACCCTATACCTCCCTCCGAACTATGGTTCTTAATGGAATGTTGAGTGAATGTATGTGGGAGTGTGTTGGTTACGTAAATTGAGTGAGGGTATGTGTTGAGTGTGTGTCCATGCGCATGCGTAGATGTGTGCTGAGTGTAAAATAAGAATTAAAATAGGTAAAATATTAGATAGGTGGCAATTAGTCCTTTGTGTTATTTTTTTTGGCAAATACTTAAGGTTGCTTGTTACATGCATAAATAAATACAAGAATAAACTATACTGAGCTATTTACACAGAGTGTTTGGTAATATACTGACGCTATTCAATTGAGGGTATCTCAAAACATAAAAAAAAAATTCTCGAAAAAAAAGTACTAGTTATATTAACAAATTTTAAAGAAGATCGACTAAGTTTAGGTGATTAATTCGATATAAAACTTACTGCCTGCTCTTGCAATCGACATCCAAAAATAAAGGCCGATTTGATATCTCTTTCGACAATGGCTGCGGGTTTTTGGTTAGAAAGGGACAACAAGAGATATCTCAACAAGAGACGTCACCAATACAGTATGTGTAGTTAGATGGCAAGCATTATACAATAGCACAACATAAGTTTAATAAAGTGTTTGTTTTTACATACTCATCAAAAGAACCCCTTTTATTTTTGTGCGTATATTATCAAACACCCTATATAGGGTGCCGACGAGAACAGTGGCACTATTGGAAGTATCGGAACACAATGTCTTAAAAAATCCACTAAAATGTAATTACGTTGCAAGGTCATCATCATCATCATATCAGCCGTAGGACGTCCACTGCTGGACAAAGGCCTTCCTCATTGATCTCCATGAACTGCGGTTGGAAGCGGCCTGCATCCAACGCCGACCTGCGGTTCTTACCAAGTCGTCTGCCCATCTTGTGGGTGGACGTCCTACGCTGCGCTTGCCGGTCCGTGGCCTCCACTCGAGAACCTTTCGGCCCCATCTGCCATCTGTTCTGCGCGCTATATGGCCTGCCCATTGCCACTTCAACGTGCTAATCCGTCGGGCTATGTCGGTGACTTGAGTTCTCCTACGTATCTCCTCTTTTCTCATTTCTGATTCGTTGCAAGGTAATTACGAGAAAATATGGACACCCTTGTGCATTATCCTTGTGCATCATAGTAAAGTTGGTCACAGTTCATTCATTTGAACTATTCTAATTTGTCCTTCGTACTTTACGGCTCAGGACTGACAAAATACCTAAATATTTTGTTTTTATTGTTTCTTGTCGTATGCCTTGGATTTATTGATCGAGCGAAGCGAGATCTCCAAATCAACTTGTGCAAATCGGCGTTGTATGTATGTATGTATGATTGTTTGTCCGAGTATAACTTGAAAAGCGTTTATCTGATCATCGTGAAATTTAGAATATAGGTAGGTAGTGATGGCACAATTTTAATGTGACTAAATGACCTAAAAATGTCGGGGGGTTGTTGAGATATTGGGGTTCAAGAAGGGTAAAAAAACATAATGGGACTATCCGGTCAAGTGGCACGTCTATTAAATGGTCTTTGTGAGTGCATTTTGATACCGTTTTTATTTCTTAGTTTTAACTTTGTAGTTTTTAAGTTATTAACAGTACATACTATATATTTATAAGTATACGATACCTATAGGTACATCCTATATAAATATACTATATAATATGTATTATAGTATAGTTATTACTTGTAATTCACAGGGTACACCAGTGACCCCACAGTGCTGAAATTTGGTATGCGTGTAGCTTTAGTGACACAAATATAGGAAAAAGTCTGAAATCCAGAATAACTGTAATTTTTACCCCAAAAAATTATAACTAAATTACATGATCTCCCGTTACCTGTAATTTGAATGAATTTTTAGGTCAAGTTAGTGGGTTATGCATTTCGTGGCACTATTTTGATGTCAATGATTACAAATAATATATTTTAGCTTTTATGGGAGATCCGCGAGGTGTTCGGATGGGAGACTCGTTCGGGGTGAACCACTAGTTAAATTGATTGATGATGTTTGTTTCTGACCTAGTGGTAAGTTAAAGCACTAGCTTGACGAAGGTCACCGCCGCTGTCATGCTTGAGGCATTTCAGGATTTCTAAGCTTTCAATGCCATCAATAGTTTAGTACGCGTGATAGAGATGAAAGGTATTATAGACAATACTTGCACAAGTATTAAACCATCTTAATTATTATAGTCGTTCCCTCTGAGCTGAGATTTCGCGAGTATATGTATATATATATAGGGAAAGTCTGAAATATATACTTACGCTTAAGCTACGCGCATACCAAATTTCAGCACTGTGGAGTCACTGGTGTACCGTAAATTTGGTCAAAGTTCAATTTTTTTATTATTGTTAATAACTCCAAAACTACAAGGACTTTCGTATAATTATAAACGGAGTCGAAATATGAAATTAAATACCTATCATTTGACGTCCCATTTAACCTCCATTTGACCATTTGATAGTCTCATTTTCATATTTTTGTACTCCTCTTGCCCCTAATATCTCAACAGCCCCCCAACATTTTAGCTCATTTAGTCACACCAAATTTGTTTCCTCACTACCTACCTACGTATAAAATTTATATATACGTATCAACGCTTCGAAAGTTAACCTCGGACAAACAAACATACATACGTACATACAACGCCGATTTGCCCAAGTTGATTTGGAGATCTCGCTTCGCTCCATCAATAATAAACTACCAATATCCTTGGAATAGTTACACCGTCTTTTGTCTCTTTCTATCGAATTTAAAGCTGTCTTCTCTTCTTGTTCCTGCCCTTTTCCCAACATGCACAACATGTATTTTGAATTTATAGCTATCTATCAATGCAAAAGAACAAACACAGTCTAACTATTCCAAAGATACAACGACCTTATTAGAATAGAATACGCTTTATTGTACACGAAACATAATTAAACATACAAAGAAATACACAAAAATAAAGGTAAGTACAATGGGCGGTCTTATCGTTAAAAGCGATCTCTTCCAGACAACCTTTGGATGGACAGAGACACGGCTAGAGTTTACTCACCACTCCTCTTGGTGGTCCCCTACATTTTTCGGGGAAGTTTTCAGGGAACCCGGGACCACCTTCAGGTGGAAAGTTTGGAGGGCCTTGGCAGCTTATGACCTGAATCAGAAAAAAACGACCATAGTGTATATAAAAAAAAATCTTTACATAACACTTTCTTTATTCTTTATTCTTTATTGTACACAAGAAAATATATTAAAACAGTACAGAAATAGAGGGCATGTACAAAGACGAGCTTAACCCTAAGAAGAGGTTATAGCACGTAAAAGATTAGATAGATATTAGCAGATATAAACATTATTTTGACACATGTAACAAAACACAAAAAAAAAAAACTTTAAAATATATGATGAACAATAATACTTCGACACATTTACAATATATATAAATAACTAGCTGACCCGCCTGCGGCTGCGCACGCGTGGTTTGTCAATAAAAACATTACTCTCCTTCTTCGAAGTCGAGTAAAAAGTATTCTATGTACCAATCCCGATCACAATCTATCCATATACCAACGGTACATAGAGTGCATCTAAAGAATACTTCATAAGTTTAACCCTTAACTTTTTCCCCTTTAGAGATGATTTTGCAAAAAAGTTGAAACACGATCCTAAATACGTATTTTCAGATCCCTAACTTAAGGAATTATGGATTGCTCATACAAACTTTCAATCCCTATTTCACCCCTTTCAAGATTATTTTTTAAGACAAAAAAAATGCCTTAAAATAAAATTTCCTTCTCGAGAATACACTCTATCTCCTTGCCAAATTTCATTACGATCCGTTCAGCCTTTGAGTCGTAAAAAGGTAACAAACAAACAAACTGACAAACAAACTTACAAGCAAACAGAACTACTTTCGCATTTATAATATTAGTATGGAATAAATCCATACATTGTCTAATTTTTAACACTAGAATAGAATAATATTTAAATATTTTTCTAGGGAATTATGAATCTGTTCAGTTGGATTTATTTCAGCCTATTATTCATTTATGTACAGACCAGAAAAATATTCAAAATTTAACGTACCTAATCTTAAAAACTTCAACTTGACCGCATTATAAAATATTAATATGTATATAAAACACTCTAGATTTAATTTTCACAGTTCAATACATATTAAAAAAAATATTTACCTGGAAAACACCTGCCAAAACAAACAGACAACTGAACCTTATCATTATGATGGTGGAGGATGGACTGTGGTGTGACGTAGTCACCACTGGTTATATACCGGCGCGCCGTCGCAGCCGTGACCACCAGCCACCATTGTACGCACGGGAAACATTCAAGGTAGTCTAACGTGGTAAAAATTAATAGCCGTTTTCCTTAGATATGAAAGTTTTTGGTGGGTTTTCGTCTATAGAAATTAATTGAACACTGAACTTTTGGTATTTTCGTTACTTCCAAAACTTATCAGCAAAGACACAGATCGATTTAATTTAAAGAACCAAATGCAGTGATTGTCGACGTGCTAACGGGTATAGGCGTACGTGACGGTATCGGATTTTTATAATTGTGCCAAATGCAGGCGCCAGCGTTTGGTGGAACAACATGACGGTATAGGTGAGACTGCCTCGTCGATATCTACCTCTGTCAAAACCCTCATTACTGTAAATAAGACTTTTTTTAATGCATACCTTACTCTCAGATTTTTAGGGTTCCGTACCCAAAAGGTAAAACCCTATTAAAAATGTCCGATGTCCGACTCCGATGTCTGTTTGTCCGTCTGTCTGTATGTCTGTCTGTCTCTGCGTCTGTCACCAGGCTGTATCTAATGAACCGTGGTAGTTAGACAGTTGAAATTTTCACAGATGATGTATAGGTATTTTTGTTGCCGCTATAACAACAAATACTAAACACAGAATAAAACAAATATTTAAGGGGGCTCCCATACAACAAACGTGATTTTATTGCTCGATAACGGCAATAAGTAGACGCTTGAAATATTCACAGAATATTTAGTTATATATTCTCATTAAAAATATATAAATAAATTAAAATAAGATTAATATTTAAGTGGGGCTCCCATACAACAGACATGATTTTTTGCCGTTTTTATAGGTAATGGTACGGAACCCTTCATGCGGGAGTCTGACTCGCACTTGGGCGGTTTTTTTATCTTAAGATACTTATGCTTTATCATTGAATTGTTGGTTGTATTTTTAAATGATGATTGGTAGGAAGGTGCATGGAAGAAAATAATCATGATCACTACTTTTTAAATAAAAATCCAAATATTTTTATTCATTAAAATCACAAGGATCACTTTGAAACGTCAATTTTAATGCCTGTTCCTTCGCGACCAAGCCAGGAAATAAAGGCAAGAAACAATACAACGTGTGGTGGAAACTTGCAGCAATCTTTTACAACAGTATCTTGTAAGATAAGCTGTGCGAAACGACCTTGACTTTTTGTCTCCAAAATTAAAATGATATTAGAGAAAAATTGTTGGTTCCCTATTAAATTTTTTTACTTAGGTATATTGTTGTTGAATTTTTTATTTCACAATATATACAGGCTTTGCCATAAACTTTTGCAAATAGCAACACTTGATTTCTCGAAAACCGTTAGAGGGAGGGGCGCGCGGGGTGCGGGGAATGATGCGCCGCTTCATGCAATTTTAGTCACGATGGAGCGCTTCACGGGCGAACAGCATGCTTTTTGTGTAAAATAATTTTACAAAAACAACAACTCCTACGTTACTGTAGTAACTCAGTGGAATACGTGAAGATGTTGCGAGAGTTTTTGACACCACAATTACATGAATTTGAACACAAAAAACAATAGAAGTCGTAAGTAGGCTGGGCCCGCGTAACACCAAGTACGCGGAGTTCCGCGCACTACAAGGTTCGCTCACTTCAGTCGTGTTTCAATTACTGTGGGGTAAACGTACTTCAAAAAAATATAAAAATGCCATATTGTGCCGTTTTGAAGTGTAAATATTATAGCCGAACTAAAAATTTAACAAAAGGGGGCATATCCTATCACCGGTAAGTATTATTTTATTGATTTTTGTTAGTTTTGTTTAAAATGCAAAATCGTCAAACAAAATAGACTGTGAAAAGACTCTTTAAGGTCGCGTTTCTCTTAAACCTCAACTTACGCTACTCAATTAGGGATGTGACCCTAATATACTTTAAAAATCTTATGCCGCCGTCCTTATTTGTTCATATAGATTCTGTCCATCCAAAGGTTGTGTCTTCCAGGCGAAGAGATCGCTTTTAGCGATAAGGCCGCCCATTGTACCTATGATTTGAAATTGTATTTTCTTTTATATGTTTGTATTTAATGGTGTGCAATAAAGAAATTATCTAATCTAATCTAATCTATACTGATGAATGTGTTATCGATAGCTTTAATTAGTTACCCCCTATTAAAATGTGTATAAGTTTTAGGGCGTTAATTCCTTTTGGTGTTTTATTGATGATTTTTTGAATGCATTTTAGACCTATGGTGTGAAATATTATTATAACTTCTGTTTTCAGTTTCCCCAAGGCAGACATAAAAAAAAACGTACAACTTATGAGTCATCCAGCATACAGAGTCCTGACCTGGCACCGTGTGATTTTTTTCTGTTCCCAAAAATCAAGAACCAATTACACGATCAACGGTTTTCATCACCAGAAGAGGCTGTCGAAGAGTATGAAAAAAATGTGTCTGACGTCACCACCGGAGAAGTGGCACAAATGTTTTCAAAATTGGTTCAATTGTATGAAAAAGTGCATTGACGCAAAAGGAGAATATTTTGAGAAATAAAAAATAAATTCATTTTTGACCATTAATAGTATTTTTGTATTATTGATTCCGGAAACTTTTAGTGTGCCCCTCGTATAATAGTTCAGTATTAATATTCCAGTAATATAATATTTTTATAAGTATTTACGAGTTGGAAACCTGTGATTATGTTATGAAAGAAAGAAAAGAAAAGCTGATTATTTCGACCACCTATATTATAACCTGACGTACCTATTTCGTTATCCATAGTAGGTAGGTGAAAATCGATATCGATACATTCGTCTTGTATCCTCATAGGTACATCACTAAAGCAGTAGCAAAGCATTTTGGACTAGAGAGTAACAGCCATGGCATTATCAATCTTATTCTTTGCTGTTAGAGACTATATTAAAAATCGTTAGTCACAGCGCCATCTGTTGTTGAGTGACTTCGTTTTGTGGGTAATCAAATAACAGCCATTGCATTATCAGTCTTATTGCTAATTAATAGAGACTAAAATAAAAATATTTTCTAAAGCGCCATCTTTTGGTGAGTAGACTTTAATTTTTTATTACTACTACTACTATTTATTTTATTGAATTTTAAACCATGTTCCCTTAGTGGCTAAGGTTTTATATCCGTAAAATTAGTTTTATGGTTTATGACTTTTTGAACGTTCTCTTGCAACCAATTATAACTTTTATTTCTAAGTGTGCTAGTTTTTACATGTGTGAGTTTAGCTACACTGGTTTTCATAGTGAAAAGTCATCATGCTAGTTTTATTGTTTTTTATGTTCTTTGAATTTGAAGGATACAACAGCAGGACTTGGATGCAACAAGATGGAGCAACATGCCATACGTCAAATGTTACTTTACCAGTGGTCAAAGAAATGTTTCCTAACAAATTGATTTCTCACAGAGGTGATATCCCATGGCATCCAAGAAGCCCAGACCTTACATCTTGCGATTTCTTCTTGTGGGGATATCTGAAGAGTCGAGCCAATTGAAAGAAAACATCCACGAGGAGATTCTTCGTAGCATGTGTCAACGAGTTTTCCAAAATTTACGTAGTCGGTTGCAAGAGTGCCAGCGATGAGACGGGACACATCTCGACGATGTCATTTTTTAAAAATAAATTGCAATAAATGTTTATTACGTTAAATAAATCATAAGCAAAATAATATTAGTAGTTTTATTTTTATTCATGTTTCAAATGTGCAAAAAATTATGGCCCACTCCGTACAACACCAATTTATGAGAATCATTTTTGGTTGAGTAACAAGCGCATAACACGAATTAAAATAATCATTGCATAACTGCAAATATTTCTATACTTATAGATTATTTACATAAAAGCCGTAAATAAATAAATAAATAAACAAAATAAATGTACAACCCCGATCCGATTTATAACAAGTGTTTAATGTAATAAGATATAAATAAAACTAGGTTATGCTTTTAGTACATATAATGGAAGGAACAAGAGAAGTCGGTAGAGCGAGTAGGTTCTTAAATTCTATTTCCTATACATGTGGCAAGATAAACAGAGGTTATATCAGAAATGACTTGGTTTACGGTGTATCTATTACTTAGATTAAAGATTAAGGCTAGAGATTACAAATTTATAGAATTAAGATTTCAGATTTACAGATATGAATTAAATATATTACAGCGAGGGTAGTACAGCCCGACGCTGGCTTGAAGAGTTTAGAATTCTACGGCTTAGGGCCTACAGTGCAGCAATTACAGAATTTTTGAGCAGCTGGTGCAGCAGTTTTAGTTAGTTTGAAGAATTGGGCGCCATCTGACGTTAGCGTCAGAAAAAAAGAGAGTAAAGTTACTAGGGCTCAACCCGGATAAAATACTGGAATAGAAACACCTGGTGGTATTTTCGCCGAACGTCCCTGGAGTCTGCTCGGAGAGGTGCAGTGGTTGTACAACCTCTGGATGGAGAGGATTTTGTTATAAATAGGTAATCCTAGTTATAACAAAATCTTCTCCATCCAGAGGTTGTCTGGAAGATTAGATTAGTGTTCCGAACGACCGGACAGAAAATAAAATTGTAAATTAGTTGTAGGTATTTTTTGAGGTTTTGTCAAAGAAAAAGTAAACTAGAATTAAATCACATAGATATTAAAATACAATATAAGAGAGATTAAGCTAATGTAGGTAATTTGAATTGTGTAACTAGTTATTAGGAAATAAAGTTATCCGTTTTAACTATCGGAGGTACATAGGAATTATTGTTGACCTTATTTAGGAATATATACTAGACTACATGAGTTAGAGCCCTGTAAATCAGGTAATAGTGATATTATTATTAGTATGACCATGTCTCAGAATTCCGCGCAAAACTCAAGTGGCTCCCTATCCGTCTTCGCCGGAATGCACATTCTCTATCACTTCTTTTTAACATTCTCTATAATCCCACTTCACCTTCTTATCTAAAGGAGCGTTTCGAATTTCTGTATCAGACACACTCTTGAACCCTTCGTTCTTCCGAAGCTCTACAGCTTCGAACTCCCGTCCATAGTTCACAATTTTATGGTGACTCCTTCAAAGTACAAGCTGTGCGACTGTGGAACGCCTTACCTTTGTCCATAAGGTCGTCCCAATCTCTTCCTATTTTCAAGGTATACAACCATTTCCTTTCGTTGTCTCGTAACTGCTAGTTAGTGTTTATGTTATTTATTCTCTTTATGTAGTGTAGTTTATTTATATATTATTTGTATGTATTTAAGTTTATTTTTATTAATATAATCAATAGGTGTTTTTATTTTGTGGGTTCTGTTTATGTCTGTACTCTTACACCGCCGTTTTTTATTTTGTTTATCCTGTCCGTCCAAAGGTTGTCTGGAAGAGATCGCTTTTAGCGATAAGACCGCCCATTGTACATTTATTTATTGTTTATTTCCATTATTACTTTATTTTTGTTTGGTGTGCAATAAAGAGTGTTTCATTCATTCATAATCATTCATCCCAGCTAGAATCCTGTAATTTAGGTAATAGTTTGCTATTGGCTTAATTAACGTAGGGAATCATGAAAAAGTGGTAGATACAGGTTTGCCTAAGTACGCCTCGAGAGTATGAGAAAATTTAAAATAGTTAGGAAAAATGCCATATCATAGCGAGGAAATGAAATGTACGGCAAGATCAAGAAAGGTCGAAGGATTCCAAGGTCACAATAACGATGTAAGTATGATATGTTGAGACAATAAATATACTTGGGTTGGCAACGCTAGGGCGAGGAGACGATTTGGCTTATATTGAGAGCAGTTTTCTGCAAAAATCGTGTACCATGCATCAAGCCACCACAGTCGTCTCCTAGCAACAGCGCCAAGCCTAAAGCAGTCAAACCTCTCCTTGGGTATCATTTTAAGCCCTCATCATCATTATCACACTAGGGAGAAGCACAGAATACCAGCGCACCAAGACGTACGAAGCCGGGACGGACCGGGGCATACGGGCAACATCGTATCACCATACAGTCCACTCGTAACAACCACCGCCCGCCCTGGTTCACCTGGTTCCATACAATTAGATTAGATATTTTCTTCATTGCACACAGTAAAAATAAAACAAACAAACGGGAATACGTAATTAAATCAAAGTTACAATAGGCGGCCTTATCGCTAAAAGCGATTTCTTCCAGGCAACCTTTGGACGGACAGGATCTATATGAACAAATGAGGACGGCGGCGTAAATCAAATAATAACTAACAGAAAACGTGCTTATATTACTAAAATAATATATACTTATAATTATACATCTATATAAATATTTATATAATAATTAAATAACCTACTTAATAGTACATGAGTTATTTATACACATTTAAAAGTCGCGAAGTCCTAGTGAGCGATGGACGACAGATAATGTTTATTAACCATGTTTTTAAAAACAGAATGGATTTGGCGTTACGAATTGAAACACATCAACAACAACAAACGAATTGGAAGAGATCGGTTTTAAGCGATAAGACCGTCTACTGCACTATTAGCTGTGTGTTTAATATGTTGTTTACATTTTTTGTTTATACAATAAAGTGTTTTCATTCAATCATTAATTAATTATTTCATCAAAAGCTTATTCAGATTTGAGTTCTTATCATTATTATTTTTCTTAACCTGTGCTGTTCCACTGCTGGGCAAAGGTCTCCCCAATTCTTTCCACCCCTCTCGATGCCTAGCCAACTCTACCCAATCGCTGTTGAAGACATCTAGGTCATCGCGGCAGCGTTTTCTTGGGCGACCGCGTCGTCTTCTGCCGTCTACGGGTATCCATCCTGTGATTTCTTTTCCCGATCTATCTTGTTTCACGTGGGTCACGCGCCCGCCCACTCCCACTTAATATTAGAGTATTTAAATGTATGTATAAGTATTGTTGCATGTAGGTTTTGTATGTGCATTAACACGTTCCCAGCGGCACAGATTTATCTGTACTTTCCATTACTGCGTTACGGGTCGTTTTAAACCTTGTCCTAAACCAGAGGTTGTAGCGGTATGAGGCATATTAAATCCCACCGCCCGTAGGAGACCAAAATACTTTTTTTTGACGCCAAATAAGATAAAGTGACCGTTTTTTTTTGTGAGTGGCACGAGGTCTAAAAAACCCGGCATTTAGGTTGGTATACCATAGAACTAGGAATCAATAGCACATCTCAGATATATAGTTATCTCTTTCCTACACTGAACCAGATGGAAGTTATGCCTCCCGCACGACAGAGACGTTTAAGTTTTTTCTTACCGCTATAAAGATGAGACAAGGATAGGGTGTTTCAAGCCCTGTTTCGCACTTATAGTGTTAAACAAGCGTCAGCCCGATTTAGCACGCGTGGTTTGCCAATAAAAAGTAGAAGATCTACGTACATACCAAACATCGATATCGGTTCAGCCGTTCAGACCTGAAAGAGTAACAAACATCCATAGATACAAACATTCGCGTTTCTGATATTATTAAAGTAAGACCAGAGGTCAATATTTTTTTTGAGAACACCCATGCACTTGACCACTTAGGTGAATCACGTCAATCATCATAATGAATTATTTTTCATCATAATGTCAATAGTATTGTTTCTCTATTATTCGTAAAGTGGTCATTTAACAAATTTCCTGCTCACCACTCGGACCCGAGTAGGGCAGGGCTATAGTAGCGGCGCCTCCCACTCGGATCCGAGTGAGCGTCCCTTACATTTTGTAGTAATTAGTAAAACAAAGACATTTGAGGCGAGTCAACGCAGGCATTAAAACTCATCTGAAATGAATATTGCAAAGACAAAGAGGGCAGTGAGATGAGTGAATAAAGGAGGTTCCTTTATAGCACTGCCCTCTTTGTCCTGCCCTCTTGTAAAAGCGTTATGAGACACTACTTTACACCATCACAATGTGGTCACTTTCGACATACCCTTACGAGTTACGACGCTTTACTTTAGGTATTTTTAACCCAAGCGTACCTATTGAGTGATACATGCATAGAGTAAGACGGCAAAAGGACAAATAACGTTACATCTTAGAGTTGCTTAGCTAGAGGCACAGCGTGGTTGGTTTTTAGGGTTCCGTACCTCAACAGGTAAAAAAAGAACCCTAAGGCTCGGACTATATGGCATCCGGGCTTGTCGAAACCGTTCTTTAACGGCCCCTGATCAATCCGGCGCACAACCAAACATTTGATTTTATCCTGCATCGACTACACACGATCCGAGGCCATCCGACTCTGAGTTTTACCTGGATTCGCAGGATCGGGGAGACCCGGATGCATATAGTCCGAGCCTTATAAGATCACTCTATTGTCCATCTGTCCGTCTGTCTGTCTGTGTGTCATCACAGATTTTCCCAGGAACGGGTAGACCTAGCAAGTTGACATTTATACCAGATACTGAGGTATATAGTCCCTATTAGGTGTATAAAAATCAAGTCAACACGATAAAAAGGTATGGGGAAATTTAGATTTTCGCGAAAACTTGTAAGTACCGAAATTTACCTTAATATTAAACTTTTTTATATTTTTCGGAATTTTCTCTTTACGTGTTCTGTAAGACCTTACTTTTAACCAAAATTGACAATTCTAGGTCAACTGAAAGTACGCTATAGGTTTTGGGTCGAAAACCTATATGGTAGTTCCCGTTGACCTAGAATCACGAAATTTTGCAAACAGCAAGGTCTTACAGTACAAATAAAGGAAAATTCCAAAAAATAAAAAAAGTTGGCAAATAAAGGCTGTCCCCATACGTACATAGTTGACGCCAATTAGGATAGTCCGCTGAGTTGTATGGGCGCTCATACAATTTAGAGAACTAGCTTAATCGGCACCAATCTCAAATAAGGTAAATAAATAAAATTGTGCTATTGAATAAAATAAATATTTAAGGCGCAGACTTCAGGCACTTCACCTCGCACGCGCCACTATATTTACGCCAAAGCAACAACTAGAGACATTATCTAGAGACATATGAAAATAAGAATATGTATATTTCGGTCAGTAGTCGCGGCACAAAGAACTCTGGCTAATTGAAATATTTTTCAAAATCTTAGTAAATGGCAATAAATATGCACAAATAAAAGGCTCACTTACCTTACTTTATCCATCATGTATTTCGCGCGCGTAATGCACATCCTTTTAAATGATTTTTGACCCATTTGTGTGGGTTTTATTGTTGTTTTATTTCTGAAAAAAAATAGCATAAGTCCGTCTAGCAACGCGGATCGCCGCGGAATGAGAGTGAGTGCGAAGTAAAATATGCGAGCAACCAGTACTAAGAGTGCGGCATGATATTGAAGTGGCTCCGAATTAAACAACGTAAGCGACATTTGTAAAAATCATAATTACTGTGTAAATAAATAACTTATTCTAAAAAATTGATCAATAGTTTATTTTCTAATTATTTGAAGAATATTTTTGTGAAATATCATATCTTATTACCTTATTGTGTAGAATTAACTTGGGAATGTCTTAATTGTCAGAGGTGTCTTTGAATTTTTTTTATCGACATTTTATTAGTAATTCGTGTTTTTAGAACAATAGTTTTGTTACTTATATCCTTGAGTATCGTGTATTTAAATTTCAATACCATACAACTAGCAGAATGTTAATTGTTAGGGTTGCAATATTCAAAGTCTGCGCCTTAAGTGGGGCTCCCATACAACAGACATGATTTTTATGCCGTTTTTATAGATAATGGGTACGGAACCCTTCGTGCGCGTGTCTGACTCGCACTTGACCGGTATTAAAATCCGAAAAATCCGCCTGTATATCAATGGTCCTGCAGGACCAATATACAAGGATGTACAGGAATATACAGGATCTATATAAACAAATAGTGTGCTGTGTTTAACCATTTTTAAAATAATATTACAGTCGTTACCACATTTTATTTCCTAACCTCACTTTTTTCCCACCATCAAAAGCGGCTTATGTTTTGCTTTAATCTGTAGTTCTATTAGCCATTAGGTTAAACGTCATTTACATAGCAAGCAGGACGTGGCTAGAAATTAAAATAGGTATCATAATCAAAAACACATCAAGTTTTAACTACAGCACGGAAAAGTTTAGAACAGGAAGGGACAAATACGAGTATATACGAGTACAATCATTTGATTTCTGGGGGTCTGGTCGAAGCGACGTGTGATCTGAGACCTGGCGCATATCTGGCTCAATGCATAAGTAGATATACACGTGTTTTTATACCATTAAGTTAGCAAACAACCATAGGGCCCACCTGATGGTAAGCGGTTACCGTAGCCCATGGACGCTTGTGACAACAAAGGTATTACGCGCGCGTATTATTACCCTTTATAATTTTCAAAACGCCCTTTTTAAAGAAACGTATTTTAGGCTTAGGTATTTATGGCTTTATGGCCCGTAGTATAAGTTAATTATATTTCTACAACCATTTTATTATCGCCTCTAATAAATTATTTAATATTAATACAAATCAGCCTACGTCTTAGGGACACTTTCGCTTTGTATTGATCTGGATCAGTTGAGCTATCTATAGATCGTTTGCAACGGTCTTTAGATAATTCAACTGTTTATTCTGGTTTTTTATATTCTATTCATTATGATAATAAATGTTTTTAATTTATATGCAAATAGAAAATAAGTTATAATGTATCTAAATGCTTTTAGCATTTAGATACATTAAGGAGGATTTCCTTTACAATATTCTCTGATTGTAAAAATATATACCTACCAACTTCTCTTTAGGGTTCTTTCTCTGGTTGCTTTCAGGCATCAGGAAATGAGTAGAATCAACGAATCCTCTAGCGTGTAATGGATTTATTGTCAAAATCTGTTATATTTACCTTATTTTTGTTTTCAATTAACTTATAAGGAAAACTTCAGAATATTGATAGATTCTGTAAATAGTGATCAAATATTTACATTTGTTTTTGGAGCAATCTAATAAAGACCTTAATCTAACCTGATGGTAAGCGATGATATGATCATTGATATGAAGATTTTGAAGATTGACTCTTACCTTAGAGAGACCAAGATTGTAGTTTTGGTAAACTGTCCTATATCTCAGCAGAACCAAAACGACGAGCGCACATGGGTTGCACGGTCTAAGGAACTAACGAGGTACGGACGGTACTGTGCCGTTCCTATGCTTGTCTTTTATGGATAAGTGACCGAAGCACTCACAGCAGGGTATTTTCGTGCTTCGTAAGATAGCAGAGTCGGACTACAGTTGACACTCTCCAACGTTTTCGTCCAACACTATCTAACCCCAAACTAAACAAAGCTTGTAATAATGAGAACCAGTTTACTGATAGAATATTGAAATACGTAATTTTTTTGTAAGTATATATTTAAAAAATAAAGAAAGGTCAAGAATAAATATCTTCAGATCATATACAGTATCATTGGCAGGAATTGAACCCGTATTCTCTTGCGTCACGGAGTTAGTCAGTGGTCGAGTGACCGAGTGGTCGGACTAATTAAATCAGTACCTACCTTACATTCCTCATCCGTGGTACCTACAGTCTCTACTCTTTCAGCAGACTTGCACAATTGCACAAACAACTTATTTTAGCCCTAATTCTTTATCTGGAAAATATCTGTATTTATTGGATAATACTAATAAATAAATAAATATTGCTGGACATTTGACACGGCGCTATCTAGCCCCAAACTAAGCAGAGGTTGTACTATGGGAACCAGTTAACTGACTGGATACTTATATGTCTTATATACATTTTTTTGTATTACATACTTATAATATATAGAGAAACAACCAGACCCGGAACAAATATCTGTAGATCATGCGAACATTTGTTCCGCGGCGGGAATCGAACCCACTACCTCCTGCGTCTCAGCCGGCTATTCACCCACTGCACCACGGAGGTCGTCAAACATACTTGACTGACAACTACAATATACCTGATAATATCCAAATGCAATTGAAAACCATTTCTCTCATCAAACTTCACCGGGTGATTTTCAAAAGGGATTTGAAGATCATCCTCACCTTACATAGGTATCTTAGATCATTTATCAATCCACCTCGTTATATTCTTGACACTGCCAGTAACCTTGTGTAGCATCTTATTTACGTTTCCAGTAATTATTTCATGAGTTTCATTGTGTTAGTTTGTTACACCACAGTTTATCTGAAAAATCTGATAATAATTTGCTGTCATGAAGTGCTATGAGCACTATCATTATTTCAGCGTATATCAAGTTTTTTATCGCCATTAACAGGTGTAATGTATATTATTGTGTTTTGTTTACGTGTGTTAAAAACTTCAACATTAAAATAAGTGTCTGTTTTTGTAAGCACTATTCATCTAGTCTGTCAGCCCAGTGCTGGGCATAGGCCACCTCTCTGTAACGTTAAGGTTGGCACTGACGAAACGGCCATCTAAAAGGCGTCCACATGGATATATCCAAAAGGACGTCATCGTAAAACATTCACGATCCGCGGCATATACGCATACACATCCATATTGCCTAATGAACTACACAACTTGAAAAAAATATGAAAGATTTTCGGGCGGCCAAAGTAGCCGACACCAATCCTTCGTTTTGCGTCACGTGCGTGCTACTTCTACAAATAGGCACCACTTGATGCTATTTTTTATGCTACTTAGTAGCGAAAGCGCGCGATAGTCACTTTTTCAGTTTCGATCGGTGGCGGCCACACGAACAAACGAAGTGAGAACCGGCGTCTCGTGGCGTGGAGCGGCCACCGCCATGAACCCTGTGCATCGAGTTTTTATAAGTTGTATTAAAAATTCAGTCGGCAGCTCGGTGACGACGCATTGCTGTGGCGCGTGGCGAGGCTGTCTCAGGAACTTTGAACATAGTTTTTTGTAGCTACTATTGTTCTAAGCTGAGGCAATATTAGCATTTCCAATGGCATCTCACTTTCCATATGAATTAATATTCAACACTTTATATAAGTGTGTAATCAATAGCTAATTAGAATTAGGGACATCTCATTATCAATTCAGATAGCAATTACCAAGATAATGACAATAATAGTGGAAGTGTGTCGGATGTCCTCAAGGAGGCTACAGCGCGAATCAGTGTCAAGAGTTCCACGGACCTTGAGCACGGTAACTATCGTACAGAGACCCAGCTTCATACCTAAAGAAATAATAGAATAAGGTACCGAAATAATACTAATGACATTATGCAATATTGGTGAAACATATCCTCGTCTTGTTGAATACAATTTAATAAAAAGCGTTTCATACGAAATCATTATTATAATTATGGAATGTATCACGTTCCGTTTTATCGACGTTACGACAGGCAGTTTTTTAACTTTGTCAGACATTGTCGGTCATTATACAAAATCTTAACGGCCGTTGGAGCAGGAAGGTTCTAAAGTAGAGACCACGCACTGGAAAGCGCAACGTAGGACGGCCTAGGCGACCTGATAAAAGTTGCTGGGAGTCGTTGGGTGCAAATCGCACGAGATCAGTCATTCTGGAAATTATTAGAATAGGCCTATATTCAGCAGTGGACAGCCTATGGCTGATATTATGATAATACAAAGTATTAGTAGGTATATAGACATCCGCCATCATTCTGGTCGTGTGCATGAAAATCAACAAATAAATATTGCTGGACAATTCACACAACGCTATCTAGCCCCAAATTAAGCAGAGCTTGTATTATGGGAACCAGATAACTGATAGAATACTTATATACTTTTTTTTTGTAAATAAATACTTATAATATATAGAAAAACAACAAGACCCGGAACAAATATCTGTAGATCATGCAAACATTTGTTCCGCGGCGGGAATCGAACCCGCTACCTCCTGCGTCACAGCCGGCTATTCGCCCACTGCGCCACGGAGGTCGTCAAAAAAACTGTAAAGACTGACGAAAAGACTGTAAGGTGCACCAAATTATTTTGCCATCCTGGTGACTGACCTAGCAAACAAATTTTTAGCTAAGCTAGCGTTGCGACTATCAGATTTTATTAAAGGAGCCGTTAGCAGTCAGCTTTACCAGCAGTAGAATGTCATGACAATAATCAGCAAAATTTTGTTCACACGATAATAATATTTGTTAGAGCATATTTTAGTGTTGGCTAAAACTTACGCACTCATTAGGCACTCGGTACTCAGTAATCACGCTGTGCCTTGAGTGCGAGAATCTGCAAACAATACTCAAGTACAATTAACTGACGTATAACATGTTATTGTGCACATATAGACAAGTACGAATACAACCCATGCGTGCCGGCGACGGAAATACAGATAACGTATGTAATTGGTGCAACGCAAGGATCTATCATTGGTCATGTATTATATCTAATGCATGTCAGCCGGTACTATTTCTATGCTCATTTTATAGCTATGAATATATAGGTCTAGCTGCTCCTATTCAAGTTGAATTATATTCAAAATTTAACAAGAACAATTTGATGTTTGAATAGCTTGTTTTTATTTAACTTTACATAAAATGTGGTTGGTTTTTTTAGCACTTCCAGGCAGCTTCAGGACATTTCTGAAAATAAATATGCAAAATTGGTATCTTGATTGATTTAACCTATCTCTGGCTATCTACATAGTAACTAAAATTCTATATTAATACGGGCAATCAAAGACTTAAACAAAGAAATACTTTTGCTTTGTCTTCAGATTCCTTTGTAAAGGTAAGGGCATATTGACGTTGATTTAAAAGGGATAAGCAATGAAATAAAATCCGATACTCTGCAATAAATAAATACCTACGTGAGCCATTTGACATCGGAATTGATGACAATAGATCAGTCTAAATGTCTTTCGAAGGTGGAAAGGATAATATTAAGAGTAGCTGAAAGCTGTACTATTTGTTAGATTCTTATCAATTGGTGGTTGTATTTGCTCAGTTTTAAGGTTCATAGTTGTGAAACATTTTACTCAAACATAATATTAAATAAATAAATAAATATTGCTGGATATTTCACACAGCGCTATCTAGCCCCAAACTAAGCATAGCTTGTACTATGGGAACCAGATAACTGATAGAATACTTATATACTTTTTTTTTGTAAATACATACTTATAATACATAGAGAAACAACCAGACCCGGAACAAATATCTGTAGATCATGCAAACATTTGTTCCGCAGTGGGAATCGAACCCGCTACCTCCTCCGTCTCAGCCGGCTATTCGCCCACTGCGCCACGGAGGTCGTCAATAATAATATTAGTTAAGTGATTTTCTAAAGTAACATTCTTGCGCTAAAACAATTCATATCGTCAACGAGATCGAATCAGAAACGAGGAGATCTGTACACAAACCAAGGTCACAGATAGGTATATCCGAGAGAATTAGCAAACTGAAGTGGTAATGGGTGGGGCATATTTCCCGAAGAACTAACGGCTGTTGGGGTAGAAAGGCTCTAGAGTGGATACCATGCACTGGAAACCGCAGCGTTGGTCGCCCCCCCAATAGGTGGAAAGACGTTTTAGAGGTTGCTGGGAGCCGTTGGTCTGGAAATTGATGGGTTCCTATGTTGTACAGTGGACGTGCTTAGGTTAATATGATAAACGTTTGCGATTACTAGACGTTTTACCGTTAATAAAAACAAATATAAACTGCGATAAATACCCGTCTAGATCAGTAATTATGATGTTAGAGAGATCGTCGTGACGCTTTATCACTAACCTTTAACATAGCGATTCCAGTGCAAGTAAACACATCATACGCCCTGCAAGGATAGCTCAGATACTGCCTTAGATCCTTATCCACACAATCCTTAATAGCCTTCTCTACTGCCTCTGACCAGCCTTTGTGGCTCTCGGACCACTGACGGAGGTGGTTCCTGTACGCCTCCTTGTTCAGCGTGCTCTTGTCTGTTAGGAAGCCTGACTTCTCGAAGACGCATTGGACGTCGTTGCACTGAAAATGTTCAAAGTGTGTTACAAATTATGTTATTTGCGTCAAGAAGATTGGAGAAACTTGACCTAAGCAATATAAAACACTGACCATCATTATACACAAATCTGCACAATGATAATTGATAGATGTACCTAATTACTTAATTGTTATGTTTTTATAAAATAAGTATCTTTGCCTCCTAAAACACATGTCAATTGTTCTTTATTGCACACAAGAATATAAAAATACAAAAATAGAGGTCATGTACAAAGGCGAGCTTAACCCTAAGAAGAGTTTATCTTATCAATTATCCTAGCGTTGTGGTAAAAAATCTTCTAGCATTATGCTAAAAAGTAGTCTAGTCTCAGTAAATATTTTAAAATATTGTGTCAATAATGAGTGATTCCTTAGTAAATAAATCTGGGTTCTTAGACGATTGCCAACCATTTTTTGTCTTTTAAATGACTGTTATTATGTCAGATATAAGGTTTATTGATTATGCAAAACAGATGTTTAAGATAAAAAGAATTAAAAGCAATGCAACTTTAAAATTGGGCCAAAAGACAATACCGCTTATTGGTAAATTTGTAAGTTGAGCCAGATACTTACTGGTCCAGGTAATTTAGGGTTTGAACACTCCAGTAATTGTTTTGAATTTCCCAATTCTGGTATGTCGCAGCAGGCTGATATCGGTTTCTGAAAAATACATTAAATATATTTATAAATTATGAGTATCTATCTAATAGCAGCGGCTTTTGCAAACTGCAATACCTCTTGCATCACTTACACCTAGGACGTGCAGTTTTTTACTGCAACTAATCACACTAATATTATAAATGTGAAAGTTTGGATGTTTTTTTATTTGTTTGTTTGTTACTCAATCACGTCGTAACCGCTTAAGCGATTTTGATGAAATTTGGTGTGTTGATAGATTCAACCTAGATTCAAACTTAAGCTACTTTTGGTTAACAAACAACGCATGGGAAGCCGCTGGCTGAAGCTAGTAAGTTATAAAAAGTACATCTTTTGAAATTACAGGCACATAAGATATTGAGTGGCGAGCGCAATTCAATGACTTGGATGTAACGTGAGGTAATGCATTTTTTATTATAAGCAGTGGTAACCGTTTAAAATCGTGCCACAGGCATTTCACAGGCAGTCATTTCATCGTATAAAAAAACTTAATAGACTAAAAAACTTTAACCATATTTGGCAAAATTAATTTATTGATACACAGCACTGAGTACAATACAATCATATGTATGAACTATGAGGAACGTATATTTATATGTGGCTAGTATATTCAATTATAGTTATGCAAGACCCCACAATAAGTTATATAAGACTTGTACTGTAGGAATTATGGATGGAGTTAGTACTTCTATGATTATTATTTATTATTCGAGTATGTCTATGTATGTCAATTTACCTGTTTACTTATTTATTTTTCTGCGTTCGTGAGGCTACCCATAGGTCCCATCGGCGCACTCAGATAAAAAGAAGCCAATGTCCTTCCCCAGGATATAATCTGTCTCCTTGCCAATATTTCATTACTATCCGTTCAGCCGTTTAGTTAAAGAGAGAGTTAGATAGTTGTTAAAGGTAACAAACAAACAGTAACTTTCGCAGGTACTATGTACGTATTATACATATAAATCTTCCTCTTGAATCTATCTATTGCTGAAAACTGCATTAAAATCCTTTGAGTAGTTTAACAGATCTAAGCGAACAGACATCAGAAGCGACTTCATTTTATAGTATGTAAAGATTTTATGTTGTGTTTTCCTATTGTTTCTTTTTACTCATGTCTAATCTTTATGTAAGTAGGTATGTTTGTTCTGTTCTGAATAGTCTGTCCTGTGTGTGTAAATAAATTTATTTTCTTTTCTTTATGAATAAACTCTTTTTAATGATCAATAATTCGTGATACTTACCAATGTGGCTCCCTTGTTTCTTCCCTGGCTGAGAAGATCGGCTTGGCACATCTGTTAATGAATAAGTAAAACCTATCACTTTTAATCACCAATATTTAAAGTATATAGTTAGGAAAAATCTAATGTAAACTATAGGTGAAAATTTACAAGACGATCATAAGACCTGTCGTTATGTATGGTTCTGAGTGTTGGACCACGAAAGGGACGGATGAAAGAAGAGTGCACGCGGTGGAAATGAGAATGTTGAGATGGATATGTGGGGTAACGAGAATGGTTAAGATACGGAATGAGAATATTAAAGGAGGTTTAGTAGCGCCAGTATTAGAAAAATTGAGGAGTAAGAGGCTAGCTTGATATGGGAATGTCATGCGTAGGGAAGAAAATCATGTAACTAAAAGAGTGTGGATGGTTATAGAAGTAGAAGAAGGCCGAAGAAGAGATGGATGAATGGAGAATGATATGGGTAGGAAGGATGTGATAACGGAGATGACGGTTGATAGATGTGGAGGAGGAATACATGTTGTGCCGACTCCGCGTTATGTGGGAAAAGGGCAGGAAGAAGAGAATTAGGAAAAATCTAGAAGAAAGACGCACATGATAAAGCAAGCTGGCAAAAAAGAAGAAGTTATGAATATGAAGTTCAGTGTAAAACTTACAGATATACAGACGATCAAAAAACTAGCAGGTTTCATTTTGTTCTTCAACGTAAAACTAAATCACAATAAGTATGATTGTATTCACGATCAGACACAGAATGCGTGGAGACAAACTCACTTTCTCTGTCCATTGTTTACAATACTTTATCAATAATGTCAGGACAGTTATCTGCATTCATATTCTTATAATAACTTGACATTCAGTAGACCATTGACCTATTTATTTATGATCAGTTAATGTAGCTCCTTTATGAAATATCGTCGCAAAATGTATTTTAGAGGTAAGACCAGAAAATAGAAAAGACTGTCCGTCTCCGTCACAGACTGTGTGTACAGAGACGTACATTATGTTGTTGAACGAGACGGTGTGTGTCTTAAGCTCATTTCAGCCTACGCTATACTATTGTGCTAAATAGGGTGTTTGATAGTATACGCATAAAAATGAAAAGGGTTATTTTGATGAGCATAATAATTAAATTTGTGAAATGTTTCCCATAGAAATGTGAAATTTATTTTGGCATGTAAAAACAAACACTTTATTAAACTTATGTTGTGCTATTGCATAATGCTTGCCATCTAACTACACATACTGTATTGGTGACGTCTCGAGATATCTTTTAAATCTGAAAGAGATATCAAATCGACCTTTTTTCTGGATCTCGATTAGGAAGAGTAGAGTAGCGAAGAGTAGACAGTAAGTTTTATATCGAATTAATCACATAAACATAGTCGATTTTATACAAAATTTGATACTATAACTAGTAGTTTTATTTTTCGATAAGTCTATTTTTATGTTTTGAAAAACCGTCACTTGAATATTGTCAGTATATTACCAAACATTCTGTGTAGTATAGCAAAGAAGTACTTAACCAAGTAAACCAATAATATATGAATGAATTAATGAATTAAAATACTTTATTGTACACTTCATAAGAAACAGACTTAAAAATAAAAAATCACAAAGCAACAAGTACAATGGGCGGTCTTATCGCTTAGAAGCGATTTCTTCCAGACAACCTTTATAAATTTTACAACATATATAATACAGTGCAGTGTGAACGTGTCCATAACAATGTATGGTGCGCGATATTGTGTGTATATAGTATATGCTATATATTATAGCTTAGTCTGAAAGCCGCTTAAGGGTAACTTTCTATTAACTGCAAATAAGAGATTATAGGAACCTAACATGTTATGGGGGCGTTAATTAAACTCGCCTAATCTCACGTAGGGGAAAGGGGTCTCAGCAAATATTACTTATTTTTTTTAATTTTGTCCCTGTGTTTCTAGATTACGTGAAAAGCAATCTTGATTAGGTACTAGTCTTAAATAAAAATAATGAAGACAATAAATCCAAGGCGAGATAAGGGGGTCGAACCAAATCTCGCAATATCTCAGCAGGGGTGGAGGGGGTCTAAAAATTGTCAAAAACACCTTCCGTAATTAATGGAATTAGATTGTAATTGAATAATACAATATTTGCTTTGAATACGGGTAGTTTAAGGAACATTCTAAGGAAAAGCAATACCTACTTAATTAGTATTTTTATTTATAGTGTTATCCGAACACATGCGGAAAATTCCAAGATTTTTAAAATCATCTCAAAAATTTCAAGCCTAGACGGGCCTTGAACCCGCGACCTTTCTCTTGATACGAGAACGCACTACCATCTGTGCAATCAGGCAATTGCCTGATGGTAGTGCGTTCTCGTATCAAGAGAAAGGTGGCGGGTTCAAGTCCCGTCTAGGCTTGAAATTTTTGAGATGATTTTAAAAATCTTGGAATCTACTTAATTGTTCTGGTATAATTCAATGTATTTTTATGCAATTATACATAATGAATATATTAATTCATTACGTAAAAGATAAGAAAGATATTTTTCAAAATCATTTTCGTGGTCCCTAAGAACATTCAAGGCTTTTATTATAAACTAGCTGACGCCGCAAACGCTGTTCTGCTCTAAAGTAATCAAACGCAGAATGAAATGTCAAAGTGACGCGACACTTCATGTCAATGTCAACTTTCAAATAACTTCACGTCAATGAGCAACAGGTAAATATATGGATATTGTTAGTACAAAAGTACTAAAATCGCGATTAAAAAATGGGGGTGGGGGTAGGAGGGTGAAAAATACATTATGACTTATTGTGATACCTAGCAAATATACAAAAAAAACCTTTAAAATCGATCTACCCGTTTCGGAGGAACGCGATCACTAAAACCGTGACATGACAGTATGGTTAACAACTGCTGGCTGAACAACTGAACATCAATCTGTCAATGTCTTATCAATATATTGAAGTCTTCACTCACATACTTTTCATAGTATGAGATTTAAAAAAAATCTGTCGAGTTTATTTAAAATTTTTATTTTATACAAACTTCGTCCTGACAATAACGAACAGAAAAAAAGAGAGTTATGCGCGTACATACATTTCGGTGATTCATTTTAATTTATATAGATACGGGATTTATCGAACTCAACCGAAACAATGTTGGTCAAAACACCGATAAGACGGCACGTGATAAATCCCGTACGAAAGTAGGTATTTTAAGTTTTTCATGACAATCACAGTTAAGATATTTTCTTAAATACTATTATTAAACGAGTATTTACCGCGTATTTAGATACCATTTATTAATTAACCCAACGTTTCGATTTTGTTGCAACTGCACTGGTCGCGGGTAGACACATTTATAATACAATATAATTAAGACAACATAAACTGACCCTCAATCAAGCACAGTTTTAACAGATCCTATAGGATTAAACTACTGAAAAACTCCATACAAAAGTTAACGTTTCAGAACAAAACTAGGTATATTATCGAACACATTTCCAGTGTACAAGTCGAAGGCTTCGACGGACTTTGAAAGGACCATTAAAACTTCGACAGGGGGCGCCACATTCTGCATTATTTGATGCAGAGTCACGCAGTACTTAGAATAAGTTTAGTAAGATTATAACTAGTGGTTCGTCCCGAACTGAGATCTCGCAAGTCTCCAATTAAAACAAAATTATATTATTCGTAATCTTTGACTATCACAAAAAATAACCAATGAACTTGACATACAGTTTCATTCACATTACAGGTACCGGGAGTTCATGTAATTTGGTTTTTCTTTTTTGGTGTACAAATTGCAGGTATTCTAGATTTCAGACTTTTGCCTATATTTGTGTCACTTAACCTACACGCATACTAAATTACAGCACTGTGGGGTTACTGGTGTACCCTGTGAATTTTGCCAAAGTTTAGTTTTTATTTTAGGTAATAACTCAAAAACTATAAAGAATTTACGAAAATATAAACGGAGTCTAAATGTACTAATGAATGCCTTTCATTTGACGTCCCATTTGACTAGTTAACCTCATTTTCATTTTTTTTACCCCACTTGAACTCCAATATCTCAACAAACCCCTAACATTTTTAGCTCATTTAGTCACACCAAAATTGTACCATCACTGCCTACCTATGTATCAAATTTTACGATGACCGGATCGACGCTTCGAAAGTTATCCTCGGACAAACAAACATACATACATACAACGCCGATTTCCCCAAGTTGATTTGGAGATCAACTTTCGCACGATCCATCAGTATGGATTTATAAATAAAACCAACAGTTGGTTTCATATGCACGAGGAGAAATAAAAAGTACTTGTTCAAAATACAATAGGTAAAATAAAAAAAAAATTGAATGACCGATACAAATATGCAACAATTACCTCACCCAAATCTTCTTTTCCATCTGTTATCGGTTATCTGGAATAGATATAACCGTCTAAAATACATTTCTTACATTCTTACATTTCGAGTGGAGACCACGCACTGGATAGCGCTGCGTATATCCTCAAACACTAGATGGAAAGACGACCTGATATAGGTTGCTGGGAGCCGTTGTTGTAATAACTTGTTGAGAAATTTCATCCCTTCATTTATAGAATGCCTCAGTACCTATGAAGAGTGCGTGGACGGACATATTTGCGATTCTGCGAATAATCTAGGGCTCAATCTGTCTCCAACATGACCCAATACTCCGGTATATTTGCGAAGACATGCGTCACTAATCTCATAATTGAGACGGACTGTAAGGTCACATTTACGACGCATAAAGTGCTCGAGTGATCACTAGTACACCCTTATGTGAGACGTAAAACGCTTTGTAAATGCCGGTTTGGTAGCGAGGTTAGTCATAAGCAGAGCGATGAGCGAGATGTCGGTCTCGCACAACCAATATAAGTTAAAGTCGTCTTACGGATGTCGGCATGAGGCTTTGGTGCGAGCTAAAAATTCCGATTACAAATTTGGCTCTTATTTTAATCTTAATCTAGGGGAAAAGATTTTATTTTATTATTTTAGGAACGAAAAGCAGTTACTTAAATATTTTGTAGTCTATAATATTATAAAGAGGAAAGATTTGTATTTTTGTGTGTATGTTTGTAATGAATAAACTCAAAAACTACAGGTTCGATTTCAAAAGTTCTTTCACCATTGGAAAGCTACATTCACCCTGAATAACATAGGCTACTTTTTAACTAACTGCGCAAAAGAGGGTAATGTTTTTATTGAAAAACTACGCGTGCAAAGCTGCGGATTGGTCAGCTAGTTAGTTATATAGTGAATGTACAACCCACGGCATCATCTACAATTTACTTATATAATGAAAAGCTCTGCACTGACGTCCCGCATTGGGATGTATTGTGCATTACCCCCTTCTAACCTGACCCCAGCCATCCTAACTCCTTGAAGTGACGGAATAGAACTTTGGTTGATGGCAGCAGCTTCCCGATCCCCGTGGATGTTATTGTAGTAGCGGTGTTGGAGGAGGATGAAAATTCAATGATCCCTTGCTGTTCTCAGTCTGGCATCGTTTATGGCAGTATAGTGAAGCATCACGTGCTCCACAGTCGCATTCTCCCGAACACATCTGCGTATTTGGCAGATTTGGCTCAAGAAACTAGTTACTTAACTAACTGGTCAAACGTACTAGAGCGAACCAAACCAAGAAGGTTGAATAGTAGTTCCTCACTATAACTAGTGGTTCGCCCCGAACTGAGATCTCGCAAGTCTTCCATAAAAACAAATAAAATATTATTTGTAATCTTTGACTACGAAAATAGTGCCAAGAAATACATAACCATATTGACCTACAGTTTCATTCAAATTGCATGTAGCGGGAGTTCATGTTAATTGGATATACTTTTATTCTGTCACAGTTATTCTGGATTTCAGACTTTTCCCTATATTTGTGTCACTAAAGCTACACGCATACCAGATTTCAGCACTGTGGGGTCACTGGTGTACCCTGTGAATTTTGTCAACGTTCAGTTTATAACTTGAAAACTACAATGTTTAAACTGAAAATAAAAATGGTGTCAAAATGTACTTACAAAAATCTTTTATTAGACGTGCCACTTGACCGGATAGTTCCATTTTGGTTAATTTTTACCCCTCTTGAACCCCAATATCTTAACATACCCCCCCCCCCCCCCCCCCCTCCTACATTTTTAACTCATTTAGTCACAACAAAATTGTGCCATCACTAACAACTTAGATACCAAATTTAACGATGATCGGATAAACGCTTCGAAAGTTATCCTAGAACAAACGAACAAACATACATACATACAGGCAACACCGATTTGCCCAAGTTGATTTAGAGATCTCGTTTCACTCTATCAATTAATAGTTCCCTTATTATTATTTATTTGCACGATATACCAATCATTGTGCGGATCGAAAGATCTGTTTGGTA
This sequence comes from Philereme vetulata, assembly GCA_918857605.2. Taxonomy (NCBI): domain Eukaryota; kingdom Metazoa; phylum Arthropoda; class Insecta; order Lepidoptera; family Geometridae; genus Philereme; species Philereme vetulata. The sequence goes on along the minus strand of OU975459.1, from coordinate 6,947,717 downwards.
TTATACTATTGAAGTGATTTTTACAAAAGTTGTAAATCGCTTCAGCTTACCGCTTTTCTCATGAGCTTAACCGCGAGCTGAATTCTAATTAGACTTATCGATGGGCGTACTCAAATTGTATTCCAGACCTTCATGGCGTGGCAACAGGGTTTGAGATACTCTTGCAAACAATTTCTACATGTAAACAAATGTAATGCCACATGTTGTAAACTATTTGGACTGTTGTAAAATAAATATGTATCACTAGCTGACCCGCCCGTGGCTTCGCACGCTTGAAATTCCCGTTCCCGTAGGAAAGTCGGGATAAAAACTGTATAACACACTTTTGTCAAAGTGACGCGACACTTCATGTAAATGACTTCACGTCAATGAACGACGGTTAATTTATATGAATATTGTTCATACAAAAATACTAAAATCGCGATAATAAAATGGGGGGTGGCGGTAGGAGGGTGAAAAATACTTTACGACCTATTCTAATAACTAACAAATATGCAAAAAAATCATTAAAATCGGTTGACCTGTTTCGAAGGAGTGCGACCACAAACACCGTGACACGAGATTTTTATATATTAGGTTGGGGAAAAAGTTTCTTTGCATTTTTAAAAAAAATTCAAAACATTTTTTAATATAGTTTATTGACATTTAACTAAAGTATGTGGGTACCATTTTGTTCGATAACTTTATGCCATCTTGTAGGTAGGAACATGATCCCATTGCTATAGAAGTTTTGGGGCTTCTGATCAAAATACCGCGACAAGTAGTTTTGGCAGTCCTCTCGTGATTTTAACTTGACACTGCCTAAAGAATTCTGAAGAGACCGAAACAGGTGGAAATCTGAAGATGCAAGGTCAGGACTATACGGCAGATGCATTAACACCTCCCAGCTAAACTCTCTTAATTTTTGCTGAGTGGCTAAAGATGTGTAAGGTCTTGCGTTATCATGATGAAAAACCACACCCCTTCTGTTGATTAATTCCGGACGCTTTCTCTCAACTTCTTGCTTTAATTTTACCAGTTTTTCGCAGTAGAGTTCAGAATCGATGGTCCTGCCTGGTGGTAACAGCTCATAATGAATAATGCCCTTCCAATCCCACCACACACACAGCATCACCTTGTTGCGAGTTAACCCGGGGTTCGCCACAGTCTGTGAAGCCTGACCGGCCTTTGACCACGACCTTTTTCGCACGTTCTTGTCGTACGTGATCCACTTTTCATTACCAGTTATCAGCTTCTTCAAATATGGTTCGGTTTCATTACGTCGTACTAAAGAATCACAAATGAGTACACGGTTCATTAGGTTTCTTTCAGTGTGCTCGTGGGGTACCCGAATATCGAGCTTTTTTGTGTACCCAGTTTTTTCAAATGCGCCAAAACTGTTTTGTGGTCAATTCCCAGTTCTTCAGCTACGTCGTACCTACTGATATGCCGATCTTGCTCCACTTTTTCAAAAGTGGCATCAATTTTATCCGTAATAGGGCGACCAGAGCGACGTGCATCTTTGACATCAAAACTTCCGGATTGAAAACGTCCAAATTTGTGCTACTCCCACAGACACTGCACTAGGTCCATAAACATCGCAATTTTTTTTCGCGGCTTGCGTTGCATTTTTACCTTTTTTGTAGTAAAATTTTAAAATGTATCGAATTTCTTCATTCGATTTACTCATCTTTACAGTACGAAAAACAAATAAAAATCACACATTTTCCTAATTTGAATTTGGAATTATCTTCTTTAAAATTTAAACTTTGAATGATACCAAAACCAGCCAGATACAAATAGATTTTATTACAAGTTCATACATAATATAATGCGAAAATACTTTTTCCCCAACCTAATATTGGAAGATACTAGCTAAACTACTAGCTTCCGCCCGCGGCTTTGTACGCGTGGTTTGTTAATAAAAAGTAGCCTATGTGTTAATCAAGGTTATAATCTACTTACATACCAAATCGGTATCGAAATCGGTGCAGTCGTGCATGCATACCAGTTTTCGCGTTTATAATATTTATAGGATTACATAGGTTTTAAAATTTTAAATAGTAACAGATTAGCTTTTCGGACATACAATAGAAAGCAATAATATAAACTAAGATTTTTTTGGATATTTAAACAAGTTCTTCTCTATCTTCAAAGGTTTGCTGGAAGAAAACTGATATTAAGGTAAAGCTCGCCTTTGAACATGTCCATTTTGTAAGCTGTTTTGTCTGTAAATATATTTGTGTACATTAAAGAATAAAGAAGTTTAACAATTTATAACTTTGTATCAAATTTTAACATACTCGTACCTACGCAAGAACTTATTAAATACTAGCACATAATAACTAAATACTTACTATAAAGATACCTAGTTACACTCAATATGTGATCGTATCCTAAATGAATGAATTTGTTAATTTAAATTATACCCAGTTCCACTAGATGGAAAATCCGCCTAATAGTGTTTGGACGCCGTTGATTGCAGGTCGTAACGTAGCTGTGAAATCTACGGAGGAATGTTAAGCAGTGGACGTTTGTGGTGATCCAGTTGCAATTATTCAAATGGTATCCAATTATCTTCCATCGAATGAAAGTTTGTATGAGTAAGCCAATCCTGAAGCTTATAGGTCGCCTAATTGCCTCGCCTCTTACGTTTACTTCACCTATTTTATATTCTATTTGCCAGTGCAGTGATCAAAATTCATTATTTATGTAGCTTAATTTTATTATTTGCCCTATCTTCTCCATACAAATTTTAACTATGCCAAATCTCACACTTCTCTTCTTGTTCCTATATTTTCCCACATTACGTGGGGTCGGCACAACATGTATTTTGTTTTTCTCTCTATTAGCAGTCATCTCTGTTGTCACTTCTTTTTAACCCATATTATTCTTCATACAGTCCATCCATCTCTTCTTCGGCCTTCCTCTACTATCCAACTATAAAGTTAATATTTATATTTTGTAATATTGTTTTTATTGTTTTATGTACTAGTAATAACGCTTTGGTCTTTATAAACTGTTACGTTATTTCTGTAGTATTAAAAGAATTTGAATCTATCAACATTCATATCTTACATTCTCTTCTTCCCTCCGTTTGACATGCCTATACCACATAAATCTCACACACCTTGGTGCTCCAATAAGCTTAAAAATACTTCAATTCGGACAAAATATATTGGGACGCAATGTGCCAATTGACACTTTTGATTTTAATATTTTTGTTACTGTCGATTCGGACACCATTAAAAATAGCTGCATTGTTTTAGTCAGTTAAAAAAACAGGTGTTTACCGAGACGCGGCAGCGGCACAGCAAGATGACGAAATTGATGCATAGCAAGGTCACACTCTCTCTATTTCTTTATTTAAGATATTTTAAGTGATCCTTATATAGATGCCTAAGTATACAAGATGTTGATTTATACCAAATATACGCTATGAATGAAACTTGTGGTTTTTTTAACATTAATGTAAGTCACCACACACACGTTCGCTTGGACAAAGGCCTCCCTCATTGATCTCCAGGAACTGCGGTTGGAAGCGGCCTGCATCCAACGCCGACCTGCGATTCTTACCAAGTCGTCTGCCCATCTTGTAAGTTGACGTCCTACGCTGCGTTTGCCGGTCCGTGGCCTCCATTCGAGAACTTTCCGGCCCCATCGGCATATCTCATTATAATAAATTTTGCTTAACCTTTTTTTACCTGACTGTACTCAACAGCTTCAATAATTTGATGGTGTCCGAATCGACAGTAAAAAAATATTAAAATAAAAAGTGTCAGTTGGGACACTGTGTCTTGATAAATTTTGTCCGTATCGTCAGCAACTCCTTAAAAAGGCGTACAAAGATTTCTCTATACTTATTTATACGTAGTATTTTGAGAGTCAATAGACTAGAAATTGCGGTTTGGTAGAGTCAAGTCAGGAGTAGTCCTTGCATATTGCACAATGTATTATTATGTTAGCGTAAAGGTTCTGACTCATCGACCAGTGGTTTGATATAACAATTAGATGTACCGATAAACTAGATACACTATTTAATACAACTGTGTACGAGTAACAGTTTCCGGTTTTTAATATAGATAGATAGATAGATAGATAGATAACTCTTTATTGGATTACCACACAAACAGAAATAATAAAAAAATAAGTACTGGGTTAAAATAAATAAGGCAATACAATGGGCGGCCTTATCGCTAAAAGCGATCTCTTCCAGGCAACCTTTGGATGGAGCGAAATTTTTAAAAATTACGGAGTGCGGTGTACTTTAGCGGATACATTACATTTACACATAATATATTCTAAGATATAATAATAATATGAAGTTTTAATCCTAATACTTAATATACTTATAAAATAGACTAATATATAGGTATATACATATAGCAAACTATACTAACAGATAAAATAAGTACATAAATAGTAAATAAATAACGCTAGGAAGATGACATCGTCAGGTAATGATGTTTCACCTTCAATTTGAAGACGTGTAAGGACGATGACCGTCTTACTTCTTCGGGCAGAGCATTCCACAGCTGAACAGCCTGGACAGTAAAAGAAGCGCTGTAAAAGGAAGTGCTGTGCGAAGGAGTTCTGAGTATCAAGTTTTCTGATGACCTAAGAGTATAGTTATTTGAAGAATGGAGAAATTCAAATCTATCTTTCAGATAGTGAGGAGAGAAGGGATTGAAAAGAATAGAATAGAGAAGAAAAAGGATATGCGTATTCCGACGAAGACGAATCGGAAGCCATTTAAGCTTTGAAGGGAAGGGAGACACATGATCATATTTACGGAGGCCAAATATAAATCTAATACAAAAATTTTGTAAACGCTCGAGCTTGTTAAGCTGTTCCTCAGTGAGGTCCAGATAACAAGCATCGGCATAGTCTAGTACGGGATGTAAAAGCGATGGTGCAAGCGCAGTCTTGGTGGACGTAGGCAAAAAGTTTCGTAGTCTCCTTAGTGAACCAGCTGACGCAAACAACTTCCGGCTGGTTAGTTCAAGTTGAGCCTTCCATGAAAAGTTGCAACATGGAAATATAATAACACAATAACAACCAAACAGATTATTTTGTAATGTTTAAGCAAAATTAGCCTAGCGAACCCGACTTCTGATCTGGTTGTGAGTTCAAATTCCAACCGCGCGTCAAATGACTCAACTTGCAGTGAAGCTCGCGTGGAATCTGCTTTTATGTGCTGCTTAAGTTAAAAATGAATCGAACTTTATTATTTAATGCTTATTTCGACTAGTTTTGGGACACAACATGGATCTATCAAACTTAATTTCTACTAGTTTTGGGACACAACATGGATCTATCAAACTTAATTTCTACTAGTTTTGGGACCCAACATGGATCTATCAAACTTAATTTCTACATCTCAAATATTTTTTTGCGTAGCTCCAAACAGATTAAAGTATCGCTTGTTTGATTTACTAAAAGTACAACTTTACAGGGTACATGTACACACGGCTACACATCAAGCTATACATTTCCAGTATAAGCTGACCTCTCACTCTACGAAAAGCCTACACAATGCCAGGTCAGCTTATACTGGAAATGTATAGCTTAATGTGTAGCCGTGTGTACTTACTTAATTAAGCTACTTACTATCTAAGCTATATAAAATGTACATAATTCAATTAATTTATTTATTTTCAGATGTCAAATATTGTTCATCGAGCGAAGCGAGATCTCTAAATGAACCTGGGAAAATCGGCGTTGTATGTACATATGTATGTATGTTTGTTTGTTTTCCGAGGATAACTTTCAAAGCGTTTATCCCAATATCGTGAAATATGGTAGAACGGTAGTGGTGGCATTTTTATTTTTAGTTTCAATTACTTTAATAGCTACTAGCTGACCCGCCCGCGGCTTCGCATGCATGTAATTCAATAAAAAACTACTCTCCTTTAGCGCGCTCGAGTAAAAAGTAGTCTTTGTTCTCCCCCAGAATATAGTCTATCTTCTTGCCAAATTTCATTACGATCCGTTCAGCCGTTTAGTTATGAAAAGGTAACAAACAAACAAACAGTTACTTTCACAGTTATTACTTCATTTTATACTATGTAAAGACTATATAAAGACTATGTAAAAACTAAACTTTGACAAAATTCACAGGGTACACCAGTGAACCCCACAGTGCTGAAATTTGGTATGCGTGTAGCTTTAGTGACACAAATATAGGGAAAAGTCTTAAATCCAGAATGACTGCAATTTCTACCCATGAAGTGACCCATGAACCCCGTGAAGCATTTCGTGGCACTATTTTATTAGTCAAAGATTTGCACAACGATCCCTAAACGTATTTAGCGACTAAACATGTTTAAATTTTACGTATTTGTATGATTTGACAACTCGTTAAATCATATTTAGCTCCTAAATACGTTTAGGCATCGTTGCGAGAGTCACCTTATGAATATTATTTTTTGTGTTTTGGGAGACTCGCGACCTCTCAGTTCGGGGCGAAGCACTAGTTAGTAAAAACTTTATTAAACATGTCAAATGGTTAATACATCATCTGTGAAAATTTCAACTGTCTGACTATCACAGTTCATGAAATACAGCCTGGTGACAGACGGACAGACAGATAGCGGAATCTTAGTAATAGGGTTCAGTTTTACCCTTTGGATACGGAACCCTAATAAAAAGCATAAATTAATAAAATTACGGTTTGCAGATACTTTTCAAGTCTTAACATACAACTTTTGAATTTCACATGAAGAAATTCAAACGAAACTCGCGAGGTTACAAGTTTATTTGCTTTTAACCAGAAGCTTTCGCAGAACAAAGAGAACCGGCACATGTTGTTTACTCATTTAACTTACAAAGAGGTGTTTGATTAATATAAAAGGATAGGGAATTTTTTATTCATAAAAGCATTTTCAGTAACATAAACAATTTCTTTTAGGAGTGTTCAGGTAAAGAACACTACTCTCTTTCTTGAAAAATACCATTTGGGTCTCTATAAGATAAGATGAGATAACTCTTTATTCTACACCAAAATAACATACAGCACATAGTTTAGAAATAGATTAAGTACAATGATAAAAGCTATCTGCTATCCTGTCCATACAAGGTTTGTCTGGAAAGACAAACCTTGTATGGACAGGATAGCAATAGATTACATGCCGGCGGTGTGTCCACATAATAATATAAGATAAGATAATATAACTCTTTATTGTACAACAACGTAAAATACAGAACATAATTTTAAAAATATAATAATAGAAACATACCTACATACTATAAATCTAAAAAAATAATAACACACCTTCAATATTAGGAAACTAATTTTGTTTTTGATGAATTAACAAGCAGTTACGACTTAAACACAGGTACAGATAATGGCTGTAAGGTAAGAATGATAGTAAAAAAAGAGAAAAGTAGGGTAAGTCTGGTATGGACAGCTGGAACATGCATGAATAGGTGCCTCCTGGATCTTCGTGCTCCATCAGACATTTACAACCACGCTGTACTTTTAGTAAAAACACCATTAATGTAGGTTTTTTTTCAGTAAACTTTTGGCGCTAGATATATTAGTCGTAAACGTATTATCAAACCTTGGGTCACCCCTGGAATTCTCTAATGTATCCGACACAGGGATAAATTATTTCATAAATTTAAAAGAAACCCTAATATCGAAACTCATAAACTTGTATTTTACCGTTACCGAGCATTTTGTAATAATCTGCTAAAAAAGCTTAAACGAGAACTTAATCAAAAGGAAATCGAGAAAGCTAAGAGAAATCTGAAAGAGACATGGAATATCATAAAACAAATAGCCTAAACAAAAAAGATTCTAGTTCATCTCACTTGCTAAAACTGTGTGACTCTCCTTCGTAATCCGTTGATTCTGTAAATTTATTTTTTTCAAACGTAGGAAAAACTCTTGCCTCTGAAATTCAATCGCAAACTTACTCTTACCACTTACTCAACAACTTACCAAAATGATTTAGTCCTTCCTCAACCCTCCATTGAAACCAGTCAATCATCTCGATCCTCTATGGCATTTTACAGTGTCGACAACACTGAAATCGAAATGATCATTACCTATCTTATAGACAAATGCGCATTGGTTTGGGATGGTATATCTACCAAAGTAGTAAAATCTGCCATTCCCGTTTTAAACCATATCTTCAATATGTCCATATCGTCGGGTACCTTTCCACTTGCCTTCAAAAAAGCAGTTGTACATCCTATTTTTAAAAGCGGGGATAGGGATTGTGTCTCAAACTACAGACCCATTTCTGTTCTGACAGTATTCTCAAAGATTTTTGAAAAAATCCTCTATAACAGGCTAGTGAAATACCTGCGTGACAAATCAGTCTTATCCCCAAACCAATTTGGTTTTAGGTGTGGATGGTCCACTGAGGACGCTGTTGCAGAGCTGACTGACAGTATTGTTCAAAATATTGACAAAACAAAAAAAACACTTGGCATCTTCTTGGACCTATCAAAGGCCTTTGACACCGTCTCAATTCCCATCTTACTAAACAAAGTAGAGTACATTGGTGTTAGAGGAATTGTCCTTGATATGTTTCGGAGCTATCTTAGTAACCGTTCACAGTACGTGACTATTGACAATTTTCAGAGTAAGGAGGAACCCATATGTTTTGGAGTCCTCCAAGGTAGCGTCCTCAGACCTACTTTATTCCTAATTTATATAAATGAACTTTGTAACTTGTCATTCCTAAACTCCAAAATTATTACATACGCTGATGACACTGCCGTTCTTGTTCACGGTCAGACTTGGCAAGATCCTCGCAAGAACGCTGAAAATGCTCTCACGTTTATTATGTACTGGCTACGGACAAATCTCCTCACACCTAACATTTCAAAGAGTATATTTATTCCCTTTTCAACAAACATAGCTTCCCAACCTTCCCCTTCATTTAGTATCCGTGGCCAAGTTTGCTCCGGAGTTTTTCCTCCTTCAGCCTATTGCAACTGCTTATCTATTGAACGTACTACAGCTCTCAAATATCTTGGGGTCATGGTAGATAGCACCCTCTCCTGGAGGCAACAAATTGAATCCACGGTATCGCGAGTCAGAAGACTTTTATTCGTTTTTAGAAGTTTAAGATCGGTTCTGGATTTCAATTTACTGAAATCTATTTATTACGCTTTAGCTCAATCCATTTTGTCTTATTGCATTGTATCCTGGGGTGGCTGTGTAAAAACCTTGATGCTTAGACTCGAGAGGGCTTAGAGAGCTGTCCTTAAGGTCCTTGCAAAAAAGTCCATCTGGTTTCCCACGTCCGAACTTTACTCACTCTGCCAAGTTCCTACTGTCCGTCAATTTTTTATATTACAAACAACCTCGCGCAAACACTCACAGCTCACGCAGATCGGATCTAGTTTGCAAAATTGAAAAACGGCGAACGGCATTTGCCAGTCCTCATTTTTATTTCCTTAGCTCCACACTATATAACAAAGTCAACAAACAAATTAATATATTTCCCTTACCCCGCTATAAATATTTACAAAAATGTCTTCAGTGGCTCATAACACTGTCGTATGAAAAAACTGAAGACCTTTTAAAAGTTGCTGTATAAAATGTAGGTCATACACACGCAAACACACACAAACATCACACACACGCAACTAACACACTCATCCATACACTCAAACTCATACTAACACACAACTCATTCACACATACGCACACATAATCAATCACGCATGCTTAATTTGTATAATTTTTAAAAAATAATTGGAAATTTAAACTCGGAGGGGGCGTTAGTGTTCGCGACACAGTTTATAACTTCTGCGAATACTATCGTGTTCCAGTATTTTTGTGCCATGTTTTTGTTCCAAAAAAAGTTATTTGATTTTTTTTTGCTTTGATTTGATTATCTGTTTCCAGGCTCATATATAGATAAAAAACAGTGATATCTTAATTTAAAGACACGCAGCTGATACGCTAGACATTTCTCGCACATTGGTAAAGCATAGTCGCCACGTAGGCTCAGCTCTAAGCGGCTGTAACACTTTATGGGTTGTAAAGCAAGCCGTAGCTATACACAATGTATACTACATTGTCATCTAAAGTGACAACTCTAGATTCCATGGTCATATACATCGAACTAAACCGATAGAAGCGCATAGCACTACATTGACAAACCTGAACTTGATGGTAAATGTAAATTTCCAAATCATTTGATTCTGTTATTAATCACTCATTTCAATATTTATTTATAAAGATACTTTTTAGGATTCCGTGCCTCAAAAGGTAAAAAGGCACCTTTTTATGATCACTCTCTTATCCGTCTGTCCGTCTGTCTGTCCGTGTGTCACTACTGATTTTCTCAGGAACGGGTGAACCTAGGAAGTTGAAATTTACACTAGATACTAAGGTCTATAGTCCCTATTAGGTGTATAAAAATCAAGGTCCTGAGTCAACACGATTAAAAGATATGAGCAAATTTAGATTTTCGCCAAGTACCAAAATTTACCATAATTTTCAACTTTGTTTCGGAATTTTCCCTTTACTTGTGCTGTAAGACCTTGCTTTTAACCAAATTTGACAATTCCAGGTCAACCGGAAGTACTCTATAGGTTTGGGATCGAAACCCTATACTTATCGTAGTTCCCGTTGACCAAGAATCGCGAAATTAGGCAAAAAGGAAGGTCAGCACAAATAAAAGAAAAATTCCATAAAATAAAAAAAACAGAAAATTAAAGGTGTCCCCATACATACATAGTTGACGCCAATTAAGATAGTCCTCTGATTTGCTTGGGCGCTCCTACAATTTAGAGGACTAGCTTAGTCAGCACCAAATAAGGTAAATAAATAAAATTGTTCTATTGAATAAAATAAATATTTAAGTGGGCTCCAATACAACAGACATGATTTTTTTACCGTTTTTATAGATAATGGTACGGAACCCTTCGTGCGCGAGTCCGACTCACACTTGGCTGGTTTCATTATGCATAGTCGAACGTCGTTTCACAATTTAAATTGAATAGTTTACTTATGTAGAATCATAATAAATGCAAATGATGGCAATAATAGGAGGAGCTATTCGATCTCATTCCGTCGACAAAATTTTACCACCGCTCTTCTCGACAACGTAATAAAGCTCATCCACTTAACATACACAATCGGGTATCGCGCACCACACACTTCACGCGATCTTTTTTACCCCATACTTGCAAGATGTGGAATGAGCTACCATCTGAGATTTTCCCATTAGGCTACGACACGGCACGCTTCAAGAGAAATGGCAAGAGGTTTCTACAGGGTAGATCGACAATACCCCGCGTGTTGCTGGTGTCAATAGGCAACGGTGAGCGCTTACCATCAGGCGTAAGCCGGTTTCCCCACAAATAAGATTTAAAAAAATTACGGAGTGGAAGCGTTTCTTGCGATTAAGTTCGGTGGTTTTACAACGATTTATTGCAATCTTTACGACCAATAAATAACTATCTGCATTTGAGTATTTGTACCAATGTATGTCAGATAGATTAAGAACTGAGATTGGATTCTAACTCGATTGCTGAAGCACTCACTCAAGTACGTAAAGTGGTATGTATGTAAATTTGTACGTAGGAGCATAACTTAGTACATTGTTTAATAGGTTTATATAAGTTGGACTTGTACATAGAAGTTAGATAATTTTTTTTATATTATTGTAGATGGAACAAGCTTCAGGCCCACCTGATGGTATGTGGTAACCATCGCTTATAACAGAGTATTGCCTCGAAGGTCACGCAAGGTCTATCACACTTAAATTAAAAAACAAATAACAAGACAGTGGAAATACAAGCGGCAGTCTTATCGCTAAAAGCGATCTCTTCCTGACAACCTTTAGATGGACTGGATTTCTCGAGAACGTTATCGGTAAAGCCGTACAAACCATAGATGTTAGGTAAGTAGGACCCAATACCGGATTTGGCTTAATCAACTTTCGTAGATGCCAGAACACTATTATGATAGGACTTAGGTCAACAAAATGCAAATAACTTAGAGTCACAAAATGTCTAGAGGGTTCTATTTCTGACCTCTGATACAAAAACAGGGATTTTATAAGCTTATGTCTTGCTGTGGCGTTGTAGTTCCCAAACGTATGCATGGATTCTAGCACGTTTAATAAATAAAATAAATATAAATATTGCTGGACATTTCACACAGCGCTATCTAGCCCCAAACTAAGCTTAGCTTGTACTATGGGAACCAAATAACTGATACAATACTTAAATACTTTTTTTGTAAATATATACTTATTATTTATGGAAAAACATCCAGATCCGGAACAAATATCTGTAGGTTATTTGTTCCGCGGCGGGATTCGAACCCGCTACCTCCCGCGTCTCAGCTGGTTATTCGCCCACTGCGTCACGGAGGTCGTCTAATAGGGTTCCGCACCTCAAAAAGAAAACACGGAACCCTTATAGGATCACTTTTGTTCTTTTGTCTGTCTGTCAAGACCATTTATCTCGGGAACACGTGGCAATACGACGCTACGAGTAGCCTCAACTTTTCTATCACTGGCGTTACTTTCAAACTTCCCCTAATGGGGCATGCCATGCGGAGGGAAGGACATCATGTGACGAGGTATCGAGTTGAAATTAAAACAATATACGCAGGTTTACAGTCCCTTGAAGATCATCCTTGAAGGTGAAAAAATCAAACTTCTAAGTTGATGTAAAAAAAAGATACGGCCGTTTATGCCGCAAAAAACGTATATTTCGACACTCTCAAGGGAGTAAAAATTTATAGGATACTCTCCGTTGACCTAGAACTATGAAATTAGACAATTAATAACGTCGTATCGTACAGGGAAAAATCTGAAAACTATACCATCTTCATCATCATCATATCAGCCGTAGGACGTCCACTGCTGGACAATGGCCTCCCTCATTGATCTCCAGGAACTGCGGTTGGAAGCGGCCTGCATCCAACGCCGACCTGCGGTTCTTACCAAGTCGTCTGCCCATCTTGTAGGTGGATGTCCTACGCTGCGCTTACCGGTTTGTGGCCTCCACTCGAGAACCTTCCGGCCCCAACGGAAACTATACATTTGTAATTAAATCATAAATCGTGGGCGAGTTCGACGCGCACTTATCCGGTTATTGAAGTAAAACTTCTTTACGCACGCTTGACTTGGGGAGTAAGCTGGTTAATGCGTTACGAAAAGTGCGATCGTTAAGAGGGAGAGTTAGTGAAGATAGAAAGAGAGATAGTTACGTTTCATATATTTTTAAACGTTAATGTGCGAGTGCGAGTTGCGTCTGTCCAGAATGAACATAGACTGATCGACCTACAGACGTGTGGACAATTTTGTAATTGTACAATTTTATAAATTAATATTTTGAAAAAGAAGTTCTACTTCAGTAGTGTTGTCTAAAGCACACTCGTTTTTTTATATGAGAGAAAGCTAGTTTAACTGGGCTGGTTCTTAGCTATGTGTGATGCAGATCCGAAGATTTTCAGCACTTTTCCTTTTTAGTTTAGGGATCTCAGCTGTAAAATGTTTTTATTTTTAATTTGGAGTTTTTATATTTTTTTTACATTATTTGTTATTTATATAATCTTTTTGTAATTGTTTGTATCTATAAAGAGCGTGCCTATCTCTAGTGCTTTCTCACTTTTTCTTAGAATAATTAAATAAAAAAACCGGCCAAGTGCGAGTCGGACTCGCGCACGAAGGGTTCCGTACCATTATGTATAACAACGGCAAAAATCACGTTTGTTGTATGGGAGCCCCCCTTAAATATTTATTTTATTCTGGTTTTAGTATTTGGTGTTATAGCGGCAACAGAAATACATCATCTGTGAAAATTTTAACTGTCTAACTATCACAGTTCATGAGATACAGCCTGGTGACAGACAGACAGCAGAGCCTCAGTAATAGGGTGCAGTTTTACCCTTTGGGTACGGAACACTAAAAACTAATAAGTATTTAACACTTTGATAGTGTCTTCTATGTTAACTTAATGTAATATTATTAGATACATTATAATCATATCTATTTTAAACATCCAGAACCGGAACCAATATCTGTAGATCATGCATACATTTGTTCCGTGGTGGGAATCGAACTACCTCCTGCGTCTCAGCCGGCTATTCGCCCGCTGCACCACGGAGGTCGTATAATAAAATAGTTCGTATGTAAAATATAGTAACGTATATATAAGTAACGTTTAGCTTAATTTATCTGTTATCTAAAACAAATTTCACTGAATTCTTCTATATTTCCCATATCGAACATCGTCGTGCTTAAATACATATATAACGATGCGAAGGCCAGGTCCATTTGGGATTTCACACGTCTGGGCAAAGCCTATAAACCGAAACAAGTAATCATGTTCACAATTGATAACCTCTTAACAATTTTAGACGCTCCATAACCTCTTATACTACCTGTCACAGTATAATATCACACTAATTCAACTAATATTACCTAATATCACGTCGTAACGGCAGAACTTATTTCGGAGAAATTTGGTATATAGGTAGACTATTAACTATACAGTCACTAGCTCACCCACTCGCGGTTTTTCAATAAAAACATTCCCCTCCATTTACGCAGACGAGTAAAAAGTAGCCTATGTCCTTCCCCAAAATATAATCTATCTCCTTGCCAAATTTCATTACGATCCAACTTTTGAAACTATCATGGTTATGAACACTATTTATACTAAAAACGGGATATTTACCATGATTTGTGAGTATTTGAGTATTTCGATATTTCGGCGCAGTTGCATGCGCCATGATCACGGGTAAACTGAAGTCTTTGCGAGTAGGTAGTTATTAGCATATAACGATCTACCCTCTTTCTTAGTCTCTTGCTAGGAATTAATTCGCTAATTCTATTACTACCACCGGCTTCATTCTCGATCATAACTCGATTCCGACACACAACACTCACGGTATCAGGACGCGTAATTGACACTTCACTTCTTCTGTTCTTACACATTCTCACCACAGGATTTCAGGCTCCAGATAATTGAAAACCATCTTCACGATTGAAATTCTTGTGTTTGGCAATCTCAATTGCCTCTTGAACCAGTCTTGGCATGTAATGTCGCTCAGTTGAGATTACTTGTGGGTTGTGTACATAGCTCGATCCAGTGGTTTGAGCCTGAGTCCAGCAGATGTTCCGCTATGGCAGACTTTTGTCTGTCAACATTCTTCACCACTCTGATATGTTCCTTTACCCGACAAGCTATAGTGCGTTTGGTTTGACCAATATAAGAACTCCCACAGCTACAGTCTATTTTATATACTCCTGGTTTTTCTAGTGGAAAACAATCTTTTGGTGAGCGCAGGTAGTTATATCTGGTTTTCAATTATCTGGAGCCTGGAATCCTGTGGTGAGAATGTGTAAGAACAGAAGAAGTGAAGTGTCAATTACGCGTCCTGATACCGTGAGTGTTGTGTGTCGGAATCGAGTTATGATCGAGAATGAAGCCGGTGGTAGTAATAGAATTAGCGAATTAATTCCTAGCAAGAGACTAAGAAAGAGGGTAGATCGTTATATCTGCCAATAACTACCTACTCGCAAAGACTTCAGTTTACCCGTGATCATGGCGCATGCAACTGCGCCGAAATATCGGGATACTCAAATACTCACAAATCATGGTAAATATCCCGTTTTTAGTATAAATAGTGTTCATTACGATCCGTTAAGCCTGGAAGTGCACGAACAGGCTAAATGTTCAGCCTGGTACTCTGGTGAGTGTCGACGGTGTGTCCAACCTTGGGGAAATTGCTAATGTTTTTAAAAAAAACTTTGCTGTGCAGTCGCCTCTAGGACCAACATGTCTTAGGTTCGATGCTGGGATTGAGTTGTTGAATCCAACAGTAATCCTTGCTAAAGATATCAGAGCTGTCATCTTCCATGAGAAGAGGGAAATCAGAGGGGAAAAGGGAAAAAGGGGTCATTATGGGCTGAGCTTCGAACACCTTAAGTATGCTGGTTACCATCTCCCTATAGATCTTATAGATTGTACAGCATAGCAAGTACACTATAGTGTACTATTTTTAAGTCACTCATTCCTGCTTTCAGACTTGATGCGGACTCTGGTGGTACCCATTGTCAAGAGCAAGACGGGTGATGTGTCAGATAAATCTAATTTTAGACCCAACTCCCTAGCCACGATCATCGCCAAAGTGCACAGTGTGCTTAACTCCTGTTTGAATAAGCATGTTAAGTTGCACGATGCTCAGTTCGGCTTTCGGCCAGGCCTGTCAACTGAGACTGGAGACTGAAGCATACCGTCAAGTGTTACACTGATAGGCAAACTCCAGTTTTAGACATAGACATAGACAGACATTTATGTGCTACCACAGCACACACAAATTCACACAATACAATCAAAAGGTATAACCTCAAAGAGAAAGCACAAGTAAGAGAAAACAGAAAATTACATACAACTAACATAGGAACAATAGAAACAATGTAGTCAGGGAAAAATTAAAAAGAAGCAAGTAGGTGTGTATGTGCTACTGCAGCAAATTGGTTCCAGCTCAGCATTAAGCCTCGCCACCGATCGACAGATCCGCGCTGTTATTCTGCCCAAACCTTTTTAGGCAAGTCATTAGAACTCGTAAGAACGAATGTGTTTGCATACAGTTATGATAGGCTTAATTAGATAATTATGATAAGTAGATAGAATAAATAAATATATTATGTAAGGAATAATAATAATGATAAGAAATGTTAGAGTGTAAATTATAAATAATAATACGAATAAATATAAATATACTAGGAAATCATTATTATAAATACGGGATTTATCACGTACCGTCTTATCGGTGTTTCGACCGACAATGTTTCGGTTCAATTCGTGAACCTTCATCAGGGTGAGTGCGATAAGACGAAACACCGATAAGACGGTACGTGATAAATCCCGTATTTATAATAACGATTGAAATCAATCACGAAAGTTTTCTAAGTAAAATACTAGGAAATTTACCCTCGCGTCAGCTAGTGAACGGCGCACTGTAACAATTTGTACCAGAGAACCCAGTTTTTGGTTTATGCCTGCTTGCTTATGATTTTTCTCGTGCTTTAGACTTCGTCTCCTACGATTTGCTGTGGCAGAAGGTTACAGACACTGGGCTGCCGCCGGAGTTGGTATCAATGTGTGGATATTGGTATCTTAACCAGGAAAACCGCGTGAGATGATCTGATTATATTATCTGATTAAATAAATAATCATATAACCTGTGTTGGAGAATCGCACTCACAGAATGTACTTTGACAGAGCAATACTTACTGATAAAACAATTCACTATAATAGGCCGGATGTAACATTAATCGATAAAGTAACAAAATTGCTTACAAATTACATATTGCTGTTCCCAACACACATAATTTACAAAAAAAACTATTACAGAAAAAATTCAGAAATACCGAACTGAAAGAAGAATTAATACGCATTTGGAAGTTAAACAAAGTGTACATTGTGCCTCTGATACTCTCCAGCACTGGAATAATACCGAAATGTCTCCATCACTATCTCAAGGTAATTGATATTCCAGAAAATACTCATTTATCCTTGCAGAAAGCTGCTATTCATAACACGTGTCGGATTGTAAGAAAATTTCTGCAAGAAGACACAAGCGTTCAATCTCAACATGATTCGCACTTGGTTTAGGTCCGTGAGCTTCATAAAACAGAAATATCAATATTTCGCAAGAAAACCCTATAAAAATAATAATAATAAGCCGTTTAGGGGTCAAAAGGTAATACATAAACTAACAAACAAACAGAGTCACTTTCGCATTTATAATATTAGTATTGAAAAAAACTAAATGGTCATAATTGACGATACAGTGTCGAGATTCAGTGCTCGTTTTTTAAAGAAAATAGTTTTCAACACACTTGCTCGTAAAGTGAGCCATAGTACATCGTTATTAGGGCCTTAAACCGAACTTTAACACACGCGTGCGTAATAATATAACACACTAGTGCATAATAGAATTATCCCTACAAGGTTAAGTTAGTACCTAACTGCAAATTATATGCGAGTAAACAGAGCATTTTCAATTTAACCGGGTAATACAGTTTTTGTAACAACAAAGAGGTTTTATGCTGCTGGAAATCCTATTACATTTTTGAAATAAATAAATGTATCCCTAATTAAGACGAAAAAACATTTATTATTATCAAATTACTTATAATTCACAATAATGTTTTATTAGTATATTATGATACAAGTGAGCTAAGTTGCTCATTATACACGAGGCTGTGGTTTGTAGCCCAAGCCGTAGGCGAGGTCGTAAATCAGCCGAGTGTCTAGTGAGCTAGCTGCTCACGAGTTTCATACGCACTTTTTCAACACACTTGCGAGGAAAAAACAAACATGTATTGCATAAATCGTTTAATTATTAAAACAATTGGTAAATGTACAATTTTCAAAACGATATTGGATTGTTTTGATGGCGATTTCACAGTTTGTCTTACATTGGTACTTGCCACTTCTTTAGTATCTTAATTGACTTCTTGTGTAAATGTCGGCGACAAAGGTAAATCATACAAATTACTGGAAGGAGAAGGCACCAAATAACTCATGCTACGAGATGTAAGTACATGGTTGTGGTTACAATACGTTTTGATATCAACACAATGTTTGAACTTAACCATGCTTCTTAACAAAGATGATGCACCACAGGGAGCTGGGTTTGTATGTATTAACGAGTTCAGAGAAATACGCCAAAACACATTTTCAGAAAATGACTGGTTTTTTTTTGTTGCTTTTCCATTGTATGAAACTATCATACGCAACACAACAATAACATTTACACAAGAAGTAAATGAAGATACTAAAGAAGTGGCAAGTACCAATGTAAGACAAGCTGTGAAATCACCATCAAAATCAATCCAATATCGTTTTGAAAATTGTACATTCACCAATTGTTTTAATAATTAAATGATTTATGCAATACATGTTTGTTTTTTCCTCGCAAGTGTGTTGAAAAAGTGCGTATGAAACTCGTGAGCAGCTAGCTCACTAGACACTTGGCTAATTTACGACCTGGCCTACGGCTCGGGCTACAAACCACAGCCTCGTGTATAATGAGCAACTTAGCTCACTTGTATCTTAATATACTATGTCATAACCATGATAGTTTCAAAAGTTGTATCATTTAAATAGGGCAAAATGAATTTAACCGAAAGAACATACAACTATTAACATTAAAATACAGAAGAAACAGTTGAATCATCTAAAGACCGTTGCAAACGATCTATAGATAACTCAACTGCTCCAGATTACTACCACGCGGAAGTGTCCCCAAGACACTGGTTGCATTGCTCCGCTGAATTGCAATGCTTATGCGTTGACCCAGATAAACGCCAGCTCTCGGATCACCCGTCGCTTCGATCAGATGTCTCCAGACCAGACCCAGGGTCTCGACTCCAAATGGCTCAAATACGTAAGCTCTGTCGAGACTTCCATATTTGCGCCGCTTGAGATCTTCGGCTGAATTTGCCGCTGCACCGGCCCCAACTACTGTACCAGACAGATGAGATGGCGCAAGGGTATCGACGCACGTGGTGTTCCACACCAAAAGCCTACCCTTCTCCCAAGGCTCACGAGTCATACAGTCAGGCCTCTAAATAAAATAATTATAAATACATATCAATTCGCATCATTTTTTTTCATTTCAATTTTTCATTAATTTCATCATCACTTTCCGTAGCATTTAAATACAGTATGGCAAAAATAAAAATGTAGAACGGGTCAAGAGGATAATAACCGGTAAAGTTATCCCTTACGTCCCAGTACGTCTTCAACCATTTTCGACGTGATAAACACGACGCAGGCTTCGGAGACCGTGACCTCAACACCTTAGCCTCAGTCATCTGATATCTCTCTTAGGGTGGGGTAACCATTATAAATATACATTTACGAACAATATAAATAGTTTCACCGTCCGAACACAGACAAACCCTCCGTCGTCCGAGACACGTTCTCGGAGACCCGGATGACGAAATCACTTCCGCTAATGCGGGTGAGTCATCCACATTAGACAGAGCAAACACTCCACAAATACACCGACCTCGCCGGCGAGGTCGACGAGTCCCATTAGTCGCCGCCTACACGAGGTACAAACACGTACCCGGGCGTTTCTCTCCTATCCCCGTCCCGGCAACAGCCCAAGCCCAGGTTCGTACATACATAAGTGGTGCCCTTGCGCTAGTTGCCTCATCAAAAATAAAATTATAGGGCTGAGCGCCTTCTGCGCTCGCCAAAAGCTCGGTTAAGCTGCAACGGCCTCAGAGGCCAACAGCGAGATAAGTCCATTCGAAAAAAAAAAATATAAATAGTTCAAATGTTTCTTTTTAGGGTTTCGTACCTCAAAAGGTAAAATAGAACCCTTATAAGATCACTCTCTTGTCCGTATGTCCGTCTGTCTTGTCTGTGTGTCACCACCGATTTTCTCAGGAACGGGTGGATCTAGCAAGTTGAAATTTATACCCGATACTGAGTCCCTATTAGTTGTTTAAAAATCAAGGTCGTGGGTCAACACGATAAAAAGATATAGGTTAATTTAGGTTTTCGCGAAAACTTGTAACTACCCAAATTTACTTTAATTTTCAAGATTTATTTATATTTCGGAATTTTGCCTTTTTTGCTGTAAGACCTTGCTTTTAACTAAAGTTGACAATTCTAGGTCAACCGGAAGTACCCTATAGGTTTTGGGTCGATAACCTATATGGTAGTTCCCGTTGACCTAAAAAACAAATAAAGGAAAATTCCAAAAATTAAAATAAGTTGAAAATTAAAGGGTGTCCCTATACATACATAGTTGACGCTAATGAAGATAGCCCTCTGAGCTGTGTGGGCGCTCATACAATTTATAGGACCTGCTTAATCGGCACCAACCTCAAGGACCACGCCCACGCCCACGCCCACGCCCACGCCCACGCCCACGCCCACGACCACGCCCACGCCCACGCACACGCCCACGCCCACGCCCACGCCCACGCCCACGCCCACGCCCACGCCCACGCCCACGCCCACGCCCACGCCCACGCCCACGCCCACGCCCACGCCCACGCCCACGCCCACGCCCACGCCCACGCCAACGCCCGCGCCCACGCCCACGCCCACGCCCACGCCCACGCCCACGCCCACGCCCACGCCCACGCTCACGCCCACGCCCACGCCCACGCCCACGCCCACGCCCACGCCCACGCCCACGCCCACGCCCAAGCCCAAGCCCAAGCCCAAGCCCAAGCCCACGCCCACGCCCACGCCCACGCCCACGCCCACGACCACGCCCACGACCACGCCCACGCCCACGACCACGCCCACGCCCACATATGGTAAATAAATAAAATTGCGCTATTGAATAAAATAAATATTTAAGTGGGCCTCCCATACAACAGACATGATTTTATTGCCGTTTTTATAGATAACAATACGGAACCCTCCGTGCGCAAGTCCTACTTGCACTTGGAAGGTTTTTTTATCATTATATTTTATTGAGTCGTCGATTGAGGTTATAAATAAAATTTTAATTTCTTAATCGTAGTCAGGTCCCCGCGACACAGGCTTTGCCTTGTGCAGGGATCGTTAATTAAGATAATATATCTGATAACCATATTTGCATAAATCTGTTTTGTAATATTTAAAAAAAATTAAACCTATTAAGTTGTTTATGTAGTAATAAATACATGCAATCATTTTCATTGTTTCATTGCCTCGAAGGTCACCCACTTTAAGGCTTATACACGTACAAACTTTGTACGCGCATTTAAATCGATACAAATGCTGCAATCAGCTTCTACGGCGCCCAAAACGACGTCAGCTCGCCTAAAATACAAGGTCACGTTTTTAACACACGGCATAGGCCCTTAGAAACGTGACTTACAATATATTCCTTCATAAACTTGAGGCATACAGGTATAAAGCCTTATGTGCCTGTAATTTCACATCATCATCATCTTCATATCAGCAGTAGGACGTCCACTGCTGGAAAAAGGCCTCCCTCATTGATCTCCAGGAACTGCGGTTGGAAGCGGCCTGCATCCAACGCCGACCTGCGGTTCTTACCAAGTCGTCTGCCTATCTTGTGGGTGGACGTCCTACGCTGCGCTTGCCGGTCCGTGGCCTCCACTCGAGAACCTTTCGGCCCCATCGGCCATCTGTTCTGCGCGCTATATGGCCTGCCCATTGCCACTTCAACGTGCTAATCCGTCGGGCTATGTCGGTGACTTGAGTTCTCCTACGTATCTCCTCATTTCTGATTCGATCCCGTAGAGAAACCCCGAGCATAGCCCTCTCCATAGCTCGTTGAGCGACTCTGAGCTTATTCATAAGGCCAATAGTGAAGGACCACGTCTCGGTTCCATATGTCATCACACACTGATTGTAGACTTTCGTCTTAAGGCACTGAGGTATGTTGGACGAAAAGACGTTGCGAAGTTTCCCAAACGCTGCCCATCCGAGTTGGATTCGACGATTGACCTCTTTCTCGAAGTTGGACCTACCTAATTGGACTGTTTGTCCTAGGTATACATACGCGTCGACAACTTCAAGAGCCGAGTTCTCAACCATAACTGGGGCAGGGACGACATGGACATTCGACATGATTTTCGTCTTGTCCATGTTCATTTTAAGTCCTACCCGTTGGGAGACTCGATTGAGGCCTTCGAGCATCGTGCTGAGCTCTTCCATCGACTTTGCCATGACCACAATATCGTCGGCAAACCGAAGGTGAGTGATGTATTCGCCGTTAATATTGATGCCGAGTCCTTTCCATTCCAGAAGCTTGAAGGCATCTTCAAATGCGGTCGTAAACAGTTTCGGAGAAATGACATCTCCCTGTCCTACGCCTCTTTTTAAGGGAATCGCCTTCGAGCTCTGTTCATGTACTCGGACTGACATAGTGGCGTTTTTATACAAACACTTCAACACTTCGATGTCCCGATAGTCAATACGGCATCGTTGGAGAGACTCAAGCACTGCCCATGTTTCGATCGAATCGAAGGCTTTCTCATAGTCCACAAACGCGACATAGCGGCAAGTTATACTCTTCGGTCTTCTGTATGACTTGCCGCAGCGTATGTATGTGGTCTATGGTACTGTAGCCTTTACGGAACCCGGCTTGTTCGGAAGGCTGGAAGTCATCAAACCTGCGTTCGAGACGGTTCGCGATGACCCTCGAAAACAGCTTATAAACATGGCTCAAAAGCGAGATGGGTCTGTAATTCTTAAGCAAGGTGTTGTCACCTTTCTTGAAGAACAGAACCACCACGCCCCCGTTCCATGCTTTTGGCGTCGTACCTTCAAGCAAGGCGGAATTAAAAAGCTTCTGAAGGACTTTAAGTACCGGTGATCCACCCGCTTTCAGAAGCTCTGAAGTGATTCCGTCCTCACCCGGCGCCTTGTCGTTCTTAAGCTGCTTTAAGGCCATCCTGATCTCATACAGGCTGATGTCCGGAATATCTTCGGTATAATGTCGGGTCAGTTTGGCTCTTGGGTCGTTGGCCGCACTGCAAACAGGTTTAGTGACCGAATCGTAGAGCCGTCCATAGAACCTTTCGACTTCCCTTAACACTTCCGCTTTACTTGACGTTATGCTGCCATCTTCCCTCTTCAGCTTCGTCATGCGGCTCTGCCCAATAGAATTATCTCTCGCGAACACTTTGGAGCCTTTATTCCGCTCTATCGTATCTTTAATACGAGATGTATTAAAGGTACGAATATCGTGCCGCAAGGATTTCCAAATCTTTCTATTGAGCTGCCTATGTGACTGATCATCATCGGGAGACTGCAGTTGCAAAGAACGTCGTTCAGCCATGAGGTTAAGGGTGTCATCAGAGAGTTTCTGAGGTCTATTGGTACGGGGGGTCTTAAAGAACTGGGACCCCACCGTATGGACGGTTTCTACGAACCTGTTATTGATCTCGTCCACTGATGCATCTACTTCTAGACAGTCAAAGCGATTTGCAAGTTCGAGTTGAAAGCTCTCGAGGTTTTGGATATGTGCGCGAGTGGGTCGGAGCATAGATTTCATCAAACGGGACCTTTCAAGTTTAACGTTCATATTCAATGTGGCTCTAACAATTCGGTGATCACTGCCGGTTTTCACCCTGTGAATCACAGAGACATCATTGAATATCCGTTTCTTGTTGGTCAAGATGAAATCAATCTCATTTCTCGTAATTTCACATAATGTAATTAAAATGATATTGTTAGGAAGACTTAATGCTAATTGCATTATCTACCTACCAGTCATCCTGGTCGTGCTAAAGGTACGGCGTGACAGGAAAAAAGATATTTCAAAGCTACAGAAAACACAGACTTACAGAATCTATAGTATTATATTTGTAATTGGTTTTTATGAGATTTAAATCTCATAAAAACCATGTCGAGGCACAGTGGCTTCGTTCTTTACCTAGCTAAAATTGCAACTTATAGGCGCTGTGAATCATCTTTGAATAGACGACCTCCGTGGTGCAGTGGGCGAATAGCCGGCTGAGACGCAGGAGGTAGCGGGTTCGATTGCCGCCGCGGAACAAATGTTTGCATGATCTACAGATATTTGTTCCGAGTTTGGTTGTTTCTCTACATATTATAAGGATGTAGTTCCAAAAAAAAATGTATATATGTATTCTATCAGTTATCTGGTCCCCATAGTACAAGCTCTGCTTAGTTTGGGGCTAGATAACGCTGTGTGAAATGTCCAGCAATATTTATTTATTTATTTGATTGATAGATGTTAAAACCTAAATATTGACACAACCCACAGTTTTCTCAACTTATGGTCACAGTTTTGTCCTGAATGCGGCCGCGGAGCGAGACGTGGGCGCCTTATCGCCAACATACCGGTCCAATCATATTATCCTTTGTTTGCCCAGCGTCTTTTGGACGGTATCATGGTTACGATTACCTACTTCGAGGCGAGTTCGAATCGACATCGAATTTTTGTTCCTAAATTGAATAATTAACAGGTCGGTCTTAACGTACGAAAAGTGGAGAAGAGTTCATATCATACTAAGCTTTTATCAATTTTGTAATCGAAACCGTACGATTATCAAAAAGAGTATATTTTGTTTGCTGAGAAATTTCGTTAGGCACCTTCAAATCAGCATCATTTTCATAATATATCATCAGAATGTATCACAATAACACCGTATCTGGGACAAAATTGCAACATTTAAACCTCACAAGTATACAAACAGAGGAAGCTTTTAAAATGTATCATTTTTTAGGGTTCCGTACCCAAAAGGTAAAACGGCACCCTATTACTAAGGCTCCGCTGTCTGTCCGTCTCTCACCAGGCTGTATCTACCGTGATAGTTAGACAGTTGAAATTTTCACAGATGATGTATTTTTATTTTGCAGCAATAACAACAAATACTAAAAAAGAATAAAATAAATATTTAAGGGGGGCTCCCATACAACAAACGTGATTTTGCTTGTTTTCGCTCGATATTGATAACGACAACAGGTAGACGCTTAAAATATTCACAGAACATTTAGTTATATGTTCACTTTAATAATAAATAATTAAATTAATATAAAACAATTATTTAAGGGGGGCTCTCATACAACAAACGTGATTTTTTGCCGTTTTTATAAATAATGGTACGGAAACTTACGTGCGCGAGTCCGACTCGCACTTGGCCGGTTTTTTTACTACTTCAAGATGGTACAAGCGTTTGGCCCACCTGACGTTAAGGGGTAACGATCGCCTATAACAAAATATTGCCTCGCCACGCATCTTAGACACGTGCCCTACGATGCACTGCCCTGCGTCCATCAGATTGAGGCATACAGGTGTAAAGCCTCATTTACCTGTAAGTCAAACGCTTGGCCACTACTTCACTTGATAGTAGGTGATGGTGAGGACGAAGATGGAGCACGCTTGCCTAGAAAGTGTGGTGTTCAATGAAAGACGGACTATCGCAAACTGGTTTATTGTAGGTAGTCACATGGACAATGTGAGTGTAGCAAATAATGCTACCCTCAAAAACGCTAAGACATTACAGAAAGTACCTATTCACTTCACCGGGCGAGCCCTTTCACAAGGAACTGTACTCTACTCTTGATTTGATCTTGATATCATTTCATTGTCAATTCTAGAGTACCACTTAAGTATGTTATTTGATTTAATTTTGATTTTCTTTTTGTCACACTTTTAATATGTTTGTTTTGATATTCCGTCCTATTTTGATAACTAGTGGTTCGCCCCGAATTGAGATCTCGCGATTCTCCAATTAAAACCAAAAAAATAGTATTTGTAATCATTGTCTATCAAAATATCGCCACGAAATAAATAACCAAATAACTTGACCTACAGTTTCATTAAAATTACAGGTAACGGGAGTGCATGTATTGTGTTTATATTTTTTTGCGGTACAAGTTGCAGTTATTTCAGACTTTTGCCTATATTTGTGTCACTTAACTTTGTGTCACGCATACCAAATTACAGTACTGTGGGGGCACTGAAGTACCCTGTGAATTTTGTCAAAGTTCAGTTTTTATTATGGCTAATAACTCAAAAACTATAAGAACTTTACTAAAAATAAAAACGAAATCTAAATGTCATTAATGAAGGCCTTTCATTTGACGTCCTACTTGACCTAATACTCTCATTTTAATTTTTTTTACCCCTCTTAAACCCCAATATCCAAACATTTTTAGCTCATTTAGTCGCACCAAAATTGTGCCATTATCATGTATCACCTATGTATCAAATTTCACGATAATAGGATCAACGCTTTGAAAGTTATACTCGGACAAACAAAAATACATAGATACAACGCCGATTTGCCCAAGTTGATTTAGAGATCTTGCATCGCTCTATCAAAAATGTCCGGAACAAGTTAGTTGTTGCAACCAGTAGATGTTGCCTTTTTGAAACCACTATGTTTATTTAGATTGGATTTTGTGTGTGTTTTTGTTAACATAATGTATTAGTGTTATTGCAAATAAACATTTCTCTATTCTATTACAAGAACGCCTGATAAAAATTCCCCTGAACATTGCTAAGCGAACTCCAGAAAACGGAAAGGCAACCATTAGTAGCGGATAGCAAATATGACGATAGACACCTTCGTCTGATGGCACAATTAGTTAACCCCATTCATACATTGTAGTCTGTATGGGAAGAATGTCCCATAGATCCATTATTATTATACCTCAGGTCACTATAATATTACCCCTATTATGGCGAGAAAAAAACCTCCGTTCTACTCACCTGCATAATATATTACCAACAAATTGGATTTGGATCAGATTGAGAAGACCAAGGATTATCAAGCTGAAGTAGCAGTGGACAGGGCATATAGACGGCAGTTTGGGCAGAATGATTCTCTGGTGGAGACGCAACGCACTGGAAAGCGCAGCGTAGGACAGCCTCCAATAGATGACGACCTGATAAAGTTTGCTAGAGCCGTTCTGTGCAGGCCGCACAAGATCGGTCGCTCTGGACATCTTTGGAGAAGGCCTAAGTTCAGCAGTGGACGTCCTTTGGCTGATATGACCAAGGCCATCTTAAACTATGCTGGGGCCCTTGGGCACACAAGAATTGGGGGCCCTTTTGGAAAGCAAAGAAAGCAAATTATACTAATTTTTTTATCATCATCCGGAGATTCCCTCAACCATAGACTAGAATGTCAACATCTACTTTAGGCCTCATTTAGACTGTGCAGCTTGACTTTGGAATCGGAGTGGTTTGCATGAGTGAACACTAGATGGTGTACTTAGTAAATTAGGATGCGTTTTGAAATATTATTAATTAGTAGGTACAACCCGACAAAAATAATTAAACGGTGGCGCTGTTACTGTGCTCGACAAAAATGTTTTGAGAATATACTTATGTGTGAGAAATTGTCGGTACTTCGGGGCCCCCTGAAGATGGGGGGCCCTGGGCACAGGCCCCGTGCGCCCTTATGGTAAAGACGGCACTGGATATGACGATGATGATGAGAAGAGAAATATATTTTCATCACACACACTACATAGCCTTATATGTAAAGAGTAATATAAATCAACCAATCCTATAAGTTCTACTTCAAATTAAACGAAACATTTGCGATTATCCTGCGCAATTCTTCTTCTTCTTAGCATGTCAATGGTGTCGATTCTGATGGCACCTAACTAACTAAAAAAATGTGCTAAAATTTCGTAAAATTGGATTTAGTCATTATTCATATTCTGTACCGTCACCTTAAACTTAAATTTAGCATGACAGCTCTAAATTTTAGTTAGTTACTCAACTTAGTCAAAACGGCCATTTTGCTATTCTGCTGTACACAATTTTAGATCGTTTATATGTAAAATTAGAAACGTCAAACTGAATTTAATCAACACCTCAATAGGTGTTGATTAAATTTAGAGGTGTGTAGGTGTGTGTAAATTATTTTATTTTTTATATTATTTTATTTTAATTATTTTAAGGAAACTTACAGCTAGGTACACAGAAAACTAAATAAATTATAATACATGCAAAACATACATGTATTCTTAGAGCCAATTACAAATTTCCACAGATAATTTTTAAAAAAGATTTATATAAAAACACAGTTACAGTGGACAAAAACCGTTTGACATTACATTCTTAAGAGTTTTAGGTAGGTACATTAATTATTACAGAAGAACTTATCTGCAAGCAAGCTTTTTAACTTGCTTGTCGAAGTATTGAATATATCAATATCTGCATCTGCCAAAGTGTTAAGCGAGGCGCTTGCTCGAATAACAAATGCGTTTTGCCTGTAATTGGTTTTAACTACCGGAACATGTAAAATGTGCGGTCTCCTTATTCTGACTCTATACGTGCATAATCCCAGTAGCTCCAGTAACTCGGAGCAGTCAACCGTGCCATTTGCAATGCTCAGAAGATACGACAAATCGGAAATTTTTCTACGTTTATACAGGGGAAGGAAGTGAAATTTACGACATCTGGTTATATAATCAGGAAGATAAACTTTAGCACGAAACTGCAAGTATCATATATATGTGAAAAGTTGTGATAATAGAGCCTATAGTTGATGCATTTACAGATTCCTCGGAAAGGTTTGATATGAGCACCCATTTGATGGGTTTCTACGGTTTATTATTGCCACGTACCAATAATAAAGCAGCTTACCTTGTAAGTAGGTACGTATCTATGCAGGTGTTTTTTATATAACCACTATTTCAGGCACTATCGCGAAAGAATTCGCCTAGAGAGGCTGAGAGACAGCTCTAATCCGTTTGATATGGCTGACACCAAGTTCGAAAAAATATTTAGATTACCTAAGACAGGCACGAGATTTCTTACAGAAACCCTAGATGGCCCTCGACTCGAGGAAGGGTCTATCCCAAAAACAATAAAGGCATCTACTTATGTTAATAATATATGTAGATTTTTAAAGTACCTAAGTGATTCAAGAGGAAGGTTTATACGTATAGTTTTATTGTTTTGTGTTAATATTTCGGAACCGCGCGAAGACGGGACGGATTGCTAGTATATAATATATAACCTCACCTAATTTAATCTCATTTTATTCACTAGATTTCAGCTGCTCTAAATTTTTTTGGACCTGGCAGCTATCAAACAGCCACTGGGCAAGATAACATTTTAGACCTCAGTCAGCCTACAGTGAGCAGGTACCTAACAATAGTGGCTGACGAACCATGAACACCTATCATGAATCCCACAATAAATGCAGAAGAAGCATACAACGCTAGCCACATACAGGCTCCAAATATTGTGGAAATGACAATCGGTCGAATGAAAAACAAATTCAGGTGTTTGCATCGGCATCGCTGCCTTCACTATACCCACACCAGAACAAGCAGCAAAATGTATATTGTATTGCTGAATATTATATAATATGTATAAAGAGGTATTTTCAGGTAAAATAACATTGATGCGAAATAACTAGTAATTACAAAATATGTGTACTGATTTATGTACTTGTTTTTTGCAAATATGGATGAAAACATGGGTTTCCTAGCTGAGGGGAGAATAATTAGGCAAAGATTAATTACCACTACTTTTACTTAGCACCCAATAAAGCAAAGAACAAAAGAAGGGAATTTTACTTTAAATATGTATAATACAACACAACATCACTAGTTATAATACTAGACAATTAAGAACACAATAATCAGCATTTACAACACTAGATAATTAAAAACACAATATTCAACACTTAAAATACTAGTTAATTAAAAAAAATAACACAATAACAATTGTCAGCAATTACAATAACCAGCCGTGCCGTGTGCCGTGGGGCGCCGGCAGTAGAATGTTGCCCCTCCGCTCTTGCCCGTGGATGCAGTAAGAATCTGCTAAGGGATACCTCCGAAAGATGGGCAGCAGCATCTTTTCGTGTTTTCAACACCTTATACTGCGGTCGCCAACCCGCCTGCCAAGCGTGGCGAGTATGGCAACAACCCCCTCATGATTTGCAACATAAAACCAGGCCTCGAGTCCCCGGCGGCCCCGCTAATCCTGGCTACGGTAGCAGTCACGGTAACGGCGGGGCCAGGGGTGCTAAGAATCTCCGGGAGACGATCGGCTACAAAACCCTACGACGACCACTGGTCCTGGTAACACACAACATCCGCACTTTGAGGACAGACGAAATGATTGTTGAGCTGGAAGAAGAAATTAGTAGATTACACTGGGACATTTTGGGGTTATCAGAAGTCCGTAGAGAGGGCGAGGACACGATATCCCTCAAGTCTGGTAACTATACTACCGGGAGGGCGACCAACAGTCCCAAGGTGGTGTTGGGTTTCTCGTTCACAAGGCACTCATCAACAACATTATCACCATCGACAGTGTGTCGAGCAGGGTCGCGTACCTGACACTCAGAATATCTAAGCGATATTCGCTGAAGGTCGTTCAGCAATATGCGCCAACCTCTTCACACCCAGATGAAGAAGTAGAGTCTATGTATGAGGACATCAGCAGAGCCATACATACGAACAAAACTCACTTTATTGTTGTTATGGGGGACTTCAATGCAAAGCTAGGCATGACAAGGGATGATGAGTTGAGAGTATATAATTTGGATATGGGCAACAGAACCCCAGGGGCAGAGGCTGGCCGATTTTCTGGAGAAAGAAGGACTCTTTATGATGAATTCTTTTTTCCAAAAGCCGCCTCACAGGAAATGGACCTGGATGAGTCCCAATGGTTCCACGAGAAATTAGATTGATTTCATCTTGACCAACAAGAAACGAATATTCAATGATGTCTCTGTGATTCACAGGGTGAAAACCAGCAGTGATCACCAAATTGTTAGAGCCACATTGAATATGAACGTTAAACTTGAAAGGTCCCGTTTGATGAAGTCTACGCTCCGACCCACATGCGCACATATCCAAAACCTCGAGAGCTTTCAACTCGAACTTGCAAATCGCTTTGACTGTCTAGAAGTAGATACATCAGGGGACGAGATCAATAACAGGTTCGTAGAAACCGTCCATATTAGGTCCCAGTTCTTTAAGACCCCCCGTACCAATAGACCTCAGAAACTCTCTGATGACACCCTTAACCTCATGGCTGAACGACGTTCGTTGTGACTACAGTCTCCCGATGATGCTCAGTCACATAAGCAGCTCAATAGAAAAATTTGAAATCCTTGCGGCACGATATTCGTACCTTAAATACATCTCGTATTAAAGATACGATAGAGCGGAATCAAGGCTCCAAAGAGTTCACGAGAGATAATTCTATTGGGCAGAGCCACATGACGAAGCTGAAGAGGGAAGATGGCAGCATAACGTCAAGTAAAGCGGAAGTGTTAAGGGAAGTCGAAAGGTTCTGTGGACGGCTCTACGATTCGGTCACTAAACCTGTTTGCAGTGCGGCCAACGACTCAAGAGCCAAACTGACCCGACATTATACCGAAGATATTCCGGACATCAGCCTGTATGAGATCAGGATGGCCTTGAAGCAGCTTAAGAACGACAAGGCGCCGGGTGAGGACGGAATTAATTCAGAGCTTCTGAAAGCGGGTGGATCACCGGTACTTAAAGTCCTTCAGAAGCTCTTTAATTCCGCTTTGCTTGAAGGTACGACACCAAAAGCATGGAACGGGGGCGTGGTTATTCTGTTCTTCAAGAAAGGTGACAACACCTTGCTTAAGAATTACAGACCCATCTCGTTTTTGAGCCATGTTTATAATTTGTTTTCAAGGGTCATCGCGAACCGTCTCGAACGCAGGATTGATGACTTTCAGCCTCCCGAACAAGCTGGGTTCCGTAAAGGCTACAGTACCATAGACCACATGCATACGCTGCGGCAAGTCATACAGAAGACCGAAGAGTATAAGTTGCCGCTATGTCTCGCGTTTGTGGACTATGAGAAAGCCTTCGATTCGATAGAAAGATGGGCAGTGCTTGAGTCTCTCCAACGATGCCGTATTGACTATCGGTTCATCGAAGTGTTAAAGTGTTTGTATAAAAACGCCACTATGTCAGTCCCAGTACAAGAACAGAGCTCGAAGGCGATTCCCTTAAAAAGAGGCGTAAGACAGGGAGATGTCTCTCCGAAACTGTTTACGACCGCTATGGAAGATGCCTTCAAGCTTCTGGAATGGAAAGGACTGGGCATCAATATTAACGGCGAATACATCACTCACCTTCGGTTTGCCGACGATATTGTGGTCATGACAAAGTCGATGGAAGAGCTCAGCACGATGCTCGAAGGCTTCAATCGAGTCTCCCAACGGGTAGGGCTTAAAATGAACATGGACAAGACGAAAATTATGTCGAATGTTCATGTCGTGCCTGCCCCAGTTATGGTTGAGAACTCGGCTCTTGAAGTTGTCGACGCGTATGTATACCTAGGACACACAGTCCAATTAGGTAGGTCCAACTTCGAGATGGCCGATGGGGCCGGAAAGTTCTCGAATGGAGGCCACGGACCAACAAGCGCAGCGTAGGACATCCACCTACAAGATGGGAAGACGACTTGGTAAGAACCGCAGGTCGGCGTTGGATGCAGGCCGCTTCCAACCGCAGTTCCTGGAGATCAATGAGGGAGACCTTTGTCCAGCAGTGGACGTCCTACGACTGATATGATGATGATGATGACAATAACCAGCACTTAGCAAAGCAAAAAGTATAAAAAAATTGGGTAACACAGGCGGAGTTAGCGGGCAGTGAGACTGGAGTTACGGACACTATGGTGGAAAATGGCAGAAATGAAGAACACAACATATGTGATGGGATGACATAATCAAATATTTTCAATAACTCATCCCTGGTGACCACAGTGTATTACTGGTCATCGTGTTGTTCAATTACAATTGGCAGGGAAGAAGTTGTAAGGGCTGCTACGATGATTTCAGCAGCTCTTACAATACTTTCTGCCAATATTCTGCCATTTTCCCTGATAACCTCCATTAGACCATCGTTCACTGAACGGCGATTAGGCCTTATTGAGCGGCGCCGACGGCGAGGTACGGTCCCTGGAGATAGTCGGGAGGTAGGGTTCCCGGAGATTGTACACGAAGTGGGCTTGGGCCTGGTAAAGTGTCTGATGGTGGCGGCTCAGACAACGGTATACCCTGAAAAAATAAAACAAATAACTTATGAAACAAAATAGAATATAATCACACATCTTATAGAATATAAACATTTGTAGCTTATGAGTTATGAATATAACCAAACAGAACCTTTTAAAAATATGCAAAGGTATATGAGTATATGAGTACCACTTCATTGATGGTTAACCCGTAGACTGAGGCAGAACCTACAATATCTAGAATTTTCATCTTATCCTCGGTAAATTCTGCCCCAGCTAGACCTCTTCCTGTTCCCCCTATGGAATCACGCACCTTACGCGCCTTCCCTTTCGCCTTCAAATCAAATCACCACCCATACACTCCAAATCTATGAAAAAAATTTTTTTTGGTAAAAATATGAATTAGTAAACGATAAATGCATAGGCCTAACTGACCCTAAGCTGGCTTTGGGTGATTTACACATTAAAAACTTACCTGTTTATTAGCAAGTATTTGCAATATGTAAAAACAATAAAAATCCTACTTATGTTAGGATACAAGCTCCAGTCATTTCTGTTTTTATATAATTAGTGTAACTTACATGCTGCCACTCCTGTGAAGTCCTGCCGCAGCCAATAGCAGTGAGCTCCCCCGCCAGTGTCGTCTAAAATTCTATTACTAGTGGGTCTGCTTGGTTATCTGAAATAAGGACATTCAACATTCAGATAGGCCCGCCCACATATCTACTTGTAGGTAGTGCTAACGCGGCGTCCTACGTAAAGCACAACACAGAATGAAAAGTTTAGTAATTTAACCTCGGGCCATATCCTTGTTTGCATAGAGTTTTTCTACCATTCAATCTTTTTGGGGCACGTTTGACCGTTTTCTTTGTGATCTTAACTTCTGATGTTGTGTAGATCGGTATTGTATTCCAATAAAATCATTACACCACGACACTTGGTTGAAATACTGAAAACAAACAAACCCTACCCTACAGTGCACTACAGACTAAAAATTTCGTAAAAATAGTGTGCATAGTGCGCTATCTGGCGTCGGTAACCGCCAAACTATATGAAAATAATAAATAATATAAGTTATCTGTTAATTCAATGATCATTGAAATCAATGATATCGACATGATTATGTCAATTTTAGAGGTGTCATTTGAATATTTAAATTTAGTTCGATGTAATAGCAGAATAGCTTTTAGGTAATTCCTAACTATATTTAGAATTTTATACGCTAGTCAGACTAAATAGCAAAATCGACCCCAATAGCTCACAATAGCTAGTAATGCGACTGTTGTGATCCTGCACAGTCGATGAAACACCTGCTAAAGTGCCTTTTGTGCCTGAACACATGCACAATGGTTGACTTAAAAATGGCTTCTTCTGACGCCATCAATATAGCCAAGTATTACTCGTGCGCGCTAACTTGGGACCTGCTAAGAATGCGACTCCCCGACCGCTTCCCCTGCACTTCCCCGATGGCGCCCGTATTGTACCGTTCGCATTACTATTTTTTACTAAGGTTTTTAGTCTCGTACTGGCCTACGTCACGTAACGACGCGCTCTGAAATTCTTTTAGTTTTCGTTTGTGTTATTGTTTTGTTGTCTGAAAAAAAGAAGTCAACCATGTGGACAGGCTTCGACAAAAGTATTGGGACGATGACCTCTTACAAGAGACGAATGAATCGCAATTAATTGTAAATTTATCGGATACCTCTTCGTCAAGTGATTATAGTGAGACTGAGGACGAAGAACAACCTCTAGAAAGCATAAATCCACTAAGTAGTGGACGAAGATGAGATAATGTAAATAATAGATAAAATAAATGTATAAACTTAAACATTGTATTTTTATTTTATTCAAATAGTGTAAAAAAGATTAGATAAAAAGCAGCGTCCTCCCTGAGTAACATAATAAATTAGGTTAAAAAAAACAAAGACGAAGCCGCGGGCGGCTGCTTGTTATGTTCGCTTTTTTGCGGGCGGTACAAACACGCCAATATGACGTCACCGCGCTCAGGTCCCAACTTATCGCGCACGGGTAATACCTATATATCCTGCGCAATATAGTTTATGAGGTTCTCCGGAGTATTATGTTTATGATAAAATATAAGTTAAGCTAAATGTTTTCGAAGACATTAGTAGATGCCCAGCAGTGGACTAATGGCTGGACCGATTTGATGAAATTTGGTATACAGATAGAGATTTGTTATTTAGAGACAATAGCTACTTTTTTTTATACATTATAGGCTTGCGTTTGACCACGATCTCGCCTGATGGTAAGCGATGATGCAGTCTACGATGGTACACGCTTCCCTAGAAGAAACCTATTCACTCGCGACTTAAAGATACCCGGGTTGTAGCTATCAGGAAACACAGACTCTGGCAAGGCGTTCCACTCTCTGGCGGTGCGCGTAATAAAGATCGAAGAGAACCGCTTTGTGCGAAAGGGAGGTATATCTACCATATAGCGGTGGCGCATCGCAGAGCGTCTGGTTGTCCGTTGATAGAATGGAGATGGTGGTAGAAGGAGATAGAAGAAGATAAATAACAGGTTGGCTCCATAAAAGTTCAAAATAATACACCGGAGGCACCTGTAATATCACCCGCCATCCCTGCCCTTCAAGTAAATTTAATTCTGTTTGACGAAAACGTGAAAAGTACAAATTAATCTTCCATTTTTCTCGCATTTGTCCAACGGTCCAATCTTCGTTTAGCCAAGGACGAGCTCAATTTATCGAAGAAATAGCCACGATTACGAACAAACTGATTTGTCGTTGCTCGTCTCGGAAATAATGGTCCCAGAAAAATATACGATCTCTCAACCAGTAAAGTAACAAAGATATCTAAATAAGTCTTAATATTTTACTTAGAAAACTTTCGTGATTGATTTCAATCATTATTATAAATACGGGATTTATCACGTACCGTCTTATCGGTGTTTCGAGCGACAATGTTTCGGTTCAATTCGTGAACCTCCATCAGGGTGAGTGCGATCCGCTCCGAATAACATCTCGCCTCGCACTGATTATATTAAAAGCACTATTATAAGTCTTTATAATAGGTAATTAACTGTTTTTTTTAAGTAAAGCTTCTTTATGCACGCTTGACTTGGGAAGCTGGTGAATGCGTTACGAAAAGTGCGAACGGAAGTTGAGAGGGAGATATATAATAATAATAACGCGCCTTGGCACCGCTGTGAGTGTGCAAGCATTTTATAAATTAAATAAAATAAATAAATAATAAATCTTTATTCAAACAACTTGGTGACATACATATAACATTGATAAGAATGACTTTCCTGAAGGTGGTAAAATAATTTAAATGTAATTATGACTTAGTATTCTCTGGCTGCGTTGATCCTGTGCTATAAGCGCCAGTTGCAATCGCGGTTGGTCAATTCATTTTCAACTATTTGGGTTTTTTAATGTGGAATAAGTTCCTAAATTGTGTATATATGTAAGTGAAGATTGAAAGAAAGAGTTGTGTTCCGTATATTTTTAAACGTAAATGTGCGAGTGCGAGTTGCATCTGTCTAAAATGAACATCAACTGGCAGACGTAAATACGTGTGGACAATTTTGTAATTGAACAATTTAATAAATTTTTATTTTGAAAAAGAAGTTTTAGTTCAGTCGTGTGATCTAAAGCACACTCTTTTTTTGTTTGTATTTATAATGAGATACGTTTAATTATTTTCCTATAATAAAGTTTAGAATAAATCTAGATTTACTAAGGACACAAATAAAATAAGGCAATGCGCTCCGCTTGTAGCGGAGAAACTTCTTAGCATAGACAATTCTTACCGATTCTTACTTCATTTCTGTATACCCTAAGCCAATTCGTGTTTAGGTCAAGTCTATAATTAGGATATTTGTGTTATGTGGACTATTTAACAGAATTGAACAATGATTTATTTAGTAGACATAAAATGGCGCATGAAACCGTTATTAAAACAGTGGGAAGAACAATTTATTTAGATCACTTGGCTAGGCGGAATAACAACAAGTGGACCAAGGGAGACACAGAGTGGTGGCGTAGAGATGGACGTCGACCGCAGGGCAGACCCTCAGCCCAATGGTCTGACGATCTCGTAACGGAAGTTGGACCTAATGGATCAGGCTTGCTCAAGACCGATTGGAATGGCGACATAGAGAGGAGGCCTATACCCAATAGTGGGTGCTGGATAGATAGATAGCCAGTTCGACTCATGTGTCGACGTACCTAAATGGTGAGAATGAACATACAGAGCAATGTGAAAATTGGTGGTTGTATCTTGCTTGAAAATTTTGATTTCTAGTAAAATATCAGTTTAGAGATTATAATCTCAAATAGCGCGCGCTGCGATAACGGGCAGTGCACGTTAATAAAATGCCACTGGACTGCAACTACTGATTGTAAAATATATCTATACTGTGATTTTACGAACGCGAATTGATACATTCCTTTTGTGAAATTCTATTGTTTTATATTGTTCGTTGCAAAATGAACTGTTGTGCTAAGAATCAAAAACTAATGACTAAACACGATATGCCTCCTAATACTAGTAGTATTTAACTGACTTACTGGCTTGAGATCTCTTGTTAAAAACCGGGATCATTGACCTAAGGCAGACCGAATAAATGGAGCCTCATAGGAGTTATCGAGTGATCGTGCGAAGCGAGATCTTCAAATCAACTTGGGCAAATCGGCGTTGTATGTATGTATGTATGTTTATTTGTCTAAGAATAACTTCCGAAGCGTTTATCCGATCATCGTGAAATTTGGTATATAGGTAGGGAATGATGGCACAATTTCGGTGTGACTAAATCAGCTAAAAATATGGGGGGGAGGTTGTTGAGATATCGAGGTTCAAGAGGGGTCAAAAAAACCCAAAATAGGACTATCCGGTCAAACGAAAAATCTACTAAGTAAAAGGTCTTTGTAAGTACATTTCGAATCCATTTTTATTTTTAGTTTAAACCATTTTAAGTTATTAAAAAGTTAGTTTTAAAGTTATTAGCCATAATAAAAACTGAAATTTGGTAAAATTCACAGGGTGCACCAGTGACTCCACAGTACTGAAATTTGGTATCCGTGGAGCTACAGTGTCACAAATATAGGCCAAAGTCTTAAATTCAGAATAACTGCAATTTCTACCCCAAAAAAGATTAACCAAAGTCATTAACTCCCGTTACCTGTAATTTGAGTGAAACTATAGGTCAACTTATGTGGGTATTCATTTTGTGGCACTATTTTGATAGTCGAAGATTACAAATAATATTTTTTTGCTCTGAGTATCTGTATATCTTGTTTGTAGATCGGTTTGTTCCGCGGCGGGAATCGAACTTTTAGCTAGCTATTCCCCCACTGCGCTACGGGGATCGTTATCTTAAACCCAAATCAGTCTCAGAATAAATATTTACAGTGCCGGTTTAAATCTCTCAGATTTACAATTAGTATCTCATAGCTTTAATGGATAAAATTATTATGGATCAATGTATCTTAATGTTGATGGGGGTCGGGGGGGGGGGGGGGGGGATAAAGCAGTGTCTTGTATCACGGGTGTTATATTGAATCCCGAACGTAACGAAGGATTCTAGAGTTATCTAGCGAGCGGTGCGAAGGAGTTACTAGAATCCAGAGGAGTGCAGAGAAGGATATAGCACGCTCAAGATTCAAACAGCTGTATCCACAAGGAGGATACTCTACTTCTCACACTTTCTACAAGACAATATAAACCAAATCTAGGTTGCCGCATTCTGTGCAGAGGTTAGTTCGATTTACGAATAAGTTCTTATTGTCTCTGAATCAAATTTTAATACAGATTTGGCTCCAAATTCAAATAACTTATTTCAAATTTAGTACAATTTTACTCCCGGCGCAGCCGTAAGGATTTATTCACCTGCTTTCGGTGAGGTTTACTCGACATATAATTTGACATTGTCGAGCGGGTGGTGTGAAAATAAATTTATACAGCCTACAATACATCATACCATGACACATTGTGTATAATCCATCAATAAGTTGATCGTTCTCAAAACATTAACTCGTCCTGTAAGTGATTGGTAATAATTTAAATGAATTGGTTCTTTCCTTTTTTAAATAGAATAGAATAGAGAAAATAATTATCATTTATTTAGTATACACAAAATAACATATGTAATAATTAAAAGGGGTAGGTACAAATGAATTTATTAACACAGAAGTTAATTAGTAAATAATCTTCTTGTACAAGTAACTTTTTAACAAAAATATAACCGAATTCAGATAACAGTAAAAACCAAACTACATAACACATTTCAATGCATTTGTTATATGACAAATCTGAAAGTTTTATCTTTCAAATAATAAAAGATTTTTTAAATCGGTTGATAAATGACGGAGTTCTGAGCTAACAAACATACCATAAAAATTAAACAATTTTTTTTATACTACTTATATGGCAAACGAGCATGCAGTTCACCAGATGTTAAGTGGCTACTGCAGCCCATGGATATCCACATAGAATTCAAAACAAGCTATTATGTTGTCTTGATCTCTATGTGGATACGTTGCCATACTATAGGACTTAGCTGTTATGCCAATGTGCCAGTAATTACAGGAGCATACCATTACCATCTAACCGGAACACGGCAGCACAAGTACTGCTATTTGGCGACAGATAGTAGTAAAAAGTAGAAATTTAAGACTTATATGGTTTTGTCATGGATGCCATTGTCAGAACTGGATCAAATAGAAATTAGACCACATGAAAAGTACCCGCTTTCAAATAAAAAAAGAATCATCAAAATCGGTTCACCCAGTCGAAAGTTCTGAGGCAAAACAAAAAAAATTCAGTCGAATAAAACCTTTTTTTAAGTCAGTTAAGAAGAAGGTTCTGCGCAATTAATTCTTTCTTGGAGTGTATTCGAAGCCACATGAGATCCGAGAGCTGGCCCTTATCTTGGACAATGCATAAGCATTGCAATTCAGCGAGGCAATGCAGCCAGTGTCTTAGCGACACTTCCGCCTGGTAGTGATCTGGAATAGTTAAATAAATAAATATTGCTGGACATTTCACACAGCGCTGTCTAGCCCAAACTAAGCAGAGCTTGTACTGTGGGAACCAGATAACTGATAAAATACTTACATACGTTTTTTTTGGTAAATATATACCTACTTCCAATATATAGAAAAACATCCATACCCGAAACAAATATTTGTAAATCATGCAAACATTTGTTCCGCGGCGGGAATTGAACCCGCTACCTCCTGCGTCTTAGCCGGCTATACGCCCACTGCGCCACGGAGGTCGTCAGTTAGC
The DNA here is from genome assembly GCA_918857605.2 of Philereme vetulata. Taxonomy (NCBI): domain Eukaryota; kingdom Metazoa; phylum Arthropoda; class Insecta; order Lepidoptera; family Geometridae; genus Philereme; species Philereme vetulata. The sequence continues at coordinate 6,907,025 of OU975459.1, read as the reverse complement.
TATCTATCTATATTATAGTTGAGCTATCTATAAAACGTTTGTAACGGTCTTTAGATGATTCAATTGTTTCTTTTCTATGTTCTTCTACCACCATCGGTTACCGTATAGCATTACAGCTTGGCGGAAATAGCCAATTTTAACTGTACCATACATTTATTATACCTATGATGGCAGTACCTTGTGGAAGAGTCCCGTCGAACTTTTTAACAAGGAGCTCTAGGTAACCCAAAAAGAACAGATTTAAATTAAAGTCACATTAGATAGATAAAGACAGATAGATAACAGATAATACTTTATTGATAGGCGAGCGAGATCTCCAAATTAACTTGGGCAAATCAGCGTTGTATGTATGTATGTTTATTTGTCCAAGGATAACTTTCGAAGTGTTGATCCGATCATCGTAAAATTTGTTATATAGGTATATTAGTGATGGCACAATCCTGGTGTGACTAAATAAGCTATAAAGGTTTAGGGGTTGTTGAGATATTGGGGTTCAAGAGGGGTAAAAAAACGCGATTATCCGGTGAAGTAGCACGTTTGATGATTCGAGTAGTTCTTTAGTACATTTCGACCCCGTTTTTATTTATAGTTTTTATGTTATTAGCTATATTACAAACCGAACTTTGACAAAATTCAGTACACCAGTGACCCCACAATACTGAAATTTGGTATTCGTGTAGCTTAAGTTACACTAATATATGGAAAAGTCTGAAATCCAGAATAACTGCAATTTCTACCCCAAATACATAACCAATTAACATGAACTCCCGTTACCTGTAATATGAAAGAAACTGTAGTTCAACATATTGGTTAAGTATTTCGTTGCACTATTCTGATAGTCAAAGATTACTTACAATTTTTTTTTATTCGGGTCGAACCACTAGTATGTAAATATTTTTTTAAAGGTTGTCTGGAAGAAATCTGAATAGAGATAAGGCCGCCCATTGTAGTATATTTAGCATTAACTAGTTCTTATAGTATTTCTTATACCTGTAGTAGTTCTTATACCTGGCGTACATTATAGAATTATTTTATTAAATTTTTTATAGTGCACCTACAACAAAACCATCAAATAATACTCAAGACTCAATCGTTTATTGTATTCTACAATGTAATAATAGGTGGTAAATAATAGGTATTACCCGTGCGCGATAAGTTGGGACCTGAGCGCGGTGAAGTCATATTGGCGTGTTTGTACCGCCCGCAAAAAAACGAACATAACAAGCAGCCGCCCGTGGCTTCGTCTTTGTTTTTTTTTAACCTACCCAACCTTTAACTACAAAGGTTTACCCTTCATAATGATAACAAAAACACTTAACAAGAACTATGACAACAAAACTATAACAACAAAAACTACAACAACAAAACAATAACACAAACGAAAACTAAAAGAATTCCAGAGCGCGTCGTTACGTGACGTAGGCCAGTACGAGACTAAAAACCCTAGTAAAAAATAGTGATGCGAACGGTACAATACGGGCGCCATCGGGGAAGTGCAGGGGAAGCGGTCGGGGAGTCGCATTCCTAGCAGGTCCTAAGTTATCGCGCACGAGTAATAATACATGTTCATTATGTACCCTGTTGGGCACAACAATATCACGGAGACAGGAGGAACTCATTGTTCTTGTAAGGCTAAATTTATTTTAAAAAAGAAAACACTCAAATCTAGTGTCAAAGTAGATAGTAGGTAAGTATGTAAAATTTGTCATTTTTCATTAATTTATCATTAAAATATTCGTCAATTATATAGTTAGTTTTTGTAGTTAGTAGGTATGTTAATTGTTTTATAAATTTTATATTATTAGTCTCATTTTTCAACGCGTCAGGTAGTTTGTTAAATATGTTGATCGACTTTACGTAACGGCTTGAAGAGTGCAGTTTGAGTCGGGAATCAGTTATCATAAGCTTGTTTTTGTACCGCAATGAGTGTGTCGTATGCATTTCTTCTCGTGTTGTGTAGACATGCTTGTATTTCCTAGCAAATTTACATACTTCCATAATATAAATACATGGTAGGGTAAGAATTTTGTGTTGTTGAAAATGGGGTTTGCAACTATCTATTTGTTCTATGTTAGCTAATATTCGGATAAGTTTCTTTTGTAGTGTAAATAGCGTCGATGCATTTGTACTGTTCCCCCATAAGATAACAGAATAAGATAGGTAATTATAGGCATACGCATAATAAATTGCAAGCGAACTTGTTAAATCAGTAGTTTTCTTAATCTCGCGCAGGGCATACGTGAATCAGGAAAGTTTCGATTAAACTTTAAGGGGACACCGGAGGGACAATCGCCCATACAACACGTACTACCAAGATCATTTCTAATTGGAGCATATTTCTACCTTAATATGATATTATTTTAATTTGAATAGTATTTATCTAGGTTCCCAACCATATATTAGATCAAAATACTTACCTAAAATGAAATAGAATCGTATTCTGCATGTTTTTACGTCATAAAAGACCTGTTTTCAACCTAATTGTTTCGTATTAAAAACAACAACATCTTACGTATCCTAGTCATGGGAACATAGATTATATCGTCTAGTTACAGAATAACAACACAATGAGAAAAATACAACAAGTTTTCAGTCATCATTTTTGGTATTTAGGAACACGGTCAAAATCTAATCAAATTTAGAGTCGTTCTATTGCTATCACTGTCGCTCTGCGTGGCTAAACTTCGTCACTAAACAGGGATAGCGATATTCAGGCCGAAGTTTTTGACGCGGCCGAATTGAAGTTGCGCTCAGGGTTCGCCGGCGCGTTAATATGTGATACAATTGGCGGTATTTTAGTTAAATAGGAATTGTTAGCAATCTCTGCCAGACAACCTTTACTAGATGGCGGCTGTGTGAAATTTCCAGCATTTCTGTTTACCTTTGGATTGAATAGACTTTGTGAATACTACATTACGATTGCTTAAAAAAATAGCCAAAATGTAAACAAAAGTTGAAGTTGTTTAGCTACGGAACTGTTACGAGGGTTCTACGAAAACTTATTGGGACAAAAGTTAAGGGATAATATGGATTAAAGTAGGAGAGTTTAACTCAGTTAAGCACATCCTTTGAGTACCAGCATCAAACATTATCAATATATTTATTTATTAGTAACAAAACTCGTTTATTATAATGTGACCATTAGTGCTGTGCACTCCCTGAGGTATGCGCGCGGCGAGACGGGGGGGGAAAATCGGCTGCTGCGCTCTGTCAGTTCGCCGTCAACGCTCGTGGCGGCAGGTAGTGTTATTTGTATCGGACTGTCTATGTCAGACGCACTTGACCTGCCGCCACGAGCGTTGACGGCGAACTGACAGAGCGCAGCAGCCGATTCTCCCCCCCGTCTCGCCGCGCGCATACCTCAGGGAGTGCACAGCACTAATGGTCACACTATAATATACATTTTTCACCACAAAACCATTCATCTTCTTATACAATATAAATTAACAAATGCTTAGTCAACAAATGTTTCATTAAAAAAATATACTTAAAGACACGGTAAACGACAGTTCATGCAGCAAAACTCCAGCCAATCGGTGGCTAGGGCTGCAGAGAGAGGAATCTCCACCTTTATTATGCGCACCGTCAAGGAGTGGAACGCCTTGCCTGAGTCTGTGTTTCCTGATAACTACAACCTAGGGGCCTTCAAGTCACGAGTGAATCGATTTCTTCTACGCAAGCGTGTACCATCGTAGACTGCATCGCCGCTTACCATCAGGCGAGATCGTGGTCAAACGCTCGCCTATAGTTTATAAAAAAATCTTTGTATCTGTCCCGTATATAGCCTTCGAGCGAGGTGATCGAGGCTCTTCGCTATCATTTATAGGGTTCCGGACAAACGGATTAATTATGGTGCCACTTTGTCCGTCCGTACATCTGTCACAGCTGAACCTATCGGCTTGAAATTTCGAATAGTTATAAATAATACTGACCTTATTCTATTGCAAGTAAAATAAAGAAAAATAGTTTCAGTTTGAGCCAAAAAAACCAAAATAATGATGTCAAAATTTCAAAATAGGGTTACCAGGTCAAGTGGAGTATCATATCAAAGAGATTGATTTACACATTCCAAAAGCATTTGTTATTTTGTACAGTTTTGAAGTTATGATCTCCGATATTTGCGAAGTGAAAAATCTGAAATTAATATGATTGATAGATATATTCAAAGATTACAGGAAATTTATAAAAAAGTCGCTATCTTGAATAGTTCTTAGATATCTATATATCTTAAAAGTTATCTTGGTTTACGGGTCACATAACTAGATGGCGCTGCTTAATTAAGATAAATAAACCTGTCTAGGTTTGGAACCTTCGGTGCGAATACACGTAAGATAAGATAAGATAACTCTTTATTGTACACCAAAGTAAAATACAGAACATAATTCTTACAAATAGATTTAGTACAATGGGCGGTCTTATCGCTAAAAGCGATCTCTTTCAGGCAACCTTTGTATGGACAGTACACGTACTTGTCCGGTTGTTAATTTTATAGATTTAGTCTTGTTATTTTCATCAATCGTTCTTATTATCTTTAAGTCCAGAGTAAATAGGTTCGTTCTAGGCAAGCGTGTTCCATTTTCTATCACACCATCACCACCAGGTGAGGTAGTGGTCAAGCGCTTGACTATCATCAATAATTTGACAAAAATAAAAATGAAAACAATACGTCTCTTTTAACTCATATTGATACTTGTACACGATAAGATAGATATGATTAGACAAGTGTCATTCCGCTGTAATTGCCACTGGTATGAAAATGATATCATGAAAAGCCCACGTCCAAAAATCGAACCGACACGATACAAAAAACTAATTTAACTATCACGTTACATCATTTATGCATATCACATAAATGTTTTCTTGGTGACCCTTTTTCATTGACTATTTCTAATTAATTTTACGCCTGTATACTGCGCAATAAAGCTAACCAAGGAGGATGGTATGAGACACAAAGCAAAAAGTACAATGTAGAGGAAGCCTTCTCCATCTTTCAGACATTTCAAGGAACTGGGCATCATGACTCTACACTGTGAATGTATTTTATTTTATTTTCTTCGGAAAACATACAGTGATAAAATACTTAATAATTAGTTTATACTTATAGCTAATCACCATTTAGACGTTTTCGCATATTGAGTCTATTTGCTAGCTTGAATGTTAAAGAAAAGATATTACATGTAATTTAGACAAGACATACAAAGGTGAGTAACGGACAGTTAAGAAGTCACATCAAACCAGTTCTTTGAGATTATGTTTTTAAATGTATTTGGAGATGAATTAAATAAGTCAATTTCGGGTGAGTCATCCAGTTTGTTTATGAAATTTGCTGATCTAATAAAAAACGAGTTCCGCCTATAGTTCGTTGAACAAGAGGGAATGTGCAAGTAAGTCTGATGCCTGACAGACCTTGTAGGTACTCTCAGACTTATCTGAGAAAGGAGATGGGGAGAGTCGATTTTATTTTGAACCATTTTTTTTTTATTTTTTTTTTTATTTTACATTTTGTATATACCAAGTCGCCTTGGTCACGCACCTAAATTTGCACGTGTTCCGGCGCCGAGGGGTTAACGCAGTGCACGCTCTCCGCAGAAATAAACACCAGCACAGGCTGGTGACGCCAACACACAAGCTGCACAAGTCGAACAGATCGGTGTACATCTCGGGCCCGGCAGTCTAGAATAGGCTACCAGTTAGTATCCGAAATGCAGCCTCCATCGCGGCGTTTAAGGGTCATTTGAAAACATGGTTGTTGGGGAGGGTTTTCTACAGCATGTGTGAGTTCCTCGAATTACCCGAACTGCAGAAGATCCCCCCACCACCTACTAATCAGAAGATACTGTAGGAAATGTTTCACAAGAAGAATCATAAATACGTATTTAATTATAATTAATTAATTATAATGTTATAATTAATTATAACATTATAAAATTCGACCAAATGACGTAAAAAATATTATTTTTATTAATAAGTTCTTGTATTCTTAATTCCTATCTCAGGCAGTACAGTAGAGTACCAGTGGCCGCTTCCTCCAACTAGCTAGTGTATAACTTGCCGCCAAATGTCGCCAACATCACAAGTTTTAAACTTAGAGCAAGGAGTCAAAACTATGGAACTATGAATATGTCAAATCAAGGTCTAAGTAATATAAATCTCTATAAAAACTAGTGGTTCGCCCCGTACTGAGATCTCGGAGTCTCCCATAAAAACAAATCATCATCATCATCATATCAGCCGTAGGACATCCACTGCTGGACAAAGGCCTCCCTCATTGATCTCCAGGAACTGTGGTTGGAAGCGGCCTGCATCCAACGCCGACCTGCGGTTCTTACCAAGTCGTCTGCCCATCTTGTGGGTGGACATCCTACGCTGCGCTTGCTGGTCCGTGGCCTCCACTCGAGAACCTTTCGGCCCCATCGGCCATCTGTTCTGCGCGCTATATGGCCTGCCCATTGCCACTTCAACGTGCTAATCCGTCGAGCTATGTCGGTGACTTGAGTTCTCTTACGTATCTCCTCATTTCTGATTCGATCCCGTAGAGAAACCCCGAGCATAGCCCTCTCCATAGCTCGTTGAGCGACTCTGAGCTTATTCATAAGGCCAATAGTGAAGGACCACGTCTCGGTTCCATATGTCATCACTGGTAACACACACTGATTGAAGACTTTCGTCTTAAGGCACTGAGGTATGTTGGACGAAAAGACGTTGCGAAGTTTCCCAAACGCTGCCCATCCGAGTTGGATTCGACGATTGACCTCTTTCTCGAAGTTGGACCTACCTAATTGGACGGTTTGTCCTAGGTATACATACGCGTCGACAACTTCAAGAGCCGAGTTCTCAACCATAACTGGGGCAGGGACGACATGGACATTCGACATGATTTTCGTCTTTTCTTAAAAACAACTCATCATCATCATCATATCAGCCGTAGGACGTCCACTGCTGGACAAAGGCCTCCCTCATTGATCTCCAGGAACTGCGGTTGGAAGCGGCCTGCATCCAACGCCGACCTGCGGTTCTTACCAAGTCGTCTGCCCATCTTGTGGGTGGACGTCCTACGCTGCGCTTGCCGGTCCGTGGCCTCCACTCGAGAACCTTTCGGCCCCATCGGCCATCTGTTCTGCGAGCTATATGGCCTGCCCATTGCCACTTCAACGTGCTAATCCGTGGGGCTATGTCGGTGACTTGAGTACTCCTACGTATCTCCTCATTTCTGATTCGAGATAAAAACAAATAATAATAAATAAATAAATATTGCAAAACATTTCACACAGCGCTATCTAGCCCCAAACTAAGCTGAGCTTGTAATATGAGAACCAGATAACTGCTAGAATACTTATATACATTTTTTTGTAAATACATACTTATAATATATAGAGAAACAACCAGACCCGGAACAAATATCTGTAAATCATGCAAACATTTCTTCCGCGGCGGGAATCGAACCCACTACCTCCTGCGTCTGAGTCGGCTATTTGCCCACTGCGCTACGGAGGTCGTCTAAATAATATGTTATTCGTAATCTTTGACTATCAAAATAGACCACACAATTTTATCGTCTAAGCTCGAATCTTACGGTGTAAGAGGTAATATTTTAGAATTGATCAAATCATATTTGAGAAATAGATGGCAAGCTACAGAAATAACACGTAAGTGCCTTAAATCAAAAAAAGAAAAGATATTTAAATCACAATATCGAGAAACTAGATATGGGGTACCCCAGGGAAGTGTTTTAGGGCCACTTCTTTTTATTATTTATATAAATGATCTCCCCAAAGCTGTTTCCGAGCAAATGGTACTATTTGCAGATGATAGCACAGTGATGTTTTCTGAGACGCATAAAACCCATTTAGAGGCGAAAATCAGCTTAACCTTGGACAAAATTACAGAATGGTTAAAACAGAATAATTTAGTAATAAATCTTGACAAAACTCAGCTTATGACATTCTCTAATAATAATAGCAACAATTCTGACATTAATATTCAATATTTAGGACATAAAATCAATAATGTTGACACTATTAAACTTTTAGGATTGAATCTCGACCGTAATTTAAATTGGAAATCGCACGCTGACACTATATGTAAGAAACTTAGTAAATGTTCGCATTGTAGATGCTCGGTAAAAATGTTAACATGTCTGCCGTAATTACTGCCTATCACGGGTATGCCGAATCCATTTTAAGGTACGGGATTGTATTTTGGGGTAATTCTACGTTAATAGATAGGATATTTATTGCTCAAAAAAATGCATCAGAGCGATATGTAAAATTCGTAAAACTGATAGCTGTAGACCATTTTTTGCTGAGCTGAAAATACTGACGATGGCCAGTCTCTATATTTATGAGCTGGCGACCTTTGTAGTAACAAATATGGACCTTTTTATGAAACGTAACAGCAAACGCCACAATAATAAAATTTGTTTTCCTCGTAATAGGACTGCTCTTTATAACAAAAGTGTTATCTGTATGGCTGCCAGGATATATAACAAATTTCCAAAGTCTGTATTAGATGCTTCAAGTCTGAATGTATTCAAGGCAAATCTGAAAAAAAATGCTTGTAGGAAAAGCTTATTATAGTTGTAAGGAATATTTGAATGACAAGGATCTTGTTTAATAATAATTAAGTATGTATAACTAACTCAATAATTTTGACATTGTTATTAAGTACAATTATAATGGAACCTAATAATTAAGCTCGACATTGCATGCGTAAATCGCTGAATATGGCTGCACTACTATGTAACACTAAACACCTTGTACCTACCCATATTACGCAATAAACTGATTTGATTTGATAGTGCCACGAAATAAATATCCAAATTACTTGACTTACAGTTTCATTTAAATTACAGGTAACGGGAGTCCATGTTAATTGGTTATTCTTTTTTAGAGTACAAATTGCAGTTATTCTGTATTTCAGACTTTTCCCTATATTTGGGTTACTAAAACTACACTAATACCAAATTTTAGTATTGTGGGGTCACTGGTGTACACTGTGAATTTTGTCAAATTTTAGTTTTTATTATGGCTAATAACTTAAAAACTACAAGGTTTAAACTAAAAATAAAAACGGGGTTACACTCCTAAATGTACTCCTCCTGACGACCTCCGTGGTGCAGTGGGCGAATAGCCGGCTGAGACGCAGTAGGTAGCGGGTTCGATTCCCGCCGCGGAACTAATGTTTGCATGATCTACAGATATTTGTTCCGGGTCTGGATGTTTTTCTATATATGATACGTATGTATTTACAAAAAAAAAGTATTTAAGTATTCTATCAGTTATCTGGTTCCCATAGTACAAGCTCTGCTTAGTTTGGGGCTGGATAGCGCTGTGTGACATGTCCAGGAATATTTATTTATTTAAATGTGTAGGTAACCTGGAAATAAAGCTAAACTCGCTGTTGCAACTTGACACCCCATTTTTATCCCATGGGAACTGACTTATGGTATAAAAGGTAGCCTATGTGGTGATCCAGGTTACAATCTACGTATATACCAAATTTCATCAAAGTCAGTTCAGCCGTTATGACGTGATTAAGTAACAAAGAAACATCCAAACTTTCACATTTATAATACTAGCTGTTGCCCGCGACTTCGTACGCTATACACTACTAAATGTGTAGGTAACCTAGAAATAAAACTAAACTCGCTGCTGCTGCATCTTGACTTGACACCCCATTTTTATCCCATGGAAACTGATTTATGGGATAAAAGATAGCCTATGTGGTGATCCAGGTTACAATCTACGTATATACCAAATTTAATAGGTTCAGCCGTTATTACGTAATTGAGTAACAAACAAACATCCAAACTTTCACGTTTTTAACATTAGTGTGATGTGTAATTAATGAAAGCGCTGAATTATATACAAATCCTGAAAAACATTTAATTGTTTTACAGTCGCGTGGGATGTCTTACAAAGTGTGAAAACAGTGTCAGTATAAATAAATAAAAACGCTACAAAAGTCTTAATTCAAACAGCCATTTCCTTTCATCGTCAACTAAACAAACGCGAAGGGTCCAAGGGTAAAAATGTGACGTCACAAAATTTGGATCCGCGAAATTAAAATGCAAACTATGTTAGTAGCATTCTAGGATCCGGGTGATGATTAGGGCGGTGGGCGGCGTTGGGCGGTTCTGTGCTTGCTATATAAGCGGCGCCTTAGGCGGCCGGCGGCACAACACTTGTTGCGGTCAGTGGTGTCTGTTAGTCTGTCATCGGAAACTTCATACGTTACAGGTAAGTGATAGTTATTAAGTAATAGAAATGGTTTAGGAATTTGTGTGACGTTTCGGTGTTTTTTTTTTCGAAATTGTGTTTTTTTTCAGAATCTAATAATTACACTCGTGCGACTAATAAATCATTGATATAACGATTAAATAGTACCAAAATTATGTGATATTTCAGTGATGTTTATATATTATTCTAAGTTAAATTTTATTCCCAGTGCGAATAAAGATTAAAATTACGGATAAATTGTATCGAGAGAGTTATATAAAATATATGACTAATTTACCAACTTTCAAACACTCACAGTACTTTGCATTAGGAAAATGACTAAATTGCCAACAGTACACTAAAATGTTCAGCTGCCGCGAAAGCACACAAAAAAAAGTCTACATTTAAAAATAAAAACCGGCTAAGTGCAAGTCTACTCGCGCACGAAGGGTTCCGTACCATGAACTATAAAAACGGCTAAAAGTCACGTTTGTTGTATGGGAGCCCCCCTTAAATATTTGTTTTATTTTAATTTAACTATTTATTTTTAAAGCAAATATTTATTTAAATATTCTGTGAATTTTTCAAGCGTCTATCTGTTGCCGTTATCAATATCGAGGTAATAGGAGCAAAAAAATCACGTTTGTTGTATGGAGCCTTCCTTTAATATTTGTTTTATTCTGTTTTTATTGTATTTGTTGTTATAGCGGCAACAGAAATACATCATCTGTGAAATTTCAACTGTCAGCCTGGTGACAGACAGCGAAGTCTTAGAGTGATAGGGTCCCGTTTTACCCTTTCGGTACCGAACCCTAAAAATAGCCAGATTGTGGTCCGTCCTAGGTCCAAATCCGGTTTAAAACTACATGAAAACCTGAAACTTGTTTCATAAAACATAATAACCGTTAAGTTTTATCAACAACCATTATGCTACCCAAACGAAAGTTAAAATGATAATTACGTACTAGTAAGTCACTTTTAAGTCAAAGGGAAACGACAATTGCTCTTTTAAAAGTTAAGGGTCTCGCCCCCGGGCTTTGCTATTTTTAATTTACGTTTTTTGATGTTGTTGGAAAGTTCGGGAACAAAATTCGGAACATTCGATATAAACGGCTGATTGAAATATGTTTTTTCAATAACAATCTGTAATAAGGTTTTGAAATACTTCATTCTGATTTTTAACATAAATATTGCTTATAGCAAATTCAACTATAATTTGATCTGAGCTTGGCCGTAGGTTTAATTACATGTAATGAAATTTGAGAACGCGTACATACTTTTAAATAGTTTAAGTGGAAGTTTCCTTTTTCTACGACCAGAATTATGAATAACTAGCTGAATCCGCAGCTTCGCACGCGTAGTTTTTCAATAAAAACATTACTCTCCCTCTGCGTAGTTGGATAAAAAGTAGCCTATGTTACTCAGGGATAATATAGCATTCTAATGGTGAAAGAATTGTTGAAATCGGACAAGTAGTTTTTGAGTTTATTCATTACAAACATACACACACACAAAAATACACATCTTTCCTTTTTATAATATTAGTACAGATAATAGCACTCACATTCTTTTAACCATTACAGATAAATAACGTCATTCCCAAATTATATAAGAAAATATCCTACATAGAATCTAAAAACATTTTTGTCTATGCTTACGGCACGAACAAATTTGTTGGTGGCATTGTAATTTTTAGGGTTCTGTTTCCAAAAGGTAAACGGGATCTTATTACTAAAACTCCGCTGTATGTTGTCTTTCTGTCTGTCTGTCCGTCTGTCACCAGGTTGTATCTCATGAACCGTGATAGTTAGACAATTAAAATTTTCAGAGATGATGTATTTCTGTTGCCGCTATTTAAGGGTGGCTCCCAACAAACGTGATTTTTTGCTCGATATTGATAAGGGCAACAGGTAGACGCTTGAAATAATTACAGAATTTTAAGTTATTTATTCACCAATATATTAAAACAAATATTTAAGGAAGGCTCCCATAAAACCAACGTGATATTTTTGTCGTTTTTATACATAATGGTACGGAACCCTTCGTGCGCGAGTCCTACTCGTACTTGGCCGATTTTTATTATTACATGAAGTACCAGAAATGTAAACAAATAATGCGAACAAATTAACCCTAACACGTCGCATTCAACGAATTCTCACTTAACCCAATTAATAAATTCAACCTACCTACAACAAAATTATTATTATTTAACCCACCAGCAACTGAAGAATAATTACCCCATTATCACACGCGAAACAGCCAAACGTTAATAACAATATTAATGATACTTCACTCACATTTAGGGTAATTTTCCCGACAATGCAGCACAAAATGGGGGGTAAAGTGTTTTCTCTGCATATAAAAGGGTTTAAAGAAACACTTCACAATGTGTTCGGAATACTAAATAGATCGTTTACGATACAAAGTGACTAAAAGAATTGCTTTTCTTATCTACAGTTTCTGTATGGCGAGGGAGTTTTATAAAGTGGACAAAATGTCGAAGTGTGGTTTTCACTAGTGTCAAACGATGCAGTTTTAGTCGCTAAAAACTTCTTTGATCGAAGACTACGAATATAATTTTGTTTTGTACCTCCATAACACCCTTTTATCCCTTTTGTTGAACAAGGTGTAACCTTAGTTCATGAAACATGAAGCTGGCAAGGCCAATCGTTATTTCAACCTTGTAATTATTTCGTTTACATTATTAGGGACAACTAACTGTATATACACTAACTTCTTACTTAACTAAGAATACACACTCTTAATGTTTTCCTTGGACTACAAAATGTTGTTTTTTGTGTGTGTTTTTACTGGAAAAATAAAGCGCTTGACTACTAACTCGCTTGATGGTAAGTGATGGTAAGGTCTTAGATGGATTGGGCATAATAATAATTCATAATTCATTCATAATTCATTTATTCATAAACAATTTCTAAAATCGTGTTTGAACTGATATTTGCTTATAACTAACAACAAAATACAATAATAAAACAAACAATACTTCAACCAACTTCCACAATACCAAATAACTAATAATACAATAAATTTAAAAAAATGTCTAAATATAAATAATGTCTAACATATCAAAAATAATAATTAATTAATTAATTAGAAGGGCTTGTGTAGGAAGAAATATATAATACACGGTGTCCTTTAAATCACTGCTTTCCCAGAACAAACGTTACTCAGACTATGGTCTAATAACTGTTTATAGCATCAAATAAAAGAATAAAAATATATCTAGACCTTCTCAAATAAGTCTAACTTTGTTCAAAAACTAACCGTGACATAAAGTTCATGGGCACGCTATCCGTAGCGTATTGCCTACTCTTTAGTATCTGGTAACTAACGGTCAGCGCGCTATGTTGTAGGGCGTAACGTTAAAATAGACGTTTTAAGTTCGGAACTTTCTATATTTTTCAAAGACCGATTTCGTTTTGTTTTTTTAATTTGATGTTATAAACTATTAGCAGAACATGATCTGAACAACGTTTGTTTTGGGAAAACAGTGATTTAAAGCACACCGTGTATAAATCAGATAGAGCCGTCTACTGCTGAACAAAGGTCTTCCTTACAGATTTTCTGTGATACCGATCTTGTGCGGCATTCACTTAATGGCCCTATACTAAGTCATCTTTCCATCTAATGAGCGGCTGACCTACGCTGCGCATATTAGTGCGTGGTCTCCACTCGAGTGCCTCTAAGAACTAAGATTTCAAGAATCAAACGTGTAAAAAGTTCTAAAATAAACTAATGCCTACAAAGTGAAGTATTCCAACAAAACAGGAATTTGAATAAGCGGATATTGGTTCGAATTCTATAAAGTTTAGAAGCTGAGCAAGCGAAGACGAACTCTAGCTTTGGAACTTTTGCAAGTATTTTGGACTAAAGTTTGGATGTTCAATAGTTTTGAGGAATCCACCTTCTGACATTCAAATTCAAACACACAGCTATGCAATGAACTAAGGGTAAATCACTAAGATTTTATACAGCTTGACTTTTGTTTTAGTGTTGTTTCATCATCATCATCATATCAGCCGTAGGACGTCCACTGCTGAACAAAGGCCTCCCTCATTGATCTCCAGGAACTGCGGTTGGAAGCGGCCTGCATCCAACGCCGACCTGCGGTTCTTACCAAGTCGTCTGCCCATCTTGTGGGTGGACGTCCTACACTGCGCTTGCCGGTCCGTGGCCTCCACTCGAGAACCTTTCGGCCCCATCGGCCATCTGTTCTGCGCGCTATATGGCCTGCCCATTGCCACTTCAACGTGCTAATCCGTCGGGCTATGTCGGTAACTTGAGTTCTCCTACGTATCTCCTCATTTCTGATTCGATCCTGTAGAGAAACCCCGAGCATAGCCCTCTCCATAGCTCGTTGAGCGACTTTAAGCTTATTCATAAGGCCAATAGTGAAGGACCACGTCTCGGTTCCATATGTCATCACTGGTAACACACACTGATTGAAGACTTTCGTCTTAAGGCACTGATGTATGTTGGACGAAAAGACGTTGCGAAGTTTCCCAAACGCTGCCCATCCGAGTTGGATTCGACGATTGACCTCTTTCTCGAAGTTGGACCTACCTAATTGGACTGTTTGTCCTAGGTATACATACGCGTCGACAACTTCAAGAGCCGAGTTCTCAACCATAACTGGGGCAGGGACGACATGGACATTCGACATGATTTTCGTCTTGTCCATGTTCATTTTAAGTCCTACCCGTTGGGAGACTCGATTGAGGCCTTCGAGCATCGTGCTGAGCTCTTCCATCGACATTCTTCCACGACGATTCGACGATCTTTCCATCGATAGTGTTGTTTAGCACATGCCAAATGAAGGGATAAATTACAAGACTTAGGGTCGACTTTTCAATCCCATAAACCACCAGATAGCATTTATTCGACGAATAGCAATATTCTTGGTCAAAGGTCAGATAGTAGTTAACTGTCAAAAAAGGCTCATAACCAAAGAATAAAGTTACCTGCATCTTGAAGGCTCGGATTTTTTTTAAATTAAACAGATCTTCGTTTGACCACAACCTCACCTGAGGGTAAGCGATGATGTGGTCTAAGATGAAGCACGAAGATCTAGAAGAAACCTTTTTCACTCATACCTTAGGGTTTAGGGATAGGGTTTTATCTCCCCGTTATGTATGACGTTTTAGGTTATGTTTGACAGTTTCATTGGTTTTGTTCTGTGTATTACGGCGTACGTCGATTCGTAATGATTACCTATGTTCGGCGTCGGTTTTCTTATTTTCAATACTAGTCGATATTTGGTCACTAGTTCTGTCAGTAACCGTACTTCCGGATTACTGAAATTTGTGGCACGTTCACATTTCTTAGTTTGTTCCAGTGTTTGACCTACAGTTTCATCCAAATTACAGGTAACGGGAGTTCATGTGTTTTGGTATTTTTTTGGAGTACAAATTGCAGTTATTCTGGATTTCAGACTTTTGCCTATATTAAATAAATATTGCTGGACATTTCACACAGCGCTATCTAGCCCCAAACTAAGCATAGCTTGTACTATGGGAACCAGATAACTGATAGAATACTTATATACTTTTTTTTTGTAAATACATACTTATAATACTTAGAGAAACCACCTGACCCGGAACAAATATCTGTAGATCATGCAAACATTTTTCCGCAGCGGGAATCGAACCCGCTACCTCCTGCGTCTCAGCCGGCTATTCGCCCACTGCGCCACGGAGGTCGTTTGATTCATTTTCGTTTTATTTATTCACAAAAAAAAACACAAATCAGTAATATATTGCATAGACAGATTGACTTATTCGATGGTGCCCAAGTTCATCACTTCTAATAATTGTTCGAACGAAGCGAGATCTCTAAATCAACTTGGGAAAATCGGCGTTGTATGAATGTATGTTTGTCCGAGGATAACTTTCGAAGCGTTGATCCGATCATCGTGAAATTTAATACATACATAGGTAAATAGTAATAACACCATTTTGGTGTGACTAAATGAGCTAAACATGTTGGGGGGCTTGTTAAGATATTGGGTTTCAAGAAAGGTAAAAAAAAATGAGGCTTACTAGTCAAATGGGATGTCAAATGAAAGGTATTCATTAGTACATTTAAACTTTGTTTTTATTTTTCGTAAACTCTTTATAGTTTTTGAGTTATTAGCCATAATAAAAACTAAACTTTGACAAAATTCACAGAGTACACCAGTGACCCCACAGTGCTGTGATTTAGTACGCGTCTAGCTTAAGTGACACAAATATAGGCAAAAGTCTGAAATGTAGAATAACTGAAATTTGTACCCCAAAAAAGATTAACCAGTTACATGAACTCCCGTTACATGTAATTTGAATTAAACTGTAGGTCAAGTAATTTGATTATTATTTCGTGACACTATTTTGATAGTCAAAGATTACAAATAATATTTTTTTTGTTTTAATCGGAGACTCGCGAGATTCAAAAGTAACTATGTCTCTCTGTCTACCACATTTTCACTAATAACCGGCTGGACAGTAGATTATAACCGGGATTGAGACATTAAGTTACTTTTCACCTGACTGTGCAGAAAGAGGGTAATGTTTTTATTGACAAGCCACGCATGTGAAGCCGCGGGCGGGTCAGCTAGGAATGATAATAATGTTTACTAAACTTTAAGGTTTTAATATCAAACTGCACTTACCTCTCTGATCCGATGAGTTGTCTCGCTAATTATACTAAAACCAGCCAAGTGCGAGTCGGACTCGCGCACGAAGGGTTCCGTACCATTATCTATAAAAATGGCAAAAAAATCACGTTTGTTATATGGGAGCCCCCCTTAAATATTTGTTTTATTTTAATATAATTAATTATTTTTACAGTGAATGTACCTATAACTAAATATTCTTTGAATATTTTAAGCGTCTACCTGTTGTCATTATCAATATCGAGTTAAAACGAGCAAAGCTGGTTGTATGGGAGCCTTCTTAAATATTTATTTTCTTCTGTTTTTAGTATTTGTTGTTATAGCGTCAACAGAAATACATCATGTGTGATTATTTCAACTGTCTAACTATCACGGTTCATGAGATACAGCCTGGTGACAGACGGACAGACAGACAACGGAGTCTTAGTATTTTTCAAACTTTCGCGATCACTGTACATAATTATTGATTAAAACGGGTATTTATCGCGTATGTACCTTTTTTATTTGTTCGGAGTCTTAGTAATGGAGTCTTAGTAATAGGGTCCCGTTTTACCCTTTCGGTACGGAACCCTAAAAAGACCCTTAATAGCGTTACTCGTTTTTTTCTTTTTACTTTTAAAACGTGAAAGTGTTTATATAAAGAAATATGATCACATCATATCAAATCGCTACCAAAAACGAAATGGCGGAAGTGTATTTATTTTGTGGGTATTTCTTTGTATTGACTGTGGTTTCAATTTTTCCGATGGCACATGTCTTCGAATTATTGATTGTAGGGCATGCACGCCTTATTCGCGATATTTTCCTTTACGGGTTTGAGGATTTTTTATCCGATTTAGAGTTGGACCAAGCTCATGGTCCACCTGATGTTGAGTGGTAACCATCGCCTATAACAAAGTATTGCCTCATAGGTCACGAACCTTAGAAACGTGCCCTACGATGTACTATACGTTCATCAAGTTGTATACAGGCTGGTGTAAAGTTTTGTGTCTGTAATTTCACCGGCAACCCTTCAAGCTGAAACAGCAATTCTGCTTGGCGTTAGGTATGGTGGAAGTACTTCCTGAAGCGAGCATGCGTGCATGTATTTTCGATTATATAAATCCATTTGGTGCAGGACTAGGATTCGAACTAGGCTTAGAGGTACATGGGCCACTAGGCTCTTGGCTATTCATAATTATATCTTGTAAATCTAGGTACATTAGTGCATGGTAAGAGTTTTATAAAAATCTCCAGATTTTGCCCTTCAGCGTACACACGGCTACACATCAAGCTATACATTTCGCTGACCTCTCATTCTACGAAAGCTTACACAATGCGAGGTCAGCTTATACTGGAATAGGATAGCTTGATGTGTAGCCGTGTGTACAAGTATTATCATAAACAAAACGATATTTTCATTTAGGCATAACATCGATTTCCTCAAAAATAAGAACCGACCTATTAACGCCTGTCCTTTTATGCTATTACGCCCAAAACAATTCCAACTTTTGACAATTAACGTTAACCGGAAAATTACTTTTAATACTGGATAAAGGAATAAAGCTTCATTCACAGAAATTAATATAATGATAATACGGCGTTTTATCTGAAATTCAGAAATTATGAAATCCCTTCCCATAAAACGTATCGACTTAAATCTCGCAACCATTAATATTAAAAGTATATTTGCCAGTATGATAAATATATAAATATAAAGAAAGCTGGACATTTCACACAGCGCTATCTAGCCCCAATTTAGTCAAGCTTGTATTAAGGGAAACAGATAGTAACTGATACAATAATATTTATACATGTTTTTTGTGAGTACATACTTATATATAGAAAAACACCCAAATCCGGAACAAATATCTGTAAGTCATACAAACATTTGTTCTGCAGTGGAACTCGAACTCGCAACCTCCTGCGTCCCATGCGGCTCTTCTCGCACGGTGCCACGGAGGTTCACAAAAAAAGGATGGAATAATTTTAATACTGTTATACCTAAATAGTTTTAGATTGCCAGCAGAATTTCCCTCATTGTATTGTGCATGCCCCAAACCATCGAGATTGTCGTTGAAAGAACCTCTTCGTAACATCAAAAAGTTTATTAAATTTGCTACTTATAGATAGATATGGAAATTTATTTCGACACAAGTAACAAACACATGGAAACGACATACAGTGGATAATTAAAGATAGACAATTAAAATCACGTTAAAAAAACCAATAAAATTAACTTAAAACAAAAGGTAAGTACCCAGTCAGTATGAGTCCTGTGCCGAAAAAGGAGAATGGCTCAGCATCATGCTGAACAATTGAAACACACTTATTGCTCAACGCTGGTTTTCAGCCATCAAACCTGCATTGACGTCACGGACGTCAGTTAAAGTGCTTTATTTAAAAGAAATTATACTATACCTCAGACCAAATCAATAATGGCAAGACGTAGCCCTGCTTTTTCTCTGCCACACACCTACAACATCTTGTGTAGAAATATCAATAATCTAAAAGGTACTAACCTATTCACATTCAAAAGGATTACTAAAAACTGGCTGTTGACCTTATCATACGATGACACAGAAAATCTTATATAAAACTCTTACACTATAAAAACGATATAATAATACACACACACCCGCACGCGCACACACAGACACGCACGCACACACACACAAACACATGCACGCGCGCGCGCGCGCACACACACACACACACACACATATGTTTTCACATTACACTTAGATTCCTCTCCCTCTCACTCTTCCAAGCATAATTTCCACTCTGTCTGATCTATTTGATTATCGGTAAAAATATCTCACACCTATTATTTACATGTACTAGATTAGTTTTTAGCTGAAGATAAAGATGCAATCACAAGCAACACATCCCTGTTAGCTATTGTATAATCCATTTTGTAAGTGCTCTCATGACACCCAAGATACAAGCTTTTCGCTTAGTTTGGGTCTCATTGAACTTCCATTGTATTTAGTAACGTTATTTTACTTGGCTTGTCTACTACCACTCAATTATGTAAACTAACTAAATATTGTTTTCTTTTTTGGTAATAAATATTTTTTTACTTTTTTTTTTTATTTTTTTTTTAAATAACAACAATAATAATCTATAAAAGGACAAGTTGCCTGCGCAACCATTTGCACCTGCGCGTTGTATCTTCGCGTTATTAATAATAGCTATCAAACTTTATACAATTATTTACAATAAAATACAGAAAAACAGTTGAATCAACTAAAGACCGTTGCAAACGATCTATAGATAGCTCAACTTCTCCAGATCACTACCAGGCGGAAGTGTCCCCAAGACACTGGCTGCATTGCCCCTCTGAATTGCAATGCTTATGCGTTGACCCAGATAAGTGCCAGCTCTCGGATCACACGACGCTTCGACCTGACAAAAGAGTTTTGAAAACGCGATGGGCCCCTGTACCCCATGGACCCAGGGTCTCTACCCCAAATGGTTCAAATACGTAAGCTCTGTCGAGACTTCCATGTTTGCGCCGCTTGAGATCTTCGTCTGAATTTGCCGCCGCACCGGCCCCAACTACTGTACCCGATAGATGAGATAGCTCAAGGGTGTCGACGCACGTGACGTCCCACACCAAAGGCCTACCCTTCTCCTAAGGTATAAGAGTCATATCGTTAGGCCTTTTATCATCGTCACGTATCAGACCGTTCGATTCGAGAACGGCTGGAACGTTGACGCTGCAAAAAGCCCGACGGATGATATCATTATTATCATATATATAAATATATTATTTGCTACTTAGAAGCAGTTAAATATATCCTCTTCTATACACTCAGTATAGAAGTCAGTGAAGGGAGAGAGAGAGAGACAGGAATTTTCGCCTGCAGGCTACACTCGTTTTAGAGTAGAAAATAAACACTTTGACGCATGGAATTTAAAATAAACAACGCGTTTTGTTTATTCGCGGTACACTAGAGACAGCTTTCCCAAAATTCTGGGATTGTGACAGACCCTGATATAATTTTGGCGCAGAATTCGGGCCAGCTCCAACGGTATACTGAATACGTTCGCAAACAGGTTCGACTGTGAGCATCTAAACCATTGTTGTATGGTACATGCGCAGTACCTACACTAGATGCTCACATACCACATATATTGTTATTTAATTGTTGTTATGTCACAATTGTACTAACCATTTGACATGTATAATTAAGTTTACTAACAAATATGGATTTTTGACATCTGAAATAAATGAATTGATATATATATAACCCGTAGGGGATTGTGTGGCCTTTGTACAATTTTAGTTATCAAAATCTGTTATCAACTGTGACATTTAATTGGTACTGGTTCTTTGTAAAATTAAATAATATTTCACTAAGCCACTACTTCAAAGCTAATAGAGACTAATATATACACTCAGTGATACTATTATCATGGGTGTATATGTTAGTCTTAACTCATTAAATAATGTAATAAGTCCATTTAATAAATATTCCATAAATATCAGTATATTATTTAATGGACTTAAGACATACACTACATTTAACCGTTAGCACAGACATCGATTTGACTGTAAGCTAGAACTTTCGTTACAAATGCGACTAAACTACAGTAAGTTTTCTGTTGAAAAATTGTTTCAAAACAAGCTTTTATAAGCTTCATTCATAATCGGAACCGCAAGCACATTCAAATGAGCCCAAACACTAGTAGCCTACTATAATCCATTCAGAAGTTCTGTTGTCTAGCATCCGTCTCCATTGTGAGACCACCTCCATGGTACCATATTGTTGCATTGTCACCGAAGTTACATATCTATTCCAAATTTCAGCTCAATTGGTTGAGGGGAACGGATTTAAAATTCAGTTGCAAGATTCCACCCGGAGAAACATACATCGCAAGTAAGTAAAAAGATTTTAAAAAAGGAGTTTATAGATAGATAGATATACTCTTTATTGCACACCAAATAAAAATACAGTGACAAAGGAAATGTACAAAAAATAATGTTACAATGGGCAGTCTTATCGCTAAATTTGACCTCTTCCAGACAACCTTTGGATGGAGAGGATAAACGAAAATCAAAAGACGGCGGTGTACGCGTACCTACAAGTATAACAAACATAACCTATAAAATAGAATATACATATAACTAGTTGACAAATCCGCAGCATCGCACGCGTAGTTTTTAAATAAAAACATTACCTTCCTTTGCGCAGTTGGATAAAGATTAGCCTATGTTACTCAGGGTGAATGTAGCTTTCTAATGGTGAAAAAAACTTTTAAATCGGACCCGTAGTTTTTGAGTTTATTCGTTACAAACATACACACAAAAATACAAGTCTTTCCTCTTTATAATATTATAGATTACTGATTTAAACTGGTATTTATCGCGTATGTACCTTTTTATTTGTAATCCCGACGTTTCAACTTGTTGCAAAAGCCGTGGTCGCGGGCAGACGGAGAAATTTGAAAAATACTAAAAAAAGGAGTCTTTATGAGGCGCCCTGATTTTTTTTCTATTGATCCCACACAAGATCCACTGTACACTTTTCAGGGTTATATTGTTCAAGAACTTAATTTTTTTCTTTCAGTCAGATTATTTTTTAAGCTTCCATATTTGAACTAGGAACCCTTATGGTTTCGCCATGTTCGTCTGTCTGTCTGTTTGTCCAACCTGTTACAGCCGTTTTTAAAATAACTAAGAGTTCCAACACTTGACGTATTATATTTTTTTGTCCTTGCATTAAATAGTTAAAAAAATATTCAAATAATTATGTTATTATGTTTTTGACGACCTCCGTAGTGCAGTGGGCTAATAGCCGGCTGATACGCTGGTGGTAGCGGGTTCTATTCCAAACAGACATTTGTATAAAACATAACAAATTTTTGAATTATCTACAGATATTTGTTCAAAGTCTGGATGTTTTTTTATATATCATAAGTATGTATTTACAAAAAAATGTATATAAGTATTCTATCAGTTATCTGGTTCTCATAGTACAAGCTCTGCTTAGTTTGGAGCTAGATAGCGCTGTGTGAAATGTCCAACAATATTTATTTATTTATTTATGTAATATCATATATCTCTATATTTGAATCCTGGAGGTAGTTGTTGTCTGAATTTCAGCTTATTTATTAATCCAGAAAATTATGTAAGTGTTTCTAACATCCCTTTTTGTACCGTCTAGTCACTGGACCATTTTAATAGCGGCTTTGAACAGCTTAAGCTGAAGTTAAGAGCTAATAAACCTAGCAAAGTGTGCATGAAACTATTAGAAACTTCCAACTGCTATAAAAGCGAAATTATTAGAAAACTTGTCGGATTTTCCGGTAAGGAGCAATGGACTGTGATAATTGGAAAGAAGTTTGTTGTCCAACTATATTTGTTGCCTGGTTCATATCTCGATTACCAAAATAACTGACACAATACATTTTTAATTATTGTTTACTAGCTGTTGCCAGCGGCTTCGCTCGCGTGGTTTGCAAATAAAAAGTAGCCTATGTGTTAATCCAGGTTATGATCTCCGTACATACCGGAATTTCATCGCAATCGGTTCAGCCGTTCCGGCGTGAAAGAGTAACAAACATCCATACATCCATACATACAAACTTTCGCGTTTATAATATTAGAAAGAATGGTTTCATCAAATTGTTTACAGAACCGTATTTTCTATTAGAATTTGCACGCCAAACAAAATTAAACATACAAAGACATACACATAAATAAAAGTAAGTACAATGGGCGGTCTTATCGCTAAAAGCGATGTCTTCCAGACAACTTTTGGACGGACATAATAAAACAAAATCAGGAAGACAGCGGTGTTTCTATGTTCATAAACTTACATGAACTACCTATACTAATAAACTAAATATAATATAACATTGCTGGACAATTCACACAGCGCTATCTAGCCCCAAACTAAGCAGAGCTTGTATTATGGGAACCAGATAACTGATAGAATACTTATATATTTTTTTTTGTAAATACTAACTTATAATATATAGAAAAACAACCAGATATATAGAAATATATACAAAAATAATAATACATAAACTACAGTAAAGGAGATAAACATAACGATAAACTAGCAGCGCGTAGACAGAGAAAGGTAATGGTTGTATACCTTAGCTTTAAAGATAGGAAGAGATTTAGATGATCTGATAGAGAAAGGTAAAGCGTTCCACAGCAGCACAGCTTCAACTGTAAAGGAGTCAACATACAATTGATATCTGTGGACAATATTAGGTACAATATTGTTTCATAAAATGTGTACCAATATTATTATCTAAAAATATTGTTTTAATAAAATCACTAAATAAGCATTTACGAGATGAAAAACTTAAAATTGTATTTGTTAAGAATGGAATAGCAGTGTACATTTTTCATTAGAATTTCATCTATTGAACACAAACAGTACAATGAGATAACGAGCATTTCTTTCACCAACCCGTATCTTGGTAAGTAATACAAGGCTTTGATTACAGACAAGGCCTGTTCATTTTATAAATGTTATTATACTAGTAGGCCTATGACTTCTTCTACGAGCTGGCTATATCTATTCACTGAGGTCTATTCAGAATCTTCAGCTCTGAATGAATGCATAAATGAAAATACTTTATTATACCTTACAAGCTAGACACAACAGATACAAAAATACCGATAAAACAAATAAATGTTAACATAATGGGCGGTCTTATCGCTTAACAAAGCGATCCCTTCCAGACAACCTTTGGATGGAGAGGATCATTGCATAATGGAAGATTGGTCGACGTGTAAAAAAGAAAATACTTAGTAAGAGAAAAAGAACAGTTACTTAACCTTATATAGTTATATACATATTACGTACATAAATAAATTTCATATATAAAATAAATAAATATGTACATACATACATATATTATTAATACTAAAGATCAGATGAATGAATCACGACTCTTCATGGAGATAAAAGTTTTTGAGTCTAGCTTTAAATACGGAAGGTGAGGGGAATTTCCTAATGGAGACCGGTAAGCCGTTCCATAATCGGACAGCTTGGACGGAAAAGTAGTTTACATAGACACTGGTTCTGTGCATCGGGCTTTTGAGAAGGAGGTTTTCAGAGTGTTCGGGAATCAGTGCAATGAAGGAACTTGAAGCGTGGAAGGATTACGAAGGATGCTTTGTAGTGAGATCAATTCCTTTCGTGACCTGTGTAGACCCCTATTTTATTTTCTTTATTTGGGAAGATTAACAGTCATACATTATGAAGTAGACCACAGTGCTAATAGTAACATGAATAAATGCATGACCCACGACATCATACACAGATTCATTGAAGAAGTGAACACTATAAATAATTTTACAAACAGTAGTATATGATTAAACAGTATAAATGTGTAGTGGGTAGTGGGTACCTACATTATACCCACTATCAGCTGCTCGAATGCCAGTAAATAATTAAATAACACAAAACTAATGACAAATAACTAAAGTATTAACAGTAAATTTTTTTTTTTTTTTTTTATGTTATTTGTGGGGAAACAGGCTTACGGCCCACCTGATGGTAAGTGGTCACCGTCGCCTATTGACACCGGCAACACCCGGGGTATTGTCGATGCGTTCCCTACACTGAAGAAACCTCTTTACATTTCTCTTGAAGCGTGCCATGTCGTAGTCTAATGGGAAAACCTCAGATGGTAGCTCATTCCACATCTTGCAAGTATGGGGTAGAAAAGATCGCGTGAAGCGTGTGGTGCGCGATACCCAATTGTCGATTATATGTGGATGAGCTTTATTACGTTGTCGAGAAGTGCGGTGGTAAAATCTCGACGACGGAATGAGATCAAATAGCTCCTCAGAACATTCCCCATTATACAGGCGGTAGAATACACTGAGCGATCCGATGTCACGGCGTTGACTCAGCGGTTCCAGCTTGTCGGTGAGTTTGGGATCACCGATTATTCTAATGGCTCTTCTCTGAAGGGAGTCAAAACGAAGCAATTGGTACTTTGGAGCTCCGTGCCAAAGATGGGAACAGTATTCCACGTGCGGCCGAACTTGCGCTTTGTACAGCAATAGCCGTTGTTGTGCCGTAAAATACTGTTTGGCACGGTTAAGGACTCCAAGTTTTTTGGAGGTGAGCACAGCTTTTGCTTCTAAGTGACTCCCATACTGGACCTCATTAGAAATTTCGACTCCCAGAATCCCTATACTCGCCGAGACGGGGAGAGAAATGCCCTGGAACCGTGGAGCTATTGTGAAAGGGGCCTTCTTAGTGGTGAACGCACAGACTTGCGTCTTGGTTGGGTTAAAGGTGACCAGATTAAGGTTACCCCAATCTGACACACGCTCCAAAGAGCCTTCAACCTCAGACACAAGTCTTTGTCTGTTGTCTTCCACTTCCGACCGAGAGACATTAGGGCGACCAGTGTAGAAAGTATCACCCGTACTGTCATCCGCATAACAATGAAGGCCGCTTATGTGCAGCATATCATTGATGTGAAGAATAAACAGTGTGGGCGATAGCACTGACCCTTGGGGTACACCAGAGTTAATGGGCATTGAGTCCGAGCAAGAACCATCTACAACGGCTCTTATGCTCCGCCCGGATAAGAAACTGGCGACCCAGCTGCAAAGTCCCCCGGGGAGGCCGTATGAGGGAAGCTTCGAGAGAAGCGCCTTGTGCCACACCCGATCGAACGCCTTCGCGATGTCTAGACTAACAGCTAGAGCTTCCCCCCTACTCTCGACGGCTTCCGCCCAGCGGTGAGTGAGGTAAACTAGAAGATCACCAGCTGATCGCCCATGACGAAAGCCGTATTGGCGGTCACAGATCAGCTGGTGTTCCTCAAGATACCTAAGAAGCTGAGTATTAATTACTCGCTCCATCACTTTACAGAGTAGGGAAGTAATTGCTATAGGCCGATAGTTAGACGGATTGGTTCGATCCCCTTTTTTAGGGATTGGGTGGACATGGGTCACTTTCCAAGAAGACGGCACGATACCAGTGGTATAAGACAATTCAAAGAGGGACGTTAAGACAGAACACAACTCAAAAAAAAAAAATAATACAAATAAATAGGTAAAGTGAGTTAAGCAAGTGAGTTGAGCCGTTTAGACAAACTCAAACCCGACAAAGAATAACCGTACCTACAAGTCGCATCGCAGCCACGTACGAGTGACAGATCCGCGCCTGCTGGTCGTCTCCAGCCGGCCTGCCAGATGTGTGATTCAGCGATAGTTACGTGACCTCACGTATTAATTCTGGATTCCGGGGAATAAGTAGGTATGTAGTAAACAATGAAAATTAAAATAAAAATGCCGCAAAAAAAATACTACTGATTCTTTCACGAATAAAGACCCACAGAATTTGATTTCTGATAAAACATCGATAGTGTGATTATATTCACAGAGAACTGAATATTTACTGTGATTTGTGAGTTTTTGAGTGTCACAATATTTCGTCACGGTTGCATGCGTTATGATCACGGGATAAACTGAAGTGTTTGCGAGTCCTCGCAAACACTCGCAAAGCTAAATTATGAAAAGATACAGATTAATCATGATTGTTTATAAAGTTATATCGATAAAATCATTTTTAGGGCATTTTAGGTACTAAGACTCCGCTGTCTGTCCGTCTGTCCGTCTGTCACCATGCATACAGCATGGTGACAGATACAGCTGTATCTCATGAACCGTGATAGTGAGACAGTTAAAAGTTTCATAGATAATATTTTTTTTGTTGCCGCTACAACAACAAATACTAAAAACAGAATAAAATAAGTATTTAAGGGGGGGCTCCCATACAACAAACGTGATTTTATTGCTCGTTTTTACTCGATATTGAGAACGGCAACAGGTAAACGCTTGAAATATTCACAGAATATTAAGTTAGATTATTAATTTTAAAAATAAATAATAAAATTAATATTTACGGGAGGGCTCCAATACAACAAACGTGATTTTTTACCGTTTTTATATAGTCTAACTTTTTATTAGCTGCAGTAAAATGACGTTTTGTGGGTTGCCGGTTTTTGAAGAAAAATAAATAGGGATGTAGCTAAATGAGTGAATCATAAATGAATAATCAGTTTGTTTTTTTTTTTGAGATTTAATATTAAGTTGTAATGTATTTTTTTAACCTATTATTATTACTATACTAGAGGATTGATCTTTTTTTAGTGGAAGTATAGGGAGGTACATTCAAAATGAAACAAAAACGTCATAATAATGTTATTTAATTAATTTTTGTGAACTGAATCACATCCCTATTGAGATTAGGCTGGCAACATTATTTTACGGAATGACATTTAGAAACGTCATTTTACTGCAGCTAATAAAAAGTTAGACTAAGATGGTACGGAACCTTTCGTGCGCGAGTCCGACTTGCACTTAGCCGGTTTTTAGAGGTGAAGTGCAATGGTTTATTCAGAGTTTCCCGGCTCTATCATAAAAAGGGTGATACGTCTTAGTATGACTAAAAAACACGTAAGTGGATTGAAAAAGTTTCTACTCGGATACAACCACGCTTTTGTCATCAATTCTGCTGTCCATCCTTCAAGTATAGTATAACCGTAGAAACAAAGCAAGAAACACAAGTTTAAATGAACAGATAGTTCTTGCGTTCTGGCGAATAGCCTGCGAATATAGCAACTAATATGTTCAAAGTAAAATAATCGAATGTATTTCAAACCCAGGTTTTAATTACTGGACGTAGAAACTAGTGGTAAAAGAGAGAGATAGATTTTCCTTCAGACAAATAACTAAGAAAATTGCTTGTCTATGCTAATAATAGAAGGGCCACATTTTTCAACTATGAGCTACTCTGTGAAGCCAGATTTCAAACACGCAGCGGCATGTCACAGGGCCCTTTGTAAATAGGCTTTTTGAAATGCGCAATTACGTATGAAACTGAAACTAAAATATTTCGGCTCTTGAGAGCAATCTTAATAAGTACTCTAATTTCAGTACCAAATAGTTGAAGCTATTTTTCAAGACATGGTCTTTAGTCAATTTAAATTAAATATTCAAGAAATTATATTATAAATTATATTTAAATTATACCATAAATATTGCCGTGGGGCGCCGGCAATAGAATGTTGCCCCTCCGCTCTTGCCCGTGGATGCAGTAGGAGTCTGCTAAGGGATACCTCCGAAAGATGGGCAGCAGCGTCTTTTCGTGTTTCAACACCTATACTGCGCTCGCCAACCCGCCTGCCAAGCGTGGCGAGTATGGCAACAACCCCCTCATGGATTTACAACATAAAGCCAGGCCCCGAGTCCCCGGCGGCCCCGCTAATCCTGGCTACGGTAGCAGTCACGGTAACGGCGGGGCCAGGGGTGCTAAGAATCCCCGGGAGACGATCGGCTACCAAACCCTACGACGACCACTGGCCCTGGTAACACACAACATCCGCACTTTGAGGACAGACGAAAAGATTGTTGAGCTGGAAGAAGAAATTAGTAGATTACACTGGGACATTTTGGGGTTATCAGAAGTTCGTAGAGAGGGCGAGGACACGATATCCCTTATGTCTGGTAATCTACTATACTACCGGAAGGGCGACCAACAGTCCCAAGGTGGTGTTGGGTTTCTCGTTCACAAGTCACTCATCAACAACATTATCACCATCGACAGTGTGTCGAGCAGGGTCGCGTACCTGACACTCAGAATATCTAAGCGATATTCGCTGAAGGTCGTTCAGGTATATGCGCCGACCACTTCACACCCAGATGAAGAAGTAGAGTCTATGTATGAGGACATCAGTAGAGCCATACATACGAACAAAACTCACTTTAATGTTGTTATGGGGGACTTCAATGCAAAGCTAGGCATGAGAAGCGATGATGAGTTGAGAGTGGGGCAATTTGGATATGGGCAACGGAACCCCAGAGGACAGAGGCTGGCCGATTTTCTGGAGAAAGAAGGACTCTTTATGATGAATTCTTTTTTCCAGAAGCCGCCTCACAGGAAATGGACCTGGATGAGTCCCAACGGTTCCACGAGAAATGAGATTGATTTCATCTTGACCAACAAGAAACGGATATTCAATGATGTCTCTGTGATTCACAGGGTGAAAACCGGCAGTGATCACCGAATTGTTAGAGCCACATTGAATATGAACGTTAAACTTGAAAGGTCCCGTTTGATGAAATCTACGCTCCGACCCACTCGCGCACATATCCAAAACCTCGAGAGCTTTCAACTCGAACTTGCAAATCGCTTTGACTGTCTAGAAGTAGATGCATCAGTGGACGAGATCAATAACAGGTTCGTAGAAACCGTCCATACGGTGGGGTCCCAGTTCTTTAAGACCCCCCGTACCAATAGACCTCAGAAACTCTCTGATGACACCCTTAACCTCATGGCTGAACGACGATCTTTGCAACTGCAGTCTCCCGATGATGCTTAGTCACATAGGCAGCTCAATAGAAAGATTTGGAAATCCTTGCGGCACGATATTCGTACCTTTAATACA
This sequence comes from Philereme vetulata, assembly GCA_918857605.2. Taxonomy (NCBI): domain Eukaryota; kingdom Metazoa; phylum Arthropoda; class Insecta; order Lepidoptera; family Geometridae; genus Philereme; species Philereme vetulata. The sequence goes on along the minus strand of OU975459.1, from coordinate 6,876,719 downwards.
TCTCGTATTAAAGATACGATAGAGCGGAATAAGGCTCCAAAGTGTTCGCGAGAGATAATTCTATTGGGCAGAGCCGCATGACGAAGCTGAAGAGGGAAGATGGCAGCATAACGTCAAGTAAAGCGGAAGTGTTAAGGGAAGTCGAAAGGTTCTATGGACGGCTCTACGATTCGGTCACTAAACCTGTTTGCAGTGCGGCCAACGACCCAAGAGCCAAACTGACCCGACATTATACCGAAGATATTCCGGATATCAGCCTGTATGAGATCAGGATGGCCTTGAAGCAGCTTAAGAACGACAAGGCGCCGGGTGAGGACGGAATCACTTCAGAGCTTCTGAAAGCGGGTGGATCACCGGTACTTAAAGTCCTTCAGAAGCTTTTTAATTCCGCCTTGCTTGAAGGTACGACGCCAAAAGCATGGAACGGGGGCGTGGTGGTTCTGTTCTTCAAGAAAGGTGACAACACCTTGCTTAAGAATTACAGACCCATCTCGCTTTTGAGCCATGTTTATAAGCTGTTTTCGAGGGTCATCGCGAACCGTCTCGAACGCAGGTTTGATGACTTCCAGCCACCCGAACAAGCCGGGTTCCGTAAAGGCTACAGTACCATAGACCACATACATACGCTGCGGCAAGTCATACAGAAGACCGAAGAGTATAACTTGCCGCTATGTCTCGCGTTTGTGGACTATGAGAAAGCCTTCGATTCGATCGAAACATGGGCAGTGCTTGAGTCTCTCCAACGATGCCGTATTGACTATCGGTACATCGAAGTGTTGAAGTGTTTGTATAAAAACGCCACTATGTCAGTCCGAGTACATGAACAGAGCTCGAAGGCGATTCCCTTAAAAAGAGGCGTAAGACAGGGAGATGTCATTTCTCCGAAACTGTTTACGACCGCATTGGAAGATGCCTTCAAGCTTCTGGAATGGAAAGGACTGGGCATCAATATTAACGGTGAATACATCACTCACCTTCGGTTTGCCGACGATATTGTGGTCATGGCAAAGTCGATGGAAGAGCTCAGCACGATGCTCGAAGGCCTCAATCGAGTCTCCCAACGGGTAGGACTTAAAATGAACATGGACAAGACGAAAATCATGTCAAATGTCCATGTCGTCCCTGCCCCAGTTATGGTTGAGAACTCGGCTCTTGAAGTTGTCGACGCGTATGTATACCTAGGACAAACAGTCCAATTAGGTAGGTCCAACTTCGAGAAAGAGGTCAATCGTCGAATCCAACTCGGATGGGCAGCGTTTGGGAAACTTCGCAACGTCTTTTCGTCCAACATACCTCAGTGCCTTAAGACGAAAGTCTACAATCAGTGTGTGTTACCAGTGATGACATATGGAACCGAGACGTGGTCCTTCACTATTGGCCTTATGAATAAGCTCAGAGTCGCTCAACGAGCTATGGAGAGGGCTATGCTCGGGGTTTCTCTACGGGATCGAATCAGAAATGAGGAGATACGTAGGAGAACTCAAGTCACCGACATAGCCCGACGAATTAGCACGTTGAAGTGGCAATGGGCAGGCCATATAGCGCGCAGAACAGATGGCCGATGGGGCCGAAAGGTTCTCGAGTGGAGGCCACGGACCGGCAAGCGCAGCGTAGGACGTCCACCCACAAGATGGGCAGACGACTTGGTAAGAACCGCAGGTCGGCGTTGGATGCAGGCCGCTTCCAACCGCAGTTCCTGGAGATCAATGAGGGAGGCCTTTGTCCAGCAGTGGACGTCCTACGGCTGATATGATGATGATGATGATTCAAGAAAATCACAATGATCATTTTTAAACTTCAATTTTGTCACCTTTTTCTCTGCTAGACGCTATATAAATCATCTTCGATTTATTAAGTAAAGGACTCGTTTTTAGGGTTCCGTACCCAAAGGGTAAAACGGGACCCTATTACTAAGACTCCGTTACTAAGACTCCGAACAAATAAAAAAGGTACATACGCGATAAATACCCGTTTTAATCAATAATTATGTACAGTGATCGCGAAAGTTTGAAAAATACTAAGACTCCGTTGTCTGTCTGTCCGTCTGTCACCAGGCTGTATCTCATGAACCGTGATAGTTAGACAATTGCAATTTTCACAGATGATGTATTTCTGTTGCCGCTATAACAACAAATACTAAAAACAGAATACAATAAATATTTCAAGGGGGCTCCCATACAACAAACGTGATTTTTATGCTGGTTTTTGCTCGATATTGATAACGGCAACAGGTAGAGGGCTGAAATATTCACAGAATATTGAGTTATATTATTCAGTTTAAAAATATATAATTATATTAAAATATAATTAATATTTAAGTGGGGGGGGGGGGGGGGGGGGGGCACCCATACAACAGATGATTTTTATGCCGCTTTTATAGGTATGGTATGAAACCCTTCGTGCGCGACTCCGACTCGGTTTTATTAAATTTGACGGGTAACGTCCAGTTATCGCCAATACATTTTTTTAATGGTTGTGTTGCAGGACCGATTACAGATACCGATAAAAATCTTAATTATCGCTAATTTTACCACGTGTTTGGTTATGTAAGTACGACATTAAATGAAAACACGGGTTAGTGCTAACTGCTAGTATTGTTCTAAAATAGGTTTGTTTTCAAATGCATTACTATAGATTTGTTTAAATTGTACCATAATACAACCATAATATCAAGTCTGTATAAAATAGATGAACAAATAATATTCATTCATCATGTAAGTAGGTACCTGTTAAACTGACTAAGCGGCGTCGTCGCGAAGGCGCCTCTGATTTACCTTAAAAATTGTTTAAGTTAAATGTAACGAATACGGGATAAATATTCAAGCTACCGATATTAAACAGTCACCGGTTTTAGCGATAAGGCCGCCTATTGTACAGTGTGTTTTTTTTAACTGGGACAGTACGGCAGCACCCATAACCAGAGGAGATACAGGTGCAGTTTCTTTTAAATCATCAGCTCGTTTTCGAAGAAAAACATTTTGAATTTAAAAATTTTTTGTACAAACGTGAGTAGCGCCTTAAAATTAATCAAGTTAGTAGTATTTTTTTTTGATGCCGACCGATGCAGTCCTTTGTAAGGATCATTTTATTGTATTGGGTGAAAAAAATCAGAGCAGCGGAAGTTAGTCAAATTTGATAAAATGTATTCTCATACAACATGTCGATCTTTCGTTCGCTAAGGATCATGACAGTCCCAGCCCTTGTCATCTTTCGTCCCGCTACCTATGCACGAAATCACTTAAGCGAGTACTCGAGACTCGGTGATTGTCATAGGTATATGACACGGAATGCCCAAAAGCTGAGGGCCGTGCCGAGGCGCCTTACCAAAACGTCGAAGCTAGTACATGTGTTGGGGCCAGCCGTCTACAATTGCTTACCAATGTACATTGTTAATGCACAATCAGCGCAGTCCTTTACGCGTAAATTAAAAAAATGGCTTATTGTACAGTCGTATTATAGAATTGATGACTTTTTTGAGTCTTCAACCCTATAATACGATACTATTTAATATACTGGTTTTAATATCTTTATTTAATTCTGTATTCCATTGTTAACAATGCAAATGACGTGTAACTTTTGTGTTATCAATAAATGAACTATGAACTATGAACAGGACAAAGCAAAATTCCTCCAACAAACATTTTATTAGGTGCATTTAAAGAAGTATTAATACTGTAGCGATTAAGAAGATTTGGAACTCCATGCTTTCATGAGCATTTGAAAAACATTTCGTATTTCAGAAAAAATTTGAATTTCGAACATGGTTCTCTGTATTTAGCAATAATTAGTGTGTTAAGTATTGCTGAGGCCAGGGGGCCAATTCTAAAATCGCTTCTCTATGACAATCGCAAAATAGCAACTATGGATACCTTTTTCTATTCTACTAACACTATCTTTTTTCAATGTCTGCCGTTGCTATGACAACCCCATTGAACATTTGGTAGCCTAGGACAGGAACAAAAATCAAAATCGTTTAATCGCTCTATAACCGTTTTACTTATAAATTAGCAGAATTGGGCCCCAGTGTACAATAAAGCATTATTCTATTCTAAATCAGTTCAGTTCGATTCCGGATGTGTGTTTTAAAATAATGTTGTACATAACAAAACAGGATGTATTGTGCAATTTCTTACAATATAGTCTTTAGAAGTCTTTCTAAAGACTTCTGCAGCATTTTTATTAATCTTTTTAGACTGAATATAATTCGTAAAAAGCTTTGCGGGAAATCGTTCGCAAACTCATCAACAGTCCATTTAAATGATAAAATTGGTCGGATAGTGTATTGGCTCGCAAATTGGTTAATATTATTAATGCGACGAGCGTGAGATTGACGTCCGTCCATCGCATCTGCGATTAACGTCATACCTACACAACTAGTGCTGATATGAAGGGACCATTAATGTTGTTTCTACTGATGGTAGTCAGGCGCTTGACCAATACCTCGTCTGGGAAGTGATGGTGAGATCGAAGATGGAGCACGCTTGCCTAGCAATAACCTATTCACTCTGGACTTGAAGACTCCGAGATTATACTGGTTCGGAAAAACATACGCCGGAAGTGAGTTTCACTCCTTACTTGTGCTAGCAAGAAAAGTTGAAGCAAATCGTTTGGTACTGCAAAGTATGCCGACTAGGTATTTCTCGGTTAGTCTGTTTGATCGGTGGAGGAAAAGGAAAGAAGGGTCATGAAGATCTTGCGCACATTCACCAAAAGGTACTATATTATTTGAACAGATTTCTAACAAAAACTTTATTTATTTTATTTTATATTATTTTTCAAACAAAATATACGAGTATATAAAGTTGATGACTGGGTCGAAATATACTGATATAGCTTTCATTAGACGCACTCGTACCACTTGATTAGATAGTGCCATTTTGGTTTTTTTACCCTCTTGAACCCCAATATCTCAAATACCTTCCACAGTTTTAGCTCATTTAGTCACACTAGGATTGTGCCATCATTACTTACCTTTATACCAAATTTGACGATGATCAAATCAGCGCCTCGAAAGATATTTTTTTTTATTCATTATAGGCTTGCGTTTGAACAAGATCTCGCCTGATGGTAAGCGTTGATGCAGTCTACGATGGTACACGCTTGCCTAGAAGAAACCTATTCACTCGCGATTTTCGGACAAACCAACATACATACATACATACAACGCCTATTTGCTCAAGTTGATTTGGAGATCTTGCTTCGCTCGATCAATTATTCGCTCTGTAAATTTAAAAATCAGTTAACATTATAGTCCATTTTCTCTATCACTACATTAGCATACAATACATTCCTAATACATTCACATTTTATGACAGAGAACAGACAAAAAAAGAAACATTTAATCATACACTAATATTAAAAAAATCATCTTAACATCACACTAATATTAAAAATGGGAAAGTTATGATGTTTGTTTATTTATTTATTTGTTTGTTTGTTACTCAATCACGTCGTACTCAACCGATTTCGATGAAATTTAGTATGTACGTAGATTATAACCTGGATTAACACATAAATGCTACTTTTTATCCCATAAATCAGGTCCCATGGGATAAAAATGAGGTATCAACTCCAGTTGCAACAGCGGGTTTAGCTTTATTTCTGGGTAATCTTCACAACTTGTACGAAGTTGCAGGCAACAGCTAGTTTTTTTCATAACTATTCTAAAAAGAGGTCTAAAATATCACTTAGAGTCTAAACGTGTCGCGACTCACGTGTAACTACACAACTCGACCGCCAGGGAACGAATGTATGTCAGTGGTACAATTCCTTCCACTTGAGAAATATCGGAACATTTAGACGAAAATACTGGGTACGGATATTGAGTAGACGATGCACAGTGAATCGTCTAGAACATGGTAGCTGGACAAAATTATTTTATGGGTTCACATGATCGCTACAGCCATAATAACATATACTGAATCATTTTTTTTGCGTTATGTGGTAAAATAAAAAAACTTAGTACGAAATAAAAATTTATTGAAAATAGAAGTCTAGAAGAATACATATTAACGAAATAATTTAAATTATATATCTACACAATTTAAAAAACTTAACTTAAATTACTTAACATAACATAACATATCATCACGCCTGATTTATAATTATTTATATATTATATATATATATATTTATTATTTCGAACCTTTGCTTATAGGTACTGTGGCCTGAACTGCCGTCACAGCCCCATTTGCTAATTAATGTAAGGGATGAATTAGAAGACACAACATTTCTTATAACATCACTTTGCGCTTCAATTAAACGATCAGCAGTTTTGTTTAAAATGCCTTGTAGATTAATTTCAGCGCGCGTTTCCGTCACAGAAATATACTCATCTAAAGGATAACACATTTTTTTAGACTTAACTACACTATGATAAGATGGAAATATCTGATGTCCCGCCTTCAATGACACCTTACGCGTCTGTTTGTAACTATGGCTGGTACACTTAGCATCAACATAATGAGCTAAAGCTTCATCACTGCTCAATTGACAACCACCACACGCAACATTGGTTGTTTTAGCTTTTGGAGAGTTGTCAGATATTTTATGAATTGAACTAGCTACATTTCTTCGACCAGATACTCGATTGGCTACTTCAGCGGCTATGGTTAACTCACTAGCACTTCGCGATTGCACTAAATCTTCAACCCTCCGTTTTTTGGTTTTGAATGACGATTCGTCAAATTCTTTTCTGGGTCTGCCTGTAGTCCGACTTGGTCCAGATGACGAAGACGCAGACGGGCGATGTACTTGAACTTCAAATTGTATTTCATTACCCTCTAACCAATCCTTATTGTTATTCAAAAACCTATTGAGGGTATTTTTCGATGCGGACCACTTTTCAGCAAATTTTGAAGAAATACTTGAAATTTTCGTACAAATATTCTTCTTTGAATCAAGAGTGACATCTGAACAGTTGATTTTGTTCAATACAAACTCTGTGAGCTTTGAATTACGGTCCTCTTTCTTGTGTTTACGCCATTCTTCAAAGAAATCGATTTTTGAAATCGAAATCACAACTTCTGAAAAAAATAATTAAAAAAAATGGGGTGAGTTGGGGTGGCAAAACTATATATCATTTTAAAGTTAAATATTGTGGCTATTACATACGTAAATAACGGCCTGGATATATTTGGATAAAAAAAGTTACACTCGATGAAAGTTACTAAATAGAAAAATTTACACGATATAAATGTCCATTTCTATAAAGCCTATAAACATCAACGTCAACAAGTTAAATGATCCCAATTTATGAAGAAATTTAAAGTACATACCTTCAAGTAGAAAATCCATAACACTCACAATAATATAAATAGCACAAGTGGTCATAAGATGTTGTCGTAAGCACTGCAAACTATCAACTGATTTATTTGCATAAATGCATTTTCCTTATTACCTCACTTTCCAGTACTATGGCGGTGTGCTACAAAGGGTAAGGCACGTGTTATACCTGGAATTCTGAGTTTTGAGGTGTGGTTAATGAGACAGGATTATGATTTAATCGATTCTAGGAATCGACTTTTGTCCAGCTGGCTAGTTCTAGGTAATTCACTGTGCGATGGTTTAAAAGTTTAAAACCTTGAGAATAACAAAATATTAAATAATTTGGGTTTTGAATAAATTTCAGATAAAATTCATACATATTGATTTTGGATCATTCATTCATTATATTTATTTTTGACTTGCACTTATTAAAATTAACTGCTAATGTCAAAATAAATTAGATTATATTAATATATAAAAATATAATCCTAATAATACTTTAATAAAATCATCATCGAAGTCGTGTCGCCAAGTAGCTTCGCTGCGTTCCGACACGGTGACTGGTGTAGCCACTAATGGGGGCGGGTCGACGTGATGGTCTCATTGCTGGCAGACCGACCTGATGCACACAGATAAGCGCCGCATCGGATGACTAGTCGCGGAGGGTAGCGGGATCCGAGGCACGGTGCACCGCTGGCCGACCGCAGTCAGTAGGGGGCCCATGTAGCGAAATAGCCACTCGTGAAAGGCTGCCCCGCCAACTAGCGAAAAATGCTTGGATGCGCCATGGTGCTGGCTGGCGACCGGACGAGAGGGCCCTATGGACATCCTAGAGGGAGCTCGGGCGTCCCCGCAGTCTCCAGACTAGTCCTCCAACGATGAAACTTTTCGTGTGCGTGTGAGGGTTATCAGTATGAAGCCCCACTTCACTGCCACCTCCTAACCTTAAATCACTCCTTAACCAATGAAAAAGAGAAACAAGAGAAAGTTTAAACAGCGGCTGCACTCCCTCTCACTCAAAGTGCACCTCTGCAACATCCAAGGCACTCAAATCTCGTTGCAGTCCATCACTACCTTGAGACTGAGAAATCAGCTCTTCGGAGTCGCAGATAGGATGTCCGTCTGACACGGCGTACCTCTCGTATCCAGGGTTTACCCGGGAGCATAGATTTAAGCCTCGTGCGGGTGTCTGTGTGTACGCCCGCGATGATATCTGATATCGGCGTCTCCGAAACCTTGAAGAACCCAGCTTTTCTGTTGTTTGGATTTTGGTGGACTCAGGCCTTAAAAAAATGTTATATGGCTGTATATACCGTTCGCATAGTGTAGACTAGGAGACGACCAAGCTCATGACTTACCTCAGTGAGGCGGCGGACGCCGGCCAACAAAAGTACCCATCTGCTCAATTGGTGCTGTTGGGGGACTTCAATGCTCACCACCAAGAGTGGCTCTTCCCATACCAAAGCACTGACCACGCAAGGAGAGAAGCGCGAAAACTAGCTTTATCGCTTAATCTCACCCAGCTGGTCCAAGGAGCAACGCGAGTTCCTGATGTTAACGGCCAAACAGCCAATTGCTTGGACCTTCTACTGACAACTGCCCCAGACCGCTACTCCGTGTCGGTTTCATCACCTTTGGGTAGTTTCGACCATTGTCTGGTGAAATCTGTAGCTGTCTACTCCTCGCCCGATCTTAGCCCTAGAGGCAAGCGAAGAGTATGGCAGTACAAGTCAGCTGATGCAGAGTCAGCAGAGGCCGAATGTAGATGCGCTGAAATGCTGAAACATGAGGCATACCTAACATGCGTTGATGCTAGAAACCGCAAAACGAAGGTCCTAGCTAGGAAGAAGACAGCTTATGACAAAGCTGCCAAGTCCTGCAAGAAGGCTTTACGGAAGGTTCGATTTGACCACATAGGCCGAATAGGGAACAAATTGGCATCGTACCCATCGGGCAATAAGGCGTTTTGGTCCCTGGCTAAAGCGGTCCAGTCGAATTTATGTCGCCCCTCACTACCTCCACTGCTGAAACCTGACGGTACTCTGGCCCATACCGCTAAAGAGAAAGCAAATTTGTTCACCAATCTTTTTGCAGAATCTTCTCGTCTAGATGCTGCAAGCGCGATACCTCCGAGTCTACCGGATGGTGGGGTATTTATGCCGGAAATCCGCATACATTAGACCGAGGTTCGAAAAACGATGCAGAATCTGGACGTGAACAAAGCCAGTGGCCCTGACGGTATTCCGGCAGTTGTTCTTAAATTCTGCGCGCCTGAGCTCGCTCCTTTACTGACACGCCTCTTTCGCCGCTCTGTGAAGTCTGGACAAGTGCCGAAATCTTGGAAGCTTGCAAACGTGCAGCCCGTGCCCAAAAAAAGGTAGTCGTACCGACCCCTCTAACTACAGGCCCATCTCGGTCACGTCCGTCATCTGTAAGATTATGGAACGTGTACTGAACAACAGGCTCCTGGCACAACTAGAAACGCATAACCTCCTCAGTGATTGACAATATGGCTTTCGCCGAAATCGGTCCACTGGGGACCTTCTAGCGTATGCCACGAACATATGGAGCGAGGCCGTTGAGAAACACGGAGAACTGGCTGGCACTGGCGGTTTCTCTTGACATCTCAAAGGCCTTTGATAGGGTCTGGCATGATAGTCTTATTAGCAAGCTTCCATCATACGGTTTGCCCACTGGTCTGTGTGTCTGGATATCGGACTTCTTGAGGGACCGTTCGATACGAGTTGTCGTTGAAGGCTGCTCGTCCGATCAATTGGCGATTAACGCCGGGGTCCCACAAGGGTCAGTACTTTCCGCAACTCTTTTCTTGCTGCATATCAACGATCTGCTAAAACCCGGTAGCATTGGGTATGCAGATGATAGAACAGTTTTGGAAAGCTATATGTACATCTAGTGCACGAGCTAGTGGAGCGCAGATTCAGTCACTCAGGGAGGCTATGTTCAAGCGCTTAAACTTGTCCTTGAAGGCAATCTCTGACTGGGGTGATGCCAATCTGGTCAAGTTCAATGCGAATAAGACCCAGGCGTGTCTGTTCTCCGCAAAACGAAGTCAATTTAATCTGACTCCTACTTTCCGAAATGTATCCGTGCCGATATCTGACCACCTCGAGCTTCTTGGTATCACGTTAACCCCGACTCTCAATTTCGGCTCCAACATTGAGTCGAAAGCCCAGTTGGCTGCTAAAAAGCTTGGTATACTCGCAAAGGTGAGGCACTACTTCACACCGGGACAGTTGCTCAACTTGTACAAAGCACAAGTCCGATCGTGTTTGGAGTACTGTTCTCACCTCTGGGACGGATCAGCGAAGTACCAACTTGAAGCTCTGGAATCAATTGAGAAAAGAGCTAAAAAGCTCATAGGCAACGATGAGCTAGTTGATGCGAGGCTCCTCAGCCTGGAGCATCGACGAAAGGTTGCTAGCCTCTCGGTTTTTTATCGAGTACATTTCGGGGAGTGTGCGGCGGAACTTTTCAACCTGATCCCACCATCTCCATTCTATCAACGGAAAACCAGACGCTCTGCGGTGCGCCATCGCTATATGGTAGAAATGCCTCCCATTCGCACGAAGCGGTTCTCTTCGACCTTTATTATGCGCACCGCCAAAGAGTGGAACGCCTTGCCAGAGTCTGTGTTTCCAGATAGCTACAGCCTGGGTATCTTTAAGTCGCGAGTGAAAAGGTTTCTTTTAGGCAAGCGTGTACAATCGTAGACTGCATCATCGCTTACCATCAGGCGAGATCGTGGTCAAACGCAAGACTATAATGTATAAAAAAAAAAACATCCACAGCTTGACTTCACCCATTGTTGTGTATCCCCAAGTTTGTGCCATTCACCACGATCCTGCGCTAGTCTCACCCACTGACGGCCCACGATCTTTACGATATCGTCCACCCATCTCGCTGCTGGTCATCCTACCCTTTTATACCCACTCCTCGGCCACCATTCAGTCACTGTCCTGCTCCATCTGTCATCACCACGTCTAGCCAAGTGTCTTGGCCAAGACCATTTGAGCTCCATAACTCGAATCCCAACGTCATGAACCTTCGTTCGTCTACGGATCTCGACATTTGGAACTCAATCTAACCTTCTGATGCCGAGCATGGTCCGCTCCATGGCTCTCTGTGCAACTCTTAACCTGTACAGAGCCTCCTGCATGCACGTCCATGTTTCGGCACCGTAGATCATGGTGGGCAGAACACATTGGTTGAATAAGCGGGTCTTCAGACACTGTGGAGTTTTAGGCGACCTAACGTTGTCGTCTAACTTGCCGAATGCAGCCTATTCCAATTGGATTCTTTTAGAGATCTCCTTCTGCTAATGCTATTTACCAAACGACAGAATATGTCCAAGATAAACATACTGGTCGACTCTCTCTAGCCTCTCATTTCCCACTGTTACAATGGGGTTTGTGACACCGGAGATATTCGAGAGCACCTTCGTCTTGGACATATTCATCTTAAGGCCTACACTCAAAGAAGCATCAAAAAGATGTTGAAGCATTGCCTGGAGATCACTAAAGTTTTCTGCAAATAGTACGAGATCATCTGCGAATCTAAGATGAGACAAGGTGACACCATCGATGTTTATTCCGTAATTTTCCCATTCTAAGGTTCTTATAACATCTTCAAGGACAGCTGTAAAAAGCTTTGGAGAAATGGTAAATAACATAGAAATATTTTTACTAAGCCACAAAATATTTAAACACGACGTTTGACGTGGCGCGATCCAACAATTTATATTCATCAGTGGTGGAGCGTGAACCTTGGAAAAAATCTTGATTGCACCCTAAGGAGACTTATTGTTTACCTTCATTAAAATTTCAAGTTGATCCTTGCAAAACAACACGGCCAAATGAATGGGCTGACTGTACGAAGATAAGAAATAAAAAAACATTAAGAATGCTAAGCGCTTAAAGATAAAATTGGCACCGTGGTGCAGTGGGTTAATAGCCGGCTGAGACGCAGAAGGTAGCATGATCTACAGATATTTGTTCTGGATCTGGATTTTTTTCTATGTTCTTCTTCTTCTTTCGTGTCTATGTTATAAATATGTATGTATAAAAAAGTGGCACTCCAAGAGTGCCCACAGAAGTGATAAATTTAGCGCTCAATGTGTATTCATAATTTAAAAGCAGACTACACTACGTATACTTATATACAGAGATGTCGGTAACGGTAACGTTAACAGTGTCGCGATTTCTGGAATAATTCCCATCGCGCCTAAAAAAGATTTCACTTCAAAAAAGTATTAGGTATTCTATCAGTTATATTATTATGGTTCCCATAGTACAAGCTCTGCTTAGTTTGGGGGTTGATAGCGCTGTGTGAAATGTCCAGTAATATTTATGTATATTTATTTAGGTTTTTATACAAATAAATATATTTCGACATACCGTCTTAAACGCACATAAACTACATCCAATGGACATCAAAAATTCTAGAAACCAGAACAAAGTGAGCCACGTTTCGTAAAAATAGTTTAGTTCATTAAGTATTTGTAGACATGACAGGTATTAACCAAGTCTCACACGCTCCATTCTATCCATCCAAGGGTGTCTGGAAGTGATTAATTTGCGTTAAGACCGCCAATTGTATACCTACATTCATTTTACTTATTAATTTGGTTTATAGCATACAATAAAGTATTTTCTGTCTATCTACTAGTATCGACGTAACTCATCCAGCGGCGTACGTATAGACATTAACGATGACTTTCGGTCGCTTCATCCTAATTGTCAATCGCTTGACAGTAATGACATTGTCAACTAGGACTAGGCTTCGTAAGGACATTGATTATGTCTCACGACCTCCTTTAAATGTTTATTAACCCTTTGATTAAAGAAAGAAAAAAAAGAAAAACATTTATTTGTGACGGTACAAAACATACACAGCACACAAGTAAGATACACACAATATAACAATATAATACACACAAAAACAGCAATACCCAACAAATGTGTGTCTCACAATTACCTATATATCAATGACCGACGTCACAAAAAGGCGTCCAACTCAGCATTTGTTGTGCTTTTGGCACAACGCTGATCTTTCGTTGGAACCATTTAAAAGAAGGATGTCACGGATGACTGCCCGCACAGTACCGCAATTATTTATATTTAATTATTTAATTAATTATTTGATTAAGTATATTTTATGTAAATTTATAAATGAGAACAACATTAGGTTGTAAATGTATATATTACTTACTAGCTCACTAACCCTAACTAACACTAACACTAACTAAATCTATAATAGTACTAACAACTAATATTGTGCTGTTTTATATGTTGTGTTGTCTCTTTTGTTTTAGAATTATCAAAGGTTTTTCTAAATTTAGAATACCGGTCATATTCTTCATCTAGATTGGCTCCTATTAAGTTTATGAAAATATCGCAACATCGACATTGGCGGAATTGTGACACTCCCTAGTCACAGATGCCACAATCAAGAACTAAACTGAACTGATAATTATGTCCAAATTGCTGCTCGTGGTCAGTGACCTAACGTCACCTAACTTAGCTTGTGCCGTAAAGTCGTATACGCCAAAATAGTAATTGGCGTTTAAAATAAAAACTATCGTTTATTTTATAAAATCAAATTATCACTTTATAGAGCGTCTTAATACTATTCTATACAGAAAATTTCGAGGCTTAAATCAGTCTGGTTGACCAGTAAAATGAAAATCTCTGTTTTTAAAAAGCCAGTTTATAAAAAAAATCTCTGCTGTAAAAGTTAACCGATCTTATAAATATGATGATACCAAAACGACGGTTAAGATATTATTAATCAAGTACATATATAAATTACAGTTCCAAATGTTTTGTAATTTCTGAGAAAAATTAAAATCATCATAATCATATCAGCCATAGGACGTCCACGGCTGGACAAAGGCCTCCCTCATTGATCTCTAGGAACTGCGGTTGGAAGCGGCCTGCATCCAACGCCGACCTGCGGTTCTTACCAAGTCGTCTGCCCATCTTGTAGGTGGACGTCCTACGCTGCGCTTGCAGGGATCTTCATTATATAAATTAAGATCCCTGCCGTCAAAATATTCAATTCGTCTTAAAGGTGGGCAAAAAGACATATGATCACTTTGAAAATCAACATTTAGAACTCTCGAAATCCACACCTCCTTGCAAGCCGTAAGTAATACAAGGCAGTAACTCAATATTATCGTTTTTCTTTCAATGAATAACATAGAATGGTACAATATTGGTTTTATATACCCCAAGGACTTTATTTGCCAACTATTAATCTGGTCTGGAACAACTGTATCCTGAAAAGATCCATACTTATGTGCCGTAAATACAACATCCGCTTTTTTAGGGTAGGTAGGGACCAATGACGCAGTTCTCTGTTATAGGCGATGGTTACCACTTAACATCAGGTATGCCATAAGCTTGTTCCATCTCCATGGATCATAAAAAAGGTCAAAAAAGTCAATATTGAGGCAGAAGAACTTAATCAAATATTTCATATTCAATGACTGCGTTTTTATGACATGGTCAGACAAATCTCATAATTAAATTTAGTCAAATTCTAGTTTTAATCTTATCTCGATGCAACGGCCTGCAACTAACAGCACCTAGCCACCTTTATCAGGTCATCTTTCCATATAGGGGGTGGATGGGGGGAGGGGGACGTGGGGCGGGGGGCGTCCTACGCTACGCTATCCAGTGCGCGTTCTTCACTCGAGAACCTTTCTGCCTCACTGGCCGACAATTCTTCTCTATGCGCCCTGCTTATTATCACTTCAGATTGCTAACATTCTGGGCTAAATAATAATACTGTTCCAGTCCCTCTCTCTTTTGGACCTCCCAAAACATACCTTTGCCGTATTGCAGTAGGCAGTAATTTTGAATACTTGCAGGATTGTAAGAAATTTCTTGCAGACTGCCCTATCTACCGAATTGTCACCCACACTACCATGTACAACGGTTCAAAATGATACCACCCGAACCACTGAGGGGTACTTGGCTTAGGCACCTCTGTTATTCCCCGGTTTTTCTGAGCAGAGTTGATGAAAATCATAAATATTAATAGAATAATAATCTTTATTTCAGACTCATGAGGTCCATACACATTAACTACACACAATACAATACAATACACATAATTCACACCTTAAGTAGTTTAGATGGCAATGCCCACCCAACGTCTATACATGTGTCTATGTCTGTGAACTTAGAATACTAACTATAAGAAGGGACACACTCAACACACTATTACGAGAATCAGGGTGCACATATCGACCACTGAACTATTTATTTTTATCCAATAGCTATAGAATATCGAAAGCTTAATTTGTTTCTATATGTTACTAATATTAAAGAGGAAATATTTGTTTGTTTGTATTGAATAGGCTCCGAAACTACTGGACCGATTTAAACAATTCTTTCACTTTTGGGAAGCTACACTATCCCCGGGTGACATGGCTACTTTTTAGCCAACTGCGCAGAAGGAGGGTAATGTTTTTATTGAAAAAATACGCGTGCGAAGCTGCGGATTGGTCAGCTAGTATATTACAAGTGTGTATTAACAAAAAAAAGTATATAAGTATTCTATATAAGTATTTATGTAATTGTATAATTATATTAGATAATATATTTAAGCATTTTATTTTATATTATCTATATTTTTTATAAATTGTAAAATAGACTTGTTCTAGGGATTCTAATAATATCTTACGCCGCCGTCCTTATTTGTTCATATAGATCTTGTCCATCCAAAGGTTGCCTGGAAGAGATCGCTTTTAGCGATAAGGCCGCTCATTGTAACTATGATTTAAAAGTGTATTTTCTTTTATATGTTTGTAATTAACGGTGTGCAATAAAGAAAGTATCTATCTATCAGTTATCTGGTTCCCATAGTACAAGCTCTGCTTAGTTTGGGGCTAGATAGCACTGTGTGAAATGTCCAGCCATATTTCTTAGTAATATTCATTATTCCAGTGCGACTGGACTAAATAAAAATATCTCTGAATTTACTTTTTTGTGAATCAAACAAAACCTTTGCCATTTATAAACGGTGTCTTTGTGCATGTGAATACAACCCTAGTTTTAAATCGTTTTAGCATAAAACTTGGAAAATGTTGGTTGTATGCTCGAATACCCCTGACATTGCATTTAAAATGATAGTCCGCGAATATTTTTAAATATTTCGACTCGTGTCCACATTTTGTGGTGTTAGGGTTATGTTTATATTTTTATGGATGTTGGAACATTAGTGCAGTACAGTTAAATAAGGAGATAAGTGACAGTTTGGACGCTGTCCTAACAAACAGCTAGTAAACGGTAGTTTACAAATATATAATTCTGGAGGTTTTTGTACATACCAAATTATAATTTTACTTCGAAAACAGAACAGGACCAAACACCTGTACAACATAGCATAAATTAAAACCCACAACTCTTGACACGCTAAGAAGAATCCTTATGACGGGTTCCTATATCCGTCGGTAACCGTCTACGACTCGTATCTCCTTAAAAAGTCTCAAACTAGTGTCAAACCTTTGACAAGTTTTCAAGGAGAAATGAGTCGTAGCTGATTACCGACGGATATAGGAACCCGTCATTAGAAAACTTAGGAACACGGTCGGTCGTAACATTGATTAAACGGGACCTGATAAATCGCTTATTTATAATAAAGACGCACTTATAATACTTATAGAAATACCAAACCCGGACAAACATTTATTTTGTTTCGTGGGAGCCGAGCCTGCAACCTCCTGCATCTCAGCTAGCTATTCGCCCACTGCGCCACGGAGAGGCTCTCAACCTGTCGCTTTAATTAATCCTTGAATGACCGCACCGCAGAATTTACAGATCTATTTTCTTTTTAGGGTTCCTTACCCAAAGGGTAAAACGGCAACTTATTTGAGTCTAGCGTCTTCTCCGTGACTGTTCTGACTACTTATACTTACTTAATAACAGAAGGAATATACAATCATTTACAATAAAATACAGAACAAACAGTTGAATCATCTAAAGACCGTTGCAAACAATCTATAGATAGCTCAACTGCCCTCAGGCGGAAGTGTCACCAAGACCCTGGCTGCATTGCCACGAATTGCAATGCGTTCACCCAGATAAGCGTCAGCTCTCGGATCACACGTCGCTTCGACCAGACGCCCAGAAAGAATTTTGGAAAACGCGATGGGCCCTGGTACCCCATGTACCCAGGATCTCGACTCTTATACATACTTGGCTTAACGTCATAAATACAGTGCCCATAATTTAACTAATCGCGATAGGTAGTTACTAAACTTGTCTGTTCAATAGTTACTTAGCGACGTTATCACCAGCCTGAATAAGTTTGTCGAAGTTAGTATGAGCTACATATTGTTATAACATTGGTTTTCACTTACGAGGCATGCCCAAATATGTATTTGTTTGTTTTAATTCTTTATTGCAACAACAAAAAAATGTAAAAATGGAGGACTTAATGCTAAAAGCGTTTTCTACCAGTCAACCGTGACAGGTAAAAACTTAGGTTTGCGTGCTTAACTAGGAACCAACAAAAATAAAACGAGTGTGCTTTAGACCACACGACTGAAGTAAAACCTCTTTAGCTCCATCTATATGTATGTATATTTATACCTATATATATTACGTTTATAAAGATCAATAAAAAAATGGCACTCCGGGAGTGCCAACAGAAGTAAAAACTTGAACAATTACGAGATACTTATATACAGAGGTGTCGGTAACGGTAACAGTGTCGCGAGTTCAATGGTTTTTTCACATCTCAAAAAATGCTCAACGCGCCTAAAGAACTTTTCCCTTAAAAAAATATACGTCGTAAGGGGAACGAACTGAGTCAAATATGGTCGACATGATTGATTTCACAAAACGTACGCGCTTATGTCATATCGTTACAGGTGACATGAAGTAATATTACGTCTTCAACATAATTTATTTCTATAGCGTACAGCTTTTAACCCTAACGCTAAGAGAGGGTTGACATATTAAATTTGTATTTAGTGTGTCTGTCCCTGGTGTTGTAGCTGCTAATGAGGTGAATCAATTACCATGCGGATTTTTAAATTTGAAAACAGGGCTCGTAGACAAGTTCGAATCGATTCGATTTCTACATATGTTCGTTGTCGATATATCACGTAATATTTCCATAGCATGTGTCAAATCCCATACATTTTCGGACTTATCGACTGGCGTCATCGCTAATCGAATTATACTTTGCTATGCCCCCAGGTGTTTGCATGTTTCGTACCTAAGTCTGGTGAAATTTTTTTACAGTAGTTATTGTATAAACGGGTTCTAGAAAAAGCATAATAACATCCTATTACTCGTGCGCGATAACTTGGGACCTGCTAGGAATGCGACTCCCCGACCGCTTCCTCTGCACTTCCCCGATGGCGCCCGTATTGTACCGTTCGCATCACTATTTTTTACTAGGGTTTTTAGTCTCGTACTGGCCTACGTCACGTAACGACGCGCTCTGGAATTCTTTTAGTTTTCGTTTGTGTTATTGTTTTGTTGTCTGGAAAAAAGAAGTCAACCATGTGGACAGGCTTCGACAAAAATATTGGGACGATGACCTCTTACAAGAGACGAATGAATCGCAATTAATTGTAAATTTATCGGATACCTCTTCGTCAAGTGATTATAGTGAGACTGAGGACGAAGAACAACCTCTAGAAGGCATAAATCCACTAAGTAGTGACGAAGATCAGATAATGTAAATAATAGATAAAATTAAAGTATAAACATAAACATTGTATTTGTATTTTATTCATATAGTGTAAAAAAGATTAGATAAAAAGCAGCGTCCTCCCTGAGTAACATAATAAATTAGGTTAAAAAAAATAAAGACGAAGCCGCGGGCGGCTGCTTGTTATGTTCGCTTTTTTGCGGGCGGTACAAACACGCCAATATGACGTCACCGCGCTCAGGTCCCAAATTATCGCGCACGGGTAATACTCAAATCAATCAAGAAATCAGATCATAATCAGATCCTACTTTGTGCAAGCAGGAGATAATATCTGATTTTCACCATCCTAACGATTTACGGCGATCCCTAAACGTAATTAGCTACTAAACATGTTTAAAATTAACAGATCCCTAAATCATATTTAGGCACTAAATACGATTAGACGCAAGTTGCCTTTAACATTATAACTCATAATGGAAATAAGAATTGAGCTGGAAAGAAGAATAAATGAATAAATATTTCTGAACATTCCCCACAGCGCTATCTAGCCCCACACTAAGCAGAGCTTGTACTATGGCAACCAGATAACTAATAGAAAACTTATGCATATACTTTTTTTTGTAAATACATACATATAGATCTACAGATATTTGTTCCGGGTCTGGTTGTTTCTTTATATAATACTAGCTGACCAATCCGCAGCTTCGCATGCATAGTTTTTCAATAAAAACATTACCCTCCTTCTGCGCAGTTGGGTAAAAAGTAACCTATGTTACTCAGGGTGATTGTAGCTTTTCAATGGTGAAAGAGTTTTTGAAATCGGACCAGTAGTTTTTGAGTTTATTCATTACAAACATTCACAAAAAAATACAAAAATACAAATCTTTCCTCTTTATAAAATTAGTATAGATAAATATGTATTTACCAAAAAAATGTATGTAAGTATTCTATCAGTTATCTAGTTCCCATAGTACAAGCCCTGCTTAGTTTGGGGCTAGATAGCGCTGTGTGAAATGTCCAGCAATATTTTTATTTATTTATTTATTATTTTTTAATATATAGAAATATATCCAGACCCGGAACTATATCTATCTGTAGATCATTCAAACATTTGTTCCACCACTGGCGTCTCAGCCGGCTATTCGCCCAGTGTGCCATGGAGGTCGAATACAATTATATTGAATACACATTACAATAAAACATTTAAAAAGCCTAGCACGCCAGCGACACCGACGAGTAAATACATATACTACGCCACTACGAGTAACTTCCCTATCGTGAGCCCGTCCGCTCGCAAAAAAGCGCACACTTGCTACTAAACGTATTAGGTTGCGGAAAAAGTTTCTTCGCTTTTTTTAAGAAAATTCTAATATTTTTTTAATATAGTTTATTTACATTTAACTAAAGTATGTAGGTACCATTTTGTTCGATAACTTTTTGACATCTTGTAGGTAGGGACATGATCTCATTGCTATAGAAATGTTGGGGCTTCTGATCAAAATACCGCGACAAGTAGTTTTGGCAGTCCTCTCGTGATGTTAACCTGACACTGCCTAAAGAATTCTGAAGAGACCGTAACAGGTGAAAATTTGAAGGTGTAAGGTCAGGACTATACGGCGGATGCGTTAACATCTCCCAGCCAAACTCTTTTTAATTTTTGCTGAGTGGCTAAAGATGTGTGAGGTCTAGCGTTATCATGATGAAAAACCACACCCCTCTGTTGATTAATTCCGGCCGCTTTCTCTCAACTTCTTCCTTGAATCTCATCAGTTGTTCGCAGTAGAGTTTAGAATCGAGGGTCCTGCCTGGTGGTAACAGCTCATAATGAATAATGCCCTTCCAATCCCACCACACACACAGCATCACCTTGTTGCGAGTTAACCCGGGTTTCGCCACAGTATGTGAAGACCTGACAGGTCTTTGACTACGACCTTTTTCACACGGTCTTGTCGTACGTGACCCACTTTTCATCACCAGTTATCAGCTTCTTCAAAAATCGTTCGGTTTCATTACATCGTAATAAAGAATCACAAATGAGTACACGGTTCATTAGGTTTCTTTCAGTGAGCTCGTGGGGTACATAAATATCGAGCTTTTTTGTGTACCCAGTTTTTTTTTTAAATGCGCCAAAACTGTTTTGTGGTCAATTCCCAGTTCTTCAGCTACGTCGTAACTACTGATATGCCGATCTAACTCCTTTTTTTCAAAAATGGCATCAATTTTATCCGTAATAGGGCGACCAGAGCGACATGCATCTTTGACATCAAAATTTCCGGATTGAAAACGCTTAAACCAAATTTGTGCTACTCTCACAGACACTGCACTAGGTCCATAAATATCGCAAATTTTTTTCGCGGCTTGCGTTGCATTTTTACCTTTTTTGTAGTAAAATTTTAAAATGTATCGAATTTCTTCATTAGATTCACTCATCTTTACAGTACGAAAAACAAATAAAAATCACACATTATCCTAATTTGAATTTGGAATTATCTTCTTTAAAATTTAAACTTTGAATGATACCAAAACCAGCCAGATACAAATAGTATAACCAAAGAGATTTTATTACAAGTTCATACATAATATAATGCGAAAAGACTTTTTCCCCAACCTATTATAATTTAATAATAATTTGTACTTTAACATTTCTTATCATTATTATTATTTCTTACACAATATATTTATTACTTCTATCTACTTATCATAATTATCTAATTAAGCCTATCATAATTGTATGCAAACACCTACCAGTGCCTTTTTGTTTACTGGTGGTAGAGCTTTTGTGAACGGGCTCGAGGAAGTGGGCACCACCGCCTTACCTTTATCTGCCGCCAAACAGCAGCACTTGTGCTGCTGTGTTCCGGTTAGGTGGTAATGGTATGTTCCTGTAATTACTGGCACATAGGCATAACAGCTAAGTCCTATAGTATGGCAACGTATAGAGATCAAGACAACATAATGTAATGTACTGTAATGTTGTTGTTTCTAAAATAAATAAATAAATAAATAAATAATACCTTGTTTTGAATTCTATGTGGATATCCATGGGCTGCAGTAGCCACTTAACATCTGGTGGACAGCATGCTCGTTTGCCATATAAGTAGTATAAAAAAATCTTGCTTACGAGATCTAATGACTTGCCTAAAAAAGGTTTCCGCAGAATAACAGAATAACAGCGCCGAGCCACAGTAACCATGGCCGAGCTGTCGATCGGTGGCGAGGCATAATGCTGAGCTGAAACTCATTTGCTGCAGTAGCACATACACACCTACTTGCCACTTTTTAAATTTTCCCTGACTACATTGTATATTTATTATTTCATTATATTGTTCCTATGTGTGTTGTATGTAATTTTCTGTTTTCTCTTACTTGTGCTTTCTCTTTGATGTATTTATGACCTTTTGATTGTATTGAGTGAATTTGTGTGTGCTGTGGTAGTAAATAAATGTCTGTATATGTCTATGTCTAAAAGTGTATGCCACTAAACATGTATATCAAAACACGCCCACGGCATTTGATGAGGGTTTAATTTTAAATTTTAATTCAGTATTTTTCGGTTCGTGGTCAACGAACATAAAATTGTTATCTTCTAATGTTTTGTAGAAGCTTAAGTACTCTAAAATAGATATATATTAACTTTATTGCAAACTAAACCAAATTAAATATACAAAGAAATAATCAAAAATAAAATAAAATGGGCGACCTTATCGCTAAACGCGATCTCTTCCTTTAGATGGACAGGACAAAACAAAATCAAAAATCTTAGTAAGTTTTAAATAGACTTAGCTTAGATCTTGAGTTGCTCGATTGGTCAAGCAATGCGACAATTTTAACTAAATGCAGTGATGTTAATGAGTATAAACTAATGAAAAAACTTCTTAATGACCTAAAAATGCCACTCAAAGGGTTTTATTATAGTCCGGGGCTTTTTTTTAAAACTGGGGCTGACATTTTAGCATACCATCATTTAGTACACCGTAGAAACTGGAACTAGCGGTCACCAATCTAAAAAGAGGTCTCCCATACAGTTGACATATTTTTATGCTACCTGGAGATGGAACAAGCTTATGGCCCACCTGATGTTAAGTGGTAACTATCCGCCTATAAAGAGAACTGCCTCGTTGATCACGCACCTTAGAAATGTGACCTACGTTGCACTGCCCTGCGTCCATCTTTTTGAGGCATACAGGTGTAAAGCCTCATGTGGCTCTAATTACCCCGGCAACCATACCCTTTAAACCGAAACACAGCAACGCTGCTTGGCGGCAGAAATAGGTATCGTGGTAGTACTTCCCCGGGCGAGCACTTTCACAAGGAACTCTATTATTATTATTATAAATACGGGATTTATCACGTACCGTCATATCGGTGTTTCGACCGACAATGTTTCGGTTCAATTCGTGAACCTTCATCAGGGTGAGTGCGATCCGCTCCGAATAACGTCTCGAATAAGGTTCACGAATTGAATCGAAACACTGTCGTTCGAAACACCTATAAGACGGTACGTGATAAATCCTGTATTAATAATAATCATCATCATCATCAGCCTATAGACGTCCACTGCTGAACATAGGCCTCCCCCTTAGATCGCCACAACGAGCGGTTGGTAGCCGTTTGCGCCCAACGGCTCCCCGTTTTAATAATTCACGGCTCATTTTAATAATAATGATTGAAATCAATCACGAAAGTTTTCTAAGGAACTGTCTTACTCTTCTATTACTTGACAAACCTAGCTGATCTGTTATGAATTCCTAAACAACACTATACTAGGCACATTTTACCTTAACTGCTAGTTAAAACGGCTAACAACATATCAATTCAATTGAGGTTTGCTTAGGCTTAAAATACAAGCATTGGGAACCGTCTAAATTTGCGGTTTTGCTCCCACAACTCCTCACCACCTATTTACCAAATGTCTGTAGCATGATGAAAACAAAATTCTTAAACTTTTCTACCCATTCTCTGTAAAATAGGTATTTTTCGAAAAGTTTCCTATTGGTTTTTATGCTATGATAAGGTAATCTCGATTTTATAGCCAATTTTCCGCATGGCATTATCGTTATACTCTCCTATTGCTCATAATAATATTTTGGAAGTTGATAAGTATCTTAGGTCATTCTCGTCCGCCGAGAGCTTTAGCGGTATGACAATAGACACTCCAAAGGCATAACTTTCGCCAACAATGACATTTCTTTCCCACAATCCTCTTCGCTTTAACGTGGACGAATAGTTCTGTACAGAAGCATTCCTTGGAGAGCGTAGCATAAATGAGTATGTTCAGACTTTGAAAACATTAAATCCAGCTATGATTCACCTCTTATAACAAAGGATTAAATTTTATTTATCCATTTAGACGCTACGATGCACACAAAGAGTGATAAAGAGAGAGAAAGAGAATAAGAAAGGCTGATGGGAGACACAGTGCAAAATAGTTGAATTACTTGTAAATGATACGTATTTTGTATTTGTAATTCAATTACTTCGTAAAAATTATATTTGTAATTGGTATTTCAAATACCTGACGCTGAAGTATTTTGTAGTTAGTAATGTCAAATACATAAATACATCCGAAGATAAATACGTTTAGCGATCTTATTATTGGTGCGTTCCACAGGAAATAGTGCTCGATGGTTTTCGTAACTATGCGTAAGCAAAATGGCGAGGTCGCCTTAAATTTAGCGGTCCCGCTGAATATGTCAATCTTTAAAGTTGGCACTGGACCTGTACTGTACGTCAAATTGTGAAGTACGGCCAGGTATTACTCAGATTTTGTGTATGCGGGACGCTCAGCTACAGCTCATGCTATAACAGCTTGTTCATTTCATAATTCAGAATAAAGTAATATTAGGTACAAAAAAATGCGAAAATGCGTTTGTGCTTATATCAACAATGACAAAACATCTATCACTACCTATTAATAATCATCATCATTAAATCAGCCATAGAATGTCCACTGCTATACATAGGCTATCAAAGAGATTTGCACTCTACAATTCAGTGTCAGTTTTGTAAGAGAATATAGTTCTTACTTCCGTGCAACACTTGGTGACTATGTAGGAGCCAAGTCTATCGGTGCACCGCACTGTGGGACGTATTTCAAGCTTCCCTTTCATAGGATTTTTGAAAATGATAATTGATTTTTTTACAATTCTAAGTATTATTTTTGTCAAAAACATGAAAATTTTCAATTATCTGGCAGTCTCGAGATTTTTTTTAAATAATAACCGTTTAAATCTTTATTTGAACATTTGAAATGTATGAAAATGGAATTTCTTTTCCTCATAACTTCTTTCGGTCTTGCACGGTAAAACTGAAACTTTTAGGTATTGTTACCAGATCTATATTAAAACAATATAATTTTTGACCTTGACCGCAGATGGTCCGGTATGAAAGATATGAATTAATTAAAAATGCGTATTTTGCGATATTGTCATACGGGATAACTGTATCTAAAATAGATCTGTTTTTAACTTTTTTACCCTACAATTAAGCACGTGATAGATAACGACCCCTTGATGAATTTTGGCCTTGGCCAAGAGCGGCCATATTCAAAATAAACCTATTAATTATGAATAATAATGTTAATATACGGTTATGGCAATAATTGTTTTAACAAAACCTCAATATTGAATTGGTTTCCTAAGGACTACCTACATATTTTTCTTGTTTTATTACCTAACTTTATAACAGTTACGTACTAGATACCTACTACCTGCGTTACCTACAATGACTTTTTATTTCACAGCTGTGATATAATGATTTGGTTTTTCTAAGTAGGCTTCTTTGTTTGTCGAAGAATGGGTATTTTTTAGTACATTAACTATTTTAATGCTAAATTAATTGTTATTGTAGGTAATATTTGAGTTCAATTCTAAATTAAATCAGTATAAATACTAATTTCACTTATATTTCGTTTCAGTTATCGTTACCAATTCGTACCATAACGTTATCTATGCACGGATTTCGATTTGCTCAGTATGTTAGGATTTATGTCAAATCTCCACGTATGTATATAATGAGGGAAAATGCTTTTAATGTAGACAAATAATTTATGTTGTTAACTTCTATGGAATTTACTCTATCTGAAGAGACTTCAGATTTTAAAAAGATATAAAAAATTAATTAACATTTTCAAAAATCCTATGCAAGGGAAGCTTGAAATTCCTACCACAGTGCGTCACATTTCAAGCTGCCCTTTCATAGGATTTTTGAAAATGTTAATTTATTTTTTTACAGTTCCATGTATGCAGTTTTGTCGAAAATATTTAATAATCTAGCAGCTACGAGACTTTTTTTTATAAAAACCGTTTCAATATGAGTTTGAATCTTTTTAAATGTATGAAAATAGAATTTATTTCCTCATAACTTCTTTTGGTCTTGCACGGTAAAACTGAAACTTTCAGGTATTGTTACTAGATCTATATTAAAGCAATATAACATTTGACCTTGATCGCAAACGATCCGGTATAAAAGATATGAATTAATTAAAAACGCGTATTGAAGCGATGTTGTCATACGAGAAAATGTATCTAAAATAGGTCTGTTTTTATTTTTTTCCTTATATTATTAGGCATCTGATAAATGACGGCCCCATGATGACTTTTGACCTTGACCAAGAGTGTCCATATTGAAAATATACCTATTAATTATTTATAAAAAAAAGTGTCACTCCGGGAGTGCTGACAGAAGTGAAAACTTGATTAAAAGCAGATACTACAGATACTTATATACAGAGTACAGAGGTGTCAGTGTCAGTGGCAGGTGTCAACAGTCAGTATTCAGTGACAGGTGTCGGTAACAGTGTCGCGAGTTCAATGGATTTTTCCCATCTCAAAAAATGCTCAACGCGTCTAAATATGTTTTTACTATGCCCAACGCGCCTAAAGAAGTTTTGGAAATAGAAAATATAGGTGCACAGTATTTATACGGTTTTAATATAGAATAAAACGCAAATCTTAGCTACAAAAACAATTAAATTAGCTTTAAAATAGTATTAAAATATTTAATGCACTTAAAATCACCAATTCTTCGACAAACAAAGAACTTTAATTAAAAACACCAAAACATTTTATCACAGCTGTGAAATAACAATTGTCATTGAGGGTAGGTACCTAGTACGTACCTGTTGTTAAGTTAATTACTAAAACAAGAAAATATGTGGGTAGTCCTTAGGAAACCTAGTTAGACAGGTATCTAGTAGCTACCGGACAGCGCGCTGACTATTTTGTAGGGCGTAACGTTAAAATAGACGTTTTAAGTTCGCAACTTTTTATATTTTTCAAAGACCGATTTAATTTTGTTTTTTTTTATTTTGATGTTATAATCTGTTAGTAGACCATGGTGCGAACAACGTTTGTTCTGGGGAAACAGTGATTTAAAGGACACCGTGTATATGATACTAGACTAGACAGACAATCCTAAAGCGCATATTTCAGTCCCTGAAGACACGAACATTAGTTGTAAATAAATACACAGAATGCGGGTAATCCTCTCGTAAGCACAAGATCTGTTGAAGTTTCGTACCGTAAGCACCTCGAGTAACATTAGGCGACCGTTTAGATGTGTAGGTATGTGGTTTTCCTTCGACTTTATGAGTGTTATTTAGGCCTAATACAAGATGTTTCCCTTAGTTATTGTAGTATCGAGCATATTAGAAGCAATTTGTAGCGTAATTTAGAAGATACATATTTCGTCGTTATTAATGCGAAAGTTTTGATATTTGTTTTGGGTGTGTGATCACGTCGTAACGGCTAAACCGATTTCGATGAAATTTGGTATGTATGTTGATTATAACCTGGATTAACATATAAGCTACTTTTTGTTGACAAACAACGCGTGCGAAGCCGCTGGCGGAAGCTAGTTTCATAGTAAGTAGCTCTAAAATATACTTTTACGAGCTTCTGCGCCGGTAGCTTAGCGTGCGTCGCTTATCATTAAAAAGCAACGCATGTTGAGACATATTGTGGAATGGATACTTGAGAAGAGCTTACTATAGAAATGATCCCATGAACTAATGATCTTGCAAGAAAAGAAAGAGTTAAGTTAAGGAATTAAGAAAATAAGAAATGTTGAGACATATTATGCAAATATTTTATGACCTGGATTGAGATCATAGTATGTCTGCATACCAAATTTTATCGCATTAGGTCTAGTAATGATTAAACAGTCATAGTCAATACGTGCAGACGAATAACATAATAATCTGAGTTTTGCCTTGATTTTCAAATATCAGTCATGTCACATCCATACATCATCATCATCATCATCCACAGCTTCACCCATTGTTGGGTATAGGCCTCCCCAAGTTTGTGGCATCCACCACGATCCTGCGCTAGTCTCACCCACTGACGGCCCGCGACCTTTACGATGTCGTCCACCCATCTCGCTGCTGGTCGTCCTACCCTTCTATACCCGCTCCTCGGCCACCATTCAGTCACTGTCCGGCTCCATCTGTCATCACTACGTCTTCCATAACTCGAATCCCAACGTCATGAACCTTCGTTCGTCTACGGATCTCGACGTTTGGAACTTGATCTAACTGTCTGATGCCGAGCATGGTATGATCTTGTCTCTTTATGCAACTCTTAACCTGTACACAGCCTCCTGCGTGAGCATCCATATCGGCACCGTAGGTCATGGTGGACAGAAAACATTGGTGGAATAAGCGGGTCTTCAGACACTGTGGAGTTTTAGGAGACCTAAGGATGTCGTCTAACTTGCCGAATGCAGCCCATCCCAATTGGATCCTTTTAGAGACCTCCTTCTGCTGATGCTCTCTACCAAACGATAGAGTATGTCCAAGATAAACATACTGGTCGACTGTCTCCAGCCTCTCATTTCGCACACCATCATCATCATCATCAGCCGCAAGACGTCCACTGCTGAACATAGGCCTCCCCCTTAGATCGCCACAACGAGCAGTTGGTAGCCGTTTGCGCCCAACGGCTCCCCGCGATTCTTACTAGATCGTCGGTCCACCTTGTGGGGGGGGGCGGCCTACGCTGCGTCTTCTAGTCCACTCGAGAACCTTTCTTCCCTAACGGTTATCGGTTCTACGAGCGATGTGACCTGCCTATTGCCACTTTAACTTGCTAATTTTGAGAGCTATGTCGGCAACTTTAGTTCTTCTGCGGATTTCCACATTGCGGATCTCATTGCCCACTGCATAGAGCAACACGATCCACCGGCGGTCCGGAGTGATTTGATTAAAAATTACTTACATATGAAAGGTAACGCCATCTTTTTGTAGACTTGACGTGGCAGATCTCTTTTTGCAGCAAAAAACAGAGCAATTCGTCATTTTTTTAGGACGTCGATTCAGACACGCATCTAGATTTAGTCTAGTGAGCAGTGCGGCTGCAACTAGTTTTATTGTACGCATAGGCCCACGTGGACTTATACTTTGACAGAGGGGAACGCCTGCGTATGCCTACTCCCCTCCGGTCCGCCGGTGGCCGTGTTGCTCTATAGCCTACTGTTATAATTATTATAAATTCCAAAATAACTCCGTCTTTCTGTTTGTTATTTTTTCACGACTAACGACTGCACCGATACTTATGAAACTTAACAAGGAAATACTATGTACCTATCATAAATCACATAGGATAGTATTTGGAAAAGTAATATTTAACATCATAAATTTTTTATAATCAATAATCTTGACCCTTAATCTTGACCTGCAGTACAGATTATAAAATATCCTTAAAACCACAAAAATGTTAAGCAACTGTTTAACGCGTTTTTAAAGAAATCCTAACTAATTGTTTGTATAAGTTTTTTTTGTAGAATGTGTGTGAATTTGTTTGTGGTAAGTCTGGAAAAAGAGAGTGGAAAAGTAGAGCAGCCTAAGTTGAGAGCCCGTCAAAATATTTTTAATAGGCGCTGTTATAATCAGTGGTGTACAAGATACCCTATACAAAGTAACTGGAATACAAAATGCAAGATACTTTCAATTTAAGTATTTCAGATACCAGATAGCTTTCTGGAATTATATCAGAAATACTTGATACAAAATACGTATCTTTCAAATACATTTTAAATGATAAATACGTTTGAAGGAAAACAACGTTTTATTGAATGTAAAATTATTTTTTAAGTTAATTTTTACAAATAAATATTAATAAAAAAAAACAAAATTAAAATTGTTTAATTCAAGCCATTTACTCATACATGTTACAAATATAAATTAAATTATATAAAATTACCCAAATTAAATCAAATTAATGTAAATAAAATAAAATCATATTAAATTAAATTTAAAAAAGTTATAAATAAAACAACACCACACAGAGAGACATACACATACATACATGCATACATACACGTACGCGGACACGTGTTAATAAATTCGGGGGGACTGAAGTAGCCGATGACATCTGTTGAATGTAAGTATTGCCATCTATCTATTTGGTCCGAGACAAAGTTCGCGACAAACGGCGCGTTCAGTTGTATCTATAGTGACATTGACATTTAAAATAATGTCACCGTAGGATCTTGTCACATTTTGTGAATAAATGCACAGTTAACTATTACTAAGAGTATTTTAGCAAACATAGTAAAACATAGTTGTAGGTACAACGTACAAAATACTAAGATACCAAATAAAAGGTATTAAAATGCAAAATACAAACTTAATTTAAAAGAAAACGAGTGTGCTTTAGACCACACGACTGAAGTAAAACTTCTTTTGCAAAATATTAATTTATAAAATTGTTCAAGAACGAAATGAAATTACGAAAACTAATCAAAAACTAACAGTTCGCGTAATACTAGCAATCTCGCAAACGAACTACTGACTGAGATATATATATATATATATATTTATATATATATATATATATATATATATATTTCATGCACTGGCTATGAGAGGAAGAGAGAAAGAAAATGTCCGCGCGCACTGCTCTCTCTTGCTCCTACATTTTGATACAGACAATAGGTCTTAGATATACGAAACGTAACTGGCTATGAGAGAAAGAGAGAAAGAAAATGTGTGCTTGCACCTCTCTCTCGCCCCTACATTAATATACGAAACGTAACTCTCTCTCTTTCTATCTTCACTAACTTATATCTCCCTCTCAATTTCCGTTCGTCTCGTCCGATCACACTTTTCGTAACGCTCTCGCCACTTACTTCCCAAGTCAAGCGTGCGTAAAGAAGTTTTAGTTCAAAAAGTATTTTAGATACAAGATGAATTCGTATTTTGTATCTGTATTTCAGATCGTCATCACAATCATTTTCAGCACGTGTCGACCCACTGTTGGGCATAGACCTCTCTTTGTTCTTGCCATTCTTCCCGATCCTGTGCCAGTCTGAACCACGTATTTTAGATACTTGTATCATAAATAAGTCACAGCTCTGGTTATATTTATGACAATTTAAGTCTACGCGAACAAACTCGCAGATAAACAGCTTCAGACGAGCTGTTTATCCGCGAGAGCATAACCTGTTCAAAATTTTAGATGTTACGTAAAACAATATTGCCTCGCGTCCCGAACATTAAGCTTGATGTGTCGTAAATGAACATTTTATACAATTATGCGCAAAGTGAGACTAAAATTTTGCGTAAAAGCTTGAATACCTTGAAAGTAAGTAAAATATATGTAATCCTAGACGACGTCTGTGGCACGGTAGTCGAGTATCCGACTGTAATGGAGGACGTACGACAAATGTTTGCCTAAAGTCAAAGTCAATATCTTTTATTCATTAAAATCACAAGGATCACTTTGAAACGTCAATTTTACTGCCTGTTTCTTCGCGACCAAGCCAGTAAAGAAAGGCAAGAAAACAAGGCTGGTTTTTTTTAATGATGGACGTCGCATGTTAAATTCTAAACGAACGACAAATGTTTGCCTAAAGTCAAAGTCAAAATCACAAGGATCACTTTGAAACGTCAATTTTACTGCCTGTTCCTTCGCGACCAAGCCAGGAAAGAAAGGCAAGGAAACAAGGCTGGTTGTTTTTGAATACATAACAATACAGGAAATAAATTACGTCTAAACTGTAACATTTTTGAACGAGTTAGAGATATTTCAATCATAAGCTTCATTATCATCTACATAATCCGATATTTTATAGTAGTCTTTCTTATAAAGATTTTGTTAATTTACGTTTTTAAATTTGTTGATTGTCAATTTTTGTACATTACTTGGGAGTTTGTTATAAAAGCGTACACCTTGCCCTTTAAACGATTTACTAACTTTATGGAGTCTACAAGTGGCAACAGCGAGGTTATCTATATTTCTAGTATTTAAATTATAATTATCGCTATTTATCTTTAACAAATTGATATTTTTGTGAACATATATCAGATTTTCATAGATGTATTGACAAGGGAATGTCAATTTATTTCTTTAAACATACTGCGTAATGATTCTCTGGGGCCCATGTTATAAATTGCACGAACAGCCCTCTTCTGCAGCACAAACACGGTGTTTATATCTGCAGCACTCTCTCACAGCAGTATACCGTATGACATAATGCTATGGAAGTAACTGAAGCAAACTAGTCTAGCTGAGTCTACGTCTGTAAAAAGACGAATCTTTTTGACTGCGTATGCCGCTGAACTAAGTATCTTCGACAACTTATCAATGTGAGGGCCCCATTGAGGCTTATTATCTAGGGTTATACCTAAGAACACGGTGGTGTCCACAAGAGCCAACTCCTCGTCTTTGATTTTTATATCTGTTTTAACTTGTGTCCACATTAGGTAGTATAAATCTAATACACTTTGTTTTCCTAACTGTTTGAATCTGTGTATAATTATTCTATGGTTCCAGTATAATAGTTCCTGATTACCACGACACAGGAAACCATGAGCTGTCAAGACCCAGAAAGAAAGAAAATGTTTTTATTTGTAACAGCATAATATGACTACAAAGCGAGACACAAAGAACTAGCAGGCGCACGGCTCAGTTCTATCCGTACCTAGTTCATATACCATCTATTCGCACACACCTTACAGCTAAGGTATGGAACACTTTGCCGTCGTCTGTTTCTCCTAAAGAATACAATCCGAGTCTCTTTAAGGTAATAGTGAATAGGTTTCTTCTAGATCTTCGTGTTTCATCTTAGACCACATCATCGCTTACCTTAAGGTGAGAATGTGGTCAAACGAAGATGTATGCAGTTTAAAAAATAAGTACTTCTGTACTTTTTTTTGGTGTGTTTTTTGGTATTTATTTTAAGTTGCTCAAAATCCGGTTTCGTCGGGATACTCATATACTCTGTCTTCTTTATAACATCCTTCAAAATCCTCTGTCTCCTTGCTATCTTAAAGAACGTTATTCTCCTCTTTTTCCACCTGATCTTCCTTCTCGTTCTTCTCAACATCTTTTATTCAAGACGCCTGAGCATAAAGCTTCTTTCTTCACTAACTCTTTCACTGTTACTGCTATCTGCTTGTGGAACTCTCTTCCAGTGGAAATCCGCAAGGCCGCCTCTATGGGAATATTCAAATCTATATATTCTATCTCTTTAAACACTTCATCTCTCTTCAAGATACCCAACAAAATTGAGCACTTTATGTAGATATATTTGTGTATTTCGTTTATGTATGTGTATTATTATTATTTTTAATTTTTGGAAGATTATTTCTAAGTTAAAGTTTGTTTAACTTTCCATTTTCTGGCACTACCACTTTCTCCACACTACACAAAGGTTAGCTGGAAGAAAATGCTAATTAGCATTAAGTTCGCCTATGTAATATTTTATTAGTGCAATAAAGAATTTTCTAATCTAATCTACTTTTCCATTGCATATTGTTTTATCGTTAATCGTCAAACATTATTTTATTAGCGCAGTCTTACTAGTTTCAAGTTTCTTTACAAACTTTTAAGTGGATCTTTATACTCTAGATTCTACATCAACAACAAAACTTTTGATTTGTTTGACACTGTGTGTAATACCAGTGAAGTTTTTATTTAGTTTAGCAACGCCTTTATTCATAGTAAACACTGTAAACCTACACTGTTGAACTTGAAACTCGACGCTTAATTTGAAAAAGTTTCAATTACGCCTAAATTTTCTTCTCTAACTCAACGGATAATTTTTAATTATTTTTCAAAGTTTGCACCTCGGTGTATCTCGCCCGCCGCCGTCCAATCCCACTTATTAGATCAGCTGGTCTGATGAGGAGGCTGAACCCCTCGCTATGCCAAAGTAGGTAAATTAGAATTCGTACGCGTTTCTGATTTAGACGCTATATTGAGCCAAACATTCTGGCTAGAATTATGATCAATAAGAGAATTATGAATTCGAACAAACAGATTATATAGCAGCTTCAACGACTGCAAGAGTAACGTGAATCGAATATCGCGAGTGTATTTATATTAAATACTAGCTGACCAATCCGCGGCTTCGCTCGCGTGGTCTGCTAATAAAAAGTAGGCTATGTGTTAATCCCGGTTATGATTTACTTACATAACAAATTTCATCGCAATCGGTTCAGCAGTTCCGGCGTGAAAGAGTAACAAACATCCATACATACAAACCATCGCGTTTATAATATTAGTAGGATATATATTGCTGGACATTTCACACAGCGCTATCTAGCCTCAAACTAAGCAGAGCTTGTACTATAGGAACCAGATAACTGATAGAATACGTATATACGTTGTGTTTATTTTTTGTAAATATATACTTAAGATATATAGAAAAACATCCAGACTCGGAAAACATATCTGTAGATCATGCAAACATTTGTTCCGCGGCGGGAATTGAACCCGCTACCTCCTGCGTCTCAGCTGGCTATTCGCCCACTGCGCCACGGAGGTTGTCATATAATTACGGAAAATATAATTACTTGAGTATTTTTAATTTAGTGTTTTCAGTTCATGTGTTTCTAGTACGAGCATGAAAAGATGGCATTTTTAGCAAAACAAAAACGCACTTTTGCTAAAAATTGTGTCTAGAAACTGACAAAATAATGCTACCAATTGTTAAATTTATCGGACGCTACCGTGTTTTAGAATCAACGTTATTTTACCGAATACTAAAAAATGGCTTTGTTTTGGGTAAAAAAGATCAAAGATTCATGAGGACAGAATCTAAGCTTCGATTCGTACAAAAACCACGATACGACATGTTAAGGCGATAAGGAAGGAAATCCTGGAGGTTTTAGGCTTATCTGTGCGTTCCTTTAGTTAGAGAGTGCAAAAATAACCTATTTATATTTAACTTCACTTATTTATACATTAACAACTTACTAGTTGTTCGCCCCGAACTGAGATCTCGCGAGTCTCCCATAAAAACAAAAAAAAATATTATTTGTAATCTTTACCTATCAAAATAGAGCCACGAAATGAATAACCAATTTACTTGACCTACAGTTTCATTCAAATTACAGGTAACCGGAGTGCATGTTAATTGCTAATTTTTTGGGGTAGAAATTGCAGTTATTCTGGATTTCAGACTTTTCCCTATATGTGTGTCACTAAAGCTAAACGCATACCAAATTTGAGCACTGGGGTCACTGGTGTACACCGGGAATTTTGTCAAAGTTTAGTTTTTATTATGGCTAATAACTTAAAAACTACAAGGGTTAAACTATGTATATATAAAAACGGGGTCGAAATGTGTCACAAATACCTTTTATTTATTTTACCCCTCTTGAACCCCGATATCTTAAGAACCCCCCCCCCCCCCCCCCCCCCCACACACATTTTTAGCCATCACTACCTACCTATATATACGTACATATAAACATACATACATACAACGCCGATTTGCCCAAGTTGATTTAGAGATCTTCGATCAACTAGGTTACGCCACAAGAAACAAGCGATTGCCCTGTACCATTATTCTCCGTGTTTACTTTACTCAGTGACCGTACTTTTTTTTTTATACTACTTATATGGCAAACGAGCATGCAGTCCACCAGATGTTAAGTGGCTACTGCAGCCCATGGATATCCACATAGAATTCAACACAAGGTATTATGTTGTCTTGATCTGTATGTGGATACGTTGCCACACTATAGGACTTAGCTGTTATGCCTATGTGCCAGTAATTACAGGAACATACCATTACCATCTAACCGGAACACAGCAGCACAAGTACTGCTATTTGGCGGCAGATAAAGGTAAGGCGGTGGTGCCCACTTCCTCGAGCCCGTTCACAAAAGCTCTACCACCAGTACTTATTTGGCAATTATTGATATCATTCTAAACTTCTTGATAGTAACAGTGGGTCGATACAGGCGTAAAATGATGATAATTATTATTAACTCATTTATTTCAGACCAAGATCCATAGTTAATAACTAAATAATACACATCGAATTACATACAAAAATTATATTAATTAAACATTTAAAAATGGTCAAAATTACTATATAAATGTCAAAAATGTAATAAAATAATAATGGGAATGGGGCTAAATTACAATAAAAATGTCAAAAACGTCAATTAAATGTCAAAAATTACAAAATAAAAATTAACAAATTTAATGAATATCAAATTAAATTAAATTTAAATATTGTAGCAGGAGCCTTATCCTGTTTTTGAACGAACGCCGATGACGTAGCAACCGGGTTCGAAGAGCGCAGGATTGCCTCCGCGAAGCGAGCGAGAAGGCAATACGTGCGAGCGAGAGAAAGGAATCGCCCACGCCACCGCGCGAAGTACGCGTCGGCTCTGAAAAGTTTTATTGTTTATTCGTGTTTCTACCATCTAAATTGTAGAGTTTGTAGTTAATACTGTTACTACTTAGTTATCGTGTCGCAATATATAGTTTTACCAATTGATCGTGTGCCGAACTCATTTATTTCACGCCCTGAGAAGGTAGAAGGAAAAGGTATAAGGATGTGGGAATTGGATCTGTTAGTCGCCTTCTACGACAAGCCAGGGGAGAGCGATAGTCTTATTCTAAGCCCGAGAACTATACGGGGAGAGTAGAATTAAGGAAGGAGAGAAATGTGTTAATGTAGATTTTAACTAGTTTTGAGGAGCTAAAGACTTTTTCCCTCACAATACTTATTTCACTTATTTCAAATTACCAACTAACCATTAATAATAATCCAATCAATTCAATAAACATTTATAAAGACTTAATTATATTTATGAGGAGCCCATTACAATCCGCATCCACTTATGTTGAATGGGACAGTCCGCGCGAGCTACGATCATCTGATGGTCACCGAATAATTTCAATACACATAATAAAGGGCTGATTAATTATTGGCAGACGATTAAAGATGAATTTCGTGATTGCAATGAACAAAATACTATTGACTTTGGTTAGAAAAACGAAGCCTTCAGATAAAGTATTTACCTAGACAAAGAACGTAATTGGTATTTTCTTAGATTTGTAATTCTGGTACTGATAATTTTCTTTTTATCTATTTCTGTAAGGTTTTACCTTTTGCAAGTATTACCCGTGCGCGATAAGTTGGGACCTGAGCGCGGTGACGTCATATTGGCGTGTTTGTACCGCCCGCAAAAAAGCTAACAAGCAGCCGCCCGTGGCTTCGCCTTTGTTTTTTTTAACCTAATTTATTATGTTACTCAGGGAGGACGCTGCTTTTTATCTAATCTTTTTTACACTATTTGAATAAAATAAAAATACAATGTTTAAGTTTATACATTTATTTTATCTATTATTTACATTATCTCATCTTCGTCACTACTTAGTGGATTTATGTCATCTAGAGGTTGTTCTTCGTCCTCAGTCTCACTATAATTACTTGACGAAGAGGTATCCGATAAATTTACAACATTTACTATAACAACAAAAACTACAACAACAAAACAATGACACAAACTATAACAACAAAAACTACAACAACAAAACAATGACACAAACTATAACAACAAAAACTACAACAACAAAACAATGACACAAACTATAACAACAAAAACTACAACAACAAAACTATAACACAAACGAAAACTAAAAGAATTCCAGAGCGCGTCGTTACGTGACGTAGGCCAGTACGAGACTAAAAACCCTCGTAAAAAATAGTGATGCGAACGGTACAATACGGGCGCCATCGGGGAAGTGCAGGAGAAGCGGTCGGGGAGTCGCATTCCTAGCAGGTCCCAAGTTATCGCGCACGAGTAATATTATGCAAACCCTGAGCAGGTGCTAAGGGTAAATGATATTTTTGGACTTCAAAAATCAACCCCTTATGGAAAATCTAACAGCTGTGCATACTGAGTAAGAGATTTAATGAGTAAGATATGTCCCTGGGGGGAGGGGGGGGGGGGGGGAGGGGGGGGGGAATAGTCGTGATATAAGTTTAGTTTATTTTAAACTCTACCTCTTGCTATATTTTACTACTAGCTTCTGGCAGCGGCTTCGCACGCGTTTGTTGTCATCAAAAAGTAGCCTATGTGTCACACGGCTACACATCAAGCTATTAACTTCCAGTATAAGCTGACCTCTCATTCTACGAAAATTCTACACAATGCGAGGTCAGCTTATACTGGAAAAATATAGCTTGATATGTAGCCGTGTGTACATACCAAATTTCATCCTTATTACCTAAGCCAAATTGCTGTCGCTTCGTTATCGCTAGTCAGGCCATCCCTTTCACACGTACAGTACGTACCTCATATGTGAAAAGGATGGTATGACTAGCGATAGCAACACGACAGCAATTTTGCTTAGGTAATAAGGAGGCTGATCTGCCTCTACGACGTGATTGAGTAACAAACAAATAAACAAACTTTCGCATCCCACTAATCACATTAATATTATAAATGCGAAAGTTTGGATGTTTGATTATTTATTTGTTTGTTTGTTACTCAACCACGTCGTAACGGCTGAACAAATTTCGATGAAACGTATGTACGTATATTTTTTGTTATTCCAATTTATTATAAAGACCTTTATAAAAATACATGTCGGTCCTATTGTATGTACAAATTAATTTGATCAAAGGTAAGGTAGTGAACAAAACAAACAAATATTTACGTATATTGAAACCAAGATTAACACATAGGCTAATTTTTATTCTATCCCATTATCATATCATTTTTCATCATCATCATATCAGCCGTAGGATGTCCACTGCTGGACAAAGGCCTCCCTCATTGATCTCCAGGAACTGCGGTTGGAAGCGGTCTGCATCCAACGCCGACCTGCGGTTCTTACCAAGTCGTCTGCCCATCTTGTAGGTGGACGTCCTACGCTGCGCTTGCCGGTCCGTGGCCTCCACTCGAGAACCTTTCGGCCCCAACGGCTATCCGTTCTGCGCGCTATATGGCCTGCCCATTGCCACTTCAACGTGCTAATCCGTCGGGCTATGTCGGTGATTTGAGTTCTCCTACGTATCTCCTCATTTTTGATTCGATCCCGTAGAGAAACCCCGAGCATAGCCCTCTCCATAGCTCGCTGAGCGACTCTGAGCTTATTCATAAGGCCAATAGTGAAGGACCACGTCTCGGTTCCATATGTCATCACTGGTAACACACACTGATTGAAGACTTTCGTCTTAAGGCACTGAGGTATGTTGGACGAAAAGACGTTGCGAAGTTTACCAAACGCTGCCCATCCGAGTTGGATTATATCATTTTTATCCTTGGGATAAAATGGGGTGTCAAGTTGCAACAGCGAGTTTAGCTTTATTTCTAGGTTACCTACACATTTAGTAGTGTAACGCGTACGAAGTCGCGGGCCACAGCTAGTTTTACGTTATGTGTAATAACTCAAGTACCATACATTTGTATTTATATGTATTTGTAAGTCACATAAAATTGGGTGATTTAAATTTATGATTATACTAGTGGTTCCCCCCGAACTGAGATCTCGCGAGTCTCCGATTTAAACAAAAAAAAATATTATTTGTAATCTTTGACTATCAAAATAGTTTTCATTCAAATTACAGGTAACGGGAGTTCATGTTTTGTGGTTCTTATTAGTAGAAATTGCAGTTATTCTGGATTTCAGACTTTTGCCTATATTTGTGTCACTTAAGGGGACACCGGAGGGACAATCGCCCATACAACACGTACTACCAAGATAATTTCTAATTGGAGCATATTTCTACCTTAATAAGATATTATTTTAATTTGAATAGTATTTATCTAGGTTCCCAACCATATATTAGATCAAA
Source organism: Philereme vetulata (assembly GCA_918857605.2). NCBI lineage: Eukaryota > Metazoa > Arthropoda > Insecta > Lepidoptera > Geometridae > Philereme > Philereme vetulata. The sequence goes on along the minus strand of OU975459.1, from coordinate 6,836,711 downwards.
ATACTTACCTAAAATGAAATAGAATCGTATCGCATTCTGCATGTTTTTACGTCATAAAAGACCTGTTTTCAACCTAATTGTTTCGTATTAAAAACAACAACATCTTACGTATCCTAGCCATGGGAACATAGATTATATCGTCTAGTTACAGAATAACAACACAATGAGAAAAATACAACAAGATTTCAGTCATCATTTTTGGTATTAAGGAACACGGTCAAAATCTAATCAAATTTAGAGTCGTTCTATTGCTATCACTGTCGCTCTGCGTGGCTAAACTTCGTCACTAAACAGGGATAGCGATATTCAGGCCGAATTTTTTGACGCGGCCGAATTGAAGTTGCGCTCAGGGTTCGCCGGCGCGTTAAGCTACACTTATACCAAATTACAGCACTGTGGGGTCACTAGAGTACCCGGTAAATTTTGTCAAATTTTAGTTTTTATTATAGCTAATAACTCAAATACTATAAATAATTTAGGAAAAATAAAAAGAGAGTCTAAATGTCCTAATGAATAACTTTCATTTGACGTCCTACTTAACCAGTTAGCCTCATTTTCATTATTTTACCCCTCTTGAACCCCAATATCTCAACAACCCCCCCACATTTTAGCTCATTTAGTCACACCAAAATGATCGGATCAACGCTTCGGAAGTTATCCTCGGACAGACATACATATATTATTATATATGTACGAGTACATACAACGCCGATTTGCCCAAGTTGAATAATAGATCTCGCTTCGCTCGATCAAAAAAATCCTAAATTTTTCATAAATTTTGGGAGATCACCGTAAAATCACACGTTGGTTCGGACTCGTATTACGGAAATAAATTTATTCATTAATGTTTACGCAATAATTATTCAGGCCACTTATCCCTTTCAGAATCAAATAAAGGTCTTGTCTTCCTTGCCCTTTTCTGTACTACTTATGTAAATCTCTCTAATAGGATAGATTATTAAGATATATTGGTGGCGATTCTGTTGTTTAAGCTAACTAAAATTGTGTAAAATACGAATGGTCTTGTTTTGTTTACGCTAAAGATCAAATTAGAATGTCATTTAAAGTGACATTTCTTAAATGAAGTAATTTTTACTATAGTGTGACCATTAGTGCTGTGCACTCCCTGAGGTATGCGCGCGGCGAGACGGGGGGGAGAATCAACTGCTGCGCTCTGTCAGTTCGCCGTCAAGGCTCGTGGCGGCAGGTAGTGTTATTTGTATCGGACTGTCTATGTCAGACACACATGAGATAAATATTCAAAGATGGGTCGTGCGATAATGTTATCGATTCATTCATAATAAATTTGCAAGACTCTGATTCAAGTTCCGGTGGCGAAATGGAAGATGAAGATGATGACGAAATGGAAGATGAAGTTGAAACAGAATCTATGTCAGAATAACTTTTGTTAGAATATATAATTGTTTGTAAATATAAAAAATGTTCAATAAAACAAGTCCTTTGAATTATAAGTTTAGTTCTTATTTATCACCTGCATATTTTTAATAAAATATGAGTATATTTAAGTTACATTTTAATTAACTAAGTAAGTATAATATATTACAGATAGATAGCCTCCGACCATCGTCCCGCCACAAGTCTTGCCTTAGAAATGCAAACTGATATCGTAAGATATGTCCGACATGTATTGATCTCATGTGAACTCATGCAGTTTTTTCTTTGCCTCCCACCTCGCCGCGCATACCTCAGGGAGTGCACAGCACTAATGGTCACACTATAAAATGGCGTGTTTTCGGGCTAGTTTTAATCAACACCAATTTGACTGCTGACTAAATTTAGCCGGCAAACAAGCTATCTTTGTAAAAATTACTTAATTTTAGAAATGTCACTTTAAATGTCAACCTAATTTGATCTTTAGGGTAAACAAGTTAAGAACGTTCGTATTTTACACAATTTTAGTTAGTCAGTGTAAACAACAGAATTGCCACCATTGTTTGTTTCACATTTTAAAAAACCGGGCAAGTGCAAGTCGGACTCACGCACGAAGGGTTCCGTACCGTACCGTATCTATAACAACGGCAAAAAATAATGTCTGTTGTATGGGAGCCCTACTTAAATATTTATTTTATTCAGTAGCACAATTTTATTCATTTACCTTATTTGAGGTTGGTGCCGGTTAAGCTAGTCCTCTAAATTGTATGAGCGCCCATACAACTCAGAGGACTATCTTAATTGGCGTCAACTATGTATGTATGGGTACACCCTTTAATTTTCAACTTTTTTATGTTTTGAAATTGTTCCTTTATTTGTGCTGTAAGACTTTGCTTTTTGCCAAATTTCGTGGTTCTAGGTCAACGAGAACTACTATATAGGTTTTTGACCCAAAACCTATAGGGTACTTTCGGTTGACCTAGAACTGTCAATTTTGGTTAAAAGCAAGGCAAAGGAAGTAAAATGAAAATTTCGAAAAATAAAAATAGTTGAAAATTAAGGTAAATTTTGGTACTTACAAGTTTTCGCGAAAATCTAAATTTGTCCATATCTTTTTATCGTGTTGACTCAGGATTTTTATACACCTAATAGGGATTATATACCTTACAATCTGGCATAAATATCAACTTACTAGGTCCACCCGTTTCTGAGAAAATCGGCGATGACACACAGACAGACGGACAAGAGAATCTTACAAGGGTTCCTTTTTTACCTTTTGAGGTACGGAACCCTAAAAACAACATTGTTTACGGAACCCTAAAAACAACATTGTTTGAAATATGTTTTATCTGTCATATCAAAGAAAGAAAAGAAAGAAAAAACACTTATTTGTGACGGAACAAATCACACACAGTACTAAGTACACACAAAAAACATAATAATACATACAAAAAAAAACAATATCATACAAATGTGTGTCTCACAATTATACCTAAATGATGGACCTCAAATAAAGACGTCAAATCAGTTTCCCGGTTCTTTGGCTAACACACATATGTATACACATATATACATGCATGTCTGTTTGCCTTTGCCTAACTGTCGCCAATCGGCCTATACCCAGGCCAAATAAATCAATGTCAAGTAGTACTAGCTGTCAAAGTGAGCAAATGGAGGGAGAGTTGCTTTTTTTTCGGCGTAAAAACGGGTTGATTTTTGGCGAATTATATTAGAAAATTCCACATGTGGTCCTTCGCAAAGATTAAAAGTAAAACATCGAGTTATTAAAACAATAATTAATTAAAAATATAACTATTAAAGTTACTTGATAATATTATGATCACTTGATTTGCATCTCCGACGACCTCTGTGGTGCAGTGGGCGAATAGCCGGCTGAGACGCAGGACGTAGCGGGTTCGATTCTCGCCGCGGAACAAACGTTTGCATGATCTGCAGATAGTTGTTCCGGTTCTCTATATATTATAAGTATGTATTTACCAAAAAAAATTATATAAATATTCTATCAGTTATCTAATTCCCATAGTACAAGCTCTGCTTAGTTTGGGGCTAGATAGCGATGTGTGAAATGTCTAGCAATATTTATTTTATCTAGCGATCATAAAGCTCTGAATTAATGAACACAAAACATAAAAAGCAGTTGTTAAATGCATTCTACATACTTTTTGTAAATTCTTTTTGAATTCATATTTTTCTATTTAAACGTGGTAATTTGTTAAATTATTTATTTTCAGAAACTGCTTTTTAAAATAGTAGTGGAAGTAAAACCTCATTCAGTAAAGTAAAGAAGGAAGATATACCCAACGGTTTTTACTAGGCGATGTGAATACGTGAGGTAACTCCGACCCCAAATCACGTGCAAGATACTATTACAGCAAATTCAGTAATGGATACACATTTCACACTCCCGAGAGCAAACAGTACCATTCAGGGTTCCGTATAGCAACACCCATTGAACATACATTTTTTTTTTTTATAAATTATAGGCTAGCGTTTGACCACGATCTCGCCTGATGGTAAGCGATGATGCAGTCTACGATGGTACACGCTTGCCTAGAAGAGACCTATTCACTCGCGACTTAAAGGCTCCTAGGTTGTAGTTATCAGGAAACACAGACTCAGGCAAGGTGTTCCACTCCTTGGCGGTGCGCATAATAAAGGTGGAAGCGTACCGCTTTGTGCGTATGGGAGGTATGTCTACCATGTAGCGGTGGCGCACCGCGGAGCGTCTGTTTGTCGGATGATAGAATGGGGATGGTGGGATTAGGTTGAAGAGCTCCGCAGCACACTCTCCAAAATGTATCCGATAGAAAACCGAGAGGCTTGCAACCTTTCAACGATTCTCGAGGCTGTGGAGCCTTGCATCTGCTAATTCGTCATTGCAAATGAGCTTCTTGGCTCTTCTCTCAATTGAATCTAGTGCCTCTAGCTGGTACTTTGCTGATCCGTCCCAGAGGTGAGAACAGTACTCCAGACATGATCGGACTTGTGCTTGGTATAAGTTGAGCAACTGTCCCGCTGTGAAGTATTGCCTCACCTTTGCAAGTGAAGTAAAAACGACAATATTTCCACCGTAACTTGATTTATTATTTCTTGATTACATGATACAGAAATACTCAGTAAATTAAGTCTATGTTAGAATTACTCTAGGAATCTTAGACAAGGTTATGGTGGAGCCTACGGTTCCATGGACAACCTTTCGCAGCTCCGGGTCGAAGTCAAATGCCGAGAGTTTTGCAAGTCGTTCGTCCATCTTTCTTTCCACGGAAACGTACGAACCGCCATTCCATTTTTTTGACAACTCCCAAAAACTACCGGAAATCACAAGTCATTACGACAACACAATAATAGATTTAAATTCTAACAACAAAAATAGGAGTACAAAATATTTTCATTTTACATTTATCTAGCTAGGTTTATTAACTTCCAAGGAGTTTAAATGCAAGAATCACTTTATTTTAAATAAAGCTAACACGGAAGCGCACGATGCGCCATCACATTTTGACAGATATCAACCGCAGAAATAACAAGTCAGTACGACAACCCAAAAATAGACCCAAATTCTAATTACAAAATAGGAGTACAAAATATATTTATTTTACATTTAATTAATTATTTATATGAATTTTCAAAGAATTTATATGCAAAAATCATTATAATTTAAATAAAATTAACACAAGCATAGAAAGCTTTTCAGCAGCCAGCTGGGCTTTCGACTCAATGTAGGAGCCGAAATTGAGAGTCGGTGTTAATGATACCAAGAAGCTCATGGTGGTCAGAAATCGGCACGGATACATTACGAAAAGTAGGAGCCAGATGAAATACATACATACAATACATATAAAATACAATACATATTTTAATACTACGTGTTTTGGTTATGTACGACATTAAATGAGAACACAGGTAGGGCTCATGGCTAGTATTGTTGTAACAAAGGGTTTTTTCATATTCATGATCATAGAAAAACCTTGATGTCAAGTCTTAAAATACCAATGAAACAGCCTGTACAAAATATGTAAACAAATCATATTAATACATCATGTAAGTAGGTACCTGTTAAACTAACTAAGCGGCATTGTCGCAAAGGCGCCGCCGATTTACGTTAAAAATTGTTTATTGGAAATGTATCGATTACTGGATAAGTATTCAAGCTACCGGTATTAAACCCACCTTTAAAATCTGTTAATTCGATTCCGGGTGTGTGTTTTACATTAATGTCGTACATAACGAAACAGGCTGTATAAGCTATACAAAGACTATGTAGTCCACAGTTCATACTCCTATGGTCAAGCCACGTGTGCCTACCCCAAGCATTCGAGTCGAGCGAATGAATGATACGGGCTATGAACATGCAAACCACCCACTTACATTCCATACTATCAATGGCGCCATTTTATTTGTAATTTATGACGTCATGTCCTCCCAAATATCCTACGTGATGTAAGCCGTTATGTGCTGACGGAGGCTAAAGAGCTTTTACAATAATGTTTTATAACATCTGTTATTAAAAATTTGATGCCTGAATCATAAAATGAAACTAAACCAAACGGAAATTTTAGGGGGAAATTTTAACTTACTAAATTTAAAATATGACCTTGTGTTTACAAAAAAGTTAAACACTGTTTAACGCGTGTTTAAAAAATTCCATACCGATTTTTGTTTAGGAATTTTATTAAAAGATGTTTTACTTTTTTTGTGGTAAGACTCGTAAAGTTTAATAAAAAATTCTTTCAAACTGACTCCTTAAACAAACACCTACTGTTTTAGAAGTTGGTTTATAATGTAATAATATGTATTTATGTGACACTCCAATACATTTTCTTTATTGTCAGGGTTAAGCTTAATTAATTCCCGCCCCAAAAAATATTTTGTACCGAATTACCATCAAATTTCCAAAATTTTGAAAATTTGTAACACCAATTTGTCCAGTTAGATTTTGTTACAAATAAAATGCAATAGAACCGCAAAGTTTTGGGATGAAATCCTCCACAAATTACATTTCCACCTTGTATTTAATTTATATTTTAATCAGAACAATCCTACAGGCTTATAAATGAGTTATGAACTAGGAAAATGGTTAAATTTCCTTAAACTCACATTTGGGACTAATTTAGGCAGTTACGCGCTTGGGTAACATACTAATAGGTATTTAAATGATATGGATTTGTTTTGGTTGTGAGACATTTTGGTAACACCGCGTTATTTATAAGTTATAATCTTTGGAAGTATAACTAAGATACCCAACAAAATTCAGCACTTCATATAGATATATTTATGTGTTTCGTTTATGTGTGTGTATTATTATTGTTTTAAATTTTTGTAAGTTTATTTCTAAGCTAAATTTTGTTTAACTTTCCATTTTCCGGCACTACCACTTTCTCCACACTACACAAAGGTTATCTGGAAGAAAATGCTAATTAGCATTAAGTTCGCCTATGTATTATTTTATTAGTGCAATAAAGAATTTTCTAATCTAATCTAACACAGTAATTTGCGTTTTGATTTCACAAGCAGTCTCTAATCTGAACAAAGTAATGAAAATATGGTGTAACTATTTCAATCATAATAGCGTATTTTGACGATCCCAAACTCGCCGACAGGCTGGAACCGCTGAGTCAACGCCGTGACATCGGATCGCTCAGTGTATTCTACCGCCTGTATAATGGGGAATGTTCTGAGAAACTATTCGATCTCCTCCCGTCGTCCAGCTTTTACCACCGCACTTCTCGATAACGGAAGCTCATTCACATATCGTCGATAATTGCTCGCGCACCACACGCTTCACGCGATCTATTCTACCCCATACTTATAAGATGTGGAATGAGCTACCATCTGAGGTTTTCCCGTTAGGCTACGACATGGTATGCTTCAAGAGAAATGTAAAGAGGTTTCTATAGGGTAGGGAACGCATCGACAATACCCCGGGTGTTGCCGGTGTCAATAGGCGACGGTGACCGCTTACCATCAGGTGGGCCGTAAACCTGTTTCTCCACAAATAACATAAAAATAACAAATTTATTAATAAGAGTAGCCATTCACGTAGCAACGGTCGCACAGACTGTTAAACAGACTTGGGTCTTATGCGACAAGTTCGATCTTGAATGGGGAGGTCGTAAAGCGGATCTGTGGTCTATTTTAAATCGTTAGAAAGCTGTCAGATCCGTAACCTCAGTTTTTATCGAATTGAAAACGAATCCGAGAACTCTATTTTGTGATTTAACAGCCTTTGAATTCGTATCGGAAGACTATCAAAAGTTTATGGTCAATCCGAAATAGTTTTAAACTAGCGATTCGGAATCGAAATTGAATCTGACAAAAACGGAAGTTTCTGACATTTTAAAATAGCTCCGCTGTATTGATAGGTAATCAAACTGTCCTTGCGACCGTTTGACAAACAGACCGTGCGACCGTTACAACGTGAATGGCCACCTTTGGTATAACGTATAACTTTTGTTCGATTTATACCAAAATAGAGTCTTATCTTCACAGCACATTTTCAGGATCAAATAAAAAAAGATCAAATGAGGTAAATATCAGTGACAATCATTTCTGTCTTTACTCAACCAGTATTTTTTTGGCGACACCTAAGGGACCTCTATTTGCTGACCCTATCTAAACAAACGTGACTATTGACTATTTTCCTGAAATGTAACCTTTTTACCCTACTGCTCGAGGAGGATTGAGTTGTAGTGATTAGTCGTAGAAGTCAAGGCTTGATGCATGTCAATCATCTGTCAATACAACGTTTAAAGTAACTGAAAAGTGATGCTGCCTCTATAGATCGTAAAGATAGTTTGACAATAAGATTTAAAGAAAAAGAGCATTCTATTCTCCAAATATTGAATACTAGCTGACCCGCCGAACTTTGTACTGCCTTGACATGTATATAAAGCGGGCTGCCAATATACGTCACCCCGGTAGAATTGTCAATCGGGCATCATTAGCTGCATCTGTGTATGAAAAAATTAATTTTCTGCATAATTTCTTTTTGTGTGTATTTTTTCGATATTTTAATAGTTATTATGCTATTTGGGGCAGAGACAAATCCAACAAATCAAAGATCGTCAAAATCGGTTAAGCCGTTCTTGAGTTATAAATAGTGTAACTAACTCAACTTTGTTTTTTATGATTTTTAAAATCATCTCAAAAATTTCAAGCCTAAACGGGACTTGAACCCGCGACCTTCCTCTTGATACGAGGACGCACTACCATCTGTGCAACCAGGCAATTCACATCTAGGTCGTAATTAGTGAGATGATTCAGAATTACGACTAAAGCGCCGTTAGCTCCATCTACAGGAAAACTTATATAGTTCTTTGTACCTGCTCAATGCCAAACGTTGCAGTTCAGTACATTGACAAGAGATGTCGCGTTGCTTATTTCATATATTTATAATTTTTGAGATGATTTTAAAAATCTTGGAATTTTCCGCATGTGTTCGGATAACACTATAAATAAAAATACCATTTGTTTTTTTATATATGATACACAATGAAATTTGAGACTAGTTTAAATTTTAATAAATATAAATATTTTATTAAGTATGATATGTACTGACATAATTTTTTTATTATTTCTTAGTAATCCATAAATAATTTAATTTTATATAACATGTAATTTGCACGCCACTATGCCTGAATATGGTGAGTCAATTTATTTTTGTAACATCGTGTATAATTCCCATGTCTACCCATGTCCTGGCAAATAAATGAATCTTTAAATCTTACTTAGAAAACTTTCGTGATTTATTTCAATCATTATTATAAACTAGCTTCCGCCAGCGGCTTCGCACGCGTTGTTTGTCAACAAAAAGTAGTCTTTCTGTTAACCCAGATTATAATATACGTACATACCAAATTTCATCGAAATCGGTTTAGCCATTACGACGTAATTAAGTAATAAACAAATAAACACACATCCAAACTATCGCATTTATATTATTAGTGTGATACGGGATTTATGCGAGGCGAGACGCAGTTCAGAGCGGATCGCACTCATCCTGATGAAGGTTCACGGACATTGTCGGTCGAAACACCGATAAATTTAAAACTTCAAATATTGTTTTTAATGGATATTCCTAATGTTACAATAGAGAATTTCCATATAATAACGTTACTGCAAATTCTCGACGCTGTGTTCAACGTAACATTCCTCTATAGGGTATTTGATAATATGCGCACAAAAATTAAAGGAGTTATATTGATGACCATAATAAATAAATTTGTGAAACGTTTACTATAGAAATGTGAAATAAATTTTGGCATATTTAATAACAAACATTTTATTAACTTATGTTGTGCTATTGCATAACGCTTGCCATCTCACCACATATACTGTATTGGTGACGTCTCGAGATATCTCTTGTTGTCCCTTTCTAACTCAAAACCCGCAGCTATTTCCGAAAGAGATATCAAATCGGCCTTAATTTTTGGATCTCGATTTCAAGAGTAAGCAGTAGGTTTTATATTGAAATAATCACCTAAACTTAGTCGATTTTATTTAAAATTTGTATATATAACTAGTAGTTTTTTTTGAGAAATCTTTTTCATGTTTTTAGAAACCGTCACTTGAATATTGTCAGTATACCAAACACCCTGTATTTTACGTTTACTCTTCCTTGAAATGTCAACGCACCGAAGGTTCAGAAACTAGGGTTATTTATGTTATACAAGCAGCGCCATCTAGTTATGTGACCGGTAAACCGAGAAAACGTTTAGGACAGATATCTTTAAAACTGGTCTAGGTACAGACTTCGTTATAATGTGCATATAGATCTACCAATCTACCATTTCAGATTTTTCACTTCGCTAACTTCGGAGATAAGAGGGGGGCGGTATTTATTTCGACATATTTCGTCATAACTCCAAAACTGTAAAAAATAAAAAATATTTATGGAACGTGTAAATCAATCTCTTCGATATAAATAAATATTTCTGGACATTTGACACAGCACTATCTAGCCCCAAACTAAGCAGAGCTTGTACTATGGGAACCAGATAACTGATAGAATACTTATGTATATACATTTTTTTTTGTAAATACATACTTATAATATATGGAGAAACAACCAGACCCGGAACAAATATCTGTAGATCATGCAAACATTTGTTCCACGGTGGGAATCGAACCCGCTACCTCCTGCGTCTCAGCCGGCTATTCGCCCACTGCACCACGGAGGTCGTCACGTCATATGATACCCTACTTGATCTAGTAACCCTATTTTGATATTTTAACCCCATCATTTTTCCTCGTTTGGCCATCAAAACGAAAGTATTTAGGATATTTTTTAATTGAAAGGAAGGTCAGTGTGATTTATGATTATTCCAAGTTTCAAGCCGGTATATGTAGTAGGTGAGATAATCAGCTGTGACATACCGGTCTCAATACGGCAAGCTCCATCATTAGCCACATTTAAAACAAGAGTAAAAACATTTCATCTCACAGAAACGTCGTAGTATCGCTATAGATATGTATGTGAGTATGTTTATGTATATATATATATATATATATAAATATAGCTGTAACTCTAAGCTCGTTTACGAATGCCACTTAGCCCTAGAAAGAATCGCCATGAAAAACAAGGTGATTTTACAATGGATTAAGGGGCATAGCGGATCACTTGGCAACGATGCTGCAGATCAACTAGCAAAAAGAGGATCGGAAACCACGGCTATAGGCCCACATCCATTCCTCCCTCTACCTTTCACACAACTACGAACATGGATACGACATCGTACTCTAAACCTACACAACGAACGTTGGGCACAGATCATGGACTGCAGACAGTCGAGGGCAGCTCTGCCGGCCGTCTCGCCACGACTGACACGACGACTGCTCAATCTTCAGAGACTGGACCTTCGAATCATCGTGGGGACCCTTACAGGACATTGTCCCCTCAACTAACACCTCTACATCATGGGAGCAACAGACAGCCCACTCTGCAGGGGATGTCTCACCGAAGAAGAATCAGCAGCCCACGTAGTCCTGGAATGCGTGGGGGTAACAGCACAACGTGCAGAAATCCTGGACAATCCAAGGTCACTCCGTGAAGCCTGCGAGGACCCCAGGAAACTTCTGCGCTTCTGGTCGGAGTTAGGCTGGCTATCTATATAGCCAACTCTCTCACGCATAATGGACCACTTAAGAGTTCAAATGCGGAAAAGGGAGTCCACCAACATAACATAACATAACATAACATATATATAAATATATTTGTTGTTGGTATATTTGTGTATACTGTTTTATTTTATTGTAAGTGTTCAGCGCTTTCTTAAAATTTTGTTTTTGTTTTGTTAATGTAGGTACACCCCCCCCCCCCCCCCCCCCCCCCTCCATTATTGTAATGTCACAAAAGTCCTATCCATCCAAAGGGTTGTCTGGAAGAAATCGCTTCTAAGCGATAAGACCGCCCATTGTACTTGTTGATTTGAGTTTTTTTTTTTATTTTTAAGTCCTAAGTTTCCTTGGAAGTGTACGATAAAGTATTTTTATTCATTCATTCATACGGACTGACGGATGGACAAAGTCGCACCATAAGAGTTCCGTTTTTGCCATTTTAGTCCAGAACCCTAAAAAACAACAATGTGATAAAAGGAGTGACTTCGATACGACAAACACAAAAAGAAGTTGAAAGACTTTCAACAACTTTTTACCATAATTTTGATATCTTTCAGTCTTCCGACCATAATGAGAAATGTTCTGCATTTTTATGCGTTAAGCACTATTTAAATGTGGCGGTGACCGGCATGTAACGGTTGTAATAAAACAGTGAACTAGATAGAAAAACTGTCATTTATAAATACCTACCTTCTCACTTTTGGGCGGTTTATAAAAACTGACCACTATGTGATAGATGAAGTTTGTTACTCAAGTTAAACCCATACACAATGACTATGGATATTCAACATTTTGTTGATTTTTGGCACTTCTTCGACCAGGCATGGTTCTAGACTTCTAGTATGTCTGCTAATCAAATATTAGGTTTACTGAGTGTAGTCAATCATGGGGCTGCCTCTTGAAACCCCTTACAAGACTTTATAGGTAACTAGCTGACCAGCCCGCGGCTTCGCACGAGTGGTATATCATAAATAATTTATTTAGTAAACTAGATATGGTAAGAATTATTATTTTAATGCTGTAATAAAATGAAATTTATTTGCCAGAAGCATGGTGTATAAGTTGATACAGCTACATAGGTAGGTTTCACATACTTCGCCGATTAACAGCGTGGAAATTGCAGTTACATAAAATCAATTCAGCTATACATAAACAATTCTTCAGTTTAATAAAAATCAATTACATCGTCAAGTAGATATCGTAAAGTCCATAAATTAATCAATAAAAAAAATAAAATTATAACGACCATGAAATTAATAAAATAAAATTAGTATGTCAGAATTTCATTTGTCAACTAGCCACCCTAGCTTTGTATATTAATAATAATAAAATACAATTGTTAGATATTAATTTCTAATAAAAAAATAAATCAATGAAAACTTCAAATGTCACTTAATTTACTAGTTTTAAGAAATGAGTTAAAACTATTTTTTATTTTGCCATGACTTTATAAAATAACATTTTTACAATTTTATAACCGATTTTGCCCCTTTTGACGTTAATAACTCATCTACAATGGTTATTAATTGATCGAGCGAAGCGAGATCTCAAAACCAACATAGGCAAATCGGCGCTGTCTGTATGTATGTTTGTTTATTTGTCCGAGGCTTTCCAGTGCGTAGACTGCATTCAAGACTGCCTTTCTGCCCCAACGGCCGACAGTTCTTCGTGCTATGTGCCCTACTATTTATTTATTGAACGAGCGAAGCGAGATCTCTAAATCGACTTGTGTAAATCTGCGTTGTATGTATGTTTGTTTGTCCGATGATAACTTTCGAAGCGTTCATCCGATCATCGTGATATTTGGTACATAGGTAGGTAGTAATGGCAAAATTTTGGTGTGACTAAATGAGCTAAAAATGTAGGGGGGTTGTTGAGATATCGACGTTCAGGAGGGGTAAAAAAACTAAATGGGACTTTCCGATCAAATGACACGTCTAATAAAAAGGTCTTTGTGAGTACATTTTAACTCCGTTTTTAGTTTAAACCTTGTAGTTTTTAAGTTATTAGCCATAATAAAAACTGCATATTGACAAAATTCACAGGGAGCACTAGTGCTTAGTTGTATAGACAGGTTGTTAATATAACAAGTATTATAGTATAGTAAATAACCAGACCCGGAAGAAATATCTGTAGATCATGCAAACATTTGTTCCGCAGCGGGAATCGAACCCGCTTCCGCATGAGACTCATCTCATTATCATCATTATGACAGTAGTATTACGCTCTCTGCTTTTTAGAAAGGCTTTATGCAAAAGTGATGCCGTCAAAACAAGAACCTGTATTTGTTATGTGTTTACTCAGCGCCAATCCATCACGCCTCAACTTTGATTGATTACATTGCTATTTCATACACCTTTGCGAATTTGTTATTTTCGCACACATGTGATTATTTGATAACCACACTGCGCCTACTTTCATCTGCTAACTGCTTTTTGAGTCATACTATTCATAAAGGTCTTTGATTGATTAGCAAAATTCAAATTTCATATATTTTCACATTAATTATTGTATATTAGGATTCCATCGTATCAATTTATTTACCGAGGCTTATATAGGCTTAAGCACTTAACATTAGTTGGGCCATAAGCTTGTTCCATCTCCAGGATATATAAAAAATAAATAGTGGTTCATAATTATTGATTAAAACGGGTATTTATCGCGTATGTACCTTTTTTATTTGTTATCCCGACGTTTCGGCTGTGTTGCAACAGTCATGGTCTCGGGCTGACTCAACTAGTGACTGACTGAACTAGTGGTTCGCCCCAAACTGAGATTTCGCGAGTATACCAAATAATCAAAAAATATTATTTGTAATTTTTGACTATCAAAATAGTGCCACGAAATGCTTAACCATCTGACACTTGACCTACAGTTTCATTCACAGTTAACGGAAGTTCATGTTACTTGATTAACCTTCTTTGAGGTAGAAATTTCAGTTATTCTGGATTTTAGACTTTTCTCTATATTTGTGTCACTAAAGCTACGCGCATACCAAATTTCAGCACTGTGGAGTCACTGGTGTACCCTCTGAATTTTGTCAAAGTTCAGTTTTTATTATGGCCAATAACTTAAAAACTACAATGTTTAAACTAAAACTAAAAACGGGGTCGAAATGTACTTACATATACCTTTTGTTCGACGTGCCATTTGACTAGATAGTCACATTTTGGGTTTTTTTTATCCCTCTTGAACCCCAATATCTCAAAAACCCCCCTACATTTTAGCTCATTGACTAAATTTGCCATCAAAACCTACCTATATACCAAATTTCATGACGATTGGATAAACGCTTCAAAAGTTATTGTCGGGCAAACATACATACATACATACAACGCCGATTTGCCCAAGTTGATTTGGAGATCTCGCTTCGCTTGATCAATAATAATACAAGATTTCATTTGTTGATAAAATATCGTTGACTATACTGAATACTTAGTAACATAAATGAAATATTAATTTAGGTTTTAATAAACGTGGTACTCTCATGCCACAACTTTTCATCCCCGGTCGAAGATCTAGAGGTAGACCCAAGACAAGGTGGAGAGATGTAGTGTCAAAAGACATGAAAGAGTGCCAAGTTTTTGATGACGACGTCTAGGATAGAGCGAAGTGGAGAAGAACGACGCGGAAAGCTGACCCCACCACCATGTGGGATACATAGCTGGGAAGAGAGAGAGAGTCTCATGCCAGTGTACTGGCCGGGGGGGACGTTAGGATTGTTTCCCAAGGCCCCCACTAATTCAAATACCGGGCCGCCGGTGGCCTGGTTGGGAATGAGTCATTAAATAAGATCCCATAATTGACTACCACTACACGTTTAGCAGAAAACGTTTAACTGTTACGTGTGTGTTGTTACTTCAGATACAAGCCATGAGTGTTGACTATCGTAGATAGATAACGCTTTATTTGTTATCTGATAGAGATCGCTATTCAGCGATAAGACCGCCAGTTGTATCACATAGTTTTTAGTTGTATTGTTTTATGGTGTGCAATAAAGAATTATCGAATCCAATCTATTGTACATCACACTTAAATTAAAAACAGAACAGAAACAAAGTAGATATATGAAATCGTTGAAAACTCCAAAAGTAAAAAACTAAGTCTATATAGTACTTACAGGGGGGGGGGGGGGGGCAATCGTGCTCATTTTGAACGATAATACCAAAGTAAAACCAAAACAAATTAAAAAAACGAGTGTGCCGAAAGTAAATCTTTTATTTCAAAATATTAATTTATAAAAATGTTCAAGAACGAACTGAAATTACGAAAAATAATCAAGAAATCACCGTTTGCGTAACGCAAGCAAACTCGCCAACGAACTGAGATATATATATATTTCATGCACTGGCTATGAGAGGAAGATAGAATGAAAATGTGCGCGCGCACTGCTCCCTCTTGCTCCTACAGTGTGATACAGACAATAGGCCTGCACTGTGTCTTAAATATTCGAAACGTAACTGGCTATGAGAGGAAGAGAGAAAGAAAATGTGTGCTCACACCTCTCTCTGCAGTAATATACAAAACGTAACTCTCTCTCTTTCTATCTTTACTAACTTATGTCTCCCTCTCAACTTTTGTTCGCCTCGGCCGTTCGTACTTTTCGTAACGCTCTTACGCATTCACCAGCTTAGATTAGATTAGATTAGAAAATTCTTTATTGCACTAATAAAAAGATACATAGGCGAACTTAATGCTAATTAGCATTTTCTTCCAGCTAACCTTTGTGTAGTGTGGAGAAAGTGGTAGTGCCAGAAAAAGGAAATTTAATCAAGCTTTATCTTAGAAATAAACTTACAAAAATTAAAAATAATAATAATACACATACATAAACGAAATACACAAATATATCTACATAAAGTGCTCAATTTTGTTGGGTATCTTGAAGAGAGATGAAGTATTTAAAGAGTTTGGATTTGAAGATTCCCATAGAGGCGGCCTTGCGGATTTCCACTGGAAGAGAGTTCCACAAGCAGATAGCAGTCACAGTGAAAGAGTAAGTGAAGAAAGAAGTTTTATGCTCAGGCGTCTTGAATAACAGATGTTGAGAAGAACGAGAAGGGCGATCAGGTGGAAAAAGAGGAGAAAAACGTTCTTTAAGATAGCAAGGGGACAGAGGATTTTGAAGGATGTTATAAAGAAGACAGAGTATATGAGTATCCCGACGAAACCGGATTTTGAGCCACTTTAACTGTGAGCGGTACTGTGAGATGTGGTCGTACTTTCGTAACCCGTATATATATCTGATGCAGAGGTTTAACAACCGCTCCAGTTTATTAAGTTGCTCCTCAGTAGCGTCGGGATAACACACATCTGCATAATCTAGGATAGGGAGTAGGATAGAATTTACAAGAGTAATTTTAGCTGCAAAAGGAAGGAAATTATGCATGCGCTTTAGAGCGTGCATTGATCCATACATCTTCCTGCTGACTTCAGTAATGTGCTGTTCCCATGATAAGTTCTCAGTGATGATTAGGCCAAGATTCTTTACTTCAGAGCAGTAAGCTAAGGGGACATCGTTATACGTAACATAAGGGAGAGAGTTTAGATCAAGCCTAGAAATAAAGCCCCGGCTGCCAGTAATCATCACTTGGGTTTTACTAGTGTTGATCTGTAGTCCAAATTTATGTGACCAAGAAGAGACAGCACGTAAATCCTCAGTTAGGAGGTGTATGGCATCATGAATGTCCTCGGGATTGAACGAAAGGTAGAGCTGTACGTCATCAGCATATAGGTGAAATGAAGAAGAACGGAGACCAGAGACCAAAGTATTTATGAAGACCGAAAAGAGAAGAGGGGACAGGACACCACCCTGCGGAACGCCGGCAACAACATCGCACCAGCCAGAGTACGTATCGTCAACTTGAACACGCTGCTGGCGTCCACTAAGGTAGGACCGAAACCAGTCACAAGCAGATAGGGAAAAGTTTAGGGAGCGCAAAATCGCAAGAAGTATGGAATGATCCACACAGTTAAAAGCGTTGCTGAAATCAAGTAGAGTTAGAAGGGTGAGCTGCCTGTTGTCCATAGCAAATCTAATATCATCAGTAATTTTAAGTAGAGCTGTGCTAGTGCTATGAGCGGAGCGAAAACCTGACTGAAAAGGGTTCAAGAGCGAGTGTGATTGGAGATAAGCAGACAATTGACAATATACAGCACGTTCCAGAACTTTAGACAGAAAGGGAAGGATGGAAATAGGACGAAAGTCTTTAAATTCTGCGGTAGCTGACTTTTTAGGAATTGGGATGATCTGAGCTTTTTTCCATAAAGAAGGAAAGCAACCAGAGGAGAGAGAGAAATTTAATATGTGAGAGATATGAGGGAGGAGATGATTGAGGATGGGGAGTAATAAGTCTCGACCGAGGCCGTCCAGTCCTACTGCTTTACTTGTTATGCTAGTAGCAATCCGCTTTATTTCATCTTCGCTGATAGGACAGAAGGAAAACGGTGTGAAACTATGCTGTGTCTGGTTGCCCAGCTCCGCAATAGTCGTTTCTCTCACGACGTTGCTGATAAGGTGTGTCACTGTTGCAAAATGCACATTTAGTGCATGTACATCTACCGAGAAACTAGCAGAAGTCTTATTTCGGCCAAAACCAAGACTGTGAAGAAACTTCCACATGTTATTTGGAGTACTTTCACTAATTTTATTATAAATATAACGCCGTTTTGCGTTGCGTATCATTTGGTTGCATTTATTACGAGCTTTTTTGTATCGCAGAAGGTTACCTTCACTAGGGTCTCTCCTATTCTTGCGATATAGATAGTCCCTTCTGGCCATGCATTTACGGATTTCATCTGATAACCATGGTGCTGGTAATCGCTTCATTCGGACTGGGTGCAGAGGTGCATGGATATTGAAAACATTGTTGATCGAGCTGTTTAACCAATCCACTTTGGCATCCATTTCGGTAAGACTATACAACTTGGACCACTTAATGTTGGCAACATCCGCACACAAGCTTTCCCAGCACACTCCAGCAAGATTACGTTGGATTATCACCTTGGTCTTGGGTCTAGGGACACTAATTTTAAACGAAGCAAAGAGCAGATCATGGTTAGAGAAACCAGGAGCAGGATACTGACCATGTCCATTGATACGATCTGCATCACTAGTCAGTATGTGATCAAGCCATGTATGGGTATCATTGACATGATACGTTGCCTTTAAATCTAAGAGTGAAATATTAAGAGAAGAAGTAATATTTAACAATTTCTTGGCTCTACAATCTTGCTTCAGTAAACATGTATTAAAGTCTCCCATGATTAAAAAGTTATCATACTGAGGCAGGTATGTCTCAAGTAGTTGTTCAAAGGTGCTGAAATAGTCTATGGTCGGTGGAGCATAGACTACACCAAGTAGAAACCTAACAGTAGGATTTAAGGTCACCTCAATAAATATATGCTCCATTGAGCCAGAGTACATGCTCGGAGACACAGATACAATTTTATGTTTAAGCTCAGATCGAAGATAGATTGCAACTCCACCAGCTCCTTTGCCTATGCGATCATTTCTAATGAGATTAAAACCAGGAAGTGAGAAAGAAGCTGAGGGAAGAGTAGGTTTTAGGAAGGTTTCAGAAACAAGACAAGCATGGAGAGGACTGATGGTGAAAGTATTAAGGAAGTCTGTAAAGTGTGCCGGTATGCTCTGTGCATTGATATGACAAACGTTAAAATTCTTTTTGGAGTTAGGAAAAGATTCCACAAGCAGGTCCCCAAGCGGTTTAGCTACTAGACTGTCATCTAACGCATCCGAGAAATCCTCAGAATCCAAAGAAATAAGTAAATCCGAACAAATTGAGCTATTCATAAATAAATATATAAATAAATTATACCTAAATATCTACACAATAGTAAGATAAACTACAATTAATTCAATAAAACAAACTATCATTAAATCTTGCCACAAAACACTGCCGGTTAGATGGGAAACACATGCTTTCCATGTCTATTAAACAAACTAGAGCTTAAATTTAAAACGTTTTACCAACCAATTAATACAGGCTAAATACTAACTTAAAATAAAAAAGGCTAGAAAGTTTCATACAACATACATACAAAAACATTATAAGAGTCAATTACTGAGACTAAGAAATGACATTGGTTGGCTATATTGAATTTGGTTTGACAATAAAACATTGATATGACAGATATGACAGAAAAAGTTTGATTGGCGTAGCCTTGGTAGTACAAATGAAAGATTGAAAAGAAGAGAGAAAACTTTGGAAAAGATGTCACGTTCAAGGGAAAGTGACACTGACGTTTTGTGACTACTCTGCCAAGATCCGTCAAATGTCATTCACGGAATGTCAGCAGTTTTATGCAAATCATGTTTGCAGAATGTAAATAACAAAGTAAATAACTAAAAAAAAAAAGTACATAGAAAGTTAACTGACTACCGGCGTTTAACGTAAAAACATTCGACCAACGTTACACTGGTTGTATTACTTAGGGCGAATAGCCCTGGACCGAGTTGTCGGGGCCGCCGCCGCCGGTCCTTTCGTTGTTGATGCCGTGGCTGCAGACGGCCCAGGCGCAGGTCCTGCCGTCTTCGGTGGAAACTTCTGCACAATTTCCCTGAGCTGGATCTGCGACACTAGCCGATGCTTTGTCCCATCCGAAGCCAGAAGATACACGCTGCCGTCCTGCGACCAGCATTTATGCACGCCGTAGATTTTACGAGCTTCATTAAAAATTGCCCTTCTCGGTGCAGTGAGGTATTCAGCCACGGAGACATCGGCGCCCTTGAGCTGCTTCTTGCTTCGCCAGATACGAGAACGCACATCAAGGCCTTCAAATCTGACTAGAATAGGCCTCGTGCCGGCCTTTGCGGTGTCTTTTCCAAGGCGATAACAGAAGCGGATGTTTTCGGGACAAAACTCTTTTATTTTGAGCTTATCGACTATGACACCCGACAGGATGTCTCTTAGGCTTTCACCCTCAGTCTCTTTAAGCCCTCGGAAAAGGAGAAACTTACGGCGACTCCTGTTCTCAATCTCATCCACAGCAGATGTAGCATGGGTTACTTGAGCTCTTATCAGGTCCAATGCAAGCAGTGCAGCTTACTCCCCAAGTCAAGCGTGCGTAAAGAAGTTTTACTTCTAAAACGTTACGTTATGCACATTTGGTATCGCGCTGACACGCGTGACATCAGTCAAACCAACGTGAAACCCAAACCTAACACGTTACGTTCTTACGTTAGACACGTTCAAAATTAGCGCGATTGCCCCCTAGGTGTGCTACGCCGTAGCACACCTGTTCGTAGCGCTGCAGCACCGGCTACGAGGGATCACGCGTTCTTTCTTGGCTGCCCCGTTTCGGCAAGCTAATCATTTGTTTTTACAACGACAAAATATAATGATGCCTTTGGTATAACAAACATACAACGTCTTTAATTTAATTCCTGTTTCCGTTTTAACCAACCTCCAAAAAAGTTAAATGCTCTCAATTCATTGGAATCTTTTTTTTAATGTATGTTCCCCGATTACTTGAAGACGCCTGGACCGATTCAAGAATTTTTTTGAAGTGAAACTTGGGACTTGGGGAGTAAGCTGGTGAATGCGTTACGAAAAGTGCGAACGAAAGTTGAGAGGAAGATATAAGTTAGTGAAGATAGAAAGAGAGAGAGTTAAATTTCGTATATTTTTAAACGTTAATGATCGAGTGCGAGCTGCGTCTGTCCAGAATGAACATAGACCGATCGACCTACAGACGTGTAGTAAATTTTGTAATTGAACAATTTTATAAATTAATATTTTGAAAAAGAAGTTTCATCGGCACTCCCGGAGTGCCGCTATTTTTTTATTTTGTTAAAAAGGGGTATACTTCACAGGTGGTTCCATTGGCACCAAGTCAGGATCTGATGATGGGATCCCAAAAAAATCGTGGGCAACCCTCGAATTTTATAGGGACGCAATTCGGTTATATGTCTGCTATTACATCAAAACTTCATCATTTATCAACAGATTTGGATTTTTTTTTTTATTTTAAATGATATACCTTCTTAATGGTATCAGAAATTTCATTATCAGTTTGGTTAAATCGGTTATATTTTTGTTACATGTAACCGGTATGAGTGAACGGCTTGAAATAAACAACTATTATTATACATATATTATTTTATTTTATTAGCTACGGTAACCGCTTACCGCCCAGTGGGTCATAAGCGTATTTGCCACCTCAGTGGTATACAATATTTAGTCCAATTAAAGGTGATCTGAAAGAGATCGCCCGTCCATTTCATTTAGAAATTACAGATAGACACGATCACGACAAGACACACTGCTACTAGAAATGCGAAAGTTTGAAAGTTTGTGTATTTGTTTGTTTGTTACTCAATCAAGTCGTAATGGCTGAACCGATTTCGATAAAATTTGGTACTTAGGTTATGATCTCGATGTAAACGTAAGGTTTTTTTATTGACAAACCATGCGTGCGAATCCGCGGTTGGTACCTAGTGTATAATAAAGACGTTAAGTACATATCTCTATCATCATCTTTCAAAAATGCTCCAGCGAACGGTTCTACACATACAAGCCAGATACAACAAATTATGAGACACAAATAAATTGTTTAAAGAGCGGTCGTATCGCTAAATAAAGCGATCTCTTCCCAACACCCAATTCTACTATAAATGTCAGACGCACATGACATAGACAGTCCGATACAAATAACACTACCTGCCGCCACGAGCGTTGACGGCGAACTGACAGAGCGCAGCAGCCGATTCTCCCCCCCCCCCCCCCGTCTCGCCGCGCGCATTCCTCAGGGAGTGCACAGCACTAATGGTCACACTATAAACCAATCGCTTCACTATGACTAGTTGCTACACTATGGTATGATATTGTTGTAAAATCGCCACTGTAGATACCTTTTTCTACAAACATAACATTTTTCATCGCCCCATCTCGGAAAGAGCATTTTTGCTCTTCGATATCTGAGTGCAAAAGCCGTTTTTATCCGCTAGAGGACAAAGTAAATTGATTTTAGAACATCGTGTGCACAAAGTTTGTGAATTCAAAACATCATTAAACTATCAATTTTAAACATCATTAATAAAAACATGAAAACATCATTCATAACAATTTTAACATCATCAATTTTACTTCTACCTCCATGGTGCCGAATTTATCATACAACTTTTTTTAATTTGTTAAAAACTCAGACTCGGAACCTTCTTGATGTATTACTTTTTTTAATTTGTTAAAAACTCAGACTCGGAACCTTCTTGATGTATTACTTATTTTTCCGTGTAGTCATTTCCTCGCTGAGGTGGGATGAAAAGTTACGTGTTGCACTCGAGTGCAAAGATTATTAACCTCGTGCTCTTTTGATTGATTGATTACGCTCAGGATTCTATTTTTTTGATTCCTTCGCTTGCTCGGTCATCAAAATAGAGCACGCGATTACAAAGCAACTTTGCACTCTTGTATAACAAATTACTATTTTCAAACACCGCCTTTGACAATTACCATTGAACAACACCATTGAAAATTTGCCAGCTTATGACAGGAACAACAGTTATAGTGTGACCATTAGTGCTGTGCACTCCCTGAGGTATGCGCGTGGCGAGACGGGGGGGATGTGTCGGCCGCTCCGATCTATCAGTCTGCCGTCAACGCTCACGGCGGTAGGTAGCTTTTGTACCGGACGGTCTATGTCAGATGCACACAGGATAAATATTCAAAGATGGGTCGTGCGTTATCGTGATATGAAATGGAAGATGAAGTTGAAACAGAATCTATGTCAGAATAACTTTCGTTAGAATACATAATTGTTTGTAAATATAAAAAATGTTCAATAAAACAAGTCCTTTGAATTATAAGTTTAGTTCTTATTTATCACCTGCATATTTTTAATAAAATATGAGTATATTTAAGTTACATTTTAATCAACTAAGTATAATATATTACAGATAGATAGCCTCCGAATATCATCCCGCCACAAGTATTGCCTCAGAAATGCAAACTGATATCGTAAGATATGTCCGCCATGTATTGATCTCATGTGAACTCATGCAGTTTTTTCTTTGCCTCCCACCTCGCCGCGCATACCTCAGGGAGTGCACAGCAGTAATGGTCACACTATAATAATGGCTTTATTATCGTTTTTCTTATAAGTTTGCAGAAGGCCCCAGATGGAGATGGGTTTTTAGTAATGGAAGATTGACTCTTTTTAAGCACTCATTTGTTTACACATAACGCTCCTGGCTTTGTAATACCGTTAGGTGAGTATGTAAATTAACGCTGGCCTCTTTTGAATATTTTAATTAGAAAAAAGGTTCCCACTTCCCTATGAGAATTTACTCTTAATTACTTTGTACTCTTAATTAATTAATTACTTAAACCAAAACTGAGTATTAAAAAAAGCAACATATTAAGACACGACCGAGGCTTCGCACGAGTGGTTTGTAAACAAAAAATAGCCTATATCTCAGCCCAGGCCATAGAAATCAGTCGAGCCGTTAAGTCGTAAAAATTTAACAAACAGAGAGGTGTGAATGTTTATGGACTAATTCATTATACGTAATTTTTCGCCCGATTTATATGATTTGACAACTCTCTATATCATATTTAGGCACTAAATATGACTAAGTTGACAAGTAAGACGAATGACCCTTAGACCAGACGAAATGAAATGAAACCAATTAGCCAAAACACGATAGAATACATTGTAGTGTTATTAATATGTGAGAAAGGAGTACATACATTCTGTCAAAAAAGTATAGGAAATGGATGATTTGTTTATAGTTCCAAATTTAATTTTTTGTTTTTTTTTGTCGTTAGATTGGCACAACTGTATTCCATTTTGGTGCGGAGTTTGAGTTGATTTGTTAATTAGATTACATACAGTGCTCTTTTAGTTGGGTATTGCGAATATAATGGACTAAAACATCGAACAAAGAGTTTGTCTTAAATTTTGCATCGCCAATGGAATTTCGTATTCGAAGTCACTGAAAATGTAACAGAGGGCTTACGGTGAATCTACTTTATCAGAAATATGTGCTTATGAGTGGTACAACACGTCCAAAAGCGGTTGAGGTGTAATGGAAGATTTTCCTCGCTCTGGTAGGCCATCAACGTCTTCAACTGAAGTTAACATCGCAAAAGTGAAGGAAACAGTGACTGAAAATCCTCATTCAAGTTTAAAAAAGATAGCCGCTGAACTATCTATGTCTTACGAGTCGATCCGTACCATTTTAAATAATCACTTGGGTATGAAATATGTTGCCGCTCGGCTAGTCCCAAAAGACCTGAATTTTCTCCAAAAACACAATCGCATAAGAGTCGCTGAGGGCATGCTAGAACGAGTCAATTCCGACCCAACATTCATGCAACGCATTGTTACTGATGACGAGACGTGAGTATAAGAGTTTGACATGCAAACTAGTCAACAAGCTTCGGAGTGGCGCCTTCCAACTGAGCCGAAACTGAAAAAAGCAAGCCAAAGTCAATCAAAAGTCAAAGTCATGTTGACTGTTTTCTTTGACTATCGCGATGTTGTGCACTCGGAATTCTTCCCGGAAGGTCAAACGGTAAATAAAGAATATTATTTGAGCGTTATGCGGCGTTTAAGAGAGCAAATTCGGCGAAAAAGACCAGATTAGTGGAGAGAAAATTCTTGGATTTTGCACCACGATAATCCCCCTTCGCACAAGGCCATCATTGTGAACGAATTTTTGACCAAAACTCAACAAATACCATCAAACAACTACCTTATTCACTAGACATGGCTCCAGCCGACTTCTTTCTTTATCCTTAAATCAAATTACCACTTCGTGGCACCCGTTTTCATTCGGTAGAAGACTTATAAAAGAACTCGCGGCGAGAACTGAACTCCATTCCTGAAAAAGCGTTTAAAAAATGTTTTGATGATTGGATTATCCGTTGGCGTAAGTGTATCGTTTCTGAAGGAGCATACTATGAAGGCGATAAAATAAATTTGGATAAATAACTGATATTTTGTTAATTATTGATCTTTTCCCGAAACTTTCTTGACGGAGTAGTACATCCTATGTAGGTCTGTTTTCCCTCCAACGATAGTAGTTACAGCCAATAACTACTTATATTTTCAAAAGTATTTTTATTGTCTGTGACAATTCCCCGCTACTTGAGAGAAGCGACGCAGGAAATGCACTAGAGTACCTAAATGTGTACCTAGAGTACATCCCACACTTTTATGTGAGACTAGAGCTGACATTGTTTTTAACGACTCTATGTTAGTTAAGTGCGGTTTTTAGAAACGTGTCATGTTTTAAAGGAACATAAAGTTACAACGTTAACTTGTGATAGAAAAAAATACGACTATATAACCCCCATGGATATCCTACTTATAATATTATAAACGCGAAAGTTTGTATGTATAGATGTATGGATGTTTATTTCTCTTTAACGCCGGAACGGCTGAACCGATTGCGATAAAATTTGGTATGTACGTAGATCAACGTGGATTAACACATATGCTACTTTTTATTGGCAAACCCCGCGTGCGAAGCCGCGGATTGGTCAGCTAGTCTTCAATATTACTTATTACACAGTAGAGATTTCAAACAATACTTTTGGTACATGTGTTCTGCAAAGGAATTACAATTTCATACGTGATAGGTGGAGCAGCTCCCTTCAATTATTCTAAAACTTTAGTATATTTTAAAAACTATACACGTCCAAGATTAATACCTTTTCGTTGTCAGGATTTTGCAACCACCTCACGTTGCGAAATATTAGCTGAAAAGCTTTCCAAGGCTTTCACCAGAACCAGGTAAAGCCACGTTTTTCTATTGAAAAAACAACGTAAAATGAACTGCATTGGCCATCACGATATTCAATAGAAATTCCGCTCTATCCCCCCGTACTCGAGTTCACTTTTACGTGAGCTGTTAATTGATGTATTGCAGGTAAAATCAAGGTAGTTTAAGCTCTTGTTGGAAGAGCAAGTGCTTACCTATTGCTTTCAGTGGTCAGTGGTTTCGTGCGGTCGAATCACTCGAATAAAGAATAGTCCATTTAATTTCTATCTTGGCTTGCAGTCAGTTTATCAGTTTTATACGTATGTATAAAGGCACGTTTGTACATTGCAGGTAAATTAAATTAAATTCATTGATTAAAACGGCTATTTATCGCATATGTACTTTTTTTATTTGTCGTCCCGACGTTTCGGCTGTGTTGCAACAGTCATGGTCGCGGGTTGACTCCCGAACCAAATCTAGAATTTTCTGTAATTTAATTTTAATGTAGGTACAGTGATCGCGAAAGTTTTAAAAATACTAAATTAATTGAATACACAAATGTTGTAAAACATTTGTTGTTCTTGTAAGTGTCGAGAATTGCAGAAAGAAATCGCAATTGAAAATCGGGTACTCTATAAAAACCGGCCAAGTGCGAGCCGGACTCGCGCACGAAGGGTTCCGTACCATTATCTAGAAAAACGGCCTAAAATCATGTCTGTTGTATGGGAGCACCTCTTAAATATTAATTTGATTTTAATTTAACTATTTATTTTAAAGTGAATAATATAATTAAATATTCTGTGAATATTTCAGGCAACAGGTAGACCTGTTGCCGTTATCAATATCGAGCAACAACGAGCAAAAACTTACGTTTGTTGTATTTAAGGAGGGCTCCCACCTCCTTAAATATTTATTTTAATCTGTTATTAGTATTTGTTTTTATAGCGGCAACAGAAATACATCATTTGTGAAAATTTCAACTGTCTAACTATCACGGATCATGAGATACAGCCCGGTGACAGACGGACAGACAAACAGACAGACAACGGAGCCTTAGTAATAAAGTGCCGTTTTACCTTTTGGATACGGAACCCTAACAATCACGTTTGTTAAATGGGAGCCCCCCTTAAATATTTATTTTATTCTGTTTTTAGTATTTGTTGTTATAGTGGCAACAGAAATACATCATTTGCGAATATTTCAACTGTCTAACTATCACGGTTCATGGAATACAGCCTCGTGACAGACGGACAGATGGACAGACAGACAGACAGCGTCTTAGTAATAGGGTCCCGTTTTACCCTTTGGGTACGGAACCCTAAAAACTAAAGATTAAAAAACGGCTCACTTTGTTCACAATGCTATTCTAGTCTTCAAATACCACACCGTCCGTTGTATAAAGCGAGTCCAGATTTGAGCGCGACCAAGATCCTCATTAACAGCTAGCCGTTAGCACCCCCATTGTCCCGTCGTCTAAGGGTGTCTAGGACAATTTAGTCACTGGACGCACAAAACGTTTTTGTTTCAGTTAAAGTCTAGAACATTTTTCTTTTATCTAGTCTATGCTGTCCCACTGCTGGGCAAAGGTGCGATGATTTGGACGCTTTTTACAGAGACTGGAAGGATCGAGATAAGTGAAGAGATGAGGGGAATAATAGCAGTATCAAATTTTAATTTCTATCATGACACTTATACTTTTGGAGATGTTATTTGTATGTCACACTTATATTATAAATGCGAAAGTTGGATGTGTGTTTATTTATTTATTTGTTTGTTGAGAACGTCGTAAGCAGCTGAACCGATTTCGATGTAATTTAGTATTACGTAGATAATAACCTGTCCCTGTACCATGCTATAAAAATAGGGGGTCAAGTCAAGTTGCAACAGCGAGTCTAGCTTTATATCTACACATTTACTATCTACATTATTTAGTAGTTTAACGCGTACGAAGTCGCGGTCAACAGCTAGTTATAGCATAAGTTTGCTTCAATGATTGAGTAACCTGCCCGTCGAGCTAGTTACTAATGCTAAAATATTATAATACAGTTGGATGGGCATAGCTTGCACTCTTTGTAAATTGATGATAACTAAATTGATTGAAAGTGAGATTAGTTTTACTAATGATATAAAAAAAAATTGGACAAAACACTATACAGCATAAAATAATATTTGCAGAATGATTATCATAATTTTAATGTACATCGATTGGTCTACAATAGAATTATGTATTTGTAAATAATGATTATTATACTAAGTACCGATTTCTCTATTAATTAAAAACGAATTAATTTATCATACACGCCCCTTTACAGGGGAATATCCTAAATTGTATTACATAGTATTTTTCAAATTTTCGCGATCACTCTACATATGTAATTATTGATTAAAACGGGTATTTATCGCGCATGTACCTTTTTTATTTGTTATTCCGACGTTTCGGCTGTGTTGCAACAGTAATGGTCTCGGGCTGACTGGAGTACTTGGAGCTACCATCGGGAAGTGTTGGTAGCTGCAGCATCTACCCTCACTTGGTCTTCAGAATTAGAAATGTCCTCGTTCATATTACGACACACTACACTAACCGTATCTACACACCTAGCAATGACTGGGTTCCAAGACGCTGAGAGTCTATAGCCATCTTCCCGATTGAAATTTGGAAATTTCTTGATTTCAATCGCTTCACGAACTATTCTCTTCTAATAACGGCGTTCACTAGAGAGAACCTTAGGATCATGAAGTTCAATCCAATGATTCGGTCCCGAGTCTACCAGATGCTCTGCTATCGCCGACTTGTTTACCTGGCGATTTTTGACAGCTGCGATTTGCTCTTTGACACGCTCGGCAATGGTACGTTTGGTTTGCCCGATTACATAATTGTTTGATTTTACACCTACTCAATGTTTTTGCGTGCTTATTGTTTGTGTCGTTCCTACCTACTTGCTATTATGTGTGGACCATATAATTAACACCTGACGAGTTATACAGTGTTTTTTTTTAACCGTAACAGTACGGCAGCACCCATAACCAGAGGAGATACAGGTGCAGTTTTTATAAAACATGAGCTCGTTTTTGAAGAAAAACATTTTGGCATTAAACTTTTTTTTGGTCTAGTGTGAGTAGCGCCTTAAAATGAATCAAGTTGGTAAAATTTTTTTTGATGCCGATCGATGCAGTCCTTTGTAAAGATCATTTTATTGTATAGGATGAAAAAAATCAGAACAGCGAAAGTTAGTCAAATTTGATAAAAAGTATTCTCATACAACAGGACAAACAAAATTCCTTCTACAAACATTAAGACTTAATTGAAGCATAAGCCCAACTAATGCGCTGAATTGGTATCAGGAACGCTACCCAGACTGCGATTGAGGAAGTATGCTTAAACAAAATTGAGGAAGTATACAATAAAATAATCCTTACAAAGGACTGCATCGATCGATATCAAAAAAAAATTTACCAACTTGATTCATTTTAAGGCGCTACTCACAATTGACCAAAAAAAAATTTTATGTCAAAATGTTTTTTTTCGAAAACGAGTTAATGTTTTAAAAGAAACTGCATCTGTATCTCCTCTGGTTATGAGTGCTGCCGTACTGTTACAGTTAAAAAAAACACTGTATACTGTTAACACTTAATTTAAGTATAACTTACTAATCTGTTTTTCGCCTATGCAACAAAGATTTTCATTTAATTTGTTTACTGCTAATATTACTATAATAAATTGTAAAGTAACACAGAGCCGATATCTTTACATAATCAATAGGAAAAAAAAGTTAAAATAGATAAGGTGACTTCTAACGACAGCAGATATAGTGAGAATGATCAATCCTTGGCAATACGATGTTCTACACCGATAACACCCAAAGTTGTCTATATCGACCCCCAGGGGTTGACTAAGATTTCCAAGGGGTCCATGTCATCGAACAAAAATATTGAGGGATAATGGATTTCATATAAGCTATTAATAGATTTAGCAGGTTAATTTTAATTTTACCTTGTGTTTTGATTTTTATGAATAGAAAAATCCATATACCTACACACAAAGTACCTATTACTTTTTAAGTTTATCAAACTTACTACAGATAATAAAATAAATATTTCAAAGTGAATAAGTACCACAGTATGTGTACAGTGCCAAATTCCAACGGTGAAAAACACATTAAAGTCGATAATTTGCAAAAATTTAGTATTAGGTGAGCAGGAAGTCTAAAACATGGCAAGTGGTCTACGAGACAACAAGTTTGGGTACCTCTGTTCTACACAATATCAAGGCAGGCTGTATTTACTATTAAACTTTACCTCCAGTAACCAAATAGTTCTAGAGACCAATGCGTTCACTGCAGGCCGTTATAAAAGCAATTAGTTGGTTCCATAAATAAATTAAATTAAGATAATTGAATCCTTCGCACCCATTACTTGGAGCCTCCTCTGAAACGGTCCAAGAGATATTACAGAAATCTAAGGTTCTAAGTGACATTAATATAGGAATTACACCGTTAACGAAGGAAGGCGTTAATGACAGCTTAAAAGATGATTAATTTAATTTTGCTAGCACCTGTAACAGGATCCTCAAACAGAGACCCTAGAATAGAAAGTTTCTAATTTAAGATAAGGATTTTTCTATTTCGTCGGAATTATTCCACTCATCCATCAGCTACCAAGAATTTTTCTATCCCAACATTTGTGTTCCGAGTTTACGTATTTTCTTTCAGGATAAACTATGATAAAAACAACACAAATTTGCGTCTTCAGATTATCTGTTTCACATATAAATAAATCTACGAAATCCTGCTTATTTTCTTTTGCCTCTCTGGAAACCACAGAGTATGTCACAATGTAAAATATGTGCAGTAACACACAACGTTAATATAATTTGCAAATACTTTACACAGAAATTACAACATTTAATATTATCATTATTATAAATACGGGATTTTTTTATATTTAATATAGGCTTGAGTTTGACCACGATCTCGCCTGATGGTAAGCGATGATGCAGTCTACGATGGTACACGCTTGCCTAGAAGACGCTTGCCTTCACTCGCGACTTAAAGATACCCAAGTTGTAGCTATAATGAAACACAGACACTGGCAAGCCGTTCCACTTTTTGGCGGCGCGCATAATTAAAGGTCGAAGAGAACCGCTTTGTGGGAATGGGAGGTATTTCTACCATAGAGCGGTGGCGCAGCGCAGAGCGTCTGGTTGTCCGATGATAGAATGGAGATGGTGGGATTAGGTTGAAAACTTCCGCCGCACTCTCTCCAAAATGTACTTTTTAAAAAACCGTGAGGCTAGCAACCTTTCGTCGATGCTCCAGGCTGAGAATTTATCACGTACCGTTTTATCAGTGTTTCGACCGACAATTTTTCGGTTCAATCCGTGAACTTTCATCAGGGTGAGTGCGGACCGCGCCGAACAACGTGTCGCCTGATAAATCCTGCATTTATAATAGTGATTAAAATAAATCACGAAAGTTTTCTAAGTAAAATTTCATATTATGGTGCTCTAAACCAGAGGTTCCCAAACTTTTTTTGTCATA
Source organism: Philereme vetulata (assembly GCA_918857605.2). NCBI lineage: Eukaryota > Metazoa > Arthropoda > Insecta > Lepidoptera > Geometridae > Philereme > Philereme vetulata. The sequence goes on along the minus strand of OU975459.1, from coordinate 6,804,917 downwards.
GACCACTTTCAAAATTTTGCTAGGTCCGGTGGACCCCTTGCAGCTACATTTCTACCATATTCCCAGTCGACAAAAAATGTGAAGATTAGATCTAATTATGGAAATTTGCGTTGCGGCTGAATTCCAACCACGAATTAACAATTATCGCTTTGCAAATCTCGGCACGTTATTTATACTAAAAACGGGATATTTACCATGATTTGTGAGTATTTGAGTATCCCGATATTTCGGCGCAGTTGCATGCGCCATGATCACGGGTAAACTGATATATATATTTATCTCGGCACTTTGTACTGAACATGGAATATGCAAGTTTTTACAAGTAACAGTCGCTGAACTTCTTATAATATTATCTGTCTACATTGATAGGTTAAATCAAGCCAACATTTTAGTTCTTTACTATCGAAACCAGATAAATTTTCGTGGACCCTCGCTTACGAATTGTGAGCCCCTATTTTTTTGTCAAGCCAAAGTAGACTCCCGTCGAGTCTCCCGTGGACCCTTGGGGGTCCACCTGGACCACTTTGGGCATCAAGGCTCTAAATGAACATTGGATTTGTTGTTGAATTGGAATTGTTGTTAAAGGACATAATGCTCATCGAAGAACATAATATATGTGTGTGTGTATAATATATATAATATACATGTGAAAATGACAAAACAGTCTTGTGACAGCTCAACGGCCATGCCGCGAAGGGGATTGTAATTTCGGCACAATGTTGCAAAAGTGCGTGATTTGAGGACCTCCGTGGCACAGTGGGCGAATAGCCGGCTGAGACGCAGGAGGTAGCGGGTCGATTACCGCCACGGAACAAATGTTTGCATGAGCTACAGATATTTTTTTTTTTCGTAGAAAAACATTTTTGCATTAAAATTGTTTTGATCAAGTGTTAGTAGCGCCTTAAAATGAATCAAGTTCGTATTTTTTTTTGATGCCGATCGATGCAGTCCTTTGCAAGGATCATTTTATTGTAACGGATGAAAAAAATCTGAACAGCGAAAGTTAGTCAAATTTGATAATAAGTATTCTTATATAATAGGACAAACAAAATTCCTTCTACAAACATTTTATTAGATTCAAATTGCACATTAAAGAAGTATTAATACTGTAGCGATTAAGAAGTTTAGGAACTCCATGCTCTCATGAGCAATTCAAAAACATTTTGTATTTCAGAACAATTTTGAATTTCGAACATGGTTCTTGCACCTGTCGGACTTTTGGTGGAGGTGCAAGAATCATGTTCGAAATTCAAAATTGTTCTGAAATACGAAATGTTTTTGAATTGCTCATGAGAACATGAAGTTCCTAAACTTCTTAATCGCTACAGTGTGAATACTTCTTTAATGTGCAATTAGAATCTAATAAAATATTTTTAGAAGGAATTTTGTTTGTCCTGTTGTATGAGAATACTTTTTATCAAATTTGACTAACTTCCCTGTTCAGATTTTATTTTATCCGTTACAATAAAATGATCCTTACAGAAGACTGCATCGATCGGCATCAAAAAAAAATTTTACTAAGTTGATTCATTTTAAGGCGCTACTCACACTTGACCAAAAAAAATTTAAACCTAAATATATTTCTTCGAAAACGAGCTGATATTTTAAAAGAAACTGCACCTGTATCTCCTCTGGTTATGGGTGCTGTCGTACTGTTACAGTTAAAAAAAACACTCTGTTTATGTATTCTATCAGTTATCTGGTTCCCATAGTACGAGCTCTGCTTAGTTTGGGGCTAGATAGCGCTGTGTGAAATGTCCAACTATATTTAATTATTTCATTTTATTCTGTATTTACAAGCTGTTGCTACCACTTCAGGTACGGTCGTGTTAGTTGCATTACTGTGGAATGTACAGTGGGTGTTCTCGATTGTTCCACAATACTGACGTGTGGAGGCTTCATTTATAGCACAAAGGGTTGGCAGCGACGCGTGAAAAATGTCACAGCGACGACATCTCGCTATCGACTCGTTATCGAGATGTGACATGTCGACCAACTCCTGAGCGTGACAGTAGTTTACATAAAATCAGAGTTTAGATTATTCACCATGATAACATGGTGGTGAAATTTACTTTATTGATGGATTTTAATAGAAATAAAACACAAGTGCGAGTCGGACTCGCGCACGAACGGTTCCGTACCTATATGTTATTTCTCGAATCGGTCAAGGTCTACGAGTAATCGGGGAACATACATAAAAAAAGATACAGACGCGAATTATGATATTTAAGTTGTAATTTTGAAATTATGTATTTTTATTTTTTATATTTGGATTCAGTTTTATCGTAGAGTTTGACATTTTTATTTTTATTCATTATTGTACACAAGAAAATACATAATAAAGTACAGAAATAGAGGACATGTACAAAGGCGAGCTTAACCCTATAAAGAGTTTTCTTCCAGCAAACCTTTGAGGCTAGAGAGAGAGAGATGATTTTAAAGGTAGGTGCGTGTACAAGAATCATAAATATGTACATATATCTTAAACAAATAAAACGAAATATACCAAAAGAAAGTAATAAAATGAATGAATATAATAAATAAATATATAGACTAATATTTACAAAAATAAATATATACCTACAATAAAATAAAATTACAGAGAAAGATAGTGCTCTTTAACTTTCCGTTTGAAAATGTTAAACGACGGACTAGCGCTAACTTCATGGGGCAGGGCATTCCAAATGTTCACCGCATAAACGGTAAAGGAGCCACCATAGCGGCTTGAAGTGTGTTGAGGTGTTTTGAGGAGAAGGGACTTAGAGGACCGGGATGTCACACTGCGAGGGACAAGGAATTCGAAGCGTTCACGGAGGTAGGGAGGAGAGAGTGGACAATATAATACTTTAAATAAGAGTGAGAGAACGTGAAGATCACGACGAAGACGAATAGGGAGCCATTTAAGTTGGGATCTGAACGTGGATACGTGATCGAACTTGCGCAGTCCGAAAATAAAACGGATGCACAAGTTCTGTAGACGTTTTTTTATTATTATTGTTTGTATCTTAGAATTTCGCACGCCCTGATAAGGCAGAATGTAATTGAACCCTATTGTATAATTGAAATACGAACTATTGTATACACATTCACGCGAATAAATGATTATGATTATGACGAATTCAGAACCTCCTTTTTTTGAAATCGGTTAAAAAGACTAAAAGCCAGACCTTTCGCGTGATCTAGTGTAAAAGCCAGACCTTTCGCGTGATCTAGTGTAAATTCTTTTGTAATTTTCCCTAGCATTACAAAAGAAGTTAAAACTTTTTCTCGTAAAATCTGAGGCTTATATCAAATCTTACTTACCACAGGAGGGGAAAAGTAGAAAATAAAAGAAAACTTTACAAAGTATAATAAGTTTGTACGTGCATCTACAATGAAATGAGCTTTGAAAGAATAATATACATTTACAAATATATTCACAGCAGAACTAACCACAGGAATGGAACGAACTCTATATAACTTTTTATGTTTTATTTTTAAAAACATATACTTATAAAATTAATACACTTGTAAAACCTTAGTATGTTTGTCTAAAGTGAAAATTTGACATTCCTCTTTAGTATAGTAAAACCTATTTTTACATGTGCGAATTTTATAATTGAGTTTTGTTCTGTACGTCGTACATGGCCATTCGTGTACATTCAACTACTAGTGGGTAGGTACTAACTATAATTATTTCTGTAAGAACAGGTCAGTTAAAACGGCTTTGAGCTTCTAATAAGATGCTGTAAAAATTTCAAGAGTTAAGACATTCCAACTTTTATTTCTTACCAAAATGAAAGGAATCCGTAACACTGGCAAAAAAACGATTGTGCTTTAGACCATACGACTGAAGTAAAACTTCTTATCAAAATAATAATTTATAAAATAGTTCAATTACAAAATTGTCCACACGTCTGTAGATCGATCAATCTATGTTCATTCTGGACAGACGCAACTCTCACTCGCACAATAACGTTTAAAAACATACGAAACGTAACTCTCTCTAAATCTATCTTCACTAACTTATATCTCCCTCTCAACTTCCGTTCGCACTTTTCGTAACGCATTCACCAGCTTACTCCCCAAGTCAAGCGTGCGTAAAGAAGTTTTACTTCAAAAATCTCTGCTAGTAATTATTTGGTAAAGACCTAGAAAATTGCATTTGTGTCTATAACGGCCATTGTTCCTATTTTTATGTGTACTGTTTTGTTTAATGGTTTTAATCGTCTTTCTTCCTATTTATCTGTTGTATATATGTGGCAAATAAAACATGGTCTATCACCCAGTTGTTCCTACGAAGATCATCTCGCAAATCAGTTGACTATTGGTCAAATCTCTTGTCAAGTGCATATTGGGTTGCCGGAACATATTTTACCTCATCTGATTTTAATCAGCGATTGGATAATCAGGTTGTCAAAATATCTTGTCATAAGTGCAAATGGGTTGCAGGAACACCGATTAGGCGTTTTTCGTCAATCAACACTAGTTTGTCAATCGAAAGATAATTTTTGGTTAGCTAACTTTTTTCTAATCAACCTTCGAGAAACTCGATTTGATTTGACAAGTGTTAGGTTAAACACAATGTCAAGTGATTTGCAATTTGATTGACGTAGGAACAACCGGGTGTCAATCTATATACATATTTTAAAGGCTACCATTTTTATCAAGTAGAGCTCTCTGAGCCCCATTCGAAGAAACACTAACATACTTTATCGTTCATTAGTGTACACTAGTTGACACGCCCCGGCTTTGCGCGGATTACAAAATAAAATCTAGCTTAATGGTCTTGCGTTAATACAAAAATTCTAAAAAGGTAGTTCCATGGCAAGAAGCATTGACGTTTTTTTTAATTTTCTTTCGCACTAACCTATCTAGAAAATTAATAACAGAACACCAAAAAATTAAGTATGTCGTGTCATTTTCCAGTTTTTGCGATACTAACGTACAACAATTGTTTTTTTATAGATATAAGCAGACAAAAGAAGCTTACAAAAAGGGCTTGTACTCGTACAAATCGCTCGTACTATGCAGTTTTTGTTTGAAATACGTTTAATATGGGTGGCTATAGAATAGAATACAATAATATTTATTGCACACCAACAAAATTAAAAATACAAATAAATACACAAAAATGAAGGTAAGTACAATGAGCGGTCTTATCGCTAAAAGCGATCTCTCCCACACCATTGGATGGACAGGACAAAACAAATCAAAAAGACGGCGGTGTATCTATGTTCATAAACCTACATAAACTACCTATACCTACTTACTAATAAACTAAAAATATATACAAAAATAATAATAATATATATACCTAGTCAGGTCAGAAATTCTGTCACATGTTTAATATAAAATAAATGAAACAAGTTTATTCGTTATGTAACCATTTATATACCAAAATGAACTTAATAATACATAGATTCGTATGACACTAAAGTTTATTCAAAATGACCTCCGTGATTTTGAATACAGGCCTTCAATCTGCGCGGCCAGTCGTCTATCGCAGCACGAACGAGGTCCATGTCAATATCGGCGGCTGCCTTAATCAAGGATGTCTTGAGTAACTCCAAATTGGGATGAGGCTTTGAGCACGCCTTTTCCTCCAAGTGTTGCCATATCTTGTAATCTAACGGATTCAAATCTGGACTGGAGGAGGGCTAGTCTTCGTGCCGGATGAAGTCGATTTCACACGCCGCCAGCCAGTCTTGTGTGCTCTTCGCTCTATGAGCTGGCGCCGAATCTTGTTGGAATACCCAGTGCCTGTTATTGAACATGGTATGAAAAACAGGTTCCACAAGGTTCGTCAGGACTGTATTTTGATACACAACTGCATTCGTTTTTACACCTTTCTCACAAAAATGTACCTCTGTTAAGCCCCAATAAGAAACTCCCAACTATACCATAAGCGAGGATGGAAAATGACCTCGTTGGACACGCGGAATACGGTTGCTCGCTTCTTCACTACTGTGTGCGTACACCTTATCATTTTGTTTGTTGTAGCTCTCTTCTACGGTAAAATTTTTTTCATACGAAAAAAGAATTTCCCGGTATTTTTTTCCCGCGTACCGCTTCAACAAAGCGCGGCATCTCTTCAGTCTCAGGTTCATTAGACGAGCATTCAAACGATGTCCTGTTTTTCTTCGATATGCTCGAAGCACTAAGTCTTCATTTAACACCCTTTTCACCGTGGTTCTGCTTAACCCCGTCTGAAGGGCCAACAGTTTCTGCTTACGTTTGGGATTTCTTTGAATTCGCGCCTTCACAGCTTTTATCACTGCTGGAGTCCTAACAGACCGAGGGCGACCACTTCTTGACCTGTCATCTACACTAGAGTCTTCATTGTCATTCATAAACGAATCTTTTGGTTATATTCAAATTTTTCAGTATGTCAAAAATTTGAATTGGCGCGTAACCGCAACGATGCAACGCAATAACTGCAACACGGTCTTCTTTAAGCGTCCACTCCATATTTAAAAATGAGTAAAATTCTAAAAAGTATACATTTTTATTTTCATGAACAATTCGAAATTCGTATTCTATTAACTTTTTTATGGCCAGCATTCTAAAAGAAAAGTTTTTACTGTGTGACAATACTTATGACCTGACTAGGTATATATATATATATATACAGTGTTTTACAGTGTGTTACAGTTACCAAAAAAAATGTAATGCTAAAATGTTTTTCTTCGAAAACGAGCTGATGTTTTAAAATAAACTGCACCTGTATCTCCTCTGGTTATGGGTGCTGCCGTACTGTTACAGTTAAAAAAACACTGTATATATATAAACTACAACAAAGGAGATAAACATAACGATAAACTAGCAGTGTGTAGACAGAGAAAGGTAATGGTTGTATACCTTAGCTTTAAAAATAAGAAGAGATTTAGATGATCTGATAGAGAAAGGTAAAGCGTTCCACAGCAGCACAGCTTGAACTGTAAAGAAGTCGCCATAAAATTTAGAACTGTGGACAGGGGTTTGGAGGCTTAGAGTTTCAGATGAGCGTAGGTTTTGATCATGCGTCTGGTGCAAGAATACAAAACGCTCTTTTAGATAGGAAATATTATAGAATGTATTTCTCAAGATTTCTTGAACTTGAATCATGAGCTTAAAATGTCATAGTCCTCGTAACTGTGGTTCATTTCGTGTCGGCTATAAAGCTTACCTACTGCGACACTTTCTCGTAAAATAGTTTATTAAAAACATGATTCAATTTTGCGATACGAGGTTTGAACAGCAGATAAAAATAGTTTTCATTGCAGAAATTCATTAACTTTACGAGATAAGACAATATACAATTTATAAATTCTAAATTAAATTAATAATTAAAATTATGATTAATTCCAAGTAAGAATAAGTGATTTTCAAAGAAACCAACTTATAACCATTTTTGGATATGGAAGAGGACCTTCTAACACAAGGAGTTTCCTACTTAAAAGAAGGTTTACCTCAATTTTTTTACTGAAATAATCATTTATTTATTTATTAAATACTTTATTGCACAAAAATACAAATTACATGTACAAAAGGTGGGCTTAATGCTAATAGCATTTTCTACCTGCCAACCTCAGAGGTAACAAAAAGGATTTAGTTTTTTCTTTAACGAAAACTCTCTTTATTGTGTGTCTCTAAGCTAGATACATAGAGACTCTTAAGAAACTAGTTTTAGTGTGTGAGTTTTTTAGTTTTCTTAGAAAGATATCCTAGGGTATCTGTTTATATTTTGGATGGAAAAAAAACCGTTTAAGTATTCATCTTATATCTTTTTAACACCATATCGGAACTAAAATGGTATTTTTTTCGAAATTTTTCAACATAACTCCAAAACTATAAGTACGACATAAAAAACACTTTTATAAGATTTGACCTAATAACTATATTTTGACATTTTGACCCCCGATACTTTGACTCTTTCAGGAACCAAAATGAAATTATTTTATATGATTTTACTTACAATAGAGGTGGGTCAATATTTATTATATTCTAAATTCTAATAACTATTTTAAATTTCAAGTTGATAGCTTCAGTAATTGCTGAGATAATCAGCTCTGACACACAGATGGACAAAGTCGCACCATAATGATTATTATATATATATCAACCACCATTTTTGATCGACCAAATAGAGATCTCTAAATCAATTTGGGCAAATCGGTGTTGTATTTATGTATATATGTTTGTTTGTCTGAGGATAACTTTCGAATCGTTTATCCGATCATCGTGAAATTTGGTATATAGGTAGGTAGTGATAGCACAAGTTTTGTGTGACTAAATGAGCTAAAAATGTTGGGGGATTGTTGAGATATTAGGCTTCAAGAGAGGGAAAGAACAAACAAAATGGGTCACATGGCACGTCTAATAACAGGTCTTTGTGAGCGTATTTCGACCCCGTTTTTATTTTTTGTTTAAATCTCGTATTTCTTAAGTTATAAGCCATAATAAGAACTGAACTGGCAAATTTCACAGGGTACACCATGATACATAACACAGAGTTGAAATTTGGTATGCGTGTAGGTTTAGTGACACAAATATAGGGAAAAGTCTGAAAGCCAGAATAACTCTACCCCAAAATGAGTATCTACTTTACATGAACTCCCGTTACCTGTAATTTGAATGAAACTGTAGGTCAAGTAGTTTGGTTTGAATTGTTTATTTGCATGTCGCGGCAGTATTTTATTATTCAAAGATTAAAGCCGGCTTGCACAAAGATCTCTAAACGTATTTAGCGACTAAACATGTTTAAATTTTACGTATTTGTATGATTTGACAACTCCTAATACTAGATATACGGTTAGTCATCGTTGCGCGAGTCGCCCTAAGAATATTTTTTTGTGTTTTGGGAGACTCGCTAGATCTCAGTTCGGAGCGAACCACTATTTCAATATACCAATAGATAATTGTCACATTAGGTACATAGTACTGTGTTTTGCCGACGTAGAGTAGCGTGAATAGTGTTTTTGTGACAGCCCTGAAAATGGAAATGACTTGTCGGGTGATTGAATCATTACTAACTACCGTGCAAATACTAATTAATTTAATATTGACACTTTATTTTCACGACACGAGTTGTGTTTTTAGGAAAATTTTAGAGACAATGACTAGATTTATTAGTGGAAAGAATATAATAATCATTTAATTTAGACATCAATAAAATCATTACATGATAGTAAACAACTTTGACGACCTCCGTGGTACAGTGAGCGAATAGCCGGCTGAGACTCAGGAGGTAGCGGGTTCGATTCCCGCTGCGGAACAAATGTTTGCAAGATCTACAGATATTTGTTGCGGGGCTGGTTGTTTTTCTATATATTATAAGTATGTATTTACAAAAAAAAAGTATATAAGTATGCTATCAGTTATCTGATTCCCATAGTACAAGCTCTGCTTAGTTTGGGGTTAGATAGCGCTGTGTGAAATGTCCAGAAATATTTATGTATTTAAAAAAAAACTTATTCTACGGCCCATAAATATGTATACTAAAATACCTAAAATATATTTAATAAAAATACATAAACACTGCTGTTTTGGACGTGAGTTCTCGGTGTTTGGTATCCGTCGGAAATTACAAAATACGACACCCTTCGGCCAAAAATCTTCCTTCATGAAGGTCGACAGATATCTCGCACCCCCACTACGAACGAATTAAAATTAATCTTAATACTATAACTGTGACGTACAGGCTTGGCCTGGGTCACACTGGGTCGATTACCTTTGATATGTAGATAGCAATCGCCGTGTAGCCTTATGTATGATAAAAAGTATCCTCCAGGTAACAATATAATGCGCACATACCTGGAACACCAACAGAAGATCACCTTCCTCAACGCGCGCTTGCTTGCTGCCTGTTGCTGGGCAATGCTGGCGGCACTTATCACACGCACACCGGCCGGTGGAACTTGATTGTTTGTTAATACATTTGCACAAAGATAGTCTGAATAAATCCACACACGATACACGAGTTTGGAATGCTTTTGACCGATTTTGGATGGGTTGTTTTGGTAATAATATGCGTTGCGCTGTCACTCGTTCGAGGTGAGGCAGCCGAATTAAAGATTCATCGGACCGTTGTGGGTCAGCTCAATTTTAGTGAGGGTTGACTTGTTGTGAGTCTACCGCACGCATAGGACAAAAAAAATGTTGCCCATGTTACAGGAAAAACAACCTTAATACCAATACATAAGACACACGTTTACTGACGATAACTATGCGAACGAAACATCCCGCCCACCAAAATACAGCTGGTATTTTCTGAATGTTACATGGAATCGAATATATACATATACAAAAATACGAAGGAATAAATACTATAATGATACTACTATGTAAGAACTTATATCTACGGTACGATGTAAAATGGTTGGTATACAAAATAATGATGTGACTTATTCCGTTGGTAACGGGCATAGTTTCACCAGTGGTCTCTTAACTAAATTATCGTTAGCCATTTTGACGGTGGCCACACGGATCTCTCCATCGGAGCCAGGATGTAACTCAACAACTCTGCCCAGAGGCCAGTGCAACGGTGTTCGCATATCATCTTTAATGAGTACAAGTGCATTGATTTGAAGCGGCTTAGATTTTTTAGTCCATTTTGCCCTTTCAGTTAGGGTGTGAAGATATTCGTTCTTCCAGCGACTCCAAAAGTTTTGTTGAAAGGATTGTATAAGTTGCCAGCGATTTAATTTATATAATTTTTCATCAGACACATCGTTGTCAGGAACAGCTGTCAATGGTTCTAAGGTCAAGAAGTGACCTGGAGTTAATGCTGTTAAATCATTCGGATCGGAACTAACAGGACATAGGGGTCGGGAGTTGAGAACCGCCTCAATTTGAATAAATAAAGTTGCTAATTCTTCAAATGTTAACACCTGATCACCAACTATCCGATAGAGGTGTGATTTTGCCGCTTTGATCTGGATTTCCCATACCCCTCCAAAATGTGGTGAAGACGGGGGATTGAATTTGAAATCTATGTGTTCTGTACCGGCCGCGGTCTCCATCAAAGTCATAAATTGATTCCGGGCTCCAACAAAATTTGTTCCACAATCTGCATGAATTATACTACATCTACCGCGTCGTCCAACAAATCTCCGCAGTGCAGCTATAAAACCATCCGATGATAAAGTGGAGACCACTTCCAAGTGGACAGCTTTGGTTGCAAGACACACAAACAGGCAAAGATATGCTTTATCTAATTTAGCGCCCCGGTGTTGCCCTAGCTTAATACGGAATGGTCCACCGAAGTCAACTCCTACGATTGAAAAAGGTTTGACCTGATTAACGCGATAGGTGGGCAGATCACTCATAAGTGGCTGTAATGGTTGAGGTCGGGTACGGTAGCATCTAATGCATTTCGCAAGACATCGTCTGACTGCTCGTTTTGCAGAAGTTATCCAAAACTGTTGAAGTAACAAGAAGTGCGTAGTGTTTACCCCAGTATGGCAATATGTTCGATGAATCGACTCGATAAGTTTATTGGTGAGAAGGGAGTCATTGGGTAACAGTGCTGGGTGTTTTTGTTCAAACCCTAGTCCTGCATGGCATATACGTCCGCCCACCCTGAGAATCCCACGATCATCGATGAAAGGATTTAACTTGCGAAATGGTTTCACTAGAGGTTGGTCAGTAGATAAGTTAAGGATTTCATCTGGGAAAGAGCTGCTCTGAACGTGTTTTACTAGAAGCATCAATGAAGCATGACGTTCATGGTGAGTGATATATCGGTTGCTAACGGAAGTATTCAATTTTCGGGATGCATTGATAAATCGAAGACAATAAGCCGTAACACGGATAGTTTTATCAATATTTGAAAATTTCGATAATAGTTCATCGAGAGGTGAATAATGACTGTCTGGGTCAGACATGGTGGTCGTATGTTGCAACACTAATGAGACCGAAGTTGAAACCTTAGCCTCCTCAAGAGCTACTGGATCTTCGTCTCGTTTTGTAAAAGAATCTGGTTGTAGGCTATGGTTCTGTGAAAGCCACGAGGGCCCCGCCCACCATAACAAGTTGTGCAGCAGTTCCTGAGGAAGTTGACCTCGAGAACAAACATCTGCGGGATTATCGCTTGACGAAACATGATGCCACCAATCTGTAGGAGTGACGTCATGAATATGGCTGACACGGTTGGCTACAAACGTGACCCATCGAGAAGAGTGAGAATTGAGCCACGATAATGCGATTGTGGAGTCAGACCACAACTTAACGTTTATTGAATGCGATTGACGTGAGTTATACGTTGTTTTGAAAAAGTCGTACAGATTGGCTAATAGTAGAGCTGCGCACAACTCCAGGCGAGGCAATGATACTTTCTTGATAGGGGCCACGCGTGCTTTTGAGCAAATGGGCACGATATGGACATTATCTTGTTGATCAGTCATCCTCATATAAAGGACAGCTCCGTACGCAACTTCGGAACTGTCACAAAACCCGTGGACTTCGTAAGATTTAGGATTATCAACTGTAAGTCGTCGAGGAATCCTCAAGTCTCTGATTTGGGTAATCTGCTGTTGGTAGTCATCCCACAAGGTCACAATATGATCAGGGGGAGTATCATCCCATCCACCACCGAGTACCCACAATTGCTGGATCAAGCATTTCGCTTTTATGGTCAGAGGGGATAAAAAACCTAAAGGATCGAAGACTTTGGCAACCTCACTAAGAATTGTTCGTTTCGTACACTGACGATTAGTAGATGTTACCTCAAAAAGGAACATATCGGACTTGGGATCCCATTTTAAACCCAGTACTTTGAGAGCTAAAGGTTCCGGTTCATCGAAAGAGACCAAATCCAAAAGACAATCCTCTGGTGGTAAATCTGACAAAACCCTCGGGTCGTTACTTGCCCATTTGCGCAGATGAAGCTTTCCTAATTTGAATAAATTAATGAGCTCTGATTTTGCTGTAAGTGCTTCTTGTAATGAATCCATTCCTGTTACGATATCATCCACATAAATCCCTGTGCCGGAAGATAATAGTTTGTGTGCAATGGGAAATGCATTTCCTTCATCTTGAACTAATTGCTGAATGACCCTACACGCAAGAAATGGAGCTGATGCTACACCGTACGTCACTGTATTTAAACGGTATTCTTGAATGGGATCGTTTTTAGAGAATCTCCAAAATATCCTTTGGTAATCTCGATGACATGGGTCCACTAACATCTGCCTATACATCTGTTGAATATCAGCCATAAACACAATAGAAGACTCACGAAACCGTAACAGAATTTCATTGATGTTCGCTTGGAGCTTAGCACCTTTCAACAAGGCATCGTTTAATGACATGTTGTTAGAATCACGCGCGGAAGCATCGAACACAACCCTCAGTTTAGTGGTATGGCTTCCAGGATTTGTGACACAATGGTGGGGGATATAATATTTACCCTTATCTAAGTCCTCTGTAGATACCAAGGACATGTGGCCGCTAGTAAGATAATCGGTCATAAATTCTGAATATTGACGGCCAAGTTCAGGGTCGCGAGTTAAGCGACGCTCAATCGCATGGAACCGTCGCAAAGCTATGTTTCTAATTCCATGGAAAACGGGTTCAGTATCATTTTTGAAAGGAAGCTTTACGATGTACCGACCTGATGTGTCACGTGAATGTTCTGTTTGGAACTTTTGCTCACACAACAACTCATCTGATGTTAACGTTGAAGCGGTTGGAAGACTCTCAAGATCCCAAAATTGCTGTACTAAATTAGTAAGTTCGCTGTCACCACTAGATTGTAAAGTTAATAACGAGTGGCTGCCTATAGGTGACTTACCTAATAGCAACCAACCAAAGATGGAGCTGAAAGCTGGCGGTTGGTTTGAGGTACCCTTTATACGTTCGCCGAGCAAGCATTCTGCGAAAACATCTGCACCAAGTAAAACATCAACTGGGCCAGGAATATCGAAACCGGGATCTGCTAAGTTTAGGTCTTGAATATGCATCCAGCCTGTACGGTTCAGTTTAGCTATGGGTTGATCACTGCAAATGGTTCTGATTACATGCAAGTCTAAGTTGAACAAGGACTTCTCGTTCATACCTATAGTACATAAAACCCGACCCTGCACATTAGCTGCTGCACCTCCTAACCCGTTGATATGAACGCTGGTTGCAGAAGGCGTAAATTTTAATAGTCGGATTGCATCTTCGGTGATGAAGTTGTTTTGACTACCTGTGTCCAATAAAGCCCGGAAGGTCATGAAATTTCCATCAGAATTTTGAAGCTGTATTAACGCCGTGGCGAGGAGCACAGTCATGTTCGCCGGTGAAACAGGAGCGGGAGAATTATGGCTCGTTATCAAAGCAGAGTTAGGTGGCACTGGTTTCGTGTCGTCGTTATGCAAAAGTGTATGGTGTTTACGTCTACACTTTTGGCATGAGAATATTGACATGCAATCTTTCAAGTGGTGCGACGATTTTAAACAATTGAAACACCATTGTTTAGAGGATGCTATATCCATGCGTTCGGCCAACGATTTTTGCAGAAATTCTTTACACTGTGTTATACTATGAGCCTCTCCACAAAACGAACATTTATAACCAAACTTTGATGTCACTGATTGAATTGCGTTTTTCGATGTGTCTTCTTCAGAGGACGATGCGAGCAGTGTATGATTCACATTATAATACGGTCGTTTCGATGTAGATTGCACCTGGGTAGCTTTTACAGATTCTCTTACCACGACGCCAGATTGCTTTGTAAGTTCAGAAAAATGAGCGTTACGTAAGAGCGCATCAACTTTTACCTGTAAGAACCTTTTAAGTTCCACAAATGGGGTAAGTTTATTGTCACTTTGTTGCTCCTCAAATTCGCAACGTATTTTAGAATCTAATTTTGAGAGTACATGGTAGTTCAATATGAAATCCCATTGGTCCACAGGTAGATTCAAACGTTTAAGAATGCATAAATTTTCATCAATAGAATCCAATGACCGACGAAATTCCTGCACGTTTGCGAGCCTTAGAGTAACATTTAAAATGTCACGCCAACAAGTAAACGCTAGTTCACGTTCATCTTGGTACCGCGCCACCAGAAAATCATACGCGTCCTGGTAATGATCCCCCGCCATAGGAAAAGTCCTAATGACACTAGCGGCATCATCGCGCAATGACGATACCAAATAGTGAAAACGTTCGGTGTTACCTAATGAAGGACAATTATGAATGAGCGTATTATATTTATCGATAAACTCTGGCCATTGTTTTATATCACCAGCGAATACGGGTAGCGAAATCTTAGGTAATTTAATTTGAGACGTAACATTCCTCTCGCCTGATGATGATGATGATGATGATTGAAGTTTTGTAATTTGGCGATATGCCGATTTTATTTTAAAATACATTTCATCAAACGACTCCTGTATTTTTTGATCCTCTTCAAGTCTATCTGACAGGTCAAGAATGACGAAATGAAGTTCCTCGAATTTACTTACATTACTCTTTACGTCCTCATAATAAGAAAAGAACAAATTATGCTTTAAGGCGTCTGACAACGCGGCTGAACTCAAATCTAATGTTTTCGCTATGCGATTATAAACAATGGTACGCTTCCTTCGTAGTGACGGTAAATCCATCACAGAGTACCCGTCATCAATCGACTTGGATTGTAAAGTTTTTGTTTTACTTAATTTACGTTTACTCTTAGGACAAAAAGACATCGTTAAATACGAGTAGGTTTAATATAAATATGTTACGTACGAGTCCTCAGGTAAGTTCTAATATATATAAACGACTAATGTATTCACAAAAAAAAAATATGGTAGGTATTGTTTACGAAAGTTACCAATATTATGTTACAAAACGTATAACCCGACTACTCGAGAACAATCGCTCACGATGGAGAATATATCAAACGCTAGAAGAATGAATATTAAATAGATATTATACCAAGCCGAATAAAATAACAGCATCAAAAGATGATGATTAATGATCTTGATATGACTACCTAATTAAACGATATGAAGTGATACTTCTGTAGTAATAAGGTTGATGCCATGCGCTGAGAGCAACGTAGTCGAGTCACATCACTGCCGGACGAGCTTTTTTGTTTTAAATTTTTCGACTTAAAACTTGGCCTTTCATAAAAATTAAATTGTATCCAGATGTTTCCGATTAAGATAAACAACGGAACCACTTCAATCTTTGAGTTTGCCACAAAATGGCGGAATGGAAAAGAACCGAGTTGACTTCAAAAACACGAATTATACCGATGATTTGAAAATACCAGACTATACTAAAGCAATTTAGATGTTTAATTTAAACAATGAAGGAATTCCCTGGTTTCGGCACCAAAAAGATGTGACGTACAGGCTTGGCCTGGGTCACACTGGGTCGATTACCTTTGATATGTAGATAGCAATCGCCGTGTAGCCTTATGTATGATAAAAAGTATCCTCCAGGTAACAATATAATGCGCACATACCTGGAACACCAACAGAAGATCACCTTCCTCAACGCGCGCTTGCTTGCTGCCTGTTGCTGGGCAATGCTGGCGGCACTTATCACACGCACACCGGCCGGTGGAACTTGATTGTTTGTTAATACATTTGCACAAAGATAGTCTGAATAAATCCACACACGATACACGAGTTTGGAATGCTTTTGACCGATTTTGGATGGGTTGTTTTGGTAATAATATGCGTTGCGCTGTCACTCGTTCGAGGTGAGGCAGCCGAATTAAAGATTCATCGGACCGTTGTGGGTCAGCTCAATTTTAGTGAGGGTTGACTTGTTGTGAGTCTACCGCACGCATAGGACAAAAAAAATGTTGCCCATGTTACAGGAAAAACAACCTTAATACCAATACATAAGACACACGTTTACTGACGATAACTATGCGAACGAAACAATAACTATATATAAAAAAAACTGGACATTTCACACAGCGCCATCTAGCCCCAAACTAAGCACATAATATACATTTTTTTTGTAAATACATACTTCTAATACATAGAGAAACAACCAGACCCGGAAAAAATATCTGTAGATCATACAAACATTTGTTCCGCTGCGGGAATCGAACCCGCTACCTCCTGCGTCTCAGCCGGCTATTCGCCCACTGCGCCACGGAGGTCAAAATACTATATTATATAACTCATAATAATATATAACTATTTACTTAATTATAAATATAAACAGTTGATTCATTTATAGATTAAAATTACTAAATACTTGTAGAAGCTATTTTCTCAAAGGGTGTATTTTGTAGCACTTAATAGTAAATAATAATAACGGGTGAATTTATCAGCTATTTACTAACTTGTAATATTATGTTTTACGATAGATCAAGCTAAAAGCCCACCAGGGGGGCAACCTCAATCTCTTTTAACAGTATTAAACTAATATTAAATTGACATTTCGTATCATGACCCTCAATTAATAAGCTTATCTTAAGAGGGCACCGGAGAGACAATCGCCCATACAACACGTACTACCAAGATCATTTCTAATTGGAGCATATTTCTACCTTAATAAGGTATTATTTTAATTTGAATAGTATTCATCTAGGTTCCCAACCATATATTAGATCAAAATACTTACCCAAAATGAAATAGAAGCGTATCGCATTCTGCATGTTTTTACGTCATAAAAGACCTGTTTTCAACCTAATTGCTTCGTATTAAAAACAACAATCTTACGTATACTAGTCATGGGAACATAGATTATATCGTCTAATTACAGAATAACAACACAATGAGAAAAATACAACAAGTTTTCAGTCATCATTTTTGGTATTACGGAACACGGTCAAAATCTAATCAAATTTAGAATCGTTCTATTGCTATCACTGTCGCTCTGCGTGGCTAAACTTCTTTGTTCTTGAAGTTTTTGACGCGGCCGAATTGAAGTTGCGCTCGGGGTTCGCAGGCGCGTTAATAGTTTAAACGAATCAGTTTTGGTGACGTCACTATAAATCGTTCATTCAAAACGTTTCACATTAGAGCTAAAAAGAGTAAAATTATCCTAAAAAGTAACTAAATCGTGTTTGTTTTCGCAATGTTATGTACTGAACGTGGTGTAATCACTAGAAAGCACTAAATATACAACACTTTTAGGATTATAACAGTAATGTTTAAAAATGTTGTGAATCAGATCGAAATAATGTTGCTACAATCTTGAAACAAAACGTACCCACCACTATAATCAACTATCTCTATCTTCAAAGGTTTTCTGGAAGAAAACTCTTATTAGGGATAAGCTCGCCTTCGAACATGTCCATTTTGTAAGCTGTTTTTGTCTGTAAATGTATTTTTGTATCATCATCATATCAGCCGTAGGACGTCCACTGCTGGACAAAGGCCGCAGCTCCTGGAGATCAATGAGGGAGTCATTGATCTCCAGGAGCTGCGGTTGGAAGCTGCCTGCATCCAACGCCGACCTGCGGTTCTTACCAAGTCGTCTGCCCATCTTGTGGGTGGACGTCCTACGCTGCACTTGCCGGTCCGTGGCCTCCACTCGAGAACCTTTCGGCCCCATCGGCCATCTGTTCTGCGCGCTATATGGCCTGCCCATTGCCACTTCAACGTGCTAATCCGTCGGGCTATGTCGGTGACTTGAGTTCTCCTACGTATCTCCTCATTTCTGATTCGATCCCGTAGAGAAACCCCGAGCATAGCCCTCTCCATAGCTCGTTGAGCGACTCTGAGCTTATTCATAAGGTCAATAGTGAAGGACCACGTCTCGGTTCCATATGTAACACACACTGATTGAAGACTTTCTTCTTAAGGCACTGGAGTATGTTGGACGAAAAGACGTATTATTATTATTATTTGTGTATAATAAAGAATAAAACACTCCTGAAACATGATGGTTTTCTAAAAGATTGTGGTCGACACCCTGTCTTAAGTGGTTATTATCGTACAAACTTTTGCCTTGTCGTTCATGTATGTTATTAAAGTGTCATACGATGATACGAGATTTAATTACTCAAACAAATATAATAAAAAAACGGTGCACTGCCATCCATCCATCAACTTGAGGCATACAGGTGTAAAGCCTTATGTCCCTGTAATTTTACCGGCTCCCTTATTATTACTGTCAGCCTCCTATATATACTGTCGTTATTTTGATTATTTGACAGTTAAATGTTCTTTCTCGTAATGGCAACAAGACAGTTTAAGCCTTGTATTTTTTTTTAATTGGCAACACCGCGCGTGTGTAGTTGGGATTGGAAAAACCCCGAACCAATCACAAACGCCGGGAGGTGTCCATTCAATCATTTTGCTCAACGAAGATAATTTGGAGGAGCCGCCAGATCTTCGTTGGCACTCGAGAAGTCAACACGTTCTTAAAATAAGTAGTATTCAATAAGTTAAAATTGTACCTGCATACTCTATCTTGCATTTTATACATGTTAAGTAAAAAGTATTCCGAATTTAACAGTCCCGGTTTCCTTTCCCGGCGCACCAAGATCCGAATCTATAAAACCATAGACTAGTAATATCAATAGACTGTCAATGTACGAGTACATATAAGAAATCGAAACCCGCAAAAAGCTTAAAATCCCGTATTATTTGTAGATGGCGCTGTCTCATAGCCTGAAAACTTTCATAGCGGCCATTGCACCCAGCAAATAAAAATAAACTTCCACTAAAACACACCAAAATATTTAAATATTTTTTAGAATAAGTAATATTGTCCATAAAATAAGATTTTACGATTTTATGTTATATTGATGATTTACCACTTTCATATGCCTAATCACAGATGGCGTGGGAAGGTAGCACATCGTTTTTACCTAGATGGCGTTTAACACAAAATTAACACAAAGTCCGAAACATAGGGAACGAAAGAGAACCGTGAACTGACTGACATTGACAGCCGGGAAGCAAGCAAAGACACGCTTTTTGTACCTAATTTTGTTACATGCTGTGTTGCCAAACCTCACTTCTCAAAAGTCGCGAGTAGTAAGTCGATATTTTGTTGTACATTTTGTGTACGTATTGAGTTCATTATTTTAGTAGTTATGTTCCCAG
The DNA here is from genome assembly GCA_918857605.2 of Philereme vetulata. Taxonomy (NCBI): domain Eukaryota; kingdom Metazoa; phylum Arthropoda; class Insecta; order Lepidoptera; family Geometridae; genus Philereme; species Philereme vetulata. The sequence continues at coordinate 6,784,965 of OU975459.1, read as the reverse complement.
TTCAAATTAATAGAACGTATTATCTTGTAGTAGGTATGGTATGCATTTTCCGGGTACTTACAAATTAATTTTATTTTCTTTCAAAAAGTGTTCTACTTATCTGTACATCACTACAAATATGTATTCTTATTTTACAAATATGTAGGTATTTCCGCATTTAAGTGACAATGGTACGATCATAGACGTACATATGTAATGAATAAAATATATCTATAATTTCCTTTCCTTAAAAAATCCCTATTTCGACGGAAACTTTCATGTTCTGGCAATTCTGAGAAAATGTGCGCAAATCTCTAAAAATTGCTAGAGACTAAAGTTTTAACGAAACTGAAGAGCGGCAACCTCGCACAACGTAAAGGTCACAACGTCGCAATAATATTATCGCGCACGTGTAATTGGAAATAGCGCCATCTATTTTTCTTCGTACCATTATGAGCGGTAGTAAGCTAAAGGTTGGCATATATTTAACGATTTGTAACTTTTAGCGACATGTCGCGTCCTAGCAGGTAATCAAATATCGAGTTACATTATCTTGTTTGAGACTGTCAGTCTATTTAAATTATATTGGTCTGTGATAAAACTGTTATTCGGCCTATCTTGATGTACGGATGTGAAGCCTAGACGCTGACCCAAAAAGAAGAGCGCAAACTTTTAGTGACAGAAAGGAAAGTGCTTAGAGAGATTCTAGGCCTGGTGCGACGAGAAGATGGCACTCTGTGAGTGAGGAAAAATCAGAAGTTAGCGGAACTGGTGGCCGAGCCCAACATCATAGACGAAATCAAATCTCATCGATTACGCTGGCTCGGCCCTGTTGAGCAAATGGGGGACGATCGTGCTGCCAAACGTGCCTGCCTAGGAATGGCAGTCGGCCGACGACCAGTCGGCCGACCCAGATATCGCTGGAAGGATGAGGTGGAGAAAGACCTTCGCGCTCTTCAAGTGTCAGACTGGCAAGAAGTGGCGTAGAATAGGGACCAGTGGTATCTTTTAGTGTCGGAGGCCAAGACCCGCTTAGGGGTTGATGCGCCAGGATAGCAATCAAACTTAACAGTAAAATTTATTAAAATTCTAATGGGCAAATAATTTTCTTAACTTTTTTCCGTTCTACTTATACTCACGGGTGTGGAAACCATACCCATTTCCCGGAGCTTACCTACTTGAACTCAGGTAAAGTTTATCAGTAAATTAGCTAATAGATCTATAAAACCCTTAGTCAAACCTTAACATGAGATGAGGTCCGTATATTAACATTGGCTCTTCAATAAACCAACCAAAAACTAACAAATAGAATTCTACGAGATCGAATCAGAAATGAGGAGATTTGTTGACCAACCAAAGTTACATAGCACAAAGGATTAGCAAGCTGAAGTGGCAGTGGGCAGGGCACATAGCACGAAGAACTAACAGCCGTTGGGCAGAGAGGTTCTAGAGTGGAGACCACGCACTGAAAGCACAGTGTAGGACGGCCTTCTACTAGATAGAAAGAAGACCTGATAAGGGTTGCTGGGAGCCATTGGGTGCAGGCCGCACAAGATCGGTCGCTCTGGAAGTCTATGGAGGAGGTCTAGGGTCAGCAGTAGATGTCATTTGGCTTACATGATGATGATGATGTATAATAGAAATAACTGATTTTATATTAGTAATTGAAGCAACGCTGGTCCAACGGAATGCACCCTTAGCCAGAATAATGTACCAACTTCTGCCGATTACATTCTATTAGCTAGGTACAAGTTATTCGCAAGGGATCCTTTGGGAAAATATGTATGCTCGTTCTCGTAAAATCCAGTCCATCCAAAGGTTGTCTGGAAGAGATCGCTTTTATGGATAAGACCGCCAATTGTACTATCGCGTGTCTATTTTTAAGTGTTTAATTATGATTTGTTAATTTAAGTGTGGTATATAAAGTGTGTTCTATCTTCTATCTATCTATGCTAAAGTGAAAGGAGTGGGGTGAACCCTTTTACTTTTACCACAGTGGTTCTTTTTAGTAACGAGGCAACGGTCACAATAATTATCATGTTCTATTCATAGGCAGGCATATCAGGGTGACTAAGAAATAACAAGTGCGCTGAGGTTAGGTAGTGTTCTATATCTATAGGGTACTAAATGAATGAATGAAAACTCGTACGATGAAAACTAGACACAACACGGCGTATGTTTTTCCAAACCAGTATAATCTTGGAGTCTTCAAGTCCAGAGTGAATAGGTTCTTTCTAGGCAAGCGTGCTCCATCTTCGATCAGGTGCTCCACCTTCACTTACCACCAGGTGAGGTAGTGGTCAAGCGCTTGGCTATCATCAATAAAAAAACAACAGATATAAAAATAAAAATAAAACAAATAAATGTAAGCATAATGGGCGGTTTTATCGCTTAACAAAGCGATCTTTTCCAGGCAACTTTTGGATGGAAAATTTGTTATTATGCATGTTAACCTGTTTTTTTTTTAATATAAAAACTTATGCGTACTATCGCTTAACAAAGCGATCTTTTCCAGGCAACTTTTGGATGGAAAATTTGTTATTATGCATGTTAACCTGTTTTTTTTTTAATATAAAAACTTATGCGTACTATCGCTTAACAAAGCGATCTTTTCCAGGCAACTTTTGGATGGAAAATTTATTATTATGCATGTTAACCTGTTTTTTTTTTTAATATAAAAACTTATGCGTACTATCGCTTAACAAAGCGATCTTTTCCAGGCAACTTTTGGATGGAAAATTTGTTATTATGCATGTTAACCTATGCTTTTTTTTTTAATAATAAAACTTATGCGTACTATCGCTTAACAAAGCGATCTTTTCCAGGTAACTTTTGGATGGAAAATTTGTTATTATGCATGTTAACCTATGTTTTTTTTAAATATAAAAACTTATGCGTACTATTGCTTAACAAAGCGATCTTTTCCAGGCAACTTTTGGATGGAAAATTTGTTGTTATGCCTGTTAACGTATGTTTTTTTTAATATAAAAACTTATGCGTACTTATCCATAAAAAAATGATGAACTATTTAGTTCCATATACCGTAATCGATGGCGCTGTCTGGAGATAAGCCGCTAAAAGATATGGTCTAAATGCCAAAATCTCATAGACATAATATCAAAAATTGTCTAAAATAATCTCACTTATAAAAACACTAATGATTATTTCTTGGAAAATAATGTTGATGGGGCAATTGACATTGACAATTCACTTTATATGCCGTCAAATCCAACTCGGATGGGCAGCGTTTGGGAAACTTCGCAACGTCGTTCGTCCAACATACCTCAGTGCCTTAAGATGAAAGTATTCAATCAGTGTGTATTACCAGTGATGGCATATGGAACCAAGACGTGGTCCTTCACTATTGGCCTTATGAATAAGCTCAGGGTCGCCCAACGAGCTATGGAGAGGGCTATGCTCGGGGTTTCTCTACGGGATCCAATCAGAAATAAAAAGATACGTAGGAGAACTCAAGTCACCGATATAGCCCGACGGATTAGCACGTTGAAGTGGCAATGGGCAGGCCATATAGCTCGCAGAACAGATGGCCGATGGTGCCGGAAAGTTCTTGAATGGAGGCCACGGACCGGCAAGCGCAGCGTAGGACGTCCACCTACAAGATGGGCAGATGACTTGGTAAGAACCGCAGGTCGGCGTTGGATGCAGGCCGCTTCCAACCGCAGTTCCTGGAGATCAATGAGGGAGGCCTTTGTCCAGCAGTGGACGTCCTACGGCTGATATGATGATGATGATTCACTTTTCAGCGTATGCCAGAGCTACTCATCTGTCAGCAGTCATAAAAACATGGTCATAAAAACCCTCATTACATTCCTGCACTGCTTAAATACTACTAAATCTTAGTCTAGATTGATAAAAGTTTAACAAACAGAACACCCAAAAGATACACAAAACGTGTGACGAAATAAAGACTAATTCACACGACAAGAACCATTTATGCAAATTGCACCTTCGACTACCGAGCGATGATATCAGCAACAATAATTTCGTTGTCGTCTCCCGGGAAATTATGAAACAAATCTAAAACCATTAAACAAGTGGTTGAAGTTACAAATGTTGTATAATTTTCTCAGTGTGAAGCTAAAAGTGGCACAACTTTTTATGTTGCCTCGTTTAGAACCAGTTTGTGGGCGAAGTAAGTATCTTTTCTTATGAATAATTTTAATTGGAGATGCAAAGCAATATCATTAAATTATTTAAGTTCATTTAATTTTTGCAACGACTTTTTCAGAATAGCGTGCTGATTTTTGTAAGACTAAAATAAACATGGCAGGTGGCTTTCGTTTTTAGCCTCTTTCGATCTAATTAAAAACTGTTTAACACAGAAATAACAAATTCAATAAATTTATTAAAATTAGGTACTATGTATAAATAAGCTAGAAGGTAATACAACCAGTTTTGTTAAGTAGGACTGATTTTAGAGGTGAGTTTAATACCGATAGCCTGAATATTTATCCAGTAATCTATATATTCCAATAAACTTTAACGGAAATAGGCGACACCTTTGCGTCGATGCCGCTTATGGCGGGTTCCTATATCCGTCAGTAACCAGCTACGACTCGTTTCTCCCTGAAAACCTGTTAAAAGTTTGACACTAGTTTGACACTATTTCAAGGAGATAGATACGAGGCGTAGTCGGTTACTGACGGATATAGGAACCCGCCATTAGTCAGTTTAACAAGTACATAATGACATGGCGAATGAATATGATTTGTTTACATATATTATACGGGTTATTTCATTGATATTTAAGGAGTTGACATTAAGGTTGTTTAAAAATTTAAAATTTTCTGTGGTGTGAAATTTAAAAATACTTATTTTACAAAAATACAAGCCATTAGGCCTACCCGTGGCCATTCACGTGCTCCTTCACTATTGGCCTTATGAATAAGAGAGAGCTATGGAGTCGCTCAACGAGCTATGGAGAGGGCTATGCTCGGGGTTTCTCTACGGGATCGAATCAGAAATGAGCAGATACGTAGGAGAACTCAAGTCACCAACATAGCGCGATGGATTAGCACGTTGAAGTGGCAATGGGCAGGCCATATAGCGCGCAGAACAGATGCCCGATGGGGCCGGAAAGTTCTCGAATGTAGGCCACGGACCGGCAAGCGCAGCATAGGACGTCCACCTACAAGATGGGCAGACGACTTGGTAAGAATCGCAGGACGGCGTTGGATGCAAGCCGCTTCCAACCGCAGTTCCTGGAGATCAATGAGGGAGGCCTTTATCCAGCAGTGGACGTCCTACGGCTGATATGATGATGATGATGATGAGGCTTACCCGTGTTTTCATTTAATGTCGTACATAACAAAACACGTAATATAATGAAAGAGCTGAACTAGTTACATGATAGAAGGCGGATACGTGGAGCATAATAATATTACCAGCTAAACGAACCTCGAAATAAAACGCTGAATCCTAAACTTTTTTCACGTTTGTGTCCTCTTCTGCGCATTATTTTAAAAATCATTATGCATCTAAATTTAAATATTCTCTACAAATCGTCACAGACACTGAAGCATAAAATAATAAAACTTGTATCTAATTTTGTTTGTGTAATGAGTGTATCTGTTGTAGTATATATTTTTTAAACGAGGTAACGGCATAAGTCTATTCCCAACTAATGTTAAGGGGAGACCGGATGGAAATCGCCCATACAACACGTACTACCAATATCATTTCTAATTGGAGCATATTTCTACCTTAATAAGGTATTATTTAGATATAGATCAAAATACTTACCTAAAATGAAATAGAAGCGTATCGCATTCTGCATGTTTTTACGTCATAAAAGACCTGTTTTCAACCTAATTGTTTCGTATTAAAAACAACAACATCTGACATATCCTAGTCATGGGAACATAGATTATATCGTCTAGTTACAGAATAACAACACAATGAGAAAAATACAACAAGTTTCAGTCATCATTTTTGGTATTACGGAAAACGGTCAAAATCTAATCAAATTTAGAATCGTTCATATGCTATCACTGTCGCTCTGCGTGGCTAAACTTCGTCACTAAACAGGGATAGCGATATTCAGGCTGAAGTTTTTGACGCGGCCGAATTGAAGTTGCGCTTGGGGTTCGCCGGCTTCTTAAGCGGTTAAAACATTTACAGGTTATGCCCAAGTAAGACTTGGCCAACACGAAATTGCAAAGCGGTCATCACACTGGGACATACATATAACAATTCTCATTTGCCTGCATTGCATAGCTTCTGCAGCACGTCGGTTATGTTCGAAGATGCACGCATCAGAGAGCGAACATCATTCCTGATGCGCCAGGTGCGAGGCAGTGCCAAAAGCTATCTGACAGATAGAGCTGATAGGATGGGCAGCGTATGTGCTTTTATAAAGTACTGGACAAAAGTACAAATTGTGCACTATGACCCAGAGCTATTTCGCTGTTTTTGTATCAATTTTGTATATGTGTTTCATTATGTTTTTGTGTTTGTATTCTAAATATATAAATCGTAATACTCAATAATGCTGAAATAAATAAATTGGATTAAATAGCGCCCGTCAACCTGAGATATACATGTGAAAAGTCGCATGTGCCTACATTGCATAGCGCCCATCGCCCTGAGATATAAATGTAAAAAGGGTCATGTGCCTGCATTGCATAGCGCCCATCGCCCTGAGATATAAATGTGAAAAGTGGCATGTGCCTGCATTGCATAGCGCCCATCGCCCTGAGATATAAATGTGAAAAGTGTCATGTGCCTGCATTGCATAGCGCTCATCGCCCTGAGATATAAATGTGAAAAGTCTCATGTGCCTGCATTTCATAGCGCCCATCGCCCTGAGATATAAATGTGAAAGTATCATGTGCCTTAATTGCATTGCGCCCATCGCCCTGAGACATGTATGTGAAATGTCTCATGTGCCTGCATTGCATAGCGCCCATCCCCCTGAGACATTCATGTCAAAAGTCACATGTGCCTGCATTGCATAGCGCTCATCGCCCTGAGATATAAGTGTGAAAAGTCTCATGTGCCTGCATTGCATAGCGCCCATCGCCCTGAAATATAAATGTTAAAAGACTCATGTGCCTGCATTGCATAGCGCCCATTGCCCTGAGACATAAATGTGAAAAGTCTCATGTGCCGCATTTCATAGCGTCCATCACCCTGAGATATAAATGTGAAAAGTCTCATGTGCCTGCATTGCAAAGCGCCCATCGCCTTGAAATATAAATGTGAAAAGACTCATGTGCCTGCATTGCATAGCGCCCATCGCCCTGAGATATAAATATGAAAAGTCTCATGTGCCGCTTTGCATACCGTCCATCACCCTGAGATATAAATGTGAAAAGTCGCATGTGCCGGTAATTTCCCTTTCAACCCGGAACATAGAAATACGAACATTATCTAGCCTCAGAAAAGAATAGCTTTTATCTTTCTTTCCTGCACAGAAGATCCGCGAATAAAATGAAGTAACCAAACTTTACTAAACTCATAAGGTCAGCTCAGATGACCGTAAAAGCCATTTCCGTTGGAAGTTAATTACACTGCGGTCCAGGTTAGTCCATAGAAATAAAGTATTAGTGGCAATAAATTGGATTTTGTCATGTGTTAAATCCTTTCTCTGCACTCTGAATGGATTGGGCGATAGATGGATTGAATGGATGGCTCAATCGATGTCATTTTATTTCAAAAATCTCTATTTAATTGTACGATGGCTGTTTTCTATATGTTGTTGTTACTTCCTTTGCCTATTATATTATTACTGTGGTTCGATTCAAATCCGGTACTATGCCAGTCACTCAACTTTGTTGTTTTCGAGTTATTTTAATAACGTTATAACATTTCAAAATTATTATTAATTACTATTAGAAAAACTGCAAAAGTTTAAGTGGATTTTCGTTGTACAAAATTAAAATATGAAACGTCTGAACGAGATTGTATAAAATTTGACGGAATAGTTTGTGGTCTAGAACACAACTAAGCTCCTTTCTACAAGCTTTTTAGGGCTCCGTACCGAAAGGGTAAAATGGGACCCTATTACTAAGGCTTTGCTGTCTGTCTGTCTGTCCGTCTGTCACCAGGCTGTATCTCATGAACCGTGATAGTTAGACCGTTGAAATTTTCACAGATGATGTATTTCTGTTGCCGCTATAACAATAAATACTAAAAACAGAAGAATAAAACATATATTTAAGGGGGGCTCCCATACAACAAACGTGATTGTTTTGCCGTTTTTTATAGATAATGGTACGGAACCCTTCGTGTGCGGGTCCGACTCGCACTTGGCCTGTTTTATTATTAACTTTCAATGTATGTATGTCCAGGTGGAATCTTGCAACTGAATTTTAAACCCGTTTTCCTCAACCGATTGATCTGAAATTTGGAATACATATGTGACTTCAGTCACAATGCAATATTATGGTACCATGGAGGTGGTCTCATTATGGAGACGGATGCTAGAGAACGGAACTTCTGAATGGATTATGGTAGGCTACTAGTGTTTGGGCTCATTTGAATCTGCTTGCGGTTCCGATTATGAGTTTTATAAAAGCTTGTTTTGAAAAAGTAATTTTTCAACAAAAACTTATTATTTTAATAGCGTACCATAAAAGTCGTGATTATACAGAGGCTTCATATATGTACAAGAAGTGACTGAATTAATTAAAATTAATTATTATACCATACAAGGTCGACACAAAACAGAAAAAAAATTAACAAATAATTGTAATAATAATGTGCGGTTTTATCACTAAAGAAAACAATCCAGACAACCTTTGTTAATCTTGTGATCAAAATTTTGTGTAAGTGAAGGGTAAAAGTGAAGGTTAAGGTGTGTGTTACCAGTGATGGCATATGGAACCGAGACGTGGCCCTTCACTATTAGCCTTATGAATAAGCTCAGAGTCGCTCAACGAGCTATGGAGAGGGCTATGCTCGGGGTTTCTCTACGGGATCGAATCAGAAATGAGGAGATACGTAGGAGAACTCAAGTCACCGACATAGCCTGACGGATTAGCACGTTGAAGTGGCAATGGGCAGGCCATATAGCGCGCAGAACAGATGGCCGATGGGGCCGGAAAGTTCTCGAATGGAGGCTACGGACCGTCAAGCGCAGCGTAGGACGTCCACCTACAAGATGGGCAGACGACTTGGTAAGAACCGCAGGTCGGCGTTGGATGCAGGCCGCTTCCAACCGCAGTTCCTGGAGATCAATGAGGAAGGCCTTTGTCCAGCAGTGGACGTCTTACGGCTGATATGATGATGATGAGGATGAAGGGTAAAACTTAAATTCAACTACTTTTTTACTGAGATAGTTTTTCTAGTAGACATAATATGAATTCGACGAATAAAATCGTATAAAAAATGCAATATTCAATATTTTATGACGCAATAACCACATTCCACCCAAAAAACTATAAAGGGTTTGGAAAGTGAATTACGCCCGGCGTAAAACCCTTTATTATCTATTTTATACCTAGAGTATTTCGGTATCATGAATACGATGAGCGGGAAAAATATAGGTTGTTACATACATATAACATAATTTTGTATTAGATATCACTTTACCTGAGGCTTTTTACCCAGAATACCTTGTCACTTGGACTGAAAGTTATCATTTTATAAATTGTGCCTTATATCTACCTAGCTGTTGTCCGCTTCATACTCGTTACACTACTAAATGTTAAGCTAACCTAAAAATAAAACTAAACTCGCTGTTGCAACTTGACTTGAAACCCCATTTTTATCCCATGGGACCTGATTAATACTATATCCCATACCTAGTCGGCATACCACCTTGCCGTAGCAAACGATTTGCTTCAACTTTTCTTGTTAGCACAAGAAGTGGAACTCACTTCCGGCGTATCTTTTTCCAAACCTGTATAATCTTGGTGTCTTCAAGTCCAGAGTGAATAGGTTCTTTCTAGGCAAGCGTGCTCCAATCACACCTTCACTTACCATCAGGTTTTACTGGTGGTAGAGCTTTTGTGAACGAACTCGAGAAAGTGGGCACCACCGCCTTACCTTTATCGGCCGCCAAATAGGAGTACTTGTGCTGCTGTGTTCCGGTTAGATGGTAATGGTATGTTCCTATAATTACTGGCACATAGGCATAACAGCTAAGTCCTATAGTATGACAACGTATCCACAAAGAGATTAAGACAACATAATACCTTGTGTTGAATTCTATGTGGATATCCATGGGCTGCAGTAGCCACTTATCATCTGGTGGACTGCATGCTCGTTTGCCATATAAGTTTTACAAAAAAAAGGTGATGTAGTAGTCAAGCGCTTGGCTATCATCAATAAAAAAAAACAAAAATAAGCATATGTATTAATCCAGGTTATAATCTACGTGCATACTAAATATCATCGAAATCGGTTGAGCCGTTATGACGTGATTGAGTAACAAACAAAATAAATAAATAAACAAACATCCAAACCTTCGCATTTATAATATTAGTGTGAAATCATTATCATACCTTACGAGCCAAATTCCTCAAACTGAATTAATTAATCCATGAATTAATTAATTGAATAGTTTGTCATTTTGTGAATGATAAGTCGATGATAATTGGACGATAATTGATGATGTGGTTATAATACTGCATTCAAATTTATGCAGTCATTTAATTTATTCTGAGATGGCAGAGGGTAAGCGTAAGCACGGCGGGCGGTGAGATGGCAGAGGGTAAGCGTAAGCACGGCGGTCAGCAGCTGCGTTTTAAGGACGTGTTCAAAAGACATCTAAATGCCTGGAATATTGACCCTGCAAGTTGGGAGGAGCTCGCTTCACACAGGTCGTCCTGGCGCTCTACCATCTATAATAACATTAAAACTTTCGAAGAAAACCGACTTCATACACTCGATATAAAGCGCCAGATACGTAAAGAAAATAAATAAAATAAAATAAAATATTGCTGGACATTTCACACACCGCAATCTAGCCCCAAACTAAGCAGAGTTTGTACTATAACTGGACCAGATAACTGATAAAATACTTATATACTTATGTTTTTTTTGGTAAATACATACTTATATTAAATAGAAAAACAACCAGACCCGGAGCAAATATCTGTAGATCATGCAAACATTTGTTCCGCAGCGGGAATCGAACCCGCTACCTCTGCGTCTCAGCCGGCTGTTCGCCCACTGCGCCACGGAGGTCGTCAAAAAACCTCAGCCCTCTTATACTTACACTTATAACGCATCAGGCCAATTCTATTGTGACACCTGTGATAGGATTTTTAAAACTAAGTTTGGTCTAGCAAGCCATATTAGGGCTCACGCTAGAATTTAAATACATACGTAGTACAATTAAAATATTGTAATTTTTATGCATTTAATAGCATTTTCTTTAAATTTAAATATAGTTAGGGTCGCCGTCATCGAAATCGATGAGGAGGACTATATATTTAGATACTATCAAAATTTATGCGATTTGATATTTCATCTATTTTATCAAGTAGTGAAACATCGTTCGGGATAGAAAAATTCTCGTGTGATAACCACGCACTGAAAAGCATAACGTAGAACGGCCTTTACTAGATGGAAAGACGATACAATAAAGGTTGCTGGGAGCCGTTGGGTACAGGCTGCACAAGATCTAACACTCTAGAAATCTATGACGGAGGCCTGTGTTCAGGGTGGATGTCCTAAGGCATATATGATGATGATGATGATTCAATAGTGGGCGAATAGTCGGCTGAGGCGCAGGAGGTAGCAGCGGGTTCGATTTCCGCCACGGTACAAATGTTTGCATGATCTACAGATATTTGTTCCGGGTCTGTATGTTTCTCTGTATATTATAAGTATGTATATACAAAAAAAATATATATAAGTATTCTATCAGTTATTTGGTTCCCATAATACAAGCTCTGCTTAGTTTGGGGCTAGATAACTCTGTGTGAAATATCCAGCAATATTTATTTATTTATTTTTATTTATTGTACACCAGGAATACTTAAAAAAACTTATTTATGTTAAATATAGTACAATGGGCGGCCTTATCGCTGAAAGCGTTTTATTCCAGGCAACCTTTGGATGTAAAGTAAAGAGCGAAGCAGTAATGGGCAGCGGTGCACAGAGTATATTTAAAATAGAAAGAAAAAAATTATATCCAATAAAATAACTGCACATATAATCCTAATACATAAACAAATACCTTAAGATAGACTAATACCCAACTAATAACCTAAATCATTGTTCTTACAAATAATGATTCAATGAAAAATTTGATATTATGGTTGAATGAAAAAGTACACTAACCGTGAACGCAAAAACTAAGAGATTATATTCACTTATAGCTTTTGTTTTATCGTTTTGGGTATCGCAATACCAAATCCTATCATCCAAATTCTTGCAAAACAACTTGCAGCTAAACGACCTAATTACAGATGAATTAGATTAGGATGGTGACTTTACACGGGCGATTTGTCCGCAATGCTGTAGCGATACTATGAAGCAAAATGAAGGAGGCGGGCGCAATTATACCATTTTTTTACACATATAAATTACTAGTGGTTCGCCCTGAACTGAGATCTCGCGAGTCTCCCATAAAAACAAAAAAAAATAATATTTGTGCCTAATATTTGACTATCAAAATAGTGCCACGAAATAATTAACCAGATGACTTGACCTACAGTTTCATTCAAATTACAGGTAGCGGGAGTTCACGTTAATTGGTTAATAGTTTGTTAGATTATAAATTGCAGTTATTCTGCATTTCAGACTTTCCCCTGTATTTTTGTCACTAAAACAACATGCATACCAAATTTCAGCATTGTGGGGTCACTGGTGTACACTGTGAATTTTATCAAAGTTCAGTTTTTATTGTGGCTAATAACTTAAAAACTACAATGTCTAAACAAAAAATAAAAACGGGGTCAAAATGTACTCACAAAGACCTTTTATTAGAAGTTCTATTTGACCGATTAGTCTCATTTTGTATTTTTTTTTACTCCTTTTGAACCCGAATATCTCAACAACCACTCACATTTTTGGATTATTTAGTCACATCAAAATTATGCCAACACTACCTACATATATACCAAATTTCACGATAATCGGATAAATGCTTCGAAAAATATCCTCGTACATACCTACATTTTTTACACATTTTTTTACTGGTGGTAGAGCTTTTGTGAACGGGTTAGAGGAAGTGGGCCTTACCTTTATCTGCCGCAAAATAGCAGTACTTGTGCTGCTGTGTTCCGGTTAGATGGTAATGGTATGTTCCTGTAATTACTGGCACATAGGCATAACAACTAAGTCCTATAGTATGGCAACGTATCCACATAGAGATCAAGACAACATAATAGCTTGTGTTGAATTCTATGTGGATATCCATGGGCTGCAGTAGCCACATAACATCAGGTGGACTGCATGCTCGTTTGCCATATAAGTAGTATAAAAAAAATCGAGCTCGTTTCGCTCGATCAATTAACGTGCGATTTTTATTATTTCAATGCATATTACTAGGTAATGTAAATAAGCGTTTTATATTCGTGGCAATTTTTCGTATCTCTCTTTAATTTTTGAGTACATATATAGAGTTGTTTTAGACGCCGATCTTTGACCTCCATTTCTATCGATACTGTAAATCACATTAAAAAAATAAATAGAATACAAAAGCCTTAATTTAATGTACTCTGTATTATGGAAAAACAATATTTCAGTAATAAAAATTTCAAGTAAATTTTTCAATCTCCAGTAAATGCGTGGCAGGGACTTTGAAATATTTTGATCATGTCTGTTGTTCTATAAACGTGCCATTTTTATTAATCCAATACGTAGTACTAATATAAATAAACGTTTTATATACGGGTCAATTTTTCGCATCTCCCTTTAGTTTTTGAGTAAATAGAGTTTTTACCAGCTACCTTGTAAATCTATGCAAGATTTACAAGGTAGCTGGTAAAAACTCCATTGTAAAAAATAGGCATCATCGGGACGTCTGTCCAACGCAAGTGCTAGCGGTCGACTGAGGGAATTCTCTCCTAATTCAATCGGACCTTGTGTAGTCGATAGCATACCGAATTTGGTTTTTTCTCGGATCGGAGAGACCCGGATGACATATATTAAATGTCGGACTATAGTCCGAGTCTAAAGGCTGGTTTACACCTATTAATTTGTTAAGTAGGTAACTAAATTTTAACTTAAATTTAAGTGACTTATATTGTCATACGTCATTATATCGTCGAATCCAACTCGGATGGGCAGTTTGGGAAACTTCGCAACGTCTTTTCGACCAACATATGTACCTCAGTGTCTTAAGACGAAAGTCTTCAATCAGTGTGTGTTACCAGTGATTACATATGGAACCGTGACGTGGTCCTACACTATTAGACGTGGCCTTATAAATAAGCTCAGAGTCGCTCAACGAGCTATGGAGAGGGCTATGCTCGGGGTTTCTCCAGGGATCGAATCAGAAATGAGGAGATACGTAGGAGAACTCAAGTCACCGACATAGCCCGACAGATTAGCACGTTGAAGTGGCAATGGGCAGGCCATATAGCGCGCAGAACAGATGGCCGATGGAATCGGAAAGTTCTCGAATGGAGGCCACGGACCAGCAAGCGCAGCGTAGGACGTCCACCTATAAGATGGCCAGACGACTTGGTAAGAACCGCAGGTCGGCGTTGGATGCAGGCCGCTTCCAACCGCAATTCCTGGAGATCAATTAGGGAGGTCTTTGTTCAGCATTTGACGTCCTACGGCTGATATGATGATGATGATAATTATAATATTGTCATACGTACACTTATATGTATGTCCATACGTATTTAAGTAGTTAAGCTCTTTAGTACACTCAATATATGGACGCTCAACAACGTAATGCAGGCGTGAATTCTGTACCTACCCAAAAGACTGTGGGTGAGAAATTTGATAAATAGAAGAGATCAGAATGGCGCAAGTGTCACTTTGTTTGAGGAGCATGCGAATGAAGATAAACTAGAATGTTTTAATGCGCTATGGATGACAGAAGACTCCTTTAATTACTTGATAGCTAAAGTGGGAAACAATTGAAACCGAGCGCGTTACTACACTTAACTAATATTGTGCCTGTCCAAACGTGTCAAGTGACAAGCCCAACCCACCAACTTCCACCAACACCACAAAATTCTAATTAATTTGTTTATTTGTTATCTAAATTTTAACTAGCAACTTGTTACTAAATTCTGTGTTTACATGCAATTAATCACTTAAATTTAAGTTTAAATTTAGTTAGGTACCTACTTAACAACTTAATAGGTCTAAACCAGCCTTAAGACCATATTGAATTGTTAAGCTAAATATATCCGGAATCATGTGGTCTGTAAGTTTTAAGTTAGTTACTCGTACACTTGGGCATCACTGTGGAGATAGTCGAACTGGATCACGTAACTTCGTCAAATAACTACGAACAGAAGTAAATAGCTAACGAGCAAGCTCTCAACACGTTCTAGGTTAAGTTTCGTTCAGCACGGTCAAGTAACACCAACATTTTGTTATTACCAAAAAAAAATTAAGAGCAGCCGCGGGAGCGGTGATACTATTTTTTTTTCTTTATTAAGGACAATAAACAATTATACAATTAGGTTACTTAATGCTTGCGACATTTACACAAGAAGTCAATGAAGATACTAAAGAAGTGGCAAGTACCAATGTAAGACAAACTGTGAAATCCCCATCAAAAACAATCCAATATCGTTTTGAAAACTGTACATTCACCAATTGTTTTAATAATTAAACGATTTATGCAATACATATTTGTTTTTTCCTCGCAAGTGTGTTGAAAAAGTGCGTATGAAACTCGTGAGCAGCTAGCTCACTAGACACTCGGCTGAATTACGCCCTCGCCTACGACTCGGGCTGCAAACCACAGCCTCATATATAATGAGCAACTTAGCTCACTTGTAACATAATATACTATTACTGATTCTTTGATGACGGCTTCAGTCTCACTTAACTCTTTATCTAACTTTAAACCCTATTAAGTTAACGTGACATCAAACAAAACCTATTCAAGAAACCTAGTTTTATAATATTCCGAGTATTCCAAATAGAGTGAAGAAGTTAATACCCTAAAAAGATAAAGAGAATCAGTGAGTTGTCACCCGCAGGCTTATCTCTTGTTTGGCTCAAAGAGAACCCTGGCCGCTTTAATTGAAATTAATTTTAAAACGAGAAAATGGTTTAAGCCCTTGCCTGTAAATCTTTTTCGAGTATGAGATAACAAAGAATAAGAGCCTACCATTATTATCTCTAAAGCGTAGATGAATCTTCTAGGCTAACATAGAAAGACTCCCCTGAAAGTGGTATTTTTTATCTTCTTAGGGTGGGTTGCACCATCTAACTTTAACAATAGCAGCTCAGTTAAAGTACCGGCTAAGTAAAAAATGTGTTGCACCATTTTGACAATTGTCAAATGACGTCATAACTTAACGCTAACTTTAACCGCGCATGCTTGACCGGTTAGTGTTATTGTTTACGTTAAATTCATTGTCAGGAAGCTGTCAAACGTAAAATCATAACCAAAGTGCAGACATGTCGCTCCTCCGAGAAATAATTGAGGAAAGTTCTTCTGAAGACGAATGCGATTGGCTGATCAATGAAAGATATAGAAAAAGAAAAGTGTATTTCTTTAGAGCTGACCGCTTTACAACCTGAGTGGGATGACGCGTCATTTTTAGCAAGATTTCGAGTCTCTAAAAACATGGCTCGGTGGCTGGTTCAACGGTTGCAACGATGGTTAGAGCCTCCAACGATGAAGTAAGCTTTCTTTTTATACACATATTACCTACGTAATCTACGATACCTATCGCAAGTCTGTCATGCCCTTCATCCAAACTTAATTAGCGCTAGTTAGGTATCACTGCTTACCATGTTGTTGAAGTACTGAAATATATTACCCACGCCGTACATCGTTGGCAAGCTTACAGTTAGGTAGATACTTATAAGATATAATTTTCAGAAATAAAGCAGTTACACCAGAGCAGCAAGTACTAATAGCATTAGAATATTATGCTTGTGGTTCCTTCCAAAGATGTGTTGGCGATACAGCTGGTGTTCATAAGTCAACCGTATCACGCATAATATACAGAGTGAGCCATGCAATTGCAAGCATGAGAACTGAATGGATATCAATGCCACAGAGTGTTGAGGAGATGGAGAAAACGGCAAGAGAATTTTATGACATAGGTGCTTTTCCGAAAGTAATCGGAGCAATTGATTGCACTCATATACCAATCAAGTCTCCCGGTATGGTTTTGTTTCAAACATTCTTTTATTGTCAACTTGTTTGTAAAAGTATTTACTTATAAATATTATTTGCAGGAGGCCCCGATGCAGAAAATTACAGGAATAGAAAAATGACATTTTCTATAAATGTTCAAGCTATCTGTGATGCAAACATGAACATTATGAATATTGTTGCTCGTTGGCCTGGCAGTAGTCATGATAGCCATATTTTCAATTCCAGTGTCATAAAGGTATTATATAATTAAATAGAATATCTCACCTTAACTTTTTCACAACACTATTTTAAAAGGAATTTTATTTTTAATATTTCCTAACATTTATCAGGGCAGACTAGAGGATGGTGAATTTCAAGGATACTGGTTGGTTGGTGACAAAGGCTATGCAGTAAAACCCTATCTGATGACACCTCTATGTAATCCTACCACAGATGGAGAGAAATTATACAATGAAAGTCAAATACGCACAAGGAATGTAATAGAGAGGGTATTTGGATGTTGGAAGAGAAGATTTCCTGCACTGGCTATGAAACTAAGAAATCACATAGACCGAGTCCAGCCTGTCATAGTGGCCACTGCGGTATTATATAATATATGCAAACAAATGCGAGATCCTATGCCACCATTGCCATCAAATTGGAATGATGATGATGAATCAGATGATGAGAACAATATAGTATATACAGCAGCAGGAAATGATAATTGCAATAGGTCACTATTGATCAATAATTATTTTAGTAGATTACGTTAATAAGCATCTACACATTTTGTGGATGTTAAATAAAACAATTAAAAATAATATTGATATTGTTTACTTCTTTCTAAAAATCAGACTTTTTTAAAATGGCTATTTCTAAATGTAGTTTTTCTAATTCTAATTTGTGGCGCTCCTCATTATGCCGTAGTTTTTGCTCATGCACCTCCTGAGCATGTTTGATGGAATCTTTAATTTTTTGTAACTCGATCTCCTGGAGCTCATCCATAATAGACAACTTCTTCTCACGCAACAGCTGTCTGACGAGGTTGCAGTTTTCACCGGGTTTTTGTTTCTTAGCCTGACCTGTTAGATAAAATTTTTAGATTAATTGATTGTCAATTAGTTTGCATATAATTTAATATAGTTAACAATCTTTACGTCTTAGTGGAGATGATACTGGTCGCTTGAGGGAACTATATGTGGTGCTTGTATCAAATTCACTCTTCTCTTTTATGGCAAAGTCTTCCACTTCTATAGTTGTTTCGCTGACAGAAATCTGTAAATAAGCAAAATGATTGAATAAACAAGAAACAATCATAAAAAGGAGACAAAGACAATCGTTAATATAGATATATAAATAAGTATGAATACCCACCCTCGCTTCGCTCCGGGTACTATTTATATAATATGTAATGGTGAAAATTGCATTGCATAATTTAAGCAGATCTTTGGATATATATATATACACTATAATTAGAAGAATGGAATAATAAATAATATTATCAAATACAATAGATGTATAGTCAAGAACAAAATTTTTTGGTCACTTTCTATGGAAATTCATACAAAGTGACCCGAAAAATTTGCTCTCAAAGTGTACTTCAAAGTGTTCTCAAAAGTACTTTACTTACCTTTTTTCCATGTTGAGAATCCTCTCTGTCAGAATCATCTTCACCTTTATTTCCTTTTGGTTGGTTTGCAGGCTGTAAATGTAATAAAATAGTATGGGTCAATAAAATAATAATATTTGCTATTATGTTTTAACATCTTCAAGGGGGAAAAAATAGTAGGTAACTACAGGCACTTACAAAAAGAATATTTTGGGTTATTATGACATCATCGTCATATATGGGTGGATTTCCATCAACACAAACTGGCATAATAGACCTAAGCCAATCCGTAGCATCGCCTTGCTCTGGTGGCACTGATGCTGGAGGTCCCCCTCCAGTGCGGCGCATTTCTTGGCGTTCCCTGCTAGCTCCCTGAAACCAGGATATGGCTTACATAACGTACATCCATTTATAATACAACATGACACAAAATCCAATGCAGTAGAAAGCTACATACATATAAAAAAGTACAATACCTTCTTCGCAGACCTCTTTAAATTTTCAAATTTATATTTAAGTTGCTTGATTGTACGTGGAGTGTCTCCGAGAGCATTAAATTCACTGTGGATCAAATTCCACGCACTCTCTTTTTGCTTCGAGCTGATACAATCAGTTTTTTTACAAAATAATATATTTTTATATTTTGCGATCAGTGTTTGCAGCCTCTCCATTTCCACTGGCTTAAAATTCACACTCCTTTCCCTGAAACGTTTAAAAGCGTTTAAGATTGTAGTCAATTCTAATCAAGAAATAACACGCAACTCAAAATGCTTACTTTGTAGGAATATCTGCGAGCAAGCTTTTGTCCATGATTTTTCCTGTTATAAGTCGATAGAAATCGCTCTCACACGTTATTAATAATCCCGATAATGCAGATTGCAGACACAATTTAAATAATAACACAAATAAACTAATACAAACAATATCTCACACATTCACGATTTGACAATTGACATCAAGCTTTTTGACGTAACGTCGAGTGTTGGCATGTTACAAATTGTTTCCCACAATGATTTTGGGCTAAATTACGCGTCATTCCACTTGCAACCCTGGTAACTTTAACAATGCTACAGAATACAATGGTGCAACCCATATCGCTACAACGGTTAAAGTTACCGCTATTGTTACTGTTAAATATGACTTTAACTTTTACATTAACAGGTACTATGGTGCAACCCACCCTTAGACTTCTTAAAAATTTCGTTTTTTTTATGGTTAGATACTGTACGAATGCTGCCTTTGTTGTTACAAACATCCATAGACCACTTACTATCAGGTAGAAAGTATATTGGTTTGCATGGTATTACCCGTGCGCGATATGTTGGGACCTGAGCGTGGTGACGTCATATTGGCGTGTTTGTACCGCCCGCAAAAAAGGTAACATAACAAGCAGCCGCCCGCGGCTTCGTCTTTGTTTTTTTAACCTAATTTATTATGTTACTCAGGGAGGACGCTGCTTTTTATCTAATCTTTTTTACACTATTTGAATAAAATAAAAATACAATGTTTAAGTTTATACATTTATTTTATCTATTATTTACATTATCTCATCTTCGTCACTACTTAGTGGACAGGTGAACAAAACTGTTTGTTCCGTTTTTCGTTTTCAAAAAACTCTAACACTTTTAGCACGAGGTTTCTTTCTCCGCTATGCAAAGGTTTACCCTTCATAATGATAACAAAAACACTTAACAAGAACTATAACAACAAAAACTACAACAACAAAACAATGACACAAACTATAACAACAAAAACTACAACAACAAAACAATAACACAAACGAAAACTAAAAGAATTCCAGAGCGCGCCGTTACGTGACGTAGGCCAGCACGAGACTAAAAACCCTAGTAAAAAATAATGATGCGAACGGTACAATAGGGGCGCCATCGGGGAAGTGCAGGAGAAGCGGTTGGGGAGTCGCATTCCTAGCAGGTCCCAAGTTTTCGCGCACGAGTAATAGTAATAGATGACTATTTCAAACACACAATCAAAACAAAAATTGTATAATACAGGGGTTTCTAAAGTGTGCGCCGTGGCGCCCTGGTGCGACGTAGAGAGTAAAGAGAGGCGCCGTGAGGCGCTCCTCTTTGCCATTCTCCGGAAACTTAACTTGGGCATTCGCGGTTACAACATGAACAATCAAAGATCAACGTGAAGCGAGAAATGAGAGTAGCGGTGTCAAGCCTTATACCACGTTTTGAAAAAATGTGTGCAGATCACCAAGCTCACACGTCATACCGACTAAGTTGTCATTGTATTTTATTTCCTATTTTTATTAAATAATAAAATGTTTTCTGTATATAAATGTAAAAACTCAGCTGCGTATTGTGGATGTTCTAATTTTTGTGCCTATCTTCTTAGTATCATTGTACCTTATTTCAACTAGGTAGGGCGCCAAGACAAAATACTAACCTGTAAGTGCGCCGCAAACTCAAAAAGTTTGGGAACCCCTGGTAAAATCAAGTTATAGCTATATGTAATCAGATAAAACAAAACCGGCCAAGTGCGAGTCGAACTCGCGCATGAAGAGTTCCGTACAATTATCTATAAAAACGGCAAAAAAATCACGTTTGTTGTATGGGAGCGCCCCTTAAAGATTTATTTTATTTTAATTAAATAAATTTTTAACTAAATATTCTTTGAATATTTAAGCGTCTCTACCTGTTGCCGTTATCAATATTGAGCTAAAACGAGTAAAAAATCACGTTTGTTGTATGAGACGTTTTTTACAAGATACATTTTGGTGATTGTGCGCAAGATCTTCACGACCTTGTCCCTCCTTCCCCCTCCCACAAGCAGACGTACCGAGAAGTACCACCCATACCTGGTCGGCATAACATCTTGCCGTACCAAACGATTTGCTTCAACTTTTCTTGTTAGCACAAGTAAGGAGTGGAACTCACTTCCGGCGTATGTTATTCCAAACCAGTATAATCATGGAGTCTTCAAGTCCAGAATGAATGGGTTCTTCCTAGGCAAGCGTGCTCTATCTTGGATCACACCTTCACTTACCATCAGGTGAGGTAGTGGTCAAGCGCTTGGCTATCATCAATAAAAAAATGGGAACCCCCCTTAAATACTTATTTTATTCTGTTTTTAGTATTTTTCTTATAGTGGCAACATAAATACATCAACGGTGAAAATTTCAACTGTCTAACTATCACGGTTCATGAGATACAACCTGGTGACAGATAGTCAGACAGATAGACAACGAAGCCTTAGTAATAGGGTGCCGTTTTACCCTTTGGATATGGAACCCTAAAATTAGTCATCGAAATCGAAATAATATAATTGCTGTAGGTATTTATCGGTAAATTCAATGTTGCCTAAATTCGTTCCATGGTTAATGAGGTTTGCTAAAAATATTGATTAAGATATAATCAAACTGATATAATCAAAAAAATATATAAAAATCTCTATATATAAAAATGAATCCCGATTTCTCTTGGTCACGCCATCACGCGTGAACGGCTGGACCGATTTCGCTAATTCTTTTTCTGTTGTATTTCTTATTGTCAGGAGAAGGTTCTAATGAAAGAAAAAATTAAGAAAATTGCGCGTAAAATTAGAAAATTTAAGAATACTTAACCACCATATAAAATTATTTATAATCTAACCTTAGCGCTTTTATAATGTAACCTTATGACGTTTGACATAGAATTGAAAGAATGCATGCTGCAAATATCGTCAAAGAGGATGTAAAAAAATTAATATCGTTTGAAACAGATGCTTCGGTCGGAGTTATCCCGAGATATTGTCTATATATAAAAATGAATTGCTGTTCGTTAGTCTCCCTAAAACTCGAGAACGGGTGGAGCGATTTGGCTAATTTTGGTATTGAATTATTTGTGGAAGTCATTCATTTTCTCATACATAATGATGGCCGGGGACAACAATTGACAATTCTACCAGGGTGACGTATATTGACAGCCCGCGTTATATGCATGTCAAGGCGGTACGAAGTTCGGCGGGTCCACTAGTAATAATATAACAATCACACTGATATAATCAACTGAGATATAATCAAACTGTGCAGTGCTGTTTACGGGTAGTTTTATAAAGTATTCTTGTTTTAAGAATTACTTAAAAATATATTCCGAAGTCGTTACTTAAGTTACCTCCAAAAAACCTCTGTGCAACTTCAAGTATTTTAAGCGCCTATAAATTTTCTATGCCCCGCTGACTACGGCGCTTTAACGAATTAAAGAAAATTCTGCAGCTGATTTTTTCATTACAATCGTGTACATTGTAGGTCAGAGGTTCCCAATTTTATTTGGGCATGGAACCTTAATTGATCAAACTTTTTTTGGCGGAACCCTAGCTGACTATTTTGATAAATAAAGTGTTTAACTTGTAGTTTGAATATATTCATGTTAGACTCTAAGAATAAACAAATTATAAATGAAAATAATTATTATAAGTATTGCAAATAATATATTATAACAAAGAAATACAATGTACCTAGGTAATAATTTATTGTGAAAAATATAATTTTTCCACATTATCTCTTATAATAGCCGTAAAATTAGGCTTTATGTCAGACAATTGAACGCAAACCAATCTCGTATCGGTAAGTCTTCACAAACTTAGTCAGAACCAGGACAGCTTTCTCAACGATTGCCGGGTATTCATCTTTAACTCACGGACATACCGCGGAACCCCTGTGACCCAACCACGGAACCCCAGGGTTCCGCGGACCACCTTTTAGGAATCACTGTATTAGGTAATCATTTGCAGAAATTGGATAAATGTATCAGAGTGTGCTAAATGATACGCAATGATTAGATGCAAAGTCAGTAAGTCTAGAAGTTTAGCAATATCTGATGGCCGTTAGAGCAGTTCTTGAGTGAAGACCACGCACTGATAAAACGCAGCGTAGATCGGCTCCCACTAGATGGAAGGATGAGTTTATACGATAAGTGCGAAACAGGGCTTGAAACACCCTGTCCGTGTCTCGTCTTTATAGCGGTAAGAAAAAACTTAAAAGTCTCTGTCGTGCGGGAGGCATAACTTCCATCTGATTCAGTGTAGGAAAGAGATAACTATAAATCTGAGATGTGCTATTGATTCCTAGTTCTATGGTACACCAAACTCAATGCCGGGTTTTTAGACCTCGTGCCGCACACAAAAAAAACCGTATACTTTGTCATATTTGGTGCCAAAAAAAGGATTTTGGTCTCCTACGGGTGATGGGGTTTAATATGCCTCGTGCCGCCACAATCTCTGGTTTAGGACAAGGTTTAAAACGACCCGTAACGCAGTAATGGAAAGTACAGATAAATCTGTGCCGCTGGGAACGTGCCGCCGTTGGGTGTAGGCCTCACAAGACCGTTAGCTCTGTTAATCTATGGGCGAGCAAATCAGTGTGATTTTTTTTATACATTATAGGCTTGCGTTTGACCACGATCTCGCCTGATGGTAAGCGATGATGCAGTCTACGATGGTACACGCTTGCCTAGAAGAAACCTATTCACTCGCGACTTAAAGATACCCAGGTTGCAGCTATCAGGAAACAGACTCCGGCAAGGCGTTCCACTCTTTGGCGGTGCGCATAATAAAGGTCGAAGATAACCGATTAGTGCGAAAGTGAAGTATTTCTACCATATAGCGGTGGCGCACCGCAGAGCGTCTGGTTGTCCGTTGATAGAATGGAGATGGTGGGATCAGGTTGAAAAGTTCCGCCACACACTCCCCAAAATGTACTCGATAAAAAACAGAGAGGCTAGCAACCTTTCGTTGATGGTTGAGATTAGATCAAAGTTGGCGAAGAATGTTGATATATGCATGATAAAGCTATATCAAACATATATGTACAGCTATAGATTAGATTAGATATTTTCTTTATTACTCTCAGTCGTTACACTCTTGCCAGACTGGTCATGGTCGTCACTTCGGGGTTAATGGCGCGCTTGACAATCCTTCGCCATTCGTCTCGTATTGCCGCTTTTCTGGTGCACTCGTGTAGGGGACAGTCAAGAGCAACCTAATTTCTTTATTGTACACTATTAAATACAAACATATAACAGAAAACACACTTTTAAATCACAGGTACAATGGGCGGCCTTATCGCTAAAAGCGTTCTTATAGCTATATGTAGTTTTTTGGCTTTGTACGCGATAAATACCCGTTTAAATCAGTAATTTTGTAGGTATAATCCTTTCAGGGTATGCAGGCTTAAAAATGTAGAACAACCCTGCTGCTAAAAACCGCAGCACATAAACACAGCTATATCCAGCAAGGCCTTAATACATTTCATACTAAAATAAAGAAATTCAATTATTTTTAAGGCTAATGCGATATTTTTTTTTATATTTTAATGTTATTTTGTCTAGCTTCTAAACTGTAATAAATTCAAATCATTTATTCAACTTCATAATGTATCCTTCTAAGCATGGAAGGGCTGCGCAGTCGGGTTAAAAAAACTTTGTACATTTATCTCGTCCATATTTGTTGTTTTCTCAAGGTATTTGGACATCGCTAACTTATTTCCATCCTAACGAAAATAATTAGCCTGTCCGAGTGTTTTCGCCTGACAACACTTAAGAATATACGTGCCTAAAAACACTGAACAAACTGTAATGCGCAGTTTGCATCATTCCAGTCCAGCGATCGAATCTAGCGCTGGATTGCAATTCGACTGGATGCAATGCAAGTGATTGAAGTGTTGGTTTAAATTACCTATTGTAGTTGTTTTGGAATGGCCATGCTTGATTTATGGACTGGAAGAGTGTCAACCTGCATAATAACCTACCCATCAATACTTTTTCTTAATAAAATTTAAATGTAATGTACCATGATAAGTAAAATGATGACGCAAAAGAAGTATGTCATTCACGTAGCAGGTGAAGATGTTTCCGTCTACCTCTTCGGGAAACGGACGAAACGTTATGTAGGAAAAATATTTGTAACTCGTTATCGAACTAAATACAGGCTGTTTGGTACGGACGATATTCAAGCGGTTTCTCAAAACATAGAAAAATACTTCCCGAACAAAAATAGTAGTTATATTATCAAATTTTAAGAAAAATCGACTAAGTTAAGGTGATTAATTCGATATAAAACTTGCTGCCTACTCTTGCAATCGACATCCAAAAATAAAGACCGATTTGATATCTCTTTCGGAAATGGCTGCAGGGTTTGGGTTAGAAAGAAAGAATGAAAGAAAATACATTTATTTGCAAATATAACAACACAAAGACTTACACAGTAACAAAAATAATATGACAGTAGGAGTAGCAATATAACAAACAAAAATAGAAAACATATAATATACACAGCCAGTTAGTACGTCCAGGTTATGAGCGTCTGCGAACTAGGATCCGGCTCAGCATTATGCGCCACGCACTAGTAAATACGAGTACGCAACGCAGCGCGCTGATCTTCCGCCGGCTCCTACATTCAGTAACGGATAGTCCAATTTTATTAAAAATAAAATTATATAAACTAAAGAAAAGATAAAGACAGATATATAAATATATAAATATAAAGGATATTGAACCTATATGTATGTATGTATGTTGGCAAGTCGTTGTCGTTTCAAATTGAAGCTGTGTGGGTGTTTGTATTTAGTGTAATAATTATTAGCGAAAGTATGTAAACTGAATTTTCCGCTAGCAGGTTAGAAAGGGACAACAAGAGATATCTCGAGATGTCACCAATACAATCTGTGAGTGGAGAAGCAACAGCACAACATAAGTTTATTAAAGTGTTTGTTTGTACATGTCAAAATAAATTTCACATTTCTATAGTAAACATTTCACAAATTTATTTATTATGCTTATCAAAATAAGCTCTTTCATTTTTGTGCGTATGTTATCAAACACCTTATAGCTTTTGTTATGAACTGATGATTGAAAAGTAGTGAAATTCTATACACTTAATTAGAAACACTTTTGTATGGTGCGGTGTAAAAATCGAACGATACAAAAGCCAGAAATCAGAAATCCGTTTATTTGCTAAAATATAGGTAGAAAGATTTCGAGGGTACATTTTGTTGATCCATAACATTCTACAATCTAAATATTTTGATGGTGTGCATGTAGATTAAATTCAAATTACATTAACGCGCCGGCGAACACTGAGCGCAACTTCAATTCGGCCACGTCAAAAACTTCGGCCTGAATATCGCTATCCCTGTTTAGTGACGAAGTTAAGCCACGCAGAGCGACAGTGATAGCAATAGAACGATTCTAAATTTGATTAGATTTTGACCGTGTTCCGTAATACCAAAAATGATGACTGAAAACATGTTGTATTTTTCTCATTGTGTTGTTATTCTGTAACTAGACGATATAATCTATGTTCCCATGACTAGGATACGTAAGATGTTGTTATTTTTAATACGAAACAATTAGGTTGAAAACAGGTCTTTTATGACGTAAAAATATGCAGAATGCGATACGCTTCTATTTCATTTTAGGTAAGTATTTTGATCTAATATATGGTTGGGAACCTAGATAAATACTATTCAAATTAAAATAATACCTTATTAAGGTAGAAATATGATCCAATTAGAAATGATCTTGGTAGTACGTGTTGTATGGGCGATTGTCCCTCCGGTGCCCCCTTAACATCTAATGTCATGCAAAGTTCAGTTATTCATTTATCAATCGTACGTATATGCAATTTTCTCACCGCCCTATCTGTTTCTCTGTTCAGTCTAGATATTGTAGCACATTTTTCACACTTTCTTTCACGATATGTCACACAAAGTGAGTGTGAATCGCTGTCTATTCCTTGGTATTGTGTGCAACGTGCCTTATCTAGCGCATCGCATTGGGTTTGTAACTTGCGAGAATATTCTTTTGGGCTAATTTTTTTTGTTAACGAATTTTATGAACTTCATCCATTTAATTATAGGGCTAAGTGTTTTAGAAACGTTTCTAAAGGATTACTAAGAAACTGAAAACCAATAGTACTTAGTTGACTCGAAAATTATGAAACTGCGTAAATGCTAATTTATCGTTAAGTTTTACTCCTTTACTGTAGTTTATATAATACTAGCTGCCGCCAGCGGCTTCGCTCGCGTTGTTTGTCAATAAAAAGTAGCCTATGTGGTAATCCAGGTTATAATCTACATTTATACCTCCGTGGTACATCGATACATCGACGACCTCCGTGGCGCAGTGGGCGAATAGCCGGCTGAGACGCAGGAGGTAGTGGGTTCGATTCCCACCGCGGAACAAATGTTTGCATCATCTACAGATATTTGTTCCGGGTCTGGTTGTTTTTCTATATATTATAAGTATGTATTTACAAAAAAAAATGTATATAAGTATTCTATCAGTTATCTGGTTCCCATAGTACAATCTCTGCTTAGTTTGGGGCTAGATAACGCTGTGTTAATTGTCCAGCAATATTTATTATACAAAATTTCATCGCAATCGGTTCAGCCGTTCCGGCGTGAAAGAGTAACAAACATCCATACATACAAACTTTCGCGTTTATAATATTATATTATATTATATATATATATATATACATATTTGTATTTATTTAGTTTATTAGTAAGTATAGGTAGTTTATGTAGGTTTATGAACATAGATACACCGCCGTTTTAGGGTTCCGTACCTCAAAAGGTAAAAAAGGAACCCTTATAATATCACTCTCTAGGCCGTCTGTCCGTCTATCTGTCCGTGTGTCACCACCAATTTTCTCAGGAACGGATGGACCTAGCAAGTTGAAATTTATACCAGATACTGAGGTCTATAGTTTCTATTAGGTTTATAAAAATCAAGGTCCTGAGTCAACACGTTACAAAGATATGGGCAAATTTAGATTTTCGCTAAAACTTGTAAGTAACAAAATTTACCTTAATTTTAAACTTTTTTTTATTTTCGGAACGTTCCCTTTACTGGTGCTGCAAGACGTTGCTTTTAACCAAAATTGACAATTATAGGTCAACCGGAAGTACCCTATAGGTTTTGGGTCGAAAACCTATATTAGCCGTTGACCTAGAATCACGAAATTTGGCAAAAATCAAAGTAAAAACATCACAAATATAGGAAAAATTCCAAAAAATAAAACATGATGGAAATTAAAGGGCACTCCCATATATACGTGTATAACTCAACCATTACAGCACACACACACACATAAACACACACTTATAACTTAGCCACCAATAAAAATCATAACAATGTTATTAAGGCGGTATAATGGATAGGTACGGAATCCTCGGCGCACTAGTTCGACTCGCACTTGACCGGTTTTTTTATTTTGTTTTGTCCTCTCCTTCGCTGAGATCGCTTTAAGCGATAAGACCGCCCAATGTACCTTTATTTTTGTGTATTTCTTTATATGTTTAATTTTGTTTGGTGTGCAATAAAAAGTACGTACGTATAATGACAATGTTTTTGATTTTCGAATTAAAAAATATTTTCTCCTACCCATACAAAAACAATTTAATGATAAAACTGGTTCTCCTAAGTAAGATTGGATATCAAGTATTTTATTATTTTTTTAACCAGCTTCAAAAAAGGAGGAGGGTCTCAATTCGGTTGTATTATTTTAAATGTCATGCTCAACGAGCTATGGAGAGGGCTATGCTCGGGGTTTCTCTACATCTCTCTACGTAGGAGAACTCAAGTCAT
This sequence comes from Philereme vetulata, assembly GCA_918857605.2. Classification (NCBI taxonomy): domain Eukaryota; kingdom Metazoa; phylum Arthropoda; class Insecta; order Lepidoptera; family Geometridae; genus Philereme; species Philereme vetulata. The sequence goes on along the minus strand of OU975459.1, from coordinate 6,755,582 downwards.
CGACATAGCCCGACGGATTAGCAAGTTGAAGTGGCAATGGGCAGGCCATATAGCGCGCAGAACAGATGGCAGATGGGGCCGGAAAGTTCTCGAATGGAGGCCACGGACCGGCAAGCGCAGCGTAGGTCGTCTACCTACAAGATGGGCAGACGACTTGGTAAGAACCGCAGGTCGGCGTTGGATGCAGGCCGCTTCCAACCGCAGTTCCTGGAGATCAATGAGGGAGGCCTTTGTCCAGCAGTGGACGTCCTACGGCTGATATGATGATGATTTGAAATGTGTGTTACCTCAGAACTCTGTCATTAATCAACTAATTAAAAACATATTGTTTTATTTGAAAGGATATAAGATTGGTCCCATAAAAATTTTATAAAAATCCGTTCAGAAAATTGGTTGTTTCTGTTATCTGAAGTAGGTTATCTTCTTGTTAAAAAGTTGTTTCAAATCAAATCATATATTTACATATATAAATATCAATTTTTATTTATATCAAGTGGGCCCGCCGAACTTCGTACCGCCTTGACATGCATATAACGCGGGCTGTCATTAAACGTCACCCTGGTAGAATTGTCAATTGTTGTCCTCGGCCATCATTATACAACCATACTTAACCATAGACAAAATTACGTTTAGCTGTCATTTGCTGTCATAGCTGTTTTGTTATTACATGTCAGATGCGTTTTTGTTATACGACGTTTTATAGTGACTTGTATTCTCTTTGACGTTTTATGTCACGTTCCACGGAAACGACGGGAACGGGATAAAAAGTAACTTCTCCTGGTTCTTAGCTACCTCCCTACCAATTTTCAGCCAAATCGGTTCAGCCGTTCTTGTGTTATAAATAGTGTAACTAAAACGACTTTCTTTTATATATATAAATAGAAGATAATCGAAGAGCCCGCTGGATCCCACTGATGGGCAAAGGCTTCCCTTCTTGCATTAATTCCGGTCCAGGGCTTCTGTCGACCAGTTCGCAGTATGCGCGTCAAATTCATCTCACCACCACCTCCGCCTGGGCCGGCTACGCGCTAATATTTCTACAACTTTAAAACCTGAAAATAAGGAAGAATATGGAACAGGAGTATGTTACAATTATATAAGTCAGCTAACGAAAAAATACCAAAAATAGAACATTTTTAATATCGCCCGATTAAATTGTTTTTTAACTGAATTTGTGGAAAATTATTGCGCGTCGACTCCGAGACAAAATTGGTTGGTATTTTGGTCTCTAGATGTTATTTTTCTAATTGTGTTTTTGCAAGTAATAAATTATGCGTCGTTGGTGATGCTAATTACATATAAAATAAATAAAATAAATATTGCTGGACATTTCACACAGCGCTATCTAGCCCCAAACTAAGCAGAGCTTGTACTATGGGAACCAGATAACTGATAGAATACTTATATAAATATTTTTTTTGTAAATACATACTTATAATATATAGAGAAACAACCAGACCCGGAACAAATATCTGTAGATCATGCAAACATTTGTTCCACGGCGGGAATCGAACTCACTACTTCCTGCGGCTCAGCCGGCTATTCGCCCACTACACCGTCGGATGTTGTCCACGGTATATAATAAAACATTACGTTTCATAATGATCTAACAAATTAACTTAGTTAAGACTTATTATGCAAGTTGAATGAAATAGTGGACAAATCTAACCCAGACTGGTCCACCTTTTCACAATATAAATACTTTACTAGCTGACCCGGCTGTGCACGCGCAGATTGTCAATATAAACAACCTACTGCGCAGTTGGGTTAAAAGTTAATTATGTGAAATAAAAATCAAAATTAAAACATTATTTGACACGACACTAGGGAATGCAATCCCGATCTCGCGAGATCTCGTGTAATTTTTCGGGATCAATCCCGACGCATCATATGACGAGATCCCGTTCGAGATTGACGGGATTGGGCGGCAGTGGTCAGCGACGCTACACACGTCCACTCGGGGCGCAAGCGGCGCGCTGACTGACGGCCGCGAGCGGCAGGAACGCCAAACAGCGTTAGAAAACTATTCCGACTATTTCCGAATATTAGCGACAGGTGACGATAATTATTTAGTTAGTAAGATTAAAAAGTAAAGATTTTTATTTTCTTTCGAGTAATATGTTATTTTAGTTAACATCACTATCACAAACAAGCAGTTATTAGCTTTTTCAGTCATCCGAATTTAACATTTTTTTTAAACTAGACGGGATCTCGAATTTGCAATCTCGAGTCGGGTTTGCATTCCCTACACGACACACGTACAATATTAAAACACAAAAGAAGATGGTGACAAAGTTGTAACATAGAATCTAGACTTCTGGCTCTAAGAAGTAGGTGGGTATATGTGACATAGAAGGACATGAATGCCTAAAGTCGAAAATTAAGTTGATCATGTCTCAATCCCGGTCATCAAACTAATATTATAAATGTGAAAGTTTGTATGTTTGTTTAATTTATTTGTTTGTGTATTACTCAATCACGTCGTAACGGCTGAACCGATTTCGATGAAATTTAGTATATTTGTAGATAATAACCTGAATTACCACATAGGCTACCCTTTATTCGCCTTCTTTTTTTCCTTGACGACCTCCGTGGCGCAGTGGGCGGCTGTGACGCAGGAGGCAGCGGGTTCGATTCCCGCCGCGGAATAAATGTTTGCATGATCTACAAATGTTTGTTCCGGGTCTGGATGTTTTTCTATATATTATAAGTATGTATTTACAAAAAAAAAGTATATAAGTATTCTATCAGTTGTCTGGTTCCCATAGTACAAGCTCTGCTTAATTTGGGGCTAGATAGTGCTGTGTGAAATGTCTACCAATATTTATTTATTTATCCCATAAATCAGTTCCCATGGGATAAAAATGGGGTATCAAGTCAAATCGCAAGAGCGAGTTTAGCTTTATTTCTAGGTTACCTACACATTTAGGAGTGTAACGCGTACGGAGTCGCGTGCAACAGCTAGTAATCTGTATACCAAATTTCATCAAAATCAATCCAGCTTTTTAGTCGTGAAAATTAACAAACAGTCAGACAAACAGAGAGACAGAGTTACTTTTGAATTTACTAGTGGTTCGCCCCGAACTGAGATCTCGCGAGTCTCCGATTAAAATAAAAAAATATTAGGTATTTGTAATCTTTGACTATCAAAATAGTGCTACGAAATAAATAACCAACTTACAATTTCTTTGGTAAAAGGTATTGTAACTTCAACTTACAATACCTACAATTTCATTAAAATTACAGGTAATGGGAGTTCATGTATATGGTTACTTTTTTTGGGGTACAAATTGCAGTTATTCTGGATTTCAGATTTCTGCATAAATTTGTGTCACTTAAGCTACACGCATACCAAATTACAGCACTGTGGGGTCGCTGGTGGACTCTGTGAATTTTGTCAAAGTTTAGTTTTTATTATGGCTAATAACTCCAAACCTATAAAGAGTTTACCAAAAATAAAAACCTAGTTTAAATGTACTAATCTAACCTTTCATTTGACGTCTAACTTGACCTAATAGCCTCCTTTTTATTTTTTTTACCCCTCTTGAACCCCAGTATCTTAACAACCCCCCAACACTTTTAGTTCATTTAGTCACACCAAAATTGTGCTATCACGAGCTACCTATATATTAAATTTCACGATGATCGGGTCAACGCTTCGAAAGTTATCCTCGGACAAACAAATATAAATACATACATACATACAACGCCGATTTGTCCAAGTTGATTTAGAGATCTCGCTTTGCTCGATCAATAATCATCGTAGGGCACGTTTCTAAGGTGCATGACCTACGACGCAATACTTTCGTATAGGCGTTCCTGCTTGTTCCATCTCTAGCACACACGGCTACACATCAAGCTATACATTTCCAGAATAAGCTGACCTCTCATTCTACAAAAAGCCTACACAATGCGAGGTCAGCTTATACTGGAAATTTATAGCTTGATGTGTAGCCGTGTGTACAACGAGTCGGTAGAAACATTTTGTGTTATTTAGGTTTCATAGCTCAAGAACAGAGACAACAAAATAAATTAAAGTCATACTGTACAATGCGTAGGCTTTGCAGGAATAAAAATACCTTTGAACCTCAGCCACGGATAGTAAATATAAATTTATACAGCCAGCGGGAACAACTCAGTTTTTACTTTCTTCCCAAATTAGTAACACACCGACCGCTGGGAAAGCTCCCGTAGAAAGGTCAATTACAAAAACAAAACAATTTCCCCAAAATTTGTGCGAATCATAAAGTTTGAGGGTAATAAACAATGCTATTACGGATTCAGCGCCGGTAAACCGTTTGGGGCGGGAATAAAGCAAGTTATTCGCCAATATACATTTCCCGTTACGTTTATACCTTATAATATTTTTTCTGAATGTAGGAGTTTATGATTCAACTCTGAGTAATCATTTTACGATTACTCGAATGTGCGTGTGCTAACTTAATATTGGGTTAAAGAGCAATTCCTATCTTTAATGTGAGTGACACTGACACCGACACAATTAAACAAGCCTTTTTGCCTAGATAATTAAATAGGGTTTAACTGACTTAATAAAAGCAGGAGGTTCTCAATTCGTCGGAATCTTTTTTGAAGTGAAAACTTCTTTAGGCGCGTTGGGCATTTTTGACATAGGAAAAAATCATTGATCTCGCGACACTGTTACCGACACCTCTGTATGTAATTAGATTTTTGTTTAGTTTGTGGAGGGGCATAAGACTAATTTCTTAGTCAATTTTCATGTTTATGCGACATCCACCATGATCATTTTGCAATATCCAAATTGTGAAAACTTCTTTAGGTGCGTTGGGTATTTTTTGAGATGGTAAAAAACCATTTAACTCGCGTGACTGTTACAGTTACCGAAACCTCTAAATATAAGTAGTTAAAACTTCTTTAGGCGCGTTGAACATTTTTTGAGATGGGAAAAAACCATGGAACTCGCGTGACTGTTACCGTTACCGACACCTCTAAATATAAGTAGTTAAAACTTCTTTAGGCGCGTTGGGCATTTTTTGAGATGGGAAAAAACCATGGACCTCGCGTGACTGTTACCGTTACCGACACCTCTAAATATAAGTAATTAAAACTTCTTTAGGCGCGTTTGGCATTTTTTGAGATGGTAAAAAACCATTTAACTCGCGTGACTGTTACAGTTACCGAAATCTCCAAATATAAGTAGTTAAAACTTCTTTAGGCGCGTTGAACATTTTTTTAGATGGGAAAAAACCATGGAACTCGCGTGACTGTTACCGTTACCGACACCTCTAAACATAAGTAGTTAAAACTTCTTTAGGCGCGTTGGGCATTTTTTGAGATGGGAAAAAACCATGGACCTCGCGTGACTGTTACCGTTACCGACACCTCTAAATATAAGTAATTAAAACTTCTTTAGGCGCTTTTGGCATTTTTTGAGATGGTAAAAAACCATTTAACTCGCGTGACTGTTACCGTTACCGAAATCTCCAAATATAAGTAGTTAAAACTTCTTTAGGCGCGTTGAACATTTTTCAAGATGGGAAAAAACCATGGAACTCGCGTGACTGTTACCGTTACCGACACCTCTAAATATAAGTAGTTAAAACTTCTTTAGGCGCGTTGAACATTTTTTAAGATGGAAAAAAACCATGGAACTCGCGTGACTGTTACCGTTACCGACACCTCTAAATATAAGTAGTTAAAACTTCTTTAGGCGCGTTGAACATTTTTTGAGATGGGAAAAAACCATGGAACTCGCCTGACTGTTACCGTTACCGACACCTCTAAATATAAGTAGTTAAAACTTCTTTAGGCGCGTTGGGCATTTTTTGAGATGGGAAAAAACCATGGAACTCGCCTGACTGTTACCGTTACCGACACCTCTAAATATAAGTAGTTAAAACTTCTTTAGGCGCGTTGGGAATTTTTTGAGATGGGAAAAAACCATGGAACTCGCGTGACTGTTACCGTTACCGACACCTCTAAATATAAGTAGTTAAAACTTCTTTAGGCGCGTTGGGCATTTTTTGAGATGGGAAAAAACCATGGAACTCGCGTGACTGTTACCGTTACTAACACCTCTAAATATAAGTATTTAAAACTTCTTTAGGCGCGTTGGGCATTTTTTGAGATGGAAAAAAACCATTGAACTCCCGACACTGTTACTGTTACCGACACCTCTGTATATAAGTATCTCGTAATTGTTCAAGTTTTCACTTCTCTTGACACTCCCGGAGTGTATGTTTCCCGATTACTCGAAGACGCCTGGACCGATTCGAGAAATATTTTTTTATTTATGAGGGTATATTTCCCAGGTGGTTCTATTGGCACCAAGTCAGAATCTGATGGACCTCAGAACTCCGTAATTTCCGACAATTCCGTCAATAATTATGTACTTACAGTGATAACGAAAGTTTGAAAAATGCTACTTCGTCATTTATAAGCCGATTTGAAAAAAATCTCTTTTTTTGGAAAGGATGTACTTTCGTATTGGTCTGATAGAAATGTTCAGTATTCAGTATTTTATTGCGTTCATACAAAGTGGATTAAAATGTTACATGTCCGATCTTATTGACTAGTCAAGAGTCCAACACTTTATATGTACCCTGTGAATGAGGGTGCAGCAGTATTAAAGCTAACTAGGCAGGTCTAGTGGAACTTCATCAAAATCAGTTCAGTAGTTCGGTTAAGTCGGTTATATCTTTGTTAAAAAGTTACTGTAGATCAGGGTTGGCATGTTTAAAAAATGTGTTTTAAACAGTGTTTAAAACGGTTTAAAATAAAACATCGTTTTTTTAAAACAGTGTTGTTTGAAAACATTGTTTAAAACATGTTGTAAGCAATGTTTAAAACGTTTTAAAAAAACAGGGTTTAAAACAAATTTTAATTGCAAAAATAAATGAATACTAGTTATTTTTTTTTCTTATTTCTTTTATTCAATCAACTTTAAAGAATTTTTATAAAATAATTAAAGTGGCTTTTTAACTTGACATTTAAACATGTACAATTTATAATACTTAAAATCCTTTATCAAGCAATAGTTAACAATTTTTATTATAAAACGACCACGTACAATTATATTTGTTCGTTAATAAGCAGATTAGACAACTTTTATTATTTTTTGTTTAGGTATTTAAAAACTGTGACAAGTTTTGCAGCTTTCTCGTTACCAAGTTTGTTGCGTACATCGGAATGAATAAATCCAAATGTTGAAAACAGTCTTTCAATTCCGGCACTTGAAGCAACTGCAGTGTGAAGCTGTGTCACTAATGGTTGTATTACATTGTAGCCGCACGGATGCGGCACGGCAACGACACAGCTGCACCACAGCACCGCCTCAAATTTCGGCTACCGCTCGCCGCCCGCGAGGTGCCAACTCGTTGGCAGCGCGTCGTCCGCGAGGTGCCAGCTCGTTGGCAGCGCGCCGATCGCGAGGTGCCAGCTCGCTGGCAGCGAGCCATCCGCAAAGTGTGTAGCTTACTATCACCGCGAACACGTATTCGTGAATGAACACGCCTAGGACACGGCTCGCAGTCGGCGCACTGTACGCACGCGGTCTCCTCGCTTACAGCGCGCGGTCTTCTCGCTTACAGCGTGCGGTCTCCTCGCTTACAGCGCGCGGGCTCCGCGACTAGTCGTATGGTACCTGTAAGCGCGCTGCCTGCCCGCCGGCGACTTTTTATATTGACATTACGAAATATATTATACGACACTGGTTTTAATGCTCTAATTTGAATGACAAGTAAATTGCTGGGTTGGAGCCGTGCTGGATCCGTGTCGTTATAATGTAATACAACCTTAAGTCTACAGTTTGACCATTAATTTGGGTTTTTAATGACAACCACCATTCTAGAGGTCCAACGTGATTCACTACATGATCTTCAAACGAGACTTATGAAATGGATCCGTCTTAGTCCTGTATTTTACAACAAAGGGCATCGCTTCTTTGTGATAAGCTTCAATAAATGATAAAGCTTCAGATATATCTTCACTACTGAGGTTTTTGCCTATGAACTTAAGATGTTGTAAGTTTGCTGCAAAATGAGCTGGAGACCATTTGAACCATTTGAAACCTGGATTTGAGTTTACTTAAGTCACTCAGTGAGTACTCGGTCTCACGCTGTCGCACGGTCTCACCCTCGAACTTATTTTTAAGCTCTATTCATGCTTCAGTCACTTCGCCAATACAACAAGATGTTTTCTGGGCGATGTCAAGTGTAATTTGCTATATTTTCCAGTTTTCTGTAAAGGGCCTGTACTTGTTGCTTTAGTTTTATGACATTGATTTTTTGCGAAATTGACATATCAATGGCAGTTACGTTATTTAAGAATATGTCAGACATAATATGCCAGTTTTATAGAAATACTTTAAGGCATTCAGCCATTGTGTCCACCTGACCTATTGTGGTATAATATTTGCTTTTCCGCTGGCTTGTTTGTATTTAGGAGATGCAAAGCGTGTGTATTTGAAATATCGCATTACAGCTATGACCTGATCTGTAATATTTTTCTCATTTATGTCTTTCGCCAACAGGCTTAATATGTGCGATGAACAGCCGTAAGTTAGAATATCTTTGTGAAAAGCCAGTTCTTCTTCTGGAGCTACTTCTCTGCGCATTCGGGTCATGTTCGCCGCACTATCTGTTAGGACGCTTCGTACATTACAGTTGAAACTTTCACATTTTTTTACTGATGTAGTTGTTAATTTCACCAAGTAATCAGCAGTGTGACAGTTCGGCGCCGGTGTCTATTGTATCTATTAAATGAGTGCTATTAGTCAAAAGATCTGTGACACAGAGACAGACGATAGAGTCCTGCCTGACATTGCTCCAACCATCAATTGACATAGTAACAACTGCGTTTTTTTAAATCATCTTTTACGTATTCTTCTGTTGAGTTGTAGACATCATCGAGTAGATCCTTCTTTACGATATTGAAACTTTCATAGAAACGCTTACGCTTACGTTGCTGCTGCTGGCACTCGCACTTTTAGATTGAAGTGCACATCTGGCCGAAGAATCATCTGAAGACGTGGAAGGCCCAGCATCTCCTAAACACTCGACGTCAGAATTTGCATCGGTGGTGGAAACGCCGCTACATTTCTGAAAGTGTACCTCCATTCTTTTTACAAGTCCACATAGCTCTGCATTACATTTTCTGCAACGCACTCTACTGGTCTTCATTGTAGTATTTTCTTGAGGGATCGATATGAATTGAACCCATATTGGATGCTTTTTACGCCCTGGACTTGACATTTTTATTATTTTGAATGAGGTAGAGGTGTTATCTTGATCTATCACACAACCGTTGATAACAACTGTTGAAAGTGAAGTAAAAAATCAGTTTTTTTTTCCGAATGGACTTATCTCGCTGTTGGCCTCTGAGGCCGTTGCAGCTTAACCGAGCTTTTGGCGAGCGCAGAAGGCGCTCAGCCCTATAATTTTATTATTTTTTGATGAGGCAACTAGCGCAAGGGCACCACTTAGGTACGAACCTCGGCTTGGGCTGTTGCCGGGACGGGGATAGGAGAGAAACGCCCGGGTACGTGCTTGTTCCTCGTGTAGGCGGCGACTAAAAGGACTCGTCGACCTCGCCGGCGAGGTCGGTGTATTTGTGGAGTGTTTGCTCTGTCTAATGTGGATGACTCACCCGCATTAGCGGAATTGATTTCGTCATCCGGGTCTCCGAGAACGTGTCTCGGACGACGGAGGGTTTGTTAATCAAAATTGTTAATAAAAAATCAGAAAGAAAGTCCGCTCTATTTATACACTCCATCGGTAAAGTCCCGCGGGGAATTCCCAGAACTTCCTCGTAATTCGTGATTATTTAATATATGTTTTGGGTATTCTCCTTATTATAAAAGAAGTTTAGGTGATTTCCCTACTAAAAATGAACGTCGGAACATACAGGGTGTATTGAATTAAGATCAATTTTTGTCATGCAGTTTTTAAAATAGTATAAAATCAGGTTAAATCAATTAAAAATGGATGATAACTAACTTAAGAAGAAAAACAAAACAAAAACACCTGTTTAAAACATTTTGAACTGTTTATACTAAAAACGGGATATTTACCATGATTTGTGAGTATATGAGTATCCCGATATTTCGGCGCAGTTGCATGCGCCATGATCACGGTTAAACTCAAATACTCACAAATCATGGTAAATATCCCGTTTTTAGTATAAATAGTGTTCATAACCATGATAGTTTCAAAAGTTATTTTGTACTGTTTGTTTTATAAAATGTAAAAAAAAACTGTTTTGAACTGTTTATACTAAAAACGGGATATTTACCATGATTTGTGAGTATATGAGTATCCCGATATTTCGGCGCAGTTGCATGCGCCATGATCACGGTTAAACTCAAATACTCACAAATCATGGTAAATATCCCGTTTTTAGTATAAATAGTGTTCATAACCATGATAGTTTCAAAAGTTATTTTGTACTGTTTGTTTTATAAAATGTAAAAAAAAACTGTTTTGAACTGTTTATACTAAAAACGGGATATTTACCATGATTTGTGAGTATTTGAGTATCCCGATATTTCGGCGCAGTTGCATGCGCCATGATCGCGGCTAAACTCAAATACTCACAAATCATGGTAAATATCCCGTTTTTAGTATAAATAGTGTTCATAACCATGATAGTTTCAAAAGTTATTTTGTACTGTTTGTTTTATAAAATGTAAAAAAAACTGTTTTGAACTGTTTATACTAAAAACGGGATATTTACCATGATTTGTGAGTATTTGAGTATCCCGATATTTCGGCGCAGTTGCATGCGCCATGATCGCGGCTAAACTCAAATACTCACAAATCATGGTAAATATCCCGTTTTTAGTATAAATAGTGTTCATAACCATGATAGTTTCAAAAGTTATTTTGTACTGTTTGTTTTATAAAATGTAAAAAAAACTGTTTTGAACTGTTTATACTAAAAACGGGATATTTACCATGATTTGTGAGTATTTGAGTATCCCGATATTTCGGCGCAGTTGCATGCGCCATGATCGCGGCTAAACTCAAATACTCACAAATCATGGTAATTATCCCGTTTTTAGTATAAATAGTGTTCATAACCAATATAGTTTCAAAAGTTATTTTGAACTGTTTGTTTTATAAAATGTAAAAAAACTGTTTTTTTTCCAAACCTGCTGTAGATTACCCTCTTCTCATTCACAATTCCTAACCTGTTAGAGCCAACTAACAATAATGAACATAATAAATATGTTTATATATTGAAAAAATCAACAGCAATCAGATTCAAATAAGCCCAAACACTAGTAGCCTAAAATAATCCATTCGTAAGTTCCACTGTCATCAGCCTCCATCATGAGAGCACATCCATGGCACCATATGATTATATTATTACCGAAGTTACCTAAGTATTCCAAATTTCAGCTCAATCGGTTGGGGGATTTAAAATTAAGATGCAAGATTTTTTTTTAACGCGGCGGCGAACACTGAGCGCAACTTCAATTCGGCCACGTCAAAAACTTCGGCCTGAATATCGCTATCCCTGTTTAGTGACGAAGTTTAGCCACGCAGAGCGACAGTGATAGCAATAGAACGATTCTAAATTTGATTAGATTTTGACCGTGTTCCGTAATACCAAAAATGATGACTGAAAACTTGTTGTATTTTTCTCATTGTGTTGTTATTCTGTAACTAGACGATATAATCTATGTTTCCATGACTAGGATACGTAAGATGTTGTTGTTTTTAATACGAAACAATTAGTTTGAAAACAGGTCTTTTATGACGTAAAAACATGCAGAATGCGATACACTTCTATTTCATTTTAGGTAAGTATTTTGATCTAATATATGGTTGGGAACCTAGATAAATACTATTCAAATTAAAATAATACCTTATTAAGGTAGAAATATGCTCCAATTAGAAATGATCTTGGTAGTACGTGTTGTATGGGCGATTGTCCCTCCGGTGCCCCCTTAAACAAACTAACAAACATTGCAAGTTATATAAAAGACTCAAAAAATTACTCATCACACTAATGTTAAAAATGTGACAGTTTGGATGTTTGTTTGTTTATTTATTTGTTTGTTTGTTACTCAATCACGGTATAACGGCAGAACCGATTACGATGAAATTTAGAAAGTACGTAGATTATAACCTGGATTAACACATATGCTACTTTTTATCCCATACATCAGGTCCTATATGATAAAAATGGGGTGTCAAGTTACAACAACGAGTTTAGTTTTATTTCTAGATTACCTACACATTTAGTAGTGTAACGCGTACGAAGTCGTTGGCAACAGCTAGTTATGCATAATGAATGATGCAGACATCAATGATTTCCTTTTGAATGGTTCCAACGGAAGATCAGCTAAGTGACCACGGCCACCGTGCACAACATGCTGAGTTGGAAGACTTTTTGTTATAATCATGAGACACACATTTTGTAGAAATTTTATTTTTTTGTATGTATGTATTTTGTTTGTTTTTTGTGTGTACTGATTTGTAAAAAATAGTATAGTTTAATAATATAGTTTACTGTGGTGGTAAGTTTTTAAATTGCAAATGTTTTTGAATAAAACAACCTTAATTTAAACTCTTTTAAAATCCTGATTGCTCGTAAAGTCAGAAGCTTTCAATCTTGAATCTTGACATCTCCCCGGAGCGTCTTAGTAATTAAGCCATTCATTCTCCTATAGAACTGCTAAACTTATCTTGCGACCACTTTATGAGGAAATACAAGGTTATTATTATGATAACCGGGATTTGTCCTTGGACCTGAGGGCTTAGTCAAGTTACATTCGATTAGCGATGACGCTAGTCGATAAGCCCGAAAATGTATTAGAGTTGACACTTGCTATGGAAATATCACGTGATATATCGACAACTATGTAGAAATCGAATTGATTCGAAGCGAATGTAACATGGCTACAGGCCCTGGTCTGTTTTCTACAAGAATTATAAGAGAGTCTGTTAAAATATTATCATCATCATCATCAATAACAATTTTTATGCTAAAGTCGTATATCGTAGGTAGATAGATTGATTCTTTTATGCACAAAATAAATAGAGTGGTCAGATGTTACAGATCATTTGCGACTACAGTAAAACTCGTAGTTTTTTTTATGATTTGATATATCAGTGTTACTTCAAAAGAAATGTCAACGAACTACTTACTAGGCTGCATTCCGAATCAGGACATAATCACTGCTAACGTTCGCGTAGCTATTTTGCGTACCGATTCAGTTATCGCGCTGATGACAGTTGAGTGATGTCAAGGATTCGGACCGCTCATGAACGCGCTGCAAGTTAGTGTTCCATTATTTCATAACAACAATAAAACCAAACCAACCACAGAATACTTATTACCATAAGCCACTAACCAACCAGCTGTCACGTCACTTTTGACAGGGAGGCTCACGGTGATTTCGGTTTGGAACATGGACATTGCGAACGCAAAATGGCGGATGTAATGACGTCATCTATGACGATTCACGGGACATCGTTGTCGCGCTCACGGTGACTCAGAACGCTTGTCAGCGCGATGATATCGATTTTAGCGTGATTCGGAATGCTGCCTATAAATCGCGACTTATACCAAAACAAATGAAGTATGTAATGTCAAGCTAAAATATCGATTGATTCACATATTTGTTTTTACCAGCATAGGGTCGGCGCTGACTGACGGCATGGCATGGCAAAGGATTTTTGTACGCGGAAATGATTTTGAATCTTATTTTAACTAACATAGCACTCACATTCCGTTGATATCACACGGAGACTGGGGAATGCCGCGGCAGGCTGTGGCATACCGTGGCATTCCGAAATGTGAGCGCTAAGGGTAGTTAAAATAAGATTCAAAATCATTTCCGATCCTAATTTTCCAATCTAATCTTTCCAGTAGCATTTCACGCTTTGTTCACTTCCTATACTAATCATAGTTAACATATTACCGCTAGTATATTACCTGCAATACGTCCATGGCTGATGAAGCCTTGGCCGAGTTGTACTAAATTAAGGCACAGAAATTGGTGGAATACGAAAGTTCTCGGACATTCTCGAAGTCCAAAATATACATTTTTCATAATACAATTTTTAGAGTGACAGCAGATGTCAAAACACACGATAACTTTCGTTTAACATGAAAATTTTACATTTGGTCGCGATAAAGTGCGCGTTCGTATTACACCCCACAGAAACTCGGGTTATCCGAAAACTAAATCAGTAGACAACGTCGTAAAGATAGCAGGGAGCACCAGTTAGAGGAGGCTGGCAGATAACAAAGGAGGTATGTTCCCAGCAGTGGGTATTTGCGGGCTGAGATGTCAACGACGTCGCCATTAAGCTGAATCTGGTTCATTTTAAAGCCAAACCTTTTGGTTGAATTGAGCTTCCCTGGATACTAGGTAGATATTCTTTTGCACTAGTCCACGATGCAGCATGATTTTAAATCGATATCAAAAAGACTAGAACCTCTAACCTTCTAGTCTTAAATGGTTTTTCGAATAAGATATGTTACATCTACGTTGCTCATCCCTTTGCGTACTAGGACCAAGTCCTGAAGACAGAACTTAATGTAATTTGCGTTTTATCCCAAAACAGAGGCTTTTGTCAACTGTGCCTTGAGCATCGCGGTCCACAGGGACGAGATAAAACTTATACATTTCAGCCACACTAAGTCTGCGTAGGGGCCGGTATTCACCAACTGGTATTCACCAACCGGTATCCACCAACCGGTATCCAAAAGCCCATAAAATCACGTTTAAAACTTCGTGTGTTGCTATTGGTGATCACGCAATTCTTTCTCAATTTCGGTGGATACCGGCATATAAGTGAAACAGTTTTTCCGTCAAATATTCAATAACAATTGTAATTTAATAACATCATTACATCAAAACAACAAAGCAAGCCGTCACTCAGCGTTGTTTTACAGAAACGCATCTTTAGCGTACTGTACTGAAGCGTTGGTTTTCTGTGACGACTCAATTGTTGGTAACTTTGTAGTCTCAACCTCAGGTGTTTGGTCTAAATATTATTCTTTATTTAACGTATTTAGAAAAAAATCTGTGTTATTTCTGGTTCCCATAGCAAGGCTTAGTTTGGGGCTAAATCGATAGCTGTGAAAAATGTCCTGCGTTATTTATTTATTTTATAACACAAAATGTTTTTCGAACGTTTTTTTTTGATCTCCTATCCGTACCGTTGTGCAGACTTACCGTGAGCAGACTATAGTTGTCGTGGACACGTAGTTCTCCACTGCCTGAGGCAACGGCTCACGCAGTAAAAATATTTGAAAGACTCTTCAACTCGACTCATAGATCTTTTGAACAAAGACTGATGTCGCAAACTTTACTGGGGCATATTTTATGGAAAATGCGAAGAAAATAGACTAAAATCATAAAGATTTATGCTTAAAACTACATGTGAAAATACATAACTGTTTGATCTCTAATAATCCACTTGCAGACGTTGCACAGTGAATCGTCTAGAACATGGTAGCTGGACAAAATTATTTTATGGGTTCACATGATCGCTACAGCCATAATAACATATACTGAATCATTTTTTTTGCGTTATGTGGTAAAATAAAAAAACTTAGTACGAAATAAAAATTTATTGAAAATAGAAGTCTAGAAGAATACATATTAACGAAATAATTTAAATTATATATCTACACAATTTAAAAAACTTAACTTAAATTACTTAACATAACATAACATATCATCACGCCTTATTCCCCGAAGGGGTGGCAGAGGTGTATTACTACACCCACTTTAAATTATTTAACTATAATAATATCTACTATTATAATAAATTACAAATAGAAATCGTCAGATGATTCATCATCGCTGTCACAGTTAGACGAATCAGGTACCACATAATCGTTCTCCTCACATAAAGTAACTTCACGTGGTACTTGATGTGTAGTAGGTATGGAAGGCGGAACTATCAAGCTTAGCACTTCTGCAGGCAATTTTTCAGGTCTTTTCTTAGGAATTTCCCTAAGCGAGTTGATTACAGGATCAGATGTTATCAGCAGCATATATAATAAATCTGTATTCGTGGCAATACGTGACTGTTTTCTGCTATGATGCTCTCGGAATCTACGACAGTCTTTGTTACGGGCTTCTTGAGCCTCCTCCGATAGCTGTCCGATTGGAACAATACAGCTTTGGATGACTTCTGTACTGTGTAATAAGATTTTATGCACAGTAACAGGCATATTATACCACGGATACAGACTAAGGTAAAGAGATCGAGTCTCAGAGCAAACTTTTTCAAATTCTATGCAATTAATATCATACCCAGAAGATAATGTTCGAAGTAATATACACATTTTTTTAATTAAATTAACATCCAATCCTGTAATCTCACCGCTTAGTTCCGGATTCATAAAAAACCTACGTGCAGTGTTACCATCATTTGTGTTACCATAACCCGGTTTTGGTTTGTCTACAATAAGCCCCATCTGAGTTTTAAAATCTAACTTAATTTTCTCTGAACGTAACTTTACACTAATTTTATCGTCAGCGCCCCTAGCTTGCCACTTTTTTATATCCAAACGATAACTAATATGTAGTAAACACTCAAAACAACGTATCCATGCATGTAAAGTAGACAAACCAAAACCGTAATGTTCTTTATTAACGACTACGTCTTTTAAATCACCATTCATCATTGTCGGGGTAGCACCACATATATAACATTTTTGAGGGGAGCGTGTGTCAGTCAAAGCGTTACATACTTTTCCGTCTGTCATAGTCAGTAAGAGGTCATGTTTTATAGTAATTTCATATTCTTCAACATTACAAATAGTTGGAAGAAGCTGAGATATTTCTTCCAAGACTTTGTTGGTTTCGGCTTTGGTGAATTCATTAGTTTCCTTTGAAAAAATAAATTTGATTGGTCGGCAATAGAGAGTTGACGAAGGCCGTGGATTTTGCCATATAATATGTTGGCCGTCACATAATTTCAAAGGAACTAATGAAAACATGAACAGGAATTCATCAGTAGCATTAGCATCTTCGAACCTTTGCTTATAGGTACTGTGGCCTGAACTGCCGTCACAGCCCCATTTGCTAATTAATGTAAGGGATGAATTAGAAGACACAACATTTCTTATAACATCACTTTGCGCTTCAATTAAACGATCAGCAGTTTTGTTTAAAATGCCTTGTAGATTAATTTCAGCGCGCGTTTCCGTCACAGAAATATACTCATCTAAAGGATAACACATTTTTTTAGACTTAACTACACTATGATAAGATGGAAATATCTGATGTCCCGCCTTCAATGACACCTTACGCGTCTGTTTGTAACTATGGCTGGTACACTTAGCATCAACATAATGAGCTAAAGCTTCATCACTGCTCAATTGACGACCACCACACGCAACATTGGTTGTTTTAGCTTTTGGAGAGTTGTCAGATATTTTATGAATTGAACTAGCTACATTTCTTCGACCAGATACTCGATTGGCTACTTCAGCGGCTATGGTTAACTCACTAGCACTTCGCGATTGCACTAAATCTTCAACCCTCCGTTTTTTGGTTTTGAATGACGATTCGTCAAATTCTTTTCTGGGTCTGCCTGTAGTCCGACTTGGTCCAGATGACGAAGACGCAGACGGGCGATGTACTTGAACTTCAAATTGTATTTCATTACCCTCTAACCAATCCTTATTGTTATTCAAAAACCTATTGAGGGTATTTTTCGATGCGGACCACTTTTCAGCAAATTTTGAAGAAATACTTGAAATTTTCGTACAAATATTCTTCTTTGAATCAAGAGTGACATCTGAACAGTTGATTTTGTTCAATACAAACTCTGTGAGCTTTGAATTACGGTCCTCTTTCTTGTGTTTACGCCATTCTTCAAAGAAATCGATTTTTGAAATCGAAATCACAACTTCTGAAAAAAATAATTAAAAAAAATGGGGTGAGTTGGGGTGGCAAAACTATATATCATTTTAAAGTTAAATATTGTGGCTATTACATACGTAAATAACGGCCTGGATATATTTGGATAAAAAAAGTTACACTCGATGAAAGTTACTAAATAGAAAAATTTACACGATATAAATGTCCATTTCTATAAAGCCTATAAACATCAACGTCAACAAGTTAAATGATCCCAATTTATGAAGAAATTTAAAGTACATACCTTCAAGTAGAAAATCCATAACACTCACAATAATATAAATAGCACAAGTGGTCATAAGATGTTGTCGTAAGCACTGCAAACTATCAACTGATTTATTTGCATAAATGCATTTTCCTTATTACCTCACTTTCCAGTACTATGGCGGTGTGCTACAAAGGGTAAGGCACGTGTTATACCTGGAATTCTGAGTTTTGAGGTGTGGTTAATGAGACAGGATTATGATTTAATCGATTCTAGGAATCGACTTTTGTCCAGCTGGCTAGTTCTAGGTAATTCACTGTGCGTTGTCTGTAAGAAATCGCTGTCATTAGCGATTAAACCGTTAGTTATTAATTTTTTGTTCCTCATTTTGTATCTCACTTGTAAGGTATGATAAAAAATGTTCATTCAATCGTTCATTCATTTTCAAGTCAACATTTTTATTGCAAAAACTTTTATATTATTGAATTTCTAAAACCTATTCATGTTATGTGAGGCATTTTAGTGAATAAACAACGTTTATGTGGCACAAAGGAAAGCATTGCACCATTTTATCAACACTTTGAAAACTGACCCTCTATGAAAACTGATAGTTACTCTTCTTTTAAGGTTTCCCGACAAAAATGGTAAAAAACTCACTTTGGCCATCTGTCCGTCAGTCCGTGTGTCACAGTTTATTATCTCAGCGATTACTAAAGCTATCGACTTGAATTTTGATGTGGCCACCTTTACTCCAATTAGGGACGACTTGCACAACGATCCCTAAACGTATTTAGCGACAAAACATGTTTTTTGACGTACTTGTTATTATTTTATTAAGTCAGAACTTCTTTAGGCGCGTGAGGCATTTTTTGAGATGGGAAAAAACCATTGAACTCGCGACACTGTTACCGCTATCGACACCTCTGTATATAAGTATTTCGTAGTTGTTTAAGTTTTCACTTCTGTCGGCACCGGAGTGCCACTTTTTTATACTCCCTGGTGATGGCACAAGCATTAGACCCACCTTATGTTAAGTGGTTACCATCGCTTACTGCTAAGTATTGCCTCGTAGGTCACACAACTTGAGGCATATAGGTGTAAAGCTTCCTGTGCTTTAATTTTACCAGAAACCATACTCTTCATACCGAAACAAAGCAATGCTGCTTGGCGGCAGAAATAGGTGTAGTGGTAGTACTTCCCCTTTCATTATACTACTCTTTATGGCAAACGGTGAAAACATACCGAACCTACCATAGATTGTCCTTTGATCTTGCACTTCTGAAAAGCAAAGCCTCAGATAAGTATAACCCGTGTATCATCACTTGTAAATTTAGTTTCCTATTTAATTGGCAAGTGGAGACAACCTTTGTCCTCGTTACGAATTCAGCCGGAGTTCGGTGCTGACAAATTGCAACTCCAAACTCCGCGACACAATCCACAGTGAATATAACTAGATGCTTCACTCGACAGTATTCGCTAGTTCGCCGCCTAGCGAAAAGTTGCAGTGCCTTTTCAGCGTTCATTTTGGAAATAGAAACACTTAAAATGAGAGTTATGTAAAATGACATGTACGCAATAAATGCATAGTTTAGTTTAAAAAGGCTTTATGGGCTGCTAATGGTAAAGATAATGTAACTTAGGCCGAAGCATGGAATAAATTTGTAGAAAATTCAAAATAAAGTAACACAAATAGCAATTTTTTAAATATAAAAATATAAAAAAATATATAAACAAAGTTATTAAAAAAAAAAATTATTATTATTATTTTATATAAATTAATCGCGATTTACTAGATTTTATTTCGTAGCGAATCGTTTTCATCCTGATTAAGGTTCACAAATTAAACCGAAACATTGCCTTTATTTTATAAAAATTATTGAAATAAATATAATTTACTTAGATGTACCAAAACAAGTCGGTGAAGACCAACTACAAAGTACTTGGCATGCCATTAATAAAACTAAGTAACTAAGTAACATCCAATGTTAACTATCCTAACATTGAAGATAAGGAATAAAAAGGAAATGGCTGATCACGCTCGACTATGACGAAACGGAGTCAATCGTGGTCGCAATCACGTAGCTAGCAACAACGCCACGCGCATACACTTGCGCACGCCCACCCCCCTCACGCAACCACACTATACACACACTCACCACACGCACAAATATACCCTCTCATACACACACAAACCCACACACACACTTGCACTCACACAATCAAATGCATCACTTCCATGAGTCCCTATTTTTTGGTATTAGTAGTTTTGTAATCCTATAATATTAATGCTTATCTTTTAGCTTTATTTAAATTAAATTTGTTTTTGTTTCTCTCTTCTCATAATAGTTAGTCGGTTTGGTCTCGCGTTTAATATGTTTAACTTCTGCAAGCCTATACAGGGCATCCGCGACACAGGTGTTACACCTAAAGTCTAACTTTTTATTAGCTGCAGTAAAATGACGTTTTGTGGGTTGCCGGTTTTTGAAGAAAAATAAATAGGGATGTAGCTAAATGAGTGAATCATAAATGAATAATCAGTTTGTTTTTTTTTGAGATTTAATATTAAGTTGTAATGTATTTTTTAACCTATTATTATTACTATACTAGAGGATTGATCTTTTTTAGTGGAAGTATAGGGAGGTACATTCAAAATGAAACAAAAACGTCATAATAATGTTATTTAATTAATTTTTGTGAGCTGAATCACATCCCTATTGAGATTAGGCTGGCAACATTATTTTACGGAATGACATTTAGAAACGTCATTTTACTGCAGCTAATAAAAAGTTAGACTATAGTGCGGAGCTCATTATGTGTATACATGTTATTTCTGATTTAGAAAATAATAATATTTATATATGTATTGCTTATCCTGATCTGATATACAGTAAACCAGCTATCCTTTACCCACTATGACGCTATAACATTGCACAAGTTAGATAATTTACACCAACACCTACAATATCTGTGTGAAGTTATCAGCTTTCGTTGTGATACACCCAGATATTTGCTAAAGTTTTAATTAAGCAATTCAATAACTTAATGTTATAGAAAATGCAGGCAATTCGTTTATTCACTGCTTCATATTGGTTGTTAGAAGTGCAATTACCAAAAGTTAATATATCTTTATTCAATACTAGCTGACCAATCCGCAGCTTCGCACGCGTAGTTTTTTAATAAAAATATTACCCCCCTTCTACGCAGTTGGGTAGCCTATGTCACCCGGGGATAGTGTAGCTTCCCAACGGTGACAGAATTTTTTAAATCAGTCCAGTCTTCGGAGCCTATTCAATACAAACAAAAAATATTTCCTCTTTATTATATTATTTTTGTAGATATTGATATTTTCTTTAATATTGTACAACATACTTTTATTCTATCATCAATAGTTTCCGCAGCGCATGCGACGAAAGACGGGCACTTTTTTACACCATGGGTTACGTTACTTAAGTTTTAGTAAAGATCCCTAATCTTTTCTAGCAATAAATATAGCCTATGTCACTCAGGGTGAATGTAGCTTTCCAATGGTGAAATAATTTTTGAAATCTAGTTTTTTGAGTTTATTCGTTACAAACATACACACAAAAATACAAATCTTTCCTCATTATAATAGTACTAAAGAAAAGTAAATTCCTTTAATATCACAAAGAAAGTACAGTTTTTTACAATGAAATACAGAAGAAACAGTTGAATCATCTAAAGTCCGTTCCAAACGATCTGCTCCAGATCACTACCAGGCGGAAGAGTCCCCAAGACACTGGCTGCATTACCCCGCTGAATTGCAATGCTTATGCGTTGACCCAGATAATTGTCAGCTCTCAGATCACAGGTCGCTTCGACCAGACGCCCAGAATGAATTTTGAAAACGCGATGGGCCCCGGTACCCCATGGACCCAAATGGCTCAAATACGTAAGCTTTGTCGAGACTTCCTTATTTGCGCCGCTTGAGATCTTTGGCTGAATTTGCCGCCGCACCGGCCCCAACTTCTGTACCAGAGAGCAAGACTTTCTCCCAAGGTATAAGAGTAGTACTGTCAGGCCTCTTACCATCGTCACGTATCAGACGGGACGGGAAATCCTACCGGCGGCCCTGGAACACGATAATCCATGGTGACCAAGCTGGTCGACTTATCCCAAGTCAAACCCAATAAAATCATATAGATCTTTTTAAATCGTCATTTATTTCTTTTTTAGACCACGCTACATGCAATTGTTACATATTTTGATCGAGCTAAAGCAAGTTGAGTTGAAGCAATTTCTGCCAATGCTTTTTTTATTATTCAGACACGGTGAAATAATACCACTGTTTTCAGAACCATTCTTCGTTCAGCACATTCTATAATTTGTTCACATTCACTTGAGTTTTCGCAAATCAATGCGCACGTAGACTGGTGTTAGAGCTTTTGTGAACGGGCTCGAGGAAGTGGGCACCACCGCCTTACCTTTATCTGCCGTACAAATAGCAGTACTTGTGCTGCTGTGTTCCGGTTAGATGGCAATGGTATGTTCCTGTAATTACTGGCACATAGGCATAACAGCTTAGTCCTATAGTATGGCAACGTATCCACATAGAGATCAAGACAACATAATACCTTGTTTTGAATTCTATGTGGATGTCCATGGGCTGCAGTAGCCACTTAACATCTGGTGGACTGCATGCTCGTTTGCCATATAAGTAGTAAAAAAAATGTATCCGATGGTATCTGTATAAAAATTCCGGCAAAAATAAAAAAAAAAAACAGTGGCATTATCAAACACGTAACGTATGGGTCGTCGTAATTAGTGTACAAGAGGGTTTTGTCAACAGAACGCTTGATTGGTCGCGATAGCATGCGAGATTGCTGTTTTCACACGGTAACTAGTAAAACAAGCCTTAATTGGTCTACTGCAGCTTTACGCTTATACAGGGAGCTTTTTCTAAGTGTGCACAAATTTGCACAGGAGGTTCAGACTCTGTAGTATATGCGAATATTGTAATAAAAACAATATGTTTTATTTAAAAAAAAACCATTTTATTCCTTAAAACACATAACTCGTGGACAATGCGAAAATCATTCGTTAAATTTTACTGCGCACGCACACAAACGTAAAACTAAACACTCGCGGTCGCAGAATGAAAAGGGTGTCCATAAATCGCGCACTTTTTTAAATATTTTCAAATTAAAGTAATTAACTAATTAAGAGTTAAATTAAATATTTGACTTTTTATAAATAACATTATCTATGTCTAGAATGTTATAAAAAAATTTGTGTATTGTTTACAAATCCCGATGCAAAAAACATGTTTTAGTCTTATAGACTTTTCTGTCAGTGTGCTTAAACCGATGAACCGATTGAGTTTCCTCTAAAGCTTGGATTAACAAGTGGCTAAGCTAGAACAGCTTAGTAGTAACCAAAAGTGGTTTTGTTTGTATATATATCGGGGGTCTCTTCTCTATCTCAGAAGCAACTGAACCGATTTTGAAAATTATTTTACTAATAAAAAGCGCCCAAGTGCGAGTCGGACTCGCCCATGAAGTGTTCCGTAGTAGCAAAGTCAAAATCTTTTATTCATTAATATCACAAGAATCACTTCGAAACGTCAATTTTACTGCCTGTTCCTTCGCGACCAAGCCAGGAAAGAAAGGCAAAAAACAAGGCTGGTTGTTTTTTTAATGCTCTTTTTAGAATACATTACAATACAGAAAATAAAGTAACATAATGTAAATTGCGGTTTACGATTTATGGCGTATTAAAAAAAACTACTTACTAGATCTCGTTCAAACCAATTTTCGGTGGAAGTTTGCATGGTAATGTACATCATATATATTTTTTTAGTTTTATCATTCTCTTATTTTAGAAGTTACAGGGGGGGGGCACACATTTTACCACTTTGGAAGTGTCTCTCGCGCAAACTATTCGGTTTAGAAAAAAAAATACAAACCTCAATATCATTTTTGAAGACCTATCCATAAGTACACGTATGGGCTTATGAAAAAAAAATTTGAGTTTCAGTTCTAAGTATGGGGAACCCCCAAAAAATTTTTTTTTCTATTTTTGTGTGAAAATCTTAATGCGGTTCACAGAATACATCTACTTACCAAGTTTCAGCAGTATAGTTTTTATAGTTGCGGAATAAAGTGGCTGTGACATACGGACGGACAGACAGACAGATATAACGAATCCATAAGGGTTTCGTTTTTTGCCATTTGGCTACGGAACCCTAAAAAGGTAGAATATCCGTAAGGGCTATAGTTTCTATAACTTGTAAAATAACCAAAGAGTACATTAATTTAAAAATCCGCCGTATGTAGTTTCTGTGCGTTATATCTATCTATCTATCTAAACAGAATTCATTCAAGTAAGTTAAGCTATTGGTGTACGCTTAAAAGACCTAGGCTAGTGCATTCAGAGGCCTAAGCAATTGTGTTAGCGGACGATGTGAAAGCACATTGACGTTTACTCTGAGACCTGTTTAGTTTGTTTTAGTAAGTCAGTAAGTAGGGCATACTTAATAATCTTGTAACATACGAGTAAGTTTAATGAGCAACGACTTAAAGGAACCACTGGAAAAAGCCGCTAAGACTTGCCTTCAAGTTGAACGAGCGCAACGCTCCGTACTCAAAGGCATGCTGAAACCTTATCTTTAGCCTTGTTTTCGTGCCTTTCTTTCCTGGCTTGGTCGCGAAGAAACAGGCAGTAAAATGGACGTTTCAAAGAGATCCTTGTGATTTTATTGAATAAAAGATTTTGACTTTGACTTTATAGATATCGAACTACAAAACTGTACAAAGAAAGTGGCGTTCTAAGTTTCCGGCAACTTTTTATTTTTAAAAACATTGGTATCAGCGCATAAGCAGTTACTTTCATCACAAAATTACTTGGAGCTGATAAGCAAACGAGTCTTCAAAACTCCTACCCCGCCAATCAGTACATTCTTTGCGCAACGTTTTGGTCCGCCGTGAAACAAATGTTTACCTCATCTACAGATTACGGGTCGGTAAATAATGTAATTATGCAAGTATTTAAAAAAAATATTCGTTATCTGGTTTTCATATAAGCTTTGCTTGGTTTGGGGCAAGATGGCGCTGTGTGACTAGTATTATTATTGCTCGACTTTTTATTTGTGGATCAATCTAACGGTGCGAGTCCACGTTTTGACTGCACAATTGAGTAATCATGTCCATTTTGTAAGCAATTTTTGTCTGTAAATCTATTTGTGTACAATAAAGAATAAAAAATAATAATCACGTTTCACGCTTTCCAGTAACTTGATTCCAGTTGAACATGTAAACGCAGCACAGAGCGCGGTAGACTGTTCATGTCTCCAGATAGGACTCGTGTTCCGATCTTATTGTAAGCCCCACTTGTAAATGCTCCAGATACTTCTGCTGGGGTGAGGTTTAAACGCAGCCTATTATATGAGCAACAAGTAGGCTTTGAAGTTTGTAGGATAAAATAAACTGTAGACTTTTAAACCTTATAATACACATTTGTTTCACTCTCTGTAAAATGTGAAAAGAAACGGCTATGCCACAAGAAATATACTTAGTCTTCACACTAATAATAAGGATGCGAATATTTTGATGTTTGTTTATTTGTTTGTACTCAATCACGTCGTAACGGCTGAACCGATTTCGATGAAATTTAGTATGTACGTAGATTAACACATAGGCTACTTCTTATCCCATAAATCCGGTCCCATGGGATAAAAATTGGGTGTCAAGTCAAGTTGCAACACATTTAGTAGTGTAAAGGTTGTATTACATTATAACGGCACGGATCCAGCACGGCTCCAACCCAGTAATTTACTTGTCATTCAAATTAGAGCATTAAAACCAGTATCGTATAATATATTTCGTAATGTCAATATAAAAAGCCGCCCGCGCGCTGTAAGCGAGGAGACCGCGTGCGTACAGTGCGCCGACTGCGAGCCGTGTCCTAGGCGTATTCGTATACACGTATTCGTGAATGAACACGCCTGTTCATTCACGAATACGTGTTCGCGGTGATAGTAAGCTACACACTTTGCGGAAGGCTTGCTGCCAGCGAGCTGGCACCTCGCGATCGGCGCGCTGCCAACGAACTGGCACCTCGCGGACGACGCGCTGCCAACGAGCTGGCACCTCGCGGGCGGCGAGCGGTACCCGAAATTTGAGGCGGTGCTGTGGTGCAGCTGTGTCGTTGCCGTGCCGCATCCGTGCGGCTACAATGTAATACAACCATAACACGTACGAAGTACAGCTAGTTGTATATAAATACCAGTTTGTGTAAAAGACACTTACCTAAATTGATAGGTAACCGGCTAACCAAATATCAACAATTGCGCAACTTCTCGCGTCTCAGCTGACACTGCACCACCGGGGTCGTCAAAAAGGTCTTATAAAAGGGGAAGGTCGCGGGTTCAAATCCCGTCGGGTTTGTGTAATTTTTGAAATAATTTATGAATTTGCCAATCACACAATTTGATTTGAGCACGGACGATTTAAGACACAATTTTGTGACGCGGGCCGTCAATGGGTGAGACTAGCGCAGGATCGTGGCGGATGGCACAAACTTGGAGAGGCCTATACCCAGTAGAAAGTGAAGTCGCGTTGTGGATGATTTTTTTTTATACATTAAAGGCTTGCGTTTGACCACGATCTCGCCTGATGGTAAGCGATGATGCAGTCTACGATGATACACGCTTGCCTAGAAGAAACCTATTCACTCGCGACTTAAAGATACCCAGGTTGTAGCTATCAAGAAACACAACTCCGGCAAGGCGTTCCACTCTTTGGCGGTGCGCATAATAAAGGTCGAAGAACCGCTTTGTGCGAATGGGAGGTATTTCTACCATATAGCGGTGGCGCATCGCAGAGCGTCTGGTTGCCCGTTGATAGAATGGAGATGGTGGGATTAGGTTGAAAAGTTCCGCCGCACACTCCCCGAAATGTACTCGATAAAAAACCGAGAGGCTAGCAACCTTTCGTCGATGCTCCAGGCTGAGGAGCCTTGCATCTACTAGTTGCCTATGAGCTATGCCTATGATGATAATGATGACACAATTTTTGGTCAGGAGTAAAAAGAAATCATGAAATAATATTATTATAATTAATATTTTTGTATTAATGTAGTTTTTAGGGATCCGTACCCAAAGGGTAAAACGTATTACCAGAGACTAGTAATATCAATAAACTGTCAATGTCCATATAAGAAATCGTAGCCCGCAAAAAGCTCCAAATCCCTTTATTATTTGTAGATGGCGCTGTCTCATAGCCTGGAAACTTTCATAGCGGCCATTGCACCCAACAAATAAAAATAAACTTCCACTAAAACACACCAAAATATTTCAATATTTTTTAGAATAAGTAATATTGTACATAAAATAAGATTTAACGATTTTATTTTATATTGATGATTTACCACCTTCATATGCTTAATCACAGATGGCGTGGGAAGGTAGCACATCGTTTTTACCTAGATGGCGTTTAACACAAAATTAACACAAAGTCCGAAACAAAGAGAACGAAAGAGAACCGTGAACTGACTGACATTGACAGCCGGGAAGCAAGCAAAGTCACGCTTTTTGTACCTAATTTTGTTACATGCTGTGTTGCCAAACCTCACTTCTCAAAAGTCGCGACTAGTAAGTCGCTATTTTGTTGTACATCATGTATGTACATATTGTGTACGTATTGTGTTCATTATTTTAGTACTTATGTTTCCAGTTCAAATTAATAGAACGTATTATCTTGTAGTAGGTATGGTATGCGTTTGCCGGGTACTTACAAATGAATTTTATTTTCTTTCAAAAAGTGTTCTACTTATCTGTACATCACTATAAATATATATTCTTATTTTACAAATATGAAGGTATTTCCGCATTTAAATTAGTGTTGCCCAAATTCAGTCTTGGTCTTGCAGTCTTGGTCTTGTTCTTGCGTTTTTGCAAGACCAAGACCAAGAACAAGACCGCGTATTTTTAGCAAGACCAAGACCAAGACTGACCGTGCAAGACTTGAGCAAGAACAAGACATAGCCTGCAAGACTCTTGCGTCTTGCAGCTAGGACTTAGCGCTATTTCACTGAGTAGTTAGGTGTAACAGTTCGGTGTATAGGTAGGTACGCTTAGGAATTCTATGAGACGCAAAAAACTGTATCAAAGAATATGAAAAACTGGACCTATGCGCATTACGACTAATACCATAAACATAGCGAATAAAAAAATATCTATTAAAATCAAACTGAGTGCATGCATAGTTATGTTTTAACCATCGGCACTTTGATAATGCGGCGTCAAAGGTTTTGTACTTACTTCTCAAAGAAATTTGCCGCTTTTCGGAAGTACATGGTTAAGATACACGCGCCGGCGGCTTCTTTTGAAATCTAAAACAATCGTTGCCGCCACGCCGAAATCATAACATTTGACACTATTTGATTGCCGCCATAGGGCGTAGGTATACTCATGCAAAATAATTTCCTAGTAGAGTACCTACAGGTGTTCCAAAGAATAAATAAGTTTCAGAGTACTTAGAATGAAAATGAATACATTATACTGATCACGCAAGTAGTATTATGATTAGGATAAAATTGTAAGGATAGGTAGTAGATGTCATATTAATTCATTATAGTAAGTATATATTATAATATTGATTACTTATATGGTTTTAAACTAATTACTTAGGTACTATTGTTGTACATTTAGTCATTATATTTCTTAAGTTTTTACAAGAAAAAATAGCAAAAAAGTGTTCAAATATCACCCGTTTAATAAATATTGTAGCCACTTTTAAATATCCTTGAAACGTGTAAAAAAATTCTACGAAACTAATAAAATAATATAAAAAGCGTAGGTACTTACCTACTAATAAAATAAAAAGCCTGCGATAAGAGTTTTGTATTACTTACCAGCCCGAATATCTCTGAGAGAGATGATGAGAGTAAGTATTTACTAGCTGTGCCCGCGACTTCGTCCACGAGGAATAGTAACTTTGGAGGTATAGTGACGTTCAGGACTTATTTATTTATTTTAAAACTTCTGTCATCAAACATACAAACGAACTCTTCAGCTTTATAATATTAGTATAGATGTACGCCAAAACATTCACTTATATGTAAAGAATAGTGATTGGCACTAATTCTATTTTATTCACGCGTCGCGTCTGTACAAGTAGGTTATATTTAGTGTGTGTTTGTACGCCGCACGCGGCATTGTTTGATTTGCGGCGGCATCCTTTTCATAGAGCCGGCACGTAGCGAGGCGGCGCGGTAGAAAGCAAGGAAACGTACTATAAATAAAGGAATTATTTTAATTCCATTCATTTCCAATTGAGCTGTGCTTCGAGTCTAACTTAATAATTGTTTTTACTAATTCTCGTTGTTTTCTAAAAACGTATCACGTGTACAATTTAATATGAGTGACGAAGATTCAAATTATTCTAGTCCGAGTAACGAGAGTTTGAGTCACAGATCTAAAAGACCCAAAAGCAAATTTGAGGAGTTTTTCGAAATAATTCATGCATCCCAAACTGCCTTCTGTAAATTGTGCCAACATAAAAAGATTGAAATAAAAATGAAAAACAGAAACACTTCAGGCTTAAGGAAACATCTAATATCTTTCCACAAAAAGGAATCAGAAATATTTCTTCCTGTTAAACCAAAATTAAGTGGAGATATCACAAGCTTTTTAGTAACCGCTGGAAGAAGTGGACAGGTAAGAATATTTTTTTAACAGTTAAAAGAATTTTAACTCCGCGTAGCTATTCATGCGATACTTTCAAAAACGCCATTAACTTACGTAAGTATTTTTGAGTTAGTGGTGTTTTCACAGTTTTCATCTAGGGGTGCGACATATTAAGTATGTAATTATCGTCTTAAATATTTTTTATAAACACCCATATTTTCATTTAATCGGCCAGTAACAACTAAGTACTTTATTTTGGTAAATTACAGTACAGTGCAACCTTAATATAACAAATATCAATTTAACGATTTTCTCGATTTAACAACAACAAACCTCCTCCTCTTATACGCTCAAACCTAGTATGTTTTAAATAATAACACAAGATTTATTGTTTTGTTTCAGTCGGAAAACAGCAGTGACAACATCACGACAGCTACAGTTGATTGGGTGGTGAAAAAATATCTTCCCTTCTCATTTTTCGATGACGAAGCTACACAAGTATATTTTCGACGTATTTGCCCTAATATGGTGTTTCCTAAAAGGTCTACACTTAGAAGGAAAGTCAAAGAGCGATTTGAAGAGCTCCAATTGAATCTCAAGGAACGACTTCAACAATTATCATCTAAAATGTCTTTTACCATTGATGGGTGGACGTCAATTGCTGGTAGGAGTTACTACGGGGTTACTATTCATTATATAGACAACGAATGGAAGTATCAATCTGTAGTTCTTGATTTTATACCATCACGCGGTCGACATACTGGGGAAGATATTGCAACGATTTTCCATGAATGTTTATTGGTATATGGCATAATTGATAAAATACAAGGTATCACGGTCGACAACGCAACTGCAAATACCAAATTTATGTATGAACTGGGCAAACAGCTGCCGCCACACTTTGATTCAGACAATCAACATTTCCGGTGCTTTGCTCACATTTTAAACCTTGGTGTACAAGATTTATTAAAGACCTTAGCATTACACTGTGAGTCTGACACTAACGCGCAAGATCAGCAGTACGAAGACTATGCAGACGAAACTGAGGATGAGGAAGATGAAGAATCTGCACCAAATATTGCTGACTCGCGTACATCTGTAACAAAGTTACGCAGTATTTCCAGTAAAATAAAAAGAAGTGAGATAGTGAAGAAGAAGTTTCAGTCTGCTTGTGAAGCAGCTGGCGTGCCATCAAATCTAAATGCCATTCTTGACTGTCCAACGAGATGGAATTCCACACATGATATGATTGGATTTGGTTTAAAAGTGAGAGCGGGCATTGACATATTGTGCAGTTCTGTCACCGAATTAAATGATTTTCAAATCACAGCTAATGAATGGCAGGTACTCGAAAAATTACATAAATTTCTAATAAACTTTAAACTTTTAAGTACAAAACTTGGTGGAGACAAATATGTTACATTACCGCTAGTCATTGTATCATTCAATCTCTTGCTAGATAAAATTGAATCCATGGTAAAACAGTTAGATGAGAAACCTAATCGATCTGAAGTGGATGAAAGGCTCATTCTAGCTTTCCAAGCAGCTCGAGACAAAATGCTTAAACATTACAAGAAGAGCAACTGGATTTATTGTACTTCTTTAATTTTAGACCCAAGGCATAAGGCTCAGACTTTTGACCTGACAATGTGGGGGAAGCAACTTAAAACAGAAAGTCTGCGCAAGTTCAATGAACTTTATGAAGAATATAAAAGTCTACACTCACTGAACAAATCTCTGGAATTACCAGAAAAAGAAAATAAAGTATGTGATGAAGATGAAGACGTAATAGACTTTGATAAACTCTATGAATGTCCCTCGACGTCATCTGGATCTTATCTTCAAGGCTTGGTGATAGACGAGTTGGAGGAGTACCTAAGAAAACCAAGAACTGCCAGCTCGGAAGACATTTTAGATTGGTGGAGGACGCATGAGACAGAGTATCCGATTTTATCGAAAATGGCCCGTGATTTTCTCTCAATACCTGCAACTTCAGTACCTGCTGAGAGGTTATTTTCTAAAGCATCATTAGTAATTAGAAAACATAGAAATAGGTTAAGTGATGAGTCAGCCAGATGGTTACTTTGTATTAATTCTTGGTCAAAAAAAATTATATAAAGTATCATAACCTAATGATAAAGCTGTTGATTTGTGTTGTATTTTATTTTTTATTCAAATAAATGATAAATCGTAAAACTCTTTTATTAAATTTCTTATAAGTTGAGGGTTCAATCTCTTTCTAGACAGATAAGTATTGTTCTTTAAAATACAGTCAAGTTATTGTAATTAATTTGTTTTTTTACATGTTTTAGCAAATGTAAGCTTATAAATCATAAATGTTTATTAAGAAACAGTTACTTCCATGGAAAACGACATATAGGTCAGTTGATTTTTCGAATTTCTTATCAAATCTTCAGTTATTTATTAATCTGCTTGATCTTTACTATGGCTATGTTAATTTAAGCTCACAATGTTCCAATTCTAATACGTTTTTCTAAGATTTAAAGTAAACTTTAATAAATAGTAATAGACTAATAGGTAATTGCAAGACTTGCAAGACTCTTGCTGCAAGACCAAGACCAAGACCAAGACTGGGAGCGCAAGACCAAGACCAAGACCAAGACCAGGTGTATTGGCGCAAGACCAAGACCAAGACTGGCTAAGTCTCGTCTTGTTCTTGCATTTGGGCAACACTAATTTAAATGATAATGGTACGATCATAGACGTATGTAATGAATAAAATATATCTATCCTTTCTTTTCCTAAAAAAATCCCTATTTTGACGGAAACTTTCATGTTCTGGCAATTCTGAGATAATGTGCGCAAATCTCTAAAAAATGCTAGAGACTAAAGTTTTAACGAAACTGAAGAGCGGCAGCCTCGCACAACGTAAAGGTCACAACGTCGCAATAATATTATCGCGCACGTGTAATTGGAAATAGCGCCATCTATTTATCTTCGTACCATTATGAGCGGTAGTAAGCTAAAGGTTGGCATATATTTAACGATTTGTAACTCTTAGCGACATCTTGCGTCCTAGCAGGTAATCAAATATCGAGTTACGTTATCTTGTTTGAGACTGTCAGTCTATTTAAATTATATTGGTCTATGGTATTACTAAGGCTCCGGTGTCTGTCTGTCTGTCCGTCTGTCACCAGGATGTATCTCATGAACCGTGATAGTTAGACAGTTGAAATTTTCAGAGATGATGTATTTCTGTTGCCGCTATAACAGCAAATACTAAAAACAGAATAAAATAAATATTTCAGGGGGGCACCCATACAACAAACGTGATTTGTTTGCTCGTTTTTGCTCGATATTGACAACGGCAATAGGTAGACGCTTGAAATATTCACCGAATATTTAGTAATAATAAATAATAAAAAAACCTTTAAATTAAAATAAAACAAATATTTAACATTTACCCATACCACAAACGTGATTTTTTTGCCGTTTTTATAGATACATACCACGAGACCCTTCGTGCACGAGTCGGACTCGCACTTGGGCGGTTATTATGTATTATTGATTACGATTTCATTGCGGTCTTGTTATCAAACAGTAGGTACACACTTATAAAGTTATAACACTATTGCAAATGACTGGAATATGTAGCCAACTCATTACGACAACATGCGTTTTTTATCACGTAAAAGAAATACGAATATTAGTCAACTGGGTATAACCAAAGAATAATAACTGTTACCACGTATAACATCCCTAAATAGGTATTATAACTGACAGCATTGTCAGTATTTCTTTGATTCGGGTTCGCGCGTGACATTTCCACGGATGACCGATCAAGTATTCTTTCCCGTTTCTTTGTATACAATGAAAATTGAGCCGTTTCCTCTTATCGGAAGCGGCGGATTCCTTTGGTGAAAATCGGGTGGAACACATAGCTTTTTGACAGTTAACTTATCAGAATTCATTCGCTTGCGGTATCGAGTGTTCAATGAGTGTAACTTTTGTGTTTATGAGGATATAACAAAAAATGAAATGAGCCTGATAGAATTTCAGCAGTTTCGGCTTCAATATAACGGATTTTGAGGTTTAGAAGACCTGTAAAAGAACCTGTAACTTAGCGGAAGACCAGCGCTGCGGCATATTAACATACCGTAGCATCATGCTGAGCTGAGTACCTATTCATCTCCACACAGAGCTTTTAAGTTTGTTAGTTTGTTAGTGCTTAGGTTAGATTGTATTGTTGTTGTGTTTTATTTTCCTTTATTACTGTGTGGTTGTTGAATTAAATGTTTTCATTCTTTCTTTCTTTCTTTAAAATACAAAAACGTGACTATCTGAACTAAATAACTCTGAAAATGGCTACTAAGCTACTTACCTTGGAAACTACCAATTGCAAAGATGAAATGAAATAAAAAAATATTTATTGGTTTACATAAGAGTAAATACAAAGGTATTTACAAGTAGCCAATTTGTTACAAGACACTGGTGTAAAAATTATATACAAATCAATCAGGAAATAAGTACCTAAAGTATATAATAACCTAAGTAAGTACTATCAGTATAATGGTGCGTCAAAAACTGGACTAGATTTTCTGTAGCCCAGTTTTGGACGTCTTCCATTGGACAAACGAGGGTGATCTCATAGTAATTATCTTGATTAATGTAAGAGACTAATGTTATGTTCGTTTAAGTTTTGTCGTACATTTAAATTTAATTTATAAAGCTATGTATCTGAATTATTATATTTTTATTGTTAGCAAATCGCAACAGCATCCTGAGGACAGTAGCTGAGTGCTGCACATCTCCGCTCTGGAAGTGTTTTGTGCGGAGGGTGATTAATGAAGGAAATAATTTCCTCAGTTAGTCACCCTTGGCACAAAATGGTGTTTTCTATTTTCACAAAATGCCTATTTTTTATTTTTGTATATTTAGCTGTTCTTCTTTGTTGATATATATATATATATTTTGTGTGTATGTTAGTCTTAAGATATGGACTCTAGTTGTCTGAAATAAAATATTTTTATTTCATTTTATTTATTTATTTAAATCCTCCGTTTCATAGTATGATAACTTCTAAAGCCAGGATTTTGCAGTGCGCTTGCAATTATGTACATTTAAAGGCAGTATATTTAGGATTTTATTAATTTTGTTATGGAGATGAATTGATATAAAGATAAACTGATGTTGCATGAAGGTGGTTCTGCAAGCAATAAAGCAAACAAGCAAAAAAAGATGAAAGTGTTACGAGTACCTACTTAGGTAAAAGTATCGCCCGTTAAAAATGCCTCGTTTAAAATTCAGTCCCGGATTAGCTTATAAAATATTTAAGAAATTGTTTAGGGTATCCTCTCTAAAGGGGCACCAGAGACGACCGAGTAAAAAAAAGGAGCACACGACAGTTAACGCAGTTAAAGCAATTTCAAAATACGCGCGTTTTAAATTGTCGTTGACGTTCAGTTCGGTCGCATTCATGACCTCACTTCCGCTCGTAGGTAGTTACCTACCCCCCTAATGATAGGGGAGGTCCACAGGGGAAGATTGCTTAGGGTATCAAGTTACCTTAATCTGGTACTACTCTATGGGGACCACAGGAATAAATGTTAATTATTTTATTGAGTTCCGCTGTCCCCATTAACAGGTACACCGTCAATGGGGACAACGGGAATCAATTTTGAATATTTTTATTCGGTTCCGTTGTCCCCATTGAATGGGGACAGCGTCAATGGGGACAACAGGAATACATCCTTTTATGGCTTAATAGTAGACAAAATAGGCAGTTCGACCTAACGGAAATCCGTTTATACGACGATTTAAACTAAGAAAACGTATTTTATTTATAATAATTATTGAATATAAAGATTAAAGAGATGTCTAGAACGAAACACGATTGATTAAACTTGGCTCAATAAAAAATAAACCGGCCCAATGCGAGTCGGACTCGCGCACGAAGGGTTCCGTACCATTATTTATAAAAACGACAAAAAATCACGTTTGTTGTATGGGAGCCGCCTTTAAATATTTGTTTTATTTTAATTTAATTATTTATTTTAAAAGTGAATATATAACTAAATATTCTGTGAATATTTCAAGCGTCTACCTGTTGCCGTTATCAATATCGAGCAAAAACGAGCAAAAAAATTACGTTTGTTGTTACGCCCCCCTTAAATATTTATTTTAGTCTGTTTTTATGACTATATGTATTCTATGTTATAGCGGCAACAGAAATACATCATCTGTGAAAATTTCAGCGGTCTAACTATCACGGTTCATGAGACAGACAGACAGCGGAGTCTTAGTAATAGGGTCCCGTTTGACCATTTGGGTACGGAACCCTATAAATAGCAAAGTGTCCTCAAAATCATTATATTTTAGTACGTCCGTCCGGGAAAGCATCCTCTTAACTAGTTTGTTGTGAGAAATATTTCAATAAAGTTTTCTTTACCGTGATCCTTAATAAATACATTGTACACACGCGGCTACACATCAACCTATACATTTCCAGTATATGCTGACCTCTCATTCTACGAAAAGCCTAAACAATGCGAGGTCAGCTTATATTGGAAATTTATGGCTTGATGTGTAGCCGTGTGTACACTACGCCTTAAAATAAAAACACGATCAGGACCACCTTTAGTCTGTGTCCGAAATTCTGGTTTCCAAGGGAATATAGCCCTACTATAAATCATAATTTACACGACACGATTTTCGTAGCCTCGATGCATCGTGCGTGATAAATGACTTTATGAAAGTGCCATCAAAATGAATAAATCGCTGCCTATTATTCACACTTAGTGGCTTCTTGAATAAAGTTTAACTATAACATCGTCTTCAATCTTTGTTACATATATCTACTAACGCTTTGAAATATTTTGTATGAGAAAACTGTACATAGTATCTACGTGTTGGAATCATAAACTTTCTGGTGTCACCATGAGTTTTGTGTTTTTCGGAAAAGGTTACTAAATAAATAAATATCGCTGAACATTTCACACAGCGCTATCTAGCCCCAAACTAAGTAGAGCTTGTACTATGGGAACCAGATAACTGATAGAATATTTATATACTTTTTTTGTAAATACATACTTCTAATATATAGAAAAATGACCAAACCCGTAACAAATATCTGTAGATCATGTAAACATTTGTTCCGCGGCGGGAATAGAACCCAATACCTCCTGCGCCTTACCCGGCTATTCGCCAACTGCGCCACGGAGGTCGTCAAACTAATATTCGTCAAAACGTATTGATACTGTTACGAGCTGAGGGTTCGGGATAAAATAATGAAAATCAATTTAACCAATATAACACTTTTATTCTACAATGAAACGATAAATACACAAACTTAATCACAAGTATTCACAACACACTAATTCCCAAGACGGTTGCACAATAAACCACTAAAAGTCACCGAAATATTCGCACATATTGCCAAAACCAGACTCACTCCTTCGGTTTTTTTTTCGAATGGAATAATCTCGCTGTTGGCCTCTGAGGACGTTGCAGCTTAACCGAACTTTTGGGAAGCGCAGAAGGCGCTCAGCCCTGTAAGTTTGTGAAGAGGCAACTAGCGCAAGGGCACCACTTAGGTACGAACCTCGGCTTGGGCCGTTGCCAGAATGGGGCTAAGAGAGAAACGCCCGGATACGTGCTTGTACCTTGTATAGGCGGCGGCTAAAGGGTCTCGTCGACCTCGCCGGCGAGGTCGGTGTATCTGTGAAGTATTTGCTCTGTCTAATGTAGATAACTCCGAAATCTCTTCCGCGTAAGCGGAGGTGATTTCGTCATCCGGGTCTCCGAGAACGTCTCTCAGACGACGGAGGGTACTTACTCCTTCGGGCGTATCTACGCTCTATTTATACCGCAGTTACTAGACGCTTCGAGAATGTTCTCAGTGGTTCCACTGACAACTAGAACTTTGTAGGTATTTCACAGGACTACCGTTTCTTATTCTATGCAACTGTAGGTAAAAATGTTGTTGGTATATACAAAACCTTGTATTACCTAATCTGTGACACAGTAGGTATAACTTTGAGAAGCCGACTATTACCTATTCTGTAACAGTCTTGGGCGTAACAATACTATGCCTGAACAAGTAGTTGTTTAATACATGTGGGACGTCCATATAGATCTTAATCGATAATCTTAGAATTCGTTGTTCTTATAACCACTTAATAACTATACTCATTCTATACAAATATTATAAATTTGAAAGTAACTCTGTCTTTCTGTCTGTTTTCACAATTAAACGACTTGGCCGATTTCGATGAAATTAGGTATACCTACAGATAGATTCTGACTAGGATTCAGACATAGGTTACTTTATACTGGACTGCGCAGGAGGGTAATGTTTTTATTACTAGCTAGTAATAAAAATAATAAATTAATAAATAAAATAAATATATGTAGATTTACAAAAATCGTTTGTTTCAGAATGGTGAGAACCTGCTTAATGATGAGCAGCGTGCTCTTCGCTCTTCTCGCCATGCCTTCCTCTGCCTACCCCAGGTAGTGGTACAATATCCTTTAACGTTTCACCGTTCTTGCGTATATTATAAGACCATGTTACTCTCTGCTACCTCTGTACAACCTACGGTCCTGATGATGTTGTCGACCCATCTCACCATCTCAACGTTTATAAATAATGTTCTTAGGTGATTTACATGTAAAAAAATCTGTTCCAGTCCGAGCAACTATATCCGCGATGACGGCCCCTATGAGCAAGAGGAGATTGGTGACATGCTGGATCGCCTAGGAAACCTCATACTAATGGAACGCAAGATGGAAAAGTGAGCTTTTTGCATTTGATCTTCAGTTTTACAAAAGAAATTACCATGTGATTGATTATAGATGAAACTGCGCACGCCATAAACACAGGACGAAGCAACTATAAAAGACATATTTTAAGAGAAATACAGCGCTCCTAGTTAGTGTAGTCTCCTCAAACACGTTACAAACGATGAAAGAGCTATAATATTTTATGTTAGGAAAATATCGCTCGCCATACAATCCTATGTAAGATAATCTATATTTTATCTTTGCTATGTGTCCTTTGTTTGCACGGTCTTCAGATATTTGTTCCGGGATATTTTTCTATAATAATATATTACATATAAGTATTTACAAATAATATGTAGGTATATAAGTATTCTATCAGTTATCTGGTTCCCATAGTACAAGCTTTGCTTAGTTTGGGGCTAGATGGCGCTGTGTGAAATGTCCAGCATTATTTATTTAATAGCTTGTATGGCGAGCGACATTTTATTTTATCATATAATAAATAAATTAGCATCTTCATCGTGTGTGACGCGCTTTAGTATTTTTTAAGAGATCGGCTGAGCTGCGGCATTTTCAGTTGAGTGCATCCGCGATTATGATTGCCTTACGACTGGTCCCAGTTATAAAAATCGGATAACTACGTAGGAGGCCTAAAATCATCGGAATCGAAGTTCACCACTATTTCAAATGAATTTACATTATTAGTTAATAATTAATTATTTTTACTTAATATCAGAGTGCATGCAATTAGACTGGATACTATGGATTGGTTATTACTTTGTGTGAGTGCATGAGTTGATGAAGTCATGACAATTATTTGATACATTGTGATATGGTTAATTCAAGACAATCATTCATAATTGCGTTCTTCAATCTTACTAGTTATATTCGCGTAAACTGACGATCATATACAACATTTTCGTATATCTAAACCATTTTAACTTATGGTAACATCAAAAACCTTGCTATTTTATAAGAAAAAGTTTTATTAAGAACGTACCACTCTACAAATAAACATTTGAAATGTGCAATAGAATAGTTGGTAATGTGATACATAATGTATAATCATAACATTTTTTTTTCAGCTATAAAGATGACATTACTAGGTACGATTATTATATATTATTACTTAAAACATGATTATTTTACGGTTAAGTTTTTCCGTAACTGAAATTTCACGTTTTACATTTCTTTGCGAACTAATTTACATATCTACGTTACGTTATGTTTATGCATGAAGTTCATTTTTAGCTTTTGGTTACGCAAAGTAACATCATACAGGCTGGTTAATCCCTAAATCCGTCGTCGCTTTTGTCGTGAGTAGGTGAACTGTATAAAGTTTATTGTCTTCAAGATTTAGACATTTTAATGGATAGCTTTAGTTTCAATGCCTCAGAATCTATCAATATGGTGTATGCCTCAAATTGTTGGACGCAGGTCATTGTAGGGCACCTCCTAAACCTACATGGCAATGCTTTGTTAAAGACGGTGGTTACCACTTACCATCAGGGGGGCCATTTGCTTCCTCTATCTCCATGTAGTAATGCCATTAGCTGTTACCTATACAATCTTTTTTCACCCAATAAACATATATTTAATTCAAAGTTAAAAATAATTTATTTCTGTAGTACCAAAAATCTTAAGGCCGTTTGTCCACCGCCACCGTCACGGCATTCTCGGTGACGTTCCGGTGACGGTGTCAGTGGACAAACGGCCTAAGAAATCCAAAATCTATCAACCTCTTTTTCAGAAATGACAAAATGTACCGCAACATTGAT
Organism: Philereme vetulata; assembly: GCA_918857605.2. Classification (NCBI taxonomy): domain Eukaryota; kingdom Metazoa; phylum Arthropoda; class Insecta; order Lepidoptera; family Geometridae; genus Philereme; species Philereme vetulata. Next base: position 6,715,338 of record OU975459.1, on the reverse strand, counting down.
GTGCTCAACGATATCATGGGCCCACAGTATGTACATGAGTACCTTAGATTAGAAGTAGTATATTTTGGAATAAAAATGTCTCTAATAACTCACCCTAGGTGTACATTGGCTAGCTCTGACTATATGCCTGAATAATGCATGAACACTAAAAACGAATTTCAGTATTTCGTTAGTTATTTGTGGCTTTGTGTAGTTTAGGAACGTAGTTCTCGTTTTAGTTTTTGCAACGTATCTTCAGCTTTGATAACCGGAATGTGTTTAGACGTATTTTTCAACTTTTAATAATGTCTACGCTGTGTAGTACAATATTCATAAACATTTCAGATACTTATTAAAGAAATGAAGATTCATTTGGTCTAATAAGTCTAGCAATTAGCATTATCCGCATTAAATTCAAAACATTAATCTTAAAAGTTTTTGAAGTAAAACTTCTTTACGCACGCTTGACTTGGGGAGTAAGCTTGTGAATGCGTTACGAAAAGTGCGAACGGAAGTTGAGAGAGAGTTACGTTTCGTATATTTTTAAACGTTAATGTGCCAGTGCGTGTTGCGTCTGTCCAGAATGGACATAGACTGATCGACCTACAGACGTGTGTACAATTTTGTAATTGAACAATTTTATAAATTAATATTTTGAAAAAGAAGTTTTACTTCAGTCGTGTGGTCTAAAACACACTCGTTTTTTTTTTTGTTGAAAAATTACTTTTTCAAAACAAGCTTTTATAAAATTCATAATCGGAACCGCAAGTAGATTTAAATGAGCCCAAACACTAGTAGCCTACTATAATTCTGTCAGAAGTTCCGTTGTCTAACATCCGTCTCCATCATGAGATCACCTCCATGGTACCATATTATTGCATTGTCACCGAAGTTACATATGTACCTATTCCAAATTTCAGCTGAATCGGTTGAAGGGAGCGTGTTTAAAATTCAGTTGCAAGGTTCCACCCGGACAAACATACATACACTACAAGTTAATAAAAAGCTTGTCAGTCAAAGTTATGCTTGCTTGCTGAACGTTTTTTAGGCAGATATTTTAATACAGGTTTATTTTTCAGTGACAAGCGAGCCTTTGACCTCGGTCTGAGCCGTGGCTACTCCGGAGCTCTTCAAGCCAAGCACCTCATGGGACTCGCAGCCGCCAACTACGCCGGTGGGCCCGGCAGGAGGCGACGTGACGCCGCACACTAAACGCTATAATACACACATTTGACTGCTACTTAGAGACGAATATCCTGTAGCGAAACGACGCAAAGTCAACATCTTTAGTGCAGGAATGTACGTCTGAAATTGCAACGAAACATCTTTATGCGAAAAAGGTTGGGTTTCGCAAAGCACCGGATTTTCCCCGTGTAGTTTCCGTACATCGATCATGTCACGTATTCCATCATGAAATTAAAAACACCTACTGGAAAGTATATCTACAGTAGCTAGAAAGCACCACTATTTTAGGAGATAGAAAAAAATATATTGTAAAACCAGATTGAATGATGCTATACGAATATTCGTTTCTAAGAAGCAATACAGAAACATTTATTCAATACCAGTCTACACTCAACCAGTACGGCTTAAAAAGCAAATTCTTCTTACCAACGCTTATTATCGACAAAACTATCCTAAACTCGCCTTCGAATAAACTAAACGTAAGAAATATTAATCTTGAAAAATATATTTATGGTGAATAAAACTCGTGCGTGTTGATGTTCACATGCAATATACATTATTGTAGAGTTTTAAATCTTCATGTTCTATCTAGAAATTAGAGTTAACAACATTATTTCGAATACAATGGTGGCGATTTTGGTGTTGACGCTAACTAAAATGTTGTAAGATACTAACGTTCTTCTGATCAAATAGCCTTGAATCGGGAGGGGAATGAATGATTTAACAAAGAAAAACATTTAACATTACTGCCTACTTATCGCTAACCTAGATATTTAAGTTTATATACCTAATCTCACAAATGAACTTGTAATTTGTATTTTCTGAATTAATAAATGAATTCATTATTATCTCTCAAATTAAGTTATTAAAGAAGATGGCGTGTTTGCGGGCTAGTTTTAGTCAGCAGTCAAATTGATGTTAGTAGATAATTGCAAGATACTTGCAAGATGTGGAATGAGCTACCATCTGAGGTTTTCCCATTAGGCTACGACATGGCACGCTTCAAGAGAAATGTAAAGAGGTTGCTACAGTGTAGGGAACGCATCGATACTACCCCGGGTGTTGCCGGTGTCAATAGGCGACGGTGACCGCTTACCATCAGGGCCGTAAGCCTGTTTCCCCACAAATAACATTAAAAAAAGTAGCCTGTTTAGTAGCCCTCAAATATAACTTATTAAAAAGTACTTATTTTTAGAAATGTCAGTTTAAATGACATACTAATTTGATTTTTAGCGTGAGCACAATGAAAACGTTCGTAATTTACGAAATTTTAGTTAGCGTATGCCACTAGAATTGCCACTAATACCTATCTACAAAAGTGTTTGTTATATATTTATTTTAGTTGCGCACTAGATATGTATGAAATTTATGTTCCTACTTGCATACTTTAATATACTTACCGAGTTATTCCTAGTCATTCCATAATTTAAACTAGTCAGTATTTTTATAGTAACGCTTAAAGTTTTAATTAGTTATTTACTGGGTTCGAACACTTTAATGTTTTAGATATAAATCTATATTAGTAAGTATACAAATCAATGTTTCTATTTCATAATAATTGCATGTAAAATATATGTGGCAAAATAAACTTAAAATCATAGAAAGTGATAAATACCTCCTGTCTAGAGTTTATTGTTAAAAATAAAGAGATATTCATATTTATTAGTGTTTTATTTACTTTTCCCACATCAAAATTACCCGTAGCAAAAATATGGCAGTATAATTTATAATGTAATAAATAAATATAACTGGATATTTCACACAGCGCTATCTAGCCCCAAACTAAGCAGAGCTTGTACTATGGAAACCAGATAACTGAAAGAACACTTAAATACTTATTTTTAAATACTTACATACTTACAACTAAATATATAGAAAATCAACCAGACCCAGTCTATTAATATATTATATATTACCCGTGCGCGATAAGTTGGGACCTGAGCGCGGTGACGTCATATTGGCGTGTTTGTACCGCCCGCAAAAAAGCGAACATAACAAGCAGCCGCCCGCGGCTTCGTCTTTGTTTTTTTAACCTAATTTATTATGTTACTCAGGGAGGACGCTGCTTTTTATCTAATCTTTTTTACACTATTTGAATAAAATAAAAATACAATGTTTAAGTTTATACATTTATTTTATCTATTATTTACATTATCTCATCTTCGTCACTACTTAGTGGATTTATGCCTTCTAGAGGTTGTTCTTCGTCCTCAGTCTCACTATAAGACTACAAGTCACTTGACGAAGAGGTATCCGATAAATTTACAATTAATTGCGATTCATTTGTCTCTTGTAAGAGGTCATCGTCCCAATACTTTTGTCGAAGCCTGTCCACATGGTTGACTTCTTTTTTCCAGACAACAAAACAATAACACAAACGAAAACTAAAAGAATTCCAGAGCGCGTCGTTACGTGACGTAAGTAGGCCAGTAAGAGACTAAAAACCCTAGTAAAAAATAGTGATGCGAATGGTACAATACGGGCGCCATCGGGGAAGTGTAGGGGAAGCGGGCGGGGAGTCGCATTCCTAGCAGGTCCCAAGTTATCGCGCACGAGTATACTAAAGTATGCTAATAGCAGTCTTATACGAAATTACCAAGAATCTATTATATGAGTGAAACGATTGCTATTTGTTATATAGGTTCAGAAAATACTAAAACCGTTTTTAGTGAATACACAACTATTTACAAAAATTAAATAAAAATCGTTTGATATCTAAAGATCGCTTGCACCAGTCTTAGGTAGGTAGATGATTCAATTGTGTCTTTTGTTTTTATATAGAGTTATGCAAATAAGATAACTCAACCGCTCCAGAAACAGGCAGAAGTGTATCCAAGACACTTAGTTAAAGCTATGGCACGTCAAATGTAGGTATGTCGGAGAGGCAACCGGATAGCGAGTGGTAATCTGGGTCTCGGAGTGGTATAGACCCCTACTGAACAGGGTTTTTTTAAACTAAGCAACCGGATAAAAATGCCGTTGCTTGAAAGGTAATACCCTAATTGCCATGCTTAGGTACCTACGTATGCGTTGGCCTAGCCAAGATAATCGCCAGCTCTCGGATCACACGTCGCCGTTTTGCTAAATGAAAATAAAGGAAATACCTATAGATATTTCAAGCCAAAATTGCGCGCTTCTCCACCGCGTTTATTGAAGTACCTATACTTATCTGTCTTTGACATACCTAATTAAGTTGTAATCTATGACTCAATATATATGTATGTACACACGGCTACACATCAAGCTATAAATTCCATTATAAGCTGACCTCGCATTGTGTAGGCTTTTCGTAGAATGAGAGGTCAGCTTATACTGGATAAGTAGAGCTTGATGTGTAGCCTATATCCAAGATATTTGCAGAAGTGTTCCCCACAGACCGGGCGATGGTTTATCTAGTCAACACCAATTATTTAAAAAAATAACTCGTGTCTGGTTTTAAAACATTAGGTGATTTGATAAAGCCCACCTTTTGTATGGTAGCTAAACATCTAGCTACTGGTAGGGAATGGTGTATCCTTCTATGCACGCATAGTATGAAATTAATATGCCTTTTGTAGGGCACTAATACTAAGAACCAAGTTACCCCTATTCATTTACAAGTACTGAAATATGTTAATTAATAACTTAATACCACGAGATTGACCACTACTATGCATTCATATCAGTACCAGTAAAATGTTTATTGGACTTAAAATACGGTAGCCAGCGCCATCTATTAAATGAGTGAAGAACTTAATACGTAACTGATGACGCGATTCACGACAGAAGTTTTAGCAGCTAGCGACATCTAGTAGAACAGTGCGGAACTTTTTTCAGACATCATCGTCTAGCAAAAGCGTAGAAAATAGTTAACAAAGCCTTCGTTAGAGGGCGCTCAAATAGTTTGTAAGATCAAAATAATAAGTTGCCCAATATAGTCAAAGAAACCCCTAGTATTTAAAAAAAGATTGAGAAATTATATACTAAAGAATAATAAGTTATTGTAATATATATTAAGTTAAGCAATGTTACTGTTATATCACTGGACATAATCCAGTACAATACCTAATGTAATTAGATGTTCTCTGTAAGTGAACCCTGTTCTTTGAGAATAAATATCTTTAACCACAAAATGTGAAATATTTGTTCAGTCTGTATTGAACAATGGATTGTGTAAATTATTTTAATACAATATAAAAGTACATGTCTTGTAAACAACAATGACGAACGACGTGTGTATGACGAGTCACATCTATAGTGACAGATTAAATAATTTCATACAAACATACAATATCCCGTATGGTCTAGTGGCTAGGATACCTGGCTTTCACCCAGGAGGCTCGGGTTCGATTCCCGGTACGGGAAAACTCTTTTTGTATTTTACTATTAATTTTTTTTCCCAATCAAATAAAAACCAGTAAAATATTTTTTTCAGTTATTAGGTGATTGATAAACCTAAATGGAAGCAAAATAAATCCAAATATGATATTTTAGCATTAAGGCACTGTAGGTATTTGCTTTCATTGTAAGTAGTTTCTGTAAGTATTCAATCCGTTCTAATTGACATAGAATACTCGTACATTAGGATCACAAGAAACTATTGTACGTGAGGTTACAGAAAAGAAATGAAAAACAAACCAAATAGTAATTAGATTAATAATTCTAAGTGAAAGGTGCAGCTGTTTATGGGCTTTATCATATAATATTTTTTTTAGCTAGCCTACATTTTCCCACTCCTTCCACCTATCGGGATCCTTGACAGAATCCCACCATTCCTTCTCGAATCCGCTGATGTCGTCGCGCCACCGCTTTCGCGGCCGATCCCGACGTCGCTGTCCATCCTCCGGTACCCAAGGTGTTACGATGTTGGCCCATTTCTCCGGAAGCATTCGTCTTACGTGCCCAGCCCAATTCCACTTGAGTTTCGCGGTTACATAAATAATAATATATAAAAAAGGATTCATTCATGCATCAACTAAGTATTATGTATGTATAGGTACTCTAACTAAAGAGCTGTCAGTAAAGGTGCTTCCAACAAATAAACTAACAAAGGCCAGTTTACGAAGAACTCCGATACTCGAGCCGCGTCCTCTAACTTGTCTATTTCTGCTTTTAAGCCGAGGGTGGTGAAGGTCAGGGTATTCTGGTATGTATAAGAGGGTGAGTTGTGTATTCGCATGGGTGCCTCCACGTTTCTTCAACATGGCTGAGCTTAGTGTTAGCCGTCTCGTTTTATTTTAAACTGTTTACATGTTTGATACCTACTTCATTCAGGAACAGGATTCAATTATAGAAATCTTTGGGAGTAGAAGATCGAAAATTGAATAGTGTTCAAATTTTCGTTTAGTTGGGTTGAAATTGAAAACCATGCTTCAATCGATCTTTGTGTAAAGGCGAGCGGTCGACTGAATCGGAAGGAATGGCGTGTTCGAATCCCACTGCAGGACAAATAATAACAGAACCTGCAAATTTTTGTTCGGGGTTTGGGGTTTTGTGGTGCCATGGACTCGTAGTTTCTGAGGTCAGGCCTTACACTTAGTTTGCTTGTGTCCTGGGAACTAGTAATTATGGTCTGCAATTTAATTTAATTAATTCAGACAAATAGTACTTTTACAAGTCCATTTGGGTTTTTTTTATACAACTTATATGGCAAACGAGCATGCAGTCCACCAGATGTTAAGTGGCTACTGTAGCCCATGGATATCCACATAAATACACATAGAATTTAAAACAAGCTGTTATGTTGTCTTGACCTCTATGTGGATACGTTGCCATACTATAGGACTTAGCTGTTATGCCTATGTGCCAGTAATTACAGGAACATACCATTACCATCTAACCGGAACACAGCAGCACAAGTAGGTACTGCTATAGTATTAGTAGTTATATAAACTTAATATCTAGGTTAGTAACATTACATATATTTTTGTTAAAAAATAATTTCCATCTCAACCCGACCCAATAGTTATAAGGCTATTTGATCACGATCCGAATGAAAGATTTAATCACATGCAGATCCTATCTATCAGGTATGACCTGCAGAATGCTGTTGGAGCTAGCCCGTCCTGTGCTTAGCAATGCGGCTGTTTTTATACGGATTAAGGTATGGAAGCCATCGACCCGGCTATGCTAGGCAGTGTTGCAAACTTCGACTAAGCGTCCCCCCTAGCGTCTCTCGAAATTCCCCTAAAAAAGGTAATTCCTTAAAAATGCTTCAAAAAATTGTAACCCTAGTGTATGCCCCTAAAAATACCCCTTTTCATCTAAGTTATCCCCCAAATTTAGGGGGAAACCCCCCAAGTTGGCAGCACTGATGCTAGGTGGAAGATCTATCCACATCCTTAATCTGTACTAATATTATAAAGAGGAAAGATTTGTTTGTATTGAATAGGCTCAGAAACTACTGGACCGCTTCTTTCACTGTTGGGAAGCTACACTATCCCCGGGTGACATAGGCTACTTTTTACCCAACTGCGCAGAAGGAGGGTAATGTTTTTATTGAAAAACTACGCGTGCGAAGCTGCGGATTGGTCAGCTAGTAATATTACAAATTCGAAAGTAACCGTCTGTCTTTTTGTTACGTTTTAACGACTAAATGGCTCTACCGATTTTGATGAAATTTAGTATACAGATAGATTATGACTGGGATTGGGACATAGGCTACTTGTTAACTGACTGCGAAGAAGAAGGGTAATGTATTTACTGACAAGCCACGCGTGCAAACCCGCGGGCGGCAGCTTTATAAGATTATCTCATCAAAACATTGCCAGATTCACTATACATAAATCACTAAATACATAATTAAAAAATAAAATTATTTCAAGCCTTCATCAGCACTCTCTACTAATTTAATATCTTAACCAAACAATGTAGTAGGTATTTGCATATTCGCTCAACTAACAATTAGATTTTAATGTACCTATGCTGTTTGGATGCTACGAGTTATTATATAACTGTACCAAACAACATCCACTAAAACAAAAGAAACGAAACATTTTTAAAACAATCGAAAAGGTCTAAACAGAAAAATGTTTGATAAAAAATTCATTTGATAAGTGGTAATAACAATCACTTTTGGTGGTTTTTTTGTCAATGCTCAACAGATAAGAAAAAGTCAGGAATGACTGACCACTATTCATTTTCAAAATGTACCTGAAAACCTGAAGTTAAGATACCTATTCACAGTATGTTGCATTACCACTGGGAATCATCGTCATCATTATATCAGCCATAGATAGGACGTCCTCTCCTGAACACAGGTATCTCACATAGTTTTCCAGAGCGACCGATCTTGTGCGGCCTGCACCCAACGACTCTCAGTAACCATTAAGGTTGTCTTTCCATCTAGTAAGGGGCCGTCTTACACTGCGCTTTCCAGTGCGTGGTCTCCAATCCAGAACCTTTCTGCTGCCAGTTCTTGGAGCTATAAGAAAAATGAATAAATTTAGTTGGATATAACTTTTGGTGTTTCCAACCAACACGCTACAGATAAAATGCTAACTGCGCCAATTCTTCTACGACTTGTCAAGTTTTGGTTACATAATATGTTAAATTTACATGGAGAAACTCAAATTCGACTAGATTTTAATCAACCTAATTTAGCAATAGACTTTCTGTCTGACCAGATTTAATTGTTTTTATCTAACCTATGCTGTCCCACTGCTGGGCAAAGGCCTACCCCTTTCTCCACTTTTCTCGATCTTGTACCAAATCCCGCCAGTCTCTATAAAAAGCGTCCAAATCATCGCGTCACCTCTTCTTATGCCTTCCACGGTGTCGCTTTCCATCCACAGGGATCCATCCAGTTACGACCTATTTGATTGCATGCGGGAGACATGACACGCCCAATTCCACTTCAACTTGTCAGCCTTGATACCGACGTCAGCGATGCCGGTCCTTGAGCGAGGTGTTCCGAATCCTATCTATTCTTTTGGCACCCAAAATGCTGCGCTTGATAGAGCGCAGCATTTTGGGTGCCCTTTGGCAAACCCTGAGCCTGGACTTTTGAGATTCAGTCAGTGACCAAGACTGGGCACCGTAGGTTAGGACAGGCAGAATACACATGTTGATGAGTTGACGTTTTAGTGATAATGGAAGGTCGCCTTTCATGAATGTCTTCATGGACCAGTAGCTCTTCCAGGCTACGATCGATTTCGTATAACCTCCGGTTCTCCGATGGCATGGTTATTTTTGCCCCAAATGCATCCGAGTTACAAGAACTAAGCACAGCGATCCTCGAGGTTGGACTAATGATGAATCGATCAAAGACTCAGATTATGACCAACAGCACTAAACGTAGGGTGGTGGTATACGGGCAAGAAATACACTATGTCGATGAGTACATCTACTTGGGCCAGTTAGCTTCCTTCGAAAACAGGCAGGACAAAGAAACCATTTTTTTCATAGAATTTAAAATGTTATAATGCTAGATAAATACTCAAGTTTCATTCATCGAGTTGCAAATGAATTACAAACAACCCACAGGTGCAATCAATGTTTCTACAGACTCTGTATCTTTGAACCCGTAATAATTAAAATGTACTGGAGTGAGACCGACCCCGTATGACCCATTTCTCTTATAAACCCGCCCAGGTCACGACAAAGCCCGCTACAGCAATTTCAACCTTCCACGTCAACTATAGAGAATATTTTTGACAGCAGATGTTATATCCTGAAATAGATTTACGAGACATTTAGCGAAAAGCGACGGTTCGTATTGATTGTTCATGCAAGTCGCAGCTAATAACATTAACAGCGGTCGTTTAATCGATGGGAAGAAATTTTGTTAGAAACTTGCAGAAGCTATTTTAGTACGTTGTTTTTGATGGCAATACAAGACAGTGTAGTTTGTATGGAATACTTGACTCTGAACTTATTATTGGAATCAAATAAACAAAGAATGCTACTTGTCTTAAAATTACTAAAATAAATTAGAAGACATACGCAAATGCACAAAGTGGGAATGTCTCGAACGTAATGTATGACTTGCCTAACTAACCCTTAGGTCTGCGTAACATGTCAATTATAAGGAAATTGTAAAATTTGTGGCTGTTACTTTATACAAGTAACTTTTTAACAAAAATCTATCCGACTTCAGATTCTTAACAGTAAAAACCAATGTACTCTACCAATTTCGATGAAATTTCCATGGAATCAATCTAAAAGTCCTTTCACAAAAAACTAATTTTCAAACTCGGTTGATATTTAACAGAGTTCTGAGCTAACAAACATAACATAGCTTAAAAATTAAACAAATTTAAGGCACTAACGACGGATTAGCACGTTGAAGTGGCAATGGGCAGGCCATATAGCGCGTAGAACAGATGGCCGATGGGGCCGGAAAGTTATCAAATGGAGGCCACGGACCGGCAAGCGCTGCGTAGGACGTCCACCTACAAGATGGGCAGACGAAGATGGTAAGAACCGCAGGTCGGCGTTGGATGCAGGCCGCTTCCAACCGCAGTTCCTGGAGATCAATGAGGGAGGCCTTTTTCCAGCAGTGGACGTCCTACGGCTGATATGATGATGAAGGCGCTAACCGTAATCGATGACCTTGAGCGAATGGGCGTAGATATTGTTACGGCTCCGCACCTTCCGCCACACGCATCTAACCGACCAGCAAGTAGGTGAGCGCGAGGCAGACGAGCACAACCCTCCCGTACGACAGTCAGCGGTACACTGCCGCCCGTTGCCCGCGCAACCACCTTCTAAGGATACACCCGCTAATTATTCGGAAAAATCGAAAATAATTAATTTCCACGTGAAAGACCGTTGCAGTACAGCATCATATGTTCAACTTGAAGGTATAATCTTTGCCCACATTCAAGTGAAAGAAAAAATGCAAAATTTTACGTCGTTTAGAGGTTGAATCAAATTGAAAGTCGAAAACAGCTAAATTTTTTTTCCTCATAGTAAATAAACAGTTAGAACTTTTTTGTATGTTAACTTTGCAGATAAAAAGTCAATGAATGACATATATTTTTTTGATCACATAAAACTGATTCCTCCCTGAAGAGAAAGCCTCCAAATAAGACCAATCATCTACTATATTCGCCTTAAGACTTATATTGTTTTCTCATAGCCATGGTCAGAACTGAACCAAATGGAAATGGGACCACGCGGGAAGCACCAGCTTTCAAATAAAAAAAGAATCATCAAAATCGGTTCACCCAGTCGAAAGGTCTGAAAAATACATAAAAAAACACAGTCGAATTGAGAACCTCGTCCTTTTTTGAAGTTGGTTAAATAATTACCTACCCGCTGAGTTTTTAATGGTATAAAAGGACAATCTTACAAATTCAAATCAAATCAATCAATTTCATATCAACATTCTCTTTAATTTCCTCTAGGGATAGTTAATAGGATTGCTTTAGGCATACCTAATACAGCAACACCTTAATTGAAACGAAATAGTGTGCACCCCGAGCACTAAAAAGAAAATTAGCGCAAGTATTTTTTGCGAGTGCGGTTTTTTGCGCACAATGTGAAATCATCATCATCATCATCATATCAGCCGTAGGACGTCCACTGCTGGACAAAGGCTCATTGATCTCCAGGAACTGCGGTTGGAAGCGGCCTGCATCCAACGCCGACCTGCGGTTCTTACCAAGTCGTCTGCCCATCTTGTAGGTGGACGTCCTACGCTGCGCTTGCCAGTCCGTGGCCTCCATTCGAGAACTTCTCGGCTCCATCGGCCATCTGTTCTGCGCGCTATATGGCCCGCCCATTGCCACTTCAACGTGCTAATCCGTCGGGCTATGTCAGTGACCTCAGTGCCTTAAGACGAAAGTCTTCAATCAGTGTGTGTTACCAGTGTTGACATATGGAACCGAGACGTGGTCTTTCACTATTGGCCTTATGAATAAGCTCAGAGTCGCTCAACGAGCTATGGAGAGGGCTATGCTCGTGGTTTCTCTACGGGATCGAATCAGAAATGAGGAGATACGAAGGAGAACTCAATATGCAATAATTGCGAGCAACTAATTGCAAGTGAATAATTATATTACGTTCGGGCTTTATTTGGGGCAATTCGGAGAGAGCTTTCCTTATTTTCCCTTCTTTTATGTTAGGTAATCCCTTTAAAAATTTGCCGCCTAATATCAGAAGACAAAAGTTTACTGGTTTGGCACCGTTGGACTTCCACAGATGAAAAAAGACTGTCATATGTGCAAAGCTTGGTTCAAATACAATATAGTACTATTCCGCTATTCTTGGATACCTAAATAGTATCCACAGTATTTAAAATAAGATAAGATAAAAATATTAGTTGCCAAATGTAACAAACAAAAATTAATTCCAGAATACATGATTCAGGTACATTTTTTAAGAGGTTGCTAGCAAGACCTGAATTATGCAACCTCTTAAAAAAATGTACCTGAATCATGTATTCTGGAATTAATTTTTGTTTGTTACATTTGGCAACTAATATTTTTATCTTATCTTATTTTAAATACTGTGGATAATAGTATCCAAATAGTTAGGTATCCAAGAATAGCGGAATACTAGTATATTGTATTTGAACCAAGCTTTGCACATATGACAGTCTTCATGTAGCATGTAGCTTGTATCTTGGTTTCTAGAATGCAAGAATGCAGCTGAGTAGACTGTTTGTAAACAGTTCATATAATTTTCATAGAAAAAGACCAAAATAAACTGCAATATTAACAAACCGTGCGTGGACCATTTTTTATTTGCGGTTTTTCTGTTTCGCCTGGCAATAACTACTTAAAAAATGCTCATGTAAGATCCCTGCCCTAAAAGCGGTTCATATTTTGAGAGTCCGCTTTGGATGATCCGTTTATGGGTAAATAAAATCTTTCCGGATCAATAAGGCTCACGAGTTCTGGAAATCTAAACGCTTCAATGGTTTTTAACCCCACTTTATATACCGCGAAAGTTTGTGTGTATGTGGATTTTAATGAAATTTGGTATGTACCTATATAGATTATAACCTGGATTAGCACATAGGCTACTTTTTATTGAGAAACCACGCGTGCGAAGCCGCGTGCGGTAGCTAGTTTAAAACAAAGTGATCATGGTGAACTCCAAGCCGATTTCTGCCACGGCGATCGTCCGGGCAAATTATTACGTTAAATATGACCTGAGTTGCGAACAGCACACAGTTGGAATGGCGTTTGAAAAAGCTGTTGTAAGTACTGACGGCTGATGGGGCAGAAATAAGCTTTCACTGGGAAATGCAGCTCAAGACGCTTTATTTACCACTAGCTGACCCGCCCGCTGGCGTGGTATTTCAATAAAAACATTACCCTCCTTTTGCGCACTCAGGTAAAAAGTAACCTATGCCCTTCCCCGGGATATAATCTATCTCTTTTCCAAATTTCATTAAGATCCATTCAGCCGTTTAGTTATGAAAAGGTAACAAACAAACAGTTACTTTCCCAGTATGTAATATATGTATAAACCTTCCTCTTGAATCACTCTATCTATTGCTAAAAACTACATTAAAATCCGTTCAGTAGTTCAAAAGATCTAAAGTAACAGACAGCGGACGCGACTTCATTTTATACTATATAAAGAAAAGAAACATAAAGAAGATTATTTGCGAGTTTATCAGTGTCCCGATATTTTGGTCTGTATTTTGATATATTTTACTGACATTCAAAAACTCACAAATGACAGTAAATATGCCGTTTTCAATCAAAATAAGTTAGAAAAGCTCTTATTAAAATAATAAGAAACACTTACGTATTTTACTTACATAACCTTAGATTCACAAAGGTTATACGCAACGTAGTTATAACAAAAACGCTCCTAAAATAGAAACGTACCGACGACGATGGAAAGATCCATTTGTTCTGTCGGTACCATCAATCCGGGCTTTTTATAGCGTCGTAAAGTCAGTAAAGTTCTTTGTCAAGGCTGCTCCATGATTTACTGACAATCACAGTGGAAAAATTTGCAAAGCTATCTAGGGAGATTACTCATCTGACAAAGCAGATTTGCTGTTAGTACGAAAGTTACTCTGGAGAAACAAGAGATTTAACTCACAAAGTCAGGAAAGTTTGTTGATTCCGCGAATTTCTCGTAAATAGTTCTTCCAAAATATACAATATATATATATGTTTAATAAGTAACACTAATATCATTAGGTATGAAACAGTATTTACCTACGCGAGAGAAGTATTAATAGCGGAAAGATAAAGCCAAAATGGAGACGCAACTGTAAGGTAAGAGGCGCAAAAAAATAATATTAAATAAGATAGTGTATACAAAGAAAAATTAACAAGAAAAGCATAGAACGTGGGGGGTTAATGACCTAACACGCGACAACAATCGGACGCAAAACGTCAATTTTCACACCACCTGCTCGACAATGTCATTTAAACCTAACCGAAAGCAGGTGATTATAGCGAGCGAAGCGAGATCTCATAATCAACTTGGGCAAATCGGCAATGTATGTATGTATGTTTGTTTGTCCGAAGATAACTGTCGAAGCGTAATCCAATCGTGAAATTTTATACATAGGTAGGTAGTGATGGCACTATTTTGGTGTGACTAAATGAGCTAAAAATATGGGGGGGGGGGGGGGGGTTGTTGAGATATTGGGGTTCAAGAGGGGTAAAAAAATTAAAATGAGATGATTAGGTCAAATGGTACGTCAAATGAAAGATCTTCATTAGTACATTTAGTCTCCGTTTTTGTTTTTAGTAAATTTTTTATAGTTTTGAGTTATTTAGCCAAAAATACTGAATTTTGACAAAATTCACAGGGTAGGTACATACACCAGTGACCCCACAGTATTGAATTTGGTATACGTGTAGCTTAAGTGACACAAACATAGGCAAAAGTCTGAAATCCAGAACAACTGCAATTTGTACCCCTAAAGAGAAACCACATCATGAACTCCCGTTACCTGCAATTTGAATGAAACTGCAGGTCAAGTGGTTTGGTTATCATTTCGTGGCACTTTTTTATTGGTCAAAGATTAAGGCTGGATTACACAACGATCCCTAAACGTATTTAGCGACTAAACATGTTTAAATTTTACGTATTTGTTTGATTTGACAACTCCTTAAATCATGTTTAGCCTCTAAATACGTTTAGGCATAGTTGCGCGAATCGCCCTAAAATATTTTCTTTTGTTTTGTGAGACTCGCGAGATCTCAGTTCGGGGCGAATCACTAGGCTGAGCCAGTAGTAAAATTGTGCTGAATTTCATTCCCTAGCTAGGGCATAATGAGATTTTAATTTTGAACCTCATTTGTACTCAAATTTGAACCAAAGAGCATAGAGAATAAGAACATGATGGTTAATCGAACTAGCATCTCTGTTCAGAACGCAAAATTATGTAGTATGGCTTATTAGGTCTTCTTATGTTTCGTGACATATGACTTATGTTCTTATGTTATGTTTTGTGACTTCTTAAGTCATCCATTCTTAGATCTTTTGGTGCATTCTTGTGTATTATTAGATCTTCTTAATTCTTTTTATGTATTATCTCGTCCTTTGCCTTTTTTTGTCTTATGTTTTTTTAAGACTTCTTAGGTTGTTTTAGGTCTTTTTGTGTTTTCTTGAGTCATCTTTAGTCTTCATATGTGTTCTTTTTTTATGTCTTATTAATTCTTCTCAAGTTTTCTTATGTATTCTTATGTCTTATTAAATCTTCTTATGGCTTCCTTTATCTTCTTAGGTCATCTTATGTCTTTTTAGGTCTTCTTATGTCTTCCTAGGTATTTTTAGGTCTTCTTGTGTCTTATATATCTTTTAAAGCGAATGCCGCGAAACGCTATTACAAAGACAAAATTGATCCCGCAGTAAGTGTGAAAAGTAGAGTAATCTCCTCGTGAATAAAGCTGTTTGCATCTTGGGTGCGCTTATATCGCTATAGACGTAGAAACAAGCGCCACCAGAAAAGGAACAACAACAGATAGAACAATTTTTCCATAGTAAATTTGACGTTTTGCGTCCAATTGCTGTCGTGTTGCTATTGCTTGATTAATGTTTCTTTTGGCAAATAGTACCTACTGTTAATAATCAGGTTATTAGATGATTAGTCAGGTCGTCCGTGAAGTCAACACTGGCCTCAGCAGAAGACCAGCGCTCCAGCATGGTAACATGCAGAAGCATATGCTAATTTAATAAAACACGTGCCTTTGATAATGTTAAATTTTATGTTTAATGTAAATATGTTTAGTTTTTATTGTATGAGATCATATTCATAAGATTCTTTTGTGAGGCGAATAAATATATTTTTCGTACCACTTGCTCAAAAAAGTGACATTCTACATATGCCACAAAAAGCGAACATAACAATAGTCATTTTTAATCTGTTAAAACAGGGAAAGAAAATTGTACTGAATTTCATTCATCCTCTAGGGGGAGAATGTGATTTAAATTTGGAATACTCACCGAAATTTATACTGAACTACATCTGTGTTTACACCATTGAGTTTGTATATAAAGCATTATACATCTTTTTGAAAAAGGAATAACCATCCATATTAAGCAGTCAAATTAACAAAAATATAAAACTTAATCCATCAGAGCCACAACCATCAACTTCCGGCATCTTATCTTCGTCCGTAACTCACGATGCACCACCACCACTATCTCCGACGTATACTATCTACAATGAAACGCAAGTTCCTCAGACGCAAGAACAGAGAAATACTCAAATCAACTCATCAACAATAAATGTACCAAACAAAAATGTAACTCTCTCTATCAATAATTGGAGCAATGTTTCGAATGTTAACTTTTACTTTTAATTGTCATTATTTTTAATAAATGCTTATCTCATATTATTATTGTGTTAATTTTTTCGCAAATGGTACGAAAAGTAGAGTATTTTCCTCGGTGATAAAGCTGTCTTGGGTGAACTTAAATCCCTCGCTACACTCAGGACTTAACACCCTCGCTACGCTCGGGAGTAAACCTCGAGTCCTTCGTTACTCTCGCGATTTAAATCGTCACCCGCGATAGAAAACACTGCTTTATCCCCTTGGTTAATAATCTACTATTCTTTCTTTCTTTCTTTTGTCATTAGGTGGCGGAACTATGCTAAACTGAAATGGTTTGCCATCTTACTCGATCCGTAACTATTGGTAAATAAGAACCTTTTAATAAGGTTTTGTGTTTCAAATTATGATAATTGCATGAATATCACTTAAGCCACGATTAAGCAGTTATTTATTTGGTGGTCTTGTACTCGTCTGAATAAAAACTAACCTAACACGCATTTCCGTTGGACGATTAGTTGTAGTACTTGCCGAATATGACTAGCAGTGTTGTAACAGTGTTGATGCTATGTTATGTAGGTATCTTGTAACCAACAACGGTAGCTCCATTTTACTTATTCTAAGATTTGAAACTGTGAACACATTTTTTGGAAACAAACTTGGCTTCTTTCATGTTTTTATGGAAACATTATCTTCCTATATAAATCAAATAAATATAAATATTGCTGGACATTTCACACAGCGCTATCTAGCCCCAAACTAAGCAGAGCTTGTACTATGGGAACCAGATAACTGATAGAATACTTATATACTTTTTTTTTTGTAAATACATACTTATAATATATAGAGAAACAACCAGACCCGGAACAAATATCTGTAGATCATGCAAACATTTGTTCCGCGGCGGGAATCGAACCCGCTACCTCCTGCGTCTCAGCCGGCTATTCGCCCACTGCACCACGGAGGTCGTCTAATCACCCTTACAAGAGGATAGGTAATATACTAAGAGGTAAAACTAAGGTATAAGACTATTTTGAGTCTCTAAGCTACTGTCTAGGCTTAAATAGGTTCATTGAATATTGATGATAAGATCAGCGCATATTATGCGAGGCGATAACTATATCCAGCCACAATAGAAACTTCGTTAAATACGGCTGAAAAAAACATGTACCATCTGATTCTAGGTCTGTGCTGATCCTAGCATTGTATTCCAATAAAACAATATGTTTAATAAAATATGCATTTTTATTGATTCAAAATGCTTGTCAAGATGATTGCCACATATACAAAGGATGCCGCTTAGTGTAACGAAGTGTCTGTACTATGATGCAGTTATTTCTATTGGTTTTACTCTGCTCTGTCTTGTTTCTTGTACTCGTATAAAGTTTGACAATGAGACCGTGGAGCCAGCATTTCGTCAACTGTTTTAAACTAATCAATCCAGTAAGTTTGATGTTATGGCTCGCAAGAGTTGGAGCTTTTCTCTAGTAGTTACCTACACACTACACTTAGTTAACACATGAACTCTTCCATGGATGGTAGATACTCATTGACCGTTAAAATGAATATCGACGACATTAAATCATCAGTTCTTTACAAACAGCCGCGAGGTCTTTTTGAGATCATAGAGCAACTAGCATTAAACCCTGCTAATCGAGTGCCCAGTATACCAGGTCCGGTAGACAACATATTCAAAGGTCGCTGACTATTCTACCGAGACGCCCTACTAATGATAAAACGACCGATGATAAAAAATAAGTAACCGAAATGACAATATTATGTAACTTTCATGAGTTCGTTAATTTTTTTTATTTTGTTTTGACTAAATTTTTTTAGGTTTCCGTACACAAAGGGAAAAACGCCACCCTATTACTAAGACTCCGCTGTCTGACCGTCTGTCTGTATGTCCGTCTGTTTGTCCGTCTGTCACCGTGCGAAGCCGCGTGCGGTAGCTAGTTTAAAACAAAGTGATCATGGTGAACTCCAAGCCGATTTCTGCCACGGCGATCGTCCGGGCAAATTATTACGTTAAATATGACCTGAGTTGCGAACAGCACACAGTTGGAATGGCGTTTGAAAAAGCTGTTGTAAGTACTGACGGCTGATGGGGCAGAAATAAGCTTTCACTGGGAAATGCAGCTCAAGACGCTTTATTTACCACTAGCTGACCCGCCCGCTGGCGTGGTATTTCAATAAAAACATTACCCTCCTTTTGCGCACTCAGGTAAAAAGTAACCTATGCCCTTCCCCGGGATATAATCTATCTCTTTTCCAAATTTCATTAAGATCCATTCAGCCGTTTAGTTATGAAAAGGTAACAAACAAACAGTTACTTTCCCAGTATGTAATATATGTATAAACCTTCCTCTTGAATCACTCTATCTATTGCTAAAAACTACATTAAAATCCGTTCAGTAGTTCAAAAGATCTAAAGTAACAGACAGCGGACGCGACTTCATTTTATACTATATAAAGAAAAGAAACATAAAGAAGATTATTTGCGAGTTTATCAGTGTCCCGATATTTTGGTCTGTATTTTGATATATTTTACTGACATTCAAAAACTCACAAATGACAGTAAATATGCCGTTTTCAATCAAAATAAGTTAGAAAAGCTCTTATTAAAATAATAAGAAACACTTACGTATTTTACTTACATAACCTTAGATTCACAAAGGTTATACGCAACGTAGTTATAACAAAAACGCTCCTAAAATAGAAACGTACCGACGACGATGGAAAGATCCATTTGTTCTGTCGGTACCATCAATCCGGGCTTTTTATAGCGTCGTAAAGTCAGTAAAGTTCTTTGTCAAGGCTGCTCCATGATTTACTGACAATCACAGTGGAAAAATTTGCAAAGCTATCTAGGGAGATTACTCATCTGACAAAGCAGATTTGCTGTTAGTACGAAAGTTACTCTGGAGAAACAAGAGATTTAACTCACAAAGTCAGGAAAGTTTGTTGATTCCGCGAATTTCTCGTAAATAGTTCTTCCAAAATATACAATATATATATATGTTTAATAAGTAACACTAATATCATTAGGTATGAAACAGTATTTACCTACGCGAGAGAAGTATTAATAGCGGAAAGATAAAGCCAAAATGGAGACGCAACTGTAAGGTAAGAGGCGCAAAAAAATAATATTAAATAAGATAGTGTATACAAAGAAAAATTAACAAGAAAAGCATAGAACGTGGGGGGTTAATGACCTAACACGCGACAACAATCGGACGCAAAACGTCAATTTTCACACCACCTGCTCGACAATGTCATTTAAACCTAACCGAAAGCAGGTGATTATAGCGAGCGAAGCGAGATCTCATAATCAACTTGGGCAAATCGGCAATGTATGTATGTATGTTTGTTTGTCCGAAGATAACTGTCGAAGCGTAATCCAATCGTGAAATTTTATACATAGGTAGGTAGTGATGGCACTATTTTGGTGTGACTAAATGAGCTAAAAATATGGGGGGGGGGGGGGGGGGGGGGGGTTGTTGAGATATTGGGGTTCAAGAGGGGTAAAAAAATTAAAATGAGATGATTAGGTCAAATGGTACGTCAAATGAAAGATCTTCATTAGTAAATTTAGTCTCCGTTTTTGTTTTTAGTAAATTTTTTATAGTTTTGAGTTATTTAGCCAAAAATACTGAATTTTGACAAAATTCACAGGGTAGGTACATACACCAGTGACCCCACAGTATTGAATTTGGTATACGTGTAGCTTAAGTGACACAAACATAGGCAAAAGTCTGAAATCCAGAACAACTGCAATTTGTACCCCTAAAGAGAAACCACATCATGAACTCCCGTTACCTGCAATTTGAATGAAACTGCAGGTCAAGTGGTTTGGTTATCATTTCGTGGCACTTTTTTATTGGTCAAAGATTAAGGCTGGATTACACAACGATCCCTAAACGTATTTAGCGACTAAACATGTTTAAATTTTACGTATTTGTTTGATTTGACAACTCCTTAAATCATGTTTAGCCTCTAAATACGTTTAGGCATCGTTGCGCGAATCGCCCTAAAATATTTTCTTTTGTTTTGTGTGACTTGCGAGATCTCAGTTCGGGGCGAATCACTAGGCTGAGCCAGTAGTAAAATTGTGCTGAATTTCATTCCCTAGCTAGGGCATAATGAGATTTTAATTTTGAACCTCATTTGTACTCAAATTTGAACCAAAGAGCATAGAGAATAAGAACATGATGGTTAATCGAACTAGCATCTCTGTTCAGAACGCAAAATTATGTAGTATGGCTTATTAGGTCTTCTTATGTTTCGTGACATATGACTTATGTTCTTATGTTATGTTTTGTGACTTCTTAAGTCATCCATTCTTAGATCTTTTGGTGCATTCTTGTGTATTATTAGATCTTCTTAATTCTTTTTATGTATTATCTCGTCCTTTGCCTTTTTTTGTCTTATGTTTTTTTAAGACTTCTTAGGTTGTTTTAGGTCTTTTTGTGTTTTCTTGAGTCATCTTTAGTCTTCATATGTGTTCTTTTTTTATGTCTTATTAATTCTTCTCAAGTTTTCTTATGTATTCTTATGTCTTATTAAATCTTCTTATGGCTTCCTTTATCTTCTTAGGTCATCTTATGTCTTTTTAGGTCTTCTTATGTCTTCCTAGGTATTTTTAGGTCTTCTTGTGTCTTATATATCTTTTAAAGCGAATGCCGCGAAACGCTATTACAAAGACAAAATTGATCCCGCAGTAAGTGTGAAAAGTAGAGTAATCTCCTCGTGAATAAAGCTGTTTGCATCTTGGGTGCGCTTATATCGCTATAGACGTAGAAACAAGCGCCACCAGAAAAGGAACAACAACAGATAGAACAATTTTTCCATAGTAAATTTGACGTTTTGCGTCCAATTGCTGTCGTGTTGCTATTGCTTGATTAATGTTTCTTTTGGCAAATAGTACCTACTGTTAATAATCAGGTTATTAGATGATTAGTCAGGTCGTCCGTGAAGTCAACACTGGCCTCAGCAGAAGACCAGCGCTCCAGCATGGTAACATGCAGAAGCATATGCTAATTTAATAAAACACGTGCCTTTGATAATGTTAAATTTTATGTTTAATGTAAATATGTTTAGTTTTTATTGTATGAGATCATATTCATAAGATTCTTTTGTGAGGCGAATAAATATATTTTTCGTACCACTTGCTCAAAAAAGTGACATTCTACATATGCCACAAAAAGCGAACATAACAATAGTCATTTTTAATCTGTTAAAACAGGGAAAGAAAATTGTACTGAATTTCATTCATCCTCTAGGGGGAGAATGTGATTTAAATTTGGAATACTCACCGAAATTTATACTGAACTACATCTGTGTTTACACCATTGAGTTTGTATATAAAGCATTATACATCTTTTTGAAAAAGGAATAACCATCCATATTAAGCAGTCAAATTAACAAAAATATAAAACTTAATCCATCAGAGCCACAACCATCAACTTCCGGCATCTTATCTTCGTCCGTAACTCACGATGCACCACCACCACTATCTCCGACGTATACTATCTACAATGAAACGCAAGTTCCTCAGACGCAAGAACAGAGAAATACTCAAATCAACTCATCAACAATAAATGTACCAAACAAAAATGTAACTCTCTCTATCAATAATTGGAGCAATGTTTCGAATGTTAACTTTTACTTTTAATTGTCATTATTTTTAATAAATGCTTATCTCATATTATTATTGTGTTAATTTTTTCGCAAATGGTACGAAAAGTAGAGTATTTTCCTCGGTGATAAAGCTGTCTTGGGTGAACTTAAATCCCTCGCTACACTCAGGACTTAACACCCTCGCTACGCTCGGGAGTAAACCTCGAGTCCTTCGTTACTCTCGCGATTTAAATCGTCACCCGCGATAGAAAACACTGCTTTATCCCCTTGGTTAATAATCTACTATTCTTTCTTTCTTTCTTTTGTCATTAGGTGGCGGAACTATGCTAAACTGAAATGGTTTGCCATCTTACTCGATCCGTAACTATTGGTAAATAAGAACCTTTTAATAAGGTTTTGTGTTTCAAATTATGATAATTGCATGAATATCACTTAAGCCACGATTAAGCAGTTATTTATTTGGTGGTCTTGTACTCGTCTGAATAAAAACTAACCTAACACGCATTTCCGTTGGACGATTAGTTGTAGTACTTGCCGAATATGACCAGCAGTGTTGTAACAGTGTTGATGCTATGTTATGTAGGTATCTTGTAACCAACAACGGTAGCTCCATTTTACTTATTCTAAGATTTGAAACTGTGAACACATTTTTTGGAAACAAACTTGGCTTCTTTCATGTTTTTATGGAAACATTATCTTCCTATATAAATCAAATAAATATAAATATTGCTGGACATTTCACACAGCGCTATCTAGCCCCAAACTAAGCAGAGCTTGTACTATGGGAACCAGATAACTGATAGAATACTTATATACTTTTTTTTTTGTAAATACATACTTATAATATATAGAGAAACAACCAGACCCGGAACAAATATCTGTAGATCATGCAAACATTTGTTCCGCGGCGGGAATCGAACCCGCTACCTCCTGCGTCTCAGCCGGCTATTCGCCCACTGCACCACGGAGGTCGTCTAATCACCCTTACAAGAGGATAGGTAATATATGTACTAAGAGGTAAAACTAAGGTATAAGACTATTTTGAGTCTCTAAGCTACTGTCTAGGCTTAAATAGGTTCATTGAATATTGATGATAAGATCAGCGCATATTATGCGAGGCGATAACTATATCCAGCCACAATAGAAACTTCGTTAAATACGGCTGAAAAAAACATGTACCATCTGATTCTAGGTCTGTGCTGATCCTAGCATTGTATTCCAATAAAACAATATGTTTAATAAAATATGCATTTTTATTGATTCAAAATGCTTGTCAAGATGATTGCCACATATACAAAGGATGCCGCTTAGTGTAACGAAGTGTCTGTACTATGATGCAGTTATTTCTATTGGTTTTACTCTGCTCTGTCTTGTTTCTTGTACTCGTATAAAGTTTGACAATGAGACCGTGGAGCCAGCATTTCGTCAACTGTTTTAAACTAATCAATCCAGTAAGTTTGATGTTATGGCTCGCAAGAGTTGGAGCTTTTCTCTAGTAGTTACTTACACACTACACTTAGTTAACACATGAACTCTTCCATGGATGGTAGATACTCATTGACCGTTAAAATGAATATCGACGACATTAAATCATCAGTTCTTTACAAACAGCCGCGAGGTATTTATGAGATCATAGAGCAACTAGCATTAAACCCTGCTAATCGAGTGCCCAGTATACCAGGTCCGGTAGACAACATATTCAAAGGTCGCTGACTATTCTACCGAGACGCCCTACTAATGATAAAACGACCGATGATAAAAAATAAGTAACCGAAATGACAATATTATGTAACTTTCATGAGTTCGTTAATTTTTTTTATTTTGTTTTGACTAAATTTTTTTAGGTTTCCGTACACAAAGGGAAAAACGCCACCCTATTACTAAGACTCCGCTGTCTGACCGTCTGTCTGTATGTCCGTCTGTTTGTCCGTCTGTCACCAGGCTGTAATCTCATGAACCGTGTTAAACAGTTGAAATTTTCACAGATGATGTATTTCTGTTGTCGCTATAACAACAAATACTAAAAACAGAATAAATTAATATTTAAGGGGGCTTCCGTACAACAAACATGATTTTTTCTCGTTTTAGCTCGATATTGATAACGGCAACAGGTAGACGCTTGAAATATTCGCAGAATATGTAGTTATATACTCACTTTAAAAATAAATAATTAAATTAAAATTAAAGGAATTTTAAAGGGTCTCTCAACAACAAACGGTTGGGCGTTTTTATAGTACGGAACCCCTTGTGCGCGAGTCCGACTCGCACTTGGCCTGTTTTTTTACTTTAAAATAATATGTAAGTTCGCCTTCGGAACGTTTATTGTTTATTTTTGCTATTTTGTCTGACGTCTTCACTTCGAAAACTACCTACAAGTAAAAAAATAATATTTATTATACAAACTAGAGATCTAAACAGAAGGAGATCTCTAAACTGATCCAATTGGAATGGGCTGCATTCGGCAAGTTAGACGACATCCTTAGGTCGCCTAAATTTCCACAGTGTCTGAAGACTTGCTTATTCCACCAATGTGTTCTGCCCACCATGACCTACGGTGCCGAGACATGGACGCTCACGCAGGAGGCTGTGTACAGGTTAAGAGTTGCACAAAGAGCCATGGAGCGTACCATGCTTGGCATCAGACTGTTAGATCGTGGTGTTGTTGACCACTGTTAGAACTGGTTCATGACGTTGGGATTCGAATTATGGAGCTGAAATGGTCTTGGGCGGGACACTTGGTTAGACGTGGTGATGACAGATGGAGCAGGACAGTGACTGAATGGTGGCCGAGGAGCGGGTATAGAAGGGTAGGACGACCAGCAGCGAGATGGGTGGACGACATCGTAAAGCTCGTGGGCCGTCAGTGGGTGAGAATAGCGCAGGATCGTGGTGGATGGCACAAACTTGGGGACGCCTATACCCAACAATGGGTGAAGTCAGGCTGTGGATGATGATGATGATACA
This sequence comes from Philereme vetulata, assembly GCA_918857605.2. Lineage (NCBI taxonomy): Eukaryota > Metazoa > Arthropoda > Insecta > Lepidoptera > Geometridae > Philereme > Philereme vetulata. The sequence goes on along the minus strand of OU975459.1, from coordinate 6,689,893 downwards.
AACTAGGCAACAAAATTCGACTAAAGAAAATAATTCCCGAAGCTTTTATTTGCTTTTAAATAATCTTTTGATAGATAGTTTAATTAGCATCGAGAATAAACGTACGTTTTAATAGATGAAATCTACTTCGATTCCGTTTACAAATAGTTAATGATATTTAAAGCTATAATTGGATCCTTATTCAATTATATAAAGTTGATGCAACATTGTGCTCCGAGTAGCTAGCTGCAATCACAACGATGAAGCCGTTAGCTGCTATCGTTATACTGCACTTAACATGTTGTTCTTCTGTAAAATTAAAATTTGACAATGCTACCGTGGAACCGGCAGAACGACAACTCTACGACTTCAAGCTGAGGAATCCTGTAAGTTGTTGAATATTCTGTAAGTGGTTGTACTTCACGTACGTGGTTAGAATTCCGTAATTACGAGAAGGAATTAATGTTCCATGAAACGAATCAAAAATATAATGAAATAAGCCAATTCCTTTTTAAACTGAATTTAATCTCTACCTTGCCTGCTTGTCAAGGTTAACTGGAAGAGAACGCTTTTTATCATTAAGTTCGCCTATGCACAGATTATTTTTATTTTGAGCAATAAAGAATTACGTACGTTCAATGAAAGATTCATTAATTCATGTCCAATCATTACTTTTTTTTAGAAAATAGATATGTTAACTACGAGCAATGGGGAACCAGTGGACGTACGTAAGATATTTACGATCAATACCGATCAGTTTACTAATCAGTTCCATCTTGATATACAATTGAGTCAAGACGCCGAACGGATCCCAGAACGCATAGTCCACGCCAAAGGAACGGGCGGTGAAGCCTACCTGGAAGTAACGCACGACGTCTCCAAGTATACCTCCGCTGATCTGTTCAATGGAATCGGGAAGATAACACCTGCTATCGCCAGATTCTCAACCTCAATCCCGAGCCAGGGCGGAACAGATCTTATGAGGGAGTTCAAAGCGCTCTCGACCAAATTCTACACTAAAGAGGGAAATTTAGACTTTTTGTGTCTTCAAACACCCGTTTATTTCTACAAGGACCCTATTAACTTTTCTCCGCTAGTGCATGTTTTTAAGCGAAACCCCGTGACGCACTTGCACGACGCCACGCAAGTTTGGGATTTCGTCACCTTGAGACCGGAGACGTTACACACTTTGCTTTGGCTACTATCAGATTACGGAGTTCCTAATGGATATAGAAGGATGGACGCGTTCCCTATTCACACATATGAAGTCACCAACAAAACTGGTGGAAGGCATTATGTAAAATTTAACTTCAGATCAGAACAAGGTTTAGACAATCTTACAAACGCGCAAATAAGAGAAATCCAAGGTGTAGATTTGGATTACTACATAAGAGATATGTATAATGCCATTGCTCGTAAAGAGTTTCCTTCTTGGAGATTAGAGATGGATGTTATGACTGTAGAAGATCTCAAAAAGCAGAATTATGATCCTTTCGATGTGACTCGGATGTGGGAGAAGGGCTCGTACCATACCGTGCCCATCGGTCGCTATGTTGTTAATAAACATGTCAGAAACCACTTCCAACAGATAGAACAAAGCGCATTTAACCCTGCAAACCTGGTACCAGGTATTCCGGGGCCTATAGACAACATGTTCAAGGGTCGCAGACTATTCTACCGAGATACTCAAAACTATAGGTTGGGATCAAACCACAATAAGATCAGGGTAAACTTACCGAAATACGCCAGGACCTACACCCGCGATGGAATGCCCCCTGTTAAAGAGAACATGAGGGATAATCCGAATTACTTCCCGAACTCTTACAACGGTCCCGCGCCATACGTGGACGATAGAGTACCATCTGATAATCTCCTGGTTCTGCAGACCAATGCAGTGGATTTGGCGCCTTCAGCAGATTTCTACAGAAAAGTTTTGGTGAACGATGCCCAAAGGCAGCGGTTGGCAGAGTCTATAGTTCTATCACTATCGCGAGTTACGCCGCCTGTTCAGAAAAGAGGTTTGACGTTTATGTATCTGATTGATCCTGACCTCGGGAAACGGGTAGAACTCGGCTTGAAAGTTGCATTGTTGAATGCTGAGGCGAACCGGGCTGGCTAGGTTTAAGTCAAAATAACAAAATCATCTATCAACATACAAGTTGTTTATATTGCTCTGATAACCGTTAGTAACCTGTTTTTGTAAATAGGTCCTTAAATGACTTATGTACATAGATAATTTTATGATATAAACATGTTCAGTAGCCGTATTTCGCAAGCCAATCGCTGTCGACCGTCTGTCATTCGGTTCAGGCCGTCCTTTCACTCCTACTACAGCACGTATCTCATGTGTCTGTGGGACGACCGACGGCCTACCCCGAACGACAGGCGGACGACAGCGATTGTCTTACATAATACGGTTATGGTCGGTAATATCAATGAACTAAAACTAAAATTCAAAGTTTAAACCATCACTGACAAAGGAAATTTTTAGTTTAAACTGCTATTGATCTTACGGGCATAAGGAACACATCTATTTCATGTCATTATCCTTATCCTTGTCTCCTATCCCCAGTAATATGTTATTACTATATCCGTTAAATTGTTTAAATAGATCTAAGATTTTGGTTAAAATAAAATCGTATTGCTCTGTTTCTGGTGATTTATTTCAAAATTGTTGACCCAGATAATTATTCTCAGTTTTAATCTCAGAATACAGAAAGAACGTTTTAATTTAGTAATTTGCAACGGCAACGGAACTTGAGTCGAAAGATAGTATACAAAATAAACAAATGCTAAATACTCCATTCCCTGTATTGTTGAAGAAAAACATCGTGTGGAAATCGACATGTCCTTAGAGCGTGTTCTTGTTCCACGAAGAATTGATCAAAAACGAACTAGTACATTATGTACATAACTTTTGTATGTCGTCTAATTAGTGACGTACAATAAAGCACTATAATTGAACTATTAGATGCAAAACACAAGATTTTAAGCAGCAGGGGCTTAGATAGAAATACTTAAATATTAATGACCAAAAATATTTTGTTTTATATTGCCTATAACAAATAGGACTAATTTATATAGGTCTAAACGCGACTTGCGCAACGATGGCTAAACGTGTTTATAAAAATAAATAAATAAATATTGCTGGACATGTCACACAGCGCTATCCAGCCCCAAACTAAGCAGAGCTTGTACTATGGGAACCAGATAACTGATAGTATACTTATATACTTTTTTTGTATATACATACTTATCATATATAGAAAAACATCCAGACCCGGAACAAATATCTGTAGATCATGCAAACATTTGTTCCGCGGGAATCGAACCCGCTACCTCCTGCGTCTCAGCCGGCTATTCGCCCATTGCGCCACGGAGTTAGTTTAGTGGCTAAATATGATTTAGTTAGAGAGATGTGAAATCATACAAATTTAAACATGTTTAGTCGCTAAATACGTTTAGGGATCGTTGTGCAAGCCAGGCTAGGTCATAAAGTATTATGTTTTTATTGTCTTCATTTTACAAATTGAGCGTCCATGCTTCGGTCTTTCGGTAAAACTTGTCATGGTGCATCTACACGTACGTTCATGCTCGACGAGCAAGTATCGGTGAGGATTTCGGTTTGATTACGAACATCATGGTAAAATAGCCGCGCCAGCTGACGAGTTCGTGGAATTGACTAGTGTGTTTTATAAGTTAGACGTTAGAACTTGCTCGATTGGACACAAAAACGCCGAACATGTACGCATGTGGAGACTTACCACTAGTTTCAGATGTGAAAAGTTAAAAAAGTTTGATAATACTAAATGCTCATTATTAACTGTTTACGAGCAAATTAAATCAATTATAGAAGTTATATATAACTAGAAGATATACAAGAAATATTTACTAGATTCGTTTTGAAGCTTGAACAATGAAGTCACGGACATGCATCGTGATTTGTTTGGTGCAGTGCGTGATAGGTATAAAATATGACAACATTACACTGGAACCAGCGCTGAGACAGCTCTATGATTACAAACGAGAACATCCGGTAAGGTGTTACTGTGATTCACTGAAGAACTAGGAAAGGTTTCAATAGAAAATAATCCAATAAATTGTTTCATAATAATTTATTGAAGGTAGTCTTGGGACTTTTAATAAAGAATGGTTCGTGTACTTTTAACAGTGTAAATTTTTATCGAGAAAAGTTTATATATTATTTTTTTTTTATACAAATGATAAAACTATAACAGCAATAATAAACTTTAAACAATTTTTTTTTTGTTTTTTTTTATTGACATTAAAATTATTAATAAAAAAAATATTTATATGAATTACCAATACTAACATAGTTTTAGGATTTTTATTTTTTTACTAACAAATCGTGGATGAAATATCTGAATAATAAGTATATGGGATCGAATTAACCTGTTATAGAGGATAAAACTTTTTTTTTCACATCTGTACGTTTGTCCCGTTGTACGCGTCGCGTATCACGCTGAACCAAATAGATGGATTTTGATGAAACTTGGTATAACGATACCTTGATAGACCAATGATGTATTCACATTAAGAACTTTTTTTATATAGAGTGGGAATGCAGCCAGTGACTCCCGCCAGGTGATCTGGAGCAGTTAATCGTTTGCAACGTTCTTTAGTTTTTTTTTTAAATACATGTTCTCTTTATGTTTATAAATGTATATATTATTAGATAGTGTTTTATTTTATTACCAATCTTGCGATAATTTACGATATGCACCATAATTTACAAGCTTTTTTCAGCATAAAGTAGGTATGTGGAAATTTATAGTAAAATCGCTATTAAATTATATTATGAATTAATATATTACAAAATATAGGATCTTAAAAAAAGCACGCATTGATAGAAAATATAATTTTGTTAATATCGATGTTTAAGAATACGCAAAACTATATTGAAAATTATATAAACACATTATTAAGTATTTATTTGCCTTTTCAGAAACCCATCGGACTTCTAACTACAAGTGCTGGAGAACCTGTAGACATCAGAGATATTATTCAACTTAATTCCGATCAGTTCACAAGTCAGTATCATCTGGACTTGATGACCAAGTTCGATGCGGAGCGAACTCCAGAAAGAGTAGTCCATGCGAAAGGAATCGGTTCTCTAGGGTACTTTACAGTGACAAATGATGTATCCGAATACACGTCAGCCGATGTTTTCAATGAAATTGGAAAGAAAACTTCCCTTGTGGCTAGATTTTCATCTGCTATAGAAAGTTTGGGTGGATCAGACGTTGCTAGAGACCTTAAAGGCTTGGCTTTTAAGTTCTATACCAAAGAAGGCAACTTGGACCTTTTATGTCTTCAAACTCCTGTATATTTTTATAGAGATCCCACTTTATTTAGCCCAATGGTTCATTCCTTCAAACGAAATCCACGCTCGTATGTTATTGATCCCACGGTATTCATGGATTTTATAACGCTAAGGCCAGAAATCATTCATACCATCCTTTGGATTCTATCAGATTATGGTGTTCCTAATGGCTACCGAAAAATGGACGTTTTTCCAGTTCACACCTATGAACTTAGCAATAAACACGGCAAAAGACATTATGTTAGGTTCAACTTTAGAACAGAACAGGGTCTGGATAACCTCACAGTAGCAGAAGCTGCTAGGATACAAGGTACAGATCTTGACTTTTTCATAAGAGATTTATACAACGCCATCGAACGCAAAGAGTATCCATCTTGGAGGCTAGAAATGGATGTCATGACGTTAGAAGACATCAAGCATCTTGATTATGATCCCTTTGACGTTACCGTACTGTGGAAGACCGGTACTTACAAAAGAGTACAAATAGGTAGAGTTATTTTGAACAAGAACCCTGAAAATGTTTTTAGAGATATAGAACAAGGAGCTTTTAACCCTGGAAATTTAGTGCCCGGGATCCCAGGCCCCGTTGACGTCATGTTTAAAGGCCGCCGTCTGTTTTACCTGGATGCGCAGAACTACCGACTGGGAACTAATCACAATAAGATCAATGTTAACAAACCTCTTTATGCTAAGACTTACAACCGCGATGGTGTTCCACCCGTTAGAGAAAACATGAAAGACGTACCAAACTACTATCCAAATTCGTTCAGTGGCCCTGTTCCCTTCGTCGATGAATCAAGACCAAAAGAAAAATTGTTGATACTGGAGAGACATGCAGTGGATCTGTCACAGCCTGCCTATTTCTACAACAATGTGCTTGAGAACGATGCACAGAGACAGCGACTGGTGAACGTATTAGTAGCTTCGCTTGTGCAAGTGAGAGAACCTGTCATATCAAGAGCGCTTAAGCTTCTAAGCCTTATCGACAAGGATTTAGGAAACCGGGTTAAAATTGGTGTCAAAGCCGCTGCGCTTGCCGCAAGTGCTGCGTAAAAGTGATTGGCCCAAACATGCTTATTTCTGGTTTGTGCTACTTCAAATGACCTGGGGGACCAAAGTGGTCACTTTAGGGTGAATCATCTTAATATGTTTATAAAGCAGCTTTGTAATTGAAATGCAATACGAACCACGTTGACTCAGGGCTCCTTTCAACCCGCAGGGGGTTCTAAGTATCCCTGAGTCTACGTGTTCCATACGGCCTAAAAATAATCACTATTACCTACCAGAAATTTCGTTCGAATTGTAGAAACTTAAGTTACACTAATTTTGTTTATAAATATGTACGTTTTTATTGTGCTTAATAATTACTTATTGAATAATATTTTATACAAAAATCATGTAATAACAATACAATTATTATATGACTCCTCTGAGTATGGGCGCTGCAGCTAGTTTCTTGGGGAGACTCCCGCCTGATTATCTAGAGCAGTTAAGCTATCTACAGATAGTTTACAACGGTATTTAATTCTATCGTTTTCTTTGGTTTTTTTTAAATAGGTTCTGTAAACACTCATTCTGTTAATAAATGTTATATACTGCTAGATTTTGTTTCATTTAATCATAAATCTTGAGATGTAATATTTTTGCTCCATAAGTTACAACTTTTTTAGCATAAAATAGGCATCTTGAAAGAACATCATTCATTTCGTACCAAAAAATCAAAATAATTGATATTCATTTACCTATTAAATCCCATTATGATTTAGCATACTACCATATAGGACCTTCGAAAAAACATCGATAGCAAAATATGATTTTATTCAATTCGATGTGATTAGGATGCATACGCAAAACCGTATTGAACAAATAAACACGGAGTTAAGTATTTACATGTCTTTTCAGAATCCTATCGGACTTCTAACTACGAGTTCTGGAGAACCTGTGGACATAAGATATATTATTCAACTTAATTCTGATCAGTTTATAAGTCAGTATCATCTAGACTTAATGACCAAATTCGATGCTGAGCGAATTCCAGAAAGAGTGGTCCATGCGAAGGGTACTGGTGCCCTAGGATACTTCATAGTGACAAACGATGTATCTAAATATACGTCAGTGGCCAGATTTTCATGAGGCGGGGAACAAATGGGTGGATCAGACGTTGCTAGAGATTTTAAAGGCCTTGCGGTAAAACTTTATACCAACCAAGGAAATTTAGATTTGTTCTGTCTTCAAACTCCTGTATATTTTTACAGAGACCCAAATTTGTTCAGCTCATTCGTGCATTCTTTCAAACGCAATCCTCGCACGTACTTTAATGACACCTCCATGTCCTGGGATTTAATAACATTGAGGCCAGAACTCACTCACACCTTCCTTTGGTTACAATCAGATTATGGCGTTCCTAATGGCTACAGGAAAATGGATGTATTTCCAATTCACGCTTATGAGCTAACTAATATACACGGAGAAAGATTTTATGTAAAATTCAACTTCAGAACAGAACAGGGAATCGATAACCTCACAGTTGCTGAAGCTACTAGAATACAGGGTACTGATCTTGACTCTTTCACCAGAGATTTGTATAACGCTATTGAACGTAAGGAGTATCCATCTTGGAGGCTAGAAATGGATGTCATGACGTTAGAAGACATCAAGCATCTTGATTATGATCCTTTCGACGTAACCGTACTGTGGAAGAACGATACTTACAAAAGAGTGCCAATAGGTAGACTTATTTTGAATCAGAACTCTGACAATGTATTTAAGGATATAGAACAAGGTGCATTTAATCCTGCAAATTTAGTACCCGGGATCCCAGGCCCTGTTGACGTCTTGTTTAAAGGCCGCCGTCTGTTCTACCTAGATACGCAGAACTATCGATTAGGAACAAATCACAATAACATAAATGTCAATAAATCTCTCTATGCTAAGACTTACAATCGCGACGGCATTCCACCCGTTAGAGAAAATATGAAAGATGTTCCAAACTACTATCCAAATACATTCAGTGGTCCAGTCAGTTCCCTTAGTTGATGAATCAAGACCGAAGGAAAATTTGTTGAGACTGCAGAGACATGCGGTAGATCTGTCACAGCCTGCCTATTTCTACAACAATGTGCTTGAGAACGATGCGCAGAGACAGCGATTAATAAACGTATTAGTAGATTCACTTGTGCCAGTGAGAGAACCTGTCAAATCAAGAGCGCATAAGCTTCTACACCTTATCGACAAGGATTTAGGAAACCGGGTTAAAATTGGTGTCAAAGCTGCGGCGCTTGCCGCAAGTGCTGCGTAAAAGTGATTGGTTTAAACATTATTATTTTTTGTTTATATGACTGCAATCGACCTGGGGAAGTTTTGTAATTGAAATGCAATATAAATCAAGGCACCTCTAACTTCAATTTCACAAATTTTTCTTTTGTAAATGTATAAAATTTCAATAAATTTGTAAACCTGGTCTAGCATTCTCCCAAAACTATTTGTGAACCAGTTCAAGCGCGCACGATGGATGTTTTAAATAATGAAAATTTTATGTATTTTCATAAATTGTGGTGGTTATGTTAACGATACTGTCATTCTTGTTCAGACGCTGTTACAATGACAACCGTTATCGTTGCAGTTCGAGAACATTAGTATTGTTTTTGAGAGACATTGACAACTTTTACCCAATACAATACATTGCATATTTTGCGGTCTATCAAATTATGCAAAAACTAATTTAGTGATTAGTGAATGGTTGAGAATGAATGAGAATGATTTACGGTAACGGTAATGTATGCTCTAAATGAAGCCGTGGGGCGCCGGCAATAGAATGTTGCCCCTCCGCTCTTGCCCGTGGATGCAGTAGGAGTCTGCTAAGGGATACCTCCGAAAGATGGGCAGCAGCGTCTTTTCGTGTATCAACACCTATACTGCGCTCGCCAACCCGCCTGCCAAGCGTGGCGAGTATGGCAACAACCCCTCATGGATTTACAACATAAAACCAGGCCCCGAGTCCCCGGCGGCCCCGCTAATCCTGGCTACGGTAGCAGTCACGGTAACGGCGGAGCCAGGGGTGCTAAGAATCCCCGGGAGACGATCGGCTACCAAACCCTACGACGACCACTGGCCCTGGTAACACACAACATCCGCACTTTGAGGACAGACGAAAAGATTGTTGAGCTGGAAGAAGAAATTAGTAGATTACACTGGGGCATTTTGGGGTTATCAGAAGTCCGTAGAGAGGGCGAGGACACGATATCCCTTAAGTCTGGTAATCTACTATACTACCGGGAGGGCGACCAACAGTCCCAAGGTGGTGTTGGGTTTCTCGTTCACAAGTCACTCATCAACAACATTATCACCATCGACAGTGTGTCGAGCAGGGTCGCGTACCTGACACTCAGAATATCTAAGCGATATTCGCTGAAGGTCGTTCAGGTATATGCGCCGACCTCTTCACACCCAGATGAAGAAGTAGAGTCTATGTATGAGGACATCAGTAGAGCCATACATACGAACAAAACTCACTTTATTGTTGTTATGGGGGACTTCAATGCAAAGCTAGGCATGAGAAGCGATGATGAGTTGAGAGTGGGGCAATTTGGATATGGGCAACGGAACCCCAGAGGACAGAGGCTGGCCGACTTTCTGGAGAAAGAAGGACTCTTTATGATGAATTCTTTTTTCCAGAAGCCGCCTCACAGGAAATGGACCTGGATGAGTCCCAACGGTTCCACGAGAAATGAGATTGATTTCATCTTGACCAACAAGAAACGGATATTCAATGATGTCTCTGTGATTCACAGGGTGAAAACCGGCAGTGATCACCGAATTGTTAGAGTCACATTGAATATGAACGTTAAACTTGAAAGGTCCCGTTTGATGAAATCTACGCTCCAACCCACTCGCGCACATATCCAAAACCTCGAGAGCTTTCAACTCGAACTTGCAAATCGCTTTGACTGTCTAGAAGTAGATGCATCAGTGGACGAGATCAATAACAGGTTCGTAGAAACCGTCCATACGGTGGGTTCCCAGTTCTTTAAGACCCCCCGTACCAATAGACCTCAGAAACTCTCTGATGACACCCTTAACCTCATGGCTGAACGACGTTCTTTGCAACTGCAGTCTCCCGATGATGCTCAGTCACAACGGCAGCTCAATAGAAAGATTTGGAAATCCTTGCGGCACGATATTCGTACCTTTAATACATCTCGTATTAAAGATACGATAGAGCGGAATAAAGGCTCCAAAGTGTTCGCGAGAGATAATTCTATTGGGCAGAGCCGCATGACGAAGCTGAAGAGGGAAGATGGCCGCATAACGTCAAGTAAAGCGGAAGTGTTAAGGGAAGTCGAAAGGTTCTATGGACGGCTCTACGATTCGGTCACTAAACCTGTTTGCAGTGCGGCCAACGACCCAAGAGCCAAACTGACCCGACATTATACCGAAGATATTCCGGACATCAGCCTGTATGAGATCAGGATGGCCTTAAAGCAGCTTAAGAACGACAAGGCGCCGGGAGAGGACGGAATCACTTCAGAGCTTCTGAAAGCGGGTGGATCACCGGTACTTAAAGTCCTTCAGAAGCTTTTTAATTCCGCCTTGCTTGAAGGTACGACGCCAAAAGCATGGAACGGGGGCGTGGTGGTTCTGTTCTTCAAGAAAGGTGACAACACCTTGCTTAAGAATTACAGACCCATCTCGCTTTTGAGCCATGTTTATAAGCTGTTTTCGAGGGTCATCGCGAACCGTCTCGAACGCAGGTTTGATGACTTCCAGCCTCCCGAACAAGCCGGGTTCCGTAAAGGCTACAGTACCATAGACCACATACATACGCTGCGGCAAGTCATACAGAAGACCGAAGAGTATAACTTGCCGCTATGTCTCGCGTTTGTGGACTATGAGAAAGCCTTCGATTCGATCGAAACATGGGCAGTGCTTGAGTCTCTCCAACGATGCCGTATTGACTATCGGTACATCGAAGTGTTGAAATGTTTGTATAAAAACGCCACTATGTCAGTCCGAGTACATGAACAGAGCTCGAAGGCGATTCCCTTAAAAAGAGGCGTAAGACAGGGAGATGTCATTTCTCCGAAACTGTTTACGACCGCATTGGAAGATGCCTTCAAGCTTCTGGAATGGAAAGGACTGGGCATCAATATTAACGGCGAATACATCACTCACCTTCGGTTTGCCGACGATATTGTGGTCATGGCAAAGTCGATGGAAGAGCTCAGCACGATGCTCGAAGGCCTCAATCGAGTCTCCCAACGGGTAGGACTTAAAATGAACATGGACAAGACGAAAATCATGTCGAATGTCCATGTCGTCCCTGCCCCAGTTATGGTTGAGAACTCGGCTCTTGAAGTTGTCGACGCGTATGTATACCTAGGACAAACAGTCCAATTAGGTAGGTCCAACTTCGAGAAAGAGGTCAATCGTCGAATCCAACTCGGATGGGCAGCGTTTGGGAAACTTCGCAACGTCTTTTCGTCCAACATACCTCAGTGCCTTAAGACGAAAGTCTACAATCAGTGTGTGTTACCAGTGATGACATATGGAACCGAGACGTGGTCCTTCACTATTGGCCTTATGAATAAGCTCAGAGTCGCTCAACGAGCTATGGAGAGGGCTATGCTCGGGGTTTCTCTACGGGATCGAATCAGAAATGAGGAGATACGTAGGAGAACTCAAGTCACCGACATAGCCCGACGGATTAGCACGTTGAAGTGGCAATGGGCAGGCCATATAGCGCGCAGAACAGACGGCCGATGGGGCCGAAAGGTTCTCGAGTGGAGGCCACGGACCGGCAAGCGCAGCGTAGGACTTCCACCCACAAGATGGGCAGACGACTTGGTAAGAACCGCAGGTCGGCGTTGGATGCAGGCCGCTTGCATGCAACCGCAGTTCCTGGAGATCAATGAGGGAGGCCTTTGTCCAGCAGTGGACGTCCTACGGCTGATATGATGATGATGATGATGATGCTCTAAAACCGTTTATATATACATATCCTTTATATATATTTGATAGTGTAGCATGTGAGAATTCAAAATGTGTTCAAGTTAACGGAAAGAGCCAACAGTTATGTAGTACAAGGATTGTCAAATAAATAAAGGATATATTACCTCCGTGGTGCAGTGGGCGAATAGCCGGCTGAGACGCAGGAGGTAGCGGGTTCGATTTCCGCCACGGAACAAATGTTTGCATGATCTACAGATATTTGTTCCCGGTCTGGTTGTCTCTCTATAATAATAATAAATAAATATTTCTGGGCATTTCACACAACGCTATCTAGCCCCAAACTAAGCAGAGCTTGTATTATGGGAACCAGATAACTGATAGAATACTTATATACTTTTTTTTGTAAATACATACTTATGATATATAGAGAAACAACCAGACCCGGAACAAATATCTGTAGATCATGCAAACATTTGTTCCGCAGCGGGAATCGAAGCCGCTACCTCCTGCGTCTCAGCCGGCTATTCGCCCACTGCACCACGGAGGGCCTCTCTATATATTATAAGAATGTAATTACAAAAAAAAAAGTATATAAGTATTCTATCAGTTATCTGGTTCTCATAGTACAATCTTTGCTTAGTTTGGGGCTAGATAGCGCTGTGTGAAATATCCAGCAATATTTATTTATTTATTTTATTACCAAATAAAAAATTTATAAGTTTGTTGATTCTCATTAGTTGTAAATATAAGTAGATAGGTGCCACTAGGGTCATTGTTTGTTGCAACGTTACGCTGAAAACAGCGAACAGCAGTAGAGAAGATGAGTGTGTAGTAATATATTAAATTAATCATGTCGTATGATCCTGTAAGGCAGTAAATAGCTGATACATAAACTAAAACAGGCTTCTTAGAAGCTTTCATACCAGACCGCAAGAATTGGCTAAAGTAGGATATATTTATACTAGAAGAAGTGATAGCGTTATTTGTTCTTTCTGCGATGGAGGACTTAAAAACAAAAGATCAACCATGGTTGGGAACCTAAGGATCCAGGAGTGGAAAGGGTTACAAAATAACAAACTTACTCTCTAGAAAATACCAAGAAATTACAATCAACTTCTCATAATAATTGTACCAAACGAAATCAAAGAAAAATAACAATATGACACTAATTACACCTTCTAACAGAAACTAGCCAATTTAACCATGTTTTCACGAACACACAACAATTCCAGTTAATCTGTATCTATTAAGGATCCAGGAGTGGATATGATTAAAAAAATAACAAACTTACTCGCTAGAAAATACCAAGAAATTACAATCAACTTCTTATAATAATTTTACTTAGAAAACTTTCGTGATTGATTTCAATCATTATCATAAATACGGGATTTATCACGTACCGTCGTATCGGTGTTTCGACCGACAATGTTTCGGTTCAATTCGTGAACCTTCATCAGGGTGAGTGCGATCCGCTCCGAATAACGTCTCGCCTCGCACCGCGTGTCGGTCGAAACACCGATAAGACGGTACGTGATAAATCCCGTATTAATGATAATGATTCTTATAATAATTGTACCAAACGAAATCAAACAAAAATAACAATAAGACACTAATTACACCTTCTAACAGAAACTAGCCAATTTAACCATGCTTTCATGAACACACAACAATTCCAGTTAATCTGTATGAATTAAGGATCCAGGAGTGGATAGGATTAAAAAAATAACAAACTTACTCGCTAGAAAATACCAAGAAATTACAATCAACTTCTTATAATAATTTTACTTAGAAAACTTTCGTGATTGATTTCAATCATTATCATAAATACGGGATTTATCACGTACCGTCTTATCGGTGTTTCGACCGACAATGTTTCGGTTCAATTCGTGAACCTTCATCAGGGTGAGTGCGATCCGCTCCGAATAACGTCTCGCCTCGCACCGTGTATCGGTCGAAACACCGATAAGACGGTACGTGATAAATCCCGTATTAATGATAATGATTCTTATAATAGTTGTACCAAACTAAATCAAACAAAAATAACAATAAGACACTAATTACACATTCTAACAGAAACTAGCCAATTTAACCATGCTTTCATGAACACACAACAATTCCAGTTAATCTGTATGAATTAAGGATCCAGGAGTGGATAGGATTAAAAAAATAACAAACTTACTCGCTAGAAAATACCAAGAAATTACAATCAACTTCTCATAATAATTGTACCAAACGAAATCAAACAGAAATCAACAAAAATACACTAATTACACTTTCGTAAACCATAAAGCATGATTAAATTGGCTAGTTTCGGTTCACAGGTGTAATTAGTGTATTATTGTTATTTTTGTTAGATTTCGTTTGGTACAATTATTATAAGAATCATTATCATAAATACGGGATTTATCACGTACCGTCTTATCGGTGTTTCGACCGACAATGTTTCGGTTCAATTCGTGAACCTTCATCAGGGTGAGTGCGATCCGCTCCGAATAACGTCTCGCCTCGCACTGAGGCGTGACGCGGTTAATTAATTCCGGCCGCTTTCTCTCAACTGCTTGCTTTAATCTCATCAGTTGTTCGCAGTAGAGTTCAGAATCGATGGTCCTGCCTGGTAGTAACAGCTCATAATGAATAATGCCCTTCCAATCCCACCACACACACAGCTTCACCTTGTTGCGAGTTAACCCGGGTTCCACAGTCTGTGAAGCCTGACCGGCCTTTGACGGCCACTACCTTTTTCGCACGTTCTTGTCGTACGTGATCCACTTTTCGTCACCAGTTATCACCTTCTTCAAAAATGGTTCGGTTTCATTACGTCGTAATAAAGAATCACAAATGAGTACATGGTTCATTAGGTTTCTTTCAGTGAGCTCGTGGGGTACCCAAATATCGAGCTTTTTTGTGTACCAAGTTTTTTTAAATGCGCCAAAACTATTTTCAGTTCAATTCCCAGTTCTTCAGCTACGTCGTAACTACTGATATGCCAATCTTGCTCCACTTTTTAAAAAATGGCATCAATTTTTTCCGTAATAGGGCGACCAGAGCGACGTGCATCTTTGACATCAAAATTTTCGGATTGGAAATGCTTAAACCAAATTTGTGCTACTCTCACAGACACTGCACTAGGTCCATAAACATCGCAAATTTTATTCGCGGCTTGCGTTGCATTTTTACCTTTTTTATAGTAAAATTTTAAAATGTATCGAATTTTTTCATTAGATTCACTCATCTTTACAATACGAAAAAAAAATAAAAATCCCACATTTTCTAAATTTAAATTTGGAATTATCTTCTTTAAAATTTAAACTTTGAATGATACCAAAACCAGCCAGCTACAAATAGTATAGCCAAAGAGATTTTATTACAAGTTCATGCATACTATAATGCGAAAAGACTTTTTCCTAACCTTACTTATTACTTACTTATTCTGCTATTCGGGGCGGAGACAAATCCAACAAATCAAAGATCATCAAAATTGGTCCGGCCGTTCTTGAGTTATAAATGGTGTAACTAACCAGACTTTGTTTTATATATTTGTGGTTAGTTGATTAATTTTATATCTTAGTTATTTATTATGGATAGACGCTGAAAAAATCATTGTATTATACATAAGTTAATCTTAATATTGCCTTTGGATATAATTTAAATTGTATTATTTTATGGCATGCAATAAAGAATTATCTATATATTTATTATAATATGTCAAACTAAACAACAAATAATTTAGACATAGACATAGACAGACATTTATTTGCTACCATAACACACACAAATTCACACAATACAATCAAAATTTACACCAAATAGCACCAATAGTCCTAGCCCTAACGCTTAGGATTCTCCGTGTCGTTGGTAATTACTAATAATTGCTAATTGTATCACATAGAACACACAATCCGGAACAAATATTAAGGGATCATGCAAAAATTTGTCCTGTATCAGGAATTGATCCAAGGTCAATTCAGTTTGAGGTCGGCGAGGAGTCGACTGAAACGCAAGAGGGTGCTCTTGCGTCTCAGTCGACTTCTCACCGACCTCGCCACAACGCTCGTAAATCTTTATTTATTGCGATACAGGAGCAGTTAGAAACGTCGGTCGGTCGGTCGTTAGTAAACTTTAAGTACCTAGATGCGTTTATAGGGTACGCAATTTTAGCTTGGAATATCTTTACTATCTACTCAAATACAATATTCATTTTCTCATCCTTAAATTAGAAGGGTATAATTGTATTACCATAAACGTGCTCGCTCTAAATAATTGCGTAAAAAACTTGACTATTCTCCTGTCAATATTGATTTATTTGTGCAGGGAATTCCCAGGATGTAATAAATTGTTAAGGTTGACCTATTTGTGATTTATTGATTAACTTTTAAATCACCAAATTTTGGTATGTAATTTAATTACAGATGTCAGCACTGCACACTACTAGTGCTGGGGAACCCGTAGAACTGCGGGATACTAGAACCCTCAACAGCGATATATTCACGAACCAATACCACCTGGATCTCTTAACACATAGATGGAGAACGCATCTCCGAACGAGTGGTTCACGGTAAAAGCATCGGGGCTTACGGCTACTTCCAGGTCACCCACGATGTCTCAAGATATACCAGCGCCGACGTTTTTAATGAAATAGGTAAGAAAACACCACTGGTCGCACGACTTTCCTATGCTATACCTAACCTTGGAGGATCTGACCTTGGATATGACATGAGGGGTTTAGCTATAAAATTTTACACTAAAGAAGGGAACCTCGATTTACTATGCTTACAAAATCCATTTTATTTCTACAGGGACCCAATTGATTTTGCATTTTTTGTACGAGCGTTTCGAAGAAATCCTCGATCAAACTTGTTTGATACAACAATGACTTGGGACTTTATAACTTTAAACCCCTATGTTCTTCATGCAGTTTTAAGGATAAAATCTGACTACGGAAGTCCGAGAGGATATAGAAAAATGAATGCATTCCCTATTCATACTTACGAAATAAGCAACAAACATGGTGAGACACATTATGTGAAGTTCAACTTTATATCGGAGCAAGGGTTTGATAATTTTACAGCAACAGAAAACATGGCTGTAGGTGCCGAAGATCCTGACTACTTTTCAAGAGATTTATACAATGCTATTGCTGAAAATAACTTTCCTGCTTGGAAACTAGAAATAGATGTCATGTCGCCAAAAGATATTAAAAAGTTGGATTATGATCCGTTTGATGTTACCCGAGAATGGAAAAAAGGGACTTATTACACTGTGCAAGTAGGCCGCCTGATATTTGAACAAAGAGTAGAAAACAACTTTAAGGATGTCGAACAAGGAGCATATAATCCTGCAAATTTGGTACCGGGGATTCCTGGGCCGATAGATTTGATGTTCAAATCTCGAAGATTATCTTATTTTGACATTCAAAATTACAGGTTAGGCCGAAACCACAACAAAATAAATGTAAACACCCCTAAATATGCGAAGACATACAATCGCGACAGTCTTCCTCCACTTAGAGAAAACATGAAGGATACACCAAATTACTACCCTAATTCTTTTAATGGTCCAATGCCGTACGTAGACTCAATGAGGCCAAGAAAAAAGCTTCTTGTTCTAGAAAGTTCTGCAGTAGACTTAGAACCGGCTTCTTCCTTTTACAACCACGTTGTCGAAAGCGACGCTCACAGACAGAGAATAGCACAAAATTTAGCATCGTCTTTAGTAACAACGGCTCCAAATGTTGCAAAAAGAGTTTTAAAATTATTAACAAATACAGATCCAGATTTAGGTAAGAGAGTGAGGCTAGCTTTGAAAGACTTAAAAATTATACAAAAAAATGGTTAAAGTTAAATTTCCAAATTGTCAAACCAGGTCTAGAATCTTCGGGAAACCTAAAACACAACAGTCGGTCACTTCACTAGCTGATAATTATTAACTTAAAATAAGCTTTTGGTGTTTTAATTATAGTATTACTTAACAATCATTGCAGTTTTATTTCTTCATGAATTGAGCTCTCTATGCAAATTATTATTTATTTATAGTTTTTGAAACCCTGGTTATGATATGACCACTAATTGTGGATACTAAAACGGGTTAACTAACAAAGTATATAAGTAGAAGTATTTACGTAGAAGTATATAAACAGAAGTATATAGGTAGTAGTAGATTTGTGAGTTTTTGAGTATCGTCAAAAAATCGGGATACTCAAAAACTCACAAATCATGTTAAATGTCCCGTTTTTGGTACAAATATGCGAAATTTGATAATGTATCACATTATAATTAAGACAAAGGTTTACTGGAAGAGATCGCTTCTAAATGATAAGACCGCCCATAGTATTATTTGCTATGCGTTTTATATTTTTAACCGACTTCAAATAAAGAGGAGGTTCTCAATTCGAGTGTTTTTTTTTGTATGTATGTTACGCGATCATTCCGCCAATTATGAATCTATTTTGATGATTCTTTTTTGTTTGATATATCATACCTCAGAGTTGGTCTCACATAAATTTTAACGAAATTGATTTAGCGCTTTTTGAGAAAATCAACAAAAAACAAAATAATGTATTGGTTTGTGGTTCCCTTCTGCAGAATTTTTTTATTCTTTAAAATCACAAGGATCACTTTTCAACTTCATGAAATGCATTCTGGCTATATGCCGTATATTCGTATGAGTCATGTATTATTTAATTCATTTTTTTTGCGGATCAACACTTGCTCTTATATTTAGAGTTTTCAGTGTAAATATTCAAGGTAAATAATCAATGCAATTTGAAGTCGGTTTTTGGTTATTTGTTAAAATATGTTTGCAATTTTTTGTTTATATGGTGCGCAATAAACGAGTCTCAGAAGTTCAAATTAGGAGTTTGCCAAAGAGCGATGGAGCGCAGCATTTTGGGTGTAAAGCGGATCGACCGGATTCCAAACTCTTGGCTGCGCTCGAAGACTGGCATCGCTGACGTGGGCATCAAGGCTGCAAAGCTGAAATGGGACTGGGCGGGTCATGTCTCCCGAATGCAACCCGATAGATGGGCTAAGAAGACAAGCTTATGGACTCCTAAAGAGAGAAAGCGACGCCGAGGAAGGCCTAAAAAGTGCTGGAGCAATGACTTAGACGTCTTCCAAAGAGACTGGCGGGATATGGCTCTAGACCGTGATAAGTGGAAGGAAGAGGGGGACGCCTTTGCCCAGCAGTGGGACAGTATGGGCGAGTAAAAAAAATGCCTATATTGATAGAATCACCGATGCATAAAAGCTCCAGCTAGCAGATTAGCTACTTCTGTAGTAAATAAGATAAGATGCTAAGATGTTCGCACATGTACTTATGTCATATATACATCATCATCATCATCATCTTCCACAGCCCAACTTCACCCACTGTTGGACTTCCCAAGTTCGTGCCATCCGCCACGATCCTGCGCTTGTCTCACCCATTGACGGCCCGCGACTCTAATATATATTATTACTATAAATACATATTTAAAGTTAATTTTTGCATTAGTGAGTCGTGAGCAACGGTTATTTGTTAGCTCCTAAAAACGGTTACAGCACACACTAACGATAACAGAGCATTTAGTAAAATTTGCAATAATTGCTACTCATTATTTGCTGATTTCATGATCCATACCTACATCCTGTCATCTTATACAGCCTGTAACAATATTTTTATAGATCCTTAGAGACCTGATGAACTGCAGTTTAGGTGTAGATATCAATAAAATATTTGTACAATAATGACAAATAAATCTAAGCATAATGGACGTATTATCGTTTAACAGTGATCTCTTACAATAATGCTATACAATAAAATATTATTTCTATTATAAGCCACCAGGCTAGCGAAGCAAACAGTTTTTTGTTACATGCTCTATGATAAATTAATAACCCTTATATGATTCACTTCAATACCTATAAGTATAAGTATGAATAAGACAATTATTGCTACCTCACACTTTTAAAAGACTTCGCTATGAGTAAGTTTACATTGAGCATATTTTTCCATGTGTTTCTTATCTCGAACGCGAGGAGTTATTACCATGATAACTTCACGGAAGCTGGTGACCCTGCTTCGAGAGAACTAATAGATTTCAAAAGAAATCACCGGGTTTGTCTTTAAAATTTTATTAATATACTAAATAATCATTGATTTTAAAAATCAGTTCAAGAAATACTAAGTTATTTTTCAGGTACCAATAAGACTACAAACTACAAGCGCTGGCGAACCAATCGAGGTCAGAGATACAAATACACTGAACAGTGAACTAATTTCAAATCAATACCTCTTGGACCTGTTTACACATTTTGTCGGTGAGAGAATTCCCGAACGGGTGGAACACGCTAAAGGGGTTGGCGCCTTCGGATACTTCGAAGTTACTCATGATGTCTCCAAATATACCAGTGCCGATGTCTTTAACGGAATCGGTAAGAAAACTCCGTTGGTAGTGCGTCTTTCTTCTGCTCTCCCTAGTCGCGGTGGAAGCGAACTTATCAGGGATATCAAAGGTTTTGCTATAAAATTTTACACGAACGAAGGAAATCTAGATATGTTGTGTTTGCAAACACCTATTTATTTATATAAAGACCCAATCGACTTTCCATCAATAGCGCACGCAAGAAGACGAAATCCGCGCACGAATTTACAGGACAACACAATGTTTTGGGACTTTGTCACACTTAAACCAACTACGCTTCACTCATTTTTATGGCTTCAATCTGACTACGGAAGCCCAAGAGGATATAGAAAAATGAATGCCTTTCCCATTCATACATATGAAATCAACAACAAAAATGGTGAAAAGTTTTATGTGAAGTTCAATTTTAGGACTGAGCAAGGGCTTGACAATTTTACAAATATTCAAAATATGGCGGTTGGTGCTGAAGACCCTGACTATTATACAAGAGACCTTTACAATGCTATCGCTGAAAAGAACTATCCGTCCTGGAGACTAGAAATGGATATTATGACTTTAGATGATATTAAAAAACTTGATTATAATCCATTCGATGTAATACGACAGTGGAAAAGAGGAACATATCACACTGTAGAAATAGGACGGCTAGTTTTAGATCGCAGAGTTGAAAATCATTTTAAAGATGCTGAGATGAGTGCTTTTAATCCTGGAAATCTAGTGCCTGGAATACCTGGTCCAGTAGATTTTATTTTTAAAATTCGCAGATTTGCTTATCGCGATACTCAGAATTATCGACTGGGTAGAAATCACAATGAAATTGAAGTGAACACTCCTAAATATGCAAAGACATATAACCGTGATGGTGCGCCTCCAGTGAGCTCAAATATGAAAAATGCGCCAAATTACTATCCTAATTCTTTTAATGGACCCATCCCTTATGTGGACGCAGCACGGCCAGATCCAAAATTAATAGTCTTAGAAAGTACGTCTGTAGATTTGGAACCAGCTTGGAATTTCTACAATAACGTCTTAGAAAGTGAAGCTCACAGGCAGAGAGTGTCTGATCATACTGCTTCGACCTTACAATCGGTAGAGGATCCTAAAGTTTTACAGAGAGCTTTAAAGTTATTGATGAAAACAGATCTAGATTTAGGTAAAAGAGTAAGAGCAAGCTTGAGGAAATTGAGGGCTATTGCAATTAAGCAGTCGAATGAAGAAAGGTTCGAAAGGAATGCGCAGTGCTTCGAACGAAACATGGAAGAGGTACTTACGAAACACGAATTGTAAATAAGCTCTTGTTTTAGAAATATGTAAGCTATTTTTTTACCTATTTTTATAATTTATAATTGTCTAAAAATATTTACCGAACTAGGTACATTGACATCTTGACATCTTGTTCATTCACGAACTGTTATGCTGAGGAATGAGAGAAATTTCTTTGGCTGATGATACTAAGGTAAATAGTTCCATAATTGTTTTGTAGGTGTAAGTAACTAGTGGTTTGCCCCGAAATGAGGTCTCGCGAGTGTGCCATAAAACAAAAAAAATATTATTTTAATATTTCACTATCAAAATAGTGCCACTAAATGCATAACCAACTTAGTTATACAGTTTTATTCAAATTACAGGTAACAGGAAATCATGTAAATTGGTTCCATTTTTTTGGGATTGAAATTGCAGTTATTCTAGCTAGATTATAGACATTTCCATATATTTGTGTCACTAAAGCTACACGCATACCCAAATTTCAGCACTTTGGGGTTACTGGTGTACCCTGTGAATTTTGTCAAGGTTCAGTTTATTATGGCTAATAACTTAAAAACTACAAGATTTAAACTAAAAATAAAAACGGGGTCGAAATGTACTCACTAAGACCTTTTGTACCACCTATATACCAAATTTCAGGATGATCGGATAAACCCTTCGAAAGTTATCCTCGGACAAACAAACATACATACATACATACAACGCCAATTTGCCCAAGTTGATTTAGAGATCTCGCTTCACTCGATCAATTATAAATAGCATTATCCTGTTTTCATAACGGTTTATAGATAACTGTTTACAGGAAAACCGTAATTGAATATTTAATCCTCAAATTGCATAAATTGTTAATTTAAACTTGCTTACGGTTCGGTAACAATAATAAGAACAAGTCATATAACCTTTATAACTATTTTTTCTCTTTTCAAATTAGACAACAAAGCACTTTATATATTACGTTTATGTATTAAGATTATTTTATAGTTAATTTGTGAGTTTACCTAATGTTTCTAAAATGTTCTAGAAAGCACTACTACACAATCTACTCTATCTAATCACATACGTTAGTTGGAAGTAAATGCTAATTAGCGTTAAGTTTGCCTGTGTATTATTTTATAACTGCATTATTGCATTTTCTTTCTTACTGTCTATTTTTAGCACTTTGCTGAGCACTGCTAAAATAAAAAAGGGAGAAGGATACCAAAGAATGCGTACTATTAATTCCTGTTACGTAGTTTTTTATTAATTTATCGACTATAATATAAGTAGATGTAAGCTTAATATTATCCCTAAAAACTGTGCAAGGTTTGTCTGGGTTATACGATATACGATTATTATTACAGGAGGGCAAATATCGTAAACGGATTTTTGCATTCAACGATACCCCACACTAGTAAAACGGCTATAACTAGGGTTACCAACTTTTTTTCTATCAGATATAGAATTTTCGAACCTCTAAATATATTGTAGATCGTAAATCAATGAAAAATAATATAGCAAGTGGTTAAAATATTTAATTTTAAATGAATATTTTCTGTCGCTCTGCGCCTTAATAATGAAATTTTTATTTTTAACAAAGCATGCTTGATGGCAGTCGCAATTTAAGTTAAAAAACACCATTAATTCTAATTTCATTAAATT
Source organism: Philereme vetulata (assembly GCA_918857605.2). Lineage (NCBI taxonomy): Eukaryota > Metazoa > Arthropoda > Insecta > Lepidoptera > Geometridae > Philereme > Philereme vetulata. Next base: position 6,666,317 of record OU975459.1, on the reverse strand, counting down.
CAAACTGGCCCTGTTACGCTCATTTCTCCATTTGGTCTTCATGACAGAAAATATGCGCATGTAAATGCTGATTTTGCGGGAATTGAAAGAAGATATGATAAAAATTTCTAAATATTAGGTAAGTCTGAATTACTTAAGAGAAGAACTTTTGTGAACAGTTGATTTAGTGGAACATTTTTGGTCAGAGAGTACAATGTCCAAAATCTTGTTCATTTGATTGATTTCTGAGTACACATTGTTAAAATTAACTTTTAGTTTCTCAGCAATTTCTTATTTTAAAGCGGAGCGGGCTTTAAATAAAGATTTGCACTTTACGCAAAATATTTTATAGTTTCTACTATATATTTTTTGTATATATAATATTTGATCCCCTAATGTAGTAGGGTTGAGAACCCTAGCTAAAACGGGTCGGACATATAGACAGATAAACTGACATGGCGAAGCTATAAGGGTTCCGTCTTTATAGTCTCGCCATGTTTTGACTACGCAAAACCTAAAAGCTACTGGCCTAAATGGTGGTTTAACTATCTGGTCGTCCATGAGACTATATATAGATAAATATATATCTGTGTCATCTGTACATCCTATGTATCTTTAACACATGTAGTATACAGGTTGCTACAGAATACGTTTTTATGCCAACAGGGTTAGTCTAGTTTATTCTACGACTGCGAAACTCAAATAGATTATTTCTGACAAAATAAACGTTTTTATATTTATCTTTAAAACACTTAGTAAATCTTGCTTTTTCTCACAGAACTCGGTTAATCAGCTGCATTACCCGAAACCAAAACTACATATGTATATGTACTTACTATGTGTGTATATGTACTAGAACATGTAAATTTGTATTTTTTTTTTTTTGCATTAGGTTATAAACTGACACAGCTAAGAACTACCCCAGTTAAACTAGCTTTCTGCAAAAAAACAGCGTCTAAATAAGTCCATCCGTTTAGTACAAGTCGCGGCATGTAAGTCTAGCGCTGAACGATACGCGGAGGGGATAGCTGCGCATAGGTACTGTCGCGTAAGCAATACAATAGCCAATAGCCACTATTGGCTTAAATAAAGATGTTCCTTACCGTTGCAATTGACGTATTTGTAGACTCTGCTGTCCTTTTTTGGAGTTTCCCTAAATCGCCATTTAATTAATTTTTTCCCGGCCTTAATAATTTCGTCAGTATGTTTTATTTGGCTCAAATTTACAGTGCTGCTGTCCGAATGACTGAGTAAAGTACTTGTAGCTTCGTCAATCTCACTTTTGATTTGTTTCAAAGAATCCATTAATTCATTAGATTCCTTTTTTAAAAAACAATTCACGTCATAAACCATTTTCCTTGCCTGTCTTTTCAAAACAGTATCTCTTCTAGGCATATTCACTTTAAAGTCACAAACCAACTTAAAAAACTGAATTTAACAAACAAATTCAAATAACAGCAATAACAATACAATTAAGAACGCGACTGTACACAGGATGTGCGCAGGGTGTCGTATCAGTGCGGGGGACAGAATGCGATTGGAGAGCCAATCGGCGCTACGCACGCCCGCCCTTCATTCCGCTAGCCCCCCTCAGGTACCTTATTTTTTACTTCTGCGCAATAACTGTCAGCGCTAAAGTTTCGTGCCGCTACTTACACTTAGTGTGGTGCGAGGCCAGACGTTGTTCGGAGCGGATCGCACTCACCCTATTGTTTCACGGATTGAACTGAAACATTGTCGGTCGTAACACCAAAACATTGTCGGTATGTGATAAATCCCGTACGTATAATAATGATAGGCTTCAACTTTATAGTTATAACCATTCTTATAGCTTTTTGAGACAGGGGTTAAGAAAGCAGAATTTATAAAAATATAAGTACTAAGAAGTAGTTCAACTGCTCCAGATCACTACCAGGCGGAAGTGTCCCTAAGGCACTGGCTGCATAGTACTACTAGTTCATGGATGCGTGGTCTGAACCACCCTGTATGAACGAAGTATTTCGTGCTCATTGTTTTGGAAATTCATCCCCCCCCCCCTCTCGCCCTCCGCCTACCGGCCTGCGTCCATTCTACCGGAAGGCTCTATATATAGACAGCCTTTATATGTTTTATGAATGTATATTCAGAGTGACCCACCTCTACGAGTATGTTTCAAAAACCCATGACGGAAAGGTGTCAGAATATACAATATGAATAATAAAGTTTCAAATAAACAAATAAATAATGCTGGACATTTAACACAGCGCTGTCTAGCCCCAAACTAAGCAATACTTGTATGGTAAAAAGGGTATATGTAGAATTATGATTTTGCAGTGAAGCCTTTGGAATTCTTTACGAATAACACAATCAAAATTAGCGGTTCGGAAATTGTCAATGTTTTTTTAAAACAAGAACAAAAAAACTGTATGACATGTATTTTTGGAATATTTTTTTAGTTCAACTTTTGTTTTTTGATAGAGCGAAGCGACTTAGGCAAATCGGCGTTGTATGTATGTATGTTTGTTTGTCCGAGGATAGTTTTTGAAGCGTTGATCCGATCATCGTAAAATTTGGTATATAGGTAGGTAGTGATAGCACAACTTTGGTGCGACTAAATGAGCTAAAAATGTTGGGGGGTTGTTGAGATATTGGGGTTCAAGAGAGGTACACACGGCTACACATCAAGCTATACATTTCCAGTATAAGCTGACCTCGTATTGTGTAGGCTTTTCGGCGAATGAGAGGTCAGTTTATATTGTGTATGTATAGCTAGATGTGTAGCCGTGTGTACAAATTAACAAAAAGGGAATATCTGGTCAAACGGCACGCCTAATAAAAGGTCTTGTGAGTACATTTCGATCCCGTTTATATTTTTAGTTTAAACCTTGCAGTTATTGAGTTATTATTTATACTCATAAAAAACTGAAGTTTGACAAAATTCACAGTGTACACCAGTGCTGAAATTTGATATGCGTGTAGTTTTAGTGACAAAACTACAGGAGAAAGTCTGAAATGCAGAATAACTGCAATTTCTACCCCAAAAAATTTAACAATTTAACATGAACTCCAGTTACCTGTAATTTGAATGAAACTGTAAGTCGAGTTATATGGTTACATTTCGTGGCACCATTTTGATAGTCAAAGATTACAAATACCATCCAAAGGTTGCCTGGAAGAGATCGCTTTTAGCGATAAGGCCGCCCATTGTATTGCCTTATTTATTTTAACCCAGTACTTATTTTTTTATTATTTCTGTTTGTGTGGTAATTCAATAAAGAGTTATCTATCTATCTATCTACAAATAATATTTTTTTGTTTTTATGGGTGACTCGCGAGATCTCAGTTCGGGGCGAACCACTAGTTTTATGACCTTGAATGTTCTTCTGCTTAAATCAAATCAGTAAACGATGCGAGAACTTGAGTTATTTGTTATTCCTCATCATCATAATATCGGCCGAAGGACGTCCACTGCTGAACCTCCCCCATAGATTTCCAGAGTGACCGATCTTGTGTGGACTGCACCCAACGGCTCCCAGCAACCTATATCAAGTCGTCTTGCCATCTAGCATTATATTTTATTATACCTACTCATGCTCATCATATCATCATATCAGCCGTAGGACGTCCACTGCTGGACAAAGGCCTCCCTCATTGATCTCCAGGAACTGCGGTTAGAAGCGGCCTGCATCCAACGCCGACCTGCGGTTCTTACCAAGTCGTCTGCCCATCTTGTGGGTGGACGTCCTACGCTGCGCTTGCCGGTCCGTGGCCTCCACTCGAGAACCTTTCGGCCCCATCGGCCATCTGTTCTGCGCGCTATATGGCCTGCCCATTGCCACTTCAACGTGCTAATCCGTCGGGCTATGTCGGTGACTTGAGTTCTCCTACGTATCTCCTCATTTCTGATTCGATCCCGTAGAGAAACCCCGAGCATAGCCCTCTCCATAGCTCGTTGAGCGACTCTGAGCTTATTCATAAGGCCAATAGTGAAGGACCACGTCTCGGTTCCATATGTCATCACTGGTAACACACACTGATTGTAGACTTTCGTCTTAATGCACTGAGGTATGTTGGACGAAAAGACGTTGCGAAGTTTCCCAAACGCTGCCCATCCGAGTTCGATTCGACGATTGACCTCTTTCTCGAAGTTGGACCTACCTAATTGGACTGTTTGTCCTAGGTATACATACGCGTCGACAACTTCAAGAGCCGAGTTCTCAACCATAACTGGGGCAGGGACGACATGGACATTCGACATGATTTTCGTCTTGTCCATGTTCATTTTAAGTCCTACCCGTTGGGAGACTCGATTGAGGCCTTCGAGCATCGTGCTGAGCTCTTCCATCGACTTTGCCATGACCACAATATCGTCGGCAAACCGAAGGTGCGTGATGTATTCGCCGTTAATATTGATGCCCAGTCCTTTCCATTCCAGAAGCTTGAAGGCATCTTCCAATGCAGTCGTAAACAGTTTCGGAGAGATGACATGAGATGTCTTACGCCTCTTTTTAAGGGAATCGCCTTCGAGCTCTGTTCGTGTACTCGGACTGACATAGTGGCGTTTTTATACAAACACTTCAACACTTCGATGTACCGATAGTCAATACGGCATCGTTGGAGAGACTCAAGCACTGTCCATGTTTCGATCGAATCGAAGGCCTTCTCATAGTCCACAAACGCGAGACATAGCGGCAAGTTATACTCTTCGGTCTTCTGTATGACTTGCCGCAGCGTATGTATGTGGTCTATGGTACTGTAGCCTTTACGGAACCCGGCTTGTTCGGGAGGCTGGAAGTCATCAAACCTGCGTTCGAGACGGTTCGCGATGACCCTCGAAAACAGCTTATAAACATGGCTCAAAAGCGAGATGGGGCTGTAACTCTTAAGCAAGGTGTTGTCACCTTTCTTGAAGAACAGAACCACCACGCCCCCGTTCCATGCTTTTGGCGTCGTACCTTCAAGCAAGGCGGAATTAAAAAGCTTCTGAAGGACTTTAAGTACCGGTGATCCACTCGCTTTCAGAAGCTCTGAAGTGATTCCATCCTCACCCGGCGCCTTGTCGTTCTTAAGCTGCTTCAAGGCCATCCTGATCTCATACAGGCTGATGTCCGGAATATCTTCGGTATAATGTCGGGTCAGTTTGGCTCTTGGGTCGTTGGCCGCACTGCAAACAGGTTTAGTGACTGAATCGTAGAGCCGTCCATAGAACCTTTCGACTTCCCTTAACACTTCCGCTTTACTTGACGTTATGCGGCCATCTTCCCTCTTCAGCTTTGTCATGCGGCTCTGCCCAATAGAATTATCTCTCGCGAACACTTTGGAGCCTTTATTCCGCTCTATCGTATCTTTAATACGAGATGTATTAAAGGTACGAATATCGTGCCGCAAGGATTTCCAAATCTTTCTATTGAGCTGCCTATGTGACTGAGCATCATCGGGAGACTGCAGTTGCAAAGAACGTCGTTCAGCCATGAGGTTAAGGGTGTCATCAGAGAGTTTCTGAGGTCTATTGGTACGGGGGGTCTTAAAGAACTGGGACCCCACCGTATGGACGGTTTCTACGAACCTGTTATTGATCTCGTCCACTGATACATCTACTTCTAGACATTCAAAGCGATTTGCAAGTTCGAGTTGAAAGCTCTCGAGGTTTTGGATATGTGCGCGAGTGGGTCGGAGCATAGATTTCATCAAACGGGACCTTTCAAGTTTAACGTTCATATTCAATGTGGCTCTAACAATTCGGTGATCACTGCCGGTTTTCACCCTGAGAATCACAGAGACATCATTGAATATCCGTTTCTTGTTGGTCAAGATGAAATCAATCTCATTTCTCGTGGAACCGTTGGGACTCATCCAGGTCCATTTCCTGTGAGGCGGCTTCTGGAAAAAAGAATTCATCATAAAGAGTCCTTCTTTCTCCAGAAAATCGGCCAGCCTCTGTCCCCTGGGGTTCCGTTGCCCATATCCAAATTGCCCCACTCTCAACTCATCATCGCTTCTCATGCCTAGCTTTGCATTGAAGTCCCCCATAACAACAATAAAGAGTTTTGTTCGTATGTATGGCTCTACTGATGTCCTCATACATAGACTCTACTTCTTCATCTGGGTGTGAAGAGGTCAGCGCATATACCTGAACGACTTACAGCGAATATCGCTTAGATATTCTGAGTGTCAGGTACGCGACCCTGCTCGACACACTGTCGATGCTGATAATGTTGTTGATGAGTGACTTGTGAACGAGAAACCCAACACCACCTTGGGACTGTTGGTCGCTCTCCCGGTAGTATAGTAGGTTACCAGACTTAAGGGATATCGTGTCCTCGCCTTCTCTACGGACTTCTGATAACCCCAAAATGTCCCAGTGTAATCTACTAATTTCTTCTTCCAGCTCAACAATCTTTTCGTCTGTCCTCAAAGTGCGGATGTTGTGTGTTACCAGGGCCAGTGGTCGTCGTAGGGTTTGGTAGCCGATCGTCTCCCGGGGGTTCTTAGCACCCCTGGCCCCGCCGTTACCGTGACTGCTACCGTAGCCAGGATTAGCGGGGCCGCCGGGGACTCGGGGCCTGGTTTTATGTTGATAATCCATGAGGGGGTTGTTGCCATACTCGCCACGCTTGGCAGGCGGGTTGGCGAGCGCAATATAGGTATTGAAAACACGAAAAGACGCTGCTGCCCATCTTTCGGAGGTATCCCTTAGCATACTCCTACTGCATCCACGGGCAAGAGCGGAGGGGCAACATTCTATTGCCGGCGCCCCACGGCATGCTCAGTTGGTCATTATTAGCGCGATACTTGATGCGTAAATCCGATTTAAGCCCCTAGGGCCGTTAGTTAATTTTAAAATATAAAGAGGCTCATTGCATTCATAATATACTAAAATGAAATACAATAAAATCCATGACTAATCCATATTTCTATTTAAAATAAAAGAGGTTACATTCACATGTAACTGTTATTTTAAATAGAAATAAGGATTAGTCATGGATTTTATGTCATGGAAGCATTTAGAAAAATGCTGCAATCGAATACATCCTCCATGACAAATACTTGTTTCTATTTAAAAATAAAAAATAAAATGGACCCAAATTTTATTTTTAGCGACTTCTTCTTCTTAGCGTGTCAAGGGTTCTACGTTTTCATTTATACTATGTTAGACAGGTGTTTGGCCACAACAATAGCATTAGGCGAGGCGGTTATTAGGTCCTCCATCGTACAGGTGTTCGGACACAAAGGGCACATTAGCAAGTGCTGCATCGACTGCGCGGGATCACCACAGTCGCACTGCGTTAAGTTAGAGTCCCTGAATCCCCTTTTGCACATATTCAGTCTGCAACGGCCAACCTGGGTGCGGAGCCTGTTTAAGGACTTCCAGACTGGCCATGGCAGATCGTGCCCGGGTGTAACTGTTCCTGTGGGGTGATAAAATCAGCGGTGGGGAGTTACTTTTTATCCACAGTGTGCGTCTTTTTAGCAACAATCTCTTAAAAATACTTTTATGAATTTCCTCGCATTCGTAATGAAAAGTTACGTTTTATATTCGGGTGTAAGAGATAAATAGCACCCTCGACTCATTAGCATCCTCAATATCCACGGGTACAATTAATTTTCCTCGCATTCTTAATGAAAAGTTACGTTTTATACTCGGGTGTAAGACATAAATAGCACCCTCGACTCATTAGCATCCTTAATATCCACGGGTACAATTAATTTTCCTCGCATTCTTAATGAAAAGTTACGTTTTATACTCGGGTGTATGAGATAAATAGCACCCTCGACTCATTAGCATCCTCAATATCCACGGGTACAATTAATTTTCCTCGCATTCTTAATGAAAAGATACGTTTTATACTCGGGTGTATGAGATAAATAGCACCCTCGACTCATTAGCATCCTCAATATCCACGGGTACAATTAATTTTCCTCGCATTCTTAATGAAAAGTTACGTTTTATACTCGGGTGTAAGAGGTAAATAGCACCCTCGACTCATTAGCATCCTCAATATCCACGGGTACAATTAATTTTCCTCGCATTCTTAATGAAAGGTTACGTTTTATACTCGGGTGTATGAGATAAATAGCACCCTCGACTCATTAGCATCCTCAATATCCACGGGTACAATTAATTTTCCTCGCATTCTTAATGAAAAGTTACGTTTTATACTCGGGTGTAAGAGATAAATAGCACCCTCGACTCATTAGCATCCTCAATATCCACGGGTACAATTAATTTTCCTCGCATTCTTAATGAAAAGTTACGTTTTATACTCGGGTGTAAGAGATAAATAGCACCCTCGACTCATTAGCATCCTCAATATCTACGGGTACAATTAATTTTCCTCGCATTCTTAATGAAAAGTTACGTTTTATACTCGGGTGCAAGAGATAAATAGCACCCTCGACTCATTAGCATCCTCAATATCCACGGGTACAATTAATTTTCCTCGCATTCTTAATGAAAAGTTACGTTTTACACTCGGGTGTAAGAGATAAATAGCACCCTCGACTCATTAGCATCCTCAATATCCACGGGTACAATTAATTTTCCTCGCATTCTTAATGAAAAGTTACGTTTTATACTCGGGTGTAAGAGATAAATAGCACCCTCGACTCATTAGCATCCTCAATATCCACGGGTACAATTAATTTTCCTCGCATTCTTAATGAAAAGTTACGTTTTATACTCGGGTGTAAGAGATAAATAGCACCCTCGACTCATTAGCATCCTCAATATCCATGGGTACAATTAATTTTCCTCGCATTCTTAATGAAAAGTTACGTTTTATACTCGGGTGCAAGAGATAAATAGCACCCTCGACTCATTAGCATCCTCAATATCCACGGGTACAATTAATTTTCCTCGCATTCTTAATGAAAAGTTACGTTTTACACTCGGGTGTAAGAGATAAATAGCACCCTCGACTCATTAGCATCCTCAATATCCACGGGTACAATTAATTTTCCTCGCATTCTTAATGAAAAGTTACGTTTTATACTCGGGTGTAAGAGATAAATAGCACCCTCGACTCATTAGCATCCTCAATATCCACGGGTACAATTAATTTTCCTCGCATTCTTAATGAAAAGTTACGTTTTACACTCGGGTGTAAGAGATAAATAGCACCCTCGACTCATTAGCATCCTCAATATCCACGGGTACAATTAATTTTCCTCGCATTCTTAATGAAAAGTTACGTTTTATACTCGGGTGTAAGAGATAAATAGCACCCTCGACTTATTAGCATCCTCAATATCCACGGGTACAATTAATTTTCCTCGCATTCTTAATGAAAAGTTACGTTTTATACTCGGGTGTAAGAGATAAATACCACCCTCGACTCATTAGCATTCTCAATATCCATGGGTACAATTAATTTTCCTCGCATTCTTAATGAAAAGTTACGTTTTATACTCGGGTGTAAGAGATAAATAGCACCCTCGACTCATTAGCATTCTCAATATCCACGGGTACAATTAATCGATTAACTACGCAACTTGTACAGCAATGCACTATTGTTCAATTATTCTATCTATACTAATATTATAAAGAGGAAAGATTTGTTTGTTTGTATTGAATAGGCTCCGAAACTACTGGACCGATTCAAAAAAATATTTCATTGTTGGGAAGCTACATTATCCCCGGGTGACATAGGCTACTTTTTGCCCAACTGCTCAGAATGTTTTTATTGAAAAACTACGCGTGCGAAGCTGCGGATTGGTCAGCTAGTTATTTTATGAAAAGGTTGTAAGTAGGTAAGGTAGATTCCGTAGACTGATACGACGCAATGCTTTGTACCGCCTACACCTTCCCGCGACCTTCGCAATGTCATTGCTCCATCTCCTGAAAGGGTGTAACGCCCAAAGCCCGCCATCATATAAACGAACAGTAGAAGTTAGTTTACTCTGATTATATTTTTACAAGTGTTTATTTAACTTGCAATGTTTGTTAGTAATTACTAATATAATAAAAACCTCTTCTCTCCATAACATTATTGTGCTCAACGGGATCTATTTTTTTAGGGTTCCGTAACCAAAGGGTAAAACGAGACCCTATTACTAAGGCTCGGACCTCGGACTATATGGCGTCCGGCCTGTTCTGGTCTCCCCTATCCGAGATAAAACCGAATTTGGTATGCTATCGACTACACAAGGTCCGATTGAATCAGGAGAGAATTCCCTCAGTCGACCGCTAGCACTTGCGTTGGACAGACGTCCCGATGATGCCTGTTTTTTTACAAAGGTATGCAAGCTTTACAAGGTAGCTGGTAAAAACTCTATTTACTCAAAAACTAAAGGGAGAAGCGAAAAATTGACCCGTATATAAAACGTTTATTTATATTAGTACTACGTATTGGATTAATAAAAATGGCACGTTAATAGAATAACAGGCAATAAAAATATTTCAAAGTCCCTGCCACCAAGGCATTTACTGGAGATTGAAAAAAATTCTTGAAAACATTAATACTAAAATATTACTTTTTCATAATACAGAGTACATTAAATTAAGGCTTTTGTATTGTGTTAATTTTTTTAATCTGATTACAATATCGATGGAAATGGAGGTCAAAGATACATCGGGTTATTTTGTGGCTAATTTTGAGCATGTGCGTGCGTCCTACCGTGACGCTTTCTGTCATAACACTGACGCAAAACTCGTCGCGTCGCCCTCGGAAAGGATAGTTTTCATTGCCGCCGGTGTGGTCAACGTCATTCAACTACATAAGTTATTGTTTAACGGCCCCTGACAAGCCCGGACGCCATATAGTCCGAGCCTTAGACTCCGCTCTTTTTCCGTCTGTCGCCAGGCTGTATCTCATGAACCGTAATAGTTATACAGTTGAAATGTTTACAGATGATGTAATTATTAACAGAATAAAACAAATATTTAAGGGGGGCTCCCATAGGTACAACAAACGTGCTTTTTTGCTCGATATTGATAACGGCAACAGGTAGACGCTTGAAATATTCACAGAATATTGATTTATATGATTCACTTAACGTTCCAATACAACAAACGTGATTTGTTTGCCGTTTTATAGATAATGGTACGGAACTCTTCGTGCGCGAGTCCAACTTGCACTTGGCTGGTTTTATTTTACGGCCACGAGGCCTATTGTGATCTCCACTTGGTTTTGTTCATCTCTAAGTCCTACAGCTGCTTAAAACTGTAGAATATTCAAGGGTGATAAGTTATCACTCAGTTATCAGTGATAACTGTTAGCCCGGAGGAGCTAACAGTTATCACTGATAGATAACTGTTAGCTCCTCCGGGCTAAGAATGGGTTGCCCAGCGTGGCTAACATGGCAGGCACAAGATAATTTTGTCACGCCATTTTGTCGTCGTATCTCTACATCTCGACTGTCAGTAACATAGAGTTCACTTATATCATGTCGTTCTGTCAAACGAAAACTTCGTGACAAATTTCTCTAAAACCGTAACATACGCGTCATATTTTCTCATGACTAGTCGACTTTTGACATCTAAACTTGACTAATTTGTCGTCGATCATTCTGTTCGATGAGATTCAGAGACAGCAGCGATATTTTCTAGAAAATAAATTCAAATCTTGTTGCAATAACTATATTGCAACAATTTATAAAGAGAGATGATTCAACGGAAAATTCAACGAAAGCGGATACGGGATTTCTGCAACTCGTTTGATCTCCGTGACAGCGAGTTTCAAGCGCTTTGGCGCATATCTAAGCCAATGGCTTTGTATGTAATAGAGAAACTGCGAGTGGACCTCGAGCCTCGTAGTGGCGACGCTATGCCTGTAAAAATTGACATTTTGTCTCGAGAGGCTGGTGAGAGACTGTGAGATATTTCTCTGTCTTGACACGTATGTTACCGCTAACGAGTAAATCTCAAATCGACAAATTTTTCTCATCTCGTCTCGATTTTATCTCGTGCCTGCCATGTTAGAATTAGCTGCTGAATGCAGATGAATGCTACGTTTACGCATTAGTGGACCACACTCGCCAAACAGATGTAAGGGCGATTCTGCCGCCTTATTACAGAATCTGCAGGTTTGTGAACAGGATCTAAGCTAGTGATCATATACCTATCAACTGCCAGTTATTACCTATACATTTACATCGTGGTATAAAATAAATGATTGAGTAGTTAGTTTATTTAGGTCAAATCTTACATACAAACTGAATTAGAATGACTTCCTCTTATCCTACGGAGCTGAAATTTTACATGCGGGTTCAATTCTGATGAAAATGCATTTTTATGGTAAGCATGACCTGATCCTTCACCCAGAATTAGGCTCCAGACGAAGGAACTCCTCAACGGAGGAACTCAAATTTTAATTATGATTGTTCTAAGTTCTACTATGAATTAGCTGCTGCACTCATGATTGGCTTCCGACTATTAGGGAACTCCTCAACGGTCAACAGCACAGACTCGAAATTTAGTGTACGCATCTAATTGATCGAGCGAAGCGAGATCTCTAAATCAAGTTGGGCAAATCGGCGTTGTATGTATGATCCGATTATCGTGAAATTTGATACATAGGTAATTAAGACTTACATGGGTAATTAAGAGGTAGTGATGGCACGATTTTAGTGTGACTAATTGAGCTAAAAATTATGGGGGTTGTTGAGATATTGGGGTTCAAGAGGGGTAAAAAAAATTTAAATGAGGTTATTAGGTCAAATAAGACATTATATAAATTTAGAATCATTAGTACATTTAGACTCCGTTTTTATTTTTCGTAAGTTCTTTATAGTTTTTGAGTTACTAGCCATAATAGAAACTGAACTTTGACAAAATTCACAGGGTACACCAGTGACCCCACACTGCTGTAATGGTATGCGTGTAGCTTTAGTGACACAAATATTGCCTATATTTGGAAAGTCAGAAATCAAGAATAACTGCAATTTGTGCCCCAAAAAAGAGAACCAATTTACATGAACTGCCGTTACCTGTAATTTGAATGAAACTGTGAGCCAAGTAAGATGGTTATGCATATTGTGGCACTATTTTGATAGTCAAAGATTACAATTAACATTTTTTTGTTTTAATCGGAGACTCGCGAGATCTCAGTTCAGGGCGAACCACTAGTTATAAAAGGCAGTCTTAATTTGCACCATAACATGGCTGCTGCACTCATGGTTGGCTCCCGACGAGGGAACTCCTCAACGGTCTCCAGGACAGATATGAAATTTTGTGTACGAATTTCATTATGCCAATGCAATAATATGGTATCATGGAGGTGGTTTCACAAAATGAACACCAATACATTAGTAAACTCTACAAAGTTAAAGTACTGACAACTGTAATGACGAGAGATTATAATAAAATACCTTTAATTAAGCTAAATAGAACCTCAGCAATTGGGTTGTACACACGGCTACACATCAAGCTATACATTTCCAGTATAAGCTGACCTCGCATTGTGTAGGCTTTTCGTAAAATGTGAGGTCAGCTTATAATGTAAAATATAGCTTGATGTGTAGCCGTGTGTAGTAACGTTATTAACTTATTACGCGATCATTATTAAAAATGCGGGATATTTTTGTCGGTGTTACGACCGATAATATTCAGCATACGTGAACCTTCATCAGGGTGAGTGCGAGCCACTAAGCATTGCGTCTCGACTCGCACTTTTTTTTTAATATTAAACTGACGGACCTCCGCGTGACGGTACTGCAGTCGCGTTGCCTACCACTTAATGCTTTATTTACACCTCTCTTGGAGCTGGTCATATTGAAGCCCACCGGGAAAACCTCTGAGGCAAGGTCATTCCACATCTTGCAGGTGCGCGGAAGAAGCGAGCGGGTGACGCACTACGCGAAGCAGCCCTCTTTCTTTGCCTGTACCGAGAACTACAGAAGAGATGATAATGATTCTGATGCCTCTCTACAAGATGGGTGAGCATCGACACAGGGTTAGATAGTTAGATAATTTATTTAATGCACACCATTAAAAATAAACAATCAAAAGAGAAAAACCCCTGTACCAAACCTTAGCACCTTAGCCAGGGGGGCAACCTCAATCTCTTATATCAATATTAAAATAATATTATACTGACATTTAGTACCATGACCATGACATGAGTAAGATTGCTCTATTATTGTGAAGGCGAAGCAGTTTTGGAGACGTCGCCATAAATCGTTCACTCAAAACGTTTCACATTAGAGCTCAAATAAACGCGTAAAATAATCTTAAAAAGTATGAATAAATCGTGTTTATTTTCGCAGTGTTTTATAGTGAACGTGGTGTACTCACTAGAAAGCACTAAATATACAATATTATTAGGATTGCAACAGTAATGTTTAAAAGTTTTGTGGTTCAAATCGAAGTAATGTTGCTACCAGCTTAAAACAAAACGCTCCTGAAACATGATGGTTTTCCAAACCACCATCCGAACACAGAAAAACCCTCCGTCGTCCGAGACATGTTCTCGGAGACCCGGATGACGAAATCACTTCCGCTAATGCGGAAGAGTCATCCATATTAGACAGAGCAAACACTTCACAAATACACCGACCTCGCCGGCGAGGTTGACGAGTCCCTTCAGTCGCCGCCTATACGAGGTACAAGCACGTACCCGGGCGTTTCTCTCCTATCCTCCTCCCGGTAACAGCCCAAGCCGAGGTTCGTAACTAAGTGGTGCTCTTGCGCTAGTTGCCTCATCAAAAAATTACAGGGCTGAGCGCCTTCTGCGCTAGCCAAAAGCTCGGTTAAGCTGCAACGGCCTCAGAGGCCAACAGCGAGATAAGTCCATTCGAAAAAAAAAGATGGTTTTTCAAAAGATTGTATGTGGCGCGCTGTTCCATTTTTTTATATAACTAGTGGTTCACCCCGAACTGAGATCTCGCGAATCTCCGATTAAAACAAAAAAAAAATATTTGTAATCTTTGACTATCAAAATAATGCCACGAAAAACTAACCAACTAACTTGACCTACGATTTCATTCAAATTACAGGTAACTGGAGTTCATGTGTTGTGATTAAGTTTTGGGGTACCAATTACAGTTATTCTAGATTTCAGACTTTTGCCTATATTTGTATCACTTATGCTACACACATACCAAATTACAGCAATGTGGGGTCACTGGTGTACCCTGTGAATTTTGTCGAAGTTTAGTTTTTATTATAGCTAATAACTCAAAAACTATAAAGAATTTACTAAAAATAAAAACTAAATCTAAATGTTCTAATGAATACCTTTCATTTCACGTCCCATTTGATCTAATAGCTTCATTTTCATTATTTTTACCCCTCTTGTAACCCAATATCTCAACAACCCCCCAACATATTTAGCTCATTTAGTCACACCAAAATTGTTGCTTTACTACCTACCTATGTATTAAATTTCACGATGATCGGATCAACGCTTCGAAAGTTATCCTCGGACAAACAAACATATATACATACAACGCTGATTTGCCTAAGTTGATTTAGAGATCTCGCTTCGCTCGTTCAATAAGTATTTATCATGGAGATTGTATTTTATTATAGCATTTTAAGAATGCAATGAGCCTAATTCTATTTTTAAATTAACTTACGGCTCTAGTGTCGTAAATCGCAATTTCAAAGCAGTTTCCGAGATAAAAATAACCTATTTTTCAAAGCATGAGTGATGAAAAGTTTATAACTAGTCACTTGAGTAAATAATTGTCAATTGGGCAAAAAAGACGAAGGAAAA
The DNA here is from genome assembly GCA_918857605.2 of Philereme vetulata. Taxonomy (NCBI): domain Eukaryota; kingdom Metazoa; phylum Arthropoda; class Insecta; order Lepidoptera; family Geometridae; genus Philereme; species Philereme vetulata. The sequence goes on along the minus strand of OU975459.1, from coordinate 6,650,703 downwards.
AGAAGGACTAAGGACTTCTACTTCCTTTTAAGGACCTACGAGTGTAAACAACCTTATATACCTACTTATTTGCGTACCAAAATATAAATCTTCGCATTACTTTAGATTTATAACGACTCCCACACAAAAATATTGTATAATAACCGAATATTATGCATTCAGTAACCTATCGCTGCTTTCGTTCTAAGTCCTTTTACGACGTTCTCTTAACTAAATACTCACTGCCAACGCTTAAGATGACAAGACTGCTGCTTGATCAAATGTTACTTTAAAAGATATATCATAGACTGTAGTAATCTTGCAAACCAAATTTACTTACACATATCCTATCGTTCTTACTCTCGAGAGACTCGCAAACGTAATTTGTTTACGCATATTCCCTGTAAAACTAACGCCGGTGAGCGCGCACCTTCTGTTACCCGTATTATGCGAATATTTCGAACAAGTCTGTGGCTCGGTTGATAAAGAGAGATAAAACTTAGAAGATCGAAAAAAAATTAATTTAAACATATCACATTCGTCGAATAAATTAATTAGTAACTCGCGTTCTCGTAAAATGAGCAATTGAGTGAACTATCTAACCCTGTTTTCACCCAAAAAAAGAGTCGTAAAGTTTTTATCAAAAATAACATTACAACAAAAATATTGTCTTCTTTTAAATGCTTTTAAAAATTTTGATATATTAATACAATATGTCAAATAAAATAACGAATAAAAACTGCCCAATTTTACGCTTCAAAAGATGTCGTTTATTCGAAAGTAGAATGTTTATAAGTTAAAATTTACATACTATAACAAAGTTCAACCTTTTATTTACGTATAAAAAACTAGAAGTGTACTATCCATTAAATATATTATAATATGATTTTTTTTAAATCACTGGCAGTCTGCGCCGAGCACTTTTTAAGGGAGGACGTGTCGCTCTTTGTTACGAGCAGTATACATAGTTACGTATATATAATACTATAGACAACAGCATACAATTATAGCGCGACCGAGTGATTTGATCTGTATGGATACTTATACTTTTTTAGACTATTCTAAAAACATTTTGATCTGATGATGAAGACAGGAGCTGTTCCGTGGAACTCCTCAGCAAGTTGTCCGATTGAGGTCAAACTATGCATACCGGTAGAGTTTAAATGAAAATACTTCACTATACTAAAAGCGCTCTGATCTGATGATGGAGTCAGGAGCTGTTCCGTGGAACTCCTCAGCAAGTTGTCCGATTGAAGTAAAACTTTACACACCAGTAGAACTAAAATGAAAATAAATCACAAAAGTTATCTAAGTAAATTTGTTTCAGATAGAGACTTCGTTTTATTTTTCCCGTAATCTTTGTTGATGTTCCTATCAATCATGGTAATTTGAGATTGTTCGCACTCCAAAACTATACGACAAAAAACAAAATAAAAAATTGTTTTGTAATGTGTAAGTTACCTAAGACTTTTTATATGATACCAAACTGAATGTTATCCTACATACTTAGGTAAATACTTAAATGCAACTGTAGGTCAAGTAAGTTGGTAATGAATTTCGTGGCGCTGTTATACAAGTGGTTCGCCTCGAACTAAGATCTCGCGAGTCTCTCAAAAAACAAAAAAAAATATTATTCATAATTTTTGACTTGTAAAATAGTGCCACGAAATAACAACCACAGACTTACTTGACCTACAGTTTTATTCAAATAATGTTCAAATTTTATTCAATAAGTAATGGGAGTTCATGTTAATTGGTTACTTTTATAGGGGTAGAAATTGCAGTTATTCTGGATTTTAGACTTTTGCTAGACAAAATGTATAATAGTATTGTTGATACTTTGTGTAGCGCGGCCGTGAGAACAAGTAGGAAGGCAAATAATAAAAATACCAAGAAGAGACAACTGTGTGGATGGAATAAGCATGTTGGTGAGGCCCATCGTGAGGCCAGGCTTAAGTTTAAAATTTGGTTATTATATAACCGATCTGCTTCAGGACTGATTTATAAAGAAATGGTCGAGTCACGAAGAATTTTCCAAAGTCGCCTGAGTTGGTGTCAGAAAAACTAGGAGCAACTAAAGATGGACCTTTTGGCTAAACACAGATCAGCAAATGACTTTAGTAAGTTTTGGAAAGCTACTGGAAAGCAGGAGATTAGGCCTGGCCTCCCGGTGAGTGTGGGTGGAATGAGTGAAGCTGTGGACATCTCTAATATGTTCATGGAGCACTTCAAAGTGTCCTCACCGCTAGGACCCTCATCTGCCTCGATGGATGTGTCTGGGTGTGCGGGCGATGAGCCGCTTGTTCTTTTTACTGCAGGACAGGTTAGGGAGGTCCTGAGGAAAATGAGCAGCGGCAAGTCTCCCGGGCATGACGGGCTCCGTGTTGAGCATTTGAGGCATGCGGGAGTACACCTTCCGAGCATTTTAGCCGTGTTCTTCACAATGTGCATTAGTCACTCTTACTTACCACCAGACTTAATGAAAATTATCGTAGTGCCCATTGTGAAGAACAGGACTGGGGATGTCGCAGACATTAAAAACTACCGCCCAATCTCGCTGGCAACTATAATTGCTAAAATACTGGACGGTTTGCTTGATTCTTGCTTAGAAAAACATTTAAATCTCACGCTCTCTGACGCCCAGTTCGGGTTTCGGCCCGGACTTTCTACTGAAAGTGCGATTATAAGTCTCAAACATACCGTCCAGTATTATACAGATCGTACGACGCCTATATACGCCTGCTTACTTGACCTCTCCAAAGCCTTTGACCTTGTGTCTTATGATGTGCTCTGGAGAAAGTTGAGGGACCTGGGTATACTGGCTAAAATCCAAAATATATTTAAATTTTGGTATGACAATCAGACCAACTATGTGAGATGGGCCAATTCTCTCTCAAATGCATATAGGTTGGAGAGCGGGGTGAGACAGGGGGATTTGAGTTCTCCCAAGCTCTTCAATCTCTATGTAAACGACCTCATTGTCGGGCTGAGCAGCATGCGTGTCGGCTGCCGGATGAACGGCGTTAGCATCAACAACATTAGTTACGCCGATGACATGGTGCTGCTGAGCCCGACGGTGGGGGGTCTCAGGGAATTACTGAGGGTATGTAAAGCCTATGCTGTTGAGCACGGGCTTATATATAATGCGAAGAAAAGCGAATACATGGTTTTTAAGGCCGCCGGTAAATGTCCCGGTTTTACACTGAATATAACCCTAAACGGCTTGAACTTAAATCGTGTTACGAAATTTAAATATCTGGGACATTTTCTTGCCGACGACCTTAAAGACGATGCAGATGTTGAGAGGGAGCGTAGGGCCTTGGCGGTCCTAGGTAACATGTTGGCCCGTAGATTTTCCCGTTGTACTGAACAAGTTAAAGTTACGCTTTTTAAAGCGTACTGTCAGAGCTTTTACACGGGAAGTCTGTGGGTCCGAAATACCAAAAGATCATTGAAGGACCTACGCATCCAATATAATAACATCTTCCGGATGATGTTGCGGTTGCCCCGATACTGCAGTGCATCGGGGATGTTTGCCTACTATCACACAGATGGCTTTCACGCCATCATGCGCAAAAAAACGGCATCGCTGATGAGCAGAATTCGGGGCAGTCGCAACAGCATCCTGAGGACAGTGGCTGAGTGCTGCACATCTCCGCTCTGGAAGTGTTTTGTGCGGAGGGTGATTAATGAAGGAAATAATTTCCTCAGTTAGTCACCCTTGGCACAAAATGGTGTTTTCTATTTTCACCCAGTGCCTATTTTTTATTTTTGTATATTTAGCTGTTCTTCTTTGTTGTTATATATATATTTTTTGTGTGTATGTTAGTCTTAAGATATGGACTCTAGTTGTCTGAAATAAAATATTTTTATTTTTATTTATTTATTTATTAAAACGTGCTAATGAAGAACTTTTTTTATAAGACGTCCCATTTGACCTAACAGATTTGCAAGTTCTTAGTTCGGGGAGAACCTATTGTACAACAGCGCCACAAAATTCATAACCAACTTACTTGACCTAAAGTTACATTCAAATTATAAATTACGGGAGTTCATGTTAATTGATTCCCTACTCGTTTTAGGTTAAATATTGCAGGTATTTTGGATATCAGACTTTTCCTTACACTAGTGTCACATAAGCTACATGAATACCAAATTTCAGCACTGTGGAGTCACTAGTGTACCCTGTGAATTTAGTCAAAATTCAGTTTTTATTACGACTAGTAAATAAAAAACTACGACGAATAAACTAATAATAAAAACGGGGTCTCAATGTATTAATAAAGATCTTTCATTTAACGTCCTATTTGACCTTATAGTCTTATTTTTGTTTGTTTTCACCGCTTTTGAACCCCAATATCTCAACAACCCCCCAACATTTTTAGCTCATTTAATCAAACCAGGATTTTGCCAACACTACCTGCCTATATATTATCAAATTTCACGATGATCGGAGCAACACTTCGAAAGTTACCCTTGGACAAACAAACATACATATACAACGCCAATTTGCTCAAGTTGATTTAGAAACTTCGCTTTGCTCGATCAATTAGTCAAAGATTATGAACAATATTTTTTTTTGTTTTGTGGAAGACTGACGAGATCTAAGTTCGGGGCGAACCACTAGTTATTTTACTTGTAGAAATCTTGTCAGACCATTATAATCTCGGAGTCTTCAAGTCCAGAGTGAACACGTTCTATCTAGGCAAGCTGGCTCCCTCTTACACCTTACCATCAAGTGAGTACCTAAGTGGTCAAGCGCTTAATCAATACTATTAAAATATAAATACTTTAAACTACAAATGAAGATAGGTACGAAGATACCAAACACACTATAAATTAACATTTTCATTTGATCGACATGACAAAGGATCAACATTTCTTGTCCTATAGTGAGGTGTATAGGACACAAACTCACACATCCGCGAGCCACGCAGCAAGTTCAACGGCCGGCCGGCTTCGTAAATATCTAAAATTGACAGCGTCAGATTTTGGAATGCCCTCTTAAACAAAATCATGAAACAACATAATGATCTCTTTACTGGTATCGAACTGTTTGCAACCTCACCCGGCTCTTTCAGAAAGAGTGTATCTGATGTCATAATGTCGGTCACACTCTTTCTGTCTGACCTAAAGCAAAAGTTAAAATCTTTTTCTTGTATGTAATGTGACCTACAGATATTATTTGTCTTCTTTCATAAGCATGCACTTTTTATGCCCTGACAATTTGTCAACCCAATCTGTGGACACCGGGGCTGATTATACTTATAGAACCTTATTTAGTATTAGCATTAAGTAACCTAATTGTATAATTGTTTGTTGTCCTTAATAAAGAAAAATTAAAATAAAATAATGTTCCTGAAAGAAAAATGGTTAGATGAAGCCTAATAATTTTCTTCAGATTTGTATAGTTCGACCGAAACCGCTGTACCGCTCCCTAAGAAAGTGCGGCGAGGTGGGGGCCGAGGAAAAAAGAGCAAGTGTAGGTACACATGAGATCGATATTGTCGGATAGATCTTAAGATATCGTAAACGATATGTTTATATTTTTGTAACTAAATTGTCTACAGATATTCTGACATAGATTCTGCTTCAACTTCATCTTCCGTTTCGCTATCGGAATTTGAATCAGAGTCGTTCTGCAAATTTATTAATAATGGATCGATAATAATATCAAATCTACTATTGCGATCCCAGTAATTGTTTTCATTTTTTGGACATGATGACGGTCTTGACATCACGAGATAGCGCTCGACCCATCTTTGGATATTTATCTCATGTGCGTCTGACGATGGATCGGAGCGGTCGATACTACCCCCCGTCTCGCCGCGCGCATACCTCAGGCGCGGTACAGCGGTTTCGGTCAAACTATACCACACTTATAGGAATAGTAGTAGAATTTCTTGTGAAAGGGCTCGTCCGGGGAAATACTACCACCACACCTATTTCTGCCGCCAAGCAGCTTTGCTGTGTTTCGGTTTGAAGGGTATGGTTGCCTAGTTGTATACTGTGTTACGTACAGCAAGCTAAGGATCAGCGTTGCCAGACATCCCGATTTTGGCAGGACGTCCCGATTTTTAAATCAAAATTAAATGTCCCGCACGGGACAGGTTCAGTCCCGCTTTTCGGGGGTAACTCGACCGTGCGTGCAGCGTGCTGCCAGAAATACCATGAACTAGCTGACCAATCCGCAGCTTCGCACGCGTAGTTTTTCAATAAAAATATTTCCTTCTGCGCAGTTGGGTAAAAAGTAGCCTATGTCACCCGGGGATAGTGTAGCTTCCCAACGGTGAAAGAATTTTTTAAATCGGTCCAGTAGTTTCGGAGCCTATTCAATGCAAACAAACAAATCTTTCCTCTTTATAATATTATTTTTGTAGATATTGATATGTTCTTTATTGTACAACATACTTTTGTTCTATCATCAATAGTTTCCGCAGCGCATGCGACGAAAGACGTTTTAGGGCACTTTTTTACACCATGGGTTACGTTACTTAAGTTTTAGTAAAGATCCCTAATCTTTTCTAGCTATAAATATAACCTATGTCACTCAGGGTGAATGTAGCTTTCCAATGATGAAAGAATTTTTGAAATCGGCATGGTAGTTTTTGAGTTTATTCATTACAAACATACACACACACAAAAATACAAATTTTTCGTCTTTCAAATATCAGTATAGATAAGTAGGTACTTCTTATAAATAAATTATTCTCATATTGTAAGTTACAATTTGTAACGCTCACTTCACAGACTATGGTTTGAAACACAATAATTTTCTAATAAAGAAATCTTATTTATTTGACTTTTTTTATTCAGATACTGAAGAAGACTCAACTACCTAACGATATGGTAAACCTAATTTATAATATCATATTTTTATTAAAATAGATTTTCTATGGCTTTTTGCTATCTTTTGTCACGTAAACGTACTTTAAAACCCAAATAAAAAGTAAATATATAAAAACTTCTGATCATATACGGTTTTTTTACTATGTCCCGCTTTCGATGAAAGAATCCTGCTTTTTTTAATCAAACAGTTTCAAAATCCCGACTTGACAAAAAAAATTAGTCAACCAATTCGGTAAAGTCGGTTTAGGGACGATAATTTTACGTGATAACGAGAGAGATAGATGCGTCACAAGCCGCACGCTTAGGCCGATCGTGCCTCTCTATCGGTTGTTCCGCGCTCTCGCTTGCACGCTCAGGCGGAACGTGACAATGAGTCATGCTTTTGCGTGCGTGCAGCCGGCGTTATATTAATAGAATAATAATCTTTATTTCAGACTCATGAGGTCCATACACATTTACTACACACAATACAATACACATAATACACAATAAAATCACCTTAAGCAGTTTAGGTGGCAATGCCCACCCAACGTCTATACATCTTAGAATTCTGCCAGACTTCTAATGATAGCGTTATTACAAGCGTCAACTCTGGACATGAAAGACGCTATCCTCCTACGCTGAATAGCGTAGAAAGTACCCACCGGTGCTCCGTTAAACATTTCGGAGGCACTACAGTAGCGCTCTAAGCTCATCAGTTGTCGAAAAATGTTATTATAGGCTACCCTGACTACTGTCATGGGCCTTTTTAGTATACTCTGTCCAGAGTTAACACGTGTAAAAAGTCTGGCAAAAAGACCTAAAAAGCGTCACGTTCACGTCAGGAGTCGACTTGCAGAATTTTCTTGCAATCATATTGCCCACAATACATAAGGCTCTGCGCTGGCGTTCTACATCTGCGTCATCTTTCAGGCTGGAAGTCACGATGTGGCCAAGGTACTTGAAACTATCCATTACCCGTTATAAGACGTATAATGACGTTTATCACGTCAAAAATCTGGCAACGCTGGTAAGGATTCAAAAATATGGTCCATCCTGAGCGTCAGCTTGTCCTTGCATCATTTTGTGATATATTCTGGTTTAGGATCGATGCATCGCTAGTTATTATAATAGCGATTAGTTACATGTTTGGTAGTAATGGATTTGTCATTACAGTGATGTCGTGTGACGGGTTAATCACAGAACACATACAATCTGCCCTTGCCCGTGTACCATCAATCGAACGTATTTATCAAGCCATTCCTATTATACTGAGGTCGATTATAATCGTGCAAATGGACGGTGTGGATTTTTGCTTTGTTTTTCTGACGCAGGTTTGTACTAAGCGCCTCCGTGGCGCAGTGGGCGTACAGCCGGCTGAGACGCAGGAGATAGCGGGTTCAATTCCCGCCGCGGAACAAATGTTTGCATGATCTACAAATATTTGTTCCGGGTCTGGATGTTTTTACTATATATTGTAAGCATTTATTTACAAAAAAAAATGTATATATGTATTCTATCAGTTATCTGGTGCACATAGTACAAGCTCTGCTTAGTTTGGGGCTAGATAGCGCTGTGTGAAATGTCCACCGATATTTATTTATCCACCAATATTTATTACCAAGACTCCGCTGTCTGTCTGTCCATCTGTCACCAGGCTGTATCTCATGAAGCGTGATAGTAAGACAGTTGAAATTTTTTCATAGATGATGTATTTCTGTTGCCGCTATAACAACAAATACTAAAAACAGAATAAAGTAAACATTTAAGCGATATTGATACTTATTGATAATGGCAACAGGTAGACGCTTGAAATATTCACAGAATATTAAATTAAGTATTCACTTTAAAAATAAATAATTAAATTAAAATAAAACAAATAATTAGGAGGGGGTCCCACAACAAACGTGATTTTTTTGCTCGTTTTTGTTTGATATTGATAACGGCAACAGGTAGACGCTTAAAATATTCACAGAATATATAGTTATATATCTAATACTAGAGGTCACGTGGTGCGCGAGCTGCTCGCAGCTCGCGTGTTTTTCTTTTGGTGGAAGAAGCAATCCAAGAGTATGTTGAGGACATACAGTCGAATCCAGTCAAAGACGATGTGGATATAGACGAAGCAATGAAAGAGGATATTGAAGTGAAAAGCAATCAAAGAGGATATCGAAGTAGAAAAAGAAATTAAAAAGGGTAGCGAAGTAGAAAAAGCAATAAAAGTGGTTATCCAAGTGAACAGAGCAATAAAAAAAGATAATAATCAAAGAGAATATCGAAGTTAAAGAATTAATTAAAAAGGCTATCAAAGTGAAAAAGCAATCAAAAAAGATATCGAAATCCAAAAATAAATCAAAGATTTTGAAGGTGAAGCAGAAATCAAAGAAGATATCCAAATTAAAAAAGCGATCAAAGAAGATATTGAAGTGGAAGAAGCAATCAAAGAGGATATCGAAGTGCAAGAAATAATCACATAGGATATAGAAGTGTAAGAATATATCAAAGAGGATATCGAAGTGTAAGAAGCAATCAAAGAGGATATCGAAGTGAAAAGCAATCAAAGAGGATATCGAAGTAAAAAAAGAAATTAAAAAGGTTATCGAAGTAGAAAAAGCAATCAAAGAGGTTATCCAAGTGAACAGAGCAAAATAAAAGGATATAAAAGTTAAAAAAAAACACCTAGAGACGATATCAAGGTGTTAGAAGCATTCGAATAGTAAAACGAAGTGAGAGAGAAAAGTATTCAAAAGGGATGTCAATGGCGATAAAGACAATAAAGTGTCCATTCCATAAAAAATTGTACCATCATTATTTTTTATTTTTAAAGTTTGCCATGCTCATCTCTTTCCGTTTAGAAGATATGAGCAATTAAAGTTTTGTAGGTAACATCATAATTTTGTTAAGATGATTTCAAAGTGGTAAAAGCAATCAAAGAGGTTATCGAAGTGTAAAAAGCAGTCAAAGACGATATCAATGTGGAAGAAGCAAAAAGCAAATTTTTTGAAAAACCATAATTTTGATATAGTTTACTATGGCTATCTCTTCCCGTTTAGACGATACGAGCGATTTCAGTTTTGTATCAAAAACCATAATTTTGTAAAAATTTACTATGGCTATATCTTCCCGTTTAGAAGATACGAGGGATTTAAGTTAATAAGTTAACTATGGCTATCTCTTCCCGTTTAGAACATACGAGTGATTTAAGTTCTGTATGAAAAACCATAATTTTGTAAAAGTTTACTATGGCTATCTCTTCCATTTTAAAAGATACGAGCAATTGAAGTTTGTATGAAAAACCATAATTTTTTAAAGTTTACTATCGCTTCCCATGTAGAAGATACGAGCGATTTATGTATTGTATGAAAAACCACAATTTTGTAAAAGTTTACTATGGATATCTCTTCCCGTTTAGAAGATACGAGCGATTTAAGTTCTGTATGAAAAACCATAATTTTGTAAAAGTTTACTATGGATATCTCTTCCCGTTTAGAAGATACGAGCGATTTAAGTTCTGTATGAAAAACCACAATTTTGTAAAAGTTTACTATGGCTATCTCTTCCCGTTTATAAGAAACGAGCGATTTAAGTTTTGTATGATACACTATAATTTTGTTAAAGTTGACTATAGCTATCTCTTCCCGTTTAAAAGATACGAGGGATTTATATAAAAAAGTTTACTATGGCTATCTCTTCCTGTTTAGAAGATACGAGGGATTTATATTAAAAAGTTTACTATGGCTATCTCTTCCTGTTTAGAAGATACGAGGGATTTATATTAAAAAGTTTACTATAGCTATCTGTTCCCGTTTAAAAGATACGAGGGATTTATATTAAAAAGTTTACTATGGCTATCTCTTCCTGTTTAGAAGATACGAGGGATTTATATTAAAAAGTTTACTATGGCTATCTCTTCCTGTTTAGAAGATACGAGGGATTTATATTAAAAAGTTTACTATAGCTATCTCTTCCCGTTTAAAAGATACGAGGGATTTATATTAAAAAGTTTACTATGGCTATCTCTTCCTGTTTAGAAGATACGAGGGTTTTATATTAAAAAGTTTACTATGGCTATCTCTTCCCGTTTATAAGAAACGAGCGATTTAAGTTTTGTATGATACACTATAATTTTGTTAAAGTTTACTATAGCTATCTCTTCCCGTTTAAAAGATACTAGGGATTTATATTAAAAAGTTTACTATGGCTATCTCTTCCTGTTTAGAAGATACGAGGGATTTATATTAAAAAGTTTACTATGGCTATCTCTTCCTGTTTAGAAGCTACGAGGGATTTATATTAAAAAGTTTACTATAGCTATCTCTTCCCGTTTAAAAGATACGAGCGATTTAAGTTTTGTGAGAAAAACAATAATTTTGTAAAAGTTTACTATGGCTATCTCTTCCCGTTTAAAAGATACGAGGGATTTATATTAAAAAGTTTACTATAGCTATCTCTTCCCGTTTAAAAGATACGAGTGATTTAAGTTTTGTGAGAAAAACAATAATTTTGTAAAAGTTTACTATGGCTATCTCTTCCTGTTTAGAAGATACGAGGGATTTATATTAAAAAGTTTACTATAGCTATCTCTTCCCGTTTAAAAGATACGAGCGATTTAAGTTTTGTGAGAAAAACAATAATTTTGTAAAAGTTTACTATGGCTATCTCTTCCCGTTTAAAAGATACGAGCGATTTAAGTTTAAAAGTTTACTATGACTATCTTTTCCCGGTTACAAAATACATGCGATTTAAGTATTGTATGAAAAACCAAAGAAAAAACAAGCAACCAAGGAGGATATAGAAGAAAAATGCAATCAAAGAGGATATATAAAGGTATATCTATCAAATCATATTTTTAAGTTTTTTAATGTTTTTTTTTTATTTTATCATGGATTTAATTATAATTTCGTATGTGATGTGATAATATATAATGTATAATAAAATTATTGCTGTACTTTTTACAACTTGTGGAGGGATATAGTACAAATGCGTCTTAAAAGTTGCGATCCAGCGGGACTCGAACCCACATCTCAGGCATTCGTTTTATTTCATATGAACGGCATGACCTCCTCATTGATGATTTGTTCTTCAGATAATGAAATGGTACATTTTTTTGTTTATTTGTATATTATATTCAGAATCACAGGTAGGATTATAAATTTGTTTCTTTGTATATACATAAAATACTAGGCTATATAAGTATGTATATTTATTTAACTATTTTTAGTATTACATGCTGTTATAATGTTATAAATTCTGTATATGGTATATTATGTGTATATATGTGTCATGTATATAATATATTATTTTAGATTTTTACATGGGTGGGTAGGTAGGTAGGTGCTACACATACCTACTTTCACTCAATCCCCGAGAGCAGTGCACGTTTCTGGCGTCCGTGACGACACTATCTGGGGTCAGCAGAATACCTGCGTTAAGTAGCTAGGTTCTAGCCTACCTACTTGGCACATGCTGAGCTGACGCCATTTTGGCATGACTCGACATTGTAGTCATGATGGAAGTTGCGTGAGATATTCCTGTATTTTTTTTTGATTAATATTTAATCTTTGACTTTTGGCATTCTTGTCCTTCTATCTCTTCATATTCTTGTATTTACATCCATCACCTACTTCTTAGAGCCAGAAGTCAACATTACTACTATGTCACCTTCTTCTTTTGTGTTTTTATTTTGTACGTGTGTCGTGTCAAATAAATGTTTTCATTTTTTCTTTTTTCATTTTTATATCGAAGATGACAAAGCACCTGGACCTGGATCCCCCCTGGACCTGGACCGCCCAGATCTGGACCTCTTAGATCCCCTTTGGACCCCCTGAACCTGGCCCCTTAAACCTGGACCCCCTGGACCTTGACCTCCTGGATCTTCCCTAGACCTGCACCTGGACCCCCTGTACCTGGACCCCCTGTACCTGGACCTGGAGCCCCTAAACCTGGACCTCCTGGACCTGGACTCCCTGAAACTGAACCTGGACCCCTTAGACTTGGACTCCCTAGACCTGGACCCCTGGATCTGGACCCTTGGACCTGGACTTCCTGAATCTGGACCTGGACCCCTGGAACTGGACTCCTTGGACCAAGACCCCCTGGACCTGGACCCTCTGAATCAAAACCTTGACTCCCTGGAACTGGATCTCCTTGGACCTGGACACCCTTGGACCTAGACTACCTGGACCTAGACCCCCCGGATTTGGACCTCCTGGACCTGGACTCCCTGGACCTGGACTCCCTGGATATGAACCCTCTGGACCTGAACTCCCTGGACCTGGACCTGGACCCTCTGGACCTGGGCTCCCTGGACCTAGACCCCCTAGACCTGAACCCCTGGACCTGAAACTAGACCCCCTGGACATGGACTCCCTGGACCTGGACCCCCTAGATCTGGACTTTCTGGCCCTGGAACCCCTGGACCTGGACTTCCTAGACCTGAACCGTCTGGACCTCTGGACCCCCTGAACCTGGACCCCCTGGACCTAGACCCTCTGGACCTAGACCCTTGGACTTGGACCCCCCTGGGCCTGGACCCCCTGGACCACCTGGACCTGGACTCCCTGGAACTGGACCCTCAGGACCTAGACCCCTGGCCCTGGACCTTGACCCTCTGGACCTGGACTTCCTGGACCTGGATCCCCTGGACCTGAAACTGGACCCCCTGGACCTGGACCCCCTGGACCTGGACCCCCTGGACCTGGACCCCTGGATCTGGATCCCCTGGATCTGGACCCCCTGAACCTGTACCCCCTGGACTTAAACCCCCTGGACCTAAACCCCCTGGACCTGGACCCCCTGGACCTAGCTTTCTGGACCTAGAACCCCTGCACCTAGACCCCCTGGACTTGGAATCCTGGACCTAGACCCCCTGGACCTGGACCCTCTAGATCTCGACTTTCTGGCCCTGGAACCCCTGAACCTGGACTTCCTAGACCTGAACCACCTGGACCTCTGGACCCCCTGAACCTGGACCCCCTGGATCTGGACCCCCTGGATCTGGACCCCTGGACTTGGACCCCCTGGACCTGGACCCCTAGACCTGGACTCCCTGGACCTGAACTCCTTGGACCTGGTCCCGCTGAACCTAGACCCCCTGGACCTCGACTCCCTGGACCTCGACCCCTTGGATTCCCCGTGGAATTAGACTCTATGGTTCTGGACCCCTTGGATTAGGACCCCCTAGACCTGGATCTGGACACCCTGGACCTGGACTCTCTGGACATGGACCTGGACCTGGACTCCATGAACCTGGACCTCTTGGACCTGAACCTGGACCCCTTGGACCTGGACCTGGACCCCCTATACCTTGACTCCCTGGACCTGGACACCCATGACCTGACCCTCTGGACCTGAACCTGGACCCTTTTGACCTGGACTCCATGGACCTGGATACCCTAGATTTAGACCCCCTGGACCTGGACTACCTGGACCTGGACCTCGACCCTTTGGACCTAGACCTGTACCTGAATCCCCTGGACCTGAACCTCCTGGACCTGGACCTCCTGGATCTAGACCTAGAACCCCAGGACCTGGGACTCCTTGGACTCGGACCCACTGGATCCCCCCTATACCTGGACCTCCTGGACTTGAACCCTCTGGATTGCCACTGGACCTGGCCCCTATGGACCTGGAACCCCTGGACCTAAACCTCTTGGACCTGGACCTGGACCCCCAGGACCTGGACTCCTTGGACTTGGACCAATGGTTCCCTCCTAAACCTGGACCCCGGATTTGGACGCCATGGACCCCTCCTGGACCTAGACCCCAGGACCTGGACTCCTTGGACCTTGACCCCTGGACCTGGACTCCCTGGATTCCCCCTGGACTTGAATTCTGTGGACCTGGACCCCCTGAACCTGAACTCCCAGGACCTGGACTCCTTGGACCTAGACCCCCTGGATTTCAACACCTTGGACTTGGATCCCCTGGACCTAAACTCCCTGGACCTGGACCCCCTGGACCTGAACCCCCTGGACCTGTACCCCCTGGACCTGGACCGCCTTGAACTGGACTTTTTGGACCTGGACCCCCTGGACTTGGACCCGCTGAATCCCTTCTGGACCTAGATCCCCCCTGGAGCTAGACCTCGTAGACCTGGACTTCCTGGACCTGGACCTCCTGGACCTGGACTTCCTGGACTCAGATCCCTAGGAACTGGACCCCTTGGACCTAAACTCCCTGGACCTGGACCCCCTACAACTAATCACCCTGAACCTGTAATTCCTGGAACTGGACACCCTAGACCTGGACCCGCTGAATCCCACCTGGACCTGGATCCCTTCTGGATCTAAACCCCCTGGACCTGGACTCCTTGGACCTGAACTACCTGGACTTGGACTCCTTGGACCTGAACTACCTGGACCTACAACCCCATGCACCTGGACCCCTTGGACCTGGTCTCTCTGGACCTGGACGTGGACCTAGAACACCTAGACCCCTTGCACCTGGACTCCCTGGACCTGGACCCTTTAGACCCGGACCCTCTGGACCTGGACTCCTTGGACCTGGACACCTTGCACCTGGACCCCGTGGATCTGGACCCCTTGAATACCTCCTGGACCTGGACTTCTTAGACCTGTATTCCCTGGACCTGAACTCCTTGGACCTGGCCCCCTGGTCCTGAACCCTCTCGACCTGGACCCCCTGGACCTGATACCCCTGAACCTAGCCCCCTGGACCTAGACTGCCTGGATCTGGACCCCCTGGACCTGGATCCCCTGGACTTATGGACCTGTACTTCCTGGACCTGGACCCCTTTACCTAGACCTTTTAGATCCCCACTGGAAATGGTCCTCCTTGACCTGGACCCCCTTGAACTGGACCCTTTACACCTGGTCTCCCTGTACCTGGACCTCCTGGACCTTGACCTGAACTTTATTGACCTCGACTTCCTAGACTTGGACCCCTGGACTTCTACCTGGACACTCTGGACTTGAACCCCTAGGCCTGGTTCGTCTGTACCTGGACCTTTTTAATCCCACCTGGACCTGGACCCCCTGGACCTGGACTCCCTGGACCTAGCGCATCTGGACCTGGACCCCTTGAATTCTCCCTGGACCTGAATTCCTTGAACCTGGACTCCCTGGACCTGGACCCCCTGGATCCCTTTTGAACCTGGAACATGGACTAGGACGAAATACCTTTTCATTTTTTTTTTCATTTCCTTTATTTTCCACTGTAGGTACATTAAAGAACACTAAGTTACGTCATATTTAGCGTACATCAATAAAATTAACATTACGTAGCTCAAACAGACAGGTATCGGGACTAATTATGTTATTCAACATAATTGAATGTCAACTTAAAATAATAAAAATAAAACAAAATCAATCTAATACAGAACAAAACACTATCAAATAAGGCAATCAATGTCAATGATAAATTTTAATTAATGTAGGTATGTCATGTCAAAACTAATTAATACAAATTGCGGCTGTAAATGAGCCTTGTCATTACTATAAAATAAAATAATCGCAGAATGTCAAAAGATCTATAACTAAACAAATTAACAAAAAACATAAAACATAAAACAATGATCAAAATAACATTATATAAATTAAAGAATTACAAGTTACAAATTGCAGCTGTAAAAAGGCCTTGTATAAAGATAAATAAGTTAAGGACAAAAAAAGATAAGGAATAGAAAAAAAAATCTAATATTTCAACAGGTCACATTACAATTAACATCATTTAAAGCTTCTCCCAATGAGTAATAGCTTTTTTGTATTAATAAATTTTTAATTTTTTTCTTAAATAGATTATTACTTAAGGTTTTGAGCTCGTCCGGTAGTTTATTAAAAAGTATTACACCATTGCCTAAAAAGCCTCTAGATGATTTACTTAACCTACATTTTTGGATTCGAAGTCTGCCACCACGTCTTGCAGATATTATGGTTTCGAATTCACCTATGTTCTTTTTGACATACACTAGGCAGTGTAAGATGTAAGCCCTGGACTCCCTGGACCTGGACCTGAACCCCGTGGATCTGGACCCCCTAGATCTGGACCCTTAAAACCTGGACTCCCTGGACCTTGACCCCCTAAACCTGGACCCCCTGAACCCTCCCTAGAGTTGGATCCCTCTTGGACCTGGAGCCTTTGGTCTCGGACACGCTGGACCGGGACCCCTTAGACCTGAACCATTGGATCTGGACCTGGACCTCCTGGATCTGGTTCTGAATTCCCTGGACCTGGACTCCCTGGACCAGGAACCCCTGGACCTGAACTCCCTGGACCTGGTCCCCTGGAATTGGACTTCTGAATCCCTTGGACCTGGACGTCCTGGACCTGGACTGGGACCCCCTGGACCAAGACTCGGACCCCTTGGACCTGGCCCCTGGACCTGGTTACTCCCTGGACCTGGACCACCTTGAACCTGGACCCCTTGAACTGGACTGTCTGGATCTGGACCCCCTGGATCCCTTCTGGACTTGGACCCCTAGAACTGGACTCCTTGGACGTGGACTTTCTTGACTTGGATTTCCTGAACATGGACATACTGAACTTGGACGCCCTGGACTTGGACCACCCGGACCTGGACTTTTTGGACTAAGACTCCCTGGATCTCCCCTGGACCTGAAACCCTTGAATTCCCCTGGACGTGAATTCCCTGGATCTTGACTCCTTGGACCTGGACCACCTGGAACTGTACCCTCTGGACCTGGACTTCTCTGGACCTGGACCCCCTTGGATCTGAACCCCCTTAAACTGGACCGTCTGGATCTGGACCCCCTGAATTCCTTCTGAACCTGGAACCCCTGGACCTAGACTCCCTGGACGTGGGCTTTCTGGACCTGGATTTTCTGAACCTGGACATACTGAACTTGAACGCCCTGGACCTGGACCACCTGGACCTGTACTTTTTAGACTTAGACCACCTGGATCTCCTCTGGACCTGGACCCTTTGAATTCCCTCTGGACGTGAATTCCCTGGACCTGGACTCCTTTGACCTGGACCCTCTGGACCTGGACCCCCTTGGACCTGGACCCTCTTGAACTGGACCGTCTGGATCCCTTCTGGACCTGGAACCCTTAGATCTGGGCTCCTTGGACCTTGACCTTTTAGACCTGGACCCTCTTGATTCCCCCTGGAGCTAGACCCCTTGGACCTGGACTTCCTTGACCAAGACCAGAACCCCCTGGACCTGGACCACTTGGACCTGAACTCCCTGGACCTTGGCCCCCTGAACTTGAACCCTCTGAATCCTACCTGGACTTGGATCCCTCATGAACCTGGACCCTTTGGACCTGGACTCCCTGGACCTGGACCCTTAAGACCTGAACCGTTAGACCTGGACCTGGCCCCCTGGACCTGGAACTGAATTCCCTCGACCTAGACCCCCTGTACCAGGACCCCCTGGACCTGAACTCCCTGGACTTGAACCCCCTGGAACTGGACTCCCAGGACCTGGACCGGGAACCCCTAGAACAAGACTCGGACCCCTTGGACCTGTACCCTTGAATTTGGTTACTCCCTGGACCTGGACCACCAGGACCTTAACCCCTATATCTAAACCCCCTGGACCTGGACCCCCTGGACCTGCACCCCCTGGACATGGAACCACTGGACCAAGACCCCCTGGACCTGGACCCCTTGGACCTGAACTACCTAGATCTGGACCCCTAGATCTGGACTCCCTGAACCTGGACCCCCTAGACCTGGACTCCTTATACTTTGGCCCCCTGACCTGAACCCCCTGGGCTAGGCTCTCTGGACCTGGCCCCTGGACCTGGACTTCTGGATCTGGACCCCTGGACCTGGACCTCCTGGACCTGGACCCCCTAAACCTGAACCCCCTGGATCTGGGCCCGCTGGTTCTGAACTCCCTGGACCTGGACCCCATGGACCTGGACTCCCTGGACCTAGACCCCCTGGACCTAGACCTCTTGGACCTGAACCCTCTGGACCTAGACCCCTTGGAACTGAACTCCTTGGACCTGGGCCCCCTGACTTGAACCCTCTGGACATGGCTCTCTGGAACTGGACCTGGATCTGGACCCTCTGGACTTTGACTCCTTTGACCTGGAACCCCTGGACCTGGACTTCTTGGATTTTCATTGGACCTGGAACTTCTGGACCTGAACCCCTGGATCCCCCCTTGACCTGGACCCCCTGGACCTGGACTCCCTATACCTTGACCTCCTGGACATGGACCCCCTAGATGCTCTTCGACCTGGAACCCCTGGATCTGAATTCCCTGGACCTGGACCCTTTAGATCTGGACTCCCAGGACCTGGACTCCCTGGATTTAACTCCTTGGACCTGGACCCTCTGTACTTGGACTCCCTAGACCTCGACCCACTGGACCTGGACCCCCTGGACCCCCTTATATCCCCTTTTGGACATGGCCCACTGGACCTGGATCTGGACCTGGACCACCTGGACCTTAACTTTCTTGCCCTGAACCCTCGACCCCCTGGACCTGGATCTTCTGTACCTGTACCCTCTGGATTTTCCCTGGACTTGGATCTTCTGGACGTTGACTCCCTGGATCTTGACCTAGACCCCCTGGACCTGGACCCCTTGCACCCCTTGATTTTGACCCTCTGGACCTGGACCTAGACTTGGACCCCCTACACCTGGACTCCTTGCTCCTGGACTCCCTTGACCTGGACCCCTTGGACCTGAACTCCTTGGACCTGGACTCTCTGGACCTATACTCCTTGCACCTGGACTCCTTGGACCTGGACCCCTTGGACCTAGACTCACTGAACCTGGACCCCTTAACATATACCCCCTGAATCTGGACTCCCTTGACCTGGACTTCCTGGACCTGGGCCCCCTGGACCTGGACTCGCTGAATTCCTCCTGGACCTGGATCCCCCTTGGATTTAGACTCTCTGGACCTGGACTCCCTAGACCTGGACTCCTTGCACCTGGACCTCATGGACCTGGCCCCTTTGAATTTGGACCTGGACCTGGACCCCCTGCACCTTGACCCCTTTGACCTGGACCCCTTAGACCAGGACCCCCTGGACCTGGACTCCCTGGACCTGGACCCCTTGCACCTGGACACCCTGGACCTGGCCTTTTGAATTTGGACCTGAACCTGGACCCCTAGACCTGGACCCCTTAGACCAGGACCTCCTGGACTTGGACCTTTGGATACCCCCTGGACCTGGACTCCCTGGACTTGGACCCCTTGGGCCCGGACCTCTTGGATTTGGACCCCCTGGACCTGGATCCCCTAGACCTGGACGCCTTAAACCAGGAATCCCTGGATCTGGACTCCCTGGACCTTGACCCCCTGGACCTGGACTTCTTGGATTATGACCCCCTGGACCTGGAACCCCTGGACCTGGACCCCCTGAACCTGGACACTCTTGACCCCGTACCCCTTGGACCTGGACCCCTTAGACCTGGACTTCCTGGACCTGGACCCCGTGGACCTATACCCCTTGGACTTGAACCTTCATGACCTGGACCCCTGGACCTGGACTCCTTGTACCTTGACCCCTTACCTGAACCTCCTGGACCTGGACCCGCTGGACCTAGACTCCTTGGATCTGGACCCTCTGGACCTGGATCCCCTGGACTTACGGACCCGGACTTTCTGGACCTGGACCCCTTTACCTGGACCTTCTGGATCCTCTCTAGACCTGGTCCTCCTGGACCTGGACCCCCTGGACCTGCACCCCCTGGACATGGAACCACTGGACCAAGACCCCCTGGACCTGGACCCCTTGGACCTGAACTACCTAGATCTGGACCCCTAGATCTGGACTCCCTGAACCTGGACCCCCTAGACCTGGACTCCTTATACTTTGGCCCCCTGACCTGAACCCCCTGGGCTAGGCTCTCTGGACCTGGCCCCTGGACCTGGACTTCTGGATCTGGACCCCTGGACCTGGACCTCCTGGACCTGGACCCCCTAAACCTGAACCCCCTGGATCTGGGCCCGCTGGTTCTGAACTCCCTGGACCTGGACCCCATGGACCTGGACTCCCTGGACCTAGACCCCCTGGACCTAGACCTCTTGGACCTGAACCCTCTGGACCTAGACCCCTTGGAACTGAACTCCTTGGACCTGGGCCCCCTGACTTGAACCCTCTGGACATGGCTCTCTGGAACTGGACCTGGATCTGGACCCTCTGGACTTTGACTCCTTTGACCTGGAACCCCTGGACCTGGACTTCTTGGATTTTCATTGGACCTGGAACTTCTGGACCTGAACCCCTGGATCCCCCCTTGACCTGGACCCCCTGGACCTGGACTCCCTATACCTTGACCTCCTGGACATGGACCCCCTAGATGCTCTTCGACCTGGAACCCCTGGATCTGAATTCCCTGGACCTGGACCCTTTAGATCTGGACTCCCAGGACCTGGACTCCCTGGATTTAACTCCTTGGACCTGGACCCTCTGTACTTGGACTCCCTAGACCTCGACCCACTGGACCTGGACCCCCTGGACCCCCTTATATCCCCTTTTGGACATGGCCCACTGGACCTGGATCTGGACCTGGACCACCTGGACCTTAACTTTCTTGCCCTGAACCCTCGACCCCCTGGACCTGGATCTTCTGTACCTGTACCCTCTGGATTTTCCCTGGACTTGGATCTTCTGGACGTTGACTCCCTGGATCTTGACCTAGACCCCCTGGACCTGGACCCCTTGCACCCCTTGATTTTGACCCTCTGGACCTGGACCTAGACTTGGACCCCCTACACCTGGACTCCTTGCTCCTGGACTCCCTTGACCTGGACCCCTTGGACCTGAACTCCTTGGACCTGGACTCTCTGGACCTATACTCCTTGCACCTGGACTCCTTGGACCTGGACCCCTTGGACCTAGACTCACTGAACCTGGACCCCTTAACATATACCCCCTGAATCTGGACTCCCTTGACCTGGACTTCCTGGACCTGGGCCCCCTGGACCTGGACTCGCTGAATTCCTCCTGGACCTGGATCCCCCTTGGATTTAGACTCTCTGGACCTGGACTCCCTAGACCTGGACTCCTTGCACCTGGACCTCATGGACCTGGCCCCTTTGAATTTGGACCTGGACCTGGACCCCCTGCACCTTGACCCCTTTGACCTGGACCCCTTAGACCAGGACCCCCTGGACCTGGACTCCCTGGACCTGGACCCCTTGCACCTGGACACCCTGGACCTGGCCTTTTGAATTTGGACCTGAACCTGGACCCCTAGACCTGGACCCCTTAGACCAGGACCTCCTGGACTTGGACCTTTGGATACCCCCTGGACCTGGACTCCCTGGACTTGGACCCCTTGGGCCCGGACCTCTTGGATTTGGACCCCCTGGACCTGGATCCCCTAGACCTGGACGCCTTAAACCAGGAATCCCTGGATCTGGACTCCCTGGACCTTGACCCCCTGGACCTGGACTTCTTGGATTATGACCCCCTGGACCTGGAACCCCTGGACCTGGACCCCCTGAACCTGGACACTCTTGACCCCGTACCCCTTGGACCTGGACCCCTTAGACCTGGACTTCCTGGACCTGGACCCCGTGGACCTATACCCCTTGGACTTGAACCTTCATGACCTGGACCCCTGGACCTGGACTCCTTGTACCTTGACCCCTTACCTGAACCTCCTGGACCTGGACCCGCTGGACCTAGACTCCTTGGATCTGGACCCTCTGGACCTGGATCCCCTGGACTTACGGACCCGGACTTTCTGGACCTGGACCCCTTTACCTGGACCTTCTGGATCCTCTCTAGACCTGGTCCTCCTGGACCTGGACCCCTTGGACCTGGACCCTTTAGACCTGAACTCTCTGGACCTGGACCCCCTGTACCTGGACCTCCTGGACCTGAACTTCCATGACCTGGACTTCCTAGACCTGAATCCCCAATACTGGCTTATTTGCGTACCAAAATATAAATCTACGCATTACTTTAGATTTATAACGACTCCTACGCAAAAATATTGTATATTATCCGAATATTATGCATTCAGTAACCTATCGCTGCTTTCGTTCTAAGTCCTCTTACGACGTTCTCTTAATAAATACTCACTGCCAACTCTTGAGATGAGAAGACTGCTCCTTGATCAAATGTTACTTTATATGATATGACATCATGGATTGGACTGCAATAATATTCTAAACCAAATTTACTTACACATACCCTATCGTTCCTACCCTCGAGAGACTCGCAAACGTAATTTCATCATCATCATATCAGCTGTAGGACGTCCACTGCTGGACAAAGGCCTCCCTCATTGATCTCCAGGCACTGCGGTTGGAAGCGGCCTGCATCCAACGCCGACCTGCGGTTCTTAACAAGTCGTCTGCCATCTTGTAGGTGGACGTCCTACGCTGCGCTTGCCGGTCCGTGGCCTCCACTCGAGAACCTTCCGGCCCCATCGGCCATCTGTTCTGCGCGCAATATGGCCTGCCCACTGCCACTTCAACGTGCTAATCCGTCGGGCTATGTCGGTGACCTGAGTTCTCCTACGTATCTCCTCATTTCTGATTCGATCCCGTAGAGAAACCCCGAGCATAGCCCTCTCCATAGCTCGTGGAGCGACTCTGAGCTTATTCATAAGCCCAATAGTGAAGGACCGCGTCTCGGTTCCATATGTCATCACTGGTAACACACACTGATAACGTAATTTGCTTGTAATTAATTGTAAGCTCTCATGATCTTAACACAAGTTGTCGCCCACAAGCTTCAATACAGGTTAATGGAAACAGTAAATTTTAACAAACCCTGATCAGACGACAGTTTGTATGGATTTCATTGGATTTCATCATTTGTTTATATCCTTTGACAAATTACATATTATGCTTGGACAAGTCAGAAAAAGGTCATCTAAGAGGAAGAAATAAAGTCATTAAGAGGGCAAGAAGCGAATCGTACAAAGACTGGCTTCAAATGTTACATTTTGATACATGCCTACATTTTGCACAGAATTAATTTACTCACGAAGATTTCGTTTGCCGTTTTGGGCAAGTGTACCTATAAATGCACACATAATTATTTTCGATAAAAAAATCCATCGGGGCACGGTTGTGGGCATCCATCCATAAGTCTTTCGAAACGCCACCAAACGTGGTTTTTCCAGGTAACTGCAAGTTTCCACTGAGTTGCGAATTGCTCAGAATAACAATGCGTGAGGAGGGGCTGCAGTATTGATCGCGGTCGTTGCCCTGCGAGCCTCCGGCGGAGTCACGAAAATGGCGGATGAAAATATTTAGCACAGGTACGATTTTGAAGTCAAAACTTCTTTAGCGCGTTGAGCATTTTTTGAGATGGGGAAAAACCATTGAACTCGGGACACTGTTACCGACACCTGTCACTGACTGTTGACACCTGTCACTGACACTGACACCTCTGTATATGAGTATCTGTAGTGTAGTCTTTTATTCAAGTTTTCACTTCTGTCAGCACTTCCGGAGTGTCACTTTTTTTTGAGCACCTAAGTTCTCATTTTAGATACATGTGCGTCGAGTAAGGAACGTCTAGGCTGAACGAAGATGACCGATATTATCGGTCCGGCTATCATAATCATTATTTTTTGTTTTTTTTAATCACTTATTTAATACAGAATCAACAGCACTTGATATCAATGTAAACACACTTTTATAGCTAATGCTTAACGTCAATAATTCTCATTATATAGACATAACTTTTCATAAATTAGTCAGCTAGAGAGAATTATTAAAAAGACAATATATTTATATATACATATTGTGTTTTTAATAATTCTCTATATATATATATATATATATATATATATATATATATATATATATATATATATATATATATATATATATATATATATATATATATATATATATATATCTATAATATATAATATAATATAATATATATATATATATATTTTTTCTTAACTATTATTAACTTTTCATAAATTAGTCAGCTAGAGAGAATTATTAAAAAGACAATATATTTATATATACATATTGTGTTTTTAATAATTATATATATATATATATATATATATATAAGTATCCATTGTTTATTCAGCTATAGGACGTACTGAACATAGTGATACAACATTCAATTTATCACGAAGAATCACGTTTGGATTCGGATACATTGCTTGGTTGAATACTTTTAAAAGTACTCTGGATTAAATAACAGTTTTATTTAACCATATCGCCTTTTCTGCATTCCATACCGCGACACATAACTCCAAGGCTGAGAAGGAGCATATTTCTTGAAGACTAACCTGCTACACGTGACAATCCTACGCTGACAATATAAAAATGGGGGGCTTTGTGTCATTTTTAACCTTTGACGCAAAAAGAGAGGTGTTATACCGCATTAATATACTGCATATGAGAGCGTTTACATATGAGACGAGTGACGATATAAGCAAGCAAGTGAGTACACGGTGTTATGGGTGTGTGCGCTCGCACGCCAATAGATAAGACATCACACTTTTTTGGGGTACAAATTGCAATTATTCTGGATTTCAGACTTGTTCCTATATTTGTGTCACTTAAGCTACAAGTATACCTAATTACAGCACTGTGGGGTCACTGGTGTACCCTGTGAATTTTGTCAAAGTTCAGTTTTTATTATGGCTAATAACTCAAAAACTATAAGGACTTTACTAAAAATAAAAACGGAGTCTAAATGGTATTTTTCAAACTTTCGCGATCACTGTACATAATTATTGATTAAAACGGGTATTTATCGCGTATGTACCTTTTTTATTTGTTATCCCGACGTTTCGGCTGTGTTGCAACAGTCATGGTCTCGGGCTGACTCTAAATGTACTAATGAATACCTTTCATGTGACGTTCCATTTAGCCTAATAGTCTCATTTTAATTTTTTACCCCTCTTGGACCCCAATATCTCCACCCCCCCCCCCCCCCCACACACATTTTTAGCTCATTTTGTCACACCAAAATTGTGCCAACACTAGCTACCTATATCCCAAAAATTCACGATGATCGGATAAACGCCTTGAAAGTTATCCTCGGACTAACAAACATACATACATACAATGCCGATTTGCCCAAGTTGTTTTCCATTAGGCTACGACATGGCACGTTTCAAGAGAAATGTACAGAGGTTTCTACAGTGTAGGGAACGCATCGACAATACCCCGGGTGTTGCCAGTGTCAATAGGCGACGGTGACCGCTTACCATCAGGTCGGCCGTAAGCCTGTTTCCCTACATCATCATCATCATCAGCCAGAAGACGTCCACTGCTGAACATAGGCCTCCCCCTTAGATCGCCACAACGAGCGGTTGGTAGCCGTTTGCGCCCAACGGCTCCCCGCGATTCTTACTAGATCGTCTGTCCACTTTGTGGGGGGCCGGCCTACGCTGCGTCTTCCAGTCCGTGGTCTCCACTCGAGAACCTTTCTTCCCCAACGGTTATAGGTTCTACGAGCGATGTGGCCTGCCCATTGCCACTTCAACTTGCTAATTTTGAGAGCTATGTCGGCAACTTTAGCTCTTCTGCGGATTTCCTCATTGCGGATTTTGCCACGCAAAGAAACCCCGAGCATAGCCCTCTCCATAGCTCGTTGAGCGACCTTGAGCTTGGTCATGAGGCCATGAGTTTCCCTACAAATAACATAAAAAAAAGTTGATCCTCGCTTCGCTCGATCAATTACTTAAACCTTACCCAACAAACTTGCGAGATGCTAAGTAAACCTAGAATTTCTTCTAGCATTACCCGTACGTAAACATAAAGGTATTAATTAACAGATATTCGGTTTGACATAGAATCCAGTTAAATAATGCACCGGACAGATGTGGCCTTCTGGGGATCGATTGGTAGACTTAGGAGACTAGGTTACTGGGTTCACTGGGTACCATGATGTCAACTGTTTTACTGCCAGATTTGTGGGTTCAGCTATAAAAACTAAGTGCCTAATTCTGATATTTAATTTACTGTATCTACGAAAGTTTGATTATTAATATTAAATCCATATTATCAGACACCGAGATCCATAGTCACGAGTAGGTGCAATAAAGTTACAAACACAAGAAAAAAAAAAAAAAATACAATACAAAAGATAAAAACTGTAATTAAAATTAAGTAATAATTATATTTATATATAGTATATTTATCTATAATATAAAAATGAATCGCAAAATGTGTTGGGTAAGCGCATAACTCAACAACGCCTGGACCAATTTGGCCAATTCTTTTTTTGTTGTATTTCTTATTGTCAGGAGAAGGTTCTTATGAAAGAAAAAATTAAGAAAATTGCGCGCAAAATTAGAAAATTTAAGAATACTTAACCACCATATAAAATTATTTATAATCTAACCTTAGCACTTTTATAATGTAACCTTATGACGTTTGACATAGAATTGACAGAATGCGTGCCGCAAATATCGTCAAAGAGGATGTAAAAAAATGAATATCGTTTGAAACAGATGCTTCGGTTGGAGTTATCTCGAGATATATTGTCTATATATATATGAAAATTAATTGGTGTTCGTTAGTCCCGCTAAGACTCGAGAACGGGTGGAGCGATTTGGCTAATTTTGGTATTGAATTATTTGTGGAAGTCATTCATTTTCTCATACATAATGATGGCTGGGGACAACAATTGATATTTCTACCAGGGTGACTTATATTGACAGCCCGCGTTATACCTATGCATGTCAAGCCGATACGAAGTTCGGCGGGACCACTAATAATACAATAGAAATAACTATGTCACAAAATAGCTATGTAACGAGTTTTGGAATGATTATGATTTTAGTTACTTACGCTGCGCTCAAGCGCATAGCTAATGATGGCACTATACAATGTGTTACAAACAAAAACACAACAATTTTGATAAGAACGTGACGGCACGTCGTCATAGTTCGGTTGTAAAAAAACACGTGCAACGCACTAAGCGGGCAAACGGAACTCTATTTTATTATTATCGCCAGGCTCTCCATTTTTTTGACGACTTCCGTGGCGCAGTGAGTGAATAGCCGGCTGAGATCGCTGCGGGACAAATGTTTGCACGATCTACAGATATTTGTTTCGGGTCTGGTTGTTTTTCTATATATTATAAGTATTTATTTACAAAAAAATGTCTAAAAATATTTTATTAGTTATCTGGTTCCCATAGTACAAGCTTTGCTTGGTTTGGGGTAGATGGCGCTGTGTAAAATGTCCAACATTATTTATTAATTTAGTGGAGGTTCCGATGCGTCATCTCCAGTTTCCACGGCACTTGCGGTAAATTTAATCAAAGAGTGAAGGTTTTTATGAGTATCTTATTCTAAAAGCAAATGTAGATTTCGTTTAGGGACTGGGCGGGCAACATGTTCAAAGGATCTATGTTCCATTCTAAGCACGTAAAATGAACCTAACGAAACAAATGAACAACAGAAATGAGAATGTCATTTCTGTTTATCGTTGCGTTCATTTTTAAAAATTAACCTTAGTAAATTGTACTTCTAAAATTGCCCACCATGTCGTTTTTGTCTGAAACATCTCGTAAGTTGTCATAAATTTTGATTTCCCGCCAGACTGGGTGTATTTCCCAGTTTTTCCACGCACCACTTGGGCATTCCCCGAGGAATCGATCAAAATCTAACTATTTTACTACGAACCTGGAAGATATTTATCATAGCTATTAGATCTATAAAAATATGAAAAGAAATTTTTAGGGTTCCGTACCCAAAGGGTAAAACGGCACCCTAATACTGAGGTTTCGCTGTCTGTCTGTCTGTCACCAGGCTGTATCTCATGAACCGTGATAGTTAGACAGTTCTCATATGGTGTATTTCTGTTGCCGCTATAACAACAAATCCTAAAAACAGAATAAAATAAATATTTAAGGGGGGCTCCCATACAACAAACGTGATATTTTGCTCGTTTTAACTCGATATTGATAACGGCAACAGGTAGACGCTTGAAATATTCACAGAATCTTTAGTTATATATTTACTTTAAAAATAAATAATTAAATTAAAATAAAACATATATTTAAGGGGGCTCCCATATTACAAACTTGAGTTTTGCTGTTTTTATAGATACTGGTACGGAACCCTTCGTGCGCGAGTCCGACTCGCACTTGGCCGGTTTTATTTTTATTTTATACCAAATATTAAGTACACTGGCACGGTATCAATTAATACTCCATATAATACTATAAATTCTAAAGTAACTTTGTCTGTTTGTTTGTTTGATTTCACGGCTAAACGGCTGGACCGATTTCGATGAAATTTGATACAAAGAGTATGACCGGGACTGAGACAAAGGCTACTTTTTACCTGACTTCGCAGAAGGAGTGTAGTATTTATAATCACTAACTTATTATTAATTAAAACGTTATAGCTAAAATAAGGTGAAAAAGCCCAATAATTTTGATTAGTTTTCCTAAATACACATATTTCTCACAATTTGAAATTAGTAATATAAGGTATCAATTTATCTATGTATAAAAATTAATCGCAAAATGTGTTGGTAAGCGCATAACTCAACAACGCCTGGACCAATTTGGCCAATTCTTTTTTTGTTGTATTTCTTATTGTCAGGAGAAGGTTCTTATGAAAGAAAAAATTAAGAACTTGCGCGCAAAATTAGTAAATTTAAGAATACTTAACCACCATATAAAATTATTTATAATCTAACCTTAGCGCTTTTATAATGTAACCTTATGACGTTTGACATAGAATTGACAGAATGCGTGCTGCAAATATCGTCAAAGAAGATGTAATAAAATTAATATCGTTTGAAACAGATGCTTCGGTAGGAGTTATCCCGAGATCCGTCTATATATATAAAAACTAATTGCTGTTCGTTAGTCTCGCTAAAACTCGAGAACGGGTGGAGCGATTTGGCTAATTTTGGTATTGAATTATTTGTGGAAGTCATTCATTTTTTCATACATAATGATGGGCGGGGACAATAATTGACAATTCTACCAGGGTGACTTATTGACTATATTGACAGCCCGCGTTATACCTATGCATGTCAAGCCGATACGAAGTTCGGCGGGACCACTAGTTTTAATATAAAAACGAGTGTGATTTAGACCACACGACTGAAGTAAAACTTCTTTTTCAAAATATTAATTTATAAAAATGTTCAATTACAAAATTGTCCACACTTCTGTAGGTCGGTCAGTCTATGTTCGTTCCGGACAGACGCAACTCGCACTCGCACATTAACGTTTAAAAATATACGAAACGTAACTCTCTTTCTTTCTATCTACAATAACTTTCTCCTTCTCAACTTCCGTTCGCGCTTTTCGTAACGCATTCGCCAGCTTACTCCCCAAGTCAAGCGTGCGTAAAGAAGTTTTATTTCAATAAGTAATTAATTTTAATAATAAGTTTTGCAGGTCAGTTTTAAAAACTACACACAATTGATTACATACAATTCAACCTGAAATAAGTAGCATTTAGGTAAAGAAATAAGGTAGGTATCAAAATTTTAATCAGTTTTCGCAGGTAAGTCTGATTTAACAGCCAAATACAGCGCAGGTGGCGAGGACCCTCCCTATGGCACACCCAGCCACCCCATGACGTCATCGCAGCTACAAGATCAAGGACAGCTTGCCCGCTCGACTCATGGCTTTTACCGACATGGACCCTAAATCAAAAATATTTACTGAAAAAGAGAGAGTTATTTATAAAAAAATTACGGATAAGCAATGAGATGCTTTTTATTAAATACTAGCTTCCGCCCGCGGCTTCGCACGCGTGGTTTTTCAATAAAAAGTAGCCTATATGTTAATCCAGGTTATAATCTACGTACGTACGTTTGAGTAAAAAAATTCGATGGAATTTGGTCTACGTACCAAATTCCATCGAATTTTTTTACTCAATCACGTCGTAAAGGGTGGACCGCCACCCATTACGACGTGATTGAATAAAATAAATAAATAAACAAACATCCAAACTTTCGCATTTATAATAACAGTGTGAAGTGTGATGTTAAAAAAACCACGATGTCTCTTTATGCTAAGCCCCGGCTTTCATAACGATCACTAAACGTATTTAGAGACTTAACATGTTCAAATGTGACATATTTGTATGATTTGGCAACTTCTTCAATCACATTTAAATAAAAAATAAAATTAAATTAAATTCGTTTATTGCAGACACAAAATATACGACCCATATCACACAAAAAAAAATACACTACAACAGAATTGAGAACCTCCTCCTTTTTTAAGTTGGTTAAAAAAATACAGAATATGTCACGGAGCAGATGCTCCAGTGTAGTCATTTTTTATTTCCGTCCAAGTGGACAGAAATCCAATACTTATAAATTCCATTTTTATATATCTGGTCAGAGATAGCCCACAGTATTTATTGTTGGAGCGACTCAGCCTACTCCAAAACGACGCTACGCGAGTTTGGATGATAGCGAAAAAGTCGGGAACACCCGCCTCGGAGAACATTCTTGACAAGGGCGGATCCAGCTTTGGTGCCGGGGGGGTCACATAGTCGTGGTCAAGTCACAAGAAGTTATAATTTAATTTTTATAATCACAGATACAAGTAAAAAGTGGTATTTTATTAATGTACTTACATACTGTACTTAAATATAGGTATTTTTAAGTACAGTATTACCTATATATTAAATTAATTAAATTTCGAATGTACTTAGATATATAAAATCTATATATTGTGACAAAAAATATATAAAAACATTATGTTTAACAATTTTAATTAGTGGTCCATCTAGGTCCTGGACCCAGCCCAGGGGGAGGGTCATGAGGGTCATGACCCCTATGACCCTCCCCGGGATCCGCTCTCGAATCTCGACGCACTGCAGTACCTCGGCAACCGGCATTTAGCCACTAAAAACGTTTAGGCATCGTTACGTAAATCACCCTTAGAATTATAGTTAAAAATAATTCAAAGTCGCAATGTGATGAGACGCAAATGAGACGGCTGTGGAAAGCACACAGTATCAGCGTAGATGTTGATATTGTGAGCCCAAACCGTGGCCCAAGCATACCAACATCGCCTTGAAAAAACACTATATATGTATACGTACACACTAGACTATTCATATTTCAGCATTTCTTTCTGCAAACAAAAGTTGTCTAGTGTGCTCTATCTGATAATAATGTTGCATTGTATAACTGAATATATATATATGTAATAGTCTTCCAACACATTGATAGTTAACAAGTAACATTGGAGCATGTCTTGGTGACCTAACGAAATCCTAGGATTTGCTTCAGTAAAGTTTCCCAATGGTTTATAGGTGCTGCTGGCTAGAATCGGAATTAAGCTGGTAAAACAAATACTTACCAATGAATTAAATATGATGTTATATTGTCCACAACTATTTTTAATACACTTTTTATCTACCTACGTGCACTGCACATATTTTCTGTATTATTTTTGTCAATTTTGTTCTAAATAACGGATAATAACGGATTGTAACTTTATTTATATTTTGTAACAGAACAGTTGAAATAAAAATTTTATATTTTTTATATAATATTTATATATTACTAGCTGACCCGTCGAACTTCGTACTGCCTTGACATGCATATGACGCGGGCTGCCGATGTACGTGTAGAATTGTCAATCGGCCATCATTAGCTGCATCTATGTATGAGAAAATGAATTTTCGTCTTAATTTTTTATGCGTGAATTTTTCCAACATTTTGTAAGTTATTCTGCTATTCGGGGCGAAGACAAATCCAACAAATCAAAGGTCATCAAAATCGGTCCGGCCGTTCTTGGGGTATAAATGGTTTAACGAAACCCGGCTTTGTTTTATTTATATAAGATATTAACATTCTATCTGTAGTCTTCATTATTAGGTACGATTGTACGTCTTCTCTTTGTTATAAAGAAAGCTTTTTCTACTTAAAGTCGGAATGCTATTTTGTCTCACAAAACCAGTCTCCCAACTCCGCTATCGATCTAACACCTTTCTTCAAGCCTCCCTTTACTACCGAAGGGATGAGAGCAAGCCCGTGACGTCACAAAGCTCTGCGCCTAAATATATCTCAGTAGACAAACAATACAAGGTTTGGAGATTCGCGATGCTTTAACCATTATTTAAAGCCTTGTTGCGTAGTATTTGAGTAGTATTTTTAAAGTGACGTATATTATTTGACACAACCGGCTTCTGACTTTGCTGCTCAAACTAGAGTCAGGTAATATCACACTAATATTATAAATATATAAATAAATATTACTGGACATGTCACATAGCGCTATCTAGCCCCAAACTAAGCAGAGCTTGTACTATGGGAACCAGATAATTGATAGAATACTTATATACTTCCTTTTGTAAAACATACTTATCATTTAAAGAAACATCCAGACCCATATAAATGCAAAAGTTTCGATTTTTGTTTGTTTCTTACTCAATCACGTCGTAACGGCTGAACCGATTTCGATGAGATTTGGTATACAGGCCAAAGCCTGGATTAAAACATAGGTTACTTAATATTGACAAAATATGCGTGCGAAGACGCTGGCGGAAGCTAGTATTCCATATGGTGAACAGATATTCCACGGTAAAATTGCATTCAGTTTAAATTTCTCACAGATAGGCGTTTCAAAGATCGATATAACTATTTTGTTATATTATCATACTGATTGTTTTCTTTTGGCTAAAGCCTTCGATCTATATCCCGATCTCTATCACTAAAAAACTACAATGCAAAAACTGAAAAAGCCCAGCCAGATTAATTTTAGAAAAAGAAATCTATTGATTGAAAAATATTTGCAAACATTACAAAACAGCATACATACATAACATTTACAGTAGGCTCATTTATAAATGCTTTAGGTACAGCTAGGCCGAAAGGGAAAATCATCATCATCCACAGCCAGGCCCAATCAAGACCCTGCGCTAGTCTGATCCATCAATGACGGTCCGTGACTTTGATTGTCGTCCAGTGTCCGTCCACCCATCTCGCAACCGGGCCCCCGTCCGGTAAAAAAAATATATTCGTTACACAGTATTTGAATTTATATTATTAGAGATTTAAAATTAATTATTTTGCATGCAAAGACCACTTTTAGCGATAAAAGCCTTTTCCAGACTCCAGCTCTTTCCATTTCTCGCGATCCCTAGCGACTCTGTTTTGCCCGCTACTGTCACGATGTCATCGTCCCATCGTGTAGCAGGCCTTCCTTTTCTCTTTCTCTTGTGCCCTACAGTTAGGTAAACGATAAAATAACCTGGAAAATAAGATCAATACAATGAGAGTTTAACGGTGCCACAAATCTAAACTATTCGGCATAATTTTAGTGTAAATTTTGACCCAACCATTTTCTATCACAAAGAAACATGCAAAGAGGACCGATTCACGTGAAAAATATTTATGGAATAAAATCAGTTGCACGGCTACCTACGACCTTCGGCTAAAGTAGGGGTTCCTCCCACTGGGCCAATACTGAATATTACTTACCTTTTTTCTAAGCTACCTTAACCGGGCACTCAACCTCCTCCCAATTAACAGGGGAAACTTACCAGACGTGACTACACTTGTTAACTTGTTTTTCCACTGTGTTATGTGACTATTTTGGTAATGTTTCTTGTAATTATGGTTTAACTAGCTACGGCTTCTGTCTTCGGTCGCGTAACGGAATCAAAGAAGGCGACCTACATACATGATACATGCTGCTGCAGTTGATAATGATGGGCAAAGTGGACAGAAAGAGACGTGCTGGGCGAAGAAAGAAGTCATGGCTCCGGAATATACGGGAGTGGACCGGTATTGCCTCCGTCGAACAACTGTTCCGGCTGGCTGCTGATAGAGATGAATACAGGAAGCTAACGGCCAACCTTCAAGATTTTAGAGGCACTGGAAGAAGAAGAAGAAGACCTAAAATATTAGTTAGCTTTGTAACTTTTTAACAAGAAAGCTGAATGTAGAAAAATGTGCCCTAGCGAATTGAAGAGTTTGATCATTTTCTCATGGACTTCCCTTCTAACATAAAGAAAAGAATGCAGGGGTTAGTCTTCTACAGTTATAAAGAAAGAGTAGTAGAGTTCCTTGTAAAGCGCTTGCCCGGGGAAGTACTACCACCATAACTATTTCTGCTGCCAAGCAACTGTGTTAAGAATTGGATAACGATCCCTAAACGTGATCACATTCGGTTTAGGGATCGTTATCCAAGCCTGGGTAATTCATGGATACTCTTGAGTTCACTCTTGAGCATTAATTGGGTGATAGACGTACGAACTTAACGCGCCGGCGAACCCCGAGCGCAACTTCAATTCGGCCGCGTCAAAAACTTCGGCCTGAATATCGCCATCCCTGTTTAATGACGAAGTTTAGCCACGCAGAACGACAGTGATAGCAAATGAACCATTCTAAAATTGATTAGATTTTGACCGTGTTTCGTAATACCAAAAATGATGACTGAAAACGTGTTGTATTTTTCTCATTGTGTTGTTATTCTGTAACTAGACTATATAATCTATGTTCCCATGATTAGGATACGTAAGATGTTGTTGTTTTTAATACGAAACAATTAGGTTGAAAACAGGTCTTTTCTGACGTAATAACGTGCAGAATGCGATACGCTTCTATTTCATTTTAGGTAAGTATTTTGACCTAATATATGGTTGGGAACCTAGATGAATACTATTCAAGTTAAAATAATACCTTATTAAGGTAGAAATATGCTCCAATTAGAAATGATCTTGGTAGTACGTGTTGTATGGGCGATTGTCCCTCCGGTGCCCCCATAAGTACGCGTACTTGCTCGTACGTCTATCACCCACTTTAGAGAAGCAATTGCGTCATATCTTTTTAACTAGGCAGGTATACGCATCGGGAATAGAACCCGCATCTCCCACGACTCAGCTGACTGGCCCAAGACTGAGGACTGAGCCGACATAGGTCGAAATCTATTAATTGATCTTCAGACAAGCTTTTTATGGTAAACGTACATAACAAAAGGTTTGTTCTAGCAAAGATCAGTGAACTTAGCTTCTTTAACTATTCATAAGCGACCTGAAAGACATAAATACGGCTGTTTGTCATAACTTTTGACGACCTCTGTTTCACGGTTGGCAAGTTGCCCGATAAAAAGCAAGAGGTTACGGGTTTGATACCCGCTACGGCACAAATGTTTGCATGATCCACAAATATATGTTCAGGCTGTTGGATGTTTTTGTAGTAGGTACTATACCTACCCTAGTTCCACCCCTAGGGGCTGTTGAGTGTTAATTCATCACCATTCCATCTCCATTTACAACCGACTTCATCCACGGGCGAGGCAACACGCCTCTATCACGACATCACTCTATCATTATTATATCTATAGTACTACTAACTTACCTATTTTTGCCGCCAAGCAGCATTGCTGTGTTTCGGTTTGAAGGGTATCACCTAATATCAGCTTGTTTCATCTCCATGTAGTATAAATAATAAAACCATATTCCGTACCATTATTAATAAAAACGGCAAAAAAAATCACGTTTGTTGTATAAGTGCCCCCTTATATATTAATTTTATTATTTATTTTTAAAGTGAATAGTATAACTCAATATTCTGTGAATATTTCAAGCGTCTACCTGTTGTCGTTATCAATATCGAGCAAAAACAAGCAGAATAATCTCTTTTGTTGTATGAGAGCCCCCTTAAATATTTGTTTTATTCTGTTTTTAGTATTTTCTATTATAGCGGCAACAGAAATATGTCATCTTTAAAAAAATCAACTGTCTATCTATCACGGTTCATGAGAGATGGACAGACAGACAGACAGCGGAGTCCCTTTGGGTACGGAACCCTAAAGAACCGTACCTACGTTTGTAATAATTTCCCTATTTCTAATAATATTGAAATAAGACACGAAAGTCTTCTTAGTAAAAAATACCCCTAACGTTTGTGATCACGATCCTGCGCTAACCTCACCCATCGACGGCGGCGGGTGTTATTTATTTTATCTTTACTACCATTATAGAGAGGAAAGACTTGTTTGTTTGTTTTGAATAGGCTCCGAAACTACTGGAACGATTTTAAACAATTCTTTCATTGTTGGGAAGCTACACTATCCCCGGGTGACATAGGCTACTTATTACCCAACTGCGAAGGAGGGTAATGTTGTGCGAAGGTGCGGATTGGTCAGATAGTTTATTTATAAACTTACGTTTCCAGTCGCACTTTATCATACACTGGTCGTATAAATTCTAATATTTCTGAGTAAGTATAGAAGAAGGAAAAAATATTTATTCAGACCACCACAAATGGACACAGAAACAAATGACACAAAAAATATAAATAAACCAAAAATTATAAGTGTGGTGGCGAAAGGGTCCTCAACATTTGCTACAGCATGTTGCCATACTGCAGCGCTGGTCTTCTGCTAAGGCCAGTATAAGTATCTCTGCTTTTTTGCCCGGACTTGCTCAGCGTCGCCGGGCCGTTGTTCCTCGAGTATTTTTTATTATAATAATCTCCAATGTTATTCAATCTTTTCTTTAGTTCCATTTCTGCAAAGAAAACAACAATTTTGTAACACTTCATTCTGGAAGAAGATATTATTCTAGAAACGTACTGGAAAGGGCATTCCAAAAAAAGATTATTTGGCTTCATTTTTTTCTTTTTATGTTATTTGTGGGGAAATAGGCTTACGGCCCATCTGATGGTAAGCGCTCACTGTCGCCTATTGACACCGGGAACACCCGGAGTATTGTCGATGCGTTCCCTACCCTGTAGAAACGTCTTTACATATCTCTTGAAGCGTGCCATGTCGTAGCATAATAGGAAAACCTCAGATGGTAGGTCATTCCACAATGCTTTGACGAAATGCAGAAGTGTGGCAAGAATTTTTTACAATCGTTTTATACCCGTAAGTCCCGAAGTTGCATTTTTGCATTAAAATAGTTAGTACTCGTAAATTATGGATTCTCATAGTCCTAATACAATAAGGCCGGCTAGCACAACGATCCCTAAACGTATTTAGCGATTAAACATCTTTAAATATAATGTATTTGTATGTTTTGACCACTCTTTAAATCATATTTAGCCACTTACGTTTAGGCATCGTTGCGCAAGTCGCCTTATGTATCAAACATGAGATCAAACATTTATAAATCCTGAAAATGAAGCCCAAACAAACTTAATAGCATTAATCGAATTGTAAACAAAAAATAATCAAGTTATTTGTAGTATCAAGTAGTATGAATGAATTTATCAAAGTTGAATGACGTCACGACCGGCCCGTTACCACAGAATATCCAATAGAACTACATAATGGCGGGAACCAAAATGGCGCTGCAAACGACACTACGAGTATGCCCAGGCGGTGTGTTGTTTACAAAAACCGGACGACTGGGCGCCCAAATTATTACCCAAGTATATAAATTACTTAACTAATACTAGTAGGATCGAAGTAACATGGACGTAAATAAAATAGTCACGTTTAGCGTATCTCACTCCGTCTGCCAATTCTTTCCAGCAAGGATACAAATCTCCACAAACTGCATTCCACGCGTCCTCTTTCAATTGTTTAATGGGATACCCTACGTCTTCTAAGTCCCAAACCACTTTATATCTCTTCACAGCTTGAATTATATCTTCGGAATATGATAAATATTCCTCCTTGCCAAGTGTCCAGCCCATCTCCACTTCAGCTGATTTATCCTTCTACCCACATCTACGACTTTGGTTCTGCGTCGTATTTCGATGTTGGGTATGTGGTCCAATAGCGAGATGCCTAACATGGCACGCTCCATTGCTCTCTGAGCAACTCTAATCCTGTGAACAAGTTCGTTCGTGAGCGGCCATGTTTCAGCACCGTATGTGAGGATAGGCAGGACACATTGGTTGAAAACCCTTGTCTTGGCTGGACACTTGGCAATGAGGAATGACGGAAGATGAACGAGGGCAGCAACCGAGTGGTGGCCGCAAGAAGGGCGCAAACCAGTTGGCAGACCACCAACCAGATGGTCGGACCACATCGCGAGAGTTGCGGGAAGGCAATGGAAGCACGGAGAGAATGGCGTGATAGCGAGGAGGCCTATACCCAGCAGTGGGTGGATGTGGGCTGAGATGATGATGATAAATATGCGCCGGAACCAGTAGGTAATTGAAAATAGCCCTGCCACGCTCTATTGGGACCGGTCTATCATCACGGACAGGACTATTGTCACCAATAAGCCTGATATCGTGCTGGTAGACCGGTCGGAATGCCGGGCGATACTTGTTGATATTACTATCCTACATGATGCTAATCTCGTGAAGGACAAGCTAAGCAAGTACCTTCACTTGGCTCATGAGATTACCGCCATGTGGGATGTGGAATCAACGATTATCGTTCCGATAGTTGTGTCGGTAAACGGACTGATAGCTAAGAGCCTCGAACAATACCATAAGAGCTTTCGCTAGGAAGTGGGGTCAAGGGTCAGATACGGTCAGGCGGTACTCCTGGACTCGGCACGCATAGTCAGGAGGTTCCTCTCTCTGCAGCCCTAGCCACCGATCGCTTGGGCCTTGCTTTGCGGTCGGTGGTTTACCGTTTTTATAAATGTATTTTTTACTATAATGTTTTTTTTAAGGTACGTCGTAGTGAAAAATTTATTTTTTATAAACGATTTTTAAAATAAATATGTGTGAAAAATAATAATAATTTATACGTAGTAGGCTTTTTAAAAATTTCAACAATCTTGTCCATTTTTCTGAACAACGTTCCTTTTCTAAAAATTATCTGCACAGTGCACACTCTGGTTTTGCTTCTCACGCAGCTATCGTCTGTTTGTGACGGAGAAGGGAAGGGCCCTTCACGTCCTTGTATCTCAAACCGTTCGTACACAGTGTGCAAAATAACAGATAAGCTGGCACGTATCTGCTAGGCCACAATTTTTGCCTCCGACGCCAAAAGTTTCACGATTTTCGATTACAATGTGGATTAGACGTGGCCAGGTTCTACTCAATGTCAATTTAGTTTCGAACCTATAAATAATTATGCATGTTCCTGCTATGTATGTCTTAAAAATGGTAATAATAGAGCCGATGAAACATAGGTCCTTTGGAAAAAAATCTATGATGGAAGTTTTGTTTTCATTTCAAAAACTGTATTTGGGAATGAAAAAGTTAAGTTGTAAATGACAAAAAAACAGGAGGAATAGCTCTTAGGCTCTTACCGCAGCGTTGCCTTTTGTATTGAAAATGGAAATTTAAAATGGATGGGCTACTCGAAACTACTGAAGATCAAAATTATTTGAAATACCGAACTAACAGCCAGTTGTTGGTGCGCCAATCAAATCGCAAATAAGTTGACATACGGCCGGTTGTTGGAAGGATGATTGTAGACATTGACATAAGCATTTATGACGTGTAGGAATGAATGATAGAACTAAATTATGGTTTTAGGCGGTGTGACCCTATAAAAATAACACTAGTTTGACATTCAAAAGATGATCATTTGATTTAGCCAATTATTCACTAATCAACCTTCGAAAAACTCAATTTGATTTAACAAGAGTGCCAGCAACCCAATTTGCACTTGACAAGAGGTTTGACCAATGGTCAACTGATTTTCGAGTTAATCATCCTTCCAACAACCGGCCGATAGTGTCGAAAAGCAGTGGTTTGCTATTCAAAGTCATTTTATCAAAGAGTGGTGTGTGTTTGGTAAAAGGCATTGAACTACCAACAACATAGAGGCGTGGCACCACAGCAGGGTAATTGATCGAGCGAAGCGAGATCTCTAAATCAACTTTGGGGAAATCGGCGTTGTATGTATGTATGTATATTTGTTTGTCCGAGGATAAATTTCGAAGCGTTGATCCGATCATGAAAATGAGACTATTAGGTCAAGTGAGACGTCAAATGAAAGGTCTTTATGATTATTATCTTCTATTAAATAAGAATCGTTGTCCTGTCTGACTGACATATAGA
Organism: Philereme vetulata; assembly: GCA_918857605.2. Classification (NCBI taxonomy): domain Eukaryota; kingdom Metazoa; phylum Arthropoda; class Insecta; order Lepidoptera; family Geometridae; genus Philereme; species Philereme vetulata. Next base: position 6,610,141 of record OU975459.1, on the reverse strand, counting down.
CAACGCACAGCCCAAACCGCTGGTCCTAGAGAATTGAAATTTGGATGGTATGTTCTTTGTGGTGCGAAAGTGAACACTAAGAACGGATTTTTGGAAATTCATCCCCCAAGGGGATCAAAAAAGGTTTTTACGGTTGTATGAAAAACCGTGGTTCTTGAGTTTATAAACTTGAAACTTGGCGAACATATTCTTCCAAAAAATTAAGAGAAATGGTATTTTTTTATTTTTCTAAATTCATCCCCTGGGTAGGTGAAAAAGGGTGTTGAACTTTGTATGGCACAACATTATTTCTAGGGTTAATAGACTTAAAACTTTACTTAAATACTAAGTAAGGTGCATAATGAAACATGGTATAGTAATTGTATCTGAAAATCACCCCATAGGGTTGAAAAGGGATTTTGTAGTTTGTTCTAAAACAATGTCATTTTCATTTACGAACGTATAACTTTGCATAAATGCTTTTTATAGGTAAATAATGAAACATTTTATCATGGTAATACCACCAGGGTCTGATGATGGAGCCAGGAGGGAATCTACAGAACTCTATAATGGATAACAGTAGCTGTATTGTGTTTGGGTTCTATTAACTTGTTTCTGCGAGAAATTTCACGATACAATTGATTACCAGCGTCTGAAGATGGGGAAATCTACCGTTTTTAATCATCAATAACATCATCAGTATATTAAATAATCGTTACGAGACTAACAGACTGACTGAAAATCAACGCACGGCCTAAACCGCTGATCCTAGAGACTTGAAATATAGATGGTGTGTTCTTTATACGGTGTACGGGTGGACTAAGAAAGGATTTTTTTGACATTCGCACCCCAAGGGGTCCAAAATAAGAGTATAAAATAAAACAAAAATATGTTTTTCAGGTATCGTTAGTAGTAGACCGATCAAATTTTAAATGTAGATTCCTCAAATAGAATGAACTAATAGATATTTCAGCGCTTTCAGAAATTTTCCTGAAAAAAGGCACAGGACCACTTTGTATGACAACCTAATCTCATTTTTCGTTTAAGCCTGAAGAGTATTTTGATATAGTTAAAGTTAGTTTTAAATTTAAATATTTTCAGGAACCCTAAGGTCAGAATAAGACCTCTTATATGAAAAAATTAAGAATGGTGTCGTTTTAAATGTCGTCAAAAATAAAATGGAGCCAACAGGTGATCAACAGAATTCCTTAATGGATAAAAGTAGAACTATTAAGTTTGGGTTCTTTTAAATTATTTGAGTGAGATGTAAATGTATACCAGGGTGTGATGATCTAGCCAGGAGGGAATCAACAAAAGTCTTTAATGGATAACAGTACAACGGTCGTTTTTGGGTCATTTTAAGTTGTTTGTGTGAGAGTTATAACGATAATACAATAATGTCTGCCAGAGCTGATGATGGAGCCAGGAGGAAATCAACAGAAGTCCTTAATGGATAACAGTTACTAGATCCGTCGTGTATGTGTTCTTTTAAATTGTTTTTGTGAGATGTTTGACGATATCGTCAACCAGGGTCTGATGATGGAACCAGCAGGGATTCAACAGAACTATTTAATGTATACCGGTACATTTATCGTGTTTGGATTCTATTAAATTGTTTTTGCGAGACGATAATGACTACCAGGGTCTGATCATGAAGCCAGGAGTGAATCACACTAATAGTATAAATTAGAAAGTTTGTATGTTCGTTTATTTATTTGAATGAATGAAAGAATAAAATAAACACTTTAGTGTACACCATATAAACAAAAAAATACAAACAACATAGAAAATACATAGACAAATAATTACTATTTGGCTGTGTGCTTTCTATGGGCGGTGATGATTGTGGTGCCTAAGATTCAGTTTAGCTTGCGGGACTTTATTTAAGAACACCACTGATACACGTGTGCGCTCGACGATGTTTAAAAACTACTTATAACAGGCGGTCTTATTGCGTATCGTTTGTTTGTTCGTTAGTTACTCACTCACGTCGTAACGACTGAATCGATTTCGATGAATTTAGTATTTACGTAGATTATAACCTGGATTAGTCCTGACGACCTCCGTAGCGCAGTGGGCGAATAGCCAGCTGAGACGCAGGAGGTAGCGGGTTTGATTCCCGCCGCGGAACAAATGTGTGAATGATCAACAAATATTTATTCCGGGTCTGGATGTATTATAAGTGTGTATTTACAAAAAAGTACATAAGCTTTCTATCAGTTATCTGGTTCCCATAGTATAAGCTCTGCTTAGTTTGGGGCTAGATAGCGCTGTGTGAAATGTCCAGCAATATTAAATTATTATTTATTTATTTATTAACAAACAGGCTACTTTTTATCTTATAAATCAGGTCCCATGGGATAAAAATGGGGTGTCAAAGTTTCTATAGGAAAATTATTTTGGTCTTTGTTACCCCCTTACGACCAAACTACTGAACGGATTGAGTTCAAACTTTGCAAAAGTTTAGTTGATGACCTCCGTGGCGTAGTGGGCGAATAGCCGGTTAAAACTCAGGAGTTAGCGGGTTCGATTCCCGCTGCGTAACAAATGTTTGCATGATTTACAGATCAGTTCTGGGTCTGGGTGTTTTCGATATAGTAGGTATGTAGTATGTATTTACAAAAAAAAGCATATAAGTATTCTATCAGTTATTTGGTTCCCATAGTACAAGTTCTGCTTAATTTGGGGCTAAATAGCGCCGCGTGAAATTTACAGCATTATATATAGTTTTAAACCTAAACCTAACCTATTAAACATAAAATAACATAAATGGTACTTTTTATCTCTTAAATCAGTTTTCATAATCTCTATTGGTACCCCTAACCGCCAAGCTTAGTATAGATTTAAACACGTAGAAATAGAGACATATTCTCAATAATAGGTTAGGTAATTCATAAAAAAATTAAGTTACATAAGCGCCCTGCAGTAAAATTTTGTATAGTCGCAATGGTGAGCCATACAAAATTCAGCCATCGATGGTAGTGACCCCAGTCCACTGTCTGCATGTTAAATATATGCGCAATTATGAGTAATAAAAAACCAGCTACCGCAGTATCTGCCGCTGTATCCTTAATGAAAATAGGGTCGCAGTGATGAACCATACACAATTTCAGTGACCGCAGCGTCCTCCAACCAACTCACTACAAATTAGATAGGGCCGCAACAATGAATTATAAAAATAATCCTGCTACCGCAGCTGGAGGATGCTGCATTAGCTGGATTATTTTATGATTCTAAACCCAATCATTTAAAGATTTATAATGTTGCAATGATTAGTCATTAAATAAACTGTTACCTCAGCATCCCCCAGTATATACCCTCTTATATAGGTATATAAATAGGGTCTCAAGGATGAACAATAAAAAAATACCAGCTACTGCAGCGTCTTGCTATCCACTTCTTTTAAATTTGTTAGTAACGTAGTGATGAGTATCACTCATCACTGCGTTTTTAGACATTTTTAGCTGCCGCAGCTTTTACGAGCCTATACTTTTTGAGTTATATAGGTACAATAATAACAATAAAAAATGCAGATAACGTAGAGTCCCTTATCCCACTCCCTTAAGTTAGAAAGAGTCGCAATGTTAAGTCAAAAAAAACAGCTACCGCAGTGTCTCACTCTCTTCAACTATAAATAAGGTATTTTTAATTCGGGTATTTTTAATTTTAATTAGCTTCTGCCGCAGCATCCCCGAGCCCACCCTCATTAAAATAAGTAAGTTCACAATGATGAGTAGTAAAAATTTGCAGCTACGCAGCGTCACCCACAACCTACTAACTACAATTCACAAAGAGCAGCAACGATAAGTCATAAAAAACCAGCTATCGCAGCATACACCAGCCCCCAATCTTTATAAGAAAAATTTGGTCGTAAAAAATATTAGTCATAAAAATTATTAGTCATAAACATCATAAAATCGGCTAGTGCAGCATTCCCTAGGCTACCCTCATTAAGATAAATAGTAATAAAAAACGCATCGTGCCCCACTCAACCCACTACAAGTTAGGTAGGGCTACAAAATCTGCATCTACCACAGCGTTCCGCAGCCTTTAAGTTGCCTTTAAGCCATTGCCTTTAAGTTTGATGGCATCGCAATGATAAGTGATAAAAAATTGCATCCAACACAGCGCCCCCACTCCCCAGGACCATAGAAGATTGTAAAAACTGCAGCGTCCCCTGACCAACTCACATCAATAACAATAACCTATCTAAGGATTGGGTTGAAATGATAAGTCAAAAAAGTTAGAGAAAGCGCAGGATTTCCCAGCCCACCCTCTTTAAGATAAATAGGGTCGCAAGGATGAGTGATAACAAATTTTTAGCTACCGCTGAGTTTTTAGCCTTCCTTTTTATAGGTAGAGTCTCACTAGAGTCTCTTAAAATTAGCTGTAGGTATTTTTACACCATAGAACAACGTGCGCAAAGCCGCTGGTAACTGCGGTTGGAAGCGGCCTGCATCCAACGCCGACCTGCGGTTCTTACCAAGTCGTCTGCCCATCTTGTGGGTGGACGTCCTACGCTGCGCTTGCCAGTCCGTGGCCTCCACTCGAGAACCTTTCGGCCCCATCGGCCATCTATTCTGCGCGCTATATGGCCTGCCCATTGCCACTTCAACGTGCTAATCCGTCGGGCTATGTCGGTGACTTGAGTTCTCCTACGTATCTCCTCATTTCTGATTCGATCCCGTAGAGAAACCCCGAGCATAGCCCTCTCCATAGCTCGTTGAGCGACTCTGAGCTTATTCATAAGGCCAATAGTGAAGGACCACGTCTCGGTTCCATATGTCATCACTGGTAACACACACTGATTGTAGACTTTCGTCTTAATGCACTGAGGTATGTTGGACGAAAAGACGTTGCGAAGTTTCCCAAACGCTGCCCATCCGAGTTCGATTCGACGATTGACCTCTTTCTCGAAGTTGGACCTACCTAATTGGACTGTTTGTCCTAGGTATACATACGCGTCGACAACTTCAAGAGCCGAGTTCTCAACCATAACTGGGGCAGGGACGACATGGACATTCGACATGATTTTCGTCTTGTCCATGTTCATTTTAAGTCCTACCCGTTGGGAGACTCGATTGAGGCCTTCGAGCATCGTGCTGAGCTCTTCCATCGACTTTGCCATGACCACAATATCGTCGGCAAACCGAAGGTGCGTGATGTATTCGCCGTTAATATTGATGCCCAGTCCTTTCCATTCCAGAAGCTTGAAGGCATCTTCCAATGCGGTCGTAAACAGTTTCGGAGAGATGACATCTCCCTGTCTTACGCCTCTTTTTAAGGGAATCGCCTTCGAGCTCTGTTCGTGTACTCGGACTGACATAGTGGCGTTTTTATACAAACACTTCAACACTTCGATGTACCGATAGTCAATACGGCATCGTTGGAGAGACTCAAGCACTGCCCATGTTTCGATCGAATCGAAGGCTTTCTCATAGTCCACAAACGCGAGACATAGCGGCAAGTTATACTCTTCGGTCTTCTGTATGACTTGCCGCAGCGTATGTATGTGGTCTATGGTACTGTAGCTTTTACGGAACCCGGCTTGTTCGGGAGGCTGGAAGTCATCAAACCTGCGTTCGAGACGGTTCGCGATGACCCTCGAAAACAGCTTATAAACATGGCTCAAAAGCGAGATGGGTCTGTAATTCTTAAGCAAGGTGTTGTCACCTTTCTTGAAGAACAGAACCACCACGCCCCCGTTCCATGCTTTTGACGTCGTACCTTCAAGCAAGGCGGAATTAAAAAGCTTCTGAAGGACTTTAAGTACCGGTGATCCACCCGCTTTCAGAAGCTCTGAAGTGATTCCGTCCTCATCCGGCGCCTTGTCGTTCTTAAGCTGCTTCAAGGCCATCCTGATCTCATACAGGCTGATGTCCGGAATATCATCGGTATAATGTCGGGTCAGTTTGGCTCTTGGGTCGTTGGCCGCACTGCAAACAGGTTTAGTGACCGAATCGTAGAGCCGTCCATAGAACCTTTCGACTTCCCTTAACACTTCCGCTTTACTTGACGTTATGCTGCCATCTTCCCTCTTCAGCTTCGTCATGCGGCTCTGCCCAATAGAATTATCTCTCGCGACCACTTTGGAGCCTTTATTCCGCTCTATCGTATCTTTAATACGAGATGTATGTTAAAGGTACGAATATCGTGCCGCAAGGATTTCCAAATCTTTCTATTGAGCTGCCTATGTGACTGAGCATCATCGGGAGACTGCAGTTGCAAAGAACGTCGTTCAGCCATGAGGTTAAGGGTGTCATCAGAGAGTTTCTGAGGTCTATTGGTACGGGGGGTCTTAAAGAACTGGGACCCCACCGTATGGACGGTTTCTACGAACCTGTTATTGATCTCGTCCACTGATGCATCTACTTCTAGACAGTCAAAGTGATTTGCAAGTTCGAGTTGAAAGCTCTCGAGGTTTTGGATATGTGCGCGAGTGGGTCGGAGCGTAGATTTCATCAAACGGGACCTTTCAAGTTTAACGTTCATATTCAATGTGGCTCTAACAATTCGGTGTTCACTGCCGGTTTTCACCCTGTGAATCACAGAGACATCATTGAATATCCGTTTCTTGTTGGTCAAGATGAAATCAATCTCATTTCTCGTGGAACCGTTGGGACTCATCCAGGTCCATTTCCTGTGAGGCGGCTTCTGGAAAAAAGAATTCATCATAAAGAGTCCTTCTTTCTCCAGAAAATCAGCCAGCCTCTGTCCCCTGGGGTTCCGTTGCCCATATCCAAATTGCCCCACTCTCAACTCATCATCGCTTCTCATGCCTAGCTTTGCATTGAAGTCCCCCATAACAACAATAAAGTGAGTTTTGTTCGTATGTATGGCTCTACTGATGTCCTCATACATAGACTCTACTTCTTCATCTGGGTGTGAAGAGGTCGGCGCATATACCTGAACGACCTTCAGCGAATATTGCGTAGATATTCTGAGTGTCAGGTACGCGACCCTGCTCGACACACTGTCGATGATGATAATGTTGTTGATGAGTGACTTGTGAACGAGAAACCCAACACCACCTTGGGACTGTTGGTCGCCCTCCCGGTAGTATAGTAGGTTACCAGACTTAAGGGATATCGTGTCCTCGCCCTCTCTACGGACTTCTGATAACCCCAAAATGTCCCAGTGTAATCTACTAATTTCTTCTTCCAGCTCAACAATCTTTTCGTCTGTCCTCAAAGTGCGGATGTTGTGTGTTACCAGGGCCAGTGGTCGTCGTAGTGTTTGGTAGCCGATCGTCTCCCGGGGATTCTTAGCACCCCTGGCCCCGCCGTTACCGTGACTGCTACCGTAGCCAGGATTAGCGGGGCCGCCGGGGACTCGGGGCCTGGTTTTATGTTGCACTATATCCATAAGGGGGTTGTTGCCATACTCGCCTCGCTTGGCAGGCGGGTTGGCGAGCGCAGTATAGGTATTGTAAACACGAAAAGACGCTGCTGCCCATCTTTCGGAGGTATCCCTTAGCAGACTCCTACTGCATCCACGGGCAAGAGCGGAGGGGCAACATTCTATTGCCGGCGCCCCACGGCATATATTATGTAATATATTAATATATTAATTATAAATAGATAATTAATATATAAATAGATAATATTATAATGATTGCTTGTAAATATTTTTTAAATATTATTTTTCAGTTAGGACCTCTCTCGGGTAAAGACCTCCTCCAGTCCTTTCCAGTTGTCTCGGTCGAGTGCTACTTTAGTCCAGTTTTCTGTTTTTATGTATGTCTTCGTCGGTCCATCTAGCTAGTGGCCTGCCCATTCTTCTCTTTCCTGTTGGTCCTTTCCAGGTGGTAATTACAGTGGCCCATCTGTCCTTGTGCATTCTGCCTATTGCCACTTCATTTTACGCGCGTGCTCAGTATACAGTGTGTTTTTTTTAACTGGAACAGACCGGCAGCACCAGGGGAGATACAGGTGCAGTTTCTTTTAAAACATCAGCTCGTTTTCAAAGAATAACATTATGGCATTAAAAAATGTTTCTTCGAAAACGAGCTGATGTTTTAAAAGAAACTGCACCTGTACCTCATCTGTTTATGGGTGCTGCCGTACTGTCGTAGTTAAAAAAATTACACTGTACAGCGACTATAACGTGGCGTCAATCAGTCTTGTTTTCATAATACATATTTCTTTCGATGGCTCTTTGGCATTCAGCTATTTTATTTTAAGCTTCTCTTGTTGGCTTCGATGGTTCCTTATCTGTTTTCTAATATTCTATTTTAAAATCACTATATGCAAATTAAATCATTTCTGGTGACTTTACTAAGAAGTCAATGCTCCAACTTTCTACCCAAAGATTGTACGGAAAAGATCGCTTTTAGCGTTAAGACCACCCATTTTGTTGACCACCAAAACAATTTGTAAAATATTATATTCTGAGTATTTTAGGATTCATGATATAAAGCGATAATGTAGGTACTAGGTTTTTGAAGTAAAACTTCTTTACGCACGCTTGACTTGGGGAGTAAGCTGGTGAATGCGTTACGAAAAGTGCGAACGGAAGTTGAGAGGGTTAGTTAAGTTAGTGAGTTATAAGTTAGTGAAGATAGAAAGAGAGAGAGAGAGTTACGTTTCGTATATTTTTAAACGCGAGTTGCGTCTGTCCAGAATGAACATAGACTGATCGACCTACAGACGTGTGGACAATTTTGTAATTGAACAATTTTATAAATTAATATTTTGAAAAAGAAGCTTTACTTGTCGTGTGGTCTAAAGCACACTCGTTTTTTTCTTTTTTTTATAAATTATAGGCCAGCGTTTGACCACGCTCTCGCCTGATGGTAAGCGATGATGCAGTCTACGATGGTACACGCTTGCCTAGAAGAAACATATTCACTCGCGACTTGAAGACCCCTCGGTTGTAGTTATCTGGAAACACAGACTCGGGCAAGGCGTTCCACTCCTTGGCGGTGCTCTTAATAGAGGTGGAAGAGTACCGCTTTGTGAGTATGGGAGGTATGTCTACCATGGTAAAGTTATTTTACAGTAGGTTACCTAAGTGCCGATATCTACTAAATAAGAATATTTAAAACTGTATTGAATAAAATAATGCTCTTCATTGATTAGCTTATAAACTTCATTATGTAGGTATATCTTGCTAGGTGTATGTGTACATACATAGTACGTACCGTACCGTACACACACACATACATAATATGTAGTGTGCTAGATAGCTTTAATCGAGCAGTACCTACTAATTTATAGTTCCTGATATTTGGGAATTGCTGCCAAGGTCCGAGTATTTTAAGATTGACGTTGGCACCATTAGCTTTACCCGATTCCGGCATATGGTAAGAGGGTTATGAATTTTAGGCAACCGTAAGTAGTCATTTACATTTTTATAAAAAAAATATTGAAGTCGTCTGAATATAGCGAAATAATACCTACAACATTCCTAAAAAATCAATTAAGGATGATTCATATAAAATGACATTTTTCAACAATCAATTCCGAATGTACTTTAAAAACTAACAGACTGGATCTATGAATTCCAAATTTTGTTGACTAGTAAAAACACTGCATATCAAATGGTCTCTATGTATACGACCTCCATGGCGCAGTGGGCAAATAGCCGGCTGAGATGCAGGAGGTAGTGGGTTCGATTCCCGCTGCGGAACAAATGTTTGCATGATCTATAGATATTTGTTCCGGGTCTGGTTGTTTCTCTATATATTATAAGTAAGTATTTACAAAAAAAAAGTATATAAAGTATTCTATCAGTTATCTGGTTCCCATAGTACAAGCTCAGCTTAGTGTGGGGCTAGATAGCGCTGTGTGAAATGTCCAGCAATAGTTATTTATTTACTTTATATGTGGTGGGATCATCTTCAACCTCAACATTACTAACAATAAGAAGATAGTTGGTCAACCGAACTATTCTAAGAACGACTTCAGACTGACTTCAGGGACACCATAGAAAGGGGTCTGCATTGGATAAAGCGAATCAGAGAAAAAAGACACATAGGGACCGTAAAGTTTGGCGTGGGCATCAAAAACATTTGCTCATAGCCACATTGAAATGCGTAAACAAATCTGTTTACGCGAAAATAATTATTTTAATGTCAATGACGGCCACGGGTGACGGCGACATGACATGTGTTGCAGATCGATCACGTTTTTGCGTATATTATAGCGAACTACGTCACATTGTGTAGGGTGCAAAAGGGCGTAGGTACTTACGTATTAAGGGCCCTGTCTTCTGTTACCCGTTTTATGCGAATATTTCGAACAAGTCTGTGGCTCGGTTGATAAAGAGAGATAAACAAAAATAAATACACCCCAAAGTTTGGTTCATCAAAACTTAAAAGATCGAAAAATAAAATTTAAACATATCACATTCGTCAAATAAGTTAATTTGTAACTCGCGTTCTCGTAATATGAGCAATTTAGTGAACCATCTAACCTTTTTTTCACCCAAAAAACGAGTCGTAAAGTTTTTAACAAAATTAACATTACAACAAAAATATTGTCTTCTTTGAAATGCTTTTAAAAAATTTTAGTATATTAATACAATATTTAAAAAAAATAACGAATAAAAACTGCGCAATTTTACGCTTCAAAAGATGTCGTTTATTCGAAAGTAGAATGTTTATAAGTTAAAATTCACATACTAAAACAAAGTTCAACCTTTTATTTACGTATAAAAAAAACTAGAAGTGTACTATCCATTAATTATTATAATATGATTTTTTTTAAATCACATATAAAATGATGAAACGCAACGCGGCCACTGGCAGTAACCCTCCGTCGACCGAGACACGTTCTCGGAGACCCGGATGACGAAATCACTTCCGCTAATGCGGGTGAGTCATCCACATTAGACAGAGCAAACACTCCACAAATACACCGACCTCGCCGGCGAGGTCAACGAGTCCCATCAGTCGCCGCCTATACGAGGTACAAGCACGTACCCGGGCGTTTCTCTCCTATCCCCGTCCCGGCAACAGCCCAAGCCGAGGTTCGTACCTAAGTGGTGCCCTTGCGCTAGTTGCCTCACCAAAAATAAAATTAAAGGGCTGAGCGCCATCTGCGCTCGCCAAAAGCTCGGTTAAGCTGCAACGGCCTCAGAGGCCAACAGCGAGATAAGTCCATTCGAAAAAAAAAAAAAAAGGCCACTGGCAGTCTGCGCCGAGCGCTTTTGGAGGGAGGACGTGTCGCTCTTTGTCACGAGCACTATACATAGTTACGTATATATAATACTATAGACAACAGCATACAATTATAGCGCGACCGAGTGATTTGATCTGTATGGATACTTACAGATCTATAAAACTCATTGACATCATTGTTCTCCCAGATGCCTCCTCGTAGGGTAAAAATGTTTGGTAATTTTCAAGTATATGCAACATCTACAAGGATCACTTTAAAACGTCCAATAATTTTTTTTAGTTTTTGGAGGGGCATAAGGCAACTTTCTTAGTAAATTTTCAAGTATATGCGACATCTACAAGGATCACTTTAAAACGTCCAATATTTTTTTTTTAGTTTTTGGAGGGGCATAAGGCACCTTTCTTAGTAAATTTTCAAGTATATGCGACATCTACAAGGATCACTTTAAAACGTCCAATATTTTTTTTTTAGTTTTTGGAGGGGCATAAGGCACCTTTCTTAGTAAATTTTCAAGTATATGCGACATCTACAAGGATCACTTTAAAACGTCCGATTTTTTTTTTAGTTTTTGGATGGGCGTAAGGCAACTTTCTTAGTAAATTTTTTAGTATATGCGACATCTACAAGGATCACTTTAAAACGTCCAATATTTATTTTATAGATTTTGGTTTTTGGAGGGGCATAAGGCATCTTTCTTAGTAAATTTTCAAGTATATGCAACATCTACAAGGATCACTTTAAAACGTCCAATATTTTTTTTTTATGTTTCGGAGGGGCATAAGGCAACTTTCTTAGTAAATTTTCAAGTATATGCGACATTTACAAGGATCACTTTGATACGTCGATTATTTTTTTTAGTTTTTGGAGGGGCGTAAGGCAACTTTCTTAGTAAATTATCAAGTATATGCGACATCTATAACGATCACATTGAAACACTTTTTTCCTCAGCAAATTATCCAATTTATGTAAAACTTTGCACACCGGTAGAACTAAAATAAAAATTCCAGACTATACTAAATACGTTCTGATCTGATGATGGAGTCAGGAGCTGTTCCGTGGAACTCCTCAGCAAGTTGTCCGATTGAGATCAAACTATGAATACCGGTAGAATTTTAATAAAAATACGTTACTATTTTATAAACGCTCTGATCTGATGATGAAGTCAGGAGCTATTCCATGGAACTCCTCAGCAAGTTGTCCGATTGAAATTAAACTTTGCACATCGGTATAACTAAAATGAATATTTTTGACTACACTAAAAACGCTCCGATCTGATGATGGAGTCAGGAGCTGTTTCATGGAACTCCTCAGCAAATTATCCAATTGATGTAAAACTTTGCACACCGGTAGAACCAAAATAAAAATTCTAGACTATTCTAAAAACGTTTTGATCTGATGATGAAGACAGGAGCTGTTCCGTGGAACTCCTCAGCAAGTTGTCCGATTGAGGTCAAACTATGCATACCGGTAGAATTTAAATGAAAATACTTTACTATACTAAAAACGCTCTGATCTGATGATGGAGTCAGGAGCTGTTCCATGGAACTCCTCAGCAAGTTGTCCGATTGAAGTAAAACTTTACACACCAGTAGAACTAAAATGATTGTTTTAAAAAATATGTTTTGAAATGTGTAAGTTACCTAAGACTTTTTATATGATACCAAACTGAATGTTATCCTACATACTTAGTTAAATACTTAAATGCAACTGTAGGTCAAGTAAGTTGGTAATGAATTTCGTGGCGCTGTTATACAAGTGGTTCGCCTCGAACTAAGATCTCGCGAGTCTCTCAAAAAACAAAAAAAATATTATTCATAATTTTTGACTTGTAAAATAGTGCCACGAAATAACAACCACAAACTTACTTGACCTACAGTTTTATTCAAATAACAAGTAATGGGAGTTCATGTTAATTGGTTACTTTTATAGGGGTAGAAATTGCAGTTATTCTGTATTATAGACTTTTCCCTGTATTTTTGTCACTTAAACTACACGAATACCAAATTTCAGCACTGTGGGGTTACTGGTGTACCCTGTGAATTTTGTCAAAGTTCAGTAAACTCAAAAACTACAAACATTAAACTAAAAATAAAAACGGGCTCAAAACGTGCTAATGAAGAACTTTTTTTATAAGACGTCCCATTTGACCTAACAGACTTGCAAGTTCTTAGTTCGGGGAGAACCTATTGTACAACAGCGCCACAAAAATCATAACCAACTTACTTGACCTAAAGTTGCATTCAAATTACAAATTACGGGAGTTCATGTAAATTGATTATCTACTCGTTTTAGGTTAAATATTGCAGGTATTTTGGATATCAGACTTTTTCTTACATTCGTGTCACATAAGCTACACGAATGCCAAATTTCAGCACTGTGGAGTCACTAGTGTACCCTGTGAATTTAGTCAAAATTCAGTTTTGATTACGACTAGTAAATAAAAAACTACGACCAATAAACTAATAATAAAAACGGGGTCTCAATGTATTAATAAAGATCTTTCATTTAACGTCCTATTTGACCTTATAGTCTTATTTTTGTTTGTTTTCACCGCTTTTGAACCCCAATATCTCAACAACCCCCCGACATTTTTAGCTCATTTAATCAAACCAGGATTTTGCCAACACTACCTGCCTATATATTATCAAATTTCACGATGATCGGATCAACGCTTCGAAAGTTACCCTTGGCTAACAAACATACATATACAACGCCAATTTGCTCAAGTTGATTTAGAAGCTTCGCTTTGCTCGATCAACTAGTCAAAGATTATGAATAATATTATTTTTTGTTTTGTGGAAGACTGACGAGATCTCAGTTCAGGGCGAACCACTAGTTATTTTACTTGTAGAAATCTTGTCAGACCATTATAATCTCGGAGTCTTCAAGTCCAGAGTGAACACGTTCTATCTAGGCAAGCTGGCTCTCTCTTAAGGTGTAAGACCATCAAGTGAGTACCTAAATCACTTCCACTCCACAAATACACCGACCTCGCCGGCGAGGTCGACGAGTCCCTTTAGTCGCCGCCTACATACCTCATGTAGGCGGCGACTAAAGGGACTCGTTCGAGTTGTACAAGCACGTACCCGGGCGTTTCTCTCCTATCCCCGTCCCGGCAACAGCCCAAGCCGAGGTTCGTACCTAAGTGGTGCCTTTGCGCTAGTTGCCTCATCAAAAATAAAATTATAGGGCTGAGCGCCTTCTGCGCTCGCCAAAAGCTCGGTTAAGCTGCAACGGCCTCAGAGGCCAACAGCGAGATAAGTCCATCCGAAAAAAAAAAGCGGCCACTGGCAGTCTGCGCCGAGCGCTTTTGGAGGGAGGACGTGTCTCTCTTTGTCACGAGCACTATACATAGTTACGTATATATAATACAACAGCATACAATTATATCGCGACCGAGTGATTTGATCTGTATGGATACTTACAGATCTATAAAACTCAAGGACATCATTGTTCTCCCAGATGCCCCCTCGTAGGGTAAAAATGTTTGGTATGATCGTATAGATAGAGGGAGTTTTGGTGAGTTGGGAATAAATCCTAGAGTCCCCCTTTTGTCCCCCATTCGCTCCCATCCACCTTATATCTCGGAAAGTATAAGACTTAGAGTATTAACGCCAAAATTAATGTTGCTCAGGACATTTTTTTTTACACGAATCTAAAAAAAATTGATTTTTCATACAAAAAAAATTGTCCCATACAAAATATTTTTGTGCAAATACCGTACACCGTATTTAGTACGGTCAATTTAGACATTCGAAGTTGCATAAATTCCCAACAAGCTGAAAATCAGTAAAATTGTTCAAAACATAATTATTAATAATTTTTTTAATTTCCCCATCATTCCCGTGTAAGGAAAATTTTTTACTGAAAGTCAAAGGCAAAAAAAATTAGTTTGTCTCGATTTTCAGCAGAACGGTAGGTACGTTTTATCATAAAAGCAGTGCAGACAAAATTTGTATATCATAAAATTATCTATAAAAAATATTGCATACTTTTTTATCCTACGAGCCCCCGTTTTTGAGCTATAACGATTCAAAAAGTTGTAAAAGTTGTTATCGTCATAATATGCACACGTTTCCACGCTTCCTATGAAGTAGTATACTTCGAGCGTTTTTTTATTCAGAACGGTGGTCAATGAGGATTCAGGAAAACTAACTGAACTTCAGTTAGTTATCTTGGTTAAAATTCTCAATTAACATCGATCTAATGCTATTCAACGTTAGAAGAATAACTTTTTAGTTAGATAATATGCTCTATCGGACATAGTGCCTCTCTCTTCAGACAAAATGAAATTGACAGACAACTGCGAGGTACTCAACTCTAATCTTGGGGGCAATCACGCTAAATTTGAACGGTAATAATAAAACAAAAGAACCAAATACGTTACGTATCGCGCTAACTATTTGAACGTATACGAATGGGCACAACTTAGGGAAGCCTATACCCAACAATGGGTGAAGTCTGGCTGTGGGTTATGATGATGATGATGATACGAATTGGCTATTCTTTGAAAGATACGTTGTTGTAACGTACGATCCAACTTTACAAATCGTGCTAGTTTGTTTGTGTTAAGGTGGGCGTGGGCGTGGGTCACGCCCACGCCCACGCCCACGCCCACGCCCACGCCCACGCCCACGCCCACGCCCACGCCCACGCCCACGCCCACGCCCACGCCCACGCCCACGCCCACGCCCACGCCCACGCCCACGCCCACGCCCACGCCCACGCCCACGCCCACGCCCACGCCCACGCCCACGCCCACGCCCACGCCCACGCCCACGCCCACGCCCACGCCCACGCCCACGCCCACGCCCACGCCCACGCCCACGCCCACGCCCACGCCCACGCCCACGCCCACGCCCACGCCCACGCCCACGCCCACGCCCACGCCCACGCCCACGCCCACGCCCACGCCCACGCCCACGCCCACGCCCACGCCCACGCCCACGCCCACGCCCACGCCCACGCCCACGCCCACGCCCACGCCCACGCCCACGCCCACGCCCACGCCCACGCCCACGCCCACGCCCACGCCCACGCCCACGCCCACGCACACGCCCACGCCCACGCCCACGCCCACGCCCACGCCCACGCCCACGCCCACGCCCACGCCCACGCCCACGCCCACGCCCACGCCCACGCCCACGCCCACGCCCACGCCCACGCCCACGCCCACGCCCACGCCCACGCCCACGCCCACGCCCACGCCCACGCCCACGCCCACGCCCACGCCCACGCCCACGCCCACGCCCACGCCGATCAAGATTGCAAATTTGAGATCCCGCGGGATTAGAAATATCAATCCCGCGGGATCCCGGTATTTTCGGGTTTAAAAATTTTACCCGAAATTTAAAAAAGTTTTAAAAAAATGTTAAATTCTGATGACTGAAAAAGCTAATAACTGCTTGTTTGTGATAGTGAGGTTAACTAAAATAACATATTACTCGAAAGAAAATAAAAATCTTTAATCTTACCAACTAAATAATTATCGTCACCTGTCGCTAATATTCGGAAATAGTCGGAATAGTTTTCTAACGCTGTTTGGCGTTCCTGCCGCTCGCGGCCGTCAGTCAGCGCGCCGCTTGCGCCCCGAGTGGACGTGTGTAGCGTCGCTGACCACTGCCGCCCAATCCCGTCAATCTCGAACGGGATCTCGTCATATGATGCGACGGGATTGATCCCGAAACATTACACGAGATCTCGCGAGATCGGGATCGGGATTGCATTCCCTAGTCTCAATGTAACAATAAAGATCTTTCATTTAACGTCCTATTTGACCTTATAGTCTTATTTTTGTTTGTTTTCACCGCTCTTGAACCCCAATATCTCAACAACCCCCCAACATTTTTAGCTCATTTAATCAAACCAGGATTTTGCCAACACTACCTGCCTATTTATTATCAAATTTCACGATGATCGGATCAACGCTTCGAAAGTTACCCTTGGACAAACAAACATACATATACAACGCCAATTTGCTCAAGTTGATTTAGAAGCTTCGCTTTGCTCGATCAACTAGTCAAAGATTATGAATAATATTATTTTTTGTTTTGTGGAAGACTGACGAGATCTCAGTTCAGGGCGAACCACTAGTTATTTTACTTGTAGAAATCTTGTCAGACCATTATAATCTCGGAGTCTTCAAGTCCAGAGTTAACACGTTCTATCTAGGCAAGCTGGCTACCTCTTACACCTTACCATCAAGTGAGTACCTAAGTGGTCAAGCGCTTAACCAATACAGTTAAAATATAAATACTTTAAACTACAAATGAAGATAGGTACGAAGATACCAAATACACTATAAATTAACATTTTCATTTGATCGACATGACAAAGGATTAACATTTCTTGTCCTATAGTGAGGTGTATAGGACACAAACTCACACATCCGCAAACCACGCAGCAAGTTCAACGGCCGGTCGACTTCGTAAATATCTAAAATTGACAGCGCCAGATTTTGGAATGCCCTCTTAAGAAACCGAATTCAGCGCTCTAAGATCCGCCCTTCAGAGCCATACAACAATAATTCGAGCATAGTTCGATATTAAAAAACTTGAAATCAATGCTGAGTTTTCTAGACGCTTGCATTTCGATGATATACATGGGTCTTGGAATGGTTTCTAACATTATCTATCTCTGGGTAATCAGATTTGGATGACAACTACACGACCAACAATCTGAAAGTTACTGCAGTAATGTTTCCTCGAGCCCCTGACTAAATCCAAGCAGCAAGTTGTATGATGACTTCTTGCCTTTTGAGTTAAGCGGGCACCGGAGAGACAATCGCCCATACAACACGTACTACCAAGATCATTTCTAATTGGAGCATATTTCTACCTTAATAAGGTATTATTTTAATTTGAATAGTATTTATCTAGGTTCCCAACCATATATTAGATCAAAATACTTACCTAAAATGAAATAGAAGCGTATCGCATTCTGCATGTTTTTACGTCATAAAAGACCTGTTTTCAACCTAATTGTTTCGTATTAAAAACAACAACATCTTACGTATCCTAGTCATGGGAACATACATATATTATATCGTCTAGTTACAGAATAACAACACAATGAGAAAAATACAACAAGTTTTCAGTCATCATTTTTGGTATTACGGAACACGGTCAAAATTTAATCAAATTTAGAATCGTTCTATTGCTATCACTGTCGCTCTGCGTGGCTAAACTTCGTCACTAAACAGGGATAGCGATATTCAGGCCGAAGTTTTTGACGTGGCCGAATTGAAGTTGCGCTCAGTGTTCGCCGGCCCGTTAAGGATGTACTCATAGATTCATATCGTCCCTTTTATGGCTACAGAATAATTAGATTACTCCGGTAATGGTGAAGGTTTTACGTACGAATAGATATACTTAGTCTTAAGTTACGACATTTTTGACAATATTCAATTTCTTGACGAAGGCTGTTTTAAGGTTTAAATTACTGATAAAGATTTCTGCAATTAATTATAAAATAATATAATAATAAATAAATATTGCTGGACATTTCACACAGCGCTATCTAGACCCAAACTAAGCAGAGCTTGTACTTTGGAAACCAGATAACTGATAGCATACGTATATACTTTTTTTTTGTAAATACATACTTAAAATACATATAGAGAAACAACCAGACCCGGAACAAATATATGTAGATCAAACATTTGTTCCGCGGCGGTAATCAAACCTGCTACCTCCTGCGTCTCAGCCGGCTATTCGCCCACTGCACCACGGAGGTCGTCTCGGAATGATTATAATCATAATCATTAATCAGGTGATGTAAACTAGGTACCTATATACCTAGTCAGGTCATAAATTCTGTCACATGTTTAATATAAAATAATTGAAACAAGTTTATTCATTATGTAACCATTTATATACCAAAATGAACTTAACAAAACATAGATTCTTATGACACTAAAGTTTATTCAAAATTACCTCCGTGATTTTGAATACAGGCCTGCAATCTGCGCGGCCAGTCGTCTATCGCAGCACGAACGAGGTCCATGTCAATATCGGCGGCTGCCTTAATCAAGGATGTCTTGAGTGACTCCAAATTGGGATGAGGCTTTGAGCACGCCTTTTCCTCCAAGTGTTGCCATATTTTGTAATCTAACGGATTCAAATCTGTACTGGAGGAGGGCCAGTCTTCGTGCCGGATGAAGTCGATTTCACGCGCCGCCAGCCAGTCTTGTGTGCTCTTCGCTCTATGAGCTGGCGCCGAATCTTGTTGGAATACCCAGTGCCTATTATTGAACATGGTATGAGAAACAGGTTCCACAAGGTTAGTCAGGACTGTATTTTGATACACAACTGCATTCGTTTTTACACCTTTCTCACAAAAATGTACCTCTGTTAAGCCCCAATAAGAAACTCCCAACCATACCATGAGCGAGGATGGAAAATGATCTCGTTGGACACGCGGAATACGGTTGCTCGCTTCTTCACTACTGTGTGCGTACACCTTATCATTTTGTTTGTTGTAGCTTTCTTCTACGGTAAAAATTTTTTCATCCGAAAAAAGAATTTCCCGATATTTTTTTCCCGCGTACCGCTTCAACAAAGCGCGGCATCTCTTCAGTCTCAGGTCCATTAGACGAGCATTCAAACGATGTCCTGTTTTTCTTCGATATGCCCGAAGCCCTAAGTCTTCATTTAACACCCTTTTTTACCGTGGTTCTGCTTAACCCCATCTGAAGGGCCAACAGTTTCTGCTTACGTTTGGGATTTCTTTGAATTCGCGCCTTCACAGCTTTTATCACTGCTGGAGTCCTAACAGACCGAGGGCAATCATTTCTTGACCTGTCATCTACACTAGAGTCTTCATTGTATCGTTTGATGGTGCGATAAACGAATCTTTTGGTTATATTCAAATTTTTCAGTATGTCAAAAATTTGAATTGGCGCGTAACCGCAACGATGCAACGCAATAACTGTAACACGGTCTTCTTTAAGCGTCCACTCCATATTTAAAAATGAGTAAAATTCTAAAAAGTATACATTTTTATTTTCATGAACAATTCGAAATTAGAATTCTATAAACTTTTTTGTGGCTAGCATTCTAAAAGAAAAGTTTTTACTGTGTGACAATACTTATGACCTGACTAGGTATAATATTAGCGCTTGTTGATAGTGTGTTTCCCGTGTCTAGCTATCGTATAAACATGGGCATAATGTTGCGTCAACCGTAAAAAACCGGGTCACGTGAAAGAATATATTACTCGTGCGCGATAACTTGGGACCTGCTAGGAATGCGACTCCCCGACCGCTTCCCCTGCACTTCCCCGATGGCGCCCGTATTGTACCGTTCGCATCACTATTTTTTACTAGGGTTTTTAGTCTCGTACTGGCCTACGTCACGCAACGACGCGCTCTGGAATTCTTTTAGTTTTCGTTTGTGTTATTGTTTTTTTGTTGTAATAGTTTGTGTCATTGTTTTGTTGTGGTAGTTTTTGTTGTTATAGTTCTTGTTAAGTGTTTTTGCTATCATTATGAAGGGTAAACCTTTGCATAGCGGAGAAAGAAACCTCGTGCTAAAAGTGTTAGAGTTTTTTGAAAACGAAAAACGGAACAAACAGTTTTGTCTACCTGTTGACCAGGCAGTAAAACGAATATGCATGGCAACGGGAATATCGAAAACCACGTTGATGAGAATAAAAAAGAGACGAATGAATCGCAATTAATTGTAAATTTATCGGATACCTCTTCGTCAAGTGATTATAGTGAGACTGAGGACGAAGAACAACCTCTAGAAGGCATAAATCCACTAAGTAGTGACGAAGATGAGATAATGTAAATAATAGATAAAATAAATGTATAAACTTAAACATTGTATTATTATTTTATTCAAATAGTGTGAAAAAGATTAGATAAAAAGCAGCGTCCTCCCTGAGTAACATAATAAATTAGGTTAAAAAAAACAAAGACGAAGCCGCGGGCGGCTGCTTGTTATGTTCGCTTTTTTTCGGGCGGTACAAACACGCCAATATGACGTCACTGCGCTCAGGTCCCAACTTATCGCGCACGGGTAATACAAACATCTATAGTAGGTATGCTTTAACGGTCTAATTGTAACGCTTGGATAGCAAACTGCTAAATCAAATCACGCAAACTCATTAAACAGCTTAAACACCTTGATAATACGGTGCGATTTACCACAGCAATGAGTTTAAACCGAGGAAAATGTAATATTGCTCAAGTAGTAATCGCGTATATTGAGATGGTGATTGAGAGAAGACCCTCTAAAGAGGGTGATTTAATGTACATATGCTTAGATGAGTTAACGGAAAATAGGAATTAAAAAGCAAGTAATTACGACCAATTTAAAATATTACAAACTGATTATTACTGTGCTAGGTTTTAAAATAAACACTGCAATACAAAAGGCACTAAACGTGCTTCATCATAGATTTGACCACTTACCGTAAACCTCGACCAGCTCGAATATACACGTACTTACAGTACTTGTAGTAGCACTGAAAAGGGTCACCCACCAGCACCATCCACCGATAGAAAAATAATTCTTTTTAACAACATAACTTCAATGACTCCGTGTCCCAAACAACAAAAAAGTCTTCATGCAACTTTATTAACAACCTAAAGAGGTAAATTCCTCCATAATTACAGTAACACCAGAATACAAATGGTTCCAAATTAAATTTAAATTACTTGGACGTGTCTTCAATATTAATGTTACTATCGACTGGGACTCTCAAGCTGGCTTGTATTGTTTCTTTTGGATCACTATTTCTAAGTTTAGTAAATTCATGTGAGAAACATAAAAACAAACTATACTTATCGTCCTTATTGGCACTGCTAGTTATCTGGGTACTGGCAATCATTATACATTATATGCCACCAAGTTTTAGTTCGACGTTACCTGTTAATTAATGCAATTGTTCTATGCAGTGGTAGGTAGCTGCTTAATATCAAGTGGGCCATAGGCCTGTACTTACCCCTACAGGGCAGGTATGGTATAAGATGACACGATGGTACACCATCCTGTCATCTTATAAAATAATCATGAAGGCAGATGACTCGATGCAATGAGGACTCTAAATGCTCAGAACCATTCTGCTTCTTACACCGTACCTACCTAAGTATTTTCACTGACCTACAACGAGTAGGTAACCAATAAAGAACAACTGTCGCGATGAATTAACAAAGAGATAAATGTACGAAATCTTAGAGAAACTGGCCGTGTATTTATCTAGTAAATACGTGACTAATTCAAATACATCGACTAAGTACTATAAATATATTCCACCCAAAAACCTCCTTACAATAACATTCTGTCAAAATGGCGGAGACAACACAGAAGCCCGAGCTCATTACTATGCGAGTTGCCAAACCGAGTCTGCATTAGAAACACTGACGACCTCTAGACCGCATTGACGAAGAAAGCGAGCTGCGTTTACAAAAACCGGTTTAAACCAGCAAAGGAGAGCCACGAACTTGTTGGGCTTTGTAGACTACGCTAAATCATTCATCCACATGCGCTAAAATCTACCAATAGAAACGTACGTAGATGACGTAAAGTTATTTTCACACATTCATTCATATAATGTAGGTATCCCTATCAGCTTATGGAACCTTTAGACGACGCATTGGCGGTTAAGTCATTTCTCTAGTTGAAATGAAAACGTCTTTAGGCGCGCTGTGCATAGTGAATACTTCTTTTAGGGTTGTTTCTCTAAATATTATATATAAGTATGTATTTACAAAACAATGTATGTAAGTATTCTATCAGTTATCTGGTTCCCATAGTACAAGCTATGCTTCGTTTGGGGCTAGATAGCGCTGTGTGAAATGTACAGCAATATTTATTTATATTTTTAGGGGCGTTGAGCATTTTTGAGATGAGGAAAAAACTATTGAACTCGCGACACTGTTACCGACACCTATCCCTGACTGTTACTGACACCTGTCACTGACACTGACGCCTCTGTATTTAAGTATCTATAGGGTAGTCTGCTTTTATTCAAGCTTTCAAGCTTCTGTCAGCACTCCCGAAGTGCCACTTTTTTTTCTAGGTTAGAAGTTTTAGGCATTGCTATAAATCTGTACTGTACTGTATGTACTAAGTCTCAAATTGATCGCCAGTGTGCCACCATTCATTACTATTTTGCCATTATATTTAGGAGGCCATTGCATGTTTTTCGGCACTAACCCGTACGAGTTCGTACCGGTTAATGCCGAAAAACATGCTAGCAACCTGCTTTCTACACGATTTTGGAAACACTAACGACCTTAAGAGGTCGCCTGCTACCGGCCGTACTGACATTTTGATTCAATATTAATAAATTTGACTTCTATACGACTTGCGTGATTCAAATCGTGTTTTGGCATTCAATAATGGTATTTGTGAATGTATATTTTTGTGTAAAATATATGTAGCAACCAAGGGTGTAAGAACCAGGAAATAAGAAAACTGTACAATTTAGATCATAGAACATAAAGCTCTGATCATTGCTTGTTAACCTTCTTATTGCCAATCGATGATTTTTTAGTTCCCAAGTCAAAAACAAATTTGATGGTGAAGCCTAAAAACTACTAACTTTGCTCCCAAGCCTAAAAAAACCAAGAATCAACCAATTTTATTT
The DNA here is from genome assembly GCA_918857605.2 of Philereme vetulata. NCBI lineage: Eukaryota > Metazoa > Arthropoda > Insecta > Lepidoptera > Geometridae > Philereme > Philereme vetulata. The sequence goes on along the minus strand of OU975459.1, from coordinate 6,586,442 downwards.
GGCCAAGAAGTAAAAACAACAAAAGGTCAAAGGAATCATTTCATACCCCTTGTTGCTATTTTCCTCCTCAGTGGGTAAAAAACAACTCCAAAGGAATTAAGCACGGCCAAATTATTAAAAGCAAATGAAATCGAGTGCCTCAGGCATTTTAAGTAGAAGTATAAAATATATCGTATGTTATAATTAAGCCGAGCAAGGTCTTTCATTTAATATAAACTAGGGGTCACCACGCATACGAAACAAATAACCAGACGCCTACTGAGTTTACTGAGGTTACTGACTATTATTTCAATACTAGGAAATGATTATAACTTTAGTAATACAAGAACTAATGCAGTAGATTTGAGCGAATGTTATACAATTCAGTTATTAGTTCCATCAAGCAAGTAACCTGTTTGATGGAACTAATAACTGAATGACTGGTTTGTTTCGCTACATTTAGCTAAAGCATGAACAATTTCGTTTATTTTCCCTGTCATTCTGTCTTTCTGCAGAAGTGTATTCATAAGAAAGGCACACGTCAAAAGCAAATAGTAAACGTCTAGATCCAGCGGGACCCCAAATCGATCTCGCCTGATGGTAAGCAATGATGCAGTCTACTATGGACCACGCTTGCCTAGAAGAAACCATCATTCAGGCTAGATTACCATGTTCGCTACATCTTCTGCTCATCTCGTTGCTAGAAGAACCTGGCAAATAACTAGGTAACAGTTGGCAACATCTGGCGTCTGAGAGACGACAAAGGTGAAATTAGCAATTCTATTGTCCACAGTTGCTATGACGTTTGAATTAATTAATTAGAACGGCTTCAATAATAATGGGCGTGCGAGACAGACTCCACGGTTCTATAATTTTTTCCCAAAGTGTTCGTGTCATGTCTTGAATTCTACACAGCTATTACTTACAGTACGAAAACCAGTGCTCTGATAAAGATAAAATATGACAGTGTCATCATGGTTTTATGTATAAAGTTGCCATTCTTTCCGTATAGTAAAATACTTGCTGGCTGGGAATGGGAATACATCAAAAGAGTATTAATGATCAATTTAAAAAAAATAATGTTTGGTACCTATCTTTGGTGGACGAAACCGAACTAATTACGCTGCTGAACGACGGCATCACTTGCTTGTTGCGAATTAAATGACTGCTTTTCGCATCAACTGACAGGATAAATATAAAATGTACCTACACCGCAAAGCAGCGCACGACAAGGCCGTAATTAGATAAGGCAGCGCAAATATAAATAGGTAGGTACTAATCAATCTGTGCAGTAGTTGTTTACCAGTGCAACGAAAAGTCAACGTTTCTACATTTTTAATGGCCTAGGTTTGAACTATCAAACGATAAGTATAATCAAGAGTTTCTTTGAATGGAATCGTCCAGTACATTCGTTACTCTGATATGCCAAAAAGAGAATAGGACTAGAGTGGATACACAATTGCCAAATTACCCATCAAATCACGGAACCACTCACTGCGGGAAATAGAAGTAAATCAGTCGTTGACTACCGGTCACCGGAGTCACGTCATGAAAATTACGTACGATAATGGGCATTGTCGAATGACATTTAACTAGGGATCTTCCAGTCTAAAATTTCACGCTTTAAACGGGTCTGTAATTGTAACTATTTTTATTTGTAACCAGTTGAACTATACTTATGTACCTACCTACTTACCTAATCGATTTACATAACTAAACGCAAATCACGATGAATAATTATAATCATCATCATCCACAGCCCGACTTCACCCACTGCTGGGTATATGCCTCCCCAAGTTTGTGCCATCCGCCACGATCCTGCGCTAGTCTCACCCACTCACGCGACTCTAAAGCGCCTCGTCCACGATAGATTAAAATTACGGAGAGCGACTCTCATAGGGCAATCTACGACGTGTACACATAAGCGAGACTAACCCTAGCTAGAGTATCAGTAGTCTACGTAGACACTACGTGTACTACATCTCTACGTGTACGTAGAAATTAGAGTATAGATTAGATTAGTCTCCAAGCGGTCTAGCTCTATTCTCTCTCCGTGGAGGAGGCGCTTCACGATGTCATCCACCCATCTCGCTGCCGGATAATTATATTAATTGTCTTAAATTTTTTGTACGGCGCTCAGAGACTAAAATTCTCTTTTAGGCTCGGTCTATATGGCATCCGGGCTTGTCAGGCACCTTTTTTTAACGGCCCTTGACCAATCCGTCACACAATAAAACATTTTAATTTTTCCTGCATCGACTACACACGATCCGAGGCCATCCGAGACTGATTTTTACCCTGGAAGCAACCGGGACATGCTCCGGTTTCGCAGGATCGGGGAGACCCGGATGCCATATAGTCCGAGCCTTAAATTATAGATGATTTGATGGTAGGCAGGCAGGCAGGTAAGTTTTATGAGATGAGATGACGACAACATCCCAATGTCCATCTGGCCTATAAAAATTGCATTACCTCACAGTCTTATAGGAGACTTCAAATTATTGATAAAAGGAAGCCAGTGAAACCAAACCAATGAAAACTTCAGCAGTTAAATATTCGTTTTCACCAGTTAAAACCGGTTTTAATAGTCCAGATCTAGTTTAGTACTCTCGGCAAATGGCAAAATTCTGCTATTAAAAACAGAGTAAGTAAGTATATTTCTTTCTCGTTACAAAACTCCGCTGGAGTACGAACCAATTAGGGTAGTCATTTGTTTTCTTTCTGTATTACGATGCCGGCTTTTGTTTTATGTTATTTCGTTCGTAATAAGGAAATATTAGATTTGTTGGCATAATAATGTGTTGTTATGTTACCCACTGAGCAATGGGTACTTATACATTTTATTTTCTTCTGTGCTAATGGCATGGACATATCTACCGACCAGTAGATACTTATATTAGATAATACCTATTTATGCCCAATTTCTCCCAATTTTTAACTTCAATAATCTTTTGGAAAAAGCATTACCCTTCAGTCAGTTAGCGCAAAACGCTGCAATGACAGCTTGAAGCTTTTTCATAATATTTTTTTGTAAAATTTTATTCTATATGTGATACTATAGACATTTATTAACTCTACCCCACCCACCCGCCATATTTTGAGGACGAAACTCTGTTTTTCAAGATCGGTATCAGCTATAATGATTAATGGTACCTACCTACATCCTATTTCCCTCAGTTAACAGCGAACGATATAATATTTGACGATGTCATTCCTTCCCCCCTACCAGTAAAGATTATATATCCATCGTTAGGATATATATCTACGTAATCAATGTTAGGGAATGTAAATGTATATTCCTTTGGCATACTCCCAATATGTTATACTTATAACCATAGGTATTAGTGTACCATCGATCAAGCTAAACAGTCGGCTATTTAGACAATAAAGACCCGTCACCGAGTGTCGGATGACGTAGTGTCTGCAACAAACTGGTATCATGTTCGAGGGTCGACCACTATGCGTAATTACCAAGTTTCTGAGAAGCTGGTAATAACAGGCTTATGGCAGAGTATGCTCTATCTAGAGAAGAAAATAACTTGCAATGAAATAGGTGAGCACCTACGACATTTTCAGGTTGTGAGTTACTCTGGATTAGTCTGGATACCATTATGCGTAACGTAACAAAATTTTCTCGACTCGTTTTCTCTTACAAAATACAGATACTTTATGTCTTTCTGTGCTGACATGCGCACCATAAATAAGAACTATTTTGACGTCAAGTGTTATGTCGTCGTTCTTTTTTAAGTACGAGATACCTACTGAGATACCTACAACGCAAAGTGAAGGTTTGACCACGAAAAGAATTGCGGCGAATGACGAGAAATTAGCAGACATCGACAAAATTTCTCGTGTCTTGTATGACACGTGAGATATCACGGCAGGCAGCAGGTGTCGAATAAATCCATTCTAATTTTACTCAATGTTTGTAATAAATTCAGTAGATTTGGTGTGATTGAAATCCCAACATCCAAACATGCAGATATGCGCATTAATTATAGGTACAGGAATATATTACTTACGAAACCGGAAGAGTGTGGGGATTTAAGAAGCCGGCGAACCCCGAGCGCAACTTCAATTCGGCCGCGTCAAAAACTTCGGCCTGAATATCGCTATCCCTGTTTAGTGACGAAGTTTAGCCACTCAGAGCGACAGTGATAGCAAATGACCGATTCTAAATTTGATTAGATTTTGACCGTGTTCCGTAATACCAAAAATGATGACTGAAAACTTGTTGTATTTTTCTGATTGTGTTTTTATTCTGTAACTAGACGATATAATCTATGTTCCCATGACTAGGATACGTAAGTTGTTGTTGTTTTTAATACGAAACAATTAGGTTGAAAACAGGTCTTTTATGACGTAAAAACATGCAGAATGCGATACGCTTCTATTTTATTTTAGGTAGGTAAGTATTATGATCTAATATATGGTTGGGAACCTAGATAAATACTATTCAGATTAAAATAATACCTTATTAAGGTAGAAATATGCTCCAATTAGAAATGATCTTGGTAGTACGTGTTGTATGGGCGTTTCCCCTCCGGTGTCCCCTTAAGCTATTTTTTAGCATACTTTTCCTCATAATATAGGAAAACATATATATTAAAACCAAACCTAAATGCAAAAAGTTTAGCGAATCTCCGTTTCTAATAGCTGTAATTTTGTTTGTTCTGCCTCTAAAGGGCGACAGAGACAGATTGAGTTTAATGGCACAGGCGAGCGCGAATAAATCTACCGAAATGTGTCCAGCAATATCTCGGAGTGGATTTGGGAAAACATTGTTTTTGCCACCTTCGCTGACCGCCGCCGCTTTACTTACCAGAAATTATGTTAATGTTAGGTATATTTATGAAGTTCAGATGCAGAAAATGAACTCTGTTTTTGAACAGTCTGCGGCATAAGTGGATTAACAATTACTCGTAGGTATTAGGTATTCTCTTTATTCTTTATTGTACACAAATAGATTTACAGATAAAAATAGCTTACAAAATGGACATGTACAAAGGCGAGCTTAACCCTAATAAGAGTTTTCTTCCAGCAAACCTTTGAAGATAGAGATATTTGATTATAGGTATGTTATTTAAACCTAAATAAAGCTGTAGATGAACAGAATATGTTAACAGATACATAGTAAGGTACTCCTAAATACTAAACAATTACCTTGGTAACTACCTTGGTAAACTATTATATATTTTAATTGTATTGTCCTCGTTTTATTAGGTTTGTAAGAATATTGATTTAGGTTATTTATTAGTTTGGTATAATATTAGTCTATCTTTATGTATTTGTTTATGTATTAGGATTATAAGTATTTCTTTCATTTGTAAATATACTCATAAAAAGTAAGTACTCATAAACTTCATATTATTATTATATCTTAGAATATATTATGTGTAAATGTAATGTATCCTCTAAAATACACCGCACTCCGTAATTTTTAAAAATTTCGCTCCATCCAAAGGTTGCCAGGAAGAGATCGCTTTTAGCGATAAGGCCGCCCATTGTATTGCCTTATTTATTTTAACCCAGTACTTATTTTTTTTATTATTTCTGTTTGTGTGGTAATTCAATAAAGAGTTATCTATCTATCTATATATCTATACTCTGTGCACCGCTGCCCATTACTGCTTCGCTCTTTACTTTCCATAGAAAGGTTCATCATCATCATCATCATCATCAGCCGGAGAGACGTCCACTGCTGAACATAGGCCTCCCCCTTAGATCGCCACAACGAGCGGTTGGTAGCCGTTTGCGCCCAACGGCTCCCCGCGATTCTTACTAAATCGTCGGTCCACCTTGTGGGGGGCCGGCCTACGCAGCGTCTTCCAGTCCGTGGTCTCCACTCGAGAACCTTTCTTCCCCAACGGTTATCGGTTCTACGAGCGATGTGGCCTGCCCATTGCCACTTCAACTTGCTAATTTTGAGAGCTATGTCGGCAACTTTAGTTCTTCTGCGGATTTCCTCATTGCGGATTTTGTCACGCAAAGAAACCCCGAGCATAGCCCTCTCCATAGCTCGTTGAGCGACCTTGAGCTTGGTCATGAGGCCATGAGTTGCCTCCAAAGGTTGCCTGGGAGAAATCGCTATCAGCGATAAGGCCGCCCATTGTACTATATTTAACATAAATAATTTATTTTTTAAGTATTCCTAGTGTACAATAAAGAATTATTCTAGTTTTATTCTATTTATTTTTATAATAAGTAGGTATAGGTAGTTTATGTAGGTTTATGAACATAGATATACCGCCGTTTTTTGATTTTGTTTTGTTCTGTCCATCCAAAGGTTGTCTGGAAGATATCGCTTTTAACGATAAGACCGCCCATTGTACTTACCTTTTTTTGTATATTTCTTTGTATTTTTAATTTTGTTGGTGTGCAATAAAGAGTATTATATTCTGTTATATTCTATTCTATTCTTAGTACTAGGGAAATCACCCGTAGACAAATCAAAGTCATTGATAGTGGCAGTGGGCGGGCTACATGGCTCGAAGAACCTGACAGCCGCTGGAGCAGAAAGATTCTGGATTGTAGAACACGCACTGAAATCGCAGTGTAGGTCGGCCCCCCACCAGATGGAAAGACGACTTGACGTTGGATGCACATCGCACAAGATCGGTCGCTCTGGAAATCCATTGGCCTTGGCTGATATAATGATGACGAAATCACTCCGGTATGCAGGTACTATTTTAAAATGCAAGATCAAAATATCTAACCTCATCTATAGTTATAAGAACTATTGACTAAGGAAAAATATTAACAAAAATTTAGGAAACACTACGGAAACTTGTTTTCTTACGATAATTTCTACAACTAGTGTGTTATATTGTATTCCATGTGGCCGTGCGTCACACCCGATCATCGAGACGTCAAACTACTTATACTTAGGTGGACCCATTATACTTTCATACCAATAAAATGCCGCGTTTTTCTCGAAGTTAAATGAAAACTTTGAACTCGATTTTATAGCTTAGTGACGGGTACGAACGAATACGAATACTGGGTTCGACTATTTGAAATGAGGGTGATGAGAAGGCTAAAATTTACAAATATGTAATGCTTTCTTGTACTTTGAGAACTAGATTACTACAAGAATATAATTATTATTTGACTATTTGACTTGCGTCTTGGTTGGGGAGACATTAGGGTGGCCAGCGTAGAAAGTATCACCCGTACTGTCATCCTCATAACAATGAAGTCCACTTATGCAGCATATCATTGATGTGAAGAATAAACAGTGTGGGCGATAGCACTGACCCTTGGGGTACACCAGAGTTAATGGGCATTGAGTCCGAACAAGAACTATCTACAACGGCTCTTATGCTCCGCCCGAATAAGAAACTGGCGACCCAACCCAACTGCAAAGTCTCTCGGGGAGACCGTATGAGGGAAGCTTCGAGAGAAGCGCCTTATGCCACACCCGATTGAACGCCTTCGCGATGTCTAAACTAACAGCCAGAGCCTCCCCCCTACTCTCCACGGCTTCCGCCCAGCGGTGAGTAAGGTAAACCAGAAGATCATCAGCTGATCGCCGATGACGGAAGCCGTATTAGCGGTCATTGATCAGCTGGTGCTCCTCAAGATACCTAAGAAGCTGAGTATTAAGTGACTGCGTATTAAATTGCTATAGGCGGATAGTTAGACGGATTGGTTTGATCGCCTTATTTAGGGATTGAGTGGACATGGGTCACTAAAATTGCAGTTATTCTGATTCAGATTTCAGATTTTTCCCTATATTTGTGTCACTAAAGCTACACGCATACACCTTTATATTCAGATTATTCAGATATTAAGCTGGTATAATTATAATAACTAGTGGTTCGCACCGAACTGAGATCTCGCGAGTCTCCCAAAACACAAAAATATATTCTTAGGGCGACTCGCGCAACGATGCCTAAACCTATTTAGTGGAAAAATATGATTTATGGAGTTGTCAAATCATACAAATACGTAAAATTTTAATATGTTTAGTCGCTAAATACGTTTAGGGATCGTTGTGCAAGCCGGCCTTAATCTTTGACTAATAAAATAGTGCCACGAAATGAACAACCATCCTACTTCACCTACAGTGTCATTCAAATTAAAGGTAACGGGAGCTCATGGTATTTGGTTATTTTTATTTGGGGTAGAAATTGCAGTTATTATGGATTTCAGACTTTTGCCTATAATTTTGTCACTAATGCTACACGCATATTAAGTTTCAGCACTGTGGGGTCACTGGTGTACCTACCCTGTGAATTTTGTCAAAGTTCAGTTTTTATTATGGCTAATAACTTAAAAACTATAAGGTGTCAACTGAAAATAAAAACGGGGTGAAATGTACTCACAAAGACCTTTTATTAGACGTGCCATTTGACCGGACAATCCCATTTTGGTTTTTTTACCCCTCTTGAACCCCCCCCCCCCCCCCCCCCCCCCCCCACACATACACACACATTTTTAGCTCATTTAGTCACACCAAAATTGTGCCATCGCTACCTACCTATATACCAAAATTCACGTCGCGTTGGGCATTTTTTGAGATGGGAAAAACCATTGATCTCGCGGCACTGTTACCGTTACCGACACCTCAGTTGATGAAGTGAAAACTTCTTTAGGCGCGTTGGGCATTTTTTGAGATGGGAAAAACCATTGTACTCGCGACACTGTTACTGTTACCGACACCTCTGTATATAAGTATCTCGTAATTGTTCAAGTTTTCACTTCTGTCCTGTCGGCACTCCCGGAGTGCCTTTTTTCTTTGTAAATATTTATATTTAGGTATAAAATAGATGTATAGAAAAACCCCCAGAATATTCACGGATTTAGAAAGAGTTAGTTTGTCTATACGTATATACTTGTTGTTTAGAGAGTCAAAGATAGGGAATTCTTTTACAATGAAATTATGCATGGTAAGGTTTATAACTTTATAAGGTAACATTAGCAAATTTACAAAACAAAGAAAAAGGTCACTAGATACTTATGTACCTATCTATACCTACCTAAGTTCTTAAAACTGTATTGCAATTTACATCCAACCTAAACTAACCTCATTGCGAGCATAAAATCTCATTTTTGGCAACAAAAGACGATCAATGCGAGGAGAGGCCCATTTGTTGCAAAACGACTCAGCCACGCAGGCCAATCGCTGTCGTTAACATTCGAAGTCAAGGCGAGACAACAAGTTCACTTGGGATTAATGCACGGCAAGATATTTTAGATGTTATTTACACTCAGTTTAAAATTTAGCCATTTCTTGACCGTATATACCAGTGTAGGCAAGAACTATAGCTAATGTGTCGTCTTGAAATTACGAGGTTAAAGGTATTGATATAGTATTATCCGATCTGTGGAGGTAGAGTTTAGAATTTAGCTATTTCTTGATCATACCAGTGGTAGCTCGGTATGTACTTATAGCTAATTATATCGTCTACGACTTACGAGGTTACATCTACTAATAAAGTATTATCCGATCAGTGGAGGTACGTCTTCTCCCTGACTTTCGGATGGTCGATATTAGTCGATAAGCCTTTAAAAACGTGTCTACTGATTTCAATTTCAAAATTTAAAAGGTATAATGCGCGCAGCCAAAGATGAGACCTGTCATACCTGTCACCCACCTTAACTTGTGACCACAGCGGCGTATGCGCGGACTGCGGGGAACGACACACGACTGAATACGCATGCGTGACGCCATACCTCGCCGTCCCTCCCCGCTTGCCTCGCATACCGCCAAAACCGCCAAGAACTAACTACTGCGCAGGTATGACCACGTGACCCGTCAAGTCTCATCTTTGGCTGCGCGCATTATAGGTGTGTACTAAAATGCAAATGGTTTGTGAAATATCCTAAAGATTTTGGGGATAGTTTATGCTCTTGGTAATGTCCAGCATACCTAAGTGTGGTTTTTAGCAACGTCTGATGGGAAAGTATTACAAGGTGCTGGCGTAAAAACAATGGAAATTAAAACTATGTTTAAGCTGTTATCACGCTAGAACCAAGTCACATTTGTCTCATTTGTTACAAGACCATTTTAGTGTAGGAGATACCTAGCAATTGAAATCGCCCATCTATCGGCACATATTCAACACGAAGATACCCTATACATACACGTATATATGTATACGTGCGAAATATTTTCGCAGCGGTAAACTCAAGGTCGCTTAATCAGGTTGACATTAGCATTCTTACATTGACATTGTAGTTTCAAAATAGTGCGGTTCTCAATTTTGCACGATGTATATTCCCGATATTTTGTAGAGGTACCTACTTCGACTGCAAGTCAAAGAAATTGTGAATCAACACCACCGAAACATAGTACATTAATAAAGGTAGTACAAATACACCACTTGTCTGTCGTTTAGTTAGATTCAACAAAATCCATATATCAAGTTTATAAATGCGCGAAATTTGATGCTTCAGTTAAATTCAGTAAAAAAACTTACAGTTTTAACCAAAGCGAAACCGCCTTAAAATTAAAAAAATAAGTATAATAACACAAAAAGCGGCCAAGTGCGAGTCGGACTCGCCCATGAAGGGTTCCGTAGCAGCAAGTAATAACATAATATAAACTTCTTGTAGTTCGTTGTAACTTTTTTATATTTGAGTTGATTGAATGAAAGGTAAATTGCGGTTTACTATTTGAAGTATTAAAAAAAAATACTTACTAGATCTCGTTCAAACCAATTTTCGGTGGAAGTTTGCATGGTGATGTACATCATATATTTTTTTTAGTTTTATCATTGTCTTATTTTAGAAGTTACAGGGGGAGGACACACATTTCACCACTTTGGAAATGTCTCTTGCGCAAACTATTCCGTTTAGAAAAAAAATTATATTAGAAACCTCAATATCATTTTTAAAGACCTATCCACAGATACCTCACACGTATGAGTTTAATGAAAAACCCCCAATTTTTTTGTTTTTTTCTATTAGTGTGTGAAAATTTTAATGCGGTTCACAGAATACATCTACTTACCAAGTTTCCACAGTTCTTATAGTTTCGGAAAAAGTGGCTGTGACATACCGACGGACAGACAGACAGCCATGACGAAACCATAATGGATCCGTTTTTTGCCATTTGGCTACGGAACCCTAAAAACTTAAATATACTATACCATATTGCGACACACAAATAGAGCTAAGACTATCGTTAAATATTTCAACATGTTGGAACGCTGCTTGTAAAAAGTGCACCAGCGCGAGAGCGCCCGTTGAGTACTAAAGTGTTGGTTATTCAAAATCCTTCAGCATAAGAGTAGGTAGGTATATAATATTGTTTGAGCGATGATGAAGCCCTGGTAGGTAGGTAGGTAGTCGGTAATCTAAAGTGCCTAGAGGTCACTCTTGATAGATGTTAAACTGAATTCTAGAAATATTTTTAATAGACTAAGTAGATATATTAACTGCATTTGCATGCCAACTAATATGGTAAAATATGCCTGGAACCTATGTTGTAATATTTGTCACCTGTTTTATACATATTTACCCATGTTTCCGAATGAAAATTTGACGACCTCCGTGGTGCATTGGGCGAATAGCCGCCTGAGACGCAGGAGGTTCGATTCCCGCCGCGTAACAAGTGTTTGCATGATCTTCATATAAGTATTTGTTCCGGGTCTGGTTGTTTCTCTATATATTATAAGTATGTATTTTCAAAAAAAAAGTATATAAGTATTCTATCAGTTATCTGGTTCCCATAGTACAAGCTCGGTTTAGTTTGGGGCTAGATAGCGCTGTGTGAAATGTCCAGATATATTTATTTATTTATTTATAATTATGAATACTACCACAAAACAAAGGCAAAAGTGTCTGCGAGATAAAATCTTCCCCGAGGCTTCCCGAACTACTTCCTCATTCTGCGTATGATCCTCTGTCAGTCAGCATTCACTTCTCAGAGTGTCAACAGTTCTACTCTCGTAGATGTCTAAATCTTATATAACACGTGTTTAGTCACATTAATTGCGTCAGGTGTAGTGTAGCCTTGTTTAGATCCTTAGCCTTTACATTGAAATTAATAGGAAATCAGGATTCCTTATACTCCATAGAAAAAAAGTCATTTAAGATTCAATAAATAATTCAACATTGACATTTGACGATCTCCGTGGCGCAGTGGGTGTATAGCCGGCTGAGACGCAGGAGGTAGCGGGTTCGATTACCGACGCGGAACAAATGTTTGCATGATCTGCAAATATTTGTTCCGGGTCTGGATGTTTTTCTATCTATATCTTTACTAATATTATAAAGAGGAAAGATTTTTATTTCTGTATGTTTGTAATGAATAAACGCAAAAACTACTGGTCCGATTTGAAAAATTCTTTCACCATTGGAAAGCTACATTCACCCTGAGTAACATATGCTACTTTTTACCCAACTGCGCAAAGGAGGGTAATGTTTTTATTGAAAAACTACGCGCGCGAAGCTGCGAATTGGTCACCTAGTGTATTATAAGTATGTATGTATTTACAAAAAAAGTATATAAGTATACTATCAGTTATCTGGTTCCCATAGTACAAGCTCTACTTAGTTTGGGGCTAGATAACGCTGTGTGAAATGTCTACCAATATTTTAACATTTTATATCTTTTTATACCAAAATACATAACATTCACGTTCATATTTAGTTAGCAGGCGAATATTACGTTGATGGCTAATCGTAGATTATGCGATAAAACACGATAAAATACAAATCTTAACGACCACTGGTCTAGGAGTAACTCATTACAATAATTACACCATTTGTGTTACACCTAGCTAGCTAACTAGGTAGGTTAGACACTGCTCACGGCATGACTGACACAGCTGCAAGGTCGAAAAATATGGTTTAAGTTAATAAAGGTACTTACTAAATTTTACTGCCTATGGTTTAAGTTAATAAAGGTACTTACTAAATTTTACTGCCTGTTCCCCTGTTCCTTCGCGAACAAGCCAGGAAAGAAAGGCAAGAAACAATGCTGGTTGTTTTTTTAATGATCCTTTTAGAATACTTATCAATACAGGAAATAAATTACATCTAAATTGTAACATTTTGAACGAGTTGGAGCAATTTCAATCCCAAGCTTCTCTATCATCTAAATCAGGGATTCCCAAAGTGGTCGATATCGACCCCAAGGGGTCGATATCTGTTTCCCCTAGTAACCGACCCCTAGGTCGGCATAAACGAAAACTGAGTTTGGGGGTCGACGAGGTCTAAAAATCGACCCCTATTTAATTAACACAAGTTCTTATTTAAATCTTTCAAGATAGGTAGGTAGGTACTGTATTGTTTATGTTGTGTTACGTGTACTAAGAATAATTAATATTTTTGTAGGAAATAGCATTGTTGTAGTAATGTAAAGTCTCAAGTTCGTACAAGATGAAAAACTCGGCAAGTCAGTGTGGACAAGTTTGTGCAAGATAATGAGTTCGAGCGTACGTCTTTCAGGCGCGTTTTGGCTTGGTCTCTATTTGACGCTTACGCGATTAAATACGAACGAATTCATGATCAAGTTGCAAGTCCAAACATGTTCCCGATATTTTACTATTTAACGAGCTTGCACTTAGGTTAAAAGTTCATTTGCGTTTTGAAATTCGTTGGAGCTTGAGCGATAATAACTCATATAAGTACTCATTTATTTTAAGAGATTACAAAGTTATAACATAGCTAAATTAAGTGAAGTAAAAGTGATTGAAAAAGAATTTACAAAATGCTGAGCTCCCTACGCGAGTTAATAGCGTAACCATACAATATCTGCAGTTTATGAAAAATTAACAGGGTAAGTACCAAACAGTTTTTATCCGGCACAGCGCATCAGCATTGCCATACAATGGGGCAATGCAGCCAGCGTCTTGGGGACGCTGTCTGCATTGCCCCACTGTGTGATAGTGATCAGTTGAGCTATGTGTAGATTGTTTGCAACAGTTTGCAGTTGCCTCAGTTGTTTCAATTGTAAAAAATTACCCGTAAATTTAACAGTTTATTATTGTTTTTATTTACTAAGTTTCTTATTATTTTATTTGCAGGATTACTGAGAGTTTATTGATGGCGGACACGAAAAAAAATGCAGACAATACAGTTTGGACTACTTGAAGTTCGGATTTATTGCATCTCCATCAAATTAACACTTGCCGATGTGTCTCATATGTGAAAAAGTATTCAGTAACGATGCCATTAAGCCTTTAAAAATGGATGACCACTTATCAAGAGTACATGCTGACAAAAAATGTAAGCCCTTGTCATTTTTTCAAGCACTTAAAGAAAAACTAGACAAAGACCATCCATAAGATCGATGTTTGCGTCATCATCTATTAAAGACGATGATAGTTTACGAGCGTCCTATAATATATCTTTACTAATAGCGAAGTCGGGGAAACCCCACACAATTGGAGAGCAGCTTATCTTACCAGCCATTGCTGAGGTCCTTAACAATATATTGCACAAACCCGCACATGATATTTTAAAGAGAATTCCTTTGAGCAATAACACCGTTCAGAGACGCATAGACGAGATGGGACGGGATGTGGAAAACATTTTATGCAAGTTCTTACAGACCAACAGATTCTTTCTCCAGTTGGACGAGTCTACATTACCCGGCAATGAAGCTCTGTTGTTAGGATATGTTTGATATATCAAAGATGAAAATATGTGCCAAGAACTGCTTTTTGCTACATATTTAGAGAATGATACCAGAGGAGAATCGATTTTTCAGGCCGTGGAACATTTTTTTACTGACAAAGCTATTCCATGGAAATACATTGTTTCACAGGCAGCATTTAGTAGCAAAAAAGCTGAGTCCTAGATTGCATAAGTCTTTACAATATGTAATAAATGCTATCAATAAGATTCGAAGCAATTCTTTAAACTCTCGGTTATTTGCTCAGCTATGTGAGGAAAACGACGAAGTCTTTATTCGATTACTACTGCACACTGAAGTTCGCTGGCTATCAAGAGGCTCTTGCTTAGAAAGATTTTCAGGCATTTTTGAATCTGAGTTGGAGTTTTTACAAGAAAAAGATCCTAATTTGAAAGAAAATCTGAACAATTGTAAAACAGATATTTATTACTTGACTGATATCTTTGGAATATTCAACAAAGTTAATTTGCAACTGCAGGGTGATGGTCTTAACTTGATTAAAACAAAATCAATAATATCGGCCTTCGTGGGTTAACTAATCCTTTATAAATAAAATTTAGGCAGAAAAGAATATTCGCAGTTTCCGCATTTGTCAAAATTACCAGAAATGCTTCAAGATGATGACATATTATTATATGTCACTCACTTGGACGCATTACACAAGGATTTTATGGAGAGGTTTGAGGATCTTTTAAATTTACAAATTCCTCAATGTCCTCAAATTTATAAATTCGTACAATACCACAGCCATAGAAGAAGCCAATGTGATAATGCAAGAAGAGTTGATTACAATCAGCACAGACAGAAGAGACAGAAGTTCAACCAAGGCTATCAGAAGTTCTGGTTGCAACGCAACATTGAAACACAGTATCCTACATTGTGGAACATTGCTGAAAAATACATTATCGCTTTTCCATCATCATACCTAGTTGAAAAAAGCTTCAGTGTAGTAACTAACTAAAATGTTTATTTTGACGAAACAAAGAAACCGTTTGAAAATCAACGAACGTGGAAATTTAAGGCTACAACTCACCAATATTGAACCGGATGTAGCTAGATTGGTAGATAGCCACCAGGTTCATCCATCACACTGAATGTTTTATTTTCTCTTTGCGAATTAATACTTTTTTAAATATAATTTCCTACCTACTTAAGATTCTTTAAGTACTTTATTTGTAATAATCATTATAAATTAAACTTGATATTTACTGAATTGTATGTCTTTTTATTGTGTTAAATTTTGATGAAGTCAACTTTACTCACTCAACCAAGTGCAAAGTTTTCCAATTGGTACCTTAGTACCTAGGTATTTTGTATCAATAGGAAAAAACGAAAGATAGGCCCTCTTATTCATAATAGTCTGCTAACTAATTTAAAGCATTGCTCATTCTCACTCTGTCTTCTTCTATTGACCTAAGTCAGAATGAAAAATAACACTCTGTATCAGCTGTTTTAAGTTAGCGGACCATTATGAATAAGGGGGTTGATCTTAAAAGTAGGTAATTTGGCCATGGGGGTCCGTGGTAACAGTTCATTTTGGAAAAGGGGTCACTTGTCCAAAATAGTTTGGGGATCCCTGATCTAAATGATCCGATATTTTATAGTAGGCTTTTTTATTACTTGCTAAGTTCCTACAGATACCATTATTATAAATACGGGATTTATCACGTACCGTCTTATCGATGTTTCGACCGACAATGTTTCGGTTCAATTCGTGAACTCCGACTATCGTCTCGCCTCGCGCTCACGGAGCGGATCGTACTCACCCTGAAGGTTCACGAATTGAACCGAAACATTGTCGGTCGAAACACCAATGAGACGATACGTTATGAATCCCGTATTTATAATAAGGATTGAAATCAATCACGAAAGTTTTCTAAGTAAAATTGCTAGAGATACGGCTGATGCTTAGCATATACCGTCTTATCGGTGTTTCGATCGACAATGTTTCGGTTTAATTCGTGAACCTTCATCAGGGTGAGTGCGATCCGCTCCGAATAACGTCCCGCCTTGCACTTAAGGAGCGGATCGCACTCACCCTGACGGTTCACGAATTGAACCGAAACATTGTCGGTCGAAACACCGATAAGACGGTATATGATAAGCATCAGCCGTATCTCTAGCAATTTTACTTAGAAAACTTTCGTGATTGATTTCAATCATTATTATAAATACGGGTTTTATCACGTAGGTACCGTCTTATCGGTGTTTCGACCGACAATGTTTCTGTTCAATTCGTGAACCTTCAGGGTGAGTGCGATCCGCTCCGTGAGCGCGAGGCGAGACGTTATTCGGAGTTCACGAATTGAACCGAAACATTGTCAGTCGAAACACCGATAAGACTATACGTGAAAAATCCCGTATTTATAACAATGATTGAAATCAATCACGAAAGTTTTCTAAGTAAAATTGCTAGACATACGGATATGAAGATGGTCATGAAAACAAGACTGGTCGCTCCTAAAATCTATGGTTATTAGTTGATAATGATGAAGAGGTACCAGGGGTTATAATTTTAACTTAATTTGAAGGGAAGCGTAGTGTAGGAGACGGCTCCTCACCAAGGCCGTCTTAAACTATGCTGGGGCCCTTGGCCACACAAGAATTGGGGGCCCTTTTGGAAAGCAAAGAAAGCGAATTATACTAACTTTTTCCGCCGGGGTTTCCCCCAACCATAGACTAGAATGTCAACATATATTTTAGGCCTCGTTTAGACTGTGCAGCTTGCCTTGGAATCGGAGTGGTTTGCATGAGTGATCGCTAGATGGTGTACTTATAATTGAAAAAACATAGCTTGATCTCTGCGACATTTGTTAAACTGACATTCCTAGGGTTGTTATGATACAGAAAAAATATCTATAGTAATTATCGATAGAAGCTTTGCAGTAAGACCAATTGTTGGACTTTTGAGGGCTCCAACAACCTGTAACGACTGCCATTAGATATTCGTATGGCAGCCGAGACCGACGGCTTAACGTGCTTTCCGAGGCACGACCAGACCAGTGCAAAAACCCATATTCATGCATACAAATATTTGCACTGAGCGAGGATCGAACCCGCGACCTCCTGCGCAGCAGTCGTGTTCACTACCGCTTCGCCACGAAGGCTGTCTGCCATAATTATTAAACAAATTAACAGCAATAGTAACAAAAACAAAGTGATGAGAACGGAAAACAGGTGGCGCATACAAGGCGTTAGCACTCGTACTGAGGAGAATGGGTCATGTCAAACAAGATGGCGGCGCGTTGGCGAAATCTTGCGGAAGAAGACACGCCGCGGCCAAACTTCTTTCGAACCCCAAAGTTGTCGGAAGGAATGTTACGAGTAGGTTAGAATTTAGATTTTATTTACTCACTATTGTAAATAATGTTATTTTTTTAAATATTCAATAATGTTATTTTTTTTAAATTAAATGATAAATTAATTTTGAATTAAGTTTTATACAAAATATCGATAGTTTATAGTCTGTGGTCACGATGATTCATCGCTCATCACTATAATTAGCTCAGCATGCCCATAAAGTATGACATTGACTGGTACGTTTGTCCGTACTGTTAAATTCAGAACTTCATAGGCGCGATTTTACTGACAGCTGTCCCAGAGATCAAGCTATGTTTTTTCTAGTATAGTAAATTAGGATGCGTTCTGAAATATTATTAATTAGTAGGTACAACCCGACAAAAAGAATTAGACGGTGGCGCTGTTACTGTGCTCGACAAAAATGTTTTGAGAATATACTTGTATGTATTGTATTGTATGTGTGTGAAATTGTCGGTACTTCGAGGCCCCCTGAGGATGGAGGGGCCCTGGGCACAGGCCCCGTGTGCCCTTATGGTAAAGACGGCACTGCTCCTCACTATTCGAAAAGGCGCCGCGATTAAGCGTTTGGGCACGGGTGGTGCTTATATCACCAGAGATATTGATGTTCTGAGGCCTGCTCATCACCAGTCACTCTGAAAATCTATGGGGAGGCGTATTTTCAGCAGTGGAGTCCTATGGCTGATATGATGACTTGATCGATTGTCGTTACATTTTTAGGGTTCAGTAGTCGAACTAAGAACCGCTCATAGTTTCATCATGTCCGACCAGTTACCTGCACAGCCGTTTTACTTGCAGGCTATTACGCCACGCTCATGTACGTGACTGCCTGCTTCGACACGTGAGAGCAAATGCGGAGTTCGGTACTATTCCATAGATTTTAAACGAAGGCGCTCGCACGCAGCCCGTGATGACCAATGCGAGTGTGTACATGTGCAGCGGCCATTTTGGCATGATGTTACGTTTTAGTGACGCCTAAGTTCAGGGGCCCGTAGCCAAGTTACATTCGAATCGATACGATTTCTACATAGGTTCGTTGTCGATATATCACGTGATTTTTCAATAGCATGTGTCAAATCCCATACATTTTCGGACTTATCACGGCCACCTGACATTCGAACTCCCTGGCGTCCATTACCGCGGGAGCTCCTGTGCTCACCATCCTCTCCATAGCGTATACCGCAAGAGGACCAACGTTAGCCAAGACATCGGCCACGTAACGCCTGTGAGGCCAAACTACAAGCCAGGATGGCACTCCGGACATCACCCCGTGACTCAGAGATAGTCGTCTCTGACGTTGAAGCCAGGGTTAAGCACGAAAGTCCGACCCTTACCCACACTTCCCAAACAAAAATGGTCGAAGTGTTGAAAACCCATGATGATCGGACTTATCGACTAGCATCATCGCTAATCGAAAGTAACTTGGCCTCAGAGTAGCAAGTTCACACGTCCGCACTTTTTAATTTTAATTACAATACATCGGCTACGGAACCCGTTACTGTGCGTGGTTCGACATACGCTTAATCAATTTATTATTCGACCCGACCGACTACATACTCAATATCGTAGTCGTCCAATCGACGACAATTAAGGCTCGATTCTAGTGCTACGTAAGATGTGCACACAGAGCCTCTGTGGACGTACGTTAGCTACGTAGATTCATTTATCTGGCTGCGTGTGTCTACAGTTATCACTGCGGAGCACGGATATTGACCCACGCGTACGTCGCATACGTCAAATCACTTTATGAAGCTACGCCGCACGATGGTTGAAAAATGGACGTTCCCTTTCATAAGATTTTTCAAAAATTAAGTTTTGTTTCTCCTACTTCTAAGTATCAGGATTAATTCAAATGATTAAAAAATAATCATTAAATAAAATAAATAAACATTTTATGGCCTATCTTTTAGGATAAACACCATGATAAATGGACTTGAATGTTTTGAATGTATGAAAACGAAAATGTTTTTTGAAATATTTCGTAACTGTTCAGAGTTGTAGAGCTAAAAACATTAAGGTACTGTTATTGGGTCTAGTAAAATCCCAAATGACCTTTTACCTTGACCCCACGCGTACCCTTTCTCATTTCCGTGTTCATACATCCAAAACGTTCAAGTCAATTTATCATGGTGTTTATCCTAAAATATAGGCCATAAAATGTTTATTTATTCGATTTAATGATGATTTTAATATACCTAGTCAGGTCATAAGTATTGTCACACAGTAAAAACTTTTCTTTTAGAATGCTGGCCACAAAAAAGTTTATAGAATTCGAATTTCGAATTGTTCATGAAAATAAAAATGTATACTTTTTAGAATTTTACTCATTTTTAAATATGGAGTGGACGCTTAAAGAAGACCGTGTTGCAGTTATTGCGTTGCATCATTGCGGTTACGCGCCAATTCAAATTTTTGACATACTGAAAAATTTGAATATAACCAAATGATTCGTTTATCGCACCATCAAACGATACAATGAAGACTCTAGTGTAGATGACAGGTCAAGAAGTGGTCGCCCTCGGTCTGTTAGGACTCCAGCAGTGATAAAAGCTGTGAAGGCGCGAATTCAAAGAAATCCCAAACGTAAGCAGAAACAGTTGGCCCTTCAGATGGGGTTAAGCAGAACCACGGTGAAAAGGGTGTTAAATGAAGACTTAGGGCTTCGGGCATGTCGAAGAAAAACAGGACATCGTTTGAATGCTCGTCTAATGGACCTGAGACTTACGGAGAGCGGTACGCGGGAAAAAAATATCGGGAAATTCTTTTTTCGGATGAAAAAAAATTTACCGTAGAAGAGAGCTACAACAAACAAAATGATAAGGTGTACGCACACAGTAGTGAAGAAGCTAGCAACCGTATTCCGCGTGTTCAACGAGGTCATTTTCCATCCTCGCTCATGGTATGGTTGGGAGTTTCTTATTGGGGCTTAACAGAGGTACATTTTTGTGAGAAAGGTGTAAAAACGAATGCAGTTGTGTATCAAAATACAGTCCTGACGAACCTTGTGGAACCTGTTTCTCATACCATGTTCAATAACAGGCACTGGGTATTCCAACAAGATTCGGCGCCAGCTCATAGAGCGAAGAGCACACAAGACTGGCTGGCGGCGCGTGAAATCGACTTCATCCGGCACGAAGACTGGCCCTCCTCCAGTCCAGATTTGAATCCGTTAGATTACAAGATATGGCAACACTTGGAGGAAAAGGCGTGCTCAAAGCCACATTCAAGACACTCAAGACATCCTTGATTAAGGCAGCCGCGGATATTGACATGGACCTCGTTCGTGCTGCGATAGACGACTGGCCGCGCAGATTGAAGGCCTGTATTCAAAATCACGGAGGTCATTTTGAATAAACTTTAGTGTCATAAGAATCTATGTTTTGTTAAGTTCATTTTGGTATATAAATGGTTACATAATGAATAAACTTGTTTCAATTATTTTATATTAAACATGTGACAGAATTTATGACTTGACTAGGTACTTAAAAAATAGGAAAAACAAAACTTATATTTTGAAAATTCCTATAGGGAACCTCGTTTTTTCAACTATCATGCGCTGCGTTTAACTGCATGGGTGACGCATCTGGACAGGCGACGCGTGTGTTGGTGACGTCCTCAAGCCATGTATCTGTGCGTATCGTGGCCGTGGACCTCAGTGGATTGATCCGCCTACATTTTCATACAAAGCGAAGCTAAGTCCGTGCGTAGCGTGCCCGTGCGCTGCAGTGGAATCGCGCCTTTATTCGAGTTGCGTGTTTAGTTATTGTGAACTGACTGAAATAAACTGTTATCTTGATCATCGTACTGTTATTTAGGAACTAGCCATTCATTACTTCCATATTTTCTTCTCTTGCGTCAGTTTATCAATTTTAAAAATATATACTGTACACAATGCTATGTTAATAATTAAGTACATACCTATACAGGGTGGAAAGTTCAGGCGGGGCACAAAGTGCAGCTACAAAAAAACTTTCATTGAAGACTAATCACTGAATTCATCCCTGCATTTACAGGTTTTGGAAAAAAAATACAGTTGGCGGCGAAAAAAACGCGGGCAATTTTTTTTTTAATCCATTTGCGTCCTTTACTGAAATGTCAAGTTTTAGGGTTAGTCTCCTACGAACATATTCTTGTAGTTAACTAGATCGGTTTTAGCTGCCCTTTGTGTTTTATCTTAATTTTTCACCTCGGTCTAGATAACTTATCTACCCACGTAACTTAGGTACGTGATAGATGACACCAGCATTTTTATAACTCTAGCAGTGATAGAAACACTGCTTATGAGTAAGGGGAAATTAATGTTTTTTTTAATACTTTATAGGCTTGCGTTTGACCACGATCTCGCCTGATGGTAAGCGATGATGCAGTCTACGATGGTACACGCTTGCCTAGAAGAAACCTATTCACTCGCGACTTGAAGACACCCAGGTTGTAGTTATCAGGAAACACAGACTCCGGCAAGGCATTCCACTCTTTCGACCTGAATGTCTGTTTGATAGGATTATTCGTGACAAAACTACGCACTTTCACAATTATCAGGTAAATATGTAGGTACCAAATATTGACAAATTAACAGGTTTACTTACTTACAAATCATACCTACAGTACGTATGTCCAAGATGATGAAGTACGGTTCTGCATCATCTTGGATATTAACAAAACAACAAGCACAGCAAAGAACTTCGCAAATAACGTCTTTCAAATTATTATTATTGATCGAGCGAAGCGAGATCTCCAAATCAACTTGGGCAAATCGGCGTTGTATTTACGTATGTTTGTTTGTCCGAGGATAACTTTCGAAGCGTTTATCTGATCATCGTTATATTTGGTATATAAGTAGTGTGCCTAGGGAGGTAGTGATGGCACAATTTTGGTGTGACTATATGAGCTAAAAATGTGGGGGGTTGTTGAGACATTCGGGTTAAAGAGGGGTAAAAACAAAACAAAATGGGACTATCCGATCAAGTGGTGCGTCTAATAAAAGGATTTTGTGAGTGCATTTCGACAGCGTTTCTATTTTTACAGGGTACCTACACCAGTAACCCCACAGTGCTGAAATTTGTTTAGTAGCTTTAGTGACACAAATATAAGGAAGTCGAAAATCCAGAACCGCAATTTTTACACCAAAAAAACAACCAACTTACATGAACTCCCGTTACCGGTAATTTGAATGAATCTGTAGGTCAAGTTAATTGGAGCGCATTACGTCGCACTATTTTCTTAGCATTTTCTCAGTCAAAGATTATGACCGGCTTGCACAACGATCCCTAACAGTATTTAGCGACAAAACATTTTTAAATTTTACGTATTTGTATGATTTGACAACTCCTTAAATCATATTTAGCCACTAAATACGTTTAGGCATCGTTGCGCGAGTCGCCCTAAGAATATTTTTTTTGTGTTTTGCGAGACTCGCGAGATCTCAGTTCGGGGCGAACCCTAGTTACTTAGTCTATTAAACCTGTTTATGCAAATAAATATTTAGTATCTTTGTATCTTCATACAAAGAACCGCGCAGTTAATTCGTTTGAGAGCTACGATGCCACGGACAGACACATTTCATATTTATTTATTTCAAACCAAAGGGACATAAAGAAAACTTAGTTACGTCAACTTCATGACATAAAAAATGTTAGGAAAACATTTACCTAACTAATATTTTAATAATACAATAATAATATAATATTACTGGACATTTCACACAGCGCTATCTAGCCCTAAACTAAGCAGAGCTTGTACTATGGGAACCAGATAACTGATAGAATACTTATATACATATTTTTTTGTAAATACAATCTTATAATATAAAAAAACAACCAGACCCGGAACAAAAATCTCTGTAGATCACGCAAACATTTGTTCCGCGGCGGGAATCGAACCTGCTACCTCCTGCGTCTCAGCCCACTTCTTCGCCCACTGCACCACAGAGGTCGTCAATATATTTTATATTTTAATAATAATATTTCAGTTTCGGCTGTACACTGGCTTTGTCAAAAGAAACGCTTGAAGCTTATGAAACACCTGAGCAATAAACAACGATTTGGTTAAAACCTGTTCCACGTCTGAAAAGTTTCCAGTTTTCGCGAAAAACTAGAATCAAGTAAGTACCTAGTACCTACCGGTACCTATGCAAAACATACCTACTAATTGTTATGTTAACTTAGGTATATTACTTTTGAGCCGTACCGAGTTTTTATGGTTCTACTTATAACGGGTTCCTATATCCTTCGGTAACAAGCTACGACTCATTTCTCCTTGGAAACGTGTCAAATGTTTAGACACTAGTTTGACACTTTTCCAATGAGACACGAGTCGTAGCTGGTTACCGACGGATATAGGAACCCGCCATTGGTTGAGTATTAGCACAGACCAGTATATTACTAGTTTCTGGTATTAGTAACTTTGGCCAAAGGGACATAATCACGCACAACTGAAACCAAAATATCGAAATTGACATTTGTGGTCAGCTATCCACTGAAACACTGGACTCTGGAGCTACTTTCTTATCGCAAAAGGATTCACTAAGATATACAATCAGCCTTGTTTCTTTTTTTTGTCTTGGTCACTGACGAACAGGCAGTGAAATTAACGTAAATTTATCCTTCCCTACAAACTGTAGAGTTACGTAACGTGCTTTCCAGCCGAAAAAGATAGCAAGCTAAATGGATGTACCTAAGTGGCATCCTGGTTCGATATGATGAAATTCGGGTACCTGTATTATGAAAGTGATGACGTCAAAATTGATATCATTTATCATCTATGTAAACGTAGCTACGCGATTACGTTTCTACGTCCACGGGCATAAATTCAGGCGCTTCTTTCCCTTCGATTTCTAAAAAAAGGACGTTACATAACGCTACAGTTCGGAATACAAGGATACATTTGTGTCAATTTAACTGCTAAAAATACAAGGCTGGTTGTTCATTTGAATTATCCTCTTACATAAAGGAAACTCCAGTGGTTGACCATAGTTGACCACACACACAAGTTCACACAACTCACAATCAGGACATAAACCGATTCCAACAAATCTGACCTTTCCGAACCTTGTTATAAAGACGGAAGAAGTCTGAAGTCTTTTTTTTATATATACCTAGTCAGGTCATAAATTCTGTCACATGTTTAATATAAAATAATTGAAACAAGTTTATTCATTATGTAACCATTTATATACCAAAACGAACTTAACAAAACATAGATTCTTATGACACTAAAGTTTGTTCAAAATGACCTCCGTGATTATGAATACAGACCTTCAATCTGCGCGGCCAGTCGTCTATCGCAGCACGAACGAGGTTCATGTCAATATCGGCGGCTGCCTTAATCAAGGATGTCTTGAGTGACTCCAAATTGAGATGAGGCTTTGAGCACGCCCTTTCCTCCAAGTGTTGCCATATCTTGTAATCTAACGGATTCAAATCTGGACTGGAGGAGGGCCAGTCTTCGTGCCGGATGAAGTCGATTTCACGCGCCGCCAGCCAGTCTTGTGTGCTCTTCGCTCTATTAGCTGGCGCCGAATCTTGTTGGAATACCCAGTGCCTATTATTGAACATGGTATGAGAAACAGGTTTCACAAGGTTCGTCAGGACTGTATTTTGATACACAACTGCATTCGTTTTTACACCTTTCTCACAAAAATGTACCTCTGTTAAGCCCCAATAAGAAACTCCCAACCATACCATGAGCGAGGATGGAAAATGACCTCGTTGGACACGCGGAATACGGTTGCTCGCTTCTTCACTACTGTGTGCGTATACCTTATCATTTTGTTTGTTGTAGCTCTCTTCTACGGTAAAAAATTTTTCATCCGAAAAAAGAATTTCCCGATATTTTTTTCCCGCGTACCGCTTCAACAAAGCGCGGCATCTCTTCAGTCTCAGGTCCATTAGACGAGCATTCAAACGATGTCCTGTTTTTCTTCGATATGCCCGAAGCCCTAAGTCTTCATTTAACACCCTTTTCACCGTGGTTCTGCTTAACCCCATCTGAAGGGCCAACAGTTTCTGCTTACGTTTGGGATTTCTTTGAATTCGCGCCTTCACAGCTTTTATCACTGCTGGAGTCCTAACAGACCGAGGGCGACCACTTCTTGACCTGTCATCTACACTAGAGTCTTCATTGTATCGTTTGATGGTGCGATAAACGAATCTTTTGGTTATATTCAAATTTTACAGTATGTCAAAAATTTTAATTGGCGCGTAACCGCAACGATGCAACGCAATAACTGCAACACGGTCTTCTTTAAGCGTCCACTCCATATTTAAAAATGAGTAAAATTCTAAAAATTATACATTTTTATTTTCATGAACAATTCGAAATTCGAATTCTATAAACTTTTTTGTGGCCAGCATTCTAAAAGAAAAGTTTTTACTGTGTGACAATACTTATGACCTGACTAGGTATTATAGGCTTGCGTTTGACCACGATCTCGCCTGATGGTAAGCGATGATGCAATCTACGATGGTACACGCTTGCCTAGAAGAAACCTATTCACTCGCGACTTAAAGATATCCAGGTTGTAGCTATCAGGAAACACAGACTCTGGCAAGGCGTTCCTCTCTTTGGCGGTGCGCATAATAAAGGTCGAAGAGAACCGAAGTCAGGAATTATTTACGGAAAGACAGCTGTCCAGTCCCTCACTTCGCCTCCACATCGTGCAAAATTATAACAACAAATTATCACATTGTGACGACCTTGCATCACGTACGAGGCACGGGCGTAGCGAGATATTTTTAAATTTTCCTGAATAATTAAACAGAACATCGACCAAACGCGCCATTGAACAGAAATCCACCCGACTGAGCGTTTCAATATTCTGACAACATTAATCAGAAACAATGCCAGTTTTAGACATGTGACATGCTCATAATAGGCGCTTTTAGGCGGACTGAATCCATACTCGGATCCTTTCTCTACCTGACTGTTTATCCAAGGACATTTTACATGGCAACCAAACCTCACCCTGGCCCTAATGCATTGACCAAGAAAAGACCGTGTGACGTCACGTCACGGCTTTTACCAAGAACTTGAACTTGAGTGCATTAAACTCATTTAGGTAGTCGCTTTTACATGGACTTTTCGGTGTCCTTGTAGCGGGCAGGCACAGTCCAAGAGCAATGTCATCCAGGAATAGATAGAATATCGTCATTGAGAATCTGTTGAAAACTTGCCAGATATCAAACAGAGACAGACGAACCGAAATACACCGACGATCTACAACGCTTAACTAGATAATAGAGAAAAATGCTAATGTTCTTATGTATAATTCATTTTGGCAAAACAGACTCTTCTCGTTAGGTTGTAAATAGATCTTATGAACGAACAATTGTTTGCATAATTTCGACAATAAAATGTGCATAAATTATAGCCGAACAAATGCCTTGGAACAATATCTTGGCTGCCCGAAGCCCCGAACAATCTAGGTAGGTTTAAGTACCTTACAAACCTAATGTAAAGAATGGCTCTAGTTTTAAATGATTTACAAATACTTTAGACCCACTTCCTTCCATCTATATTAAAATACTAGCTGACCAATCCGCAGCTTCGCACGCGTAGTTTTTCAATAAAAACATTACCCTCTTTCTGCGCAGTTGGGTAAAAAGTAGCCTATGTCACCCGGGGATAGTGTAGCTTCCCAACAGTGAAAGAATTTTTAAATCAGTCCAGTAGTTTCAGAGCCTATTCAATACAAGCAAATCTTTCCTCTTTATAATATTAGTATAGATTATGAACTCTACCTGCACTATCAATCTGTACTAATATTATAGAGGAAAGATTTGTATTTTTGTGTGTATGTTTGTAATGAATCAACTCAAAAACTACTGGACCGATTTAAAAAATTCTTTCACTGTTGGGAAGCTACACTATCCCCGGGTGAGAGGATACTTTTTACCCAACGGCGCAGAAGGGGGGTAATGTTTTTATTGAAAAACTACGCGTGCAAAGCTGCGGATTGGTCAGCTAGTAGGTAATAATATCATAGGTAAAGCGATATTTGTGTTATGTTCTGTTTAGGCTCAATACTTGTCTACCTTAAAAAAACATAGTGGAAAATACATTTTTATTTTTAAATTTAAACGCGTTTACCTTTTAGAAACGTCAGTCGCATGAAATCTCTATTATATTTTCTCTTTTGTAATAAAACTCGTGTGTAGATAAAAGTTTATGAACTTTATAGGAAACCTTTCCGGAACTTAAGGCTATAAGAACTTTTTATATAAATATATGCACAAGCAGTTCTTATTAACAATTGCTTGTGCAAAGTCGGGGCGGACTACTAGTTTTTCATAAATCGATGTCGGGTGAAGCAACGACTTGCGGAAAGCGGTAGAGCCGAAGATAGGGTTCTCTGGCACGCATTGGAGAGCCAGTGGCGAATATGCAGTTTTGGCCGCCCTAGACCCCCGGCCATGTTGTACTCGTAAGTACCAGCCGCCCTTGTTTCTCCTCGATATTCTAATATATAAAATACTCAACTAACTCCAGAATTGAAATTAATAATAATTGATTACTGAATCGTTCACCATTCAAATACCCGACTGAAAAATCGCTTTTTAATTTATTTTTTAATATACACGCATGTTGTAACAGATTCAGAATATATAATGTTTTCGTACCACTTGCTCAAAAAAGTGACCGAAAAAAGCCGAAAAAAGCGAACATAACAATAGTCATTTTTAATCTGTCAAAAACAGGGAAAGAAAATTGTACTGAATTTCATTCATCCTCTAGGGGGAGAATGTGATTTAAATTTGGAATACTTACCGAAATTTATACTGAACTACATCTGTGTTTACACCATTGAGTTTGTATATAAAGCATTATACATCTTTTTGAAAAAGAATACGCATTTATTATGCAGTTATGATTATTAAATAAAATAACGAAAACCAACGAGGCCGTATGAGCTTGATGCCTTTGCTTTTCCGACAAAAAAATATTAGTCTAGGAATTTGCCGCGTCTTTGTTTTCTTCAAATACATAAACGTTAAGTTTTACTTATAATTGTCATTATTTTTAATAAATGTTATCTCATATTATTATTGTGTTAATTTTTTCGCAAATGGTACGAAAAGTAGAGTATTTTCCTCGGTGATAAACCTTTCTTAGTCTTGGGTGAACTTAAATCCCTCGCTACACTCAGGACTCGTCTTAAATCCCTCGCTTCGCTCGTGATTTAAGTTTATAACACCCTCGCTACGCTCTGGAGTAAACCTCGAGTCCTTCGTTACGCTCGCGATTTAAATCGTCACCCGCGACAGAAGACACTGCTTTATCCCCTTGGTTAATAATCTACTATTTCTTCTTGGTTTTCTAAACTATCCAAATTGTCCAAAAAACTATCCAAATTTAATTTATTTTGTCATACTTTTTTTGTCACCTTTTTGACTTAGTTAAGCCAAAACAAAGTCAAGTTTAGACTTGAATATGACTTTTTTGTCTTAAATCGATTCTAACTAAGCAAATAAAGTCAAATGTTATGGCATTTTTATACTTCTAAAAAATGGCATAATTTGACTGTATTTTGTCTTCATTTAGTTAAATAAAATCGACATAATATTAACTTAAGTTTTAAGACAAAAGTAAGTTTTATTTTCGACCCAGGATGTAGGAAAGTGACTTAGGAAGATTATTGCTAGACGATGCGGTGTAGTGCGGCCCGCCATAATGTGCGCGAGCCTTTACAATATTCAGGTACTTTGAGTTATTTCTTGATAACATCAGTGAATTTATGTCACGATTGGCCGCCCTAGGCCCGGGCCTACTCGGCCTTAGGGCAAATCCGCCCCTGGGAGAACCCAACAGAAAACAGAGCCTTATTAAAGAGTTGTTTTTAAATCCCGTTCGTCCGCGTGATGACGTCATATCCCGTATGGCGTCTATAATACAAAATAGCGACGACATACGAAACACGATTTAGTTCAGAGAACCAACCTCTTAGAAATTAACCGATGCGACCCTATATTTAGCAGTTTATTTATTTTACCTTTAAAATTGAAATATGTGTAAGATGAATACAAATAATGAAAGCTTAGTCCAATTTAGTATAATATATACCTTTATATATTTAGATTTGACCGTGATGATTTCTTATTAAATGCGCTAAATTGGTAAGTATTCTTGAAATTGAATTTTTAAACAAATTAGAAAATATTATACCTACTTGTTGACATTAACGGGTTGAAGGTTAAAAATGTATTCACTATTATGTATTAGGGTTCCGTACCTCAAAAGGTAAAAAAGGAACCCTTATAAGACTCTCTTGTCCGTCTGTCTGTCCGTGTGTCGACACAGATTTTCTCAGGAACGGAACCTAGCAAGTTAAAATTTATACCAGATACTGAAGTCTATAGTCCCTATTAGGTGTATAAAAATCAAGGTCCTGAGTCAACACGATAAAAAGATATGGGCAAATTTAGATTTTCGCGAAAACTTCTAAGTACTAAAAATTACCTTAATGTTCAACTTTTTTTTTCGGAATTTTCCCTTTACTTGTGCTGCAAGACTTTGCTTTTAACTAAAATTGACAATTCTAGGTCAACCGGAAGTACCTTGTAGGTTTTGGGTCGAAAACCTATGTGGTAGTTCCCGTTGACCTAGAAACACGAAATTTGGCAAAAAGCAAGGTAGCAGCAAAAATAAAGGAAAAATTCCAGAAAATAAAACAGGTTGAAAATTAAAGGATGTCCCCATACATACATATTTGACGCCTCTGATAGTCCTCTAAGTTGTATTGTATGAGCGCTCATACAATTTAGAGGACTAGCATAATCGGCACCAACCTCAAACAAGGTAAATAAATAAAATTGTGCAATCGATTAAAATAAATATTTAAGTGGGGCTTCCATACAACAGACATGATTTTTTTGCCTTTTTTATAGATAACTAGTGGTCCCGCCGAACTTCGTATCGGCTTAACATGCATAGGTATAACGCGGGCTGTCAATAAAAGTCACCCTGGTAGAATTGTCAATTGTATTTTTCAAACTTTCGCGATCACTGTACATAATTATTGATTAAAACGGGTATTTATCGCGTATGTACCTTTTTTATTTGTTATCCCGACGTTTCGGCTGTGTTGCAACAGTCATGGTCTCGGGCTGTTATGAATTGTCAATTGTTGTCCCCGGTCATCATTATGTATGAGAAAATGAATGACTTCCACAAATAATTCAATACCAAAATTAGCCAAATCGCTCCACCCGTTCTCGAGTTTTAGCGAGACTAACGAACAGCAATTAATTTTTATATATATAGACAATATATCTCGGGATAACTCCTACCGAAGCATCTGTTTCAAACGATATTCATTTTTTTTACATCCTCTGACGATATTTGCAGCACGCATTCTGTCAATTCTATGTCAAACGTCATAAGGTTACATTATAAAAGCGCTAAGGTTAGATTATAAATAATTTTATATGGTGGTTAAGAATTCTTAAATTTTCTAATTTTGCGCGCAATTTTCTTAATTTTTTCTTTCATAAGAACCTTCTCCTGACAATAATAAATACAACAAAAAAAGAATTAGCGAAATCGGTCCAGACGTTGTTGAGTTATGCGCTTACCAACACATTTTGCGATTCCTTTTTATATTATAGATAGACTAGTGGTCCCGCGGAACTTCGTATCGGCTTGACATGCATAGGTATAACGCGGGCTGTCAATATAAGTCACCCTGGTAGAATTGGCAATTTTAGAAGTACAATTTACTAAGGTTAATTTTTAAAAATGAACGCAACGATAAACAGAAATGACATTCTCATTTCTGTTGTTCATTTGTTTCGTTAGGTTCATTTTACGTGCTTAGAATGGAACATAGATCCTTTGAACATGTTGCCCGCCCAGTCCCTAAACGAAATCTACATTTGCTTTTAGAATAAGATACTCATAAAAACCTTCACTCTTTGATTAAATTTACCGCAAGTGCCGTGGAAACTGGAGATGACGCATCGGAACCTCCACTAAATTAATAAATAATGTTGGACATTTTACACAGCGCCATCTACCCCAAACCAAGCAAAGCTTGTACTATGGGAACCAGATAACTAATAAAATATTTTTAGACATTTTTTTGTAAATAAATACTTATAATATATAGAAAAACAACCAGACCCGAAACAAATATCTGTAGATCGTGCAAACATTTGTCCCGCAGCGATCTCAGCCGGCTATTCACTCACTGCGCCACGGAAGTCGTCAAAAAAATGGAGAGCCTGGCGATAATAATAAAATAGAGTTCCGTTTGCCCGCTTAGTGCGTTGCACGTGTTTTTTTACAACCGAACTATGACGACGTGCCGTCACGTTCTTATCAAAATTGTTGTGTTTTTGTTTGTAACACATTGTATAGTGCCATCATTAGCTATGCGCTTGAGCGCAGCGTAAGTAACTAAAATCATAATCATTCCAAAACTCGTTACATAGCTATTTTGTGACATAGTTATTTCTATTGTATTATAAGTGGTCCCGCCGAACTTCGTATCGGCTTGACATGCATAGGTATAACGCGGGCTGTCAATATAAGTCACCCTGGTAGAAATATCAATTGTTGTCCCCGGCCATCATTATGTATGAGAAAATGAATGACTTCCACAAATAATTCAATACCAAAATTAGCCAAATCGCTCCACCCGTTCTCGAGTTTTAGCGAGACTAACGAACAGCAATTAATTTTTATATATATAGACAATATTCCTCGGGATAACTCCTACCGAAGCATCTGTTTCAAACTATATTATTTTTTTTACATCCTCTTTGACGATATTTGCAGCACGCATTCTGTCAATTCTATGTCAAACGTCATAAGGTTACATTATAAAAGCGCTAAGGTTAGATTATAAATAACTTTATATGGTGGTTAAGAATTCTTAAATTTTCTAATTTTGCGCGCAATTTTCTTAATTTTTTCTTTCATAAGAACCTTCTCATGACAATAAGAAATACAACAAAAAAAGAATTGGCCAAATTGGTCCAGGCGTTGTTGAGTTATGCGCTTACCAACACATTTTGCGATTCATTTTTATATTATAATACATGTAGAGATGATACGGAACCCTTCGTGCGCGAGTCCGACTCGCACTTGGCCGGTTTTTAGTTAAGTATTTAACAAAGGTAGGTAGATCGACACACACTACGCAAATGTTACCAGCAT
This sequence comes from Philereme vetulata, assembly GCA_918857605.2. Lineage (NCBI taxonomy): Eukaryota > Metazoa > Arthropoda > Insecta > Lepidoptera > Geometridae > Philereme > Philereme vetulata. Next base: position 6,553,402 of record OU975459.1, on the reverse strand, counting down.
CATCGAACGTAATCTTTACGTGAGATAACAGTTGTTATGCATGCATAATATTAAATAGAGCCGAGAGCATCAAATAGGCACTTAAGTACTGAGACACTCCCTCTCTCATGTCAGTCAGGTAAGCCGATAATGAAAATATAACAAAAAGTTTACGACTGACAATTTTGTACCTAGAACTAAATGCTCAAACCTCTTTTAAAAGTCAATTGGACGAATTATTGTTTTATTTGTAATTCACAATTTTAGTTCCAAAACTGGTAAAAATAAACATGATTTTGTCTGAACGCAATAAGAACCTACATGTCGGAATGTTAAAAAGGTCGTGATACCAAAGTATTATCAAATTTTTACTAATGTTATGAAAATAACCGAATGATGACCTCGTCGAGTGCCTTCCAAAAGCCAGTACGCCGGTTATCACCCATGATAAGATATCAGTCTTTAGACAAGGAGCCAAAAGATAATTTTCATCGTTTTATCTAACAAATTCGAGCGTTCAACTTGAATCTCCAAAAATTTACATATACCTACATATTGTTTTCGACAAAGGCAAACATTTATAATCAAGGGAGACCAAAGCAACAAATTTACAAGGTGTCCTAAGAATACGTCTCAATTGTTACACACTTTATTGTAAAAAATAATGTTAGGAAAGCTATGCGATGTAAAATTTACACGTATTCCGTAAGACATTCGCAAGTATTCAGTAACATCATTTAAAGTAATATTGACAGAGTAGCATAAAAGCCTTATTGTGTTACAAAACATGAAGCCTTCGTTCGATACACCTCAGTGACTTGAGAACCTTTTGAAATATTTACCTAACCAGGGCCCCGTTATACATACGAAAGGTATATAAAGGTATAAATACCTTCCTATATCAAATAACTTACTACTGTCGCTTTTATGGCTCCTCTACACGATGGGCCATCATACTAGCCCACTAAGATGGGCCAGCGCGTGGAGGGCGCAGTTGTATCGGATGGCTTATGGCGCGGCGGGATGGCCACGGTGTCGGTTTTTCGTCCCCACATCATAGGTAATGGGCCAGCGATGGCAGTACGCGTCTTCACGTGACCCATTCCACAGTGCGTGCTCGATCTGCAGATATTTGTTCAGGGTGTACTGGCTATTCTCTATGTATAATGAAAAGTATCTATATATGTAATGTATTGTATTAAGTATATCAGCAATCTCGTTATCTAGTAGCAATATGAAGAAAATATTGGTAAGTGGTGAATAGATAGATTGTCGCAGCGGCTAATGCCTCCACGTCCATCTTGGAAAACGACTTAATCGCAACTGAATGTCGCCATCCGGCCATCGCATCGTGTAGGTGCGTTTCAACCATCGCATGCCCATCTCGCTGCTCCAGCCCTGGGCCATGATGTAGAGGAGCCATAAGACAAAGTAGATCAGAGACCTGAATTGCTTCAACCAATTTAAAATTTTGTCAACCATGGATAACTAATAAAAAATTAGTGGCACTCCGGGAGTGCCGACAGAAGTGAAAACTTGAACAGACTACACTACGGATACTTATATATACAGAGGTGTCGGTAACAGTGTCGCGAGTTCAATGGTTTTTCCCCATCTCAAAAAAATGCCCAACGCGTCTAAAGAAGTTTTCACTTCAATAAACGTTTACATACATAGACGTTATACTATACTACATTTAAAAAATTAACGCACTCGTCAAAATATTATTATATTAGCTGACTAATCCGCAGCTTCGCATGCGTAGTTTTTCAATAAAAACATAACCCTCCTTCTGCGTAGTTGGGTAAAAAGTAGCCTATGTCACCCTGGGATAGTGTAGCTTCCCAACAGTGAAAGAATTTTTTAAATCGGTCCAGTAGTTTCGGAGCGTATTCGTTACAAACAAAATCTTTCCTCTTTATAATATTATAAGTAATATGGTATCCCGAATTTTTTGTAGATATTGATATGTTCTTTAATATTGTAGAACATACTTTTGTTCTATCATCAATAGTTTCCGCAGCGCATGCGACGAAAGACGTTTTAGGGCACTTTTTTACACCTTGGGTTACGTTACTTAAGTTTTAGTAAGGATCCCTAATCTTTTCTAGCAATAAATATAGCTTATGTCACTCAGGGTGAATGTAGCTTTCCAATGGTGAAAGAATTTTTAAAATCGGACCAGTAGTTTTTGAGTTTATTCATTACAAACATACACACAAAAATACAAATCTTTCCTCTTTATAATATTAGGATAGAAATACCTAGGTATTAGATAGTATAGACAAAGCGTTTAGAACTTCATCATAATTAAATGATATTCTTAAATATGGTTTAGATTGGAAGTTATCGAAGTGATTCAAAAGGAGCAACAAAATATTCGTACCTACCCGTTGCTTAAAACTTTATAAGAGCTATACTATCTATTAGTGGTTCGCCCCGAACTGATTCTGCCAAAACACATAATAAAATATCGTTGCGAATCGCAACGATGCTTAAACGTATTTAGTGGCTAAATATGATTTAAGGAGTTGTCAAATCATAAGTAAATAATAAGTAAAATTTAAACATGTTTAGTCGCTAAATACGTTTAGGGATCGTTGTGCAAGCCGGCCTTATTCTTTGACTAACAAAATAGTGCCACGAAAAGACAACCAACTAACTTGACCTAGTTTCATTAAAATTACAGGTATCGGGAGTTCATGTTAATTGGTTGCGTTTTTGGGGTAGAAATTGCAGTTATTCTGGATTTTAGACGTTTCCCTATATTTGTGTCACTAAAGCTACATACCTAATTTCAGCACTGTGGGGTCACTGGTGTACCCTGTGAATTTTGTCAAAGTTCAGTTTCTATTATGGCCAATAAAGTAATAACTTAAAAACTACAAGGTAAAAACCAACAATAAAAACGGAGTCAAAATGTACTTACAAAGACCTTTTATTAGACGTGCCACTTGACCGGATATTCCCATTTTTTTTTTACCCCTCTTGAACCCCAATATCTCAACAACCCCACCATATTTTTAGTTCATTTAGTCACACCAAAATTGTGCCATCACTACCTACCTATATACCAAATTTTACGATGATCGGATAAACGCTTCAAAAGTTATCCTCGGCCAAACAAACATACATACATAGATACATACAAAGCCGATTTTCCAAAGTTCCTTGAACGAGTTTGCCGACATTATAGTAAGTAATCGATAGTAGGTTCTGGAATGGAGGCCACGGACCGGCAAGCGCAGCGTAGGACGTCCACCCACAAGATGGGCAGACGACTTGGTAAGAACCGCAGGTCGGCGTTGGATGCAGGCCGCTTCAACCGCAGTTCCTGGAGATCAATGAGGAAGGCCTTTGTCCAGCAGTGGACGTCCTACGGCTGATATGATGATGATGATAGTAAGTAATAAAACATTCGCTTTGAAATATTCCGTCCTAGCTATTAAAATTGAAAACAACTACAGCCGTCATTCATTGTATTTCATACTATCATAATTCATACCATAAGTTATGTATGATAAATCAACACCCAACAAACTCACACATTTATTTGTAGGTACACACAAACTGACACCCTCACACCGCACACCCACTTTCACACACTCACACACAAACACTCACCACACATCCTCACATGCCCATAGACAAACACTTACATACTCGCACTCAAATCACGCAACGAACACACTCCCACACGTACACATACATTCACTGAACATTCCATTATGACCATAGTCCGGAGGGAGGTATAGGTATGCCATCAACATCATACAGGTCCATCCTAGTTTGGGTACCTATGTTTTCCATCCTGAACTGTACTATACCTGGTAAACCATTGTAATTTTTGTTTGTGAAATACTGAAGTTTGTTGCTGAATAAATAAATTATTACTATTATTTGTATGTAATAATAGTTGGTTAAACGATTTCCAAGAATATAGTAGCTCGATTTTAATTTTTGAAATACTTATATACATTCTTATTCATCTTTCAACAGCATATCAGACTTTCCATAATATAGTAGAGAAAATATGAAGTGTCAGTACTCAGTACAGAGTCTGTCAAACGAAAGTAGGCACTCGCATTTTTTCGCAACTTTTTACATGGCAATACTAATGAGTTTCCATCTACGGACGCTATGTTCTACAGCTGGGTAAATTTTGGGTGGTATAAAATAATAATTCCACGTACTATAAATAACTATAATAATAACGAATTGTAACGGTTTTCAGACGACTAGTCTAGTCATTTCTTGCAGTCCTCCACTGGCTGTTAAAATATATGAAAACGTAGTACCTATGTGTGTTGTATGTAATAGTATTTTTTGTTTTATATCTATAAATATATATATTTGTTATATTTCTCATATATATATTCTATGTATTATTATTGTTATATCAAGTAGGTTTATGTATATATTCTAACTCCGTCGGAGTTTATTGTTATTTGTGTTTCTTTTGGTTTTTTTTAATTAACATTAATATTGTTAAAAGTTAGCACGCCCACCTTTTTTGTTACCTCTGAGGTTGGCAGGTAGAAAATGCTATTAGCATTAAGCCCACCTTTTGTACATGTAATTTGTATTTTTGTGCAATAAAGTATTAAATAAATAAATAAATAACCCACTCTTATCAACTGCAGATTAATAATATTGAACTATTTTATAGGTTTTGTCATTCTGAACCGGAAAAATAGGCAAAAAATGCCTTTTCCCGAAGATGTAGTCAGGAACCACGGATGACCATTTCCCATGAATCTGACTTACTTCTTTCGTTTCAGTCACTTAATATTCTTCAAATAGGTCGTCGTTTAAGGTCTCTTGACTTTAGGACTCTTGACTTTTTTTCAACAGATTAGGGAAAATGAGAATCGGAGTGTGGCAGAATCGGTGTAATGGGTTGCCACGCTATTTTTTGAATTTGCCGCGATTTTTCAGGGCCTACTTTCATTTGACAGACTATAGACGCAGAGCAGGCAAGCCAATTATGCAATTGGAAACAGAATTAATCATGTGATATTTTATTTTACTGAAACCACAATTATTTCCCACTTTATCTTAGGTAATTAGAGATTTGGTTGACTTCTGTTCAAAATCTGTTCAAACTCGAACAAAGTCAACATAGTGACTATATTGTGATTATAAGCGACTACCTCCGTGGCGCAATGGGCGAATAGCCGGCTGAGACGCAGGAGGTAGCGGGCTCGATTCCCCTCCGCGAAACAAATGTTTGCAGGATCTACAGATATTCGTTCCAGGTCTGGATGCTTTTCTATCTATACTAATATTATAAAGAGGAAAGATTTGTTTGTATTGAATAGGCTCCGAAACTACGGGGCCGATTTAAAAAATTCTTTCACTGTTGGCAAGCTACACTATCCCCGGGTGATATAGGCTACTTTTTACCCAATTTTGCAGGAGGGTAATGTTTTTATTGAAAAACTACGCGTGCGAAGCAGCGGATTTGTCAGCTACTATGTGATATGATAAGTATGTATTCACAAAAATAGAGTGTGATTTAGACCACACGACTGAAGTAAAACTCCTTTTTTAAATTATAAATTTATAAAATTGTTCAATTGCTTAATTGTCCACACGTCTGTAGGTCGATCAGACTATGTTCATTCTGGACAGACGCAACTCGCACTCGCACATTAACGTTTAAAAATATACGAAACGTAACTCTCTTTCTATCTTCACTAACTTATATCTCCCTCTCAACTTCCGTTCGCACTTTTCGTAACGCATTCACCAGCTTCCTCCCCAAGTCAAGCGTGCATAAAGAAGTTTTACTTCAAAAAAGTATATGTATTAAGTAATCTATCAGTTATCTGGTTCATGGGAACTATGGTACTATGGAGTACAAGCTCTGCTTACTTTGGGGCTGGATAGCGCTGTGTGGCATGTCCAGCAATATTTATTTATTTATGTTTAGCAATAGTGAAAAAGATATTGAAATACAAATGATTCAAGTGGAATGATTTTAAACTACCTACTATTGTATTAAATCCGAATCGGCCGTTCGTTACTGAAACATCTTGCATCTAACAATATTTCCACCGTCAAAATTAGCACAAGTACTCTAATTTGTACAGTAGGACATCACGATGCGTAGGTCGTTCAAATACATATCAATTGAAGAGAATTAAGCTTGTCAGGGGCAATTACGTAAATCGGTACAAAAGCAGAGGCTCGAAGACACGACAAAACCCAAGTTTCAGTACAAACAAAATGTAACAACTTGTTTAAGAAAGTTAATACAATAAACCAAGGGATGTTATCTTGCAGAATTCAACACAAGGATATTTTCGTCAGTGACTCAATTTGTGTACCTATCAAAATTTCACACCCGAACATTTTGCATTTATTTTGTTATCGAATCTAATTTAGAGAGGATGTTGCAATTCCTCGTTTGCTTATAAGCAATGTTAAGAATATTCGGCACGTATGTAGGTAAACGTACATAGGTATGTACGTATACGTAACGAATATGCTTTCTCACACGCCTCAAGGCTATAAGCAGACAGTTGCGAGAACGAACATACCATTATTGGTAACACAACTTAGCAAAAAAAGGATGTAATAAGGAAAAATATTTTGTAACTTTAAAGGTTCAATTAAACCTCAGAAGATACCTCGGTTAATAAGGACATTAGGGATCTTATACCGAAGTTGGCGGAAGTATGCCTAGAATACTGCGATTAGGGTTACAAGATAAAAAAATCAAAAGTCCGGAGAAAAATCCTGAGATTATTTACAGTTTGAGAATTTTCTCAGTCGTATTATTATTGTTTTCACTGCGCATCTCGATCACGCGTTGCAATAATTTAAGAAAAAACCTTACTTAATAAAGGTATCTTCACATATTAAGTATGATAAAACTGATTAAGTACCTACTTGGATAAATAAGTATTGATTTTAATTGTGCAATTATTTCCAAATGCAGATTATTTTTTGTTTGTTTAAGTTTTTATTAAAGAGATATTTAAAATGTAAGCTGTATTTTATTGAAAATTCTAAAAATCCTGAGATTTCATGAGCCGCAATCCTAAGAGTCTAAACATCCTGAAATGTCAAGACAAATCCTGAGATATGGTAACCCTAACTGCGAGGGATTAGATTAAGACTAATCCATAACTAGTAGTTCTAACCAATTATTCCATTATTGCTCTGTTAAATAAGTACATACTAACTTAGTTGATTTTACTTATATAAAACTTACTTTTTATTTCTGTTGTGTGATTTAATTTTTATATTTTGTAATATTGTTTTTGTTGTACATACAGTACTTACTCGTAAAAAATGGTTTGGTTTTTGTAAACTGTTATGTTATTTCTGGAGTATTAAACGAATTTGAAAAGGTTCTAGTTCAATAAAACAGGAGCTATAATGCAAAAGGTAAATTCTGCTGAAAACAGTATAAACATTTTCCATTTCAACACTATTCCATACTCTACTTTGCATTGATAAAATGGTTTCGGGCAAGAATTTTGTGAAATATATTTTGTCCATGGTAATACATTATCAGGTAGCTATAAAGAAATACATAGGTATTATATGTCACATCGAGATACAATAACAGCGAGGTCTAGATTATATCTGTCTCGAAATGACTCGTGGAGTACAAAGAGCTACCATTGGCATAGAGAACTTTACATAGATACCAAGAACTAAGCCAATTTAAATACCAGATGACACCATTATCTAGAACATTCAACAGGACTCGCCTGGTTTTGAACCTGAGCCGGATTTACCCTATTCATACTACAATCGACATTAAATAAGTGAGCGAGTTGGAACTGGTCACTGAATAAACTGTCTACTGTACTGTACTGACACTAGTCAACTGAATAAAACAGGAAAAAAGTTAATACAACAATGACTTCATTAAAAGCTTGTTCATAATATATTCCTCAATCACAAAACAATTTTGCTATCAAAGACACGTAGACATCAAAGCCGAAACATACGCATAGCATCGTTAAAGCGATGAAGTGATTTGCGTCATTGAAACATTCGCACAGGATTCGGGCAATCGTAAAATGCGAATTTTAGCCGTTTGTTTGGGAGAACTTGATGATTACGTACTGCCATAAACATCGAAACATACGTTTCAGAGACACCAATGTTCCAAATATCTCATAGATTGTAATGTAAGGCTGTTAGTTACGACAAAAACATCTATTTTAAATCTGCTGAATAACAAGCAGCTAAATTGAGATTCTGACGAAGAAACCCCACAATGTTCAAGGAAGTCGCCCCGCACCGAACACACCAATATTTTCGTCTGCTGAAACTGTAAAACCCACGTACATTTTGATTAATTACATTCATGTGGGTTATAAACCATACTTACATAATATAAGCGATACAAATGTACTTAGGGGATCAAAAATAACATGAGAGAACATGAAGCGATCTTGCAAGTAATGGCAAGATGAAACAATAAATTCATTCTTCATCTGTCTGGCAATGATGAGTGAGCGCGGCAAAGCATTCCACTTTATTAGGAAGCCACGTATTAAGCCGTTCGGTGGGCCCACGTTCTGCCGTCGTGCACCGCACTGTACCTACCACTCGTGTGGTGTGAACCACATCAAATACATGTACGTATACAATACACTTCTTCATTGAACAAAACATCAACATTATGTAGTCACCGGGCCAAATCGTCTGCGCGCATCAACTCCGTGCTGCCAAATGCCCGCCTGAAGAATTATTAACTTTCTAATTCTAAATGATTTAGATCGCTTAGCTATAATAATAAACCATTATCATTTGTTACATCGATATTTTAATTTCATCGTAATTTTATGGAAGATCAATACATGATGACAATTACTGAAATTAACTGACTTTTATACACTTGAACTTTCAATGCTATAGGCACTCAATATAATAGATCTAGACGTGAACATTTTAATATTAATACGCACAGATATAAAAAGACGATTTCGCAAATACACATACTGCCACACTAATGTTTTATATTATCCAAAATGTTCACATTAGAATGTTCTCTGTCCATATTGTGTTGATGAGCAAGGTGTGAAGCTACTGGAATTAAGACTTGCTTGCAATACCAGATATGGATCGCCAGGACCTACTCTGGAGACACGATCACTTTTGCTACTATGTACAATGACTGCGAAGGAAGCATACAATGCAATTATGAAAAACCTTAATTTTAAATAACATTTGGATAATAAATTTACTAGAAAACCGAAAACTTAGCCGTTACGCCGTATTAAAGGAAGTAAGCAACGCAAACGTTTCCAATGTTATACAAGTAGAATTATTTTCAGAAACAATGTCCAAGTGGTAAATGTCGATCTCTTCAAAACAAGTTTAACAAACTAAACACAATACATAATAAATGAATTCTCACGGAAAAACTGTCATCAACGTATCATCCATAACAAAAGACGTGATACTCTGAGAATAAATTACAGTTAGCTTCTTTTTGCTCAAAATCTCTCCTATTCATTCTCTCAGTAACATAACATCTCTATTGCACAGTATGATCAGTGATCACTACAATATATTATTCTACGCGTTATTATACCATCTATGATTTACACAAACGCAACTAATAAGGACCCACTTCAACAAACGTTTTTAAGTCCAGGACCGCGACTTCTGTTCTGGACTCGAAAATATGTAAATTTTTATAAAGCTTGGTGATGTGGGCTCTTTACTTGATAAAATGTAGCATCCCTGATATTAACCAATAATAAGAAATGACTAGTTATTTTTTATAAAACCACAATGGTCGCAATACATATATAAATCAAGCAAGATGTACTTATTAGAATATTTTATAATACACATTATATTTAAGATCTTCTATATTTGGACATGGTGTCTCAGGCAGGAAAAATGGTTAAGCCTTTCTGAATCGCCCTTTTTTTTTGTTCTATAAGTTATTGTTTAGAATTTATTTCATTTCCAGATCAATGATTCAGTAAAATTAAGGTCAGCTTGATAGAATTTTACCATTTGCTTCATACCCATAAAGATTGAACATAATATCAACATGCATAGAAAAGATAAAAAATTATGGCACCAATTAAAACTTAAACTTAAAGAACCAATTACTAGCACGAAAGGTGAAAAACTTCATTAGACTATGATATTTCACCAATGGGACATTGTTTCATTGACAAAATAGCTTATGGTTTTAGTTAAATTACATTTTAGGTATAATATAATCAGGCAATATACAATTTCGTTTTTTGTTTGTTTATATATAGGTAGTAGATTATAGAATCATATGACATACAATGCACAAATTCACAAATGACACTATCTGTTATTACAAACAAATTGATATGATTTTACACATTTACTATCAGTTAAATTCTCAAAGTTGATTTATTAGGATAGTTTCTAAAGGCAACTAGCCGCGATTGGCTTTGTAAGTTAATATTATAACTTTAGGTTGTTTAAGATCAATGTGCAAGGGGAGACTCCCCGTGTTCAACCTAAAAGCTACAACCACAAATGCTCACAATGTCCACAATGTAAAATGCACTACAAATTACTAGATAATTATTTGTACAGCTTGGATTCAAAGTCCTACATCTAATAGCTAACAAACTATAGTAAACATTGCCAAAATTACATTGCTGTATTTGCTTACTTCAAACTGTGATGGGACTGAACATTCCAAATTAAGGACAACATTTTGATCGATTGCTTAAGCTTATTGATAACATCAGTCTCAATTATAAGATATAGCCACAAAATTGGCCGTAATGATTCATATAAAACAATTACAAACATATTCCTATTACAATTGAAAACATGTTTTAATATATACTTTGTATAAAAATTCTCTCGTGATTTTATTTGTGCAGAATTCCATCAATTCGAACTGCACTTACTAGAGTAAAGTAGACGTTAGACACACAGAACAGTTTTCACATGAATAGGAATTTGTGTAATGGAAAAACTGTAAATATTATTGCTTTTATTTAGTAGAGCTGATGCTAACAATAAGATGAATAGGTATGGTGCCAGCATAGGTCTGCTTGTGATAGATAAGACTCAAAATTTAATGGTTAATATATGATTTATTGACTATCAAATAAAAATAACTTGGCTTACCACTAGAAAATAAGGAACTAATGCATATTACACTTAAATTAAATGAACCCTCACATCAGATCACAAACACATAAGGTCAAATTGCACAAGTGAACACAACTACCTACATGAATACATATACAATAAATTAATCTCTTTAATATTTGATAGATATTCCCTTACTTAAAAATATCAACTGATACAACAATAATAACTGCTATAAATAAAACCAATAACAAAAGTCAATTATTTAAAATTACAACATTCAAAGAAGTAAAACACAATCATTCAATAAGTTCATCTAGTACATGTCCCAAATTATTCATTGATCAGTTGATCAGTGATTATTGTGAAATCAAAATGTATGAAGCTCCAGTATAGAAATGTAACTTAGTAGATACCTAGGAATATTGACAACAAGATTAAACTAATAAATAGTAAACATATGTTAGTACTCTGCGTCTTTGCATTACAGCAAATGAAGAGTATGATTCACAATAATTAACATTGTAGGATAATCATACTCCAACCAATAGAACTTGCTGTATAAAACATAAGGTAACTAGGTATCAATAAACAGTAAACACAGGAATATCACCAGTACAGGACTGCTTCACTTCAACTATTTCCTATGTCAATATTAAAGGGCACTAAGCAAATGAATGCCACCAAAATATCAGAAATTGGTTCTATGATCATCTTGCCTACTTCAAAATAATCGGCATTGGTAACCGACCGACGGGCGCTTAGTGTCTATGCTCACTCGCAGCCGCCAAAGAGACGCACACGTCACCTTTCCACGACGCACTGTCACGGAAGATTCACTAATACAAAACACCTACTCACGGGAGCATCCGCTCGCAGGCATCGACCACCTGCTCAGAACTCAGCGAACTCCTTGGCACACTTCTCAGTGGATGAGATACGTAGAGCCTCCTCCTCATAGTCGTCGAAGTTGCTGGTGTCGCCAGGGCCCCGGCAGCGCGGGATGAACGGCGCCTCTATTTTCTTCTGGAATACCGCGATCCAGTCAGTGCTAGCGAACCATCTATGTCCCTTTATGTCGTTCACGCCCGCCTTCAGGTTACCATAGCGTTTGGTCAGGTCCACCTGCAGCAGATTGCGCAGGAGGTCCTTCAGATCCGAGCCAAAATGAGAGGGGAAACGAACCTTACCCGACACAATCTTCTCGTAGATTTGAATCGGTTGGTCGGCGAAGAACGGTGGGTAGCCAGCGGCCATTTCATAGACTAGAACGCCGAGGGCCCACCAGTCCACGGCTTTGTTGTAGCCTTTGGAAAGGATTATCTCCGGCGCCAGGTACTCGGGCGTTCCGCAGAGCGTCCACGTACGACCCTTTACGCGCTTGGCGAAGCCGAAGTCTGTGACTTTGAGGTAACCTTGCGAGTCGATGAGGAGGTTCTCGGGCTTGAGGTCCCGGTAGATGAGGTCGAGGTAGTGCAGGTACTCGAAGGCCAGCACGATCTGCGCCGCGTAGAAGCGCGAGTGCGGCTCCGAGAAGCGGCCCACTTTGCGGAGGTGGGAGAACATCTCACCACCAGGAACATACTCTAGCACCATGTACAAGTTCGAGTTATCTTTGAAGTGGAACTTAAGGCTCACCAGAAACGGGAACTGGATAGCTTGCAAGATTCGCTTCTCGTTCAGCGTATGCTCGACTTGCTTTAGTTTCACTACTTTTTGTTTGTCTAAAATTTTCATAGCGTAATATTCTTTCGTCGGCTTATGTTGGACTATCATGACCCGACCGAAAGATCCGGTGCCTAGAGTTTTTATCCGCTCGAAATCGTTCAGTCCGGCGGTGTTGGTAGGATTCTTCTTCCATTTCTCCTCGAAGTCCTCCTTGGCCTGGTCGAGAAACTCCTTGACGCTTTCAGCGGCGTCCACCTTCTTGTTGGCGGTGGTAGCATTGTTGCCCATGGCTCACACCACTAACTAGTCCGCCACCCTAGATTTGCCGTTATTAGAGGCCGCCTTGCTGCACTAATCGATGCCTGCTGTGCGACCGCGTAAGAAACGGGGCAGGTCAGCACAGACCAATTTGAAACGAGTACATTCTCTATTTTGATGCACGATTACACGTCACAAAACACACTCGATGTAGACACTCATTGACACGTAAATTCCAAGCACGAAAACCACAAAAATACTTAGTCACATCCACAAGAAATAAAATGGCTTCCACACAGATCTTTCCACTGTTCCACAACCGGACTCGATCGACAGAGCGAGATCGTCCCGAACGAGCGAGCGAGCGAACGAGCGAACGACTTCGCTCACGGACGTCGCACAATTAAAAAAATGTTGCCACTTTTAAATTAAATTTCTACCATAAACTAAGAAATTCTACTATGTGTTATTTTATTTTTTACTAGTGGTTCGCCCCGAACGGAGATCTCGCACGCGACAAATAAAAAATTAACAGACCAAACAAATTTTAATCTTTAACTATCAAAATAGTGAACGAAATGCATAACCAACTTACTTGACAAACAATTTAATTCAAATTACAGGGAGTTCGTGTTAATTGTTTACTTTTTTTAGGGGTTGAAATTCCAGTTCCTCTAGATTTCAGACTTTTTCCTTTAGATTTTTTTGTCACTAAAGCTACACGTACACCAAATTTCAGCAATGTGAGGTTACTGGTGTACCCTGTTTACTGTTGTGTGATTTTCTATGGCTAATAACTTAAAATATACAAAGCTTTATCTAAAAATATGAATGGTGTCGAAATGTACTGCTAAAGATATTTTATTAGACGTCCCATTTGACCCAATTGTCCCATTTTGATTTTTTTACCCTGATATTGCAACAAGCCTCCCACATTTTCAGCTCTTTTACTCACACCAGGGTTGTACCAGCACTACCTACTCATATCATAATAGGTACCAAAATTGTACGTTGATTGATGTTGATTTAGAGATCTCGCTTCGCTCGATCAATAAATAAATAATGCTGGACATTTCACACAGCGCTATCTAGCCCCAAACGAAACAGAGCTTGTATTATGGGAACCAGATAACTGATATATTATTAATAATATATATTATTGTTTATTATCTGATACAAAAAACTTGCTATACAATAGTTCAATCATGTCTTAAAACCTGTACTACCAGACACCAGGTTCTTGTTATCCATATATTATAGTATCAAGTTTTATAAAATAGTTACCATAGTGGTAGAGAGCTGCATCTGGCAACTTGAGTGGTTATTTTTACTAAAATTGATAATAGATGGCAGCACTAGTACATGTTTGTGAAAGGGAAGTTGTAATTTTATTCGTGCCGTGCCGCGTCCGTCCAAATATGTCAGTCGACACAACACGTTGGTTTTGTTCCCACCCTCCCATACCCTTGATCTACTTGCAGCTTTGGTATACAAATGTTTAGTAATGAATAATATAATAATAACTAGACTCAACAATTACCTAATCAGCGCTTTACGTTTCGCTCCGCCACTTAACGGATAGTAATACCTACCGAGTACCTAGGTACCTACCTAGGTGCTACAAATGCGAATTTTAATATGTTTTTTAAGGAAATAACGAGGTAATCTATAGGCAACGATATTTTCTCTATTAGTAATAGAAATAGGTAGGTACTTTACCTATTTAATTAGTAATTACATATAAGAAAGTGACCTTTTAATATTTTTATTTGAGTTGTATTGTATAAAATATTTTAGTATAAATAATATAACCTGTAATTTTATCGGTACAGTAAAACCACATAAACTTAATACCTCGATATAGAATATACCAGAAAAAAATTCAATTATTACATTTCAAAGTCACAAGAGCAGACAACCTTGGCGAAGCGGCGGCATAGCAACCGGAAAATGTTAAATTACCTATAACTGCCATACGTACGGTCTGTTACATTAGGAATCACATTTTTTACTACACTATTCGTATTTTAAAGTAGGAAACTGAAACTGTACCTGCTTCAAAATAAAGCTTCAGTAGCTGTTGCGAATAATGACCTCAGTGGCGTAGTGGTGCATCATCATTATCATCATTATCAATCTATAACAGTCCACTGCTGGACTTCTTGCCAGCTGCTTGCAGAATCTTTGCCAGCTACAGCGCACAAATCGTCAATCCACCTAGCAAGAGAGCGAAGTGTACTTACAGAACACGTTTAGCCCAACGGTTATCGGTTCTGTGGCAGATATGACCAACGCGCTGCCACTTCAATTTGCTGACCCTCTGAGCTATGTCGATCACCTTGGTTCTCTGTCGGATAATCTTGTTTCGGATTCTATCCTTCAGAGAAATTCCAAACATAGGCCTTTTCATCGCTCACTGAGTGACTTTCAATTTGTGGACCAGTCCCACCGTAAGTGTCCACGTTTCGGTTGCAAAGGTCATCATAGGTAGGTAGGACGCACTGGTTGAAGACTGGGAGAAGACCTGACGAAGTTTTTCAAACGCTGCCCAGCCCAGCTGAATTCGCCGGTTTACTTCTTTCTCGAGATTGTGTATACCCAATCGCAGAGTCTGCCCGATATAGACATACTCATTCACAACCTCGAGTGGAGTTCCAGCGTTTGCAATCGGCTCTGGGGTAACACGATCATTGATCATGGTTTTGGTTTTATCTAAGTTCATTCCCAGGGCGACGCATCTAAAAGCAGCAGCTAGGCTGTTCAGCATGTGTTGCAGTTCCTGCACTGACTCTGCCACTATAACAATATCATCAGCAAATCGTAAGTGCGAGATGCATTCACCGTTGATGTTGATGCCCTATCCATTCCAACTCAACGTCTTGAATATTATCTTCTAGTGCGTTTGTAAACTTGGGGGATATAACATCCCCTTGTCTCACTCCGCGACGCAACTGGATTGGTTCTGACTGGATTCTGGCTAGTTCTGGACCTGAACTGCCATAGTGGCCTCGTTGTATAAAAATCTCAACACTTCGTTAAAAAGCCAATCGACCTGGCATCGTTGCAAGGATTGCAGAGCAGCCCAGGTTTCAACGGAGTCTTAGGCTTTCTCATAGTCCACAAACGCCAGGCACAGGGGTTGATTATATTTCTCTGACTTTTGTATAATCTGCCGCACTGTGTGAATGTGATATATGTAGGTATGGTGCCATATCTTCTCCGAAACTCGGCCTGCTCCGGTGCTTGAAATCCGTCTTTGCGTAAGACGGTTCGTGATGACCCTAGAAAAAAGTTTATAGGCATGGCTTAGGAGTGAGATCAGACTGTAATTTTTTCAGCAAGGATTTGTTGCCTTTCTTGAAAAACAAAACCACAATACTCCTGATCCACGCCCTCGGAGTTCTCTCATGGTTTAAGACGGAATTGAAGACACATTGGAGCTCTTTCAGAACAGGGTGCTCCCTGCCTTTAGAAGCTCTGACGTGATGCCATCTTGACCTGGGGCTTTTCTGTTTTTTTACTGTTTCAGCGCCATCTCTATCTCGTCCTGGCTGATCTCTGGCAGATCATTCGTATAGTGGAGAATTAGTGTAGCTCTAGAATCCTCGTTGCTAGGTTCGGGACGTAGGGCCTGCGAGGCGTAGGTACAACTGGTCGTAAAAGTTTTCGAACTCCACCAAGATCTCTGGCCTAGAGGCCTGGTTTCTCCTCTCGATTTAGTGAGTAAATCTCACTAAATCATCCAAGTCGCTGCATACATTAAATACCTTTGACCCCCTATTTTGCTCAATCGCTGGTTCAACGACAATGGTTTTATAGAGGGCCCGGACTTCTGACAGCGTCAAGGGGCTTACTATATTGTCCCTCGTCGTTTCTCTATTAGTCGATGGGTCTCCTCTTCCTAATACTCTCCGACTTTCTGCCCGTACGTTTTTGCGGGCAAAATTTTGTACCCTCTTCCCTGAAGATGTCCACATCATCGTCAATTGGTTCCAAGGTAGCGAATCGATTTTCAAGTTCAAGTTGAATCTTTTCGCTACGGTTTGAAGCATTGGAGCAGGTTTGGTCGGAAGTTAAACAAGTGTCGCGATAAGTGGCTCACTAGAGTCCAACACCTGCACGACCTTCTAATTTATACCCATACAACTATCAGTAACATTAATCAAGCCATTTACACCATAAATAGTGAACTGGATCATATTATATTCGAATGGAGCAAGTCATACCTTGGGGTGAACCCTGCAAAAACGCAGGTCACACTTATTGGAAACTCAAGGATGCTCCCTAGGGTTGGCTGGTCTTGTCTTCACCAAATTGCTTTTGACGGCACTATCATTCTATTTAGCAAGACTGTCAAGAACCTGGGCATCATCATGGACAGTGAGCTTGGGGACCAAATCTTACTGAAATCAATAGAAAAATGTTTGCGTCGGCTGCCTCAATGAGAAGACTTCGCAATTTTCGTCCTACTGCCACAAAAGTTGCGCTCGCTACGCTGACGCCAGTTTCCCCGATCTTACAGAAGAGCCACCTAATAAGCTAGAGCGCCTTCAAAAAGTTTGCATACTATTCATATTTGGCTTGCGCAAATAAGATAATATTTCCGAGTTTTGCGTTAAACTCAAGTGGTTGCCAATCCGCCCTCGTGGGGATGCTCATATTCTAACTCTCCTAAATAAAATTATATTTACTTCTTCTTCTCCGCCGTATCTCAAACAATGCTTTGAATTCCTAAATTTATCCAATCCCCGCAATCTGCGTTCTTCCACTACTCTCCAGTTGAAAACTCCAGCCCATACTTCCAACTTTTTTAGTAACTTATTTATGGTACGAGCTGTACGATTATGGAATGACTTGCCCGTTTCCATCAGACATGCTAAATCTTTAGCTATTTTTAAAGTGAGGTCTACAAACTGTACTTAGCAGCTTCTTTACAGTAAATATTGTATTTCCTTTCGATATATATATAATGCTAAAGTATATAATAACTGTATATTAGTATATAATACTGGTGGTAAAGCTTTTGTGAACGAGCTCGAGGAAGTGGGCACCACCGCCTTACCTTTATCTATCTGCCGCCAAATAGCAGTACTTGTGCTGCTGAGTTCCGGTTAGATGGTAATGGTACATATGTTACTGTAATTACTGTCACATAGGCATAACCACAGAACACAATTATGTTCTGTGGCTGCAGTAGCCACTTAACATGGTGGACTGCATGCTCGTTTGCCATATAAGTAGTATAAAAATAATATACAAATGAATGTGTTTTATATTTATATAAGTAGGTAAGTATATGAAGGATTTTTTAGGTTTAGGTATTTATTTATTTTTATCCTACATAAATAGGTATTTATTGTAACATCGCCTCCTGACACGTATATTCATTCCAGCCCACCCAAAGGTTGAATACAATACAATAAAGAATTAACTATATATCTATCTTTCCATATCCGCAGCGGGGGAACTCGCCATATTTCACGCAAATTTATTTTACAGGAATACCAACGTAAACGTCTCGATCGCATAAATAAATTATGACTAAATTAACCAACCATCTAGACCAAAACTGTACCAAAACCCTTTTTGCAGTCACTGTCAATTTACTGTCATAATTTGCAAAAAAGCCAAAATGGTCCGAAAAACCCATAAGCAGTCACTGTTAATTTAAAGTCAGGCCATTTTAATAGGTAACATTTGACAATGCATCAAAATTCAACAACGTAACCTTGTAACGGCGGGCATAAAAAATATATATGTTTTCGTTTTGTTAGAACTACACAATTGCTTAACTTTTTTCAATTACGATACATAATTATTGTAATAATGACCGATACGAGTACGAGTTCGGTAGGAGTTGTACCGAATTGACAGACGTAAACAGACGTCAAATGTTACCTAATAAAATGGCCTGACTTTAGTGTCATAATATTCGATGATATGCAAAAATTGACGTTTCGACATTGATTACAAGTAATAATGCGCTCGATTTTGGACTTTCAAAAATTAATAGGTATCTCAAAAACTATAGGGCTCCGAACCGGAGTCTGAAACTTTACACGTAGGCTTTCTATAAGTATATCTATACATACAATATTAAATGAAAGTCCTAGCTCGCAGTACCTATATATTGGAAAACTGAGCCGATCACAGCGCAGGCAATAGTAGTTTTTTTTGGTAAACAGATCCCAATGGAGCATGCAAAATTACCTACCGGCTAGTAAGAAACGAAAATCCAATAAAAGTTCAAAGAGGACCTCATGTGAAGTCAATATCAGTCACCCGCCTTAGTACAAAATGGTTCTAGTTGACGAAATTCATCATGAATTCTGACTAAATCTTAGAACGCAGTGCCAAGATTTCAAGGGGCATCGACCTATCATCATGCCAAAATTTCATTTACAACGCTCTAGGATTGCGTTGATGTCTAACTCTTTAACAATAGAGTTTTGATTAGAATAGCATACCATTTCTTATGACGTTATTACTAATATTGTCGGACAATTCAATGATTTTGTGACTCAAAAATGACAGCGTTCTCTTTGTGGTTTAAAATTCGTAAAAGGTTTTAAAAAGTTGCTAACTACCTACTTACATAATTGATAATACAAATAGGTACCTACCTATTTTATTATTATGAGTGCCTGCCTACTACCTAAATTAAGAACATGTAATCTCAGTCAGTCTACATAATATTATTAAAAAAAACCGGCCAAGTGCGAGTCGGACTCGCGCACGTAGGGTTCCGTACCATTATCTATAAAAACGACAAAAAAATCACGTTTGTTGTATGGGAGCCCCCTGATTTTTTAGCTAGCCTACATTTTCCCACTGCTGGGCAAAGGCCTCCCCCAACTCCTTCCACCTATCGCGATCCTTGGCAGATTCCCACCATTCCTTCTCGAATCCGCTAATGTCATCGCGCCAACGCTTTCGCGGCCGACCACGACGTCGCTGTCCATCCTTCGGTACCCAAGGTGTTATGATATTGGACCATTTCTGCGGAAGCATTCGATTTACGTGCCCAGCCCAATCCCACTTGAGCTTTGCAGTTTTGTCTCCCACATCGACAATGCCAGTTAAAGAACGAAGCGGATATTCCTTACCCGATCGGTTCTCCGGAATCCTAGGACGCTGCGTTCCATAATCATTGCCCTTTGGTAAATCTTGAGCTTGGACTTCTGCAACTCGGTCAATGACCATGTTTGCGCACAGTAGGTTAGAACCGGCAGTATACACATGTCGATGAGTTTGCGGGGTGTAAGGGGTGCCAAATAACATCTTTCGGCACCCAAGCCAACCTTACCTGCCCGTGGTGCACCCTGCCGATCAACGAACAAGGCTCTGGTGAAACCACCTCCCCACCAACCCGCAATTGGACCAGCGTGGTTGGTCTTAGTCCAAACCCCTCAACCATGAATAGACACAACCCCCGAAAATATTAATTTTATTTTAATTAGTTATTTTTAAATTGAATAATATAACTAAATATTCTGTAAATATTTCAAGCGTTTTAACTGTTGCCGTCATCAATATCGAGCAAAAAATCACGTTATTTATATGGGAGCTCTACTTAAATATTTGTTTTATTTTAATTTAATTATTTATTTTTAAAGTGAATATATCACAAAATATTCTGTGAATATTTCAAGCGTCTACCTGTTGCCGTTATCAATATCGAGCAAAAACGAGCAAAAAAAAATCACGTTTGTTGTATGGGAACCCCCCTTAAATATTTATTTTATTCTATTTTTATGTATTTGTTGTTATAGCGGCAACAGAAATACATCATCTGTGAAAATTTCAACTGTCTAACTATCACGGTTCATGAGATACAGCCTGGTGACAGACGGACAGACAGACACAGACACCGGAGTCTTAGTAATAGGGTCCCGTTTGACCCTTTGGGTACGGAAACAGAACCCTAAACACCTGCCTGGGTAACGGTAGGTTCCTAGTTCCTACAAGGTAGGTAGGTAGGTAGGTTCCTACTTAGCCGAACCACCATGTTGAATTTTATTTTGAAATTACTTGATAATGTTATGTACCTATCTGTTTTAAATAGATTCGAATGACTTTGTATGGGATGTTCAATGACAGTACCTACAGCACAGGGCCAGGTAGGTTAGGTAGGGTACCCACCTATTATAGTTTACCTAGTTTTGTAAACAAAATTAAAAGCTCAAATACACGGGGATTTTATGAATTTGTCTATTCAGTAGCAGTAATTCAGTAATATACCTAGGCAGAAGGTGTAACATTATTTTAATAAAACTGAAGCAGATTATGAATCAATTTCAGGGCAAGAAAAGACATAGCGTAGTGCACGAGCCGAACTCGCACTTGGCTAAATTTATCCTTGAACCAAAATAGGTAATTGTAGCTTGGGTACATACATCATGTGACCTAGGTATTTCTTCTAACATATTTTGATAGATAAACCAAAACCGCACACATCAAGCATTCACATGGTTTCTATATTATCATTTACGATCATCAAGCATGTAGGTACCTAATAGGTGATAGTTAAAAAGACTACGAACTTATTCAGTATTATTTTATTATTGCCAGTTAAAGCGAAATAAAATTTTGAAGATTCTGGTGTAAATCGAGTAGCTCGGACATTGAACTCATAAATGACTAGGTAGGTACTCCTGGTAGGTAGGTAGTTTGTTGCAAGTTCACTTGAAATTCACGAACGTGACAACCTAAGAATTTTAATTTCACCTATTTTGATGAACTACCTAGTGCCCACACAAGGTTACTTACCTACTTCTGAAATAAAATGAATTTCTACCGAATAATAATTTAACATATTTTTCGTCTTTGAACTCCTTGGTTCATAATTATTCACATCCATGTAGGTAATTAAATTATACTATCCTGATCGGGCCTATCCTTTTCTAGGTTTCAAACGAGGTATGTTTATCTGGAAAATAGAAATATTGGTAATATTTTTAGTTATTATTTTGAGTTATTTATGTTAGTTTATAGATGAATCGGGCATTAAACGAATTTACAGAAAACGCTGGAAATTTCCTTGCATGGAAACACTGTCCCCCCACCTATATTTTTTCAAGGTTACTTGGAGCTGAGCTCTGTTTAGATGGCTATCTCTTTCTAACTACAGAGTGTTTGTATAGTGCCTTTCTCAACAGTGACGTCAACGCGCAAACTTCACACCAAGTGTTGAGCACCGCGCGCATTTTATTTTCCTTCCCTTCCCCCTCGCTTGCTTCCTTTCCTCCTCCCTCCGTCAATTTCATTTGGACGTCGGTGTTTGTGCGGTGAACGTTGTGCTACAAAGTGCGTAACACGTGCTCAAATTAATTAAATATTTTTAATATTTCCCTTTCAAATTTATAAAAAAACAATGGCAGACGCAGCCGTCGACAAGAAGTAAGTGTTTTATTCTCTTGTATACGCATTTATAGGAAGTTTATGACCATACATTTTTTGGCGGCTTCTGTAAACGTGATCAAAATGGCTTCCTATTTCTCTATGTTATTGAGTGTATTGTTATATTTTCAAACATTTGAGTATTATTATCGCATAGTGAATGTGAATCTAAGGTAACCGATCGATATAAAATATTGTTTTGCCAACAAACTATCGAAAGTTTATTGACACGTTTGAAAATGCCGACTTCGAGACACGCGGGAAAACTAAAATTTACTTGGTGTATTTGAAAATTTGTGTCATTTCCTGTGGTGAGTAATGTTGTGAAGAGATACAAGATTTTCACGTAACGCGAAAAAGAACTGTTGGCGGCGTACCTCTACATTACATAAATTTTGTTGTCGAGGCCAAAAGCACGCCGCCCGGCGCGTCTGCCGCTTGTTTTATCCAAGATGGCGCTACCTGCGCAGCGTGCCGGCGCGGTACGCGTCGCTCCTTGTGCGCGCGTTTATTTGAATTTGCAGTCTTGTCTTCCATTCCATTCCACCTCGCTCAATTATAGCAGGTGGCGGATAAACTGAATCAGTAACCAATTATATAAATAGGTTACCGCTTCAGGCATGGCAGCGTATGTTGTCATTCGTTATTTTTACCCGCTGCCTGCGCAATTCTGTTCGAAGCGGAACTTTGAAATGTTCGGCCGTCGATGCGAGCAAAATAACATTGAGCGAAGTCAATTGCGATTACGTCGCGTTGTGTGGAAACTTTCCCACATGCAGTCTTGCGCAACAGAAACAGAGCCACTTGTTTTTGTTCCGGCAGACTTTTCCTTTTACACCGCCCCACTTTTTAATCGGTGAACATTGGTCGGGAAACTGTTGCATTGTTATGTTCCGTTACTAACCGGCGCGTAGCGCTCTTAAACGCCACGACAGGTAGGCATTCAGATTATTGAGAATTTGCGATTCATAATCATTCTAGGAACGCAATGGCGTTACCTGGACCATCTTCTGGTAAAGCTCGCAACAACTAGGTACCGTCGACCTACTATGAATACCGGTACTTCGTTGTTGCGAGTATCTAAATAGATTAATATTAGTTGGAACGGGCGATTTAATTTCCATTTAGTCATTTAGTTGAATCCTATTTTAGAAGTTTATTGACTTTTATGATAGTGTTGTTTTTCTTCAAAAATGCTAAGTAACTCTCAGTGCCCTGTTTGCTCTTGACACTTACTTATCATCAATTTAATTTCTTCCAGGGAAGTAGCAGCTGAGGAAGTCACCTCCACTGAAGCAGTAAAAGAATCTCCAGTCAAGAAGTCCCCTGCGAAGAAGGCAGAGGCTGAAAGCAATGGAAAGGAGGAGAATGGCAGCGGAGATGCCCCAGAGGCCCCAGAAAAGGAGGCCGCTTCAGAAAACGGCGATGCAGAAGAAAGCAATGATGCCACTGAAAATGGAGATGCCACAGGTATGTTTAAATTAACACTGGCTTTTTTCCAGAATTTGTAGATAATGACTGTCAGATGATAATCTAACTTGTCTAAATAGTAAGTAGTGAAGACTTGTTGAATCTGCTAAATTGCATTATCACCTTATTTGCTTTTGTAAATTTCTTATCAAACGTAAATTTTCTTTTATTTCCTGTCTGTAATACCCAAGGTAATTGTGCTAAACATGTTATCACTCAATCTTAATTTAACGCATCAATGTCTTAACAGGAAAACTAAGATTTCAAAGCCATCAGTAATACAAAACATGAATTTCCATTTACAGAAAAGAAAGAAGTTGCCGTGAAGAGGAAATCTGTCCCCGCTGACAATGGTGATGCGGCTGAGAAGACCACACCCGAGAAGAAGGCGAAAGTAACGGAGGAGGTGGCTCCGGCAGAGGAGGAAGCTGCTGCCTAAGCCCTCGCCATTTCACCAAGCTTGGTTTACTGCAATGCATCGATGTAGATATTAGAGCCCAACTCTCACATATCCCCAACCCAAACAAAGCCAAACCAATAGTTTTTATAAGTATGTACTTATTAACATAATACTTTTATACCACTTTTTTAGGAGTTGAGCTCTATTGTGACTGTAGTTTAGGTTAATACTATATGTATTAAATCTTACCTGTGAAGTGTACCTGTAAATTGTAAATTAATGTTACTGCCAGTCGTGACTGACATGCATCGCAGTGAACTGAACAGAACAGGTTTGATGTTGTAATGCTGTTTTTGCGTATTGGGTCTACTTCAACAGACCCAACAATGGGTTAATGAATTGATAGAGAAATGTGTTTCGGTAAACGATTCCAGTAGGTATACTGCCAAAGGATTCACCGCGTGTGAAATCAATTCACGATCCGTTCTGTGAACGACGCGTTTTTTAAAACAGCCTCTGAAAACATGGATTTTAGATGATACTAAGATTAATTAAAGTTAGATGATAATTCAGTTGTAAATTTAAGTTAAAGTTAAACGTCGCACATAATTCATAGGCATTAATACTTAACTGTTTAATTAAACATTCCTTTGACATTTGGTTTATAATGTGGATTTTGTCGCTCCCTTGCGAGTCTGTTGTAGTTTTTGTTTACATAATCAACAATGCCTTGATAGCTGACAAACAAATTCCAACCGACCTCTGGGGAGGCCCGTTCAAATGACCTGTTCACATTGTAACAATAATTTTAAGATGGAATTTTATTAAAGTTCAAAGTTGAGAAATAAGGTGATAGTTCATATTGACATTCTAACTTTGCGTGCTATTTTTTTGTTTGTAAATCTATGGGCTGACTTTGATTTCCTATATCCTGTTTTTCTAATTTATTTTCTTGTATGTGATAGATTACAGACCTCGAATGTAAGATACTGTGGAAACGAATCTTCAATTAATTCTAAACCACTATACACAATGTGTTCTTCTAATAATATATTAATATTCGTATTATTTTTCATATAACTTGACATTATAATAACATTTTTGATTCAAAAGTACATTAAGTATTAGATTTATGGTAGAGTGTACAGTGTAACACTTGTCTCAGTTGTGGAGTTCAGTGTTTGTAAAACATTTCTGGCAATAAAATAGTCCAATCCAACCTATTCGTTTTACTTTTAACAAACAACCATAACTAATGTAGGTAGGTCTTTTCTACGTATCTTTTACGTGCAATTTTTAGGGTTCCGTAGTTGATCTCTGAACCCATATAGCTTCGCCATGCCCGTCCGTCCGCCCGACACTACAGCCGATTTACTATTTAGGTAATAAATGCAAAAAACTTATTTTAGAGTACCTACCTACCCCCTACCTTTGAGAATGTTGGGGGTTTTTTTATTTGGTTGTTGAATAGGTCTTTCTCAACACTAGTTTACGAGCAATGGTCGACCAACTGCCTTTGGTGTAGGCGCACACTCGGCGACAGCGACATCCCGGTGACTAGACGCGACGATAGGCTGCGGCCGACAATTTTCATATTTTTGTTCAAAGCTCCGCACACTTGGCGTCAGAGTCGCGACGACAAGTGTCGTACTGTGCACGCGCACACGACAGTCGCGCGACTGAAGTATATGAAAAAAATTTCGTGGTTCATTTTGAGCTCATCAAAAAGCAGAGAAAACGGCCCACGTTCTTAGCGACAGGTTAGTATTGGATGGACCCAATAACGGCGATTAATTCGTCGTACTCTGCGCCTTCGCATTCGCAAGATAGAACCGAGGCAAATGCAATTGAGGCTCCACTCACAAGGTGAACAACACGGCCGTCTCTCTGAATCATCATCATATCAGCCGTAGGACGTCCACTGCTGGACAAAGGCCTCCCTAATTGATCTCCAGGAACTGCGGTTGGAAGCGGCCTGCATCCAACGCCGACCTGCGGTTCTTACCAAGTCGTCTGCCCATCTTGTGGACGTCCTACGCTGCGCTTGCCGGTCCGTGGCCTCCATTCGAGAACTTTCCGGCCCCATCGGCCATCTGTTCTACGCGCTATATGGCCTGCCCATTGCCACTTCAACGTGCTAATCCGTCGGGCTATGTCGGTGACTTGAGTTCTCCTACGTATCTCCTCATTTCTGATTCGATCCCGTAGAGAAACCCCGAGCATAGCCCTCTCCATTTTACACATGTAAATGTATCTAAGTTATATGTAAGTGTAAATGTATACATGTATATAAATGTATCTAAACAGTAATCTGAATTTAAAACACTGTTTATCCTTTATTTTTAATATTTGACGCATTATAAACCTTTAAGAGTGTCGCGACTGACAAGTTGCTTTCTTATTGCTTACGTTTTGTGACAGAAAACGTAATCTAAAGTAGGTATACCTATCGAGTTTCCTTATTGTCAAAAGTGATTTAGGTATATTTTAATCGTGAGTGTTGGAATAACTTAAACATTGTTTATATCTACTTTAATAACAATTATTTTCGTGATTAACGATTTTCCAAAAATTATTCGAATTAATATCCGGATATCCGAATAGTAAAGTTCACTACTATCCAAATAATTCGGAAACCAAAATCTTACGGATAATGCAAGCCCTAGTCCTGAGTCAACACGATAAAAAGATATGGGCAAATTTAGATTTTCGCGAAAACTTGTAAGTACCAAAATTTACCTTAATTTTAATTTTTTTTATTTTTCGGAATTTTCCTTTACTTGTGCAGTAAGACTTTGCTTTTAACCAAAATTGACAATTCTAGGTCAACCGGAAGTACCATAGAGGTTTTGGGTCGAAAATCTACCTATATGGTAGTTCCCGTTGACCTAGAATCACGAAATTTGGCAAAAAACAGCACAAATAAAGGAAACATTCCAAAAAATAATAAAGTTGAAAATTAAAGGGTGTCCCCATACATACATAGTTGACGCCAAGTAAGATAGTCCTCTAGAGTTGTATGGGAGCTCATACAATTTAGAGGACTAGCTTAATCGGCACCAACCTCAAATAAGGTAGGTAAATAAATGAAATTGTGCTATTGAAAAGCATGGAAAGAGCAAAGAGCCATGGAGCGTACCATGCTTGGTATCAGACTGTTAGATCGAGTTCCAAACGTCGAGATCCGTAGACGAACGAAGGTTCATGACGTTGGGATTCGAGTGAAGTCCGTGGATTCGAGTTATGGAGCTCAAATGGTCTTGGGCGGGACACTGGGCTAGACGTGGTGATGACAGATGGAGCAGGACAGTGACTGAATGGTGGCCGAGGAGCGGGTATAGAAGGGTAGGACGACCAGCAGCGAGACTGGTGGACGACATCGTATAGGTCGTGGGCCGTCAGTGGGTGATACTAGCGCAGGATCGTGGTGGATGCCTCAAACTTGGGGATTCCTATACCCAACAATGGGTGAAGTCAGGCTGTGGGTGATGATGATGTACTATTGAATAAAATAAATATTTAAGTGGGGCTCCCATACAACAGACATGACTTTTTTTTGCCGTTTTTATAGATAATGGTACGTAACCATACGTAACCCTTCGTGCGCGAGTCCGACTCGCACTTGGCCGGTTTTTATTTAATTATTGGTTGCTGGCAACTGAAGGTTAGCCCTGCGTGTCTATAGCCATAGAAGGGGTTTTAATTCAAATACCTACATATTAGCGATGAGTAACAAAGGTAAATAGAATGGGCCAGGGCATCGCAAGGTCAGGCATCTCCGTGGTAACAGGATCATGCCAACAGACAGAAGGGTAAGACAGACCATTCAACCCCTCAGTTGTCAACGATCGCGATACCGAGACGCATCGATATGTGACGAACATGTACCGATACATAATGTCGACCGTCACCATATTTCTTGTTCTCTCTTTTATTCGCGGATCTTTTTCTCAGACTACGCAAAACATTAATGTGTGTAAGTACAGTAGCAATGTAACTTTGCTTGTTAAGATACCGTGTCCATGTCCATGTTACGAACTGTTTTCGTTTACGCATGGGGGCTCACGCTCGAATCTTAAAATATTCATTAATTACATTATCCACGTTAATTAGCCTGCTATTTGAATTCAAATGACTGGCGGTTGGCTAACAACCGCGGAATAAATAAAAATCATTATTTTCAGTGCTTATCAATGAAGAGAATAATGCACTTGCGGAAAAGGCTTTTGAAGTTGCGAAAGAGTATGTGAGACGTAACCCCAGTTTGGGGCTGGCTGTGGAACCTATCATTGTGGTTGGTAACCGATCTGACGCTAAAGCTTTCTTAGAAAATGGTAAGTGTATTGCCTGAGGATTCCAGTATCAGATCAAATCATTGCGTAAAAACGCAAAATTTTCAGATAGCTAAAGTGAGTTGGATTTTATAGTGGCTTAGGTTCTAGCATCACATACCTACTTACTTAGATAGGACCTACATACACAATTATTTGCATTACCCAACTCTTGGTGTAGTAGGTAATGTAGGTACCTTTGCATAAGATTCGCTAGTGCATACTAAGTAGGTAAATTCTTACATAATTTTCTTTCTTTTATCAGTTTGCAGAAAATACAACGACATGCTCTCTGCAAAGAGAACTCCACACGTGGTACTGGACTTTACTATGACCGGTGTAGGTTCAGAGACTATAAAGTCTTTCACAGCTGCGTTAGGACTGCCCACCATATCTGGCTCATTCGGTCAGTCTGGTGATTTGAGACAATGGCGCAATCTCAACTCGAACCAGACTAAGTTTCTGCTGCAAGTGATGCCTCCAGCCGACGTACTGCCAGAGTCAATAAGAGCGATTGTGACCAAACAGGAGATCACGAATGCTGCGATTATTTTCGACGAGTTCTTTGGTAAGCCTTTCAGCACCATACTTTAAACAAATTTCTATACATACCTATAGATCTAGAAACATCGAAGAGATAATGCCCCGCATTCGTGTTCGTATCGTCAACTATACTTCTCTTAACCGTTATCACGCACCAGCTAGCAACAAGGTTTAAGACCCTGATCGACCAACGCTTGTTTACAGTTATGGACCACAAATACAAATCTTTACTCCAAAACATCCCAACTCGACACGTGATAACGCCAGTGAAGAGTTTCAACAAGGATGACATAAAGACTCAGCTGCGAAGTCTACGAGAATTGGACATAGTCAACTTCTTTGTAATCGGTAGTCTGAGAACCATCAAAAATGTTCTGGATGCAGCGGACGAGAATCAATATTTCGGGAGAAAGACTGCGTGGTTCGCGCTAACCTTGGATAAAGGACATATCAGTTGTGGCTGCAAAGACGCCACTATCGTTTACATGAGACCGACGCCCGATGCTAAGAGCAGGGACCGCTTGGGCAAGATCAAGACGACATACAGCATGAACGGTGAACCAGAAATCACCTCTGCGTTCTACTTCGACCTGTCGCTCCGCACATTTTTAGCCATCAAGTAATGACCTTTGTATTTTAGTACTAGCATAGCGCAGCGTTCTCGTTTCTAGTGCATCTATTTTTAGCTGGGCTTATTCCATGAGAGTTCACTTTTATGAGTTTCCAGATCCCTACTGGACTCTGGCAAGTGGCCAAACGACATGAAATATATTACATGCGACGATTACGACGGCAAGAATACACCTAACAGGACCTTGGATCTCAAAACCGCATTTCAAGAGGTACATTCGGTTGCATAGATTTGAAGCAGCACTGATTGATATTATTTTATATTTCTTCGAAAATAGATTTAGATCCAGGATGCGAATAAGTCATTTTATTCCAGGTGAAGGAAACTCCCACATACGCTCCGCTGTTTATTCCTCAAGATGATCCGATGAACGGCAGGAGCTACATGGAGTTTAGCACGGACCTTTCAGCAGTGACAGTAAAAGATGGTGCTTCTATCGGCAGCAAAGCATTAGGAACGTGGAAAGCGGGATTATCCAATCCTCTGTCCTTGACTGACCCTGGCAACATGAGCGAATTCTCCGCACAACTAGTCTACAGAATCGTCACAGTCGAGGTGGGTAAATGACCTCTTGTAATTGTTTAAGTTGATAAAATTTCGTCAGTTTACTCAACCGCAATCTGTTTAAACAACACTGTTTTCCAAATTCTGTGGGGAATTTTGTCGTGGAAATTGCTCGTGTTGCATTTCTCTTAATTATTAACTGTTTTGCAGCAAGAACCTTTTGTTATAAGAGACGACGATGCACCGAAAGGGTTTAAAGGATATTGCATCGATCTAATCGAAGAGATTAGACAAATCGTAAAGTTTGATTACGAAATAACCCTATCCCCCGATGGAAACTTTGGCACGATGGATGAAAATGGCAACTGGAACGGGATTATAAAGGAGCTGATGGAAAAGAGGGCTGATATAGGACTGACTTCGTTGTCAGTCATGGCCGAGAGAGAAAATGTGGTGGATTTCACAGTGCCATATTATGATTTGGTCGGCATAACAATCATGATGAAGCTACCTCGAAACCCGACGTCACTATTTAAATTTCTAACAGTACTGGAAAACGACGTGTGGCTATCTATACTGGGTGCATATTTCTTTACCAGGTAAGCCAGTAGGTAGGTAATCGTGACATCACTTGGCCGTTGCAGAAACTTGTTTCTTTCACCTTGCCGGTACGGTTCGCATTCCGCCGTTATAATTTCCGATTTGTTTACGATCCTCTCGTCTCTTTCCATCTTTGGTTTAAGAAGCAGGACAGAGAACGGGTATGACTTTTAGCTGAAACCAGAATTTGAATATCTCCGGTGGTTATGTATCGATCACGGGTAATATGGGGTAATCGGAAAACGCGCCGTGACATTTTGTCGTTATTCCAATATGGCGATCGATGGCCTGTGCCCACCTGCCTCGATTTATGTCTTATCTGATATTGTGGAACGAGGTCGAGCGACGGACCCGATACAAATACTCTCTTCGTACCTACACGTGTCAAGGGAAATACCAACTTTAAAGCGGGCATTAGGAACTAACCGCATCGCGTCATCGGCAAAGACCTCGATTAGTTGGATATCACGCTTAAATATCTGTCAAGAATAACACGGTTTTGACATGTTCATTTCATAGGCAATAATTACGGTCCCGATCAGCTTTAAATGGTTGTTTTTTCTACTATAATTAGCGCTTTTTGACCAAAGATTTCCTTTTTATAGGCAACAAGGAAATCGTTTTAGAAATCTGTAAAATTCTCTGAAACGTGAAAATATCTTTTACGATTAGGTATACCACCGCCAGTAAGGTGCAAGAGATCCTAAGTAACTCTTGTCTCTCTTTTTGTCTGTTTTTTACGTTTTTACGGCTGCACCGATTTCAATGAAATTTGGTATATAAATAGACTATGACCGTGATTGGGACATATGCTACTTTTTAGCTTTGCACGCGTGTTTTGCCGAAAAAATGTTTACTCTCCTTCTGCGTAGTTGGGTAAACCGCAAAGCCGCGGGCGGGTCAGCTAGTATTGAATACTTGTACAAATTACAATGTTCTCTTCCATATCTATCAGGATTACATTTCGAGCATTCTGTATTTTATAAGAATAGTAAAAACTTTATAGCCTCTGCTCGTTATTTACATTTGCGTGCTAAAATACACAAAATGCATGCATAGCAATTTACGAAATACCTACACTTCAGTCATTGTTTGTTGAACTTTTGTGCTCATATTCATTTATGGCTCGCGAAATGTAAAGCATTTTATCATCGATTGTAGATCAGTTTAAAATGTTTAGTTTTTTTACATTTAAGTAAGTAGGTACCTAGAGAATTATTGATCGAACTCGCTACCTATGTCAGTCGCCTAGTGGCTTACCTACTATCTCGTCTTTTCAAGGCAATCATCTTCAATAAATAACTTGAGTAATTGACCCATTTCAGAAATTGAGTTTACTAAAATACTTACACAGTAACCCAAACTCATATATCCATTTATAGTTTCCTCATGTGGGTATTCGACAAATGGAGTCCGTACAGCTACCAGAACAACCGACAAAAGTACAGAGATGATGAAGAAAAACGCGAGTTTACTCTCAAGGAGTGTCTATGGTTCTGTATGACGTCACTCACCCCGCAAGGAGGGGGGGAGGCGCCTAAGAACCTCTCTGGGAGGCTGCTCGCCGCTACTTGGTGGCTTTTTGGGTAATTAGTAGCTTTTATTTCAAATTACGAGGACTCAAAGATTAAAACTTACGATGCTTTGAGCCCATGTTACGTTAACCTCATAAATAACCTTAACCTATAATAATCGGGCTTCGAACAAGTTTTCTAAATTGTGTCTATTTCAAAGAGATTTTTTAGGTATACCTATTTAGCATGTTATTGAACTTCGGACACCAATAGTAGCATTAGGCCCGTCTTTGTACACTGTTTGGTTTGGCGTTGGAAACACTTGTTGGCCAAAAATTGAGATGACGTCAAAATCAAATCTTGCCATGCAAGGCCTGACGTCACTTCGCTAACGAGAATACTTGAGAATAGGTAGTACTTGCCCAGTCTTGTACAATAAACTGCACTAGTCTAGTAATACTCCAATCAAATTAGACACATTAGTAATTATTATATTAGTAAATTAAACAGCCAAGACTCGTGGCAGACGAGACGGGGCCATACCATTGTAATAGCATACTCTACCAGAAGCATTGCATTGGCGTCTAGAGGTAGGTTAGGTACCTTACCTGTTCAATGTATCTCAGTTTAGCTTGCTAAGGGAGTTAATGTACAGCTACAGAAGAAGACAAACTCTGGCCCTGCGGGCCTAACATGGGACTGTAGACAAGGGTTTTGTCATGAGTCAAATGTCATTTTCCGGAAGAATGAAGACACTTGTCGTTGCCGACCGTCTCGAGCACGGCGATAGCGTGAGTGAACGGAAAAAAACGTTGTCGACACTTCCTCGACAGTAATCAACAACACCCAGCATGACAGCCCATATTTTCTCGATCTTTGACATCTAAGGATGACAACTTTCTCAAGGCCTAGACGAAATCGGAAGTTTCTCTGTTTCATGTCATCGTGCGCTTGTCGACAATTTTTGTTTTTAAGATAAAGGATTACATTTTAAAATGAATATGTAGTTATCATCACTAACATTGGGCGACGTTCCATGATGACAAGTTAAAATAAAGAGTCGACGAGGAAATCGCCGTGCTAGCCCGGCAGATGTTGAGGAAACCGTCTTTTCCACACTCTGGCGTGTCAGAGCTTGTCCAATTGTAATAGAGAGTTTCTGGTTTAGACTAAAACCGTCATTATGGTTTATCAGTTGATTATTTTTTCCAGCTTTATAATAATCGCGTCATACACCGCCAACCTAGCCGCATTCCTAACAGTCTCCCGGCTTGACACTCCTATAGAATCCTTGGACGATCTATCAAAGCAGTATAAGATTCAATATGCCCCACTCAATGGGTCCGCTGCTATGACGTACTTTGAGAGGATGGCACATATTGAAGTCAGGTTTTATGAGTGAGTATGACAAGAAATCTGATCATCGAGAGACTATAATTTATTTATTTAACACAAGTAACATTTGATTCATATTTAATTAAATACAAACAAAACTTTCATGATTTATTTCAATCCTTATTATAAAAACGGAATTTATCACGGTGTGTTACGTACGATGGTTACGAACTGTGGTTACGAACGACAATTCTAGTACACGCAGTGCGGAGCGCATCGCACTCACCCTGATGAAGGTTCACGAATTGAACCGAAACATTGTCGGTCGAAACACCGATAAAACGGTACGTGATAAATCCCGTATTTGTATTAATGTTTAAAGTTAAGTTACAATAAGGCAACCCAATAATGAACATATGATTTAAAAGTGTTTTTTCTTTCATTTGTTTATTTTTAATGGTGTGCAATAAAGACATTATCTAATCTAATCTAAGGTATAGTTAGGCATTCTCAATCCAACGCTCTTTGTAAGGCCTTGTGTGGCACATGGAGCTTCAGGTAGGGACAGTCGAGGCGGTCTGCAATCACGCTGAGTACGACGATGGTACTCGCCCGCACCCTCCGCACCGGGATACATGGCGCAGGCGCATTGTCGCATACAAACAATTGAGGCGCGCCTCCGCGAACATTCCCGAAGCCCAAACATCATCCACAACGCGTGTTGTACTGGACTCGTGAGGGCTGTGTAGTGTACGATCTCTGAGTAGGTATATAAGAAGTTTACACACAGACTGCACGTCTAGAATAAAAAATAGGAAAGATTGAGGAATCCGCGTTTTTATCACCTCTTCACGTAATCACCACTTTCCTACGGGTAACTTAAGGCTGGCTAAGTTAAATAAATTAACTTTAGAGTCTAAATAGAGTGTGCTGGCGAAGTCTAAATTCTATCCTAGGCTAGGGTCTGCGTCACCCAGCTAATCCTTAAAAATTTATAGAGTTTTAGACACATGCTAAAACAAAAAACACAGTTATTAAATTTATGTATTCCGCCTTCACAATTGCAATTCAAAACCCAATAATCCTAAGATAGTAAATACCCAAGGTTTTTAACTGTTTAAACTAGGTACTTGTGTTTATTTTCCTTATCTCGTGTTATCGGTCAAGCACCGCGTGTGTTATTTCTCTATCTAGCGATTGTTGTAAAACTTATCGCAGTTCTTTGAATATTTTAATAATGAATCGCTCAATTTACGAGTGCCTTTATAATCATCTATTGATTGATTAGATAAGTCAACACTACTAATGGTCAGCATAGATTTTTTATTCGATACGGCAAAAGAGGATTAGCTTATCATAGGGCCTCGTAATAAAGGAGAAACAATTGTCGTGATTTTGATTATTTTACAGTAAAATGTTCTTTCTCTAACGGCAACAAGACAGTTTAAGCCTTGTATTTTTATAAACTGGCAATAACGCACGTACGTGGTTGGGATTGAAATAAAACTCGAACCAATCAAAAAAACGCTGGCGTGTGTCGAATGATTCAATTTTGCTTGACTTGAAAGTCTCAACGAAGATGTCGCGGGGGGCCGGCAGATCTTCGTTGACACTCGACAAGTTAACACGTTCTTAAAATAAGTAGGAATTGTATGAAATAAGTTAAAATTGTACCTGCATATATATCTATCTTGCGTTTCGTACATATTAAATTACAAGTATTTCGAAGTTTATTTGTATGTCTCCTTCAATCTATTTCACAATTATATTGGTACACACGGCTACACATGCATTTCCAGTATAAGCTGACCTCGCATTGTGTAGGCTTTTCGTAGAATGAAAGGTAGCTTATACTGGAAATGTATAACTTGATGAGTAGCCGTGTGTACAAGCTCAAGGTCAACTAAGATGACAGTTAAATGCATTGAAAAATTGTGATAGTAGAAAATAAATAATA
This sequence comes from Philereme vetulata, assembly GCA_918857605.2. Taxonomy (NCBI): domain Eukaryota; kingdom Metazoa; phylum Arthropoda; class Insecta; order Lepidoptera; family Geometridae; genus Philereme; species Philereme vetulata. The sequence goes on along the minus strand of OU975459.1, from coordinate 6,517,740 downwards.
GTAAGATAATACTAGAAATAATTATCATCCAATAAAGTCATAGAAGACATTTTCAAACCGTTTTTGGTACATGGCGTTCAAAATCTTGGAGGAGAATCGAATGGGACGAATTTTCTTGCCAACTGTATTAGGCAGATTGATTTTTTTTATAAGAGGGGGTTTTTATAAGTGCCAACAGATGGCGTTGCTCTGTCATACGCTGATTATAAAAGGAAAGTGAATAGTCAATGTCAAATGACGTGATATCATTAAATTACCAGGAACATACAATTAAAAAATAATCATTTTTGTTTGTTTCGCTGACGAAGTGAGATTGTTTATGACAAATTTTGATATTGTGTCTTTGAGATTTTGGCATTCAAACCATATTTTTCGCTAGTGTATCCGCAGACATGGGTATGACATTATTCAGTATAACGGCCTCCCATACGCACAAAGCGGTACGCTTCCACCTTTATTAGGCGCACCGCTAAGGAGTGGAACGCCTTGCCTGAGTATGTGTTTCCTGATAACTACAACCTAGGGGACTTCAAGTTTCGAGTAAATAGGTTTCTTCTAGGCAAGCGTGTACCATTTTAGACTGCATCATCGCTTACCATCAGACGAGATCGTGGTCAAGCGCTAGCCTATTATATAAAAAAAAACAAGACAACGCCATCTATTACGCTAAGTGGAACTGGTTTTTATTTTAAATCGAAAATGAAAAGCCCTCATTCCGTGAACGAACCATTTTTTGTGCCATTACTATAAATACGGGGATTATCACGTACCGTATTATCGTTTTATAGGTTTTACCCTGTGGTTTTACCTGATGCAGGTTCATGAATTGGACCGAAACATTGTCGTTCGAAACACCAATAAAACTTCTTAACTTCTTTAAAACTTTTCAAACTTTTGAAGTGAAAACTACTTTAGGCGCATTGGGCATTTTTTGAGATGGCGAAAAAACAATTGAACTCGCGACACTGTTACCGTTACCGACACCTCTGTATATAAGTATCTAGAAATTGTTCAAGTTTTCACCTCTGTCGGCACTCCCGGAGTGCCACTCTATTTGTTTTGTTTCGATTGCATTGCCATTGTTTTCCAGAATATGGAAAGACATGAGTCTAAACGACAGCCTAAGCGACGTAGAACGTGCAAAGCTGGCAGTTTGGGATTACCCTGTGAGCGACAAATACAGCAAAATGTGGCAAGCCATGCGAGAGTCCGGTCTACCCAACTCCATAGAGGAAGCCGTTCAAAGAGTTCGCGACTCGAAGAGTTCCAGCGAAGGTATGGCGCTAATTCGTTTCTTAGGAGGATCAAAGGAAAATTCATCCATAGTTGCTATTTAGTAATTTTAGTTTTCATTATTCAACACTTTTTTTTTGAAAGTTCAAAAGTTATAATTTTTTATCCCTTTGAGGGGTAATTAATTATTATAAAATGCGGACTGTTGCGAAATTTGGAAAATCGGGATCCTGGCTGTGTAAAAACTTTTTTTCATTATTTATTCCTTTTATGGTTTTTGTTTTTTTATATATCACCCCCAACGGGCAAAGTAGATAGTACTTACCTAGTTTTAAAGTTTCCTCACACCGAAGTACTTGTGCCCTATGATTACTGTCACCTATTACAATCGTCAAAATAACTATAAATTTTTTTAATACGGACTTTTAATGGTTCTTTATTTCGGCGAACCAGTAGCGGCCTACTCAAACCATTATTCTTTATTTTCCTTTTATCTAGGGTTCGCGTGGCTTGGAGACGCGACTGACGTGAGGTACCACGTGCTGACGAGTTGCGACCTTCAGATGGTCGGCGATGAGTTCTCCCGGAAACCGTACGCGGTTGCTGTGCAACAAGGGTCACCCTTAAAGGACCAGTTCAATAATGCGTAAGTTCTGATTTCTCGTCTATCCCTTTTAGCTTACAAGTGAGATTTTATGAGAGATACTTAGTGGCTAACCTTTTGTTCATTTGTTTATAATCAAACCCTAGTGTCGGAATTACAGCTTACCGCCTCACAATCCACTCTAATATGAATAAGAATCCTTCTAGCATGTCAATGACGACGACGACTGACGACTTCCGTGGTGCAGTGGGCGAATAGCCAGCTGAGACGCAGGAGGTAGCGGGTTCGATTCCCACCGCTGAACCCGGAACAAATATCCGGTATATTTGTTACGGTTATTTCTCTATATATTTTAAGTATGTATTTACAAAAAAATGTATATAAGTATTCTATCAGTTATCTGGTTTCCATAGTACAAGCTCTGCTTAGTTTGAGGCTAGATAGCGCTGTGTGAAATGTCCAGCAATATTTATTTATTTAATGGTAAACCTAAACTATTGTTATGTAAATTTTGCCACCTTGATAGCGTTGAGTTGAGCATGGCCTTGTTGAGGTCCTTGAGGTCATCCCTTGCGCAGTGGTGGCAGTGGTTGTAATAAAATCGTTACTTATAATAATTTTATTCAATATATTTTATATTAATAATTATACTAATTTTATTCAAATGGGAGGAAGAAAATGTATAGGTTACCTTACTTACCTAGCCAATGCAGAAAGTTATGCTGCGTTTTATAATTTTATTTTTAACCCCTGTTAGGGAGAACTTTCCAATCTTACTAATATCACTCCGGGATTAGAGTAGTTGTTGATTATCTTAAATTATAAAGATTGGAAAGATATATCAATAATCTCAAATCACGTTATTAATAAATAATGATTTATTTAGCAATGTGAATTAAATATTTATCGACATACAATTCAAATAGTTTAATATAGTTAGAATATTAGAATTTAAATTGTTTTTTTTTTTGTCTAAACGCCCAACTAGACTATTGTTATACGAACTTCACAGGCTTCAGAGCAAGGGCGGATCCAGGGGGAGGGTCATGGGGGTCATGACCCCCCCTCTGGGTTGGGTCTAGGACCTAGGAGGACCACTAATTAAAATTGTTAAACATAATGTTTTTATATATTTTATGTCACAATATAGATTTTATGTAAGTACATCCAATGTTTAATTAATTTAATATAATTATTTTATTTTTAAATACAGTATGTAAGTACATTAATAAAATACCTACTTTTTACTTGTATCTATGGTTATAAAAATTAAATTATAACTTCTTGTGACTTGACCACGACTATGTGACACCCCCCCCCCCCCCCCCCCCCCCCCCCCCCCCCCGGCATCAAAGCTGGATCCGCCCTTGCTTCAGAGCCTGTTCAAATTGTTTTAAGATTGCTAAACTACCACTTGGCTAGACGAGGTGATGGCAGGTGGAGTAAATCTTTGACCGAATGGTGGCCAAGAACAGACCTAAGTCCAGGACGTCCGTCGGCGCGCTGGGTCGACGACATAAAGAAATACGTGGGCAACTCCTGAAAGCGCGCAGCACAGGCCGGGAAGGGTGGCGTTTATAAAGGGAGGCCTACACCCAGCAGTGGGTACTTATGGGCTGTGGATGATGATAATGAAACTGCCAGATAACAATTTTCATACATTTTAAATGTAGGCAACATTTAAAATTTATGAAAATTGTTATTATAAAGTTATGGGTCTACCTAATCGAGTAACTATACATATAAAACGAAAACATTTGCTTTTTACATGAATCATCTCATTTGCCCTCACATACAAAATACGGTCAGATCTATATTTTGTCATATCCAAGCAGGCTCTAGTATACAGATTGAAAGACGTAGATTAATACACACACATACACACATATATATAAACTCACTCCCCTCACATAATACACACATGCTCACACATGCATTCTCAACAACACACAACCCAACACACGATCACACTCATACACCCGCAAACTATCACACTCACTCACACTTTAACCGTTTCATACATAAACATATTTACATTTATATCTAGATGTACCATTGCTGAACGGAAGAGAACTTATCTCCACAACACAGGTATTTACCTAGAGTGGAGGTAAGTGCACTACCAAATTTGCACCCATGTGTAAGTCACGTACTTTAACGCGCCGACGAACCCTGAGCACAACTTCAATTCTGCCGCGTCAAAAACTTCGGCCTGAATATCGCTATCCTTGTTTAGTGACGAAGTTTAGCCACGCAGAGCGACAGTGATAGCAATAGAACGATTCTAAATTTGATTAGATTTTGACCGTGTTCCGTAATACCAAAAATGATGACTGAAAACTTATTGTATTTTTCTCATTGTGTTGCTATTCTGTAACTAGACGATATTATCTATGTTCCCATGACTAGGATACGTAAGATGTTGTTGTTTTTAATACGAAACAATTAGGTTGAAAACAGGTCTTTTATGACGTAAAAACATGCAGAATGCGATACGCTTCTATTTCATTTTGGGTAAGGTTTTGGTATTTTGATCTAATATATAGTTGGGGACCTAGATAAATACTATCTAAATTAAAATAATACCTTATTAAGGTAAAAATATGCTCCAATTAGAAATGATCTTGGTAATACGTGTTGTATGGGCGATTCCCCTCCCCCACCCCTTAAGTTTTATACCTTATTTTGTACACATTTCATGTGTTATATATATATTTTGAATACAAAAAAAGAAAACAATCCGACGTATTGCGATCCTCCTTTTTTGAAGTAGATTAATATTACAAAATGTAAAAGGAACCTTGGATTATAGGCAAAATAACCTTGTAATCGGTTGAAAAAATCCAACCATGCAGCCGTAATGTTTTATGCAAATCTACAAAAGGTGACCGAGTTGACATTAGTCGACAAACAGCATAATATTGCCACTAATCCACTAAAGACCACTTAGATACCTACCTACATTATATAAGTACTGACTGTTTGTATCGAATTATGTTGTTGTACGACTTTTGTATTCGAAAAGTGTTTAGAAAATAGTTGGAAAACTATGGGAAATTTATATTCTTAGAAGCGGAAGTCATGGTCAGTAGTTAACCATAGTAGGTACCATAGATATTCCATGCTTCAATAACTACTGTAAAACAAGAGTGCTTTAGACCAGACGATTGAAGTAAAACTTCTTTTTCAGATATTAATTTAAAAAATTGTTCAATTACAAAATTGTCCACACGTCTGTAGGTCGATCAGTCTGTGTTCTGGACAGACGCAACTCGCACTCGCACATTAACGTTTAAAAATATACGAAACGTAACTCCTATCTATCTTCACTAACTTATATCTCCCTCTCAACTTCCGTTCGCACTTTTCGTAAGGCATTCACCAGCTTACTCCCCAAGTCATGTACAGAAGTAAGAAAGTTTTACATCAAAAAATTGAGCCACTAAGTAACTGTCATATTCAATAACGAAAAATGGTACGGATTTCATATATAAGCAATATTTACTTGAGGATTTAAGCTACATAACTGAAAGTCAGAAACGCAATTGGTGAAACTTTTCTGCATACAATTACATATTTGTCAAAATCAGCTCTTCTAAAACACTAATATCGTTCATTCTCCGACTCTGGAAAAGATTTAAAGTATTTTTTACATAGTAGGTAATTATGGTACCTAAATTAATGGAAAAGCATTTTTTTTCATTTGTTGGTTCTCATGCAATTCGAGTTTTTATCTTTTGTCGCCTACGTCATTTACTCCTGCGACAATGCGGCGCGGCATGGTAAGTACATGTTTGTCTCGCCGTGGTCTCGCCTAAGCAAGTAAATAGCACTGTCACTTTTTTGCATTTCCGGATAGTCGGCTATAGGTATGCTCCGCCCAATCGTCACCGAAATTAAATTTGTAACTTGCTGAAGGATTTAGCCAACATTAATAGCATGGGACCTAGGGAATGAGTCACTAAAAATCAACACAAAAAAAAAACATTTTCGAAGACTAAAGTCGATAAGAAAGTCGCAGAAACTGTTATACAAGAAAGTGCCTATTTCATAGGACGTTTTGTTTTGCGATAATCTAGACATGTTTTTAATAGACAAACGTACACAATGTCATTTTACGACTTTTAAATATAACTGTAATACTATGGATTAAAGAAACAATTACACCTACGCATCAAAACTTACTTTGTGTATGACGTCATGAACGGACTTTTTATGTGCGACGCTATACACACGCAGACGACAGAATGTTCGCGAATTTATAGACGCTATGCTTCTACTTATATATTTTTTGTATGAACGTACATTATAGTGAAAAGTAGGTACATTAGGTACTTCCACATAGCTCGAAGATCGACGGCCTTTGGGGTGGAAAGATTTTTGAGTGGAGACCACGCACTGGAACGGCAGCGTAGGAAGCCCCCCCCCCCTAATAAAAAAAAACCGGCCAAGTGCGAGTCGGACTCGCGCACGAAGGGTCCGTATCTATAAAAACGGCAAAAATCATGTTGTATGGGATCCCCCCTTAAATATTTGTTAAATTTTAAAATAATTTTCAATTTTTAAAGTGAATATATAACTAAATATTCTGTGAATATTTCAAGCGCCTACCTGTTGCCGTTATCAATATCGAGCAAAAACTAGCAAAAAATCACGTTTGTTGTATGGGAGTCCCCTTTAAATATTCATTTTATTCTGTTTTTAGTACCTAGGTATTTGTTGTTATAACGGCAACAGAAATACATCATCTGTGAAAATTTCAACTGTCTAACTATCACGGTTCATGTAATACAGCCTGGTGACAGACGGACAGACAGACAGCGGAGTCTTAGTAATAGGGTCCCGTTTTACCCTTTGGGTATGGAACCCTAAAAACGACCTGATTGGTGGAAGCAGTTGCTGCGTGCAGGGAGCCCTGCATCTAGATATGGGGAGGCCTATTTTCAGTAGTGAACGTCTTAATAGCTGATATAATAATCAATAAATAAATAAAATCGTTTATTTTGGTGACTTAAATAGTACATTCAGGGTTAGGTGTATCCATAAAAGCAAATACATGCTAATATTAGAAGATACCGCTATGCCAGTACAATAAATACATTTCAGTAAAAGTATACAGTTAGTTAAAGTGCGCTATTGATTCTGTGGTTGGTTTTGCGTGAAAGGGGCGAGTGTGTGTGCGTGATTAATGATGATGATGGCACTAAAAAGGCGTCACGTCTTCGCCTCGTCTTCGCCTCTTCTGTCAAGTTCTGTCTGCACCTAAGTACCTCGAGAGACCACTAGAAAACCATTTCCATTTCAGAATCCTTCAACTCCTCAACAAACGAGAGCTGGAGAAGCTCAAGGAAATATGGTGGAACAACAACCCGATGGCCATGAAGTGCGAGAAACAAGATGACCAGTCAGATGGCATCTCCATCCAGAACATCGGAGGCGTTTTCATAGTTATATTCATGGGGATCGGACTCGCTTGTGTTACGCTAGGGGTGGAGTACTGGTGGTACAAGTGGAGACGCCGCCCCGTCGTTGGAGATGTAACACAGGTACCTATTAATCTGAAGTTTATGAAAAATGCTACTACAGAACTAAATGATACAACATTCAAATATAGACCTATAAAAATATCGATTGAAGGAATACTTTTTAAATTTTCGCGAACTATACAAAACGGGTCTTTTCGCGCACAGATTTATATAAAAATCATAACCAGTCTCTCGTGACCACGGCCGATATAACTTGGCCGAAACGTCGAGGTTAGTCAAAATTATGATTTTGATATGAATATGTGCGCGAAAAGACCCGTTTTGTCTTAAAAACATGAAGGAATACTGTTTCCGAGTAATTTTACAACATAACGTAAAACTGCATTGTTACAGTTTAGGGATAACTTTATATTTTGACGGCCACCATGTTGCAGTGGCCGAATAGCCCGCGTCTTATAGTAGCTAGTAGTAGTAGTAGGTAGCGGGTTCGATTCCCGCGGCGCAACAATTATTTGCATGATCTACAGATATTTGTTTCGAGTCTGGATGTTTCTAAAATCCTGACCCAGGCGCTTTGTCCAACATGCCACAAGCGTGCTGAGTAAATCGTCTACAACGGTTGTATATTATCTAGCGTTTGTGTTAGGATGAAAACGAAGAAGATTTCACTAAATATCCATTTACGTATTCTGATATCTACCTCACACAATGCGAGAAATAAGCCTTTCAAGAAATACTCAATTTTCTAGTTATGCTATACTTTGGTTTTGTTTTATCTCGGCCGTAAAACTCCAATTTTATTTCAACCTCCACTCCCTCTTTCCCCTTTCAGATCTACTAGAGCAAAAGTCCTTTTAAGTGCGTTGCAGATAATAGACGAATGAAGTTATTTATTATTACCATTGGCCTAAGAGAAGCAACGATTCTTACACTTCACGAGAGTTATACTCAAAAATAAAGCAACACTATCCTAAACAATAATTGAACACCAAACTTGATCACTTTGTAAGGCACCTTGCAAACCAACATCTCGACAATCGACACGAAAGTAGGGGGCTTGAACCCAAATGCCATTTTATTTACAATTTACACGAAAATGTCGAAAGTAATTCAGAAATAAGTGCTTTGAATAAAGTTAGGTGACGCGAGCTGCCAAAGCCAAAAGATTCATAATTAGCAGATCGGCAGTTATCCGAACTAAATATTTTCTACGAGAATCACACAGAATCTAACGTAGTTAGTACGTAAAATCTTGCATTATTCTGGCCATTTCACAGATTCACATAGACAGTGGCGCCAATCAAATTGTCGTTTGGTGTTTCTAATGTTTTACTTTTTCAGGTTGAACCGGCAAAAACGACCAGGAACGAAGAAGTGAAAGAAGGATTTAATTTCAGATCTAGGAATCTAGGTCTTTCTAATCTGAAAACTAAGTTTTAAAATTTGATACTTTCTAGGGTGGAAACATTCTTTTTAATAAGTAAAAATAGGAATTTTCTAAAACAGTCTGTAAAAGGGCCGTAACATAGTTTTATGTATTCTACTATTGAATACAGGTAATGTACACAATGAGGGATTTTCGCGGACATGTTTTTAAGACTGCCAACAGATGGCGCTGCTTTGTTATAAGCTGTTATTAAAAGAAAGTGAATTGTCAATGTCAATTCCCGTGTCAACAGTATTTTCAGAGGAACTTAATAAAAAATACATTTGTGTTTCTTTACAAACTTAGTACTTACTTACGAAGTAAACTTTTTTTTTGATCTGGAGATGGAACAAGCATAATGTGGCACATGAATGAGTGGTAACCATCGCCTATAACAAAGTTGTTGTAGATAAATTTTGTTATTGTGTCTTTAAGACACATACAGATAATGTCCGCAGTCCATTCCATCCAAAGGTTGTCTGGTATAAATCGCTATTCAGCAATAAGACCGCCAATTGTATCAAATAGTTTTCGGTGTTCTTTTTAGTTGTATTGTTTTAAGGTGTGCAATAAAGAATTATCTAATATAATCTAAGACTTTGACAGTTTGGTAAAAAAACCATTTTTTTTGGCGGCATATCTCCAGATAGCGCCATCTAGTACGCTAGTTGGAACTAATTTAAAATTAAATGAAAAGCCCTCGTTGGACTATAACGGACAACCAACCGCTAATTACTTGCAAAGCATATTTTTCGGCCATAGATAGAGTCACCTAAACATTATCTAGTCATTTTTAGAGGTAAGTTTGTGATAATTTAATTATATTGTGTGTATTTAAGATTCCGAGGTATGTGTGCATGTAAATTGTTCTGTTCCAATGTTTGAATTAAACACGTGGCACCAAAAACTTGTTTTATTATAAACTAGCTTCCGCCAGCGGCTTCGCACGCGTTATTTGTTAACAAAAAGTAGCCTATGTGTTAATCCAGGTTATAATATACAGGTTACCAAATTTCATCGAAATCAGTTCAGCCGTTACGACGTGATTGAGTAACAAACATCCACACATACAAACTATCGCGTTTATAATATTAGTGGGACTAGCTGACCCGCCGATCTTCGTACCGCTTTGACATGCATATGACGCGAGCTGCCAATGTACGTCACCGGTATAATTGTCAATCGGCTATCATTAGCTGTATCTATGTATGAGAAAATGGATTTTCTTCATAATTTTTTGTTACTTGAATTTTTCCGATTATTTAATAGTTATTCTGCTATTCGGGCGAAGACAAATCCAACAAATCAAAGATCATTAAAATCGGTCCAGCCGTTCGTGAGTTATAAATGGTGTAACTAGCCCGACTTTGTTTTCTATATATACCTACATTTATTAAAAAACAGTGATGATAAAAGGCAATAAGCTAGACAAAGGTGTAGATGTCTTTAAAAACAGTACAATTTACTTCAAAAACATCTTTATTAGGTATCTACAATAACTTATACACGATCTCAAAACATCCTAACGTCTTAAAATGTACAATAATTTAAATATGACGTCAAGTAATGAGTATTAACAAACTTATTCTATTGTTATACCATATTCACAAAAAATTTTTGCATTAGTGGCTAAAAAGCAAACATAGCTCAATCATATTGGTGGATTGTGTCATTTTGGTCACTAATACGTCAATTTTTCTACATTGTAAACAAAAGTGATGTTCTATGCGTTTTAAAAATCATTATAAAATCGATTGGTGACTTTTGTTTTAAATGTTGGCACATGGAAGTAAAAACATATGAACGCCTCGCCGCCATATTGTTCGTCGATCGATGTTACATGGTGCCTTTTTATTGACACGCCGGCGCCGGGCAATGGCGCCGAACGGCGCGAGTGTTGCAAATGTGTGTTGAGGTTACGTTTTTACTAGGAATGGAATGTTTAACGAGTAGCATGTGAAAAATTATGCGATTTTATAAATCATATTTCACACCTGCTATTTTCCTTTGCATAACCTGCTAAATAAAAATCATGCAAATGAAATCACTTTCAGTTTTTATCGTATACCTATCGGTCTCAGTTATTCGGGTCTGCTACAAATCACAGTTTTTCGCATTTCTTCGGAATTCATCAGCCGTTCTTGTTGCCCGTAATTTTTCACATGTGAAATAGCACTAGCAAGAATAGCAAGTGTGACATTACGGCATCATAATAAAATAAGATTGATTTTACACATGTGAAATAGCAGTAATAAAAAATAATCAGTGATAAAAAAGTGAAAATTATTTAAAAATAGCAATCATTTCCATGCCTAGTATTTACGAGCGAATCAACCCCTTGGAGTTGGTAAGAAAATAAGCAAGTTGGTATGAGCCTATGAGCTAGTTGTCAACTCAGGTAGCGAAGTTCTCATGAAGGCCTCCACATGGCTTGACAACTATTGCAACCAGAGAGACTAATCAACATTGAGATATGCTGCGCTGTGCAGTGCTGTTTTAAAAAAAGTTGCTCCGGGACAGCTGCAGACAACACTAGGTACAGATACATAAATACAGGAGGTATCAGTGACAGGTGTCAACAGTCAGTCACATGTGTCGGTAACAATATAATATTAATAAATAATATATAAAATTAATATTATAAACTATATAATGGTTTTTTCCCATCTCAAAAAAATGCTCAACGCGCCTAAATAAGTTTTCACTTCAAAAAAGCGCTAACACTAAGTGCAGCGCAGCACATTTTGTTTGGTTCCTAATTATATCTATGAAGATATAATTGGCTAAACAGAGCATAGCACAGCATAGCGCAGCAAAGCTAAGTATTGATTAGTCATAGTCACCCTAAGTTATTTTCAAGCTACCTAGTAACTTTGTCTATATTTCATTACTTCCATGTGTGCGCGCGTCTGTGAATACGGTCGTAGATCAAACAGATCGTTAGGCAAGATTTAATCTTAAATTATTTATTTACATATAGCCTTGAAATAAATATTAACGCTATCTGTTTTGGTAGTTACAGCTCAATCGCCTTGCCGTGTTTTTTTATATTCTTCATATTCTTGTTGCAGAGCTCTAGTTCAAGTCTAAGTCCATCGACCTCCGCTTCCAAACTGCGAGATCGCTTAAACATCTGCACATAATTCAACTGTAATTGCTTCTGGTATCTGAGCACCTTGTCTTTCTCCTCAGACCAGTTCCTTCTTTCGTTGTTGAACTGCTTTTCTTTAGCTTCGAGTTCTGATTTCAAGCGTTCGACCATAGAGCCGCAGGACTCCCCGCAATTATCGGGGAGTTCCCCGTTTAGTCTTTGGACCTCTGCGTCTTCTAAAGCGCTGTCGCTGGAATTCCAATGGTACTCGTTCGTCTTACACACGTCGTAAATCCCTCTCATTGTCCTCCCACACTCGATCCCTTCGTATCCACTAAGAGATACATCAGACAACTCTTGGCGAAGTTCTTTGATCTCAGTTTTTAGTCTTTCGGTTTCGTTTTTGTTGGAGTCTTTCGTTTTGTTTAAGTCTTTGACGGTTTCTTTCAAGTCAGCTGTGAGTCTGTCGACTTCGGCTTGCAGTCTTGCGGCTGTTTTGTCTTTCTCTCCAGATTCTGTTCGCAGTCGCATTATTTCTTTTTCTTTCTTGTCGAGGGATTCGCGGAGTTGTCGGCAGTCGGCTTTCAGGGTGAGGTACTCGTGGCCTTTTGCTGTCTGATCGTTCTGGAATTAGGAGAAAAACTACATTAAACAGTTGTAGTGATCCATCGCAATATGAAATAACTACTTGGACATCAAGCTTACCTAGTGAGAGGGTCTATACGACAATAAAATGGTGAATAAGTACAAACAGAATGACGTATGATTGGATAGCTGGGGTTCTGAGGGTCTGAGTAAGTATGAGTAATACTTTTCCAAAAGATCTGTTTATCCTAGGACCTCAGAATATCCTTTTTGCCTTGGCGGACACTTTCTTAGTTATCGTCTGCCAATCTCTCCACGTCTATCCAATCCGCCAATCGTCTACCACGTAGCACCTCCTAACCGAATCCTATTAGTTAGTCAGCCTAGGTAATCGCCAAATGACTAAACACAACCGTGGAATAGCTTTGCATTATCATCTAAGTATCTATCGTAGTATGAAATGGCGTTCACGTCGCATTGGTCTGTTATAATTAACACCTTTGGCAGGTTACCATCGTTGTATACCTAGTTACCTACAGTATTTTGACTGAAGCCTTAAATGTGGGGTTGTTATACATAGTACTATGCTACTCTTAGTTCCAGATATTCACGATGCAGCGAAACCTAGTGTGGTGGCAGGACTATAATGTGACTGTTGGTTGCTACACCGGTACGGATTCTACTGTGTCCTCTCAGGAGCGCTCTGGAGCGCTTAGTTCAACATTCGATACTAACCTGTAAGTCTTTCAGCTCTTCAGCAGTCCTATCTCGCCGGCTCGCAGGCACAGATTTCACTCCTGTCCTCCAGCTTCTGTCTCAAGAGCGCTCACTGCCTCTAGAGCGATCAGTCCCTCATTCAATACTGACCTGTGCGTCTTCAGCAATGCTATCTCGCCGGCTCGCTGGCACTGATTCCACTCCGTGTCCTCCAGTATCTGACTCAGGAGCACTCGCTATCTGGAGCACTCTGTCCCTCATTCAATACTGACCTGTGCGTCTTCAGCAATGCTATCTCGCCGGCTCGCTGACACTGATTCCACTCCGTGTCCTCCAGTATCTGACTCAGAAGCACTCGCTATCTGGAGCACTCTGTCCCTCATTCAATACTGACCTGTTCGTCTTCAGCAATGCTATCTCGCCGGCTCGCTGACACTGATTCCACTCCGTGTCCTCCAGTATCTGACTCAGGAGCACTCGCTATCTGGAGCATTCTGTCCCTCATTCAATACTGACCTGTGCGTCTTTCAGCTGCGTCTTCAGCAATGCTATCTCGCCTGCTCGCTGGCACAGATTCCACTCCGTGTCCTCCAGCCTCTGTCTCAGGAGCGCTCGATCCCTCCGCACTCTCACCAACTCGGAGTCACGCTCGTCCCGAGTCCGTCCGTACGTCTGTAGCATCATTCGCGGCGCTCGGATTCGAGCGTCGTGGCTTCGGAGACGGTCGGTTGTTCTGGAAAGATACGAGGGAAAATCAGTAACTGCTCTGCTGCTGCTGCTATTCTTTACAGAGCTTTAAAGATTTTTTCTTTTTCATTATTTTCTGTAAATTTTCTAATCTTTTGGGTTTTATGCACAAAAAAAGATTTACAGAGGTTCAGTAACCCACTATCTAATACTTCCACTAGGACTAAATAATATTTGACAAAATGAATATTTATAAACGTGTTTGTTTACAGGGAAACTAATAGAATACAATCAACAATCAACACCCATAAAGAACAAATGAGCCAGTAAAAAAGGTGTCATTGGATAATAATTTGTACTGAAAAAAAATTAGGTCAATACTTATTACTTACTCAAGCCATAACTAGGTTGTAATAATACTACAGGGTTATTTTTTATAGGCCTAAAAAAGCAAACTGAATTCTCGAGTGGAAGCTACGTAACGTACACACGGCTACACATCAAGCTATAAATTTCCAGTATAAGCTAACCTCTCATTCTACGAAAAGACTACACAATGCGAGGTCAGCTTATACTGGAAATGTATAGCTTGATGTGTAGCCGTGTGTACCTACCCATTAGGTGAAAAGGTAGCTGAAAGCAGTAGAGTGCAGGCGTCACAAAATCGGTCGATGTGGAAATCTATTGGGAAGGATGTTTAGCAGTGGATGTTTTCCTATGGCTGGTATGACGATATCGATGATTTTATTATAAAATCCAAACATAGATAAAAATGGTGTGTCTCTCTCTATCCAGCGGGAACACCTGTCTAGGGAGAATGTCTTAATTCAAGGAATGTTAAAATTGGATTAGTAATGTTACTAAAATTTGATCCGTTTCTTTCTAATTACGGAGTCAATATTTTTTAATTTTCTCAGAAACTAGTCCTTCCTGTCTACCAACTAGCCAATTTACCTACCTGTCTACAAAGATAAAGATTACGTATATATATATTTTTATTAAATTTAAATTCATCTTTATTGCAGACACAATGATCACAATGAGTTTAAATAGAATGCTTAAAATTAGTAAGTAAAATAAATAACTCAATTTTTTTTTTCACTTAAAGGATCAAATTCGGTATTGCATTATTGCACGCTATATCATAGTTGAATTCGATGTGACCGCGGTGATTGCGTCGTGCGGTGTGTCGCGCGCCGCTAAATACCTAAACTTGAACAGCCACGCGAAGCTTGAACACTCTTAAGAGTTGACTATACCTCAGCCCAAACTCGAATTTCACCCCCGCTTCTCCGCGCGCCGCTGCACGTCCTATCTCGCCGTGGTTCATATGTTTTCCGGTTTTCTTATCATTCAGTCTCTTCATTATCTTGTTGTGTTTATTTCTCATTACTGCGTCTTTACAAAAACCAACTACATATAAATTCTACCTAAGAATTACGTGTTCGTTTGGAGCGACAAGCGTCACGGGTACCCCGTCTGAAAGCCGAGGCCAGACTGAATCACGAAACGGGCGTCCGGAGCGAATGGTTTCATTATATTACTCGTGCGCGATAACTTGGGACCTGCTAGGAATGCGACTCCCCGACCGCTTCCCCTGCACTTCCCCGATGGCGCCCGTATTGTACCGTTCGCATCACTATTTTTTACTAGGGTTTTTAGTCTCGTACTGGCCTACGTCACATAACGACGCGCTCTGGAATTCTTTTAGTTTTCGTTTGTGTTATTGTTTTGTTGTTGTAGTTTTTGTTGTTATAGTTTGTGTCATTGTTTTGTTGTTGTAGTTTTTGTTGTTATAGTTCAATAGTGTTGTTATAATTCAAATAGTGTAAAAAAGATTAGATAAAAAGCAGCGTCCTCCCTTAGTAACATAATAAATTAGGTTAAAAAAAACAAAGACGAAGCCGCGGGCGGCTGCTTGTTATGTTCGCTTTTTTGCGGGCGGTACAAACACGCCAATATGACGTCACCGCGCTCAGGTCCCAACTTATCGCGCACGGGTAATACTTGAAAACATAGCTTGATCTCTGCGACATTTGTTAAACTGACATTCCTAGGGTTGTTATGATACAGAAAAAAATATCGATAGTAATTATCGATAGAAGCTTTGCAGTAAGACCAATTGTTGTACTTTTGAGGGCTCCAACAACCCGTAACGACTGCCATTAGATATTCGTATGGCAGCCGGGACCGACAGCTTAACGTGCTTTCCGAGGCACGACCAGACCAGTGCAAAAACCCATATTCATGCATACAAATATTTGCACTGAGCGAGGATCGAACCCGCGACCTCCTGCGCAGCAGTCGTGTTCACTACCGCTTCGCCACGAAGGCTGTCTGCCATAATTATATGTATATTGGATTATACCTAGTCAGGTCATAAGTATTGTCACACAGTAA
Organism: Philereme vetulata; assembly: GCA_918857605.2. Lineage (NCBI taxonomy): Eukaryota > Metazoa > Arthropoda > Insecta > Lepidoptera > Geometridae > Philereme > Philereme vetulata. The sequence goes on along the minus strand of OU975459.1, from coordinate 6,501,511 downwards.
AAACTTTTCTTTTAGAATGCTGGCCACAAAAAAGTTTATAGAATTCGAAAATCGAATTGTTCATGAAAATAAAAATGAATTAATTTTATTTTACATGAATGAATGAATTTTATTTTTGAATTAATTATTTTTCTTTTTAGAATTTTACTCATTTTTAAATATGGAGTAGACGCTTAAAGAAGACCGTGTTGCAGTTATTACGTTGCATCGTTACGGTTACGCGCCAATTCAAATTTTTGACATACTGAAAAATTTGAATATAACCAAAAGATTCGTTTATCGCACCATCAAACGATACAATGAAGACTAGTGTAGATGACAGGTTAAGAAGTGGTCGCCCTCGGTCTGTTAGGACTCCAGCAGTGATAAAAGCTGTGAAGGCGCGAATTCAAAGAAATCCCAAACGTAAGCAGAAACTGTTGGCCCTTCAGATGGGGTTAAGCAGAACCACGGTGAAAAGGGTGTTAAATGAAGACTTAGGGCTTCGGGCATATCGAAGAAAAACAGGACATCGTTTGAGTGCTCGTCTAATGGACCTAAGACTGAAGAGATGCCGCGCTTTGTTGAAGCGGTACGCGGGAAAAAAATATCGGGAAATTCTTTTTTCGGATGAAAAAATTTTTACCGTAGAAAAGAGCTACAACAAACAAAATGATAAGGTGTACGCACACAGTAGTGAAGAAGCGAGCAACCGTATTCCGCGTGTCCAACGAGGTCATTTTCCATCCTCGCTCATGGTATGGTTGGGAGTTTCTTATTGGGGCTTAACAGAGGTACATTTTTGTGAGAAAGGTGTAAAAACGAATGCAGTTGTGTATCAAAATACAGTCCTGACGAACCTTGTGGAACCTGTTTCTCATACCATGTTCAATAACAGGCACTGGGTATTCCAACAAGATTCGGCGCCAGCTCATAGAGCGAAGAGCACACAAGACTGGCTGGCGGCGCGTGAAATCGACTTCATTCGGCACGAAGACTGGCCTTCCTCCAGTCCAGATTTGAATCCGTTAGATTACAAGATATGGCAACACTTGGAGGAAAAGGCGTGCTCAAAGCCTCATCCCAATTTGGAGTCACTCAAGACATCCTTGATTAAGGCAGCCGCCGATATTGACATGGACCTCGTTCGTGCTGCGGTAGACGACTGGCCGCGCAGATTGAAGGCCTTTATTCAAAATCACGGAGGTCATTTTGAATAAACTTTAGTGTCATAAGAATCTATGTTTTGATAAGTTAATTTTGGTATATACATAATGAACAGGTTACATAATGAATAAACTTGTTTCAATTATTTTATATTAAACATGTGACAGAATTTATGACCTGACTAGGTATTATGATTTGGGTAATAAAATGAAACGAATATTTTAATACATACATTTATTTATTCCAAAGGAGTACACCCCAAATCAATATCCGAATCACTTCAGAATCGCTAGAGCAATCTTATAAATTTATAATGAACTCTTGTTCGCAAATATTATCAAATCGAACGTCCCGCTCCCAATCTTCTTCCATTAATTTTCTGCATTTGGTAACTACCTTTTTACAATCTTCTACAGATACATTTTCAACCGCAGTGTTTAGTAACTGCAACTTTTTATTTGCCGTGAAAGGCGGTGTTGTGTTATGTCTAGCAGCGTAACCTTGAAAGAAAAACATATTTTAATATCATAAATAATACAGGAGTTATTACATAAAGAATCTGTCTAACTGAAATTCGAGCAAACAAACCTTTTATTTGGGCCCAGATAAGCTCGATCGGATTATACTGGCAGTGATATGGAGGCAGTCTTATGACGTTATGTATGACCCTTTTCTTGGGCTATGTCATCTAAGACATACGTTGGTGTGCTGGGTTTGTGCAGACCAACGAGTCTCAATATTTCATTTTTAAGCATTGTTTCATTGGCCGCTATTCCTTTTTCTTGAAGCCATGCAATTATTTCTAACTTCCTGTTTGCCGAAGTTGGTGGTTTGTGCTTTTGGACCGAGTGATATGGGGCGGTATCCATAATTATATAATGTGGCTCCTTCAAATTATCTAATAATTTTAAAAACCACTCTTTAAATTTTTCAAAATCATTTCTTCATGGTTGTCATTGGTCTTCGTAGATTTGAATGCCAATAGGCAATTAGGACCAAAACTAGATGACGTCCCAGCATGAGTTATTATTATTCTTTGACCTTTGCCTTCGGGTACTTTGGTGGTCGATTGTGCCGTATCATCGGTCCAAGCTTTGGATACGGTATGATTGGCGTTTAGCCATGTCTCGTTTAGAAAGACAACTTTGTCCCAATTTGTAATTTTTTTGACTTTCCGGAGAAAATTCACTCGAGCAAGAGCAATGTCGGTTCGTTTTATTATAATTTTTCTTTTGTCACTTTTTTTGTAGGAAAATCCAATATTTTTCAAAATCTTCGATAGTGACGGCAAGCTTCCTTTAAACAAGTCTGCGTCTTTTAGGGACGCCGCCAGTTTTTTTAATATAGGTCATTCGCCCCGTGTATAATAACCATATACATGGTTGCGAATCGCAGCGACGTCAAAGTCGTCAATTTTTGTGACAGGAGCAGCCTTTCTTCTTTTTTTATTTGGCGTTGAAAGCTTTTTTTCCTCGTCTTCAGTCAATACTGCGGTTGAAGATTCGCCATATTTTTCTTTACTGATGCGAATTACTGTCGCACGTTCAATGCCAAGAGCATCTGCAACTCTGTCACAAACTTTTGCCATGGGTAATAGCGGTCCACCATTTTGGTTTTCCGCTCAAAATATTCACGCAAGCGAATCACAAACTCACGACTTTGACTGTTCAAAACAGTTTTCTTCGTTCTCTTTGGCATTATGCCAACAAACAATGAAAACAAACAAACTAACAATAATAAATAGACTTAACCAATTAACAGCAATAGTAACAAAAACAAAGTGATGAGAACGGAAAACACGTGGCATATACAAGGCGTTAGCACTCGTACTGAGGAGAATGGGTCATGTCAAACAAGATGGCGGCGCGTTGGCGCCATCTTGCGGAAGAAGACACGCCGCGGCCAAACTTCTCTCGAACCCCAAAGTTGTCGGAAGGAATGTTACGAGTAGGTTACAATTTAGATTTTATTTACTCACTATTGTAAATAATGTTATTTTTTTTAAATATTCAATAATGTTATTTTTTTAAATTAAATGATAAATTAAGTTTTATACAAAATATCGATAGTTTATAGTCTGTGGTCACGATGATTCATCGCTCATCACTATAATTAGCTCAGCATGCCCATAAAGTATGACATTGACTGGTACGTTTGTCCGTACTGTTAAATTCAGAACTTCATAGGCGCGATTTTACTGACAGCTGTCCCAGAGATCAAGCTATGTTTTTTCTAGTATAGTGCAAAACTTAGATATTTTAATTTTAAGGTAAAATAAAAAGGTAATGAAAATTTAAAACACAGGTGCTCTTATTTATGTTGTGTTGAATTACTGTATAAAGTTTCAAGATCTAAATTGTAGTATTCATCGCATAAGAATGGTTTTAAGATAAATTTGGAGTCATCTTTGGATTTTTTTTCTATCGAGAAAATTTTACGGAATCGTGTTTTCACAACACAGGCGATCTAGCACGTATCATTAACTATAACATATATGAATTATATATTGAAAGCACACAATTTGTTGAACAAAACATTGTTTCTCAAAAGCGATTTAACGTCTCCCCAGGTATAGTGCGCCCTTAAGGTCATTAAGTAGAACCTATAGCCATCGACACTTTTTATTATATTAAACTGATCAAATCAAATCATTACTTTATAATTATAGCTATATTAGATTCGTTGATTACTACTGAAACTGAAATTGGATCCAGATCTCAGTTTTCAGTTTTAGTATACTATATAGTACTATTTTTATTTTTATGGTGTTATCCGAACACATACAGAAAATTCCAAGATCACCATCTCAACCAGAACTATCTCAAACGTTTTCAGCCTCGACGGGACTTGAACCCGCAACCTTCCTCTTGATACGAGGATGCACTATCCAACTGTGCTACCGAGCTCTTTCAGGTCAGGGTCGAAATTAGTGCGATGATTCAGATTATGAATAAAGCGCCGTTAGCTCCATCTACAGGAAAACTTAGACAGTTTTTGACCGGCTCAATACCAAACGTTGCAGTTTAGTTAATTGGCTATAACAGGAAAAAAGGCCTGGTTTCCATTGAAAAATCCTGAGACTTTTTACAGTTTGAGAATTTTCTCTCCAACGTATTTAACAATTTTAAAAAGTCGTAATATTATTCTTTGTTGTACACAAGAAAATATATTAAAACAGTACAGAAATAGAGGGCATGTACAAAGGCGAGCTTAACCCTAAGAAGAGTTTTCTTGCAGCAAACCTTTGAGGCTAGAGAGAGAGAGAGAGAGAGAGAGAGAGAGAGAGAGAGAGAGAGAGAGAGAGAGAGAGATGATGTTATAGATATAATTTTTTTTGATATTATTTTATTGTTTTTATAGACTGCGGATCTCGCTCACGCGTTGCAATAATTAAAAAAAACACCTTACTTAGAAAGGTATACTTCACATATTAAGTACCTATGATAAAACCGATTAGGTACCTGCTTGGCTAGATAAGTATTGATTTTAATTGTGCAATTATTACCAAAGGAAGATTATTTTTAGTTTGTTTAACTTTTTATTAAAGAGATCTTTAAAATTTAAGCTGTATTTTATTGAAAATTCTAAAAATCCTGAGATTTCATGAGTTTTGCAAAATCCGGCCTCAATCCTGAGAAGAGTCCAAAAATCCTGAGATAGATATGGTAACCCTACCCGAGCGAAACACGTGTCGCACGGACGCCATGTCGGGCCATTGCCAACTTCTGGTTTAAGAAACTTTATTCTCATAAGAATAACATATTCACTTACATGAGAACTTAAAAATAATGTTTTTAATGTTTAACGTACAGTGAGTAAGATTATTATCATTACCTCTTAAAATAAAAATAGAGGGAATTAACAAAAAAAAATTAACACTCGTAACAAAGATAGTGAAACAAAGATGTTAGAAATGGATGCGGCATTTAGCGAAGAATATTTGGTTAAAAATTTCAAAGTTATCTATAGAATATAAGTTAAATTTCAATTACTCGGTTTATCGTCGATCTGTTACATTTAATGTTATTGAATAAGTACGGGAATTTTGTAGCAGGTACTGCCAGCTCTTAAAATATCTCTGCTGGGAACTTCTTTGTTTTAATTCGTCAGGACTTTTTGTGTCGCGATTCTTTCAGTGAAAACAAATATGAGGCAAAATGTCTCGCGACGTCGTTCAATGTCCGGCGATGTCGCGCGCCATGGACATTTTTGTCCCCTGTTGAGGCTTTAGAATTTTAAAAGAACAACTCACTAGTGAATAAATATTTTCATTTTTTAGTGTACATTCTTGACAAGTACCTACACTAACTATCTAGCTAAGCTATCTACAGTCTATAGAGGACACAAACAATCCTATCTGAGGTCAACAAATTATACATTGTTCTGAACATAACAAACCAATGTGGGACTGCTGGCCTTGGGACTTGGGACCTCTTAGGTTACTGCTTAGCAATAAATACCTAGTTGAAACTTCAAAGAGAAACAAAATGATTTGTCTCCGGTCAAATATTCTACACCTACCCACATCTATAGTAATATTATGAATTCAAAATTAATTCTTTCTGTCTGTCTGTTAAGTTTTTCAACAAGTTTTTGTCCATAAAATCATTACCCATACCTACCTTCACTCAATCCCCGAGAGCAGTGCAAGCTTCTGACGTCCGTTCGACACTATCTGGGGTCAGCAGAATACCAGCGTTAAGTAGCTAGGTTCTAGCCTATCTACGTGGCACATGCTGAGCTGACGCTTTGGATTAATTTATGATGGAAGTTGCGTGAGATATTCCTGTAATTTTTTATCAAGAGTTGACTATACCTCGGCCCAAACTCGAATTTCACCCCCGCTTCTCCGCGCCCCGCTGCACGTCCTATCTCGCCGTGGTTCTTATGTTTGCCGGTTTTTTATCATTCAATCCCTTCATTATCTTGTTCTGCTTATTTCTCATTATTGCGTCTTTACAAAAACCAACTTAATATAAATTCTACCTAAGAATAACGTGTTCGTTTGGAGCGACAAGTGTCACGGGTACCCCGTATAACATAATAGGTTGGGGAAAAAGTCTTTTCACATTATAGTATGTATGAACATGTAATAAAATCTCTTTAGCTATACTATTTGTATCTGGCTGGTTTTGGTATCATTCAAAGTTTAAATTTTAAAGAAGATAATTCCAAATTCAAATTAGGAAAATGTGTGTTTTTCGTACTGTAAAAATGAGTGAATCTAATGAAGAAATTCGATACATTTTAAAATTTTACTACAAAAAAGGTAAAAATGCAACGCAAGCCGTGTAAAAAATTTGCGATGTTTATGGACCTAGTGCAGTGTCTGTGAGAGTAGCACAAATTTGGTTTAAGCGTTTTCAATCCGGAAATTTTGATGACAAAGATGCACGTCGCTCTGGTCACCCTATTACGGATAAAATTGATGCCATTTTTAAAAAAGTGGAGCAAGATCGGCATATCAGTAGTTACGACGTAGCTGAAGAACTGGGAATTGACCACAAAACAGTTTTGGCGCATTTGAAAAAACTGGGTACACAAAAAGGTCGATATTTGGGTACCCCACGAGTTCACTGAAAGAAACCTAATGAACCGTGTACTCATTTGTGATTCTTTATTACGACGTAATTAAACCGAACTATTTTGGAAGAAGCTGATAACTGGTGATGAAAAGTGATCCACTTTTCATCACCAGTTATCAGCTTCTTCCAAATTGAACCGAATTGAAGTTGAGCTCGGGGTTCGCCGGCTTCTTAACCAGTAATCTTCGTCTTTTGGCATTCTTGTCCTTCTATATCCCATATCATTTTACTTACACCTACCTACTTCTTAGAGCCAGAAGTCTAGATTCTATATTACAACTTTGTCACCATCTTCTTTTGTGTTTTTATTTTGTACGTGTGTCGTGTCAAATAATGTTTTTTTTTTTTACCCTCCTGCTTTTTTTGTTTTTTTTTTTTTGGGTAAAAAGTAAAAAAAGGGTAAAAAGTTGCCTATGTCCCAAACCCAGTCAATCTATAAACCAAATGTCATCGAAATCAGTCCAGCCGTTTACTCGTGAAAACGTAACAAACAGACAGACAGACACAGTTCCTTTCGAATTTTTAATATTAGTAGGTATAGGAGTTATCGAGTAATGGAGCTCAAATGGTCTTGGGCGGGACACTTGGCAAGACGTGCTGATGACAGGTGGAGCAGGGTAGCAACTGAATGGTGGCCGAGGAATGACTGTAGAAGTGTAGGATGCCCGGCAGCGAGATAGGTGGACGAGCCACGGGCTTAGAGTCGCGGGCCGTCAATGGGTGAGACTAGCGCAGGATCGTGGCGGATGGCACAAACTTGGGGAGGCCTATACCCAGCAGTGGGTGAAGTCGGGCTGTGGATGATGATGATAGGATATAGAAAGGTTCGCTTTTAACCACTATCTCGCCCCGGTAAGCGATGATGCAGTTTACGATGGATCACGCTCTCCTAGAAGTGAACACTCGCGAGTGAACAGACTCGCGACTTGAAGACACCCGGGTTGTGCTTACCCATAATCATGGTGGTCTCTCTCCAGCTCCGATACACCGGAGTCGGCTGGTGAGGGCGCCGGCGCCGGCTCCTTGTCTGCACCATTCAGCACGGATGTTGACTTAGTCCTGGAAAAGATATAAATTCATAATTAGTAGATTTATCAGAATCTGTCAAGTCAAACTGCCTGTTCCTTCGCGACCAAGCCAGGAAAGAAAGGCAAGAAACAAGGCTGGTTGTTTTTTTATTGATCCTTTTAGAATACATAACATACAGGAAATAAATTACGTCTAAATTGTAACATTTTTGAACGAGTTGGAGCAATTTTAATCCCAAGCTTCTCTATCATCTAACTAACTAATCCGATATTTTATAGTAGGCTTTTTTATAAAGATTTTGTTTAATTATTTTTTAAATTTGATTTAAATTTTTGTGTTGGTAAAAAAGGTTGCAAAATCCTCAATCGTTTTTTAAATGCTTTTATACGGCTTGCAATCAGTTGCAATGTTTGTTTGTAAGTTTGTTTAGGTTAAATCTTGTGAGCTGAATCAGAACCACTTTCTCTTATCCTAAGGAGTTGAAATTTGACGTATTGATTCAATTCCGATGACAATGTATTGTAATGGTAAGCATGACCTGTTCCTACCCCCTGGATCCTGGATCCCTGGATTGTATCCAGACGAAGGTACTTCTCAACGGTCAACAGCACAGACACGAAATATGTGTACGCATAGAGCACTTAGGTATATAAAAACTTGTGTTTAAAAGTATTTTTACTATTAAATTATTGTAAGATAAGTTGACGGTATACACAGTACTATTACTCGTGCGCGATAACTTGGGACCTGCTAGGAATGCGACTCCCCGACCGCTTCCCCTGCACTTCCGCGATGGCGCCCGTATTGTACCGTTCGCGTCACTATTTTACTAGGATTTTTAGTCTCGTACTGGCCTACGTCACGTAACGACGCGCTCTGGAATTCTTTTAGTTTTCGTTTGTGTTATTGTTTTGTTCTTGTAGTTTTTGTTGTTATAGTTTGTGTCATTGTTTTGTCGTTGTAGTTTTTGTTGTTATAATAAATGTTGTAAATTTATCGGATACCTCTTCGTCAAGTGATTATAGTGAGACTGAGGACGAAGAACAACCTCTAGAAGGCATAAATCCACTAAGTAGTGACGAAGATGAGATAATGTAAATAATAGATAAAATAAATGTATAAACTTAAACATTGTATTTTTATTTTATTCAAATAGTGTAAAAAAGATTAGATAAAAAGCAGCGTCCTCCCTGAGTAACATAATAAATTAGGTTAAAAAAAAACAAAGACGAAGCCGCGGGCGGCTGCTTGTTCGCTTTTTTGCGGGCGGTACAAACACGCCAATATGACGTCACCGCGCTCAGGTCCCAACTTATCGCGCACGGGTAATACATTAAGGTATAAATTTCCAGTATAAGCTGACCTCTTATTGTACGAAATGCCTACACTATTCGAGGTTTGCTTATACTGGAAATTGTGTAGCATACTTACAAGTCCAAGGCCCATCTGACGTTGAGCGGTATCCCACTGCCTAAAAACATGGTTGGCGAACATTTATGTATCAATGTACCATTATTTCTGAAGAAATGTTTAATGAGGCCATAGGCATGCCATCAAATAGTGTTACTTCGTGATTATTGGGACAATAATAATACCCAATCCTATCAACTCAAATCTCATTATTTACTACAAAAAAAACAAAGACGTACCTATACATTTTGCAATGTATACCTAATATAATAATAAATGATTTAGTTATTGATTGATTGAAAATACTTTATTGCACTTATAAAACTAGTACAAAGGCGAACTTAATGCTAAAGAGCATTCTCTTCCAGATAACCTTTGTGTATTGTAGATAAAGATGTGTAGGTAGTGCACAGGAAAGGGAACTAAAGTCTAACTTTTTATTAGCTGCAGTAAAATGACGTTTTGTGGGTTGCCGGTTTTTGAAGAAAAATAAATAGGGATGTAGCTAAATGAGTGAATCATAAATGAATAATCAGTTTGGTTTTTTTTTGAGATTTAATATTAAGTTGTAATGTATTTTTTTAACCTATTATTATTACTATACTAGAGGATTGATTTTTTTTAGTGGAAGTATAGGGAGGTACATTCAAAATGAAACAAAACGTCATAATAATGTTATTTAATTAATTTTTGTGAACTGAATCACATCCCTATTGAGATTAGGCTGGCAACATTATTTTACGGAATGACATTTAGAAACGTCATTTTACTGCAGCTAATAAAAAGTTAGACTATAATGAAAAATTTGCACAGGACTAATAAAATAGCATAAGTACATACTACTTAAATACTTTTTATCATAGACTAAACTATACCAATATCAAATATAAATACATACATAACAATACAAGAAGTGATAAGGAATGATTAAGTTGCTCATTTTTGGTCGATTTGACCGAGAAAGTGCCTATAGATTCTCAATCTGAATGCTTCCACTGAAGCAGCCTCGAAATAGTTTGGCGGCATATTATTCGAGAGACGAGTAGCGGTTATGGTGTAAGAGTCAGAGTAAGTAGATCGCACAGCTCGGTCCTCAGTTGATACGAACGCAAATCGCTCTCTGAGGTAGCTGGGAGATAGAGGGTTGCGAAGAATATTAAACAGCAGGGATAGCATGTGCGCATCTCGACGAGCTCTTATGTTAAGCCATTTTAGCTTCTGACGAAATACCGAGACATGGTCATATTTTCGTAGGCCGTAGATATAGCGAATACAGAGATTCTGCAGACGCTCCAACCTGTTCAGTTGCTCTTTCGTAGCATCGGGATAACATACATCTGCATAATCTAGGATGGGTAAGAGTAACGCATTAACCAGTGTCCTCCTCGTAGATTGGGGCGAGAAGTTTCAGAGTATGCATAGTACTATACATCCTCCTACTAATCTGGGTAATATGATGGTCCCATGACAAATTATGAGTAATGAATAGGCCCAAGTTCTTAACCTCCTTGCAGAACTGCAGTGGAATTTTATTATATTTAACCGGAGGAAGTGTTAAGTTATTCGCTTAATTCAAATTAAATTAACATTAACGTGACTTCTGTTGTTGCAGGTTAGAAGACAAATAACTTATATTAGGGTTATAAGACGACCTCCGTGTCGCAGTGGGCGAATAGCCGGCTGAGACGCAGGAGGTAGCGGGTAGGATTCCCGCTGCGGAACAAATGTTTGCATGATCTACAGATATTTGTTCCGGGTCTGGTTGTTTCTCTATGTATTATAGGTTTGTATTTACAAAAAAAAAGTATATAAGTATTCTATCAGTTATCTGGTTCCCATAGTACAAGTTATGCTTAGTTTGGGGCTAGATAGCGCTGTGTGAAATGTCCAGCAATATGTATTTATTTATTTATTATTATTTAAGATGTTACTTTTAGCTTCATAGTGTACTATGATCGTAGTTATGATCGATGGCGTACCCAAAATATTGTGTCGCGTGCAATCAATGGCACGCGTGCCTTTGGTTCGCCATCCCTGGCCTAAAACATTTGCCTCACAGGCTAAGTCCAGCTTGGCCTACATGGCATTGCATTGCGCACGTCATACTGAGACAAGTCAAAAGTCTCATGTACCTGTTATTTCACACCCATACCCTACAAACCGGAACAGAGCATAACTGCTGCCACACAAGTAATAAAAAAGTTATTTTTAAAATAATTTTATAGTTTAACGGCAACACTCATTTTGCAAACGTTTAAATACTGACCCCGATGAATTTGGAGGCCAACAAGACGTCCATGCAGGATATGAGAAGATTTTCCCTTATGAGAAATTGGGGACCTTAATGCTAATGCGAGCTGCCAGGAGATCCCTTCATTTTTAAGCCCTTCTTACCTATCGTTAGACAGAAGCGCATAATGAAATAGAATAGAATATTATCAAATAGAATAGTAGATTATTAACCAAGGGGATAAAGCAGTGTCTTCTGTCGCGGGTGACGATTTAAATCGCGAGCGTAACGAAGGACTCGAGGTTTACTGCCGAGCGTAGCGAGGATGTTAAAAACTTAAATCACGAGCGAAGCGAGGGATTTAAGACGAGTCCTGAGTGTAGCGAGGGATTTAAGTTCACCCAAGACTAAGACAGCTTTATCACCGAGGGAAATACTCTACTTTTCGTACCATTTGCGAAAAAAATAACATAATAATAATATGAGATAAGCATTTATTAAAAATAATGACAATTAAAAGTAAAAGTTAACATTCGAAACATTGCTCCAATTATTGATAGAGAGAGTTACATTTTTGTTTGGTACATTTATTGTTGATGAGTTGATTTGAGTATTTTAGAACATTAACTTATTTATAAAAATAAATTAAAATAAACTTAACGTTTATGTATCTGAAGAAAACAAAAACGCGGCAAATTCCTAGACTAATATTTTTTTGTCGGAAAAGCAAAGGCATCAAGCTCATACGGCCTCGTCGGTTTGCGTAATTTTATTTAATAATCATAACCCCAAGAGTGTGTGCAATTAAAATAAGTTTGGGTCAAAGGTCACTTCTAGTGTATAGTGTCTATATGCCTACGGATAAAGCGGAAAATATGACAGAGTTTACGGATTGTCTCAGTTTGGTGAGTGCTATTATAAGCAATGACGACACGGAGTCCGTTTATGTACTTGGTGAATTTAATGCCCATCCGAATGAGCCATTTTTTGAGGAGTTGTCATGTTTCTGTGACGAACAAGAATGGATATGTGCAGATGTAGACATGTTGGGGCTAAACTCAGACACATACACTTTCATAAGTGACGCTCATGGGTCTAGACGTTGGTTGGATCATAGTATAGTCACTAAATCTGCACTGCGGTCCATCTCAAATGTATTTATTGACTATGATGCCCTGTGGTCAGACCACTTTCCCTTAATTTTAGAATGTAATTTTGACATATTTAAACCGAAAAATGTAATTAATCCAACTAATGAAATTAATTAAGTACTGTAGGGTGAGCGGAACCCTGAACAAATTGACTTGTATAGTAGATTATGTTATGAAAAATTAAAATTAATAAACTTCCCTCATGAATTTTTGTATTGTTGTGACTCAGTGTGTAATAATTTGTACCATACATTTGTTATTGAAAGGATGTACATATAATGAAATTGTAAATATTTTGAGCCATGCCGCTACTGACAGTCGGAACTAAAAGTTAAAACGATTTGTTAAGAAAAAACCTGTAGTAGGATGGAATAGGTACGTCAGCGAGGCTCACGGGAAGGCAAGGTACAAATTTAAACTAAGGGTGTGTTGTGGAAAACCAAAAACAGGCCGTGTTTATGACGAAATGCACGAGACACGTAGAATTTTTAAGTCTCGTTTAAAATGGTGTCAGAATCATAGTGAACAGCTTAAAATGGATATAATAACATCACAGCATGCAAAACATGATTTTCGTAATTTTTGGAAGTCCACATCTGGTTTGAAGGCTTTCCGGTGAGTGTCGAGGGTGTTAATGACCATAAAGGCATAGCGGACCTGTTTAGAGACCACTTCACTGTAAGGTCACCACTGGGACCATCACAGTCGACAAGCGATGCGGGGTCTGTTGGTCAGGAGTTATGTACTAGATTTATTGCAAAAGATGTCAGAAAAACTATTAAATGTATGTCGCGCGGTAAATCTCCAGGCCATGACGGACTCAGCATTGAGCATCTAAAGTACGCGGGTGTGCACTTGCCAGGAGTGCTCGCGATGTTTTACACGCTATGTATGGGGCACTCATACCTGCCTGCTGATATGATGAAGACTGTGGCGGTGCCAATTGTGAAAAATAAAACAGTCGATGTGTGCGATAAGTCGAACTACAGACCTATTTTGCTGGCCACCATTATAGCTAAGGTTTTTGACGGTTTGCTTAATAGTCAATTGGACGATTACATAAAGTTGCATGACAATCAATTTGGTTTTAGAACTGGTCTCTCCACAGAAACGGCTATTTTGACTCTAAAGCAAACTGTCAAATACTATACGACACGTCGGACATCCATTTATGCCTTTTACCTCGACCTCTCAAATGCATTTGACCTGGTTTCTTACGATATTCTCTGGCAGAAGTTAAAAGATATCAATCTGCCACCAGAGGTTAATAATATCTTTAAATATTGTTATCAAAACCAGGTGAATGTAGTGAGATGGTCGAGTACTTTTTCCGAGCCTTACAGGCTGGAGTGCGGTGTGAGGAAAGGGGGGTTGACCTCACCGACGCTCTTCAACCTATACATCAATGCGCTGATAGGTGAGCTCAGCAGTACCCGTGTCGGATGCCATATCGAGGGAGTTTGCCTCAACAACATCAGCTATGCGGATGACATGGTACTGCTGAGTGCATCGGCCTGTGGCCTAACTAAACTGTTGGGTATCTGTGAAGCGTATGTACATAGACATGGCTTAAAATATAATATAAAGAAAAGTGAATGTATGGTCTTTCAGGCCAGAGGTAAGCGTCTGTCCTCCATCCCACCAATAAAGTTGCATGGAACTCCACTAAATAGGGTGGAACAATTTAAATATCTCGGACACGTGGTAACCTCGGACCTGAAAGATGATACAGATATGGAGAGAGAGCGTAGGGTCTTGTCTGTCAGAGCGAACATGATAGCCCGCAGGTTCGCTCGTTGCTCAAGTGAAGTAAAACTCACTCTTTTCCGAGCGTACTGTACGAACTTCTACACGAGCAGCCTGTGGGTGAATCACACGCTTAAACAGTACAACGCCCTACGTATTCAATACAATAATGCGTTTAGGGTGCTGATGGGGCTGCCTAGATTCTGCAGCGCTTCGGGGATGTTTGCCGCTGCGCGAGTTGACTGTTTCTATACAGTCATGCGAAAGCGGTGTACATCTTTGTTGCGCAGGGTTCGGGCTAGCTCAAGTGGCATCCTATGCGTGTTTGCAAGTAGGTTTGATTGCCAGTATATGAATCATTGCTGCATGGTACATATACTGCCAAACAAAAATACCTAGAGTAGTGTAGTTATTATTATTATTTTTGTTCATGTATTTTATTTTGTGTCAGTGTTAAGAAATTATGGATTTTTATATCTGAAATAAATGAGTTAATTAATTAATTAAATAACTGCATAATAAATGCGTATTCCTTTTTCAAAAAGATGTATAATGCTTCATATACAAACTCAATGGTGTACACACAGATGTAGTTCAGTATAAATTTCGGTAAGTATTCCAAATTTAAATCACATTCTCCCCCTAGAGGATGAATGAAATTCAGTACAATTTTCTTTCCCTGTTTTTAACAGATTAAAAATGTCTATTGTTATGTTCGCTTTTTGTGGCATAGAATGTCACTTTTTTGAGCAAGTGGTACGAAAAATGTATTTATTCGGTACACACAAAGTAAAGAATAGTAGGTACAAATTAATTTATAAAGACTCATATGTCTGCCATCATGACAGGCATGTAAATACCTCCAGGCTATGCAGTTAAGCTACCTACCGACTTCAAGGTCTGCAAGTATGTCATCCTATACTTATAGGTAGCTATCGAAGCGATGTCGTTAATGTTATCAATGCGTATCTCGCTATCGATGTAATTCAACGGTAAATGTTTTTTCACCTTTACTGTTTATTTGAACTGGTCAGTGTCTACTGTCTAGTAACCTGGATACCCAGTTTTGTATGCATGTGAGAAAGTTCTCGAACTTTTTGAAGAGCCGATCGGTTGTTTGATTTTATTATGGCATAGCCTTGTTATCTATAATGCAGATAAGAAGAAAGGTTTTTTCTTGTGATTATGCGTCGCCAAGGTAACTATTTACCTTTTTTTATACCACTAAGGTAGCAAACAAGCATACGGCCCCCCTGACTTTAACCCCTGGGGTGCCAGAAAAAATACCTAGTGCAAAAAACCGCCTCCTGCTCGCAGGCGCAATAAATTCGCCCGCAAAAAATTAAAAAAAAATTCGCGCTGCGTTTGCACTAAGATTTCTCAATTTTTTTCTGTAGCACTGTATTAAAATATTATTGTACTAAAATCTAGATAAAATAGGCTTTCTGAAGGTATAACTTGTATGCCATTTTATTAATAAATTGTAATAAAAATCACAGGTAGAAAACCACGGACTAGAAAATAAACCCGTAGCCTATTGACGTTTGTAACACCAAAGGTATCAATCGCGCGTTGTCGATCCTTTAAAAATTTCAAAACGCCCTTTTTAAGATACTGTAGCCCCTGGGGAAAACCTTGGCAGGGAGACCATTCCACAAGCGAAGTGTTCGCGGGAAGAAATTCATCTGAAACCACACGGTGCGCGACCGCAACGTCTCCAAGGTGGGTGGATGGATTCCCTTCCGATGGCGAGCGGTGCTACCAACCATCACTCAAGCACTTTTACAAAGAAAGTGTATATTTTATAATCTCTTGTATACAAGGGCTAAAGTGACCTATTAGGGGAGTGGCTCAACAGGTCCCTGAATGGTCCAGGCTAACGAGTAACACACTGGAAAGGATAGCGTAGGACACCCCCCCTACTAGATGACAAAAAGCCTTAGCCAAAAAGCATTCGCTTCGAATCGATTTCTATATTTATTATGTTCGTTGTCGATAGATTATGTGATCATGTCAATCCCATACATTTTTGTATTTATCGACTAGCGTCATCGCTAATCGAATGTAATTTGGCTAAGCCCTGACGACTTGCTGTCGATTCGGACAATATATATTGGGACGCAATGTCCCAATTGACACTTTTGATTTTAATATTTTTGTTACTGTCGATTCGGACACCATTAAAAATAGCTGCATTGTACAGTCAGTTAAAAGAACAGGTTTTTACCGAGGCGCGGCGGCGGCACAGCAAGATAACGAAATAGATGCATAGCAAGGTCACACTCTCTCTATCTCTTTATTTGAGATATTTTTAAGTGATCATTATACAAGATACAAGTATACAAGATGTTGTTTTATACCAAATATACGCTATGAGGGAAACTTGTGTTTTTTTTAACATTAATGTAAGTCACCACACGCTCGCAAAGCAATTTGATTAGCGATATCACATTATATTATATTTTGCTTAAACATTTTTTACCTGACTATACCAACAGCTTCAATGAACCGGTGTTCGAATCGACAGTAAAAAAATACTAAATCAAAAGTGTCAAATTGGGACACTGTGTCCTAATAAATTTTGTCCGTATCGTCAGCAACTCTGATAAACAATGCTGGGAGTCGTTGCGTGTTGCCCGCACAATATCGGTCGCTCTGGAAATCTATTTGCAGACCTGTGTTCAGCGGCGGACGTACTATGGATAATATGATGATGAGGTGTTACTCTGTTTTGACCTACCCTATAATTTCCAATAAGAACGTAGATGCTGTGTGGCCTTCAATCTGCAGACTAAATGAAGGGTCTGTACAAGGAAGCTAATGACCTCTCAATTGCATCATCTTTGATGCCATCAATGCATCACTATTTTAAGTAAGTATCATGACGATTAACCCTTAGCCTGCAGTCTGGCATTTATTAAGATGACTCGTCGCATGACTAACATGCACCATTATTAGTTTCAAGACCATAACCTACTTTATGGGGTTCCGTACCCAAAGGGTAAAACGGCACCCTATTACTAAGCCTCCACTGTCTGTATGTCCGACTGTATCTCATGAACCCGTGATAGTTAGACAGTTGAAATATTAACAGATGATGTATTTTTGTTGCCGCTATAACAACAAATACTAAAAACAGAATAAAATAAATATTTAAGGGGGGCTCCCATACAACAAACGTGATTTTTTGCTCG
This sequence comes from Philereme vetulata, assembly GCA_918857605.2. Taxonomy (NCBI): domain Eukaryota; kingdom Metazoa; phylum Arthropoda; class Insecta; order Lepidoptera; family Geometridae; genus Philereme; species Philereme vetulata. The sequence continues at coordinate 6,484,020 of OU975459.1, read as the reverse complement.
TTTTAGCTCGATATTGATAACGGGAACAGGTAGACGCTTGAAATATTCACAGAATATTTAGTTATGTATTCGCTTTAAAAATAATTAATTAAAATAAAATAAAACAAATATTTAAGGGGGGCTCCCGTACAACAAACGTGATTTTTTTTGCCGTTTTTACAGATTTAACCGGAACCCTTCGTGCGCGTGTCCGACTCGCACTTGGCCGGTTTTTTATTTTTATGGCGTACAATAATTTCATAGATCTAAGAATTAAGAAGACGGGTTTCAAACTGTTGTTTTCCATCTAGTGTTTAACTTTTTATACCTACCATGGTTCTGCTTGCAACCAGGAATGGTGTGCTCATAATTTATAGTTTTGGTGGGCCGATAGCTCTCGAACCGGTACATAAACATAACATAACCAGCGTCTCGGTCGGCGCTCGTCTTGCATCGGCGGCGGACCGTGGCGCTGGTGGTATGAAGGCTTAGCTGAAGTAATCGGCCTTCAGAAACCGTGACGGTATGAGTAGATTTAGAGTTATATATTTTATAGAAAACGCTGAGCGCTCCGATGTCACGGCGCAGACTCAGCGACTCCAGAATCTGGAGTCGCTGAGTCTGCGCGCGATCTGGAGTCCAGATCTTTAGATACTACTGAGTCGTCGACGATACGAACGGCTCTGCGTTGCAAGGAGTCTAGGGGCAGTAGTTGGTATTTCGGTGCACCGTTCCAGATGTGAGAACAGTATTCCATGTGGGGCCGGATTTGCGCTCCCATAAAAACAAAATATACTATTTGTAATCTTTGACTATCAAAATAGTGCCACGAAATAAGGAAACAAATTACTTGACCTACAGTTTCACTCAAGTTACAATTAACGGGAGTTCATGTTAAATGGTTCTCTTTTTTGGGGTAGAAATTGCAGTTATTCTGGATTGAAATCTAGACTTGTCCGTCTATTTGTGTCACTAAAGCTACACGTATACCAAATTTCAGTACTGTAGTGTCACTGGTGTAACCTGTGAATTTTGTCAGTTGTTTTTTATCTATGGCTAATAACTTATTAATTACAAGGTTTTAACTAAAAATAAAAACGGAGTAAAACTGTACTGACTAAGGCCTTTTATTAGACGTACCACTTGACCGGATAGTCCCATTTTTTTTACCCCTCTTGAACCCAAATATCTCAACAACAACCGCCGCTCCCCATTTTTAGTTAATTTCGTCAAAATTATGCCATCACTACCTACCTACCTACGGGAAACCAGGGTGACGCATATTGACAGCCCGCGTTATATGCATGTTAAGGCGGTACGAAGTTCGGCGGGTCAACTATAGTCTAACTTTTTATTAGCTGCAGTAAAATGACGTTTCTAAATGTCATTCCGTAAAATAATGTTGCCAGCCTAATCTCAATAGGGATGTGATTCAGTTCACAAAAATTAATTAAATAACATTATTATGACGTTTTTGTTTCATTTTGAATGTACCTCCCTATACTTCCACTAAAAAAGATCAATCCTCTAGTATAGTAATAATAATAGGTTAAAAAAATACATTACAACTTAATATTAAATCTCAAAAAAAAAAACAAACTGATTATTTATTTATGATTCACTCATTTAGCTACATCCCTATTTATTTTTCTTCAAAAACCGGCAACACACAAAATGTCATTTTACTGCAGCTAATAAAAAGTTAGACTTTAGTACTTTTTAAATAATATATGTTGTAGAGTAATATTGACATACGAACTATAATTGTACATTTTATATACATTCATGCGAATAAATGATTATGAATTTATATGATTTTGTATATAAAGTGCCTAAGTATATATCTTATTGCATTGCAAATTATTATCTAGGTATTTCAATTGGACAATAAACCCAAGAATTTATATGCATTACTCTGCCGCATATACATAATCAAATCAATGCAGCGGGGGCTTTTGCGATTGTTACAAAAAGTTCGAAATGGTAAATAGCTACATAAAGAGGTAATTCAGAAACATCCATAAAGAATACACGTATGAAGTTGTTTAAAAAACAATGAGCAATGATCAAATGACACAAATCAATGGAGGAAGACAGTACATGTCATGCAAGAATCACCAAGTGGTAAATACCTATACACTTACCTATCTAGTTATCTACCTGCCGGTCACTAGTCAGTAGAAACTCGGTTTCCTTTGCCAGCTACCACCAGCGAAACACTCATCTAAAGTAAAGTAACGTTCCACGCGGACTAGTTGGATCATCCAAGTAGTGGCCGCTAAAGAATAAGAATATATTTTGACAAAATGTACAAATACAAAAATTCACTAAATAATTATTAGGTAGGGTACATGTAACACAAATTAAGATGTTTATGTGACTACATTTATGTATGAGCCTCAGTTGCCTAAAATAGACTGAAAAACCTGTATGCTAAAGGCATTTTCAGCGAAGCGCTTCACTGGTATAAAATAATTTGTATAAATACGTGAAGAGAAAATTGCGTACCCCTTTTTATAAAACTTTTTGCGCGCACGAAGGTGTAAGGATGACATATTTATGAATAACTATTACCATAATTATTTTGTATAATCATTGAGATACTTTTAAATCATTATACAAATCTTATGAATTTATTTGGTCAAAATAAAGATTGCTATTTGACTTCCGTCTAAAAGCTGCTGTCGAGTTGGTTTCGATTTTATGAAAAAGCCGCCATCTTAGGGACGGAACAGGCTGCGTGTGCTGTGTAAGGGAGGACCTGTGGTAATCCTGCTAAAAGCTGCTAAATGTCTTTATTCCTTTATAAATTAATATTTAATACACGAATTGGTGTATTGGTGGAGTTCTAGTTAGATTTACGAATAAATATAAGAATATTTTTACTGGTGGTAGAGCTTTTGTGAACGGGCTCGAGGAAGTGGGCACCACCGCCTTACCTTTATCTGCCACCAAATAGCAGTACTTATGCTGCTGTGTTCCGGTTAGATGGTAATGGTATGTTCCTGTAATTACTGGCACATAGGCATACCAGCTAAGTACCAGTATGGCAAGGTATCCACATAGAGATCAAGACAACATAATAGCTTGTTTTGAACTCTATGTGGATATCCAGGGGCTGCAGTAGCCACTTAACATCTGTGGGCTGCATGCTCGTTTGCCATATAAGTAGTATAAAAAAAAATGTCAAACGAGTAGACAAATTAAATGATTCTGGGAAATCCAAATATTGATAATACCATGCCCTTTCAACGGTGTGTGAGATTTGACATCTTTAATTAAAGTTTATATAGAGTTGGGTCAAATGCTATAATGAAACTAAAAAAAAAAGAAGTTTTGTTGATTTACTATCGAATTTCGACCACTGAATTAACAACTAGTTTCAATAACCGTCATTATTTAGGCCTTGATAAAAACAACTAAAAATACGCTCCAAATGTGCATACCGCGAAAATTAATGACATTAATTATGTATAATTTGTTGTTATTAGGAAATCTCCTCCAAAGTGGAACGTCACGGTCACCGAGCACATGTTTTTGCGTATATTAAGTATATGACCACATTAATCTGTACTGCACTAACACCAACATATATAGGAGCGGGGTAAAACCCGCAGAACTGACTGGGAATGATGTTGGGGCAGAAAGGTTTTCGAATTTTTTCGGCTCCATCTTGTAGAAATGTCATTACCAAGCAAAGCATAGTAACTTAACTGCATTATCACATGTGTTGAGTAACAATATAGAGCAATGTTAGACTCTTATGCCGACGGAATAAGGTTTATATATGATGCTGAAAACAAACATTAAATTGGGTCAGATGCTTGTATGCCCGTTATTTCTAAACTGCTCTAAATATTTTGTCCTCGGGAACTAGCTAAAGTTGATAACGCCTATGGTTGTATTTCTATGGATTGTGGGAGATCTATAGAGTATAATGGATGTATCATTACTAGGATTCTCTCTATATGTTTTTTAATAAGATGCAGCTGTTACACTCTAGTAAATTGGAAATTAATGATAATAAATATTGTGTTTGTAAGGTGATTATACTGAACAATAGAACTTTTCAAGGCTAGTGGTTGATGTCTTGTACATCCTCGTGACATAATTAGGTAGGTACATACACTCTACAATGTCTATTCTACTCGCAGGCAGAATGGAGCATTTTCGAGGTGAACTGAACCATGGTCTGAGCAATGTGTATATCCTTTACCACACTCGAATTTCCACGAGGGTGGCAGATGGGAATAGGGGACATCCCACAAAGCGGTTCTCTTCGACCTTTATTATGCGCACCGCCAAAGAGACTTGCCAACTTGCCGCCTTAAATGTGTCTGTGTTTCCTGATAACTACAACCTAGGGGTCTTCAAGTCGCGAGTGAATAGGTTTCTTCTAGGCAAGCGTGTACCATCGTAGACTGCATCATCGCTTACCATTAGGCGAGATCGTGGTCAAACGCAAGCCTATAATATATATAAAAAAACCATAAAATACGTCATACGTTAAGGGGGGGGGGGGGGGGGTGTCAAAAGCTTTGTGACGTCACATGTCAAAATTTAAAATACTAAACGCGAAATTTTTATCTAAACAAAAACCTTAAAAATATTACTAACTCCATCTATATTTATAACATTTATGTATGTACCTAGGGTTGAGTCGTCAAAAAATTTGAATATAATTGCTTGAAAAATAAGTGACGTTACACGGGGGGGGGGGGGGAGGGGGGGGGGGGTCAAACACTATGTATTTGCTTCTATCTATAGGTTAGGTAGATATATGGGTACGTATGCAAATGAGATTGATTAGCAAGCGACAGAGCGTAGCTCCGGTTATCTCAGCAACAGCCATTCGGCATTGTTATGAAGGCTGATATTTACAGGCTTCTAATTAAGTTTCTAATATGCAACTAACTTATAGTGCAGAGTCCACCAAGTGTCCGACGGGTTGAGGTGGAGAGATCTGGCTTCGGTCCTGGGCAGGGTTTGTCCGGTATCAAGGATCTCAAAGCGCAACTTCGCAACTATCGAAATACCGAAGTCGGTCTTACAGATTTACTTAGCTGTCTTCCGAAGCACGGAATTGCTAATTGAAAATCACTACCGGTAACCCATATAACAGGAGTAGGTAAAGAATAATACACAATAGGTAAAGCTGTTAAGAAGCCGGCGAACCCCGAGCGCAACTTCAATTCAGGCGCGTCAAAAACTTCGGCCTGAATATCGCTATCCCTGTTAAGTGACGAAATTTAGCCACGCAGAGCGACAGTGTTAGCAATAGAACGATTCTAAATTTGATTAGATTTTGACCGTGTTCCGTAATACCAAAAATGATGACTGAAAACTTGTTGTATTTTTCCCATTGTGTTGTTATTCTGTAACTAGACGATATACTCTATATTCCCATGACTAGGATATGTAAGATGTTGTTGTTTTTAATACGAAACAATTAGGTTGAAAACAGGTCTTTTATGACGTAAAAACATGCAGAATGCGATACGCTTCTATTTCATTTTAGGTAAGTACTTTGATCTAATAAATGGTTGGGAACCTAGATAAATACTATTCAAATTAAAATAATACCTTATTAAGGTAGAAATATGCTCCAATTAGAAATGATCTTGGTAGTACGTGTTGTATGGGCGATTCCCCTCCGGTCTCCCCTTAATAGAAATCACTTAACAGAACTAGGTTCGTGATTTACACGCAGTAACTAAAATGTGCTTAATTATCTAGGAAGCATATCACGGCCGGAAAAATCGGTGCACGCAAAAGCTATCAATAGTAAATGTACTATTGATAGCGTGCACCGACAAATTGAACAGTGCTATTTATTAGATACTAGCTGACCAATCCGCAGCTTCTGTTCAGCTGTTCAGTTTTTTAATAAAAACATTACCCTCCTTCTCCGCAGTTGGGTAAAGAGCACCCTGTGTCACCCGGAGATGTGAACAGAACAGGAACAGTGAAATAATTTTTTAAATCGGTCCAGTAGTTTCGGAGCCTATTCAATACAAACAAACAAACAAATCTTTCCCCTTATAATATTACGATGTTTTTTGTAGATATTGATATGTTCTTTAATATTGTAGAGCATACTTTTGTTCTATCATCAATAGTTTCCGGAGCGCATGCGACGAAAGACGTTTTAGGGCACTTTTTTTACACCTTGGGTTACGTTACTTAAGTTTTAATAAGGATCCCTAATCTTTTCCAGCAATAAATATAATCTATGTCACTTAAGGTGAATGTAGCTTTCTAATGGTGAAAGAATTTTTGAAATCAGCACAGTAGTTTTTGAGTTTATTCATTACAAACATACACACAAAAATACAAATCTTTCCTCTTTATAATATTAGTATAGAAGTATAGATTAGATTAGAAAATTTTTTATTGCACTAATAAAAAGATACATAGGCGAACTTAATGCTAATTAGCATTTTCTTCCAGCTAACCTTTGTGTAGTGTGGAGAAAGTGGTAGTGCCAGAAAAAGGAAATTTAATCAAACTTTAGCTTAGAAATAAACTTACAAAAATTAAAAATAATAATAATACACATACATAAACGAAATACACAAATATATCTACATAAAGTGCTCAATTTTGTTGGGTATCTTGAAGAGAGATGAAGTATTTAAAGAGTTTGGATTTGAAGATTCCCATAGAGGCGGCCTTGCGGATTTCCACTGGAAGAGAGTTCCACAAGCAGATAGCAGTCACAGTGAAAGAGTAACTGAAGAAAGAAGTTTTATGCTCAGGCGTCTTGAATAACAGATGTTGAGAAGAACGAGAAGGGCGATCAGGTGGAAAAAAGTATAGCACGTGGAAGGAAATGAAATCTATCGGGGCCTATTCGAAAAATCATTATAGGATAGATTCCTAGCTGTTAAATTCTAGGTTTTTCTTTACTCAAGTTTTTCAGGGGATTGTAGTATACTTTAGCTTAGATAGATGGATAGAAAAAAAAATATTGCAAACCAGAAACAACAAAACAAGTAAACTAAAATGAACTTATACAGTCGGCAGTCTTATCGCTATTTAGCGATATTTAACAGACAACATTTGGATGAAATGGATCTTGCGGGGTTAAATTAGCGTATGAATGGTATTAGGTGTACTGTATACCTTCACCTTAGATATCTTTACGGCAGCATTTATCATAGCAACCCATAGGAAGATGATGATGAAGAGATACTGACAAGACCTGTCGCTCTTTAAATCTATAAGGGAGGGGAGACCTATGTTCAGTGGATATCCATCAATGATGAAGAGATAGGGGTTCCATTTTTTCACCTGATTTAAAGGAAAACGTAGCGTAGGAGACAAACGATAATGGGGACCGGTGGTAAATTTCCTGAGTGATCGATGTTGTGCGGCCTTAGGTCATCTATAGCGGAGGCTTATGTTCAGCAGTAGGTATCCTATGGCTGTTGATGACTTGATCAATCGTCGTCACACTTTTAGAGTTCTGTAGTCAAACTAGGAACCCTAATAGACTATAATTTTATGGTTATTCGTACACACGGCTACACGTTAAGCTATACATATCCAGTATAAGCTGCCCTCACATTGTGTAGGCTTTTCGTAGAATGAAAGGTCAGCTTATACTGGAAAGATATATAGCTTGATGTGTAGCCGTGTGTACCTTAGTTATTTTCCTCAAACATTTACAGCGACGCGTACCTAAGGGGGCGTCCATTAATTACCTACGTGAGACGTTTTCAACGATCCCCCCCCTCCCTCTGGTGAGATGTCACGAGATTTGTTTCGACGCCCTCCCCTTATCTCCCTCTCTTTATCTCAAGTGAGATTTTTCAAAATTTTGAATTCATAGGGTAAATGCGTTGGATTTATTTAAAAAAAAACTTGGCTTCAATATTTTTAGTTTGCTTATCTCGTAATCAAGATTTACAGAGACAAAATAAAAAAAAGTTACGTGATACTTATTAGCCGAAACCCCCCCTCGCTTCTTTCGTAATCTAGATTTACAGTGACAATATTACAAAAAAACCGTGATAATAGTCGTGACCCCCCCCCCCCCCCTCCAACGTGAAATTGGGCGAGATTCGGCTAGACCCCCTCCCCACCCCCCCTGAACACCTCAGGTGATTAATGGACGGCCCCTAAGCTGGGCCTAAGCTAGTTTGGGAATGATTACACAAACTTAGTAAAAAATAAGTTATTTCAGCAAAGCCACGTTTTCTAAGGCATTTGATGTGATTTTCTATATAAAGGCGACAGAAAGTTATATTTTCAATATATGTTCTTCATTAACAATGGAAGTGGGTCAGAGGAAATACTAGTTATACTCGTAGATACATATTGGACTAATACCCTGTTGATAGCAGAATTAGCGGAAATATAACTTCAATCCATATTGATAACAACAATGTTTTGTGTTGTAGAAAATACATGAATAACGAGTAATATGATAAAACTTCGACCAAGGGCGGATCCAGCTTTGGTGCCAGGGGGGAGGGGGTGGGGGGTCACATAGTCGTGGTCAAGTCACAAGAAGTTATAATTTAATTTTTATAATCATGGATACAAGTAAAAAGTAGGCATTTTATTAATGTACTTACATACTGTACTTAAAAATACCTGTATTTAAATAACAAAATCAATTTTTGAAATCAAAATATTATATTAAATTAATTGAATATTGAATGTACTTACATAAAATCTATATTGTGACAAAAAATATATAAAAACATTATGTTTAACAATTTTAATTAGTGGTCCACCTAGTACCTGGACCCAGCCCAGGGGGGGTCATGACCCCCATGACCCTCCCCCTGAATCCGCCCTTGACTTCGACACATCAGGGGGGCAATCGCGCTAATTTTGAACGTATCTAACGTTGGAACATAACGTGTTTGGTTTGGGTTGGACGTTGGTCTGACTGGTGTCACGCGTGTCAGCGCGATACGAAATGTGCATGGTTTTACTTTGGTGTTATCGTTCAAAATTAGTGCGATTCTCCCCCCTGATAACTGTAGGAACTTGTTTCTGCTTGGAAAAGAAAGGTCATTAGGTATCTACTCATATTTTTTCGATTTGCCTACAATGAATCTTATCAAATTGTAGGATTTTATTTTATTCTACTTGCCTGCAATAAATCAACTTGGGCAAATCGGCGTTGTATGTATGTATTGTTTGTCCGAGGATAACTTACGAAGCGTTTATCCGATCATCTTGAAATGTATTATATAGGTAGTGATGGCACAATTTTGGTGTGACTAAACGAGCTCAAAATGTGAGGGGGTTGTTGAGATATTGGGGTTCAAGAGGGGTAAAAAAAATGGGACTATCCAGTCAAGTGGTACGTTTAATGGTCATGTTAATATGATCATTAAGGTTTTATTATAAAGTTAACGGTATTTATCATATATGAGGCATTGCGCCCAAAGAATACCAAATCTGTGAGTCACTGGATGCGACTATCGACAGAAAACGGACAGCAACGATCTAAGGAATTTATCTGAGGATACCGATGCTCTGTTACGAATTCTAATTGATCTCTTTTCGGTATTCACTAAGATAGATTAGATTAGATAATTTCTTTATTGCACACCATTAAATACAAACATATAAAAGAAAATACAATTTTAAATCATAGGTACAATGGGCGGCCTTATCGCTAAAAGCGATCTCTTCCAGGCAACCTTTGGATGGACAGGATCTATATGAACAAATAAGGACGGCGGCGTAAGATTTTTTTTTTTAAATCAGTTTTTTTTTTTAAAAAAACAAGCATATTTTACAATTTAAAAAAAATATAGTTAATATAAAATAAAATGCTTAATTATATTAAATAATATAATCATAAAATTACATAAATGTTACATAACTAAGCTATTTTAGTAAGCAATAAACAATATATCTTGTGAGTATAAACTAATGGCTGAAACACTAGAATCTTGATGAATGAATGAAGATTTTTTATTTATACCATACAAGCTAGACAACAGTTATAAAGAATTAAAAAGGAACAAATAAATGTAAGCATAATGACCGGTCTTATTGCTTAACAAAGCTTGATATTGTGTCTTTGGGATTTTGGCATCTAAGCCATATTTTTTGGCGGTTTATCCTCAGACAGCAAAAATGAAAAGCCCTCATCTTTGCCATCACTTAGACCTACTCAAGTGGTTCGTCGAGCATGTGCGAAAACGTTATTATATAAAATGTATATGGAATATAATTACTGATGAAAACGGGTATTTATCGCGTATATGCCTTTTTTATTTGTTATCCCGACGTTTCGGCTGTTGTAGCTGTAATACGGCACGTCGGGGATAACAAATAAAAAAGGTATATACGCAATAAATACTCGTTTTAATCCGTAATTATGTAAGTATAGTGATCGCGAAAGTATGAAAAATACTATATGGAATATACTAACTAGATAGGTTAACCTAAGTAACATACCTACTAATAAAATTGAATTATCTTCAAAATATTATACCTTCTTTCAACTCTCTCTGTCTTTTTTAAAACTGCCAAGCAAAAGACAAAACACATAAATAACTTTAGCGAGCTTCTTTAATGAAACGCGATGAAGAGGTAGGTTAGGTACCTAGAGATTAGGGACCTATTTATTGTTTACAAATATCTATTTCATTTAAAAACACAGGACAAATTTAATTAATTTCAATCTGCACTTACCACTCCATTGTTGCTTCAAATCCAATTAAATGCCATCCTCGCACAAAAACTACAAAATAAGGCACGCAACACACTGGCAATTTTCAAAAAGTTTCACTAAAATAAGGCACAGTGTACACGGCCGGCCGCGGTTCACGCACGAGTGTGAATGGAACGTAACGCGTACAATATGAGGGAGCTAAAATGACGCTTAATTTGCCATTTATGCGTATGACAATAAAAATAACTAGGTTATTAGTCGATATAATTCGGGTTGCAATTAAGAACGTGATTATTTCCGCGATATTAAATGTTTTCAAGCCTAAATTGACCAGGAACCAAAGAGGTCACGAGAAATACTAAGTATACAAAGCAATTTGAACTGATCGCAGATAGAGATTGTTTTAAAAAGAATACGGATTTAACAGTTACCCGATATTCATAATGTTTTGTTATGAAAATCCGTATTGCATATTATTTTTATTGGACGTTATTCCAACATAAATAAATCGTAAAATGTTAAAATACCGGCTAATCTATTTTGCATCAGTAAACAACTTATGACCGGTGTAGGTAAGCTTATTAGAATTCAGTTAACCTAATGGTAAGTAGCTATACACATTTTAGGTAACTTACTTTGTTCTAAATCTCACTTTACATTTGATTAATATTATTTGTTAGGCATATTATAATTTTATTACTAGTTTCACCTAGATTTTATACCAGAATAAAACATGAGCACTCATGGTAAATGTAGCTTTATATCTGCGACATTTTCAGAATCGTTTCAGTAGTTTCTGAGATTGATACAAAAATACGAACAACAAACTTTGTCAAGTTTTATATTTTATAATACTCATAACTAGCTTCCGCCAGCGGCTTCGCACGCGTTGTTTGTCAAATAAAAAGTAACTCATGTTTGAATCCAGGTCATAATGAATGAATGAATGAAATACTCTTTATTGCACACCAAACAAAAATACAGTAATAATAGAAATAAACAATAAATAAAGGTACAATGGGCGGTCTTATCGCTAAAAGCGATCTCTCCCAGACAACCTTTATCATAATCTATCAACACACCAAAATTCATCGCAATCAGTTCAACCGTTACGACGTGATCGAGTAGCAAACAAATAAATAAACAAACATCTAAACTGTCACATATATAATATTAGTGTGATTAGCTTTTTACAAATCAACAGCAACATTTTATCGGCACGGACAGTAATCTCATTCAAGAATCACCAATGCGGGCATCGCGCGTGCAGTTAACAAGTCATCTACAATTCACCGTCTACTGTAATTACTGCTAATGTATGTATGTACACTGTGCCATATCGTTGCTATCATTTTACGTCTGTAGAAAGCTGAATGTACAGATCAGAATTTTTATATTTCGTGTTTTTTTTTATTAATGAATTAATTTATAATTAGAACGGTAAACAATTACACTAATTATACAATTAATTATAACAATCATCAACAACATAAGAACAAATAATAAACGAATTGATCAAATAAATACATGTATGTACATATAACAAGAAAGAATTGTCATTATACAAATACCAATGTCAGTGAGAAAATAATTATAAGCAAGTCAATAATATATAAAAATTAAGTTATTAAGGAATGACCTTCCCCCGGAAGTTTTTCCGGTGGGCTTCAACATGAACGCTTCAACGCCTCAAGAGTGTAAATAGGGTATTATGTGCTAGGCAACGTTACTGCAGTACCACAAGTGCTGCAGGAGTTTATAGGCGGCCATCAGGAGGCCCGTCAGCTTGTGTATTACTAGTAGGGAATGCAATCCCGACTCGAGATTGCAAATTCGAGATCCCGCGGGATCCCGGAATTTTCGGGATCCCGTCTAGTTTAAAAAAAATGTTAAATTCGGATGACTGAAAAAGCCAATAACTGCTTGTTAGTGATAGTGAGGTTAACTAAAATAACATATTAATCGAAAGAAAATAAAAATCTTTATTCTTTAATCTTACCAACTAAATAATTATCGTCACCTGTCGCTAATATTCGGAAATAGTCGGAATAGTTTTCTAACGCTGTTTGGCGTTCCTGCCGCTCGCGGCCGTCAGTCAACGCGCCGCTTGCGCCCCGAGTGGACGTGTGTAGCGTCGTTGACCACTGCCGCCCAATCCCGTCAATCGCGAACGGGATCTCGATATATGATGCGTCGGGATTGATCCCGAAAAATTACACGAGATCGGGATCCCGCGGGATCGGGATTGCATTCCCTAGTTACTAGTGTTTCGCCCGGAACTGACCTGAGACTCCCATAAAAACAAAAAAATATTATTTATAATCTTTGACTATCAAAATAGTGCCACGAAATAAATAACTTGCTTGACCTACATATTCATTCAAATTACAGGCAACGCCAGTTCATGATGTCAATTGGTTTTACTTTTTTGGGGTAGAAATTGCAGTTATTCTGGATTTCAGACTTATCCCTATATTTGTGTCACTAAAAGCTACACGCATACCAAATTTCAGCACTGTGTCACTGGTGTACCCTGTCAATTTTGTCAAAGTTCAGTTTTTATTATAGCTAATAACTTAAAAACTACAAGGTTTAAACCAAAAATAAAAAAAGGGTCGAAATGTACTCACAAAGACCTTTTATTAGACGTCCTACTTGACCAAATAGTCCTATTTTGTTTTTTTACCCCTCTTGAACCCCAATATCTGAACACAGTTTTAGCGCATTTAGTCACACCAAATTGTGCCATTACTACCTACCTATATACCAAATTTCACGATAATCTGATAAACACTCTTCGAAAGTTATCCTCGGACAAACAAACATACATACTTACATACATACAACGCCGATTTGCTCAAGTTAATTTGAGTAGAAGGGATCAGATGCAACGATTGTTCCACGAAAACCTTGACAAACAGTTGTCATTTGATATTTTGCTCTTCTGGTCTTCAGAGAGTTATAACCAAGACATCCCTAGAGGAATCTAGCCGGATAAAAAGGATAACATCAGAACTTGTACGCCAATGTTTGTTCCTGGGTGTTTGATAATTCAAATTCTCGCATGCGAAGCCACGCGCGGTAGTTAGTACGTAAATAATACCAAATAGGCAGATAAATACATGTTGGACGGAATATTTGGAACTATCACTGTTTGGAATGTGTTTGTTTTATGGTCTGTATGATGGAAGCTTCAGATCTTTTTGTCCGAGAGACTATTTATCTGAGGCTCATAATATTTTATAGGAACATAAGTATAGAAAGCCATCAACTCTTTATACGATAAGAGTAAGGTTAGTAACTCTACATTGTTCTGTGGCTAAAAGACCGTGCGAAATGGAGAAAATTGTGTTAGAATCCGGAACAGCCACTTTCAAGGCTTCTCTATGATTTCTATAAATAACAAACATTTCTAAGAAGATTTACGACATAGTTTTAGAAGTTAGGGGTGGGGGGAGGGGAATCGCCGATACAACACGTACTACCAAGATCATTTCTAATTGGAGCATATTTCTACCTTAATAAGGTATTATTTTAATTTGAATAGTATTTATCTAGGTTCCCAACCATTTATTAGATCAAAGTACTTACCTAAAATGAAATAGAAGCGTATCGCATTCTGCATGTTTTTACGTCATAAAAGACCTGTTTTCAACCTAATTGTTTCGTATTAAAAACAACAACATCTTACATATCCTAGTCATGGGAATATAGAGTATATCGTCTAGTTACAGAATAACAACACAATGGGAAAAATACAACAAGTTTTCAGTCATCATTTTTGGTATTACGGAACACGGTCAAAATCTAATCAAATTTAGAATCGTTCTATTGCTATCACTGTCGCTCTGCGTGGCTAAACTTCGTCACTAAACAGGGATAGCGATATTCAGGCCGAAGTTTTTGACGCGGCCGAATTGAAGTTGCGCTCGTAGTTCGCCGGCTTCTTAAGGCAGTAGGCATAAGGAACGCTCTTCTCCTCAGTATTAGAAAAATGTCATTGAAACCAGCTTTCAAACGTTCTGTCCATAGTCACTATTTAATTTCTAATTCTACTTGAGCTTTCCGCATAACTTTATTTATCAATTGTTATTAGATTTATTTATTATATATATATATATTAAGAGTTGGTTATATCTCAGCCCAAACTCGAATTTCACCCCCGCTTCTTCGCGCGCCGCTGCACATCCTATCTCGCCGTGATTCATATGTTTGCCGGTTTTTTTATCATTCAGTCCCTTCATTTTCTTGTTGTGTTTATTTCTAATTACTGCATCTTTACAAAAACCAACTTAATATTAAATTCTACTTATGAATTACGTGGTCGTTTGGAGGGACAAGCGTCACGGGTACCCCGTCTGAAAGCCGAGGCCAGACTGAATCGCGGACCGGGCGAGCGAAGCGAATGGTTTTATTAGTGCAAATATTAGGTATTTTCATTTTATGGTAAAATCACAAGGTATTTTAAAAATTTAAAACACAGGTGCACTTATTTATGTTGTGTAGAATTACTGTATAAAGTTTCAAGATCTAAATTGAAGTATTCATCGCATAAGAACGGTTTTAAGATAAATTTGGAGTCATCTTTGGATTTTTTTTCCATCGAGAAAAGTTTACGGAATCGTGTTTTCACAACACTGGCGTTCTAGCACGTATCCCTAACTAAAACATTTATGAGTAACAGATTGAAAGCACAAAATTTGTTGAACAAAACACTTTCTCAATAAGCGATGTATCATCTCCCCAGGTACCTATAGTGCGCATTTAATATGTTATCTATTTTCGTGTTATATTTGAGTATTTTATAATTATATTGTATTTGTGAGTAATATTATATTTATGTAGACAATTAGGTAGTTAGTAGTTTTTTTATTTCCATTTGTATATTTTTTTGTACCTAGTTGAGCACGCCAACCTAAGTTTTTTACCTGTCACGGTTGACTGGTAGAAAATGCTTTAAGCATTAAGTCCTCCATTTGTACATTTTTCTTTTTATGCGATAATAGTATATTAAGATTCAAGTGAGCTAAGTTTCTCATTATACACGAGGTGCAGGTGCAGGTGCTGTGGTTTGCAGCCCGAGCCGTAGGCGAGGGCGTAAATCATCCGAGTGTCTAGTGAGCAAGTTGCTCACGACTTTCATACGCACTTTTTCAACACACTTGGGAGGAAAAAACAAATCTTCTTTACTAAAGCTTGACATTTTCACAATTATTTCCTACACAGCAACAAATGCGATACAAACAAAAAAAATGGGAAATGGCACGCAAGTTTTTTTTTATGCACGCGCCAAATGTAAGGTTATTGAATACATATACCTAGCCATACAGCCTATTTCAAAATTATAATTTTAGTGATAAAATTCAAATATTTTATAACAAATTATTGTGAATTATAAGTAATTTGATAATAATAAATGTTTTTTTCGTCTTAATTAGGAATACATTTATTTATTCCAAAAATATAATAGAATTTTCAGCGACATAAAACCTCTTTGTTGTTACAAAAACTGTATTACCCGGTTAAATTGCTCTGTTTACTCGCATATAATTTGCAGTTAGGTACTAACTTAACTTTGTAGGGATAATTCTATTATGCACTAGTGTGTAATATTATTACGCACGCGTGTGTTATAGTTCGGTTTATGGCCCTAATAACGATGTACGATGTAAATACGATGCTCACTTTACGAGCAAGTGAGTTGAAAAGAATTAAAACAAACAAACAGAGAACGTCTGGGAGGTTTTTTTATGCCCCTACTAATTATATTCTCATAGTCGGTCTCGTTGCTGCAATCTACCATTTCAGTTGATGCTGAATTTTTAATGATGAGAAGTAGCAGGGCATTCGTAGATGACTTCGTGGCATTAAATAGAGAAGCTGGCATAAGAAAATGAGAGCCCAATAACACAAAATACAGAAGATGTACAAGTACAGACGATAAGTTTAGTTCAACGAGCGATAACAGACGCATCTAATTAAATTTGCATCGATAAAAACCTAATTCAGAATATTACAAATATTAAAACAGACATTCCCTAAAACTGTCCAGACGTTCTCAAGTGACGCACTTACCAAGGAACCGCATTTCATTTTTATTACATAGATTGTGGTTTACACCCAGAAAAGACGTGAAAATCGAGGCAAGGGCGTAGTCATTGATGATGTTGATACAAGATGAAAGAATACTCACACAATAGCGGAGTGGTGTCGGTGATGGAGTGGAGCGGAAAGCGTAGTGGGGGGGAGAGCGGACAGCGACGCGGGCTGCGGGGAACCGCACCAGCGGTGCTCACGGACGTCGCTTGAGCCTGGAAAATGTATAGAAAATACTTTAAGTACACTAAAGTCCCTTAAGTACACCACCTGTAGTCAGAAATAGTGGAAACAAGGTAGTTTATAAACTGAAACCCACAACGTAATAATGAACCGAATGACACCTTATTCATCAAAATTGGACGAGTAGTTTAGGTGCTACGGTGCTCATTGAAACAAGGTAAATACAAAAATACATACATAGACCGCTGAAACATAACCCTTCCTTTTGGATTTGCCGTAGTCGGGAATCCTGTACGTTTCAAGTTGTTGGATGCAGGGCAAGCCCTCGTAGGGCACGTTTCTAAAGTGCATGACCTACGAGGCAATACTTTATTATAGGCATTGGTAACCACTTACGTCAGGTGGGCTATACGCTTGTCCCAACTCCCAAGTCGTAAAAAAATGTATGATATCGTGAGTGGAATATAATACCGCTTGTGGTGCCTGTGCACGTACACACGGCTACACATCAAGCTATACATGTCGAGTATAAGTTGACCTCTCATTCTGCGAAAAGCTTACACAATGCGAGGTCAGCTTATACTGGAAATTAAAGCTTGATGTGTAGCCGTGTGTACGTTCATGCTCTATGAGCAAGTACAATCGAACAATCGGTTTGGCGTTGTAAGTATTTGTGAGCATTTCGGTTCGACTTCGAGCATAGTCAAGTTTTACCGGTATTACGCTAACTTAGACAATATAAAAAAAATTCTCACGGAGGCTTGCGCAAAGAAATCATTGACTATATTAAATCTATAATATTGATTGGTGCTCACTCTGGTGCCAAAATTCAAAGACAAAAAAGGTTTAAAAAGATTGCCTTCTTCTTCTTCTTTTGTGTCGATATCTCAAGACTATAGCCATTTTGACCAGTACGCCACGTTCATGGCAGCGTTGGAGCAGGTCATCAGTTGCCCCATCGTGCAGGTGGTAGGGCAGGATGGGCATGCAAGGACGTGTGCCATTGTTTGGAGCTGGGCACCACATTGGCATTGCGTCGGCGATTTGTCTATAGTACCCCATTTACTAAGATTACACCTGCAGCGGCCGACTTGGGTACGCAGTCTATTGAGGGTCATCCACACTGGCCAAGGTGGTAGTGACCAGGGGGTAGTTCCTCTGCAGGTGTAAAATAGCCAGGCGGGGGGGCTTTATTTATTTTCCACAGTCCACAAGGTAACACGGACTACGTAGCCGTTTTCTTGGTGGAGTAACGCCATACAAACAGTGTCGGACATCACATTCCTGTTTGCTTTCTCTATGGCACAGACAATGTCTCGCCGGATGTCAGGTGGCGCAATACCCGCTAAAGGATATAAAGGGCTTGTGTAACGGGGTAAGCTTCAGACATCCGGTTATTATTCTACTGGTCTCTTTTCATGCAGTGTCTACTTCTCTAGCGTGGCTTGAACGATGCCACACTGTGCATGCGTTCTCCCCAGCTGAGAAGCAGAGGGAGAGACCAGCTGTTCGGAGAACCGAAAGTGAAGCGCCTGGAAGCAACCAGGATGTTGTGGTGAGCCGACGAAGAATACTATTTCGTGAGCAGACTTTGGCTTTTGTTTTCTGGCAGTTGGTTTTGAAGCCAAGAGTTCTGTCCAGGGTTACTCCTAGATACACCGGGTTTGAGTGCGGTGTTATGGGTGTACCTCGCCAAGTTAGCTGAAGTGCACGGTTGGCTTGGTGGTTCCCCAGGTGGAAAACACAGGACTGTGGTACAGCTGGGACCAACAAAACGAAGGCTCAGGACCAATAAAGGTATGTATTACATATGGAAGAATCTGCTTCTAAGCGATAAGACTGCCCATTGTTCTTGTGGCTTTGTCTGAAATAAATTATTGTAATCTATTTGTATTTGTTATAATTATGTCTGTTTTTTGTAGTGTACAATAAAGTGTTTGCATGCATTTATTAATTCATACTTACTGCCATAAAGTGTCATGTGCGAGGGCGGCCGGCTGGCCAGCACTGGCGTGGAGCCGTATCTCTCGCCCGCCCCCGCCGACAGCCGCCCGCCCAGCGGCTTGAACGCTATCGGACGGATCACTGACTTGCCCTGAAACAAGGAAAGGAGTTGTTAGTTTTCTCTAGCAGTGGTTGCAAGGTATTTTCACTCTGTAGTTAATCTTAAACGCATAAGCATTGCAATTCAGCGGGGCAATGCAGCCAATGTCTTGGGGGACTCCCGCCCGGTAGTGATCTGGAGCAGTTGAGCTATCTGTAGATCGTTTGCAACGGTCTTTAGATGATTCAACTGTTTCTTTTGTATTTCATAGTCTTGTAAATAATTGTATATTCATTCTGTTAATAAATAAATAAATAATGATGGACATTTCTCATTAAACTATGCATAGCTAAGAGTCCAGTATTAATTCTTCAGAAATTCGCCCACATAAGGTATTGCATATTACCTATGCGTGCACTACGACTGTCAGTCTGTGTGCAGGTCAATTTAAATAGCTGCTTTAATCATATTTCTACTTAAAAAATCGAGTGTCCTGTTTTAGGATTATAAAAATCTAAATTCAAAGTGTGCTGTCGCTATACAATACAAATACAATTTCAATTCAAGGTCAAATTGTACTAATGTAGCACGTCAATCATCATCTGGGTGGAACTGGTAAATGCCCAGCCCACCTATTATCTATAATATAAAAATGAATCGCAAAATGTGTTGGTAAGCGCAAAATTCAACAACGCCCGGACCAATTTGGCCAATTCTTTTTTTGTTGTATTTTTTATTGTCAGGAGAAGGTTCTTATGGAAGAAAAAATTAAGAAAATTGCGCGCAAAATTAGAAAATTTAAGAATACTTAACCACCATATAACATTATTTATAATCTAACATTAGCACTTTTTTAATGTAACCTTATGACGTTTGACATAGAATTGACAGAATGCGTGCTGCAAATATCGTCAAAGAGGATGTAAAAAAAAATAATATCGTTTAAAACAGATGCTTCGGTAGGAGTTATCCCGAGATATATTGTCTATATATATTTAATTGCTGTTCGTTAGTCTCGCTAAAACTCGAGAACGGGTGGAGCGATTTGGCTAATTTTGGTATTGTATTATTTGTGGAAGTCATTCATTTTCTCATACATAATGATGGCCGGAGACAACAATTGACAATTCTACCCGAGTGACTTATATTGACAGCCCGCGTTATACCAATGCATGTCAAGCCGATACGAAGTTCGGCGGGACCACTAGTTAATTATGAAATAATCATACTCCAATATTGCATAGAATTTCAAGACACAATAGATAAGCAATTATTTGATTAACTTGGGTAATTAATAAAACAAAACGAGTGTGCTTTAGACCACATGACTGAAGTAAAACTTCTTTTTCAAAATATTAATTTATAAAATTGTTCAATTACAAAATTGTCCACACGTCTGTAGGTCGATCTCGCACTCGCACATTAACGTTTAAAATATACGAAACGTAACTCTCTCTCTTTCTATCTTCACTAACTTATATCTCCCTCTCAACTTCCGTTTGCACTTTTCGTAACGCATTCATTAGCTTACTCCCCAAGTCAAGCGTGCGTAAAGAAGTTCTAATTAAAGGGATAAGTAAACTTTGGTAGTAAATATAAGTGTTGATGAGATGTACACACGGCTACACATCAAGCTATACATTTCCAGTATAAGCAGACATTTCATTCTACGAAAAGCAATGCAAGGTCAGTTTATACTGGAAATGTATAGCTTGATGTGTAGCCGTGTGTACAATGATGAGTAACTACCTACTAAATAATCAAAACAGCAATCACAAAAGAAAGCACCTTCGAAATAGAATTTGACTTTGACTATCTTTGACTTAACCGTGATTTTTTGTAATGTAGTAACCCAGCTGTTGTATTAATACTACGTAAGCAATTAATCTACTCATGAAGCGTAACAAACGCTACCTCACAGTTGATTGAGAATTACTTTCTAAGAAATGTGAACTCTATTCTACCGTGATAAGAAGGATTACTACCTGAAGTTTGCAGCTATGGTATTCTAGTTATGATTGCATTACCCTGTCTTATCCACATAGTACTTGTAATCAACAATTATAAAGAAACGAGTTGAAGGGAGGCATTAAAGTGACCTTATATTTTATTCATGAGCTTTCACAAAAAAATATTACTAAGCTATTTTTGTCAGAAAACAAGATCTTGTAAAAGAGAGATGTTTTTTTGTTTCTGATTGAACAGTGTAGACAAGGTAACAATATTATTTAACATGCTGAGATGTTATCCCTTTTATCCAACACAGAGCTTTTAGAAGGTCATAATTAAGTTAAGTCCAATTGCTTCGTTTTGACTCCCTTCAGAGAAGAGCCATTAGAATCATCGGTGATCCCAAACTCGCCGACTGGCTGGAACCGCTGAGTCAACGCCGTGACATCGGATCGCTCAGTGTATTCTACCGCCTGTATAATGGGGAATGTTCTGAGGAGCTATTTGATCTCGTCCCGTCGTCGAGCTTTTACCACCGCACTTCTCGACAACGTACTTCACATATCATCGACAATAGGGTATCGCGCACCACACGCTTCACACGATCTTTTCTACCCCATACTTGCAAAATGTGGAATGAGCTACCATCTGAGGTTATTCCATTAAGCTACGACATTGCACGCTTCAAGAGAAATGTAAAGAGGTTTCTACAGTGTAGGGAACGCATCGACAATATCCCGGGTGTTGCCGGTGTCAATGGGCGACGGTGACCGCTTACCATCAGGTGGGCCGTAAGCCTGTTTCCCCACAACTAACATAAAAAAAAAGTCTTCTTTCAGTTCCATTAATTAATTTTACATTTTTAACTGACTTGTCGATGATTATCTGAAGAACCTGTTCACTCGCGACTAGAATACCCTAGGTTTTAATTATCATGAAACACAGACTCTGAATGAAGACTAATTAGGTCCTGAAAATCTATTATGTAACCAAACTGACAATTTATGAGCGTCCTACATTAAACCTAACGAACCGAGGTAAGTATGGAATCCTTTTAAGGCTGGTTTACAATATATGTTTTTACCCATATTAGTTACCGGATTAGATAATAAATAATAGGGAGATTATCTTGTTCGGCACGGAATCGACATTATACGCACACGCAGCCAAATGTCAGAGCAAAGGCCAAATATACAATCACCAGATAGAGTTTCTGATACCAAATCCTGTCATGCACCTAAAGTTTGTAAGTAGGTTAGTTAGTATAAAACTCTTACATTAAAGCTGACTTCAAAGTAATGCGACAGAGTAGTTTGTACGACCCGTCCGTGCGGACCTCCTCCTGAGCGTGAGGCGTTAGAATAGATAGATATTACAATAGAACATCGTTTGGTAAGAACCGCAGGTCGGCGTTGGATGCAGGCCGCTTCCAACCGCAGTTCCTGGAGATCAATGAGGGAGGCCTTTGTCCAGCAGTGGACGTCCTACGGCTGATATGATGATGATCGTTTTCCAGTGACCCGGTTCGTTTCGAACGACCCTAAGTAGTCACTTCAAACTGCAACTCGTTTTAAGAGGAAACACAAGGGCCGTTTTTCCATACAAACGTAGTCCCCTGTTTCCTCCCTGGCTAATGGCAGTACAGCAATATTATTTTTCACAAAAATATATGGCCACTATTGGCATGTCCCTATGTTTTCCTTTTTTTCATAAATTAGTTATTAAAAGAGATATGAACATTCAAAAACGTATAAAATTTGTCAGATTTTCCGCTGTGTTCAAACATCCAGAAAACAAATTTGACTAGATTATATAAAAAAAAAAAAAAATAGGAACACGGTCAAAGCCTATCATTAATTTATAATGAAGAAAGTAGTTAAATCGGTCAAGTTTTGGAGAAGAAATCAGGGGACTACGAATCGTTGATTTTGTGTAATTTAATAGGTATTTTCGGTCCAAGCAGTTGTCTCTATCGCGCATACTGCGCATACTGCGCATACTGCGCCATACTGCGCGACAGCAATAGATTTTACAAATACATATTTTTCAATTCTCTAGCCCTTGGTTTTTCCTCTTAAAGCACTGCGGGCCGTACGCATGCGGACGACCCGCAGGTGCATAGCCCGTACGGACCATACGCATTGCTCTGAAGCTGCCTAAATGAAGATGATTTGGGTTATACAACGCCTTGCGGCAAGTTATCTCTAAGAGCATTGGGATTCTGGGTGTCGACGTCTCTAGTGACGTGCAGTTTCGGAGTCACTTAGAAGACAAGGCAAAGTTGGCATCCATAAAGCTCGGTGTGCTCAACAGGGAAAAGCAGTACTTCAGTGCGGGCAAAGACTGCTTCTATGTGTCATTTATGGACAGGAGCTCCTGGATATCAACTAGAGCCATTTGACTCTGTTCAAAGACGAGCTGTGAGAATTGTTGACGATCCCAATCTCACAAGCAATATTGAGCCCTTAAGTCTCAGGAGATTTTGCCACCCTGTGTGTGTTCTACCGCTTGTATAATGGGTTGTGTTCTGAGGAGTTGTTTGATATGGTGCCTGCAGGTTCATTTTACTCCGCACCGCTCGACATCGGCAGGTAATCCATCCACACACCTTGGAGACGATCTGGTCGCGTACCGTGAGGTTCCAGAGGAATTTCCTCCTGCGAACAATTCGCTTGTGGAATGTTTCCCTAGGGACTACAGTATGGGGTTCTTCAAAAGGGGCATTTTGAAAATATTAAAGGGTTTTTAAGAGTAATAGCTTTGGTGTTACAAACTTCCATAGGCTACGGTAACAGCTTACCATCAGGTGAGCCGTATGCTTGTTTGCTAACTTAGTGGCATAAAAAAAGTTGCGCAATATCTGACCTTTATCTAATACGAATGGCATTTGCTTACAAAGCTGCTGACAAAACTTATGACGATTCATCTAAATTGGCCACTAGATCGAAGTTATAGGCCCTATCAAGGTCTGTAGTGACTGTCTCCACTCGATAACATCCTCGATCCTATTTTTAAATGGTTACAACGGAAGATCAGCTTTGTGCCAAAAGCACAACAAATATTGAGCTGGACGCCTTTTTGTGACGTCTTGATCGTTTAGATATAGGTAATTGTGATACACACATTTGTTGAGTATTGCTGTTTTTGTGTGTATGAATTTGTTATATTGTGTGTATCTTACTTGTGTGCTGTGTATGTTTTGTACCGTCACAAATAAATGTTTTTTCTTTCTTTCTTTCTTTCTTTCTATATCTGTACCTACCTTACCTATCTGCCCCAACGGCCGGTAGTTATTCAAGCTGTGTGACTCGCTCACTGCCACTTACTAATTCTGAAAAGACGTCCTGTTACTGGGAGCCATGATTGCAGGCCGCACAAGATCGGTCTCTCTGGAAATCTAAGATCATGTTGAGCAGTGAACATCCTATTGGCTGACATGATGATAATGCTCAAGGTCTCTAAAATTACTTTACTGGTCTTCTCACGTGTAGATGCTTCATAAAACTGTACAGCTAAGACAGCTTAACGTGCAAAGCACGGAAATGCTTATTAACTAGTTCAACTACCTAGGTACAGTAGGTACTTATGTTAACGCATCTTTGTTTACTACTAACAAGTCTGTGGGAACTTTTCATATTCGCTCCATATTCTGACATCACGTAAGTCGTTAACCTCGCCGTCACGTATTCGAGTGCATTAAAAGATAACGAGAAAATGACGAAAATTGCAAAGCCTATGCATGGCCATGGCCACAACACCCCGGGCGGGAAACTGCTTTTGTTCCTGACTACAAAAATTACAAAGAAATATTCCTGGGTCTCTGTCCTTAATCAACGTGCTCAAGAAAGTACGAATAAATAAAATAAATATTGCTTGACTCTTAACACAGCGCTATCTAGCCCCAAGCTAACTAAGCAGAGCTTGTACTATGGGAACCAGATAACTGATAGAATACATATGAAACTTTTTTTTGTAAACACATACTTATAATATATAGAGAAACAACTAGACCCGGAACAAATATCTGTAGACCATGCAAACATTTGTTCCGCGGCGGGAAATGACCCGCTACCTGCTGCGTCTCAGCCGCCTATTCGCCCACTGCACCACGGAGGTCGTATAATAAACCTATCATCATACATTTATTAACCCGAATACACACACTCCCGAAACAACATTCTGATAATGTAATTTAAAAAACAAAAAGTTTTTGAACAAAAAGCCGAGGCCAGACTGAATCGCGGAACGGGCATCCAGAGCGAATGGTTTCATTAGTGCAAAACTTAGATATTTTCATTTTATAGTAAAATCAAAAGGGATTTTGAAAATTTAAAACACAGGTGCCCTTATTTATGTTGTGTAGAATTACTGTATAAAATTTCAAGATCTAAATTGTAGTATTCATCGCATAAGAACGGTTTTAAGATAAATTTGGAGTCATCTTTGGGTTTTTTTTTCGATTGAGAAAATTTTACGGAATGGTGTTTTCACAACACAGGAGTTCTAGCACGTATCCTTAGCTATAACATATATGAATTACAGATTGAAAGCACACAATTTGTTGAACAAAACATTGTTTCTCAATAAGCGATTCAACCTCTCCCCAGGTATAGTGCGCCCTTAAGGGTATCTCAGAGTCCAGGGTGCATTTGAATTACATGTATGTTCTTCACTTATCTTTGTAACATCATGTATAACAGCTGCTCAGTTGGGACAACCTTTATATCAGCCGCTAAGTTATTTAACGCACTTCTTTATGGCAACATATTTGCCCAGATTGCCCAGCAAGTGCCTACAAATCAATCAAGCGGAATGACGCGTCAATAGGCAGTTACAAACTACATTACTGATGGCCACTGGTGTCGAACGTAGAGAAATAATACAATGCAGAGGGCATCACACAGAGTTACAATATGAAACTTACACACGTGGAAGAAGACAGAAAAAACCATTTCGGCAGTCGCAATATTGTTTAGCCCTGCCCGGTGACTTCATCAATCATACTGCGATTATAACAAGTTTAAAAAAATATTACCAATTAAAATCGAATAAAAAAAGGAAATGGAACCCTAGATTGAGAGGTTAACTAAAGTTCTACTTAATTTTTAGAGAGCTTTCAAAAATACCAGAACACTAAGGTGCAAATTATAACCTAATCTTAAAAATTCGTTAACGTAGTAAAAAGTTACGCGTGTGAAAAACAAGAATATGAACCTCCTCCTTTTTAGGGTTCCGCACCCAAAGGGTAAAACGGGACCCTATTACTAAGACTCCGCTGTCTGTCTGTCCGTCTGTCACCGGGCTGTATCTCATCAACCGTGATAGTTAGACAGTTGAAATTTTCACAGATAATGTATTTCTGTTGCCGCTATAACAACAAATACTAAAAAGAGAATAAAATAAATATTTAAGTGGGGCTCCCATACAACAGAATGATTTTTTTGCCGTTTTTATAGATAATGGTATGCGCGAGTCCGACTCGCACTTGGCCGGTTTTTTTTTTTGAAAATGGTTAAAAATCGGGGTTCTTCAAAATGTTTAAAAGAAGTCATGAGTGCCGAAACGTACACACGGCTACACATCAAGCTATACATTTCCAGTATAAGCTGACCTCTCATTCTACGAAAAGCCTACATAATGCGAGGTCAGCTTATACTGAAAATGTATAGCTTGATGTGTAGCCGTGTGTGCCATAAATACTAACATTCGTTTTCGCGTCATGTGGTACTTTAGTACGTACAGGCCTTATTTCTAGGCTTACAATAGGTCGCTTCTTGCGGTCGTTTCCAGGTTCGTACGTGGTAACACTAGTTTTATATTTTCCCTCCGACAACAAAGTATTCGAGCGGGATCGCTAGGGTTTCGCAAAAAATAGCGATATCTCCAGCCCGCAAAAAGCACTGTTTTAGAAAACGCAAACCGCTAAACGGACCGCTCGTTGGCCTACTTTAGCCTTCCTGTAGACAGTCCGTGCCCAGACATTTTCAATTTAAAAAAGTTCACTTTCAGGTAGACTTTGGAGGAAATTAAATAAAACGTACAGTCAGCAAAAATTCCGCTCTGCCAGTTTTGAAACAGTTTCGCTTGCAAGTAGTTAGCTAGCTGACACCGCCTTTTTCTTTTGTCCTTTTATTTTGGCCAATCGGAGAGATAAACAATATTGAACATCTGTTTATTTATGTAAAAACCCTTTTTTATGACTTATTAGAGTTTTATTAAAGTTCAAGGCGGATTTTATTAACTTCAAGGCGGGGTAACTGCTAGTCGCTTCATAGAAAATTCACCCTTAAGGTGGCAGAGCGGAGTTTTTGCTGATAGTACAACTTTAATTTTATATCCTAGAGGTTAGTGAGTTTCAACTTTATGTTAAACTAAAATTGATTTCTGTAGAGTTATGGCCTACGCCAACGCATCTTGTAAACAGGGCCGGATTAAGCCTATCGGGGCCCCTAGGCAACGCAATTCTCGGGCCCCCTTTCCTTTATCCTTTTCTTAATTTTTAAAATATATTTATTCTATTACAAAAGTCGAGTCGATCAGATCGACTCCTGCATTTTGCTTTCATTGAAATGATCTTAATGAATAGATTATAGTTATAGATAAGTGTTATGATCCAGGTCACATGATGGATTAGGAAAGATAAATGAGACGTGACGCGGTTATTTTAAATTTAATCTTGTTAAATGCTATAAAATATATTGTACCTATACCGAAAGAAAATTTCTTTGTGAAGTAGGTACAATAAGTGTAAATAGCAACTCTTTTAACAGTTTTAGATATAAAATCATTTAAAACATCTTGGAAGTTGACCTTTAAGTAAAATATTTTTTTCTATGGTAGCATTACCGAATGTTAATAATGGGGAATGTCACGAATGAAACGGTTTTTTTTTCTTGGTGCGTGGCCCGCATCGGCTAGGCCCCCGTGGGCCCCTAGTCAGTGCGGGGCCCCTAGGCAGTTGCCTAATCTGCCTTATGGATGATCCGGCCATGCTTGTAAGACCTTGTTAAGAAGGGGCGAATTCGCCGCGATATTATACGCCGCGATACGCGCGAATTAGCGCGTTGGCGAGATACTTGGCGCCAATACACTGCGTCCACAAGCATCGCGCGAATTAAAAATACGCGCGTAAATCGCGTGCACTTCACCAGACTCTCGACTCGCGCGTTATATGCGCGTGTTACGCGCGAGATAAGATACTAGAGAGAGACGCCTTGTCGCGTCTAGATTACGCGCGAACGTCAGAGCGAGTGCACGTATCAAGAGAAATGGAACGCCAAAATTTTTATACTGAATTGTTTAATGCTCGCGTGTTGGTACGCTCCTTTTCGACGCAACGGTCGCGCGAGACAATCGCGGCGAATTCGCCCTTTCTTAGCGCTGGGTAGCGCATTATGTCTTTTTAATCTACCCAGGCTATCTTTTTACTGTGGTGTTAGTAATAACTGAAGTACCCATAGAGACAGATAGATAAAACATCCACTCATAAAACATACCAATTTAAATATAATAATGTGAATCTCCGTCATTCAATAGGTAGTTTCTTTATAATAGGAAATCGGTTTAATTTAATTTTTTTCTAGATGAGATACGAAAGAACAGAATAATTGCGGTTGGGGGTTCGATTCCCGTCGTCTGGGTGTTTTTCTATACATTATATGTATGTATGTACATATTTACAAAAAAAAGTATATGAGTATTGTTTTAGTTATCTGGTTTCCATACTTAATACTAGCTTGACTTAGTTTAAGGCTAGATAGCGCTGTGTGAAATGTCCAGCATTATTAATTTATTATTTTAATATAATGAGAGCAAAATGCCTTTAATAACAATAAATGTTTACATGACTAAAATACAGAAGAAACAGTTGAATCATCTAAAGACCAGGCGGAAGTATCCCCAAGACACTGGCTGCATTGCCTCGCTGAAATGCAATGCTTATGCGTTGACTCAGACAAGCGCCAGCTCTCGGATCACACGTCATTTCAACCAGACGCCCAGAAAGAATTTTGAAGACGCGATGGGCCCCGTTACCCCATGTACCCAGGGTCTCGACGCCAAATGACTCAAATACGTAAGCTCTATCGAGACTTCCATATTTGCGCCGCTAGAGATCTTCGGCTGATTTGCCGCCGCACCGGCCCCAACTGCTGTACCAGACAGATGAGATGGCGCAAGGGTATCGACGCACGTGACGTCCCACACCAAAGGCCTACCCTTCTCCCAAGGTATAAGAGTCATACCGTCAGGCCTCTTACCATCGTCACGTATCAGGTACGTGTTCGTGAACGTTGGCGCTGCAAAAAGCCCGGCGATTCTTTTTTTATACAACTTATATGGCAAACGAGCATGCAGTCCACCAGATGTTAAGTGGCTACTGCAGCCCATGGATATCCACACAAAATTTAAAACAAGGTACATATTATGTTGTCTTGATCTCTATGTGGATACGTTGTCATACTATAGGACTTAGCTGTTATGCCTACGTGCCAGTAATTACAGGAACATACCATTACCATCTATTCGGAACACAGCAGTACAAGCTGCTGTTTGGCGGCAGATAAAGGTAAGGCGGTGGTGCCCACTTCCTCGAGCTCGTTGATGATATTTGTAGTGATAACATGTGTGAATGATATTATAAATAAATAAATAGTCATTTATATCAGATATCCATCATCCATATCAATGTTAACAATAATAAAGGTTCTTATAAACTATGCTAGCAAATTATAGTGAAAAATTAAATTGTAGCGTGTCACATAGCTTAGGTATATGGGCGGACAGGTTACCTACTACCTTACCTAATTTATCGGTATTCTCCTCATTTCCTCCAACGAAAAATATCGAATGATTCCGATAAAAATACCGATAAACGATAAATGTTAGATTTTATAATAGTATTAAGGCTAGCGTGACGGGAAATCCTACCGGCGGCCTTGGAACGCGATAATCCATCCATTATTTTAAATACGACGAAAGTGTCAAGTAATGGCATAACAATAACTACTGGAAAATGCCATTAAAATAATCAATCAATCATATTATCTATTGCGAGTATGCGTTTTACACATGCAATTTTAATTAGTTATCGTTATCGTTTAGCGCATTAAATTTTAATAAAGTAATAAAATAAAAAAATGTAAATGTAAAGTTAAATTAAATTTAATGAGATGAAATTATTTACAATATTCAATATGTAAGCTTTTATCTTAAAATAAATAATAATATTAAAAAGTCAGATTAAAAAAAAAATTAACGTTAAGAAAATCATTCATGTAATATGCTTTTTTTATTAATATTTGTTTTACACATTGAGACTCGGACAAGTTCCCATTGATTAGAGCTAACATTGCGTGCCTTAATGTGTCTCAATCATAACATAATGATTGTGCATAAAATCGCATGAAGTCTATAAATAAACACTTTCCCGGAAAAGAGAAGCAGGAAAATGTGCTTGTCACTTCGCTAACAGTATCCGCTAGGTGGCAATTTACTCGAACAACTGTGACAACATAACTAGCAAAGGCAAGTGTTATCACTACAAATAAGTACCTTTGTAGTAAAATGAGTTATAACTGTTGAGCCACGAAAGGGACGGATGAAAAAAGAGATTGATGTGTGGGGTAACGAGAATGGATAAAGTAAGAAATGAGTACATCAGAGGAAGTTAAAAAGTTGAGGTGATAGAAAAGTTGAGGAGTTGAGGCTAGCGTGGTATGTGCAAGTCATGCGGAGGGAAGAAAATCATTATTTTTCTTCCATACCTCTCTATCAGCCGTCATCTCCGTTCTCACTTCTTTCTTTCCCATATAATTCTTCACGCAGTCTATCCATCTCTTCATCAGCCTTCCTCTACATCTAATATCCATCCACATTATCTAACACTCGTTCAGCCGAATCTTAGGACAACATGTGAAATCATGACGACCTCCGTGGCGCAGTGGGCGAATAGCCGGCTGAGACGCAGGAGGTAGTGAGTTCGACTCCCGTCGCGGAACAAATGTTTCCATGATCTACAGATATTTGTTCCGGGTCTGGATGTTTTTCTATATATTTTGAGTAGGTATTTACGAAAAAAAAGTATATAAGTATTCGATCAGTTATCTGGTTCCCATAATACAAGCTCTGCTTAGTTTGGGGCTAGATAACGCTGTGTGAATTAGATAGATAAATCACTCTTTATTGAATTACCACACAAACAGAAATAATAAAAAAAAATAAGTACTGGGTTAAAATAAATAAGGCAATACAATGGGCGGCCTTATCGCTAAAAGCGATCTCTTCCAGGCAACCTTTGGATGAAGCGAAATTTTAAAAATTACGGAGTGCGGTGTACTTTAGCGGATACATTATATTTACACATAATATATTCTAAGATATAATAATAATATGAAGTTTTAATCCTAATACTTAATATACTTATAAAATAGACTAATATATAGGTATATACATATAGCAAACTATACTAACAGATAAAATAAGTACATAAATAGTAAATAAATAACGCTAGGAAGATGACATCGTCAGGTAATGATGTTTCACCTTCAATTTGAAGACGTGTAAGGACGATGACCGTCTTACTTCTTCGGGCAGAGCATTCCACAGCTGAACAGCCTGGACAGTAAAAGAAGTGCTGTAAAAGGAAGTGCTGTGCGAAGGAGTTCTGAGTATCAAGTTTTCTGATGACCTAAGAGTATAGTTATTTGAAGAATGGAGAAATTCAAATCTATCTTTCAGATAGTGAGGAGAGAAGGGATTGAAAAGAATAGAATAGAGAAGAGAAAGGATATGCGTATTCCGACGAAGACGAATCAGAAGCCATTTAAGCTTTGAACGGAAGGGAGACACATGATCATATTTACGGAGGCCAAATATAAATCTAATACAAAAATTTGGTAAACGCTCGAGCTTGTTAAGCTGTTCCTCAGTGAGGTCCAGATAACAAGCATCAGCATAGTCTAGTACGGGATGTAAAAGCGATTGTGCAAGCGCAGTCTTGGTGGACGTAGGCAAAAAGTTTCGTAGTCTCCTTAGTGAATTGTCCAGCAATATTTATATTATTTATTTATTTATGTTGTGCCGATCTCACCTAGCATGGGATAACGGTAGGAGGAACAACAGATACATATTATATCTACGATAAGTATTAACATTTTTTTTAATTAATTCTTTGTAGTTAACTTAAGGATAGGGGGGCCCACAGGGGAAGACTGCTTAGGGCATCAAGTTACCTTAATCCGGCACTGGCTGAGTGCGAACATTACGCTCGATATACTATAAAATATTAAGTTTTCGTTTACCTTATTTTGTATGGAGATGTGAAGTTTATAAACTTCCTGCTAGGGGCGCTGTTCAAATCTCCATCTATCTATACTAATATATAAAGAGGAAAGATTTGTTTATATGTTTGTTTGCATTGAATAGGCTCCGAAACTATTGGACCGATTTAAAAAATTATTTCACTGTTGGGAAGCTACACTATCTCCGGCTACTTTTTACCCAACTGCGGAGAAGGAGGGTA
This sequence comes from Philereme vetulata, assembly GCA_918857605.2. Taxonomy (NCBI): domain Eukaryota; kingdom Metazoa; phylum Arthropoda; class Insecta; order Lepidoptera; family Geometridae; genus Philereme; species Philereme vetulata. The sequence continues at coordinate 6,451,599 of OU975459.1, read as the reverse complement.
ATGTTTTTATTAAAAAACTACGCGTGCGAAGCTGCGGATTGGTCAGCTAGTAGAAAATAATTTTATATTTTCTAGCGTAACGAGCGCAATGTTAGCACTCAGCCTACAGAATCAAAACGTCCCATTTAAAGGTGATTAGCGAACGTCTAACATGAGACCCAGACCTATTCGATAAGGAATCACTCACCCAAGGGGGTGTCCGGAATTTTCCGGACATGTCCGGTAATATAGGTTTTTGTCCTGAATGCGTGGGGAATCCTAAACCGTCCGGAATTTCTATAATTTAAGTAAACGAGTAGAATAAAACATAATATAAAAAAAATATTTTTACTACAAATAAATACTTATTAATATAAAGAGGAAAGATTTGTATTTTTGTGTGTATGTTTGTAATGAATAAACTCAAAAACTACTGGACCGATTTAAAAAATTGTTTCACTGTTGGGAAGCTACACTATCCCCGGGTGACATAGGCTACTTTTTACCCAACTGCGCAGAAGGAGGGTAATGTTTTTATTGAAAAACTACGCGTGCGAAGCTGCGGATTGGTCAGTTAGTTACAAATAAATTAACAATCATCATTACTTAAGTTATATGTCATTTTGATCATTAATTTTCGTTACGTTAACAGGGTCCGGGTCGAAAATTTGAGAATTTGCATCGTTCATTCACATGCGCACTTGAGCACTTAGAAATGAGCACAGTTAGAAAGAAAATCAGGATAACTGCTGCAAAATACACGGAGCGCTTGGCACACCATCCCAACCAACTGGCACTCAAGCTTGTGCAACCTGGCTATCGAAAGCGATTAAAGAGAAACATACAAACACTAGATCAGAGATGCTAGTAGCAAACAGGACGAGTTGTGCGCCAAAAGTGAAGCACAAGTCACATGACAACACATCCCAGAACACATTTGCTCATAGCCGAACGACTGATTGCAGATCATCCCAAAAACAATTCTTTTTTATGTTATTTGTGGGGAAACAGGCTTACGGCCCACCTGATGGTAAGCGGCCACCGTCGCCTATTGACACCGGCAACACCCGGGGTATTGTCGATGCGTTCCCTACACTGTAGAAACCTCTTTACATTTCTCTTGAAGCGTGCCATGTCGCAGTCTAATGGGAAAACCTCATTCCACATCTTGCAAGTATGGGAAGAAAAGATCGCGTGAAGCGTGTGGTGCGCGATACCCAATTGTCGATGATATGTGGATGAGCTTTATTACGTTGTCGAGAAGTGCGGTGGTAAAAGCTCGACGACGGGATGAGATCAAATAGCTCCTCAGAACATTCCCCATTATACAGGCGGTAGAATACACTGAGCGATTCGATTTCACGGCGTTGACTCAGCGGCTCCAGCCAGTCGGCGAGTTTGGGATCACTGATGATTCTAATGGCTCTTCTCTGAAGGGAGTCAAAACGAAGCAATTGGACTTAACTTAATTTTATTATGAACTTCTAAAAGCTCTATGTTGGATAAAAGGGATAACATCTCAGCATGTTAAATAATATTGTTACCTTGTCTACACTGTTCAATCAGAAACAAAAAAACATCTCTCTTTTACAAGATCTTGTTTTCTGACAAAAATAGCTTAGTAATATTTTTTTGTGAAAGCTCGTGAATAAAATATAAGGTCACTTTAATTTTTGCCTCCCTTCAACTCGTTTCTTTATATTTGTTGATTACAAGTACTATGTGGATAAGACAGGGTAATGCAATCATAACTAGAATACCATAGCTGCAAACTTCAGGTAGGTACGTTGTCGAGAAGTGCGGGGGTAAAATCTCGTAGACGGGATGAGATCAATTAGCTCCTCAGAAAGTCGAATCATAAGATATTAGTCAGAATATATTTACAAGAAACTCAGGAATTTTCATCAAATGTCCGGAATTTATTACGGAATTTCGATTTTTTAATCTGTGAACCCTACCCAAGGGTGAGTTAAGGGTCGAAAAATATAACATATGTAATTATTATTATTTAATGAATAATTAATGTATTAATAATATATATACTAATAATAAATTATAATAACATATGTAATGAATGATTAAAGAAAATCAAAAGCCGTCATTATTGTCTTGCCTAATTATTTGTGGTGCTTATAACAGTATAATTTTCCATTATAATTCGATCGTCGTTAGTGGTCGCCGCTATAGCATGCAGCGGTCACACCTTAGGAACCTAGGCTGGTAGAGGGGGGCTCGAGTGCCGAAACACTTTGTTGTAGCAACGGCGTGTTTCGGCCCTCGAGTCGGCACGGTCACTCCCCGTGCTAGTGCTCGTTGCTTCGGCGTCAACGCAATCCACCTCAAGTGGCGAGGCAACCAGGCAACTGTAGAAGGCCTGAAGGTAGCGATAGGAGTTTTTATCGTTGCCAGATACTGCGTCCTGTTCCCTTCCAGTCGTAGCGGTTCTCCGTTCCACTGGGTCAAGGGGAGTAAGGAGGAGAGGGTGCATCTGTGTACGGCGCGCACACTTATGCAACTTAATATATCCTGCGCATCTGACTTGGCTTTGTCATTCCGAGTTTAAAAAAGTCCTGGGCTTGGTCTAATACCTGGACACGGGTGGCCTAAGGAGAGGAGAGTGGTCGCTCTAGCACTGCATCGGGGTGACAGTGTGGTTCGGCAGCACTCTTTGAGACAAAGCAGCTTTATTTAGAGAGGCACTGCTTTCCTCGCTCAGCCGGGGAGGGGGCTAGAAAAGGTGCCCCAAACAAACGCTCATTCCTCGCAATAAGAATAAATCTAAAAACATGCAGATGAATATGACTTTTGGTGCGTGGAATGTACGTACTCTTTTAGACCGACCCAACAACCTCTGCCCAGAACGTAAAACCGCCATTGTGGCTCGCGAGCTCAAACGCTATGACGTCGACATAGCCGCTCTCAGCGAAACACATCTAGCTGACGAAGGTGAGCTTGTTGAACGTGGTGGTGGGTACACTTTCTTCTGGAAAGGCACACCAGCTTCTGAGCCTAGACGGTCAGGAGTAGGCTTTGCTATTAAAACTACTTTAGCCTCTAAGTTGGAAGAACATCCAGTTGCTATCTCTGATCGTGTCATGTCCTTACGTTTCCATCTTCGAAACAATAAATACTTAAATGTTATCAGCGTATATTCGCCAACACTCGACAAAAGTGATGACGTCAAGGACAAATTTTATGAGGAAGTGTCAGAAGTGCTGACTAAAATCCGGCGCTGTGAGAAAGTTTTGCTTCTTGGCGACTTTAATGCTCGCGTCGGACGTGATTTTGAAGCTTGGCCTCGGGTGATAGGGCGACATGGCATTGGTAACATGAACAGTAATGGGCAACTGTTACTAAGCCTCTGTTCCCAATTTCATCTGGGTATTACCAATACCATGTTTAGACTCCCAAATAAATACAAAACTACCTGGATGCACCCAAGGTCCAAGCATTGGCATCTTATTGATTATGCTATAGTCCGTCAACGGGATATAGCGGATGTCAAAGTAACGAGAGTAATGAGGGGCGCAAACTGTTGGTCGGATCACCGACTTGTTGTTACAAAACTATTTTTGCGTCTTAGCCCTTGCCGTAGACCTCGCAGGGCTAAGCCTAACTGTCTTCATCTGAAAAAGCTAGAGTCTGCTGAAATATTGGCAAATTACAGGGAAGCTGTCAATACCTTTACAGCAGGCATACACCCCGAAGATGAACAGTTAGACGAGGGCTGGAAACTGTTAACTACAAATACCATCAATGCGGCTACTGAGATCTTAGGCCAAAAACCTCGTGTCTGTGAAGACTGGTTTGACGAAAATGATAATACATTGACAGTCGCCCTAGAAAAACACCGCCAGCTCCTTCGAAAGGGAAATCAGACAACTGCTTCTGAAAAAATAAAGGAGAGTACGAGCCAAATAAGGAGACTAACTCGAAACGCAAAAGATGAGTGGTGGCTGAACAAGGTTCGCTATATTCAGTGGCTTGCTGATTCGAATAGACTCGGCGATTTCTTTAACGAGATTAAAAAGTTAGTAGGAAGTCCACATCGAGTAAACGTACCACTGAAATCACTTTCAGGTACCCTCCTGGTAAGCAAAGGAGAAGTTCTTACTCGCTGGGCAGAACACTATAACAGCTTACTCAATGTGGATCGTTCTGCTGACATAAACTATTTAGCATCACTTCCTGCCTTACCACAAGCCGTAGATCTGGATCAGCCTCCTTCTCTTGAGGAAGTTATCATCGCCATCAAAGCGCAGAAAAACAATAAGGCTGTCGGCATCGATAACATACCAGGAGAACTATTAAAATATGGCGGAGATGAGTTGCACTACAAGATTTGGCAATTTTTCCAGCGCATGTGGGAAATGGAGTTCGTTCCTCCTAGTTTTGGCGTATCACTAATTTGCTCTTTGTATAAAAATAAAGGTGATCGATCTGTTTGCAACTCTTATAGGGGTATATCACTTCTGTCTACTCCAGGAAAAACTTTTGCCAGAGTACTCTTAAATCGTCTTATGGAGCTCTCTGAAAGTATATTGCCTGAAACGCAATTTGGGTTTAGACCCAATCGCGGCACATGCGAGGCCATATTCTCTCTTAGACAACTGCAAGAGAAAAGCAGGGAACAGTGTCAACCTCTGTTTCTCTGTTTTGTTGATCTGGAGAAAGCTTTTGACAGTGTACCTCGCGAAGCTTTGTGGATTGTGCTTTCGAAACTTGGTTGCACCGACAAATTTATACGCTTGATAAGACTTCTTCACGACAACATGACTTGTTGCGTAACCGTCAATGGTGAGCAGACCGAGCAATTCCCTGTCACTTGTGGTGTAAAACAAGGCTGTGTATTAGCACCCACTCTTTTTGCTCTGTACTTTTCCGTTGTCGTGAGGGAGACTTTACAAGCCAACACCGAAGGGATCCGCATACGTTTTCGCACAGATGGCAGTATCTTTAACCTGGCTAGGTTAAAAGCGCACACAAAGGTATCGTATGACCTCATTACCGAATTGATGTATGCTGATGACCTATGTTTCGTTGCGGAATCTTCTGAGGGACTCCAGGACTTGATGACTCGGCTTGACGCTGCGTGCTGTAGATTTGGCCTCAAAATTAATATTACAAAGACAGAGGTGATGGCCATGGACACTGTTAACCAAGCTCCACTGAATCTGCAAATCGATGGAAAGCCCATAAAACAGGTCGATACATTCAGATATCTGGGAAGCAGCATAACAACAAAATGCGACCTTGACTCGGAGATCAACAGCAGACTTGGCTCCGCTATGGCTGCTTTTGGTAAACTACGAGTCCAGGTATTTCGCTCCCATAACATCAAATTGAGTACCAAGATTAAGGTGTATATGGCTATTGTACTTCCTAACATCTTGTACTCGTCAGAGACATGGTGCCTGTATCGCAGACACATACGCACGTTAGACAGATTCCATCTGAAATGCCTCCGCGACATTCTTAACATCAAGTGGTCGGATCGGGTCCGTAATACCGATGTTCTAGGACGGGCTAATGTCTGTGGCATAGAGGCATATTTGATGCGGCGTCAGCTGCGTTGGTGCGGGCACCTGTCTCGGATGTCTGATGAGCGAAGGGCGAAACGCATTTTCTTCTGTGAACTAGAACATGGTAAGCGGAAACGCGGAGGTCAGTTCCTACGTTTCAAAGACGTACAGAAGAGGCACATGAAGAGGTGTTGTATCGATCCGTCGCGCTGGGAGGCTCTCGCTGAAAAACGACCTGAATGGAGGCGTCATGTTCAGGACAAAGTGTACGAGTTTGAAGAAGAAAGGAGGCAAGAACTAGACTTAAAACGAGATCAGCTTAAAAGTCGACCGCCGGCTAATATCAATTACAACTACATTAATGGCGCCTTAACTTGTGTTCATTGTAACCGGACTTTTAGCGCAAAAATAGGGTACATCAGCCACATACAGGCTAAACACCTAGGCCAATAATCACAAAGTCAAGTCTCTGTAGCCGAAATCGGCTAGGAGGATTATTATATTATTATTATTATAATTTTCCAACTGGTTGTTAGTACATAAAGAGCTTGATCCTATTTACGTTAGTGATATGATCAAGGACTTCCATTCATTCAAATTAATTTTGCAAAATATAATGATTAAGTCAATGAACCTAATTATATGAATGCGGATGTTTCCATTGACAAATCCAATAAAAACGACAAATCAATGCAATATTTAGATGAATGAATTATTCATATATAAATGACTTCATTCGCATACCATATCGTGTTCTTTGTCATAGGCAGGACATAGGCATTTAATCACGCCTACTCGACTAGACTAATATGAGATGTTGCAAAAATGTATATTTGCATAAGAAACAGACGACATTCTTTGGTCTACTTATGAAGCAACGTCTATGTTGAGATTCGTAATCTAGGGTACCTCTAATAGACCGTGCCTAACTGTGACACTTCCTTGCCTACATTGACATTAGTTTTTAATTTAAATCTAATTTTATTCTTAGGCCCGTACGATCAATAGCAGTTTAAACTAAAGTTCTAAGCTTAAACAATCACAGCTTAGAATTTTATTTTAAACTACTTGATCTTACGGGCCTAAGATTAAAATTAGATTTAGATTAAAAACTAACCTTCAAATTTGAATGTCAATGGAAAGGAAGTATCACAGTTAGGCACGGTCTATTAGAGGTACCCTAGATTTTAGTTAGACCAATCTCAACATAGATGCTTCATAAGTAGACCAAAGAATGTCGTTACACTCATGATGCTATTAAATAACAATAAATATTGTTTGTTTCAACTACCATTACCTTCTACTCCTTCGACGACCTTCGTGGCGTAGTGGGCGAATAGCCGGCTGAGACGCAGGAGGTAGCAGGTTCGATTCCCGCCGCGGAACAAGTGTTTGCATGATCTACAAATATTTGTTTCGGGTCTGGATGTATTTCTATATCTTATAAGTATCTATTTACAAAAAAAGTGTATAAGTATTATATAAGTTATCTGGTTCCCATAGTACAAGCTCCGCTTAGTTTGGGGCTAGATAGCCCTGTGTGAAATGTCCAGCAATATTTAATTATTTTTATTTATTTATACTACTCATCACCATCAGCAAAGGACGTCCACTGCTGAACATAAGCCTCCCCCATAGATTTCCAGAGCGACCGATCTTGGGCAGGTTGTGTGCCCAATGGCTCTCAGCAATCTTTATCAGGTCTTTCCATTTAGTCCTACTGCCGTACCTACTACCGTAGGGGCCGTCCCACGCTGCGCTTTCCAGTGGCTGTAGTTATAGATAGTATAAGAAACTAAAATTATAATAACAATATAAATAAATATTGCTGGACATTTCACACAGCGCTATCTAGCCCCAAACTAAGCAGAGCTTGTACTACGGGAACCAGATAACTGATAGAATACTTATACATATACAGTGTAAACTCCATGTAACGTCACTCGTTTTAACGACAAACTCTCTAAAGCGTCGAAATCACTCGGCTTTGGTTGGTTTAGCTTGCCTTGCATACAATGGTACACTCTGTATAGCATTACACCCACTCTCAATAACGACAACAATTTGTAATAAAAAGTTCTTTTTAAGTTGCCAAATTAGTAAAAACTGCGCAGCTGTGTATATCCTTTTGTCGTTTTATTATCCTAGACCATAATAAACTCGACTGTCGGCATCATACACACCAAACTTTCTAAGAAATCCGTTCTTTTGTTTACAAAATGGGATTGCTTGCACGTGTAGCTGAAGACTGTTTTAAGTAGAAGTGATGGATTTTATTTATACGTGGTCATATTCTTAGTAGCTCACAAACTTTCAAATTGTAAACATGGCTAGTAAGAGAAAATCACTGTGACACACACATATTTTACTTCTCTCCCTTTAACGACAACTCTCTATAACGTCAAAATATGCTCAGTCCCTTGAGTGTCGTTATATAGAGTTTACACTGTACTTTTTTTAGTAAATTACATACTTATAATATAATATACAGAAACAACCAGAACGGGAACAAATATCTGTAGATCATGCAAACATTTGTTCCGCGGCGGGAAACGAACCCACTTCCACCTGCGTCTCAGCCGGCTGTTCGCCCACTGCGCCACGGAGGTCATCGACATTGAATCTATATGAATGGCCTATGACCTATCATGTAGGATGTAGGTACATACAATGGCTGACATGATTGATGATATTTAACTCTTTTTTGCACACCTTTACCGAAATAATACTATAACAGAGGTACAATGGGCCACTACGACCTTACCTATCGCTAAAAGCTCGGTTGGATGCTGATGATAACACTGTATATTTAAACACATTTCGAGAAATGCTTTTTGAAATTCAACAATAAGTCCTAAGGCAAGGTAACCGAAAAGATTCGAAGGCGCAACTTCCAACGAACGCCTTCCGGGCATTCTCCCACGGTGCGGCACGCGAGCGACACGTGTGTTTAGGCTTTATCACCTTCTAGAATGGCTACATTATCGATGATTGTTGCCATATATTTTAATCGAAATATTTTTTTTATTTCTTTGTCATGTTTTACAATAAATGACGCCCTACTTGCCAAACTATAAGTTTGTGAAAACTTGTAACTTGGCTGTTAGAGCGCTTCCTTGCGACTAAAAAATACAAATTGTTTATTTAGATGGTTCGAAAATAAGTCTCAACATAAAAAAAAACCTCTAACAAGTTCATATCAAAATCGGAGACCAAAATACTCCGATATTCACGCCTGAGGAAGCCAACGACATCAGGCAGGGTGTCTTCAGAATCTTCAGTGCTGATTTGGGAGAAAAACCTGTATTGCCGCACAGAGATCCTGAGCTTCCTAGGTGCCTTAAGTGTCTGGTGCGAGCCGTGCAAAAGAGTTTCGCTATGATTTTGCCAAGGCTGGTACACGGACATACTTTAATTAGTTCTCACGTCGAAACGGATAAACCATAGATTAAATTTGTTTTTTTTTGGTTATGATTTTGGTGTAGGACATGAGAATATTATATACGAGAAAATACTAAACTTATTCGTGGGCAAAAGCCAAGAGACTAAACAGTAAAGCTAGCTCTCACGATCTGTCATGAGTGTGGAACTTTAGAGTACCAAAATTATCGATATTTTATTTATTACAAGTGTATCATTTGTATGTTATTGGGACAAATGCTTGCGGCTAGCAATTATTATTGAATGAATAGTCGAACGTAGACAGAGTCCAATGTCCAATAGCGACCAGATTTTAACGAGATGACTAATTGAATTGAGTCACAGAAGTTCTAGACAATATTAAGTTGTTACCTACCTTAGAATAACTACACATAAAACAGAAGTTTCGAACATATTTCCGTTCGAAACGTAGACCACAAAACAAGGAATTACATTCGCCAACACGTGTAATATTTATATTTTGTATAATGTATTATGTTTATCTATAATGTAGGTATAGTATTATTTTTATTATGGGTAAGTGTTGTATTTATTATAGTATATATTAGTATTTTACTCCAATATACTTTTCTGTGCACGTACCCACCACTATTATCAAATATCTCCATATTCAAAGGTTTGCTGGAAGAAAACTCTTATTAGGGTTAAGTTCGCCTTTGTACATGTTCATTTTGTAAGCTATTTTTGTCTGTAAATCTATTCGTGCACAATAAAGAATAAAGGATACGCACACAAGTGCACGAAAAATGCAACAAACGGATGGACGTTTTCACCGCACACAAAATCATATTTTTAGTTTTCCGAGGTGTGATATTGAGCCGCAATCACTATGGCCTGGCTCATAAAACTACAGCGTTGCTTGGAGCCATACATGGCTCCAATTTAAGTGCCTATTTTTTTGCGGCATAGTTTTTTCTTGCATAATGTAGGTATATTGTGTATAATTAAAAACAATTATAGTAAACTAGTGAAGCCGACCGTCTTCGCGCGCTCCCTACGATCAATAGTAGCCTTTGCCTGTCGCTAGAATGCAAACTCTATATATCTCTGTGCCAAATTCGGTTGTGCGCATTTATAGTATTAGTTTTGTTGAAAAACCCTCAGAAAACTATCGATATATTTTTAAGCTGTTCATCCCCATGGTCATCCTAATGCTGTTATTACAAAGACATCCTGAAACTGCCTACGGGTAAATCCCAGGCTATCTACTCCCAAAATGCCTAAAAACTTCGCCAATGCCTCGTCATAATTTGGGACTTCTGAACTTTTCGCCCGAAGGCGCAACTTAGCTGTCAATGACCGTATCATTAGACATTTCTCCGCTTACTTATTTAATTAAAGCGTGGGAATTTTGTCAATTTGTTATTCCAAATGGCAATTGGTTATTGATCGCTGTGTTTAGCAAAATAAGATGTGTTTTTTTTGCTAAACACAGCGATTAATAACCATTTATGTGTAATATTTTAAGAATTTGACCTAAACGTATATTTTTTTTTACTACCTGGATATGGAACAGACTCATGGTCCTGATGTTATATCGTAACCATCGAATAGAATAAAACAATTAAATTTGACTGAATTCAAGCATGAATTTGAATGACGACCTCCGTGGTGCAGTGGGCGATTAGCCGGCTGAGACGCAGGAGGTAGCGGGTTCGATTCCCGCTGCGGAACAAATGTTTGCATGATCTACAGATATTTAGTTATCTGGTTCCCATAGTACAAGCTCTGCTTAGTTTGGGGCTAGATAGCGCTGTGTGAAATGTCCAGAAATATTTATTTATTTATTTAATTGTTTAAATTTTTGAGAATTAGATGTTATTATACTGTGGATGAGTTTCTTATGGAGAAAGACATGCAAACTCGATAATAGCGTAATTTATTTAATTTTTATAGATTTGACTGATTTGCATTGATTTTTATATATATACTATTTTTAAACTTTGACTTTGATTGAATTCAATTTTAGAAATGTCTCTAATAGACTAAGTTATATTATATTAACTGCATTTGCATGCCAACTAATATGGTAAAACATGTCTGGAACCTATATATTGTATTTGTCACCTCTTTTTATATATATTTACCCATGTTTGCAAATGAATAAATGAATTATGAATCGCCTATAGAAATGTATTGCCTCGTAGTTCACGCAACCACACACGAAGGGTTCCGTACCATTATCTATAAAAACGACAAAAAAATAATGTCTGTTGTATGGGAGCACCCCATAAATATCTGTTTTATATTAATTTCATTATTTATTTTTAAAGCGAATATATAATCAAATATTCTGTGAATATTTCAAGCCTCTACCTGTTGCCGTTATCAACATCGAGCTAAAACGAGCAAAAAAATCACGATTATGTATGGGAGCCCCCTTTAAATATTTATTTTATTCTGTTTTTAGTATTTGTTATTACAGCGGCAACAGAAATACATCATCTGTGATAATGATAATTTCAACCGTCTAACTATCACGGTTCACGAGATACATCCTGGTGACAGACAGACAGACAGACAGACGGCGGAGCCTCAGTAATAGGGTGCCGTTTTACCTTTTGGAAACGGAACCCTAAAAAACAAATGGAATCAAAGGTCCCGTTTATTTGGCCTTACATTTTCAGACCACATGGTCAGTGGTCATGCACCAAGCCCTTACAACTTACATAAATTAGACGATTGCCATCTCAACAGGACATATTACAAGGCCGAGATTATATGGCATACATACATATATACCGAGATGTACGGTACACATACAAACATACCGATATGTATAGCGATAGTGATACATTGCAAACATTGTAGAGAACAAAGCCGTACGCTGATTAATGTTTGTTAAATGAAGTGATGCGTTGATTTGATGCCGGTGAAATTAGGGCCAAAATTGCTGCTATGAAGCTAGGCATCCTAGCTAAAGTTCGGCGGTACTTCTCACCGGGACAGCTGCTCAGTCTCATGCTCATTGGTGATGACTCCCTAGTGGAAGCCAATTTACAAAGTCTAGAGCACAGAGGCCGAGTAGCCAGACTTTCAGTTTTTTACAAGATACATTTTTGTGAATGTGCGCAAGATATTCATGACCTTATCCCTCCTTCCCCCTTCCACCACCGGACAAGCAGACGAACCGAGAAGTACCACCCATACCTGGTCGGCATACCATCTTGCCGTACCAAACGATTTGCTTCAACTTTTCTTGTTAGCACAAGTGAGGAGTCGAACTCACTTCCGGCGTATGTTTTTTCAAACCAGTATAATCTTGGAGTCTTAAACTCCAGAGTGAATAGGTTCTTTCTAGGCAAGCGTGCTCCATCTTCGATCACACCTTCACTTACCATCAGGTGAGGTAGTGGTCAAACGCTTGACTATCACCAATCATACATACCTATACATAGTGATGGAACAATTTTGGTGTGACTACATGAGCTAAAAATGTTTGAACGTCAAATGAAAGGTATTCATTAGTACATTTAGACTCCGTTTTTATTTTTCGCAAGTTCTTTATAGTTTTTGAGTTATTTATTAGCCATAATAAAAACTTAACTTTGACAAAATTCACAGGGTACACCAGTGACCCCACAGTGCTGTAATTTATATATATATGTAACTAATATATATATATGTATGCGTGTAGCTTAAGTGACACAAATATAGGCAAAAGTCTGCAATCCAGAATAACTGCAATTTGTACCCCAAAAAAGAGTAATTACATCACATGAACTCCCGTTACCTGTAATTTGAATGAAACTGTAGGTCAATTTATTTGGGTATTAATTTCGTGACACTATTTTGATAGTCAAAGATTACAAATAATATTTTTTTGTTTTAATCGGAGACTCGCGAGATCTCAGTTCAGGGCGAACCACTAGTTAAATACAAAACATTATCTCGTTTTCTTCGTAGAATCAAGTTACCTACTCCAATTGCAATCCCTTCGTAGACCGTTGTATCTCATACCTCGTCATGATCACGAAATAGAAATAGCATTCTATTTTAACCCAAAAGCAGCTATATGACCCCAATAAGCAACTTCCTAATACAAACCGGTTTGAGTGTGAATACACCACGTGCCGGGCAGATGTGGCACACCCTTAAGAGTTGACTATACCTCAGCCCAAACTCGAATTTCACCCCCGCTTCTCCGCGCGCCGCTACACGTCATATCTCGCCGTGGTTCATATGTTTACCGGTTTTTTTATCATTCAGTCCGTTCATTATCTTCTTGTGTTTATTTCTCATTACTGCGTCTTTACAAAAACCAACTAAATATAAATTCTACCTAAGAATTACGTGTTCGTTTGGAGCGACAAGCGTCACGGGTACCCCGTCTGAAAGCCGAGGCCAGAATGAATCGCGAAACGGGCGTCCGGAGCGAATGGTTTCATTAGTGCAAAACTTAGATATTTTCATTTTATGGTAAAATCAAAAGGTATTTTGAAAACTTAAAACACAGGTGCCCTAATTTATGTTGTGTAGAATTACTGTATAAAGTTTCAAGATTTAAATTGTAGTATTCATCGCATAAGAACGGTTTTTAAGATAAATTTGGAGTCATCTTTGGATGTTTTCTATAAAGAAAATTTTACGGAATCGTGTTTTCACAACACAGGCGCTCTAGCACGTATCCTTAACTATAACATATATGAATTACAAATTTAAATCACAAAATTTGTTGAACAAAACATTGTTTCAAAATAAGCGATTTATCGTCTCCCCAGGTATAGTGCGCCCTTAAAGACACATCTGCCTACAACAATATAAAAGAATATCCCTGCATCATTCAATTATCAAGCCCAATTTTGCAAGGGTAGCTTGATTTTGCACGGATATTGTCGCATTCATATAAATTAGGGGGAACCATGACCCCCATAAAAATTAAAAGATCGTTTGATGGGGGTATTATTTTTATTTCGGTTTCAATAAATTGTATTGCAATGTATGACGGGAAATATGTTTTACGAACAGTAGCTTATCAAACTAACTGACCGAATAAACCTACTCAGTTATTTGTAAATGTAGTGTGTTTGTATTGCTTCAGTTTAGCGTAGATCCTATGCCATTTTAACTGACTTCAAAAAAAGAGGAGGAGGTTCTCAATTCGACTGTATATTTTTTTTTATGTTTGTTACCTCAGAACTTTCGACTGGGTGAACCGATTTTGATGGTTTTTCTTTATTTGAAAGTTGGTGCTTCCCGTGTGATCCTATTTCCATTTGGTTCAGTTCTGACAATGGTATCCATGAGAAAACCATATAAGTCTTGTTACAATATAAGGCTTGTTTAATTTTTGATTATGTTATGTTTGTTAGCTCAGAACTCCGTCATTTATCAACCGATTTTGAAAATTCTTTTATGATTTGAAAGGATATACTTTCAGTTATATTCCTGTTATCTCTGAAGTCAGTTATATTTTTGTTAAAAAGTTACTTGTTACGCCCAAAGTTTATTAGAAAAATGTAGCTATATAAATCGTAAAACAATGTTTCCAGCAACACAATATCGCATTTTTAATGGAGTTAAAATAAAAAAAAGACTCGTTGCTGGCCATAACTAAGGTATTTGTTGGTTTCTAGTAAAAAGTAACCATCTTGTTAAAGCAGAAAGAAATATCTAATGATACTTGCCTGAAGCGACATCCGGTTCGAGCCTACAACTTTCAAGGAGCAAAAAGTGAAGCTCAATCAAAACTGTCGATCGGAGAATAAAATGAAAATAGGTGTGCAAATCTGAGCTTTAGCACTCTTGACATAAAGATTACTGAAAGCATTTAGGTTATGTGGCTACCGTACAAATATTGAAGTAGCAAAAAGTTTGCGTTAGTGAGAGTGCCAATATCATAGATATTGGTTAGAATGACATTTCTAAGGCCACAAAATAACTTTCTTAGCATAAGTCGGTAGCTATACCCCTATTAATATCGAACTTAAGCGTATTACAAATTGTTTTTCTTGGACACCCCCTGCCTGACAGAATAACTTACGCAATAAGTTTAAAGAAATAAATATTATGAGATTCCCTCGTCAACACACCTATGAAAATATGATGTATGTTCACAAAAATATTAATTTGTTTAAGAAAAATAGCGATAATCTTAATTTTAATACTAGAAATAAAGATAAAATCGCTGTTGCCCCTTGTAGACTCCATAAAGTTAGTAAATCGTTTAAAGGGCAAGGTGTTCGCTTTTATAACAAACTCCCAAGTGATGTACAAAAATTGACAATTTAAATTAAAAAAACGCAATTAAACAAAATCTTTATAAAAAAAGCCGACTATAGAATGTCGGATTATTTAGATGATAGAGAAGCTTGGGATTGAAATAGCTCCAACTCGTTCAAAATGTTACAATTTAGAAGTAATTTATTTCCTGTAATGTTATGTATTCTAAAAGGATCATTAAAAAACAACAATCCTTGTTTTCTTGCCTTTCTTTCCTAGCTTGGTCACGAAGGAACAGGCAGTAAAATTGACGTTTCAAAGTGATCCTTATGATTTTAATGAATAAAAGATTTTGACTTTGACTTTGAATAGTGGCCCTGAACTCAAGAATCTTAATAAATCAAAATTAATTTAAATGTCCTTAAGTAATATTAGTACACAGGTAACCTAGAGTGGAGGTAAGTGCACTACCAAATTTGCACCCATGTGTAAGTCACGTACTTTAAGTTTTATACTTTTTTTTGTGTTTATATACCTTGTTTTGTACACATGTGTTATATATACAGTCAAAACCGTTTATGGCGACATCGTTTAGAACAACATACCGGTTAAATTGACCAAAATCAAAGGTCGTGGCTGAATGTTATATGACCGCCTTATCGAAAACATTGGTTTTGACGACATTGTTTACTATGACATACCGCATTAAGCGACCACATTTGGTTAATGTTTTCAAAGAATTATATCTGTAGAACGACCGGCTCAGCTGTATTGTAAACAATTTGAATAGGTAACTGTATCCACATCTGGCACAGTATAATAGTCAATGGCTATTATCGTAAAAGTAAACAAAATAATAAAAATGATATTGTTTTTTTTATATTATACGTTTGTATTGAAGTAAACAAAATGCGGTTTAATTTCCTACATGAATATACATATTATCTTTCCTATTAATACCTGTCACCGGTTGTTACAACTATCGGTTTTTACGACTCAATATGAGTAGTCCCTTCTATGTCGTTATAACAGATTTTGACTGTATTTTGATTAAATCATTATTATTATTATATTTACCTATTCCTTAATAATATTTACTAATATGAGAAATATTTTTCATTATCGCTGTTCCATACGACTGAACAAAATATCAATGCAGTAGAAACTAGAGATATGTGTTTATATGTATATCCCACGGTATAGATATCACATTTTCTCAATAACTCTAGTAAGTAATACGAGAGGAGAGTCTTACAATAGCAGCAGGTCTTTGCATACTTTTTGTAGACTGGAGAAAGCTGACCGATCTACGAATTCTGAGAAGCTTATTGTCGCAAAGTAATGTTACGATAACCAATCAGGTGTTTGGTTGCCCGAGTCATTCCAATGTTGGTCGCGAAGTAGAGATGTGGTTAAAGTCAATCAAATAATGTTTATTGGGATCATATAGGTACTCGTAGGTTCACAGGTACATTAATATTGTTAAATTATTGTAGACTAGCTGACAAATCCGCAGCTTCGCACGCGTAGTTTTTCAATAAAAACATTACCCTCCTGCACAGTTGGGTAAAAAGTAGCCTGTCACCCGGGGATAGTGTAGCTTCTAAACAGTGAAAGGTATTTTTTAAATCGGTCCAGTAGTTTCGGAGCCTATTCAATACAAACAAACAAATCTTTCCTCTTTATAATATTAGTATTTTTTTTTTACTAGCCTATACTGTCCCACTGCTGGGCAAAGGCCTCCCCCTCTTCCTTCCACTTATCACGGTCTAGAGCCATATCCCGCCAGTCTCTTAGGAAGACGTCCAAGTCATCGCTCCAGCGCTTTTTAGGCCTTCCTCGGCGTCTCTTTCCGTCTTTAAGAGTCCATATGCTTGCCTTCTTGGCCCACCTATCAGGTTGCATACGGTATTATCATATTACATAATTATTTATTTGACGCAAACAAAGAAACATAGAACGGATCACAAACAAAATAGGTAGATAGACAGGAAAAATACAAAACAATGAGATTAAATTAGGCCTACAGCTAGAACACATACGTACCTACCCAACCAGTAGGAATAGAGTAGAGTATCACACAAAACAGCTCATTTACTGGCTCTTACATCACTTTATGATATAAACATCACGTCAAAGATATTACGGGCATTATGGTTATGAATGGAGCATTAGTGAATTATGGAGGCCTTGGCACAAATGTGGACTGTGACGGACAATCCGATTATCGTCATTTACTATTGGGTAATTTTAGGTAAACCACTAACTTTAATATGTATTGTTTTATGTAAAATTCGTTTACAAAACAAGTTACAGAAACTTCAGTCCATGAAAATAATAAATCTGAAGTAGGAAACTAAAAATAAAATTCTCGCGCTATTAATAGACTTCTCCCCATACACCCATGAGCAAGGCTTGAGATGTATGTTATTACGTGGCTTAGTCCTTTGTGGGCGGATTAGATTAATTTGCCGAGACGATATCTAAATACTAACTCAACATACTTACTATTAATTTATCTGGGACCCCGGAAAAGGTGGGCGATAAGGATTTTCCGGCTACATAATGTTAGACAGACGAGATAGTATCTATGACTAAAATGAAAGGATATTTTTGAATGCAAATAAAACTTTATAACGTACGAACTAAATATGGCTGACTCTTTGGCACTTATTGCTCGGAGAATCAGAAACAGTTAAATAATATAGGTTCTAGAATGGAAAGAACAAACTGGAAGACACATTTAAAGAATATACCCGTTCCTCATCTTGTAATGAAGACGCGACGCTCTGCGAATTTATAAGTGGTCGAGGAAAATTGATAAAACCACGACCAAACAACGAGATAAATTTGGAATACACAATCGCTGGCAAGCAGCAACCCTGCAAGCAGAAGACTGAGAGAAACGGGTATGTATGTGACGACTCCTTTCCCCATCACATACTCAAGTCCACGGGTGTCATATATTCTGAGATTTTCCTAGTAAAATTTCCGCAGCTATTCTATCGGAGCTAGACACGCGTTCCAACTTTTGGTTGGTGGTCCTTCAAGCATACATATGTATAATATGTATTTAACTAGCTGACCCGCCCGCTGTATAATTGGGTAAAAAGTAGCCATCCATTCCGGTACTAATCTATTTATATACCAAATTTCATCGAAATCGGTCCAGCCGTGAAAAGGTCCCTATGCCCCTGACTTGAGGAATTATGGATTGCCCATACAAACTTTCAACCCCTATTTCACGTCCATCAAGATTACTTTACCCCATCTCCTTGCCAAATTTTATTACGATATGTTCAGCCGTTTAGTGAAAAGGTAACAAACAAACAAACAAACAGAGTTACTTTCGCATTTATAATATTAGAAAGAAGACATTTATTCAATTATTATGATAATAATTGATTATATGTATTAGTATTAATAACGAATATAAAAAGGCGGCCCTAGCAAAAACCCTGAAACTTTAAGATCGTCGCGTTGTTTTTCTCTCCGATATATGTAGGAACAACGGAATTTAATTCCGTTTCCGATCTGTTCTCCTACGTGAACTTAGTTAAGAGCAAGGGCGGATCAACGGCTACAACATTAAACATAATGTTTTTATATATTTTTTTGTCACAATATAGATTTTATGTAAATACATTCAATATTTAATTTATTTAATATAATATTTTAATTTGAAAAATTGATTTTGTTATTTAAATATAGGTATTTTTATGTACAGTATGTAAGTACATTAATAAAATACCTACTTTTTAGTTGTATATATGATTATAAAAATTAAATTATAACTTCTTGTGACTTGACCACGACTATGTGACCCCCCCCCCCCCCCCCCCCCCCCCCGGCACCAAAGCTGGATCCGCCCTTGGTTGAGAGTACGTACTAAAGATAATAGACGATGGATTTATTTGATTTGTCTCACTTCGAATTTACATTCACTTTCACATAACCTTTAAACTAACACTATCTGTAACGTCTTCAGTAATAGTTACTATTGTAATCAGTTAAAGATCTATGCAAATACTTCATACATTGTTACACAAACGATTCATTACATCACTTTTTGCAACTTCTTATCGTTCCTTATTGTTTCCTCCAGATAATGTAGGCGTGAAATAAACTAAGTACAGTTGCTAACAAAATAACCTGAACAACTAGGTTCTAACATGGCTTCACCATTTAAATTACTTATCATAACCACCTTAGCAGTACAAACATTGGTAAAAGCAGCTTTACACAACGCGACACTCAAAACATAACTTCTAATAACACGCTAGAACAATGTTATAAAATATCGCTATCTAACTAAGCAGAGCTTGCATCATGGGAACCAGATACCTAACTGATATAATTTTATATAATTTTTTTGACGTAATAACGTCTTATAAATCGATGAACACCGGCTGCACGCACGAAAAAGTGTCACGTTCCGCGTGAGCCGAGCGTGCAGGCGAGAGCGCGGAACAAGCGATAGAGAGGCATGATCAGCTTAAGCGTTCGGCTTGTGGCATCTATCTCTCTTCCACTCGTTATCACGTAAAACTATCGTCCATAAACCGACTTTACAGGCAACCAATTTTTTTTGTAAATACATACTTATAATATTGAGAAACATCCAGACCCGGAACAAATATCTGTAGATCATGCAAACATTTGATTCGCGGCGGGAATCGTACCTGCTACTTTCTGCGCCTCAGCCGGCTATTCGTCCACTGCGCCACGGAAATCGTTATGGGCTGAATTTGATCACTTGATTACAAACAGGTATGTATGGTTGTTTCTCTATATATTATAAGTATGTATTTACAAAAAAAATGTATATAAGTATTCTATCAGTTATCTGGTTCACATAATACAAGCTCTGCTTAGTTCGGGGCTAGATAACGCTGTGTGAAATGTCCAGCAATATGTATGTATGGTAAGAACCGCAGGTCGGCGTTGGATGCAGGCCGCTTCCAACCGCAGTTCCTGGAGATCAATGAGCGAGACCTTTGTCCAGCAGTGGACGTCCTACGGCTGATATGATGATGATGTATGTTTGTATGTAATGTAAAACTTGTGAAGCTACTTCAGCTTCTGACTGTACTCAGTTTTTATTCATCTTTATTTAATTATTATTACTCCCACTTAGATTTGGAGAGATACATTTAAGTGGGCTTATTAATTTTAAAATACACGGTTTGTAGATAAGTAGGTGAAAATAGAGAAGTTTATAGTTAGAAAGATTTCGGTGATGATTGACCGTCAATAAAACAGACAAGTTTCTTACGGTATATATACTATTAAAACTAATCTTCCTTTTTCTATATATAATATTTAAAACTCGTGCTTAGTACTTTTTCTTTCTCGTTTAGTGACTAAAGTACATTCACTTAAATGTTTTCCCGCTATCAAAAATGTTTCTAATAAGCTGGCTTATTTGTTCAATTCATACATTTTCTGATTGGGAGTAGGTATGTACATATTTTAAACCATTCTAACTTTAGAAGGAAGAGCGCTCTCTCTAGAGAATGTAGAGAATGAACTGATCACGAAGTCTGATGGCTGAGAATATTAATATGGCTTTTCAAGTCATGCAGTTGATCGAAAACGCTTCAATAACTTTCAAATTGGAATAAGTTGCAGTGTATTATCATCCCGTCGCAACAATAAGCGAATAATTGCATATTATGATAACCATACAACACAACACATGTTTTAAGATGCGTAGTTTGTTTATTAGAAAACAAAAGAGTATAG
The DNA here is from genome assembly GCA_918857605.2 of Philereme vetulata. Classification (NCBI taxonomy): domain Eukaryota; kingdom Metazoa; phylum Arthropoda; class Insecta; order Lepidoptera; family Geometridae; genus Philereme; species Philereme vetulata. The sequence continues at coordinate 6,430,750 of OU975459.1, read as the reverse complement.
TGGAGCCATTCAATTGAATTGCCTTTGTAATTAAATTACAATAGTTTGCATAGTTTAGAGAGAAATCTATGGCATGACAAACAATTGACCATTGTTTTAAAACGATTATCGAATTAAGTTGATTCGGAATAAGGTACTACCTCAAAAGTGGCGAACAATAAAAGAAAAGATTTATACGTCTAAGAAAGTTTCTTTTAAGTTTATATATGTTGGAAGAAATAGTATAACATACAACACGTACTACCAAGATCATTTCTAATTGAAGCATATTTCTACCTAAATAAGGTATTATTTTAATTTGAATAGTATTTATCTAGGTTCCCAACCATATGTTAGATCAAAATACTTACCTAAAATGAAATAGAAGCGTATCGCATTCTGCATGTTTTTACGTCATAAAAGACCTGTTTTCAACTTAATTGTTTCGTATTAAAAGCAACAACATCTTACGTATCCTAGTCATGGGAATATAAATCATATCGTCTAGTTACAGAATAACAACACAATGAGAAAAATACAATAAGCTTTCAGTCATCATTTTTGGTATTACGGAACACGGTCAAAATCTAATCAAATTTAGAATCGTTCAATTGCTATCACTGTCGCTCTGTGTGGCGTAACTTCGTATTCTACGTATAACTAAACAGGGATAGCGATATTCAGGCCGAAGTTTTTGACGCGGCCGAATTGAAGTTGCGCTCGGGGTTCGCCGGCTTCTTAATAGAAAATTTCCCGGTAACTCCGCTGAGAGAACCTCCGCTAATCCAACGAACCTTGACTAGAAGTGGCAGGTGAAAATACTTTATTATTTGTTCTCGCAATAGCATTCGTCTGTCTACCTGAAGCAATAATACCTTCCGTAAATTAGCATTGTCTGTTAAAACAACAAAAACGTGCATCAATGCCGATTCTGTATCACAATTATCATTTCAATTTAAATTGCGTCGCATTCGATTCCCGAAACTGATTGACAATCATGCCTTTATTCGGTAACAATCGACTGTCTTAAAACTTGATATGCACGATTTTTTCTGACTTATATTTTGTAGTAGAATTAATTTACGTTCCCTTAAATAGCAGGATTGAATTGTCAACACGGGTCTCGTATCGTTGATTGGACTTTCTTTGAATCACAATGCAGAGACGGAGACAGAATCTTAATAGGCAACCTACGCGAAAAGTAAGAGTGACTTGAATGTTATCGCAATAAAACAACGTGCTAATGGAATAAAGAGATGAAATCGAAACTTGCAATGAAAAGAATGTTGTTGAGGACCTTTTTTGTTTGAAAATAATCACAAGTTAACAGATTTTGTGTTTAAGGCGATATGCAAAAAAAAATTGAGGCGCTAAGTAACTTTCGTGTTCAATAACGGTTTTTTTTCATATGCAATATTTACTTGAGGATTTAAGCTACATAAGTGAAAGTCAGAAACGCAATTGGTGAAACTTTTCTCGATACAATTATTTGACAAAATCGGCTCTTCTAAAACACTAATATCGTTCATTCTCCGACTCTAGAAAATTATTTAAAGATTTTTTTACATAGCTATGTAGGTAATTATGGTACGTAAATTAATGGAAAAGCATTTTTTTTATTTTTTGGTTCTCATGCAATTCGAGATTTTATCTTTTGTCACTTACGTCTTTTACTCCTGCGACAATGCGGGGCGACTATGATACATGTTTGTCTCGTTCTTCACCTAAGCAAATATAAATAGCACCGAAGTAAATAGCACTGTCACTTTTTTGCATTTCCGGATGCTCCGCCCAATCGTCACCGAAATTAAATTTGTATATCGTCTTAAAATATATTAGTTTGATGAAAATGTTGTCGGAAGCATTCAAGTCACTCACAGCTGACATTTATAGCCGACGAGCTGACCGCACCGCAGCTTCGCACGCGTAGTTTTTCAATAAAAATATTACCCTCCTTCTGCGCAGTTGGGTAAAAAGTAGCCTATGTCACCCGGGTGACATAGTGATAGTGTAGCTTCCCAACAGTTAAATAATTTTTAAAATCGGTCCAGTAGTTTCGGAGCCTTTTCAATACAAACAAACAAATCTTTCCTCTTTATAATATTAGTATATATAAATAGCCCGAGTCCGACAGCTTAACGAATGATTTGGACCACGAAAGCTCCTATGGAAATGTTGCAATCCTCACTTATCCAAATATTAGCGAAAGACCAAGCAAGATTTGTAAGTTGGTTTTGCAAAATCTATGACAGGCTTTTCACAATTAAAATGCATAAATCGGATAAGCGATTTACCCTCCGGTCTCTGTTTCGATCCCACAAATAGAGTTGTCAGTGGCGTTCAACCGTAGGCGAAGCAATCTAAGTACGGTCATCAGAAATACAGAGCCGGATCTATATTGCCTACCCGAAGGACAGCTAGAGCCTAGGGGTTTATAGCCACTGAGTTTCATCTACATTTAGAACTGTGGCAGTGATAGAAAATAATTTCTATAGTGCTTTTGATACAATAATGCTGATATAAACACAATTAAAACTATCGTGGTTGGATATCATTTTATAATTAAGTAATCCGTTCATTGCTGCAGTTTTCTTCTCTTACTAAAATGAGTAGTATACCTAGAATAGCTTCTCATGAAAGTGTTCGTCTGAAGAAATACAACCGCTGTATCTATATCTGCCAGCAAGCAGTTATGCTCGCATTACTGAGTTCCGGTTTTAAGGGCATTTTAATCGCAAAACCTAGTTCTATTTAATGGTATAAAGCCACGTATAAAGCATTGTATATATTATAGGCTTGCGTTTGACCACGATCTCGCCTGATGGTAAGCGATGGTGCAGTCTACGATGGTACACGCTTGCCTAGAAGAAACCTATTCACTCGCGACTTAAAGATACTCAGGTTGTAGCTATCTGGAAACACAGACTCTGGCAAGTCGTTCCACTCTTTGGCGGTGTGCATAATAAACCGCTTTGTGCGAATGGGAGGTATTTCTACTATATTATAGCGGTGGCGCACCGCAGAGCGTCTGGTTGTCCGTTGATAGAAAGGAGATGGTGGGATCAGGTTGAAAAGTTCCGCCGCACACTCCCCATAGATACCCAATTGTATATGATATCAAGTTCACAAATATTACCACAGCATAAGGCCTCAAGTATCTTATGATTATGTACCCCTAAGCTCTACGCTAACTTAATATTGTCTATTGGAGTTGATGCTCTTTACCGCCAACCAAATATGAGTTTTGCGCGAAACCGACCGGTGGCCAATCTAAGAACTAGTCAGATTGGATTAGTATCTCCTGTACGCGTTTGTTAAGTTGATCTTTATTTCTTGGTATTAAGGCACTCATATTTTGTTTTCGAATAATGTCGTAGGTACTATCTTCAAGCGTTCAACCTGCAAGGACAGATCACCTCAGCTCTGAGGAAGCTTTGCTTCCCAATAATGTCAATAATGGGTACTGATGAAATTACGTGTGATGTACGTGTCGTGTTGTGTTGATAGAGGCCTTTTAAATCTAAAAAGTCCAGTCCGTTCCTGCAAGCCGACAGCGTGAATAATATTCTACGTTACACACATTACCACCATCCGTCGGCGTCGGTCGCTGCCATTTCGAATCTAACCTTTTACCGTTTAACACGGCGTTACAATCTAGGCACCTTTATTACTGCATCTAGCCGCAGTCACCTTTATTAATGTACTGTCAGCTATCAACAAACAAGTCAGTTAGAAAATAGATGCTTTAAGACGATCTGTAAAAAATTGAGCCGCTAAGTAACTGTCGTATTCAATAACGAAAGATAGTACTGATTTCATATTTAAGCAATATTTATTTGAGGATTTAAGCTACATAAATGAAAGTCGGAAACGCAATTGGTGAAACTTTTCTCGATACAATTATTTGTCAAAATCGGCTCTTCTAAAACACTAGTATCGTTCATCCTCGGACTCTAGAAAAGATGTAAAGTATTTTTTTTAATGGAAAAGCATTCTTTTTTTTAATTGTTGGTTCTCATGCAATTCGAGATTTAATAAACTTACTCCTGCGAGAATGCGGCGCGGCTATGATACATGTTTGTCTCATTCTTCACCTAAGCAAGTAATAGCACTGTCACTTGTTTGCATTTTTATAGGCCTCACCCATTCGTCACCGAAATTAAATTTGTATATCGTCTTAACGCGCCGGCGAACCCTGAGCGCAACTTCAATTCGGCCGCGTTAAAAACTTCGGCCTGAATATCGCTATCCCTGTTTAGTGACGAAGTTTGGCCACGCAGAGCGACAGTGATAGCAATAGAACGATTCCCAATTTGATTAGATTTTGATCGTGTTCCGTAATACCAAAAATGATGACAGAAAACTTGTTGTAATTTTCTCATTGTGTTGTTATTCTGTAACTAGACGATATAATCTATGTTCCCATGACTAGGATACGTAAGATGTTGTTGTTTTTAATACGAAACAATTAGGTTGAAAACAGGTCTTTTATGACGTAAAAACATGCAGAATGCGATACGCTTCTATTTCATTTTAGGTTAGTATTTTAATCTAATATGTGGCTGAGAACCTAGATAAATACTATTTAAATTAAAATAATACCTTATTAAGGTAGAAATATGCTCCAATTAAAAATGATCTTGGTAGTACGTGTTGTATGGGCGATTGTCCCTCCGGTGTCCCCTTAAGTTGCAAGTAAATGAGTGATAGCTGATAGGATATCGGCTGCTAAGCTACTTACGGCTGACTTGATTGTCTGCCAGAACGGTAGCTTTGACGTGTTCAGTGTAAATATGCTTTTTACTCAATAGTTGCTATTCTGATAGCATGATACTATGTTGGTTGCTTACAGTTAGTATGCTTATGGTATTCTTAAACACATGTCGACATATGGATTAGATTTTTTCGATTGTTTCTATACCAAATACTGTTGTGTTGTACACAATTGTGTTAATTTAACAACAAATACCTTTTAAATGTTTAAGACTAAATTTCTATATATTTAAGTACTAATAATCAGTGCTAAAAAAGCCGTGATAAACCATCAGCACGGTGGGTAGACGATATAGAGGCCGTAGAGGAAATAGCACAGGATCGGTTTGAGTGGCGTTTGATAGAGGAGGCTTATACCCAGCAGTGAGTTATCAGTTAAGACGTTTTAGGGCACTTTTTTACACCTTAGGTTACGTTACTTAAGTTTTAGTAAGGATTCCTAATCTTTTCTAGCAATAAATATAGCCTATGTCACTCAGGGTGAATGTAGCTTTCCAATAGTGAAAGAATTTTTGAAATCGGCAAAGTAGTTTTTGAGTTTATTCAGTACGTACATATGTGTATGTAAGTGTAAGTACCTAATAGGTTTGTGTTTGTTAATATTATCATTTTTATAGTTAGGTATTTCTAGTGTACCTATGCAGTTAATTTAGAACTTGTCAGTATTTTCATTTTCTTATGTATTAGTTATAACAATTTGGTTTCTAGTAAACTGTTATGTTTTTTTAAGTTAATAAATAAAAATAGAAAAATAAATTACAAACAAACACACACACAAAAATATAAATCTTTCCTCTTCATAATATTAGTATAGATATTGCTTTCTTCTTCAGTCTTTTATCCTAAATATATAATAAACGAAGTAGTTGCTCAGCCACTTTTGCCAGTATTACTCGTGCGCGATAACTTGGGACCTGCTAGGAATGCGACTCCCCGACGTATGCGCTCGTTCGACTTGAAAGCGGCACTTCCCCAACACGTGATGCAATATGATATAAGGGACTGGCACATAGCAAGGTATACGGTTTGGAGCAGCTCCCTGCATGCGACGTTTCGTAAATTGTGCATTATATTTATTACTTTTCTAACACGTGCCGATAGACCCTCAATATGTTTTTTTAAGTTTGTTTTTTTTTTATTGTTTTGTTGTTGTAGTTTTTGTTGTTATAGTTCTTGTTAAGTGTTTTTGTTATCATTATGATGGGTAAACCTTTGCATAGCGGAGAAAGAAACCTCGTGCTAAAAGTGTTCGAGTTTTTTGAAAACGAAAAACGGAACAAACAGTTTTGTTTACCTGTCCACTAAGTAGTGACGAAGATGAGATAATGTAAATAATAGATAAAATAAATGTATAAACTTAAACATTGTATTTTTATTTTATTCAAATAGTGTAAAAAAGATTAGATAAAAAGCAGCGTCCTCCCTGAGTAACATAATAAATTAGGTTAAAAAAAACAAAGACGAAGCCGCGGGCGGCTGCTTGTTATGTTCGCTTTTTTGCGGGCGGTACAAACACGCCAATATGACGTCACCGCGATCAGGTCCCAACTTATCGCGCTCGGGTAATAGGTAAATAAGGCTGGCACATGTGTGATAAGAGCCTTTTGAGTTATTACGCGCGTGTAGGACCAAGGGCCACGTAAGCAATACTAATGAGGGTGTAGTAGGCTATCTAACATGTGTTCTCACACATTACACGCCTGTCTAACCTTTGTACAAGTTAATAAACAAACCAGACTATCATCTACTTACGATATTTGGATAGTTAATAAATAAATACAACGTTTAAACCTTAGTTTTTGAAGTAAAACTTCTTTACGCATGCTTAAGAAAAGTGCGTACGGAAGTTGAGAGGGAGATATAACTTAGTGAAGATATAAAGAGAGAGAGTTACGTTTCGTATATTTTTAAACGATAATGTGTGAGTGCGAGTTGTGTTGATCATCCGAATCCTTTGGTACATACCATTCCGGACTATTCGATTGAACCGTCCGAACACAGAAAAACCCTCCGTCGTCCGAGACACGTTCTCGGAGACCCGGATGACAAAATCACTTCCGCTAATGCGGGTGAGTCATCCACATTAGACAGAGCAAACACTCCACAAATACACCGACCTCGCCGGCGAGGTCGACGAGTCCCTTTAGTCGCCGCCTACACGAGGTACAAGCACGTACCCGGGCGTTTCTCTCCTATCCCCGTCCCGGCAACAGCCCAAGCCGAGGTTCGTACCTAAGTGGTGCCCTTGCGCTAGTTGCCTCATCAAAAAAATAAAATTATAGGGCTGAGCGCCTTCTGCGCTCGCCAAAAGCTCGGTTAAGCTGCAACGGCCTCAGAGGCCAACAGCGAGATAAGTCCATTCGAAAAAAAAAGAGTGCGAGTTGCGTCTGCCCAGAAAGAACATAGACTGATCGATCTACAGACGTGTAGACAATTTTGTAATTGAACAATTTTATTAATTATTTATTCTGTTGCTGGCTTTAATTTGTCGGTAGTTTGGTCATTCGCTCGCTAATAGTTATTTGCAAGTAATAGTTTAGCGACAATATTTATTTGTACCGCTTAGGCTTCGGCCTTCAAACCCATATAAGATCTGATGTTTAATGTAATGCTCATCAAAGCCTACATGTGTTTAAATGTTTATATATAAAATTCTAAAACTACAATAGTTATGTATCGTAATACGAAATAAGTACCTACTTTAGGTAAAATTTTATTGTACAAGTTTTGAGAAGCGCTTTAGCTTAATTAACGTTGTAAATTATGTTTGTTAATTCTAGGATTTAATACACACTGGAATTGTACTAGCTAAAGCTTTTATAATCTAATAAAGAACTTTTAAAATTGAAATTGAATTGAATTTTATAAATTAATGTTTTGAAAAAGAAGTTTTACTTTAGTCGTGTGGTCTAAAGCACACTCGTTTTTTTTTAGTTATGTTTAGTGTAAATATTGCCAATTCTTTGTCGCAAATATGATATTTGTGACAAAAGATTTGCAATATTTACTAAATTCATGATCATGATCTCTAGGTAAAGCAAATATGTATGTACATAATAAAGAAAAAATCAACAAATAAACTTCAAAAACGTAGAAAATATATACTATAAAGTTACGTGCGATACAATAACAGGAAACGAGAAAAGCAGGAAAACAGTCAACAAAATGTATTCCAGAAAAAGGTATGTAACTGTCAATTAGCATAGATAGTGCAGCTGGGACCTTCGATATGCTAAACACCGCGGCCGGTGGTCCCGTGGTGCCGATGCACAGCTAGATACCATGCTATACTTAACACCCCTTAATGCCACCACTAATGTCCATGTTCTACATGTAAAAATTATATATACCCGACAAAGCTAAGAACAACTCCAGTTAAACTAGCGCTATTATAAATAAATAAATAAATAATGCTGGACATTTCACACAGCGCTATCTAGCCCCAAACTAAGCAGAGCTTGTATTATGGGTACCAGATAACTGATAATACTTATATACTTTTTTTAAATACGAACTTATAATATATAGAAAATCATCCAGACCCGGGACAAATATCTTTTCATGCAAACATTTGTACCGTGGCGGGAATCGAACCCGCTACCTCCTGCGTCTCAGCCGGCTTTTCGCCCACTGCGCCACGGAGGTAGAATACGCTATTTTATGTATGTTATGATCACGTTTGAACACTTAGATGTCCTTCGGGTCATAATAAATGATAATCTCGAAACGCAGCAGAATGACCTCAAAATGGCGGTGCTTCCTCTTCAAACGCGCGCGATGCATCACATTCCTCACTTAGCGTAACGAATTATTTGATCATTTAGCTATCCAGTGATGTAATTAATTTTTGGATGGAGATAATAAATAAATAAATATTGCTGGACATTTCACACAGCGCTATCTAGCCCCAAACTAAGCAGAGCTTGTATTATGGGAACCAGATAACTGATAATACTTATATACTTTTTTTTAAATACGAACTTATAATATATAGAAAATCTTCCAGACCCGGGACAAATATCTTTACATGCAAACATTTGTACCGTGGCGGGAATCGAACCCGCTACCTCCTGCGTCTCAGCCGGCTTTTCGCCCACTGCGCCACGGAGGTAGAATACGCTATTTTATGTATGTTATGATCACGTTTGAACACTTAGATGTCCTTCGGGTCATACTAAATGATAATCTCGAAACGCAGCAGAATGACCTCAAAATGGCAGTGCTTCCTCTTCAAACGCGCGCGATGCGTCACATTCCTCACTTAGCGTAACGAATTATTAGATCATTTAGCTATCCAGTGATGTAATTAATTTTTGGATGGAGATAATAAATAAATAAATAATAAATAAATATTGCTGGACATTTCACACAGCGCTATCTAGCTCCAAACTAAGCAGAGCTTGTACTATGGGAACCAGATAACTGATAGAATACTTATATACTTTTTTTTCGTAAATACATACTTATAATATACAGAAAAACATCCAGACCCGGAAAAAATATCTGTAGATCATGCAAACTTTTGTTCCGCGGCGGGAATCGAACCCGCTACCTCCTGCGTCTCAGCCGACTATTCGCCCACTGCGCCACGGAGGTCGTCAGATGATATATAAGTAGCAGCAACACCAAACTGTATCCCACGATTTTGTTATCATTAGTTTTCTTGAATTGCCTCCCAATATGGAAGCAAACTTAAAAACTTATTCACGTCAAAAAACCGCGTCCGAATTGGTCCATTCGTTTGGGAGCTACGATGCCACAGACAGACAGACAGAAACGGGCGTCATAATTATATATACCTAATAACACTCTCTTTGCACCCAACAGTTATTACTCGTGTTACTTCTACCAACTACTACTGGCAGACTTACTAGTACTACAAGACTTACTAGACTTACTTGCTAGTAAGCAACCATGTACTTTAATTTCATTTTAATTAACTCATTTATTACAGATATAAAAATCCATAATTTCTTAACACTGACACAAAATAAAATACATGAACAAAAATAATAATAATAACTACACTACTCTAGGTATTTTTGTTTGGCAGTATATGTACCATGCAGCAATGATTCATATACTGGCAATCAAACCTACTTGCAAACACGCATAGGATGCCACTTGAGCTAGCCCGAACCCTGCGCAACAAAGATGTACACCGCTTTCGCATGACTGTATAGAAACAGTCAACTCGCGCAGCGGCAAACATCCCCGAAGAGCTGCAGAATCTAGGCAGCCCCATCAGCACCCTAAACGCATTATTGTATTGAACACGTAGGACGTTGTACTGTTTAAGCGTGTGATTCACCCACAGGCTGCTCGTGTAGAAGTTCGTACAGTACGCTCGGAAAAGAGTGAGTTTTACTTCACTTGAGCAACGAGCGAACCTGTGGGCTATCATGTTCGCTCTGACAGACAACGCCCTACGCTCTCTCTCCATATCTGTATCATCTTTCAGGTCCGAGGTTACCACGTGTCCGAGATATTTAAATTTTATGCCCTTATAATTTGTTAACCCAATCTGTGGACACCGGGGCTGATTAAACATAAAAAAACCTTATTTAGTATTAGCATTAAGTAACCTAATTGATGGGAAACTTCGCAACGACTTTTCGTCCAACATACCTCAGTGCCTTAAGACGAAAGTCTTCAATCAGTGTGTGTTACCAGTGATGACATATGGAACCGAAACGTGGTCCTTCACTATTGGCCTTATGAATAAGCTCAGAGTCGCTCAGCGAGCTATGGAGAGGGCTATGCTCGGGGTTTCTCTACGGGATCGAATCAGAAATGAGGAGATACGTAGGAGAACTCAAGTCACCGACATAGCCCGACGGATTAGCACGTTGAAGTGGCAATGAGCAGGCCATATAGCGCGCAGAACAGATGGCCGATGGGGCCGAAAGGTTCTCGAGTGGAGACCACGGACCGGCAAGCGCAGCGTAGGACGTCCACCCACAAGATGGGCAGACGACTTGGTAAGAACCGCAGGTCGGCGTTGGATGCAGGCCGCTTCCAACCGCAGTTCCTGGAGATCAATGAGGGAGGCCTTTGTCCAGCAGTGGACGTCCTACGGCTGATATGATGATGATGATGTTGAACCTAATTGTTTATTTGCTTGTTGTCCTTAATAAAGAAAAATAAAATAAAAAAATCATCATGGTCGTCCTTCCACCTAGTGGGGGGCTTCATCCTGCAATGTGCCGTGCACTTAAGAACCTTTCTGCTATCAAATAATAAATCTGAATAAGGACCTCATACAAAAAATTATTAACCCTAAAGGAACTTAATGTTTTTAATTAGTGAAATTAATTTAAAAAATATGATTTTATTTTTCTACAACTTTAAAAAACTAACTCTCATTATTCTAGATTTTAATTAAGTATATTTGGTTTCAACGAGGTAACAATAATATAGATACGCGCGATAAACACAACCCTTCTTAGATAGCAGCGCAAAAAATAAATAAACAATTTGACGGTCTTCCATAAACTTGCACCGTGGTGGCGCGTGCGCATGCCTACCGGTCCGAGCTCCCGTTTGTGGGTCACACGGACAGCTTTCAGACATTTACATATAAGTACTTATGTATCGTATACATATATACATAAGAATACAATTTACATTCGCCCCTTGGTAATGATACTCCGAAGAGGCATAGTTTTTATTGTTCCGTAGCCAATTGGCAAAAAAAGGAACCCTTATGGATTCGTCATGTCTGTCTGTCTGTCCGTCCGTATGTCTCAGCCACTTTTTTCCGAAACTATAAGAACTATACTGTTGAAACTTGGTAAAAATAGAAAAAAAACAATAAATTTTGGGGGTTCCCCATACTTAGAACTGAAACACAAAAATGTTTTTTTTCATCAAACCCATACGTGTGGGGTATCTATGGATAGGTCTTCCAAAATTATATTAAGCTATCTAATATCATTCTAATTTTTTCTAAACCGAATAGTTTGCGCGAAAGACACTTCCAAAGTGGTAAAATGTGCCCCCCCCCCCCCCCCCCTGTAACTTCTAAAATAAGAGAATGATAAAACTAAAAAAAATATATGATGTACATTACCATGCAAACTTCCACCGAACATTGGTTTGAACGAGATCTAGTAAGTAGTTTTCTTTAATACGTCTTAAATCGTAAACCGCAATTTACCTTTCATTCAATCAACTCAAATATTAAAAAAGTTACAACGAACTACAAGAACTTTTAGTTACTTGCTGCTACGGAACCCTTCATGGGCGAGTCCGACTCGCACTTTGCCGCTTTTTTGAACAGTTTAAAGCCGCTTACATAAAAAACTGCAGCGCCAATTTCCATCAAATATGAATGATAAAGAACCAGCTTTCAATTAAAAAAAATCAAATAAGATCATTCGGATGATGCCACAGAGAGTAGAGAAGATACGACGTTATAAAGGGAGCCAGGATGCAAGAAGATCAGTCGCTCTGCAAATCTATCGGAAGGCCTATGTTCAACAGTCGACGTCCTGTGGCTGATATAATGATCATGATGAGACAGTCACACAGACAGACAGACAGACAACTTATTGCGTCGGCGTGCGGCGATTAAAAATGTTCGAAGAGCTTTTTAGCCCTCGTTTGACGCCAGATAAATAAATATTGCTGGACATTTCACACAGCGCTATCTAACCCCAAACTAAGCTGAGCTTGTACTATGGAAACCAGATAACTGATAGAATACTTAAATACATTTTTTATTGTAAATACATACTTATAATATATATAGAAACAACCAGACCCGGAACAAATATCTGTAGATCATGCAAACATTTGTTCCGCGGCGGGAATCGAACCCGCTACCTCCTGCGTCTCAGCCGGCTATTCGCCCACTGCGCCACGGAGGTCGTCATGATAATTATTATTCCAATACAATTACAGATTCCAGGATAATTATAAAATATCCAGCGCTGTTTCTGTTATTAAGGGAAGACCGGAGGGGAATCGCCCATACAACACGTACTACCAAAATCATTTCTAATTGGAGCATATTTCTACCTTAATAAGGTATTATTTTAATTTGAATAGTATTTATCTAGGTTCCCAACCATATATTAGATCAAAATAATTACCTAAAATGAAATAGAAGCGTATCGCATTATGTATGTTTTTACGTCATAAAAGACCTGTTTTCAACCTAATTGTTTCGTATTAAAAACAACAACATCTTACGTATCCTAGTCATAGGAACATAGATTATATCGTCTAGTTACAGAATCACAACACAATGAGAAAAATACAAGTTTTCAGTCACCAATCATCATTTTTGGTATTACGGAACACGGTCAAAATCTAATCAAATTTAGGATCGTTCTATCACTGTCGCTCTGCGTGGCTAAACTTCGTCACTAAACAGGGATAGCGATATTCAGGCCGAAGTTTTTGACGCGGCCGAATTGAAGTTGCGCTCGGGGTTCGCCGGCTTCTTGTTCGAAGCAGAATAAATACGAATTGAGTACCTCTTAGTTTAAAGTCGGCTTATAAGCTAAATTAGTTTCGGTGAACGACCGATTCCAACTCGTGACCATGGACCGTGTAGAAACTAGAAACAGATGCTTAGGTGGTTTCGACTCTTTTAACTAATGCCTGCTCATGAACATTCAGTGACGAAATTCACTTAAATCAGATTTCATTGTCTATTGCCGTTTGTTTTCCCAATCAGTGTTTCAACAGATTAAACCTTTATTGAATTATTTGCATCAGGGTTCATCTTTTAATTTGAACCAACTAGTGGTTCGCCCCAAACTGAGATCTCGCGAGTCTCCAATAAAAACAATTTTTTTTTATTAATAAATAAATATTTCCGGACATTTCACACAGCGCTATCTAACCCCAAACTAAGCTGAGCTTGTACTATGGAAACCAGATAACTGATAGAATACTTAAATACATTTTTTATTGTAAATACATACTTATAATATATATAGAAACAACCAGACCCGGAACAAATATCTGTAGATCATGCAAACATTTGTTCCGCGGCGGGAATCGAACCCGCTACCTCCTGCGTCTCAGCCGGCTATTCGCCCACTGCACCACGCAGGTCGTCAATCTTCGATAATCTTCGATATCTTCAATATTATTCGTAATCTTCGACTATCTTGCACTTGACCTACAGTTTAATTCAAATTACAGGTAACGGGAGTTCATGTCAAATTGTTATTCTTTTTTGGGATAGATATTGCAGTTATTCTGGATTTCAGACTTTTGCCTATATTTTGTGTCACTACACGCATACCAAATTTCAGTACTGTTAAGTCACTGGTGTACCCTGTGAATTTTGTCAAAGTTCAGTTTTTATTATAGCTAATAACTTAAAAACTAAGTTTAAACGAAAAGTAAATAAAGATATTTTATTAGACGTGCCACTTGACCGGACATTTCCTTTTTGTTTGTTTTACCCCTCTAGAACCCCAATATCTCAACAACCCCCCCCCCCATTTTAGCTGATATAGTCACACCAAAATTGTGCCATCACTACCTACCTATATACTAAATTTCACGATAATCGGATAAACGCTTCGAAAGTTATCCTCGGACAAACAAACACACATACATAGGTATTATAGTGTGACCATTAGTGCTATGCACTCCCTGAGGTATGCGCGCGGCGAGACGGGGGGGATGTGTCGGCCGCTCCGATCTATCAGTCTGCCGTCAACGCTCACGGCGATAGGTAGCTTTTGTACCGGACGGTCTATGTCAGACGCACACGGGATAAATATTCAAAGATGGGTCGTGCGTTATCTCGTGATATGAAATGGAAGATGAAGTTGAAACAGAATCTATGTCAGAATAACTTTCGTTAGAATATATAATTGTTTGTAAATATAAAAAATGTTAAATAAAACAAATCCTTTGAATTATAAGTTTAGTTCTTATTTATCACCTGCATATTTTTAATAAAATATGAGTATATTTAAGTTACATTTTAATCAACTAAGTAAGTATAATATATTACAGATAGATAGCCTCCGACCATCGTCCCGCCACAAGTCTTGCCTTAGAAATGCAAACTGATATCGTAAGATATGTCCGACATGTATTGATCTCATGTGAACTCATGCAGTTTTATCTTTGCCTCCCACCTCGCCGCGCATACCTCAGGGAGTGCACAGCACTAATGGTCACACTATAACAACGCCGATTTGCACAAGTTTATTTGGAGTTTCTAGTGCACACTGTTCACAGTGGTCGAAATTCGACCGTAATTCATTTATTTTCATTTTTTTATGTTAAAATTTTGCTTTTGCCCCTCTTACTCCAATAACCTTTAACTATGCCAAATCTCACATTCCCCAGAAAAGATACATCTAGTCCAAATATCAATGCAAATTAGCCAATAAGTTACCATTCATATCAGAATCCTTTTCTATGCGTGGTTGTTAGACAATAAATTATAGGTACAGTCGCCTGAAAAAATACTTATAACTCAGCTTTATCTCCATGTTGAAAGTAGGGCTTGCATTATCCGTAAGATTTTGGTATCCGAATAATTCGGAATAGTGAACTTTACTATTCGGATATCCGGATATTACGGATAATTCAAATAATTTTGGGATAAGCGTTAAAAACTAAAATAATTGTTATTAAAGTAGCTATAAGCAATGTTTAAGTTATTCCAACATTCACCATTAAAATATAAATCACTTTTGACCATAACGAAACTCGATAGGTATACTTTAGATCACGTTTTCTGTCACAAAATGCGACAAATATTAAGAATAAAGGATAAACAGTGTTTTAAATTATGTACTTACTGCACATAATTATGAAATTATGGGTTTGATGTAGTTAATATCATGTTTAAACCGTGATTTTTCGATGAATTTTACTATTTGTTTTATTCGATTTATCCGAATATATTGATCATCACTATCCGGATAGTAAAATCATATGGATATCCGAATAGTACAGATATTCGGATATCCGAATTGCAAGCCCTAGTTGAAAGTAATCCAGCGAGAGGTGGTCACTGAGTGATTTACTGATTTAGCAATTATTAAAGGCATTTGTCAGTTCTGGAAAGTAGCTTTGAACAGTTGATAACCGCTTTACTTGTCAAAAGTTAGTCACGGAGTTATGAAGAATTTGAGTTTGAAGATTCAGAATACTTAGGGTGACTAGGTAATCAAAATGAAGCTATGCTCTTTTTTATACTGTGCTATGCCCTATGCGCTCCTCATCAATACTAATATTATAAAGAGGAAAGATTTGTATTTTTGTGTGTATGTTTGTTATGAATAAACTCAAAAACAACTGGTCAGATTTCAAAAATTCTTTCACCATTGGAAAGCTACATTCGCCCTGAGTAACATAGGTTACTTGTTACCCAACTGCGCAGAAGGAGGGTAATGTTTTTATTGAACGCTACGCGTGCGAAGCTGCGGATTGGTCAGCTAGGAATATTATAAAGAGAGAAGAAATTTGTTTGTTTGTTTGTTTGTATTGAATAGGCTCCGAAACTACTGGACTGATTTAAAAAATTCTTTCACAATTGGGAAGCTACACTATCCCCGGGAGACATAGGTTACTTTTACCCAACTGCGCAGGAGGGTAATGATTTTAATGAAAAACTACGCGTGTGAAGCTGCGGATTGGTCAGCTAGTAGATTATATACACGTAACAAACAAACTGTGCTGCGCTGCTGTGTCATGTGCTTTGTTTCAAACATTTTGACATCACAGCGCAGCATAGGTTAATGTTGATTACTGATTAAGATAATAATAAAAAAATGCAAAATTACCGTTTTATCCCAAGAGCACAAACATAATGCAAGTAGCGTCTCTTTGTTACAGTTAAGTTATAACCTTAGTTTTATAAATATATACTTACTAGCTGACCCGCCCGTGGCTTCGCACGCGTGGTTTGTCAATAAAAACATTACCCTCCTGCGCAGACGGGTAAAAACTAGCCTATGTCCCAATCACGTTAACAATCTATCTATATACCAACTATACTTAAGGAGTGCATCTAACTAACAACCTCATAATTGTAACCCCTTACTAAAGGGGGATAAAATTTTAGGAATGATTTTGAAAAAAAGATGAAACACGTATTTCTTTATTTGTTACCAAAAGCCTAAATATGAATGGTCAGAACGTAAGGAATTATGGATTGCCCATACAAACTCTCAACCCCTATTCCACCTCCTTCAAGATTATTTTTTGAAACAAAAGATGGCTATGTCCTTCTCGAGAATATAATCTATCTCCTTGCCAAGTTTCATTACGATCCGTTTAGCCGTTTAGTCGTGAAAAGGTAACAAACAAACAAACAAAGTTACTTTCGAATTTATAATATTAGTATAGATAGCGTAACAACCAGACCCGGAACAAATATCTGTAGATCAATTGAACCAGCGATCTCCTGCGTCTCAGCCGGCGTTTCGCGCACTGCGCCACGGAGGTCGTCAAAAATAATACATTTATGAATGGTATAGAGCTTCTGTTAACGACTGTACGTTAGTAAAACTTAGGTAAGTAGATCTAGCCAGTTCGTGACCAGCAGATCTCAAATCCGCCACCGGCGCCTGGCCTTGGACTATTTCCACACCTTTGTTCCTTAAAGGTCAATTGGAAAGTACCACTGACCATAATTTAAAGGCTATTGTTTTAGAGATCTCGTTTGTTATATAATGCGAATTGATATTCAAGGTTGTTTCACTGGTTTGTTCTTGGTTACTCTGCGTCAAGGCATTGACCTGTACCTAAATTCTCGTAATTTTTCTTTAGTCATTGCAATCTACAGAGGCAGCATCATATTAAAGATTTTCGATTTGAAGATTTGCTATTTTCAAAACAAGCTTTTATAAAATTCATAATCGGAACCGCAAGCAGATTCAAATGAGCCCAAACACTAGTAGCCTACTATAATCCATTCAGAAGTTCCGTTGTCTAGCATCCGTCTCCATCATGAGACCACCCCCATGGTACCATATTATTGCAATGCCACTGAAGTTACATATGTATTTTAAATTTGAGGTCAATCGGTTTAGGAGATCGGGTTTAAAATTCAGTTGCAAGATTCCACCCGGACAAACATACATACATTGCAAGTTAATAAAAAGCTGGTAATATATATTGTCATATATGGATATTATATAAAAACTAGATTATATTACGAAAATTGTCCTTGAGGTTATATAAATATGCCGGCGGTGAATAGAACTTGTACGATGTGTCCAATGGATAAAAGTGTTGAAAGAATTAAATGCATCTCATAAATGATCTTTCTTTGCGTGAAATTCAACGTGGCAACTATAGTAGTTTGTTAGCTTTGAGAAATAACAATATACGAGTACACATACTTTAGTCGATGATGTAACGCAAGGTGAAGTGCAACTCAAATTGATTAAGCATGCGATAATGACCGATGATCGGAAAGAAATGAAGATTCTCATCATATCACAATATTTAAATGGAAGATATGAAAAAAACGAACTAATATTTATAAGCAAACACTACAAAGATTGCTAAAATACTAAATGCCAATGACAATCTTAGCTTTGCGTTGTTCGACGAGTATCTATACAATCTTGGAATTTCTAATACCTTAATACTAAGCGGCAGTCGAGATTGGCCGACTGGTGACTTGTAGATACTTCCTGGAAGAAAAAATCCGGCTCTTACAATCCAATCCAGCGGAATCATGAATTTATGATGTCCCACGGTAAACCTACGATACGAGGCCTGTCCATAAAACATTTTCCACGTCAAATAAAAAACAGCTCTGTGGGCGATAATAGGTGCGAAGAAGCTCATTGATATTCATCTTCGCGTACGGAAATTGTGTCGATAAACCTTCCGGCCCTTCGACTGGTTTGTTTTAGCATATTAACCCACTGCCCTACAGCCGTTCCACTGATGTTTTCCTTTTCATTACCGAAATTTTAAAAGTTGTCGCGAACTTACCGAATTACTCTCGTTTCATTGGAAGAGCGTCGCATTGAGATTTGGTTTCCTCAGAATTACAAACTCGGAAACCACGGAATATTTTATTACATAAGTTTACTTCGAAAAATTGAGTCCACAGAAATAAACTGTACTTTACCGTACAGTTAAGCCACCTTGAGTCAAGTGAGCTTCGCACTTATGGGTCCTTAAGGTGTCCTGTAACCAAGCTTGGACGGAGCATTTTGACGCTTAGCCAGCAAGAGAGCCGCAAAAATTATTATGCTAACGCAAATAACATCCCCATATCAAGTTTTAATAAACGAAGAAAATTATGAGACAACATCACATGTATTCATTTCACAGTCATTTGTTTGTAATGGGTAACATCAGTCAACCATCAAGAGATCCACTCCCACGGCTATCTAGCAAACAGCACTGTTTATTCTAAGAAAGGCATTACATTACGAAACCAATGGATAATTAAGAAGTCAGGGACAAACAACAAAGGCTTCAATTGGTTACAAAATTATTTTGAATGTATTATAAGTAAATCTCTGTACATGGCAAGACAGTTAATGAGCTTAATAGTTAGTAAAGTGTATATAAGAGAACATCCGCAGACAATTTAAATATTGTCTGATTCGCTACACTGGACGCTTTGAGCAAGCATATGAAGAAACTTATGGTTAGTTTTAGTTTGATGCTGAGTTGTAAACTTATTTATGATAGCAACTGCATAACCTCGACCTTCAGACATCAGAGATACGCATGACTTGCAAAATCATACCAACTCAGTCTCACACCTACCATGAAGCCACAATTTTTACAGATTCCAATGACTCATTAAATTACATGCTCGAATTACTGAGTGCAAGTCCAATTCAAGATTTTTTGCAGTCATCTGCGTTTTTTGTTTTAGACAATCATAGCTTAGCATACCGTACTTTTGTCAAGTGTACACTTGAACGCACATTTGGCGGAAGACAAAAATAAAGGTACCTACTTATAGGTACATAATATTATTTCCAGCATACTTACTAAAATTAATATGCTTTTGCCAGCTCTACTCTCGAACATAATTTTAAAGGTCACAAAGTTACGCGATGGGCACAAAAGACTCTTCAAGTACTTAGTTGTTAAGGTATATTATTATCGTTTTGAGTTTCAAACTAATATTCATTATCATCATCATCATCTCAGCCCGTTTGCACCCACTGTTGGGAATAGGCCTCCTCTTTATTACGCCATTCTTTCCGATCCCTTGCGAGTCTCATCCATTGACACCCAGCTACGCTTTCAATATCATTCGACCATCGGGCGGGTGGTCTGCCTCTTGGTCTACGAGCATCCCTTGGCCACCACTCTGTAATCGCCTTCGTCCAACGCCCGTCATCCCTCCTAGCCAAGTGTCCACCCCATCTCCACTTCAGCCCTGCGATCCTCATACCTACGTCCACAACCTTTGTGCGACGTCGGATTTCTACATTGGGTATGTGGTCCAAGAGTGATATACCGAGCATGGCACGTTCCATTGCCCGTTGAGCTACTCTAATCTTCTGCATGTATTCCTTTGTGAGCGGCCATGTCTCGGAACCGTAAGTAAGAATGGGCAGGACACATTGGTTAAACACCCTGGTCTTGAGGCATTGAGGGATTTTAGAAAACTAATATTAGGACAATTAAATTCAAATAACGGTAAAACGTGAAAGCCTCTGTGTGAAAAATGGTCGAAATAGATAAAATCGTAGAATAGAGATGCAATCCTTGCACAAGACTAGTGCTGATGGATAGTAACTGCTGGCGACTGTATTGTCAAGGCTTTTACAAAAAATCTACTAAATCAAATCCTATGATTAGATATTGTGATTGATGTTATTGTAATACCTATTCTGAAGATCTCAGGAGAGCTTTTATCCGTGCCTCTTGACCTCGAAGAGTCAATGCCGTGACGAAAGGACTGACAAAGGAGCAAAAAATTTAACAAAAGTATTGTTTGTGAATAGCTCTTGACAGAGACACACATTGGATGGGAGAATTGGGTGAAGTATTGTTTGCGAGCTGTCATGAGCCTGGTTCAATGTCACGGTCAATGGAAAGGCGTGACATGCGAAGAGGATTGTAGGTATAAACATTTGATGGGAGGCCAGTTAGATACAGGAAAAGGCAGTGGCATAGTAGTTCCTAAACGAATAGACTGATTCGGACGCGGTTTTTGAAGTAAATCTTCTTTACGCAAGCTTGACTTGGGAAGTAAGCTGGTGAATGCGTTACGAAAAGTGCGGACGGAAGTTGAGAGTGAGATATACTCGTTAGTGAAGATAGAAAGAGAGAGAGTTACGTTTCGTATTCTGTAGGGGAAAGAGAGAGAGGTGTGAGCACATATTTTCTTTCTCCTTTTCTCTCATAGCCAGTTGAGTTGTCGCATATCTCCTATCCCGAATCAGCCTAAATTATACAAACTGCAAAAACAAAACACTCCTTCGCGCTGTACAATACAGTTCATTTTGCTATAGATAAAAAAAGTATTTATAACGTTTCGTATTTTGAATCTACCAGCTTCGATTTACGAAAAAGTTCACCTATTCCACAACAGATGGCAGGCAACAGCAGAAGTTTTATTTCAGTCGTGTGGTCTTAAAGCACACTCGTTTTTTTTTAATAAAAAAAGTAATTCTATTCACTAAAGTCAGATTAGACATGAGTAAAGTTTTTTGTAAAATTAAGAAATGAATAGGTTCAGCAATTAATCTAAATTGGAACAGACAACCTTCATAGCAGTATACCATCGGTTACAAGTCTAGCTGATTGGATGATTGATATAATTTCCTACGACAACAATGACAGTGCTGTATGTCTTCTAAATTAGTGACTCAGTTCTTCAATAGAATAATGGCGCCCCTATTATTAAATTTACCACCCGGAAGAGGGTGCAGCTTCGAACAGACAGAAAATAAATACTTTTGTTGTTTACATTAACAAAACTAGGAATCAGCTTCGAATATTTTTTGTGAGTTTTTTATTTTTCAGGGATATTGCATTGAATCGTCTTTCATATGTATTCGGCCAGCTTATATATTTTGTGTGTTTCTTTTTTACCTATCTGGTTCAAATAGTACAGGTTCTGCTTAGTTTGGGCTAGATAGCACTGTTTGATCCAGCAATATTTAATTATTTATTCTTGTATTTCTTATAAAATGTACAATGCTCTCTATACTCGCTTTTAGACCAGGATCATACAACATGTGGTCCTTTATGCTAAGCATGTGGCTTCCGACCGTTCAAAATTTTTCACACCGGCCATCTCACGATAGAGCAAACGAACCTCTAAATTCAGAGAAAAAGTATGTTTATCTGTTACATTCGCGTGCCTAGTACTTGTAGTTTTATTCAATTTAAAGGCGGATAGGCCCGTATCGAATGGAAAGAATATTTTTCTATTATAATTAAACCCCACTGACCTGGTATCGTAATCTTTAATCGATGGCTATAAACTGGCTGGATAGAGGTTTCTGTTACACGGTACCTGCATATCTATGCTTATTTTATAAAGGCGGAGAAATTTTATGTTCATACGTTTAATAAATTGGACTACATATTGAAATGAAATTCCCGATAGAAACATTACTTTGGAAAACGTGCCAAAATGTGAATTTTATTAGATCTGTAAAATATGTATGATGTCAGAAATTAAAATAATGATCAATATCTCTGTTAATATAATTAGGCAGTGTAAAGGTGTCCCCAATATTTATTTTATAAATGTTTGGTAAGTTCAAATGGGAATAATAATTGCTCAGGAGAGAGGTGTTTGGTAATTTAACGATAACGTTCGATAATACTCTTCAGACCATATTGATAAATTAAAAAAGGACAGTCATGGAGCAGCCGGAGGATGGATGAGTCACCCGGATGACGTCATCTGCACATGGCCACCGTGCCCAGACGTTATCCTGACACGCTATGGTAATTCAACTGCGAGAAGAATATTATATCAAGATTGAAATACCATCAGTGATTCAAACGCAAACTCAAAATTTCTTCCAAGAGACATCTCTATATAGAGAATAGTAATTTTCTGACATTATAATTTTGTTTCTTGACATGTGTTTTTTAGTAAGTGAGATTTGTTTTTGAAGTAAAACTTCTTTACGCACGCTTGACTTGGGGATTAAGTTGGTGAATGCGTGACGAGATCGTTACGAAAAGTGTGATCGACCGAGGCGAACGGAAGTTTAGAGGGAGATATAAGTTAGTGAAGATAGAAAGAGAGAGATAGTTACGTTTCGTATATTACTGTCGGGGCAAGAGAGAGAGGTGCAAGCACACATTTTCTTTCTCTCTTTTTCTCATAGCTAGTTACGTTTCGTATATCTAAGACACAGTACAAGCCTACTGTCTGTGCCACACTTTAGGAGCAAGAGAGAGCAGTGCGCGCGTACATTTTCTTTCTCTCTTGCTCTCATATACACTGCATGAAATATGTATATCTCAGTCAGTAGTTCGATTGCGAGTTTGCTAGCGTTACGCGAACGGTGATTTCTCGATTATTTTTCGTAATTTCATTTCATTCTTGAACAATTTTATAAAATAATATTTTGAAAAAGCAGTTTAATTCAGTCGTGTGGTCTAAAGCACACTCGTTTTTTAATTATGTATATTTGCATACCGAATGGGACATGTGAGCCACTCTAATATTATTTTATAAGATCTATGTACATACCTAAATCACATTGAAGCAAATAAAATGAATTATGAATTAAAGACTCACACACACAACAAACCGGCTGGTTATCAAAGTGTTGTTTGTTAAGTTGTGTCTATGTATATTATCTCTCTTTGGACTTCGGACAGAGTTGGTGCAAATTCAGTTACAAGTTGTTTAACGACATGGACCACGGTAGTGGCGATTGCAGTAATATAAAATCAGTAAAAATATCATATTAATATAGTATTGAGTTAAATGCGGTTTGACCCGGATGACGTCATCTGCACATGGCCACCGTGCCCAGACGTTATCCTGACACGCTATGGTAATTCAACTGCGAGAAGAATATTATATCAAGATTGAAATACCATCAGTGATTCAAACGCAAACTCAAAATTTCTTCCAAGAGACATCTCTATATAGAGAATAGTAATTTTCTGACATTATAATTTTGTTTCTTGACATGTGTTTTTTAGTAAGTGAGATTTGTTTTTGAAGTAAAACTTCTTTACGCACGCTTGACTTGGGGATTAAGTTGGTGAATGCGTGACGAGATCGTTACGAAAAGTGTGATCGACCGAGGCGAACGGAAGTTTAGAGGGAGATATAAGTTAGTGAAGATAGAAAGAGAGAGATAGTTACGTTTCGTATATTACTGTCGGGGCAAGAGAGAGAGGTGCAAGCACACATTTTCTTTCTCTCTTTTTCTCATAGCTAGTTACGTTTCGTATATCTAAGACACAGTACAAGCCTACTGTCTGTGCCACACTTTAGGAGCAAGAGAGAGCAGTGCGCGCGTACATTTTCTTTCTCTCTTGCTCTCATATACACTGCATGAAATATGTATATCTCAGTCAGTAGTTCGATTGCGAGTTTGCTAGCGTTACGCGAACGGTGATTTCTCGATTATTTTTCGTAATTTCATTTCATTCTTGAACAATTTTATAAAATAATATTTTGAAAAAGCAGTTTAATTCAGTCGTGTGGTCTAAAGCACACTCGTTTTTTAATTATGTATATTTGCATACCGAATGGGACATGTGAGCCACTCTAATATTATTTTATAAGATCTATGTACATACCTAAATCACATTGAAGCAAATAAAATGAATTATGAATTAAAGACTCACACACACAACAAACCGGCTGGTTATCAAAGTGTTGTTTGTTAAGTTGTGTCTATGTATATTATCTCTCTTTGGACTTCGGACAGAGTTGGTGCAAATTCAGTTACAAGTTGTTTAACGACATGGACCACGGTAGTGGCGATTGCAGTAATATAAAATCAGTAAAAATATCATATTAATATAGTATTGAGTTAAATGCGGTTTAATGTTATAAACCTAGTTAACTCTTAATTACCTATTACTTATGGTAGGTATTAGAATTTTCGATAGTAAAATATTCTGGCTTAGATTTAAATAACTCGTTTTAGGGTTTCGTACCAAAAGGGTAAAACGGCACCCGCGTTCTCTCTGTCACCAGGTTGTATCTCATGAATCGTGATAGTTAGACAGTTGAAATTTTCACAGATTATATATTTCTGTTGCCGCTATAACAACAAATACTAAAAACAGAATAAAATAAATATTTAAGGGGGCTCCCATACAACAAACGTGGTTTTTTGCAGTTTTTTATAGATAATGGTATGTAACCCTTCGTGCGCGAGTCCGACTCGCACTTGGTCGGTTTTTCTTTAAGCCCAGCATAAATTATATACTCAAAACTAAAATACAAACCAATTTTGAGCAATTTGTAATTTTGATACGAAAATAATCTGTTAACAAAATAACGATAGTGAAAGCTCTCATTGAGCTTAAACCACAGACTAAATAATACTCAGTTTAACTACCATAATGACAGGTACAACATCTTATCAAACTTTTTGAAAGCGGAGAAAGCGAAAACATTATCGTTATTTTGTATTCATAAACCAAAATTGAGCTGATATTGTTTTCAAATATAAATGTTGAACTTTCATTTGGCGTAAAACAATTTGCAATAGATCGATATTACATAACTTATCAAATATTTAATCGATAAATTTATACTTATTGATTTATTTAAAAAAAATGCCATTATTTAGTTATACTTTCGTAATTTTAATGTGGCTAAACGTCTTGAATTTTTATAAAAATCGATTATATCTTTTTAAACATCGTACCGGTTACTTACCTGTGCTATCATATCATAATCCCAATGGTTCATATTAGTTTTATCAATTATCAAACAAAATCGATAAACCAAATAAATATTTGAACAAAACGGTCAATAACTTAACGGTCTAGTCTGATAACGAACTCTATTCAAATCAAATCAATTTCAAAACATATGAAACCTTTTAAATAATTTATAAAATTTGCTACAAATACTAATAAACAAAATGCAATAACCCCTTTAAACTTGAATGAGAAGAATAGCTAAGTTCTACTTGAAAAGCACTCTAGTAACGTCGACAAAAGATATTGAAATTTAACGTTAAGTTTCATAAAAATAGTACAATAAAAAAGCATAAAAGGAAATACATAAGAATACTTAACAAACATTCCGTTTATAAAGTTATGTGAGAACAGAACGTGTTCTATTTATGAAATACGATTCCTAAAACGGAGAGTAGCACAGGCAGGAAGCGTAGAGTTCGAATGTAAGTAAACAATCTGAGCGATAGCACTAACATCACTCGCTGTGCTGCCCATGTAGTGTAAACAAACTGTGCTGAATGGAAGCCGAACAAACTTACAAAAACTATTCCAAAATTATAGAATGTAGGAGATTTTTGGTAACTGGTAAAATCTAGAACGGGAGAAGCGTTCGTTGTTTACAAAAAAATAAATAAATATTAATTAAAAGCGCAAATTTTATGAAATTGACACTAATTTTGGAATAATATACACTTCTGATTGAACACTTTTGAAAAGAATCCGTTAAAATGCATGACCTTTTATACCTACGTAATTTAGTCGAGGTACCTAATTTTCGTAGTTATTCTTACGTGTTATTAAGCGCTGTAAAAACAACAAAAAACGCTAACAACGGGTACTTAGAGTAAAATTACTCAACAAAAACCATAATGTCAGTAAATGTCGAGCACTCACCTCATGGTACACCGACGTCATCTCTGGAGTTCGCAAAATGTTTTGTTTGCTAAACCGCTAACCGGGGCGATCACTATCTAAACGCACATTTCACTAAAAGCTGATAAATAAATTTTATAGCTAGTCGTCCGAACGTACAAGTCCCGTTGTGGTCGAAAAGAAATTAAAAATTTATACGTCAAACTTCGCGCCAAGCGCGTACTTTTAAAAATATAAAAAGGCAATACGCAGCTTGTGTTGGCGCGTGTGACGCGTTCCGTGTTTAGTATCGGCACTGAGCGACAGGCGACGGCGAGTCGGCGACGGCGGCAGAATGGAGTACAACGCTCAGCTGCTGTGCTCAATGAACCATTCCAGTTCGTAGGTCACCGAACATCCTGACCCCGCTGTTCTTGCTAGTTTCTCCACCCTACATGATTCCAATAATTACAAATACATACATCGGTAATTTGTCTTGGTGATGCTCGTAAAAACCACATCGTCAGGCTTGGTGCGGAGCATTCATTAGTTTTTTGTCGATAGTAGACATCCGAGTTCGTCGACTGATCATTCAAATTATTTGTCATAGAACCGGTGCTGGAAGCGATTTCTTGCGGTTTTTGTGGTATCGCCGGTTGCACACAATTGATTTGCAAAATTATAGACCATGTGAGATTTTATTAGATCAATGAACGGGTTATTTTATGAAAGATTACCTCTATTTTTTTTTATATTGACGAGTTCCTTGTTGTAATCCATTTACCTGATCCACTTATGTTTATTATACAAGCCTTAGTTAAAGTAAGTAAGCTGTAACCATAGACATAAGTAGAATATTAAGGCATTATTCCTGCCTGACTTGGAACCCTGATTCCACAGTGGTTCTTTGAATAATTGAGGCCCACCTAGTCCTGTCAGTAGTGACAGAAAATCATTATCGGTCAACTTAACTTCTATAAATTCTAGCCGTAACAACAGTCTCACGACAATCGTCTCTTATCGATGGTATCTCTCGTGGGAACTGAACACAAAGAGCGACCGCTAGTTTATACCCAATGTCTTCGGATAACCATATAAATTGTGAGGTAAAATGCAGTGCCCATCTGAATTTGAGATAGCAATCTTGATGGATAGATTGTGGCGCCCGGCGAGCTAGTGTTGCGAAACCCGTATCCTGTATCGATAGTGTATTGGTTGCCTTTATTCATTACTGCAATTACATTGCTTGCAAATGGCCTATTCCCCATTCATGTGCTTATTTCACCGTTATGATTCAGCTCCATTCATTTAAACATGTATAGAATATGAGTTTCACGAAATTAAATAAGAACATAGAACATCATACGGTTTTCATTATAAATACGGGATTTATCACGTACCGTCTTATCGGTGTTTCGACCGACAACGAGTGCGAGGCGAGACGATAATTGGAGCGGATCGCACTCACCCTGATGAAGGTTCATTCACGAATTGAACCGAAACATTGTCGGTCGAAACACCGATAAGACGGTACGTGATAAATCCCGTATTTATAATAATGATTGAAATCAATCACGAAAGTTTTCTAAATAAAACTTAGAACATGTTTCAAATGTTAAATTCAGTAAATCTGTTATTAAGTAAAGTAATTTTTTTCACGTTTAAAAGTGAAATATATCTAGGTACAATATTGACATCACGAGGACCCTCACCGAAGGCATCTAACTGAATTCTATAAATCGACAAAGACATTCCTTACCGCGGCTAACAGAAAGGCTGCGCGTGCGCCTAGACATATCGGTCGATCTCAGAGTGGTTTAAGGCGCCACACCAACGATTCTAAATCACACGCTCAGAAAAAACCTACTCATTATCTATGGCAATTCATTATTGGTGGAGGCGGATCCGAACAAACAAAACTAACATAATAAACTAGTCTAATATATTTAAATGTGTTCAATATTTTGTTTTAAATTTAAAACTAGGAGAACAAGTTTGCAAAATAAATTGATAAAAGCATATAAAAATTTATACTTTCTTCCGACTGAACCATTTAACTTGATGTTGTAATTCATCTTCTAAATAGAATATTCAGTAAGTTAATGTCCTTATATCTTAAAATACTGATGCCGATTAATTTAAACATACGTAAAGAAAATATTTAAATTGCCTCCCAGGCTTTATATGAGCTTTATCGAGGTCGTTCAGTTTTTCTGACAACTTTTTTGACAGATTTATTAGCAGGTGTGCGCAAATAACTGAAAATGAAATTAGGGACACGCACAATAACTTAATACGGCAGATAATACGTAGGCATAACCACGTGTGAGCCGCTGCGGGGTTTCTCTCAAATTCGACACTGCTTTAATCCGGTTTTCATGACCACTTTCTAGAGATTCCCTGCAAAATCCAGTATCCTTAGAAGTGCTAATGGATTTTATTGATCATAAACAAAACATTTGACGACCTCCGTGGCGCAGTGGGCGAAAAGCCGGCTGAGTCGCAGGGGGTAGTGGGTTCGATTCCCGCCGCGGAACAAATGTTTGCATGATTTACAGATCTTTTTTCCTGTTCTGGTTGTTTCTCTTTTTATTATAAGTATGTACATATTTATAAAAAAAAGTATATAAGTATGTAAGTATTCTATCAGTTATCTGGTTCCCATAGTACAAGCTCTGCTTAGATTGGGGCTAGATAGCGCTGTGTGAAATGTCCAGCAATATTTATTTATAGTTATTTTATTTATTTAAGTATTTATCATAACAACTGTTAATGAAACGGAATTGCTCAAAGCAATGTAGATATAAATCCGAGACGGAACTTTAAAATATTGATTAAGATCACAATTTATTACAGAAACAGAAAAAGTGGATTATGTTAAAAAAACTTGTTCTTCTAACACTGGAGAGTAATCCGTGCCCGCCCACGCGTTGCTTAAATTCGAAAAAATAAACTATTCATTCATACTAAGTATTTGACAAAGTACCTCATAATCTGATTGCCTAGATGGTTTCGAGATAATGTCATTGACACGAATAAGTCATTTAAATTAACGTTCCTGTTACAACCAACTTATAATATCATCTTCTTTTGGCTTTTATGAATTTTTATGTTTATAACATAATATTTTATTACGATTCTAACAAAGCTCTCGCGCGCGATACTCCCATTGAAGCCTGAAGCAGGTTTTTTTTAATTTGACTTAAATATATTGTTCTTCTGTGTCATCAATCAAAGATGTTTTATGATTTTTGGGTACGGCCAATGCTATAAAACTAACATGTCGCCAAAAATCGTTGTTAAGTTTAAAGTGACACGTAGTCACGACTGTATTATCGTGAACGATAACTGCAACACGACTGTGCATATGCATATCGATATGCTAATGACGGTAATGTAGATCAGACAGTACTAAATATCGGGAGCGAAGTCTATCACAATATATTATGAGAAAAATTCCTAATTGATCGATCGAAGCGAGATCTCTAAATCAACTTGGGCCAATCAGCATTGTATGTATGAATGTACATTTGTTTGTCCGAGGATAACTTTCGAAGCGTTGATCCGATCATAGTGAAATTTCATACATAGGTAGATAGTGATGGCATAATTTTGGTGTGACTAAGTGAGCTAAAACTGTTGGGGGGTTGTTGAGATATTGGGGTTCAAGAGGGGTAAAACAATGAAAATAAGACTATTAGGTCAATTGAGATGTCAAATGAAAAGTCTTCATTAGTACATTTAGACTGAATTTTTATTTTTGTAAACTATTTATAGTTTTTGAGTTATTACCCATAATAAAAACTGAACTTTGACAAAATACACAGGGTACACCAGTGACCCCACAGTACTGTTATTTGGTATGCGTGTAGCTTAAGTGACACAAATATAGGCGAAAGATTGAAATCCAGAATAACTGCAATTTGTACCCCAAAATATATATAACCATTAAATGAACTCCTGTTACATGTAATTTGAATGAAACTGTAGTTCAAGTAAGTTGGTTATATATTTCGTGGCACTATTTTATTCGTCAACTTGCACAACGTTAAAATTTGTTAAAATTATGTTTAAATTTTACATATTTGTATGATTTGACCACTCCTTAAATAATATTTAGCCACTAAATACGTTTAGGCATCGTTGCGCGAGTCGCCCTAAGAATATTTTTTTTTGTGTTTTGTGAGACTAGCGAGTTTGGGGCGAACCGAACTGAGATCTTGCGAGTCTCCCAAAACACTAGTTTATCAAAGCTGGTACTTAGTAGCAGAGCGTTGTGAATTTTATTTTATTTTTGTGAATAGTCTCATGAGTCTGTAATTTCACTGTATGTCGCAGCAAAGTCTTCTATCTATCTGTCTATCCAGCCTCCAGCACCCACTGCTGGGTATAGGCCTCCTCTCTATGTCGCCAGTCCAATCGGTCTTGAGCAAGTCTGATCCATTGCTGTCTAACTTCCGTTACGAGATCGTCAGACCATCGGGCCGGTGGTCTGCCCTGCGGTCGACGCCCATCTCTTGGCCACCACTCTGTGACTGCCTTGGTCCACCTGTTGTCATTCCGCCTAGCCAAGTGTCCTGCCCATCTCCACTTAAGCCTCGCAATTCGTAATCCTACATCTTCGACGTGGAATCTCGACGTTTGGTATAGGATCGACGAGGTGGATTCCAGCATGGCCCGTTCCATTTCTCTTTGAGCAACTCTGATGGTGTATATTATATGCTTCGTTGTGAGGGGCCAAGTTACGGATCCGTAAGTCAGTATGGGCAGCACACATTGGTTAAATACCTTGGTCTTTAGGCATTGCAGGATATTAGATTTGGAGGATATTAGGAAGTCAAAGTCTTAGTTGGACGTAATCTGTGTGGTAATGACGTGTTTTCACGGGGATGTTTTATAACTGCTAAAAGATGGCGCTGTTCTGTCATAAGCTGACTTACAAAGGAAAGACCATGTTAACATTATTTTCAGAGGAATTTGAAAATAAAAAAAAACAATAGAATCTCCCTGCCTAAGGAACTAATCAGAATGTGAAGGCTTATAACATGACTAGTGTCCTAGACTTTTCGGATTGGGAGTAATTTGGG
The DNA here is from genome assembly GCA_918857605.2 of Philereme vetulata. NCBI lineage: Eukaryota > Metazoa > Arthropoda > Insecta > Lepidoptera > Geometridae > Philereme > Philereme vetulata. The sequence continues at coordinate 6,399,233 of OU975459.1, read as the reverse complement.
CCCTGTCTCCACTCTACTAAAAAATATTCTGGTGTAGTCATTTGGGCCCACAAGAAAATTAGGTATGATTGGGTCCCTAAAAACCAATAAAACCAGCTGAACTTAATCTTATTTCGTTGTCCACTCTCGAGACAGTTTCCGAACGTTTGGTTCTAGGACATAGCTGGTAGCATCATAGCTGGGGCTCAATTCTGCTATTTTATAAGAAAAACGATTATGGAGCCATACAATTAAGATTAATTATTAGGCTCCATAGTAGCTAATATGGTGACAGTGAAAGCTGTCAAAAAATAGCAGAATACCATATTTGCCCGCTATTGCTAGCGTCTGCTACACCATAGATGAGCAGAATACGGAAAATAGTCTACCGTTTTTTAATGGTCGCCATTGTCATAGCAATGGCGGTCATTGAAAAATGATTGTGTTAGTAGAATACCAAAAGGTATCTATGATGACAATTCTGCGACGATACCATAGTCATAGTGAAGCGATTGGTTTAGTAGAATTGGGCCCCTGGTATCATTACGTATTTATATTAATAAATCAGCTAACTACGTAGATAAATTAATAAAGTTAAAAAATATTAGGCATCTTAAAATAATAATATTGTTTCAGTTTTAAAGAAACTCAGGAAACCTGTTATTAAAATAAATAATTTTATTTTTATTTATTTTATATGTACCTACTTATATAAAACCTTAAAGCCAAGTAAGAACACTTTTTTGGCAGTGGCGTAAACAAGAATATTATGCTTGAAACATATAAATACTTAGCTGAGCATAGCACCTCGTCTGAGTAAAAACAATAATATTTACTGATAGATAGAAAATGAAAAATGTATTGAGATATCCTTGTTCCAGCGTCATTTTGTTCTTAGAAGAGTTGTAATCTTCGAAACAAATTGCATTCACGCGTAGTATCATCAATAAGTCTGACTCCTATCAATGGGATGAAATATTGCTATCATTCGCTGTTTGCTAGGGGCTATATTTGCAAACAAAAACTCTAGAAACGAATGCTGGATGAAAAAAAGAAAAATCACTAAAACAAAATAAATTGAGCAGGTGATTATTAATAATTTATTTTTTATATCAGACGCAAATCTATTCAAATATTTCAAAATGGTCTTTTGAACAGTGGGGCACAGATTCTCTACTTTGCATAATTTTTAGAATTTTTATAAAGTAATGTCTTTGTTTTTGTTAATTTAGCATCCTAATCAAAAAATATACAATGATGACCAGTTAGTAAAAAAAACTAACAATCCGATAAAAATAAATGATGATTCAAATTAACCTGTTTTTTAGCTATTGTAGATATCGATTTGAAAACCAAAATCCCGGTTATTGATAGAGCGAAGCAAGATCTCCAAATCAACTCGGGCAAATCGGCGTTGTTTCAACCAGTGTGTGTTGCCAGTGATGACCTATGGCATTGAAACGTGGTCCTTTACTCATGGCCTCATGACCAAGCTCAAGGTCGCTCAACGAGCTATGGAGAGGGCTATGCTCGGGGTTTCTTTGCGTGACAAAATCCGCAATGAGGAAATCCGCAGAGGAACTAAAGTTGCCGACATAGCTCTCAAAATTAGCAAGTTGAAGTGGCAATGGGCAGGCCACATCGCTCGTAGAACCGATAACCGTTGGGGAAGAAAGGTTCTCGAGTGGAGACCACGGACTGGAAGACGCAGCGTAGGCCGGCCCCCCACAAGGTGGACCGACGATCTAGTATTAATCGCGGGGAGCCGTTGGGCGCAAACGGCTACCAACCGCTCGTTGTGGCGATCTAAGGGGGAGGCCTATGTTCAGCAGTGGACGCCTTCCGGCTGATGATGAAATCGGCGTTGTATGTATGTATGTTTGATTGTTCGTCCGAGGATAACATTCGCAGCTCTGATCCGATTATCGTAAAATTTTGTATATATATAAAATGTGTGGTTGTTGATATTTGAGGGGTAAAAAAAAAACAAAATGAGACCTTCCGATCAAATGGGATGTCTAACGAAAGGCATCAGTACATTTTGACCCTGTTTTAACTTTTATTTTAAGCCTAGTAGTTTTTGAGTTATTAGCCTTAATAAAAAACTGAACTTTGAAGAAATTCGCAGGGTACACCAGTGACCCCACAGTGCTGAAATTTGGTGTGCGTGTAGCTTTAGTTACACAAATATAGGGAGATATCTGAAATCCAGAATAACTGCAATGTGTAGGTACCCCAAAAAAGTATCCTATTAACATCAACTCCCGTTACTTGTAATTTGAATGAAACTGTGGGTCAAGTTATTTGGTAAGGCATTTCGTGGCGCTACAAATTTTTTTAACCTATACTTTCCTACTGCTGGGCAAAGGTATATATTTGGTATAATATAATATGGTAATATAATGTGGTATAATATTTTTTTATGTGAGACTCGCGAGATCTCAGTTCGGGGCGAACCACTAGTTTTAACTTTTCGTTTCGAAATTTGACATATTGGACCTGGCAACACTACTTAAGGGTCCGCGAGACGATCAAGTGCACTTGACAAGTCTACGTTCTTGACGATTTCACTTGACGAGGGACTTGACGCGACTTGAAGGTGCCGTCAAGTCCACATGTCGCAGTCGTTCACCGCCCTGTGCTCAGAGAAGTGGTCGTCGCAAAAATTAATAATGGTTTCCAACGCAGACAAGGCATTCCTTGCTATAACTCTAGCGGTTTCTATCACAGAAAAAGAGAAAAGAAAGAGGCGATGGTGTAAGGAATGGTATAAAATGAGATATCGATTCACGCATGAACATTTGCAAAGAACTCTTCAAGCAACTGAGCCCGACGATTATAAAAATTTTCTACGAATAGACAACGATTCTTTTGAAGCAGTGTTGGAGTTGATTCGACCCAATATTGAAAAGCAAGATACCAATATGCGACAAGCTATTCCTGCCAGCCAAAGGCTCTCTATAACTGCATATACTCATATAGATGGCAAGCACATTGAAATAGAAAAACCTTCAAATTCTGGATCTTACTATTTTAACTATAAAAAGACATTAGTATTGTTCTTATGGCTGTTGTAAACGCCAATTATCAATTTATGATGGTTGATGTTGGTGCAAATGGGCGGATGTCAGATGGTGGAACTTTGAAAAATACAAAGTTTTGGCAATTGTTTTCTGAAAGTGAAAACAAACTTAATATTCCGGAGCCATTTGAGTTACTAGAAAGCGATAAAAAGTTTCCGTGTGTACTGGTAGGTGACGAAGCTTTCCAACTGACTCCAAACTTCATGAAGCCAAACAACAAAGCCGTCTTGACAGACGAAAGACGGATTTTCAACTATAGATTGTCAAGAGCCAGGAGGGTGGTTGAAAATGCTTTTGGAATCCTGTCTTGGCGATTCAAAATATTTAAAAAAGACATTGGACTGCATCCCGATAAAACGCGAAAAGTTGTTTTGGCTGCCTGTCACTTACACAACTATTTGTGTGAAAAAAATAAAAACAAATATATTCAACCAGGAGATATTGACATAGAAGAACCAAATACCACAGTCACAGGAGGTGTGTGGAGACAAGGGCGCCAATTGTTAAATATAGAGCGAGTACGAGGAAACTCGGCAAATGAGGTAAAAAGAGTGAGAGATGACTTCTGTGAGTACTTTAATGGTAACGCTTCAGTCCCTTGGCAAAATAATTGCCTAATTTAGTTATTTAAAAATATACTTAAAAGTAAAATGTATCTTTGAATTGTAAATAAAAAATGTTTTACCTCACTGCTTAAACTGCTTTCAGTATCACTTATACACATTTGGTCTGACAGAAATAACAGTTCATTGTAATAGTGGAGTGACAGTTTTGGTATATCGTCGGGAGACGCGCCAGACCGTTGTGCTTGTTCAATCTTTTTTCTTTCTTTGTTGAAGTTGGTTCTTAATGCATTAATTTTTTTCTTCAATAAATCTTCGGTGTAGGCAGGTTTATATACTCGAAGTGCTTTGACTATGCTTGATAAAGCAAGCGACCTTTTGTTTTTATCCGCATACTCCTTACTTTTAATTTTCCACAATGCAGGATAATCTCTGTAGAGAGATATTAATAATATCACAAAATCACGCTCGGTAATTAGGTCGGCGCTTGCCGTCAAAGCCACGTCTCGGTCCGGTTCGTCGTCCGCCATCTTCGATGTTCCGGCCGCAAATGAATAAAACTTGTCAAGTCGCATCAAGCGCAAGGTGGTTCAAGTGCCGTCAATCAAAATTTTTGTCAAGTATGGTGCAGCCCGTAGATACTTGACGGGACTTGTCAAGTCAACGCTGTAAACGATCAATATTCACTTCAAGCACGTAGACTTGTCAAGTGCACTTGATCGTCTCGCGGACACATTACAACACTCATAAAGACTCGTCGCGTCGGTCCAATATTGTTTTTACACCGCCAGATCGATGGATCGAACTCCTTTAGGACTCCTACTGGTGTTCGATGGCATCCTGCTGTTGTTTGTCTAGTCTATTAGGTTTAATATATGTATGTAGACACGAATGCAGTCATAACAGCCTCTTATTAACAAGAGCTCAAACAAAATCATGATTGCCGATTTTGTTTGAGTTTCAATCAATGGCTTCATTTCAATAACTTAAAACTCAACATTAAGAAGACACAATCTATCCTGTGATGGATGATCTACGCAGCCGAAACGTGGACATTTACGGTGGGACTGGTCCACAAATTGAAAGTCGCTCAGCGAGCCATGGAAAGGCTATGCTCGGAATTTCCTTGAAGGATAGAATCCGAAACGAGGTTATCCGATAGAGAACCAAGGTGATCGACATAGCTCAGAGGGTCAGCAAGCTGAAGTGGCAGTGGGCCGGTCATATCTGCCGCAGAACCGATAGGGGGGGGGGGGGGGAGGGGGGGGGGTCAACGTTTAAGGCGTTCCGAATCACTTACCAGCAGCATTACGAGTTATGGTGCTGTCTCTGATATACTTCAGGTCCAAATTGCTAAAATACAAGAAAAACCATCTCCCGTCTCACTCTCCCACTTGGCGTCAGCTGCTGGCTTTTATCTCTGGTAGGCCTGCAACCTGTCATCATTGTTTGTTTGTGTTGTCGATGTCACATAAATAATTTTATTTTGTATGTCATTTCGGGGTGGAAAAAAACTTCGAAATATATAAATGACCGAGAAGTTCATCGTCATCGGATTCGAAGGAAGATGTACAGGTTTTGATCCTATGTTTTTAGTCCTACAACTGGTAATGCTGCTAGTAAGAGATGGCCTTGAGATGAATTGATGGCCTTCGCATAATTGAAATCAAACAGCACTAGGTAATTTAGTTTGATTTTTTATTAATGTAGGTGGACTACGGGCAGGGAGTGGAATAACCGATAGTACGAACGACGTGCGCTGGATGTTAACCGCTTTTTGAAATCGTACCCAAACAAAAGCCTACTTTTCAAAGATATTTTTTTGAATAATTTGGGCGAATATAGTAGCTGATTGGTCTTATTTGGAGGCTTTCCCCTCAGGGAGGAATCAATTTTATGTGCTCAAAAAATATATGTCATTTATTGACCTTTTGTCTGCAAAGTGAACATACAAAAAGGTCTACCTGTATATTTACTATGAAAAAAAATAAAAAAATGTAGCGGTTTTCGACTTTCAAATTGATTTTTTGTAATTTTTCTTTCACCTAAATGTGGGCAAAGACTTATAACCTTCTAGTTGAACATAATGATGCTGTGCTTCGACGGTCTTTCACGTGGCAATTAATTAATTTAAATTTTTCCGAATAATTAGCGGGCGTACCCTTAGAAGGCGGTTGCGCGGGCGACGGGCGGCATTGTACCGCTGACTGTCTTACGGGAGAGTTGTGCTCGTCTGCCTCGCGCTCATCTTTTTGCTGGTCGGTTAGATGCGTGTGGCGGAAGGTGCGGGGCCGAAACAATAGCTACGCCCATTCGCTCAAGGTTAGCGCCTTAACGCGCCGGCGAACCCTGAGCGCAACATCAATTCGGCCGCGTCAAAAACTTCGCCCTGAATATCGCTATCCCTGTTTAGTGACGAAGTTTAGCCACGCAGAGCGACAGTGATAGCAATAGAACGATTCTAAATTTGATTAGATTTTGACCGTGTTCCGTAATACCAAAAATTATAACTGAAAACTTGCTGTATTTTTCTCTTTGTATTGTTATTATGTAACTAGAAGATATAATCTATGTTCCCATGACTAGGATACGTAAGATGTTGTTGTTTTTAATACGAAACAATTAGGTTGAAAACAGGTAATTTATGACGTAAAAACATGCAGAATGCGATACGCTTCTATTTCATTTTAGGTAAGTATTTTTGATCTAATATATGGTCGGGAACCTAGCTAAATACTATTCAAATTAAAATAATACCTTAATAAGATATAAATATGCTCCAATTAGAAATGATCTTGGTAGTATGTGTTGTATGGGCGATTGTCCCTCCGGTGTCCCCTTAAATTGCCTTCCGGAGCATGTGCCCCGGTTCGTCCCCCTAGATCCGGGGCTGCTCATCGATTCCATTCCAACAAGACGTTATAACTCGCAATCAAACCGTACCCATGGGTCATGGGAAGCGAGGGAGTAATCACGAGGATGATAGGTTCAAGTACCGTATTGACACACTTGAGCCGGAGTCGTTTCTTCACGGATATCACTCCATTAAACCCGTCAAAACAGCTGTTTAGAGCGTTAATGTAAGCATAGGTTAACGAGACAGTGTGTCCATGTGAATGCTATTCTAACGCTAAAGCGCCTAACCAGATTCTAATTAAAACTTCAAATATAATTTAAATTACATGCAAAATGTGTTGGACCTAAACTTTGGCATCTAGTGGTTAGTGGTAGTCATTTTACTGGTGGTAGAGCTTTTGTGAACGGGCTCGAGGAAGTGGGCACCGCCGCCTTACCTTTATCTGCTGCCAAATAGCAGTACTTGTGCTGCTGTGTTCCGGTTAGATGGTAATGGTATGTTCCTGTAATTACTGGCACATAGGCATACTAGCTAAGTCCTAAAGTATGGCAACGTATCCACATAGAGATCAAGACAACATAATAGCTTGTTTTGAATTCTATGTGGATATCCATGGGCTGCAGTAGCCACTTGACATCTGGTGGACTGCATGCTCGTTTGCGATATAAGTATTATATAAAAAAAAACTAGTAATTTAACCACATTTCATGACATAAATATCATTTCAATTCACAGAATATGAAAATATTTTTTTTTATTATTAGGTAATTGATCGAAGCGAGATCTCTAAATCAACTTGGGCAAATCGGCGTTGTATGTATGTTTGTTTGTCCGAGGATAACTTTTGAAACGTTGATCCGATCATCGTGAAATTTGATACATAGGTAGGCAGTGATGACACAATTTTGATGTGTCTAAATGAGCTAAAAATGTTGGGGGATTGTTGAGATATTGGGGTTCAAGAGGGTCAAATGCGACGTCAAATGAAAGGTCTTTATTAGTACATTTATTATCAGATTTTAAATTTAATTAATTCTTTATAGTTTTTGAGTTATTAGGTATAATAAAAATTGAACTTTGACAAAATTCACAGGATACACCAGTGACCCCAAAGCGCTGTAATTTGGTATGCGTATAGCTTTAGTAACACAAATATAGGCAAAACTCTGAAATCCAGAATAACTGCAATTTGTACCCCAAAAAAGAACAACCATATAACAAGAACTCCCGTTACCTGTAATTTGAATGAAACTGTGAGTCAAGTTATTTTGTAACACTATTTTGATTGTCAAAGATTGCAAATAATATTTTATTGTTTTAATCAGAGACTCGCGATATCTCAGTTCGGGCCGAACCACTAGACGACTCGCGCGCTGCGTCTTATCTGAACCAGCTGCCCTTTTTCTAGTGAGCGTTATACCCTTGTGCTTAGGCGTAGTATTGTCTTATGCTCTACTGGTGTGGCCTAATTTTGTTATGAAATGCTTTTAAATTTCTGAGTGAATTGCCGAGTCAGCGTGCGTAAAGAAGTTCTACTTCAATATACCTAGTCAGGTCATAAATTCTGTCACATGTTTAATATAAAATAATTGAAACAAGTATATTCATTATGTAACCATTTAAATACCAAAATGAACTTAACAAAACATAGATTCTTATGACACTAAAGTTTATTCAAAATGACCTCCGTGATTTTGAATACAGGCCTTCAATCTGCGCGGCCAGTCGTCTATCGCAGCACGAACGAGGTCCATGTCAATATCGGCGGCTGCCTTAATCAAGGATGTCTTGAGTGACTCCAAATTGGGATGAGGCTTTGAGCACGCCTTTTCCTCCAAGTGTTGCCATATCTTGTAATCTAACGGATTCAAATCTGGACTGGAGGAGGGCCAGTCTTCGTGCCGGATGAAGTCGATTTCACGCGCCGCCAGCCAGTCTTGTGTGCTCTTCGCTTTATGAGCTGGCGCCGAATCTTGTTGGAATACCCAGTGCCTGTTATTGAACATGGTATGAGAAACAGGTTCCACAAGGTTCGTCAGGACTGTATTTTGATACACAACTGCATTCGTTTTTACACCTTTCTCACAAAAATGTACCTCTGTTAAGCCCCAATAAGAAACTCCCAACCATACCATGAGCGAGGATGGAAAACGACCTAGTTGGACACGCGGAATACGGTTGCTCGCTTCTTCACTACTGTGTGCGTACACCTTATCATTTTGTTTGTTGTAGCTCTCTTGTACGGTAAAAATTTTTGCATCCGAAAAAAGAATTTCCCGATATTTTTTTCCCGCGTACCGCTTCAACAAAGCGCGGCATCTCTTCAGTCTCAGGTCCATTAGACGAGCATTCAAACGATGTCCTGTTTTTCTTTGATATGCCCGAAGCCCTAAGTCTTCATTTAACACCCTTTTCACCGTGGTTCTGCTTAACCCCATCTGAAGGGCCAACAGTTTCTGCTTACGTTTGGGATTTCTTTGAATTCGCGCCTTCACAGCTTTTATCACTGCTGGAGCCCTAACAGACCGAGGGCGACCACTTGTTGACCTGTCATCTACACTAGAGTCTTCATTGTATCGTTTGATGGTGCGATAAACGTATCTTTTGGTTATATTCAAATTTTTCAGTATGTAAAAAAATTGTATTGGCGCGTAACCGCAACGATGGAACGCAATAACTGCAACACGGTCTTCTTTAAGCGTCCACTCCATATTTAAAAATGAGTAAAATTCTAAAAAGTATACATTTTTATTTTAATGAACAATTCGAAATTCGAATTCTATAAACTTTTTTGTGGCCAGCATTCTAAAAGAAAAGTTTTTACTGTGTGACAATACTTATGACCTGACTAGGTAAATATTACTATGTACCTACAAGGGTTCCGTTTTTACCATTTAGGTCCGGAATTTCCGGAACCCTAAAAATAATTATAGTCGTAGAAAACCTTGCGATACGTACAAAATTTCGTGAATTTAATAAACGAGCATATTTTTTTATGAATTTTATACACTTCCGTTCTCTCATAATGTGATTTTTACGGTAGTGAACTAGTGACCTTACCTGATAGTCTTTTGTTAGGGTTCCGTAGCCAAATGGAAAATAACGGAACCCTTATGGATTCGTCATGTTTGTCTGTCTGTCTGTCCGTCCGTATGTCACCGCCACTTTTTACCGAAACTTTAAGAACTATACAGTTGAAACTTGGTAAGTAGATGTATTCTGTGAACCGCATTAAGATTTTCACACAAAAATAGAAAAAAAACCAATAAGTTTTGGGGGTTCCCCATACTTAGAACAGAAACACAATTTTTTTTTTCATCAAACCCATACGTGTGGGTTATCTATGGATAGGTCTTCAAAAATGATATTGAGGTTTCTAATATATTTTTTTTTAAACCGATTAGTTTGCGCAAGAGACACTTCCAAAGTAGTAAAATCTGCCCCCCTCCCTCCCCTCCCCTGTAACTTCTAAAATAAGAAAATAATAAAGCTAAAAAAAATATGTGATGTACATTACCATGCAAACTTCCACCTAAAATAAGTTTGAACGATATCTTAGTAAGTAGTTTTTTTTAATACGTCATAAATCGTAAACCGCAATTTACTTTTTATTCAATCAACTCAAATATAAAAAAAGTTACAACGAACTACAATAACCTTTATATTATGTTACTTGCTACGGAACCCTTCATGGGCGAGTCTGTCTCGCACTTGGCCGCTTTTTTGGGATAATTTCACAGACGAAATCAGACCATGTCTCTCTGTTCAATATCGCCTTTCCAATAAACCGTATTAGTTAGGTACATGTTCAACCGACTCATTATGCAAATTGAACTTCTGACTTTGTTCCTTTTCTTTGCTCTCGACTAACTGTTATAGTTTGTGAAGCTTTATCGCCCTCTTTGTTTCCCTTAGTTCATTGGTATGGCTAAGTGTACCGTTACAAATGCACCCAATGATATACTGAAGAGTGCGGTCGTAACGGAGCACTCTGTATTGGCCGGATGTGCAGTTATCACATCAAATGTAACCATAATTGATCGAGCGAAGCGAGATCTCTAAATTAACTTGGACAAATCGGCGTTGTATGTATGTATGTTTGTTTTTCCGAGGATAACTTTCGAGGTGTTAATCCGATCATCGTGAAATTTGGTATTTAAGTAAGTAGTGATGGCACAATTTTGGTGTGACTAAAGAGCTATAAAATCAAAATGGAACTATCCGGTCAAGCGGCACGTCTAATAAAAGGTATTTGTGAGTACATGTTGATCCCGTTTTTATTTTTAGTATTATTATTTATTATTGTGTATAATTATTTATTGTGAAATTTTGCCGCCCCTAATGGTGCCGCTCGGGGCGTGCCGCCCCTGCCGATGGCGATTGTTCAGTACCATCGCCTATAGAAAAGTATTGCCTCGTAAGTCACGAACCTTAGAAACGTGCCCTACGATGCACTGCGTCTATCAACTTGAGGCATACAGGTGTAAAGCCTCATGTGCCTGTTATTTCACCGGAAATCATACCCTTCATACCGAAACACAGTAATGCTGCTTGACGGCAGAAATAGGTATGTTAGTATGAAAATCGACTATTCCTAAAATTATTCGATTTCATTATTAACAAGCTTCCTCCCACGGCTCCGCACGCGTGGTTTGTCAATAAAAAGAAATATTTGGCATAGTCCTTTTAAAACATCTTAGGCATAGTCTATCTATACCAAACTTCATCGAAATCGGTCCTGTTAAGTCGTGAAAACGTAACAAACAAACAGACAGAGTTACTTTTAGAAAGAAATAAAGAAAAAACATTTATTTGTGACGATACAAAACGTGTACAAACACGGATACAAAACACACACAGCACACAAGTAAGATACACACAATAGAACAAATTCATACACACAAAAACAGCAATACCCAACAAATGTGTGTCTCACAATTACCTATATATAAATGACCAACGTCACAAAAAGGCGTCCAACTCAGCATTTGTTGTGCTTGTGTTTTGAATTTATGAGAAGAGAAGTCTCAGAGAAGTCTTGCAGTAAGCGTCTACTGATGAGATGATAAGATAACTGAAATCGATCGCGCGTGTGTCGGTTTTATTCTGAGCTTTTGCTATAAATAACAGAAATTGTTAGCGTGAAGCTGTACGGTACATTACATTGTTGCGAGCTTTGCGAAGGCTTGAGAGGTAAAGGAGTTGTTCCTTTTTTTGTTATAAATTATAGGCTCGCGTTTGGCCACGATCTCACGTAGGCTTGCCTAGAAGAATCTTGTTCACTCGGTACTTGAAGATACCCAGGTTGTAATTATCAGGAAACTAAGAAAGAGGTTCTAGAGTGGAGACTGTGCATTGGAAAGTGTAGCGTAGGACTGCCCGCTACTAGACGGAAAGACGATCTGATAAAGGCTGCTGGGAGCCGTTGGATGCAAGCCGCATAAGATCGATCGCTCTGGAAATCTATAGGGGAGGCCTATGGTCAGCCATGGACGTTGTTAAATTGAAACACGTTGTTAAACTTAATTTATAAGTAATTTTAGTGTTTAAAACGGCAACATTTTCGTAGCTGTCATTTAATTTCCTCTTTTATATTATTTACTGTTCATGGAAGACACGTTTTTCTTTCTTACATTCTTTTTTTTTATCGATGATAGCCAAGCGCTTGACCACTACCTCACCTGATGTGGTAAGAGAAGGTGTGATCGAAGATGGAGCACGCTTGCCTAGAAAGAACCTATTCACTCTGGACTTGAAGACTCCAAGATTATACTGGTTTGGAAAAACACACGCCGGAAGTGAGTTCCACTCCTTACTTGTGCTAACAAAAAAAGTTGAAGCAAATCGTTTGGTACGGCAAGGTGGTATGCCGACCAGATTCTCATAAATTCAATAAACCTGAGCTCAAATTTTCTTAGCCTTTTATTAAACAGACGTCCTTCTGTATGATGATGACAATTTCATTACAAAAATGACATGTATATTGAGCCTTGATCTGCCGGAAAGACATGGTCGATAAGATGCAGAGACGTTTTGGATAAAAACGTCTCTGCATCTTAAAATCTAACTAAACAAAAAAAAACACGTTTTCCGTAGCTACATCGACTGAAAAACTCGTTTTAGGGATGTATCTTCTCATGCGAATAAGTTAAATGTTTGTGAAACCGAAGCAGGGAAACGAAGAACAAATACATGTAAATAGAACGACAGATTGGCCGATTGAAAAAATCGGATTTCACATTTCAACAATAAAGCGATGGGAACCAGAATAGATAAAATCGTAATTAACAGATGGGCTCCAATAATATGTGGCAACCCATACCATCTTACAATGCCTACAATTTCATTCCATTGTTCTGGTTTCCCAAGTTTTGTAGGAATCGGAGCCATTTGTTTGGGTGTAGTAACCATAAATTGAGGAACAGTTGGCCAACAAGATAAATAGCATCGTTTACTGTTTCTGGATCTTGAATCGTTCTGCAATTAGGTACAATACGTAAGCACTTTTGTTTGTATCCACTTCACTGATTTCTAATGTTATCCGGTTACCTTTCATAACCGTAATCATTTGAACTCATTTTTAACTGAAAAATAAGTAGAAAATAAGCCGTGCCTAACTATGTAATAACGAGCTGAGATAATGACATTGTTAGAATGACTAATCAACATTGAGCTGTGCTGTCTAAATTGATCTCTAAATCAACTTGGGCAAATCGGCGTTGTATGTAAGTATGTATGTTTGTTTGTCCGAGGATAACTTTCGAAGCGTTGATCCGATCATCGTGAAATTTGATACATATGTAGGTAGTGATGGCACAATTTTGGTGTGACTAAATGAGCTAAAAATGTGGGGGGGTTGTTGAGATTCGGGTTCAAGAGGGGTAAAAAAAATGAAAATGATACTATTGGGTCAAATGGACGTCAAATGAAAGGTATTCATTAGTATATTTAGACTCCGTTTTTGTTTTTAGTAATTTATTTATAGTTTTCGGGTTTTTAGTCATAATAAATTAGTGTTGCCCAAATTCAGTCTTGGTCTTGCAGTCTTGGTCTTGTTCTTGCGTTTTTGCAAGACCAAGACCAAGAACAAGACCGCGTATTTTTAGCAAGACCAAGACCAAGACTGACCGTGCAAGACTTGAGCAAGAACAAGACATAGCCTGCAAGACTCTTGCGTCTTGCAGCTAGGACTTAGCGCTATTTCACTGAGTAGTTAGGTGTAACAGTTCGGTGTATAGGTAGGTACGCTTAGGAATTCTATGAGACGCAAAAAACTGTATCAAAGAATATGAAAAACTGGACCTATGCGCATTACGACTAATACCATAAACATAACGAATAAAAAAATATCTATTAAAATCAAACTGAGTGCATGCATAGTTATGTTTTAACCATCGGCACTTTGATAATGCGGCGTCAAAGGTTTTGTACTTACTTCTCAAAGAAATTTGCCGCTTTTCGGAAGTACATGGTTATGATACACGCGCCGGCGGCTTCTTTTGAAATCTAAAACAATCGTTGCCGCCACGCCGAAATCATAACATTTGACACTATTTGATTGCCGCCATAGGGCGTAGGTATACTCATGCAAAATAATTTCCTAGTAGAGTACCTACAGGTGTTCCAAAGAATAAATAAGTTTCAGAGTGCTTAGAATGAAAATGAATACATTATACTGATCACGCAAGTAGTATTATGATTAGGATAAAATTGTAAGGATAGGTAGTAGATGTCATATTAATTCATTATAGTAAGTATATATTATAATATTGATTACTTATATGGTTTTAAACTAATTACTTAGGTACTATTGTTGTACATTTAGTCATTATATTTCTTAAGTTTTTACAAGAAAAAATAGCAAAAAAGTGTTCAAATATCACCCGTTTAATAAATATTGTAGCCACTTTTAAATATCCTTGAAACGTGTAAAAAAATTCTACGAAACTAATAAAATAATATAAAAAGCGTAGGTACTTACCTACTAATAAAATAAAAAGCCTGCGATAAGAGTTTTGTATTACTTACCAGCCCGAATATCTCTGAGAGAGATGATGAGAGTAAGTATTTACTAGCTGTGCCCGCGACTTCGTCCACGAGGAATAGTAACTTTGGAGGTATAGTGACGTTCAGGACTTATTTATTTATTTTAAAACTTCTGTCATCAAACATACAAACGAACTCTTCAGCTTTATAATATTAGTATAGATGTACGCCAAAACATTCACTTATATGTAAAGAATAGTGATTGGCACTAATTCTATTTTATTCACGCGTCGCGTCTGTACAAGTAGGTTATATTTAGTGTGTGTTTGTACGCCGCACGCGGCATTGTTTGATTTGCGGCGGCATCCTTTTCATAGAGCCGGCACGTAGCGAGGCGGCGCGGTAGAAAGCAAGGAAACGTACTATAAATAAAGGAATTATTTTAATTCCAGTCATTTCCAATTGAGCTGTGCTTCGAGTCTAACTTAATAATTGTTTTTACTAATTCTCGTTGTTTTCTAAAAACGTATCACGTGTACAATTTAATATGAGTGACGAAGATTCAAATTATTCTAGTCCGAGTAACGAGAGTTTGAGTCACAGATCTAAAAGACCCAAAAGCAAATTTGAGGAGTTTTTCGAAATAATTCATGCATCCCAAACTGCCTTCTGTAAATTGTGCCAACATAAAAAGATTGAAATAAAAATGAAAAACAGAAACACTTCAGGCTTAAGGAAACATCTAATATCTTTCCACAAAAAGGAATCAGAAATATTTCTTCCTGTTAAACCAAAATTAAGTGGAGATATCACAAGCTTTTTAGTAACCGCTGGAAGAAGTGGACAGGTAAGAATATTTTTTTAACAGTTAAAAGAATTTTAACTCCGCATAGCTATTCATGCGATACTTTCAAAAACGCCATTAACTTACGTAAGTATTTTTGAGTTAGTGGTGTTTTCACAGTTTTCATCTAGGGGTGCGACATATTAAGTATGTAATTATCGTCTTAAATATTTTTTATAAACACCCATATTTTCATTTAATCGGCCAGTAACAACTAAGTACTTTATTTTGGTAAATTACAGTACAGTGCAACCTTAATATAACAAATATCAATTTAACGATTTTCTCGATTTAACAACAACAAACCTCCTCCTCTTATACGCTCAAACCTAGTATGTTTTAAATAATAACACAAGATTTATTGTTTTGTTTCAGTCGGAAAACAGCAGTGACAACATCACGACAGCTACAGTTGATTGGGTGGTGAAAAAATATCTTCCCTTCTCATTTTTCGATGACGAAGCTACACAAGTATATTTTCGACGTATTTGCCCTAATATGGTGTTTCCTAAAAGGTCTACACTTAGAAGGAAAGTCAAAGAGCGATTTGAAGAGCTCCAATTGAATCTCAAGGAACGACTTCAACAATTATCATCTAAAATGTCTTTTACCATTGATGGGTGGACGTCAATTGCTGGTAGGAGTTACTACGGGGTTACTATTCATTATATAGACAACGAATGGAAGTATCAATCTGTAGTTCTTGATTTTATACCATCACGCGGTCGACATACTGGGGAAGATATTGCAACGATTTTCCATGAATGTTTATTGGAATATGGCATAATTGATAAAATACAAGGTATCACGGTCGACAACGCAACTGCAAATACCAAATTTATGTATGAACTGGGCAAACAGCTGCCGCCACACTTTGATTCAGACAATCAACATTTCCGGTGCTTTGCTCACATTTTAAACCTTGGTGTACAAGATTTATTAAAGACCTTAGCATTACACTGTGAGTCTGACACTAACGCGTAAGATCAGCAGTACGAAGACTATGCAGACGAAACTGAGGATGAGGAAGATGAAGAATCTGCACCAAATATTGCTGACTCGCGTACATCTGTAACAAAGTTACGCAGTATTTCCAGTAAAATAAAAAGAAGTGAGATAGTGAAGAAGAAGTTTCAGTCTGCTTGTGAAGCAGCTGGCGTGCCATCAAATCTAAATGCCATTCTTAACTGTCCAACGAGATGGAATTCCACACATGATATGATTGGATTTGGTTTAAAAGTGAGAGCGGGCATTGACATATTGTGCAGTTCTGTCACCGAATTAAATGATTTTCAAATCACAGCTAATGAATGGCAGGTACTCGAAAAATTACATAAATTTCTAATAAACTTTAAACTTTTAAGTACAAAACTTGGTGGAGACAAATATGTTACATTACCGCTAGTCATTGTATCATTCAATCTCTTGCTAGATAAAATTGAATCCATGGTAAAACAGTTAGATGAGAAACCTAATCGATCTGAAGTGGATGAAAGGCTCATTCTAGCTTTCCAAGCAGCTCGAGACAAAATGCTTAAACATTACAAGAAGAGCAACTGGATTTATTGTACTTCTTTAATTTTAGACCCAAGGCATAAGGCTCAGACTTTTGACCTGACAATGTGGGGGAAGCAACTTAAAACAGAAAGTCTGCGCAAGTTCAATGAACTTTATGAAGAATATAAAAGTCTACACTCACTGAACAAATCTCTGGAATTACCAGAAAAAGAAAATAAAGTATGTGATGAAGATGAAGACGTAATAGACTTTGATAAACTCTATGAATGTCCCTCGACGTCATCTGGATCTTGTCTTCAAGGCTTGGTGATAGACGAGTTGGAGGAGTACCTAAGAAAACCAAGAACTGCCAGCTCGGAAGACATTTTAGATTGGTGGAGGACGCATGAGACAGAGTATCCGATTTTATCGAAAATGGCCCGTGATTTTCTCTCAATACCTGCAACTTCAGTACCTGCTGAGAGGTTATTTTCTAAAGCATCATTAGTAATTAGAAAACATAGAAATAGGTTAAGTGATGAGTCAGCCAGATGGTTACTTTGTATTAATTCTTGGTCAAAAAAAATTATATAAAGTATCATAACCTAATGATAAAGCTGTTGATTTGTGTTGTATTTTATTTTTTATTCAAATAAATGATAAATCGTAAAACTCTTTTATTAAATTTCTTATAAGTTGAGGGTTCAATCTCTTTCTAGACAGATAAGTATTGTTCTTTAAAATACAGTCAAGTTATTGTAATTAATTTGTTTTTTTACATGTTTTAGCAAATGTAAGCTTATAAATCATAAATGTTTATTAAGAAACAGTTACTTCCATGGAAAACGACATATAGGTCAGTTGATTTTTCGAATTTCTTATCAAATCTTCAGTTATTTATTAATCTGCTTGATCTTTACTATGGCTATGTTAATTTAAGCTCACAATGTTCCAATTCTAATACGTTTTTCTAAGATTTAAAGTAAACTTTAATAAATAGTAATAGACTAATAGGTAATTGCAAGACTTGCAAGACTCTTGCTGCAAGACCAAGACCAAGACCAAGACTGGGAGCGCAAGACCAAGACCAAGACCAAGACCAGGTGTATTGGCGCAAGACCAAGACCAAGACTGGCTAAGTCTCGTCTTGTTCTTGCATTTGGGCAACACTATAATAAATACTGAACTTCGACAAAATTCGCAGGATACACCAGTGACCCCCACAGTGCTGTAATTTGGTATGCGTGTAGCTTAAATGACACAAATATAGGCAAAAGTCTGAAATCCAGAATAACTGCAGTTTTTACCCCAACAATGGGTAACCACAGAACATGAACTCCCGTTACCAGTAATTTGAATGAAACTGGTAAGTCAAGTTGTGTGGTTATGCATTTCGTGGCACTATTTTAATAGTCAAAGATTAAGGCCGGCTTGCACAACGATCCCTAAACGTATTTAGCGACTAAACATGTTTAAATTTTACGTAATTGTATGATTTGACAACTCCTTTAATCATATTTAGCCACTAAATACGTTTAGGCATCGTTGCGCGTGTGGTCCTAAGAATATTTTCTTTTGTGATTTGGGAGGCTCGCGAGATCTCAGTTCGGGGCGCACCACTAGTTACAAGATAGTAATCAACTTATTCTACGGCTCATAAAGATATACCTTAGCCTAAAATACATAACATATATAAACTTAAAAACATAAACACTGCAATGTTAGAAGTGAGTTCTCGGTGTTCGGTGTCCGTCCACTACGAAATACAATACCCTTCGGCCAAAAAGCTTCCTTCGAGAATGTCGACAGATGTTTGGTCGACCTAACTCTCTCCTGATAGATTATGATGAGGCAAATAAAAAAACGTGCTGCGCTGCCCTTTGTGCTGTGCAGCAAACAAAATATTTTAATCATAGCGCAGCAACACAAAACGCAGCGCATTACATATTAATCAGTGATCGGAGTAGGCAGATTGATTTTATGTAATTGGATCATAAATCAGAGTGAATAGGTTCTTTCTAGGCAAGCGTGCACCCATCTTCGATCACACCTTCACTTACAATCAGGTGGCTTGGTTATCATATATAAAAAAAAATGATAACGTAACATGACAATTGGACATGTCTTTTTTCCCGGAAATTTCCGTTATTTACGGGATTTAATTAAATAATAAACTAGTGATTTAGTAACTACTATATTTTAAATTTAAAGTAAACGATAGTAAAAAGTTTTAAATTGATTTTTAATTATCTGTCGAATAATAAAATTAATGCTTGTTTTTGTTTGCTCACTATGAGTCACCGTAAAATTCATCCGATGGAGTTGAAGCTTTGATGAGTTTCTGTGCGCAAATTCGTGAAGATTTCTACGTAATTTATCGAGGAACACGTTTCCCACGAGAAAATAGCCTGGAGGTATGTCCATATAAACATATACATTTGAGATCATTGACCCTCAATCAATCTAGCTACTCCCAGTTTACACCCAGTTCCATGTTATAATTTAAAAATCCCGGAATACCGGAGGCATGTCCATATTTACATATACGTTTTAGATCATTAGCCCCAAATCAATGAACCTGCTCCAATCACTGAAATAATGTACGTTATGTTGCAAAATTATGCTCTACAAACAGTATCTTCGGCGTGGATAAGACTGAATGCTACTGTTGGTTGTTATTTTATCTATTAGCATGTCAATAACGCAAAATTTATGCCTACTACATTACCATGTAAGTCGCGTTTGTAAACGACCTTCCCACATTAAGAGCACACGGAAGACGGAACGCGTGTTTAGCGTCTCGGTACAGTGACTGGATGAGCCTCCAAATAAAATTTACTTATATAATAATATTTTAAGTGGAAAATATATTTTTGGATATTGTTTTACTACTCCTACATATCGAGGAATTTGCCCGCATCTTCAGATCAGCTCGCTGATCATATTAGGTATATTATCATCGAACTTACACTTACTTTTAAGTTCGTCCGGGGAAAAACTACCACCATACCTATTTTTGCCGTCAAGCAGCATTGCTGTGTTTCGATTTGAAGGGTATGTTTGCCGGTGAAATTACAGACACACGAGTCTACCTGTATGCCTCAACTTGATGGACGCAGGGCTGCAGGGCATGTTTCTAAGGTGTGTTACCTACGAGGTATCAGGTCGACCAGAAGCTTGTTCCGTCTCTAGGTCGAATAAAAAAAAACAAACTTGCATATAAAATGCATTTCAAAGACGTCTAACGATAGATCATTTTCAGATCAACAATGAGCAGGCGACGTTAAAGTTTCCAATAATTAAAACTGGATGACTAGGAAAGTGACAAATCTCAAAGGAGGTCAATTCACGTAATTAAATTTTAAATAAGTTTTTTGTTGAAAAAATACTTTTTCATAACAAGCTTTGATAAAATTCATAATCGGAATCGCAAGCAGATTCAAATGAGCCCAAACACTATAATCCATTCAGAAGCTGCGTTGTCTAGCATCCGTCTCCATCGTGGGACCATCTCCATGGTACGAATACCATATTATTGCATTGTCACCGAAGATACATTTGTATTCCAAATTTCAGCTCAATCGGTTGAGGGGGACGGGTTTAAAATTCAGTTGCAAGATTCCACACGGACAAACATACATACATACATTGCAAATTAATAAAAAGCTAAAAAGCTTAATAAAAGATGACCCAAACGAGATAGGATTATGAATTGTAGATATATATTTTGACATTCTGCTGTACAATACATTACAATATTACATACAATTACAATATTCTTTAAGTCTATAATCGCATGTCAGTAACTTGTACCGTTTATTTTATAACATCATACTATATCATACTATTATATTAACACATAGGCTACTTTTTATCCCATAAATCAGTTCCAAGGGAATAAAAATGGGATGTCAAACTTTCTATATTTATTTTGCACCCCAGAACAACGCGACCGAAGCCACTGGCAACAGCTAGTTTAACGGACTAGACCGAAGCTTGAATTGGTTACGTGAATTGGACTTAGTCATGATCAGGTTGGGCCACGGTTGGGCGCTTCGTGGCACTCGTTGTAAAAATCATGTCACATCCAGCCAAACAAACTCCTTGCAACAGACAATGCACATTGTTGACGTTTTTATGCACCTGTGATGTATTTACACCGTACGCAGACCTGACGTAATTTACACCCGCTAAGGTCATGGGATCTGCCTCTGTTTAGCTTTGTCTATACTTATATCTATGGTATAACTGTTGGCAGCTGGTGGGAAATGGCAGGGTCAAAACTGCAACTGTCTTTTAACGCGCCGGCGAACCCCGAGCGCAACTTCAATTCGGCAGCGTCAAAAACTTCGGCCTGAATATCGCTATCCCTGTTTAGTGACGATGTTTAGCCACGCAGAGCGACAGTGATACCAATAGAACGATTCTAAATTTGATTAGATTTTGACCATGTTCCGTAATACCAAAAATGATGACTGAAAACTTGTTGTATTTTTCTCATTGTGTTGTTATTCTGTAACTAGACGAAATACTCTATGTTCCCATGACTAGGATACGTAAGATGTTGTTGTTTTTAATAAGAAACAATTAGGTTGAAAACAGGTCTTTTATGACGTAAAAACATGCAGAATGCGATACGCTTCTATTTCATTTTAGGTAAGTATTTTGATCTAATAAATGGTTGGGAACCTAGATAAATACTATTCAAATTAAAATAATACCTTATTAAGGTAGAAATATGCTCCAATTAGAAATGATCTTGGTAGTACGTGTTGTATGGGCGATTGTCCCTCTGGTGTCCCTTATGTAGCAAAATGTAGCTGTTTGCGACTTTCAATTTGATTCAACCTCTAAACAACGTAAAATTATGTAATTTTTCTTTCACCTAAATGTGGGTAAAAACTATACCTTCTAGTTGAACATAATGATGCTGTGCTGCGACGGTCTTTGACGTGGCAATTAATAATTTTCAATTTTTCCGAATAATTAGCGGCGTACCCTTAGAAGGTGGTTGCGCGGGCGACGGGCGGCAGTGTACCGCTGACTGTCGTACGAGAGGGTTGTGCTCGTCTGCCTCGCGCTCACCTTTTTGTTGGTTGGTTAGATGCGTGTGGCGGTTGGTGCGGAGCCGAAACAATAGCTACGCCCATTCGCTCAAGGACATCGGCTACGGTTAGCGCCTTAATTTATCTCCAAGTATCGTTTAAACTGTACTACAAGACGACCTTGCTCGAGGACGTCGCACAAGCAAGATCGGTTGCCCTGGAAAATGGCGTGGCCTATGTTTAACAGTGGGGGGATGTCCTACGGCTGATGTAAGAAGGTTCTGTACATCTTTTTAGATAATCGTTTATTGAATCAAAAGCGTATGGTAAGACAAATGGACGAGCTTGTCGGAAAGTATTAATGAATGAATTAATTTATTTATTTTAAATTACAATAGAAGCGCTCCTTGTGCTCACTCTGTGAAGACAGATGATAACGAAGGTAAACATTATTAATTTCATTAAAATAGTGTAAAAATAACAATAATAATAGACATTTATAAGTTCAACTCAGTCACAGAAATGATTAAAAGATAGATGATAATTTTAAAAAAATTTTAAATACTAATATTAACAGCATACATAATTTTACAATATAAAAGCACTTACTATATTTTAATCAGTTTTTAGAGTAGATAGAGTTTTTTTAAAGTAGAAAGGAATGGAGATGAACTCCATACTTTTCTAATGACACGCAAGGAGATACGAGTTGTAGACAGACTAGCTGTTACCGACGGTTATAGAAACCCACCATAATCAATTTTCTGCCGATTAC
Source organism: Philereme vetulata (assembly GCA_918857605.2). Classification (NCBI taxonomy): domain Eukaryota; kingdom Metazoa; phylum Arthropoda; class Insecta; order Lepidoptera; family Geometridae; genus Philereme; species Philereme vetulata. Next base: position 6,376,604 of record OU975459.1, on the reverse strand, counting down.
ACGGCAGATTGTATTGTATCAACTAGCAATACAGCCAATGTCTTTAGGGACACTTTCGTCTGGTAGTTTAGACCAGTAGATTTTTGAAATTATACTCATTTTGGCGCGTTTGAAAAAATATTAGTGTAAAATTTTTACGATGCGCGCGCACACCGACATCCAAAAAGCGACATGCTGAAGTTAGCTGTTAACTGTCTCATGCGCGCGCACAACGACAGCCAAAAAGCGACATGCTGAAGTTAGCTGATAACTGTCTCATGCGCGCGCACACAGACAGTCAAAAAGCGACATGCTGAAGTTAGCTGATAACTGTCTCATGCGCGCGCACACTGACAGCCAAAAAGCGACATGCTAAAGTTAGCTGATAACTGTCTCATGCGCGCGCACAACGACAGCTAAAAAACGACATGCTGAAGTTAGCTGATAACTGTCTCTCAAGTTTCCGTGAAACCCCATAACTATTTTACTTAGAAAACTTTCGTGATTGATTTCAATCATTATTATAAATACGGGATTTATCACGTACCGTCTTATCGGTGTTTCGACCGACAATGTTTCGGTTCAATTCGTGAACCTTCATCAGGGTGAGTGCGATCCGCTCCGAATAACGTCTCGCCTCTCACGCAGTGAGAGTTATTCGGAGCGGATCGAACTCACCCTGATGAAGGTTCACGAATTGAACCGAAACATTGTCGGTCGAAACACCGATAAGACGGTACGTGATAAATCCCGTATTTATAATAATGACCCCATAACTATATTTATTAATTTACCAATCCTTTTACAAGCCATGAGTTGTGGCATACGGGATGAAATCTTTGGCTATTTTTGTTCTGTTGTCGTGTTGTATTGTCGAAGATGGAGCACGTTTGCCAAAGAGCCTGTTCACTCTGAACTTGATAACTACTGGTGGTCCAAAATTATCTATAGATCGTTTGAAAAGGTATACCTACCTGTGTCCTTACAGAGCTAAGATCGTTTTGAAAGGTAAATTAATTAATTCAAAAAAAATATTCTGTAATTTTATGTAATTGGGATAATTCAAGTTAACTGGGATAATAAGATATTTTCCAGTTTTATGATTCTATTATATCTTATTTATTCTTACAGCCTAATTAAATACGCAAGTGAAATAATTTCAGAGAGTATTTTAAGTGATAATTAAATGGGTAATTAATGCTCTGATACCAACGTATACCTTCTTATATGTAACTTGATTCTTAACTGAAGAGTATCTCAAGGTTTTGAATTGTTTTAATGTTGAAACCAGAAACGTATATGTTCGTTTGTGAACCCTTACTAATATTATAAATTCGAAATTAACTTTGTATCAATCTGTTTGTTTGTTACATATTTACGACTACACGGCTGGACTGGTTTTGTTTAAATATGATATACTAACTGTTGCCCGCGACTTTGCACGCGTTACGCTCATAAATGTGTGAGTAACCTAGAAATAAAGCTAATCTCGCGGTTACAAATTGACTTGACACCTCATTTTGATTCCATGGGAACTGATTTATGGGATAAAAGGTAGCCTATGTGGTAATCCAGGTTATAATCTACGTATATACCTTTCATTGAAATCAGTTCAGCCGTTACGGTGTGATTTTTTGCCCAACTAATGCTTTGAAGTGGTATCAGGAACGCTACCCAGACCGCGATTGAGGAAGTATGCTTCAATTAATCTACTTTTTGCGTATTTGACAATGCCATGATAGGACAAATAAAATGATGCAATGACTGATATCCGACAGATGCAAGAACCATGTTCGAAATTCAAAATTGTTCTGAAATACGATTTTTTTTTGTGGCGTCGCACGGTTTGTGCATTTGCCATTACGAAATGTTTTTGAATTGCTCATCAGAGCAAGGAGTTCTTAAACTTCTTAATAGCTACAGTATTAATTCTTCTTTAATGTGCAATTAGAATCTAATAAAATATTTGTTGGAGGAATTTTGCTTTGTCCTGTTGTATGAGAATACATTTTATCAAATTTGACTAACTTCCGCTGCTCAGATTTTATTCATCCCATAGAATAAATGAAATGACAAACAAATGAACCTTACATAAGACTGCATCGACCGGCATAAAAAAAAATTACCAACTTGATTCATTTTAAGGCGCTACTCACGGTTGACCAAAAAAATTTTAATGCCAAAATGTTTTACTTCGAAAACGAGCTGATGTTTTAAAAGAAACTGTAGGTACCTGTATCTCCTCTGGTTGTGGGTGCTGCCGTACTGTCCCAGTTAAAAAAACACTTTGTATAATTATGTATTATATAATTATGTATTATATAATTACGTATTATATAATTATGTATTAAATAATTACGCATTATATAATTATGTATTATATAATTATGTATTATATAATTATGTATTATATAATTATGTATTAAATAATTATGTGTTATATAATTATGTGTTATATAATTATGTATTATATAATTATGTATTATATAATTAAGTATTAAATAATTACGTATTATATACTTATGTATTATATAATTATGTATTATATAATTATGTATTAAATAATTATGTATTATATAATTATGTATTATACGTACATAATTTTAAGAAGGACAAAGGCATAGTTTTATATTTTTGCAATGATTAACCCCCCACGCTATAGGAGGAGTTAGAAGTCGTGTTCTGTCCGCGGCTGACACCTTTGCTCACAAAAGTATACTTCAGGGTGTTTGCGAAACAATTATTTGCTACATTTCGTGAAAAACACAAAGCCGTTTTCATCAGCTTAGTAAATATTTTTCGAGAACAATAAATTAAAGTAAAGTACTAGTTTTTGAAATAAAACTTCTTTACGCACGCTTGACTTGGGGAGTAAGCTGGTGAATGTGTTACGAAAAGTGCGAACGGAAGTTGAGAGGGAGATATAAGTTAGTGAAGATAGAAAGAGAGAGAGTTACGCTTCGTATATTTTTAAACGTTAATGTGCGAGTGTGAGTTGCTTCTGTCCAGAATGAACCTAGACTGATCGACCTACAGACGTGTGGACAATTTTGTAATGAGGATCAGTAATGTTATAGAAAATTCAATATAACTAGTATCCACGTTATTCTTTAAGATATATAAATGATATATCTTTTTGAATTATCAAAATCGGACCATTATTTACGAAGATATTAGGTAGTAAACTTATGCCGTTCCTCCCGCTAAAAGTCAATGTGCGCGGGTGCGTGTGACGTCACTACGACGGAACCGATCGCAAGCGGCACTCTTAGGTCGCGCGTTTGTTCACTACATTTGTCAATTTGTTTACTTATAGAGTTGTTAGAGTATAAGTGAGTGTGTAAAAAACGTACATAATATGAGTACTAATAAAATAGAACCTGGTTTTGTGCAAGCTCAATCAGATAACCTTCCAAAAGTGGATTCTTTCACGGTATTTGATTACCTAGGTAATCATTCTTCAAGTTCACGAGCGCTGAAATTCATGGTTGGAAACTACAAAGGTAAGGGTGCTGCTTATTTATCTACGTACATAGGTGCTTATTAGTAATCTTTAGGTCTACGCTTTTAGTTGTAGGTATAGTACCTACAATGTTAAGTATAGGTACAAGGATGTATTCAGAACGTTTGAGGTAAGTGTAAAAAGAATTAATGTAAACTTAAACTTTTAAACTAAAGACCTGTATCTTGATAAACGAACGTTGTTTTCGTTGTTGTAAATCTTTTCGCGGATGACTTTTTAACCAACTTTCGCTTTATACAGTGCATGATTCTCTGCACTTACTGATCATTCTCATTATTATTCATATCTCGGCCATTGTTACAAATCATTAATTCGGTATATACTTACTTAGGATGGGTTAAATATAAATAACTAGTGGTTCGCCCCGAACTGAGATCTCGCGAGTCTCCCATAAAAACAAAACAATATTATTCGTAATCTTTGACTATCGAAACAGTGCCACGAAATGCATAACCAAATTACTTGACCTACAGTTTCATTCATATTACAGATAACGGGAGTTCATGTTATTTGGTTACTTTTTTGGGGTAAAAATTGCAGTTATTCTAGATTTCAGACTTTTGCCTATATGTGTGTAACTAAAGCTACACTTCACTCAACATTTCAGCACTGTTGGGTCACTGGTGTACCCTCTGAATTTTGTCAAAGTTCAGTTTATATTATGGCTAATAACTTAAAAACTACAAAGTTTAAACTAAAAATAAAAACGGGGACGAAATGTACTCATAAAGACCTTTTATTAAACGTGCCATTTGACCGGATAGTTTTTTTTTACCTCTCTTGAGCCCCAATATCTCAACAACCCCCCAACATTTTTAGCTCATTGAATCACACCAAAATTGTGCCATCACTACCTACCTATATATCAAATTTCACGATGATCGGATAAACGCTTTGAAAGTTATCCTCGGACAAACAAACATACATTCGCATACATACATACATACAACGCCGATTTGCCCAAGTTGATTTGGAGATCTCGCTTCGCTCGATCAATAATTTGTTTTTTACTTCACTATCATATGTTTTTATTTATATATATATATATATATATATATACATTTATTCCGTTTTATTTACTTAGTTATTACAGATCTGCTCGTGAAACCTATGGAGATGATGCTGTAGGATTTGTCCAAGTTCAGAGGTCGGGACATGTTTGTACAGTAAAAGCAAAAATAACGCCTGAACATAGAATAAAAAGTAAGGCCTATTGCTGCACATTCACATGTGATGAAAAAGAGGAGACGGTTTTGAACATGGAATGTCTAGACTGTGCTGTTTTTGTCATCTCTTTTTACAACAGAATACCTACCATTTTTACGAAGTTTTGGGTCTTTCGGCACGTTAAAAAATAGTTTTTCTGGTGTTTTAATAGAAGTGTTTGTACATTTCGGCACTATACAATATTTATACATAGTTAAAAAGGTGAATTAGATACAAATCAGACCCTTAGTTTCTTTTAAAGTCACAACTAACCAAACAAAACACTGCGCGCTCTAACGCTGACGTCACAGCTACTGCGGCGGCCGTTCAGTGAACTTCGCTAATAATTTGGTCATAACTTCGTAAATTTTTGTCGTAGAACAAAAATTTTTGCACTATATGTTAAGGATTTCTTAGTTCTGTAAATCTGCATCCTCAACTAAAAACGTTACGGATCCTCATTGAACAATTTTATAAAATAAAGAAGTTTTACTTCAGTCGTGTGGTCTAAAACACACTCGTTTTTTAAAATTATGTAACTACAATTTACCTTCGAATTTTATTTTACCTTTTGTACACAGTTTGTATCATCCATAATTAAAAAGCCTCACCTTACTGCTACTTAACATGAAGAATCGTTCCATAAATCGCAATAACATTACGAATTCACTTTTAGGGCCCATTACACACCTTTACTCATCCAACGACGTGTTTAATAATGAGGTTTACGATCGTGATACATGCGACATAGCTTTGTAAGGAGGTGAAAAAGCTTGACGGTAAAATAGCATAACTTTCTTCGAGCGATAACAAGAAAATTGAGTTTTGGACACGATAAAAACGAAGAGCTAATATTAATCGAGTGGACGTTTTTATTAATAACATTAAAAGTTATATAAATACATTTTTATCATTTTTGTATTATAAAGTGAAGAGCCGGGACATCGTAAGAACGTTTTTATCCGAAAAATTGTCCGTGCCACAGAGAAGGCAAAACAGGAATGTGATGTCCGACACTGCTTGTATGGCGTTACTCCACCAAGAAAACGGCTACGTAGTCGCAGGGACTTTTTGCGATCCACAGAAGCCACCACAAATAATGCAAGTGATGCCCGTGTTATAGTTCATAGTTATTTATTGGTAAAAAAGCAATTACAAGTCATTTCTTAAACATAACATAAAATAAAATTGGAACCTACAGAGGTTGGTACAATAATACTCATAAATTAAATTAAATTATTCATAAATTTGAATTGTTCGTAAAATAAATAAAAATAAAAAAAAATACAAATCAACTACGTTTGGTCAACCTCATATGGCGTCAGTTCGACTAACCACCGTTTGAGCTTGTTTTTGAAGGATTGTGTCGAGCAGGCGTTTCTTATATCCTCGGGGAGTCCGTTGTAAATACTGGGAGCCATAACATGCACCAGTTTCGACGTTTTGGTCAGCCGATGGGAGATTGCCCGCAGTTTATGCCCGTTTCGCGTGTTGTACCTATGGCCTTCTCCACGGGTGACAAAGGATTCCAGGTTGTTCCTAGCGTACAACGCCGTTTGGAATATGACTATGGCAGGCTCTGTCATTATCCCCAACGATCTGATATAGGACCTCACCGATGTCTCTCGTGGTATTCGCACGATGGCTCTCACGGCTCGTTTTTGAATTCTGAAGACGCGCTCTACATCGGCAGCACGCCCAAATAACTCAGTGCCATATTGAATCAATGAGTGCACTGATGCGAAGTAGCAACCCCTGACCATATGCGTGGGCAAGATCGCTGAGACGCGCCACAGTGCGAAGCAAGCTCGCCCGACCTTCTCACATAGCTTTTCGATGTGGTGTTCCCACGTCAGGCCGCTATCTAGCTGAAAGCCAAGGAAGTTTGTTTGGTACACCTGATCGATAAGCTGTGTCTCAATTCTGACGGATAACTGTCGGTATTTGCGACCTGCCAAATTAAAATGGGTAAAATGAGTCTTGCTTACGTTCAGTATTAGTCCGTTGGCTTTAAACAATTTGCCCAGTTCAGCTGCAACCGCGCTTAACTTCGTTTCTAGCAAGTCGACGGTCTTCGCAGTGACAATTGCCGCGACGTCATCAGCATACATCATTACGTGCCCCTCGTTGATGTTCTCTGGTAGGTCGTTAAGCAGAAGTGAGAACATAATATTTGAAAGGGAGGAGCCTTGCGCCACACCGATTTGCGTGGTGAGTGGCTTAGACTTAACATCGCCTCCACATCCAACTACTACTTGACTTCGCCCTGACATGAACTCGAATAGGAGTTTTAGCGGTAGGCCATCAACTCCGTAGTGTCTCATCTTGTTGGCGAGTACATCATGATCGGCAACATCGAATGCCTTCGAGAGATCGCAGAAGATGACAGCTACGTGTAGCTCCTCCTCCCGCGCCTCAAGCACTCGGCGCACCAGCGCTGTCGTGGACCTACCTGCCCAGTATGCGTATTGCCGGGGGGACAGCATCTCGCCCTTCGTCAAGTATTCCATCAGGCGAGTACTTAGTCCATTCTCACCTGTGGAATTCTCATTACCCTGTGGAAAATAAATAAAGCCCCCCCCCCACCTGGCTATATTACACCTGCAGAGAAATTACCCCCTGGTCAACACCTACCTTGGCCAGTGTGGAGGACCCTCAACAGACTGCGTACCCAAGTCGGCCGCTGCAGGTGTAATCTTAGTAAATGGGGTATTATAGACGAATCGGCGACAAAATGCCAATGTGGTGTCTAGCTCCAAACAATGGCACACGTCCTTGCATGCCCATCCTGCCCTACCACCTGCACGATGGGGCAACTGATGACCTGCTCCGACGCTGCCATGAACGTGGCGGCGTACTGGTCAAAATGGCTATTGTATTGAGATATCGACACGAAAGAAGAAGAAGAATCCGAAAAATTGCTAGTCACAGATTTTTTTGGGTAAAGATCATGATATGTTCTTGATTAACTTTAGTCACTGACTGTTTATTCAACCCTACAAAGAAGCAGTAAAAACTGCCCTCTACAAAAAAAAACTCACGCACGACTTTATTAATTCTATGATGGGTATCCCACTTACACTACAGCTCTAGTTTGATTTAAATAGCTTCATATTTTATCAAACATCTTGATCTTTTAAATCATGATTAACAATGATCTTTTAAAGCAATTTTTGAAGTGAAAACTTTTTTAGGCGCGTTGTGCATTTTTGAGATGGGAAACACCATTGAACTCGCGTCATTGTTACTGGCACCTGTGTATTTTTGATTTTTTTTAGTTTGTGGAGAGACATAAAACAACTTTATTAGTAAATTTTCATGTTTATTCGACATCCATCATTATCATTTGGAAACATCCAAATTTTATTTTTCACATAGGCACATTGGGCATTTTTCGAGATGGGAAAAAACCATTGAACTCGCGACACTGTTATCGTTACCGTTATCGACACCGTCCCTGACGATTCAAAAAATACACACGTAATTGTTAAACACTCCCGGAGTGTCACTTTTTTTCTCGAGCTAGGCCACTAAATCAAATCTCTTCACCTGTACATACATACATGCGACATAACATTGCGCGGAGGTGAAAAAGCTCGCCTGTAAAAAAGCGCTACAGCACTTTCCTTACACTTGACCGAAGTCCGTAACAATAATTATGCTATAAACTTTCGCTGGTTGAATGTGGTATGCAACTGACCTTCATTGACGTACAAATTGTACCACTGACGTGAGTAAGGTGAGCTTATTAAAAAAGCAGTTAGGGAAAATATTTTCAAAGCTAAACAACCAAACAGAAGTGAAGCGTAATAAAATTGTACTTTAGTATCTATTCAAGACATATTTCACTGCTATAATCAAGATACAATAAGACATAGTGACTAGATTGTGTTATACTTATCAAATGAAGAAGATTTATATTGTAATATTTTGACCCACCAGTCACCATAATACAATCTAATACCCAAATCAACTTGGGAAAATCGGCGTTGTATGTAGGTATGTTTGTTTGTCCGCGGATAACTTTCGAAGCGTTCGATCATCGCGAAGGTTCAAGAGGGGTAAAAAAAACAAAATGGGACCATCAGGTTAAGTAGCACGTGTAATAAAAGGTATTTGTGAGTACATTTCAATTCCGTTTTTGTTTTTAGTTTAAACTTTGTAGTTTTTAAGTTATAAGCCGTAATAAAAACTGAACTTTAATAACATTCACAGGGTACACCAGTGACCCCACAGTACTGAAATTTGGTTTGCGTGTAGATTTAGTGACACAAATATAGGGAAAAGTCTGTAATCCTGAATAACTGCAATTTCCAATTAACATGTACTCCCGTTACCTGTAATTTGAATGAAACTGTAGGCAAGTAATAAGGTTTTGTATTTCATGGCACTATTTTGATAGTCATAGATTACATATAATATATATTTTTTGTTTTTATAGGAGACTCACGAGGTCTGAGTTCGAGGCAAACCACTAGTTTAAAAATGTAGAGATATTTGGGCTTCTTAACTTAAATTGTAATGTCGTTCTGATATGATGCTCCTGACTGACAGTACTTAACACTTTGACTGCGAACTTGTTTCCTCATCTAGCCCCCGCAGGTGCTAAGTAGCACACAAGGTATGGTGGCGCATTCGCCGCATTGGCGTCACATTTGTAAAAATAATCTCACGCGTAGCGTGTTTTCATTCGTAGTACCCAAGCAGCTGTACGTAACGTAATCCACGTAGCTAAAGAGTAAAAATTCGTAGCGTTGCCTAAAAAACATAGACTTGTGTGTTTTCAGCAGTCAACGTGTTAAAACCTCTGGTGCTATTAAAAGCAGTGTGACAAACCTTACTCTTTGTCAATTAATCATATTCCTTTTACTTACTGGTCAAATATGTTGTTTTTCTACTTTAATAATGTTCGCCAAACTTGTATCAATAACAGTGGAAATTCGAACAGCTAAGGTCATAAAATCAAGATATTGAAACGCGAGCTTTTACGTAGCAACCCTATCTTTCAGCCCGCGGCTTTCACGACCGGTCGGCCGACCGATCGCCGAAGCAATCGCGCGATCTATCCACGTTATTCAAAGCGTTTTGTCTAGTCTACAGTTCCACACCATTGTATGCAACTTGCACTAATTATTTGCTCTTTGAATTCAACAGTAATAAATTGTTCCTTACTTACTCCATTGGTGCAGGGACCCAAAGATAGTCTTAACTTCCGATATGAGAACTCTCCACTTTCCTCTGTCCATTGCCATCTCTTGCCAGTCGTCGGCTTCAATGTCGCGCAGGTCAGCCTTCATCCTATCGTTCCAGCGATACTTGGGACGACCAACTGGTCGGCGGCCAGTCGGTCGGCCCAAGTATACTATCTTGACGCCTCGATCTTCCCCCATTAGCAGTAGATTACCGAGCCAGCGGAGTCGGTGTGACTTGTATTCTCGTGTGATGTTAGGATCGGACACAAGATCTTCTATTTATTCCATCTTCTCTCCTTACTGGATCCAGGATTTGCCGAAGAACTTTTCTCTTTGCTACTAAAAGCTGATTCTCCTCCTTCAGGGTTAGCGTCCAGGCTTCAGAACCATATATGAGGATAGGCCATATTACGGTTTCGTAGATTCGCATCTTGGTTATTCCTGCTGTACCTACCTTATGCAGTGCAGCATTACACCGTAAGAAATTGTTTCTAATATATTTTATATTTTACGTTCCCTCAGTAAGTTGCAATACATGACTACACTACGCGACGCTTTGATGCCTTTCAATATATGGTCTAACACCATCCCGGATCAATGTTTTGACATTTTCTGTTACCATGAATGGGGTAGTAGTCCAATGAGCTTAGTAAAAAATCAAGCGCTTGTAAGGGCGATGTGGACGCCTTTTTTTTTCAAATAAAAAATGAACACCCGTAGGTCTGATTGTCAGTCCTATCTTTTGTATCAGCTAGATTCGGCGCGGTTTTTACTTGAATGGGTAACCTCTAGCCTCTAATGGCATTTTACGGCCATAGCCCAGAGGATTAGGAAGCTGAAGTGGCAGTAGGCGGGGCACATGGCTCAAAAAACTGACGGCCGTTAGGGCAGAAAGGTTCCCGATTAGAGACCACGCACTAGCAAGCACAGCGTAGGAAGGTCTCACAAAGGTGGAAGGACGACCTAATAAAGGGCGGAGAGCAGTTGGGTGCAGGCCCTACAAGAAGCCGTAAAGATATCGGGCCAGCTATAAAAGTTGTCAAGCAATATCGCAGGCTTTCTTGCGGCCTAAACCTCCGACACTATGGTTAGCACGAAGTAATACAAACTGACCAGAGTCACATGTTTAGAGGGAACAAAGCTTGTAGTCAAGTTATTTTACGGGCCTATAAATATAAAGCACGAAAAAGCAGGTCGTCTTGGTACTTCGGTCGTAAACGGAATCCATGAATCAACTAAACCAATCGCCGGAGGTTGACTGCGTGAGAATGTGAACATTTCTTCCACTTTCGTATGTACACAATGGACACCGAAGCTGTTCTTATTTGTTGTATCTACACGCTTTCACTGACGATCGATGGCTGCTGACTGATACGTTGCTGACCATACGCAATTTAAAAAGTTACAATTGTAAGGTCCGCTGTCGACTACAGCGTCACGCCTTTAAATGTTTTTTTTTAAATCACTGATTTCCAGAAATTCTAGACCAAACGTTATTCAGTCCATGGTGTAACAAAAAAAAGTGGCACTCCGGGAGTGTCGACAGAAGTGAAAAATTTAGCGCTCAATGTTTGGGTATTCAAAATTTAAATGCAGACTACACTACAGAAACTTGTATACAGAGGTGTCGGTAACGGTAACGGTAACATTGTCGCGAGTTCAATGGTTTTTTCCCGTCTCAAAAAATGCCCAACTAGGCGCGTTGGGCATTTTTTGAGAAGTTTTTACTTCAAAAATTATAGGTACGTCAATTTATAAGGTCTCTGATTAATGTTACTCCCTACAATACACCAAATAATACTCGCCACAGAAGAAATAGTATGAATGAATGAATGAATGACAATACTTTATTGTACATTTCAAAAGAAACAGGCATAAAAATAAAAAATTCACAAAGCAACATGTACAATGGGCAGTCTTATCGCTTAGAAGCGATTTCTTCCAGACAACCTTTGGATGGATATCATATAGTAGTACTACGTTGCGGCTACCGCGTGCTGCGGTAAGTGATTTTTTTATAATTGATCAACCGAAGCGAGAACTCCAAATCAACTTGGGCAAATCGGCGTTGTATGTATGTTTGTTTGTCCGAGGATAACATTCGAAACGTTGATCCGATCATCGTGAAATTTGATATATAGGTAGGTAGTGAGGACACAATCCTGGTGTGGCTACATGAGCTAAAAATGTTGGGGGGTTGTTGAGATATTGGGGTTCAAAAGGGGTCTTACAACAAAATCAAAATGGTCTCTTTATTCGTACATTTCGGCCTCTTTTTATTTGTAGTTTATTCCTTATATTATTTTAATTAATAATAAAAACTGAACTTTGACGAAACTCACAGGGTACACCAGTGATCCTACAATGATGAAATTTGATATTCGTGTAATTTTAGTGACACAAATATAGGGAAAAGTCTGAAATCCAGAATAACTGCAATTTCTACCCCTAAAATGAGTAAACAACCTACATGACCTCTTGTTGTTACTTCCAATTTGAATGAAATGGTAGGTCAAGTTCCATGGCTGTGCATTTCGGGGCACCATTTTATTAGTCAAAGATTATAATGATAGTGTTTTTTTTTTTGTTTTTTGGGAGACTCGCGAGATCTCAGTTCGTTGCGAACCACTAGTTTATCTGATGGTATAGTACGGTAGCCATGGTCTGAACAACGTTTATTCTGGAATAAACATATCATGACACAATCATATTATTGACATCTACCATGACACATAGTATTCTCACTTGACAACACAATACTCTCAAGGTCTAGTGGCTAAATGGAGGGGTCTCGACAGAATATCAGCGCATATCATTACGGCGGGCATAATGCTGAGTCGAGTCCCATTTACTGCTGTAGCACACAGTATATCTACCAAGTTCTCCCTTATTTTTGTTTAGGTATATTCTACATACACACTGTTTAATTGTTTAATTTTTAGTATTTCGTCTCTCTTAAAATGTAACTGTATTATATATTGTGTGCTAATGTAGTATATTTATATCATAAAATATAAAATAATTATATAATAAATGATTGTCTATGTCTAAGTATGTCTAAAAACAGTGATTTAAATTCCAGCGTGTCTGGTATTTTCACTGTTGCGAACTTACTATACGTAGTACGGCTGAAATTGCGCTCTACTTGAAAGTTGAAGTTTAATACAGTAAGACGTTTCAAAATGATCTATAAGTTTGAAATTAAAAAATATTGTTTGGCTTTGACATAATAAAGAAGTATGGCATGTAGTTTTAGTTAAGTCTAGACAACCTTAAACAATAGACGTTACAACACATTAGGAAATTTAAAACACAAAATTTTCGATTCAGCTGGACTCGAAACCATCGCTACTAATCGGCGAACTAATGCTATAAATAGATATAATACGTATATGAGAACTAGCCAAGTCAGACTTCAATATCAGGCTTCAATATATTATCATAAGAAAGAAGAAATTATATTTAAGTTGTTATAAAATCTTTTATGTTGTTCTAAATAAATTTCAGGACTGACCATTGAACTTGGCACCCATTTAGATCTCACTTCTGTTGTCGTTGAAACAACCAAGGCATATATCATAATATTGAACTGGGCTCTCATTTCGTTGTTTTTGATGGGATCTTTAAATAATGGCAACATCGTATGGGTGTAGTAATTTATGTAGCAACACAGGATTAGTGGACAGTGGTCCGAATAAATCTTAATCATTCTTCAAATCTCCCTGAATAGCGAAAGTATTGATTAAAAGCTTTTTGAAAGGTCAAAAGCCTGAAAGATTAGAAATCAATTTGGTTTTTCAATGGCTCATTGTATTTTATTTCTGTTCTGTATGGATGGTTGCATAATTCAAGTATAGTATAGTTAGTATAGTTTTTACAATTTATGTTGTAACTAGGTATGACAATATATATTTTATGTATCATAAAATTAATATATATGTAATTTTATCATTCTATCCTACATTATAGCTATGCATTTTATTGTATATTATCTATATTTTTGAAGTAAAACTTCTTTACGCACGCTTGACTTGGGAATTAAGCTGGTGAATGCGTTACGAAAAGTGCGAACGAACGGAATTTGAGAGGGAGATATAAGTTAGTGAAGATAAAAATAGAGAGAGAGTTACGTTTCATATATTTTTAAACGTTAATGTGCGAGTGCGAGTTGCGTATGTCCATAATGAACATGAACTGATCGACCTACAGACGTGTGGACAATTTTGTAATTGAACAATTTTATAAATTAATATTTTAAAAAGAAAGTTTTACTTCAGTCGTGTGGTCTAAAGCACACTCGTTCGTTTTTTAAGTAAAACTTCTTTACGTGCGCTTGACTTGGGGAGTAAGCTGGTGAATGCGTTACGAAAAGTGCGAACGGAAGTTGAGAGGGAGATAGTTAGTGAAGATAGAAAGAGAGAGAGTTACGTTTCGTATATTACTGTAGGAGCAAGAGAGAGAGGTGCCCGCGCACATTTTCTTTCTCTCTTCCTGTCATAGCCAGTGCATGAAATATATATATATATATATATATATATATATATATCTCAGTCAATAGTTCGTTTGATTATCTTTCGTAATTTCATTTCGTTCTTGAACAATTTTATAAATTAATATATTGAAGATGAAGTTTTATTTCAAGTTTTATTTTACTTCGGTCGTATGGTCTAAAACACACTCGTTTGATTAATTTTTTTTATTAATTATAATATATACTTGTTCCAAAAATTCTAATAATATCTTACGCCGCCGTCCATATTCGTTCATATAGAACCTGTCCATCCAAAAGTTGCTGGAAGAGATCGCTTTTAGCGATAAGGCCGCCCATTGTAACTATGATTTAAAAGTGTATTTTGTTTTATATGTTTATATTTCATGGTGTGCAATAAAGAAATTATCTAATCTAAACATCGGTACTATTGCGTAAGTGAACGAGTTAGTTATAATTTCACTTTTTGAAGATTCATCATCATCATTCACACCGATCATAAAACTAGACAGTGATATAGTTACATTGTATGTTAGGATTTATGAGGATCCTCACAAGAAGAGTTGCCTTTCACCTTGAGATTAAGCTATTGCTGCGAGCTGAGGGTTCGGGAAATAATTAAAATGAATCCAACCAAAATAACACTTTTATTCAACACTGAAATGCAAAATACACGATCCTATCGCACTAAAAGTCACCGAAATGTTCGCACGTATCGCCAAATCCAGACTGACCCTGCGGACGACTCTACTCACTATTTATACCGCGCATTATTTCCGGACCTTCTCAATGTTTCTACTAGTTACTAGAAAAGTATAGGTATTTCGACTGTCTACTAAATCATAATCTGTGCAACTGTTGCTAAAAACGTGGTATGTAGGTATATTCCAAACCAAGTATTACCTATTCTGTGACACAGTAGGTAAAACTTCGAGAACAGCCGACTATTACTTATTCTGTAACAGCCTCGGCGTAACACTATTGTTAAGGATCTGGTAGTTGCATTGTTTGAGTCGTCATGATGGAAATAAGACCTCATGAAGGTTGCTGGGAACCGTTGGGTGCAGGCCGTATAAGATTGTCTCTGGAAATATATGGACTGTGATCACCAGTGGACGTCCTATGGCTATGTTGATGGCGAGCCGAGTCAACCTGTACTGTTGAATTGAACGTCGATTTAAATTAACAGAAACCCCGATCAAGTTTATACGATAAAAATAGACTTGAGATACTAGTACTGTGTTGAAGTTGTAACTTCTTGTTAATTCATCATAACCATTTTTATAGCAGCTTTTTTTTTGTGGCGTCGCACGGTTTGTGCATTTGCCATTTATATCTGCTCATTGTATTAAAACTAGTGGACCCGCCGAGCTTCGTACCGTCTTGACATGCATATAACGCGGGCTGTCAATATACGTCACCCTGGTAGAATTGTCAATTGTTGTCCCCGGCATAGACAATATCTCGGGATAACTCCGACCGAAGCATCTGTTTCAAACGATATTATTTTTTTTACATCCTCTTTGACGATATTTGCAGCACGCATTCTGTCAATTCTATGTCAAACGTCATAAGGTTACATTATAAAAGTTTATATTGTCCAAAGCGCTAAGGTAAATAATTTTATATAATGGTTAAATTCTTAAATTTTCAAATTTTCCGCGCAATTTTCTTAATTTTTTCTTTCATAAGAACCTTCTCCTGACGATAAGAAATACAACAAAAAAAGAATTAGCGAAATCGGTCCAGCCGTTCTCGCGTGATGGCGTGACCAAGGGAAATAGGGATTCATTTTTATATTATAAGAGATTAAATTTGTGTTATTACTAGTATTTTAGGTTTATAGTATATAGATATGTTTTTAATTGTATATAGATGCACCGCCGTCATGTGAAACATTATTATCCTGTCCATACAAAGGTTGTCTGGAAGAGATCGCTTTTAGCGATAAGACCGCCCATTGTACTTAATCTATTTGTAAGAATTATGTGTAGGTATTTTACTGTAGTTTACAATAAAGAGTTATCTTATCTTATCTTATAAAAATAAAATAAAAATAAAAATATTTTATTTCAGACAACTAGAGTCCATATCTTAAGACTAACATACACACAAAAAATATATATATATATAACAACAAAGAAAAAGAACAGCTAAATATACAAAAATAAAAAATAGGCGCTGGGTGAAAATAGAAAACACCATTTTGTGCCAAGGGTGACTAACTGAGGATATTATTTCCTTCATTAATCACCCTCCGAACAAAACACTTCCAGAGCGGAGATGTGCAGCACTCAGCCACTGTCCTCAGGATGCTGTTGCGACTGCCCCGAATTCTGCTCATCAGCGATGCCGTTTTTTTGCGCATGATGGCGTGAAAGCCATCTGTGTGATAGTAGGCAAACATCCCCGATCATCCTACTTATCTTAGTACGAAAAGTTATAAATGTTCATGGCTAGTCAATCATTACTTTATATTTTATTCTTACGTAACACAGCTAAATCGTGTCCACCAAGAGCCCGACTAACAAACAACATTATTTATTAAGCCTATTCAATTATACCCTACATCATTGTTTTTAGGGTTCCGTACATCAAAAGGAAAAAAAACGGAACCCTTATAGGATCACTTTGATGTGACGGAACGCGTGGAGGTATCGAATTGAAATTAAAACTACATACTCAAATCTACAGTCCCTTGAAGCTGTGAAAAAATCAAACTTCTAAGTTAACGTTAAAAAAAGATACAGCCGTTTATGCCGCAAAAAACGCATATTTCGATACTCTCAAGGGAATTAAAATTTATAGGGTACTTTCGGTTGACTTAGAACTATGAAATTTGGCAAGTAATACCGTCTTATACTACAAGTACGCTAAAAAATCTGAAAACTATACATTTGTAATTAAATCATATAAAATATAGTCTATTTAAAGTACGTAATCAAATCAGTCATCGAGGTCAAGCAACGGTATGCGCGGTCATAATTTGTAGATTTTTTTAAACTTGTACAAATTTGTACAGAAGAGAATGATCTGAAAGCCGTATATTTTTAATTAAATCACAAAAATAAACAGGGTCTTTTTGCAAGGAACGGGGGTCCGTACAATGCGATACTATTCATTCTTTTTCCAGTCTACACTTACATCATCATCATCCACAGCCTGACTTCACCCATTGTTAGGTATAGGCCTCCCCAAGTTTGTGCCATCCACCACGATCCTGCGCTAGTCTCACCCACTGACGGGCCACGACCTTTACAATGTCGTCCACCATCTCGCTGGTGGTCGTCCTACCCTTCTATACCCGCTCCTCGGCCACCATTCAGTCATTGTCATACTCTATCTGTCATCACCACGTCTAGCCAAGTGTCCCGCCCAAGTCCATTTGAGCTCCATAACGTCGAGATCCACTTACATATCTGGATTAAATTTGATATCTAAGTAAAATACAACTTTGCTTAGGTAAGCCAACTAATTAAAGTATGAACCGTTAGTAAAACCTCAATTACACTTATAAAACACAACAATATAAGTAATTACAGGTTCTGGAAACTTAATTTCGGGAAAAACTCGATTCCTGAACTATTTATAATATGTACCTACAAATTTGTACGGAACCCTCCCTGGGCGAGTCCGACTCGCACTTGTCCGTTTTATTTTACTAAGAAAACTTGCGTGATTTATTTCAATAGTTAGTATACCTAACAAATTCGGATCTCACTCACTCTGATGTAACACCGATAAAACGGTAGAAACACGTGAATGAACGTATTTATTTTATTAATACATTAGGGTTGTTTGTGAAAAATATTTATGTATTAACTTACTCCCGAGATTAGCATAACATCCTATAAGCTCTGGCCTCGCATTAACTGAATAAAGTCATGAATCAAAACCTATTTTATTTTACCCTAAGCTACACATTATTGTTGGTTGTGTAAAATAGTTATGCATAAACTTACTCCCGAGATTAGCATAACATCCTATAAGCTCTGGCCTCGCATTAACTGAATAAAGTCATGAATCAAAACCTATTTTATTTTACCCTAAGCTACACATTATTGTTGGTTGTGTAAAATAGTTATGCATAAACTTTCTCCCAAGATTAGCATAACATTCTATAAGCTCTAGCGTCGCATTAGCTGAATAAAGTCATGAATCAAAACCTATTTTATTTTACCCTAAGCTACACATTATTGTTGGTTGTGTAAAATAGTTATGCATAAACTTACTCCCGAGATTAGCATAACATCCTATAAGCTCTGGCCTCGCATTAACTGAATAAAGTCATGAATCAAAACCTATTTTATTTTACCCTAAGCTACACATTATTGTTGGTTGTGTAAAATAGTTATGCATAAACTTTCTCCCAAGATTAGCATAACATTCTATAAGCTCTAGCGTCGCATTAGCTGAATAAAGTCATGAATCAAAACCTATTTTATATTACCCTAAGCTACATTATTGTTGGTTGTGTAAAATAGTTATGCATAAACTTACTCCCAAGATTAGCATAACATCCTATAAGCTCTAACCTCGCATTAGCAGAATAAAGTCATGAATCAAAACATATTTTATTTTACCCTAAGCTACATTATTGTTGGTTGTGTAAAATAGTTATGCATAAACTTACTCCCAAGATTAGTATAACATCCTATAAGCTCTGGCCTCGCATTAGCTGAATAAAGTCATGAATCAAAACCTATTTTATATTACCCTAAGCTACATTATTGTTGGTTGTGTAAAATAGTTATGCATAAACTTACTCCCAAGATTAGTATAACATCCTATAAGCTCTGGCCTCGCATTAGCTGAATAAATTCATGAATCAAAACCTATTTTATATTACCCTAAGCTACATTATTGTTGGTTGTGTAAAATAGTTATGCATAAACTTACTCCCAAGATTAGTATAACATCCTATAAGCTCTGGCCTCGCATTAGCTGAATAAAGTCATGAATCAAAACCTATTTTATATTACCCTAAGCTACATTATTGTTGGTTGTGTAAAATAGTTATGCATAAACTTACTCCCAAGATTAGTATAACATCCTATAAGCTCTGGCCTCGCATTAGCTGAATAAAGTCATGAATCAAAACCTATTTTATATTACCCTAAGCTACATTATTGTTGGTTGTGTAAAATAGTTATGCATAAACTTACTCCCAAGATTAGTATAACATCCTATAAGCTCTGGCCTCGCATTAGCTGAATAAAGTCATGAATCAAAACCTATTTTATATTACCCTAAGCTACATTATTGTTGGTTGTGTAAAATAGTTATGCATAAACTTACTCCCAAGATTAGTATAACATCCTATAAGCTCTGGCCTCGCATTAGCTGAATAAAGTCATGAATCAAAACCTATTTTATATTACCCTAAGCTACATTATTGTTGGTTGTGTAAAATAGTTATGCATAAACTTACTCCCAAGATTAGCATAACATCCTATAAGCTCTAGCCTCGCATTAGCTGAATAAAGTCATGAATCAAAACATATTTTATTTTACCCTAAGCTACATTATTGTTGGTTGTGGAAAATAGTTATGCATAAACTTACTCCCAAGATTAGCATAACATCCTATAAGCTCTAGCGTCGCATTAGCTGAATAAAGTCATGAATCAAAACATATTTTATTTTACCCTAAGCTACATTATTGTTGGTTGTGTAAAATAGTTATGCATAAACTTACTCCCGAGATTAGCATAACATCCTATAAGCTCTAGCGTCGCATTAGCTGAATAAAGTCATGAATCAAAACCTAATTTATATTACCCTAAGCTACATTATTGTTGGTTGTGTAAAATAGTTATGCATAAACTTACTCCCAAGATTAGTATAACATCCTATAAGCTCTGGCCTCGCATTAACTGAATAAAGTCATGAATCAAAACCTATTTTATTTTACCCTAAGCTACATTATTGTTGGTTGTGTAAAATAGTTATGCATAAACTTACTCCCGAGATTAGCATAACATCCTATAAGCTCTAGCGTCGCATTAGCTGAATAAAGTCATGAATCAAAACATATTTTATTTTACCCTAAGCTACATTATTGTTGGTTGTGTAAAATAGTCATGCATAAACTTACTCCCGAGATTAGCATAACATCCTATAAGCTCTAGCCTCGCATTAGCTGAATAAAGCCATGAATCACGATTCTCATGCATGTAACAATATTTCATTTTCCAGTAACTCAGGTTAATAACCAATTTTACGATGTAATTATAGTTTTCAATGCACATTCATTTGCTACCGTATATTCTGTGGCAGCGGTCTGAAGTGTGTCAACAGGTCCGACGCTTGTTGGCCTACTTGGAACCATGGTATATGTTTAGTTAGATATACTGCTTTTCGTTTCTGGGACGCACCAATTCACTGAAAGCCGATACTGCACTTTAAAAGGAACTGAACTTAACTACCTTTAAATGCATAGGTACTGTGCATTATACATCCTGAATTCCTGACAAAGATACATACAAATCGTTTCATGAGAGAATAGAAGTGAATATTTATTGGTGCTTTTACTTTAAAGTGTTATCCGACACTTACTGAAAAGCCTACGATTTTTAAAACCATATAAAAAAATACAAGAAGGAAATGGATATAAAAGTTTTAACGCGCCGGCGAACACTGAGCGCAACTTCAATTCGGCCACGTCAAAAACTTCGGCCTGAATATCGCTATCCCTGTTTAGTGACGAAGTTTAGCCACGCAGAGCGACAGTGATAGCAATAGAACGATTCTAAATTTGATTAGATTTTGACCGTGTTCCGTAATACCAAAAATGATGACTGAAAACTTGTTGTATTTTTCTCATTGTGTTGTTATTCTGTATTTAAACGATATAATCTATGTTCCCATGACTAGGATACGTAAGATGTTGTTGTTTTTAATACGAAACAATTAGGTTGAAAACAGGTCTTTTATGACGTAAAAACATGCAGAATGCGATACGCTTCTATTTCATTTTAGGTAAGTATTTTGATCTAATATATGGTTGGGAACCTAGATAAATACTATTCAAATTAAAATAATATCTTATTAAGGTAGAAATATGCTCCAATTAGAAATGATCTTGGTAGTGCGTGTTGTATGGGCGATTGTCCCTCCGGTGCCCCCTTAAGGTAATATTTTTTCTACAACTAAAAATAGACATAGATAAATACGTACTAGGTAAAATTTCAATGATAGATTGAAAGACGATAGATATTGTTATTTCAACATTCATGATAATGTTGATGTGTCTCAAATTACTGATGCTACACTTGCTACTGAACGTAAAACGAATCCAGTTCATAAGTTGTTCGGACCTACATCACAGAACCACCTATAAGTACGTTCCTGATTCTTGAAGAGGTACAAACAAGTGACTTTGATGAATGGCGGTGCTAGTCGATACTTTGTTACTAATTGGCGGGTAGAGGCTGTTGCATAGTCAATTAAAGCCTATATGTAGCAGGAAACGGGAATAACTGGGTCCGTGTGTGGCCTTACATCTGAATTTGCTGTTAATAAATATATTTCAAATCAGGAACTGAAAGCTGTGTAGAACAGAATACTTGCGAGACATTAAACCCGATACTAGTTATTACCACATAGCACTTATTGATTTTCAGAGCAACCTATCTTATCTTGTACGGCCTGAACCCAAAGGCTCCCAAGAACTTTTATAAGATCGTCTAGTGGGGGCCATTCTGCGCTGTGCTTTCCAATGCGTGGTTTTTACTCGAGAACTTTTCTGCCCCAAAGACCGTCAGTTATTCGAGGTGTGTCCCGCCCACTGTCACATCAACTTGCTAACCCTCAGATCTTTGTCGTTTAGTTTGACTACGGATCTCTTCTCTCGGAGAAACAAAAGCCCACTCCATAGCTCCAACAGAACACCTTCGTATAATATAGGTACACTACATAGGCTCAACATAAGCACCATCTATTTACGTGTTAATTCTCGTGCCTGCTTGCATCCCGCCCGGCAATTTCCCATCAAACTGACAAAGAAAAATCGCGGGATAGAGCCTAGGCACGAAGGGTATATTAATATATCCGCTATTATTACACAAAAAGTACCTTGATATCAGGGCTGGATAACTTTAAGGTAGCTTGCAATGTAAAATGAGTTTTAAGACGCTGAATTTAAGTACCAAGTCGCGATAAATGGTAAAATTAAGCCGTGGTTGTCCATGACGAGGTCTGCTCAACTTTGTTTTAGTAAAATTAGCTTATGAGCGATAACTTAAAGTTTAGCAGATATTTCGTACGTTATGCTTTTATACCGTCAGTTTTATTGTTGTGAGTGAGAATTCTGTACATAATACTATTATTTAATCTGCAGAGATACAAGTCTCGACTTTCTTGTTGCTCCAACATCCTGCCTCAACGTGGTATGGACTATATAAAATATAAGGCAAATAGGTATAATGTTGGAGGTCAGGCGTGCACAGCCCTTTCATTGTCTTCCGATATTGTCGAGAACAGTAAACACTGTTGAAATCCCTACCTCATCAAATACAACATGACAATATGCTGTGAAAGAGAACACAAAATAACTTAAATTGTAACGGCTGGTTTTTAGGGCGTAGCGTGCGTGGCATTATTTTAACTTTTTTCTTGACACTTTGCAAAAACTGGGCATGTAGCAACGTTGTGTTTGCGCTTATCTTTGATATCCCTCTTTTCGAATATCTTTACAGATCTGTGTGCGTACTTAGTCTGTGCATAATGGTAATTAATAAAGTCGAGATCCACGTCTTTTGTTTACTTAAATATATTTGAAAACGTGAAAACCTATAATAAGCTTTCTGTTTTGTATTAGTTAATTGTTAAGTTAATCTGTTGGTTTGCCACAACATAAATAAATAAATATTTTACGTTCTCTTTTTTCCTCGATGGTAATTAATATTTTTTTTAACCTATCTCGTCCCACTGCCGGGCAAAGGTCTCCCCCAAGTCCCTCCAAGCATCATAAAAAATCATCCCTCCATTAATAATATAAATAAAAAATATTACCGGACATTAATCACACAGCGCTATCTAGCCCCAAACTAAGCAGAGCTTGTACTATGGGAACCAGATAACTGATAGAATACTTATATACTTTTTTTTGTAAATACATACATATAATATATAGAGAAACAACCAGACCCGGAACAAATATCTGCAGATCATGCAAACATTTGTTCCGCGGCGGGAATCGAACCCGCTTCCCCCTGCGTCTCAGCCGGCTGTTCGCCCACTGCACCACGGAGGTCGTCAAAATATAATGATCACTTAAAAGTATCTCAAATAAAGAGATAGAGAGAGTGTGACCTTGCTATGCATTTATTTCGTCATCTTGCTGAACCGCCGCCGCGCCTCGGTAAAAACCTGTTTTTTTAACTGACTGTACAATGCAGATATTTTAATGGTGTCCGAATCGACAGTAACAAAATTATTAAATACAAAAGTGTCAATTGGGACATTGCGTCCCAATATATTTTGTCCGAATCGACAGCAAGTCTCTTGTCGAATATCTTTACGGATCTGCGTGCGTACTTAGTCTGTGCATAATGGTAGTTAATAAAGTCGAGAACCAAGTTTTTTGTTTACTTATATTTCGTTCTCTTTTTTCCTCCGTGGTAATTAATAAGGCTCGGGGTTTCTCTACGGGATCGAATCAGAAATGAGGAGATACGTAGGAGAACTCAAGTCACCGACATAGCCCGACGGATTAGCACGTTGAAGTGGCAATGGGCAGGCCATATAGCGCGCAGAACAGATGGCCGATGGGGCCGAAAGGTTCTCGAGTGGAGGCCACGGACCGGCAAGCGCAGCGTAGGATGTCCACCCACAAGATGGGCAGACGACTTGGTAAGAACCGCAGGTCGGCGTTGGATGTAGGCCGCTTCCAACCGCAGTTCCGGGAGATCAATGAGGGAGGCCTTTGTCCAGCAGTGGACGTCCTACGGCTGATATGATGATGATGAATTAATAAGGTAGGGTTATCTGCAGTGCCCACCCATTCTACAAATATTGCTGTACGAGTACATACAACCAAATCGGCGGACGACAAAGCTCCTATAAACGGGTGCGCTCTAAAACTGACAATACAAGGGTAACGCCACATTCTGAGTCCATGTGCCATTGTGTGCTACCTTGTATGGCAACGTCGGTTACTGTGTCGGAATGGACGAAACATAAAGCCGAATGCAACAGCGGGAGGCAGCTTTTAACACTAAATTTACGATTGTTGCCATCTAAAAAACCTTTTATTTAACATGCCCTGCATGGGTGTGAAATAAAATGTTATGTTTGGGTGGTAAAATCTTGTTGTCTGTTTTGACTCAGTCTCCGTAGTCCGATTGAGCTGAAATGCGTTCGTCAAGTCTGTCAAGTCTGAAGTCAAAGCAAAGCAATATTAGAGTAAGAAGCTGATCTGAAAATAGTAAACGACTGAAGTAAAACTTCTTTATCAAAATATTAATTTATAAAATTATTCAATTACAAAATTGTCGACACGTCTGTAGGTCGATCAGTCTATGTTCATTCTGGACAGACGCAACTCGTACTCGCACATTAACGTTTAAAAATATACGAAACGTAACTCTTTCTATCTTAATTTATATCTCCCTCTCAAATTCCGTTCGCACTTTTCGTAACGCATTCACTAGCTTACTCCCCAAGTCAAGCGTGCGTTAAGAAGTTTTACTTCAAAAACCTCATCGATAGATTCGTTTTTTTAAAAGAGAACCGAAGTTCAGGGTAATGAAATTATACCTATTTTTTACTGGCGTAGCGCAAGTGTAGAGTAGAAAGTTTTAAGGAAGTTCATTTAATGAGTACCAAAAACAATTTAGCTCGATTCGATCTCGGACACGCTCAGGTGCGATGCATCTGCACTGCAAGGTAACATAACGGTAGTCATTTGCCAATTAGTACCTCGTACACTTATAACTTTGCATACTAGTTGAGTAACACATGTTATCCATCCAGTTCCTAGGCTTAAATTCTCAGAGCATCATCTAAGCTTGCAGTCGTAATGAAATTACGAGTGAGTTGTGTAATTATTATTAAACTATTACTTCACAATTAATCAGTGCTGTAGCGTGACGATCTCACAAATAACGTGTGATTATAGATAACAGTCAATAAACCAGCCAACGGTGCAGAAAGTCAGTCAGATCTAAATAGAGTTGAAAAGTAACCATGTATTTTAAATGTCGGCGCCAACTGACCGCTAAAACCAGACCGCTAAGTAAATCCTATCATATCTGTCATTGTTTATGCCCTCGAGTCACGTCACGGATCACCGCTCCTAATAAGAGCTCAGCGTTCATTGAAGGAAGCAGCTCCAGGAATTTATGGACGTAAGGAGATTGCGCTTGGGCATAATCTGCCGAAGCCTCCGGCGCGCACCACATAAATTGCTAACGCGATACCAATGGCGCTCGAATCGTTATAGAATCAGATTACACGCTTCGCCACGACCGTAACCTACGGAACACACAACTGTTGAGAATCTGATTGGGCTTTTCGTCGAAATCCCTGCGGTAGATCATGTCGACTTATTAACCCATTGAGCGCCAAGGCCAGGGTTTTGATTTACGCGTCACTTTCGTCGCGATCCCGTTAAAGCTTTTAAACCGGCTGGGCTGATAAGTCGAGGAAAGTCGGCAAGTCGACTGGCAAGACAAATGGTCTGTGTTGCTTCACTTTAGGCTGCCTGCAGAAGTAACGCGCGATAAATCATCGCGCGTTAGGTAACAGAAGGTCAGGTGACGAGTCGGCGCGCTCTTGGAAATCAACAAGAGGGGAGTTTCGGCGCAAAAATTGAGTTTATGGTCCCATCAACACATGTTAAAGCGCATAAATAAAACAGTTGTAAATAAATTTATGTCAAGAGCCGCTATTTGAAAACGATAAAATTTCGTCATCTGAAAGTAGCCATAAGCTAAATCGGCGTGTGAAATGGAACGGTCACCGCGACTTAGTGCACTATGGTTATTATAGCTATCGCTCTAAGTATTATTGCTCTATGGCGCCAGATTAACTGCAATACAATAGTACGGCACACGCGTAGACATCTGAATAATTTACATTTTTATTACAAAATATGTACGTCTACTGCAGTTGCGAGCGGAAAATTGTAATCACAAGCCATCAAATAAAGTTGGCGTCTAATGACTTACGTAAGTCATTAAAGTAAGTTCTAGATAGCAGAGTGAGACTTCACTTTAAATTATAATAGCCTATATTTTCATTTCAGTGTTTATCTAAGGACTTCTACAACTTGGGGACTAACTCAGGATAGAATGCCAAAACCAAAACGATTCTGTGCTTCATCCAGGTCCCCTTTCTAGTGCTGTAGGTATGTGCTGATGTTGTCCCCCGGGAATTCGATGTTATGATTTGATTACTCATTATCTAATACCTATACTCTCTTTCTTTATATTCATCCCTAACTGAATGGTGTTATGACAATTGGTACTCACGTTCCCGAGGAAGCCGCTGCAGGGCTGGATCGGCGGCGGCAACGGCGGCAGTTCAGGAGATCGCCGCCGCGGACTGCCAGCCTGCTCCGTAAGCCCCATCCTTATTGCATCCCTAAAATCACAGTAGAAGGTTATAAAATGAGGAATTATTCGATGTTGCTGTACATAGTTCCAGTCTGATATTGCGCGACCCTCCGTCGCGTATTTTTTGATACGGTGTTACACTAAAGCGATCCTTAAGATTGCAATGATGGTTTTTACGTAAAAATCCCACCATTCACACACGCGCTTTTCTATACTGGACGGACAAATCTACGTGTGAATGGTATTAGGTTCGTGGTTCGGCAATCAACATTCACACGGACGACGTACGTTCACACCGCGGACTTGACGCCAGCGACAAATGCATCTGATAGGCTCGTGTATAAATGGTAGTCTAACCTATGTAAAGCCCGGGCAACATAATGTCCTGGGACAATTTGTCTTCTTAGGAAAAAATAGGCTTCAAGGTTAGAGCCACACTACCAGCAGCCTCGCTTAACGCTCGCCAAGCTGGGTGATTATTAGTGATCGGCGTAGGTAGTGCTATTCACGGGCATTAGTGACCGTTAACTTAACATGGATATGCCTTCCAAATCACGGGAAATATATTTTTATTTTGTTTAACAGGTTTTTTAGGAATTCGTATTATAACTATTTAGCTTTATACAAATACATGTTGTATTGGTCACTAAACTCATCCCTTTCGCTCACGCTTTTGTAGCTTATCGCGGGCGAGGTGAGGACGCAGTTTCACTATACGCACATATTTGCAGCGAGTACATACACAATACGCGGCGATATGTGCGTGACAATATATTCAGAAAAATATTTCCGGGAATCGAGGAATAAATATCGGGGCATATCCATATTAAATTATCATTCAGGTCCATTGACCCAAACTAGCACTACCTACGCCGATCCCTAGTGATTATTGACTGATCCTAGTGAACAGACGTATTGGCAATTATCGCAGTTGGCCACACTGCACGCGACGTGCTAGGTGCCTAGTTAATCACAACAGCAAGTGGCGTGGCTCTCGACTCTACTGTGGCTTCAGCCTAATAGTTTCAGGTTACCTTAAGATAATTTAAGATTCGCGACTTTCTTAATACCCATAATGGACATCTTCAGTTCTATTACTCAGCAGTAGGCAAACCGAAAAGATAGATATACGAAAATCCGAGATAATTGGTTAATTGCCTAACTCACACTAAAATCACACATGTAGGTACCTATGTGATGTAATAAGTTAAACAAATATTGACTCTATATCCATTTTCGTAGTTCTATACAAAATCCAATTATATGTGTGAAAGCTTTAATAGGAGAATAACATAGAAAATAACTCTGTTGCAAGAATCCTAGAGGCATTTTTAGAAGTGATAATTGGTGTTGAATAAACTTTTGTTTGGAGATAATGAAGGCGCTGTTACAAGAGTAACAACAGTGACCATAGACTATTATTATTTACTCTAAAACATTTTCTTGTTCTAACGTTTAATTGCCGAAACTAGTAAAACTTGCTTGGTGAATTGAATCGAATTGCGGATGTCTGTGCTATATGATTGGAAAAGCGGTTACGCTTCGAGGTCGTTTGTTCACCTCACTAATCAATTGTGTGAGATCATAATATTGTAATCAAAACCGGAGAATTCGAATGTTAAAACAAAAATTTGGTTTTATACGGAAAAATCGGGTTTTTAATACACACTGAAAAGTATTTTCTAAGTCTGCTTTTCTTGTCGTGCGATCAGCAAGTTACTTACTGATCTCACGTCAAGAAAGTAGACTTTAATATAACTGACAAGAATAAATTTAAAATTTAATAAACCACCGACACTAATTACACCCATGACATTAATTTACAATTTAATCTTCGGATCGGCTGAATAACACAACTATGAAAGAACTTGTTTATTCTTTTTTTTTATCTAGGCTACATTTTCCCACTGCTGGGCAAAGACCTCCCCAACTCCTTCCACCTATCGCGATCCTTGGCAGATTCCCACCATTCCGTCTCGAATCCGCTGATGTCGTCGCGCCAACGCTTTCGCGGCCGACCCCGACGTCGCTGTCCATCCTCTGGTACCCAAGGTATTATGATATTGGCCCATTTCTCCGGAAGCATTCGACTTACGTGCTCGGCTTAATCCCACTTGAGCTCCGCGGTTTTGTCTCCCACATCGGCAATGCCAGTTAAAGAACGAAGCGTGGTATTCCTCACCCGATCGGTTCTCCGGAATCCTAGGACGCTGCGTTCCATTGCCCTTTGGCAAATCTTGAGCTTGGACTTCTGCAGCTCGGTCAATGACCATGTTTGCGGACCGTAGGTTAGAACCGGCAGGATACACATGTCGATGAGTTTGCGCTTCAGACTCAGAGGAAGGTCACCCTTCATGTGCGCCTTCATGGACCAGTAGCTCTTCCAGGCATTTTCGATGCGGCGACCGATTTCTTTGTCATGCCTGTTTTCGAAGCTTGCTAACTGGCCCAAGTAAATGTACTCATCGACATATAGTATTTCCTGCCCATCTACCTCGACCCTACGTTTCGTGGCATTGGTCATTATTTGCGTCTTCGACCGATTCATTTGCAGTCCAACCTCAAGACTTGCCGCGCTCAGTTCTTGGAGTATTTATTGTAAGTCATCATGAAAGAACTAGCCCAGTTAAATTAGCTTTCTATAAAAAAGCTTGTAATAAAAACCGCATCTGAATTACCTATCCTATCCCTTTGGGAACTACGATGTCACAGATAGATACAGGCTTCAAGCTTATAACAACCTTTTTTATGTCGGGGTTAAAAATGTTACAATAAAATCTATGTAACCCCCTGAACTTCTACAAACTCTCCTCGCAGAATCCCTCGTAAACCAATCCTACTCCTTGCACCACCACTCCGTAGGTACCACTGTTCTCGGCTCAAACTGACCCATTCCCAGGATTAGCAACGGCTGTACTCAGATTGATATTTTTAATATAAAAATTTTCTAATTCCGGCAGATCTTATCTAAGAACTAATAGAACTAAATAAAACTAATAGATAAATATAGATCGTTAAAACTAATTGAAGTGTTTTATTGAATAAGTAAATAATATCTATTCAATGAAGGACTTTAAATTGGTTTTATTAAAAATACTTAGAATAGTCATGTGGATTTATTGCTATCAGTAGTGTGTATTTTTATACTTTTGTGTTTTCTTTTTATCACTATAGTATTTCCATTTCTTTATTTTCTCGATGACAGCTCCTGTGAAAACTTGAACGAGCGTCTTTTTTACATCATGTATGCATTATTTTATAAAATTATGACGCTTACGCACGCACAAGGTTATACCAGAGTCGGAGAAACTGATAGGGATGGAGCTATCGATAAACGTAACACTATAATAGACCCGTAGCCTTATTACCTAAGCCAAATTGCTGTTGCGTCGCTATCGCTAGTCAGGCCATCCCTTTCACACGTACAGTACGTGCCTCACGTGTGAAAGGGATGGCATGACTAGCGATAGCGACACGACAGCAATTTGGCTTAGGTAATAAAGGGGCCGATATTCTTTTACAAAATGTAAGAAACTAAACTACTGCCTGATACTTTTGTACAACACGGAGGAACACAAAATATGCAACATAACGTATGGATAATGTGAAAAAACTCAGCGAACAGAAATGTAGTGACTAGCACGACCGTCTCGTTGCGAGTGTCATATTGAAACAAACACAAAATGGCGGTGGGCAATTGAGTGTTCCCACCTTGAAAAAATATATTTGAATGTTTTTATTGTATTTGTCTTTGTTTAAAATATAATAAATATATGCAATCGATATCATTACTTATTTGGTCACATCACTACAACTATCAAATTAGAACTGTCATCGAGAAAATAAAGAAATGGAAATACTATAATTCCATTGTTTGTCTAAATTTATTAGTGTTTCTTTGTTATTGTTACTAGATATGTATATAGATTTTAGTGCATGCGGTGTTTACCTGTGTTTAATTGGTTGTGCAACTAGTATACCTACTTAAATTAATCTTTAGTTAATCATGAAATATTGTTACAATCGTTGGTAAACCTAATAAATAAAATGCCTAAAGGAAATAAATCAAGAAATTTAGATACATGAACTCGTAATTGAATGACCACACAAACATAAATAAGTGCCTGCTAGGCTAGAATTAATAAGACAATACAGCGTGCGGCCTTATCGCTGAAAGTGATCTCTACCAGGCAATCTTTGGATGCAGTGAAATTTACAATTATTAAATGAATGAAAGTGGTGACAGTTCCACAGCAGAATGCCATGGAGACCACCATCATGAGCAGGTCCCAGGCGAAGGTGGTAAAGCTTGACTGAAGAACACAGTAAGTATGGCACACAATTTACAATAAAAAATATTAATATATTTACAAAAAATATATTTTTTATGAGTGCAGGCCACTTTATTTCCGCCGCCCCATGTACCTTTCTAAAATTATAATTTAACATTTGTATTAACAGTAGGTACCTAGGATTGATAATTTTCGATAGGAATGAGTAGGGATTTAACGTATTAGTCTAGAAACCATGAGAAAACCAGTGAACTTCTTAGACTTTTATCCTCTGAAATTTGCCGCCCCTAGGACGCTGCCGCCCCTGGGCCGCGGCCTATACGGCCTATTGACAAATCTAGGACTGCGCGTGGTTTGTCAATAATAACATTACTCTCCTTTGTGCAAGTTACTTTTTAAAAAAATATAACCGAATTTAGATAACAGCAATAAAACCGGCCAAGTGCGAGTCGGACTCGTGCACGTTATCATTACGTTACCATCTATACTATCTATACATATATATATCATATATATTATACTATAATTTTATACTAGTATTTTTGTATTTTTGTGTGATGTTTAAAATGGATAAACTCAAAAACTACGGGTCCGATTTCAAAAATTCTTTCACCATTGGAAAGCTACATTCACCATGAGTAACATAGGCTACTTTTTACCTAACTGCGCAAAGGAGGGTAATGTTTTTATTGAAAAACTACGCGTGCGAAGCTGCGGATTGGTTAGCTAGTTATCTATAAAAACGGCAAAAAAAAACACGTTTGTTGTATTGGAGCCCCCCGTAAATATGAATTTTATTTTAATTTACTTATTTATTTTTAAAGTGAATAATATAACTCAATATTCTGTGAATATTTTAAGCATCTACCTGTTGCTGTTATCAATATCGAACAAAAACGAGCACTTTTTTTCGCACTTTTCATAACGCATTCACCAGCTTACTCCCGAAGTAAAGCGTGTGTCAAGAATACTTCAAAAATAATCAACAAAATAAGCAACGTTTTATATTTAAACACAAATTGATCTTCGTTTGAGCACAGTTTCACCTAGTAAGCGATGATGTGGTCTAAGATGGAGCACGATGATCTAGAACAGTGATTCCTAAAAGGTGGTCCGCGGAACCCTGGGGTTCCGTGGATGGGTCAGAGGAGTTCTGCGGTCTGTCCGAGAGTTAGCTGAATTATACTTAAACATGAATTAGCAATCTTTGAGAAAGCTATCCTGGTTCTGATTAAGTTTGTGAAGACTTACCGATGCGAGATTGGTTTGCGTTCAATTGTCAGACATAAAGCCTAATTTTACGGCTATTATAAGAATTAATGTGAAAAAATTTCATCCTTCACAATAAATTATTACCTAGGTACATTGTATTTCTTTGTTACAATAAATTATTTGCAATACTTATAATAATTATATTCATTTATAATTTGTTCATTCTTCGAGTCTAACATGAATATATACAAACTACAAGGTAAACACTAATGTTATCAAAATAGCCAGCTAGGGTTCCGCCAAAAAAAAGTATGATCAATTAAGGTTCCATGGCCAAATAAAATTGGGAACTTCTGATCTAGAAGACACCTTTTCACTCTTACCTTAAAGAGACGAAGATTTAGTACGTAAAATACGTTAAATATTGCGCCGTGCAACACTATTAGCTGCCTACTCTCGATCTTCTCTATGAACGTTACACAAATATACTTATACATTTTACACATTTCCAAGTAATGAAGCCTAAGGTTGATTGAATTTTAGATACGATATAAATACCTTTATCAAGATAAACGGTTCAACATCGCCTACAAAATTGCCCGTACCTACTAAAAAAAGTATATTTAGCAGCAAAACCCTCGGTTTTATTATAGTTTCTAGGGAATATTGCAGCAATGAAACAATTTTCTAAATCGGTTCAGTAGTTTTTAAGATACAAACTACAAACTTTACCCCTTTATAAAGTGTGCTTAGCTCAATATCAGGATCCGTATGAAAGAAGAACGCCGACTACGTAATAACTTTTTGTTATAAACTCATGTTTAAGCTTACAATGTTCCTTGTTCGAAAGCCACGACGAGAATGAGCAACTGTCCAAAGCTTTTAGACTAAAAGCTTTGGATAGTTGCTCATTCTCGAGCTCTTCGCATCGGGCGATTTTATACTAATAGTTTTAGTATAAAATCGCCCGATGCGAAGAGCTCACCGATTGACCCAAGTCGTTTTGCGTTGACCAATCAGTGAGTTCCAACTCGAAAGCATTGCTGCCAACATTTTAAAAATAGTTGCCAGCTTTAAAATAATATCGTGTAAACAAATTATTTAATCGACATAGCGTCTATATAACTTTACAAATGGGTGAACCTTAACAATCGTCCATCCTGACAACGTGTGCGTCCTCGTACACGTCCCCAGGTGGAAACCCTAACAATAATATTAGTATAAGATTACAAGTCCACAAAATCGGTCGCTCTGGAAATCTGCTGAGATTCTGGCTGAGACGCTGGAGGTTGCGTGTTCGATTCCCGCTGAGGGACAAATGTTTGCATGGTCTACAGATATTTATTCCGCGCTTGGGTATTTTTCTATATATTCTATGTATTTACAAAAACAAAACTATACAAGTATTCTATCAGTTATCTGGTTGCCATACCACCATACCATACATACAACATACCAAACTAAACAAGCTTGTACGCTTTGTTTAGTTTGGGGCTAGAGAGCGCTGAGTGAAATATCCACCACCAGCATAGTCAGTAGTTATCCGTAGTTCCGTAGCCTTATTACCTAAGCCAATTGCTGTCGTGTCGCTATCGCTAGTCAGGCCATTACTTTCACACGTGAGGTACGTACTGTACGTGTGAAAAGGATGGCCTGACTACCGATAGCGACACGACAGAAACTGGCTTAGGTAATAAAGACGCCGGAGATTAACCCTTACATCAAAACAAACTCACAAATTTAACTTCTTTAATATATTATAGTATATCCATGCTAATATATTGACGCCGGGTAGCCAGACTTTCAGTTTTTTACAAGATACATTTTGGTAATTGTGCGCAAGATCTTCATGACCTTGTCCCTCCTTCCCTCTTCCACCACCGGACAAGCAGACGTACCGAGAAGTACCACCCATACCTGGTCGGCATACCACCTTGCCGTACCAAACGATTTGCTTAAACTTTTCTTGTTAGCACAAGTAGGGAGTGGAACTCAGTTCCGGCGTATGTTTTTCCAAACCAGTATAATCTTGGAGTCTTCAAGTCCAGAGTGAATAGGTTCTTTCTAGGCAAGCGTGCTCCATCATCTATCACACCTTCACTTACCATCAGGTGAGGTAGTGTTCAAGCGCTTGGCTATCATTAATAAAAAAAAATTAAAAAACGAACAAATGTTTGCATGATCTACAGATATTTGTTCCGGGTCTGGATGTTTTTTTATATATTATAAGTATGTACATACATATTTACAAAAAAAAGTATATAAGTATACTATCAATTATCTGGTTCCAATAATACAAGCTCTGCTTAGTTTGGGGCTAGATAGCGCTGTGTGAAATGTCTAGCAATATTTGTATTTGTATTATTAATTCGTAAGTAACTCAATCTAACTCTCTCTTTGTAACGTTTTTACGACTTAAGGCTCGACCGATATCGATGAAAGGTATACATATAGATAGATAAAATCAAATCAAATCAAAAACGTTAATTTGTGAAAAACACCAATAGTACAACAGAACAAACACACACACAGGAGACATAATAAAAAGAACAAAGAAACAATAACTAAAAGGTTAACATTAAATAAAAATGCAAAATATTGCAGTATGTGTGTCTCATCGTACTCACTGCATGTGTCAAAAAGGCTTATGATTATGACCGCGATTGAGACATAAGCTACTTTATACCCAACTGCGCAGAAGGAGGGTAAAGTCGCGGGCAGCAGCTAGTGCAGATATAAAGGCTACTTATCTAGAGCAACAACATAAATTATGGGATAGTTCGTTGTTTAGACAAGCACGATTCAACGAGTTATTGCAATTAAATTTTTTGCTCTACCATTAAATTGTCCATTTATTAGTTCCCGATAAAAGTCGAACATCGGGTTTGTGGGCAATTGCGCGGGAGCAAGCTTCTATTAAGCAAATAAGATTCGCATGCGAGATCATAGTTAAATAGGTTGGTAGGTACTACTTAAAAAAAATTGAGAGAAAACGTGAGATTGCCCTCAACTCTAGAAGAGGTAAATTTAACGAAAAAATCAAGTGTGCTTTAGACCACACGACTGGAATAAAACTTCTTTTTCAAAATATTAATTTATAAAATTGTTCAATTACAAAATTGTCCACACTTATGTCGATCAGTCTATATTCATTCTGGACAGACGCAACTCGCACTCGCACATTAACGTTTAAAAATAACGTAACTGTCTCTCTTTCTATCTTCACTAACTTATAACTCCCTCTTAACTTCAGTTCGCACTATTCGTAACGAATTCACCAGCTTACTCCCCAAGTCAAGCGAAGTTTTACTTCGAAAGTTGTAAACCGAACTGAGGTATCCATCTAGCTAGACTTAACTGTGGAGAACTCCTGAAACATTAGACCTCATTACGTCTTATAGTTTAAAATTAAATTAAATCACATCAAAGTTAAGCCCAGGCTTACAATACTCTCGATATTCACAGTAAAATATGGAAGCTGAAGTAATGAAAGATTAGTGCCTTATACGTTCGACTTTTTTTTTCGAATGGACTTATCTCGCTGTTGGCCTCTGAGGCCGTTGCAGCTTAACCGAGCTTTTGGAGAGCGCAGAAGGCTCTCAGCCCTGTAAGTTTTGATGAGGCAACTAGCGCAAGGGCACCAATTAGGTACGAACCTCGGCTTGGGCTGTTGCCAGGGTGGGGATAGGAGAGAAACGCCCGGGTACGTGCTTGTACCTCGTATAGTCGGCGACTGAAGGGACTCGTCGACCTCGCCAGCGAGGTCGGTATATCTGTGAAATGTTTGCTCTCTCTAATGTAGATGACTCTTCCGCATTAGCGGAGGTGATTTCGTCTTCCGGGTCTCCGAGAACGTGTCTCGGACGACGGAGGGTTTTATCCGTTCGACATTCGACCAACCTTATATACCTCGACAAAATGTCGCATTATAAATTTTATAATGCGACATTTTGTCGAGTTCGCGCGAATAGGCCCTGTGCAGCCGGAGTGGATTGGCGGAAAGCTCGATCGATAGCTGCGAGCGATTTATCGTTTTTTCGCTATTTACGGATATCTCTAATAGCATTCATGATCGAACAGAATGCTTGTCGCATGCTGTCGTAAAGCCGTTGAATATGCATACCATTAACACCCACCATTATTTATTGCAATTGATTTTTTTAAATAAATTGCCAAAAATATTAGAGAAACGGAATAAATCACGCGACAAATGGTCTAGATTTTCTTTGTAAGTCGTTTGCATGGGCTGTATGAAACAAAATGACAATTTACAGTGACTTACGAGTATATACTAGTTATAATATCTATCTTGTTATACATCCTCACTTAAAAATCCAACTTGGGGCGTTGTACCTAACAATTCAAGGATTATTTTATGTGTAAGTGTGATTTTTTAAATGATTTTTGGAACCTATACTCATCCTCAATCCTCAAACTCATCCGGATTGACAACAAAATTTTCACAGGACACCTCGAAATCATTACCGACAAGGCAAATCCAACCAGCCACTGTGGAGAAGTTACCTAAGTGACACGGTAAATAAATAATGCTGGACATTTCACACAGCACTATCTAGCTCCAAACTAAGCAGAGCTTCCTCTAAAGGAACCAGTTATCTGATAGAATACTACATTTTTTCTTTTTTGTATATATTTCGTTCTTATAATATAAACACCCAAACCTGGAACATCATAATATTTGTAAAGTATTTTAGCATTTCCGCGGCAAAGTCAAAGTCAAAATATTTTATTCATTAAAATGACAAGGATCACTTTGAAACGTCAATTTTACTGCCTGTTCCTTCAAGACAAAGCCAGATAAGAAAGGCAAAAAAACAAGGCTGGTTGTTTTTTTTAATGATCCTTTTAGAATACATAACAACAATACAGGAAATAAATTACGTCTAAATTGTAACATTTTGAACGAGTTGGAGCAATTTCAATCGCAAACTTCTCTATTATCTAATAAAGGTTTTCTAGAAGAGTTAGCTTATAGCGATAATTCCACTTATCATTTCTTTATTTTAAGTGTTTATTTACCACAGTATTATGGTTTCGGGTCAATTAAGGAGATATTGTAAATACCACGTTCACCCCAAACATTTTATTGCACACCATCATCATCATCATCATCTCAGCCCGTTCGCACCCACTGTTGGGTATAGGCCTCCTTTTTATTACGCCATTCTTTTCGGTCCCTAGCAAGTCTCATTCACCATTCGACCACTTTGGGAATCCCTGATCTAAATCATCCGATATTTTATAGTATGCGTTTTTATAAAGGTTTTGTTTTTAAATTTGTTAATTGTCAATTATTGTACATCACTTGGGAGAAACTTGGCGGGAATAGAACCCGCAACATGCGTCTCAGCTGGCTATTCGCCCACTGCGCCAGAGGTCGCACAGGGTGTTTACACGAAACACTAAAATAACTCTAAATTAAATCTTCAAAAAAAGACGCAATTTCGTCTAAAAAACCTCTCAGCAATTTGATATTATGAACAATAAGAGCTTATTACATAATGTCTAACTTTACGGTCCACGTCGCTGTCAAAACATCCTATCCAGTTTATCCACGAGGTGGCATATCGTCATTACCGTTTACCACCAAGGTAGGTACAAGTATCTACTGCATGGTGGTCGACGGCAGGTGATAAATATGTGGCTATCTTGACGGATCGAAAGCCGTGAGAACTGAGGATAGATTTCAAAGATGGGTACAGTGTAAATGTTGTGATATAGGTGTATTGAAACTTTCTAAATAGTGGTAATAATTATGTTCTTAATTAAACTAGTTAAAAAAATATCTTACAAAGCTATCGTATACAAAAATCAGTCTTCAATATATCCTCCAGTTCATCAAAAATGATAACTGAAAAGGTAGAATAGAATAGAATATAATATTATACTAGCTGACCAATCCGCAGCTTCGCACGCGTAGTTTTTCAATAAAAACAAACCCCCTCCCTCTGCGCAGTTGGATAAAAAGTAGCGTATGTTACTCAGGGTGAATGTAGCTTTCAAATGGTGAAAGAATTTTTGAAATCGGACCAGTAGTTTTTGAGTTTATTCATTAGAAACATACACACAAAAATACAAATCTTTCCTCTTTATAATATTCGTATAGAATACACTATATTACATATTCCTACACCAGGTATACTTAGAAATAACTAATTATTGCTGAATTTAGTACAATGGGCAGCCTTATCTTCCAGGATTTCTTCCAGGCCACCTTTGGATGGAAAGTAATAAAGTAAGAAGTAAGTAAGGTACCTAACTATAAAAGTGTTTAAAGTGTGCGAGCAAAATGTTTGATGTGCTGCAACACCACTGAACAAGATTATTAGCATGCTAATGAAACAATTAATGTTGAAGTCTTGAAGCTGAATCTAGGTAGGTTCGACCTGTTTGACTTGAACTCAAATGCTAATCCCTGCTGGATATTACTATCGTAAGTACACATCACGTATGTGTATGACTGTATACAAGCAATACACAAGGTACTGTAGGTCGGTCGGACATGCTCCCTTGGCTTTCCCACAGAAGAATTCGTTACGGTGCTCATAGAACACCAAACCTAGAAGGTAGACTATTTTTAGAAGCTTTTATTTATCTTACAATGGTTAATAGTTAGTTTGTTTAGGTCAAATCTTGCAACTGAATTTTAAACCATATCTCGCCAACCGATTGATATGTAACTTAGGTGACAATACAATAATATGGTACCATAGAGGTGGTCTCATGATGGAGACGAATGCTAGACAACGGAACTTCTGAATGGCTCATTTAAATCTGCTTGAGGTCCTGGTAATAAAAGCTTCTTATGAAAAAGTATTTTTTCAACAAAGAACTTGTATAAAATGGGAAGATAAGCTAGAGCCTTCAGGAATTTGAACGTTACCAGCAGCGTTAGGTACCATTTTTTGTAAATGTTGGAAAAAAGTTATAATTCGCAAAATGTTACTTCTGTGAAATATAAAGTCAATCCTAAAACTGGAACCTGAATATCAAAGCCACCGGAACATTTCCACGAAATCTATTTCAATTTTCGTTCACAACTTCGCAACGAATCGCCGTGAAATGTATCTTCTGAGTACAGTGGACAACACAGCTTCCCTTTACCCACATTAAAATGTAGCTTAAGCCTAGAGAGATACCGTTGAAAGCTGTCTGAACAAAATTATAGATAGGCTATAATTATATGGTCGACTGTACAGCACGATGTGACGGCGCCAAGCGAGGACAAAGAAACCATAACAAACCAACCTTACAATTTAATATACAAATTAAAACCTTAGGTCCCAAGACATAAGTAGAAAAATGACATGATAAGCAGAAGTCAGGGATCGAGTTATATTGGACAGCGGGCATGACAAAGGAAGATTTGAAGCTATCTGGCGATCGTTCGTGACTCATCCATCTTTAGTCGATAATCTCGGATCGGATATAGCACCGACTGAACATCTACGTTAGGAAGATAAACTGTAGTTTTTACGATTGTATTGTTAAATTGCTAGTACCGTTAGGTAGCCGCTTTGATAAATGGTTTTATGTCAGAGAAATCGGCATTAAGACTTATTGTGTTCGTAAGTTTAGGGACAAGGAAGAGGACAAAGAACATACTACGAGTATGTAGCAAAGTCAGTGAAAGGATTCTTCCGAGGTCAGAAGGAATACAGACTAATGCCCATTGCTCAAGATCTGTGTTTCCTAGCTAGAGGATGTCGAGATAAGAATCGACACTTAAGTAGGTAGGTATATCATGGTACTTCAGATCTTTAGTGTCGTTGCAACACTTTGGACAGGAAAATGGATGCAGTTTCGACATTCGACATGCGCGCAGTTTGTGTGTTTAAATAGCGCTTATACACTAATAGGATGCCTATTTGACAAGGCCTTATATACAGAGTGTTTTTTTTAACTGGGACAGTACGGCAGCAGCAGCGCCCATAACCAGAGGAGATACAGGTGCAGTTTCTTTTAAAACATCAGCTCGCTTTTGAAGAAAAACATTATCGCATTCAAATTTTTTTGGTCAAGCGTGAGTAGCCACCATTTTAAATGACCAACATTTTAAGGCGCTACTCACGCTTGACCACAAAAATCTTAATGCCAAAATGTTTTTCTTCGAAAACGAGCTGATGTTTTAAAAGAAACTGCATATGTATCTCCTCTGGTTATGGGTGCTGCCGTACTGTCCCAGTTAAAAAATAACACACTGTATACAGCCGCTACAAACTAATTAATTTTTGAATGATATTGTTAACTATATTTGTATTTGAACTGACAAAGCCCCTGTAATGCCACTTCCCTTTCTTGTTGTTTTTATTTTGACATAACTAAGTGTTCTCCAGTGTCCATACCTAGTTTAAATACATGAATCAGTTATCTGGTTCCCATAGCACAAGCTCTGCTTAGTTTACCATAATAAATCGGATTCGCTTTTTAAGAACTATGAAAAGTGTGCGTTGATAATTCAAAATTCTTGTCATATTTTAGTAAGTAGGTAGATTGCCTAAACCTTCAATTAATACTCGAACTTAAATAAAACCGGCCAAGTGCGAGTCGGACTCGCGCACGAAGGGTTCCGTACCATTAACTATAAAAACGAGCAAAAAAATTTACGTTTGTTGTATGGGAGCCCCCCTTAAACATTTGTTTTATTTTAATTTAATTATTTATTTTCAATGTGAATATATAACTATATATTCTGTGAATATTTCAAGCGTCTATCTGTTGCCGTTATCAATATCAAGCAAAAACGTGCAAAACATCACGTTTGTTGTATGTGAGATATTATTTTTATTCTGTTTTTAGTATTTGTTGTTATAGCGGCAACAGAAATACATCATATGTGAAAATTTCAAACATTTAACTATCACATGAGATACAGCCTGGTGAGAGACGGACAGACAGACAGACAGCGGAGTCTTAGTAATAGGGTCCCGTTTTAACCCTTTGGGTACGGAACCCTAAAAAGGTACCTTACCTCGACCACCCACCGAGTTTCCTAGTCACCTACTATAAAATCTTACTAATATTATAAACGCGAAACTTTGTATGTGTGGATGTTTGTTACTCATTCACGCCGGAATGGCTAAACTGATTGCGATGCAATTTGGTATGTACGTAGATCATAACCTGGATTAACACATAGGCTACCTTTTATTGGCAAACCACGCGCGCGAAGCCGCTGGCAACAGCTAGTATAACATAAAAAAAATCAAGTTAGAAGGCTTTTTACATCAGAACTCGGCAGAAGTGGTATTTAGCGACCATGATGTTAACCTTAAACACAAAGAAATTGAGGGGCATGAGATAAGCAAGCAACTAATGGCAAGACATCACGTTGTTCATTGCAGTCCTTGCGTCATTTTATGACTTCGTGAAATGTTATTTATTCTTTTTTTCATCATTCTCATCAGTCAAAGGAATCCGCTGCTGAACATAGGCCTGCATAGATTTCCAGAGTGATTGATCTTGTGCGGCCTAAACCCAACAGCTCCAATTAATCTTTATTGGGTCTTCTTTCCATCCAGTGGGGGGGCGTAATACGCTGCGCTTTCCAGTACGTAGTCTCCACTCTAGAACCTTTCTGCCCCAACGGCCGCCAGTTCTTCGAGCTATGTGCCCCGCCCACTGCCACTTCGGCTTGCCTTTGTGCTATATCGGTGACTTTAGTTCGTCGACGAATCTTCTCATTTCTGATTCGACCCCGTATTTGTTTTTACTTTGACCCTAAAAAATATTTAGGTGTACCTATCAGGTACCTACCCATTTGCCACTTCGGCTTGCCTTTGTGCTATATCGGTGACATAAGTTCGTCGACGAATCTTCTCATTTCTGATTCGACCCCGTATTTGTTTTTACTTTGCCCCTAAAAAAATATTTACTTGTACCTATCAGGTAGGTACCTACCCATTTGCCACTTTGGCTTGCCTTTGTGCTATATCGGTGACTTTAGTTCGTCTAAGAATCTTCTCATTTCTGATTCGACCCCGTATTTGTTTTTACTTTGCCCCTAAAAAAATATTTAGATTACCTATCAGGTACCTACCCATTTGCCACTTCGGCTTGTCTTTGTGCTATATCGGTGACTTTAGTTCGTCGACGAATCTTCTCATTTCTGATTCGACCCCGTATTTGTTTTTACTTTGACCCTAAAAAATATTTAGGTGTACCTATCAGGTACCTACCCATTTGCCACTTCGGCTTGCCTTTGTGCTATATCGGTGACATAAGTTCGTCGACGAATCTTCTCATTTCTGATTCGACCCCGTATTTGTTTTTACTTTGCCCCTAAAAAAATATTTACTTGTACCTATCAGGTAGGTACCTACCCATTTGCCACTTTGGCTTGCCTTTGTGCTATATCGGTGACTTTAGTTCGTCTAAGAATCTTCTCATTTCTGATTCGACCCCGTATTTGTTTTTACTTTGCCCCTAAAAAAATATTTAGATTACCTATCAGGTACCTACCCATTTGCCACTTTGGCTTGCCTTTGTGCTATATCGGTGACTTTAGTTCGTCTAAGAATCTTCTCATTTCTGATTCGACCCCGTATTTGTTTTTACTTTGCCCCTAAAAAAATATTTAGATTACCTATCAGGTACCTACCCATTTGCCACTTTGGCTTGCCTTTGTGCTATATCGGTGACTTTAGTTCGTCTAAGAATCTTCTCATTTCTGATTCGACCCCGTATTTGTTTTTACTTTGCCCCTAAAAAAATATTTAGATTACCTATCAGGTACCTACCCATTTGCCACTTCGGCTTGTCTTTGTGCTATATCGGTGACTTTAGTTCGTCGACGAATCTTCTCATTTCTGATTCGACCCGTATTTGTTTTTACTTTGACCCTAAAAAATATTTAGGTGTACCTATCAGGTACCTACCCATTTGCCACTTCGGCTTGCCTTTGTGCTATATCGGTGACATAAGTTCGTCGACGAATCTTCTCATTTCTGATTCGACCCCGTATTTGTTTTTACTTTGCCCCTAAAAAAATATTTACTTGTACCTATCAGGTAGGTACCTACCCATTTGCCACTTTGGCTTGCCTTTGTGCTATATCGGTGACTTTAGTTCGTCTAAGAATCTTCTCATTTCTGATTCGACCCCGTATTTGTTTTTACTTTGCCTCTAAAAAAATATTTAGATTACCTATCAGGTACCTACCCATTTGCCACTTTGGCTTGCCTTTGTGCTATATCGGTGACTTTAGTTCGTCTAAGAATCTTCTCATTTCTGATTCGACCCCGTATTTGTTTTTACTTTGCCCCTAAAAAAATATTTAGATTACCTATCAGGTACCTACCCATTTGCCACTTCGGCTTGTCTTTGTGCTATATCGGTGACTTTAGTTCGTCGACGAATCTTCTCTTTTCTGATTCGACCCCGTATTTGTTTTTACTT
The DNA here is from genome assembly GCA_918857605.2 of Philereme vetulata. Lineage (NCBI taxonomy): Eukaryota > Metazoa > Arthropoda > Insecta > Lepidoptera > Geometridae > Philereme > Philereme vetulata. Next base: position 6,332,734 of record OU975459.1, on the reverse strand, counting down.
TGCCCCTAAAAATATATTTACTTGTATCAGGATTTCTTCAAGAGTCTTATTAGTACCACCTAGTTAAAGTTAATTGGCTGAATCTATTCTTCAACATAAAAGTCCTGTATCTAGGATCTCTTAATACAGGCGAGTTTATAGCATGGTGTGGACAATGGCGGTAATTACACTGGTCACAGACTACATTCAACAGTTACTATGCCGAGATGCACGCATGAGCGTACCTTTGAGGCTATCGCGGCATCTCAGCTTGTTAATAAGACCAGCAGATTTGTGGGCCATTTAGGCCTGGACCACGGTTATAAATGGTAAAATGGTTGGCATCCTAGAGGTAGAACGGACAAAAGTTTGCATTGCCATCACAAAGACAATGTTATTTAATTAATATTATACCTTGGCAATCCTCCCTGGTGAAACAGTTAAAACACAATACATTTTATTGAGAAAAAGATTTTGTAAAACTGTTTAGATTAGATTATTTCTTTATTGCACACCATGAAGCAAATACAAATAAAACATATCAACGTAAATATAAGGATGTATATTAATGTAACGTATAATAAGTAACGTATAATATAATGGCGGTCTTATCACTAAAGATTTCTTTACTTAATTGTTTTAGTCTGTAATCTGTGTTTTAGTGTGTACAATAAAGAATTATATTACCTAATGTATTTTATGGGAATTTTATTGCGGGTGACTGTAAAATTCCCTTCATCCACATTATCAGTAATTGGAAAAATAACTTTTTCATCACTCATGCTCTGAGAGTTGGTAACTGTTAACTCGATACGGGCCTGAAAGCTAATTGCGAGTCGGACTCGCGCACGAAGGGTTCCGTACCATTATCTATAAAAACGGCAAAAAAATCATGTCTGTTGCATGGGAGCCCCCTTAAATATTAATTTAATTATTTATTTTTAAAGTGAATATATACTTAACTAAATATTCTGTGAATATTTCAAGCGTCTACCTCTTGCCGTTATCAATATCGAGCAAAAACGAGCAAAAACATCACGTTTGTTGTATGGGAGCCCCCTGTAATATTTATTTTATTCTGTTTTTAGTATTTGTTATTATAGCGGCAACAGAAGAACATCATCTGTGAAAATTTCAACTGTCTAACTATCACGGTTCATGAAATACAGCCTGGTGACAGACGGACAGACAGAGAGACAGCGGAGTCTTAGTAATAGGGTCCCGTTTTACCCTTTGGGTACGGAACCCTAAAAATAGAACGGGCCGGATGTGTCAAGGGACAACGGGAACGCAAATATTCTTTTTAGCAGCGAGTTGTTATGAAAAATACTCAATTTCCTCGCATTCGTGATGAATAGTTGTGTGTTATACCGGGTGTAAGCGATCAATAACACCCTCGACTCACAGTGTTCTCGCTCGCATTCACTCGCTCGTAGGGGAAAGTCCTACAGATGTTGATTTTTCATAGTCTTCAAATTTGATTAATGAAATTGATTATTTCTAAATATATGTTTTATTATTTTTATTTACAGCACAGGAGTTCCTTAATAGGTATATTTCCGCTGATATCCTAAGAGATTTTTATTTCTCCGTACATAAAGCCTAGGTACTGCCGGACTCTCCCCTACGCCAAAATATTTCGAGTGTAATAGATCGCTTACGACAATATTCAATATACTAAGTAGGTATATCTATAACAATATGTAAACTATTGTAAGTATTACAAATTGACTCAGATCTGAGAGATCAGAGCTGATATGAAAGTCGGTAGCAAAAGACTATACCTAATAGGCAGGTCGTCAAAGAAGTGCCGACCATAATTTCATTCATACAATAGTACCCCAGAGGCTAATCAGGTTTCTACCGCCAGTTGCCCTTGTTGGTAGCCTGTATGTGACTTGACTTATACACCTACCTACCTGCCCCTAAGACATGTTATTGGGTCAAACTAAGTTAGTATCTATTGAGCAAACTTAGTTTTCACGTTGCGAATGTTAATCTCGGCATCGAGCGAAAGTTTGCTTCAGACTGTGGAACTAAGATAGAAGAAATTGTCAATAACCTCAATAAGGCATCCACGATGTTCGGGAAGCTTACTTAGTGCACGAGTATGTAATTAATAACAAACATCTCACTATTAAAACCAAGATGATCGTTTATCAGACCTGCATCATGTCCATTCTCTTGTACGGGGCTGAGACCTGGACATTTTATGCCAAACAGGAGCGGAAATTAAATAACTTCCACATGCACTGTCTCTCGTGAAAAGTTCGAGTTACAAACGAGAGTTAGGTACCTACAATAGATCGAACGACAACACCTGGTTCGATCTATTGTCACAAAAGCGTGACCAACGCCATCAACGCGCTGCACTTCCTCCATCATACCAGGTACACAATTCGTCTGCCAGTTCTGCGACCGTTGATGTCGCTCTCGTATCGGCCTAACAAGTCATAATTATGCGTACCTAAGTGCCGAACCTCACAAACGGACTTTTAAGTAGGTATAGATGCTAAAGGCCTATAATGATGAGTTTTTACTATACCTACAAATAAAGTAGTGGGCTGACATGATAGGTACACATAATTATTATAATTGTATATTATGATACAAGTGAGCTATGTTGTTCATTATAGATAGGTACACGAGGCTGTGATTTGCAGCCCGAGCCGTAGGCGAGGGCGTAAATCAGCCGAGTGTCTAGTGAGCTAGTTTCTCACGAGTTTCATACGCACTTTTTCAACACACTTGCGAGGAAAAACAAACATGTATTGCATAAATCGTTTAATTATTAAAACAATTGGTGAATGTACAATTTTCAAAACGATACTGGATTGTTTTTGATGGCGATTTCACAGTTTGTGGTTCAGTTTCACAGTTTATATTGGTAGGTACTTGCCACTTCTTTAGTATCTTCATTTAATTATTGTGTAAATGTCGGCGACAAAGATAAATCATACAAATTACTGGAAGGAGAAAGCACCAAATAACTCATGCTACGAGATGTAGGTACATGGTTGTGGGTTACAGTACGTTTTGATCAACACAATGTTTGAGCTTAACCATGCTTCTTAACATGGAATAGATGCACCACAGGGAGCTGGGTTTGTATGTATTGGCGAGTTCAGAGAAATAAGCAAAACATATTTTCAGAAAATGACTGGGTTTTTTGTTGCTTTTCCATTGTATGAAACTATCGTAAGCAGTAAGTACTTTGCTTTAGATTTTGCAGGTAAAAAAAATATTAGGCTTTCATTTGCATTTTGTGCTGCATTTAGTATTTCTGGCGGGGTTAAATCTATCAATTGTTAATATTCTGTACTAAAACTTGACATTTTTACAATTATTTACCACACAGCAACAAATGCGATACAAACAAAAAAAATGGGAAAAGGCGCGCAAATAATATATATATATATAATTAAAATATATATTAAATAAAATATAAACATTATATATATATATATATATATATATAATGTTTATATTTTATTTAATATATATTTTCACTAACATTATATTTGAAGTAGGCTGTATGTGTAATCGATCAACTTACATTTGGCGAGTGCAAAAAAAAAACTTGCGCGCCTTTTCCCAAATTAAATAAAATATAAACATTATATATATATATATATATATATATATATATATAATGTTTATATTTTATTTAATATATATTTTCACTAACATTATATTTGAAGTAAGTATATATATATATATTATATAAAATATATTAAATATTTTATAACAAATTCTTGTGAATTATAAGTAATTTGATAATAATAAATGTTTTTTCGTCTTAATTAGGGATACATTTATTTATTCCAAAAATGTACTAGGATTTTCAGCGGCATAAAACCTCTTTGTTGTTACAAAAACTGTATGACCCGGTTGAATTGAAAATGCTCTGTTTACTCGCATATAATTTGCAGTTAGGTACTAACTTAACTTTGTAGGGATAATTCTATTATGCACTTTATAGTGTGCTATATTATTACGCACGCGTGTGTTAAAGTTCGGTTTAAGGCCCTAATAACGATGTACTATGGCTCACTTTACGAGCAAGTGTGTTGAAAATACTATAGGTAGATTAGCAAAGAACATAGAGGAAATAATACTAAGTACCTACATAAGAAATTAACAATGGAACGTCTTATAATAAAATTGTTACTTATAAATAGGTATCTATTTACACCTAAAGAATTACTTTTAGTAATAGGTAGTTCTCATGTGAAATGTTTTATGAGAAATAAATAAGTAACCTATACTTACTAGAAACTCTACCGGTCTTAGGCCCGCTTTTATATTAAATCGAACTTAATTAAGACAGCAATCTTCAATGGAACCAAAACTGTTAAATTCAAATTGAAAGCACAAAACACTTCCAATAAGCCCAGACTAAAATCGGCAACTAAAACACGCACCCAAATAATATCGTAACACATCCAAATGCGTTATTTATTGTTAGCTTGATCTAGTTCATACGAATTCAAATTAGAAACTTAACATAAAACTTTTGGTAACTGTCTATTTTGTCAAAGCTCATTTTGCCATTTTTATGACGGTAAAATCCGATAGTCGAAATTATAATTTCAGTTCGAAATGGATTCAAAATCCTTTTAAAGAAATGAGGACAACTGTAACAAGCGACATTCTACCGCGTTTTAAAAATAATATTGCTTTTACATTGCAATAAATAGCACTTGCGGTAACGGTTTTGAGATCGTAAAGCCTTAAATCAAAGTCGTCTAGACGTCGGATTATTTCGGCGATTAATTATTCTCTGAATTAGCAGTAAAGGTAATGATGAACCAATTAAAAGCTCTAGCTGCTAGAGCTGATAATCAAAAATAAACTCCATTTAGAAAATTATTAAGGCTAGAATCGGCACAGGTCTGAGATAATTCTGAAGGGAGTAAATAGAATACCTAGGCATGAAGGTAGAACGACATTTAGTAACCATTATTTTTAGGTTGCAGAAAAATAATCTAGGGACCGATTAACCTATGGTAGAGTACCTAAGTACACCAACGACCACCAAGACATACTTCAACCACCGGTGTCTACCTGACCTGCCTTGTTTGGTTATGACCACCCACCTGATGCTGGGAAACGTCTACATCTAGCACAGCAATCTACACGATAATATCATACGTGAATCAAGGCAACTATGGACCAAGTTTAAATGTTTTATTCGACAGCATTGACTCGCTTACCGTACGAAAATTTGCGTACCTACTTGTCACCCAAAGTCGTACCGCATCCAAAAATCTGAAGATTGATTCTAATTTCGTCCTTCGAGTAAAGTAAATAAAAGCTTACCTTGCCTCCAGGGAAAGAACTTGTAGTTCGTCGAGAAGATTGAATTCAAGGAACCTCCAAGCACTATTTCACTAGAATCAGTCCGTATCACTACAAATGTCCGTTTACTTCAAGTTAATATTTTTGTTCGTCGATAAGACCGGACGGTTCAGTTTGTGAACCGGCGTCTCACTCGTATCGAGGCACCGCGTGCATTTCAATAGATGAAAGTGTAGACGGTGGTTTTTGTATAGCGCCTTCTTGCTCACAGACGCACGAGCGAGAGGGACGAAAGATGACAGTCAGGTTTGGGGCTTTTTGAGTGGAGTAGTGCCTTCGCCCACTGTTTTATTGTTAGTCTACAGTTCTATCCTTGGAAGCTTGTGTTTACATTGGAAAAATAAACATCCCTGTGTAAAACGTGTTTTGTAATGTTATAAACATTTATGAAAAATTTTACTTACCTAATAATAACTATCTGTCTAAGGCTCTAGAGGGATATACTAGTAAATAAAAAACGGTATTGTGGATTGTTTTATGTTTATTTATTACAGGTTGAGAGAACCAGAGTAGCAGCACAAACTAACTTTATGAAAATGGTAACTATTTTCAGGGATACCTAACTACAAAATTATTATTACAGTACGTCTCTATTGAAAATAAAAATAAATTTAAGTAAAACTGTCTTACTAAATAGTAGAAGCTAATGTTTAACAGTCCGTTATGAGTCAAAAACGGAATTTTGAATTTTATCTATAAAAACGTCTTGGTAAGTTAATATATTATTAGTGTGCAAAGTATTTCAAGATTCCGAAAGGTATACGTGTAAGTAATCCCTATGAAGTGCTCCTACCCCGGTAGAAAGATTTACCACTAATAAATTTACGAAACATCTAAATAAACTGAAGAAAAACTAATGCAGTTTCAAGAAATTATATTGTTATGATCCGAATTTAGAGACAAATCTGCATGTAACCAAGACTACGCGGTATCGGTTACACGCCTTTTTATCCCTACGAGATGAGGGCGAAAACGAAAATAATTTTCAAAAATTTGTTGCTCTACATGATTATTTTTTTCATGTTAATTTTGCGTGTGCTGAATAGCTACGTGTCCAAAATTTACGAAAAGTGTCGTTCGCTCTCATCTAAACAATTGATCTCAACAAAACGATGCAATCGTGAGATGAAATTAAATAAATAACAGAAGCTCTTATAGCCATACAAGATATTATTGTGGCTTACTAATAAAATTGTGATTTAGGGGATTGCCTTCGGAAATTGCAACACCTTCTTTGCAAAGATAAGTGCAGGATTCCGAAATGTAATGCTACATCAATAATTCTATTTACCAAGGTATCAGATTCAGAAAACAAAAAAATTAATGGCTAAATAGTTTTATTGATCTAGCTTCAATAAGCTTGCAGCGGCTAGATGCTTTGATAATATTTTCCCCGTTATTTTACCGATGCAAAACTTAGTTTTACAACAATTTATGATTGTTAAAAAACTACAAAATCCGTTGATGTTCTGGATACATAATTACCAAGTGCAAGGCACGTATTAGATTTCCCATCTAATAAAACGTTACTTTTATGCAAACTTGATTCTAAGTTTGCATGATTTTTTTTTTTGGATTTTCTAACTTTTTTCAAGGTCTTCTTTAGTGAATATTTTATGGATAAGTACAATTATGTTATGAACTTACGACAGAAAATGAAATAACAGTTGTAACGCAAAATGAAGAGTTAATGTGTTTAAATATAACGAACCTCACTAATCATAACTTAGAAGTCACTTCAGTACCTAGAAAATGTAGAACTCATGAACAATACATAAACACGTTTAAGATACTGAAATAGCCGACTGAGTTAGTGATCGAAATAATATAAGAACTGATAAAGCACTACACAATAACAGGACAAGAATATACTAATAATATATACAGTAAAGCCTTTCCGATGCTAAATTGCAAATACATTTTTTTTGTATGTTTTTTGCTTTTAAATTATAACAAACTGAAGTAAATCACTCTACATAAAAATATATAAAACACGACATAAAGTAACAAAATTAGCATGAATATTTTTTATAAATGTAACTAGGCAAGGCTTTCAATAAAATACACAATGTATACAAAAATTAAAAAAATATACGTTAAATAAACGTTATGTTTACATGAACTAACAGTTATGCCTACAGAACCGTTACATTCTACCATCGTCCAAATCCCAATGCCGTTTTACATTTCACGATCAGAATTCGACCGATGATACAATGAAAGATATTTTTACATTAATTAATAATGCCACCGTCTAGCCTTCTAATCATTAGCATCATTGAAAATGACCAGTCGCATATCCTCAAACGGCGGCACTGAATATTATGACAGAGTTACCTTCTCGTACACCTCTCGTTGCGAGCCAGAGTAATTGTTCCTGCGTCCTGTGCGGGCTACAACGCAATCCGCGGAAAATTCATCCGCTACCCTACATTATATAATGCGGCTACTCAATAAAATCGCCGCGTGTATATTTAACATTGGACGAATCATAAAAAAATGTCCAATATTCTCAATATTACTTACATTGTTTTACATAAGGCCCTTATCGATATATCTCGACGGGCGCGAGTACACCTTTCGTAAAAATAATCGAAAGGCGTACTCACGCCCCCAGATCGATTAAGATGAGTCTACTTTGCAAATCAATCGCCTGTCTTATAAATATTATCGTAATAAAACAAATTTACTTTTATAAATTTTGAATGAATATCCAGGAAAACGTAAACAAAACGATTCTAACAAAGAATATCAGTTCTAACCTATATTTTTATATTAACAAATTAAAACAACTCGGGACGATATTACTTTAAGAATTATATAAGAATCGTCCTATTATGCTTTACATGAAATGCTATCCTCATATGCGCTATTGACATACATACAGTATGCAACTAAGATACATAATTTTGACTGTCCTGAATAACAAGACTAAAATTATAAGACATATATATAATAATAAATTCATATTGTTAAACAGAATCGCACTTCAAGGGTAGCATTCCACAAAACATTTCTACTTCATTATAATGTAATCTCTACACAGAAAACATCGAACTAAAATTAATGTATCATTAAAATTCCACCACACTATTCTACACTCGTAAGATATGTTAGCACGCCTTCCCGTAACGCGTCAGGACATGACGAGGCTTCGCTAAATAATCCTATTATTATTGCTAACATTTCCCTCCTAATAATGCCACTTGAACAATCAAATGAAAACTTCATCGAGAACGCTCGCAAATCGCGCCGTCGTGTGATTTCAAGTTACAGTACGTTTGAAGGACGATTAATATATATACAGAGTTGCGATACATAGGAAATAATTGATAAGCCTTGACACAGTATTTACGTAAGCGTACAGTTTCATGCGTCAAATCGTTCCCTATTAGAGTTACTGCATTAATGCTCAGTAATGTTCAAAAAATTTACAATTTAGACGTAATTCATTTTCTTTATTGTTACGTATTCTAAAAGGATCATAAAAGAAAAACAACCAGCCTTGTTTTTTGCCTTTCTTTCCTGGCTTAGTCGCCAGGCAGTAAAATAGACGTTTCAAAGTGATCCTTGTGATTTTAATGAATAAACTATTTTGACTTTGCTGAAGCAGAAAACGCATCGATTCGGCGGCACGTTCACGGGGATAGTTGCAGATTCCCCACCGCTTTGCTAACTAGTGGATATTATTAAGAAATCAAAAATCCTACTATTATAATCCCCACAACGCGACGATGAAGCATTGGTCGTAGATGACACAACGTTAAGCAATACGTTCAAATCAGGCAGTAAATATTAAGATTGATTTATGTAACTGCATGTTTGATAGCTCCCCACCACTTCAACACTAGATTGCGCGGTGGGGATTATGATAGCACGATATTGATGTCATAATCCCCAGTAGTGGGGCAGAGCGGTGGGGATTATGAAACCTACGTAAGTACAGAGTCAAAGCGTTTTTGAATATTTCCTACCGCACGAAACTGTGGCGTCACTGCCGCGTCCCAACTGACAATAGAGTAGACCACACCAGCCTACCGATACTCAGTGCGACATGTCTGCGCAGGTGACCTCCTCAAGACCCGGTTACCGCTCAAGCACAAAACTTTCGCAAATATGAAGATTTTTATTCAAAATCTCAAAAGAATCGTCTCTGGTCGGCAAACTTCAATATTTAGTAAATAAATACAGACCGAGTCGACACCGGGACTAATGTCGCGGCAACCGCAGTCTCCTACACTGGTGTAACAGAACTATCCATACCCTCAATATTTACGTCGATATTACTCATTTGTGTTCCAGTGTAGCAGATATCATTCAAAAAATCCCCACCAAACTTGATGTCTTAGCCAAGATCGCAATCGACGTAAACATCGATGGTGCAAAAATTATGAAGGATCATTCTTATGGAGCATCGATAAGAGACTAAAACCAACACCGCAGCCGATGGCATACTTATACAACAACCTTCAGACAGACTTTCCGTCACCTATTGGTGCTCAGTAGGAAGGATTCTCCAAGCTTCGCATTCCAGAGCTTCGCATTCCAGAACGAAATACAACCGCAAAACGAGACTCCACCGTACATTTCTCAATGGTCATAATTTGAATTTGGTTCTTTACCATCGAAATCGTAACCTTAGAAATCATAAAAAAATGTATAGTTAAGTCTCGTTTGAGGTGTGGAGGAGCCGCCTAGCGGGTGAGCGGGCGGTCGAGCGCCTGGCAGGGCAGGAAGCGCGCGTGCGGGTGCGCGCAGCGGCGCGCGCAGCGCAGCGCCGCGCTGTGCCGGCGCTTGCGGTCCGCGCCGACGCCTTCTGCCGGCGCCGCCGCATAGTGCGCGTGCGCCGCGCTGATGTCCGCCAGCAGCTCCTCCCAGTCGCGCGCCAGCTCGTCTGGAGGCGGCGGCGAGCGGCGCGCGACTCCGCCGGCGCACGCGCACAACTGCGACGCCGGACGCATCTTCTTCGCCTGTGAGGCGCACTCGTCACACGCGGTGGCGGCGTCCGTCTGCACGCCGGCATCCCGCTGCTTCACCTCAAAGCGCAGCGGCGCGGGCGCGCCGCGGCACTCGAGGTAGAGGCCGGCGCCGATGTACGAGCCGCCGGACGCGCTGCGCCGGTACTCGATCGCGTCCGGCTCGCCGCGAATGTCGAAAGTGTCACCATCCGCGTAGCGCGGCGCCTCTGCCTCTGGTTCGCGCTCGATCGGTCTGAAGTGCGTGCGGGCGGCCGTCAGCAGATCCTCGCGCTCCGGCTCCGGGTCCGCGTCGCGTCGCCGCGGAGAGGCGACGGCGGGCGGGCGCGCGCCTCGCCGCGGCGGCACCTCGCAGAAGCCGCTCGTGTCGCGGCTGTGGTTAATCGCGGTCAGCGAACGAACCGTGTTGGCCACCGTCGACAGCGCGTCGTACAGCTCGTCTCCGTCGTACAGAGCGAAGGATTCAAGTTCCGGGGGCGGGGGCGGCGGTGGCGGCGGCCGCGGGGGGGGAGAGGCTAGGTTCAGAGGGCGCAGGCGGTCGTGCAGCGGCGGGCTGGACGCGTCGCACGCCCACACGGAGTCTGCAAACGAGGGCAGCGAGCAGAGCGACGGAGGCGACGTCGCGGACGCGAATCTCAGCGGCGGCGGCGGCGGCGCGCCGAACAGCGCGTCCGACGGCGACGCTAACAGCTCGGCAAAGTCGATCGGCAGCTCTTGATAATCGTCGTCGGGCGTGTTCTGGTCGCGCGCCCACAGAGCCTCGATGCTCCTATCGAACTTGGCTTCAAAACGCGCGTACAACTCTTCGTCCGAAGGCGACATGGGTCGTGGGGGCGGCTCTTCTGTGACAAGCCATTGCCCTGCCATATCAAACCCGTCATCCCATTGCGGAACTTCTCTTATTCTCGGTTCAATCGCGCGAATGTCTTGCATATCGTCGGTGACGGTGTTCTCGCAAGTTCCGTAGCCCTCGTCCAGAGCGATAGCCCTGATGAACTCCCTGACGGGGTCTTGAGCCTCCATATCCCAGATTCCCTCGTGCGTAACCCACTCGGGCAGGCTGTCTTTGCTGTCGAACGATCTGCTGTATCCGTTGCAGCGCTTCTTGTTCTTCCTTTGACCCTGATAGGAGTTCCGCCGCTCCTTGCCGGTGGGTACCTTCTTCTTCCAATCCTTGGACAGGTCTTGACTATGCATTTTGACCGGTTGTTTCTTGCACCAAGTTGGTGGAGGCAAACAGTATTGTAATGAGGATGTCTCGTCTTTAGTTAGCGCGGGGAAGGCGGCGTAATAGCGACGTACAGCTTCAGCTTGCTCGATAGAACACGTTGGCATGCCTACTGTGCTCTCGTGGTCCTTTATATCTTGCAGTCGAATTGCTAGCTGGTCAACGATGATGTCGAGATTAGGTTCCTGAAATGTAACAGTTTTTATCAACATCTATTACATAAATAGCATTATAGCATAATAGCATAGAACAGAAAAGATTTTCAATGCCAATGTAGCTGCTACTAGATGGCTGGCCTCCGCTGCCTACAAACGATTTCAAATTCAAGCCGCATTGAACCTCAATACCAGCTCTATTAAAAGGTACTTTTGCGAGATTTTACAACACCAGACTAGTTCCACCAATTTTTACCAAACATCTTCAACAAGTACCATCTCGCTAAGAGTAGCTTTCAAATAAATAGTGCATTAAACCAGCTAAACCATTTAGCATTCCAACTATAGAAGCATCTTCTAATAACTCGCAGCGATGTTTTGCTTGTACCTATTTAAGAATCAACATATCTGCACATAGGCCTTCTCCATAGATTTCCAGAGCGCCCATTCTTGTGCTGCCTGCGCCCAACGGCTCCCGGCAACCTTTATCAGGTCGTCTTTCTATCTAGTGGGGGTGGTCCTACGCTGTGCTTTCCAGTGCGCAGTCTCCACTCTAGAACCTTTCTTTTTACAATGGAGACTAGCTGACCCACCCGCGGCTTCGCACGCGTGATTTATGAATAAAATCTCAATCCCGGTTATAATCCATCTATATACCAAATTTCATCAAAATCGGTCCAGCCGTTTAGTTTAGAAAACGTATCAAGCAGACAAGAAATACTTTTTCTAATTTATAATATTAGTATGGATAGTATAGTTAGTTCAAAATACACGCATAATGCTAATAGGTACAGGGAAAAATCTACAGTAACTATCTACATAAATTTCCTGATTTCATGATGGATATAGGATTTTCATACAATATGAAATAAACCAGCAATATGAAAAACGGAAATTTTCAAGCTACATAATAACATAAAAGATGTGATAATCATTCTACAGTACAATAGTGAATTATAAATAAAAACTCATTAAAAATACTGTATTATTACAAGTGTATGAGTATGCAAATAAATCAAATGCTGAACAATGGAACAAAGGAAAATGCATTAATACTCCGGAACCAAGTGCAAGACAAACAGGAACAAAATACTGTGTTTATTATTTCATAGGCAACAATTCAGATGTAACTTTATAAAACTGGATTAAAAATAGCACTTTCTGTAGCTATTCAAGACTACAAACAAAAGTCATTGTTGATACATTGTGTTCTTAGTTTTTCATGGTCACACAGTTTATAGCCAAGTTTAAGTGTGATGACCCAGAAAAAGGTCTTTAAAACGAACAGGTGGAGTGAAAGAAAGACTGAAGTTCTAGAGGCCTGAGATCTAAGTTTTTATCATTTTGAAACATTTTAACAGAAGTCAATAATCCTCATTGTTGCCTACAAAACTAAGGACAATAGTATTTGACCGACCTTCTGATAAGGATTCATATAATTGTTAATTGTCTTCATCTTAACATTCCCACAGTTACGGTCTCTGTCCAGTCTAATGGAGCACTGCATATCCTCTTAATTGTGGAAAAACAAGCAATAGATTAGACTTGCTTAGAGTTGCATCTTTACACATTGCAAAAACACTCAATAGATTGCATTTGTTTCAATGTTGTATGTGAAAAAATCAACAGATTCTTTTAAAGTTGTTTAATCTTAACTATCATTTAGTTGTAAACTAAAAAGTTGTAAGGCCAAATTTAATAATCCAATGGTTAGATTTAAGGTATGTAGTAAAATGTTCATTTTCTCGTTTTCCTTCCACAAACCTTTATGTAATAAACGGTGATTGTAGTACAATAACCATTACTATGATATTACCAAATTTCACCTTGAGAGGAAACCTAGCAATTTCCAGGTTTGGTGCATTATGATAAGGAAACTGTGCTGTGTGAATTGATTGATTAAATAGCAATATATCAAGGATTCAATGATTAAAGAATAAAAATGTAAATGTAAGAGGTAGCCAGCATCCAAATATTGTATTACACATTTAATTGCAGCTGACTGAATAAAATCGAAATCTACTGCCAAATTATCAGACCTTACTCTCTCAAAATTGTCCATAGAACCACCTTGCAAGTTTCCAGTTAGGATATCCGAGACAATTTACATATACCCAAAAATCTTTAAAAATGTATTACAGTAACAACACAGTTCACTTCAGGACAGCATTGTTTATCAGCAGTGTTGAAAGTGCAAAAAAAATACTAAATTTGATTAGCAGCGGCTTACCTGTTCTGTTAGTGTATATCAGGTGGAGTGCCGAGTCGGGTGTTCTCTGTTGTTTGCTGCAGAGCAGGCAAAAGCCTGGCTCTCTCTCTTATGCTTACGCATCCTGCCCTTGATAATATCTGCAGTTATCAAATACCATCACCATGTTTTCTAATCGTGAGTCCATTTTACAATTGCCGTGGGCCGTGAGTATAAATCGATCCTTGTCTCTCGCTCGCACTAATACATCTTTATTTTCTTTGGCCTTTTCTTTGCTTTTGGGTCGATTGTTTATTTAATTTTGCGTTCGTCCTTCAGCAATATATTTGCAATCGCATTGTCACTTAACGGCGAATGACGCACTACGTGCACCCCTTATTTCTGCAACAGACAAATAATTGCGCACACATTATTTTTATTTACGTTGAGTTCAATGTTTCCTGGAAAGGTCACTGAGATTTGGTGAGTACAAAGATTTGTACTCGATGCGTACACCCATGCCCGCCCCGCGCCTTGCTAAATGGGTCGATGGCGCCAAAACGTCACTACGAAGTCGAGGGTACGACCATTGGTGCGACAACCGACGAGCCCGCCTTCGGAGCCCCTTCGTCTGGCTAGCCGATTGCTACAGACATTATTTCCTATCAATTAGTAGCACTTCGGTCGCTACAAGAAAGAAAACACAGCCTGCATTGACTTGCGATCGTAACCATTGCGATCCGAACGATGCAATTTCACAAGACGACAGTATTACATGATGCACTTTCACTATGATGCGCAAACCACTTCCGCGTTGGCAATCGAAAACAACTTGAAATAATGAAAATTACTCACCTGTAATTGTTATTGAGGGGTTAATTTTTCATGTTAGATTGACTCACACACACCCCTTGTGAAAAAAAAAACATGGCAGCCCGCAACGAGTTGAGTGAGTGAGAGTTGAATTTTCTTTTACGCGCAACTCCGCCAAAGTATCAGTGTGACGTATTGTACTGACCAATAAAATAGCTCGGTTTAAAAATATGGCCGCCATCAACCATCACTATTGGACGTTTCATCGTGAGATATGTAGATATATACCTTTTCATTGGTTAAACTACGATGTAGTTCATATCAACCAATATAATTGCTTCGATGAAACCGGATGTTGACATTAATTTTACGCTCCATTTTGTAACATGCCGCTTAGATTCAAATACTCCAGGAGGATGAGGAGAGGATTCAAGATTAATTTAATCAATTATGAGTAACATTACAGACAAATCCAAATCGTTATCCTAATACACAAGAAATAATAAAATAAACTTAAAAATTAATACAGATAAAAAACAATTAAATTATGGAATCAGACAATAGTATGTAATACGAGGGGCGTAATTTATCAATTGCACCAGATATATTTTGTTTGGCGTACGAGTTAGTTAAAGTGAGCGAAGACGCTAATAGGTCGAGGTTCGCTTACACCCGAATTTAATACATAACTTTACATCACGAATGCGAGAAAAATAAAAGCCTTTATAGCAAGGTTGGTAAATAAAAACATTGCGTTCCCGGTATCTAGGGTTTTTTTTTCACTGCTATACTATGCCCTCTTTTTTTATTAGAAATAAGGATTTTTCATGAAGGATATATTTCAATAAATAAATAAATATTGCTGGACATTGCACACAGCGCTATCTAGCCACAAACTAAGCAGAGCTTGTACTATGGGAACCAGATAACTGATAGAATACTTATACATATACTTTTTTTTCGTAAATACATACTTATAATATATAAAAAATACCCAGACACGGAACCAATATCTGCAGATCTTGCAAACATTTGTTCCACGGCGGGAATCGAACCCGCTACCTCCTGCGTCTTAGCCAGATATACGCCCACTGCGCCACGGAGGTCGTCATTTTGTGAATGTGGCCTCCACAGAACAGGCTTCTTTCATTTTTAAATAGAAATAAGTATTTTTTAAGGACATAAGGAGGTTGTATTTAATTTCAGCTAATTCATTATGAATGCAGGTATGTAACCTCTTTTACTCTAAAGATATAAGGATTTGTCACGGAGGTTGTACACACGGTTACACATCAAGCTATACATTTCCAGTATAAACTGACCTCTCATTCTACGAAAAGCCTACACTATGCGAGGTCAGCATATACTGGAAATGTAGCTTGATGTGTAGCCGTGTGTACATATTAAATTTCTGCATTTAAAAATGTAACCTCTTTTACTTTAAATAGAAATAAGGATTCGTCATGGAGGTTGTATTTCATTTTAGTTTATTATAAATGTAATGAGCCTGATGCAATTTTCAAATTTAACTTACGGCCCTGGGGACGTAATTGCTTTTATTATCAGGTATCGAGATATCAATGACCAACTATCAGCGCATGAGTGAGATGTAATAGTAGATTATTAAACGAAGGGATAAAGCAGTGTCTTGCGTCAGGGGCATATATTGAATCCCTCAGTTACTAGAACACTGAGTGCAGAGGGGGCTCTAAGCACGCCCAAGATGCAAATAGATTTATCCACGAAGAAAACTAAATCTACGAGTAGGTTGGACATTCTGTGCAGAGGTTAGTTCGATTTACGGATAAGTATAAGTAATGTGTGGGTATCTTTGGTTCAAACTTTAATACAGATGAGGTCCCAAATTCAAATCACATTATGCCCGCGTGGGCATAATGAAATTCAGTACAACTTTACTTCCGGCTCAGCCGTATGGGTATAATCACCTGCTTTCGGTGAGGTTTACATGACATATAATTTGACATTGTTGAGCAGGTGGTGTAAAAAAACATTTTATTGTTTTAACATGCCACCTGATACCCGGACCTCAGGGGTGGTGCCATAGTTTCTTTATTAAGATCTGATGATAGGATCCATGAGAAAATCATCAATCTGTTCAATTTGCAAAGGCATTTGCAAGAATAATACGACCATACATAGCATGTCAAATTACTTTTTCATCACTCATGGTCTGATAGTGGGTCATTGTGAACTTGATAACGACCGGGCCGTAACCGAATTTGTAAATTAATTAAATACAGTCTCCATGACAAATCTTTATTTTATACTTTAACATTAAAGAGGTCACATTCATAGTAAGTATCTTTTTTAGTATGCTAAAATGAAATACAACCTCCATGACAAATCTTTTTTAATACGTCTTAGCGTCAACGCTGTTACCCCATATCACTACCCCGTATAGCAGCCATCAAAGAGGATATAATGGCACTCGTTGCAGTTTCTATGTCGGTGTTGGATTTAAGGATCGATAACGCGTAAACAAATTGAGTTAGCTTGGATTTAGTTTTTTATATGTGCAGTTTAGATGGGTGTCAATATTTATGCCCAAAAGGGTGTAATCTTGTGCTTAGTGAGGTTAAATTTAGCGGTGTTTTTTTGATATGGAATAAATTGCATTATTTTAGTTTTATTAGTATTTACTTCCAAATTATGAGTTTCTAGCCAGGTTTTTACTTTAAGATAAGATAAGATAACTCTTTATTGTACACCAAAGTAAAATACAGAACATAATTCTTACAAATAGATTTAGTACAATGGGCGGTCTTATCGCTAAAAGCGATCTCTTCCAGACAACCTTTGTATGGACAGGATCAAAAGAAAAGGAGTAGGTATTTGATATCGTTCAGTGTATTAGGATTTGGTGTACATTTAAAAAGAAGAGGTTTGATTTGACCTTAAAAATGCGCGCTATACAAAGTGCTCATATCAACTTTTTTAATAACTACTTTTAGAAAAATTTTGGCTACATAAAATTAAGAAAACTGATTTAAAAAGTGTTACTCTCATAAATACAAATTTTATCAAAAAACTTATAAAGGTGCTATAGCCTGCTGAGTTAATGCTAATGCTGCTAATGAACAAGACGCATCCTTCCTAGAACACTTCCCTGAGGAATGGAATAATTCAAGGTTCGTATATCAGTTTGAATGAAACTTATATCTTGGGATGGAAATTCTAATTGGACAAGTTGTTTTCTGTCTTGTAGGTAGGAACGTAGCCAGTTCAGAGGTTTTCCGCGAATTCCTATTTGTATTAGCTTGGATACATTAACTACGCTCGTGAGTGCGTTAAAAACCCGCACGATGATGCAGATCTGCACTCCCGCAAGTACGCGCGTAGATGCGTCGACACGCAACATGCAGCGTGGCAGTGAGTCAACCGCCTAGGCCGATTTACATTGTCTTAGTGTTTAGCAGAGTGCTTTAGGAGAGGACTTTAGTTGAAACATGTAAATGGTACTTGCTTTAGTACAGTTCAACTTGCTTTAGTACGGCTTTACTTGACTTTCAAGTTGAATCAAATAGAATCGCGTTCTATTTTGTTTCAAGTGATACCCTTCCCGCGCCCGCGCAACCCCCGCGTGTCACTCGGCTCTTCCCTCGTTGTGTGTAAACACGTCATTTAGTCAAATCTTTAGGAGAGTGCACAAGTGACGTGAAACGCGTGCATGTTTTTTTAAAAAAGATGGCTTAATGGTCGGAAGATACAAGTTTTAAATTTGTGTCTGAATATGTTGGTCATGAATGTTTATGGAACGTTAAAAACAATTTATATAAAAACAAACAGGCCAGACAATCGGCATACACTGCCATAAAAGAAGCTATGGGCATTCCTGGCCTCGACGTCAACGCGGTTATCACAAAAGTGAGTAATTTTATTTAATGAATTAATTATGTGAGTAATCAAATCAATGTAATTTTTGAAACTTTTCTAGTATAGTAGTTTCTACTGATTATTTCAGTTATTTTTGTATTTCAGATAAAAAATATAAGATCGTTAATTTTCTTTAATTCTTGTGAATAAGTTGATTCACAAGAATTAAAGAAAATTAACGATTCAATGAAATCTGGAGCTGGAGCAGATTCAATATACAAGCCGAATATGAAATGGTTCGACTTACTACACGATTCGTTACGAAGCGTAAACCTTGAAAATAGAAAGACGCAGAGTAATTTGGTAAGTTTTATTTGGTAAAAATTAATGTATCATTCGTGACTGCCAGGAGACGGATCCTTCGCCCATAAAATAATCTGCAAAGTTTTCTCTGATCTGACGTGCGTTTTGCAACGAATGGTTATACATGTGTCTAGGTATTGGCACAAATCCCTCACAAGGTAACTGTCTCCAGCTACCTTCTACAAAACATCCGTTCTCAGTGTCTTCAAAGTCCATGGTATCTGTTAATATCGAACTTTTGATGGTTCTGAGCCAGTTGTGTAAAGCACAACAAGCTTTTTACAATTGTATCAACAGTGTTTGGGCAATAAGGCAGTGGTTTTACGAATATTTGAAATCGACTAACTAATATCCCGAAAGCGTTTTCAACAATGCGAGATAACCAGTAATTAATTTTTTTTCTCCTTGTGTTAAATTTTGTCTTCCGTATGGCTTCATCAAGTAAGGCTTCAGAGGGAAGGCAGCATCTCCGACTATAACATGATTTTCTGGTAGCAAGCCATTTTCCAAAGCATTGCTTAAGATGCAGTTTCGGAAAACTCCATCGGATATTCTACCATTGCACCCGATATCGATATACGAAAAACAATAGTTGTCATCCACCAAAGCCATTAATACAAGGCTATTCTGTTGCTTGTAATTATAGAAATAGCTTCCTGCTTCAGTTGGAGCTTTAATGACGACGTGTTTGCCGTCAATCGCGCCACAACACCCAGGAAAGTTCCAAGATTTTCTAAAGGCATTTCCAATTGCCTCCCACTCTTCAGAGTTTCTTGGTGCCTGAAAGAAAAAAAGGATATTTGTATTATTTTAACTAGCTGCCGAAAATAATTCACTGACTTTAGTTTATCCAGAATACCATTGATATTTTTATTATATTATACATACGATTATTTTTATTTCAGAACACCATTGATAATAAAGAAACAGAGATGGAGGAGAATCAAGATGCTCGAAATGATGAACTTGTTACTATTGATAATAGGCCAGTTTCTGATCTAACATGCCCTTCAAGAAAAAGAAATATAAGAGGTCTGAATTCACTTTTAGACAAAGCAAGAGTGGTGGTAAACGAGCTAAACACAGAGCCAGTGACCGAAAAAGAAGGCATAAACGAATTTGAATTGTTTGTTTTTGTTGAATTGTTTGGCGAAAGTGTTGGCGTCCAACTAAATTCCACGAGTTTAGAAAATGCCTTGCGGGGCGCAAAGCGCTATACAAACCTATCTTACAAATGTGCGATTGCAGGAATTAAGAACCTGCAATCGCACTTTTGTTGTTCCAACACCATCACCGAATTATGTGCCTACATCATCTCCAAATTATGCGCCTACACCATCTCCAAGTTATGTGCCTACACCATCGCCAAGTTATGTCCCTACACCATCTCCAAGTTATGTGCCTACACCATCGCCAAGTTATGTCCCTACACCATCTCCAAGTTATGAGCCTACACCATCTCAAAGTTATGTGCCTACACCATCTCCGAATTATATGGCACAAACAACTTATAAGCATACGTCTACTCAAGAAGCTCCTACACATAGGGGACAATCATCTATGTCTGATTATGTTGTAAATTCAATATCTGCTGAAATACCTCGCTCTGAGTTTATTTTGACATATACTCCTAATATTACATCTGATACAGCACATTTCAGCCACGATGCTGCAGTAAATCTTGGTAGCGGTGATACGCTTGATCAAAGTGACCAACAAACTGCAGCTCAACAAAATAATGATGTCTTATTACTGGCTGTGGCAAATATTCCTAAGTAGACATCGAACAAAATTACTTATCAATGTAATTTTGTTTGATGTCTACGCAGGATTATTTCATTGTTTCAAAGTATTAAAGTTATGTGATTTATTATTATAGTTATGTAGCATTAAAGTTATGTGATTTATTATTAAAGTTACTTAGTGTTAAAGTTATGTGACTAAATTTTCCTGTTTCAAAGTATTAAAGTTATGTAATTTAATATATCTAAACGATGTTTTATTTGCTCACCTGTATAAATTCCTCCAAAACATTGCAGATGGCTTCACAAATTACAGGAATCATTAACGAAAGGCTAGGTTTAGATATTCTGAAAAAGTGTGATAGGCTCCTCAAATTATTTCCCGTTGCAAGCATATAAATAATTGCTTGGAGTTTTATTTTGGCCGGTATTGCACTCCTCATGTGAGTATATTTTTTTTCTATAGCAGGCCTTACTTTGTGTAGCAACCAATTGAAGGATTCTTCTGTCATTCTCATCGAATCGCGATATTCTTTAATATCTTCAATAGCCAGTTCTATTAGCAACAAAGCACTTCCTCCAAGCATGGATCTGCGACTAATTTATTGATGCCCCCATATCCGTTTCGGTTTATTGATTTCGAATAATAAGTCCTCTTCAATTTGTTCCATCACTATAGTTAGCACTTTGCGTAAAATAGCGCGTATTTGGCGACGTCGTTGCACGTTCATTGTGGCGTCAAAATGATGCTCTACTGGAAGAATGTAAACGTTCACTCGCAGCACACTAAAGCACTAAAGAACTTGCCTTTCAAGTTGTACTAAAATATTCTCCTAAACACTAAGACAATGTAAATCGGCCTACACTATTGTCATTCAATTTGTATGGAACCATAGAGAAATATTAATAGACGGGAAATAGAGTGACCACTATAAGTTAATATATATTTGTAACCCCATCCCATGACAATCAGCGTCCTCTGGCGTCCTGCTCTGTTACTATTTACGTCCTACGTGGCGCAGTGGGCGAATAGCCGGCTAAGATGCTGGAGGCTGCGGGTTCGATTCCCGCCAGGGAACTATTTTTTTCCCCTACAGTTGTTTTGGCTCTGGGTATTTATATTTTTTCCCCTAAAATAACAATAATCTTCGTTTGACCACAATCTCACCTGATGGATGTAGTCATATGGAAAAGTTCCCGTAAATGCATTATTTTCTTCTTCTCTGTCGTTACACTCTTGGCAGAGTGGTCGTGGTCGTCACTTCGGGGGTAGTGGCGCGCTTGACAATCCTTCGCCACTCCTCTCACATTGCCGCTTTTCTGGTGCACTCGTGTAGGGGACCGTCAAGAGCTACTTTGATTTGGTCTGTCCATCTCATTGGCGATCTACCGCGTGGTTGCGTACCCTCAACTTTCCCCTGCACCACAAGGCGCTCAATAGACACCTCTCCACGCCACGTTCTTGAAGTACAGACTGGTTGGTAAGGAATTCTGTCCATGATACCCCGAGCATTCTTCTCCAGCACTGCATTTCAAGAGCATCTATTCTCTTCTAGCTATTATTTCGGATTATTTTAGGAGTCCAAAGTAGGTTCTTATTAGTAAAACAACTGTTTATATCGATCTCTTTATTCTCTTACTCTTTAAAACTTCTTTTAGCATATCGAGTAGGTAGAAAAAAATAAAGTGCCCATCTCGTTACATCGGTACACTGATTTATAATAATTCACTACATTAGATAAGTATTGAACAGAAAAGGTGCTTGTAATTACTGATTTAGTATTAATAAATATGTTTACCAAAGACAGCTCATCATACTACTAACGGAATAATACTTTTGGATTTAAAAAAAAATATTTACATCCACGAAAACAGCAGGTGATGCGCTTAAACATCGCAGTTCCTAGCTTTGGTAGAAGACCTAGTTGCTTCATAACATCGTACAAAAACTCTATAGATTTTTTTTAAACTATTTCAAATATTTTCAAGCCTGAGACGTTCAAATTTTTTGAGATGGTTTTAATAAATGGAATTTTCCGTAAGTGTACGGATAACACTATAAAAATAAAAATACTATCGTACAACAATATAAGCTTAATAATGCTCAGGTTACATTTTGAGAAAAACTTCTTTACAACCAAATTAGAAGACAATATTTGTTATTGTATAGATCTTCGTTTGACCACAATCACACCTGATGGTAAGCGATGATGTGGTCTAAGATGAAGCACTAGAAGAAACCTATTCACTCATACCTTAAGAGGTCCGGATTGTATTCTTTAGGAAAAACATACAACGGTAAAGTGTCTATTTTGTCTATGCTGCCTTTGATTAAGCGCTAAAATCAATGTTAAATAATATAGGTACCAAAAAAAAATTACAGTATAATACAGTCACCAATATCACCGCGTTTTTTATGGCAGTATAAATTTTTTTAAGCAATAATGTTTCATGATATTTGGATGTCATGCCATAAAACATATTTTCATTCGTTTTGGAATATAAATATGTAATTTAAAGTCACAACTCTTTGCCCATTTGTAAAACAAAACATAGTTACTACTCGGTAACCCACTTTGACTTGTGCTAAAACATATTCTGCAAGAACTAAAAAATAAAACTTACAGCTTAATAGCTATCACAGAAATGCATAAACAATACCATAAATATCTGAAACAATTAAAAGAAACCAGAAATAAATTAAAACATACAATACAACATGTGTTTCTACAGAGTAGATTCATATTAGATTAATTACATGTTGCAAATTGATTACACGCTTACAAAATGCTTATTGTCATTAGGGCAAACGAATAGTTCAAGATTATAAAACCATCTCAAAAATTTTCAAGTCTAGACGGGGGCTTGAACCCGCAACCTTCCCCTTGTTACGAGGATGCACTACCATTTGTGCTACCGGGCTCTGTCACGTCAGGGTCGAAATTAGTGAGATGATTCAGATTACGACTAAAGCGCTAAACTAATTTTCTGTACATACGTTTCATATTGGACGATATCTAGTACAACAGCTATGTTATCGTTCTAACAACATTATAATTAAAGGTTCCAAACCGCGTCACGTGAAACGTTAATTTATGCACGTAAATACCTTACGTTAACCGTCAAAACGGTATTTATCTATATACAACGCGACTGGGTAGACACAAACTACAGAAAGCAACAAGTAATGCAACTGTATGGAACTTATTATGTGGCAATTCTTGCACACATTTTACAGATTAAGTACTTAATATTCACTTTTTTTAGCACACTATCACTTATGGATATTCAAAAGAAACAGAAAGCAACAAGTAATGCATCATAAGATCCTAATTAAGTGGAAATTTTAGGGCTCAATTTACAGATTAAGTACTTAATATTCACTTCTTTTAGCACACTATCACTTATGGATATTCAAGACAAACAGAAAGCAACAAGTAATGCAACATAAGATCCTTATTAAGGCGCCGGCGAACACTGAGCGCAACTTCAATTCGGCCACGTCAAAAACTTCGGCCTAAATATCGCTATCCCTGTTTAGTGACGAAGTTTAGCCACGCAGAGCGACAGTGATAGCAATAGAACGATTCTAAATTTGATTAGATGTTGACCGTGTTCTGTAATACCAAAAATGATAACTGAAAACTTGTTGTATTTTCCTCATTGTGTTGTTATTCTGTAACTAGACGATATAATCTATATTCCCATGACTAGGATACGTAAGATGTTGTTGTTTTTAATACGAAATAATTAGGTTGAAAACAGGTCTTTTATGACGTAAAAACATGCAGAATTCGATACGCTTCTATTTTATTTTAGGTAAGTATTTTGATCTAATATATGGTTGGGAACCTAGATAAATACTATTCAAATTAAAATAATACCTTATTAAGGTAGAAATATGCTCCAATTAGAAATGATCTTGGTAGTACGTGTTGTATGGGCGATTGTCCCTCCGGTGCCCCCTTAAGTGGAAATTTTTGGACTTAATAAAGACTAATATTCACTTCTTTCAGCGCGTTCTTTACGGATATTCAAGAGCCATGACTTCAACATGGACCGTTAAAACAATAATCAATAACACATTATTTTAATTTATTACATTTACAAAATGATAGTAACAGAGCTGCTACAATATAATGATAAGACCACACAGTTACAATGCAAGTCGCCAAAACCAACTAAATTTATAATAACCCGCCATCTTTGCCAATTTACCTAAACCAGCAGGAAGGCCTAATCACCAAGGAGGTCAATTGCGATTCGTTCACGTAATTGGGAACAAAAGTATATTTTGCTTTGTGTTGCATGCATTTTGAAATGAGGGCGTCTCATTATCGATTTAAAAAGAAAAAAAGCTAGTTCCAACTAGCGTAGTAGATGGCGCTGTCTGGAGGTGCACCGCCAAAAATATGGTTTATATACTAAAACCGATATACGTAAATCAGAACGTCGTCAAATTGGACCTATTTAGGTTTATTTTAATTTAAAGGCATTTTTTTGCCATTATGGGGTTTTCCAGATTGCTTAGATAAAATGGCATTAACATTATTTTTCATTTTATTCACTCATTTCATTTATGCTTGTGTATAGTATAATCTCATACCAATATCATAATTTTTAGTTATAACGCAATTTATGAACAAGCTTGTGTAAACGCGGCCTTAAACAGCTCATTAGAAAGAAATGACCATTGTGCAGTTAACACTACCAAATAGACTTGATATTGACACGTAGTTCATACATTTATATAAGGTCTTGCAATTTAAATTAATATATTAAAGGGACGGTTTCTGCGCAAAAAATAAATGTATATATAAAATGTTCTCGTTTTATTATCAAAATCTCGGGAAAATCAATAAAATGTTGGTCGACAAAATGTTAGAGGACAGACAAGCGTAATGTACGATGCCACAGATTACTAAAAAGTTACTACGAGCCGTTCAACAACCCCGCTAGTTCAATAACCTCGCCCAGTCAATGACCTGGCTCGGTCAATACACCAACCAGACAACAGAGCGCGTATAGTGCGTATGGCATGGCGGCAAGTATTTATAAAGTGTTATGGACTAAAAAAACATTATTTATGGTCTCAAAAATATACTCCGTCATTATTTGTACTTTAAATTACAACACCTCATATAGAGTTATAACAGGAGTATAAAGATAGCGCTTTGCAAATGACAATCTCAATTGACCGTCCCAGCGAGCCATGGATACATCAGTCGATGTTATATTTACACAATTATCTACATAGTTTCAGGTAGTTTCAGTGGCTCTCGGGCCGTTTACTGCTGGTCTCTTGTGGCTTGATGACCTTACTCTTGATGGTCTCGTCGGCTGCCTTCTTCATGACGCGACGCTTCTGCGCCTCGCGGATTAAGTCGAATAAACTCTGAAATTAGATAAATGTGTCGTAAGAACCAATATTATTTTTTAATTTTTTTTTATCCTACTTGGTGATGGAGCAAGCATACGGGCCACCTGATGGTAAGCGGTTACCGTAGCCTATGGACGTTTGTAACACCAAAGCTATAACTCTCGCGTTGCCGAATTATTACAAATTTTAAAATGCTTTTTGAAGAACCCCATGCTGTAGTCCCTGAGGAAAACCTCGGCCTGGTACCGGGTGATGGAACAAACATGGCCTACCTGATGTTAAGTGGTAACCATCGCCTATAGCAAAGTATTGCCTCGTAGGTCACGCACCTTAGAACGTGCCCTACGATGCACTGCCCTGCGTCAACTTGAGGCATGCAGGTGTAAAGCCTCATGTGCCTGTAATTTCACCGGAAACCATTACCTATATCATGCACGCGAGGCAATTCTCTTTTATAGGCGATGGTTACCATTTAACATCAGGTGGGACCATAAGCTTGTTCTGTCTACAAAAAATTTATAAGTCAAAGACACAAATCATGACTAATAGCACGAAACGTAGGGTAGTTGTAGACGGGCAGGAAATACACTGTGTCAATGAGTACATCTACTTAGGCCAGTTAGCTTCCTTCGACAACAGGCAGGACAAAGAAGTCGACCGTCGTGTCGACAACGCCTGGAAAAGCTACTGGTCCATGAAGGAACTAATGAAGGGTGACCCTTCCCTTATCGCTAAAACGCCAACTCATTGACATGTGTATTCTCCTGTCCTAACCTACGGTGCCCAGTCTTGGTCACTGACCGAGTCTCAGAAGTTCAAACTAGGAGTTTACGAAAGAGCGATGGAACGCAGCATTTTGGGTGTAAAGCGGATCAACCAGATTCCAAAGGGGCATCAAGGCTGCAAAGCTGAAATGAAACCCATGAAGCTGAAACGGGTCATGTCTCCCGTATGCAACCCGATAGGTGGGCCAAGAAGACAAGCATATGGACTCCTAATCACGGAAAGCGACGCCGAGGAAGGCGTAAAAAGCGCTGGACTTGGACGTCTTCCAAAAAGACTGGCGGGATATGGCTCTAGACCGTGATAAGTGGAAGGAAGAGGAGGAGACCTTTGCCCAGCAGTGGGACAGTGTGGGCTAGTAAAAAAAATATTAAAAGTATATTTTGCTATACTATAGAAAAACACCCAAACCCTGAACAAACGTAAGACTGTGTTTACCTTGCCATCAGAGTCGGTAGCGCCGTCCTGCGCCTTCGCGGCGACGGCCGCCTTGTCCAGCGCCTTCTGTATCTTGCTCTCGACCTCCAGTATCTCCTCCTTGTCGAGCAGCTCGATCAGCTCCGACATCTGCTTCTCTGATAGATTCACATTCTCATTGCCGATTATTTCGAGCATCTGGAAACGAGAGATATAAAGTTAAAGGTCATAGCATACATAAGACAATGCTGTGGGTTTTGACCACGGAGTAGTCCATGGTTTTGACAGAATCGTATTTTGACTACTATTTACTAAACTGGTGTATTCGCGACATAGATTACATTGTAGTGTCATACTAAAATTAGTACATTCTGTAACAAAAGTGATTTTCCGTGACATACCAAATAGGCAAACAATGTAATTTAAACTTTGTTGTGGTTTGCTTAGAGTCAATTTCGAAATTTAAAATAGATTATGCATGGTTTGTATGAAAATTCAAATTAGGTATTGAACTTCAGGCTTTTTAAAAAAAGAAGGCTGAACTCCAGAAAGCTTTCGTTTTTTCTGCGTTGAGATTCCAGTGTTTGTTTTATTATCAACTCAATCGTCGTCTTCTTTCTTTAGTCTTTGCATAGTATAAAATGAAGTCGCTTCCGCTGTCTGTTACCTTAGATCTTTTAAACTACTAAACGAATTTTAAAGTAGTTTTCAGCAATAGATAGTGATTCAAGGTGAAGGTTTATATGTATAATAATAATACATACATAGTAACTGCAAAAGTAACTGTTTGCTTGTTAGTTTGTTTGTTACCTTTTCATAACTAAACGGCTGAACGGAACGTAATGAAATTTGGCAAGGAGATAGATTATATTATGGGGAAGGACATAGGCTACTTTTTACCCGAGTGCGCAAAAGGAGGGTAATGTTTTTATTGAAATACCACGCATGCGAAGCCGCAGTGAGATCAGCTAGTTTTAAATAATAAAGCGTGAACTGTGAGAAACAGATTATCTTTCTACTCTTTTCCCGCATTATGTGGGTTAGGATTCATCATCATTGTATCATCCATACGACGGACGTCCACTGCTGAACATAGGCCTCATACAATTCCAGAGCGACCGATCTTATGCGGCCTGCAGCCAACGGCTCCCAGCAACCTTTATCAGGTCGTATTACCATCTAATGAGGTGCCGTCCAACGAGATCGAATCAGAAATAAGGAGATTCTTAGCAAACCAAAGCAACTGACTTAGCCAAGAGGATTAGCAAGCTGAAGAGGCAGTGGGCGGGGCACATAGCTCGACGAACTGACGGCCGTTGGGGCAAAAATGTTCTCGAGTGGATACCACACACTGGAGGCGCGAAAGGAACCGTATTTAATTCTCAATGAAATATCTCTATTACCTTTAGAACGTCGTCAATCTTCAACTGTCCATCGAAGTCATCGTCCAGTCTTCCCAACACATCCTGAATCAGCTTCAGTTTAGCCTCATTGGGTACTTTCTGCAGACTTTTTATTGAATTCATCAGTTCATCTATCTGAATGAGCTGTTCTTTAGCCAGCTGTGGCTCGGTCTTCGTCTGCTCTAGAGTAGTCAGGAGGGCTTTCTCCTTGTTTTCCAGTTCTACTAGGGCGGCGTCGAGTTTACTCGTCATATTATTGACTGCTCTATATAATCTGGAAAGTGAGAGGTTGAAGATTATGCCTTACCATAAAAGGGCAGTTCGGAACCAACTGAGGTCTTAAGCTCCGTCCCACATTCGATATTACTCGATAGTTTTACTCTAAACCGAAAAAAAACCAACGCGGTGGACCGCAAAACCCACAACTCGAAGGCTCGCATCGAGCCGGCTTGATGAAATGAAATAAATGTAATTTCCTTCGCACCTACTCGAAGCGAGCCGTCGAGCTTGACTCGGGCGTGTGTACGTATCCGAACTTGTCGAGCGACTCGAGCGTCAGTCCGCCATTGTTGAGCGTAACTACGCTCAACAATGTACTCAACAAAATACGTGTTTATTTAGAAATGGATTTAAGAGATTTAATGGATTCTAAAGGGTTTATCGAGGAATTTATAAACTTATACGATTGCTTATGGAACGTCAAGTCAAAAGATAATAAATTAAGAATTGCGAGACTTGCTAAATGCAGCCACTGTCTCCTTTATTGAACAGACATATTTTGGCTGGAACGGTCCGGTGAATACTGAGCGTCGCGCCGCTCGATAAGATTAAACGCTGAATGTGTGTACGTAGAGCCCGATCCGTAGTAAAACCGTATGTGAGTATCCAGCATTAAGGAGGAGCCAACTAACAATTATTTTAGCGGTCATGGCTTTTAAGACATCGAAATTCTTTTGTAAGTCCATTAGACCTATATCAGTAGATACGTGAGGTTTTTACTTAGTTTTTATTTATTATTTAATTATACCTTCTGGCACCCTTAGTGAGCTTGATGTCTGCCTGCTTGGACTTGACCATCTCATCCATCTCCATAACATCCTCGTTGTAGTCCAAGAGTTCTGTCTTCAGCCCCTGGATGCTCTCCTTCTCGAGGAGCAGAGATTTCTTCTGTTCAGCTGGCAAATCAAAAATAAAACATCAGTATTATATTAACACAAGCTCCACCCGAGGATCAATAACTCCTACATAAAAACACTGCAAAGGATAAAAAGTAGCCTATGTCTCAATCCAGATCATAATCTACCTATTTTTTTATACATTAGGCTTGCGTTTGACCACGATGTCGCCTGATGGTAAGCGATATGCAGTCTACGATGGTACACGCTGCCTAGAAGAAACCTATTCACTCGCGACTTAAAGATACTCAGGTTGTAGCCATCAGGAAACACAGACTCTGGCAAGGCGTTCCACTTTTTGGCGGTGCGCATAATAAAGGTCGATGAGAACCGCTTTGTGCGAATGGGGGGGGTATTTCTAACATATAGCGGTAGCGCACCGCAGCGCGTCTGGTTGTCCATTGATAGAATGGAGATGGTGGAATTAGGTTGAAAGTTCCGCCGCACACTCCCCGAAATGTACTCGATAAAAAACCGAGAGGCTAGCAACCTTTCGTCGAAAGTGTATCATACCAAATTTCATCGAAATCGGTCCAGCCGTTTACTCGTGAAAACGTAACAAACAGGCAGACAGACAGAGTTACTTTCGAATTTATAATATTGGTATGGATATGTATATATATGTCTATAAGTATGTATATATAATCAATTCTTTGACAATGCCCCTCTACAGCAGCTATAATCTTATGTACCTACACAATTAATAATGAGTATTTTTAAGCTTAAATGTAAATAGGTAATTATATGAAATGCTTGTCTGTTTCTGGCACCTCTACTTAGATAACGACATGTAAGTAATTAAGTAAGTACTATTATTGACGTAACCAAGTGTTCCATTGTGTCCCTACGGTTTGAATAAATGAGTATGAGTATATGTGACCCTAAAATAATGCTAAGGAAAATTCTAAGAAGCATGGCTACCTTCTATTATTACATCACTTTTGAACAGAATAGTTTTTACAAATAGAAATATTAGGAAGATATAATGTGATAGAGTTCTCGAATCTGAAAATGATGTCATTACTTTTCCAAAAACCCTCTGAAACTATTTCATTGAACTCTAATTTCTGAGAAGTTGTCGCTTAGAGGACGTTCTTTTTATTTGTACGAGTTAACGAACCCAAATAAATTATTTTTACCTTGAACTGCGTCCAACATCCAAAAACGTAATAAACTTCAACTTTACAAACAATGGATTCTTGCCAATTTAAAAATTACAGACATTTTATTTCAGCGTGACGTGATGTAAATAAATATCTTGGGTCATGGAAAACTATAACTAAGACTGTAAAGGAAAATATGGCGACTTTTGCGAGTGGGGGGTATCATCCCTTTTATACATTATTAGCACAGTTTATAAAACCCACCATTAGTCTGAACCCCACAAAATAAAGGGAATGTTATCTTTTTAGTACACTAGACAAATTTTGTCTAAATATTTAACTATAGTCTAACTTTTTATTAGCTGCAGTAAAATGACGTTTCTAAATGTCATTCCGTAAAATAATGTTGCCAGCCTAATCTCAATAGGGATGTGATTCAGTTCACAAAAATTAATTAAATAACATTATTATGACGTTTTTGTTTCATTTTGAATGTACCTCCCTATACTTCCACTAAAAAAGATCAATCCTCTAGTATAGTAATAATAATAGGTTAAAAAAATACATTACAACTTAATATTATATCTCAAAAAAAAAACCAAACTGATTATTCATTTATGATTCACTCATTTAGCTACATCCCTATTTATTTTTCTTCAAAAACCGGCAACCCACAAAATGTCATTTTACTGCAGCTAATAAAAAGTTAGACTTTAGATGGCACTATTAGTATACCAAGACTCATAGCAGACGGGGCCAACCAATAAACATGAATGAATCATTGAATGAAAACACTATTGTACACACAAAAGTAACAAACATACAAACAAAGATTCACAAACCAACAAGTTTTGTTGCAACATGTTTGTTTACATATTATAAATAAATATAATAATAAATATTGCTGCACATTTCACACAGCGCTATCTAGCCCCAAACTAAGCAGAGCTTCTACTATGGGAACCAGATAACTGATAGAATACTTAAATATACTTTTTTTTTGTAAATCCATACTTATAATACGAGTATATAGAAAAACATCCAGACCCTGAACAACTATCTGTAGATCATGCAAACATTTGTTCCGTGGCGGGAATCGATCCCGCTACCTCCTGCGTCTCTGCCGGCTGCGCCAGCTCACTGCGCCACGGAGATAGTGGTAAACAAAAAGTTACGAGCCAATGAAGAGTAGTTGCAAAATGATTGTCAAATCGACGTTATGTTATATGTTTGTTATCGATAGGTACTCGGCGCATCACTAACAGCTCCCGTAAGGGCTGCAAGAGCGAGCGAGATAACAATATCATCGTCGCTTGTGCCGTCTAGGGCATGTAATATCTGAAGGTTTTCAATTCCGGAACTGAGTTACGATACTGGATACCCAGTATCGGAATTCCGGAAGTGTTTCGAAACTGGAAAAATTATTTGGATTCTAGGAAAAAGTTAAAATTTATTATTATGTTAGTAGTTCACGGTCGCGTTCGTGTGTGTGTGTTTGTGTCTATGCGTCATGGGTGCGTTTAAAAAAAAGTTACGAGTCAAAATATCGATATTGAAGCGTTTCAATTCCGGAATTGAAATTTTGGAAAAATCTGTCCGAGATTCCGGAATTGCGAAATTCCGGAATACATGCCCTAGTCCCGTCTGCCAGGAGCGTCGGCGTCTAGTAAAACAACACTTACCTAATTTCTCTAAAGCGTCTTCAATGACGTCGATATCCTTGCCAGACAAACCCTCTTCAACCTTAGCCTTTACCTCATCAACAGCAATCACCGGTGCCGGGTCAATCAGTGTTTCATTAGCAGAAGATTCGATAACAGGTGCCTTGTCTTTGAGTTCCTCCTTCTCTCGCTTCTTGGCTTCGAGTATTTGTTTCTCTCTCTCTGCCTCTTTTGTCTCTTTTTCTTCTTCTTTGATCTTGAGTTCTTCAAGTCTGAGTGCTTCAGCTTTAGTCTGGAATTTAATGTATTTCTTATTAGTGGAGACAATTACCTATAAGGAGTAGCAAAGACCAACATAACGATAATGAGATGGTGATCAACAGAGTTGATTAATTAAACTACATACCAAACAACATCCACAAAAAAACTTTTGTGATTTTTTTTTGTGATTTACGTTGATAGTAGATAAAATTGGTTATCTTTGATGACTAATTGTGCTGCCGGCTCCATACTACCGTCCAACCGTCGATAGTGTGGAGGGTGGGTCGTGCGTTCGTAAAAAAGTTTGGTGGTTCGCCCGGAGATCGGAGCGGTCGGCGGTAAGTCGACCACGAATCAAAGGGGTTTGAAGGTGTTCGCCAACTCGCCTCTAGGCTATCGTCCAACCATGATTATGTACGCGCGCGGCCGCCGGTTGCTACGACAGTCGTGAACTTGTGTGTAATTTTTCACGGAAATGGTTGAATGGACTAGTCAAGCCAGAACATTATTTAAGGCTGCATATAAAAAAAATTTGAAACATTAAATGAACGATTGAATTAATTAAATTAATGATTAAAACGACGATATTTAAATGAACCTACTAATGTTACCTAACCTACCAAAAAACACAATTTCTTTAAAGTTTATTTTTAAGGGATTAAAACACAGGTTTTATCATCATAATATCTCTACCTCTGTAGGTACCTATAAAATAAATAAATATTGCTAGACATGTCACACAGCGCTATCTAGCCCCAAACTAAGCAGAGCTTGTACTATGGGAACCAGATAACTGATCGAATACTTATATACTTTTTTTCTGTAAATATGTACATACTTATCATATATTTTTATATATGATAAGTATGTACATATTTACAGAAAAAAAGTATATAAGTATTCGTGATCTACAGATCTACACATGATCTACAGACATTTGTTCCGGGTCTGGATGTTATATAATACGAATACTTATATACTTTTTTTCTGTAAATATGTACATACTTATCATATATTTTTATATATGATAAGTATGTACATATTTACAGAAAAAAAGTATATAAGTATTCGTATTATATAACATCCAGACCCGGAACAAATGTCTGTAGATCATGCAAACATTTGTTTCGCGGCGGGAATCGAACCCGCTACCTCCGGCGTCTTAGTCGGCTATTCGCCCATTGCGCCACGGAAGTAGTCAAAACCTAGGAGGTAGTCTATAACCCTAAAAGAGAAAAAGTTTCTTTCATATATTGTTATCCCACCATCTTAATTTACGCCGACGTTTTTATTTAAGAGTAGTATATTAGAACGAATATAAAAGTTGTACGCTCATTAAATACAGTACAGCCGAACCTACATATGTTCAGCGTCTGGCATGTTTATGAGAGGCTCGGAGTTCGCTCTCGATGGAAGGGGACCCGGTTTGTAAATCAGTCCATATCGCGTTCATTCGGAGTTGGAGGTTTGGGCGATTGTCTAGAGCCAGTGATGCTTTGTGTGACAAAAGCAAAACATTTCAATTTACAATGTTTAGGGGAAAATGTTGTTTTACAGGGTGGAGAGTTGAGACCATTATAGCTACTATAATATGTTTATAGGACTAACACTAATTAATACAACTTTTGGAGAAAATGCATATTTTGAGATATTGAAATATATTGAGTACCTTTGTACCTATCCTCTATTTATGTCTTTTGGTATACATTAACGAACTAAAGTGATCTTTTGCAAAAGTTGTTTATCGTACATTGCAACTATAAAGGTTCTTGTTATGCCCCATCTCAACTTTCAACCCTTTGTTACATTGTTATGTACAGACAGTTCATGACAAACCTTGAAATCAATTTTGCCTTCCTTTTCTCCAATGGCAGCTCTAGTCTGCGTAGCCACAGTGTCTGGCAGAGCAGAAATAGTAGCCTTGAGCTTGTAAGTCGTCGGTACATGTTCTGGAACCATCAGCGCTCTTGAAAGTAGCAACAAAGATTGCGGAACTTTCTCATTCAGCGATAGATCTAACCAGTTTCGTAATTCTTTTCTTAGTCGTTCCTCGGATACACCATAGGCTCTCATACCTCGAGATTTGCAAGCCTGCTGCAGCTCATTGAAATTTAAACTTTCAACACCCTCCTTAGCAATTGTTTTGTCATCGGCAGCCAGAGACCTCAGTTTCATTTTTAAATTGAATCGTAGCATCGCGCTAGTCCCAATTGTGCTAGCATTCAACACTTTGCACAGAGCAATTAAGTGGGGCCGTCCGAGGGAATCTAATGTGATTTCATCTTCAAATAGCTTGGAGAATTTCATAATTTCCTCACTCGTTGCAACATCACCAGAAGTTCGGATCCGGTTAAAGAAACTGGAGAAGTCTTTGGCCAGCCCTGTGTGCCTGTTGCCTGCTTGTGGAGCCATCTGATCCAAAGTTTCTTGAAAGAACTTAGCCATCTCAAGTTTTACTTTAAAGTGCTGTTTGAGTTTTGCCTCCCTCATATCTCGGCTCTCAAATGTTGACGGTAACATATTTGGGAACAGTTTGATAAACACTGGCAATGCAAACTCTAGAAATGGTACAGCAATGAATACTATGAATGGAACCAATCTGAACATGTCACCAATTGTTGTCACAAGTAGTCTGTGTTCTCTTCGAGTGAGAGATTCTCCTCTGATAACTTTGAACAGCAGAAATGTGGATATTCTCATGGCAATAAACAGTAGTCTGAAGCCGTGGTAGTAATGCCTTAGCTCATCCATGATTCGCTCCCTTATACTTTTTTTGGCTTCTACCTTTATAGGCATCTTTTCTTTTTCTTCAATTTCTTTTTTTATTGTGACAACTGTTGCCTCTACTTTTGATGAGGGCTTGAGAGGTTCTTTCTCGAAATGATAGTTGCTGGTGGAAAAGTTTCTGGCATAGTGCGGGTACACCTTTGTGTACAGAGGTTTTTGGGTAATATCATGTTGTAGGCCAATAGGCTGGGTTGTGTAGTATGATAGAGACCTTGAAAGGGTAATGTACGGAAAATTTTGGTACTGTTTGTTCTCCCATACTAAGGCTAAAATAAAAGGAAAAAAGAAGTTACATTATCACAACAATAAATCTGGAATGGTACAATAATGTACTTACCATGTAAACAAATTATTATATTGTATAATCTGAGAAGAGATTGCTCTAGACGGAAACTTTATAAGTTTAGGAGAAACGATTCGGTAAACTGTCACAAGCTTTTAATCAAGAAGTATCAAAAGTTTCTGCTGACCAAAAATTGTCAATGATAATTTTATCATTGCATCAACCATGTGATAAACAAAGTAATTGATGCCCATGGTCAATATTGCACATAGAAAACCGGCTTTAGCAATGGTTATTTGTCTACCTTTCTGTAAAGAGCCCTTGGTGGATTTATTACATAAATTCTAACGTACGGTTCCAAGTCGTAATACACAATCTATCAAAATCGTCGATAGGTTATAACCATTTTTAGCAATATCTGTCATACTATAAACACTTACTTGATCTTTTTAGGCACCGGCAATGATTTAGAATTATTCTGTTCATGGTGTATAGTTTATAAAGACCTCTGTTTGGATAAATTTCGTAAAAAGCAACAAAAACAAAATCAACCTTTACACACCATGAATGACAAATTAGTTTTTGACAATCGGTCCAGTCGGAAAATATCAGAAGACGACCGATATGAATGAATGAAATAAACAACGAAATAAACAGTTTTACAACCACAGAGTAACTAGTAGGATTGGTGGCAGACTGGGGGTAGCCCAATTTCTGCTCGGTGCTCTGAGATCCCTAAAAATCAGTCAAGATTCATTTAACTGAGTGTAACATAGCAGATAAATCCAAATCGTTACCATAATACACAAGAAGAGTAAAGGCGGAAACATATTTACGTGTCGTGGCGTGTCGTGATGCTTAGGTACTGTCGTGACGGTAAGTGTGCACACTAACGTGTCGTGTCGTACTTTTTGAACAGTACTTAACGAACCTTTGCAGCGTTCAAACATATATAATGTTTTCTTCTGATTCGGATAGTGATTTTTATGAAGACCTTCAATTTCTCTTAGCAATGAAACTTCTTGACAGCAAAAGAAAAGAAGATACTGGGTTCACCCTATAAACAGAGGGAGACAAGACAAAGGTGAATTTCATAGTCTTGTTAAAGAATTAGAGAGTGACGAAGAGAAATTTCATCAGTACTTTAGAATGAACAAAGCACAATATGAGGAAGTCCATTCGCTGATTGAAGGAGACATAAAAAAAGTACATACTAAATTTCGTGAACCCATAAGTACCAAAGAAAGACTTGCGTTATGTTTAAGCTAAGTTTTATTGTTTTAAAAAAATATAATTGATTATGCTGTTGTACGAATTAGGTTGAACAATCATTTATCATAAAACTAACATATATGAAATCAACATTTAAGTAATCACACTCTGCTGTCTTATTTATTAGTTTAACAATAATTTTTTTATCATTAAATCTTTAGTTCAACCATCATTTTCAAGTTCATCATCATCAAAATTTATACTGTCATAGTATGCCTTCAAGTCATCTGAAACAACAGGTTTTGAGTTTCATCTGGATGGAAGATGGAAATTATGATGACTGGATATATGTTGGTGACTGAGCGTGTATAGGTGACTGGATGTATGTTGGTGCTTGAAAGTCTGCAGGAGTTTGTTGAATCTTTGAGTTGTTATTTTTATAGGCGTTCTTAAAATCTGGTCTCTGTGTTCCAATTGCCGTATTACTGCTTGAGAAATAGCAAGTCTAATTTTATTTTTGTATGTTCAAGTTTTGGCAGCGCTTTTACTTCTTTGCTCATACTAAGGAAGAATAAATCAGTTTCGTCCATGTCTTGTCTAACATTTTGTTTCTGACGTCTTAAATCTTGGGACGATTTCATTAAATCGTACAACTCTTGTAGTTTGGGCCCGTGATTAGTTTTTCCACGTGACGAACTGGATTGAGATTGACTTCGAGTAGTACTTGGACTTGCTGGAAAACTTTCGTCGAGAGAGTCCTCTGTAGGTGGTGATTCCGGTGTAGGCATCACATTTGTTTTTGTGTTCCTACATTTCATATAAGGAAGAAGAAAACTCATGCTCTCTTTATGTTTCCAGGGCACTAACGCTGCCGCAGCCTGTCCACTTTTCTTGTAACTTCGTCGCTTCAAAGCGCTGGCGAAAGACTTCCTTAGTTTCGCCCAGTCATCCTTGCATTTATTTACTGTAACAAATAATAATAATTGTTTATTTCTTTACAGATTTTTAGCTACTGGACACAATTTTCGATCGTTGGCGTTCAACTATCGCATGGGATTTTCGACTGTGAGAGTTATAGTACAAGAAGTGTGTGAAGCCATTTGGAAAAATATGGCACCTATTGTAATGCCTACACCTTCAGAACAAATGTGGAAGGATATTGCAAATAACTTTAAACAATTTTGCATTTTCCAAATTGTATTGGAGCATTAGATGGCAAACACGTTAACATAATTTGTCCAATAAACGCAGGTTCTACTTTCTATGACTATAAACAAGAACATTCCATAGTTTTACTTGCATTAATTGACGCTCAATACAAATGTATCATGATTGACGTAGGTGCGTATGGTCGAAACAGTGACGGTGGCATATACGACAAATCTTTGATGGGAAGATTATTTGAGCAGAAAGCATTAAATGTACCACAGGATGAACCACTGAGTGTAAACTCACAACCTATGTCATACCTACACTATTGTTGCTGATGCAGCTTTCCCGTTGAAATTATATTTGTTAAAACCTTATCACAAAGACAAGCTAGTTAACAATGATGCAAATAAAATATTTAATTATCGCTTATCACGTGCACGGTGTGTAGAAAATGCATTTGGTATTTTACGGGTTCGATTTCGAGTATTTCATGGACCTATGCAAGTCCAGCCGGACATGGTAGTCAAGATTGTGCTAGCTGCCTGTTGCTTACATAATTTTTTAAGAACACAAACATTGTTAAGCACAGACATACCTGAAGAAAATTTGATGGATTCTACTGATCATAGCAGCAACATCGATTGTCTACTTAATATTGAATCTTTACCAAGAAACCCATCACAAAACGCTGTTTATGTCAGAGATAAATACAAAGAGTATTTTATAAGTCAAGAAGGGAGAGTACCATGGCAATTAGAAATGATTCGCCGAGGTAGACCAAATTCTTAAACAGTATTACCTAATCGTTAATTTTGTATAATTATTCATTTATCCGTTTTCAAATAAACAATAAAGTAAAATACAATTTTATTGACTTACCTGATTCTTTCAAAATTTCAGCAATTTCTTCCCAAGCAGCATTTCTGATCAAATGATCCTTGTACTCTTTACAATTTGAGTAATATATAACTTTTCGTTGACGTACAAGTTCTATTAGATCGTCAGTCATTTTGCTGCAAACGTAATAAATTAAAAAGTGCCCGCTAGATGTTCGCGCCACGAGCCACGCGCCCGTATAGAAACAGTAACACATTGCCTGTTGTGTCGTGTCGCGTCATAACCCCCACCACCGCTCTGGCGCAATCGGTGGCGAGCAGTCGGCGCCATTAATAAAACTTAATTCAAAATTAATTTATCAATTAATTTAAAAAAATAACATTATTGAATATTTAAAAAAAATAACATTATTTACAATAACACAATACAACACCGCCTTTCACGGCAAATAAAATGTTACAGTTACTAAACACTGTGGTTGAAAATGTATCTGTAGAAAATTGGAAAAAGGTAGTTACCAAATGCAGAAAATTAATGGAAGAAGATTGGGAGCGGGACGTTCGATTTGATAATATTTGCGAACAAGAGTTCATTATAATTTTACAAGATTGCTCTAGCGATTCTGAAAGTGATTCGGATATTGATTTGGGGTGTACTCCTTTGGAATAAATAAATGTATGTATTAAAATATTCGTTTCATTTTATTACCCAAATCATAAATCATATCATATTATATGTATCCAATATACATATAATTATGGCAGACAACCTTCGTGGCGAAGCGGTAGTGAACACGACTGCTGCGCAGGAGGTCGCGGGTTTGATCCTCGCTCAGTGCAAATATTTGTATGCATGAATATGGGTTTTTGCACTGGTCTGGTCGTGCCTCGGAAAGCACGTTAAGCCGTCGGTCCCAGCTGCCATACGAATATCTAATGGCAGTCGTTACGGGTTGTTGGAGCCCTCAAAAGTACAACAATTGGTCTTACTGCAAAGCTTCTATCGATAATTATTATCGATATTTTTTTCTGTATCATAATAACCCTAGGAATGTCAGTTTAACAAATGTCGCAGAGATCAAGCTATGCTTTTTCCAATCTTCTACAGATACATTTTCAACCGCAGTGTTTAGTAACTGCAACATTTTATTTGCCGTGAAAGGTGGTGTTGTGTTATGTCTAGCAGCGTAACCTTGTAAGAAAAACATATTTTAATATCATAAATTATACAGGAGTTAATACATAAAGAATCTGTCTAACTGAAATTCGAGCAAACAAACCTTTTGCTTGGGCCCAGATAAGCTCGATCGGATTATACTGGCAGTGATATGGAGGCAGTCTTATGACGTTATGACCCTTTTCTTGGGCTATGTCATCTAAGACATACGTTGGTGTGCTGGGTTTGTGCAGACCAACGAGTCTCAATAATTCGTTTTTAAGCATTGTTTCATTGACCTCTATTCCTTTTTCTTGAAGCCATGCAATTATTTCTAACTTCCTGTTTGCCGAAGTTAGTGGTTTGTGCTTTTGGACCGAGTGATATGGGGCGTTATTCATAATTATATAATGTGGCTCCTTCAAATTATCTAATAATTTTAAAAACCACTCATTATTTTTTTCAAAATTCATTTCTTCATGGTATTCATTGGTCTTCGTAGATTTGAATGCCAATATGCAATTAGGCACAAAACCAGATGACGTCCCAGCATGAGTTATTATTAATCTTTGACCTTTGCCTTCGGGTACTTTGGTGGTCGATTGTGACGTATCATCGGTCCAAGCTTTGGATACGGTATGATTGGCGTTTAGCCATGTCTCGTCTAGAAAGACAACTTTGTCCCAATTTGTAATTTTTTTGTCTTTCCGGAGAAAATTCACTCGAGCAAGAGCAATGTCGGTTCGTTCCATTATAATTTTTCTTTTGTCACTTTTTTTGTAGGAAAATCCAATAGTTTTCAAAATCTTCGATAGTGACAGCAAGCTTCCTTTAAACAAGTCTGCGTCTTTTAGGGACGTCACCAGTTTTTTTAATATAGGTAATTCGCCTCGTGTATAATAAATAACCATATACATGGTTGCGAATCGCCAGCGGCGTCAAAGTCGTCAATTTTTGTGACAGGAGCAGCCTTTCTTCTTTTTTTATTTGGCGTTGTAAGCTTTTATTCCTCGTCTTCAGTCAATACTGCGGTTGAACATTCGCCATATTTTTCTTTACTGATGCGAATTACTGTCGCACTTCCAATGCCAAGAGCATCTGCAACTCTGTCACAAACTTTTGCCATAGATAATAGCGGTCCACCATATTGGTTTACTCGCTCAAAATATTCACGCAAGCGAATCACAAACTCACGACTTTGACTGTTCAAAACAGTTTTCTTCGTTCTCTTTGGCATTATGCCAACAAACAATGAAAACAAACAATAACAACAAAGAAACTAACAATAATAAATAAACTTAACAAATTAACAGCTATAGTAGCAAAAACAAAGTGATGAGAACGGAAAACATGTGGCGTAGGTATACAAGGCATTAGCACTCGTATTGAGGAGAATGGGTCATGTCAAACAAGATGGCGGCGCGTTGGCGCCATCTTGCGGAAGAAGACACGCCGCGGCCTAACTTCTCTCGAACCCCAAAGTTGTCGGAAGGAATGTTACGAGTAGGTTAGAATTTAGATTTTATTTACTCAATATTGTAAATAATGTTATTTTTTTTAAATAAAATGATAAATTAATTTTGAATTACGTTTTATACAAAATATCGATAGTTTATAGTCTGTGGTCATGTTGATTCATCGCTCATCACTATAATTAGCTCAGCACGCCCATAAAGTATGACATTGACTGGTACGTTTGTCCGTACTGTTAAATTCAGAAATTCATAGGCGCGATTTTACTGACAGCTGTCCCAAAGATCAAGCTATGTTTTTTTCTAGTATAGTAAGTAAGGAAAATAATAAATAAAAAGAAACGAAAAAAAAACTTAAAAATACAGAGAAAGAACTGTAAATATAAGAAAAGAAAATACATTAGTATGTACGTCATAAGGTATATTAAAGCATATTAGTAATTAAGATCACATACATAAATTTGGGATCTGATGCACTTCAAATTATTAAAATACAGATCAATTTGTTTCACAAAATTTCAGCTTGATAACGTCTCCGATCTTCATGTCGGAGGGAAAAAAGTGGAACATACACAAAAAAAAAAGCATGTGTCAGTCAATCCCATACATTTTCGGACTTATCGACCAGCAACATCGTCAATCGATTGTAGCTTGGCTAAGCCCTCAGGACTGATTACTTAGAAAAATTGTAAGATCAGCCCGCTGTATCTGATAATTTACACTCAGCTGAATAAAATAAAAATTGTGTTTGTTAAGTAGCTCCATTTCTCAGTCTATGATGCATATTAATAAACAACAAAGTGTCAACAAAGCTGCCAAACTAAGTGCCATACAAGTACGGTTTCCTTGGGAGAAGGATGTCACCCTGGCACTCTTTGCAGATGACAGCATCTTCTTCTCATCATCCTACAGCCCAGAAGTTGCTGCATCCCACATGCAACGCCTTCTTGACCTTTTGCCGGCGTGGTTAGACAAGTGGCGCGTGGCAGTCAACGTGGGGAAAACGGCTGCGCTCCTTGTCACACGCTGAGGAACCGTGCTCCCGCCACTGAAGCTGCGAGGCCAGGGCATAGAATGGAAAACCTCCGTCCGGTACCTTGGCATCGACATCGATAGGCCGTTGAGGATGAATCCTCAGGTGGAGCGCGCGTTACAACAAACGTGCGCCGCCAGAGCTATGCTCCGACCTGTCCTAACCTCGAGACTACCGCTGAGGACTAAGATGGGGGTTTACAAAACTTACATCCGCTCGCGGCTCACCTATGCAGCACCAGCGTGGTACGCGCTATGTTCCTCTACCAACAAAAAGAGGATAGAAGCCCAGCAAAACATAGCCCTACGTGTCTGCACAAGAGCAGGACGCTACGTCAGGAACCACGTCAACGCGACGTGCAGATGTCCAGCGTTAAGGACTTTGTGGTAATGTTAGCGCGCCGTATGTACGATCGCGCTGACAATTGCCGCCACGCTCACCTCAAAGCCATCGAAGTGTTGAAGACCCATGATGATGATGAAGTACAGTTGTCATTGTCAGTCAATAGGTCGTTAATTGACATTTCTGCTTTGACATATAGATTGTTACGCACGCCCTAACCTTTAATCTACAAAATTATATTCTAAGGAATTATTTAGATAGATGCATTTCGTTAGAAGTTATTTTAAAACTAGCATGGGCAGTGTGAAAAAGACGATATCCCGACCATTATCTGGTGGTAAATGGCTTAAAAAATACCTCTCTATTATGTGGTCTCTGGGTTCTTACAGAACGGTGAAAATTTTTCGTGCTTTGATAGCTCCTAAACTGCTTAATTGTGGCCACAAGTAAGAGGTCATATTGGCAGTTGCAGTTAATTAAAATATTAGCATCACTGACAGCAACTTACATTTTTTCAGCAATTAAACCTACTTCGGTGGCATTATCAAAAGATGCTGCAAAACATATAGTTTGGGTTGATTTAGAGATGTCAGGGTTGGACATAGACAAGGACCATATCTTGGAGATAGCCTGCCTCATTACAGATGCCCAGTTGAATGTGGTTGCTACTGGCCCAAACTTGATCATACATCAACCAGATAGTATTTTGAATGGCATGGGAGAGTGGTGTGTAGCACAACATGGAGAGGTATCTGTTCATAACATGCTTATTAATTATGTATTAAACATCTTTGGAGATATATATTATTTTATGCCTCTTCTATTTAAAATTTTTGATAATATTTTGTATGCCTATAGTTCATTCGTAGAGTACTTCTTTTATAAGTTATTATATAAATTATAACACATTAGCTATGTGTGTTACCCCTGGAAATCACTTAGTACTTATAATCACTCACTAAGTGATTTCCAGGGGTACCACACTTAACTAATCTTGCGATTCTATAACAAAGTAAACAATGACATCTTTTGCTTGACCTTTTCAGAGTGGACTGACAGAAGCCAGTAGAAAATCTAACATCACTATCAAAGAGGCTGAGAATAAAGTGGTTGATTTTCTTAAGAATCATATACCAGAGCAGAAGTGCCCATTAGGAGGCAACAGTGTCTATATGGATAGGTTATTTCTCCGCAAATATATGCCTATTGTAAATAACTATTTGCATTATAGAAACATTGATGTTTCCACCATAAAAGAGCTAAGTAGGAGATGGTATCAAAAAGAGTATTCAAATATGCCTAGAAAGAAGTTTAATCATAGAGCAATTGATGATATTTTAGAAAGTATAGAAGAAATTAAATATTTTAGGCAAAATATATTTAAATCCTAATTTTGTTCGATTCAATTGAAAGTTTTTTTTTTATAAACTTGTAATTTTTTATTTATATTGTAAAAATATATTTAAATTCTAATTTTACAATATTTATTTATAGCTTTTTTAAACAAGTATTTTTTATATTGTACTATCATTAATTGAAAGCATAATATTTTGTAACTAGTTTTACTTCTATAGGTACATAGGCCCATCACATACCATGGTTCACCAACGCTAGTATAAGTAGAAAGTTGATTGTAATCGCTCATAGATTGTGCCTATATCTCTAAAATATTTTGGTAATACAACGCCTACTCTAAATTCAAATGGATTTATTCACAGTCTTCCGTTGCGACCAATTTTATGCAAATTCTTCTAAATAGATTGGGTACTTTTACTTTATTCTTTATTGTACACAAATAGATTTACAGATAAAAATAGCTTACAAAATGGACATGTACAAAGG
Organism: Philereme vetulata; assembly: GCA_918857605.2. Taxonomy (NCBI): domain Eukaryota; kingdom Metazoa; phylum Arthropoda; class Insecta; order Lepidoptera; family Geometridae; genus Philereme; species Philereme vetulata. The sequence continues at coordinate 6,287,797 of OU975459.1, read as the reverse complement.
CGAGCTTAAGCCCTAATAAGAGTTTTCTTCCAGCAAACCTTTGAAGTATGTACTCATTTATAATTATGTTATTCTTGAATTTGTTATATTCTCCACTGACATTTAATTATTTATTTTTATTTCTAGATTTATTATTTCTTAGTATATATAGTAGTGGTACCTATAGGTACAGTTAATATGTAAATAGTTCTCGATTCAATTGAGATTTTTTTGTATCCTGCTAATTAATTCTTGATTGATTGATATAGTTAAGTACTCTTTATTGCACACCAAATAAAAAATACAGTAACAAAGAAAATAAACAATAAATAACGGAACAATGAGCGGTCTTATCGCTAAAAGCGATCTCTTCCAGACAAACTTTGGATGGACAGGATTCTTAATTCTTGTTTCATTCGAATTTGTAGCATGTTGTCTTCACCTTTAGATAATATAGGTGGTAATTACATTTAGGCTGGCTTGCACAACGATCCCTAAACGTATTTAACTACTAAACATGTTTAACTTTGACGTCTAAATATGATTTGACAACTTCTTTAGATCAGATTTTTTTTCAGTTTTCTTTAGACTTGTTTAGCCGCGAAATAGTCTCGTTTATGCATCATTGCGCAAGTCGCCCTTATTTGTAATTTTTACGAATGGTTCCTCGTGTTGTAATTGTATACCTACCCACATTATGTTGGTGATCAAATAATAAATACCTATAAAATGTTAGTAGTTAGTTTAGTAAAAAAAGCTGAATTTGTATTAATTAATTTCATAACTTGTGTAGACAATCTTCAGCAGCAAAGAATACTATAGAAGTGGGCGTTGAATGGACGAACTATACTATTTCCTTTTCTCTAATTTCTCGATGACAGTTCTAATTTGATAGTTGTAGTGATGTGACCAAATGAGTAATGATATCGATAGCATATATTTATTATTATGCATATAAAAAATTAAAATATTCTAGTTAGCGGCCAGTACAGCCGGCCATCAGATTCAGAGGTCATATTTATATAATTTCCAATTATGTAAACCCTTAAGTTTTACCAAGAATCAAAAATAAAGAAATATATGTCTAAATTGTCATGTCAGTAGGTACCCATGTCAGGTCTGTTTATTTTTGTGTTTTTAGACCTAAAAAGTTATGATGATCATAGCATCATATAAACTCCTGTAGGTAACGAGAAAATTCTGCTCTTTCCACCCATGTAATAAGTAATGGTTTAGAATGAAGGGTTTTAGAATGAATTTAGAGTTTTCTGACCAAAATAATGATGAAAATGTTAAAGTATGGTAAAAGGAAACACAGAATCTATATTTCCATGTAAGTATATACATTAAAGAATATCACGATCAAAAACTAAATAAAAAGATGAGTGATATTACACTATAAGTATATTTCGAACAAATACCTACAACAAAAACATTCAAATATATTTTATCAATGGCCCACCGACATTTTGTGTTTGTTTTAATCTGTCACTCGAATGACAGTGACGATTCATCAGATTTTGATTTTAATAAATAAATAAAGATTACCTGTCGTTTTAATTATTTCGTTTCATTGTCGAGTACCTACCTATTATACCTACATAATTTACAACAGGTTCGAAAATTTTAAAGTTGGCATTATCATTATCAATCACGAATTAATACGTGTAACATCTTTAATGAAATATAATATTAGTTATTAAATTTGTACAGTACAAAAATAGCCGGCAGTAGTTTAATTTCTTACATTTTGTAAATAAATATCGGGTCTGTTATCGTGTTACGTTTATCGATAGTTCCATTCCTATCAAGTTTCTCCGACTCTGGTATAACCTTGTACGTGCGTAAGCGTCATATTTTTATAACATAATGCATAGGTACTTAATGTAAAAAAAGACGCTCGTTCAAGTTTTCACAGGAGCTGTCATCGAGAAAATAAAGAAATGGAAATAGTACCTATAAGTATCTAATCTAATCAAACGTCCATGTACAATGAAAAAAAAAACGCGTCGACTCGATAAACTTCGTGAGAGTTGGTTGACACACATAACACTATTACGTGGTTGACCGTCTCGGCGGCGCCGGCGTCAAAAGGTATAACATCAAAAAGAAAGCACAATTAAGAGAACTCAGAAATTACAACAAACATAGAAACAATAGAATGAAATAATAAATTTACAATGTAGTCAGGGAAAAATTAAAAAGAGGCAAGTAGGTGTGTATGTGCTACTGCAGCAAATGGGTTCCATACAGCTCAGCATTATGCCTCGCCACCGATCGACAGCTCTGCGCTGTTATTCTGCAGAAACCTTTATTAGGCAAGTCATTAGAACTCGTAAGAACGAATGTGTTTGCATACAATTATGATAGGCTTAGATAATTATGATAAGTAGATAGAAGAAATATATATATATATATAGTCAGGTCATAAATTCTGTCACATGTTTAATATAAAATAATTGAAACAAGTTTATTCATTATGTAACCATTTACATACCAAAATGAGCTTAACAAGGATTCTTATGACACTAAAGTTTATTCAAAATGACCTCCGTGATTTTGAATACAGGCCTTCAATCTGCGCGGCCAGTCGTCTTATCGCAGCACGAACGAGGTCCATGTCAATATCGGCGGCTGCCTTAATCAAGGATGTCTTGAGTGACTCCAAATTGGGATGAGGCTTTGAGCACGCCTTTTCCTCCAAGTGTTGCCATATCTTATAATCTAACGGATTCAAATCTGGACTGGAGGAGGGCCAGTCTTCGTGCCGGATGAAGTCGATTTCACACGCCGCCAGCCAGTCTTGTGTGCTCTTCGCTCTATGAGCTGGCGCCGAACGAATCTTGTTGGAATACCCAGTGCCTGTTATTGAACATGGTATGAGAAACAGGTTCCACAAGGTTCGTCAGGACTGTATTTTGATACACAACTGCATTCGTTTTTACACCTTTCTCACAAAAATGTACCTCTGTTAAGCCCCAATAAGAAACTCCCAACCATACCATGAGCGAGGATGGAAAATGACCTCGTTGGACACGCGGAATACGGTTGCTCGCTTCTTCACTACTGTGTGCGTACACCTTATCATTTTGTTTGTTGTAGCTCTCTTCTACGGGAAAAAATTTTTCATCTGAAAAAAGAATTTCCCGATATTTTTTTCCCGTGTACCGCTTCAACAAAGCGCGGCATCTCTTCAGTCTCAGGTCCATTAGACGAGCATTCAAACGATGTCCTGTTTTTCTTCGATATGCCCGAAGCCCTAAGGCTTCATTTAACACCCTTTTCACCGTGGTTCTGCTTAACCCCATCTGAAGGGCCAACAGTTTCTGCTTACGTTTGTGATTTCTTTGAATTCGCGCCTTCACAGCTTTTATCACTGCTGGAGTCCTAACAGAGCGAGGGCGACCACTTCTTGACCTGTCATCTACACTATAGTCTTCATTGTATCGTTTGATGGTGCGATAAACGAATCTTTTGGTTATATTCAAATTTTTCAGTATGTCAAAAATTTGAATTGGCGCGTAACCGCAACGATGCAACACAATAACTGCAACACGGTCTTCTTTAAGCGTCCACTCCATATTTAAAAATGAGTAAAATTCTAAAAAGTATACATTTTTATTTTCATGAACAATTCGAAATTCGAATTCTATAAACTTTTTTGTGGCCAGCATTCTAAAAGAAAAGTTTTTACTGTGTGACAATACTTATGACCTGACTAGGTATAATATACATATCGACTTTACTCGATGTTTGTCATACAATATATCGAATTGATTCGATGTTTTGACAAATATTTATTCTATTCGATATATTATTGATAGAGTGAAGCGAGATCTCCAAATCAACTTTGGCAAATCGGCGTTGTATTATGTTTGTTTGTCCGAGGATAACTTTCGAAGCGTTGGTTGCTCCGATCATCGTGAAATTTGGTATAAAGGTAGGTAGTGATAGCACAATTCTGGTGTAGGTATATAAAAAAAATCAAGATGGACTATCCGGTCAAGTGGCACGTATAATAAAAGGTCTTCATTATTACATTTAAACCCCGTTTTTATTATTAGTCTATTCCTTATAGAGTTCGAGTTAATAAAACCTGAACTTTGACGAAATCACAGGGTACACCAGTGACCCCGCAGTGCTGAAATTTGCTATTCATGTAGCTTTAGTGACACAAATATAGGGAAAAGTCTAGAACCTATAATAACTGCAATTTCTACCCCTAAAAAGACAAACTAAATAACATGAACTCCCGTTACCTGCAATTTGAATGAAACTGTTTGTCAAGTAATATGGTTATGCATTTCGTGGCACTAAGTATTTTGATAGTCAAAGATTACACATAATATTTTTTTGCTTCTAAACAAAATTGACAATTCTAGGTCAACCGGAAGTACCCTATAGGTTTTGGTTCGAAAACCTATATGGTAGTTCCCGTTGACCAAGAATCACGAAGTTTGGCAAAAAGCAAGGTCTTACAGCACAAATAAAAGAAAAATTCCAAAATATAAAAAAAGTTGAAAATCAAAGGGTGTCCCCGTACGTAAGTACATAGTTGACGCCAATTATGATAGTCCTCTGAGTTGTATGGGCGTTCATATAATTTAGAGTATTTTAGAGGACTAGCTTAATCGGCACCAACCTCCAAATTAAGGTAAATAAATAAAATTGTGCTATTGAATAAAATAAATATTTTAGTGGATCTCCCATACAACAGACATGATTTTTTTGCCGTTTTTATGATAAAATGGTACGGAACCCTTCGTGTGCGAGTCCGACTCGCACTGGGCCGGTATTTTAAAGGATTTTCTTTAAATAAAAAATACGGGAGCTTTATTTACCCCGTATTTTATTTTCTAAATTATGGGTTTTTATATTATCTTGGCCTGAAAAACGGGGTAACCCGTATAATACGGGGCATCTGTCAACCTTAGTTCGGGGCTAACCACTAGTTTTATGAAGATGGAAGGTCTGACATGTAGAACAGAGAGAATGTAATCACATGTAGATTAAAATGATAATTTATTCGGTACACTTAAAATGACACATGCACCAATTACCTATACAGAACAGTAGATGCAAAAGAATTTAATATGACAGTTCGACATAGGTATGTTTTAATTAAATACCAAAAAATAACCCTCATTTTTATTTAAAATAATCAAATTATTGACGGACATTTTTGCCAAAAAACCTACCGACCTATTGCCATCTACTACTACTAATGGATGGCAGTAGGTCGTCAGGTTTTTTATGCTACTTTTAACCAATAACTATACTTGAAAAAACATAGCTTGATCTCTGCGACATTTGTTAAACTGACATTCCTAGGGTTGTTATGATACAGAAAAAAATATCGATAGTAATTATCGATAGAAGCTTTGCAGTAAGACCAATTGTTGTACTTTTGAGGGCTCCAACAACCCGTAACGACTACCATTAGATATTCGTATGGCAGCTGGGACCGACGGCTTAACGTGCTTTCCGAGGCACGACCAGACCAGTGCAAAAACCCATATTCATGCATACAAATATTTGCACTGAGCGAGGATCGAACCCGCGACCTCCTGCGCAGCAGTCGTGATCACTACCGCTTCGCCACGAAGGCTGTCTGCCATAATTATATGTATATTGGATTATATTATGATTTGGGTAATAAAATGAAACGAATATTTTAATACATACCTACATTTATTTATTCCAAAGGAGTACACCCCAAATTAATATCCGAATCACTTTCAGAATCGCTAGAGCAATCTTGTAAATTTATAATGAACTCTTGTTCGCAAATTTTATCAAATCGAACGTCCCGCTCCCAATCTTCTTCCATTAATTTTCTGCATTTGGTAACTACCTTTTTCCAATCTTCTACAGATACATTTTCAACCGCAGTGTTTAGTAACTGTAACATTTTATTTGCTGTGAAAGGCGGTGTTGTGTTATGTCTAGCAGCGTAACCTTGAAAGAAAAACATATTTTAATATCATAAATTATACAGGAGTTAATACATAAAGAATCTGTCTAACTGAAATTCGAGCAAACAAACCTTTTACTTGGGCCCAGATAAGCTCGATCGGATTATACTGGCAGTGATATGGAGGCAGTCTTATGACGTTATGACCCTTTTCTTGGGCTATGTCATTTAAGACATACGTTGGTGTGCTGGGTTTGTGCAGACCAACGAGTCTCAATAATTCGTTTTTAAGCATAGTTTCATTGGCCTCTATTCCTTTTTCTTGAAGCCATGCAATTATTTCTAACATCCTGTTTGCCGAAGTTAGTGGTTTGTGCTTTTGGACCGAGTGATATGGGGCGTTATTCATAATTATATAATGTGGCTCCTTCAAATTATCTAATAATTTTAAAAACCACTCTTTAAATTTTTCAAAATTCATTTCTTCATGGTATTCATTGGTTTTCGTAGATTTGAATGCCAATATGCAATTAGGCACAAAACCAGATGACGTCCCAGCATGAGTTAATATTAATCTTTGACCTTTGCCTTCGGGTACTTTGGTGGTCGATTGTGCCGTATCATCGGTCCAAGCTTTGGATACGGTATGATTGGCGTTTAGCCATGTCTCGTCTAGAAAGACAACTTTGTCCCAATTTTTTTACTTTCCGGAGAAAATTCACTCGAGCAAGAGCAATGTCGGTTCGTTCCATTATAATTTTTCTTTTGTCACTTTTTTTGTAGGAAAATCCAATATTTTTCAAAATCTTTGATAGTAACGGCAAGCTTCCTTTAAACAAGTCTGAGTCTTTTAGGGACGCCGCCAGTTTTTTTAATATAGGTAATTCGCCCCGTGTATAATAACCATATACATGGTTGCGAATCGCAGCGGCGTCAAAGTCGTCAATTTTTGTGACAGGAGCAGCCTTTCTTTTTTTATTTGGCGTTGAAAGTTTTTTTTCGAGAGATTCGCCATATTTTTCTTTACTGATGCGAATTACTGTCGCACGTCCAATTCTTGGCATAGGACGTGCGACAGTAATTCGCATCTGCAACTCTGTCACAAACTTTTGCCATGGGTAATAGCGGTCCACCATTTTGGTTTTCTCGCTCAAAATATTCACGCAAGCGAATCACAAACTCACGACTTTGACTATTCAAAACAGTTTTCTTCGTTCTCTTTGGCATTATGCCAACAAACAATAACAACAAAGAAACTAACAATAATAAATAAACTTAACAAATTAACAGCAATAGTAACAAAAACAAAGTGATGAGAACGGAAAACACGTGGCGTATACAAGGCGTTAGCACTCGTACTGAGGAGAGTGGGTCATGTCAAACAAGATGGCGGCGCGTTGGCGCCATCTTGCGGAAGAAGACACGCCGCGGCCAAACTTCTCTCAAACCCCAAAGTTGTCGGAAGGAATGTTTCGAGTAGGTTAGAATTTAGATTTTATTTATTGTAAATAATGTTATTTTTTTTTAAATATTCAATAATGTTATTTTTTTAAATTAACTGATAAACTAAGTTTTATACAAAATATCGATAGTTTATAGTCTGTGGTCACGATGATTCATCGCTCATCACTATAATTAGCTCAGCATGCCCATAAAGTATGACATTGACTGGTACGTTTGTCCGTACTGTTAAATTCAGAACTTCATAGGCGCGATTTTACTGACAGCTGTCCCAGAGATCAAGCTATGTTTCTGGTATAGTTTATCCTGACACGCATACGACCAGCCCCTCTAATACCCAAGCCAAATTGCTCTCGCTGGTCAGGCCATCCCTTTCACACGTACAGTACCTCACGTGTGAAAGAGATGGCCTGACTATTTTTATTTATTTGAGACAACAAACTATTATGCCTAAATATTACTAGACTTAATAATTATTACAAGATGTCTTAATCCAGGCATAACCAGCACCGTTGTCCACAGATTACGTTAGACAGATGGTGGGCATGAGTGTATACAAATACATTAGTACAAAAAATATGAATATATGGATGAACCTATAATATGCAGGCAAGCAAGTGCTTAGGCACCTACTTACCTACAAAATACAGGTTCACATTTAGTAACGAGTAACTTAGTCGCTTTAAATTATAATTTGACAATCAGACAGGATTGTCTGATTGATTGCTTTCTTAAACAAGGCGGGTGAGCTTGCAAAAAATTAAATATCCAAGAAATGATCGTTAAATAACTTAGGAATTCTATTGAGGCGTATATAGTAGCTGATTGGTCTTATTTGGAGACTTTCTCCTCAGAGAGGAATCAGTTCTAAGTGCTCAAAAAATATATGTCATTCATTGACCTTTTATCTGCAAAGTGAACATACAAAAAAGTTCTACCTGTTTATTTACTATGAGAAAAAAAATAACAACGTGTAGCTGTTTTCAACTTTCAATTTGATTCAACCTCTAAACGAGATAACATTTTGTAATTTTTCTTTCACCTAAATGTGGGCAAAGACTTTACCTTCAAGTTGAACATGTGATTCTGTGCTGCGACGGCCTTTCACGTGACAATTAATTATTTTCGATTTTTCTGAATGATTAGTGGGCGTAACCTTATAAGGTGGTCGCACAGGCGACGGGCGGCGCGCCCAGACATGCGCAAAACGGTACCCGAAGAAGTGATGCAACATCACACATCACTTTTATTAGAGTGATATCACTTTGTGATATTACCATCACCCTAAACATCACCCGAGATTTTGGCATTACATGCAACTGAGTACTGACAATAGTACTGGTATCTTTCGACGACACTCGTACGTATCACTTGAGAAGTAATGCAACATTAGTGTTAATTATTCTAAATTTAGAAATTTATCGTATCTACCATTCTTTTTGAGCAAATAAGTTTTGTTTGTGTATGTATGCTTAGGTTAATATCGTGTAGTGTATAGTAGTAGGTATGTATGTATGGTACACGGACCGCAGTAGGTATGCTATGCAGTGGAGTTGAGTTTAATTATGCATGTTTACCCACGAGTGGAAAGTTGATTTTCCTTCATACTTTAGGCCCACGAAAAAACAATAAGGGGCTCCATCCAGGCTTAGGACTGGCAATCTTCGATTGTTTGAAGAAAGGCGTATTTAAAAATCAACTTATATAAAATGATTTTTGATCATTATATACATTATTATTTATATTTACAAGAATATTCTATTTTCTGCTTGTATTTTTTTTTAAATTCGTTTTTTTATTGATTTTTTTTACTTTTATATACATAAATTCAAGTTTAAGGTACGTTTTTACAATATTATTTCCATTTCATCTGACTTCTTCAGTTGCAGCTTATAACCATTAACTGCGTTAACTTTTTTGTTGTTAAGCGCGTTCTTCTATCGTTCAGTGTTTAGCCCTGCTTTTGAAAAGACCCGCTCACATGGTACGGACGTCGCCGTTATATTTAATCTTTGTAGCATGTGTGAGTGAAGGCTTGGGTAGACTGAATTCTGTTCCTTCCACCATAATAATGGATCACAATGCCGGTTGATTTGCGGCTCATTTATATATTTATCGAATTCAACTATACCCGCAGCAACCGGATTTTCGGGTACCTGGCGTGCCACTTCATCATTGAACTGTTCCCAAATTGAGCCTTCTTTTGAGCAACCTGGAGTTGGTCGACAGGTTTTGCAGGTTGCAAAGGGCGTTCGTCTGAAAGAACTATCCTACCAATTTTTTATTTTAAATCAGCTGCCGCCGCTTCGAAGTTTCTTATATCTGTGAAACCAGTTTTTTTGAAGCGTGAGTCCAGTATTGTGGCTTCCCTAAGCAACATGTTCTTTTTTATATCACCGAAACGATGCATAAGTTCTGTTTTAAAAAAAGAAACAAGACCTTTAATGGGTTCCACGGTTTCGTTCGAAAACTTTTGAATTTGTACGTACATTAGTTTGCACAGCACTATATATTTGGATGCGGACACGTAGTTTTCAGCACTAACCTCATTAGTTACCTCGTAGAAGATGGACAAGATCGGCAGGGATTTTTCAATAATCATCCAGTCGTTGGGCATCAAAGCCAATTCGGCTCTCATGATTGCTATTGAAGCAATAAGAGCTTCTTTTATCTTCAGGAACCGGTTGAGCATATCGTACGTAGAGTTCCATCTAGTGCACAGGTCTTGTTTCAGTTTCAGTGGTGCCATATGCATTTGCTGCTGTATCTCTTTAAGTTTTCTGGACGCAGGCATGCTTCTATGGAAGAACTCCACCACATTTTTCACCTTGATCACGGTATCAGCGATAATTTCTAGGCTGTCCTTCACAACTAGGTTGATAGTATGTGCGAAACAGCTTTTGAACGCCATCCGCCGACTCGAACGGCACCTAGAATGTTAGCTGCGTTGTCGCTGACAATCGCGCAAATTTTCTGGTCAATGCACCATTCACAAAATTTATCTTTAAGAAATTCCAATATGTTTATCATTTATGACTCTCGTTAAATTGGCAACAACCAATCATGACAGAACGTAAACTGTGGGTTTCCGGATCGATAAAATGGGCCGTGATGGCAATATAATCATCATTCGTTATTGAACGCCATCCATCAGTAGTTATGCAAACGGTTATGTTATGTAAAGTTATGCAGTGGCTGACCCAGCTATTTCTTTTTTCACACTTTCGATCGTCCTGTTATGTAACTTGGGCAGAAGGCTTTCAGAAAGAGTTTTACGAGTGGGCAATTTATATGAAGGATTAAGCAATTCCACGAATTTTTGGAATTCCTTCTCTTCCACAAGTCTTAGGGCATGATAGCCTTTGGCTATCATTTTTACTAGCTGCTCATCCAGCTGTTGCGTCCTAATTAGTGGAAGAGGTTTTTTGACTACGATGTAATCTTTTACTGTGATTGGGGCCTCTTTGACCTTTCTGATATAATATTAGCTGTTGTTACAGTTAGTCTGGTCGCAGAAGAAGTGGTTGTAGTCACTGCTGATGTTGTAGAGCTTGTGGTGACCACTTGTACATTCTGGTTGGAATTTTCTTCGCTTTCGTCTATTGACTCAAGCCTATTCAGTGCTATATTTATCGTCGGATGGATTTTTTTCATGTGCCTACTTAAGGTTCCAATTGAACTGGATGACAACATTAGTATGTTTGAGCAATAGTTGCATTTAGCTTTCTTCGGCTCAGTGCTGTCAAAATGGTTCCAGAGAGGACTAAATTTCCGTTTTGATGCCATATTCTCACTTTTTAGGGAACAAATTCACCACTAATTAATAATCAAATTTGAATACCTACTACCATAAAAAAGATACCTAGCTATGTATCTAATTTAGTGTTCTACTGCACTGTAAGTAAAGTTCTCTGCTTAACACTATAGTCTAACTTTTTATTAGCTGCAGTAAAATGACGTTTCTAAATGTCATTCCGTAAAATAATGTTGCCAGCCTAATCTCAATAGGGATGTGATTCAGTTCACAAAAATTAATTAAATAACATTATTATGACGTTTTTGTTTCATTTTGAATGTACCTCCCTATACTTCCACTAAAAAAGATCAATCCTCTAGTATAGTAATAATAATAGGTTAAAAAAATACATTACAACTTAATATTAAATCTCAAAAAAAAAAAAACCAAACTGATTATTAATTTATGATTCACTCATTTAGCTACATACCTATTTATTTTTCTTCAAAAACCGGCAACCCACAAAACGTCATTTTACTGCAGCTAATAAAAAGTTAGACTATAACTAAAGAGTTTATATACACTTTTGACTATATTACACTTTGTATTTACACTACACATCATCTTTAATTTATCAGTTCTAAGATGAAAAAAGTTTTAGTAACACTATATTGTACGTACAAATTAATTACGACCACCGGTTACTCCAAATTTGCTCTCTCGTAACGTACGTACGCGTGCAATTACTATTAGTAAAAGACAACACTGACCGACCGACCTGACTCAAACAAAATTATAGTATTATTAAATTAAATCATTATTCCATAAAAATAAATACGGAGAAATGTTGCCCAGCAATATTTGTTATTTATTAATATTACTCGCGTGATATTACACGCATTACTTACCCATACCCATGTCTAGGCGGCAGTGTACCGCTGACTGTCGCACGAGAGGGTTGTGCTCGTATGCCTCGCGCTCACCGTTTTTACGTGTCGGCTTAATGATATCTTATATTATTCACACATAGCGATAGATTTAGTATTATAAGTTGTCCGCGCATGGACGCTTTATTTAGTGTAAGATACGAGTTACGTAGATATAGTTACGAGATACGTAGTTTGTAAATGAGCATAAAGTAATAATTTGTAAGTTGCGCATGGACGCTTGTACTATTTTTGTATACTTAGTATTTTTAACACTTTTCCCAGCAAATTGATCCTAATAAATAAACATAAATATTGTTGGACATTTCACACAGCGCTATCTAGCTCCAAACTAAGCACAGCTTGTATTATGGGAACCAGATAGATTACTTATAGAATACTTATAATTTTTTTGTAAATACATACTTATATTATACATACCTACTTATACAGGGTGTCCCAGAACTCAACGTCAAGCCGAAACGGGGGACAGGATTGATCATAACCATCACGAGAAAAATCTGAAAAAAAATCTATCTCATGCAGTTTAAAAATTATGGGCATTTTAAGAAAAACCTAGAAATTTGATCAAACTGTACCATTTTTTGGTTATTGTGGTTATTCTTTTTTATTTTTGTTCATTTGAACTTTGGAAACGTAACCCTAAATAACATTTCTAGAATCCCAATAAAAAATAATGACACAATTGCCTCAAGTTTCCGAGAATTGAAACTATTTGTTAAACTACGAATTTAAAATTTTCAAGATTCGTCGACTTTGACAGGCCCTCCTTTAAAAAAATGTACTAGAGTGCCTTGGCAAGTGGCATTAAAAGTTGGCGCATTTAATCAGAATTCTAAAATGGTACAATACTTGTTAGTTCCATACAATAAAAAAGAGTAAAAAAAGTAAAACCGCAAGTAACCCGATTTTTGCTATCTCAGTTAAAATGTTTTTGATTCGCACAAGCTCTAGGTAGGTTCTTAATTTTAAGGCAAAATGATGAAAGAGATGGATAGTGGGTATGTTTGCCATGAGTGAGCGAGACAGATAGTGACGCCACTTTTACCAAAGTGAAAAAAGTTCGTAAAATTAGTAAAATAATGAAAAATCTTGATCTAGTTTAATTTAGGTTTGTTGGAATAAAAGTCAGATAGAGAAATAACATTTTTTATTACAATAAATGTTCAAATTGTTTACCATAAGCCTCAATACAAGCCCTACATCTTCTTAAAAAAGATCTACTTATTAGTCGGGCATATCTTCGAGAGTTGATCTCCTCAGCTGCTTGAGAAATGCGTTCACGCAGGTCGGCTACGTTCTCAATGGGCTTTGAGTAAACTTTTTCTTTGAGAACTCCCCAATAGAAAAAATCCAGGGGATTTAAATCTGGTGAACGGGCGGGCCACGAGATAGTGCCTGAACGTCCAATCCACCTTCCCGGATATTCCTGGTCAAAGAAATCTCTTACTTGCACGGCGAAATGCGCTGGGCAGCCATCTTGTTGAAACCACATGTCGCGAAGATCTGCTAGTGGTACGTCTTCTAACAGGGTTAGTAAATCTTCTTTTAAAAAATGTAGGTAATTAGTTCCATTCAAGTTCTCCGGCAGTTCAATAGGCCCAATCATTTTACCGTTTAAAATGCCGGTCCACAGGTTTACTTTAAAACGATACTGGGATCTATCTTCTCGCATTAAATGTGGATTCTCCACATGCCACTCGTGATAATTTTGCAAGTTTATGTAACCATCTTTTTTAAATGTCGATTCATCTGACCAGATAATTTTTTGGATGAATTGGGGATTCTCATTATGCCTCTGTAGCATTGTTCTACAAAAAGAATCCTTTCCTGATAATCTCGAGGTAGAAGACTTTGAACTCGTTGTACGTGAAACGGATGCATTTCGGCTCTTTGTAAAATACGATGAGCAGTGCTTTCGGGTATTCCCGTTCTTTGTTCAATTCCGCGTACGGAAATACTTCGGTCACCTGCGACCTCTTGCAATACTTCTTCCTCGAAAGGAAACACAGGTCTACCTCCAGCCTGTATTTGATTCGGGAAACGGCCGCCCTCTGTGAGTGAACGGTGCACATTAACAAACACGCGGTGATCCGGGTAGCGCTCTAAATTTGAATATTTTTCACGATAAAGTCTAGGGGCGACACTTGCGTTGCATCTGCATTCCCCATAAATGAGGTGCATGTTCACATATTCTTGTGAAGTGTAGCGATTAGGCATGGTAGATAAAAAGGATGCCAACACACAAGTCCAGAGAGAAGCAAAGTTGCCGGTATGTTATCAACAAGTCCAATTCACAAAGACCCAAGTCCAAAAAGAGAAGCCAAAGTTGTCAGTACTAAATCAACACAAGCGAATACGAATGTGCGCAGTAGACGAATGAGCGAAACGTACTAACTGATTGGTGTCGGACTGGTAGCGTAGCCATTTGCTTTGTATGACATCTATCTGTTTCATTCGCACTCGTTTAAACGACGCATCTCCGTCTCAATGCGTGGCGTCACTATCTGTCTCGCTCACTCATGGCAAACATACCCATCCATCTCTCTCATCATTTTGCCTTAAAATTAAGAACCTACCTAGAGCGTGTGCGAATCAAAAACATTTTAACTGAGATAGCAAAAATCGGGTTACTTGAGGTTTTATTTTTTTTACTCTTTTTTATTGTATGGAACTGTTAGTTCCATACAATAGTATATACAATAGTAGTATTGTACCATTTTAGAATTCTGATTAAATGCGCCAACTTTTAATGCCACTTGCCAAGGCACACTAGTGCATTTTTTTTAAAAGAGGGCCGGTCAAAGTCGACGAATCTTGAAAATTTTAAATTCCTAGTTTAACAAATAGTTTCAATTCTCGGAAACTTGAGGCAATTGTGTCATTATTTTTTATTGGGATTCTAGAAATGTTATTTAGGATTACGTTTCCAAAGTTCAAATGAACAAAAATAACAAGGAATAACCACAATAACCGAAAAATGGTACAGTTTGATCAATATTCTAGGTTTTTCTTAAAATGCCCATAATTTTCAAACTGCATGGGATAGATTTTTTTTTCAGATTTTTCTCGTGATGGTTATGATCAATCCTGTCACCCCGTTTCGGCTTGACGTTGAGTTCTGGGACACCCTGTATATATATATATATATAGAAAAACATCCAGACCCGGAACAAATATCTGTAGATCATGCAAATATTTGTTTCGCGGCGGGAATCAAACCCGCTACCTCCTGCGTCTCAGCCGGCTATTCGCCTACTACGCCACGTAGGGCGTCACTGATCTTCACTGTCCTCTGTGAACATCAGTGACTATTAGGTCGGTAGGACTAGGATTCCGTCATGCTGCCCTCCTTCCGAAGAGTGCAGTAACTGGTGTTTTTGACGAAATTGAGTTATGTAGGTACATATTCGGAATCACCTTTACTCTTACTCTTACTCACGGATCGATATTTTTGCAGGAACACTAAAATTCAGGAAGCAAGACTGCAGTAACTCGGCGTTTTATAATAATTTTCTTAATAAAAATGCAGCAACTTTATTTACTTCATACTCGAAAAGTCAAATATTAAGTAATTAATTATAGTTACTAACGCAGTATGTTTAGATAATATATTTCATCATCATCATCATATCAGCCGTAGGACGTCCACTGCTGGACAAAGGCCTCCCTCATTGATCTCCAGGAACTGCGGTTAGAAGCGGCCTGCATCCAACGCCGACCTGCGGTTCTTACCAAGTCGTCTGCCCATCTTGTAGGTGGACGTCCTACCCTGCGCTTGCCGGTCCGTGGCCTCCACTCGAGAACCTTCCGGCCCTATCGCCCGTCTGTTCTGCGCGCTATATGGCCTGCCTATTGCCATTTCAACTACGGTGTCTATGTATATAAAACCGGCTATGTCGGTGACTTGAGTTCTCCTACATGTCTTCTCATTTCTGATTCGATCCCGATAATAATTCTGATTCGATAATATATTTATTTAATTGGTTTTAAAAAAATATAATGAACCTAAAACTAATTATAAGTGTAGTACCTATGAGCTGCTGCAGGTGTTTGCTGTAAATCGAACACCATTTAAAATTAAAATTCTTATTTAAACCGTAGTAACTTAGCGAGAAACTGCAGTTATGTAGCCCCTAGACTCCTTGCAACGCAGAGCCGTTCGTATTGTCAACGATCCAGTAGTATCTAAGGATCTAAAGCCGCTGAGTCTGCGCCGTGACATCGGAGCGCTCAGCGTTTTCTATAAAATATATAACGGCGAATGTTCTGAAGAGCTGTTCAATTTAATTCCTGCTTCCCACTTCTACCATTGAACCTCCCGTAACCGGCAATGAGCTCACTCACATATTGTAGATGCGTGGAAGTCTCACACGGTGTGTTTTACCCGGTCGTTTCTTCCACGCAACTGCAACATGTTCAATGACCTTCCTCCGGAGGTTTTTCCGGTGGGCTTCAAAATGAACGCCTTCAAGAGAGGTGTAAATAGGGTATTAAGTGCTAGGCAACGCGACTGCGGTACCACGAGTGCTGCAGGAGTTTATAGGCGGCGGTGACCACTTAATATCAGGAGGCCCGTCAGCTTGTGTGTCAACAAGTATAATAAAAAAAAATGTTTAGTAAAAAGACATGAAGCAGTGTGTGCAGGGAGGTGTAATTTGTTTGCAGTTAGTCTGGTTCCTATCTTCGCGCTTCGTGTACGCATCAAACACCTCTGAAAATTGAACCTATTAACAAATTAGATGCTACTACCGAGCAAATGGATCCTACCAGAACATTTGACGTTATTCCACAGCAAAATATGGTATTTTACCAACATGAACATTACATACATAACATTACTCTAAACCTCAGCAAATAAAATCTACTAATAATTTTGACTCAAAACATGAAGTCTTCCCAGCAAATAGATCTAACCAATAATAGAGGTGATCAGTCAGTGCAGCTACATTTGAGATGTTATGAGACGATGATTTCTGCAGATAAAGACGAATGATCAACTATCAAATGTGGTATATTTGAAAACTCGGACAAAAGTGTCAAAGATAAAAATTATGATCCAAACTCCTCAGATTTTGATTCTGATTGTTTAAACATACAGCTTTATAGAAAGTTTATTTGGTGCCAGTTGATGTACACATCCTGGATGTTCTTTTATTTCCTAGAAATACTCAGCGATATGAATCTGGTCCAAACGAAGTACAGCTTGCTAATGCTACTAGAGAGGCTTCCAACAAATCATCCAAGATGTAGTAGAATCGGATAAACCGTATTGACAGTGAAAAAGAATTCACGAAATTTGAAGAAAAGTTGGCAGAATGAGTAAAGCAGAAGAAGGAATAAGAAATTGAAAAGCTGTTTTTGAAACTTCTATGTGGTGCAACCTGCCGAAAGCAATGGTTAAACAAAATTTACTGAATAAATAAGGAAGGATATACATGAACGCTTTGTTAATCTAAACTGGAAAGGAAGAGGATTATATATGTTGAATGTGACCTAATCATCCTAACCGAATGCTGGCTTGCTATTCATAATAATAACTTGTCTATAATGGAAGGTTGTAGAGCTCATAATACCACTAATAGTCACAATTATAGTGTGACCATTAGTGCTGTGCACTCCCTGAGGTATGCGCGCGGCGAGACGGGGGGGAGAATCGGCTGCTGCGCTCTGTCAGTTCGCCGTCAACGCTCGTGGTGGCAGGTAGTGTTATTTGTATCGGACTGTCTATGTCAGACGCACATGAGATAAATATTCAAAGATGGGTCGTGCGTTATCTCGTGATATGAAATGGAAGATGAAGTTGAAACAGAATCTATGTCAGAATAACTTTCGTTAGAATATATAATTGTTTGTAAATATAAAAAATGTTCAATAAAACAAGTCCTTTGAATTATAAGTTTAGTTCTTATTTATCACCTGCATATTTTTAATAAAATATGAGTATATTTAAGTTACATTTTAATCAACTAAGTAAGTATAATATATTACAGATAGATAGCCTCCGACCATCGTCTCGCCACAAGTCTTGCCTTAGAAATGCAAACTGATATCGTAAGATATGTCCGACATGTATTGATCTCATGTGAACTCATGCAGTTTTTTCTTTGCCTCCCACCTTGCCGCGCATACCTCAGGGAGTGCACAGCACTAATGGTCACACTATAAAAAGATGGAGTAGTAGTTTATGCTATAAACTCATTATACAACATATCTATAGAAGAATTGACTGTCATTGACATCTTTGACTGCACCTATTTATTGATAAAAATTGGAGCTAGTATTGCTATTTTAGCTGTGTATAGATCACCTTCATTTAATAATATAGATTCTTTTCTTGACTCTCTGCACTCCAATCTCCAAACACTATCGTCATTTAAAAATACTGTTATAGTAGGCGACATTAATAATAATATTTGCCCAGGGTTTTGTGACGGAACGGCTCAGGAGTACTTAAACCGCTACTCTTTCAGTGGCTTACTTCCAGGACTCACACTACCGACACATCAAAGTGGCTCCTGTTTGGATCATATCATGCTAACGACTTTTTTGTTAACATTGGTCGAAAGAGAAGAAAGGGTTCGAAACTTGTTCTCGGCGCATATTATAGACAATGTCCAGTCACAGAATAAATCTTTTGTGTTACTGGATATTGACGTTCCGTTCTATTAACGATAATTTCTGTAACTGCCCTGTCATCTCATTTACTAATAATATTAAGTACCTTGGCGTTATAATAAATGAAAATCTCTCGTTTAAAAAACATGTAGAAGAAAGTAATAGAATGCGAAAATTAATATTTGTTTTAAGAAGTTACGCTGTATTGCAGATTCAAAGCTAGTTATGCAAGTATACCTTACTTTATGTCAATCAATTATAACCTACTGTATAATGTCTTGGGGAGGAGCGTGTAAAACCTTTTTATTAGCCGCAGAAAAGACACAAAGAGCAATCCTTAATGTATCCACTTTTCGTCCCTTTCTCTATCCAACCAACTTATTATATAAGTCGTGTAAAGTTCTAACAGTTAGACAGCTATTTATACTAAACATAGTTTTAAGACAACACTTCCCTGTAGCACTGAAAGTACTAACAAAATACGAAAAGATATCGTCCACATTAACAACACCTCAGTAAAGCATGCTTTTGCATCAAGATTTCTAATGTTCCTAGAACCATTGCTATACAACAGGCTAAATCGTAAATTGAGCATCCACTCAATGAACTTCTCAAACTGTAAAAGAGCCTTACAGTCTGCTCTATCCAATCTATCTTACGAAGAAACTGAGGAATTACTAACCGTAATCAAGTAAGATTTTAAAGATTGTATAGTGAGTAAACTCATACCTTCCATGTTTGCACTTAGTTTATTTAGTTATTTTTATTTTTTTCATTATGTAAATAGATTCTAAGTTTTGTTAATTTGAGTATTCATAAGTTACCCCAGTCCAGCCTTATTCGCCTGAGATATAGGTTTTCCTAGTTCAGACAATGTATAAGTAGATATTAATCCCTAATGTTAATCTTAGCAATATGAAAAATGAATAAAGATTTACTATTTAATTTCATTTATTTTTTTATATCAAAGATTATGTGAAATCTGAAGCAGTAACAGTAAGAACTATGGGCAAAGGAAAAAAGTACATTAGTTTGAATGAGACTGACAATGACAAAGAATCCATATACTTTTCTGTAAATTTGGAAAAAGTAACTACGCTTCCTAGGATGGACCAAAACAAAAAGCAATATTTTGTCCTTAAATAGTAACTTTTAAGGAACGATTTGTCCCAATGGAACCTAGCAAGAATGAAAATGTGTTCTCTGGAATGAAACCATTACTGGAAGAAATCAGGAATATAATTTCAGCTAGCAAATTATTTCTAATACATAAACGTGATAGTATTATCTTGTGGGCGGATAATTGCGCGGCCCAAAATAAAAATTGGGTCTTGATAAGTTTTTTGTTTTTATAAATAGTGAACTGCTTGCTGCTGAATTGATCACAATAAAATTCTTCAAAATAATTTATTAAGCTATTTTAGAAAACGGTTTTAAGTTAAACTAACTTCTTGTCAAAAATGCAGTAACTATGTAGTTACTGCATGTACCCGAAGAAACTTGCCTAATTTCGAATTGTGATTTGTAAATAAAATAGCAATAAGTAGTTTTTTCGAATGATGAGTGCAGTAATTAAGTTACTTGCTGCAATGATTGTTAGGAAGATCAGCTTTGACACCATAGCAGTTAATTAACATGAATATATTTTTTAAATAATATCATAAAATAACTACTTAAATTAACAAATTGTTAACATCACAAAAACCTATTTTTTTTTCATTCTTTTGACGTATGTTACGTCGCTTTAACTATCATAGTTAAAAAGCTACAACAAAAACAACCTTATTTTCTTTAGTTGATTTTTTCTCGAAAACATGTTAGACATAGTTATTGCACTCTTCGCAAAGACGGCAGCATGGGTATCAAGAATTATGTTTAGTTAGGTTACTTACTACCATGGTACCTAGGTAGTTAGGTAGGTAGGTACTTACCACAAAACCCAGACCAGGTACAAATATTTGCAGATCATGTAAAAATGTATGATCCCGTAGTGGAAATCGAACCCGCATCTCGCGTCTCAGCCGTCTATTCGTTTATCATTCCATGGATGACATCAATTGCGGTTTACGTTACGCGGGATAACTATTTCCCAGCCGGCGCGGCATGCGTGTGTCGGAAGGTGCGGGGTCGAAACAATAGCCACGCCCATTCGCTCAAGGTCATCGGCTACTGTATGCGCCTTAAGTGTTGCTCGCTCACCTGCATTCGTGTTACAAGTGGTAAGTGCGAATAGATAACGCTTGCGGGTCTCCCGGTTGGAATACGAACGATATGGAATACTAATGTATATTTGGTTAACAAGTTTGTTACAGTCATATTTATTATGGCAGACATTATATAATAGCAGTTGATCAAGGAGCAGTCTTCTCGTCTTAAGTGTTGGTAATGAAAATTTATTTAGAAGTATATCGTAGGACTGCGAACGATAACAGCGATAGTTCATTGAACGCAAGAATTTGCGTTGGACGGATTGTATCTGGTCATGGTATTTAGCATAGAACGGGTTCCACACAGGCGTAGCGTACTCTAATTGAGATCGAATCAATGAGTTATATAGTAAGAGGTATGAGCCAGGTCTCCTGAACGGAACACTAGCTCGCATTACAGATCCATACATCATAAATGCTTTATTGAGTACCTATGTGATTTATATGAACATCATAGTGTAGTTTAAGAGTCCATCAGAATTCCTAGATCTTTTATCATAAATACTACTTTTTCCATAATGTAATATCACTCATCTTTTTATTTAGTTTTTGATCATGATATTCTTTAATGTATATACTTACATGGAAATACCTAGTCAGGTCATAAATTCTGTCACATGTTTAATATAAAATAATTGAAACAAGTTTATTCATTATGTAACCATTTATATACCAAAATGAACTTAACAAAACATAGATTCTTATGACACTAAAGTTTATTCAAAATGACCTCCGTGATTTTGAATACAGGCCTTCAATCTGCTCGGCCAGTCGTCTATCGCAGCACGAACGAGGTCCATGTCAATATCGGCGGCTGCCTTAATCAAGGATGTCTTGAGTGACTCCAAATTGGGATGAGGCTTTGAGCACGCCTTTTCCTCCAAGTGTTGCCATATCTTGTAATCTAACGGATTCAAATCTGGACTGGAGGAGGGCCAGTCTTCGTGCCGGATGAAGTCGATTTCACGCGCCGCCAGCCAGTCTTGTGTGTTCTTCGCTCTATGAGCTGGCGCCGAATCTTGTTGGAATACCCAGTGCCTGTTATTGAACATGGTATGAGAAACAGGTTCCACAAGGTTCGTCAGGACTGTATTTTGATACACAACTGCATTCTTTTTTACACCTTTCTCACAAAATGTACCTCTGTTAAGCCCCAATAAGAAACTCCCAACCATACCATGAGCGAGGATGGAAAATGACCTCGTTGGACACGCGGAAAACGGTTGCTCGCTTCTTCACTACTGTGTGCGTACACCTTATCATTTTGTTTGTTGTAGCTCTCTTCTACGGTAAAATTTTTTTCATCCGAAAAAAGAATTTCCCGATATTTTTTTCCCGCGTACCGCTTCAACAAAGCGCGGCATCTCAGGTCCATTAGACGAGCATTCAAACGATGTCCCGTTTTTCTTCGATATGCCCGAAGCCCTAAGTCTTCATTCATCACCCTTTTCACCGTGGTTCTGCTTAACCCCATCTGAAGGGCCAACAGTTTCTGCTTACGTTTGGGATTTCTTTGAATTCGCGCCTTCACAGCTTTTATCACTGCTGGAGTCCTAACAGACCGAAGGCGACCACTTCTTGACCTGTCATCTACACTAGAGTCTTCATTGTATCGTTTGATGGTGCGATAAACGAATCTTTTGGTTATATTAAAATTTTTCAGTATGTCAAAAATTTGAATTGGCGCGTAACCGCACGATGCAACGCAATAACTGCAACACGGTCTTCTTTAAGCGTCCACTCCATATTTAAAAATGAGTAAAATTCTAAAAAGTATACATTTTTATTTTCATGAACAATTCGAAATTCGAATTCAATAAACTTTTTTGTGGCCAGCATTCTAAAAGAAAAGTTTTTACTGTGTGACAATACTTATGACCTGACTAGGTATAGATTCTGTGTTTCCTTGTTTCCTTTTACCATACTTTAACATTTTCATCATTATTTTGGTCAGAAAACTCTAAATTCATTCTAAAACCCTTCAAATATCCATTACTTATTACATGGGTGGAAAGAGCAGAATTTTCTCGTTACCTACAGGAGTTTATATGATGCTATGATCATCATAACTTTTTAGGTCTAGAAACACAAAAATAAACAAACTTGACATGACAATTTAGACATATATTTCTTTATTTTTAATTCTTGGTAAAACCTAAGGATTTACATAATTGGAAATTATATAAATATGACCTCTGAATCTGATGGCCGGCTGGGAGCCTGGGGTCAATTAAAACACGGGTCAATTGAAACAAGTTACTTAACTCGAAGACGGTTAGTAACAGAGGTGTGGCCTGGAGGGGGGAAAGAAGCGCGTTGCGAGTCGGAACTTGTCGCTCAGTACGCGTGGCCGCTCCGAGCGCGCTGGACATTTTTATGTGGGTGTATCGCTTTTTCGACTCGAAAAGTAAGTTTTTTTACTATTATTGTTTTGTGTATTGCACTGAAACTATTTCTTGTTCTGCAGTGTAGTTTACTATCATTGTTTCTATGAATATTCTAGTTGAATGTAACGTGGTGTATGCCCACCTATCACATCTGGTTTTTTTTCTGTTTGACCAAATATTTAAAGTGTAGGGATGGGGTCAGTTGAAACAATCGGTTCGGGGTCAATTGAAACCTATTAATATAGACACCAAACCGTTTTATTTATACTTTTTCTAGCAAATTACTCATATCATTTCATACTTTTGTCGACCTCTGTGGTTCGGTGGGCGTTTTCTATATACAGGTTGTCCAAGGAAAAACTGTCAAGCGGTGGCCCAGAGGTAGAGCACCCCTTGGGCTACCCGAATCACCCCCATGTATGTTCCGCGATTTTTCATAGTTTAGAAGTTATGATTTTTTTGTGATTTTTCTCTTATTTAAGAGTTGCAAGACAATTCTAAGCATATTTTAGTGAATAATTGAGATAAATTGTTTTTTTTCTTTTTAGCTAATAGTTATGCCTCTTTAATACAAAGATACTTCGCAACCCATACACTTGCGTCATAAAATAAAAATAAAAAAACCGGCCAAGTGCGAGTTGGACTCTCACACGCAAGGTTCCATACTATTATCTATAAAAACGGCAGAAAAATCACGTTTGTTGTATGGGAGCCCCCCTCAAATATTTATTTTTAGTATTTGTTCTTATAGCGGCAATAGAAATCCATCATCTGTGAAACTTTCAACTGTCTAGCTATCACCGTTCTTAAGATACAGCCTGTTGACAGACGGACGGACGGACGGACGGACAGCGAAGTAATAGGGTCCCGTTTTTACCCTTTGGGTACGGAACCCTAAAAAACAGCATAAAAAGAAATAAAGAAAAACTACTAGTACCTTTAAGAGTATTTAAAAAAAAGTCACAACATTTTTCAACCTAAAGTATTTTAAAAACTTCCTTGTTTTATCAGCTATTTACTCTGTAAATTAATAATCAAGGCTGCTCTACCTCTGGGCCACCGCTTGATAGTCTTTCCTGTGACACCCTGTATAATAAAAAATATCTATCTATGTAATGTATTGTTTACTAATATGTATATCAGTTATCTAGTACCCATAACACAATCTCTGCTTAGCTTGGGGCTAGGTAATTGGTAGGCTTAGCTTGGGGCTATGCGAATTGTCCAGCATTATTGATATATTTATTTATATTTTAGATGCCAAGAAACCGTCCAAAAACTACCAACCGCGGAGAGGCTGATATTGATAAATATAAAAAAGCATATGATGAAGTAATTAAGAAGGGCACTACATAGAGACAGGCGGCTGAAAAATATGCTATAAATGTCACATCTTTGTTTAGATACAAAACAAAGAGAGATAATTCAAACGATGAGACAGTAGAATCAGTGAAAATGGGATATTCACCACATAACAGAGTATTTACTGACTCCCAAGAAAAAATGCTAGTAAAATATTAACCAAGATGTGCTGACATTTATTTTGGACTTTCCAAAAAGGAAGTAAGGAAATTAGCATTTGAACTTACAACTTTATACAACTTGCATAGACCATCGTCGTGGCAAGAGAATGAGTTGGCTGGGGATGATTGGTTCCGAGATTTCATGGCAAGAAATCCTGAGTTATCTGTCAGAGCCGCTCAAGCCACAAGTTTATCAAGAGCCACGAGTTTTAACCGTACAAATGTTGAGGCATTCTATGACAACTTAGAAAAAGTTATGGATCGCCATCACTTTGAGCTTCAAAACATTTACAACGTTGACGAAACCGGAGTCACTACGGTACAAAAACCTGATAGAGTTGTGGCTAGACGAGGAACAAAACAAGTTGGGTCAGTCACATCTGCAGAGCGGGGCACTCTCGTGACGTTGGCTTTTGCAGTTAACGCTCTGGGGAACGTGCTTCCTCCGATGTTTGTTTTTCCTCGTGTTCGGTACCAAGAACATTTCATAAGAGATGGTCCCATTGGTTCAATAGGCACTGTAAACCCATCAGGATGGATGCAAGATGAAGGCTTTCTGCAATTCCTAAAACACTTTAAGAAGTTTAACAGCGAATTGATTTGTGGTCAAGCGAACAGTTCAATTGACCACAAGGTGTTGCTGGTACTTGACAATCATTCTTCACATATACACATCAACTGTCTTGACTACTGCAAAGAAAATGGCATCATATTACTTTCTTTCCCACCACACTGCTCCCATAAGCTGCAGCCCTTGGACAGGAGTTGCTTTGGTCCCTTTAAAAAAGCAATAAACACTAGTTGCGATGCTTGGATGCGAAACAACCCTGGCAAAACAATGAGTATTTATGATATACCACGCATTGTGGTTACAGCTATGCCATTAGCATTCACCTCCAGTAATATTCAAGCTGGATTTCAGAAGACCGGGATTTATCCTTTCAATAGAAATATTTTCACGGACTTAGATTTTGCTCCACCATATGTAACAGATCGCCCAAACCCTACAACTACAACTGATGATCAAGGTCCAACTAACGAACCAGGTGTATTAGGGAGCGAGCCTGTCAATGTCGAAGAACAAAACCCAACCAGTGAGCACGATGCTAGGCTTCCTTTAAGTCCTACAATTTTTGAATTTCAACAAAGTGACATAAATGCTCTTGGTTGTCTAAATGCGCCTGAACCCTCTACAAGCCATCATGATAACGACAGTGACCAAACTGACATAGACTTGCCCCAACATTCTACAAGCGTTCAAGATGACACCAGTGCTCACACTGTTATTGACTCACCCCAACCTTCTACAAGCCATCATAACTTCTTTTCACCGGAAGCGGCCAGGCCTTTTCCTAAAGCCCAACCACGAAAAACCCTGAATAGAGGTAGAAAGAAGAGGAAATCGACAATATACACCGACACCCCAGAAAAAGAAGAAATTAGAAAAGAAAGTGAAGAGAAGGAACGCAAAAAACAGGCTAAGAGGGTTAACAAAAACCTTGGTAAAACAAACAAAGGAAAGAATAAGAATAAACGTCAAATTGAAGAATCTTCTGATGATGAATCTCAAGAATACTTCTGCCTAGTTTGTGTCGAAAGTTATGACCACAGCAGGCCCGGAGAAGACTGGGTGCAAGCTGTGGGCACACGAAGCTTGCACAGCAGGCGATCCAATTTATTTGTGCCATAATTGTGAATCTGACTTATGATTATAATTAGGATTAAGAGTTTGGGCTGTGTTCTGAGTCACTGTTGATTTGTTAAGAGTTTATAAGAATTTTATACAGACTAAATATTTAATTAATGTTATTTTAATAAGTCGATTCATTGTGTAACTCGCTAGTTTTATAAAAGCTTTAGTTCATAATTTTTGTGAATTTTAATGTAGTGTAATGTAAGATAAAGCCATTAAGATTTATATTATTTTTGTAACTTTTTTATCTAAATTAGAAAAAGTGTTTTAACATTGTGTTATAAGTCGATCTCATTGAGTAGCATTATAGCTCTATTATAGCTATTATCTACCTGATAATCTTTGCCAAATTAAAAATAGCTCATAGGTAAATAATAATTTAAGAAACTTAATGTGCCTGATACTTAGTGGTAATAAAACTTTAATAAGTATAAGATTCAAACCACAAAAACAATTAAACTGATTATTTTTGATTAAAACATCTTTTTATCACGACAATCCTACTTTACCTTTTCACACGCAACATCAACGATACCTAAGGTTACTTAAAACATTTGTAGAAACACCTGTTTCAACTAACCCCAGGCGACGTTTCAACTGACCCTGACACAGGGTCAATTGAAACATTTTCCAAGGTTTTCTAAATAGCTTGTATCTAATTTAAAGGCGTATATTATGCCAAATTACTATGTTAATTATATAACCAGATAGTCTGGCTATAATTAAAACCCATTAATAAACAAATAGGGGTATAGAATGAAGACACACGACCAATTTTCTTAAAAATGTTTCAATTGACCCCAGTGTACCCTACTGGCCGCTAACTAGAATATTTTAAATTTTTAACTTTCGAACAGGTACAAATAACATTGGGAGCATCCTTCAAAAAAAAAAGTCTGCCCTTGGATGCCGAAGAAAGATCTCGGACCTTTAAATTATATAAAACAGTCAGCGCAGCCCGGTAACGATTTGATCTTGACGCGAAGCCCTACCGGCTTGAGCCTGACCTTAGCTCAATACGGACCAGGAGGTCCCACCGACTGAGATCTAGTGGCCTAACCCTAGAACTGCCCACCACATTTACATACTAACATTTAATTCTACACCGCTCAGAACACGGTGGTGCTACTTCGTCCTCTCGGCCTCTCGTCGACGTAGGCTGGGACTACACTAGCCCACAATACCAAGGGAAGCGCTCATACAACTGGACCTGCAGACTTCCGGAATTCATCGAGTGTGCGCACCCTAGTGGGACAATAAGTGCTTTTGACACGTAACGTATATAAAGTTACTGTACCTATATACTATTATATTAAATCGTAAGTCAGTGTAAAATTCCTCTTTCTTTTCAAACCGTTAAGTAGGACTTAATTTAACTTTTTTAAGGGGGAGAGTTGTAGGGGAGCGGAGGGTGTTGCCGTACAGCGGCCAATTTCGTAGGTACAGCGAAGTTTATGGTGAAGGAAACGAGATAAATCGCGCTTGTCACTGTCAAACGCATACGTTGTATGTAGTGTACATGCCTACTTTTAAAAAAACTTAATTTTGTCAGTTCCACGAAAGATTCATTTAAATATGCTTTTATATACACCCAATAAATTTAGGGTGACTTGGTATTATAATACTTGGACTTATACTCGGCAGATTCGAAGAAAATGATGTTAGAAGTTAGGTGTACGTCAATACACTCCGCTCCCCTAACGCTACACTAGGTAGCAATAGCGACGCGAAAGCAATTTGGCTTAGGTAATAAAGGGGCGGGTTTGTTTGGTAACATATAGGTACATAGAGACATGATTTAGTTCTTTGGAAGAAAATCATAACTAGGCACTTTCGACTTATTCCCATCTTCCAACCTAGGTTGGAAGTTGGGAAATTTATATGTCATCTTACAACCTCTGCCAGGTTGGATAGTGGGCATACATTATTCATAATTATTTTTGTTCCCAACTTCCAAACTGTTAATAATGAATGAGGTACATTCATCGACATTTTACAAATTAATATAATATCTTACAATAGGTACATACATAACAATGGCGATTTGGTATTTCGATTTCCTTTTCATGGACTCAGGTATGACATAATCAAAGGTTATAATAATGATAAACTAATCAAAACTTCATTATGTGATTCTTATGCACCTCTTGTATACCTACACAATCTTTAATCAAGACTCTTGATTCAAGAGTGATATATATATAACACCTTTTTAAATGTGATTTGCACTTCCTGATATTTTCTTAGTTATATTTCATACCAATACAGGTATATCTAAAATATATCTGTATACATATATCTATAAATAATATCCTTCATAGAATATATTTTATGTTGTCTTACTTGACACATTAAGTTATCCACAAATGTAATTATAAATTCAATAATAAATATCTTGCACGAATATGGATTTTCTCTTTGATATTGAAGGCTTTCGTGAATTTAAGAAATAAATGGATGCAAAGATGGAAATTATAAAAGTTAGACATGGTAACGCTACTTAAACTAGAAAAAACATAGATTGATCTCTGGGACAGCTGTCAGTAAAATGGCGCCTATGAAGTTCTGACTTTAACAGTACGGACAAACGTACCCGTCAATGTCATACTTTATGGGCATGCTGAGCTAATTATAGTGATGAGCGATGAATCATCGTGACCACAGACTATAAACTATTGATATTTTGTATAAAACTTAATTCAAAATTAATTTATCATTTAATTTAAAAAAATAACATTATTGAATATTTAAAAAAAATAACATTATTTACAACAGTGAATAAATAAAATCTAAATTCTAACCTATTCGTAACATTCCTTCCGACAACTTTGGTTTTCGAGAGAAGTTTGGCCGCGGCGTGTCTTCTTCCACAAGATGGCGCCAACGCGCCGCCATCTTGTTTGACATGACCCACTCTCCTCAGTACGAGTGCTAACGCCTTGTATACGCCACGTGTTTTCCGTTCTCATCACTTTGTTTTTGTTACTATTGCTGTTAATTTGTTAAGTTTATTTATTATTGTTAGTTTCTTTGTTGTTATTATTTGTTTTCATTGTTTGTAGGTATAATGCCAAAGAGAACGAAGAAAACTGTTTAGAACAGTCAAAGTCGTGAGTCTGTGATTCGCTTGCGTGAATATTTTGAGCGAGAAAACCAAAATGGTGGACCGCTATTACCCATGGCAAAAGTTTGTGACAGAGTTGCAGATGCTCTTGGCATTGGACGTGCGACAGTAATTCGTATCAGTAAAGAAAAATATGGCGAATTCTCAACCGCAGTATTGACTGAAGACGAGGAAAAAAGCTTTCAACGCCAAATAAAAAAAGAAGAAAGGCTGCTCCTGTCACAAAAATTGACGACTTAGACGCCGCTGCGATTTGCAACTATGTATATGGTAATTATACACGGGGCGAATTACCTATATTAAAAAAACTGGCGGCGTCCCTAAAAGACGGAGACTTGTTTAAAGGAAGCTTGCCGTCACTATCGAAGATTTTGAAAAATATTGGATTTTCCTACAAAAAGTGACAAAAGAAAAATTATAATGGAACGAACCGACATTGCTCTTGCTCGAGTGAATTTTCTCCGGAAAGTCAAAAAAATTACAAATTGGGACAAAGTTGCCTTTCTAGACGAGACATGGCTAAACGCCAATCATACCGTATCCAAAGCTTGGACCGATGATACGGCACAATCTACCACCAAAGTACCCGAAGGCAAAGGTCAAAGAATAATAATAAGTTATAACTCATGCTGGGACGTCATCTGGTGTTGTGCCTAATTGTCTATTGGCATTCAAATCTACGAAGACCAATGAATACCATGAAGAAATGAATTTTGAAAAATTTCAAGAGCGGTTTTTAAAATTATTAGATAATTTGAAGGAGCCACATTATATAATTATTGATAACGCCCCATATCACTCGGTCCAAAAGCACAAACCACCAACTTCGGCAAACAGGAAATAATTGCATGGCTTCAAGAAAAAGGAATAGAGGCCAATGAAACAATGCTTATAAACGAATTATTGAGACTCGTTGGTCTGCACAAATCCAGCACACCAACGTATGTCTTAGATGACATAGCCCAAGAAAAGGGTCATAACGTCATAAGACTACCTCCATATCACTACCAGTATAATCCGATCGAGCTTATCTGGGCCCAAGTAAAAGGTTTGTTTGCTCGAATTTCAGTTAGACAGATTCTTTATGTATTAACTCCTGTATAATTTATGATATTAAAATATGTTTTTCTTTCAAGGTTACGCTGCTAGACATAACACAACACCGCCTTTCACGGCAAATAAAATGTTACAGTTACTAAACACTGCGGTTGAAAATGTATCTGTAGAAGATGGGAAAAAGGTAGTTACCAAATGCAGAAAATTAATGGAAGAAGATTGGGAGCGGGACGTTCGATTTGATAATATTTGCGAACAAGAGTTCATTATAAATTTACAAGATTGCTCTAGCGATTCTGAAAGTGATTCGGATATTGATTTGGGGTGTACTCCTTTGGAATAAATAAATGTATGTATTAAAATATTCTTTTCATTTTATTACCCAAATTATAATATAATCCAATATACATACAATTATGGCAGACAGCCTTCGTGGCGAAGCGGTAATGAACACGACTGCTGCGCAGGAGGCCGCGGGTTCGACCCTCGCTCAGTGCAAATATTTGTATGCATGAATATGGGTTTTTGCACTGGTCTGGTCGTGCCTCGGAAAGCACGTTAAGCCGTCGGTCCCAGCTGCCATACGAATATCTAATGGCAGTCGTTACGGGTTGTTGGAGCCCTCAAAAGTCCAACAATTGGTCTTACTGCAAAGCTTCTATCGATATTTTTTTCTGTATCATAACAACCCTAGGAATGTCAGTTTAACAAATGTCGCAGAGATCAAGCTATGTTTTTTCAAGTATTGACTAGAATCAAAAATTCTGCAAGTGCTCGATTAATTTTAGGGAGAGATGCAGTGGCGTAGCGTGCCTTGTCGGGGCCCCGTATAAAAATTTTTTTGGAGGCCCTTATATGGAGGTAAAGATTTTTCACAAAAGAAAAAAAATATTGTGAGAAGTAATATTTATTTATCACATAATTTACCCATTTTACAAATAAAAATCGAATTTTAAATATTCACTCTCCTTGCCTTTTTATCGGCAAACTGATTTATTAAATCATTTATGGCTGATGATGATTTTAGTTTTTCTAAAGTTTCTGCCTCTATGGACAATAGTGAGATGTCTGACAGCCGTTCTTGTCCCATCGAAGTTCTTAAGTAATTTTTTATTAGTTTTAATTTTGAAAAACTTCTTTCTGCCGTTGCGGTTGTAACTGGAAGGGTCAAGAATAAAAAGCATGCTGTGATTACCTCGGGAAAACTGGATGCAAGACTATTGAATTTTACTAGCAATAATTCAATGAGTTCTTTAATGGAATAAATTTTTTTAATTTCAGAATTTAAGCATGTTTTTAGAGCCTTTAATTGGTCACAAAGATTAAGTGAGATGTCTTTACTGTATTTAGCAGACAGTTTTCCGGAAGCGTTTAATATCTCTTCGCTTGAAGAAGATAGGAGTTTCTCCGGTTGTAATATTTCGAATATACTACTCAGGTTGCAAAGGCTCTGAAATCTTTCTTTAGTTTGAGAAATTAATATATCTAAACAGCAATAGTATACATTGACTTTGAAATAGGATTCCGGGTCGGAAATTCTCTCATCTTGTGATAACTCATCAAAAAAACGCTTCGTTATCTTTCGCCTACTGTTTTTAAAAACAGTTGTTACCCCCCACTTTTTTGCTAAATCTTTGGATTCATTTAGCAAACTATTAAATGAATTCTGATTTCTTAATTGGCACAGTCTATTTAAAAGATTACTTAATAAAATACTAGATTTCTGTAAGTCATTATTTTCATGCTGTAGAGCTTTAGAAACAGGATTAATAATTTCAAATAGTGAAGAAAAAAATGTAACGAGCACTAAGAAATCAAAACTCTCTAAAATATTAATTATACTTTTACATTCTTCACGTTCATCTTTTTTATTTGAAATTAAATTTAGTTGGTACAAAGTTTTCATGATTAGTAAAAAATTTTTCTTTACTGCTAATAAAGCGTCGTTCCTAGAAGACCATCTGGTAGGACATACCTTTTTAAGGGTAATCAAATATTTTTCAGATGAATCGTCACTTAGCATAGCCCAGCGTTTTATACTATTGCCAAAAAAAGTATATATTTTTTCTAAATTATCGAAAAAAGTCGATACTTCACGAACATGTCTCGCAGCATCGTTCAAAACCAAGTTTAAAGCGTGCGCAGCACAATGAACATAATCGGCATTTGGAGCATGCTCTTTTATTAGGGTTTGTAATCCTACATACACACCCGACATAACATTTGCTCCATCGTATCCCTGTCCTCTACATTTAGTCAAATCAATTCCATATTCTTTAGTCAAATTTAAAATGACAGTTTTCAGACCTGCAGCACTGCAATCGGTTACTGCTATGAATCCTAAAAAGGACTCACAGATTTTTATTTCTTTAGGCACATTATCATCATTTTCTGTAACCGAGATATATCGAAAAACTACAGATAGTTGGTCAATTTTTGACAAGTCTTGTGTTGTATCCAGAATTATTGTCAGAAATGGAGCTTTTTTAATTTCTGAGATAATACTGTTCCTAACGTTAGTACCAAGCAAACTAATAATTTCGTTTTGAATCGTAGGGCTTAAATAATTTATTTCACCTTTCGGTTTTAGAAAAAGTTCTTTTAAAGTTGCATCATAGTTAGATAGCAGACGTGAAATTGCCATAAAATTGCCAGAATCAGAATCATGCCCCCTCAAAGGTAGATTACAAGATACTAAAGTAATTATAACATTAATTATACGATGCAGTACATCTCTCCAGAATGTAATTTTACTATCGATTTCACTTTTCAATAGAGTATCGATGGTATTTCCTTGCAACCAATTATTATAAGAGAGTGAGGCACTAATATGCTGCTGTGACTTTTCATGGTCAAGAATAGTTTGTGTGAAATTGCTTCTAACCGAAACACCGTTAACCCAAGCAGAGGAGTACGATTTGTTTTGACGATCTGCTAATAACCAACAGAAGTGACAGTACGGTTTGTTTAAAACGTTAGAATAACATAACCATGGTCTTATAATTTTTATGCCTGCCTGATTGAAATATGAATAATAATAAGCTGAAAAAGGTCGGTTATTTTCTGAAACTTTTGGAAATGGTCCTTGTGGTTTAAATGGACCCAATTTAAAAATTACTTTTCGTTCGCATTCAGTTAAATTGTCACCAAAATTTCCTCTATCTGATGAAATTATATTACAATCTGCATTATCTGCAGATATATCAGAATCGTTGACTTGGGGTTCCTCGATTTCTGGATGGACATCCGATAAAGTATGTGCTTGGCTTTCTTCTATTTCCGGATGGATATGTGACGAAGAACATGCTTCAGAAGAATCTAAAAATAAACGAGTAATTGTTAAAAAATAAATACGAATGCTTTGATACTAAACTAAAAAGAGTTATATATAAATAAATAACGTTACTAAGGGTCACAGTTAGAGAGTGTTCAGTTCAGACGCACACAGATTCTACGCGGATTGTGCTCGTACCTATTAGTAGATACAAAATCACCTGCAGCCCGTCCGTGCATTACTATACACCTGCGTGCTTTTTAAACGCAGCGCGTAGTGTAGTGGCCATACAAAACGAGAACCCGAAAGCGAGTCTGCACATCTGAAGTTCTCAACACGCAATTAACGATACGATACGGACTGATAAACAAACAACAAAACAAATCGATCCTATAGATAAGTTAGAATTTTGTTTTTTTTAATTAAGGCACGGAACCCTAAAAACAGTATAATTGTGAAAATCGAGGGGGGAGACAACTTTTTGTGACGGACAGATGGACAGACCGAAATTAAAAGATTTCCTTGTTTATCACTACGGGCCCCTAATAAATGGGTTGGGTAGTAGTGTAGTACTTACCTTTCCAATCTAAATCACTCACAGTATCTTGTCTCTGAAAAAATGAAGAAATTTTGGGCACTTTTTTTATAACCTCGTCCCTTTTCTGTTTAATTTTTCTTTTCTCAGCGCCGCTGGGATAATCTCTTTTCCTTTCACTCATTTCTTTTACAAATCGTTACTAATACTGCTAAACCAGAAGAACAATATTGTTTGTACTGAATTACAATGTAATGCACATTTATATAAAGCGCGTAAATAAACAGTGCACTGCACTCCGTGGTTTAACATCCAATGCAAAGTACAACAACGTACACGTACATCGCGATATCGATGAAGGATTCCCGGGGATTCCCCGCTGAGTTGAAGATGAAGTAAAACGGGGAAGTCCCGCAGCCCGCCATAACGATGTAGTGTTGCCAACTTTTGAACGCACGCTTAAGGCGGGAAAAAAAGGAATTGCTTTATAGAATTTTGTCATTTGTAAAATAAAATAAATTAGAAAGTTTTTATTCTTTTTCCTTACACACTTTGGGGGCCCCCGTGGCCCGAGGGCCCCGTATAATTGATACGGCAAATACGGCGGTAGCTACGCCCCCTGGAGAGATGTCTAAGATTTTTGCTAAAATCAATTAATTATTTACATTTTGATGATTGCTGGGATACAGTCATAGTGGTGTTCCGAAAATTTCGTCTAAAAGGTATTCTTAAATATTATCAAACAATTCGGATTTACCAGGGGTCGCTCAACCACTGATGCTGGTATTGAGTTAATATCGCACGTATTTAATGTCTGGGAGAAGTCTTATGACGCTTTAGGTGTTTTTTGTGATTTGTCCAAGACATTTGATTGCGTAGACCATGACACATTGATTAGGAAACTACACGGTGTAGTTTCCTGATCAATGTGTCATGGTGCCATAATGTGTCCAAGGTGAAAAGTTAGGTTGGAAGATAGGAATGAGTCTTACTTCCAGCTTCCTTGCCGTACAGGCATATGACTTTTTCAATGTGGGTTCTCTTGTGAATAATCAAACAATTGCCATCGGTAAATGATTTATAGCACAGGTTGCAAGCATATGGCTTTTTTCCAGTATGGGTTCTCTTGTGTTTAGTCAAAGTACTGCCTTGAGAAAATGATTTATTGCAAATGTTGCAAGCATATCGCTTTTTTCCAGTATGGATTCTCTTGTGTTTAACCAAAGTACTGTTATCAGAAAATGATTTATTGCAAACGTTGCAAGTATATTGCTTTTCTCCGGTATGGATTCTTTTATGTTTAGTCAAAGCCTTGAGAAAATGATTTATCGCAAATGTTGCAAGTATATGGGTTTTCTCCAGCATGGGTTCTCTTGTGTTGAGTCAAAGCACTTCCTTCAGAAAATGATTTATTGCACACATTGCAAGCATATCGCTTTTCTCCAGTATGTGTTTTCTAGTGTTTAATCAAAGTACTGCCTTGAGAAAATGATTTAGTGCAAATGTTGCAAGTATATGGCTTTTCTCCAGTGTGAATTCTCTTGTGTAATCAAATGACAGTGTTGATTAAATGATTTATTGCACACCTTGCAAGTATATGGCTTTTCTTCAGTATGGGTTCGCTTGTGTTTAATCAAAGCACTATTATAAGTAAATGATTTATTGCACATGTTGCAAGTATATGGCTTTTTTCCAGTTTGGATTAGTGTTGTCTTGTTTAAGAGCAAAGTACTTGTTTGAGAAAATGATTTATTGTACACATTGCTAGCATATCGCTTTTCTCCAGTATGTGTTTTCTTGTGTTTAATCAAATTACTGCCTTGATTAAATGATTTATTGCAAATGTTGCAAGTATATGGCTTTTCCCCAGTGTGAGTTCTCTGGTGTGTAATCAAATGATAGTGTTGAGTAAATGATTTATTGCACACATTGCAAGGATATGGCTTTTCTCCAGTATGTGTTTTCTTGTGTTTAATCAAAGTACTGCCATCAGTAAATGTTTTATTGCATACATCACAACAGAATGAAAAATCACATACATTGTTTGTCTCAATGTTCACTTTTAACGGAGTTCGTTCCAAGCTTATTGTGTTGTCATCAACTGTGACATATTCTACAATTAGTGTACTCTCCTCTATGTCAATGGGTTCTTCTATGACTGTAACATCGGTATTTCCTGTTTTTGAATAATGAATTATTGACATGAACGGTAAAGAAGTCACAGCTAGGTTATGAGTATTTGCGGTTGGCGGAACTAAATCCTCAGCCTGAAAAAAAACATGATTATGTATACTTTTCGCCTTATATTGCATGATAATATTCTTTAAAACTAAGTTAAATACCTGGTAAATATAAATAAATATTGCTGGAAATTTCATGCAGTGCTATCTAGCCCCAAACTAAGAAAAGCTTGTACTATGGGTACCAGATAACTGATAGAACACCTGCATACTTTTTTTTGTAAATACATACTACATACATAGAAAAACACCCAGACCCAGAACAAATATCTGATCACAATCATTAGAATACCAAAAAGCATTTAATATTAAAGTATTTAGCATTAAGTTAGAATGATGTAAATTAACTTGAAGGTATAAAATTGCATAATTGTAGATGATGCAAACATTAGTCCGGGTGATGTGGGATGCTGGTACGCATCGCTCCTGACACCACCAATAAAGGAAATCCTGGTGTGATGTCAGGGCTATGTGTGTGACAGTTGGATGATATTTATTTAGTAATATGCTTTCTTTTTCGACATGTAAACAGAATGAGTTAATTGATTGATTTCTAACAGCCAAATAAAAGAAGGCAGACGTAATGTTAGTGAAATAGTATTTTTTATTTGTCCTGGAGATGGAACGAGCAAATGGACCTCGCATTGAGTGGTAACTATAACCTATAACAAATCATTGTCTCGTAAGTCACGCAACTTAGGAACATGCCATACAATCACTGCCCTGCGTCCATTGACATAAAGCATTTAGGTGTAAAGCCCCATGTGCCTGTAATTTTACCGGCACCCTTTGAAACTAAAACACAGCGATGCTGCTTGGCAGCGAAAATAAGTACTTATGCTGGTAGTACTTTCCCGGCAAGTCACACAAAGAACTGTTTTGCTACTATTTATAGTATAGAGGCTAACTATACCTCAGGCCCACAGAGTACATGCTCTTTCTGGTATTGTTCTGATTTGTGACACATGTCAGAGAACCTGCATGTCAGAGCACCTCTGCAGCTGTGAGTAGCAGATGTAGCATATTGTGTGCGACCTTCCATCTTCTGCATTCAACTGGAATATTAAGATTGGTATTTATTTAAAAATGCAGAAGTAAAAAACATTGGAGGTAATTTTTACTACATTTAAAAACACACTTGATATATTTTGTAAAGCACATCCTCTGGTTGAAATGGTAATAAACAATTTGGAAAAGGTGGTAAAACGTAGTAGCGTGGTCAATGTATATGCCAGTTATGTGCACCTTACGCAGTTAGACTAAATACTATAAGTGCAACCTATTAATATTTATATTGCATTGTGTTTTTGCCATATTTATAAATTGTGAAGGTTTTAATAAATATTTTATTATGTAGGTAAGGATATGTTATTAATACTCGTTGGGACTCTTTCTACAATTATCCAAACTAGGTACATACCTTTGTACTCGAAAGCTTCTCGAATACATCTAGGAGGGTGTTTTTAATCTAATGCATTCTCACGTCGACCGCTAGACACACTCTACACCTTGAGTTTAGAGCATCTGTCCACTCTGAAGAAGCCATTTCTTTATGAAAACCCTATTGTTTATTTTGCAGATTTTAAAGGCCAGTTACAGTAGAAATAAACACGAAGGTGTTGGAAAGTTAACCAGAAGCTTAAATAGAGAGTATTAAGTTCCTTGATAAATAATGCGCAGAGTAGCGCAGATGTTGGTCAGAGAGAATGTAATCACTACATTTTATAGTTGGTTTGCATAATGTAAACTGTAAACGTAAAGTATTTGATTCACAATACACTTTGATTATTGTTTGTTGATAACTAACAGTGATGCCAGCACCTCAATCAGAAAAAGGTCGGTAGGGTAGGTAGCTTTCTTTGTTGAAAAAGGTCGACTTTTGGACGAAAAGTTCGGTCTTTCGTGCCAAAAAAACGGTATTTTACTAAAAATATATATAATAAAGGTTTAAAAAACAAAGACTAGACTGTCTTTACTTATATATTATTTTAGCACATACCTAACATTTCTGGTGATGGCTCGAAATTTATTAATACCACCACAGTTTTCTATGCCTGCAGTAGTAGTCATTAAAGAAGCTACTGTCTCCATATTGAAACGAGTGCGGCTTTCAGATTTAATCCAATTGAGTTTACTAAAAATACGCTCAACACTCGCGTTTGAAAATGGGAGAACCAGCAGTAAGCCAACTAGTTAATGTAAATTACAAAAATGCCGATATCCTGCTATATTTTTCAACTGAAAAACTGCTTTCCAAAAAGATTCTGCTGGCAATGTTGTTGTTGTGGCGGGTAAAGATCACAAAAAGGCCGATGGCTGCCAAGGGCCGACTTAACTTCCCAAAGGCCGATAATCGGCCATCTAGAGGCCGAACTGGCAACTCTGGTTGATAAACAGAATTATTTTGTTATTGTTTTGATCACAGAACATAAAAAATTGTGTTCTGTGGTTTTGATGTTTTACAAAGCTCCTTTTCGTACTAAATATACTCGATAATAAGTAAATTAAAATCGCAAGGTTCATAATTCTAACATAAGTTAGACTCTAAAATGTTAATGTAAACAAAATGTTTATGTATTAACTAGGTATAGCTTACCTACCTACCTACAAGGTTGCATGCTCGCTCACTGAATATTTAACCTAAGTTTAAACCTATTGTTTCTCATGAAGTGAAATGTATATTTTCTTTTGAGAATAAATTCTTTAACCACAACCCTTTGTGCGCGATTCCAACTCGCACTTGGCCGGTTATTATTCTGTATTGTCGGTGTATTGTTTTCGGTCAACGGAAAATCTTGGTATCTTTGCATACAAGGACTGAGTAGTCTTGGTACATACATGGTACGTAACACCACAGACCAGCAGGTTTATTATATGTAACACTACTAGTGTTACTTTTTTTTAGTAAAAACTAGTATTTGTACCAATAAGTTGGTACACACGGCTACACATCAAGCTATACATTTCCAGTATAAGCTGACCTCTCATTCTACGAAAAGCCTACACAATGCGAGGTCAGCTTATACTGAAAATATATAGCTTAATGTGTAGCCGTGTGTACGTCTGACATCTTGTAGAGGATTCCTCTATCTATATATACTATGATGTGACAAGCGCCATCTATCAGTGATTAGGAAAGATGGAGACTGTGAAGATATGAAGCTGCCGTCTAGCAGAGAATAGTTACCTAATTATGGAGCTGCCATCAAGCAGAGAATAGTTAAAGTTATGTAATTTGGTTCCAAATTGTGTAACAAGATGGCGCTGTAAGAATAAAGTTAACTAGCAGCTAGCAGCATGAAAATTTCCTGTTTCTGGAATCAGGCGGTTTCTAACTTGAGAAAAGTTTGTGTAATGCTAGGCTAGGACTTGTCAGCCAGGCAGGCGGCGGGCGAACGAATTCAGTTTTAAGACAGACAGCGTTGCAGTAGGACGGACGCGCATCCTCAAAGTTAGCCACGAAATAACCCGATGTATCTTTGACCTTCATTGTCATCGAAATTGTAACACAGATTTAAAAAAATAATAGAATACAAAAGCCTTAATTTGATGTACAATATTTAAGTATCTAAGATAAATAATATCTCCCATAGACGCTTAGTAAATGCAGGGCAGGGACTGAAATATTTTAATCATGTCTTTTGTTCTATTAACGCATCATTTTTATTATTCCAATACGTAGTACAAATTCATGTTTTATATTCGGGTCAATTTTTCGGTCCTTTCTTTAGTTTTTGAGTTTTTTTAGACGCCCATGTATCTTTAACCTCCATTTCCAACGAATAGGTACCTACCTATGTAACTCGGATTAAAAAAAATAACAGAATACAAAAGCCTTAATTTAATGTACTCTGTATTATGGAAAAATAATATTTCAGTAAAACTTTTTCCAAAAAATTTTTCAATCTCCAGTGGCCTTGGTGGCAAGGACTTTTGAAATATTTTGATCATGTCTGTTGTTCTATAAACGTGCCATTTTTAGTATTCCAAAACGTAGTACGTATAAATAAACGTTTTACAACACACTTGCTTGAAAAGTGAGCCATAGTACATCGTTATTAGGACCTTAAACCGAACTTTAACACACGTGTGCGTAATAATATAACACACTAGTGCATAATAGAATTATCCCTACAAAGTTAAGTTAGTAGGTACTTAACTGCAAATTATATGCGAGTAAACAGAACATTTTCAATTTAACCGGGTAATACTGTTTTTGTAACAACAAAGAGGTTTTATGCCGCAGAAAATCCTATTACATTTTTGGAATAAATAAA
The DNA here is from genome assembly GCA_918857605.2 of Philereme vetulata. Classification (NCBI taxonomy): domain Eukaryota; kingdom Metazoa; phylum Arthropoda; class Insecta; order Lepidoptera; family Geometridae; genus Philereme; species Philereme vetulata. Next base: position 6,246,826 of record OU975459.1, on the reverse strand, counting down.
TGTATTCCTTAGAAAACTTTCGTGGTTGATTTCAGTCAGTGCGAGGCGAGACGTTATTCGGAGCGGATCGCACTGACCCTGATGAAGGTTCACGAATTGAACCGAAACATTGTCGGTCGAAACACCGATAAGACGGTACGTGATAAATCCCGTATTTATAATAATAAATGTATTCCTAATTAAGACGAAAAAACTTTTATTATTATCAAATTACTTATAATTCACAATAATTTATTATAAAATATTTGCATTTTATCAGTAAAATTATAATTTTGAAGTAGGCTGTATGTCTATATGTAATCAATCAACTTACATTTGACGCGTGCAAAAAAAAAAAACTTGCGCGCCATTTCCCATTTTTTTGTTTGTATCGCATTTGTTGCTGTGTGGTTAATAATTGTATGTCAAATTGTAAAATGTCAAGTTTTAGTACAGAAGATTAACAATTGATAGATTTAACCCCGCCAGAAATACTAAATGCAGCACATAATGCAAATGAAAGCCTAATACCTGCAAAATCTAGAGCAAAGTACTTAGCTGCTTACGATAGTTTCATACAATGGAAAAGCAACAAAAAAACCCAGTCAGTTTCTGAAAATGTGTTTTAACGTATTTCTCTGAACTCGCTAATACATACAAACCCAGCTCCCTGTGGTGCATCTATTTCATGTTAAGAAGCATGGATAAGCTCAAACATTGTGTTGATATCAAAACGTACTGTAACCCACAACCATGTACATCTCGTAACATGAGTTATTTGGTGCCTTCTCCTTCCAGTAATTTGTATGATTTACCTTTGTCGCCGACATTTACACAAGAAGTAAATGAAGACATTAAAGAAGTAGCAAGTACCAATGACCACAAAGTGAAGACAAACTGTGAAATCGCCATCAAAAACATTAGAATATCGTTTTTAAAATTGTACATTCACCAATTGTTTTAATAATTAAACGATTTATGCAATACATGTTTGTTTTTTCCTCGCAAGTGTGTTGAAAAAGTGCGTATGAAACTCGTGAGCAGCTAGCTCACTAGACACTCGGCTGATTTACGCAAACCACAGCCTCGTGTATAATGAGCAACTTAGCTCACTTGTATCATAATATACTATTATATTCGGGTCAATTTTTCGCTTCTCCCTAAAAAAGTAGGCATCATCGGGACGTCTGTCCAACGTTAGCGGCGGACTGAGGGAATTTTTCTCCTGATTCAATCGGACCTTGTGTAGCATACCGAATTTGGTTTTTTCTTGGATCGGGGAGACCCGGATGCCATATAGTCCTAGCCTAAGTACTTATTTCTTATTTGTATAGAAACATTGGCATTACGAACTCCGTAGAGTTACGTTACGGTTTACGTTTACGGGTAATGGAGTTAAATGGGATAATTTTAGAGTAAAGGTAAGGGTAGGTAGGTACTTCAGTTCAGTAGGTACCTAATAACGATCAAAGCAATATTATTTTGGGCCCAATGAACTGTGCAACCGCTAAATTTTACATACGAGGAGCTCGTTGTACGTTACTTGAAGGGACTACTACTTATGAATTATGCCTATGTATTGTGGTATACCTACAAAGTTTTTTTATTTTGATAATGTGCCAAGCGAGATCATAAGTAGGTTAGTTAGTTAGGTAGGTAGGTATATTACATTTTGTAAGTATTTTTTTTCTATTGTTACCTATTGGTTTGCGTTTGACCATGATCTCACCTGATGGTAAACGATGATGCGGTCTACGATGGCACACGCTTCATTATCATCATCATCATCAGCCCACATTAGTCCACTGCTGGACATAGGCCTCTCCTAATACGCGCCACTGAGCCCGGTCTTCGGCTCTTCTCATCCAATTTCTGTCCGCCACCTTTCTTAAGTCATCGCTCCATCTAGCCGGGGGACGCCCCACACTACGTTTTCCAAGACGCGGTCTCCAATCAAGAACTCGTTTACCCCAACGGTTGTCGGTTCTCCGGTATATATGGCCAGTTCACTGCCACTTCAGTTTGCTAATCCGCTGGGCTATGTTGGTAACTTTGGTTCTCTGTCGGATAGCCTCGTTACGGATTTTATCCTTCAGAGAAACTCCAATCGCCCGTTCCATTGCTGACTAGTCCTACCGTGAGCGTCCACGTCTCAGCACCGTAGGTCTTTACGGGTAGGACGCACTGATTAAAGACTTTAATTTTCAGGCATTGTGGTATAGGTGACGAGAAGTTTCGACCTAATTTCCCGGGAAATTAGGGCACACGCTTGCCTAGAAGAAATTCTCTCGCGACTTGAAGACTTCCAGGTTGTAGTTATCAGGAAACACAGACCGAGGCAAAGCGTTCCACTTTTCATAATAAAGGTGAAAGAGAATATTGAGGTATCTGGTATGTCTACCAAATCTAACGGTATCTGGTGGCCTACCTTGATTGTGAGTTTCATTCATATACGGTCCGCGAATTGAATGATGTGGTCGACCCACCTCGCCATTAGCACCACGACGGCGTTCATCATCTGAAGCCCGGCTTCACCCACTGCTGGGTATAGGCTTTAAGTTTCTGCCTTCCACTACGACCCTGCACTATTCACATCCATCAGCAGCTCGCGACTTTAGGGCAGCAATCAAATGGTGGCCGCTGAATGGCCTTACCATAGAAGGGTAGGAAGGAATTCCGGCAGCGAGAAAGGTAGGCGACATAGTTAATACGTTTACCAATATTTAACTCGGGAACCTTCCCACAACCTACGTACTTACGGTAGGTACTTTACTTAAAAGGTAGGTTTACCCACTTAAATATGGTATCCATTCCCTTGACATCTATTAGGTACCGAACGTAAGGCATTAATAGGGTACCTTCGCGTTCTTTGACCCTTTATATAAACTAATGGTTCGCCCCGAACTGAGATATCGCGGGACTCCCAAAAAACAAAAAAAATAATTATATGATTCATAATCTTTGACTATCAAAATAGTGCCACGAAATGCACAACCAAGTTACTTGACCTACAATTTTATTCAATTTACAAGTAACGGGTGTTCATGCTAAGTGTTTAAACTTTTTAGGGATAGAAATTGCAGTTATTCTGGATTTCAGACTTTTCCCTATATTTGTGTCACAAAAGCTACACGAATGCCAAATTTCACCACTGTGGGGTCACTGGTGTACCCTGTGAATTTCCGTCAAAGTTCAGCTTTTATGATGGCTAATTTAATTACTCAAAAACGACAAGGTAAACTAAAAATAAAAACGGGGTTGAAATGTAGCTACTAATGACCCTCGACTACTAATGAACCTTTCATTAGACGTCCCATTAACCTAATAGTCTCATTTTTATTTCTTTCTCATTTATTCACACCAGGATTGTGCCATCCACGGATGAGGGAAGCATGTCTGTGGTGCCATCACTACGCTATATACCAAATTTCACGATGATCGGATCAACGCTTCGGAAGTTATCTTCGGATTAAACTAAATATAAAAACGGGGTCGAAACGTAGCTACTAATGAAGACCTTTCAATTATTTTCCTTCTTTTCTTCCTCCTTCCATCCTTTTAATTATTCGTTCAATTTAATAGACATATTATTAATTATATAAGAACTTTTCGGAAAGAACGGGCATCATTACTCCTGTCCATACGACAGAGTTTTATAGTCGATCCTTCACTGTAACAGCCGTACTATTGTGGAACGCTTTGCCCCTCTCTATAAGAACATCCAAGTCTATTAGTAATTTTAAAACAAAAGTGCACACCCATTATCTGTCCTTGTGTTGAAGTTGTAGCTGCTTGTTAATTCATCATAACCACTTTTAGAGTTGCTTATTTAAATTAAATTTGTGTTATTACTGGTAATTTAGGTTTATAGTATGTAGATATGTTTTTAAATTTATATAGATGCACCGCCGTCATGTGTTACATTTTGATCCTGTCCATACAAAGGTTGTCTGGAAGAGATCGCTTTTAGCGATAAGACCGCCCATTGTACTAAATCTATTTGTAAGACTTATGTTCTGTATTTTACTTTGGTGTACAATAAAGAGTTATCTTATCTTATCTTATCATTATTGTGTATTGTCCAGGTTACAAATAAAACAGTCATATAGGTAATATATGTATACACATATATCGTCGCTGTTCTAACTAAGTGACGTAACCGACATTTTAGAAAATATTACTAAAAGTCGTAAGTGTACTTATGACAATTCGAATGATTTATAATTTTAAGATAATGTAGATACGTCAAACATACATCTAGACATAGGTAGAAGATACAGATACGCCGATTAGACAGAACGGTTCATCTTCAAAAGTAGATAAAATTAAACATTACAAACGTCAGTTACGCCAAAATGTCGGTTACGTCACTTAGTCAGAACAGCGACGATATGTGTACCTATATGTTTTACAATATAAAAAAAACGAGTGTGCTTTAGACCAATCGACTGAAGCAAAACTTCTTATGCTCCATCTATATGTATGTACATATATATATACCTACATGTTTATATATATTTGCAGTTTGTTTATTTTATGCTTATTTGGGATAGGAGATATGCGACAAATCAACTGGCTGTGAGTGAAAGAGAGAAAGAAAAAGTGTTCGCACCTCTCTCTCTTGCCCCTACAGTAATAAACGAAACGTAACTCTCTCTCTTTCTATCTACACTAACTTATACCTATCTCCCTCTGAACTTCCGTTCGCACTTTTCGTAACGCATTCGGCATTCAGAAGTTTTACTTTAATAATCACATTTATTAGAAAAATTATTACGTGTGCCACATACATTGATAAAACAGGCATACCTAGTTTAAGTAGAACACTTAAGATTATACCTTGACGATCATTAAGATTAAGTTTAATAGCGAATTGAATATAAAACGCAAATTGTCTTTCAATTAGAACTACGACGAAACTGTTAATGGTGACGATTCTGTTGTTAACACTGACTAACTAAAATTGTGTAAAATACGAACGGTCTTATTTTGTTTACGCTAAAGATCAAATTAGAATGACATTTAAAGTGACATTTCTAAAATTAAGTATTTTTTACTAAGATGGCGTGTTAGCGGGCTAGTTTTAATCAGCACCCATTTGACTACCTCCGTGGTGCAGTGGGCGAATAGCCGGCTGAGACGCAGAAGGTAGCGGGTTCGATTTCCACCGCGGAACAAATCTTTGCATGATCTACAAATATTTGTTCCGGGTCTGGTTGTTGCCCTATATATTATATGAATGTATTTACAAAAAAAATGTATACAAGTATTATATCAGTTATCTGGTTCCCATAATACAAGCTCTGCTTAATTTGGGACTAGATAGCGCTGTGTGAAATGTCCAGCAATATTTATTTATTTGACTGTTGACTAAAACTAGCCCGCTAACACGCCATCTTAGTAAAAAATACTTAATTTTACAAATGTCACTTTAAATGTCATTCTAATTTGATCTTTAGCGTAAACAAAATAAGACCGTTCGTATTTTACACAATTTTAGTTAGTCAGTGTAAACAACAGAATCGCCACCATTATTTATATTTTTATTGAAAGTTAATGTACTTGTTAGAATTGAAAACAGAACTTTAACTAAAACTTTAATCGTCTATTTTTTTAAGAGCAAAGTCTTATATTGCACTATCAATGGAAATAGTAAAAAAAGGAAACCCCTAGAAGATCACAGATAAGATTGACGGCCTCCGTGGCGCAGTGGGCGAACAGCCGGCTGAGGCGCAGGAGGTAGTGGGTTCGATTCCCGCCGCGGAACAAATGTTTGCATGATCTACAGATATTTGTTCCGGGTCTGGTTGTTTTCTAATATTAAAAGTATGTATTTACAAAAAAATGTATATAAGTATTCTATCAACTATCTGGTTGGTTCCCATAGTACAAGCTCTGCTTAGTTTCGGGCTAGATAGCGCTGTGTGAAATGTCCAGCAATATTTGTTTATTTATTTATGACTCTCTTGTCCGTGTGTCACCCCCGATTTTCTCAGGAACGGGTGGACCTAGCCTGATGGTGGATGATGATGATGATAAATTTAGATCTTCGCGAAAACTTGTAATTACCAAAATTTACTTTAATTTTCCACTTTTTTATTTTTCGGAATTTTCCCTTTACTTGTGCTGTAAGATAACACATAATATTTTTTTGCTTTTAACCAAAATTGACAATTCTAGGTCAACCGGAAGTACTCTATAGGTTTTGGGTCGAAAACCTATATGGTAGTTCCCGTTGACCTAAAATCACGAAATTTTTCAAAAAGCAAGGTCTTACAGCACACATACAGGAAAAAATCCATAAAATAAAAATAGTTGAAAATTAAAGAATGTCCCCACACAGATATACATAGTTGACGCCAATTAAGATAGTCCTCTGAGTTGTATGGGAGCTCATACAATTTAGAGGACTAGCGTAATCGGCACCAACCTCAAATAAGGTTATTAAATAAAATTGTGCTATTGAATAAAATAAATATTTAAGTGGGGCTCCCATACAACAGACATGATTTTTTTGCCGTTTTCATAGATCGGAATCCTAGTACGGAATCCTTCGTGCGCGAATCATACTCGCACTTGGCCGGGTTTTTTTCGAGTTGGAAACTCACGACGGGTTCAGAACCCACAACGGACCACGACATAAGTTGTTGCTTTGTTGGAATCCCCAATCTATAGCCTCTTAGAAGAAACCTCTTAGTATCGACCGTTTATATATCAATTTACTGTCAAATTCATGATTTTTTTTATCGAGAAAAGTATTATTATTCGCGTTTCTATCTACACAAAGCGGTAGATTATATGTTCAATTTTAATAACATATGTTTTATTTGCGCATATTTTAGATTTCAGTAGAGATACAGATGTTTAAAAAAACCTTAAAGTCGTCACCTTTCAAACTTGCCCGCCTTAATTTTCTTATGGGGTCTTCAACACATCGACCCTTTATTTGGGAAGTGTGGGTAAGGGATGGACTAACGTGCTTAGCCCGTTCTTCAACGGCAGAGACGAGTATCTCTGGTCACGCACAGGGTGGTTCTCCGGAGTGCTATCCTGGCTTGCAGTTTTGCCTCTCAGACGTTACGTGGCCGATGTCTTGGCATACGGTGGACTTATAGTGACATGCGCTTCTCGCATGCCCTATGGAAAGAAGGAATTTCAGTATTTCATAAATTTTTAATAAGTACCTTACCAAGATATAAAACCGTAAGATTGGTGACAGTACTTATGTTCAGTCAGCAACTTGTGACGGTTGTTTGTAATTATCTTTTAAAACACGGAATAGTGTCGTCTAGGTCTTCGTGCTCATCGCTTACCATCAGATGAGCCGTGAGATCGTGATCAAACTTTTGTTTGACCACATTTATGGTAATCATCGCCTATAACAGAGAATTGCCTCGTAGGCCACGCAGGTTGTTTTCAACACACTTGCTCGTAAAGTGAGCCATAAGTAAGTATGTACATCGTTATTAACACACGCGTGCATATTAATAAAACACACTAGTGCATAATAGAATTATCCCTACAAAGTTAGGTTAGTCATCATCATCATCAGCCGGAAGACGTCCACTGCTGAACATAGGCCTCCCCCTTAGATCGCCACAACGAGCGATTGGTAGCCGTTTGCGCCCAACGGCTCCGATTCTTACTAGATCGTCGGTCCACCTTGTGGGGAGCCGGCCTACGCTGCGTCTTCCAGTCCGTGATCTCCACTCGAGAACCTTTCTTCCCCAACGGTAATCGGTTCTACGAGCGATGTGGCCTGCCCATTGCCACTTCAACTTGCTACTTTTGAGAGCTATGTCGGCAACTTTAGTTCTTCTGCGGATTTAGGTTAGTACCTAACTGCAAATTATATGCGAGTAAACAGAGCATTTTCAATTTAACCGGGTAATACAGTTTTTGTAACAATAAAGAGATTTTATGCCGCTGAAAATCCTATTACATTTTTGGAATAAATAAATGTATCCCTAATTAAGACGAAAAAACATTTATTATTATCAAATGACTTATAATTCACAATAATTTGTTATAAAATATTTGCATTTTATCACTAAAATTATAATTTTGAAGTAGGCTGTATGGCTTTATGTAATCAATCAACGTACATTTGGCGCGTGCAAAAAAAAAATTGCGCGCCATTTCCCATTTTTTTGTTTGTATCGCATTTGTTGCTGTGTGGTAAATAATTGTAAAAATGTCAAGTTTTAGTACAGAAGATTAACAATTGATAGATTTAACCCCGCCAGAAACACTAAATGCAGCACAAAATGCAAATGAAAGCATAATACCTGCAAAATCTAGAGCATACTACTTACTGCTTAAGATAGTTTCATACAATGGAAAAGCAACAAAAAACCCAGTCATTTTCTGAAAATGTGTTTTGGCGTATTTCTCTGAACTTGCCAATACATACAAATCCAGCTCCCTGTGGTGCATCTATTCTATGTTAAGAAGCATGGTTAAGCTTAAACATTGTGTTGATATCAAAACGTACTGTAACCCACACACAACCATGTACATCTCGTAGCATGAGTTATTTGGTGCCTTCTCCTTCCAGTAATTTGTATAATTTACGTTTGTCGCCGACATTTACACAAGAAGTAAATGAAGATACTAAAGAAGTGGCAAGTACCAATGTAAGACAAACTGTGAAATCGCCATCAAAAACAATCCAATATCGTTTTTTAAAATTGTTCTCTCACCAATTGTTTTAATAATTAAACGATTTATGCAATAAGTACATGTTTATTTTTTCCTCGAAAGTGTGTTGAAAAAGTGCGCATGAAACTCGTGAGCAACTAACTCACTAGACACTCGGCTGATTTACGCCCTCGCCTACGGCTCGGGCTGCAAACCACAGCCTCGTGTATAATGAGCAATTTAGCTCACTTGTATACTAATACTGAATGATTTCGTAGTCTAAATCAAGACGTCCGTCCATTGAATGTCAAGGCCTGCAAAGCACTATCAAGATTAAAAGGTATTTTCTTTCTCCAATTTCCATTAGATAGATAGGACTAGCCCAGTTTTATTAAGCAGTATCACCTACCTAGTATTATAATTTATTTTAAGGCTTCTGAGGTTTTTATGGCGTGACCCACCGCCATTAGGACGAACGGTGATATAATGCTAGGTTTATACCTGGAATGAAATTGACAATAAATGCCTATCTAGGTAGAGTACCTACCTACCTCTCCGTAGGTACTACTCTGGGAACCCCAGATTGAAATAAAACCTTGAAGAAAAATTTTGATAAAGTTTTTATTACACGTCGTGTACACACGGCTACACATCAAGCTATAAAATCCAGTATAAGCTGACCTCTCATTCTACGAAAAGCCTAAACAATTCGAGGTCAGCTTATTCTGGAAATGTATAGCTTGATGTGTAGCCGTGTGTACACAACTTGTTTTGTTATGTACACACGGCTACATATCAAGCTATACATTTCGAGTATAAGCTGACCTCGCATTGTGTAGGCTTTTCTTAGAATGAGAGGTCATCTTATACTGGAAATTTATAGATTGATGTGTAGCCGACGACATTCACTTAAAACACAATTCGGAATCTTATTTACTGATTTTAGAGGTGGGTTTAAGGGCAAGCTACAGCTTGAATGCCGCTTAGTCAGTTTAACAGGTAGGTACTTACATACATGATGAATTAATTTTATTTGTTTGCCTATTTTTAACTTAAAAAAACGAGGAGGTTCTCAATTCGACTATAATTTTTATTTATGTTTGTTACGTCAGAACTTTTGACTGGGTGAACCGATTTAGGTGATTCTTTTTTTATTTGAAAGCTGGTGCTTCCCCGTGTGGTCCCATTGCCATTTGATCCAGTTCTGAGAATGGCATCCACGAGAAAACCATATACTCGTAAGTCTTGAATTTGTTTTGTTTATGTTATGTTTGTTAGCTCAGAACTCTGTTATATATCAACCGAATTGGAAAATTAGTTTTTTATTTGAAAGGATATACTTTTAGATTGGTCCCATGGAAATTTCATCAAAATTGGTAGAGTATGCATGAATGAATGAATGTAAATTCTTTATTATACCTTACAAGCTAGTGACAACAGATTTAAAGAAATAAACAAATAAAAGTAAGCATAATGGGCGGTCTTATCGCTTAACAAAGCGATCTCTTCCAGACAACCTTTGGATGGAGAGGCTCATTGCATAATGGAAGCTTAATGGCCGAGGTGTAACATGAATAAACTTAATAACAGAAAAAGAAAAATTACTTAACCCTAATTAGTTATATACATACCTATAATAGGTACATAAATAATTTTAAATAAATAAATATCATATATAAAATAAATAAATATGTACTTACATACTTATACATTAATAATATTAGAGATAAGATGAATCACGACTCTTCATGGAGATAAAAGTTTTTGAGTCGGTTTTAAATAGGTACGGAAGGTGAGGGGGTTTTCCTAGTGGAGACCGGCAAGGAGTAGTAGGCAAGGAGTAGTTTGATTTTTAGTGTTATCTGAAGTCGATTATATTTTTGTTAAAAATTTACTTGTACACAGGTTGTTTCATTGATATTTTAATACTTGAAATTAAAAAATAACTAGGGTAATGAATTTGAAAAAAAACCTATTTATTAACAATACTAGCCTTACCCGTGTTTTCATTTTAATGTCGTTCATAACTAAACACGTAGTTTAAATAAAATTTATATTAAATATTTTTTTTGTAATCATCCTTCTAAACGTTTTAATAGCGGTTGTTCTGTGAGAACAGGAGACTTCGCGAGCCCTTATAAGTAACCATGAAATAACCGTCATTTTTATTTTCCCCTGGCTACACAATATTGGTATAAGTTTAGCGATTACTCGCGTCCCGTCCCCTTGGTCCTAGGAGGTCGTTGGTTTCGTCTCGTAAAGGGGTAGAGGACTGCGTAGTTTGATTGGTATAGGTATAACGCTACAGCAAGCAAGCATTCCCCTCCTCGACTCCCCCTTTTGGATTTTTTTCCGCAACATCTTGTGTAGAATGAAGTTCTTAATGTGCCTCTCAAATTTGATTGAAATCCGTCGATAAATAACGCTACAGCAAACTTCCCCCTATCCCCCCCAATCAAAAATCGCGATCGACTTAAATATATAAATAAATCAAGTAATTTGTGTGCCTATTTTCGTCAAAATCGGTTGAAAAATGCGACCTGTAGGCGAGAACAGACAGACGGACAAAAGCATTTTTTGGTCAATCTCGAAACTGAGACGCTTCGCTCGCTCGGTCTTTTCAATCAATCTTTGAACATGCAGTGGGCTACCAGTTCGTGCTGTCTACGTACATAATAGTAACTAAATAATAGGTAATTATTTTTTTTAGCTTTGCTCCTTTTGGAGGCATCTGGAAAATTGTGATCTATTCCTATACAGACTGTTTGGTAATATACTGACGATATTCATGTGACGGTTTCTCAAAACATAAAAAAAGATTTCTCGAAAAATAGAATTACTAGACCTATTATCAAATTTTAAAGAAAATCGACTAAGCGTAGGTGATTAATTCGATATAAAACTTACTGCCTACTCTTGCAATCGACATCCAAAAGTAAAGGCTGTTGTGATATCTCTTCCTCACACTTTTTCAATCCAGTCCATCCAAAGGTTGCCTGGAAGAGATCGCTTTGAGCGATAAGGCCGCCCATTGTACCACCATATATTAGTTTAAGTTTTCTAGGTTAAGTTAGTGTAATTTGGTGTAACAATAAAGAATTATCTATCTATCTCTTTCGGAAATGGCTGCGGGTTTTGGGTTAGAAAGGGACAACAAGTGATATCTCGAGACGTCACCAATACAGTATATATGTGGTTAGATGGCAAGCATTATGCAATACCACAACATAAGTTTAATAAAGTGTTTGTTTTTACATGCCAAAATAAATTTCACATTTCTATGGTAAACATTTCACAAATTTATTTATTATGCTCATCAAAATAACACATTTCATTTTTGTGCGTATATTTTCAATTATCAATCATCCTGTATAGTCCAACTCATTATGATTTACTAACAAGCCGTAAAAGATCGTGATTGTGATTAGTAAGATTCTAGATAAGCTGACATTTTGTTGTATTCATTTCAAGGGATCAGTGTCGATTTCGGTGAATTACGTTTGGCTACGAATGTCCTCATTTCTGATTCGATATCTACTCATCATCAGGTGTGATCAAACTCTTTAGAAACCAATAAAAAATAAACTGGGCCCTCGCAGGGCTGGCTCGCAGACCCTTAGTAATAAAATAATAATAATGAACGTATAATACGTGGTCCTTTACCAGTGGCGTAGCGTGCCTTGTCGGGACCCCGTATAAAATTTTTTTTGGAGGCCCTTATATGGAGGTAAAGATTTTTCACAAAAGAAAAAAAATATTGTGAGAAGTAATATTTATTTATCACATAATTTACCCATTTTACAAATAAAAATCGAATTTTAAATATTCACTCTCCTTGCCTTTTTATCGGCAAACTGATTTATTAAATCATTTATGGCTGATGATGATTTTAGTTTTTCTAAAGTTTCTGCCTCTATGGACAATAGTGAGATGTCTGACAGCCGTTCTTGTCCCATCGAAGTTCTTAAGTAATTTTTTATTAGTTTTAATTTTGAAAAACTTCTTTCTGCCGTTGCGGTTGTAACTGGAAGAATCAAAGCAAGAATAAAAAGTCAAAAAGTAAAAAGTCAAGAATAAAAAGCATGCTGTGATTACCTCGGGAAAACTGGATGCAAGACTATTGAATTTTACTAGCAATAATTCAATGAGTTCTTTAATGGAATAATTTTTTTTAATTTCAGAATTTAAGCATGTTTTTAGAGCCTTTAATTGGTCACAAAGATTAAGTGAGATGTCTTTACTGTATTTAGCAGACAGTTTTCCGGAAGCGTTTAATATCTCTTCGCTTGAAGAAGATAGGAGTTTCTCCGGTTGTAATATTTCGAATATACTACTCAGGTTGCAAAGGCTCTGAAATCTTTCTTTAGTTTGAGAAATTAATATATCTAAACAGCAATAGTATACATTGACTTTGAAATAGGATTCCGGGTCGGAAATTCTCTCATCTTGTGATAACTCATCAAAAAAACGCTTCGTTATCTTTCGCCTACTGTTTTTAAAAACAGTTGTTACCCCCCACTTTTTTGCTAAATCTTTGGATTCATTTAGCAAACTATTAAATGAATTCTGATTTCTTAATTGGCACAGTCTATTTAAAAGATTACTTAATAAAATACTAGATTTCTGTAAGTCATTATTTTCATGCTGTAGAGCTTTAGAAACAGGATTAATAATTTCAAATAGTGAAGAAAAAAATGTAACGAGCACTAAGAAATCAAAACTCTCTAAAATATTAATTATACTTTTACATTCTTCACGTTCATCTTTTTTATTTGAAATTAAATTTAGTTGGTACAAAGTTTTCATGATTAGTAAAAAATTTTTCTTTACTGCTAATAAAGCGTCGTTCCTAGAAGACCATCTGGTAGGATATACCTTTTTAAGGGTAATCAAATATTTTTCAGATGAATCGTCACTTAGCATAGCCCAGCGTTTTATACTATTGCCAAAAAAAGTATATATTTTTTCTAAATTATCGAAAAAAGTCGATACTTCACGAACATGTCTCGCAGCATCGTTCAAAACCAAGTTTAAAGCGTGCGCAGCACAATGAACATAATCGGCATTTGGAGCATGCTCTTTTATTAGGGTTTGTAATCCTCCATACACACCCGACATAACATTTGCTCCATCGTATCCCTGTCCTCTACATTTAGTCAAATCAATTCCATATTCTTTAGTCAAATTTAAAATGACAGTTTTCAGACCTGCAGCACTGCAATCGGTTACTGCTATGAATCCTAAAAAGGACTCACAGATTTTTATTTCTTTAGGCACATTATCATCATTTTCTGTAACCGAGATATATCGAAAAACTACAGATAGTTGGTCAATTTTTGACAAGTCTTGTGTTGTATCCAGAATTATTGTCAGAAATGGAGCTTTTTTAATTTCTGAGATAATACTGTTCCTAACGTTAGTACCAAGCAAACTAATAATTTCGTTTTGAATCGTAGGGCTTAAATAATTTATTTCACCTTTCGGTTTTAGAAAAAGTTCTTTTAAAGTTGCATCATAGTTAGATAGCAGACGTGAAATTGCCATAAAATTGCCAGAATCAGAATCATGCCCCCTCAAAGGTAGATTACAAGATACTAAAGTAATTATAACATTAATTATACGATGCAGTACATCTCTCCAGAATGTAATTTTACTATCGATTTCACTTTTCAATAGAGTATCGATGGTATTTCCTTGCAACCAATTATTATAAGAGAGTGAGGCACTAATATGCTGCTGTGACTTTTCATGGTCAAAAATAGTTTGTGTGAAATTGCTTCTAACCGAAACACCGTTAACCCAAGCAGAGGAGTACGATTTGTTTTGACGATCTGCTAATAACCAACAGAAGTGACAGTACGGTTTGTTTAAAACGTTAGAATAACATAACCATGGTCTTATAATTTTTATGCCTGCCTGATTGAAATATGAATAATAATAAGCTGAAAAAGGTCGGTTATTTTCTGAAACTTTTGGAAATGGTCCTTGTGGTTTAAATGGACCCAATTTAAAAATTATTTTTCGTTCGCATTCAGTTAAATTGTCACCAAAATTTCCTCTATCTGATGAAATTATATTACAATCTGCATTATCTGCAGATATATCAGAATCGTTGACTTGGGGTTCCTCGATTTCTGGATGGACATCCGATAAAGTATGTGCTTGGCTTTCTTCTATTTCCGGATGGATATGTGACGAAGAACATGCTTCAGAAGAATCTAAAAATAAACGAGTAATTGTTAAAAAATAAATACGAATGCTTTGATACTAAACTAAAAAGAGTTATATATAAATAAATAACGTTACTAAGGGTCACAGTTAGAGTGTTCAGTTCAGACGCACACAGATTCTACGCGGATTGTGCTCGTACCTATTAGTAGATACAAAATCACCTGCAGCCCGTCCGTGCATTACTATACACCTGCGTGCTATTTAAACGCAGCGCGTAGTGTAGTGGCCATACAAAACGAGAACCCGAAAGCGAGTCTGCACATCTGAAGTTCTCAACACACAATTAACGATACGATACGGACTGATAAACAAACAACAAAACAAATCGATCCTATAGATAAGTTAGAATTTTGTTTTTTTTAATCAAGGCACGGAACCCTAAAAACAGTATAATTGTGAAAATCGAGGGGGGAGACAACTTTTTGTGACGGACAGATGGACAGACCGAAATTAAAAGATTTCCTTGTTTATCACTACGGGCCCCTAATAAATGGGTTGGGTAGTAGTGTAGTACTTACCTTTCCAATCTAAATCACTCACAGTATCTTGTCTCTGAAAAAATGAAGAAATTTTGGGCATTTTTTTTATAACCTCGTCCCTTTTCTGTTTAATTTTTCTTTTCTCAGCGCCGCTGGGATAATCTCTTTTCCTTTCACTCATTTCTTTTACAAATCGTTACTAATACTGCTAAACCAGAAGAACAATATTGTTTGTACTGAATTACAATGTAATGCACATTTATATAAAGCGCGTAAATAAACAGTGCACTGCACTCCGTGGTTTAACATCCAATGCAAAGTACAACAACGTACACGTACATCGCGATATCGATGAAGGATTCCCGGGGATTCCCCGCTGAGTTGAAGATGAAGTAAGTAAAACGGGGAAGTCCCGCAGCCCGTCATAACGATGTAGTGTTGCCAACTTTTGAACGCACGCTTAAGGCGGGAAAAAAAGGAATTGCTTTATAGAATTTTGTCATTTGTAAAATAAAATAAATTAGAAAGTTTTTATTCTTTTTCCTTACACACTTTGGGGGCCCCCGTGGCCCGGGGGCCCCGTATAATTGATACGGCAAATACGGCGGTAGCTACGCCCCTGTCCTTTACTCATGACCTCATGACCCCAAGCTCAAGGTCGCTCAACGAGCTATGGAGAGGGCTATGCTCGGGGTTTCTTTGCGTGACAAAATCCGCAGAAGAACTAAAGTTGCCGACATAGCTCTCAAAATTAGCAAGTTGAAGTGGCAATGGGCAGGCCACATCGCTCGTAGAACCGATAACCGTTGGGGAAGAAAGGTTCTCGAGTGGAGACCACGGACTGTAAGACGCAGCGTAGGCCGGCCCCCCACAAGGTTGACCGAAGATTTAGTAAGAATCGCGGGGAGTCGTTGGGCGCAAACGGCTAAAACCGCTCGTTGTGGCGGTCTAAGGGGGAGGCCTATGTTTAGTAGTGCACGTCTTCCGGCAGATGATTATGAAAGAACGTATAATAGTGTTATGTTATGACAGCTGAATAAGGTAATGATCGTGTCACTGGTCACTAGTCTGTGCGTGTAGATACTAGTTGGTAGCAGTGTGACGAAAGGCTTGATAAATCTTTACTAATATGATAGGTAATTACTAATATTGTAAAATTTGCGCGTTTGGATGTCAGGGATAATCTACGGAACTATTGATCCAATACTGAAAACTCTTTCATTAATATAATTCTACATTAGTGGATTCGCCCCGAGCTGAGATCTCGCGAGTCTCAGATTATAACAATTACCTTTATTTGTAATCTTTGACTATCAAAATAGTGTCACGACATATATAACCAACTAACTTGACCTACAGTTTCATTCAAAATACAGGTACCGGAGTTCATGTGATGTGGGAACTGTTTTTGGGACAAATTGCAGTTATTCTGGATTTCAGACTTTTGCCTATATTTGTGTCACTTAAGCTACGAGTACAAACATACTAAATTACAGCACTGTGGGGTCACTGGTGTACCATGTGAATTTTGTTGTCATTTTTTTACCCCTCTTGAACCCCAATATCTCATAATTATTGATTAAAACGGGTATTTATCGCGTATGTACCCCAATATCTCAACAACTCCCCCAACATTTTTAGCTCATTTAGTCACACCAAAATTGTGCTATCACTACCTACCTATGTATTAAATTTCACGATGATCGGATCAACGCTTCGAAAGTTATCCTCGGACAAGCATAGTACATACATACAACGCTGATTTGCCCAAGTTGATTTAGAGATATCGCTTCGCTCGATCAGTTATCCCTGAGTGATATAGGATATATTTTATTTTGTTAAAAGCCTGTGCGCGCGATGGCGGAGCGAGCCAGCTAGTCCAGTATAAAACTTCAAAGGCTATGGAGCTCTACATCCACAGTACAAGCTATTTATGTATGTATTTCACGAAGAACTGCAAGTAGCCTGCTTTTATTTATGGTGACCGTGAGAATTCAATAAAACAGGGCAGATGGTAAAAACAACAAAGTTTTTTAACTAAATTTATTCACAAAACCATTCCTTTAGAAATTCTACGAGTCGAGATCAGATTCAACACTGTTTTATCTCTAAGCAATAAATATCCGCTCACGTTTCCAAGAAGTAAAAATAAAAACACGCAAATTGCGTTTCAAAACTCTTTACAGCAGTAACTTCTGTGTTTTCTCGCTGTGATTTTCGTTTGGTCTTTATGTCCGACCATTTACAAGCTTAGGGCAGTGCCTAAGGGCTAAAATGTTTTTAGAGAATATTATCGAGTTTTGTTTACAGAAAACATCAATCACAGTATTTTATATAAACAATACAGAGTATCCAAATGAGATCGTTTTTAGTATTTGTTCATGTTTACTCCCGAAAATTCGGCCCAGTCAGTATGGCTCTTAAAACTGCGTCGAAATTTTGAGAGAAAATAAACAGCACAGAAAATATAACGTAAATACATCTGCCTAAAAATTTAGAATAAAATTATATATCTGCTTAGTTTTAATTTAACCATTCACTAACAAAGTTGAACATTTATTTTGTACCTAGTTTATGTAGTTTTCTAAACTAAATACAACATACTTTATCAGGGTTTAAAATTTTAAATACGTCAACTACAATATTTTAAATATTTATACTTGAAAAAATTCTTCTTAATGATAAAAAATTACGATTGTTTTAAACATGTTTAAAAGTTACTTTGAATTCACAGCAAACTAAAAAGTAGTGTTTCTGTAAGGCTAAGTTCATATGACCGCGCGGTACCGCGTGGAACTACTAACCGCGCGGTACAATATTAAACTAAATAGTGTTTATCATCTACATTACCGCGCTGTTAGTAGTTCCGCGCGGTACCGCGCTGTCATATGAACTTAGCCTTATACTTTGTTTTTATTGCAGTGGGAAGATCTGTCAGGAAGTTCGTAGGTCTTACACACTAAACTAATGATATGGCTGTGATCGTTAAATTCGACATAGCAACATCTCTTGGAATTGAATAGAATTACGAGTATGCAAAAATTTATTTATAGACAAAGGGACAATGGTGACAAACAAATTCGTATGTAAAGATCCAACTTTCGGCGACAGATATTTATACCAACTTCGCGACTAAATCGCTGGCGCTGGTACTTCCCCCTAGTCATTATACCAAGCACTTTAATTTGTTTTTATAACAGTTTTGAAGTTCTTTTCAAAACTGTTAAACCTATATCGCTTAACTTTCATAAAATGTATGGCATAAAAGGAGCATTTCGCATTTTATAACAATTTTGGAATCGATATTACTAAGCTACGTATGATTTGAACATGCTTATTCACACCTGGCGCACATAAAACCAGAAAACTCGTAGACTATATTACAACTTCATTTAAGGAATGTAATATACATACTGAAACTCAAAGCCAGTATCTTATACGTAAATATAATAATAATTTGGCATATTTTTTTATCAAAATCGATGGCCCGCGCAGATCTCAAAATACAATTTTCATAAAAAGGTTATAAAATAATTTCGAAGATATAATAAATAGGTCTGTGACTAGAAATAGGTAACAGTAGAAATAATTCCTAACAGAGATTTTATCTACCGCTGTTTCTATGTTATATTTATACATTTACCTCAATCTATTTTAGGTATAATAATATTGATTACATTTAATGCCTCATTTATCTACCTAGTTATGTAAGGAAATATTTATTTTTAACTTCCGTTGCTAAATTATTTAAATTTTTATTTTACGTATAACTACGAGGATCATAAGATGTTTATTGTAGTCCGTCGAATAGAACGGTTCGAAGAAACCAAAGCGATAGCTTCTACGCCGACTCTATTACGGTAACTTTTAACTCGAAAAAACCGATGCTTCATCATCATCACCAAGCCTGACATCAGCTGATATCCACATGGCCGCGGCTGCCCCGTGCCGTGGCGGGAACTATTCGCGCACGAAAACAAACTCGTTGTAGTGGTTCCAACGGTTCTCCTCTGAATCGACTCCTGGCTTCAGCTCGGCCGCACCACCAGCGGTACCACTTCCCGCGCTCGCCGCCAATTTAAACCCATTCTCTTGCAACATGTCAAACGCCTGCTCAATAAACGAATGCTTCAGGAAGAAGCGCGATGTGTATCTGTCTGCGAGTCCGTGGTCTGGATCGCGAGATTCGTTCAGCGTCTCTCCGAATACGTCGCGACACAGCGTTACCTTCCCGCAGACGAGGATGCGCGACAGCTTGCGGAACTTGACGTCGGCGAGTCCGTCGCGGCCGAAAGCGAAGGACCCGCGGTAGCCGACAGTGATGCAGCCCTTCTCGCGGTTCTGCGGGCGAGGGTCCGCGGAGACGACGGCCGACTCGAGACCTGGTAGTCGGTAGTGTTGAGCTTCTCGCGCGAGCCGCTTATGCTCCCTAAAGCACTCGGGCAGAGCGAGCGCACCGTCGCGGAGGTAGTCCAACACGTAGCGGAACAGTACCCCGTCGCGGTCGAAGAAGAGGCGGCCGCGCGCGTCTCTAGGATGGTCGGGGTCGCGCAGCGCGACCGCGAGGAGCGAGTTCGGGTCGCGCGACAGCGAGTCGCGCGTGGTCGCGTAGTGCACGCCGCCCACGTTGAGCTCGAGGACTTCGGGCGGCGCGTCCGCCATGGCTGAGGGCTGGGGGCGCAGTGGCGGCGCGGCGGCTGCGCGGTTCTCGGCGCTGACCCACTTACCGCCCGCCCCGCGGCCGCGAGCCCATCGATAACGCACGCCCGCCGCGGGTTACTGACTTGAACGCAATTATTTCCTTAGCCCCTTCCGAGCGAAAACTCCTCCGCGAAAGCCTTCAAGGTCGACTATTGTTAGCTAACAGATGGCACATTATTATTTGATACTGAGGAATGTTATATTTGCGTAGGATCTTGGGACGGAGTGGATTTATGAAATTGCTATGCGAGAGGCCCGCCTCGGAGGCCCTCGGGCATTACCTTTGTTGATGTTAATGCGCTCCGGAGGCTGCGGCTCGGATAGCGTCAAAAATGATTGTGGCTTTTGTACGCAACGACCAACTTTTTAATGAGCGCGGCGTCCTCTCAACCCTAACGAAGGGTTTTATATTTAGGCCCTCACATTTTTACTTGATGAAAAACATGCTCTACTTAGCTACAACAACACAAGGACGGGTAGAGGATCAAACAAAATATACCTTAAAAAGGGCACTCACCAAAATATTTATGGTTGAAACTTACCGAATACTTCTATGTCTTGTCTACCCTCCGCAATAAACTGAATGATAAACCACCTGTAGGTCCAGCTTCGACTAAGTTATTTTTATATTCGTGAATCGGATATCACGTAGGTATCTACTTACGAGGGGTAACTCGATAGATAAGGACATCTTTATTTCAGTAGAGTCACTTTGTATTTCTTAGGAAGTACTGCGTCGATTGAATTTGATTTATTTGGGGCTAGGGTTGATGGGATGTGGAGGTCGGCGTCAGATTAGATTTCGTGTAGATAAATTGAATTTTTCGCGAGAGTTTTTTACTCATTAGCTGAGTAATGAGTAAGTGGGCCGAGGGTTTTTATTACAGCCCGGGGATAGCTTTTGTTCCAGCCACATTTGCGAGATGAAGGTTGACGTGAGGCCTAAACTTAATTTTTTTTTTATTTTGTTCTCTTTCGCCACGTTATTAATGAACTTTTGTAATTCAGGGATAAATTACCATTGTTTTCATTGTTACGAATAAAACATTTTGTTACCTTTTAAGCGTCATTTATTTATTATGTTTATAAATACTGATTTATGGGACAAAGATAAGGTAAAAGGTAACACAGCTATTATACTGTTTTTAACTTTCCGTATTTAAACACCAGGAAACAAGCATAGCGTACCTACTACTTTCCTACTGGCCATTGGTTTTAAGGCAATTTTAGCACTTCTATTGGGATATCAAAACCAAAGAAATATTAACTAGTCTCTGTTTCTTAGGATGCCAAAATCGTTGAAAGTAAATTCCGTGATAACTTTTTGATTTTTAAATACAGTTTTCTCTATCTTGCTGCTGGGGCTACCCGTGCTCTTCAGCCAGTGCATCCTGTAAAAAATACATATCAAAATACCTAGATAATCTAATGAAATGGCTTAGCCGTAGGCCAGATTATGACTGGTGTGTGTGTCAAACGGGAGGTCATAAATGTACGGGGTTTTTTTGCCAAATGTACTGTTTTGTCTAGAAATTACGATGTAAAAGCACACAGAATTTGTTTAAATACCAGATAAACCCTTCGCGTCCAATATAATAATGCGTTTAGGATGTTGCTGGGGCACCCACGGTTCTGCAGCGCATCCGGCATGTTCGCAGAAGCGCGTGCTGGATGGCATCCACGCCTGCATGCGGAAGAAAGTCGCATCACTGATGAGCGGAATGCGCGCGAGCACCAACACCATCCTGAACACCGTAGCTAATAAATGGGATAGCCCCTTTTCACACTGTATTCGAGCGATGATGACATAGGAAACTATTCCATCATCGTTCAAAGACAGTGTTAGCATTGCCTATTTAATATTAATCTAACACATACAGCGTTATGTTTTAGCTTTTTTACCAACACTATCTGAATCGCTTTTTGTCTGAAATAAATGTGCGAAGAAGAATATTTGATATAGCGAAGCGAGATCTCTAAATCAACTTGGGCAAATCGGCGTTGTATGTATGTTTGTTCGAGGATAACTTTCGTAACGTTGATCCGATCATCGTGAAATTTAAAACGTAGGTAGGTAGTGATGGCACAATTTTGGTGTGACTAAATGAGCCAAAAATGTTAGGGGGTTGTCGAGATATTAGGGTTCAAGAGGGGTAAAGAAAAATTAAATTGAGGCGATCAGGTCAAGTGTGACGTCAAATGAAAGGTATAAATTAGTAAATTTAAACTCCATTTTTATTTTTCGTAAATTCTTTATAGTTTTTGAGTTGTCAGCCATGATAAAAACTAAACTTTGTCAAAATTCACAGGGTACACCACCGTGCTGAAATTTGGTATGCGTGTAGCTTTAGTAACACAAATATAGGCAGTCTGAAATCCAAAATAACTGCAATTTGTACTCCAAAAAAAAAAAACAAAAAATTGTGGGTCAAGTACATTGTTGCTTTTCGTGGCACTATTTTATTAGTCAAAAAATAATGCCGTCTTGCACAACGATCTCTAATCGTATTTAGCACGTATTTGTATGATTTGACAACTCCTTAAATCATATTTAGCCACTAAATACGTTTAGGCATCGTTGCGCGAGCCGCCCTAAGAATATTTTTTTTTGTGTTTTGGGAGACTCGCGAGATCACAGTTCGGGGCGAACCACTAGTTGTACTAGAAAAAATTCAGACCACAATTCTCAAAAACAGGGAATACTGAAAGACATATAGTCTAACTTTTTATTAGCTGCAGTAAAATGACGTTTTGTGGGTTGCCGGTTTTTGAAGAAAAATAAATAGGGATGTAGCTAAATGAGTGAATCATAAATGAATAATCAGTTTGTTTTTTTTTTGAGATTTAATATTAAGTTGTAATGTATTTTTTTAACCTATTATTATTACTATACTAGAGGATTGATCTTTTTTAGTGGAAGTATAGGGAGGTACATTCAAAATGAAACAAAAACGTCATAATAATGTTATTTAATTAATTTTTGTGAACTGAATCACATCCCTATTGAGATTAGGCTGGCAACATTATTTTACGGAATGACATTTAGAAACGTCATTTTACTGCAGCTAATAAAAAGTTAGACTATAGGTGCTGTACTGTGTGTACAAACTTACACAAATTTATACCTACATGTTTCAGAGTGACGTTGATGATGACGGACACGATAAAAAGCCAGGGTCGGGAAGAGTAAAAAGCTACCTCGATGTTTTACATGATTTATGTCCCTTGCCTACAAACCACCGGGTATTTTGAAACATGTATGTTGACCCGAAAGGTGATTCAACTCGTAAAAATATACTCGTATTACGTAGGAAGCTTAAAAAAAGTTGCAATTTATCTATAGCAGTTTTTAGATCAGCAATAGGTAAATTTCTAGTTTAGGACCGTACAAGCTTTTTATAAGATTTTTAAAATCATCTCAAAAATTTCAAGCCTAGACGGGACTTGAACCCGCGACCTTTCTCTTGATACGAGAACGCACTACCATCTGTGAAATTAGTGAGATGATTCAGAATTACGACTAAAGCGCCGTTAGCTCCATCTACAGGAAAACTTTTTATTAGGAAAGCTTTTTATATTCGCGTACGCACCTAATCGTAAGTTAAGTAGAGAGTAGTAGAGTTCCATGTGAAAGGGTTCGCCAAACAGCATTGCTGTGTCTGTATGAAGGGTATGGTTTGCGGTAAAATTACAGGCACAGGGCAGTGCATCGTAGGGCACGTTTCTAAGGTGCGTGACCTACGAGGCAATACTTTGCTATAGTCGATAGTTATCACTTAACATCAGGTAAGTCATAATATGCTAGTTTCATCTCCAAATAGATTTAAAACTGCTATTATAAATGCGAAAGTGAGTTTATTTGTTACGCTTTTCACGTCGGTACTGCTTAACCGATTTTGAAGAAATTTGGTATACTGCTAGATTATGACCTCGGTTACGACATAGGCTAATTTTTATTGACCTTAGTTGAAAATGCTGTAGGAGACAACAATCATAAAGAAAATCAGTCAGGCAGGATACTCATTCAGAGGTTTCTTCTTTATCTTTACATAGTATAAAATGAAATCTTTACATAGTATAATATCTACCAAAACCCCGAGAGCTTTCAACTAGAACTGCACAATCGCTTCCAGTGCCTAGCCAGCTGCAATGATATTGACGAGATAAACAACGGGTTGGTGGAAACTGTCCAAGCGGTGGGATCTAAGTTCTTTAAAGCCCTCCGCCGAACTAGGCACCAGAAACTCTCAGATGAAACCATTAAGCTAATGGAGGACCGGGATGAAATGAGATTGCAGTCTACAGCTGATATGTCGGCTTACGGCGTGCTTAATAGACGAATCTCGAAATTGATGCCACACGATCTGCGTACCTTTAATACATCTCGTATTAAGGTCGCAATAGAAAGGAACATAGGTTCAAAAGTGTTCGCAAAGCATTAGTCAATAGGGCAAAGCCAAATGACTAAGCTGAAGACCGACAACGGCACTATCATTTCGTCGAAACCGGAGATTCGGAGAGAGGTCGAAAAGTTCTATGGACAGATGTACACCTCAACACAAAACCCCGTTGGTCAGTTGGCTCAGGACACCAGAGCCAAACTAACCCGACACTATACCGAAGACATCCCGGACATCAGCCTGTACGAGATTAGGATCGCTCTGAAACAGCTTAAAACAACAAGGCACCAGGTGAGGATGGAGTTACGACAGAACTTCTGAGAGCGGGTGGAAAACCGGTACTTCAAGTCCTCCAGAAGTTATTTAACTCCGTCGTCCTTGAAGGAACCACGCCAAAAGCGTGGGATAGGAGCGTGGTGGTGTTTTTCTTTAAAAAAAAGGTGATAAAACCTTATTAAAGAATTACAGGCCCATCTCGCTCTTGAGCCACGTTTACAAGCTCTTTTAGAGAGTGATTACGAACCGTCTCGCACGCAGGTTCGATGCCTTCCAGCCTCCCGAACAAGCCGGCTTCCGAAAAGGCTTTAGTACCATAGACCACATCCACACGCTACGCCAGATTATACAGAAGACCGAGGAGTATAATCGGCCGTTATGTCTAGCATTTGTGGACTATGAAAAAGCCTTCGATTCAATCGAGACCTGGGCGGTACTGCAGTCTCTTCAGCGATGCCAAATCGACTATAGGTATATCGAAGTGTTGAAGTGTTTGTATAGTAACGCCACTATGTCAGACAGGACCAGAGTACGGAACCAATCCAATTGCAGAGAGGCGTGAGACAGGGAGACGTAATTTCTCCGAAACTGTTCACGAACGCATTGGAGGACGTTTTCAAACTTTTGGCCTGGGATAGACTTGGCATCAATATCAATGGCGAATACATCACTCACCTTCGTTTTGCCGATGATATAGTCATTATTGCCGAATCGCTCGAGGAACTCGGTACTATGCTCAGCGACCTCAGTAGGGTCTCTCAACAGGTGGGTCTTAAAATGAACATGGATAAGACGAAAATCATGTCAAATATTCATGTTGCACCCGTACCGGTAGTTGTTGAGGGCCATACTCTCGAAGTTGTCGACGAATGTGTATACCTAGGACAAACTGTCCAATTAGGTAAGTCCAACTTCGACAAAGAGGTCGCACGAAGAATCCAACTCGGCTGGGCAGCGTTCGGGAAACTTTGCGATATCTTCTCGTCCAAAATTCCCCAGAGCCTGAAGACTAAAGTCTTCAACCAGTGTGTGTTGCCAGTGATGACCTATGGCGCTGAAACGTGGTCCTTTACTCATGGCCTCATGACCAAGCTCAAGGTCGCTCAACGAGCTATGGAGAGGGCTATGCTCGGGGTTTCTTTGCGTGACAAAATCCGCAATGAGGAAATCCGCAGAAGAACTAAAGTTGCCGACATAGCTCTCTAAATTAGCAAGTTGAAGTGGCAATGGGCAGGCCACATCGCTCGTAAAACTGATAACCGTAGGGGAAGAAAGGTTTTCGAGTGGAGACCACGGACTGGAAGACGCAGCGTAGGCCGGCCCCCCACAAGGTGGACCGACGATCTAGTAAGAATCGCGAGGAGCCGTTAGGCGCAAACGGCTACCAACCTCTCGTTGTGGCGATCTAAGGGGGAGGCCTATGTTCAGCAGTGGACGTCTACCGGCTGATGATGATGAGTATAAAATGAAGTCGCTTCCGCTGTCTGTTCGCTTAGATCTTTTAAACTACTTAACGGATTTTAATGCAGTTTTCAGCAATAGACAGAGTGATTCAAGAGGAAGGTTTATATATGTATAATACATAAAACATAGTAACTGCGAATGAAACTGTTTGTTTGTTACCTTTTCATAACTAAACGGCTGAACGGATCGTAATTATCTTTGGCAAGGAGATAGGCTGCTTTTTACCCGAGTGCGCAAAAGGAGGGTAATGTTTTTATTGAAATACCACGCATGCGAATCCGTGGACGGGAGGCTCTGCGGTGCGCCACCGCTATATGGTAGAAATACCTCCCATTCGCACAAAGCGGTTCTCTTCGACCTTTATTATGCGCTCCGCCAAAGAGTGGAACGACTTGCCAGAGTCTGTGTTTCCAGATAGCTACAACCTGGGTATCTTTAAGTCGCGAGTGAATAGGTTTCTTCTAGGCAAGCGTGTATCATCGTAGACTGCATCATCGCTTACCATCAGGCGAGATCGTGGTCAAACGCAAGCCTATAATATATAAAAAAAAATCTAGTAATATGATAAAGAGACAAGATTAGATTAAAAGATAGTATTACCAGTATTGTTAGTAAACTAATGTTAAATAAAAAAGGTATGTTTATGCTAATTGTCATGTGCATATTGTGTTCGTCTGTATGCTATAATAGCTAATACTTAGTAAATAAGCACGTACGTAAAGTTGATGATCCTAATAAATAACTTAAATTAAACTGACTCCCTTTCTAGCTAACACACACAGTCTGAGCAACCTGCATAAAACGGATAAAAAGATCGACTTTCAATCAAAAGGAAATCGAAGAAAAGCTTCCAGTAAAATATTGAAGCGCGCCGCGCGGCGCGATGGGCAATCTATCTATCTCTATTCAACTCTACTAATACTTAGTTCGACAGACAGTTGTAGGATGTATAATATCCGTAAGGAAATCGACGTGCTCAGATTATTTACGCTCAGCTGAGCTGCTCGTATGTGGAACGAACTGACAATTATTTTGCTTTTGAATTTTTCTTATTTCGTGTCAATGGCAATTGTTTTTAAGGTTGCCTCCAGCAACCACTGTTGGGTACAGGCCTCTCTATGACGCAAGTCCAATCTATTGTGATCTCATGAGTCAGACCATCCGGCCGGTGGTCTGTCCTGCGGTCGACGTCCATCTGATGGCCACCACTCTGTGACTCTTATTGTCATTCCGCCTAGCCAAGTGTCCTGCCCATCTACACTTAGCCTCGCGATTCGTATACCTACATCTTCGACTTTAGTTCGACGTTTCGTACCTACCTCAAAAGGTAAAAAGGAACCCTTATATTAATAGATGTTTATTTCGGGCAACAATACAAATGTACGAGATGTAAAACCTAATTCTACGGCCCATACAAATATATATTGAATTTGTGATACATATACTTATATAGGATCACTTCGTTGTCCGTCTGTCTGTCTGTCTGTCTGTCCGACTGTCAAGACTTTTTTTCAGGAATGCGTGGAACAATATTAAATTTCCTAATTATTAAAAAATAATTATTTTATGATATAAGCTTATTAGGTAATTAGCGCGACGAGCGAGACAAAAACATCGCGTATCCGGTACTATGCCCAAAGTTTATAGAAACTCTTTTCCGTAACCACTAAATGGATTTGGACGAAAGTTTATTTTTTTAATCTAGGTCATTATTATTCAAGGTAGCTACGGATATTCAGGGGAATGGAATGACGCATATGACCTAGGATTTGGAAATTTTCCTCCAAATCCGCTAGGCTACGGAAATTGAACACACATCAGAACATCTACATACGTAGTATAAACTTCCGCTGTTAGTACAAGAGCACCGCCATTAGCTCACTCGCTTGTGTAATCTAGCTTAGTAGTGCAAGTGTTGTTTCGTCTCTTGGTAATCTTGGTATTGTGTAGCTTAGCACAGAATTCCGCAAAGTGTGTGCCGCGGCACACTGGTGTACCGTGCTCATGAATTGGTGTGCCGCGGTAAAAATCAATTTCTTATAAAAATATAAAGGCGGGACGGAAATGCAGCCCGCAACGCAAGTCAACGATTACTCCAAATTTGGATCGCCTTTGCTCAATAATACAAGCTCATGTTTCGCATTAAATACAACTTATGCTTTAAAATTAAGTGTAAGTTTCGAATTGATTAAAACTTAAGAATAAACGATAATTATACGATCAAAATTTGATTTTTTATTTATGGTGTACCTCTGAAATTGCCAGATTTCGTAGGTGTACCTTGAACACTGGCTTAGCAGACTCTGTACCTTAGAGCAGAGGTTCCCAATTTTATTTGGCCATGGAACTACTTTTTTTGGCGGAACCCTAGCTGGCTATTTTGATAACTAAAGTGTTTACCTTGCAGTTTGTATATATTCATGTTAGACTCGAAGAATAAACAAATTATGAATGAAAATAATTATTATAAGTATTGCAAATAATTTATCGTAACAAAGAAATACAATGTACCTAGGTAATAATTTATTGTGAAGAATGAAATTTTTTCACATTATTTCTTATAATAGCCGTAAAATTAGTCTTTATGTCTGACAATTGAACGCAAACCAATCTCACATCGGTAAGTCTTCACAAACTGAATCAGAACCAGGACAGCTTTCTCAACGATTGCCGGGTATTCATTTTTAAGTACAATTCAACTTTAACTCTCGGACAGACCGCGGAACCCCTGTGACCCATCCACGGAACCCCAGGGTTCCGCGGACCACCTTTTAGGAATCACTGCCTTAGAGGATTATCAAGCTGAAGTGGCAGTGGGCGGGGCACATAGCTCGAAGAATTTACGGCCGTTGGGGCAGAAAGTGGAGACTACGCATTGGAAAGCGTAGCGCAGGACGGACCTCTACAAGATGGAAAGACGACCTGATAAAGGTTCATGTTTTTAAGACAAAACGGTTCTTTTCAGCACAGATTTATATCAAAATTTATTTATATCAGTCTCGTGATCACGGCCGAAGTAACTTGGCCGAAACGTCGAGGTTAGTCAAAGTTATGTATTTGATATAAATCTGTGCGCGAAAAGACCCGTTTGGTCTTAAAAACGAAAAAAAATCGATTTTTTTATTGTTGAAAAAATTTAAAAAATTCTACTGATAATGGTTGGTGGGAGCCGTTGGGTGCAGGCCGCACAAGACCGGTCGCTCTGGAAATCTATGGGGTAGGCTTATGTTCAGCAGTGGACGCTTTGTTGCTGTTAGTATGATAATGATGATGACGTTTGTGTACCTTTTGTGTAAGATCACAACTTTTGTAGAAGCACTTATAACTACCATGATGGTTTATTTAGAAGGGGTTTAGGTGGCAGAGATAGGAATGGTAGTACTTCTCAGGATGAGCCCTTTCACAAGGAATTCTACTAATCTTAGACATCGACCACAGAATAGATAAAACACCAGAAGACGCATTCATCTGTGATTGCAAGCCGTGCGCTGTGTCCATAAAACAAAACCCGCATCCCGCGCCTACCTCACTTCCACCCGCGTAATGTTGCCATAATTGTGCTATCACTACCTACCTATGTATTAAATTTTACGATGATCGTATCAACGTTACGAAAGTTATCCTCGGATAAACAAACATACCTATATACATACATATACAACGCCGATTTGCCCAAGTTGATTTAGAGATCTCGCTTCGCACGATCTTAAACTAAAAATATTGAACTTTTAAGTTACGTTTTCACAACTAAATGGCTGGACCAATTTCGATGAAATTTTGTTTACGGATAGATTATGACCGGCATTGAGACATAGGCTACTTTTTACCGACGTGTTTTATTGACACCACTGCTAGTCCTACTAATATTATAAACGTGAAAGTTTGTATGTATGGATGTTTGTTACTCTTTCACGCCGGAACGGCTGAACCGAATGCGATGAAATTCGGTATGTACATACGTAGGTCATAACCTGGATTAACACGTAGGCTACTTTTTATTGGCAAACCACGCGTGCGAAGCCGCGGATTGGTCAGCTAGTTTATAATAATAGTACGGATAATGTAACTCACATTGTTTCAATTTTATCTGACGGTCCCTGCATATGTCCTAAAACAGTTCCATCCTGCGTATTCTTGCACCATCCCCGAAGACCTAGTCTATCTGCTTGCTCCTTGGTGTACTGCAAAATGATATAAATAAATATTGCTGGACATTTCACACAGCGCTATCTAGCCCCAAACTAAGCAAAGCTTGTACTATGGGAACCAGATAACTGATATAATACTTATATTAGGTTGGGGAAAAAGTTTCATCGCATTTTTTAAGAATGTTTCAAAACATTTTTAATACAGTTTTTTTTATATATATATTATAGGCTTGCGTTTGACCACGATCTCGCCTGATGGTAAGCGATGATGCAGTCTACGATGGTACACGCTAGCCTAGAAGAAACCTATTCACTCGCGAATTAAAGGTACCCAGGTTGTAGCTATCAGGAAACACAGACCCTGGCAAGGCGTTCCACTCTTTGGCGGTGCGCATAATAAAGGTCGAAGAGAACCGCTTTGTGCGAATGGGAGGTATTTCTACCATATAGCGGTGGCGCACCGCAGAGCGTCTGGTTGTCCGTTGATAGAAAGGAGATGGCCGGATCAGGTTGAAAAGTTCCGCCGCACACTCCCCGAAATGTACTCGATAAAAAACCGAGAGGCTAGCAACCCTTATTTACATTTAACTAAACTATGTAGGTACCGTTTTGTTCGATAAATTTTTGCCATCTTGTAGGTATTGACATGATCCCATTGCTATAGATATTTTGGGGCTTCTGATCAAAATACCGCGACAAGTAGTTTTGGCAGTCCTCTCGTAATGTTAACCTGACACTGCGTAAAGAATTTTGAAGAGACCGAAACAGGTGGAAATCTGAAGGTGCAAGGTCAGGACTATACGGCGGATGCATTAACATCTCCCAGCCAAACTCTCTTAATTTTTGCTGAGTGGCTAAATATGTGTGAGGTCTAGCGTTATCATGATGAAAAACCACACCCCTTCTGTTGATTAATTCCGGCCGCTTTCTCTCAACTTCTTGCTTTAATCTCATCAGTTGTTCGCAGTAGAGTTCAGAATCGCTGGTCCTGCCTGGTGGTAACAACTCATAATGAATAATGCCCTTCCAATCTCACCACACACAACATCACCTTGTAGCGAGTTCACCCGGGTTTCGCCACAGTCTGTGAAGCCTGACCGGCCTTTGACCACGACCTTTTTCGCACGTTCTTGTCGTACGTGATCCAGTTTTCATCACCAGTTATCAGCTTCTTTAAAAATGGTTCGGTTTCATTACGTCGTAATAAAGAATCACATATGAGTACACGGTTCATTAGGTTTCTTTCAGTGAGCTCGTGGGGTACCCAAATATCGAGCTTTTTTGTGTACCCAGTTTTTTTCAAATGCGCCAAAACTGTTTTGTGGTCAATTCCTAGTTCTTCAGCTACGTCGTAACTACTGATATGCCGATCTTGCTACTTTTTAAAAAATGCCATTAATTTTATCCGTAATAGGGCGACCAGAGCGACGTGCATCTTTGACATAAAAATTTCCGGATTGAAAACGCTTAAACCAAATTTGTGCTACTCTCACAGACACTGCACTAGGTTCATAAACATCGCAAATTTGATTCGCGGCTTGCGTTGCATTTTTACCTTTTTTGTAGTAAAATTTTAAAATGTATCGAATTTCTTCATTAGATTCACTCATCTTAACAGTACGAAAAACAAATAAAAATCACACATTTTCCTAATTTAAATTTGTAATTATCTTCTTTAAAATTTAAACTTTGAATGATACCAAATCCAGCCAGATACAAATAGTATAGCCAAAGAGATTTTATTACAAGCTCATACATACTATAATGCGAAAAGACTTTTTCCCCAACCTATTATACATTTTTTTTGTAAATATATACTTATAAGTAATATATAGAGTAACAACCAGACCCGGAACAAATATCTGTAGATCATACAAACATTTGTACGGTGGTGGGAATCGAACCCGCTACCTCCTGCGTCTCAGCCGGCTATTCGCCCACTGCGCCACGGAGGTATAAAAATTAACTAAAGTTAAGAGTTACAGATAGGCTGTAAGATTTTTGTGTGGAGACCACTGGTGCGGGCTCCACAAGATCAGTCGTTCTGTAAATCAATGGAGGAGGTTGATGTTTATCTTAACAAAAAAACAAAAAAAAATATTTATGTACACAAAATCTATCTTAAAGGCTAATAGATGTTGATGGTGTGAGTTGGTTCGGTACTTAGGTACCCGGATTTAAGCTGATTATTCAGCTAAATAGGTAGCCTAAATCTCAAAACAATTTCTAGATAATTATTGATTAAAACGGCTATTTATCCCGTAAATCGCCAGGTAAACAAGTCAGCGACCGAATCATTGGATTGAACTTCATGATCCTAAGGTTCTCTCTAGTGAACGCCATTATTACAAGAGAATAGTTCATAAAGCGATTGAAATCAAGAAATTTCCAAGTTTCAATCGGGAAGATGGCTATAGACTCTCAGCGTCCTGGAACCCGGTGATTGCTAGGTGTGCGCGTCGTGATCGGTCGTCTCAGTGCGTAGATACGGTTAGTGTAGTGTGTCGTAATATGAACGAGCACATTTCTAATTCTGAAGACCAAGTGAGGGTAGTTGCTGCAGCTACCCACACTTCCCGACGGTAGCTCCAAGTACTCCAGTCAGCCCGAGACCATGACTGTTGCAACACAGCCGAAACGTCGGGATAACAAATAAATAAGGTACATACGCGCTAAATACCCGTTTTAATCAATAATTATGTAGTGATCGCGAAAGTTTGAAAAATACAATTACTAGATATTTTTATAAGAACTTTATAAATTTGATAGTAAATCTGTCTGTCTTCGCGACTAAACGGCTGGACTGATTTCGATGACATTTGGTATACTTATGTATAAATAGATTTCGCTATGACCCGGATTGAGATAGGCTCCTTTTTTGACAATTCGCTGTGTACATAAAAATACCGTACATATAAATACCAGCATTATTGGGATCAGATTAATTTGAAAAAGCTTTATACCACTTGAAAATAGACACCTTGCACGGCACCAAATACTTCAAAATCCGAGGAGAGAAGAGACATAGCTTGTTTTGTGGAATTCTTTGTATGAATGCAACTCGTTATAAAAATAACATGGATTTATAATTTCATTGCTAACAATTTAGGCCAGAAATAAATTTTTAAAGAAGTTTCTCAGACACTGAAAAATTTTTTTTATTTTGACATCTTGTCACTGAAATAATTTTTGAAAAGAAAATTTTATTGGATTCAAAAGGTATTTCAGGAAGGCGAGAATTATTTGACATTAATGTGGTGTATTCATAATCTGTGTAAATAGTGACATTTGATTGACATTGATGAATAAGCAACTATGTGGGTACCTGCAGATGGTGCTTTCAACAAGTTCTTCCCCTAGTCACAGATGCCACAATCAAGAACTGAACTGAACTGAACAAGTTCTTCAACTACCTCAATATTCAGTCTTGAATAGCCAAGTGAGTTCATAACAATTAATAAGTACCTATATGTAGGTATAATATACATCATTCCGGATGTCTCATAGAAATGCACTCGCAGACCCAAATTATGGATGTGGATTTGAAAGCCGGCAAAGCTAAGCTGAAGTGGGATTGGCTTGGCCACATCTGTCGCATGCCAAGTGAGTTGTGGGCACTTGTGGGCTAAGGTCGCCACTTGGTTGCACCCCAACCCAGGGAGAAGGTGATGCGGCAGGCCGAGATGGAGATGGCGGGACGAGTTACATAAACTCCTGAAAGACAGGACAGATTTGGCACTGGATCGAAATGTCTGGAAGGAATGGGGGGAGGCTTTTGGCCAGAAATGACTAATTAATTGTGATAATAATAATAGTGTAGGTAAAAAAATCTACTAAATTGTAGGAATATCTAGCACTACGTGCTAAGTTACCTAATATAAATTATTTATTTATATTAATTTAGTTGAGTTGTATTATTTGTCTCCAGTTTTTATTAAATAAACAAGATACTTATTAACTAAATATAAATATTACAAATATTGCTGGACATTTCACACAGCGCTATCTAGCCCCAAACTAAGCAGAGCTTGTATTATAGGAACCAGATAACTGATAGAATACTTATATACTTTTTTTTGTAAATACAAACTTATAAATTATATGTATGTATTTACAAAAAAAAAAGTATTTATAATATATACATCCAGAACATCCAGATCCGGAACAAATATCTGTAGATCATGCAAACATTGAAACTAAAATTGAATGGTAAAAAAATACTATTTATAAGTCGATGTTTTTTATATAAAGGGAAGAAAGTAGAATGAACAGCTGATTTGGTAGCGGCAGGTGTTTGCGTAATCTAAAAACTGCGTAACTAGCGCAAATATTAAAAAGTATCCCTATTCTATAATTAATTAAATTAAATTCATTAATTAAGAAACTGTTGTGTTTGTAAACAAATTATTACCTTGCGGAAAAATACTCCTTGCACCCGGCCGAACACCTCAAAATCCATGGCTTTCATTGTCATCGCTACAGAAGTAGGACCTACTGCTGCAAGTCAAAACACCCGTAACAGCAGTTATAACCTTATAACTAATAGGCGAAGCATTTAACACCAGCGTTTGATGATTTTCATGTGAAACCAAAAATGTCGCTCGTTTTGCTCAAAGAGGAGTTTGTTTGTTTTGGTGGCTGTCTGTGGTTGATTTTACAGCTCCGTTCCGTTATCTTGAAAATATACATTTTGATTTTTGAGTGCATCCGACCATTCGGAGTTATAATGGCTTACTGCTGCTGTAGTAAAATTGCCAAAAAACTCTTGCATAGAATGGAACGTAAACTATACAGTTGTTTTGTCACTGTCAGTGGTCAAACATTACCAATGTCAGTTCGTCAGACTCAGTGGTCGGTTGTTTTTGTTTTTTGTTTTCAAGTTTTCTTAAAAAGTACTGTCTAATTCACTAAATGAGGTATTTTATTTTATGTTACAGAAGCCTACGACGATTTGAAACCATAAATAAAGGCGTAAACAATGGCTTTCTTTTCTTGCAGCAGGTATGTTAAAGAAATTATGTAATCGACCGACTTGTTTTAGAATGTTGGCCCATGGCCATTTTTTTTGGATTGCTGCTGTGGTCCTAACCTACGTTGTGGTTTCAGATTAGGAAGTAAATCGGTGCTGGCGAGTTTAAGCAGGTTTCCTGCGACGATCAGCAAAGCTAAATATGCTCAAGCGGCCGTTCCAAAAATAACTTTTAAAAAGTTTGAGGCTCCTCAGGAAGAGCACCATGATATTAGGAATGAGCGTCTTAAACGTCCTCTGTCACCTCATCTGACCATTTATGAGTTCCAGCTGACCTCAATGCTATCTATTACCCACAGAGCTACAGGTAATAACTGATTTGTATATAATCTCTAAGCTGCATTCTGATTTCAAGAAAGTTATACAAATGCCATTAAGTAGATGAGGATGGATTTTATTATCAAGAATGTCAATTCTCTATACTGTCAAACTAAAAATTTTTGCCAATGGGGCTGTGTGCCAGACACCACATTTTGTGTATTCAGCTGATCTGTATGCAGTATTATAATTTCTATTTCTATTTATTTAATAACTTTGAAATAACAACAGTTTACAAAACCAAAACATTAAAAAAACTGAAAAATAAACAAGTTCAAAAGTAACTACTAAAATAGAAATACCTAACTAAAAATAATAAAAATTATTGCTAAGCATACTGACAATGTCTGTGTTTATTGCAGGGATGATGTTATCAGGATATGCCAGTGCTCTGGGCCTCGGTGCCCTATGCCTACCAAACGACATCTCCCACTACATTGCCGTTATTGAGGGTCTCAATCTATCTCCAGCAACTCTCTTCCTAGCGAAGGCATTGATTGCCTCACCTCTAGGCTACCACTTTGCTAATGGAATCAGGCATCTCTACTGGGACACAGCCAAAGGCCTGACAATCAAGGAGGTGTATAGCACTGGATATGCAATGCTCGCAGCATCAGTTGTTATAACTCTTATATTAGCTGCCTTATAAGTAAATCTGTATCTAGAAATCTTTGCATCTAAGCAATTTTATTAAAGTTTTTGAAGTTGGTTACAGATTTGAACTTTTTTATGACCTTATGCCTATTAATCACTTTACTCTTGTCAATGGCTAGTATTACATAATGACCTAAAGCTTTTAAATTTGTAACAGTATTTTGAATCGAAGTCGCGATCTTTGTCAAATCTGCGGCTTTCATAAAGTTCCTCTTCCTGACTGGCTGGATGGAACTGTAAGCCGCCATATATTCTCTTTCCCAAACGCTAGGAGGGTAGGTATTGTGTGGAGAAAGGCCAAGAAAGGAAGATACGTTTGCTTTAGTACGTATTATCTTTGAGAAAGGCAGCTACGAATTAGGATAATTCAAAATCTGAATGTCTGTCAATGTCAAATATTGGATGTCTGACACTGAATTGAACTGACGACTGATTCTGTCGTCAGTTCAGTTCGTGAGACTCTGTAGTCAGTGGTTAGTTTTGAGAATTTCGATTGTTTTTGTTCTAATTATTGTATAGATTTAAGATTACACTCTTCGATTGTTTCATTTATTTTACAGAAGGCTACGACGACACGTTCGTCTGAAAGTAAATCATAAATCCAGTTAACCATGGCTTTGTTTACATGTGGCAGGTACGTGCTCGAATTATGTAATGATGAGGCTGTTTTGGTTTTTTGAGCGTTCTACAGTGTTTTTTGGTTTCAGATTGGGAAGTAGACCTGTGCTGTCAGCCTTAGGCAGGCTTCCTGCGACAGTTAGCTCTGCCCAGTACGCCCAGGCAGCTGTACCGAGTGTTACTTTTAAGAAGTTTGAAGAACCCAAAAGGGAACATTATGATGTGAAGAATGCTCGGCTCAACCGTCCCTTGTCTCCGCATATGACGATCTACGCGTTTCCGTTGCCTGCTATGCTATCAATCACACACAGAGCTTCAGGTGTGAATAATTTGTACACGCTTGACAATTTCTAAAGATTCAGAATATCATTTTGCTTCTATCATTTGAAACTATTGAGTGGTTTTCTGTGCCGTATAGTGTAGCTGATAAAACTATTAGACCAAATTTCACCATTTTCATAAGCGAAGAACATTTTAGGTCCTTTAAATTCACCTACAAAACAATGACACTAATATTATAAAAGCTTGTTTTTAAAAGTTTGGATGTTAGTTACTCAATCATGTCGCAACACGGCACAAAGCAAATGTGTATGTTTATAGATTATAATCTGGGTTAACATGTTATATGCTACTTTTTGTTGACAAATGTGTGTGAAGCGGCTGGTGGAAGCTAATATAACATATTATAATTCTCAGTGCTAAGACAATTTTCATAGAAGTGATAAAACAGATACAATAGTTCAATGTGTGCCATATTTTGATACATACTGAAGCTGAGTACTAATTTAAAGTTATCTATGATGATGATTATCTATGACTATGACTACATTTTTAGGGTTCATTTCATCATCATCATCATCATCAGCCGGAGACGTCCACTGCTGAACATAGGCCTCCCCCTTAGATCGCCACAACGAGCGGTTGGTAGCCGTTTGCGCCCAACGGCTCCCCGCGATTCTTACTAGATCGTCGGTCCACCTTGTGGGGGGCCGGCCTACGCTGCATCTTCCAGTCCGTGGTCTCCACTCGAGAACCTTTCTTCCCCAACGGTTATCGGTTCTACGAGCGATGTGGCCTGCCCATTGCCACTTCAACTTGCTAATTTTGAGAGCTATGTCGGCAACTTTAGTTCTTCTGCGGATTTCCTCATTGCGGATTTTGCCACGCAAAGAAACCCCGAGCATAGCCCTCTCCATAGCTCGTTGAGAGTTCATTTGTTTGTTCATATCTAATTAATGAAGTTTAGAATTGAATTTTAATTAAACTTGTTTCTTGCAGGTATAATCCTTACTACATATGCCAGTGCACTTGGGATCGGAGCACTGTGCTTACCAAATGATATTTCCCACTATGTTGCTGTTGTTGAAAGCCTCAATCTCTCTGCAGCATCAATTTTCATAGCAAAAGCAATAATCGCCTCTCCTCTTGGTTACCACTTTGCTAATGGCATCAGGCATCTTTACTGGGACACAGCCAAGGGGCTGACAATGAAGGAAGTGTATGCAACAGGATATGCAGTATTGGCTTTGTCTGTTGTTATTACTGTAGTCCTAGCTGCTTTGTAAATTAAGAAAATGATCATTCCGTGAAATAACTGTTGAGTATTATTTATTGTATTTATTTTCATTATACATAAGTGATGTAATAAATTTTTGACATCGATTTTATTGTTTCAGCCTCTATTATTTAATTGGTAGTTTGTTGAAAAGGGTTATTTAATATACTAATCCTAAATTATCTAAGTTAAGCCACGTTTCACATGGTCAATACTTTAATGGGTCACTATTAGTAGTATTTTTAACTGAGCTCTGAATTGGGCATCGGAGGGTACATTAAGGTTAGAAAAGTCATCAAACCATGCCAGAGGCTTTCGGGCAGCAAACAAACTACCCCACTAGTTAGAAGACTGGTAGGTTATTAACTTATTTTTCTAGTTCACTCTATGCCTCAATACAATAATAATAATAATCTTTATTTCAGACTCATGAGGTCCATACACATTCCATAATGGGCTTGGTTGTTTTTGATCGAGCGAAGCGAGATCTCTAAATCAACTTGGGCAAATCAGCATTGTATGTATGTAATTATGTATGTTTGTTTGTCCGAGGATAACTTTCGAAGCGGTGTTCAGATCATTGTGAAGTTTGATACATAGGTAGGTAGTGATGGCACAATTTTGGTAATGAGCTAAAAATGTTAGGGGGTTATTGAGATATTGGGGTTCAAGAGGGGTAAAAAAAAATTAAAATGAGACTAATATGTTAAATGGGACGTCAAATTAAAGGTCTTCATTAGTACATTTAGACTCCTTTTTTATTTTTAGTACAGTCCTTATAGTTTTTGAGTTATTAGCCATAATAAAAACTGAACTTTGACAAAATTCACAGTGTACACCAGTGACCCCCACTGTGCTGTAATTTAGTAGGTATGCGTATAAGTGACACAAATATAAGCAAAAGTCTGACATCCAGAATAACTGCAATTCGTACCCCAAAAAATGGAACCACGTTACATGAGCTCCCGTTACCTGTAATTTGAATGAAACTGTAGATCAAGTTTGTTGGTTTTAATTTCATGGGACTATTTTGATAGTCAAAGATTACAAAAAATATTTTTTGTTTTAATCGGAGACTCGCGAGATCTCCATTCGGGGCGAACCACTAGTTTAAATATAATGGTTAACATGAGAAAATCTTAAAATATTACAAAGTTACACATGCATTTATGCAACACCACAATTTGAAATCACATCATGGATAGTTTTGAATTTTTCAAAGTCTAGTTTCTCTGTAGTTGTCAAGCCCTTTGCTGCATTCTGTAAAGAAATTAAGTTTTTTTTATTTATCGATGTAGAACAAGGAAGTGGCCAACCTGATGTTATGTGCTCACCTTTACCAAATAATTTTAGCATTCAATAAAATTAGCGAATTATGCAGCCGAAACTTATCAATAACCGACAAAATAAAGCGTCGGTCGCTGTACACGAGCCACAGACAAACGCTGCCGCCTGCCGCCTGCCGACAGCTTCTGCGGACTACATTTTTCCTACATTTTATTTTAAATGAACTCGCCGCACACGTATGATACAGGTAGTCGCTACACGCCACAAGATGCCATATCTCGCTTCGTGTGGTAGTTGGCCGCTACCGACCGAAAGTTATGAAAAAAAGTAGGTAAATAAGTATATGCCGCGCGTTTCCGCTACTAAGTGGCCGCTGCCAGTTTCGAGGCTAATAAACGAGATGTGGGCCCGCCACTTGAAATGAAAGGCATCAAGCAATGATGATAACATTATTCCACTCTAAGGTAGAGCAAACTTACATTGAAAATCACGTTGTTATTCTTCAAGAACTCTCCATAAATATTGAACAAGTCCGTCCTAGTGTCGAGCAGTTCAGCCAGGCTTAGCGGCGTGTGGGCGATGGACACATCTGAGAGGAAGTCCTTGGAGGAAACCCAGGTCCTGGACGGAGCCATGGCGATGTTGCACGTGGCGTAGTTGGTGAGGATATCTCTGCCGCCAGCTTCACGGTTTAGGCAGAGAAGTTCGTACTGGGAAGCGTCGAGGGACGAAAGATCAGCACCTGGAAAAATAATTTTAGATGATGGCCTAGGTTAACTACATATAAAAACAAAGTAGATACCTGCGCGCGACAAAAGGCCATGCAATTGGAGCCTTAAATGGCTCCAAACGATGACCGCACTGTAAGTTATACGAGCGAGCCAGGTAGTGAGTGCGGTTCTCGGAAAAGCTTAAAATATTATTGTGTGCGGTGAAACTCGTTTGATATATTACTCGGGCGCTAGAGTGCGTTTTGGCGAATGTAATAAATGGCACATTTTCGTTGTTTCGAACGTAAATATTACGTTTGCAACTTCTACTCTCGTTATTATTTTCATTTTGTCAGTGAGTCTGGGTTAACTCGCTAAGAGCTTGTCCGCACATATTTATTTAGGTATTTCGCAGCATGTTGGGGTAGAAAGGTTCTAGAGTGAACACCACGCAGGTACGCACTGGAAAGCGCAGGGTTGGACGGCCCCCCACTGGATGAAAAGACGACTAGACAAAAGATTGATATGGAAAAAAAACGCGCTTTTCCGGCTGATAATGATTATAAAGTACTTAATCGGTTAATAAGCGGCCTGAGGGCTCGTCCGTCCGCACTAGGGCATAGTATTTGTTTCGCAACATGGTTTCGCCACAATGTAGCGCCATGGAATTGTCTGAATTTGTTGCGCTGAATTGTTTTTGGACGCTGCGGTTTCGAGTGCGTGCCTGCGTGATCTCCACTCTAGAACCTTTCTGCCCCAACGGCCTTCAGTTCGAGCTATGTGCCCGGACCAATGCCACTTCAGCTTGCTAATCTGGCTTTGTCTGTGTGTGACCTTGGTTTCCTCTCTTCTCCATAGCACGCTGAGCGACATTATTATAGGCGTTGTTTGAGGCTAGATTTTATTTTGTAAAAAAATATGGTGGTTCAGCTAGTGTACAACAAACTCACTGGATATAAATGCGACGTCTCCACGTTCCTCTTTTAAACATAAAACAGTGTTGGTGTCTCCATAGCATTGCTTCTTCAGTTTAGAGATATCATCGCCTGAAACAAAGAAACTATCATAAAAAAAGCCTTTGGTACAGTTCCTATATGTACAAACAAAGTCCATTCAGATTCAAAAGAATATGAGTAGTTTTTTTTATTTTTTTTAAAACTTGTATTGTAATTTTAAACGATATCTAACCTTGTTACCACAAATCAAATCAAAATGTTTTTATTCATTAAAATCTCAAGGATCACTTTGAAACGTCAACACAAAAAAGTTAAACAACTGTTTAACGTGTGTTTAAAAAATATTAGCAATTTTTATATAGGAAATTTTTAAACATGCGTTAAACAGTGTATTATTTTTTTGGTTATGCAACCTGTTTTATTATGTACGACATTCATTTAAAACACACATCTGGAATCGTATTAACTGATTTAGAGGTGGGTTTAATACCGGTAGCTTGAATATTTATCCAGGCCTTTGCGATGATGCCGCTTAGTCAGTTTAACAGGTACCTAGTTACCTACTTACATGATGAATGAATATGATTTATTTACCTATTTTATACAGGCTGTTTCATTGATATTTTAGGGAAAGTTTGATAATTTAAAATTTTCTAAAGTAATGAATTTGTAAAAAACCGATTTTACAACAATACTAGCCATTAGCCCTACCCGTGTATTCAGTTAATGTCGTACATAACGAATCACGTAGTATTTATATTCAAATTTTTGTAAATTGGGTAAATTTTACCTCTGGGGTTGTTTTCTATCTTGTCGATTCCAGGCAGGCATGAACCATCGAAGAAATCTCCAAGGTTTTTAATGCACTGAAAAAAACGAAGATTATCATCAGTAGT
Source organism: Philereme vetulata (assembly GCA_918857605.2). Lineage (NCBI taxonomy): Eukaryota > Metazoa > Arthropoda > Insecta > Lepidoptera > Geometridae > Philereme > Philereme vetulata. The sequence continues at coordinate 6,204,485 of OU975459.1, read as the reverse complement.
TGAAATCCTTTCGAATATTACACTGGCAAGGTGGAAGGAAAGAGACCACGGAGATGAAGCCCAATGCGTTGGAGCGACCAGATTCGCTCAGCACTGGTCACCACTGAAGCAACGCCATCCGTTCTGCAGACAGATCCCGATGGAGTCAGAACTAAGATCCTGCAACATACAAGTCACGACCCTCAGCAGTGAGGCGTCTAAGCAAGGAGGAGCTTCTAACTTTTGAAACTATCATGGTTATGAACACTATTTGTATTACTGGAGCCTGGAATCCTGTAGTGAGAATGTGTAAGAACCGAAAAAGTGGAGTGCCAATTACGCGTCCTGATACCGTGAGTGTTGTGTGTCAGAATCGAGTTATGATCAAAACGGTTGTAGTAATAGTATTAGTGAATTCATTCCTAGCAAGAGACTGAGAAAGAGGGTAGACCGTAAAGCTCATTTCAGACTACGCTATAATATTTTGCGATATAGTATAGCAAAGAAAGACCTAACCAAGTAAGCCAATAATATAGTGTTTTTTTTAACTGTAACAGTACGGCAGCACCCATAACCAGAGGAGATACAGGTGCAGTTTCTTTTAAAACAGCAGCTCGTTTTCGAAGAAGAACATTTTGTCATTAATTTTTTTTTGGTCAAGTGTGAGTAGCGCCTTAAAATTAATCAAGTTGGCAAAATTTTTTTTGATGCCGATCGATGCAGTCCTTTGTAAGGATCATTTTATTGTAGCGGATGAAAAAAATCTGAACAGCGGAAGATAGTCAAATTTGATAAAAAGTATTCTCATACAACATGGATAAACAAAATTCCTTCTACAAACATTTTATTAGATTCTAATTGCACATTAAAGAAATATTAATACTGTAGCGATTAAGAAGTTTAGGAACTCCACGCTCTCATGAGCAATTCAAAAACATTTCGTATTTCAGAACAATTTTGAATTTCGAACATGGTTCTTGCACTTGTCGGACTTTTATATCAGTCATTACATCATCTTATTCGTCCTATCATGGCATTGTCAAATACGCAAAAAGTAGACTTAATTGATAGCATAAACAGTCGCAGAAGATTGTGATTATACTAACCTGATCATTATTGATGAGCTTTTTGTTGATGAGGTGGTAGAGTGGAGCATCTAGGCCACTGAAGGTTCCGTAGGGGTTGTGGCAAGACCTGATGAAATGGAAATATTATATATTTAACTAGTTTTATGCCTGCGACTTCGTCCGCAATTTTCTAGATCTCGACAATAGCGCCAAACACCGGGTTCAATTGTGAATTTAAACCATCCAGGGACCCACTCAAACACACAATTTCATCAAAATCGGTCCAGTCGTTTAAGAGGAGTTCAGTGACATACACACCTCCTACAGAAGAATTAATTTAAAGATTTGACCTTATCGGCAATCTTAGCTTCTTGTGATTAAGAATTATGAATGTCAGAACACCACTACTCTGAAAATTTTTAAACTAAGATCATAAATGTTGTTGCTAAATGCTAGTTGTGCTGTATGTTCAGCAGTGTATTTCCTGCCATTGATATGATGAGGATGATCCTAAAATGGTAGGTAGCTTAAGTAGGTCCCCAGTTTTATCTTTTCCATACACCTCATTTCGATTATTTCGTTCTTCTGACAATTAATTACCACACAACTACGTTTTCTAACAAAAAAATTGTATCTGGAATTGTTCTAACAGACGAACATTACCTTTTGCCCCTTAAATCCTCCATCTTGTTATACGTAGTGCCTTTCCTGACAACTGCAATCGCGTAGTTCGGTGTCTTGGCGTCTCCATATACTTCGTGGAACACTGGATGGAGGTTGTATTTGTTTGCAGCTGCAGCTAGTCTCATGTCGTCTACTGCTGCTAGATCTGAACCGTTGTCTTGAACCTGATATAGTAAGGTTTCATATTAAGAGAAGGCTCCCCCTCCAATGGGTTCCCCTTTCCCCTAGGGGTCCTGGTGCACTACCCCCCAAAAATTTTATGATTTTTAACTACCTATTCAGTTTAGGTAGGTACAACGCAGATAATAAAGATATCTCAAGAGGCCAACCCACACGTTTGGCCAACCTATCCTTTTGCAGTTCGATAGTAAGCATTCCGTGTCTGGTTGAAGTATCTGCCGCAGTATACTTACGTTCTTCAAACAATCGTTCTCATTAGCTTCTTGTACACAGTCGAGTCTCGGGCGAATATCTCTGCTGAATGCGAATATTGACATCGCTCGGCACTTCGCTAGGGCCACGCTTGAAGTCACGCATAACCTACAGAAAATATTTCTGGGTTAACTGGATGTTGCGTGGGATGACTCCAGCTAAAATTGCTAATTTCCCAGAAATTAGCAAAAATAAGCAATCTAAAGTTATTTACCATTGTGAATTTGTGGTTAAAGATGTCAAAAGTTTCTATTATTTCTTTTATTTGATAGTCTACCAAAGTGATATCGATCATTATTTGAGGTGGCTGAGGACTGATACAGAGTTCGAAGTTAGTTCAAAACTTCTCTTATTAGAATACAATAAATTCTACTGCTTTGGTAAAATTCTTTTAGAAACATAGCCGTGCAAATATTTGAGCCACTGTCAAAGGGCAGTATCATTAGCGTTCGGGGTCACGCACAGCCCGTGAGGGTGTCGGAATAGGTCACTATGCCATGTCAACATCCGCTTATGAGGGCTTTATGCATGCGAATTACCTATATCCATGGATGAAATTCCACCGGGTAATTGTCTGTAGCTAAATGGTATGTGTGGTGTCCTGGTGTGGTTATTTTGCAGCATTTGGCATAGGTAAAGAGTAGTTTAGCAGTAGGTAAAGTCAGGTTAGGTGGTGATTATTGTACACGGGTAGGTAAAGTAAACATTTCAGTTATAGAAATAATACATCATCCATAGAAATAATAAATGACATCACTTGAATATTTCAGAATGTATTTCAGAAGACTTAAGGAGTTATCGGAATAACAATATTATGATACGATAAGGTATAAGGAGTTCGAGGCTTACGTATATTCTGCCTCAGTGAATTTGAATAGTTTGATTTGAATATCGATATATTGCGGCTTACCTTTATCCTCTAAGCTTTTATCGTATGAAAATGTAAGTCTATAAAAAGTTGCCGGATTTCTTTGGTATGGATCTAACTATATTTCAGCCAAATTCAACGTGAAATGTTTGTAACACGACCCGTTCACTTGTTGGTTTTGACAGAATTTGCTTTTGTGGTTGATTTTTCCCTCCATCATTTTAAATTGATAACAATTCTGACAAAAATTCAACGCTCAATCAGTGAACGCAAGTGCATTTCAGGTTAAGACACGTACCTACTACGGGTGGTTTTTACCAAAAAATCACATTGAAGAATACGGCTGGTAAGCTAAATATGTTTTGGTCGTAGGTTTACAATGATTTTAATTTTGATAAAATGAGAACCAGCCTTTTCTTGGAGACCTTAACACATTTACCTGACAACGAGTTCTGGAGGTCCATGTCCCCTCTCAATGACCTCTGTATAGTTGGCCTTGTTCAAGTAATCCATAGGTTTGATGGGGATGTTGTCTGCTACATGGTGGATTTTATCTGATAGACCCAGGACTTTGGTGAACCATTCCGGTTTGGAGCTTGCACCTGTTGGTTAAATTTTTCTCAGAATTTACAAGTAGTTTGACTAACTAGTTTGTACTTGAAAAAAAAGTAAAAATAATTGATTTATCCAATCCCTGAATTATTTTTAAAACGTTAATTGTACACCTGTTCCTCTGCGACCAAGCAAGCAACAAGACGGTGTTATAGTCTACCAACATCAAAATGAGCTATTAACTGTCTCACTTCAGGATAAAATACATATTTTGATATTAATAAAAAAACTATAAGTCCTTTTCTACGTTTTAGACGTTTATAAACGTTATATATACGTTTATATATCTTAAATATACTTGTCCCAGAAGACAAAAATATTGATTAACGAAAATGTGTGTTGATAGTTTTTATTTAGCATGAATCTTTCTGTGATAGTTTTGGCCCGAATAAACAAACCACTTATCTATTCTATTCTGAAACTTACCAGCATCGGCCAATTGCTTTATCTTTTCCCTCAGAGGTGTTATCTTGGCCAGTACATCATTGTGTCCTAACAATCCTTGCCAAGGCCTAGCTGCCCAGGAGCAAGCCTTCTCTCTGACTGGGACCTTAGAGCCGTCTACGCAAAGATATCTGAAGTCGTCAGGGTTCTCAGTTGATTGGGTGACCGGTGTGGTTCCTACTGGCAACTGGAGAGTATTAGAGGTTAGGTATTTAGATATTTTTTTCTAATCATCATCATTATATCAGTCAAAGGGCGTCCACTGCTGAACATAGGCCTCCTCATAAATTTCCAGAGCGACCGATCTTGTGCTGCCTGCACCCAACAGCTCCCAGCAACCGTTGTCAGGTCGTCTTTCCATCTAGTGGGGGGGCCATCCTACACTACGCTTTCCAGTGCGTGGTCTCCACTCGAGAACCTTTCTGCACCAATGGCCGTCATTTCTTCGAGGTATGTGCTCTGCCCACTGCCACTTCAGCTTGCTAATCCTTTGTGCTATGTCGGTTACTTTGGTTCGTCTACGAATCTCCTCATTTCTGATTCGATCTCGTAGAGAATTACTTCTTTGTTGTGGAACAAACCAGCAGTTGTCTTATGAAAAACTTATTCGTTTCGGATTTAGTTTTTCATAGATCTTAAATAAGTAAACACTTAAAATATAAGTGAAGAAAGTATTCACGCTGACTTGTTAGGTAAATCTGATGACTTAATTATTTAAAAATATTTGAGACAAACTCCATGTACAAATTGACTTAGTCGGTTCTTGAAAAATAATAAAACAACCATGTGTGGTTTAGTTTACATACCCCGAAGAATTTCTTGACATAGATGACCTTGGTGAATGCGACCTGACCGCCGTTATGCGCCAGACATCTCAGAGCTCCTTCATACCCACTGTAGTTATCCGGATAGTCGCATTTCTCGGGGTGTTCGCATAGAGCGCATAGCTGACTGTATTGCGACCCTACAATCATCAAACATCATCATCATCATCCTACATCAATCAATGCCTTTTGTTATTGGAGTAATAAATATACAAATATTTCTTTTGCGTCTTTAGATAGCCCTGAACCAAAAAATACTAACTAATACCTGTGGTAGGCATTACCCCACCCCATAAATCCTTTATACTGTGGTATTGCACTACTATTTATTTAAATTTTTTGTACTGTCAATAGATCAGTGGGAAGACACACTTGTATTTCACAGTTTTTTTACCTTCACTATAACAATGGTGTCGGAGAATCAATGATTCTCGTAAGCTCTAAATAAGAGGAGGATAAATTCCACTATGTCTAGCAGAATTATCATAATTAGGGTTCCGTACCGCAAAAGGTAAAAAAGGAACCCTTATAAGATCACTCTCTTGTCCGTCTGTCCGTCTGTCTGTCCGTGTGTCACCACCGATTTTCTCAGGAACGGGTGGACCTAGTTAGTTGAAATTTATACCAGTTACTGTAGTCTATAGTCCCTATTTTAGGTGTATAAAAATCAAGGTCCTGAGTCAACACGATAGAAAGATATGGGCAAAATAAGATTTTCGCGAAAACTTGCAAGTACCAAAATTTACCTTAACTTTCAACTTTTTTATTTTCGGAATTTTCCTTTTACTTGTGCTGTAAGACCTTGCTTTTAACCAAAATTGACAATTCTAGGTCAAGTACCCTATAGGTTTTGGGTCGAAAACCTATATGGTAGTTCCCGTTGACCTAGAATCACGAAATTTGGCAAAAAGCAAGGTATTACTTACAGCACAAATAAAGGAAAAATTCCAAAAAATAAAAAAAAGTTGAAAATTAATTAATTAATTATTCCCATAAATACATAGTTGACGCCAATTAAGATAATCCTCTGAGTTGTATGGGCCCTCATACAGTATACCTAGTCGGGTCATAAATTCTGTCACATGTTTAATATAAAATAATTGAAACAAGTTTATTCATTATGTAACCATTTATATACCAAAATGAACTTAACAAAACATAGATTCTTATGACACTAAAGTTTATTCAAAATGACCTCCTTGATTTTGAATACAGGCCTTCAATCTGCGCGGCCAGTCGTCTATCGCAGCACGAACGAGGTCCATGTCAATATCGGCGGCTGCCTTAATCAAGGATGTCTTGAGTGACTCCAAATTGGGATGAGGCTTTGACCACGCCTTTTCCTCCAAGTGTTGCCATATCTTGTAATCTAACGGATTCAAATCTGGACTGGAGGAGGGCCAGTCTTCGTGCCGGATGAAGTCGATTTCAAGCGCTGCCAGCCAGTCTTGTGTGCTCTTCGCTCTATGAGCTGGCGCCGAATCTTGTTGGAATACCCAGTGCCTGTTATTGAACATGGTATGAGAAACAGGTTCCACAAGGTTCGTCAGGACTGTATTTTGATACACAACTGCATTCGTTTTTACACCTTTCTCACAAAAATGTACCTCTGTTAAGCGCCAATAAGAAACTCCCAACCATACCATGAGCGAGGATGGAAAATGACCTCGTTGGACACGCGGAATACGGTTGCTCGCTTCTTCACTACTGTGTGCGTACAACCTTATCATTTTGTTTGTTGCAGTTCTCTTCTACGGTAAAAATTTTTTCATCCGAAAAAAGAATATCCCTATATTTTTTTCCCGCGTACCGCTTCAACAAAGCGCGGCATCTCTTCAGTCTCAGGTCCATTAGACGAGCATTCAAACGATGTCCTGTTTTTCTTCGATATGCCCGAAGCCCTAAGTCTTCATTTAACACCCTTTTCACCGTGGTTCTGCTTAACCCCATCTGAAGGGCCAACAGTTTCTGTTTACGTTTGGGATTTCTTTGAATTCGCGCCTTCACAGCTTTTATCACTGCTGGAGTCCTAACAGACCGAGGGCGACCACTTCTTGACCTGTCATCTACACTAGAGTCTTCATTGTATCGTTTGATGGTGCGATAAACGAATCTTTTGGTTATATTCAAATTTTTCAGTATGTCAAAAATTTGAATTGGCGCGTAACCAACCGCAACGATGCAACGCAATAACTGCAACACTGTCTTCTTTAAGCGTCCACTCCATATTTAAAAATGAGTAAAATTCTAAACAGTATACATTTTTATTTTCATGAACAATTCGAAATTCGAATTCTATAAACTTTTTTGTGGCCAGCATTCTAAAAGAAAAGTTTTTACTGTGTGACAATACTTATGACCTGACTAGGTAAAGGACTAGCTTAATCGGCAGCAACCTCAATAATGGTAAATAAATAAAATTGCGCTTTTGAATAAAATAAATAATTAAGTGGGGCTCCCATACAAGAGACATGATATTTTTGCCGTTTTTATAGATAATAATACGGAACCCTTCGTGCGCGAGTGTTACTCGCACTTAGCCGGTTTTTTAGAATGTTTTAGTATTTGTCTAGGTTAAATCTTGTAACTGAATTTTAAACTAGTTTCTCCGAGCAGATTGAGCTGAAGTAACTTCGGCAACAATGCAATTATATGGTACCACGGAGGAGGTCTCATGATGGAGACGGATGCCAGACAACGGAATTTCTGGAATATATTATAGTATTGCTTGGACTCATTTGCATTTGCTTGCGATTCCGATTATGAATTTTATAAAAGCTTATTTTTATAAGTAATTTTTCAACACTAATTGATTTGTGGTGCCCAAAGTTCTGGTTTTCCAGTATACCAAAAATATACAATAATTTGCAGCAGAAAAATGTCTGACCTATTTCCATTGTTTGTTACACATAGATTTCGCAATTGCGCTAGAATTTTTAACGAACTCATTTAAAATTCCATTTTATATTCCAGCATTGCAAACTCAGATTCAAATTCGTGCTAGTTTTGCCAACCTAGAAATGCAAATCCAGATAAATTCCCAACGAGCTAAGCGATACAGTTGAATGCAATTTCCCCTTTGACCAGTTCAGATTAAAGGGGTTTGAAAAATCCCAGCGGAAACTTCCAACCTTGCTCTAGTTTCCATTATGCTGGGTTTGGTGGTGGGACGGTGGGAACAGGTATTTGTTTGAAATCTCTTTGATATTGTACCGTTGTTTCTTGGTCAATTGGGTTGTTAGGTTTTTATTCGCTGTTCATATTTTTTGTGCAGATAAAAACTACTTGTACTTATTGTATCTACAAAATATAGAGGTCTCTTCACAAGCTGAACAGTTTGAAGTTTGAAGATGAACTTACTCCAAAAAGCTGTGGTTTTGGGATCGGGAGACCACGTGCCGACAATGCAGGATTGCTTGAAGAATGATGACAAGGCGCGGAGCTCGTTTTCTTTCGGTGATATGCTGTGGTCGTTCATTTTCGGGAAGACGGCGCGTTTCATCAACATTGTTAAGGGGATCTGATAAAATATAGTTTCTAGTTTACTGAAACCATCACCATAATATATGATCATGCCCAAATCCGTCTTTACAACACTAATAATTAATAGACCATTGACATGGCTGTAACTACGAACGGATAGACAGAAGGACATGACAAAACTATAAAAGTACCTAGTGAAAAAACATAAGATGTAGAGTCGATGTCCTATCTAAAGCTATTTTATCTTTTTATTACTCCAACAGGCCGCCATCAGTTATTTGCGGTTCCCAAGTCCTTGTAAAACTTGTTTCTGATGTTTACTAATTTAAAGCTTTACTTCTCTTTGTCTCTGCGGCGATTAAAATTAAGTGAGGTTTCTTATGAACAAGACCGTCTACTTGCATGCCATTGTTTGGAATACATTATTTTTTATCCCTACATCTTATGTGCCATTGTGTTGTGTTGGTGATTGAATTGCAATCTAACCACAATCTGGTTACTAACCTAGATCTTGGATAGGTAATGACAATGTCCCATAGAAGTTGGTAGGTACCTGCTCTTATCGTATTTAAGAGCATAATATACTCGGAAAGGATGGTATTAACCATGAAAATAGAACTTTTTATATGAAATCGTATTTTCACTATATTGTGCATACCTTTAGAACCTTATGTAAAATATGTTTATTATATAAATGTTTACCTAAAACTGCAGATATACTTACTGAATGTACCTATAAATAGATACCAATAATTTTTACCAGATTTTACTCAATTTTTATGTGTTATGTATGCTAAGTTTTAGTTTAGAATCAGTTAAAAAAGGATAAGTACGAAGAGTTTTCATGAAATTTAGTTTATTTATTGACGTGCCTTTTTAGAAAACAATATCATACTAGTTTTTTTATACATCTAAGGTTGCAAAAACAAGCATACGGCCACTATATGGTAAGCGGTTACCGTAGCCTATGAACGTTTGTAACACCAAAGGTGTATCTCGCGCGATGCCGATACTTTAAATTTTTCAAAATGCCCTGGGGAAAACCTCGACAGGGTGTCCATTCCACAAGCGAAGTGTTTGCGAGAGGAAATTCCTCTGGACCTTCACGGTGCGCGACCACATCGTCTGCAAGGTGTGTGGATGGATTCCCTACCGATGGCGAGCGGTGTCTTATCGATTATCCTCAAGACAAGAGACAAGAGAGACCGTGATGCCTACCCCAACTTACTATTCATAACGTGTAGGCATATTTTGTACCATTTTATAAAGCGACTCTACCTTATTGCGAATTCTATCACCATACCTTTATTGGCAAACCGAGCACGTGTTTGAAAAGTTTGTTCCTAACTCAACTCTGACGTGAAGGTCGTTTTGATGCTTATAAAATTTTGATTATAGTGTATGATATGGTCACTTTTTGTAGGCCTTTGTCTTTTTCGTGTCATTGGTTCTTTCTTCGTCACCCTGCTGTAAGTCTGTAATAAACTTGAAGTTAGTATAGAAGATTTGATTTGGCCATTGTGTGACGACGTAGATATTAGAGTGGTCATTAGGATTTACTGCGCTTGGTAGAGCGATTCCTATCATTCTTATTTAATTGTGTTCTTGATACTAGTCGATTAAATAAAAACATGGATGTAGGTATACTTAGATTACATATTAAATTTTATTTTGCTGTGAGCCTCTGTCTATGATATCAAACTTTCTCGCAGCTTACTGAGGAAGATGAACATGTCAAGTTATACTCAAGAAAGATAAGAAACGACTATTTTGCAAAGCGTTTGTCTTTGCAGAAACATGTTACTTGCCTTGAACTCGTTGTGGCATATAAACAAACACAGTCTGAACACGTTTACCGATCAGTACATAAAAGTTTTCCAAGCACGTCTTTTATAAAACCTGTCGTTCTTGTAAATTAAGTAGTCAGATACAGAACCAATTTCAATATTAAAATGTAGAGCCTATTCAATCTTTTTCATGTCTGACCTTCTTTAGGGCTTCGGGCCGAACTATTCTAATAAATATTTATAATTCGCTAAACGGAATTTAGATGAGTTTCATGACTGACATGATAGACCAAGCTTGTTACACATTTCAACGCGAAAATTTGCATTTAATTTGTCGATCATGAAATATGACATATGAAATATGAATGTGAGATGATATTTGAGTTACCTAATTATTATATATTTTAATTTTATAGTCCTCGTTTTATTAGATTTGTGAGAATATTGATTTAGGTTATTAGTTTGGTATAATATTAGTCTATCTTTAGGTATTTATTTATGTATTAGGATTACATGTATTTCTTTCATTTGTAATTATATTCTGTGCACCGCTGTCCATTACTGCTTCGCTCTTTACTTACCATCCAAAGGTTGCCTTGAAGAAATCGCTTTCAGCGATCAGGCCCCAAATTGTACTATAGTTAACATAGATTAGTTTTTTTAAGTATGTATGGTGTACAATACAGAATTATTCTATTCTATTCTATGACTATGGACGCAAAAGTATTGTATGGTTTTAAGATCTTACCTTGTATCCCACATTTCTGTTAACTCCAGTGTGGCACGATTTCAAACCCTTCAGTTGATCTAAGCTGTTTATTGGTAGATCCTTGTTCACCACAATGACGGCTTCGTACCGGAATGGTGCTGAAATGAAGGGATTTGTTAGCTCGTATGTGTCTGAACGCGTCCTGTCCTGTCTGTTTGATTGTATAAATCAAAGCGTAATTATTCAACGGATTTTTATATTTCTGTTCATCCAACTACTTTTTATTCCAGACTTCAGTGTTCCCTGGGAGAATAATGCAGGTGACACCCTTCTTTAAATATCGTGAGTTATGTGTATATAAAGAGTCATTATCACCGTCTTGTGTTTCCTATCGGAAGTCGGTGGGTAGGTACCCAGGTCCTATTAGATTAACGAGGGTACGGGCCGTAATCTGCACTGACCTAGTACGGTTCACTTATCCAATTGGTGGAATAAGTGTCACCAAATAGATAAACTATTATTTCTGAAACGATATATTTTTACATCATCATTTTAAGGTGCAGTGCAGTTTAAAGTGCAGACTTATAAAAAACCGATACAGAATTTTATATCTGTCATACGTATGGGAGTTTTAATTCCTCTCAACACTGATATTCTAATAGAATTCCTTGCTAGGGTATTAACCGCTTATGATAAAGTATAGGACGATCTGTCAGTTCCGTCTGTTCTCAACTTACTAAATACAATCCATCTTCTGAAAAGGTTGCTTGTATTTTCCCGAAGGATAATTTGGAAAACTTTAACTTCTGATGTAGCTACAGTTCATAACAAAACTGACTGACTGATGGCTTTAGGTCACGTCCCATTAGACTTAAGAAACCTAGATTGAATGACGTCAGCCCAATCACACAGAACAGTATAAAGCAAAAATGAGCGCTGAACTTATAAAAGTCGCAAATGCCAGCCTGCTGATTTCCCAAGGGATTCCTCTCACGTCAACCACATGCTATTATTTATTCTGTGCTGTAACCTAGTAAATACTTTGTATTCCCTCACAGTATTTAATATGAACATATACGTCATCAGGTTAGTAGATATTTCGTTTGGGACGAATATTCAATAAAGACTTTGACATATATTTCTTAGGTTTACTGTTTAGTTTCAGTACTAATTGTAAGTAAATTTTAATGCTGATTTGGGCGCTACAGCGATTGCACCCTTTACCCAGGTAAAACTAAACTTGCCACCAATAAAATATACTCAATCACATAAGATAAACACAAATTAGCTGGAGAGATCTCATGTCAAACAACATATAATATATATTATATGTTGTTATATAATTATATATATATAATTGGGTTAAATTTGACTCCATAACTTTCTCCCTCATTATGTAATCACATCAGATTTGCAATTACGTAATGGATTTTTATGGAACTAATGGATTGTTTCTTTAGGTAAGGATCATTGCACATGGAAACAGACGTGAGATTAATATGTACCGTCAGGTTCCTCATCAGTCCTGTACTCCTGGAAGACCACGAAGTCCTGGTTGGGGATCTTGGCGGCGACGTACATATCCTCAGGGTCTACTGGCACCAGGTCGGCTTGGCGTTGCTGAACATAGTAGAGGCAGTCCACTCTACGAAAGACAAAATAGCTTGAAGATAAAATCAGAGAAGACAACCGGCGATCGTAAGAATCAAGAGATGCCTAGCAGTGAGAAGAGACGGGTGACCGATGATGATGTTGAAGATGTTTTCTTTTTAATTGTTCATCATTATCATCATCAAATCAGCCATACGTCGTCCACTGCTGAACATAGGCCACCTCAGAGATTTCCAGAGATTTATTGTTACTACTTGATATTTCGATACAAATGTACAGTTTCTCTTCATCATCATTATATCAGTCACTGCTGGACATAGGCCTCCCTATAGATAATAAATAATAATAATATATATTTTTGGACATTTCACACAGCGCTAACTAATGCACACCCAAACTAAGCAGAGCTTTTACACACGGCTAAACATCAAGCTATACAGTTCCAGTATAAGCTGACCTCTCATTCTACGAAAAGCCTACACAATGCGAGGTCAGCTTATACTGGAAAATTATAGCTTGATGTGTAGCCGTGTGTACTATCATATGGGAACCAGATAACTGATAGAATACTTATATACATATTTTTTGTAAATAATAATATCTGAATAAACATCTGTAAATCATGCAAACATTTGTTCCGCGGCGGGAATCGAACCCGCTACCTCCTGCGTCTCAGCCGGCTATTCGCCCACTGCACCACGGAGGTCGTCAAGAGCGATCTTGTGCGGCTTACACCTAACGGCCACCAGCAACCTATATCAGATCGTCTTTCTTCTTGTAGGTCTTCCCTTACAGATTACAATAAATATTCTTATGTTTGGCCAACAATATGTTAGAAAGTGTCTGCCAAGGAAGAGGGGGGAATACGTACATAATAATATGGACTATCGTATAGAATAGATTAGAATAATCCATTATTTGGTACACACGGCAGCACATCAAGCTATACATTTCTAGTATAAGCTGACCTCTCATTCTACGAAAAGCCTACACAATGCGAGGTCAGCGTATACTGGAAATTATAGCTTGATGTGTAGCCGTGTGTACATAATATGTTGTAGTACTTTTTCTTTGTTCCGTGGTGGTTTCTTGTGATCAATTCGAATGCAACTTTGCTGAAATATGGGAATTATGGCTAAAATCCAGTTCTTAGAGAAAATTGTCGGCAGAATACTGGCTGGACACTTTACTTACTTCTTTTGTTTTATAACGATAATTGTCGTTTTACTAGCATCCGCCCGCGGCTTGGCACTCGTGGTTTGCCAATAAAAAGTAGACAATGTCTCAATCCAGGTCATAGTCAAAGTCTATCTGTATACCAAATTTCACAGAAATCGGTCCAGCCCTAGTCGTGAAAACGTAACAAGTAGTCAGACAGACAAAGAGATAGAGTTACTTTCGAATTTAAAATAATAGTATGTAGGTGCTTGTAGAATTGCATACGTGGTAGCTCAAAACTTAGTAATGGTTATTGTTCATATTTTCTGTTAGACGAATTTATTTAAAAATATGATAAGTAGGTAGGTACGTAGAATGAGACAGTTACTTAGAATCTAGGCAAGTATTTCATAACATAGATACATATCTATATTGTTATGGTTCAATGACCACCAACTTGCAAAGTACATGTACCTAGGTGTCATCGTCATTAGCTAGTAGCTGAACATAGATCTCCCCACAGATTTACAGAGCGATCGATCTTGTTCGGCCTGCATGCCTGCACCTAACGACTCATAGGGTACTGTATGCTACTAAAGGCCAACCAATTAGGTACAAGTTTCCAAGATTGGTTCCAATTTATGGGTTACATTGATTGGTTTAGTGTATTTTAAACTACCTTTGATATTAACTTTACTAGTAAGTTGTCAAAGCTTATCATGTCAGAGATGCTGTAAAGCGATTTGATTAACACGTCTATTTTATATCTATGTGCAAGGCATAGCTTAGAAACTAAAAGTAAAAATAATTAAATTCTAAATACATAGAATGAATGAATGAATGAAATACTCTTTATTGCACACCAAATAAAAATACAATAATGGAAATAAACAATAAATAAAGGTACAATGGGCGGTCTTATCGCTAAAAGCGATCTCTTCCAGGATTTCTTAAATAGCTTACCGATCTCTAGCAGATATACATTCAATTTGGGCCTTGGATTTTGTAGGAACTTCCAGCATCTCCTCACACGCCTTTAGATACTGCGCCGGCACACATATTTTGTCTAAACGGAAAGAAGACAAGAAAATAAATTCATATTTCTCATTTTACGATGTAGTAAGTAAATATAATCAATTGTTATTTAATTCACAAATCGACATCGGCAGCGATCTCTTCTCGATCCATGTTCTATATTTAAATTTAAAATATTCTTTATTAATTTAGCAAAACGGTAGAGATTCTATTGTTTAGTAGTTTAAAAAAGTAGAGGGTGGAAACATACATGACGAAATTTTGGCGTTAGCACAAACACAGGTCAAGGCTATCAAAAATATGATTTTTAAAGCCATGATGGTTAATGCGACCATGCGCGTCCGTCGATAAACAAAACTGAATCATGTAACAGCGGTTTCTTATTATATATGTATTAGCGCGATACATATCTTCATTGTTAAGTATGCAGGGTATGCTCAAAGATATCATACTCGGGTAGTTACCTTTAACTACCTTAGTGTAAGTATGCTATGTGTATGTCTCAGTACCTACTTAGATATTATTAAGCACATATCAGTAGATTGCTCTGTGTATGTATTATAGTTATGACTCTAAGTAGGTAGGTAACTACTGCGGAATATTGTGGAAGGCACTGTTTGTATAACCCCGCGTGGTAGGCTTCTGTTTGTAAAAACAATCAGCTTTGAGCAAATGCACAAAATTGAGTGACGCAAAAAAAAAAAAAACATTTGTCATAGGAGTAATGCGCTTGTGATACATGCCTGTATAAAATTAAAGCAAAAATTAAAAATGAATCTGTCAAACTTAATAATTGTGTGTTTTTCAGGAAATATGGATAAAAGTAATTAAAGATGGATTGGATTCATTGCAATCATTGTTTTGTTCAGTTAGAACCCGGAATCACTCTACATTTAACATCATGCGGCCATATGTTTTGCAACAACTGTTTGGACAATGGTTTGTACTATTTACTATGATAAACGCTAGATCAAACTCTATTGATTTATGATTTATAGTCTGCTACAAATTTCTTAATTTTAGATACAAAAGAAGCCACTTGTTTAGTATGTCGTGTGCCGTGCTCTATCATGAAGCTGATTCCAGACGTAAGTTTTATCACAATATGCTCGTTTATTTAGTACTAGCTGACCCGCCCGCGGCTTCGCATGGGGTGGTTTTTCAATAAAACATTATCCTCATTTTGCGCAGTTGGCTAAAAAGTAGCCTATGTCCTTTCCCAGGATATAATCTATCCTTGCAAAATTTCATAACGATCCGTTCAGCCATTTAGTTTTGTGAAGGTAACAAACAAACTAACAGAAAACCAGAGTTAGATATGTATATATTATACATATAAACCTTCTTCTTGAATCGCTCTATCTACTGCTTAAAACTACATTAACATCCGTTGAGTAGTTTAAAAGATCTAAGGTAACAGACAGCGGAAGCGACTTCATTTTATACTATGTAAAGATGTTATGATTTTTAAATAATATTATGTGAATAGATGAACCAAGAAATTCAAGATTACTTTACCGAGCCAGAAGAAATGATAAAGAAATGCGGCGAAGTTTTACAGTTTCAGAAGAAGCATAGACGTCGATTATTCTCCTACTTATTACAATCGGTAATAACTGTCACTTTTACTTTGTTTGTATTTACTAGTTTTTCTTTTACTAGTTCGAAAATAATAGATTTTATTTTCTAGACAAAAAAGTTTTACAAAGCAAGAACGGAACTGAAACGGGTCACTGAAATCTGTCAAAAGCAACACAAACAGTTGAAGGACGCTCAAAAGACCATTAAAAACTTGGAAGCTCAGCTGGGAAGTCAATCAAGTAAGTTATAAACAAATTATCTTCCTAAACTTGCTCTACCATTTAGTAATTAGACTATTATCTCAAACGTGAGGAAACTGCGAACACGAATCTCCGAACATAGAAGGCTTTCTTACATGCCATATATCTTCGAACCCTTTCACTACAATCCTTTTATTTGAGGCCTTTTATGCCTCCGTATGAATAAATCAGAGACGATGAACAACGCGTGAACTTGGACATTAAGGACTTGGGATTTGAAGATATAGGTGCCTACTTAGGCAACTATGATTATTTTTTTAAATCCTTTTTGGTAGGTTGGTTTTTTCTCTCTTTCTTTTTCAAATGTTAAGATGTTAAGAAACACAAAGGTAATCTAAAGGTAAGTACTTATTCTAAAGATGAACAAAATAATAAACAAATAATTAGATTTAAAACATCATGGCGGTCTATGAATAATTTTGTAAAACTAAATTAAGAGTGTTATTTTACAAATCATTCTGAGTGAAACTCCTGTCTGCAGAGCGAATGCCCCCATTCAACATCCCTATATCCCCGGGCGCCAACCTGTCTCCGAGCTTCTTACAATCCACGCCTACGTTCAAACGGATAGCAAAAAGCACGCCTTTTTCCGTAAGTTTTCATTTATGAAGAAAATGTAGAGTATTCGTTTCACGTAAAGCGCTGACCAGACAGAAAAGGGCGAGGACGGGGCGAAGACGTGACCTTCTTAAACTAAACTAGCTAACTTCGCACGCGTGGTTTGTCAATAAAAACATTACCCCGTTCTGTGCAGTCTGGTTAAAAGTATCCTAAGTCCTAATCCCGGTCATAATCTATTTATATGCCAAATTTTATTGAAATCGGTCCAGCCGATACTTTCGAATTTATAATATTAGTATCAGAGTATGGATGTGAAGCCTTGGTCCTGCTGCATCCCGTTTTTTATGTTTTGCGTCGCGACATTTCTTTACATTTTGCAAAGAAAGTATACCAATAGACGTCACCCTTTTTTGTTCCCTCTGAGGTTGGCAGGCTTAAAATGCTTTTAGAATTAAGCCCACATTTTGTACATTTTGTGTGTATTTTGTGCAATAAACTATTAAATAAATAAATACACGTCTTCGCCTTGTCCTCGCCTTACGTCTTTTCTATTAAATCTGGCATGCACAATTCTATGAGCGCTGGTATACTTCATATACTTACCACGATATTACATAGTTTCAAATAGTTTGTATTGTACGGAGTTAAACTTCGCGTACTCACTTCCATGCCGCTCACCAGCGCTCTTTTCATGTTATACCAACATGATTAATTTGGCTTAATTTGTTCAATCAATGAACGTAGCTCGTCATATGACCATTTTGTCAGTAATTAGCTGCGTGTAAGCGGACTGTGACTTTATTATTTAGTAGACGATCGACCTCTTAATTTAAATACTCATCTGTATTATTTGTTCAGAAACGCCTCTTATCCAATTTTCCATTATTTATACCTATTCTATCTTAGTTACTAATTCATATCAATAATGTTTTCCCTTATCACATTCCCTTTATTTTTCTTGTACATTTTCCTCATAACATATCAACGGGACTCCCCTTATCCAATTGTGAACTTGTGATACGTAACAAATTGTCTTATAGCGATAACGCAAATATTCTTATTGGATACAGCAATATCAGTCTGCCCTTGTGACCCCGCAACGGATAAGCAAACAGCGTTCGAGCAGCTTCATCGCAAACAGTCAGGTGAATTACTTTTTAATTCTTACTAACTTCTCCCCATGAGTTTGTTCGAAGAAGTTCTGAATAAAACTAGCCTTTATGTTGCTATCAAGCTTAACAAGGCGATTCTCTAATAAACGTTATAGCATATCCTGATAGTGTAGTTAGCCTTTATCAGCGGGAAACATACGTATTGAACATGTAGAGATACTATGCTGCTTTCCTTCACCGTGTTGAGCACATGTAGATGTGCACAAAAAAGTTATGTCATCTCTAAAGAATAGACAAAACGTTCTATAAATTACACGTCATCTTAGGTTGCATTGCAATATACCTAACCTAACTAATTTAAAGTATGTAATGTACTTTCAGGAGTAAAAATCATATTACAAGTTTAGAAAATGTTTATAAGAAATTTGTCATAAGAAATAATAAATTTCACTTACAAGACAACTTAATTCAATATCATGTTTTGATATTAATATATTTTAAAATTTCGACCAAATTGGTCGGTTGTTATGAAGTTAACTGAAAAATTCTAAACATCAATACAAACTTTCGCATTTATTTTATTCGTTGGTTGGGATTTAAATGTAATGCTGTACCGGTCAGTTGATTACATAAAAGGTTAACTGATAATTTCAGTGTAAAGAGCAAAGATTTATATAAAGGTAGAGTTGGAGGGTAGAACTTAATTTTCTAAATGGCGAGAGAAATTATTCTGGAAAATAAGGAATACTGTCAAAAAATCAGGTTTACTACAAAGTCGGAACTCTAGTTAGATAAATAGGGCCTTTGCACATAAAAATTAAACACCTGCTAAACACGTTTAATTTATTCCGAAACAAAAATATTTATTTAAACACGTGTTCAACGGGTGTTTTACTTGTTCGTGGTAAGCTCATAACTTTTTATTGTATTACCACATTTACCACACATAATCAATACGATTACAGCTAGACTAAAAAAGCGCCCTTTGTACCTGATCATTAGGAAATTTAACAATAGATATTTCATTATTTAACCGCAGGTTTTTCTTTATTTCAGCGTTCAAACACATCGAACAAAATATCGTCGACCGTGTTCACGCCGCCCACTCCGGAGTCGGCAGGGTACACCAACTTTATAAAGAATCTATAATGGTGTCCGTACTACATCCGGAGCTTGCGAATAAGCTGATGCGATTATTTTTATTCTACCATCAAATACTGGCTCAATGTACCAACAAGCCATGCCAAAAATAAAAATGTAGCTGGACTCTGCTGAAAATAAAATATGAGAGCGCTATAAAAATAGAATCGAAATTCAAATTTCAAAAGCAGAACGGATAGCGAACTTTTTTTTAGTGAAAAATAGAATGTCACTTTGTATTATGAATGTTGAATGAATTGTTTGCATTAGATATTTTTTGTGTTGCTAACTCATTTGATGTTCTAGGTATGTTAGTGATGGCGATGAATCTGGCTTCTTTACAAACAGCCCTTTGCGTCTATCGCCACGGATATTGTACTGCAGCGGTTTTGGCAAATGTTCATTCGGTAAAAAATAGAATGAAGATTATGAACAATTTCAACTGATTTGTAAATTAAAACTTATTTTATGTTTTGTTGTCATTATTAATTTAATGTGCATGTTTTAAAATATCGATTTGACTTTATATGCAGCTTGAAGTTTTAATTTGCACGTATGTACCTACTAAGTATGCATGTTATCTAAACTGTTGGTTAATAAACATTTTCAATGTCTATAATCTTGTATCAATTACATACCTACACCCTCCGTGACCTCTGTGGCATGGTGGACCATCAGCCGACTGCGACATACAAGATTGCGGGTTCCATTTCCGCTGCGGGATAAATGTATGCATAATATGTGCTATATTGTTTGTACCAAGTCTAGTTATTGTACACACGGTTACACATCAAGCTATACATTTCCAGTATAAGCTGACCTCTCATTCTACGAAAAGCCTACACAATTCGCGGTCAGCTTATACTGGAAATGTACAGCTTGATGTGTAGCCGTGTGTTATGATAATCATCGTTTCTGATATCTACGATGCAGGAAATCCTACTGTGGCGCTGACCTCACACCCGTAGAGTAATATATTAGAGCCATATAGGAAAATGTTACATAAGTCATTGAGCCAAATTTTGACTTTAGGTAAGTCAAAATCTGGCTCTACCACTTTTTTTTATAAATCTTTTTAGGCAAGTCAAAACTTGGCTCTATGACTTTTTTTTGAATACATTATAGGCCAGCGTTTGACCACAATCTCGCCTGATGGTTAGCGATGATGCATTCTACGATGGTACACGCTTGCCTAGAAGAAACCTATCCACTCGCGACTTGAATGCCCCTAGGTTGTAGTTATCAGGAAACACAGACTCAGGCTAGGCGTTCCACTCCTTGGCGGTGCGCATAATAAAGGTGGAAGAGTACCTTTGTGCGTATGGAAGGACTACTAAAATTTCCCTGATATTTTTAGCATTTAAAAATGTTCCATACTCCTAGGGGTAATCAGGGCATTGTATTAAACTCTTTAAAAATTACAACTCCATAAATCATTGCAAAATTAATTTATTCGTTCAATACCAAAAATCTGTCTCTTATCGTAGTCTTATCAATGGATGGGCAGGATTCCTTTGTTCTGCTGGTATCCTCCAGTGGCCTCCTGGTGGCCATGCACCGAGTGAGCTCCAAGATTGTTGAATTTCTCCAGTTGTTCAGCGCCACCATTGTACCCCTTTTGCAGGAATTCACCCTGTGAGATGGATTACATTCTATAAAAATCACGTGGCTCAATAACAGGTAATGTTATACATTAGTCAAGACTCAGATTAATAAGTAGGATCCAATTTAGGGGCATTGAAAGGTCTTCATTACTACATTTCGACCTCGTTTTCATTTTTAGTTTAGTCCTTGTAGTTTTTAGTTATTAGCCATAATAAAAACTGAACTTTGAAGAAACACTGCTGTAATTTGTTATGCGTGTAGCTTAAGTGACACAAATACAGGCAAAAGTCTGAAATCCATAATAACTGCATTTGTACTCCAAAAAAGAATAACCAATTTGTATGAACTCCCGTTACCTGTAATTTGAATGAAACTGTAGGTCAAGTTATTTGGTTATTTATTTCGTTGCACTATTTTGATAGTCAAAGATTACGAATAATTGAACGAGCGAAGCGAGATCTCTAAATCAACTTTGGGCAAATCGGTGTTGTATGTATGGATGTTTGTTTGTCCGTGGATAACTTTCGAAGCGTTTATCCGATCATCGTGAAATTTGGTATATAGGTAGGTAATGACACAATTTTGGTGTGACTCAATGAACTAAAAATGTGGGGGGTTGTTGAGATATAAGGGTTCAAGGGGGGTAAAAAAACCCAATATGGGACTATCCGGTCAAGTGGTACGTCTAATAAAAAGTCTTTGTGGGTAAAGTATGACCCCGTTTTCATTTTTAGTTTAATCCGTGTAGTTTTTAAGTTATTAGCCATAATAAAAACTGAACTTTGACAAAATTCCCAGTGACTCCATTGGACTGAAATTTGGTATGCGTGCAGCTTTAGTGACACAAATATGGGAAAAAGTTTGAAAGCCAGAATAACTGCAATTTCTACTGTAGGTCAAGTAATTTGGTTATATATTTCGTAGCACTATTTTTATAGTCAAAGATTACGAATAATATATTTTTGTTTTTATGGGAGATTCGCAATATCTCAGTTCGGGGCGAACCACTAGTATTAATTTATTCTACGGAACATGGGTTCATCACATGACAAAAAAAAAATTAAACATAGTCATGATCAGCTTACAGCATGTGAATGTACAAGGTACAAGTACTTTCACAGAACCCTAAATTAAGACAACCTCTTTGGTTCATTTCAGTGGCCGTTGTCCAAAGGAACTGAATTGATAAGTTCACGGGGATCCAATTTGGGACCAGGTTAGGGGATCCTGGTGGCCGAACCCGAATAGCCAGCTTAAACTCTGTTAGGTATAAGAGGTAGAGAGTTCAATTCCGTTAACCAATCTAGTGGGTTTTTTGTGACTTAAAATCATACCCTTGCGCAGAACTAACTAGTGGAGTTTTTTTCTGTACCTTGTACAAAATTAAATAACACAGTACAAAACAAATTCTGGGCGCTGTAGTACCATGTCAGGTACTAGTTGTTTCTGATAGCCACGGTACAGGAAATTCTATTGTAAAGCTATGTTTAATATTTTGCTTCATTGTACAACTTTCTAGTTGAACTATGGGTAGGTTTATATTATTTACGTACTAGGTTAATATGTCTTTGACTAACATCCAAAAGTATATACTCAAGCTTTGCCTACGTGCGATGGAGCGCAGCATTCTCGGAGTCAAGCGTATTGACCGCATACACAACATAGCTAAGAAAGCGGCCAAACTCAAGTAGGGCTGGGCTGGTCATTTATGCCGTATGTCGGGTGATCAGTGGGCTAAGCTCACCACAGAGTGGAATTCCGACACAGCGCGAAGACGTCGTGGCAGACCAAAGAAGAGATGGAGGGATGAGCTCACTAACTTCCGAGCGGATTGGACCATCTTTGAAAGAAGTGTCTGGAAAGAATGGGGGGAGGCCTTTGCCCAGCAGTGGGACACAATGGGCTGATAATAGTAATAATAAGGTTAATATGTAGATACATGTAACGTTCTGTGGGCAAGAGTTTTCATAATACGTTGGTGCTAAAAATTAATGAGTACCGTCGGCTATCGGCTTACTAGAATAGCAGTTTGCCGTTTAGTGGTTTCATCAAAGGCATTACGGTATCATAAAACTCAGTTTTATACCCAGGCTAGTGTCTGTTCAATTTCAACATTGTGGCTGCTGAAATTAAATTTTATGATCCGTAAACTGCCTAGTCTGTTAAATGTTTTTGAAACGCAATCTATTTATGGATTCATAAAGTTGATTTATAATACCAGAAATGGCCCACTTTTTCATGCCTTTGCATGAAAGGCTCTATGAGGGATTGATATTTTAACCACATCGTTCTTTTTAGGGTTCCGTACCCAAAGGGTAAAACGGCACCCTATTACTAAGGCTGTCTGTCTGTCCGTCTGTCACCAGGCTGTATCTAATGAACCATTATAGTTAGACAGTTGAAATTTTCACAGATGATGTATTTCTGTTGCCGCTATAACAACACATACTAAAAATAGAATAAAATAAATAATTTAAGGGGGCTCCCGTACAACAAACGTTGTTTATTTGCTCGTTTTAGCTCGATATTGAAAACGGCAACAGGTAGACGTTTGAAATATTCACACAATATTCAGTTAAATATTCAATTTAAAAATAAATGATTAAGAATAAATGAAAAAAACAAATATTTACGGGTGGCTCCAATACAACAAACGTGATTTTTTGCCGTTTTTATAGATAATGGTACGGAACCGTTCTTTTTCGAGTCCGACTTGCACTTGGCCGGTTTTATTTATCAATTTATAGGAACGGCTTTGAACTAGTGACCTAATTCATAAGACCACCAAGATATAACTAGACATAAGAATTTAAAACCTTTCGAGAAAACTTTGAAGACGCAATGGTCATTTTTAACCGAAACTTGTTGCATTTGATTAGTAAAAAAATACTTGAAAAATAAGGTAGAGTTGAGCATACATATTGGGCATATCGTTCACAAGGGTTTAAAGCCTAAACTTACTTTGTTTGCCTTCGCATCATCGATCTTCTGTTCCGAAATGTGATGCCCTTCTTTTCCTTGTGCGTTTGCATCAAGAATCTTCTCTTCATGAGCGCCCTTGAACCCTTGCTGCGAATTCTCACCGAAGGACCCAGTATTTTGCCCAGCCACTTTATGGTCGGCTTCGTCATGAGCCTCATCGTAGAAGGTTTCTGATTTCTCTTCCTCATTCTTACTGCTAGATGACTTGAAACCCTTGCTCACGTGACCCTTCTTATGACTTTTGGCTTTTTTCAATTGTTCATCGTTTGCACCTGAAAGGAGAAAACAGCTTGGAGAATGTGGAGGCAGTAAATGGATTTCAGTGATCTATACCATTGTCTTTAACAAAGACTATAGGTATTAGAAGTGTCTGAAAATCTTACCGTGTTTATTGAATTTCTGACCACCTTCGTAGAACTTTTCATCACCAGCGGCTTTTTTTTTGGCTTCTTCATCCTTGTAGAAGCTAGACTCTCCCTTTTCAGCCTTTGCAGCAGCTGCAGCCTGTTGGAATCCTTCCTGGCCATGTTTGGTTTCTTCCTCGGTTTTTTTTTCTAGTTTCTCCAAGTTTTCACCCGCATCTTTCTTTTGGGCTTCGTCGTAAGCCTTTTTGTCTAAGTATCCGCCAGCAACTTGAGTTCCCAGCAGAGGGTGGTATAGTATTCCACCGCCAAGACCACCTCCCACGCCGATGCCGCCGGCTCCGATCCCACCAAGTCCTGAGTTGATCAATCCAACACCATTTCCCAGACCAATTCCGCCAATGCCGGCCCCACCCAAACCTCCAACACCACCTAGTCCATTGAGTCCAATGCCCAATCCGTGTCCCAATCCTTGACCCAACCCTTGTCCCAATGCTTGGCCGAGTCCGATGCCTCCGTACCCGAGGCCGCCAAGTCCTATTCCTTGACCCAATCCTTGATTCAGGCCAATCCCGCCAAATCCTCCAACTCCGCCAACTCCAGCGACTGTGTTCAAGACAGTTGATGCAGCACCTTCAATTTGTTCCGGGTAATCTTCACTTTCTTCCACTTCGTAACTATCGGATAGGGGTAAACCGGTCTTCATATCAGCCCCAATGGCGTCCAGGCGTTCCTTCACATAGTCATAGGGGGTCTTCTCGTCGGATAACTCAACTTTGACCGCCGCGCAGACGGCGATTGCTGCAAAAGCAATGATTTGCGATAGCATTGTCGACGTTATAATCTTTGCACAACTGATGACATTTTCTAGTTGCAGCACTTATTTATACTGAGGTAAAATTCAGTGGAACGGATTATTGTCTGCTGTGACAGTTCACGTCTGCGTCCGGATCCAGTCGTTTCCTTCCTGAGGTATTGTTAGACTGGCTCTAATGAGAACGACGAATGAAACAAAACAATAAGAGTGGTCAAAGACCTTGCTTTCCAGTTCATTGGTGGCGGCACCGGATCGTTTACGCAACCACCTAAGTCGCTATGGGTGACACATTTTCATATGAATGATTTCCTTAATTTTGCATTATGTTTTCTGTAAAAAGAATTCCTTGTTTCATTCCCTCGGGCCTCGGGACGAATGGATTCTTATTAAAAAAATATGTTGCTCACCTAGCCTTCCAGTGAAGTATTGAACGGTTTCTGATTATCGTGAAATGTAAGGACAAGCCTATCAAAATTACTATGGTAACAAGGTAGTTAATTGATTCTGCATTATGATCATGACCTTGGTTCAGTTCTGTCGATTTCACGTTTTTGTTTTCTCGCTAAAATATATGTCGAGGGCTTCAACAAAGGTTATGGCACAAGAAATGCTGGGTGTTGGTGTCTGCGGTTGTGAGTTACATTTGACCGACAATTGTCTACGATTTGACCGCTACAAATAACCAACTAGAAATGATTTTTTACTACTTTCGTGCAGCAAGACCTTTAAGTATTCAGTAGCACGCATGATAGAAACAAATACTGAATTGAAGGCTCTCTAAGTTACTAGCTCAGCTTGTTCCAATTCACGTTATTCTTAATACGCTTGGTAAAGAAAGACTAAATAGTTACGAGACACTTTCTTGTGCAAGAGTCCGTCAAGTTATATTAATCTCTCTACTTTTTCATTGTCCCTTTCAACAGATGGTTATGTTTATACACCCCATCGTCTGTCACATTTACGACCGGTTAACCCCATTGACTCGTTTGAAGTCATCATCATCAACATTTGTTATCAAATAGAAAAAAAAAGACGCGAACACATAAACGAAAATTTACAATGATAAACAATAAAATACTTGTAGACAGGAGGGAAGAAATACTTATTATGAAAATTAAAGTATGCATGGAGAAATGTACATGCTTATGTGAAAAGCCCTGAGCTCAGCATGTGCTGTAAACTAGTTTAAGATCATATAACTTTTTATTGTACACCACAGTAAAATCTCTCTCTCTTCCCAGCTATGTATCCCACATGGTGGTGGAGTCAGCTTTCCTGGTCGTTCTTCTCCACTTCGCTCTATCCTCGACGTCGTCATCAGAAACTTGGCACTCTCTCATGTCTTTTGACACTATATCTCTCCACCATCCAAAGGTTGTCTGGAAGAGATCGCTTTTAGCGATAAGACCGCCACTTGTATTTCTGCTTGTATTGTTATTTGTTTTATATTGGTTTTTTTAATTTAAGTGTGATTTACAATAAGGCGTTTTCTATCTATCTATCTATCTACCTTGTCTTGGATCTACCTCTAGATCTTCAACCGGGGATGGAAAGTTGTAGTGCCAAATTCCCTATGTAGTCAGGTGGCCTTCTCTTCACGTGACCGTACCATCGCAGCCGACTCTCCTGCATCTTGTCAGCGATGTCGCGCACCCCCAGGCTTCCTCGCACGTACTTGTTACGGGTTTTATCGAGCCTGGTGACGCCGCACATCCACCTCAGCACCTTCATTGTATCTTCATTGCATGTATACCAAAGTAAAATACAGAACATAATTCTTACAAATAGATTTAGTTCAATGGGCGGTCTTAGCGCTAACAGGGAGTTTACAACGTTGATTTGCGGTTTCGGTGAATTACGAACGTCCTAATAATAAAAATAAATATCCTTACAAAGGAGTAGATACTATTATTCATAAAATATAAATTATTATTTATGAGATAAATATATAAAAAGCCTTACCAAAAACGAGCACGATAAAATATTATAAAAAAAAACAAAAATGAAACATTAATGAAGATAGAGGTACTTATTTGGTTTTATCTTATAAAAGTGGGCCCGCCGAACTTCGTACCGCTTTGACATGCATATAACGCGGGCCATCATTATACAACCATACTAAACCATAGACAAAATTACGTTTAGCTGTCATTTGCTGTCATAGCTGTTTTGTTATTCCATGTCAGATGCGTTTTTGTTATACGACATTTTATAGTGACTTGCATTCTCTTTGACGTTTTATGTCACGTCCCACGGGAACGACGGGAACGGGATAAAAAGTATCCTATGTCCTTCTCCTGGTTCTTAGCTACCTCCCCTACCAATTATCAGTCAAATCGGTTCAGCCGTTCTTGAGTTATAAATAGTGTAACTAACACGACTTTCTGCTACCTCCCTACCAATTATCAGTCAAATCGGTTCAGCCGTTCTTGAGTTATAAATAGTGTAACTAACACGACTTTCTTTTATATATACATATATATAGATATAAATTGACAGTACAATGAAAACATACATAATAATTAAATATAGGTATACAATAGATAAGAGGGAGTAGGTTGTACAGTAGGTAAATAAGTAGCTATGAGTAATACGTAGGTAGTACCAATATTATTACTCTGTGCTGCCCACAATTATTTTAATTATTTATTTGATAAGGCACACTTCACACATTACAAGCAATAAAAATAAAACTTAACCAAGATAACAATTTTATCTATTTTTTTTATTTTAGCGGGTTCGATTCCCACCACGGAACAAATGTTTGCATGATCTACAGATATTTGTTTCGGGTCTGGATGTTTTTCTATGTATTATAAGTATGTATTTATAAAAAAAAAAGTATCTAAGTATTCTATTAGTTATCTGGTTCCCATAGCTCTGCTTAGTTTGGGGCTAGATAGCGCTGTGTGAAATGTCCAGCAATATTTATTTATTTATCTGGCTTGAAACGTAACTTATGTGCGCACAGAAAAACAGTTAAATACACTCATCGAGGAAACTAAAGGAAAAGCATGTTCAATGACATAACTACTGCTAAATAATTAAAATGAATAGACACGAAACTGAGAATCAGAAGAAAAAAATAATACACAATAATTAAAATAAAAACAAACACGTAATAATAGGTTGGGGAAAAAGTCTTTTCGCATTATAGTATGTATGAACTTGTAACAAAATCTATTTGTATCTGGCTGGTTTTGGTATCATTCAAAGTTTAAATTTTAAAGAAGATAATTCCAAATTCAAATTAGGAAAATGTGTGATTTTTATTTGTTTTTCGTACTGTAAAGATGAGTGAATCTAATGAAGAAATTCGATACATTTTAAAATTATACTACAAAAAAGGTAAAAATGCAACGCAAGCCGCGAAAAAAATTTGCGATGTTTATGGACCTAGTGCAGTGTCTGTGAGAGTAGCACAAATTTGGTTTAAGCGTTTTCAATCCGGAAATTTTGATGTCAAAGATGCACGTCGCTCTGGTCGCCCTATTACGGATAAAATTGATGCCATTTTTTAAAAAGTAGAGCAAATCGGCATATCAGTAATTACGACGTAGCTGAAGAACTGCGAATTGACCACAAAATAGTTTTGGCGCATTTGAAAAAAAACTGTACACAAAAAAGCTCGATATTTGGGTACCCCCAAATATCGAGCTTTTTTGTGTACCCACGAGCTCACTGTAAGAAACCTAATGAACCGTGTACTCATTTGTGATTCTTTATTACGACATAATGAAACCGAACCATTTTTGAAGAAGCTGATAACTGGTGATGAAAAGTGGATCACGTACGGCAAGAACGTGCGAAAAAGGTCGTGGTCAAGCCGGTCAGGATTCACAGACTGTGGCGAAACCCGGGTTAACTTGCAACAAGGTGATGCTGTGTGTGTGGTGGGATTGGAAGGGCATTATTCATTATGAGATATTACCACCAGGCAGGACCATCGATTCTGAACTTTACTGCGAACAACTGGTGAGATTAAAGCATAAGTTGAGAGAAAGCGGCCAGAATTGATCAACAGAAGGGGTGTGGTTTTTCATCATGATAACGCTAGACCTCACACATCTTTAGCCACTCAGCAAAAAATAAGAGAGTTTGGCTGGGAGGTGTTAATGCATCCGCCGTATAGTCCTGACCTTGCACCTTCAGATTTCCACCTGTTTCGGTCTCTTCAGAATTCTTTAGGCAGTGTCAGGTTAACATCCCGAGAGGACTGCCAAAACTACTTGTCGCGGTATTTTGATCAGAAGCCCCAAAATTTTCATAGCAATGGAATCATGTCCCCACCTATATGATAAGATGGCAAAAAATTATTGAACAAAATGGTACCTACATACTTTAGTTAAATGTAAATAAACTATATTAAAA
Organism: Philereme vetulata; assembly: GCA_918857605.2. Taxonomy (NCBI): domain Eukaryota; kingdom Metazoa; phylum Arthropoda; class Insecta; order Lepidoptera; family Geometridae; genus Philereme; species Philereme vetulata. Next base: position 6,175,001 of record OU975459.1, on the reverse strand, counting down.
AATGCTTTGAATTTTCTTAAAAAATGCGAAGAAACTTTTTCCCCAACCTAATATATGAATAAATAAATAATATATATTTTATTATTGATTAAAACGGGTATTTATCGCGTATGTACCTTTTTTATTTGTTATCCCGACGTTTCGGCTGTGTTGCAACAGTCATGGTCTCGGGCTGACTGGAGTACTTGGAGCTACCGTCGTGAAGTGTGGGTAGCTGCAGCAACTACCCTCACTTGGTCTTCAGAATTAGAAATGTTCTCGTTCATATTACGACACTACACTAACCGTATCTACGCACGGAGTCGACCGATAACGACGCGCACACCTAGCAATCAACGGACTTGGTAGCCCACGACGTTACTATGAGCGTCTGCATCCCCGTTAAAATAATAAATTATATAAATTTCTCACACAACTCAAAGACATCCTCTGTCTTTGAGTTGTGTGAGAAATTTATATAGCTTAGGGTTAAAGATATCCAGCTCTATAATCGCCTTTGCTAACTCATTGTACTGCCGAGACATTCTTGTTAATGGATTTTATTAAGAAATATTGTTTTTATAAGTAAGTAAAGCAAAAATATTAGTTCCATTACATCTACGAGCACTAAACATAATATTGAGGAGACTTGCGACAAAAATGCTGGGGAATCGATTAGGGAGTGTAATATTTTATACAGATATATCAAATAGTGTAAGAAGTATGTGCGACGAATTTCCAAAGTTTGAACATTAAATTTAATTAACCTCTCTTCATAACTCAGACCAGAACGACCAGGCTGATGACGATAGCTTAATCTTATTATATATATATAAAAGAAAGTCGTGTTAGTTACACTATTTATAACTCAAGAACGGCTGAACCGATTTGGCTGAAAATTGGTGGGGAGGTAGCTTAGAACCAGGAGACGGACATAGGATACATTTTATCCCGTTCGACCGCGTTCCCGTATGACGTGACATAAAACGTCAAAGAGAATACATGTCACTATAAAACGTGGTATAACAAAAACGCATCTGACATGGGATAACAAAACGCAAATGACAGCTAAACGTAATTTTGTCTATAGTTAAGTATGGTTGTAAAATGATGGCCGTGGACAACAATTGACAATTCTACCAGGGTGACGTATATTGACAGTCCGCGTTATATGCATGTCAAGGCGGTACGAAGTTCGGCGGGTCAACTAGTATGTCATATAACAATGTCTCTACGTTTCTGCCATTGAATACAAACTTTTCTTTCTCAGATCGCTGGTACCCAGTTATTCTATCCAGTGGTATTTCAATAACATAAATTACATAATCAAATTAATACCTAAATATGTATTTAAATGAGCCCGTTGAAGGGGAGGAAATATAAACTTTCAGTTTTCATAGCGCCTGACGGCAGTTAAAAGCAACAAGTTTGAAATTGCGCAGCGTTTATAAGCCGGCGCGGGGTTAATTTACTTCTACAAATTCGCCCACGTAGGGAGTTCAATGTATTCTCGGTATCGGGGTAAAATACTAATGATGAGGGTAATTAAATTATCTCATTAGTTTATGACACTCATTGAAGGTATAAATACAAAATTTTATTTGATTGTCGCCATTAGTATTCAAAATATCATTTCGGAAAGGCAACTACGATGACTGATACGACAATGTTGAAAAAAATCGAGAATCGCGCTGTGATAAAATTCCTCACAAAACAAGGAAACACTCAAAAAGTAATTCACGAAGAAATGATGGCTGTTTAACAAGATTATGCCCCTTCATTATCTACAGTTCAGAAGTGGTCAAGTGAATTTAAACGGGGTAGAGAGAGTATTGAAGACGACCCTCGTGCCGGTGGTGGGCCGGATAGTGCCGCTACTGAAGAAAACGTAAAAATTTTGTTGCAAATTTGCCGTTATATGAAGAAATTTTATGCTTGTGTTGTCAAAAGCAGTTAACCGTTCTGTTTATGTTGTTGTACAGTTAACTGTTTATGAAGTTTACCGTTCAGTTGTTGACTCCTAAGATCGTCCTTCCTACCAGAATAATTTTGCTTCGGCTCCTACTAACTAAAGTTTAATCAGATGTCCGTAAAGATCATGTTCCGTGGTCATCAGAATTTTGGAATAAAAGATCTATTCTCTTTGGGAAATAATGAGTAAGTATATCAACAATTTTAAATGCATTTAACGTGGCCATAGACGCCTTGCATGCTTCCGGTACAATGCTATCATCTCACAATGATCTCATTCAAACTAATTTTCGGTGGAAGTTTGCATGGTAACACATTTACATTATATATACACATTATTTGGTACATCATTTTTTGTTTTTTAGTTTTATCATTCTCTTATTTTAGAAGTTACAGGGAGACACACACACACACATACACACATTATACCACTTTGGAAGTGTCTCTCGCGCAAACTATTCGGTTTAGAAAAAAATGAAGAAACCTCAATATAATTTTTGAAGACCTATCTATAGATACCCCACACGTATGGATTTGATGAAAAAAATAATCGAGTGTCAGTTCTAAGTATGGGGAACCCCCAAAAATTATTGTTCTTTTTCTATTGTTTTGTGAAAATCTTAATGCGGTTCACAGAATGTATCTACTTATCAAGTTTCAAAAGTTTCTTCAGTTTCAGTTCAGTTCTTATAGTTTCGGAAAAAAGTGGCTGTGACATACGGACGGACAGACAGACAGACAGACATGACGAATCCATAAGGTCCGTTGCCATTTGGCTACGGAACCCTAAAAAGGAACCCATAGAGGATCAATTCGTTGTCCGTCTGTCTAACAAGACCCTTTTCTCAGAAACGTGTGGAGGTATCAACTTGAAAGCACTGTTAAATACTTAGATCTACGGTCCCTTGCAGATGTAAAACAATTATGCTTCTTAGTCAACGCAATCAACCATTTATGCAGCTTATTTATGATACTCGCAATAAAACCTAACGGGCATTTCCCGTTAACCTAGAATAATGAAATTTGGCAAGAAGCAAGGTCTCACAGAACAAGTCATTAAAATATCCCGATAAGCTGAAAATCAGCGTTGGCTGCTTACCATCCAACATTATGCTGAGCTGAATGCCATTTTGGTACGCAGACATGAGTGACATGACACATGAGTCGAACTGTTTTATTGGATTCAATTGTATTTACTGTTCCTTATAATTGTTTCATGTGTCATTTTATGTGTACACACGGCTACACATCAAGCTATAAATTTCCAGTATAAGCTGACCTCGCATTGTGTAGGCTTTTCGTAGAATGAGAGGTCAGCTTATACTGGAAATGTATAGCTTGATGTGTAGCCGTGTGTACCAAATAAATGATTATTCTATTGTATTCTATACGATAAGCGGTAATTTGTATCTTGTTATATCGCATTAAATAAAATATTTTTACGGAACCCTCGGTGCGTGAATCAGACTCGCACTTGTCTGGGTTTTTGTTTAATATATGGTAATATGACTGTCACGTTTCCTGATAACAAGAACGTATCTAAACATAAAACTAATCGGAAAGTTTCCAGATTTTCCCAGAGTTCGACAGGACGTTTCACTTGCGGAAGGAAATAAACACCCGATCCCATTTCTCGAGCAATTAGCTTGGGAAATGGAGTTGTTTTCACAGGATCTGTAACTGATGTTTATTGTTTACCAGCTTTAGATTTCTAGATTCGAACAAGTAACTTTTAACAAAAATAATACCGACTTTAAATCGAATCAAATCAAATCAATATTTTTATTTTCAACACACTTGCTCGTAAAGTGTGTCATAGTACATCGTTATTAGGGCCTTAAACCGAACTATAACACACGCGTGCGTAATAATATAACACACTAGTGCATATTAGAATTATCCCTACAAAGTTAAGTTAGTACCTAACTACAAATTATATGCGAGTAAACAGAGCATTGTCAATTTAACCGGGTAATACAGTTTTTGTAATAACAAAGAGGTTTTATGCCCCTGAAAATCTTTTTGGATTTAATTTGTAAAGCAGGAGGGAGCTTTTATTGCTTTTTTAAATTTAATATCTTATTCGATTGCTTCGTTAACTTCAATATCTTATTTGATTGATTCTTCCACTTCGATATCTTCGTTGATTGCTTCTTCCACTACGATATCCTCTCAACAAAATTATGATTTTTTCTTTAAAAAAACTTTTCTTGTTTATATCTCCTAAACGGAAGCAGTAGCGCATACTAAAGTTTACAAAATGGTATAACCAATTTTTGGTGGAATCGTTTTTTATTGTCATCATCGACCTTGATAGGTATCCGTTTTTATATCTTCTTTCACTTCGGTATCCTCTTAGATTGCTTCTTCCACTTCGATATCGTCATTGATTGCGTCTTCCACTTCGATGACCTCTTTGATTACTTCTTCTATTTTGATACCCTCTTTAATTTCTGCTTCCACTTATCTTCTTTGATCGTGTTTTCTACTTCGGTATCCTCTTTGAATACATATTCCAATTCGATATCGTCTTTGATTGCGTCTTCCACTTGGATATTCTCTTTTATTGCTACTTCCACTTCGATATCGTCTTTGACTGCTTCTGCCACTTCGATATCCTCTTTTATTGCTTTTTTAAATTTAATATCCTATTCGATTACTTTGTTAACTTCGATATCTTATTTGATAGATTCTTCCACTTTGATATCTTCGTTGATTGCTTCTTCCATTACGATATCCTCTCAAAAAAATTAAGATTTTTTCTTAAAAAAACTTTAATTGCTTGTATCTCCTAAACGGAAGCAGTTAGACATAGTAAAGTTTACAAAATGGTAGTACAAATTTTTGGTGGAATCGTTTTTTTATTGTCATCATCGATCTTGATAGGTATCCATTTCGATTTCTTTTTTCACTTCGGTATCATCTTTGATCGGTATTTCTACTTCAGTATCCTCTTTTAATGCTTATTCCAATTCGATTTCGTCTTTGATTGCGTCTTCCACTTCGATACCCTCATTAATTTCTGCTATTACTTGGATATCCACTTTGATTGCATCTTTCCCTTTGATATCCTTTTTGACTGCTTTTTCTACTTGGATATCCTCTTTGAATGCTTTTTCCATTTTGATATCCTCTTTGATGATTGTTTCTTCCACTTCGTATCCTCCTTGATTGCTTCTCTTACTTCGATATCCTTTTTGTTTGCTATTTCCATTTTGCTATTTCTATAACCTCTTTGATATCTTTATAATGTTCGATGTCCTCTTTGGTTGCATTTTTCTTCGATATCCTGTTTGGTTGCTTCTTTCACTTTGATATCCTCTTTGATTGCTTCTTCTACAAACAGAAAAACACGCGACCTCTAGTCTATAATATAAAAATGAATCGCAAAATGTGTTTGTAAGCGCATAACTCAACAACGCCTGGACCAATTTGGCCAATTCTTTTTTTGTTGTATTTCTTATTGTCAGGAGAAGGTTCTCATGAAAGAAAAAATTAAGAAACTTGCGCGAAAAGTTAGAATATTTAAGAATACTTAACCACCATATAAAATTATTTATAATCTAACCTTAGCGCTTTTATAATGTAACCTTATGTCGTTTGACTTCGAATTGACAGAATGCGTGCTGCAAATATCGTCAAAGAGGATGTAAAAAAAATGAATATCGTTTGAAACAGATGCTTCGGTAGGAGTTATCCCGAGATATATTGTCTATATATATAAAAAATAATTGCTGTTCGTTAGTCTCGCTAAAACTCGAGAACGGGTGGAGCGATTAGGCTAATTTTGGTATTGAATTATTTGTGGAAGTCATTCATTTTCTCATACATAATGATGGCTGGGGACAACAATTGACAATTCTACCAGGGTGACTTATATTGACAGCCCGCGTTATACTTAAGCATGTCAAGCCGATACCAAGTTTGGCGGGACCACTAGTGATTACTATAAATAAAACAATATAACAACACTACTATATATATGTATAGATAAAACAATATAAAACTTAAAGCTATCTAACAGAAAAAAACAAACTTCTAAACCGATTTCGATGAAATTTCTATGGGTATTTATATCTTTTCAAATAAAAATCAATTTTCCAAATGTTGATAAATGACGGAGTTCTGAGGTAACAAACAAAAAAACAAAACAAAAAAAATGCTTCTTCGCATACCGGAGAAGTTCCCCTTTCAGCGCTTTGCTTATTTTAGTATCGATTACAAAGTCCAGTCCAGGATTATCTTAGCCCAAACGTGACCTCAACGGTCACTGATCTAACGCTGGGTGACTGTTGAAGAACCTAGTATCACGAAACGAACAGAACTAGAAAGGAAAAACATCATGGCGATTATCATAAGTAGGTCCTAAGAGTCAACCGGCCTGATTCAGAGTATTTGAAAGCTCATGAATGTATTCATAGTACGATGCCTTCTTACTTTCTGAAAGCGAACTTTATTTCAGTGGGATCATTTCATGAATTCCAACTATATTCTGAAATTCAGGTGAAATTTTAAGTTAGCGATACTGCATTTCATCTCATAGATTTCCAGAGTGACCCATCTTTTGCCTGCACCCAACGGTTCCCAGGTTTTAGCAGATTGACTTTCCATCTATTGGGGCGCATCCTGATGCTCATGACATCACTAGAGTTACACTCTTCCATCTAAAAAATCTTTGGTTAAGCTTCCTACTTCCAAGTTAGTAGTGCTTCCCGCCTGTGATTGAGAATAAGCCTTAAAATCAGATGTAAAATGTTGGTTAAATATGTGATTAAATAAATAAATAAATAAATATTGCTGGACATTTCACACAGCGCTATCTAGCCCCAAACTAAGCAGAGCTTGTACTATGGGAACCAGATAACTGATAGAATACTTATATACATTTTTTTTGTAAATACATACTTATAATATATAAAGAAACAACCAGAACCGGAACAAATATCTGTAGATCGTGCAAACATTTGTTCCGCGGCGGGAATAGAACCCGCTACCTCCTGCGTCTCAGCCGGCTATTCGCCCGCTGCGCCACGGAGGTCGCTCACGGATTAATGTGGTAGGTATTGTAAAACGCCCAACAGCCCTCTCCTTTTTTTTTTCGAATGGACTTATCTCGCTGTTGGCCTCTGAGGCCGTTGCAGCTTAACCGAGCTTTTGGCGAGCGCAGAAGGCGCTCAGCCCTATAATTTTATTTTTTTGATGAGGCAACTAGCGCAAGGGCACCACTTAGGTACGAACCTCGGCTTGGGCTGTTGCCGGGACGGGGATAGGAGAGAAACGCCCGGGTACGTGCTTGTACCTCGTGTAGGCGGCGACTAAAGGGACTCGTCGACCTCGCCGGCGAGGTCGGTGTATTTGTGGAGTGTTTGCTCTGTCTAATGTGGATGACTCACCCGCATTAGCGGAACTGATTTCGTCATCAGGGTCTCCGAGAACGTGTCTCGGACGACGGAGGGTAACAGCCCTCTCCATAGCACCTTGAGCCTTTTTACCACCACGTTTCAGTGAGAGACCACGTTTCTGTGCCATTTATAATACATTGATCAAATACTTTCTATGTAAGACACTGAGGTAGGTATTTGATATTTTATATCTACAGGGATTTGGTTGTACTTATTTCTTTGTAGGTTCTAATCAGATGGACTTTTCTAAAAAAAAACTTCATCTAGAGACTTATCTATTGTCACGCCTATTTCCGGGGAGTCAGGACTATGTCACTCAACCTCATCACATTTTTCATACGAAATACAAGCTCCTCGGTTTAGGGCACTCTTTCTTAGACCTCTACTGAGAGACATATCTCTAAGAAGTTTCCAATTTGGTAGAAATACGTTCGCCGAGGCTATAAAAATAAAACCTTTTAAATTACGCGGGCAGAACTACTATATTGTCTAGGTTCTATCAACAACCCGTAACATCAGGGGTACGAAAAGTATTCTGTTATTTACAAAAAATCTACTTTATAGTTTTGGAGCAGAATAACGAAGTTTTCTGGGCTTTTGCCTACCTTGAGATATAGAAAAGTTTTATCTTATATTCTTGAGGAGTTTTCATCTTTTTTCGTAATTTATTTTAATGGTGACGTTCTTTGATGTTTTGAAAACAATAGCATCTTGAAACTCTGATCCTGACTCGTAAATAATGAGGGTTGGGGTTCGGATGTTGTTCGCATCGCATTGGAAATACGTAATGAGCCTTCTACTCTTATTCAACTCGAGTCTAGAGTGCTGTTAGCCAATTGACATATGCCGATATCAGACCTGCTTGACTCAACATCATTTCAATGAGGATATGCTCACAATCGTAAATTATAGCCTAAATACAATATCGGTCACATCATCATCATAGCAAACCTCTACTTTCACCTGCACATGAATTCTCGACTCTACTTTAAATAGGTACACACGGCTACACATCAAGCTATATTTTCCAGTATAAGCTGACCTCGCATTGTGTAGGCTTTTCGTAGAATGAGAGGTCATCTTATACTGGAAATTATAGCTTGATGTGTAGCCGTGTGTACTATTTTAAGTCAACAAGTAGGGTTAGCAAACATAATCAGGAAATTCGGAAATTTCAGTTTTAATTTTTTAATTCAGCAACAAGTTTTTCACAAATCGTAGATAGAATGAATGTTACTTATTTATTGATAGAGTGAAGCGAGATCACTAAATCAACTTGGGCAAATCGGCGTTGTATGTATGTGTGTTTGTTTGGACGAGGATAACTTTCGAAGCGTTGATCCGATCGTCGTGAAATTTAATACAAAGGTAGTGATGCCATAATTTTGGTGTGACTAAATGAGCTAAAAATTCTGAGGAGTTGTTGAGATATTGGGGAGAGTAAAAAAAAATGAAAATGAGACTATTAGGTCAAATGGGACGTCAAATGAAAGATATTCATTATTGCATTTAGACTCCGTTTTTATTTTTCGTAAATTCTTTATAGTTTTTGAGTTGTTAGGCCTAATAAAAACTAAACTTTAACAAATTTCACAGGGTACACCAGTGACCCCACAGAGCTGTAATTTGGTATGTGTATAGTTTAAGTGAGGCAAAAGTCTGAAATCTAGAATAACTGCAATTTGTACCCCAAAAAAATTAAACCACATTACATGAACTCCTGTTACCTGTAAATTGAATGAAACTGTAGGTCAAGTTATATAGTTATTTATTTGGCACTGTTTTGATAGTCAAAGATTACAAATAATATTTTTTTTGTTTTAATCGAAGACTCACGAGATCTCAGTTCGGGGCGAACCACTAGTTAGTTAGTAATAAATAAAACGAATCCAACAAATAAATAAAATTATTAAATCAATGCTACATACAGAGCCGTACTTTCGATGGCCTCTAGTTCAACTTTCCAATTCTAAAAGTGTTCGATGTCTATATGATAACTTTATTTCAGGCTACAATTAGATATGATACGTAACAGTGCCCATCATCAGCCACAGGACGTTCACTGCTGGGCCTCCCCCATAGATTTCCAGAGCGACGGATCTTGTGCGGCTTGCACCCAACGGCTCCCAGCAACCTCTGTTGGTCGTCTTTTCATCTAGTGGGAGGTCGTCCTACGCTGTGCTTTCCAGTGCGTGGTCACCGTTCTATAACCTTTCTGCCCCAACGGCCGTCAGTTCTTCAAGACTACCTCCGTGGCGCAGTGTGCGAATAGCCGGCTGAGACTCAGGAGGTAGCGGATTCGATTCCCACCGCGGAACAAATGTTTGCATGATCTGCAGGTATTTGTTCTGGGTCTGGGTGTTTTTCTATATATTATAAGTATGTATTTACAAAAAAAAAAATAGTATATACATAAGTGTTCTATCAGTTATCTGGTTCCCATAATACAAGCTCTGCTTAATTTGGGGCTAGATAGCGCTGTGTGAAATGGCCAGCAATATTTATTTATTTATTATAAGCTACCCCGCTCACTTCCACTTCAGCTTGCTATGTCTGTGACCTTGGTTTGTCTACTGATCTCTTTATTTCTGATGTGACAGTGATGGGATCTTGATGCACCTTTCTGCCCTAGGGTAAACATAGCCGGTACTTTTAAAAGGGACATATAATCTAAATAAGTGCTTATTAAATCAGAATTGAGAAAACTTTTGCTGGAGGGATACTTCTTCTCAATCGATGACTTTGTAAATAATACAATTTAATTGCTCGCTATAGGATCATTTTCACATTTATGGAATATTTATTTGATTAATATTTTTGTCATTTTAGACATAATTTATATTTAGACATTTTTTGAGTTTATTGTATTATTTGCTATTATTGAAGAATTTAGTTAAAGTAATATTTGTTTTATTATTGTATTTTGTTGTTAGTTATAAGCATATGAGTTCAAACATGATTTTTATAAACTGTTAATGAATAAATTAATTATGAAAGTGTCCAATAACATATTGAAAGCACATAATATAGCCTTGATAACTAAATACTATCCTAGCACAGTTATAAATGGCGCGTTGTTCAGGGCCGGATTATCTATAAGACGGATTAGGAAACTGCCTAGGGGCCCCGTACCGACTAGGGGCCCACGGAGGCCTAGTCGATGCGGGCCACGCACGAAGAAATAAAATCGTTTCATTCGTGACATTCCCCATTATTTACATTCGGTAATGTTGCCATAGAAAAAATATTACTTAAAGGTCAACTTCCAAGATGTTTTAAACGATTTTGTATCTAAAAAAGTTAGAAGAGTTGCTATTTACACTTATTGTATCTACTTCACAAAAATATTTTCATTCTGTATACAATATGTTTTATTGCATTTAACAAGATTAAATTTAAAATAACCGTGTCACGTCTCATCTATATTCCCTACTCCATCATGTGACCCGGATCATAATACGTCACTATAACTATAATCTATTCATTACGATCATTTCAATTAAAGCAAAAAGCAGGAGTCGATCTGATTGACTCGACTTTTGTAATAGAAAAAATATATTATAAAAAATAAGAAAAGGGTAAAGGAAAGGGGCCTCAAGAATTCCATTGCCTAGGGGCCCCGATACGGTTAATCCGGTTGGTTAAATAATGGTTGTTCCGTATGCTTGAATATATTTTCTTCGCACCAAATCCTGCTATAGAAAAGCCTCTTTTTCTTAATTGCCTAACGAAAGAACTATTTTAATTGAGACAATCTCGCACAGCTAATATATTTTACCTCTTATCACGGTTACAGATTGTTAATTTAGGACTACGCTTTCTTCTCACTGGAGAAAGTAGTTTTGATGTCATTTTATACTTTTTTAGAACTTATTGTTCTTGTGCGGTTTTACGAATTACGGTGTAATTATACATAAAGATTTGTTATCTTATTGCGTTACGTCGCCCGTCGCTGTGGTAAGCCAACAATTTTGTGGAGAGCGGCACAAATGAGAAAAGTTGTGGAAAATACTAAACAGGTCTGGTTGCTTATACATAAGTACTGCAAAAAGATCTTGGATTCTGCAAATTAGTTTGTAAAACAGAGACTTTTTTATCAACGGGTATAACACTAATATTATAAATGCGAAAAATTGGATGTTTGTTTGTTCAAGCCGTAACGACTGAACCGATTTCGATGAAATTTGGTATATAAATAAATAAATAATAAATATTGCTGGACATATAATCAAATAAATATTCCATAAATGTGAAAATGATCCTATAGCGAGCAATTAAATTGTATTATTTACAAAGTCATCGATTGAGAAGAAGTATCCCTCCAGCAAAAGTTTTCTCAATTCTGATTTAATAAGCACTTATTTAGGTTATATGTCCCTTTTAAAAGTACCGGCTATGTTTACCCTAGGGCAGAAAGGTGCATCAAGATCCCATCACTGTCACATCAGAAATAAAGAGATCCGTAGACAAACCAAGGTCACAGACATAGCAAGCTGAAGTGGAAGTGAGCGGGGTAGCTTATAATAAATAAATAAATATTGCTGGCCATTTCACACAGCGCTATCTAGCCCCAAATTAAGCAGAGCTTGTATTATGGGAACCAGATAACTGATAGAATACTTATATACTTTTTTTTTTGTAAATACATACTTATAATACATAGAGAAACAACCAGACCCGGAACAAATATCTGTAGATCATGCAAACATTTGTTCCGCAGCGGGAATCGAACCCGCTACCTCCTGCGTCTCAGCCGGCTATTCGCCTACTGCGCCACGGAGGTCGTCATTATCATATACTTCGATTATAACCTCGATCACCACATAGGCTACCATTTATCCCATAAATCATTTCCCATAGGATAAAAATGGGATGTCAAAGTTTATATACATATGTATTTTGCACCTCAACAACTAGTTTTATATAATTTTAGACCTGAACGTAGAAAATCCATATATCTGTATTTCCGATCTTCATCCAACCTCTAGACAAACACTTATACCATATTATGTTTGTTGATAGATTTGGTATTTGAGTTTACTTTGGTAGACAATTACTTGTTGGAGAGTTTAACCTAATACGGAGGATAATTGTCTTAGACAGGGATCGGAGACCGTATTGTCAAACTAAGTCTGCTATGGGCAGGAAACTTGGGTAGATTTGGCGTAGTCAGGTGGTGTAAGGCCCTGACCGAGTGGTGGCAGAGAGACCTAGACCAAGTTTGAAAATGATTAAAAAGAAACTAGCAAAAATCTGTATTAATACAAAAGTAGGTAAATTAAATAAGGTACCTAGTTATGTATCTAAAAAACTTACGAGCCCTTTTAAAACAGATCCGTTCCACATGTCTGAAACTCTGTAACTCTCGAACTTGTGCCTCCTGGGAAAAGTTACTAAGCAAAGTTTCGGAAAACTTGCTGCTTATTATCAATAGGAGTTTAGAGGTATACTAAGTTGATGGGTTCTATCTAAACATATTAGAGATAGTTAATTTATACTCTAGTAGAAAGATCCACATTTTACTTAAATTTAAACACGTTTTTTCTTTCTCATTGTTTTAGCGTAGGTACCTACCTAAATAACTTCAAGATTTTTTCCCTTGCAATTTTTTTTGTAATCGATACTTGGATATATAAAAATAGGGACTTATGAGTATTTTTCTGACTTTATTTTAAGGAAAAGTTGTTGATTTCCAGTTTTGTGAGTTATGTGAACTCCTTTTCGGATTAAAAAATATTTATTACTAGTTGTTGCCCGCGACGTCGTACGCGTTACACTACTAAAATGTGTAGGTAACCTAGAAATAAAGCTATACTCACTGTTGTAACTTGACTTGACATCCCATTTTTATCCCATAGGACTTAATTTATGGGATAAAAAGTAGCCTATGTGATAATCCAGGTTATAATCTACGTACATACGAAATTTCATTAAAATCGGTTGAGCCGTCACGACGTGATCGAGTAACAAACAAACAAATAAATAAACATCCAAACTTTCGCAAATATAATATTAGTGTGATTATAGGTACACATTGTGACGTCTTCTTGTCCAAAATACTAAGTTAAGACGTAAGAGTTAAGACCAAGTTAAGACGAAAGTCCTTGATTTGTGTGTGTTGCCAGTGATGACATATGGCACAGAAACGTGGCCTCTTACTAGGAATCTCATAAGACGGATCGAAGGTCAGCATGCTATGGAGAGGGCTATTCCTGGTGTTTCTCCACGAGAGTGATTCAGAAATGAGGGGATCCGTAGACAAACCAAAGCCCTCATAGTCTGAGTACATATAGCCCAGCAGAGAATAAGCAAGCTGAAGTGGCAGTGGGCAGGGCACACAGCTCAAAAAACTGACGGCCCTTGGGGCAGAAAGATCGATTGGAGACTACATCCTTAGATGGAAAGATGACCTGTTAAAGGTTAGGAGCCACTGGGTGCAAGCTGAGCAAGATCTGTCCTGTGGTTGATAGTATGCATGAAAATGATGATGATAGCCTACGGATATCACACTAATATTATAAATGCAAAAATTTGTTTGTTTATTTTTTATTTCCTTGTTTGTTTGTTACTTAATCACGTCCTACCGGCTGAACTGATGTCGATGAAATTTAGTACGTACGTAGATTATAACCTGGATTGACAACACATATCTTTTTGTTCCATAAATCAGGTCCCATGGGATAAAATAATTATTGTAGGTAAACTTTAAGGAGACCACTAAATTTTCCTTTGGACAATACATGACTAAGAGATAACATAGTGGGCTAACGATGGTAAAATATGGTCGGCCTGGATTCCACCGCTTCCTAGAATGATATCCTAATTATTGGAACGATAGCCTCTTGAGTTCTAACTGTTAAATATAGTCTGTTTTGTTTAAAAGTTATAAAGGGTGCAAGTAGATAAATAAATATTGCTGGATATTTCACACAGCGCTATCTAGCCCCAAACTAAGCAGAGCTTGTACTATGGAAACCAGATAACTGATAGAATACTTATCTATAATATATACATTTTTTTTGTAAATACATACTTATAATATATTGAGAAACCACCAGACCCGGAACAAATATCTGTAGATTACGCAAACATTTGTTTCGCGGCGGGAATCGAAGCCGCTACCTCCTGCGTCTCAGCCGGCTATTCGCCCACTGCACCACGGAGGTTGTCAAAGAGAGGGCCGAGGGAGGGAAAATCAAACGTGATGTGATGAGGTTCCTAATGACTAGTCTCCAAGGGATCCTAGGGGAACGCAAATCAAATAAATCAATGATGAAGTGATTATTTGTATAAATTTGTCTCGTAGGAACGGTTTTTGTAGCTATAACTGTTCTAAGACACGCCCTTTGTGCCTCTACTTTCTACCCTGGAATAAGCATGCTCAATGCCCATTTATAGTGAGCAGAGCACCTAAATCTGCTTTCCATTTCTATATTCAAAACTTACGTCACAAACTTCCATACTCGGAGCCGCTGTAGTTGTTGTATGAGTTGGAGCTTTACCTTTGTTGTGTGTCAGCTGATTAGAATTTTGAATTATTTTATGTCTGGAAGAGATAGCTTTTAGCGATAAGACCGCCCATTGTACCGTTATTTATTGTATATTTCATTTGTTACTGTATTTTTGATCGTGCGAAGCAAGATCTCTAAATCTACTTGGGCAAATCGGCGTTGTATGTATGAACGAGTATGTACATATGTATGTTTGTTTGTCCAATGATAACTTTCGAAGCGTTTATTGGTAGTTAATTGGTAGCGTGAATATTGGTAGTTAGTGTGGGCCAATTTTGGTGATGAGCTGAAAATGTGGGGGGTTGTTGAGATATTGGGGTTCAAGAGGGGTAAAAAAAAAACAAAATGGGTCTATCCGGTCAAATGGCACGTCGAATAAAAAGTTTTTGTGAGTAAATTTCGTTTTTATTTTTAGTTTAAACCTTGTAGTTTTTAAGTTATTAGCTATAATAAAAACTGAACTTTGACAAAACTCACAGGGTACACCAGTGGCCTCACTGTGCTGAAATTTGGTATGCGAGTAGCATTGGTGACACAAATATAGGGAAAACTTTGAAATCAGAGTAACTGCAATTTCTACCCCTAAAAAGAACAACCAAATTACATGAACTCCTGTTAACAGTTATTTGATTGGAACTGTAGGTCAAGTTATTTGGTTATTTATTTCAGCGTACTATTTTGAAAAAATCACAAATACTTTTTTTTTGTTTGTGTGGGAGACTCGCGAGATCCCAGTTCGGGGCGAACCACTAGTTATTTGGTGTGCAAATAATGAGTATATATTTAAATTGGCAACTATGATCTGGGACCCAATTCTGCTAATTTATTAGAAAAACGATTCGAGAGCGATACCATTGTTTAACGATTATGATTGTGGTTTCTGGCATAAACTGGCAAATTTTCAATTGTCATATTCGGCGGTCATTGAAAAATATTGTGTTAGTAGAATACCATAAGGTATCTATAATCGCCATTTTACAACGATACCATTGCCATAGCATAGCGATTGGTTAAATAGAATTGGACTCCTGAATTATCATTAAAGGATATGGAGATCTTAACTATATAGATAGCATTTTTTTCAACACACTTGCTCGTAAAGTGAGCCATAGTACATCGTTATTAGGGCCTTAAACCGAACTATAACACACGCATGCGTAATAATATAACACACTAGTGCATAATAGAATTATCCCTACAAAGTTAAGTTAGTACCTAACTGCAAATTATATGCGAGTAAACAGAGCATTTTCAATTTAACCGGGTAATACAGTTTTTGTAACAACAAAGAGCTTTTATGACGCTTAGAATCCTATTACATTTTTTGAATAAATAAATGTATCCCTAATTAAGACGAAAAAACATTTATTAATATCAAATTTCGCAGCATTTTCAATTTAACCGGGTAATACAGTTTTTGTAACAACAAAGAGCTTTTATGACGCTTAGAATCCTATTACATTTTTGGAATAAATAAATGTATCCCTAATTAAGACGAAAAAACATTTATTAATATCAAATTACTGCAAATTCATTGTTAAATATCAATTATTACAAATCACAATATTTTTTTTAAATATTTGCATTTTATCAATAAAATTATAATTTTGAAGTAGGCTGTATGGCTATATGTAATCAATCAACTTACATTTGGCGCGAGCAAAAAAAAAACTTGCGCGCCATTTCTAATTTTTTTGTTTGTATCACATTTGTTACTGTGTGGTAAATATTTGTAAAAATGACAAGTTTTAGTACAGAAGATTAACAATTGATAAATTTAACCTCACCAGAAATACTAAATGCAGCACAAAATGCAAATGAAAGCCTAATACCTGCAAAATCAAGAGCAAACTACTTAGCTGCTTACGATAGATTTATACAATGGAAAAGCAACAAAAAAACCCAGTCATTTTCTGAAAATGTGTTTTGGCATATTATCTGAACTCTATTTAATTCTCTGAACTCGCCCATACATACAAACCCAGCTCCCTGTGGTGCATCTATTCCATGTTAAGAAGCATGGTTAAGCTCAAACATTGTGTTGATATCAAAACGTACTGTAACCCACAACCTTGTACATCTCGTAGCATGAGTTTTGGTGCCTTCTCCTTCCAGTAATTTGTATGATTTACCTTTGTCGCCGACATTTACACAAGAAGTCAATGAAGATACTAAATAAGTGGCAAGTACCAATGTAAGACAAACTGTGAAATCGCCATCAAAACAATCCAATATCGTTTTGAAAACTGTACATTCACCAATTGTTTTAATAACTAAACGATTTATGTAATACATTTTAGTTTTTTCCTCGCAAGTGTGTTGAAAAAGTGCGTATGAAATTCGTGAGCAACTAGCTAAATAGAAACTCGGCTGATTTACGCCCTCGCCTACGGCTCGGGCTGCAAACCACAGCCTCGTGTATAATGAGCCACATAGCTCACTCGTATCATATTATATATTATTTTCAAACCATTAGTGAAAAAACACGGGCTCTACTAAATTTAAAAATTACAACACATTTTCGACGACCTCCGTGGCGCAGTGGGCGAATAGCCAGCTGAGACGCAGGAGGTAGCGGGTTCGATTCCCGCTGCGGAACAAATGTTTGCATGATCTACAGATATTTGTTTCGGGTCTAGTAGTTTCTCTATGTATTATAAGTATGTATTTACAAAAAAAAAGTATATAAGTATTCTATCAGTTATCTGGTTCCCATAGTACAAGTTATGCTTAGTTTGGGGCTAGATAGCGCTGTGTGAAATGTCCAGCAATATATATATATATTTTTTCAAATTTACTGTTTTACTTAAAAAATGTGGTTTTTTACAGTTCTCTGAACGAGCGCAGATTTGGATTAAGCGGCATATGCTAATTGCTTCGTTAGACCGTGCAAATGAATAGGCGTGAAAGAATATAATTTAACTAGTATAATGAGAACTGTAGGTTGCCTAGGGAGGGACACTAATTACGGTTAAAAAAAAATGAGGTAATTGTAATTACCTTATCTGTTTAAACAAGGTGTAATTATTCTACTTGCTTTGTTATTCTATTGTATATACCTACACGAATATTTTTTTTTGTCGACCTCCGTGGTGCTTTGGGCGAATAGCCGGCTGAGACGCAGGTAGTGAGTTCGATTCCCGCCGCGGAACAAATGTTTGCATGATCTACAGATATTTGTTTCGGGTCTGGTTGCTTCTCTATGCATTATACTCGTAAGTATGTATTTACAAAACTAATGTATATAAGTATTCTTTCAGTTATCTGGTTCCCATAGTACAAGCTCTGCTTAGTTTGTGGCTAGATAGCGCTGTGTGAAGTGTCCAGCATTATTTATTTATTTAAATCAACAACAAAAAAAAACATGTGTGGTTAAGGTACCTTAACCACACATGTTTCAGACGAAAAGGAAAAAATATCATAGGTACTTAATTCAAGGAAAAATAAACATTAGATTAGATCATTTCTTTATTGTAAACCATTACATATTAACAGATAAAAGAGAATGTTTAAATCATAGGTACAACGGGTGGCCTTATCGCTAAAAGCGATCTCGGTTCTATTTGTTCGAAGCATGAATCGCCTTGATCCGAGATCTTTGCAGGAATCGCCACCTCCTGCGTCTCAGCCAGCTATTCGCCTACTGCGGCGCGGATGTCGTCTTCGGAGGATGAGGATGGCTCGGGTTGAATGGCACAAACTAAGGGCAGGTAGCCAGGCTGTTGATGATGATGATGTAAACTGAGTTTCTTGCTATTGTGTGAAGCATGTCTTTGGAGTTCGTTTATAGACGTTTTTAGAGCCTTATAAGGTGTAGATTTTATAGCATTACGAAAAAAAAACTATGAAAGAATTGTAGTGGTTCGCCCCGAACTGAGATCTCGCGAGTCCGATAAAAACAAAAATATATTATTTGTAATCTTTGACTATCAAAATAGTGCCGCGAAATGAATTACCAACTTACTTGACCTACTGTTTCATTAAAATTACAGGTAACGACAGTTCATGAACGTTTGTTATCTTTTTTGGGGTATAGGTAAATTGCAGTTAATCTGGATATCAGACTTTTCCCTATATTTGTGTCACTAAAGCTACACGCATACCAAATTACAGCCCATTGTTGGGCTATAATTTGGTATGCGTGTAGCTGGGGGGTCATATGCGGGTCACTGGTGTACCCTGTGAATTTTGTCAAAGTTCAGTTTTTATTATGGCTAATAACTTAAAAACTACAAGGTTATTTAACGTTGTTACTATTAAACGTACCATTAGACCGGATAGTCCCATTTTGGTTTTTTTACCCCTCTTGAACCCCAATATCTCAACAAGCCCCCTACATTTTTAACTCGTTTAGTCACACCAGAATTGCGCCATCACTGCCTACTTATTATACCAGATTCCACGATGATCGGATCAACGCTTCGATATTTATCCTCGGACAAAGATACATACATACGTACAACGTCGATTTGCCCAAATTGATGGGAGGTCTCGCTTCGCTCGATTGAAAATTATAACACCAGAACATAAATTAGGTTCACAGTAGGTAGGTTCAGTATATTCCCTTTACATTGAACAAAAATCTCTAGAACAAAATAATTCTAACTGTTTAATCCATAATTTTTGTGTTTATCGTCGTACTATCTCATTTTAGACCTCAGAATTCCTCTAAATTTAGAGATTTAGTTAGCTAGGCCAATATTTGATATTCCCTGATGAAGGGGCCTGCAAACGTAGATAAACGTATTAACGTCTATTGAGCCTTAGAGCGTTTTTACATTGGCTGTTACGATACCAATATATCTTGGCCGATACAAACTCACCGATATGGGGAATTGAAATCTATGGAGCGACTTATAACGCTTTCTCAGTGATTGACACGATACCGATTATCACCAGCACTCCTTACAATCGGTCCGGTAAAATTAAGGATGTGTGACGTAATTAAATAGTGGTATTTGTGTGTCTGTCGTAATGTATGATTCTGAGTGTTGGGTCACAAAAGGGACGGATGAAAGATGAGGCGGAAATGCGAATGTTGAGATGGATGTGTGGAGTAACGAGAATGGATAAGATAAGGAATGAGTATATTAGAGGAAGTTTGAAAGTAGCGCCATCGATAGAAAAATTGTCATGCGGAGGGAAGAAAATCATGTGACTAAAACAGTGTTAGATATGAGTGTGGATGGATATAGAAGTAGATACAACGCCGATTTGCCCAAGTTGATTTAGAGATCTCGCTTCGCTCGAAAAATATAAGTGTTAATAGATCAGTTGAATTTGGAAGGGGATGATCTCGGAGAACGTATCTTGAAGATATCTTAGTGAAAGGCCAGGTCAAGAGTACCCTAAGCCGACGAGCATGTATGAATGTATATTTTCATATAATTACAACCTCTTAGGTTATCGTACATTATTCCAAGCACCTTGAATGGGATGTTTGAAAAAGATGACACGATGATAAATTATCATTCACTTATTATCATTGTGAGTTTTTTTTTGTGGGGAAACAGGCTTACGGCTCACCTGATGGTAAGCGGTCACCGTCGCCTATTGACACCGGCAACACCCGTGGTATTGTCGATGCGTTCCATACACTAGAAACCTCTTTACATTTCTCTTGAAGCGTGCCATGTCGTAGTCTAATGGAAAAACCTCAGATGGTAGCTGATTCCACATCTTGCAAGTATGGAGTAGAAAAGATCGCGTGAAGCGTGTGGTGCGCGATACCCAATTGTCGATGATATGTGGATGAGCTTTATTACGTTGTCGAGAAGTGCGGTGGTAAAATCTCGACGACGGGATGAGATCAAATAGCTTCTCAGAACATTCCCCATTATACAGGCGGTAGAATACACTGAGCGATCCGAAAAACAATAATTTTTCATATCAATTCACTTCAATTTATCCTAACAAAGAGATCCAAAATACAATATAATCTATATTTGGGAATGACAGGGGAGAGACAGGGTGTCGGACGCCATATTTGTGCGAGCTTCTGTTATCAATCTGTTTGATTGAACATAGCCATATATTATACGAAATATATCAGGAATATCCAAATATTGCGGGAATTAAATGAAATGTCGGGATCGAGTTTAGATTGGGAAAATAAGTTGTATTTTCTCCACTATCGAATTTTCCAAATGTTCACTGCTATATAGTTTCTTGTATTAAGAAAGGAAAAGCCATCACGGTGTCCTATCCCAGGTCATCATCATCATCATCACATCAGCCAGGACGTCTACTGTTAAACATTGACCTCCCCTGTAGATTTACAGAGCGACCGATCTCGTACGGCCTGTACCCACCGGCTCCCAGCAGCAACCTTTATCAGGTATCTTTCCCAGGTTGGGCACAACATAAGAAGAAATCGGTTTCAAGAATTTATTATCTCTAAAAACTTAGAAAATTTCACTCCTTATATTTTTAAAACATTAAGCAAGCTTGTTTTAATGAATAAATAATATAAGAAAAACGCCACATTTATGATGGTAAAATATATGAGCAAAAAATATTCAATCAAATAGAATACATTTATTTGCAGACATAATTCTCTAAAAAACCGGCCAAGTGCGAGTCGGACTCGCGAACGAAGGGTTCCGTACCAATATGTATAAAAACAGAAAAAATCACGTTTGTTGTATGGGAGCCCGCCGTAAATATTAATTTTATTTTGATTTAATTATTTATTTTAAAGTGAATAATATAACTCAACATTCTGTGAATATTTCAAGCGTCTACCTGTTGTATGGGAGTCTCCCTTAAATATGTATTTTATTCCTTTTTTAGTATTTGTTCTTATAGCGGGAACAGAAATACATCATCTGTGAAAATTTCAACTGTCTAACTAACACGGTTCGTGAGATACGGCCTGGTGACAGACGGACAGACAGACAGCGTCGTCTTAGTAATAGGGTTCCGTTTGACCCTTTGGGTACGGAACCCTAAAAATGCAAATGAAACAATGAATCATTTATATAATACCAACAAAATGTAAAGTCATAGTTCAAATAAACGATCTGAGGCTCAATTCGACTAATCCATACATCTTCTGTACTATCTATACTAACGTTATAAAGAGGAAAGATTTGTATTTTTGTGTGTATGTTTGTAATGAATAAACTCAAAAACTACTGTGCCGATTTCAAAAATTCTTTCACCATTAGAAAGCTACATTCACCCTGAGTGACATAAGCTATATTTATTGCTAGAAAAGATTAGGGATCCTTACTAAAACTTAAGTAACGTAACCCAAGGTGTAAAAAAAGTGCCCTAAAACGTCTTTCGTCGCATGCGCTGCAAAAACTATTGATGATAGAACAAAAGTATGTCCTACAATATTAAAGATCATATCAATATCTACAAAAAACTTCGTAATAAAGGGTATCTCAGAAGGTTTTTCGTTTTTAGATGTTAAATAAAAAACAAAATGTCAATTAAATCTCGTTTTATTTAATGTTAATTTAAAGAGCAATTCTTGAAGTTTATTTATGATAAACAACCGTTTGCAAATTTGTTCAAATTAAGAGAAGCTGCGCGCAATCTCAATGACTGTCGTGGGTCGTCCATAACAGACTTTCGAACGCGATCGACGTTCATGCTCGTTCTTGATGTCCTTTTACGCCCAGACGATTTGTCCGGCACTGTATTCCCAGTCTCTTCAAACTTGCACACCCAATACTTAATTAAATTGGCACTTGGCACATGTCTTAAGCTTTTCAAATTAAAATGTGTCCTGTAGAGACGACGAACAATAGTGTAGGAATCGTTGTTTTTATAAAACGCTCTCACGAAAAACGCGCGCTGTAATCCCGTGAAACTTTTTTTTTGTTTGTTTTTTCGAATGGACTTATCTCGCTGTTGGCCTCTGAGGCCGTTGCAGCTTAACCGAGCTTTTGGCGAGCGCAGAAGGCGCTCAGCCCTATAATTTTATTTTTGATGAGGCAACTAGCGCAAGGGCACCACTTAGGTACGAACCTCGGCTTGGGCTGTTGCCGGGACGGGGATAGGAGAGAAACGCCCGGGTACGTGCTGGTACCTCGTGTAGGCGGCGACTGATGGGACTCGTCGACCTCGCCGGTGAGGTCGGTGTATTTGTGGAGTGTTTGCTATGTCTAATGTGGATGACTCACCCGCATTAGCGGAAGTGATTTCGTCATCCGGGTCTCCGAGAACGTGTCTCGGACGACGGAGGGTTTTTCTGTGTTCGGACGGTTCAATCGAATAGTCCGGAATGGTATGTACCAAAGGATTCGGATGATGAGTGGCGAGTTCATAATGTCGCTTGGAAGCGAGCTTGATGAATTTAGCTATTGACTCTAATTTCAAATCACGATGCAGATCGTTATTGCGAAAATACCAAGGCGAGCCTGTGGCTTTTCGCAAGAAACGATTTTGTACTAATTGAATGGCAGCACCTTGACGAGAGTGGGCGAATACTACTGAGGAGTATGTCATGATGGGGAATCCCGTGAAACGATTCATGGCTACTAAACTTAACAAGCCGGCCAAGCGGACGAGTCCACTCCCCTCCCCCTGCTACCTGCGGTTGGCGCGTATTGGTCAATTCAAAAACGAAAATCATTCTGAGACACCCTTTATTATAAAGAGGAAAGATTTGTTTGTTTGTATTGAATAGGCTCCGAAACTACTGGACCGATTTAAAAAATTCTTTCACTGTTGGGAAGCTACACTATCTCCGGGTGACACAGGCTACTTTTTATCCAACTGCGGAGAAGGAGAATAATGTTTTTATTAAAAACTACGCGTGCGAAGCTGCGGATTGGTCAGCTAGTTTATAAAAAAACAATGGAGCATACCATTATTTAACGATTTTGTTTGTTGTTGCAGCCAAATTTCAAATGGCGTTGTCATAACAACGGCGGTCGTAGACAAAATATTGTCTTAGTAGAATACCCCCCCCCCCCCCCCCCCCCCCCCAGTGGTTCGCTCATAATCTTTGAGTAATATAACATAGTGCCACGAAATGAATAACCAATTTACTAGACCTACAGTTTCATTCAAATTACAAGTAAAGGGAGTTCATATTTTTTTGAAGTAAAACTTCTTTACGCACGCTTGACTTAGGGAGTAAGCTGGTGAATGTGTTACGAAAAGTAAGAACGGAAGTTGAGAGAGAGATATAAGTTAGTGAAGATAGAAATAGAGAGAGTTACGTTTGGTATATTTTTAAACGTTAATGTGCGAGTGCGAGTTGCGTCTGTCCAGAACGAACATGAACTGATCGACCTACAGACGTGTGGACAATTTTGTAATTGAACAACTTTATAAATTATTATTTTGAAAAAGAAGTTTTAGTCGTGTGGTCTAAAGCACACTAGTTTTTTTGTGTTTTTATGGAGGAGTCACACCAGGATTGTGATAACACTACCTACCTAAATATCCAATTTCAAAGTTATCTTCGGACAAACAAACATTCATACATATTTACCCGTACGCGATAAGTTGGGACCTGAGCACGGTGACGTCATATTGGCGTGTTTGTACCGCCCGCAAAATAGCAAACATAACAAGCAGCCGCCCGCGGCTTCGTCTTTGTTTTTTTAACCTAATTTATTATGTTACTCAGGGAGGACGCTGCTTTTTATCTAATCTTTTTTACACTATTTGAATAAAATAAAAATACAATGTTTAAGTTTATACATTTATTTTATCTATTATTTACATTATCTCATCTTCGTCACTACTTAGTGGATTTATGCCTTCTAGAGATTGTTCTTCGTCCTCAGTCTCACTATAATCACTTGACGAAGAGGTATCCGATAAATTTACAATTAATAGCGATTCATTCGTCTCTTGTAAGAGGTCATCGTCCCAATACTTTTGTCGAAGCCTGTCCACATGGTTGACTTCTTTTTTCCAGTCACTCTAACTTATGCTGGTAATTGCATCTCTCGTTAATTTTTCTATTTCCCTTTCTGACTGGTTGATATTTTTATCGGCTACTCTTTGCTTGACCAAATTCCAAATGTATTCTATTGTATTGAAATAGTAATGCGAACGGTACAATACGGGCGCCATCGGGGAAGTGCAGGGGAAGCGGTCGGGGAGTCGCATTCGTAGCAGGTCCCAAGTTATCGCGCACGAGTAATACATGCAACGCCGATTTGTCATGTTGATACTTGCCAAGTTGATCAAGTATCTAAAGTGGGCATTTTGCGACGATACCATTGAAGCGATTGGTTTAGTAGAATTGGGATCCTGATTTCTGACTGGATTACTTATTATTATTATTTTTACCTTTACTTATTTATAGATTGAGATTATATCGAAAATATTTGTATAAACCACTTGTTGATGACGACAAAAGTATACTAGAAAATCTAGGTATTTCTCATAATACATAGACGACCTCCGTAGTGCAGTGGGCGAATAGCCGACTGAGATGCAGGAGGTAGTGGGTTCGATTCCCGCCGCGGAACAAATGTTTGCATGATTTACAGATATTTGTTCTGAGTCTGGTTGTTTCTCTATATACTATAAGTAAGTATTTACAAAAAAAATGTATATAAGTATTCTATCAGTTATCTGGTTCCCATAGTACAAGCTCTGCTTAGTTTAGGGCTAGATAGCGCTGTGTAAAATGTCCAGAAATATTTATTTTTATTTATAAGTATTCTATCAGTTATCTGGTTCTCATAGTACAAGCTCAGCTTAGTTTGGGGATAGATAACGCTGTGTGAAATGTCCAGCAATATTTATTTATTTAATATTGAGAATAATTATGATTAAAATCGAAAAGGATCCCGTAGTACAAAAGGTTTGTCCACGCATTTTAGTTTAGTACTGACCAGCCCTCACTTGCCAATTCAAAATGAAATCGCTGCGGATTATAAAGCTTTATACAGGAATGCGCGTTCCCAGCCGCCGGGCGGCGGGCGGCGGGCGGCACAACGGGAAAATCCTGCGGTTTGCGGCTTCCTTGCTAATTAAACCGCGCATAATTAGGCCGCTTCACTATATGCAGGCGTTACGTGGCCTCAGCAATGTCAGCGAGCTATAAAGCGTACCTATTAACAACGTAATCATACCCATGTAACTCTAAGGCTTTATTTACATTGCCGCGGAATGGAATGGAAGAGAACTTTGTAACAAAATTGTGCTTAGCATATATATTGTACGTACGAACTAGATACTAGCCAAATAAAATCGGCCAAGTGCGATTCGGACTCGCGCATTAGGGTTCCATACCATTATCTATAAAAACGACAAAAAATCACGGTTGTTGTATGAGATCCCCCTTAAATATTTGTTTTATTTGATTTAATTTTTTTATTTTTAAAGTGATAATAAAATTAAATATTCTGTGAATATTTCAAGCGTCTACCTATTGCCATTATCAATATCGAGCTAAAATGAGCAAAAAACCACGTTTGTTGTATGGGAGCCCCCCTTAAATATTTATTTTATTCTGTTTTTAGTATTTGTTATTAAAGTGGCAACAGAAATACATCATCTGTGAAAATTTCAACTGTCTAACTGTCATTATTATAAATACGGGATTTATCAGGTACCGTCTTATCGGTGTTTCGACCGACAATGTTTCGGTTCAATTCGTGAACCTTTATCAGGGTGAGTGCGATCCGCTCCGAATAACGTCTCGCCTCGCACTGCGCGCCGCTGCCCTCTGCGCGCGAGTGGACGGGCGGGGTGGTGGGGCTTGGGCAACGAAAGCCTAGCGTGTTGACCGTCTGTGTCATCATCATTATCATCACTGCTGCTCTCTTCGGTAGTTCTTGGTACAGGCCAACACACAACACTAACTATGATTCTACCAGGTTCACTCACTCTTCTGTCACTTGCATCATGAAGACATGGCCTCCAGGCTGGCGGTGGAGCCCATCCTCTATCTCTGTTAAAGTTCGGCACACTGTCTACTTATAACGGTTCATGAGATACAGCCTGGTGACAGACGGACACACATACAGACAGACAGACAGCGGAGCCTCAGTGCCGTTTTACTATTTGGGTACGGAACCCTAAAAGAACTGTCCAGAAAACGTGCGTCCTGTTTTTTGGTTCGTATCTAGTTTTTACGTTAGACAATTGACTTATTGTTGCTACGAGTATGTACAGTTTTAGTTCGATTCCATTCAGTTTTGCGGCAATGTAAACTGAGCCTGACGGTGCTTCTAGGCAAATAATCTTTTCACGGCAACATGTAGCCAGCACTACCCAATATCATTTCCATCCCGGCATCACATACTGAATCTATTGTCACTACTGTGAAATACATAAGATGACTCCGGTGACACACGCATAGAACGTGAATCTTCTGTGCAATGGCGCACTTTCTGTGAGACGAAATCTACACATTGAAAATAAACGATTTTTCATTATTGAAAGAAAATTTAGATTCTAATTTCTTATATTTAATATGGAATTTTATTCAAAAATACGTCTATACGTTATACTACGTCTATAAATACCGCTGTCCGTAACCAATGTAGGTACCTATTTAAAAGATTGTGGTTCGTAAAAGTATGCCGATATACCTTTTTCTGAACGAATTTGTTTACGACCGCTTTTATGAAAGATTCTTTGACCTTCTTCGACCATAAATGATACGCCGAAGGTATGCAAATACATTCTTTGCGGGTAGAATGGTAAAACATTGACCATTCTACCCGCATTTGAGCTTTCGTTCTCTCGTAACCACGGCCGATGTAACTTGGCCGAAACGTCGAGGTTAGTCAAAATTATAATTTTGATATAAATCTGTGCGATTATAAGGATTATAAGTATTTCTTTCATTTGTAAATATATTCTGTGCACCGCTGCCCATTACTGCTTCGCTCTTTACTTTCCATCCAAAGGTTGCCTGGAAGAAATCGCTTTCAGCAATAAGGCCGCCCATTGTACTCACGGCTACACATCAAGCTATACATTTCCAGTATAAGCTGGTCTCGCATTGTATAGGCTTTTCGTAGAATGAGAGGTCAGCCTTTACTGGAAATGCATAGCTTGATGTGTAGCCGTGTGTACTATATTTAACATAAATTAGTTTTTTTAAGTATTCCCTGGTGTATAATAAAGAATTATTCTATTGTATTCTATTCTGTGCGCGAAAAGACCCTTTTTGTCTTAAAAAACATTTACCATTTGATTCAACATGAGTCTACGTGTTTGAATAGGGATTGATTTGATTGAGGCACTCATTTCAGTTTTAAACATACTACAGAAAAAGGTGGCGGCCGTTGGGGCTGAAATGTCCGTGAGTGAAGAAGATACACTGAAAAGCGAAGCGTAGACTGAAACATTACATGAAAAGACAACATTAAAAAGGCTGGAAGGCGTTTGGTCGTACGATACCGGTCGTGTGTTTGTGGTAGTCTTCTAATGTTAATACAGACCTTATATAAGTTCTATAGCTTAGTATTTATTACTCTTTCCATAGTCTTAAGCAAATGGTTGTGTTTGTTCATGAGCTGTGGCTTTATGTGTGTCGGTGGTGGTAACGGAGTTTTAAGAACAAAAAGCACATCGCAAATTTATCTGCGCTACCGAGCTTGTTTGGATTTTTCAAAATAAAAAAAAGCTCTGGAATCTATGAAGCTACTCGTATGTTCAGCAACCCTATGGCTAATATTAATTATTAGAGAGTGGTCAAACGCGAGTAATTTATTAAAAAAAAAGATAGCCTGCTCTTCATTTCTTGATCATCACAAAATCTGTCACTTACAAAACACGAAGTAGAGTTATGGCACAATAAACATTGTCTATACCCACTAAGCCCGGCTTGCACAATGATCCCTAAAGGTACTTAGCGACTCAACAATTTGAAGTATTCGCGTGATTTGACAAGTCTCTAAATCATATTTTTTAAATACGTTCAGGCACCGTTGCGCAATTCGTCCTAAGAATCAGTTACACGATAAACAAACGCGAACCTACCACCTTGGCTTTTACTAAAGTCTAACTTTTTATTAGCTGCAGTAAAATGACGTTTTGTGGGTTGCCGGTTTTTGAAGAAAAATGAATAGGGATGTAGCTAAATGAGTGAATCATAAATGAATAATCAGTTTTGTTTTTTTTTTTGAGATTTAATATTAAGTTGTAATGTATTTTTTTAACCTATTATTATTACTATACTAGAGGATTGATCTTTTTTAGTGGAAGTATAGGGAGGTACATTCAAAATGAAACAAAAACGTCATAATAATGTTATTTAATTAATTTTTGTGAACTGAATCACATCCCTATTGAGATTAGGCTGGCAACATTATTTTACGGAATGACATTTAGAAACGTCATTTTACTGCAGCTAATAAAAAGTTAGACTATAATGGCTTATTTTTCATTTATTTATTGACAAAAAGATTAGACTATGTGAAATGTGTTGGGTCTATGTGAAATACTGGATTATTTAGGTGCTTCGGAACAAGTAAGGATTCAAAAAAAAATCTTTAAGTACCTGCAAAATATAATAATGAACAAGATCGGACGCTCTGGAAATCTATTACCTATATTTAGTAGTGAACGTACTATGGCTGATATTTATGATGGTGAACTAAACAGCTCACTACAAGGATAGTGATCGATATCCTGAAAAATGTTAAATTGCTCATATAGGCAAGGACACAACACAAAAGGCATGCTAAGGTTTATACAAAACAGGGTTTTTGAGAGCATTCCTGTGACAGCAATGTCTGGTGTACGGGCAGTCTACTCTGCCAGCTATCAATGCCAAGACGGTGTTGGCGCTAGCCCGCAGCCTGCGCACCAGGGACGTGGCTCGCTTGCACCTGACAGTATAAAAGCAGTCAACCCGTGCCGGAACGAACATCCCTGATGCACTGCAATAGCGGGGCAGCCCCAGCAACGCCCTGAGTGCATTTCTATACTGGACGCGGAGTGCGCTGTACGTCGCCTGCGTATACTTCGCCCACAGGCTGCACGAGTACAGAGAGGTACAATACGCCCAAAACCAGTCAGCTTAACCCCCTCTGAACTACGCGCAAACCTACGAGCAATCATATTTGCACGCACGGACAGCGCCCTCCGCTCCCGTTCGATGTCTTCATTGTCTTTGAGGTCGGTAGTGACAACGTGTCCAAGATATTTTTTATATACTCTGTTTAAGATTATCCCGTTAAGACTTATGGTAGGGACATTTTTGGTAAGGACTTTGCTTTCAGTAATAAAATATCTATTTTGATAGAATGTGACCAGGCCCTAAAGCGAACATCTGTCTTGGAGAAGGAGTTATATGATGCTCATAAATATATCATTGCCTCACTCGCTCAGATCGTCTGAAAATTTGATGCTGAAAACCCCAGTGCATAGAATTAGATTCTATGATGATTCCATTACCATTCAAGCAACACGTCTTTGGAACACATTACGTCTCAATACGGCAAGCTTCATCATTAGCCACATTTAAAACAAGAGTGAAAAGGTTTTATCTCTCAGAAACGTCGTAGTATCGCTATAGATATGTATGTATGTATGTTTATGTATATATATATATATATATATATATATATATATATATATATATATATATATATATATATATAGGTATATTTATTTGTTTTATTTTATTGTAAGTGTTCAGCGCTCTTCTAATATTTAGTTTTGTAATTGTTAATGTAGGTACATCTCTCTCCATTATTGTAATGTTAAAAAAGTCTTTTCCATCCAAAGGTTATCTGGAAGAAATCGTTTCTAAGCGATAAGACCGCCCATTGTATTTGTTGCTTTGTGAATTTTTATTTTTATGTCTGTTTCTTTTGAAGTGCACAATAAAGTATTTTCATTCATTCATTCATTCATCACACTCCTGGAAGAAGCCTCCCAATGCTCGGCCACACTGAAAACGCAGTCTATTCAACGTATTAATAACAGCTGATAGGGCACCCAATAACAACTCTTAATGCAGGCTGTCATATTCCTACTCTAACAATCGACTTATTCCTACTACCACGTGTAAGTACTCTTTAAATCAATTATCGCAAACCTTTCACTTTCTTCGGAGTTCACGGCCTTTATACTCTAAATTACACCTTATTGCTCATTATATCAAAGGTGAATTTAACTTATATACTTATAAATTACAGCGAAAACATTATAACAGACAGGCAAAATACTACAAAATACTCACTGTTGTATCTTTGGAGACCAATTACCTTTTTACAGCTTTCGAGATAAACCTTCTTGCGGGATGCGGGATGCGGTCACACAGAAGTGAACTTGAAGGTTAATATTACGGTATATGCAAAATTAACTTTATATTTACAACTAGCTGACACGCCCGCGGCTTCGTCCATGTTTTTCGTAAAACATTACCCTCCTGCGCAGTCAGGTAATCGATCTTTTTAAGATATACAATTCCGTAGTACATCAATTCGATCCATCTCGTAAGGTTTAGCCAGCGTTTGCGATATAAGCGCACAAAAAGAATTTATTGCTACACCAAATTACAGTAACTTAACCTAGAAAACTTAGACTGATACATGGTGGTACAACGGGCGGCCTTATTGCTCAAAGCGATCTCTTCCAGGCAACCTTTGGATGGGCTGGATTGAAAAAAACGTTTGAGGAGGCGGTTTAACAATAAATACCTACTTATGTAGGATACAACTAAATACCTAAATCTAAAAAATCCTACATATACGCACATAAAAAATATAAAATACATACATACATAAAATATTATAAGCCGAAAGGAAATAGCATGTTTACTGTAAAGAACCTGATAAGTACCTCACTTTTAAAAATAGTTAAATATATGTACTATGTATGTATTATACATATTAACCTTCCTCTTGAATCACTCTCTTTATTTCTGAAAATTGCATTAAAATCCGTTGCGTAGTTGAAAAGATCTAAGCGAACAGACAGCGGAAGCGACTTCATTTTTAACTATGTAAAGATGACTAAGTTACAGCCGTATCACTGACTACGAACCCCTTCACTATGTGTGGTACAACATGGGACAAAATATTGATGTGAAACATTTATTGGGACGCATTGGGGCCTTGGGAAGACCGGCATGCGTCCAATAGAATTAGGGTTAGATTTATTAATTTAAAAATGTTTAGCGTAAGATATCGTGTATAAAATATTCTCATAAGTCAAAGTACGGATAAATAATTGTTTGCCGTCACGCGTATTTAACGCGTAAGAAACCCGTTTATAATCTTATACGCCATAGCGTATAAGATAAGATAAGATTATAAACGGGTTTCTTTAATAATACATTTAATAACCATCAATATAATACTAATAAAGATTTTGACTTTGATTCTGACTTTTAGATGTTTGATTGATTGAAAATACTTTATTGCACTTCTAAAACTAGTACACACGGCAACACATACACATCAAGCATTCGCACTGTGTAGGCTTTTCGTAGAATGAGAGGTCAGTTTATACTGGAAATGTATAGCTGGGTGTGTAACCGTGTATACAAATACGAACTTAATGCTAAAGAGCATTCTCTTCCAGATAACCTTTGTGTATTGTAGATAAAGATGTGTAGGTAGTGCACAGGAAAGGGAACTAAAGAAAATTTGCACAGGACTAATAAAAATAGCATAGGTATATACTACTTAAATAAACCAACTTAAATACCTACTTTATATCATAGACTAAACAATATCAATATCAAATAAAAATACATACATAACAATAGAAGAAGTGATAAGGAAAGATTAAATTGCTCAGTTTTGTCGGTTTGACCGTAAAGGTGCCTGTAGATTCTCAATCTGAATGTTTCATATTTTATTTTTTATTCATTTTCTGTTTTTGTTCGTGTAAGTACAATAAGGAACTACTTAAATGGCTCCCTATTCGTCTTCGTCGTGATCTTCACGTTCTTTCACTCTTATGGACGTAGGGAGGAGAGAGTGGACAATATACTTTAATATTGTCCACTCTCTCCTCCCTACCTCCGTGAACGCCTCGAATTCCTTGTCCCTCGCGGTATGACATGCTGGTCCTCTAAGTCTCTTCTCTTAAAACACCTCAACACACTTCAAGCCGCTATGGTGGCTCCTTTCCCGTTTATGCGTTGAAAATTTGGAATGCCCTGCCCCATGAAGTTCGCGCTAGTCCGTCGTTTAACATTTTCAAACGGAAAGTTAAAGAGCACTATCTTTCTCTATAATGTTATTTTATTGTAGGTATATATTTATTTTTGTATATATTAGTCTATTTATTATATTCATTCATTTTATTACTTTCTTTTGGTATATTTCGTTTTATTTGTTTAAGATTTATGTTAATATTTATGATTCTTGTACACGCACCTACCTTTAAAATCATCTTTCTCTCTCTAGCCTCAAAGGTTTGCTGGAAGAAAACTCTTCTTAGGGTTAAGCTCGCCTTTGTGCATGCCCTCTGTTTCTGTACCGTTTTAATATATTTTCTTGTGTACAATAAAGAATAAAGGAGGAGTTATCTAATCTAATATATCATTCCACTGCTGGCCAAAAGTCTTTCCCATTATCTACCAAGATTTTTGTGTAACATGTTCCACCAATCTGCTTGAAAGGGAGCGATACCATTACGCCAGCGTGTACAGCCTGCCGAGGCGTCATAGTCACGTCACCCGTCTTCAGCATCTACTGTGTGACTTTCGCATCCACAGCCATGCGCCTTACGTGACCAGTTCCTAGTTAACTTGCTTAACCCCCTTCCACCACCGGACTAGCAGACGTACCGAAAAGTACCACCCATACCTAGTCGGCATACCACATTGCCGTACCAAACGATTTGCTTCAACTTTTCTTGTTAGCATAAGTAAGGAGTGAATTCGGAAGTGAAGAGTTCCGGCATATGTTTTTCCATACCAGTATAATCTTGGAGTCTTCAAGTCCAGGGTGAATAGGTTCTTTCTAGGCAAGCGTGCTCCGATCACACCTTCACTTACCATCAGGTGAGGTAGTGGTCAAGCGCTTGGCTATCATCAATAAAAATAAAATGCATTTTAATAGGTGTGCTATAAATGTACACCCCCGACCATTATCTTAGTTATAACAAAACCCTCTCCATCCAAAGGGTGACTGGAAGAGATCGATTCTAAGCGATAGACCACCCATTGTACTATTTGTTTTGTGCGTACTGATTTTGTTTGTAATGTTGTTTTGTAAAGTGTTTTCATTTATTTATTAAAGTTCTTTCCTTGTTTTCTTTTTTGTGTTGTTTTTTAGAGAGCAAATATTTTTTTTTCTTTCCTTAGATATCTAAACTGTTTCTATTTAAGGTTCCGTACCCAAAGGGTCAAACGCGACCCTATTACTAAGACTTCGCTGTCTGTCTGTCGTGATAGTTAGACAATTGAAAGTTTCACAGATGATGTATTTCTGTTACCGCTATAACAACAAATACTAAAAGCAGAATAAAATAAATATTTAAGGGGGGCTCCCATACAACAAACGTGATTTTTTTGCTTGTTTTTGCTAGATATTGATAACGGCAACAGGTAGACGCTTGAAATATTGACAGAATATTGAGTTATATTATTCACTTTAAAATAAATATAAAATTATTATTTACGGGGGGGGGGGGGGGCAGACTGTCATACAACAACGTGATTTTTGGCCGTTTTTATAGATAATAGTACGAAACCCTTCGTGCGCGAATCCGACTCGCACTTGGCTTTTTTTTCTTATATTTAAATGGAAATACTTATATTACTAAGATTTTAAAACCATCTCAAAAACTTTCAACCCGGACGGGACTTGATCCCACAACCTTCCTCTTGATATGAGGATGCACTACCAATTGTGCTACACGCTAGGGTCGAAATTTTCGTCGTGTCGATGATTGTAAAATCGAGAATTTGAGATGGATTAAATTCTTCAATTTTCCGTGTTCGGTTATCACTATACAAATAAAAATACTACTTGTGTATCACAAAGCTCAGGTAAGTGTGACTACCGCCGATGTGACAAGTAAATTTGACAGGGCTTTCCAGTCGTGCAGTTAACCAGTCCGATGCTCGATCCACCTGCTAATCATTCCCATCACTTTCACTCACATGAAACAGACAGATTCGCGCCCGTGTGTGCGTTATTTGTGACGACAGATCTTTGAAAGTAACTTGATAGATTTATGGTTTATTTTTGTAGAACGATTCCTGTCATGTCAGGTTTTATACTCGTAGTGTTGCCATGATCAGCTATCAGTCGTTTCACGGTAAGATATTATTTCGAGTTTTGTTTTACTCCAGCTTGCACAACGATCCCTAAACGTATTTAGCGACTATACATGTTTAAATTTGACATATTTATATGATTTGATAACTCCTTAAAACATTTTAGCCACTGAATACGTTCGCATCGTTGAGCAAGTCGCCCTTAATGGCTGAATTCAATAACATCTTGTACGATTTCCTTTTTACAATAATAATAAGCCTATATTCTGATATTTTCCATTACGTAAATTTCAATGTATATCATATAATGTCTCTTAGTTCAGAGTGCCGATCGGCAAAGGCCTCCTCTAGCTCTCTCCAATGAAGTCTGTCAGTAGCAGCTCTTCTCCAATAGGAACCAGCAGTTAATTTTATTTCATCGTCCCATCTTTTGATTTGCCTTCCTTTTGATCTTTTTCCATCTTTTGGGTACCAGTTTGTTATTCATTTGCTCCATATGTCGCGTCCAGCGCCATTTCTGTTGGTCTACTTTGGTGAGTATATCAGATAGTTTTGTTTTTACAACGCAAAAAAATGAGAAAAATAACAACGCAAATAACTTAACCAAAACATCCTTTTTACAATAATGTAAGATAAAAAGGTACATATGCGATAAGTATCCATTTAAATCAGTAATTATGTACAGTGATCGAGAAAGTTTGAAAAATGCTATAATCTAAGAGAGAATTTTTTTTTTTTATTAAAAATAAGTGTTTACGAATAAGCTACTAGCCACTGGTTCGTATGAGCTACTCAGCAATAAGACAGCAAATTGTATAATTAACATAGATTAACTCTGTTCTTATTTTTAGTCCGATCATTTCTCGAGTACTGTTCTCACCTCTGGGACGGATCAGCGAAGTACCAGTTAGAGGCTCTAGATTCAATCGAGAGAAGAGCCTAGAAGCTCATTTGCAATGACGAATTAGCAGATGCAAGGCTCCACAGCCTCGAGCATCGTCGAAAGGTTGCAAGCGTCTCGGTTTTCTATCAGATACATTTCGGAGAGTGTGCTGCGGAGCTGTTCAACGTGATCCCACCATCCCCATTCTATCATCGGACAACCAGACGCTCCGCGGTGCACCGCCGCTGCATGGTAGACATATCTTACATACGCACAAAGCGGTACGCTTCTACCTTTAATATGCGCACCGCCAAGGAGTGAAACGCCTTGAATGTGTCTGTGTTTCCTGATAACCACAACCTAGGGGTCTTCAAGTCACGAGTGAATAGGTTTCTTCTAGGCAAGCGTGTACCGTCGTAGACTGCATCATCGCTTACCATCAGGCGAGATCGTGGTCAAACGCTAGCCTATAATTTATAAAAAAAAAGTTGTTATAAGCTTCCGCCCCAGCTTTGCACACGTGGTTTCTTAATAAAGTGTCTTAATCCTGGTGTATGTCATCATCTATATCTTAGGCATAACTACAAAATTTTATAGAATGCGGTCCAGTCGTGAAAATATTCCAAATAGAAAGTAACTTTCGAATTGAAAACATTGGTATGGATGTTTTATGGTGTCCACTATAATATTATCTATCCTTCTATTTATTTATTCATCTTTATACCATGTAATCCTCATTCTTCCATCAAGCTCATGGCATAACTGTTGGAGAATGATGACTATAGTAAACACAGGTTGCATAACACTTCATCACAATAAAACCTATCATTAAATGCGTGTACCCTGGCGAATTCCGAGTTCTTTGCGATTAAGTCGCATACACACTAGCGTTTGAAACGCGGTTTTACTGTTCGATTTTTACCGGCCACCTAAAAGAAAGAAAGAAAGAATATATATTTATTCGCATCACAAAAGAATCACAAGAATATGATCTCAAACAATAAAAACTAAACATATTTACATTAACACGATAAGTGCAAAACAGGGCTTGAAACACCCTGTCCGTGTCTTGTCTTTATAGCAGTAAGAAAAAACTTAGACGTCTCTGTCGTGCGGGAGGCATAACTTCCATCTGGTTCAGTGTAGGAAAGAGATAACTATATATCTGAGATGTGCTATTGATTCCTAGTTCTATGGTATACCAACCTCAATGCCGGGTTTCTTAGACCTCGTGCCACACACAAAAAAAAACCGTACACTTTGTCTTATTTGGCGCCAAAAAAAGGATTTTGGTCTCCTACGAGCGGTGGGGTTTAATATGCCTCATGCCGCCTCAATCTCTGGTTTAGGACAAGGTTTAAAACGACCCGTAACGCAGTAATGGAAAGTACAGATAAATCTGTGGCGCTGGGAACGTGTTAAACATAAAATTAAACAATTACAAAGGTACGTGTTTTATTAAATTATATAACTCAGTGTGACGGCAAAAAGGCCTGCAGCTCAGCATTATGCTGCAGCATGTTACCATGCTGGAGCGCTGGGCTTCTGCTGAGGCCATTGTTGACTTCACGGACGACCTGACTAATCAACTAACTACAGAACCTGACTATTAGCAGTAGGTACTATTAACTAAAAGTAACATTAATTTTATATAACCAACTACACTAAAAACATCCACAATAGCAATATAAGCACACTAAAGGAAACACAAAACACGACTGACCAATAAAAAACAAGTGAAGATAGAGTGAAGAGTGAGCAAAAAGAGAGATTTGCCTCAACTTTGCCTCTATTATGTAAAATAACATCAGCAACGCGACAGCAATTGGTCGCGAAACGTCAAATTTACCAGGGAAAAATAGTTTTATGTGTTGCCGTCCCTTTGCCGGTAGCGCTAGTTTCTACGAGCAAATTGTCGCAAATTTTACGTATTTAGGTTGCCGGACATATCTAACGTATCTTGAACAACTGCATTTCCAAGAGCAAGAAGCAGTCTTGTAAATTTCTAAACCTATGTTCCTTAGCTTTGGGTTGATGTTTCTTGTTCTGTAGTCGAACTAGGAACCCTTATACGAGTAGTTTTATCATGTCAGTTTGACCGAACTTACAACCGTTTTACTCGTAGTAGTGCTGTAAAGCTAAAAATTGGCATGATGATATATTTTAGTGACGCCTACCTAACATTTTTATATTTCAACTGTTTTATGTTTCATTTTATGTCTGTCATTCTTTGTTATCATTTTTGTTTTATATTTGTGTTTGAAAAAAAGAAAGAAAGAAAATATATTTATTTAAACCCATCTAACCATCACAAATAATAAAAACAATTAAAACAAAGAAAACGCGAAGATTCACCCAAACAGGCAATGATGATGTTGCGTGGGGACAAAATGGTTCCTGTCTCAGCATAAGCTGCTTCGTACTACGATGGATACGATGCAGCGCTGGTTTTCTGACAGTGCCTAAGTGACGATACGATCATTTGAAACGACAATACAAATATAATAAAATAAAAATAACATGTAGAAAATAGGAGAGGATACCCAATAAATTAACAATACATAAAATACACGAATTGCAGAATAAATAGCTACGCACATTACATAAATACTTTGAAAAACAATTTGAATTTGAATTTTTGTCTTGAATTCTTTGAATTTTTCGTGTTGGTTTAGTATTAATTTAAATATGTCTGTAGTTTAATGTTATAATTTGTGCTGATTTGCGTCAAATACAAAATTTACTGTTATTTATTTACTTGATATTGACGCTATTGTTAGTGACTTAGAAAAGGCTGATTTCACTGACATCATTGA
This sequence comes from Philereme vetulata, assembly GCA_918857605.2. Lineage (NCBI taxonomy): Eukaryota > Metazoa > Arthropoda > Insecta > Lepidoptera > Geometridae > Philereme > Philereme vetulata. The sequence continues at coordinate 6,136,314 of OU975459.1, read as the reverse complement.
CTCCAGTGATCCGGAATTGTTTTCTGATACGTTGATTAACATAGTTTCCTCTATCATTAAGAAAAAAATCCGTAATGTGTCTATTCCTAATCGTAAACGTATTATCAAACCTTGGGTCACTCCTGGAATTCTCAAATGTATCCGACACAGGGATAAATTATTTCATAAATTTAAAAGAAACCCTAATAACGAAACTCGTAAACTAATATTTTACCGTTACCGAGAATTTTGTAATAAACAAGAATTTAATCAAAAGGAAATCGAGAAAGCTAAGAGAAATCCGAAAGAGACATGGAATATCATAAAACAAAAAAGATTCTAGTTCATCTCACTTGCTAAAACTGTGTGACTCTTCTTCGCAATCCGTTAATTATGTAAATTTATTTTTTTGCAAACGTAGGAATTACTCTTGCCTTTGAAATTCAATCCCAAACTTACTCCTCTCTGCCCACAACTTACCAAAATGATTTTGTCCTTCCTCAACCCTCCATTGAAACCAGTCAATCATCTCGATCCTTTATGGCATTTTACAGTGTCGACAACACTATAATCGAAACAATCATTACCAATCTTAAAGACAAATGCGCATTGGGTTGGGATGGTATATCTACCAAAGTAGTAAAATCTGTCAGACACGTCCTTATTGCCGTTTTATACCATATCTTCAATATGTCCATATCGTCGAGTACCTTTCCACTTGCCTTCAAAAAAGCAGTTGTACATCCTATTTTTAAAAGCGGGGATAAAGGTTGTGTCTCAAACTACAGACCCATTTCCGTTCTGACATTTCTCAAAGATTTTTGAAAAAATCCTCAATAACAGGCTAGTGAAATATCTGCGTGACAAATCAGTCTTATCCCCAAACTAATTTGGTTTTAGGTATGGATGGTCCATTGAGGACGCTGTTGCAGAGCTGACTGACACTATTGTTCAAAATTTTGACAAAACAAAAGAAACACTTGCCATCTTCTTGGACCTATCAAAGGCCTTTGACACCGTCTCAATTCCCATCTTACTAAATAAACAAGAGTACATTGGTGTTAGAGGAATTGTCTTTGATATGTTTCGGAGCTATCTTAGTAACCGTTCACAGTACGTGACTATTGACAACTTTCAGAGTAAAGAGGAACCCATCCGTTTTGGAGTCCCCCCAAGGTAGCGTCCTCGGACCTACCTTATTCCTAATTTATATAAATGAACTTTGGCATTGGCATTCCAAAACTCCAAAATTATTAAATACGCTGATAACACTGCCGTTCTTGTTCACGGTCAGACTTGGCAAGATGCTCGCAAGAACGTTGCAAATGCTCTCACGTTTATTATGTACTGGCTACGGACAAATCTCCTCACACATAACATTAACATTTAAAAGAGTAAATTTATTCCCTTTTCAACAAACATAGCTTCCCAACCTCCCCCTTCATTTAGTGTCGTGCCCACGTTTGCTCCGGAGTTTCTCCTCCTTCAGCCTATTGCAACTGCTTATCTATTGAACGTACTACAGCTCTCAAATATCTTGGGATCATGGTAGATAGCACCTTCTCCTGGAGGCAACAAATTGAATCCACGGTATCGCGAGTCAGAAGACTTATATTCGTTTATAGAAGTTTTAGATCGGTTCTGGATTTCAATTTACTAAAATCTATTTATTACGCTTTAGCTCAATCCATTTTGTCTTATTGCATTGTATCCTGGGGTGGCTGTGTAAAAACCTTGATGCTTAGACTCAAGAGGGCTCAGAGGGCTGTCCTTAAGGTCCTTGAAAAAAGTCCATCTGGTTTCCCACGTCCGAACTTTACTGACTCTGCCAAGCTCCTACTGTCCGTCAACTTTTTATATTACAAACAACCTCGCGCAAACACTCACAGCTTGTCTATGACCCTAACATCATTGACTTTAAACGCAGATCGGATCTAGTTTGCAAAATTGAAAAACGGCGAACGTCATTTGCCAGTCGTCATTTTTAATTCCTTAGCTCCACACTATATAACAGAGTCAACAAACAAATTAATATATTTCCCTTACCCCGCTATAAATGTCAACAAAAATGTCTTCAGTGACTCATAACACAACACTGTCGTATGAAGAAACTGAAGAGCTTTTAAAAGTTGCTGTATAGAATGTAGGTCATACACACGCAAACACACGCAAGTTCACGCATACACACATACACAAACATCACACAACATACACTAACACACTCATCCATACACACAAACTCATACAAACACACAAACTCATAGACACATACGCACACATAATCACGCATGCTTAATTTGTATAATTTTTAAAAAATAATTGGAAATTTAAACTCGGAGGGGGCGTTAGTGTTCGTGACACAGTTTATAACTTCTGCGAATACTATCGTGTTCCGGTATTTTTGTACCATGTTTTTGTTCCAAAATAAAGTTATTTGATTTTGATTTGATTTGATTTGATACTCGTAAAAGCAGAGTTCGGTAAACGCAGGCACTCGCACGCAGCTCGCGATAACCAATGCGAGTGTGCGCATGCGCTGTGGGTGTAACGCCGGCCACCCGCATCAGACAAATAAAGTGCGTAAACGCTAAGTGTGGATTATATTTAATGCGTTCAGAACCTGTTAATAGATGCTCGGATGCTTCACACTTCTCATCAACTTATAATTGTCGGAAATGGCGGCCAATGATAATGGTAATTCTGCAATTAACGCCTGTGTTATTATCACGTTTTAATTGAATTTGCTGTGCGAAATGATTTTGATAATGCTGCATACAGTTACCCCACAACCCAGTGGTCTTTTATAGGTACAGACAGCGAGAGCAGTGTCGGTAACACCCTCATAAGTTCAGAGATTACAATTTTAACAAGAAACATAATAAAATGTTTTTTTTTTATCACGCGTCATCTGATTAGATAAAATCTATCGTTAGGTAAACAAACTTTTTGAACCCCCTACAAGTTTTTATTTCAATATTCAAATATACAGGGATTGATTAATTTTTATTGTAGATTTAGAGCAATTATAGAGCAAAATATTAAGAAAAATACTTAGAAACAATATAAATGCAATGAGCTATCTTATCGCTTAAAACGATTTCATCCAGAAAACTTTAGGATAGAGATGACTATATGGAAAAATGGATGGTAGTACTGTTTTCACATTTCATTGAGTTTGAAACTATCTTAGTTAGAAAGTGACATTTTGTAATTACTTTATTGCTATGAAAGTCTGTGCTGTACGACTGATGGCCGGCAATTACAAGAAAATGTATTGATATTATTCAATTTAGTCGCTTGCACTAATATATACTCGTGGTTTGTATGGGCAAATGGACAGACTTTATCTACAAAACGCCTGAAGGCCAATTCCCGATAATAAATCTAGTCATATTTAAAATTCGATCTATTGGGTGCAATTCTGTAAGCACAAACTAAATTGGTAAAACTAAAAGTTAGACAGCAATACAATGACAACATGTAGGTACTTATTGTAAGTATGAAATATGCAAAATTGCAATATGCAAGAATGCAATATGCAAAATTGAAATATGCAAGTATGCAATATGCAAAATTGTAATATGCAATAATAAAGAGCTTTTTCAAAACCCAAGCGTGCGCGTTGAAGTCTTTTGTATGCGCGAAACGTGCGCAAGAGCATATTGGGTAAATCATTTTAAATTATAAACTGTTTTCTAAAATTCTATGACTTAACTTTAAATATCAGTTATTTAAAGTAATAAAATCGTAATAATAATTTATTTGTTTCGTATTCAAAATTGATACAGGCTGCCTCGGAATATTTCCTTTTGTTATTTGTACCTATAATATGTTAACCTACAAAACTGAACAACTATTCAATTATGGAGTATTCCAACAACGGGATCATTAAGCCTCCTTTCAGGGTAACACCATCATCATAACATAATCCATAGCACGGATCAGATTAATTAAGATAAATAGATAAATTATCTCGCAAAGAAAATTTAATAATTTTACTAACATAACAGGGCAAACAATTGATGGGTAGCCATGTGCCAAGCTTATTAGTTGACATGACCATACATTCAATTTGCTGCACCACAACATACACTTGAGAGCAATAAAATCGCACATCCCCACATTTTTACTTAAAAGTTAATTTTTTTTTTATTTGGAGCTTACAGCAAATTAAAATCAAATTAAATTAAAGTGCATAATCTAGGCATTCGCAGAACTGATAAAGGGTTGACATTTACCTTTAAAAACAACTCATTAGCAACAAAACAATAGACCCCCTTATGCCGCTCGATCCAGGTAAGGCCGGCGGCGGGATTTATCGCAGGTATAAAAGAGTGCATATTGAGGGAATGGTCATCATTTGATTCCGATCATCGACCGGTAATGCTCTTACTCGGCCCTCCCACTGACCAGCCCCCTGCCACCAAGACTGTGGTAGAGTGGCATAAACTTGAGAAAGCCCTCAAGTCTGCGCACTCGACTGATCTAGATAAGATCCCTTCTGTCATTCGGACATCTGGTGATATTACGGTAGCGGTTGACGCCCTTACCACACATATCACAAACTCAGTCAGAGACTCATCAAAGCAGGTGCCCGTAGTGGATGACCACCGGGGCCCCCTGCCAGATGATATCAGACGGCTGATGACTGAAGCTAACGCCGCAGTTAGACTTCATAGTCGCTGCCCCACTAACGACAATCGAGTCTTAATGCGCTCCCTGCACCGTGAGGTGAGAGAGCGCATTAAAGAACATCGCAATCGTGAGTGGGAGAGCCTGCTCTCGGGGATCGAGCCTAGCCATCTGGCCTACTGGAGGTTAGCTCGCTCCATGAAAGCAGACGCTCTCGCTCCGATGCCTCCCCTTATACGACCAAATCACCCTCCAGCATTCGAAGACGAGGAAAAAGCCGATTTCCTGGCTGAAACCCTCGAATCTCAATGCTCGCCCAGTCTCGAACCCGTCGACCCTGTTCACCTCCATACGGTGAACAGCGAGGTTGACCGCTTAGCCTCCCGACCCCCTACTTCCCCACTTGATCCGATTGAGCCCTCTGAAGTCTTTGACACTATCAAGGCCCTACACCCAAAGAAAGCCTCCGGCCCCGACGGCATTTCTAACAGAGTACTCAAACAGTTCTCTGTTCCCATTATCCATATCCTAGTCTGCATCTTCAATGCGGCTATGGAAACTTGCACCTTCCCTGATGCTTGGAAGGAAGCCAACGTCATTGGCATCCGAAAACCCAGCAAACAGGCAAACGATCCAACTAGTTATCGTCCCATTAGTCTACTTAATAGTCTAGGCAAGATATATGAGCGTCTTCTAATGAAGCGCCTCTGGGCTCATGTCAATGAGTTCAAACTCCTTCCCGACGAGCAGTTTGGCTTTCGAGCCCAACATTCATGCCCACAACAGGTGCTCCGCATAACGGAGCATGTCCTCTCCAACTGGCAAAGTACCTGGCCTTCAGATACTGGTGCCGTCTTCCTCGACGTAGCGAAAGCTTTCGACAAAGTCTGGCACAACGGCTTGATCTACAAGCTATTCAAACTCGGAGTCCCAGACAGACTCGTGCTCATCATACGAGACTACCTACAAGGTCGCAGCTTTCGCTACACCGTGGAAGGCACTCTCTCTAGTCCTAGACCAGTCAGAGCAGGAGTCCCTCAAGGCTCCGTTCTCGGCCCCCTCCTGTTCACGCTGTACACCAGCGATATCCCCCGCACTCCTCAAGTGGAAATAGCCCTATACGCAGACGACACAGCCTTGTACACATCCAATCGGAATCCTGATCGGGTGGGTATAAGGCTGCAGGCTGCCCTTCATTCATTAGCCACTTGGTTCCGCAAGTGGCGGATCGAGGTAAACCCGTCGAAAAGTACAGCAGTGTACTTCTCACGGAGAAACCTCACTCCCAAACCGATCTCTCTATTTGGCCAGCCCATTCGCTGGGCCCCATCAGCCAAATATCTGGGTGTCATCCTCGATAGGCGTCTTTCCTTTAGGTTGCACATCACTAAGAGGTGCAACCAAGCAAAGTTCACCCTAGGACGATTGTCCTCACTTCTAGGCGCGAAAAGTAAAATGTCCCTTAAAAATAAGGTGACTCTTTACAAAGCGTGCATTCGCCCCATTATGACATACTCATCTGTAGTATTTGCCCACTCTCCTAAAGTTGGTGCCATTCAGGTTATTCAAAATCGCTTCTTGCGAAAAGCCTCAGGCTCGCCCTGGTATTTTCGCAATAACGACCTACATCGCGATTTGAAATTAGAATCAATAGCCAGGTTCATGAAGCTCGCTTCCAAGCGGTTTTATGAACTTGCCTCTAATCATCCGAACCCTTTGGTACACACCATTCCGGTTTACCCGTTGGATCCGCCCGCCAACAAAATCCTCCGTCGTCCGAGACACGTTCTCGGAGACCCGGATGACGAAATCACCTCTGCTAATGCGGAAGGTGAGTCATCTATATCAGACAGAGCAAACACTTCACAGAAACACCGACCTCGCCGGCGAGGTCGACGAGTCCCTTCAGTCGCCGCTTATACGAGGTACAGACATGTACCCGGGCGTTTCTCTCCTATCCCCATCCCGGCAACAGCCCAAGCCGAGGTTCGTACCTAAGTGGTGCCCTTGCGCTAGTTGCCTAAAAAAAAAACTTACAGGGCTGAGCGCCATCTGCGCTCGCCAAAAGTTCGGTTAAGCTGTCACGGCCTCAGAGGCCAACAGCGAGATTAGTCCATTCGAAAAAAAAAAAAAAAAAAAAAAAATGGTCATCATTTGCATACCAACGTACAGTGTGAAAGGTTCTCTATTGATATTGGCTTCAAACGGAACACGAAAATGGATACTACACCAGAAGTAGCCGCTCAAGTGGTTGCCCTTGTTGAATCGGGGCTTAAGCAAAGTCAAGTGGCTCGACATTTGAGTTTGAGCCGATTTACCGTTCGGCGTGTATACCAGAGGTATCAAGAGACTGGTGGCTACCAACGGCGACAAGGATCGGGCCGTCCCCGTGCTACAACAGAGCGTGATAACCGCTTTCTTATAACGACATCTTTAAGAAATCGTCGTTTGAACGCAGTTCAACTGGGCCAACGACTTCAAGAAGTTCGTGAAGTAGAAGTTAGCCGGTGGACAGTCAGAAGACGATTGAGAGAAGGTGGCCTGACTGCACACAGGCCAGCAAACGGGCCGAAATTGACCCCAGCCCACCGAGAAGCCCGCCTTCAGTTCGCTCGAGACCATTTGAATTGGACCGAAGAGCAGTGGAGTGCAGTCCTGTTCTCTGATGAGTGCAGGATGTGCTTGCATGGCAACGACGGACGGGGGAAGGTGTATAGAAGATCGGGAGAGCGATTTGCCCAATGCTGCATAACAGAACGTGTCGCCTGTGGCGGTGGATCAATCATGTTTTGGGGAGGCATGTCTATGGAAGCAAAAACCGAGCTTGCCTTCATCACCGGACCGAATACTGGTCGCCAATCAAGAGGATTGACTTCCATACGATACATTGAGGAAGTACTCGAGAGCCACGTCGTACCTTATGCTGGGTTTATCGGCGAAAACTTTCTGTTTATGCAAGATAATGCAAGACCGCATACTGCTGGCATAGTGATCGAGTACCTTCAAGAGGTGGATGTGACCGTTATGGAGTGGCCAGCTCGAAGCCCAGACCTCAATCCCATCGAACATCTATGGGACGAGCTGAAAAGAAGAGTTCGAGGCCGAGATGCTCCTCCATCGACTCTACAGGAGCTGCAACAGGCGATCGCAGAGGAATGGGAGGCTATTCCTCAAGACTTTATCAAAAGTCTAGTAACATCAATGAAAACACGGATGGAGTCAGTGATTCAGGCTAGGGGAGGGAACACTCGGTATTAATAACAAACTTTTAATTAATTTTATCTGTTAATTTCATAACTTTGACACCAATACTTGAATAAAGAATTTTTTACTAAACATGCATTTTTGTTATTGATCCACAAAATCATTTTTATGTAATGATTGAAAGACAAATCAGATACCACTGGATAGGTATTAAAATAGACTATGAATCTGCATTACAGAAACATAATATTTTTTGTTTTTTTTTTAGTTATGTCAAAAAATCATGAATGTGCGATTTTTTTGCTCTCAAGTTTATAACCAATCGAAAGCCAACCCAATAAAAACGGCAATAAGTAACACTGTGACTCGTTGGGAATCCACCTAAATTAACGGTATTTTATGAAGAAGCATTTATTTGCTAGGCATATTTATTGCCCGGTGCCACTAAATTAGGTCAGAAACTTACTTTCCTTGATCTAGTTAACATTCAGGCAAGTGGAAGCGTGTCTATACCTTAGGTAACAAATAATTATGTATAGACTAATATTATAACGAGGAAAGATTTGTTTGTTTGTATTGAATAGGCTCCGAAACTACTCGATCGATTAAAAAAATTCTTTCACTGTTGAGAAGCTGCACTAATGATTGATTGATTGAACATTCTTTATTGCACAAAATACATAAATCTGTACATAGGCGAACTTAATGCTAGCAAGCATTCTCTTCCAGTTAACTTTTGCGTAGTGTTGAAAAAATATTTTTGTAGGTAGTGCATGACATAATGTAGCAGGAAAAATTTTATAATAACAAATAAGACTAAGACATATTGAGAATACGAACGAAACATCAAATATTTAGATATATAGAGTATTTTCAATAAACGTACTTTCAAATATTACACATCAATAAACACTAGTTGAAAAATAATAGATCAACTAATAAATAGGTAGTTACAATAAACCTAAATAAACTCATATGATATAAAGATAACAGAGTGGACAAATGACAGAGCATCTACAGGACACCACTCATTTTGTAGGCTTCGTTCACTATCCCCGGGTGACATAACTTTGTACCCAACTGCGCAGAAGGAGGGTAAGGTTTTTATTGAAAAACTACGCGTGCGAAGCTGCGGATTGGTCAGCTAGTCACACATAATTATACTATATCGAGCAAAGCCATTCCCTGAAATGAATTTCTAATTACACAAGCCACGGAAATATAATCATAATTAACCATGTTGAATCCAACGCATTTAGTGTCGGGGAAAACGCAAACATTATAAGAGAAATTGATCTCCATTCCCCAGGCTAATTAAGCTAACTAGACGACAGTATTTTATAACTTAACGCGTAGTAACCAGCTGTTAAACCATGCGTTCGTAGTTTGCTGGGGATATTATTGTGAGTGATGTTCTGCTTCGGCTTCAATAGCATTCGGTTTCTCCTATCGTTTGTTCGTCACTTTTCAAGAACTGAAGTAGTCAAGCGATCGAAGGTATGGTCACTCACTAGCCTATTAGAGCTTACTTTTGAGTGGTGAACCTAGAAACCTCAAGATAGTGGAAAAAACGATGTAGATTGTGCCAGCTTTCAATCATGTTTTTGAAGTATTTAGCAATTTTGGAGTGACAAGTCCATTGATCCAGGACCGGAATTTTAATTCTCGAACTTGGGCTAAAATTCGATATCAGAAATTGAAATAAGCTTTTAATAAATAAATAAATATAAATAAATATTGCTGTACAATTCACACAGCGCTATCTAGCCCCAAACTAAGCAAAGCTTGTACCATGGGAACCAGATAACTGATAGAATACTTATATACTCTTTTTTTTTGAAAATGCATACTTATAATATTATAGAAAAACAACCAGACCCGGAACAAATATCTGTAGATCATGCAAACATTTGTTCCGCGGCGGGAATCGAACCCACTACCTTCTGTGTCTCAGCCGATTATTCGCCCACTGCGCCACGGATGTCGTCTATTAGAACTTACTTCTGAGTGGTGAACCTAGAAACCATCTCAAGATAGTGAAAAAAAACAATGTAGACTGTGCCAGCTTTCACTCATGTTTTTTTAAGTATTTAGCATTTTTGGATTGACAAGTCCATTGATCTAGGACCGGAATTTGAATTCTCGAACTTGGGTTAAAATTGAATGACTTTTAATAGATTTTTTTAATGTTATTTGTGGGGAAACAGGCTTAAGGTCCACCTGATGGTAAGCGGTCACCGTCGCCTATTGACACCGGCAACACCCGGGGTATTGTCGATGCGATCCCTACACTGTAGAAACCTCTTTACATTTCTCTTGAAGCGTGTCATATCGTAGCCTAATGGGAAAACCTCAGATGGTAGCTCGTTCCACATCTTGCAAGTATGGGGTAGAAAAGATCGCGTGAAGCGTGTGGTGCGCGATACCCAATTGTCGATGATATGTGGATGAGCTTTATTACGATTTTCACTGTTATTTAATTAACTATAAATTTAACGCACAAGCGTTGCAATTCAGTAGGGCAATGCAGCCAGTGGCTTGGGGACACTTCCGCCAGCCACTGATCTGGAGCATTTGATCTATTGATCGTTTGTAGTAACGGTCTTTAGATGATTCAACTGTTTCTTCTGTATTTTATTGTAAATTATTGTATATTCTGTCTGTTATTAAATATATTTTACCCCATTCTTGTCATTTGCTACAAAGTCTAAGCTTAGCAGAGTTCTAAAATTCTAGAGTTAAATTGTTAATCGAAAATTCAGTTTCAAACAAACATGTGACCTAACTAACAGTGTGGGAATAATCTAGGTCATGCTGAAATGTAAAAATGAAATACGCAAAACAAGCGGCGATTTTAGCGAGTTTGAAAGTGCTTTATAAACGTCATTCTAGTCTTCCGAAGTAGAATCAACAACAACTTTTGACGCTTCGAATAATTGTAGGGTGACGATAATAGCAGATTTTATTTATTATTCGGCCAATATGTTTTCGGTTGCGTGCTTTTGATCCAAGGTCCAACACTACTGGATATATTATTATTTATTCTATCTGGCTCATAAAACTGCAACTTTTCTAACTAATTCCAGCCGGGTGCTTAGTGCAATCCGCTTGACGGCGACAGGGTCTAAGAAAGTTATTGTCGACTTTCCTTCTGACGAGTAAGTTGCACATCTAAAGTGGCACTTTCATTTACATTTATTTGAGGAAGTGCAAAACTGGTTAATGGACTGTTTACTGTGATTTATTATTTACCTACACTTTATAGAACCTTCCGTGTTAATAGCATTGTGTTATGACTAAATAGACGTTACAAACTGTTTATGTCATTTAAGATTATGTCTTAAACAAACAGTAAGTACTTCTTGCGATTTCGTTTGGAGACTTCAGTCAAATGATTTTCACCATGCGCGTGCGCACTCTCGACTCGACCGGCGTCAGTCGACCTCGCGCATCGGAACCGACCGCACGCGTCCGCGCATCTCGCTAACAGCTGATCGCCCGCGCAAGTGTAAATAAAATAAAAACATTGTGATAGTGACATGGTTTTGTGCTCTAATCGGATTCTGTGATTGTATGATAACCGATAGTAAGTTCTAAAAATCATCCACTAAATACTAAAATAGATATTAGAATAAGCAACTTACACACAGACCTAGTTATGAATAATTAAGCGTAATGAGTATCTTAAGTCGTGCACGTATTTAAATTATTTAGAAATCGGATGGTCATTTGCAAAAAAATGCACGAAATCGCCAGAGCGGCGCGCGGCGCCGACGCACGGCACCGGACCAGATGCGGCTAGATGAGACATGCGATCCATGAGATGCAATATCTGTCACATCTCACTATATAAAGAAAATTTATAAATAATAAACTAAAGAGTGTGTTTTATCCACGCTTTCTTATTTATAATAAAACCCCGTTTTCAGTACACGCAACAGTCACTGGCTAAAGCCTCTCATGCCCATAGTTAGGTATATTGAAAGTTATTTATTAGAAAACTAACAAAAGATCTATGCTTGAGAGTCGAACCATGTAACCTAATATTTTGTACCTAGCCACTTATAATAATCAAAAGATTAAAATTCAATCTACATTGATCCTTTCAATAAAGTTGAATATTGAGTTACCAGTAAAGCGGAAACACTCACCTAAGAAAATTCACATACTCGTATTGCAATTCCGGTACACGTAATCTATAGGATCCTACACATAACATTACCAGCAGTTTGCTATTCGAATTCAAAGCGATTTGCATTTTCCTCGAGTGTGAATAACATGCAAATCGTACATGGAGTCGCATCTAGCAGCATCTAAATACTTTTACGATGTGTATTCTAATATATTGGAAATTTGCTAAGTTGAACCCAAACACAGCTTTTAAAAGTTGTTTGCGCCTAGTAATACAAGTTTGTATGATGATGTGCATGTGTGTTTCATGTCAGTAGTATTTCTTTTCTTTTTACTGTGTGTTGGTTTGAGTAAAATGTTTCCTTTCTGTCTTTCAATAGAAAATCATCAGTGTTATGTCTCTACGTATTTTGATAAAATTTGCAAAAAAATATAGTAAATTTTAAATTAATTGTGTTGGCATTTTCTATCGATTACATTTGTTCGCTTATGGCACAGGTCAAAATTTAGCCCACTCATATAAATGTCTACCTATGTATATTTCTTTAGACCAAATAAAAACTAATGTCAATAATAACGTGACGTCCTCCGTGGCGCAGTGGGCGAATGGCTGGCTGAGACGCAGGAGGTAGCGGGTTCAATTCCCGCCGCGCTACAAATGTTTGCATGATCACCCGATATTTGTTCCGGGTCTGGATGTTTTTCTATAAATTATAAGTATGTATTTACAAAAAAAAAGTATATAAATATTCTATCAGTTTTCTGGTTCCCATAATACAAGCTCTGCTTAGTTTGGGACTAGATAGCACTGTGTGAAATGTCCAGCAATATTATTTATTATAAAGCACTAAGTAATGGCCCGTAATTTACTATGTATTCAAAAATTTAGGCAAATACATATTATTTTTCAAACTTTCGCGATCACTGTACATAATTATTGATTAAAACGGGTATTTATCGCGTATGTACCTTTTTTATTATTTTTTTATTAACGTCGGGATAACAAATAAAAAAGGTACATACGCGATAAATACCCGTTTTAATCAATAATTAAATACATATTAGACAATAAAAAAATACTCTTTCTCGACAGTCATTGTGTTAAATTAATTCTCCAAGAACCTGTGCGAAAGTCACATCTAGTAACAACACGTCTGTGCACTAGTATGTTAGTAGCTCGGCCATGTGCAGTGAGAGTTAGAATGTGTAGCATCTACTCGCTATTTTATGCAACTACAAGAAAAATTCAGACATTGTAATGAAGTATATTTTATCCGGTTCTACATGACCCTAAAGTTCTATAAATGTTGGCTCAAATATTTATTTTAAATATTAATCTTGTAGACATACAAGCTGACGGGCTTCCTGATGTTAAGTGGTCACCGCCGCTTATAAAATTCTGCAGCACTCCTGGTACTGCTGTCGCGTTGTCTAGCACTTAATGTCCTATTTACACCTCTCTTGAAGGCGTTCATTTTGAATCCCACCGGAAAAACCTCCCGAGGAAGGTCATGCCTCATCTTGCAGGTGCGTGGAAGAAACGAGCTGGTGAAACGCACCGTGTGAGACTTCCACGCATCTGCAGTATGTGGGTGAGCTCGTTGCCGGTTGCGGGAGGTTTGATGATAAGTGTGGGAAGAAGGGATCAAATTGAACAGCTCTTCAGAACATTCGCTGTTATATATTTTATAGAAAACGCTGAGCGCTCCGATGTCACGGCGCAGACTCAGCGGCTCCAGATCCTTAGATACTACTGGGTCGTCGACGATACGAACGGCTCTGCGTTGAAAGGAGTCTAGGGGCTGCAGTAGGGCTGCAGTGCTTAACCCAAAAACTTAAAATAAACTCTGAGTTATAATAACCCACCTTCTGTAGACAGTTTAAAAAAAATGTTTCTGTTTCCAAACTTAGTGCGACTTGCGCAACGATGTTTAAACGTATTTAGTGGCTAAATATGATTTAAGAAGTGGTTGAATTATACAAATACGTCAAATTTAAACACGTTTAGTCGCTAAATACGTTTAGAGATCGTGGTGCAGGCCGGCCTTATTTGAGACGTGATTACGTTAACCTACCTTATTCATTGATATCATGTGATGTAATAATTTAAGTGCACCATTATTAACTCAAGTCTTATCATTTATCTATTCATCCAAATACGGTAGTTTTTCTAAGCTAGCCTGTACAATAGTATCTCTAACCAGAGTAAAGAAGTAAGGTATGATGTACGAACATGAACAATTTGCTGATTCGTTCACCGTTAATACCGACTCTTTCTGACTGATATCGGTAGACGGATACAAATATCTAACTAAAATGGGATATAAATTATCCCTGAGGATCAAATTCAAGAACTCTACATACGACAGAGTTTTATAGTCGATCCTTCACTGTTACAGCCGTGCGATTGTGGAACGCTTTGCCCCTCTATAAGAACATCCAAGTCTATTAATAATTTTAAAACAAAAGTGCACACCCATTATCTGTCCCTGTGTTGAAGTTGTAGCTGCTTGTTAATTCATCATAACCATTTTTAGAGTTGCTTATTTTAAATTAAAGTGTTATTACTAGTATTTTAGGTTTATAGTATGTAGATATGTTTTTAAATTTATATATATATATATATATATATATGCACCGCCGTCATGTGACAGATTATAACCCTGTCAATACAAAGGTTGCCTGGAAGAGATCGCTTTTAGCGATAAGACCGCCCATTGCACTAAATCTATTTGTAATAATTATGTTCTGTATTTTACTTTGGTGTACAATAAAGAGTTATCTTATCTTATCAACTAAATATGTTTTTGAATTAGAAAAATTATGTTAAACATCTTGAGTCTCGATTCATTCTTAATCAAAACAGGCATAAAGTCTAACTTTTTATTAGCTGCAGTAAAATGACGTTTTGTGGGTTGCCGGTTTTTGAAGAAAAATAAATAGGGATGTAGCTAAATGAGTGAATCATAAATGAATAATCAGTTTGGTTTTTTTTTTGAGATTTAATATTAAGTTGTAATGTATTTTTTTAACCTATTATTATTACTATACTAGAGGATTGATCTTTTTTAGTGGAAGTATAGGGAGGTACATTCAAAATGAAACAAAAACGTCATAATAATGTTATTTAATTAATTTTTGTGAACTGAATCACATCCCTATTGAGATTAGGCTGGCAACATTATTTTACGGAATGACATTTAGAAACGTCATTTTACTGCAGCTAATAAAAAGTTAGACTATAGTTCTAGAATAAGAGTTTTAAGACTTACTTTTTCCAACAATTATTCTTTGTATGAATATTATATTCTTGTTCGGGTATACTTACCTACTTACTCTTCGAATCCATTTCTATCTTGACGTTGAAAAATGTAATAGATAAAATAAAAGCCTTTGTTGAACGGAAGCGCTATCTGCGTCGAAGATAACGTAAAAAGTTAATTAAAGTCTAGATAAAAATAATGTAACGGCTTTAAAAATAATTGATTTCAATATTCCTCGAAAATTAAAGGAGTGCTCAGTTAACAACACCTGAATTATTATAAGTAGGTATACAAAAAAATAACTCTCACCTGTTATGCTTAAAGTTACTGGGACACCGAATCCTTTCTACACAGTGGTCCTTTCACCAGTGAAGATTCTTTAGAGCCATATTCTCTAGAACTCCTAATTGGTTTATTTAGGAAATTACACATCAGTCAACACTTACCGTTACAAAAACCATGTAACAACGTATGCTTTGAAATCACCGACTTCCTTTATTTGGATTTAAATAAAGCGTTTCTCATGTTATCTGCAAAATCTCATGTCACGTCATTCAATTACCACTACCAGCCCTGTTACACGCTCATTACAGAAGTCGACGACCCGGCGAGACAGAGTTCGTAGGTCATTCATTCACTCATTCGTTCGTAATGGATTTTTTCTCGCTTCGCCAAACTAATTGCTCCAAGTAATGAGTTTTTGTGAAATTTATTCATTTATTCGCATAATTAATTATTTATTGAATCTTGGTGAATGGCACGTGGTTTTTTGCCGTTTGTCTTTAGTAGTGAGTTTACATCATCGGTCCTCATTTCTATTCAAGTATTCGTTAATGAGTTAATTTTGCGAGCATCGGTAAGAGGATCAATGAACAATTAATATTAAAACAAGACCACTTTATAAAATTGGATGGAGATTACATTTTCGTCGTTTCTCATCTACTTGACTGAATAATCAATTAAAAACCTATAAGGCTTTTCAATGTTTAAATATTTCAAAATTTGCTAGATTTTTTTACCCTACATTCCGGTTTTACCACAACCATTTCGGACCGTCGAATAAGTATCATATCCGATTTACTGATTCAGAAAGGGATCAAAGCTATTCCAGTTGTACCTAGATATTCCATGTTTATCAGCGTCTTAGTTAGTTCCAATTCATACTGGCACAACCCAATTCGTGTCAGGTCCAATTACCAGCCTTTGGTTTCGTTCAAATTCAATGCACGTGTCCCATGGAGTGCGAAAATTGAGCAATTTTCTCCTATTGATAGAGAGTTTTGTCATGTTTCGTTTCGGATTTTTGCGAGGAAATAGATTGTGTGTGGTCTGTATAGGTAAGGTAGGTATTGTTCCTTTGTTCTCTAAATGTGTATTTGCATGTCAACGTGTGACTGCGACAAAATTATTTAGGCAAAATTTCTTTTATTGCATAGGATTTATTAAAAAAGTGTTATTTTTATTAAAGTTCCGTACTCAAAGGGTAAAACGGGACCCTATTACTAAGACTTCGCTGTCTGTCGGTCTGTCTGTCCATTTGTCATCAGGCTGTATCTCATGAACCGTGATAGTTAGACAGTTGAAATTTTCACAAATGATGTATTTCTGCTGCCGCTATAACTAAAATATACTAAAAATAGAATAAAATAAATATTTAAAGGGGCTCTCATACAACAAACGTGATTTTTTTGCTCGTTTTAGTTTGATATTGATAACGGCAACAGGTAGACCCTTGAAATATTCACAGAATATTTAGTTATATATTCACTTTAAAAATAAATTTAAATAAAACCACTATTTAATGGGGGCTCCCATACAACAGGTACGGAACCCTTCGTGCACGAGTCCTACACGCACTTGGCCGGTTTTATTCTTCTTTATTAAGATACCACAGAACAGGAAGGTGATTAAATCTAGAATCGATCTAATCCTAATGTCTGTTTATGCAAACTTTCGCTATCTTTTTACGTCGATTTTATTGCGACTGAAAGATGAATGAAGTTAAAAGTACCATAATCACGGTAGGTACTGCACCGACTGATAGGGTCGTTGCGCCGGTTGGCGGCCTTTTAGTCGCCTTCCCAACTTTGCTCCTTGAAATGAGTATAATATGTCCATTATTCAGGTTCTGATTGTTTCTTTAGGCGTAGCAGATATCATCAAGTTATTTTTCGAAATTAGTATTGGAGGACTACTGTAACAGTTTTTTTAAAATAAATAATTACCTAAAATTTGCTCAAAATGCCGGTTGACGGCCACTTTTTTCAGTTCGCGACCATCCTAAAGTTAGTTCGCGGCCGCCAGTTTTACATACAATATTGACTTACGAGTATTTCATACTTTTTTGCGTTTTCGTACACTTTTCACCATATAATGGTCCTATCATAAATTTCCACATAGGGCATAATGATTGCAATTGTCACTCAAATGCCTTTACTCTTAAAAAGCACGTTCTCTTCAGTATTCTTCCCTTTCTTGTGCTCTAACTTAACCTTACCTTACACTATTCTAACATCTCTTATTTCCACATGATTTGTTCATCTAATCTGGGGTCACGCACTACAATCTTGTCATTCAGGCATTCTAATCTATACAGCATTTTACCTTCTCCTCCCAACTCACCTTCATAATTTCTCCAACAATTCTTCCCTCTGTCTTTTCTTCCTCTATTTTCCCTCCTTTTTTCCTTACTCGAAACTCCTAACCACTAGGTTGTTTTTCTTACAGCTTTGTTCAAATTTTCTGACTTTGCAAGGAATTTTCTAACGTGACTCTTCCACTGGTATTTTAACGGAGCAAACACGCTGACATCGGCAGGCTGCAGCATGTGCGTAGTGTTCGGGGGAAGAGCATATAAAATAATACCAAGCTCTTCACAGATAGAGCTCAACATTAAAGACATTACCTATGTCTTTAATGTTGAGCGACTTATGTTCATCGACTAGCAGAAGAACGGGCTTCTTGATATTATTTTCTTTTATCCAATTGATGAATTGATTTCAATTGATTTCATCCATTCATCCACCCGGATTCGCTTCTTCCTGGACTCCAGTGTTGTGGCATGCCGTCTGATAAACTTTTTGGTGGTCTAATATGTATTAGACCACCAAAAAGTTTGTGTTAAGTTTAAGTTTTTCTATATGGAAAAACCACCAATGGCGGGCACATCTCACCATTAACGTTGAATGTTGAGAGTACTTTTAGGTTATCTTCTGTTCTGTTAGGTCTTCAACCAGAGTCGAAACGATTCTTCGGTCACCCTAGCGCGAGCTTTGTTGATTCCTTCTGCAGATCTTACTGAAATCTCAGGGTGTCGTTTTAAAAAGTTTAGATACAATGTCTGTCCAGGACGAACATCCTTAAAAGGATTCGACTTTTTTAAATCTTTGAAATGTTTTGCACGGTATCTAATAGCTCTTGTTTCTTCACTGGAAAACCACATTTGGCTATATTTATAAGCCACTCTACAACTTTTTCTTCGCCTTCTTCTCCCAGCACTGGCTCAGGGCTCTGTTTTTTTAGTTCGTCAGTTCTTCTGCCACATAATCGATCTTGAATTATACATCTCGGAATACCGAATTTACGTGATGCTTCCCTGATTGGGACTTGGTCATCGCGAATTTCTTTTAATGCCTTCTGCAGAGTTTCAGGAGTGTAAGTCACAGTTTTATTTGGGTTTTTTCGTAGACATCTTTAATAACAATACTTATCGAAAAACCAAACAAAACAGTATGTTTGAAAGAAGTGGCCGTAAACTTACACCTCTATTTGCAAATAGTCAGATAACGGCCGTCTATTTTTAATATGATTTTCGGACGGCCGCGAACCTGATTTGTTTTGTTAGCATGTGTTAGTTTGCGGCCACATTATAGATAAAATCCGTATAAAATTATATTTTGGTGGCCGTGAACTAACCATATCATTTAAACCGACCCCAACAATAAAAAATTGTTGCACAAAGCGAAGCTTTATTTACATTAATAATAGAAAAGAAAGCAAACTTATTGCATTCAATGAGCTAGTGCCACTGCCACCCGGCCGTATACCAACTTTACTAAAAAAGTACTGTGTTGGTTGGCGGCCACCAAATAAAACTGGTATTAATGTAATTTACTCCCATAATAAATGCAGAATTACATGAAACAATCAACTATGATCACTCAAAAACAATCACACTAGTAATAAGTAATCGTAAACTTGAAATACTTACTTTGGAAGCGAGACCTGTTCGCTATTTTTTGCGCAGCTTTACGTACGTGTGTACGCTGACAGCGCGGCTGGCAAAATAGACGATTTATTTCCGGCACACGGATTAGGTTAACCGATTAATTTGAATAGGCATTACATTCTGCAACTATCCTACTTTTTAAAGTGCCACAACGCGTTGGTAAGAGTGAGATAGAATTCTTATTATTGCAATATTTATACGGTTGGTCCTCTAAGAGGCCGCGAAACAACGCAGGGCCGCGATCCAGCGTAATGACCCTACTACCATGATATCAATGCAGAGTACAGACCCAATAATTCGACAAAACAGTCTCCTTTAGCTTTTGGATTCTGATGCTAAGCGGAACCAGCCTCTAAATTTCAATTTTCCCGCTTTCTAGGAAGCTAACAAAACTATTTAATAAAAGAAGTAGCTTATCGTTTTATTTATTGTAAAAAGAGAAATCATTGAAAGTCGATAGGTAAACATTGAAAGTGCTCTTGAGATTAAATTGTCCAGATTTAATGAGAGTTGATTACGTAAACCTTCGCAAAGCTAATCCATATTTAAAAAGATAAATGCAATGTCATTACGATGTAAGATATTGTACAATTTATGATGTGCAGAGTGCCTATTAGACAAGTGTGCCTTGGAAATATGTAGGAGGGTTTCGCAGCGTGGTTTTATATGAACTGCACAAAAATAAGCGTTTGGTTATCCTTTAAGTAATTTCAAGTTTGCTAACAACTAATGATAATCTTTTTATATAACGATTTTTTAATAGACTTTTAATTGTGGTCTTGAAATTGAGTATCATCATCATCATCCACAGCCTGACTTCACCCATTGTTCGGTATAGGCCTCCCCAAGTTTGTGCCATCCACCACGATCCTGCGCAAGCCTCGCCCACTGACGGCCCGCGACCTTTACGATGTCGTCCACCCTTCTATACCCGCTCCTCGGCCACCATTCAGTCACTGTCCTGCTCTATCTGTCATCACCACGTCTAACCAAGTGTCCCGCCCAGGACCATTTGAGATGAAATGAAAAATTTAGTAAGTACGTATTATTAACTACTGAATATTGTGATCGGCATTGAGCAATGAGACTAGAAGAAAGGATTAAATTACGCGACTCACAACTTAAAAAAATACGCTCGTCTGGCTAGTACCACAAGCTTATATGTATTGTATTTATTTTTATTCCTTATTGATACTTTAAATGTACACTAGGAAACGTCACAGCAGAAAACATTATAAAGAATCTTTAACAGTATCACTATCAGTACCTGAAATATAAGAAGGTACAATAAAAAAAAATTACTTACACGTACTAAAGTATGTGCTAAAGTCATCAGCTAGTGCTTCGTCAATATCATAATATGATTTATACAATAATAAATTATATTCCTTACAATCTAAATTTCTTATAACTAAAGGTAACTTATTAAAACCTGTGTGATGGAACAACAATATTGTTTTTATTACGTGTATTGTAACTATGTATGTCTTTGTTTGCTTTGAAATTGTCAATATGTAATTTTGCATAAATTAAATTTTGCAAAATATATTCACCAGTAAATGTCAAAATATCTAATTCCCTAAGTCGTAGTCTACAAGAGTCTTTTCATCTGTCACTACATTTCGGCCGGAGACGACTGACGACGTAATCACGTGGCTTAATATCTATTGATCATCCATGTTTAGTTTCAGTTATCTAACTTAGTTTGATTTTTTTAATACAGGAACTGATAAGTCGGTTGCATTATATGTGAAAAACTGTTAGTTTACGTATGTTAAATGCGTGCGCAGAACTCTGAAAACCACAGTTGATTTGCTCATATCAGCAACAAAGTCTCATTGGCTATCATCGGCACTTATTTATAATCTAAATGCCATCTCATACCTCAGGCGGTGTCACTAAGCTACTGGGTTTAATCTCTGATCTGGAATTTTGTTCTCTTTTACATTTTAAGTCTGTTAGCCTTCTGTGAATATCAAAGCATACTTACTTACTTCTGTGGACTGACTGTGAAATGATGCAGGATGTATGGATTTCATATGAATTTTATTCTTTGTTAAAATGTGGGATAGATTAGGTTTTAAATCTACACACGGCTACACATCAAGCTATACATTTCCAGTATAAGCTGACCTCGCATTGTGTAAGCTTTTCGTAGAATGAGAGGTCAGCTTATACTGGAAATGTATAGCTTGATGTGTAGCCGTGTGTACCTACACATTTTGAAGTAAAGCGCTTTAGCAAATACCTTTCATTCACCAGCCTCGATAGTTTCATTCAATGTGTATTTTTACACAGAACACTTGTTTACTAATCAATGTTTACTATGTTGCACATAAAAATAAAATCGGCCAAGTGCGAGTCAGACTCGCGCACGAAGGGTTCCGTACCAATAACTATAAAAACGGCAAAAAAATCACGTTTGTTGTATGGGAGCCCCTTAAATATTTGTTTTATTTTAATTTAATTATTTATTTTTAAAGTGAATATATAACTAAATATTCTGTGAATATTTCAGGAGTCTACCTGTTGCCGTCATCAATATCGAGCAAAAACGAGCAAAAAATCATGTTTGTTGTATGGGAGCCCCCATTAAATATTAATTTGTTCTGTTTTTAGTATTTGTTGTTATAGCGGCAACAGAAATACATCGTCTGTGAAAATTTCAGATGTCTTACTATCACGGTTCATGAGATACAGCCTGGTGACAGACGGACAGACAGACAGACAGACAGTGGAGTCTCAGTAATAGGGTCCCGTTTGACCCTTTGGGTACGGAATCTAGCAATATACCTAACTCCCTAACCCAAAACTGCTACGTCCGACGGCTAAGACATAATCTAATACTGTGGTAAGGTGGTAGTTAAGAGACGTAACAGACAAAATTAAAGACCACTGAGTTTCGTTAAGAAAACACGATAACATTAGTGCTCTATACTTAAACAAATGCCGGTATTACGTTGCGGTTTCATTACATAGAGACATATAGGTGTTAATATACCTATATATGAAAGGGGTTATTTTGATGAGCATAATAAATAAATTTGTGAAATGTTTACCATATAAATGTGAAATTTATTTTGGAATGTAAAAACAAACACTTTATAAAACTTATTTTGTGCTATTGCATAATGCTTGTCATCTAACCACATATACTGTATTGGTGACGTCTTGAGATATCTCTTGTTGTCCCTTTCTAACCCAAAACCCGCAGTTATTACCGAAAGAGATATCAAATCGGCCTCTCTTTTTGAATGTCGATTGCAAGAGTAGACAGTAAGTTTTATATCGAATTAATCACCTTAGTCGATTTTCTTTAATATTTGATAATATAACAAGTAGTTTTTTTTCGAGAAGTCTTTTTTTTTTGGTTGAGAAACCGTCACTTGAATACTGTCAGTATATTACCAAACACCCTGTATATTACACCTCACACGATACAAAACCTGTATCGTCTGTGATATTATATTCAATGATGAAAGCACGAGAAGCTGCATTGACCGAGTGGCGTACACGACTGCTAATCCAACGGTCGTGAGTTCAAAGCAAACTCGTCTACAATTTCACACACTTTGCAATCAAATCGATTTTAACACGTTAGCTGTCCCAAGATAATTTGGGGTATACCACACTGCGTCCATACTGATATCTTCATATGCTTTTAGAATCAGGTCATGAAATATAGAAAAATACATAAAAACCTGGTTTTCCTTTTTTAGACCCTATATTTTAGAGTTTTTTTGTGTGCACTATATTTAGTGCATGGACTCCTCAGCTTATATATAGTACACTACAAGTAGTACACGGACTCCTCAGCAAAACTTTAGCACATTTTTGCGTTTTGTTTTTGTATTTTAGCTGGTAATACTGTTTTAGAGTGGGAAACACTAAACATCTGTTCGTAAAACTTGTTGAATTTGTCGCGGAGCTTTATTTTTCACTATAACTTCAAAATGTCTCATAGAAGAAGTGATGAAGACATGCGTCGTATTTTACAACAGAAGCAAGAAAAAAGACGACGAAGGTGATTACCGAATGTCTCACGTGCAAAAAAAGTTTCCGCCTGCCATGTTTTAATGAATGTCATTGAATGTCTTCTTGTCAACTCTCATAGAAATGTAACTTCAACTTTGAACCTCATTTTCATAAAAAAAAATAAAAAAATATCGTCACGTCCATCGTGTTTTATTTTACCAAATTACCTATCTATACGCCCCCCGAAATTCAACCTCGTAGCTCTAGCGTTCAGTGCCTGACATCTCATGCATTTGAAACAGAGCTATGAACTATATATAGTGCACGGACTTCACAGCTTACTCCAAAATGCACTAAATGTAGTGCATGGACAGCTAACGTGTTAACGTGTGAAAGTTTTGTATTGACAAAAGCAATGTTTGTTGAATTATTACTATATTACAGCAAAACTAAAGCTTTTGTACAAAAACAGCGAAGATTGTTACATGTAGAAAGACCACTGAGTTTCTACATCAAACCACAAAATCAATACAACCTGTAGAAAATAAACGAAACCTCATTCACAACCTCGTATTTAGAGAAATGCAAGTAAACAAAACAGTGTCAGTGTGTCTGTCCGTCTCGCCGCACGAAATTGCAAGTCGTTCCACATCCCACAGGTTTAGTGAATGCTGCAATCAGAAGTACGGGGTGAGATCGAAAACCTCTAGATAAGCAGAGGATAACACCTAATTTTCAAAGCAACAGCTCCCTTTGAATAAATAAAATTGTCTTTAATTGTTTACGCTTATCTTTCTGTGTATTTGTCCTAGGTATCGTTGTTCCCAAACGATCTGATTTTAATTATGGACTAATATTTAAAAGCTGGTTTTGCGGATTGGTCCACAGCTATGTTTGTTAAAAATATCTTGTTGATTAATTTTTTGCCCTCAATCTCATACGTACCGTCAATTAAATTAAATTCGTTTATTACACTATTACTCGTGCGCGATAACTTGGGACCTGCTAGGAATGCGACTCCCCGACCGCTTCCCCGGCACTTCCCCGATGGCGCCCGTATTGTACCATTCGCATCACTATTTTTTACTAGGGTTTTTAGTCTCGTACTGGCCTACGTCACGTAACGACGCGCTCTGAAATTCTTTTAGTTTTTGTTTGTGTTATTGTTTTGTTGTTGTAGTTTTTGTTGTTATAGTTTGTGTCATTGTTTTGTTGTGACATGATGACCTCTTACAAGAGACGAATGAATCGCAATTAATTGTAAATTTATCGGATACCTCTTCGTCAAGTGATTATAGTGAGACTGAGGACGAAGAACAACCTCTAGAAGGCATAAATCCACTAAGTAGTGACGAAGATGAGATAATGTAAATAATAGATAAAATAAATGTATAAACTTAAACATTGTATTTTTATTTTATTCAAATAGTGTAAAAAAGTTAAGATAAAAAGCAGCGTCCTCCCTGAGTAACATAATAAATTAGGTTAAAAAAAACAAAGACGAATCCGCGGGCGGCTGCTTGCTATGTTCGCTTTTTTGCGGGCGGTACAAACACGCCAATATGACGTCACCGCGCTCAGGTCCCAACTTATCGCGCACGGGTAATATGTATATATAACTTGACAGTATTAATCCAATACGCTAAATCAAAAACTGCTCCAACAAATACAAATTAAATTGTAATAAAAACAAGTATAAAATTGTTCAATTACAAAATTGTCCACACGTCTGTAGGTAGGGAATGCAATCCCGACTCGAGATTGCAAATTCGAGATCCCGCGGGATTAGAAATATCAATCCCACGGGATCCCGTCTAGTTTAAAAAAATGTTAAATTCGGATGACTGAAAAAGCTAATAAAGTTTGTGATAGTGAGGTTAACTAAAATAACATATTACTCGAAAGAAAATAAAAATCTTTATTCTTTAATCTTACCAACTAAATAATTATCGTCACCTGTCGCTAATATTCGGAAATAGTCGGAATAGTTTTCTAACGCTGTTTGGCGTTCCTGCCGCTCGCGGCCGTCAGTCAGCGCGCCGCTTGCGCCCCGAGTGGACGTGTGTAGTGTCACTGACCACTGCCGCCAATCCCGTCAATCTCGAACGGGATCTCGTCATATGATGCGACGGGATTGATCCCGAAAAATTACACGAGGTCGGGATTGCAATCCCTATCTGTAGGTCGATGTTCATTCTGGACAGACGCAACTCGCACTCGCACATTAATGTTTAAAAATATACAAAACGTAACTCTGTCTCTTTCTATCTTCATTATCTAATATCTCCCTCTCAACTTCCGTTTGCGCTTTTCGTAACGCATTCACCAGCTTACTCCCCAATTCAAGCGTGCGCAAAGAAGTTTTACTTCAAAAAGACACTTAACCAAAACACACATAAACATTCAGTTTCTTAGAGTTTTGATATTAGGCATACTTTTGCTTTTTTCAAAAGCATCGTTAACCCTCAAAATATTTTACCACAAAACCCGAAACCAGTTTTTAATGAAATTACACACGCGTTTATCTTGTGTTCAAGTCCATGTGCCAAATGCCTTCAAAATGAGCATAATTTGCACACCGCAAATAACATACTATTACCAAGTAGCCTCACGTGTTGTCAAAAATTGTGATTGCTATATTTCATCCTTATTTTCTGCCGCGATTCACGTAATTCTCACCCTTATCACATCTAGACAAAAACCTTTCTTGTCTGGCAATTCTGATTCTTATTTCGTTAGGTACAATCAAGAAATTGGGCTGAACCCCACAAATTGGAAGAAACCATTACGGGTTGTCATCAATTCAAATTCAGCGAAATTATTTCAGTTATTTGGTAAATTGCTTTCTATTGTGTATCTTTGATTAGTGGTAAAATTATAATAAATTATTTTAGGTGCTTCTTATATGATTTCAGCATTTATTTTATGTACAAAAGATAAAAATTTATGCGACAACATTACAGGTCTCAAAAAGATATTTTTGCAGGCGCTATAATAGGCATATATATACGCTATATATAAGGGCATATATATGCCCCTAGTATATATTACCCGTGCGCGATAAGTTGGGACCTGCTAGGAATGCGACTCCCCGACCGCTTCCCCTGCACTTCCCCGATGGCGCCCGTATTGTACCGTTCGCATCACTATTTTTTACTAGGGTTTTTAGTCTCGTACTGGCCTACGTCACGTAACGACGCGCTCTGGAATTCTTTTAGTTTTTGTTTGTGTTGTTGTAGTTTTTGTTGTTATAGTTTGTGTCATTGTTTATGAGATAATGTAAATAATAGATAAAATAAATGTATAAACTTAAACATTGTATTTTTATTTTATTCAATTAGTGTAAAAAAGATTAGATAAAAAGCAGCGTCCTCTCTGAGTAACATAATAAATTAGGTTAAAAAAAACAAAGACGAAGCCGCGGGCGGCTGTTTGTTATGTTCGCTTTTTTGCGGGCGGTACAAACACGCCAATATAACGTCACCGCGCTCAGGTCCCAACTTAT
The DNA here is from genome assembly GCA_918857605.2 of Philereme vetulata. Classification (NCBI taxonomy): domain Eukaryota; kingdom Metazoa; phylum Arthropoda; class Insecta; order Lepidoptera; family Geometridae; genus Philereme; species Philereme vetulata. Next base: position 6,109,397 of record OU975459.1, on the reverse strand, counting down.
CGCGCACGGGTAATATATATGGCTGGACATTTCACACAGTGCCTCAAACTAAGCAGAGCTTGTACTATGGGTACCAGATAACTGATAAAATACTTATATACTTTTTTTTTGTAAATACATACTTATAATATATAGATAAATAACCAGACACGGAACAAATATCTGTAGATCATACAAACATTTGTTCCGCGGCGGGAATCGAACCCGCTACCTCCTGCGTCTCAGCCGGCTATTCGCCCACTGTACCACGGAGATATATCATATAAATATACACATATAAATATATCACCTATTCTTGAAGTGTCTTTAAGCATTATTAAAATAACCAGCTGTTGCCCGCGAGTTCGTACGCGTTACACTACTAAATGTGTACTAACCTAGAAATAAAGCTAAACTCGCTGTTGCAACTTGACTTGACACCCCATTTTTATTGCATGGTAACTGATTTGGTTTGATAAAAGGTGGACTATGTGATAATCCAGATTATAATCTACGTATATACTAAATTTCATCGAAATCGGTTAAGCCGTTACGACGTGATTGAATAACAAACAAAGAAACAAACATCCAAACTTTCACATTTATAATATTAGTGTGATTATTAAAATAATGGAGACTCAAGTGTAGTATTTATGACAGATTTCAATGAACGTACACACGGCTACACATCAAGCTATACTGTTCCAGTATAAGCTGACCTCTCATTCTACGAAAAGCCTACACAATGCGAGGTCAGCTTATACTTGAATCTTATAGCTTGATGTGTAGCCGTGTGTACAAATCCCATCCCCTCACGATACGTTCTATTCAATCACACCTATTCAGAGCCACACTCTTACTCCTCTGCAAGGTTCCCGTAATTAAGTCTACTCTAATATTCTAATATCATTTACTTGATACAGGTTGTCCAAAGCAAGAAACAGTGACATTGTATATTTACCAGACGCCCTTTTATAGAATTAAAACGTAGTCAAATGTACGATCAATGGCGTGAACAATTTTTTAATAATTGTTCCAGTTTTTCCTCATTTTGTGATATAAAAAGTAGCTTATTCTTGATCTCTGCCCGCCAGCTCTCATATAATGAGAGTCACGTACTCGTATATAATGGTTACCAAAGTGCGCACGCGCTGACCGTTTGCACAGAAATTGTATGTGAATTGTACAGCTCGAAGTCTTAATAACTTCTCTTAAATTTTGATCATCATCATCATATCATCATATCAGCCGTAGGACGTCCACTGCTGGACAAAGGCCTCCCTCATTGATCTCCAGGAACTGCGGTTGGAAGCGGCCTGCATCCAACGCCGACCTGAGGTTCTTACCAAGTCGTCTGCCCATCTTGTGGGTTGACGTCCTACGCTGCGCTTGCCGGTCCGTGGCCTCCACTCGAGAACCTTTCGGCCCCATCGGCCATCTGTTCTGCGCGATATATGGCCTGCCCATTGCCACTTCAACGTGCTAATCCGTCGGGCTATGTCGGTGACTTGAGTTCTCCTACGTATCTCCTCATTTCTGATTCGATCCCGTAGAGAAACCCCGAGCATAGCCCTCTCCATAGCTCGTTGAGCGACTCTGAGCTTATTCATAAGGCCAATAGTGAAGGACCACGTCTCGGTTCCATATGTCATCACTGGTAACACACACTGATTGAAGACTTTCGTCTTAAGGCACTGAGGTATGTTGGACGAAAAGACGTTGCGTAAATTTTGATATTACATGTTAAATATCATTCAAGAGATCGGCGAAACCTTTACCCAAATGTGAAGGGAACAAACTATTGTTTGATAAAAGTTTGTTAGTGACTTGCTAAGTTGTAAGAATGTAGCTTTTTCAGTAAATATAAACATCATTATCCCCAGCCTGACTTCACCCACTGCTGGGTATAGGCCTCCTTTTGCATACGCCATTCAATATAAAAATATTCCGTTTAAAATACCTGGCCAAGGTACCACAGTAGTACCTGCGTCTTTGACCGAGCTAGTTCTGTATCTTGGCACTGAACTACAGATCATATGCTGTTTATTAAATCATCTTCATACCTAGATGTAAAGACAGACAGTGTCGTTACCGGTAACCTCTGCATGTTTAAAGATTTTTTATTATTTTTTTATGGATCTCCAAATCAACTTCGGTGATCGGTTTATGGATCGGTGTTGTATGTATGTATGTTTGTTTGCCGAGGATAACTTTCAAAGCGTAGATCCGATCATCGTGAAATTTGATACATGGGTAGGTGAAGATAGACAATTTTTGTGTAACTAAATGAGCTAAAATATGGGCGGGTTGTTGAGGTATTGGGCCTCAAGAGGGGTAAAAAAATGAAAATGAGACTATTGGATCAAATAGGACGTCAAATTTTTAGTTTAGTCCTTGCATTTTTTGAGTTATTAGCCATAATAAAAACTGAACATTGGCAGAACTCACAGGGTACACCACTGACCCCACAGTGCTGAAATTTGGTATGCGTGTAACTTCAGTGACACATATATAGGCAAAAGTCTTAAATTCAGAATAACTACAATTTGTACCCTAAAAACAATAACCAAATTCATGAACTCGCGTTACCTGTAATTGGAATGAAACTGTAGGTCAAGTAGATTAGTTAATCATTTCGCGGCACTATTTTGATAGTTAAAGATTACGAGAGATTTCAGTTTAGGACAAACCACTAGTATTTTAATAAATCATCCTTCTAAAGTTATTATTACGAACTTAACATATGCAAGGGGTAACCAGTTAGCGACGCTGTCTGTTCCTTCATTACATAACATACTATGTTGTACCTTAATAAAACATAAATCAGAATAATATTCTTCAATCAACTTCTCTTTCATGTACCGAGATAGATATTTTATACGTAATTATTCATTTACTTACAGTTCACGTTTCCGACCGACACATTCATGCTTCTAAATCATTCATTATAGGACAAAACCTGTTGATTTACTCTATCAGTACGCGGTTTTTGCGGCTGTCTGATCGAACTGGCACAGATACGGTCCCGTTTCTAGAAAATACAAGTTAAGCTAACGTTTCATGGTTACAGTTTTGCCGAAAACGGCAAAAATGTAGTTTGAATCATAGTGCGTTGTTTTACAAGGGTTGTAAGCGGTCTATTGTACTCCCGAGATATTTTAACGTACGAGCGAGCGAATGCGAACGAGGAGGCATATTCATAGTTTTTCTTATGTACTTTCTTATAAGAATGGAGTAGCGTACTCATTAGAGTAGCTCAACGGGCAATAGAACGTGCCATGCTCGGTATATCACTCTTGGACCATATACCCAATGTAGAAATCCGACGTCGCACAAAGGTTGTGGACGTGGGTATGAGGATCGCAGGGCTGAAGTGGAAATGGGCTGGACACTTGGCTAGGAGGGATGACGGGCGATGGACGAATGCGATTACAGAGTGGTGGCCAAGGGATTCTCGTAGACCAAGAGGCAGACCAGATGGTCGAATGAAATTGAAAGCGTAGCTGGGTGTCAATGGATGAGACTAGCAAGAGACCGGAAAGAATGGCGTAATAAAGAGGAGGCCTATACCCAACAGTAGGTGCAGACGTGCTGAGATGATGATGATGATGATGGAGAATGGAGCGTGCCATGTTAGGCATCTCGCTGTTGGACCATATACCCAACATCGAAATCCTACTCAGAATCAAAGCCGTGGATGTGGGTAAAAGGATCAACCAGCTGAAGTGGAGATGGGCTGGGCACTTGGCAAGGAGTAAAGACGGAAGATGAACGAGGGCAGCAACCGAGTGGTGGACGCAAGAAGGGCGCAGACCAACTGGCAGACCACCAGCCAGATGGTCGGACGACATCGCGAGAGTTGCGGGAAGGCAATGGGATGCGCTCGGCACAGGACCGGAGAGAATGGCGTGGAGGCCCTTATCCAGCAGTATGTGGATGTGGGCTGAGATGATGATGATGATATAAGAATGAGCTATATCATTATTTATCTATTATGTTTGTTGTTCCTGTCATAAGCTGCCGAACTTTCAATGGTGCTATCATAGCAACGGAGCTAGTTGAAAAACAAGATTGTGATAATAGAATGCCAAAGGGTAACTTTAGTGGCGATTTTGCGACGACACTACTGTCACAGTGAAGCGATTGGTTTAGTAGCATTGGGCTTAATTTTTATACGACGTTGAGTTGGAACAAGATTATGGCTCACCTCGCCTATAACAGAGAATTGCCTCGTAGGTCACGCATGTTAGAAATGTGCCCTCCGATGCACCTCCCTGGCGTCCATCAACTTGAGGCATACAGGTATTGCAACAGTGATTTACTGGTGGTAGAGCTTTTGTGAACGGGCTCGAGGAAGTGGGCACCACCGCCTTACCTTTATCTGCCGCCAAATAGCAGTACTTGTGCTGCTGTGTTCCGGTTAGATCGTAATGGTATGTTCCTGTAATTACTGACACATAGGCATAACAGCTAAGTCCTATAGTATGGCAACGTATCCACATAGAGATCAAGACAACATAATAGCTTGTTTTGAATTCTATGTGGATATCCATGGGCTGCAGTAGCCACTTAACTACTGGTGGACTGCATGCTCGTTTGCCATATAAGTAGTATAAAAAAATGATACCTATGGAATGGATGTTGAGATACGGTACCTGCCAATTTTGCAATATCAAGAACGATTGAGGCGGGTGGCATCTAGCTGTATAAATTTATAGGAACTAGATACTAGTGCACAGTGGTAAAATTTCGACTGTAATTCATATTTTTTTAGCTTAATTTTAAGCTTTGCCCCATAGAAAGAAAGAGAGAGAGACACTAGAGACACAGATAGAGAGAGGCTAGAGGTAGGTACGCCTCGAACTGAGATCTCGCGAGTCTCCCATAAAAACAAAAAAATATTATTTGTTATGTTTGACTATCAAAATAGTGCCACGAAATGCATAACTACATAACTTGACCTACAGTTTCATTCAAATTACAGGTTCATGAGATTAGGAGTTCATGAATGAATGAATAAACGAAAACAATTTATTGTATAGAAATTGTTCATGTTTCATGTTAATTGGTTAGTCTTTTTTGCGGTAGAAATTGCAGTTATTCTGGATTTTAGACTTTTACCTACATTTGTGTCACTAAAGCTACAGGAATACCAAATTTCAGCGCGGCGGGGTCACTGGTGTACCCTGTGAATTTTGTCAAAGTTCAGTTTTAATTTTGGCTAATAACTTAAAAACCAGAAAGTTTAAACTAAAAATAAAAACGGGGTCGAAATGTACTTACACATTTCATTAGACCCATCTTAGACATTAATTAGACATTCATTTCATTAGGCCACTTGACCCATCCGGTCAAGTGGCAGTCTTGGTTTTTTCCCCTCTTGAACCCCAATATCTCAACAACCCCCGAATATTTTTAGATCATTTAGTCAAACCAAGATTGTGCCATCAATACCTATCTATATACCAAATTTCACGATGATCGGATTAAAACTTCGAAAGTTATCCTCGGAAAAACAAACATACAACGCCGATTTGACAGAGTTGATTTAGAGATCTCGCTACGCTCGATGAATTAGTATGGATTTGGCCTTTGAATATTTTAGTATTTTTCAGTATAATAAATCTATCTGTGTTTACAAACTTCGTTAGATTAATATATCACATTTTTATCTATGCTTAGTCGATTTTATATCAAGGCAAAGATGGGTTCAAGTCCTGCCTGAGGGATTGTTATTATTTAGTGCACTTTAACACTTTAGTGGTTTAAACGATATTTTGTTTGGATTTCAGGTGTGTGTGCTAGCAGTATAGTGCGGTGATGCGCCCCGAGCGCCCGCGATCGACACATGCATGCCGCGCGCGCACCCGGTAAGTGCTAACCTAAAGGCTTCTTAAACCGAGAATTTCTTTGAACATTGTCGCGCTCCTTTTGTTTTGAAGAAAGTATTTGGAGAAAAATATGGTAGAATGGACATAATCATATTGACGTTATCAATGCAGCTGTGTTACAACTTTTAACTTGAATGCGTTTTGGATTATCTCGCGTAATTAATACGAGAAACCGCTTTGGAGAACTTCCGAGCTATTTATTAACCCACTTCAAAAAACGGAGGTCTTCAATTCATCGGAATCTTCTTTTTAATGTATGTTCCCCGATTACTCGAAGACGCCGTAAAAAGTTATTTGTTATTTGATTCACTAACTTGATAATAGATCATCGTCTAGGGTCCTTCGAAATATATATATATATATGTATATATATATATTTGCTACGTTTTGTTAAATGTAATAAATAAATATTTCTGAACATTTCACACAACGCTATCTAGCCCCAAACTAAGCAAAGCTTGTACTATGGGAACCAGATAACTGATAGAATACTTATATACTTTTTTTTTGTAAATACATACTTATAATACATAGAGAAACAACCAGACCCGGAACAAATATCTGTAGATCATGCAAACATTTGGTCCACAGCGGGAATCGAACCCGCTACCTCCTGCGTCTCAGCCGGCTATTCGCCCACTGCACCACGGAGGTCGTCAATTACGACATTACACCAATGATTCAGTTAAAATTGTATACCACTGTTAATGTTCAATTACCTAACAGTGTCATACTTAGTTCTGACCTGACTCCACGCTAAGATTCCTTAAGTCGTGAGTTAGAAACGACTATTGTGTATTAAAATTAAATATTTAGAACAAAAATAACAAATAATAAAAAGCGGCCAAGTGCGGGTCGTACTCGCCCATGAAGGGTTCCGTAACAGCAAGTAACATAATATAAAAGTTCTAGCGGTTTACGATTTATGACGTATTAAAAAAAACTACTTACTAGATCTCGTTTCAATCGTCAATTTTCAGTGGAAATTTGCATGGTAATGTACATATATGTATATTTTTTTTATAATTTTATCATCCTCTTATTTTAGAAGTTACAAGGGGTGGGGGGAGGGGACACATTTTACCACTTTGGAAGCGAATAGTCTCTCGCGCAAACTATTCGGTTTAGAAAAAAATTATATTAGCAACCTCCATATCATTTTTTAAGATCTATCCATAGATACCCCACACGTATGGATTTGATGAAAAAAAATTTAGTATGGGGAACCCCCAAAATTTATTGATTTTTTTTCAAAGATTTTCGGTTCACAGAATACATCTATGTACTTACCAAGATTTAACAGTATAGTTCTTATAGTTTCGGAAAAAAAGTGGCTGTGACATACGGACGGACAGACAGACAGACATGACGAATACATAAGGGTTCAGTTTTTGCCATTTGGCTACGGAACCCTAAAAAACCACAAAATAGAGGCTTCTTGTTTACCACGACACAAAGGAGATATTTAACTGGTGCCGTAAAAAACACAACAGGTTTTTTGGCAGACAACCAGCGTTGAGTAAAAATTATGTTCGGCATAATGCTGAGCCATACTCTTTTTTTGGAACATGTTTCATAGAGACTACTTAAATATATATTTTTTTATCTAGATTCAGTTGTCCAAAAAAACAATAAATATTTACAAGACTAAAATACAGAAGAAACAGTTGAATCATCTAAAGATAAGCAAACGATCTATAGTTAGCTCAACTGCTTCAGATCACTACCAGGCGGAAGTGTCTCCAAGACACTGGCTGCATTGCCCCGCTGAAATGCAATGCTTATGCGTTGACCCAAGCGCCAGCTCGCGGACGACCGCGTCGCTTCACGTCGCTTGGGCCCCGGTACTCCATGAACCCAGGGTCTCGACCCCAAATGACTCCAATACGTATGTTCTGTCGAGACTTCCATATTTGCGCCGCTTGAGATCTTCGACTGAATTTGCCGCCGCACCGGCCTGCTGCTGTACCAGACAGCAGTCATTGTACATTGTATTTTTTGTGTTACCTACTTATGTCGAAATACATGTTTCTGTTTATATATTTGACCTATAAGCCTTCTGAATGTTATTGCCCATGAGCTCGATTGCCTTCTGTGGAAGCTCACACAGAGGACTAAATAACAGTTAGTAATTATGTATCTACTAAAGTCAGGCCATTTTAATAGGTAACATTTGATAATTCATCAAAGTTCAACAACGTAACCTTGTAACGGCGGGCATAAAATAATATATTGTTTCGTTTTGTTAGAACTGCACAATTGCTTAACTTTTTTCAATTACGATTACATATTTATTGTAATAATGACCGATACGAGTACGAGTTCGGTACGAGTTGTACCGAACTGACAGACGTCAACAGACGTCAAATGTTACCTATTAAAATGGCTTGACTTTAACACCCCAGATTTAAGCTTTTTATTAATAAAATGGGTTTATGTTATTAAGGCTAAATTAGTTAGTATTGGTATCCTAAAGTTTACTTCTTCTGCCATCCATAATTTGTTTCTCAGACTTTTAAAGAGCAATAACAGCTTGTACTGAAACTTTCAACAATTTGAGCGATTACCCTAATTGTGGAACAAACACTTTCACTTTAATAATATCAATGTAAACGCGAGTGTTCTCAAACTGTTGGCCCGGTTGTGCTTTTATTAGTAATTTAATTGCTTCGGGAGAAAAAACTTTATAGACATAGACATAGACATAGACATAGACAGACATTTATTTGCTACCATAGCACACACAAATTCACACAATACAATCAAAAGGTATAACATCAAAGAGAAAGCACAAGAGAACACAGAAAATACAACAAACATAGAAACAATAGAATGAAATAATAAATTTACAATGTAGTCAGGGTTAAATTGAAAAGAGGCAAGTAGGTGTGTATGTGCTACTGCAGCAAATGGGTTCCAGCTCAGCATTATGCCTCGCCACCGATCGACAGCTCTTTATTATAATACCTAGTTTGCACGTCAGAATATAAAGCTTTTTCGTTGACATAGATCCATTTATAGATGAACTAGCTTCCGCACTAGGCTTTGTATGCGTGGTTTGTATATAAAAAGTAGCGTATGTCTCAATCAAGGACATAATCTATCTATACAGGTAAAACTAGTGGTTCGCCCAGAACTGAGATCTCGCGAGACTCAAAATAGTGACTATGAAAATAGTGCCACGAAATGAAGAACCACCTAACTTACCTAACTGAAAGTTTCATTCAAATTACAGGTAACGGGAGTTATGTTAATTGGTTATTCGTTTTTGGGGTACAAATTGCAGTTATTCTGGATTTCAGACTTTTCCCTATATTTGTGTCACTAAAGATACATGCATACCAAATTTCAGCACTGTAGGGTAACTGGTGTACCCTGTGAGTTTTATCAAATTACAGTTTTTATTATTGCTAATAAAAACTACAAGGTTTAAACTAATAATAAAATTTCGGTCAAAATGTACTCACAAAGACCTTATATTAAACGTGCTATTTGACCGGATAGTCTCATTTTGTTATTTTTTACCCCTCTTGAACCCTAATAGCTCAACAACCCCCTCCCCATTTTTAGCTCATTTGGTCACACCAAAATTGTGCCATCACTACCTACCTATGTATCAAATTTCACGATGATCGGATCAACGCTTCGAAAGTTATCCTCGGACAAACAAACATACATACACATACAACGATGATTTGCCCAAGTTGATTTAGAGATCTCGCTTCGCTTGATCAATAATGATTGAAATAAATCATATATCATGTTCACCGCAATATGCGTAAAATTGTATAATTTAAATTAATATAGAAATAATTTATAAATATCACCTACCTACTCGTATATATCAAATTTAACGATGTTGAGATAAACGCTTCGAAAGTTATCCTCTGACAAACAAACATATATACATACAACGCCGATTTGTCCAATTTGATTTGGAGATTTCGCTTCGATCGATTAATCATCAAAATAGGTTCAGCCGTTTAGTTGTTAAAGCGTAACAAACAGACAGATAAATAGAGGGACAGAGAGACAGAGTCATGTACTTTCGGCCTTATAATATTACTGTTGTGGGATGAATGAAAATACATTATTATGTACATTATGTTTTTTTCTAGCCTTTATGGGAAAATTCTGTACTCAAGGTCTATATTAAACTCAATTTTAAATATAATATTATAAAGAGGAAATATTAGTTTGTTTGTTTGTTTGTATTGAATAGGCTCCGAAACTACTGGACCGATTTAAAAAATTCTTTCCCTGTTGGGAAGCTACACTATCCCCGGGTGACATAGGCTACTTTTTACCCAACTGCGCAGAAGCAGGGTAAAGTTTTTATTGAAAAATAACGCGTGCGATGCTGCGGATTGTTCTATTAGTTTTAAATAAAATAAAAAAAAAAAATTTTTTTCGTTATTAAACCTATTACAGCCGATCGTTGCTGGAAGTTATCAAAATGATCTTTATTTGCTGGTCAGTCATTATATCAAGTACGTGGTAGAATGATAGAGGTAAGATATATATGCCGAAATACCGTACTAGACATACAAAGTTATTTGCTGTATCACACTCATCAACTAACTATGCACAACATTCAATCGTTAACAGACTACAAAGAGTTTACAATAAGGAGTTCTTCTCGATTGATATTTGTCATAACAACAAGGGAACTTTTAAAAGTGAAACTTTAAAATTAATAATTGAGGATGACACATATGCATGATAACAACGCAACAAAATACTGGTTATTATGGTATATATATATATTTATGAATTTATGATGTAACTACTTATATATGTGTATTCAATGTATTTTATCAACCTTTTTATGTTCTTACACGTAATTTGTTTTGTTCGTATTTTTAGTTTAATTAGACTGTTTATTTATAAATAATTTTTTATATAAAGTAAATCCGTTTTTGGCCGTATGCTACGCTTAGTATAAGTTTGTATCTGACATAATAAGGGCTGTGGATTTTGTGAAATAAATATAATAAAATAAGATTCTATCAGACTACTGTGAAAAAACAAGAATAATTTGTAATCAAAACCACTGTAGAATCCCGTATATTTTAATGCAGATTTACCTAATGAAACCTTTGCCGGAAAGCATTAAAAGTAAATATGTATTCAAATAAAGTTATATTATGTACTCGAGATTAATCACAATTTGACAGTTTTACATACAGTAGTAGAGAGATTATCATGAAAATAAATTAAATTTACAACCAAAATTACCAATTAAGTTCAGATTACGTCGAAATTATGACCAAATTATAATGTTGGTTGTAATACTGTATTGATCTTATTAAAATCTTTTTATAGACTTCGCCAAACGATTATTTTTAAATATAGCTCGTTTTTATGGATTTTTAACACTAATAACTTAATAAGCTCACTAATTATAAATTTATTACGACTCACCAGTTTTTAGGGTTCCGTACCCAAAGGGTCAAACCGGACCATATTACTAAGACCCCGCTGTCTGTCTGTCCGTCTGTTACCAGGCTGTATCTCATGAACTATGGTAGTAAAGTAAGACAGTTTAAATTTTCACAGATGATGCATTTCTGTTGCCGCTATAACAACAAATACTAAAAACATAATAACATAAGTATTTAAGGGGGGCTCCCATACAACAAACGTGATTTTTTTTGGTTGTTGCTCGATATTGATAACGGCAACTGAAATATACACAGAATATTGAGTTATTCACTTTAAAAGTAAATATTTAAATTGAAATAAAATTAACATTTACAGGGGGGTGGGAGGGGCTCCAATACAACAGACGTGATTATTTTTGCCTTTTTTATAGATAATGGTACGGAACCCTTGATGTTGTCCAGGCCGATTTCGGACACATCGACATTGTTTCTGCTATGTAGGTGCGCTGTAAGATGACTTGAGTAGCCAATCTTAAAATGTGCCTGCACATAGAGTGCAAGTGAGAGCGCTGTTTAAATAATCATATTGTATGTTTGCAGGCGTTGGTCACGTCTTCTATTAGTCTCCATTTTGCTCGATTTTCTGCTAATAATTCCCAACGAGAGGGCTCAATCAAGCTCTTCTTCAAGCTTCTCATACTACGACATATTTAAGCCTATTTGCAGATCGTGCGAACGTCTGTCCGTGACACAGATGCCGTACTTATTTCTACTATCCACTATCCAATAAATCTGTGTCTAGTATGTAGGCCGTAAGCAAGTAGGTCTCTAGGTTTTATTAGTCTTTATTAGTTTTACGTATGCTTAGTTAGTAGGCAGTTCTCTGGGTGTTAATTGTGTGTAAATTTTTATGAGTTCGCACTCTTATAAGTCATGTTGATGTTTACAGGTTGCTCCGGAATATGTATGTTAGCCCGAAAGGGGGTCATTGCTCTCGTTAATGAGAACGTCTCCTGACTAACGAGAGCAATGTTTTTACGACTTTTCGGATGTGCAGTATTTTTTAATGAATGTGAATTTTAAAAAATCTGCTGTTATAGGTGCATAGCTCAAAATGTTTTCTTCATTTTTTTTATCAGTAGCAGATATGGAACAATCCTATGGCCGACCTGATGTTAAGTAGTAACCATCGCCTATAACAAAGTAGTGCCTCGTAGGTCATGAATCATCTTATAAAACGTGCCCTACGATGCACTGCCTTTAACTTGAGGCACACAGGTGTAAAACCTCATGTGCCTGTAATTTCAGCGGCAACCATACTCTTCAAACCGAAACACAGCAATGATGCTTGGCGGCAGAAATAGGTATGGTGGTAGCACTTCCCCGGACGAGCTCTTTTACAAGAAACTCTTTAATATTATTGTTCGAGTTTGTTTATATTTTTTTTAAAAAATCCTTACATGGGTCACATCCTCATTACACGTTCTTTTGGGTCAAATACTCCGAAGCCCGACGCACCTTGTATACGGTTTATTGATCGAAAGCTGGCGTGTGTGACTTTTTGAACCATTGCAGTCGTGTGACATTTGTTGTTGATTCATCGATAATTTTAGAGTGTTGCCATTATTACTAATCACACTAGTATGTTCTATGAGGCTGTGATACTTAATAGTAGATTATTAAACAAGGGGATAAAGCAGTGTCTTGCGACACGGGCGCTATATTGAATCCCGAACGTAACGAAGGATTCTAGAGTTAACTCACGAGCGGAGCGAGGGTTTTACTAGAATCGTGAGTGCAGAGAAGGATATAAGCATGCCCAAGATGCAGACAGCTTTATTCATGCGAAGAATAATCTACTTTTCACACTTTATGCGAGACAATAAAAACTAAATCTAGGTTAGAGGTTAGTTTGATTTACGAAAAAGTTCTTGTTGTGTGGGTCTCTTTGGTTCAGTACAACTTTACTCTCGGCTCAACCGTAGGGATTTAATTACCAGCTTTCGGTGAGGTTACATGACATATAATTTGACATTGTCGGGCAGGTGGTGTGAATAAATATTTATACGTAAAGACACTTTCCTACCATCAATATGTTTTGCTTGTGGCACATCACTATTAGCGTGGAGATAGACTCTATGGTTGAACAGTGGTTATGTCTAAGTGATTTTCTTTCTTTCTTTCAATTTGTGACCATAATTTTATTGAGCTCGATTTAGTAGTCGTTAGTTTAGTAGCCTATTATAAGTCGTTAGTACGACCGATTTCTATAAACATCGGTTACCGATAATAACACGTTAGTCCTTGAAAGTTGTTAAATTTTTGACAATTCAATAAATATACTCTTAATTCTTTATTGCACACATGAAAATACATTTAAAAATACAGATACGGATACAATAGGTAATGTACAAAGGCGAGCGTAACCCTAAGAAGAGTTTTCTTCCAGCAAATCTTTGAGGGTAGAGAGAGAGATGATTTTAAAGGTAGGTGAGAGTACAAAAACATAAATAAATATATACACCCAAAACTAATATGAACGATACCTAAAGTATGATATTATATTATAATTATAATAAATACATTATATGGAATAATAATACATATATACCTAATATAAATATATACTTAAAGTAATATAAAATTACAGAGAAAGATAGTGCTCTTTAACTTTCCGTTTGGAAATGTTGAGTGATGGGCTAGCACGAACTTCACGAGGAAGGACAAACCAAATTTTTGCCACATAAACGGCGAAGGAGTCACCATAGCGGCTAGAAGTTACGTTATTTATAAGTTAATGTATTTAGAAACTGACTATAAATCAGTAGGCTTTTAACCACAATCAAAACATTTAAAACAAAGTATGCACTACTTCTACTGGGTGTGGTCAAACCACCTTGGATGAATTATGTGTGTCTGAGCTACTAGCAAAATAGCAAATGAGTTCCAATCCGGTTCTAGATTAAGTCTAGAATCGATGTTTATTATCTATTAAATTAATCACCGAGTAACAGATAAAGAAAGGCTTCGAAGAAAGCAGACTAAACTTTCCAAATTAGCTTATACAATTTGCCGAATTAGAAAAAGATTAGATTTGACTAATTGACTAATGAAAATGATTCAGTTGAAATAAATTTGGGTACGTTCGTTTGCGTAGAATATTTAGAGGCAATTATGTAGACTGCCTTCTGTTATATTTGTTGAGGATAATCTTTAAGGAACTAGTTGACCCGCCGAACTTCGTGCCGCCTTGACATGCATATTACGCAGACTGTCAATATACGTCACCCTGGTAGAATTGTCAATTGTTGTCCCCGGCCATCATGACTAACATTTACAACCATACTAAACTATAGACAAAATTACGTTTAGCTGTCATTTGCGTTTTGTTATTCCATGTCAGATGCGTTTTTGTTATACTACGTTTTATAGTGACTTGTATTCTCTTTGACGTTTTATGTCACGTCACACGGGAACGCGGTCTAACGGGATAAAAAGTATCCTATGTCCGTCTCCTGGTTCTAAGCTACCTCCCCACCAATTTTTAGCCAAATCGGTTAAGCCGTTCTTGAGTTATAAATAGTGTAACTAACACGACTTTCTTTTATATATATATATCGGCGCCAACAACGAGAATAATTAAGATTCTAAAATTCTCAGATTTCTAAAATTAGTTCATAGATCATCAATTGATTACTTTGAGTTTATTATGATGTTAAAGTAACGTTAAGCAGCATGTTATTATTTCTCTTATTGTAATTTCAATACTTAATCTAAAAACTTGAGAAACACGTGCACGTGCACCGAGCCCTATAAATACGGCCGCACTGTCGGCGCTTGGTCATCACACCTTCCCTGATGCTTGGAAGGAAGCCAATGTCATTGGTTTCCGTAAACCCAAGAAACCTCCTAACGACCCAACTAGTTATCGTCCCATTAGCCTGCTTAATGGCTTAGGTAAAATATATGAGCGTCTTCTAATGAAGCGTCTCTGGTCCCATGTCAATGAGTTCAAACTCCTTCCCAATGAGCAGTTCGGCTTCCGTGCCCTTACACTTATGTCCACAACAGGTGCTCCGCATAACGGAGCATGTCCTCTCCAATTGGCAAAGTACCTGGCCTTCAAATACTGGTGCCGTCTTCCTCGATGTAGCGAAAGCTTTTGACAAGGTCTGGCACAATGGCTTGGTTTACAAGCTTTCCAAACTCGGAGTGCCAGACAGACTCATGCTCATCATACGAGACTATCTCCAAGGTCGTAGCTTTCGGTACACCGTGGAAGGCACACTCTCAAACCCCAGGCCAGTTAGAGCCGGAGTCCCTCAAGGCTCCGTTCTCGGCCCCCTCCTGTACACGCTGTACACCAGCGATATCCCTCGCACCCCTCAAGTGGAAATAGCCCTATATGCAGACGACACGGCCTTATACACATCCAATCGGAATCCCGATCGGGTGGGTATAAGGCTGCAAGCTGTTCTTCACGCTCTTGCCGCTTGGTTTCGCAAGTGGCGGATTGAGGTAAACCCGTCGAAAAGCACAGCAGTGTACTTTACACGGAGAAATCTCACCCCAAAACCGATTTCACTATTTGGTGTGCCCATCCGCTGGGCCCCCTCTGCCAAATACTTGGGTGTCATCCTTGATAGACGTCTTTCCTTTAGGTTTCACATCACTAAGAGGTGCAACCAAGCTAAGTACACCTTAGGACGACTGTCCTCACTCCTAAGCAGAAAAAGTAAAATGTCTCTTAGAAATAAGGTGACCCTTTACAAAGCTTGCATTCGCCCCATCATGACATACTACTCAGTAGTATTCGCCCACTCTCGTCAAGTTGCTGGCATTCAATTAGTACAAAATCGTTTCTTGCGAAAAGCCACAGGCTCGCCTTGGTATTTTCGCAATAACGATCTGCATCGTGATTTGAAATTAGAGTCAATAGCTAAATTCAGCAAGCTCGCTTCCAAGCGACATTATGAACTCGCCACTCATCATCCGAATCCTTTGGTACATACCATTCCGGACTATTCGATTGAACCGTCCGAACACAGAAAAACCCTCCGTCGTCCGAGACACGTTCTCGGAGACCCGGATGACGAAATCACTTCCGCTAATGCGGGTGAGTCATCCATATTAGACAGAGCAAACACTCCACAAATACACCGACCTCGCCGGCGAGGTCGACGAGTCTCATTAGTCGCCGCCTACACGAGGTACAAGCACGTACCCGGGCGTTTCTCTCCTATCCCCGTCCCGGCAACAGCCCAAGCGGAGGTTCGTACCTAAGTGGTGCCCTTGCGCTAGTTGCCTCATCAAAAATAAAATTATAGGGCTGAGCGCCTTCTGCGCTCGCCAAAAGCTCGGTTAAGCTGCAACGGCATCAGAGGCCAACAGAGAGATCCATTCGAAAAAAAAATAAGCGCTCGGTCATTCGTGCTCGAGCCGTCGTACAGTACGGACCTCTCTGGGACGTCGTTACGCTGCCCGTTGAATATACGAAGCTTACCTACTACTCGTGAAGTTTTCTTTCGAGGACCCAAACATGAGTCATCATCAGGAAGTCAACAATTGTAACGTCAGCAATGCTGACGTCACACTTTTTAAAAACACTACGGAGGTACCTCCCTCGTCATATATATATATAAGCTATTGCATTACATATTTCAATACTGACTACAAATAAATAGGTCTCCGGTACCTCGAGTAAGATATCCGAGATTCATAGTCATGTGTATAGTCAAACTCAATGGCGCCCATTTACAATCCCGAAAGCACTTTAACTAAATATAAATTACAAGTAAATTAACCAACACGGACTGGATGGACGGTTATTTATACCACAATCACAAGAGCCGTTTGTCAAATAAATGCTTGCAATCTATTAACGTAAAAACATTCGATCTTGACCACAAAAGCTTACTATTAGCTATGTATTACTGGTACAAATTTTTTTACAGGTGAGCGATTTATCTACCTCCCAGCTAGACTTAGACTTAACTAGATGCCGTACCATTATCTACTGATTCAGTTAAAGCGGTTGTGACAATTCCAATCATCATCATCATCATATCAGCCGTAGGACGTCCACTGCTGGACAAAGGCCTCCCTCATTGATCTCCAGGAACTGCGGTTGGAAGCAGCCTGCATCCAACACCGACCTGCGGTTCTTACCAAGTCGTCTGCCCATCTTGTAGGTGGACGTCCTACGCTGCGCTTGCCGGTCCATGGCCTCCACTCGAGAACCTTCCGGCCCCATCGGCCATCTGTTCTGCCTATTGCCTATATGGCCTGCCCATTGCCACTTCAACGTGCTTATCCGTCGGGCTATGTCGGTGACTTGAGTTCTACGAATCTCATATTCTAATAATAATAATAAATTCTATAATAATAAATTAAATTCTAATAATAAAATAAATATACAAAGTTATGGTATAAATCTAATATACAAAAATCTCAAGTCCACGGTTTTTGTGGTCGCATTTATCCGAAACGGGCCTACATTTACATGAAGTGTCGCGTCAATATAATTTTTACTCCGAAGTTCTAGAAGTTTCACGGGAACGGAAAATTTCAAGCGTACGAAGCCGAGGGCTGCTAGTAGGGTCAGCTAGTAGCTGGATATTTTTTTGTAACAATTGTTTTTTGAATGACTAATTTTATCTTTTTGAGTTTGACATATAAAATAATATTAAGATTGTCATTAATTGTATCATTATAAATGCCATTATTATATCATATATAAAATATTAAATAATGTATAGCTTTAAAAATTTGCATACCATATTTATACTAGCAATACCTACACCCGTTTGAGGCAAGTAAATCATTAATTATTAAGTTCGTTTAGTATTATTTTATTACGAAATAAAAACACATAATTTCATTTAAAATTATGTGTCCTAAAAAGTATACTAATAAGATAAACTATATTAAAATGTATAAAACAAGAGAGAATCTCCGGCCAATTAGGGGCCATTTTGAATTTATTAAAATTGAATATGTTTTAGGAATGAATGAATGAATGAAAACACTATATTGTACACAGTACAAACAAAAAAAAAAATACAAACAAAATAGAAAATATAAATAGTACAATGGGCGGTCTTATCGCTTAGAAGCGATCTCTCATCTCATTCGAATAAAAACTATTGATTAAACAAAGACAACTAGATACGGGCAATGCACTAATAAATATGGTTCTTTTTTTAACTGGATAGATATTCCGATTTACCTCCGTGGCGCAGGAGGTAGCGGGTTCAATTCCCGCCGCGGAACAAATGTTTGCATGATCTACAGATGTTTGTTCCGGGTCTGGTTGTTATTATAAGTATGTATTTAAAAAAAAAAAAGTATATAAGTATTCTATCAGTTATCTGGTTCGCATAGCTCTGCTTAGTTTGGGGCTAGACAGCGCTGTGTGAATTGTCCAGCAATATTTATTTTATTATTATTCGTTTGACTACAATCTCACCTGGTGGTAAGCGACGAACCACGAAGATCTAGAAGAAACCTATTTACTCATACCTTAAAGAAGCCTGGATTGTATTCTTTATGAAAAACAGACGACGGTAAAGTGTTCCGTACCTTAGCTGTAGGTACGCATTCTTATTTTAATACTGTGTTAATTATTGTTTTTATGTGAGTATAAAGATTTTTTTAATACTTTACTGTTCTGTTTTGTTGATACGTACGTACGTTGTTTTCTATTAAATAGGGCCACATTCAAGGCCATTCAAATTAGTCTTAAGCAAAAGTTCATATAGACGATCTCCGTGGTGCAGTGGGCGAATAGCCAGCTGAGCCGCAGGAGGTAACGGGTTCGATTCCCGCCGCGGAACAAATGTTGATATTTGTTCCGGGTCTGGTTGTTTCTCTATATATTATAAGTATGTATTTACAAAAATAATGTATATAAGTATTCTATCAGTTATCTGGTTCCCATAGTACAAGCTTTGCTAAGTTTGGGGCTAGATAGCGCTGTGTGAAATGTCCAGCAATATATATATTTATTTATATTACTATTGAAGTCTTATATGTTATTGTATAACGGAACTGTCGTTGATGTGTTTAAATAATGAAATAAAATATGATATACATGATATTTACAATTTTAACGTAATTTTGTGTAGACATTTTACCAGGTGTCAATCAATGGAAGTTTTTTAGATTTCACCAGCCAACACAAAACTGATGAAAAATTATTAACTTAGTGGGATTTTTAACGGGAAGGTCTCTACTTAGAAATCATTACATAACCATGTTTTCGTTATGAAACTGATGCTTAATAAGTGAAACTAAGTATAGAAAGTGCCCTATTAAATGAAACATCTCATTAACGCTCGTTGAATGAACTCGATCAATGTGATTAAGGGCTACAGATTCACTTTCAATCACCGGCTAACAACCGATTATATTGAATATCGACAAATTACTACTTACCAAGTAGTTTTTGTGTGGATGTTTTACTTTTGTATCTTATTTTTGTTATTTGTCGGGAAACAAGCTTACGGCGACACCCGCAACACCCGGGGTATTGTTGATGCGTTCCCTATCCCGTAGAAACCTCTTTAAAAGTTCTCTTGAAGCGTGCCATATCGTAGCCTAATAGGAAAACCTCAGATGGTAGCTCATTCCACATCTTGCAAGTATGAGGTAGAAAAGATCGCGTGAAGCGTGGTGTGCGATACCCAACTGTCAACGATATGTGGATGAGCTTTATTACGTAGAAGTGCGGTGGTAAAAGCTCGACGACGGGATGAGATCGAATAGCTCCTCAGAACATTCCCCATTATACAGGCGGTAGAATACACTGAGCGATCCGATGTCACGGCGTTGACTCAGCGGTTCCAGCCTGTTGGCAATCTAAACGCGGACTATTAGTTAAGTCTATTGTTTAAACATAACATGTTTTTTTTTTAATTTTTACGACTACAGCCCATTGTCAATAACCTCCAGATACCATGATGTCTTATAGCGATTGCATTGTAGATTTTTAATATAATTTTAAAAATAAACATTGAGTTACGATGGGAGGTCTATATTAAAGTTAAAATCTATCGTTTCCATACTACGAGTATATCATTGTATCGACAGCTCAACCTTGAGATAGGTATTTAGAGTACAAAAATTGATATTCTTGGTATTGTAACCTTACTCAGCCGCGATTTTCATTGCAAATAGTGAATTAGGTAAAATTCAGACCCTATTCTTTATATATATCTTACCTATATATGTATAAAGTATAACCTCTTTTAACAAGCTTTTTATTAACTTGCAATGTATATTTGTCCGGGTGGAATCATGCAACTGAATTTTAAATCCGTTCCCCTCAACCGATTGAGCTGAAATTTTGAATACATATGTAACTTCGGTGACAGTGCAATAATAAGGTATTTTTTTATTGATAGCCAAGCGCTTGACCACTACCTCACCTGATGGTAAGTGAAGGTGTGATCGAAGATGGAGCACGCTTGCCTAGAAAGAACCTATTCACTCTGGACTTGAAGACTCCAAGATTATACTGGTTTGGAAAAACATACGCCGGAAGTGAGTTCCACTCCTCACTTGTGCTAACAAGAAATGTTGAAGCAAATCGTTTGGTATGGCAAGGTATGCCGACCAGGTATGGATGGTACTTCTCGGTTCATCTGCTTGTCCGGTGGTGGACGGGGGAAGGAGGGATAAGGTCATGAAGATCTTGCGCACTTTCACCAAAATGTATCTTGTAAAAAACTTGTACTCTTGACTTTGTAAATTGGCTTCCACTAGTGAGTCATCACTAATGAGTCTAGCATGTAAGTTCCATGGAGGTGGTCTCATGATGGAGACGGATGCTAGACAACGGAACTTCTGAATGGATTATAGTAGGCTACTAGTGTTTGGGCTCATTTGAATCTGCTTGCGGTTCCGATTATGAATTTTAGATTAGCTTGTTTTGAAAAAGTAATTTTTCAACAAATAGTAGATTATTAACCAAGGGGATAAAGCAGTGTCTTCTGTCGCGGGTGACGATTTAAATCGCGAGCGTAACGAAGGACTCGAGGTTTACTCCCGATTCGCTCGTGATTTAAGACGAGTCCTGAGTGTAGCGAGGGATTTAAGTTCACCCAAGACTAAGACAGCTTTATCACCGAGGAAAATACTCTACTTTTCGTACCATTTGCGAAAAAAAAACACAATAATAATATGAGATAAGCATTTATTAAAAATAATGACAATTAAAAGTAAAAGTTAACATTCGAAACATTGCTCCAATTATTGATAGAGAGAGTTACATTTTTGTTTGGTACATTTATTGTTGATGAGTTGATTTGAGTATTTGATTTAACATCGTAACGTATTTTTAGAACATTAACTTATTTATAAAAATAAACTTAACGTTTATGTATTTGAAGAAAATAAAAACGATGCAAATTCCTAGACTAATATATTTTTGTCGGAAAAGCAAAGGCATCAAGCTCATACGGCCTCGTCGGTTTTCGTAATTTTATTTAATAATCATAACTGCATAATAAATGCGTATTCCTTTTTCAAAAAGATGTATAATGCTTTATATAAAAACTCAATAGTGTAAACACAGATGTAGTTCAGTATAAATTTCGGTAAGTATTCCAAATTTAAATCACATTCTCCCCCTAGAGGATGAATGAAATTCAGTACAATTTTCTTTCCCTGTTTTTAACAGATTAAAAATGACTATTGTTATGTTCGCTTTTTGTGGCATAGAATGTCACTTTTTTGAGCAAGTGGTACGAAAAACTTATTTATCTATATTAGGCTCATATTTGACTACATTCTCGCCCGATCGTAAGCGAAACACCCAGTATCCAAAAATAATATCAAAAAGTGTGTGCCCAGAAATAGTTTTTCTTTCCTACAAACATTCTAATTCTAAATGTAGTCGGGTGTAATAGGTAGTACTTGTTATGATTACATGCAGTTATCTTCCTCTGTGATTACGATGCCTGTTTATTAGTTAGTAACTGAACTAAAATGAAAAGTGAAAACATACGTGATCAGGTTTTGTTAATGCGCGTTATTTGAACCAAAGATTTAATTGATTCAAATAATAGGTATGATTGAATGGATTTCTCGTGGCCCTACTTTTGATTCTATTATTTTCTGAATCATATCATTATGTTTAATAATGTGAAATAAGGTCAGGAAATTACAATGATTATTATGATATTTATGATCTAGTTTAGAAAATAAGTTTGTAGGTTACTTAAAAGTAAGTTTACAACGTAAAAGTGAAAAGCCATTTTCTAAAAAATTCTTTGCAACTTCTCTCAGTGCGTGCTCAGTTATTAAAATAATCTTTTTAGTTAAATGCAGAACTGAATATGTTCGAAAATTAAGATAGATAGATATACTCCTTATTGCACACCAAATAAAAATACATTTACAAAGGAAATCACATCACATTAATATTCTAAATGCGAAAGTTTGGGTGTTTATTACTCAATCACGTTGTAATGGCTGGACCGATTTCGTTGAAATTTGGTATATATGTAGATTATAACCTTGGCTAACAGATAGGCTGGCTGGCTGTTAAAATATATGAAAACGTAGTACCTATGTGTGCTGTATGTAATAGTATTTTTTGTTTTATATCTATAATATATATATGATTATTATTCTATGTATTATTATTGTTATATCAAGTAGGTTTATGTATTTATTCTAACTGTAATCGGAGTTTATTGTTATTTGTGTTTCTTTTGTTTGTTTTTAATTAACATTAGTATTGTTAAAAGTTACCACGACAACCTTTTTTGTTACCTCTGAGGTTGGCAGGTAGAAAATGCTATTAGCATTAAGCCCACCTTTTGTACATGTAATTTGTATTTTTGTGCAATAAAGTATTAAATAAATAAATAAATAGGCTACTTTAAACAAACCACGCGTGCGAAGCCGCGAGCGGGAGCTAGTATACAACAAATAACGGTACAATAGGCGGTCTTATTGATAAAAGCTAATTAACGTTTATATTCTAAGAATATTTTCTTTTAGCTAACTATTCAAATTGCCACCCTTTGTAATCTATCTCATCTTTTTACTCTGTATATTTATCTCGTAAGATACGATGTCAGATAACTTCATACATTTCATCTCAATTTGTGAATAAAAGCAGTAGAAAGATCCATTTACCCAAATCAACGTCAGACGCAGACAGTAATTACAAAATCGCAATTATCTCGAGAGAAAGTGAAAAGACGCCATTTTTTCGGAAAAGCATTTCAACGTAACCGCTGTCACCCGTTATACAACGAATGTCTTTCGAATTTACAATTAGTATTAGCACAGCTCAATGAGAACAGCTTGCGCATTTCATGTCTAAATAAATTCTCAAAAGAAAGTATCAATTTCACTTAAAAACAATAAGTTTAAACTTACGTTAAATATTCAGTGAGCATGCAGAACATTGTAGGTAGTTAAAATATGGGTAATACTTGTAAAATTGATTTGTTTATATCAATAGAAGTTTTTGTTTTAATACGTATTTTAGGCTAAGTGTTTATGGGTGGTATAATAAGTTATTTACTACACTGTAACTATTTTATTGTCGCTTGAATTAAAAGATTTATGATTATAACACGATCTCTCTTTCTCTCTACCCGTTAAAGTTTTCTAGGAAATCCTAGGATAGCAAAATACCTACTGCTAGTGGACCAATGTCATAATAGTAGATTATGGAACGAGGGGATAAAGCAGTGTCTTGCGTCATGGGTGCTATATTTAATACCGAACGCAACGAAGGATTCTAGGATTAACTCACGAGCGGAGCGATGGAGTTACTAGAGTCCCAAGTGCAGTGAGGAATATAAGCACGCCCAAGATGCAGACAACTTTATCCACAAGGAGAATACTCTACATTACACACTTTCTGCGAGACAATGAAAACCAAATATAGGTTGGTGCATTCCGTGCAGAGGTTAGTTTGATTTACGAATAAGTTTTTATTTTGTGGGTCTCTTTGGTGCAAATTTTAATACAGATGAGTTTTCATATTTTATATCACATTATGCTCGCGAAGGCAATTTACGGAAATTCAGTACAACATTACTCCCGGCTCAGCAGTAGGGATTTAATCTTCTGCTTTCGGTGAGGTTTACATGACATATAATTTGACATTGTCAAGCAAGTGATGTGAAAAGGATATTAAAACTCTCCAGCGACAACCCTCGACAATGTCGAAGGTTAATTAAAAGCTGACAACATCTATCAAAATAAAGACAGAGTTGACTATCCAGGTGCAAAATACAAGGACGTCTGATTTGTCTAAACGAATTAATATATAATCTCTCTCTTCCTGACTATACGAGTATATTCCACACGATCGGGCCATCATTCCTAATGTATTCTGCACTTTGCTCTATCCTCGACATATTCATCATTGCACGTAATCTTGATAATAGAATTCCTTAATTTTTCCGATCCACACTGTCACGGTCACGTATAGCGCGAATACAGTTTTTAATCGTCATCGCTACTGGAAAATACTCGGGAGCAATATTATAATAGTATATCAGATCTTCGTGGTTTAGGAGTAGACAGAATGATTTTTATTTGTGCCAACGGTATTAATGCATGTTACATCAAAACTACCTAAACAGTATAAAATTAAGCTCAAACACCACCGTTTTTTCGAAACGCTCGTGTCCATGTGTTCTTGGGTGTACCTCTAAATCTTTTATCGGAGACGGTTCATAGTCTGAAACAGAGACAGTTTTTTTATATTACCTGGAGATGGAACAAGCATATGGCCCACCTGATATTAAGTCGTGGTTACCATCGCCTATAGAAAAGCATTGCCTCGTAGGGCACGTTTCTAAAGTGCGTGACCTACGAGGCAATACTTTTCTATAGGCGATGGTTACCACGACTGCCCTGCGTCCATCAACTTCAGTTCTTATGCTTCTAGTCTCATATACTGATACGGCTGTCTCTTTTTAGTCTGTGGTATTAATTTGGTGGAACGTTCTTGAGACGTGACTGAAGTTTTGAGTTTTAACGTAGCACGTGACTCCGGCGGCGAGTGCTAGTGAAATTAAAAGTGTTAATTTAGTATAATGAGTGAACCAATTATTGTTGGTTAAGTAGCGGGTTGATTACGAGGATGAGAATATTATTACTGTCTGAATAAGAAGAGCTAGATAACACAAATGAGAAATTTAAATAAGTAACTTTAGCTCCTTTAGTCACACCAAAATTGTGCCATCACTACCTACCTACGTATATACCAAATTTCACAATGATCGGATAAACGCTTCGAAAGTTATCATCGGACAAACATACATACATACAACACCGATTTGCTCAAGTTGATTTAGATCTCGCTTTGCTAGATCAATTACTCTGTATGGCGAAGATCAGTGGGCT
Source organism: Philereme vetulata (assembly GCA_918857605.2). Taxonomy (NCBI): domain Eukaryota; kingdom Metazoa; phylum Arthropoda; class Insecta; order Lepidoptera; family Geometridae; genus Philereme; species Philereme vetulata. Next base: position 6,083,764 of record OU975459.1, on the reverse strand, counting down.
ACGGTTAGGTTCTCTGTCTTTATGACTCGAACAGTACTTACTAACCGTAAACACACACTAGTTGAACTCCTTCGCACAGCACTGCCTTTTACAGCGCTTCTTTTACTGTCCAGGCTGTTCGGCTGTGGAATGCACTGCCCGAAAGTTGAAGGTGAAACACCATTACCGACGATGTCATCTTCCTAGCGTTATTTATTTACTATTTAAGTATTTTATCCGTTAGTATAGTTTGCTATATGCATATACCTATATATTATTAGTCTATTTTATAAGTATTTTAAGTATTAGAATTAAAACTTTATCATATTTTTTAGTATACCTAAGAATATATGTGTACCTAAATGTATCCTCTAAAGTACACTGCACTCTGTATCTTCGTAAATTTCGCTCCATCCAACGGTTGCCTGGAAGAGATCGCTTTCAGCGATAAGGCCTCCTATTGTAATGCCTTATTTATTCTATCCTCATCGACATTCTTATTCTGCCCGTCCTTACCTATGGTGCCCAAACTTGGTCATTGACAGAATCTCAAAAGTCAAATCCAAGGTTTGCCAAAGAGCCATGGAACGCAGCGTGTTAGGGGTAAAGAGAATCGACAGGATCCGAAATACCACACTGCGCGCGAAGACCGGCATCGCAAATGTTGGCGACAAGACTGCCAGCCTGAAGTGGGACTGGGCGGGTCACGTCAGTCGTATGGTGACAGACAAATGGGCAACAGTAGTCACACAATTGGTGCCTGCAGATGGGCGTCGAAGTCGGGGCAGGCCGAGGAAGCGTTGACGTGACGACCTCGATGCAGGATGGCTGGTGGGACGTGGCGAGTGATCGTGAGAGGTGGAGGAACAGAGGGGAGATCTTTGCCCAGCAGTGGGAAAATATAGGTTAAATAATAATAATAATTCTATCCTAGTACTTATTTTTGTATTATTTCTGTTTATGTGGTAATTCAATAAAGAGTTATCTATCTATCTATTACAACTGATCCGTATCCGTAATAAATAACATTGTTATACCGATTACGAGTGACAATGAACCACGAAACAAATCGATGTCTCGATTCGAAACGATCGTAATCGATATAACGATCCATCAATCGGTTAAACGATTCCTTTCACAGTTTGAATTTGCATGCCTTCTTACGAGGCTCTTGTGATATTTTTGTATACTACTTATATGGCAAACGAGCATGAAGTCCACCAGATGTTAAGTAGCTACTGCAGCCCATGGATATCCACATAGAATTCAAAACAAGCTATTATGTTGTCTTGTTCTCTATGTGGATACGTTGCCATACTATAGGACTTAGCTGTTATGCCTATGTGCCAGTAATTACAGGAACATACCATTACCATCTAACCGGAACACAGCAGCACAAGTACTTCTGACGGACTATTTTCTGGGTGCCGTGTCAACTTCAGGGCGGTGTCCATTAAAGCGGAAAAGCGATACGTGTCAAAACAACTTCTTTTAAAAAATGATTTATAAAATACACTAGCTGTTGCCCGCGACTTCGTGCGCGTTACACTACTAAATGTGTAGGTAACCTAGAAATAAAGCTAAACTCGCTGTTGCAATTTGACTTGACACCCCATTCTTATCCCATGGGACCTGATTAAAAAGTAGCCTATGTTTTTTTTGTATAATTTAAATAATGGCTTGTATGTATGTACATTATAATTTCAAACAGGACCTACACTAAGTCGAGTAGACTTGTGCTGTAGATCATGTTTTCCTTCGAGTGGGTTCCCAAGTAGTAGCCATAGTCATTGTCTAGTCATTCACTTTTCTTTTCTTTTGGTACAAATTATTTACGATTACTTTTATTAATAACAAATTAATTAATTACAGTGAATTACCTATACATAAAGAATTTATTATATATAAATGGTAATGTGGTAAATGTGGTTATCCAGGTATTAATCTACATACTATATTTCATTGAAATCGGTTCAGCCGTTACGACGTGATTGTGTAACAAACAAATAAATAAACAAACAAACATCGCATTTATAATATTAGTGTGACTAGTTGACCCGCCCCGGCTTCACACAGCCTATACCTTCGCGGGCATGCGCACAACATCTCACTAAAGTTTCATCGCAATTGGGGGAATGGTATAGGAACGCATACAGATCAAAAATATATATTTTATATACAACGTGTATACTCGTATACGACATTAAACGAAAACACAGGTAGGGATAATGGCTAGTAATGTTGTAAAATAGGTTTTTTCTAATTCGTTACTATAGAAAATTTTACATTTTTTAACAGACTATTATCAAGCCCTAAAAATATCAATGAAACAGCCTGTTGTATATGAAAACAAATCATATTCATTCGTCATGTAAATAGGTAGTTACCTAAACGTGTAAACGGACTAAGCGGCAATGCCGCCGATATGACCATAAAATATATAAAAAAAATATTTATTGGAAATGTATCGACTACTGGATAAATATTCAAGCTACCTGTATTATACCCAATTCTGAAATATGTAAATACAATTCCGTACGTGGGTTTTACACTAATGTCGTACATAGCAAACCAGGTTGTATAATAATGTTCTGCGCCGTGCCAACTATGAAGCACAGCGTTCTCTGATTACTGAGGATAGACATAGTCCGTAAAAGAGCTGGCACAGCCATGTGTGCCTATTAAAGGGACTGAACTGATTATGTATACGACTCAAATGCACTCGTTGGGCAAACAATGTCACCTATTACGGGTACCCAAGACGATCTGAATGCATTTAAGTCACAGTGGTCGACTCTGGTATTAGAGCGTTTGATGTGAAAACAAAGGGGATAGACTTTTAGTATTTTTATAGTGTTATCCGAACATTCTAAGATATTTGAAAACCATTTAAAAAAAATTTAAGCCTAGACGGGACTTGAACCTCTTCCTCTTGATACGAGGATGCACTGCCAATTGTGCTACAGGCTCTTGTCACGTCAGGGTCGAAATTAGTGAGATGATTCAGATCACGACTAAAGCGCCGTTAGCACCATCTACAGGAAAACTTATACAGTTTTTGATCTCCAGTTTTCTCAAGAGGAAGGTTGCGGGTTCAAGTCTCATCTAGGCTTGAACATTTATGAGATCGTTTTAAAAATCTTGGGATAGACTTTTGCCTAACTGAAGGACTAAATAATAAGGTTGAAAAGAATATCACAGAAATGTCGCAAAGTTTTCGGACGAAGGTTTCAAAAATGTGACGCAGATACAGCTACTTATTGAGAGAGGGAAAAGTTGAATTGGAAAAGTTATTTTAGGAAATGTTTCTACAAATGAGATTGGTTCCAGCGAGAAAGAGAGTCACTGTTGGCGACTTACAACTTGAACAGATCCGACGTGGGTATCTTCAATGAAATCTTAGCTGACCCTACATCAGATGCAGCTAAGGAATTATTTAGTGCTATAACTCGCCACAAGTGACATACATACAGATGTATAAAAGTCCATATAACAAATTGGAATAAAAAAAATGAGATTGGCAAATTTGCAAATATACAAGAGCTCTTTACGCTTTCAAGTATTCTCATGTGAACATATTTAACAAAAAAGATAATTAATGTTGAATTTTATAGGCGATTTCTTTGAATATACTTATGAGGATTGATTTCCATCTAGAGAGGCTTGTAATTGGCTGTATAATTTCATAAACTAGTATTAAGATATAACTATTGAAAACACTATTTTCACTAATAACAGGATATTTATCATGAATTGTGTTTTGCGTTAAGATATTGGGATACTCAAAAACTCACAAATCATGGCAGTACTCTTGTACTACATCTTAAAGCTAGTTTATTACATTATACAACCAATTAATAATAATAATAAATATTGCTGGACATTTCACACAGCGCTATCTAGCCCCAAACTAAGCAGAGCTTGTATTATGAGAACCAGATAACTGAAAGAATAAAGAATACTTATATACATTTTTTTTGTAAATGCATAGTTATAATATATAGGGAAACAACCAGACCCGGAACAAATATTTGTAGATCATGCAAACATTTGTTCCGCGGCGGGAATCGAACCCGCTACCTCCTGTGTCTCAGCCGGCTATTCGCCCGCTGCACCACGGAGGTAGTAATTAACTGTACAGAGGGCTTAGCCAAGTTACATTCGCTTAGAATCGATTCGATTTCTACACAATATGTTAGTTGTCGATAGATGACGTGATATTTCCATAGCATGTGTCAATTTCCATACATTTTCTGACTTATCGACTAGCGTCATCGCTAAACGAATGTAACTGTAGGTTCCTTATGTACCTACTAAATATTTGTATGTATATATATATAGTTCTAAGGAGTTGGATTGGGAGTTACTGAATGTAAAATTGTCTGATTTTTACTTATAGTTATTTACTCCTAATTGTCCCGATATGACACCCAAGTGTACTTGACCAACGGCTCACAGTATCTGCCGTATGTCGCAATCATACTTCTCGCATACACGCAAAACTGCTAATTCATCTTCACACACACACTTACATGGTCCCTACATAACTTGGCTAAGCCATAAGGTCTCTCTCGATACAACTAAATTCTCACAAGTAAATTCAAACAAAGCGTCTATAAAATTCAACGTAACTTATCTTTTTTGTTGAATATGCACATGAGAATACTTGAAAGCGTAAAGCGCTCTCGAATATTTGCATATTTGCCAATCGATCGAAAACCACTTAATCCACGATCGCTCAACTAACATACACAGAAGAAAAGCGTAGAGTTGTACATTGAAATTACTGTAGTCCGATTTCAAAAATTCTTTCACCATTAGAATGCTACATTATCCCTGAGTAACATAGGCTACTTTTACCTAACTGCACAGAAAGAGGGTATTTTAATATTGAATAACTACGCGTGCAAAGCTGCTGAGTGATCAGCTAGTCTACTATCTATTCTAATATTATAAAGAGGAAAGATTTGTATTTGTGTATTTTTGTGTGTATGTTTGTAATGAATAAACTCAAAAACTACTGTTCCGATTTCAAAAATTCTTTCACCATTAGAATGCTACATTATCCCTGAGTAACATAGGCTACTTTTACCTAACTGCACAGAAGGAGGGTATTTATTATTGAATAACTACGCGTGCGAAGCTGCTGAGTGATCAGCTAGTCTACTATCTATTCTAATATTATAAAGAGGAAAGATTTGTATTTGTGTATTTTTGTGTGTATGTTTGTAATGAATAAACTCAAAAACTACTGTTCCGATTTCAAAAATTCTTTCACCATTAGAATGCTACATTATCCCTGAGTAACATAGGCTACTTTTACCTAACTGCACAGAAGGAGGGTATTTATTATTGAATAACTACGCGTGCGAAGCTGCTGAGTGATCAGCTAGTCTACTATCTATTCTAATATTATAAAGAGGAAAGATTTGTATTTGTGTATTTTTGTGTGTATGTTTGTAATGAATAAACTCAAAAACTACTGTTCCGATTTCAAAAATTCTTTCACCATTAGAATGCTACATTATCCCTGAGTAACATAGGCTACTTTTACCTAACTGCACAGTCCTTCTGTGCAGTTAATTATAAGGTATATTGGTATAAGGTATAAGGTAATATTTTAAGGTATTTTATTATTGAATAACTACGCGTGCAAAGCTGCTGAGTGATCAGCTAGTCTACTATCTATTCTAATATTATAAAGAGGAAAGATTTGTATTTGTGTATTTTTGTGTGTATGTTTGTAATGAATAAACTCAAAAACTACTGTTCCGATTTCAAAAATTCTTTCACCATTAGAATGCTACATTATCCCTGAGTAACATAGGCTACTTTTACCTAACTGCACAGAAGGAGGGTATTTATTATTGAATAACTACGCGTGCGAAGCTGCTGAAAGATCAGCTAGTCTACTATCTATTCTAATATTATAAAGAGGAAAGATTTGTATTTGTGTATTTTTGTGTGTATGTTTGTAATGAATAAACTCAAAAACTACTGTTCCGATTTCAAAAATTCTTTCACCATTAGAATGCTACATTATCCCTGAGTAACATAGGCTACTTTTACCTAACTGCACAGTCCTTCTGTGCAGTTAATTATAAGGTATAGTGGTATAAGGTATAAGGTAATATTATAAGGTATTTTAATATTGAATAACTACGCGTGCGAAGCTGCTGAGTGATCAGCTAGTCTACTATCTATTCTAATATTATAAAGAGGAAAGATTTGTATTTGTGTATTTTTGTGTGTATGTTTGTAATGAATAAACTCAAAAACTACTGTTCCGATTTCAAAAATTCTTTCACCATTAGAATGCTACATTATCCTTGAGTAACATAGGCTACTTTTACCTAGCTGCACAGAAGGAGGGTATTTATTATTGAATAACTACGCGTGCGAAGCTGCTGAGTGATCAGCTAGTCTACTATCTATTCTAATATTATAAAGAGGAAAGATTTGTATTTGTGTATTTTTGTGTGTATGTTTGTAATGAATAAACTCAGAAACTACTGTTCCGATTTCAAAAATTCTTTCGCCATTAGAATGCTACATTATCCCTGAGTAACATAGGCTACTTTTACCTAACTGCACAGAAAGAGGGTATTTTAATATTGAATAACTACGCGTGCAAAGCTGCTGAGTGATCAGCTAGTCTACTATCTATTCTAATATTATAAAGAGGAAAGATTTGTATTTGTGTATTTTTGTGTGTATGTTTGTAATGAATAAACTCAAAAACTACTGTTCCGATTTCAAAAATTCTTTCACCATTAGAATGCTACATTATCCCTGAGTAACATAGGCTACTTTTACCTAACTGCACAGTCCTTCTGTGCAGTTAATTATAAGGTATATTGGTATAAGGTATAAGGTAATATTATAAGGTATTTTAATATTGAATAACTACGCATGCGAAGCTGCTGAGTGATCAGCTAGTCTACTATCTATTCTAATATTATAAAGAGGAAAGATTTGTATTTTTGTGTGTATGTTTGTAATGAATAAACTCAAAAACTACTGTTCCGATTTCAAAAATTCTTTCACCATTAGAATGCTACATTATCCCTGAGTAACATAGGCTACTTTTACCTAACTGCACAGTCCTTCTGTGCAGTTAATTATAAGGTATAAGGTAATATTATAAGGTATTTTAATATTGATTAACTACGCGTGCGAAGCTGCTGAGTGATCAGCTAGTCTACTATCTATTCTAATATTATAAAGAGGAAAGATTTGTATTTGTGTATTTTTGTGTGTATGTTTGTAATGAATAAACTCAAAAACTACTAATCCGATTCAAAAATACTTTCACCATTAGAATGCTACATTATCCCTGAGTAACATAGGCTACTTTTACCTAACTGCACCGTCCTTCTGTGCAGTTAATTATAAGGTATATTGGTATAAGGTATAAGGTAATATTATAAGGTATTTTAATATTGAATAACTACGCGTGCGAAGCTGCTGAGTGATCAGCTAGTCTACTATCTATTCTAATATTATAAAGAGGAAAGATTTGTATTTGTGTATTTTTGTGTGTATGTTTGTAATGAATAAACTCAGAAACTACTGTTCCGATTTCAAAAATTCTTTCACCATTAGAATGCTACATTATCCCTGAGTAACATAGGCTACTTTTACCTAACTGCACAGAAGGAGGGTATTTATTATTGAATAACTACGCGTGCGAAGCTGCTGATTGGTCAGCTAGTATTTAATAAAGTGAGCCACAAATTCTGACATAACAAGCAAACGTCTAAGATCAAAACTATTTATCGTATGTACCAACATATGTATGTACGTAAAACGCCAAAACTCAAATGGTTTGGGACTAAAGTTAACATTCCGTTCTCTCCTTCGTACGTTTTAAATGTGGGTCACAGTATCGCACCAAGAATTTGGGACTCAAAGTAGGGCGCAACGTCAACATCCCGTTCTCTCGAATTTAAAAGTTTTATACTGTCTGCATTTTACAGACTTATTTAAATCCGACCAGTTCGTCTATATGATTTACATTTAAGCCTTATTATCTCTTCACAGCCTCATTCATTCCATTTTTTTTCTTTGGACTCCATTATCCGTCAATTTTTCCAGTAATGGGAATTATTAAAGAGAATGAAAAGACCCGGGTTTCTTTTGTTTTGCTTTGGTTAATAAGTTAGCGTTGAATAGGTAATTGAATTTCTTGAGGTGGTTTAAGGAAAATTCGTTTCTCGTTAGGCATCTCATTTTGTTTTTATGGTTCGTCGCTGCTTATCTTGATAAAATTATCGGTCAGCCGCGATTTTATTACATTATTTTTTCAAGGGATTTGATTTTTAGGGTTCCGTACCCTAAGGGTAAAACGGCACCCTATTACCGAGCCTCCGCTGTCTGTCTGTCCGTCCGTCTGTCACCAGGCTGTATCTCATGAACCGTGATAGTCAGACAGTTGAAATTTTCACAGATGATGTATTTCTGTTGCCGCTATAACAACAAATACTAAAAACAGAATAAAATAAATATTTAAGGGGGGCTCCCATACAATAAACGTGATTATTTTTGCTAGTTCAGCTCGATATTGATAACGGCAACAGAGACGCTTGAAATATTCACAGAATATTTAATTGTATATTTACTTTTAAAACAAATAATTAAATGAAAATAAAATAAAAATTTAAGGGGGGCAAATAATATACAACAAACGTGATTTTTTACCGTTATTATAGATAATGGTACGGAACCCTTCGTGCGCGAGTCCGACTCGCGCTTGGCCGTTTTTATTAAATTACGCTACGCGACAAAAAAGTTAAAATATTCCAAGTAAAATAATATATTGTTTTACGGCTTGTTACTTAAACATTAATCCTACCCCAGAACATACTTTCTATAGATCACTTATTGAACATTTCTTTTCTTATTATCTCTACGTGCATCCAATATTTGTTTTTGTCGTCTGAAACCAGACGTTATTTGTTCACGTTTTAAGGTCGGTTTTCACTTTCATTGGCCCGTAGTACATTCCCGCACAAAATACCTTTACATTTAAATTTTGGACAGTGTTGTGACCGTCTACTTGGAAGACTATGACGAATGTATGTTTGTAAATAACTTGAGTATACTGTACTATTTTGTAATGATAGGCTCGCAGGGAATTTTTATTAGTCTTTTGAAATGCGTGTCCTGTTTAGACAGCTGCATTGTTTCATAAAAACTATAGAATGATTATAACTAGGTGATTATCTTGGGGACTGATAAGACTGGTAGTGACCTGGAGCAGTTGAGCTATCTATAGATCGCTTGCAACGGTCATTAGATGATACAACTGTATCTCCTGTATTATGGCCTTGTAAATAATATTATATTTTTTCTGATAAAGTCATTTTTTTACCATTTAAAAATCTATTATAGTTTAAAGTCTTCAAGTCTAGAGTGAACAGGTTATCTAGACGTCAGATGTTTACATCTGACGATGTAGTGGTCAAACGACTACCTACTACTTCTTCGTCTGATATCTATAATCATAATGAGAAAAAAAACCTTATGTTCATTATAATCTAAAACATAGATAGATAGATAGATAATTTATTTATTGCACACCATTAAAAACAAACATATTAAAGAAAATACACTTTTAAATCATAGGCACAATGGGCACATACACAATACATAATTAAGTATAATAAAATACATAATTAAGAGCTTGCGTCTAGATATATAGATAATTCTTTATTGTTACACCAAATAACAATAACTTAAACTAGAAAACTTAGACTAATACACCATACATGGTGGTATAACGGGCGGCCTTATCGCTCAAAGCGATCTCTTCCAGGCAATCTTTGGGTGGACTGGATTGAAAAAACGTGTGAGGAGTCGGTGTTACAATAAATACCTATTTACGTAGGATAATAATAAATAAATACATAAACCTAAAAAATACCTACATACACTTAAATACATATATAGGTATAAAATAAGTACATACTTTAACAATATATATTGAAAGGAAATACAATGCTTACTGTAAAGAAGCTGCTAAGTACAGTTTTTAGACCACACTTAAAAACAGCTAAAGATTTAGCATGTCTGATGGAAACGGCCAAGTCATTCCATAATCGGACAGCTCGTACCGTAAACGAGTTACTAAAGAAGTTGGAATTATGGGCTGGAGTTTTTAACTGCAGGTAGTGGAAGAACGCAGATTGTATTGGATAAATTTAGTAATTTATTTGTTGTTTAGTCTAAATAAGTAGGCAAATGCGAAACTGGTTTTGTAGTTCAAAAACCTGTTTTTTGGCGCCAGCAAAAGAGCTTTCTCAGATAACAATCGCTTGCTAATTCAACGCCAAAAATGAAGAGTTTATCGTTGACAAACGCGAGCCTATAATTGATTAAAAAAAACAATTAAAGATAAATTTAATTCAGACGACTATTTCGTGTGTTAGACATGAGATTCTTTTTTATTTTGACGTTTTGTGTGTGTCTGTACGCAGTCTGGGAAAAACGGGACAGGTAATGGCGAGTACACTTTTTATAATATTTGTTTTGCCCTTATATCTCTTGCCGTGTCTAATAGCCTTTTTATGTATAACAATATAAATTATTGAAATGAATAGACGAAATGAAAGCTGATTATTGTCACGTACTTCGTGAGTAAAAGATGATTTCTAAAAGAAAATGAGTTGTCGTTTAAACTTGATCAATTGCCTACTACTTACTTATCATTTAGATAACTTGATTAACTGAAGGAATCTTTATCATTGTGATGATCTGAACAGAACACAATTATAAAATTCTATGTGAAATAAATTTTGCTGGACATTTCACACAGCGCTATCTAGCCCCAAACTAAGCAGAGCTTGTACTATGGGAACCAGATAACTGATAGAATACTTATATACATTTTTTTTTGTAAATACATACTTATAATATATAGAAAAACATCCAGACCCGGAACAAATATCTGTAGATCATGCAAACATTTGTTCCGCGGCGGGAATCTAACCCGCTACCTCCTGCGTCTCAGCTGTACTGTCTCTACAGTACTGCTACGGAGACATAACATTTAGGACGAATTGACTGCACTTATCTCTATAAGTGCAGTCAATTCGTCCTAAATGTTATGTCTCCGTATGCGAACGTCATATAAATTGCAAACAAAATGTTCGAAGTGAAAACTTCTTTAGGCGCGTGGGGCATTTTTTAAGATGGGGAAAAACCATTGAACTCGCGACAATGTTACCATTACCGTTACCGACACCTCTTTATATAAGTATCTCGTAATTATTCAAGTTTTCACTTCTGTCAGCACTCCCGGAGTGCCACGTTTTTGTTATTTTTTATAACCAACAGTGGGTATAATTTTTTTATTTTTTTTTATTTTCGTCACTTCCATACAAAATTTAACGCAAAAAACGAAAACTTTTGCTTTACCTTGTGATTTGAGACTACATATCATGTTAATCAGTTTATAATTCTTTTCCACTGTAAGTGACAGTGTTTTGGAATGAGAACTAAAAATTCTATAAACGGAAACTGATTATAAACAAAAACGTGACTGTTCTTAGGCACATAAGAAGTTAAAGGCACATCTTTGGCACAACAGAAAAAAATAGCTAAAGATTTTATCTCGTATACCACAGCTCTTTGTAAAAGGAATGGTTAAAAAAAACTTGAGAGACAGTTATCAGCTAACTTCATCATGTCGCTTTTTGGCTGTCGGTGTGCGCGCGTGAGACAGTTATCAGCTAACTTCATCATATCGCTTTTTGGCTGTCGGTGTGTGCGCGCATGAGACAGTTATCAGCTAACTTCATCAAGTCGTTTTTTGGCTGTCGATGTGTGCGTGCGTGAAACAGTTATCAGCTAACTTCATCATGTCGCTTTTTGGCTGTCGGTGAGCGCGCGCATGAAGCAGTTATCAACTAACTTCATCATGACGCATTTTGGCTGTCAGTGTGCGCGCGTGAGACAGTTATCAACTAACTTCATCATGTCGCTTTTTGGCTGTCGGTGTGCGCGCGCATGAGACAGTTATCTACAATCATCATGTCGCTTTTTCGCTCTCGGTGTGCGCTCGCATGAGACAGCTAGCAGCTATCTTCATCACGTCGCTTGTTGGCTGTCGAAGTGCGCGCGCATCGTACAAATTTTACTCTCATAATTTTTTCCAAACTCGCCAAATGAAGTATAACTTCAAAAATCTTTAAAATATTTTAACGTGCTCCAGGGGACACCAACATTTACTCTCCTTGTCAAAACAAGTTTCTAATTAAATTACTCCAGTGATGTTCAGAATTTCATTATGTTTAGAGTTGGCGCTTTCCTAGAATGTTTCAAGTTGATATCCAATAGTTTCGGAGTTCGCGAACATTCTGAACTAGTAAGTGATAAATTGAATACTATGGATTGATAGAATATTCAAAGGTTAACATTAATTATTAGTGTTGCCAACATTCACCGTACGAAATAAATGATAAATATAAGTACAGGGTTTTGTAAACGGTCGACAAATTTTGAGAAATTTAAAACTTGAATGTTAGATTGATTTTAAATCTGAATATTATTGGTATGGAATACGGGCAGAGTCGTTCCTAAAAAAAGCCGACTTTTTAATTAATATACCTTCACTTTTTTAACCCTCGACTACTCAACTAACTTAACGCATTTTTTACAACTGAAACAAAACACAGAACATCAGAATTAAAGACACATAGGTATATTTTTATACTAATTTTACAAAGAGTTATTTATTGGGATCCCACAGTGGACTCGGCGCCGATATCGCAGAATACTAAAGGCTGATCATTCGAAAAAATCAACAGTTTCATGATCTTTGAGATCCTACTGCTGTTCAAATATGAAACCTAGGATTCTTTGACTCCTACACCTAATATTTCATTTCATTCTATACAAAAGCGTCAAGCTATTGATTATTTGCATGTGTTTGATGAAAAAACATCTAAAATATCTCAATTTTGATACATATTTGCCTTCTTCTCCGAATAAATATGAATTACTGACTTGATTTTTACATTTAAATATAAAGCAAACGAAGGGTAACAGATTCGTCAAAATATTTTTTTTAATACTTGGACAGTATTCTTTTAATTAGAAGAAATCTATTTGGCGCTTACGACTTATACTTCCGAGTATCTGCGGGGCCCTTGCCTTGCGATACAAAACATATTAATACCTAAACGTATGCCTACTTAGCAATTGAAAACGCATAACCATCGATTTTTTCTTTTAATAGCCGGTTAAAACTCATCATGCAGTGGGTCTATAGATTGTTATGATATAGATATCGCTTATTAATGAATCGATTCACGGCGGCATTCGATATTATAACCAGAATCGATTGCCATCGTGGGATAGATGTACAGACATTTTTGTTTTGAAACACTCGAGGTTTCTAATTACTACGGGTATGTATTATTTAGAGAAGCGTTATAATAATAAAAAATTATAAAAAGCATTTATTGAGGAACAACATATATAAAATTATGTGTACAATTTAAAACGATGATGCCTGTATAAGTATGAAAACTGTGTTACAGACACCAACGCCCTCCTCCTTTACAGCAATGAGTTCCAATCAGTTAGATGGCACAAAAACTAAACTAAAAATTAAAGTTCTAAACCAACAGACCAGAAGGATCTGCGTGTGTGTGCGTGTATGCGTGTGTGTGTGTTAGTGAGTGTGTGTGTGTGTGTGATAGAGTGTAAGTGTATAGTAATTGGGAAGAAGCATCTGAAAATAGTGTTTTTTTTTTAGAACTACACTATTCCGAAATTTCCAAATATAATGCCGGGTATAGGTACCTATTACCCGTGCGCGATAAGTTGGGACCTGAGCGCGGTGACGTCATATTGGCGGGTTTGTACCGCCCGCAAAAAAGCGAACATAACAAGCAGCCGCCCGCGGCTTTATTATGTTACTCAGGGAGGACGCTGCTTTTTATGTAATCTTTTTTACACTATTTGAATAAAATAAAAATACAATGTTTAAGTTTATACATTTATTTTATCTATTATTTACATTATCTCATCTTCGTCACTACTTAGTGGATTTATGCCTTCTAGAGGTTGTTCATCGTCCTCAGTCTCTCGGTCTTCTCGAGGTTTCTTTCACCGCTATGCAAAGGTTTACCCTTCATAATGATAACAAAAACACTTAGCAAGAACTATAACAACAAAAACTACAACAACAAAACAATGACACAAACTATAACAACAAATACTACAACAACAAAACAATAACACAAACGAAAACTAAAAGAATTCCAGAGCGCGTCGTTACGTGACGTAGGCCAGTACGAGACTAAAAACCCTAGTAAAAAATAGTGATGCGAACGGTACAATAGGGGCGCTATCGGGGAAGTGCAGGGGAAGCGGTCAAGGAGTCGCATTCCTAGCAGGTCCCAAGTTATCGCGCACGAGTAATACATACAATTGTCATCACCAATAGTCGTAAAACAAAAATCAGCAAAACCCAGCTATTAAAAATCTAAGAAAACTTCTAAAGTAGCACTACTTCAAAAAAATAATGAGAGACTTTGTTGATGAAATTGAACTTGCTAATAATTAATAAAGAGAAGTGGAAAAGTGGGGTTTGTTTACGCACTTTCGGTTAGCAAAATTTATGTTGCAAATCAAAACTTACTTACGAAATCCACTTCGAGGGATTGTCCGGAACCACTCAACGTTGATCCCGAATCCGGAAGAGGATTGACGAAAATGTCCAAAAATGCATTTATAATTAAAAAAAAAACCTAACGATCTACTGCCAACCATATACACTGGATAGCTATTAGTTAAAATAAGTTTCGTCGGACGCGACGCAACGTCTAGTCAAATCTAGTTTTGACTGATTTTCGCAATCGATTCATTCATTCTGATTTCATTCTATCAACGGACAACCAGACGCTCTGCGATGCGCCACCGCTATATGGTAGAAATACCTCCCATTCGCACAAAGCGGTTCTCTTCGACCTTTATTATGCGCACCGGCAAAGAGTGGAACGCCTTGCCAGAGTCTGTGTTACCTGATAGCTACAACCTGGGCATCTTTAAGTCGCGAGTGAATATGTTTCTTCTAGGCAAGCGTGTACCATCGTAGACTGCATCATCGCTTACCATCAGGCGAGATCGTGGTAAAACGCATAAAAAAAATCGAAATCGGTTTTGACCGGTTATGAGTTTTGACTGTGTTATATATTTAAAACCTCTAATATTTATGTAGAGTTAAGTCAAACTATTATAAAGCTTCAACTTTTCAACAGTAGGTATCATCATCAACCTATAACAGTCCACTGCTGGACGTAGACCTCTTCCAGGGTGCGCCATTTAGCCCGATCCTCAGCTCTTCTCATCCAATCCTTGCCAGTCACAGCGCGCAAATCGTCACTTCATCTAGCCGGAGGGTCTGCTTGCCTAGACGTGGGATAGGTAGGTATATAGATCTTTATATATTATCGTTCTTTTAACATGCCGCGTAAAAATTTGAAATGCAAATCTATAATCGACGACATGCCCCAAATATATACTGTCAATAAATCCAATAAAATTATGATAATGAGATGATGATTAGAATGACCTAACGACACCAGTGTCACGTGTCATAATTTAGGGGAATAAGGCCAAGCGATGTTATTCTAACATTTTATACATCAAGTTTTGCATATATGGTATTTTTATATGAATTTATTTGACGATGTAACACACTAAAATTATAAATGCAAAAGTTTGGATGTTTGTTTGTTACTCAATCACGTCATAACGGCTATACCAATTTCTATGAAATTTTGTATGTCGATAGATTATGACCTGGATTTATACATAGGCTACTTTATATTGGCGCAGTGGGCGTATAGCTGGCTGAGACGCAGGAGGTAGCGGGTTCGATTCCCGCAGCGGAACAAATTTTTGCATGGTCTACAAATATTTATTCCGTGATATACCTATGATGTTTTTCTCTATATTATAGGGATGTAGTTACAAAAGAAAAATTATATAAGTATTATATAAGTAATCTGGTTCCCATAGTATAAGCTCTGCTTAGTTTGGGGCTACATAGCGCTGTGTGAAATGTCCACCAATATTTATTTATTTATTGACAAATCACGAGTGCAAAACCGCGAGCGGAAGCTAGTCTTTCACGAAAATGAGTAACAGTAATTGTCTCATTTATGGCAGTTTTCATAACTTTTTCTTGGTAATTGACGATGTAAATTTATTATTACGAGCTTGCCTTCACGCCGTATAGGTTATAGGTACTGAAGCTCACGTGTGGTTGATTTGATAAAAGTGCTATCGTACGGCGTAATGACGCCAATCGGCACGAGTGTTGCAAATGTGTGCGTAAAGTCACATATTTATGAGCGAATCGGCGCACTCGGTCTGTGTCTTTTCAAAGTTCGCTGAAAATCGTTCATATTTTTGCCATGTCCTTATACTACGTGTTCTGTTATGACGACATTACTTTAGAACACACATCTGGAATCGTATTCACTAATTTGAGATATATATAGATATATAACAAGGGTTTTTTTGTGTAATAAATAATTATAAACGCAATAATTATTGGTGAGATAGCTTTCAAAAGATATTTCTAAGTCTTCTCCAAATTCCTCATCTTAAATCAAATTCCGTAAAAACCGATCTAGCACGAACCGATCTGGCTTCAGTTGAATTTCCATTAAATTACCGCAGAATATCCCGCAGAATAGTCGACGTGTCTACATTGTCTTGTTAATTAACTAGAGAATGTCACTCCTGGTTTCTAGTGGGCCAAAAATTTGTAGAATGTTACCTGAACGAAGCCACAGTGGAAATACTACAACTGACTCTCTCTTCTGACTACAGACGGACAGAATTTCATACGAATTTTAATAAAGACCGACGAAAAAATACACGCAAAAATTAGTTACAATAAAAATGACTCACTTTTTTTTATATATTATAGGCTTGCGTTTGACCACGATCTCGCCTGATGGTAAGCGATGATGCAGTCTACGATGGTACACGCTTGCCTAGAAGAAACCTATTGACTCGCGACTTAAAGGTTGTAGCTATCTGGAAACACAGACTCTGGCAAGTCGTTTTCGTTTTTTTTTTCATTTTTGCGTGTATTTTTTTGGAAGCTTTCTAATAGTTTCACTTAACTCTACATAAATGTTAGAGGATTCAAATACAACACACAGTCAAAACTCATAACCGGTCAAAACCGATTTCGAATGCAAAAATCAGTCAAAAGTAATTTTGACTAGACGTTGCGTCGCGTCCGACAAAACTTATTTGAACTAATACCTATCCAGTGTATATGGTTGGCAGTAGGTCACTAGGTTTTATTTAACTTACAAGGCTTTGTTTTAGTTTATAACCTAAAAAGTATATTCAGGCAATATTTCAGCTTTACAGCACTAAATATAATTGTCGAGTGGGGAGAATAAAATCTACACTGGTACCCGCATTGGGGTGTATCGTGCATTACCCCTCTTCTAACCTGACCCCAGCCATCCTAGCTCCTTCAAATAACGGAGTAGGATTTTGTATTGGTGGCAACAGCTTTCCAGGATCCCAGTGGATGTTGTTGTAAGATTACAACACTATGTAAGTAGCATTAACTAGGTAATTCTACGAGTGAAAAGGCTGTAACTACAGACAGACAGGCATCCGATTGCCTGTTTGCATATACTCTTGAATATTTTATTATCTTCTCTCGCATCGGTTGGCCTCGTTGACTAATGTCATTTTAGCTCGTCATAGAAATCAATCTTCGATCAACTTGAAGTAAGAAGTGAGCCAGCTGCAAACCTTCTATGCTGTAACGTGTTTGAGGAATTGTGCTACCCATACCATGATTTATGTTAGTACCAAATTCTCGAGATGCCTGTATTGTGTTGTTTGAATTAGGTCGCCGGCTATAAAGGCTTTCTTGTGAAATATGCTGCTGGTTCGTGGTGATCGTTGATATATCAATCGATAAGCAAGAAGAGATACTTGTGACTAAACTGTGCTATCAATATACAGGCTGCTTCAGGATTTCAGGATTATTGTCCTCACTTACTTAAACAATTATTGTTCTACGACTTTCTGTGTTTTTAGGGTTCCGTACCCAAAGGGTCAAACGGGGCCCTATTACTAAGACTCAGCTGTCTGTCTATCCGTCTGTCACCAGGCTGTATCTCACGAACCGTGATAGTTAGACAGTTGAAATTTTCACGGATGATGTATTTCTGTTGCCGCTATGACATCTAAAAACTACTAGCTAGATACTTTTTATAATTTTGATTAAATTTTACTTCTTAAGCATAATTTATGTAAAAGAATTTCTTTACTAGACATTTCATTTAATTTATTTTAAAATGAGCAGCCAAAAATGTCATTAAAATCATAAAACATCGCTAAAAGCTCAGAGTTATGTTTAGAAACTGTCGCAAAATGAGCACCATTTTATTTAATGGTTTCAGCATAAGTTTTTACACATGAACTAAGAATTAAATTAGATAAGGCATTTGAAGTGTTCGGGAGATTCGGAGATTGTGGGTCCAGGTAGAAAAATGTATGTGCGCATTTACACGTACTCAAAACGGTGCTGAAAAACATCGTGGGTTTAGGGTATGCCACCCTAAAACCAAAAAAAATCGAAGGCATGTGATCACAGATATTACTAAGACTCCGCTGTCTGTCTGTCCGTCTGTCACCAGGCTGTATCACATGAACCGTGATAGTTAGACGGTTGAAATTTTCACAGATGTTGTATTTCTGTTGCCGCTATGAAAACAAATACCAAAAACAGAATAAAATAAATATTTAAGGGGGCTCCCATACAACAAACGTGTTTTTTTTGCTCGTTTTTGCTCGATATTGATAACGGGAACAGGTAGACGATTGAAACATTCACAGAATATTGAGTTATATATTCACTATAAAAATAAATTAATTAATTAAAATAGAATTTATATTTAACGGGGGCTCGCATACAATAGAAATGATTTTTTTCCCGTTTTTATAGATAATGGTACGGAACCCATCGTGCGCGAGTCCTACTCGCACTTGGCCGGTTTTTTTCCAATGTATTGTAATGATGGTATGCTAACTAGCATGTAACAAGCTATATACTTGTAGCATGTACCTACCACTTGGAATCGCGCGACAATAATTTCAAATATTTTGTCTTGCCTGTTCCAACTGCAGATCTTTAGATCTATTTATGTACTTATTTTATCTGTTAGTATAGTTTGCTATATGTATATACCTATATATTAGTCTATTTTATAGTATATTAAGTATTAGGATTAAAACTTCATATTATTATTATATCTTAGAATATATTATGTGTAAATGTAATGTATACGCTAAAGTACACAGCACTCCGTAATTTTTAAAAATTTCGCTCCATCCAAAGGTTGCCTGGAAGAGATCGCTTTTAGCGATAAGGGCGCCCATTGTATTGCCTTATTTATTTTAACCCAGTACTTATTTTTTTTATTATTTCTGTTTGTGTGGTAATTCAATAAAGAGTTATCTATCTATCTATCTTTAGATCTTTACAAAGGAAGGGTTTTGGACGAAAAGTATGAATGAATGAATGAAATACTCTTTATTGCACACCAAACAAAAATACAGTAATAAATAATGGAAATTAACATTAAATAAAGGTATAATGGGCGGTATTATCGCTAAAGGCGATTCCAAACAACCTGTAACCTTTCAAAAGTATGTTGTTTTGTCGTCAATGCGGGGCGACTATACGACACAGCGCAAGTGCGTTACACGTCGCAGACTTTACATGTCAGCAAATAGTATATTAGTAGATTATTAAACGAGGAGATAAAGCAGTGTTATGGGCGTCACGGGCGCTTTATTGTATCCCGAACGCAACGAAGGATTCTAGAGTTAACTCACGAGCGGAGCGAGAGGATTACTAGAATTCTAAGTGCAGAGAGAGGTATAAGCACGCCCAAGATGCAGACAGCTTTATGCACGAGGAAAATACTCTACTTTTCACACTTTGTGCGAGACAATAAAACCAAATCTAGGTTATTTATACACGGGATTTATCACGTACCGTCTTATCGGTGTTTCGACCGACAGTGTTGGTTAAATCTAGGTTGGTGCATTATGTACAGAGGTTAGTTCGATTTACGAATAAGTTCTTATTGTGTGGGTCTCTTTGGTTCAAATTTTAATACAGATGAGGTTCCTAATTCAAGTTAAATTCAAATTCCAATTCAATTATAAAAACTATGAGACTACCATGTTATAGTGTGACCATTAGTGCTGTGCACTCCCTGAGGCATGCGCGCGGCGAGACGGGGGGGAGAATAGACTGCTGCGCTCCGTCAGTTCGCCGTCAACGCTCGTGGCGGCAGGTAGTGTTATTTGTATCGGACTGTCTATGTCAGACACACATGAGATAAATATTCAAAGATGGGTCGTGCGATAATGTTATCGATTCATTCATAATAAATTTGCAAGACTCTGATTCAAGTTCCGGTGGCGAAGTGGAAGATGAAGATGATGACGAAATGGAAGATGAAGTTGAAACAGAATCTATGTCAGAATAACTTTCGTTAGAATACATAATTGTTTGTAAATATAAAAAATGTTCAATAAAACAAGTCCTTTGAGTTATAAGTTTAGTTCTTATTTATCACCTGCATATTTTTAATAAAATGTGAGTATATTTAAGTTACATTTTAATCAACTAAGTATAATATATTACAGATAGATAGCCTCCGACCATCGTCCCGCCACAAGTCTTGCCTTAGAAATGCAAACTGATATCGTAAGATATGTCCGACATGTATTGATCTCATGTGAACTCATGCAGTTTTTTCTTTGCCTCCCACCTCGCCGCGCATACCTCAGGGAGTGCACAGCACTAATGGTCACACTATAGCAAAGGATGCAATTTTACCATATTCTAAACTAAAATACCGATTTTATTGCTTTTATTGATTTCCATGACAGGGACACAAAAGGAGTACCTCAAAAGTTGATTCACCCTAATACCTATACAGTTGGCGGTTTTTTCACTGAGTAACTTTATTTAGGCTTTTCCTGCTTAATTGTGTAATTTTTTAGTTATTTGAACAGGATGTTCTGTTTGGCACATTCACAAACGGATTCGGTGCCATGTTTCACGGAGAAATGATTACATAATATAACTTTAGAAAAACTCATTATAGTTATGCATCATCGGTTATTTGTTGTAAATAATTATGTACAAATGCATTCGAACTAAGTTCTTATAATAATAATCTTTATTTCTTATAAAAAAACCAGCTCTTAAAATTCTTTACTCAATGTACGTTATGTGGTTGAGCTCGGCACAAAGATGTCAATTCCAGATGTCGCTCGCCGCTCTTTGTTCCCTTCGCGTTTAAATTGTATGGAAATTACGAATGTTTTGTTTTGTTTCTAAGCACCTGTTTATTTGGAAGTGTTGGAGCAAATAAATATCTTTCGTGAGATATGTAGACATGAGGTTTCACATTTTCAGCTAAAGGAACTGTCACTCCAAGGTCACAACACTCACAACTAGCAGAACCATTTTGGATAAAAGTTTTGTCGATGATTATACGACTATGTGTGATTTGCGTAAGCTAAAATCTTGTAAAAAAGATAAATTTATATAAAAAAAAACGAGTGTGCTTTAAGACAACACGACTGAAGTAAAACTTCTTTTTCAAAATATTAATTTATAAAATTTATAAACTTATATACTCTCTACTCCCATTCGCACTTTTCGTAACGCATTCACCAGCTTACTCCCCAAGTCAAGCGTGCGTAAAGAAGTTTTACTTCAAAAATATTGTTATACTATATATGTGCGTGCTCATATATCTTAAGTATGTAATTATGCAGGCTAATTACACCAATTATCGACAGCTTACTCATAGCAACGTTATCGACCGACGGTGGCCGCGATATTATGATAGACACCAACTACAGCTGGCTACGTAGTGAACGCTAACGTTAGAACTGGTGATTGGGCTACGTGATTATATTCGCAGGCAGGATATAGATACTACATAATTTTTCTAATCTAACTCATCGTGCTTCATTTAATTTTGAACTGACAAGAGCATGATCAATGATATTTTATGTGGCATAAGAAACTTATTAACTAAGTATTACTCGTGCGCGATAACTTGGGACCTGCTAGGAATGCGACTCCCCGACCGCTTTCCCTGTACTTCCTCGATGGCGCCCGTGTTGTACCGTTCGCATCACTATTTTCTACTTTTTATTTCGTCAAGTGATTATAGTGAGACTGAGTACGAAGACCAACCTCTAGAAGGCATACATCCACTAAGTAGTGACGAAGATGAGATAATGTAAATAATAGATAAAATAAATGTATGTATAAACTTTAACATTGTAATTTTATTTTATTCAAATAGTGTAAAAAAGATTATATAAAAAGCAGCGTCCTCCCTGAGTAACATAATAAATTAGGTTAAAAAAAACAAAGACGAAGCCGCGGCCGGCTGCTTGTTATGTTCGGTTTTTTGCGGGCGGTACAAACACGCCAATATGACGTCACCGCGCTCAGGTCCCAACTTATCGCGCACGGGTAATATTCGTCTCTAAGTTTTCTAGATTATGTTATTGTAGTTATCTGTCTATCTTTTTTATAAAGGTAGACATGAAGGTAAGACATACTTTACTGTTGAAACACAAATGAAAACAAAGTGCGTAAGCAGGATATTTAGATTTTTTTGTTTGTTAAATAAGAGAACGGTATTTTTCCTGGTGCTTTGTGAATCAGCTTTCCGCAATGTTGGAACAGCTTGCCCGTCCCACTTTGTCGTATGCAGATTTTACGCATTTCTAATTATGCGTCATGAAGATTCTCTTATGATTCAGCCACATATGGGTTTCCAAGTAATATCTAGGGATGAGAAAATGTTAACTTGCCGAATTCTGGAAAAATCCGAAAACGAGCTCTTTGACTTTCTGCTGTCATAATTGATTATCGTTAAATAGCGATGTCTACCAGACAATATTAGACAACCATATGATGGAGTGAACCTTGTGACTAACCTGAGTTTCAATGACAATATTTCAAACAACCGTAGCATTAGTTAATTTAGGAGTACATTTTCTATAATATATATATATATATGCACATTTGAATTTCACAATAAAACTTTCATTACATTAAAGGATATTTGTATCTTTAGCTATCCGACGACCGACAGCAACGCATTATTCAAACCATTACACCGACTAGGCTTTTGCCAGAATTTTGCTAAAACCGAAACTTTGGCCGAGAAATGTCCCGAATCCTCGACCACACTAGTAATTTGTTTGTAAAGCGAGAAGCTCGTAGCGGTACACGCCATACCAATTAAAAAATTCATTTGTTTGAGACGTAGGCTTTGTCGTAAAGGAATTGAAATTGAGTAGCGTTTCTGACGTTAAAATGTTAATTATGTAACTCGTTTATCAATTAACTTTACGTTAGAAATAATGTAATACCAACCTTAATCATTATTATAAATACGGGATTTATCACGTACCGTCTTATCGGTGTTTCGACCGACAATGTTTCGGTTAAATTCGTGAATGATGATGACACAGCGGGTCAACGCACTGTGCTTTCGTTGACCCAATCCCCACCACCCCGCCCGTCCACTCGCGCGCAGAGAGCAGCGGCGCGCGGTGCGAGGCAAGACGTTATTCGGAGCGGATCGCACTCACCCTGATGAAGGTTCACGAATTGAACCGAAACATTGTCGGTCGAAACACCGATAAGACGGTACGTGATAAATCCCGTATTTATAATAATGATTGAAATCAATCACGAAAGTTTTCTAAGTAATACCAACCTGCTTGCCTTAGTTTCGTATGTAGGCTACATGCAGCACGATTACCTTTTGAATTGGATGTCTGACAACTTATTTTGGTTTCGGTGAAAAATAAACATTATTTTTATGTATTGTTTTGCAGTTTTGGGGGTTGTGAAAATATATTTTTTTTAGGGTTCCGTACCCAAAGGGTCAAACGGGACCCTATTACTAAGACTCCTCTGTCCATCTGTCACCAGGCTGTATCTCATGAACCGTGATAGTTAGACAGTTGAAATTTACACAGATGATGTATTTTCTTTTGCCGCTATAATAATAAATACTAAAACAGAATAAAACAAATATTTAAGGGGGCTCCCATACAACAAACGTGATTTATATGCTCGTTTTTGCTCGATATTCATTTGTCAACGTTGTTTAAATGATTTGTAATAAGGTTCCGCTGGATTACATTATTTCATCATATATTCAGGATTAGATTTGACGAGTTCATTATTCATCAGTATAATGAGATGATAAGTACAGTCAGCATAAATTAACCCACCGGTTTATCAAAGCGTTCGTGACTTGGCACGGCTTAGGTGGTAATTATTGACTTGGATTATATGCACCCGGATTTATTCCCATTGGATTTTTTACCTATACCGAGAATTAACGCGCCGTCGAACCCTAAGCACAACTTCAATTCGGCTGCGTCAAAAACTTCGGCCTGAATATCGCTATCCCTGTTTAGTGACGAAGTTAAGCCACGCAGAGCGACAGTGATAGCAATAGAACGATTCTAAATTTGATTAGATTTTGACCGTGTTCCGTAATACCAAAAATGATGACTGAAAACTTATTGTATTTTACTCATTGTGTTGTTATTCTGTAACTAGATGATATAATCTATGTTCCCATGACTAGGATAGGTAAGATGTTGTTGTTTTTAATACGAAACAATTAGGTTGAAAACAGGTCTTTTATGACTTAAAAACATGCAGAATGCGATACGCTTCTATTTCATTTTAGGTAAGTATTTTGATCTAATATATGGTTGGGAACCTAAATAAATACTATTCAAATTAAAATAATACCTTATTAAGGTATAAATATGCTCCAATTAGAAATGATCTTGGTAGTACCGGTAGTATGGGCGATTGTCCCTCCGGTGTCCCCTTAACACTGCATGCAAATAAAAATAAACCTAAGAATAACTATACTATAAAATAGAACTAAGACATACACTAGGTAATAAATTAGGTACACGTGTGATGTACATCAACAATTAAACTAAACGTTGTAATCTGATTTTAATTGTGTAAGTTCTCATCTAAGTAACGACGGAACTTATTTAAATCTACAAAAAAAACATCAATGTCCTTACAGATTCAAGGCTTTGCATAGCCTGGGGATGGTTGAGTTGCTACCAAGGACTGTTGTGCGGAGCGGAGGGACAAGTGGTGCAATCGGTTGGCAAGGCGTTCTGCGTGGAGCTCAAAAGTCAAACATTTGCAGTAGTTAAGGAGAATCTGTTTGTGAATTCAAAATTTTATATAGAAATGTGAGATCTAGCTGCGTTTTACGTTTTTCCAGAGACGATATTTTAAAATGCTTAGCGCTAAAGGAGTTCTTTTCCAGATAATTAACAAAATGCGTTTTCAAAATTATTTCTGGGTGTCTGGTTGGAGCGACGTGTGATCAAAATCAAATCTAATCAAATTTAGAATCGTTCTATTGCTATCACTGTCGCTCTGCGTGGCTAAACTTCGTCACTAAACAGGGATAGCGATGTTCAGGCCGAAGTTTTTGACGCGGCCGAATTGATGTTGCGCTCAGGGTTCGCCGGCGCGTTAACCTGTAATTGATTGTGCAATTCGCTCCAATATGTAATGTAAAGTATTAATTAAATGTATCGTTGGTTGACCTAAATAAATAAAATAAAATAATGCTGTCCATTGCGACTGTTACTAATTAGATTCATTCGATGTTTCTTTAGAACGGAGTGCAATGATACATTACTTTTGTTATTTTATTGATGCGTTATTTAAAAACAAACGTTTTTTTGCGTATAATAGGAACATCACTTGGCGCATGTAGCGTCTCTTGTAGTCCTTAGCTTGACGATACGAAGCACGTGCCTTCCTGATGCGGTGAAAATCCAAGTGCGTGTGGTCCACGTTTTAATCTGAGGCTGTCTTCCATCGGCCCCGTTTCATCAATCTGTGAGGCTTACTCGCTCGTAGTAACTTGTACATTATGTATTTAGTACGACAGTCGACAGCTCGTTATAATTATTCGCTTGTTCACTGACTGTGACATTAAAATCTTCTTATTTTAGTAGCATAACAATTTACGCGATTCACTTGTTGTTAGTTAATTGATATGGTATAAAGTAAGTGGTATTTATGTGGAGGCTAGTTTACTGAAATTTGTCGTCCTATTTTTACAACATAAAATCATGCCAATAAAATGGATTACAGTAGCAAAGAAGAATTTGATAATTATACAATGAGCGGAGCAGAATAAGTACCAGAAAAGAGATACGGGATTTCCGAGATCCTTTTGACTATTATAGTTTAGATAAATTTAGACGACGCTACAGGTTTTCCCAAGATGTGGTACTTTTTACGAATACCCAGAGAAGTTAACTGCAAGAGGCCTTCCACTGCCACCTATTTATCAGTTACTATAGTGTGACCATTAGTGCTGTGCACTCCCTGAGGTATGCGCGCGGCGAGACGGGGGGGAGAATCGGCTGCTGCGCTCTGTCAGTTCGCCATCAACGCTCGTGGCGGCAGGTAGTGTTATTTGTATCGGACTGTCTATGTCAGACGCACATGAGATAGACAGTCCGATACGAATAACACTACCTGCCGCCACGAGCGTTGACGGCGAACTGACAGAGCGCAGCAGCCGATTCTCCCCCCCGTCTCGCCGCGCGCATACCTCAGGGAGTGCACAGCACTAATGGTCACACTATAGTGATGTTGGGTTTAAAATGCTTGATATTTGAACGACGACCCGCGTTCCCGCCAAATCAAACGACTCACAGTCGTTCCGCGCGCCGCCGCGAGAAGCAAGGCGGCGGGCGCCACCATTCTGTCACCTGACTCTCTAAAACGCGCGTACGCACCTCGAACATATAATGCAAAATATTCAAATTCCTCATTTTCAAGCAGTAAAAACCTTCGTGATTATGCTATATGGTGTCAGTGCATTCCTCAAAGTGGAGTTTGTCCCGGGACTCGGCTAGTTGGCGAAATAAAACGGTGAGATGTATCATTTATCAAAGTGTCGAACGTTTCATTATTTGTTTTGTCTCAAAGCTATCGAATCGCACATTTTGGTCTTTCTCGCCAGGATTAACCAGTTACGAAATCAATACAGTTAAATATCTATTCATTTACACGTATTTAGGGGCAGGGGGGAGGGGGGGGGGGGGAGGGGCACTTGATCCCCCCTTTTGATTTTTGTACATATCTCATTGAATATTTGATATTTTTACCTATTTTTTTTTTTCACCATTGTATGAACAATTTATATTACTACCATATTGCAACATTGAATTTACCAAAAAAAAATGAAATAAATGTAATTTTAGGCATTTTTCCTGAAACATTCCAAAACAACAAGTGTCCCCTAATGAGGGAGACTTGATCCATGTATAGTAAGTGGTAAGTATAAGAACAGTTATTACCAATATAAAATTTAAAAAAAGTCCTATAGTTTCCGAAATAATACCTAGGGATCAAGTGTCCCAAGTGATCAACTGTCCCCCCTTTCCCCTATTGGTATAATTCCTAATTCAAATTCGAATTAAGTTATCTGGAAACTGCCAGAAGAATTAAATCTTAAGGCCATTTGTGCGATTCGATAGCTTTGAAACAAAATAATTTAATTATTTTGTTTCAAAGCTATCGAATCGCACAAATGGCCTTAAGATTTAATTCTTCTGGCAGTTTCATTATTTTGTTTCAAAGCTATCGAATCGCACAAATGGCCTTAAGATTTAATTCTTCTGGCAGTTTCCAGATAACTTACTTTACGATTAAAATAACTTGGGTATATATGAAACCTAGTAGGTACTTACTGTAACTACGTAATATTTTGATTTTTTCATCGCCAATTCTCGCTCTTACTAGTCTAAATGGCGACAAGGTACGCTGATAGACCACACGGCCTATGAATAATGAAATGTCAGTCAACGAAGTACATAACACAAACACACCAATCACAGAGCTCTATTCAACGCAGTGCGTTCGCTTAGCTAAGAGTAGCATGAGTATTGTTTATGAATTCAAAGGCTTACAATATGAAACGCACTGAGAAATGCCTTACTTCGCATAGTATTGCTAGTACCTATACCGAGGCTAGTATACCGAAGTATTGTTTGTGAATACCTGTGTCAGATAAAATGCAAAGACATACAATGCATCAGAATAGACTTTATCTACAGAGATCGCTTTTAGCGATAAGACCGCCCATTGTACTTACCTTCATTTTTGTATGTTTCTTTGTATGTTTAATTTTGTTTGGTGTACAATAAAGAATATTCTATTCTATTTTATCAGAAACGACGTCATGAAATAATATAATATTACGTTTGTTGATTCGTATGTATAAACTTATGTATGAATTAATTTAATAAACTACTTAGCTGACAAATCTGTAGCTTCGCACGTGTAGTTTTTCAATAAAAACATTACCCTCCTTCTGCGCAGTTGGGTAAAAAGTAGCCTATGTTACCCCGGATAGAGTAGCTTCCCAAGAGTAATTTTTTTTAAATCGATCCAGTAGTTTCCGAGCCTATTCAATACAAACAAACAAACAAATCTTTCCTCTTTATAATATTAGATTTTGGAGCAGTTCAGCTATCTATAGATCGTTTGCAACGGGGTATTTTTTCCCTGTATCTTCTGTATTTTTATAATCATGTAAATAAGCGTATATTGTTTCTGTTAAATAATATAACTATTTTTTATTTTTTAAATAATATATGCAACTAGTGGTCCCGCCGAACTTCGTATCGGCTTGACATGCATAGGTATAACGCGGGCTGTCAATATAAGTCCACTGGTAGAATTGTCAATTGTTGTCCCCGGCCATCATTATGTATGAGAAAATGAATGACTTCCACAAATAATTCAATACCAAAATTAGTCAAATCGCTCCACCCGTTCTCGAGTTTTAGCGAGACTAACGAACAGCAATGATTTTTTATATATATAGACAATATATCTCGGGATAACTCCTACCGAAGCATCTGTTTCAAACGATATTCATTTTTTTACATCCTTTTTGACGATATTTGCAGCACGCATTCACGTCATAAGGTTACATTATAAAAGCGCTAAGGTTAGATTATAAATAATTTTATATGGTGGTTAAGTATTCTTAAATTTTCTAATTTTGCTCGCAATTTTTTTAATTTTTTTCTTTTATAAGAACCTTCTCCTGACAATAAGAATTACAACAAAAAAAGAATTGGCCAAATTGGTCCAGGCGTTGTTGAGTTATGCCCTTACCAACACATTTTGCGATTCATTTTTATACATATTATAGATTACTTAGACTTAGATAAATAACCAGCTATGTCAAAAGGACAAGGGCGTAGGGCGAAGGTTTGTTATGGTCAAATAACAAACCATTTACAACACAACAAAGGAAAACATCAATTTATGCACAATTTTAAACTATATTAAAAGTGCCTATTTCTTATGTATTTTCCGTGTTCTTGTTGAATTTCTCACAGCTCAATGACTCATGAAATGGTTGAATGATATCGTTCTGGGTCCCATTCAATTATAATCAAATGACCCACATTGGAGCTAATCCTCTGAGTCCGATGCTTGCCGATATCTTTGTACGGCGTCCTATAATTTGAATAATAATGATAAAATTAAATCGGAGACAGACAGTGTATTATTAAACACATTCAAGAATTAGGATTAAATTGATAGACTTTTTTGTAGTATACTTTGTCATGGGGATTTAAGCCAATTTTTTTTATTGATGATAGCCAAGCGCTTGACCACTACCTCACCAAAGTAGTAAGTGAAGGTGTGATCGAAGATGGAGCACGCTTGCCTAGAAAGAACCAATTCACTCTGGACTTGAAGACTCCAAGGTTAGCAAATCGTTTGGTACGGCAAGGTGGTATGCCGACCAGGTATGGGTGGTACTTCTCGGTATGTCTGCTTCAGTGGTGGAAGGGGGAAGGACGGATAAGGTCATGAAGATCTTGCGCACATTCACAAAAATGTATCTTGTAAAAAACTGAAAGTCTGGCTACTCGGCGTCTGTGCTTTAGTCTTTGTAAATTGGCTTCCACTAGTGAGTCATCACCAATGAGTCTAGCAGCACGTCGCTCAATCGAATCAAGGTCTTCAAGCTGATACTTGGTGATACCTGATAAAGCGACGAAGTATAAATTAAAAAAATATAAAAACCTCTACAATCATTTTTACGCTTTTTAAAAAGAGGCATAGCTAAGAACTACCCCAGTAAAACTAGCTTTATAATAAAAGAAACCGCGTCCATATCGGTCCATCCATTTAGAACATAGCTTGCCCTTGTATTGTAATTATTTAAATACTAGCTGTTGCTCGCGACTTCGTACGCGTTACACTACTAAATGTGTAACCAAGAAATAAACATAAACTCCATGTTGCAACTTGACTTGACACCCCATTTTTATCCCATGCCACCTGATTTATGGGATAAAAAGTAGCTTATGTGTTAATCCTGGTTATAATCTACGTACATACTAAATTTCATTGAAATCGCTAAAGCCGTTACGACGTGATTGAGTAACAAACAAACAAACAAATAAAAATATTGTATTTTTCAAACTTCCGCGATCACTGTACACTTGATGTACTGATTGATTAAAACGGGTATTTATCGCGTATGTACCTTTTTTATTTGTTATCCCGACTTTTCGGCTGTGTTGTAACAATTGCAACATACGCGATAAATACTCGTTTTAATTAATAAATAAATAAATAAACATCCAAACTTGTAAATATATTTATAATATTATTGTGATTATACCTCATGAATTAATTTTGCGTTTATTTTATTTAACTTAATTCTATTATCTCTTATTGTTGAATTGTTTAATTAATTGTACTTTTTCAAACGGCTCATACCTAACTTGCAGTGTCTGTACAGGGTTACATGTATTTACTCCCTAAGTTATTTACTATATAAGATAAAAAATGTATATCTACATGTTAACGCAAAATAAAAAAATGTCAACGTCAAAGTCAAAAATCTTTTATTCATTAAAATCACGTCACGACAGAAACGTCAATTTTACTGCCTGTTCCACCGCGACCAAGCCAGGAAAGAAAGGCAAGAAAACAAGAATGTGAAACTACAATGCCACTTACAGACGCACAGAGATAGACACAGTCTAACTTAAAACACCCCTTTTTTATGTTGGGTGAACAAAAAATTTTTTTTTAATGCAAATTCTGAGCCCCACTTCGCGAATAACTCGCACGATTATCATAATTATTGCTATTTACGATCTAATCAAAAATAGAATCCGCCTCCTCAAAATCGTAATGCATGGTTTAAAATTACTACCTTCAAATAACATTCTGGCAATAAATAACAAATAAATTTCAGTAGGCCTAGTTTAGCTTCATCCCAAATGCATGGAATATTTTGCAAGACGTTATCAAAATTGAACTACTCCTTTGTATTCCGACTTGATATTTACTAGTCTCTATTTCTTGAAATTTCTCAGCCAGTATTTAGATAATGTTTATATATTTTTGGAATGAAATATTTTACGCAACTCTATCTTTTTTTTCCAAGCACAAGTCTGATAATGTCTGGAGTACTGTTCTCGCCTCTGGGACGGATAAGCGAAACACCAGCTATAGGCTCTAGATTCAATTGAGAGAAGAACCAAGAAGCTCATTTGCAATGACGAGTTAGCAGATGCAAGGCATTTAGCCTTGAGCATCGTCGAAAGGTTTTTTATCGGATAAATTTCGAAGAGTGTGCTACGGAGCTTTTCAACCTGATCCCACCATCCCCATTCTATCATCGGACAACCAGACGCTCCGCGATGCGCCACCGCTACATGGCAGACATACTCGTACCTCCCATCATACGCACAAAGCGGTACTCTTCCACCTTTAATATGCGCACCGCCAAGGAGTGGAACGCCTTGCCTGAGCCTTTGTTTCATGATAACTACTACATAAGCAAGCGTGTACCATCTTAGACTGCATCATCGCTTACCATCAGGCGAGATCGTGGTCAAACGCTAGCCTATAATTTATAAAAATATCTAGCCTTAAACTAAGCAGAGCTTGCACAGTGTGAATCAGACAACTAATAGAATACATACATATTTATTTTGTAATACTCACTTATAAATAGAGATACACACAGCCACGGAGCAAGTGTTGATCTTGCAAACAGTTGTTCCGTGGCGCATCGAACCCGCGACCTCCTGTGTCTCAGCTGTATTCACCCACGGCGTCATGGAGGTCGTAAATATTTTTTTTACAACTCATTCGCTGTTAACCCCCATTTACAGCAAAAAAATTTAAACACCTGCTTAAAAAATACTTAACAATGATTGGTAAGCTTTTTTTTAAACAGGTGTTAAACGGATGTTGGACATTTTTCTTAATTGGTGATCAATATATTAAATGCTTGTTTGTTTCTCTTTCTGGTGAGGTGCTCTCCAAAGTTGCGCCACTAGATAAATACCTATGTAATTAAGTATACCCAAATCAAATTACATTAGTAAGTATTTCATCATCATCATCATATCAGCCGTAGGACGTCCACTGCTGGACAAAGGCCTCCCTCATTGATATCCAGGAACTACGGTTGGAAGCGGCCTGCAACCAACGCCGACCTGCGGTTCTTACCAAGTCGTCTGCCCATCTTGTAGGTGGACGTCCTACGCTGCGCTTACCGGTCCGTGGCCTCCATTCGAGAACTTTCCGGCCCCATCGACCATCTGTTCTGCGCGCTATATGGCCTGCCCATTGCCACTTCAACGTGCTAAACCGTCGGGCTATGTCGGTGACTTGAGTTCTCCTACGTATCTCCTCATTTCTGATTCGATTCCGTAGAGAAACCCCGAGCATAGCCCTCTCCATATCTCGTTGAGCGACTCTGAGCTTATTCATAAGGCCAATAGTGAAGGACCACGTCTCGGTTCCATATGTCATCACTGGTAACACACACTGATTGAAGACTTTCGTCTTAAGGCACTGAGGTATGTTGGACGAAAAGACGTTGCGAAGTTTCCCAAACGCTGCCCATCCGAGTTGGATTCGACGATTGATCTCTTTCTCGAAGTTGGACCTACCTAATTGGACTGTTTGTCCTAGGTATAGTAAGTACTTAACTATGCCATATAGTTGGCATAAAAGATAACGAGTAAAAAAAAAATAGATATACCTATGTCCGTTTTTATATGCCGGAACAACGCTCAATCGAATGCTCTGCGATCTGCTGACCCTAATCACACGCATTAGAAATGTGACTAGCAAACAGAGAAATCAGAAATTACATTGCGCTCCTGATGTGTGGCTACAAAGAAATAATATTAAAATCAAGTGAAAACATTGTTTCCGCAACCGCTGATGGCGATCTTCTATTTTTTAATAACTATCTCTTTCTCTCGCTATCGATGAGCGCTCGTCTCTCGAGCGTGACGATCGACTGAGCTCATTTACTTATTTATTTTTCTTTTGTTTAGTAAAAACGCTTCACGGGTTGTAAGTTTGTCATTAAGTTCATTGTTCAATTTTGGACGCCGCCGCTTTTTTACGACGCTCTCTCAGGGAAAGTTTCAGATATGTCACGAACTTGATTTTATCGAAAATACTGATGATGCTAAAGTATCGAGTCGTGATTTTTTTTGGGAACACGTTTATTTTCGCGATAGCATCTCCAGTATTCAGTTCGCTTCTCTTGAATTCAATAAATTCCAGAACTCTGCGCCTCTGTGTCTAGAGTTTCGTATTTCAATGGATGAAAAATACATGAATTTATTGCCTGAATAAAATAGCGGTATAACTTACGATTGTAGCAATCCTAGATACCTTATATATTGGTCTAAATAATATATCCGACTTCAGATTCAATAAATTCAACTTCCGATTTCAATCATCGAATCGGCTAGCAGTTCTCCCATAAAAACAAAAATAATAATATTCGTAATCTTTCCTACAGTTTCATTCAAATTACAGGTAACGGGAGTTCATGTAATTTAGTTTTTTTTGGGGTACAAAATGCAGTTATTCTGAATTTCAGACTTTTGCCTATATTTGCGTCAATAAAACTACACGAGTACGAAATTTCAGCACTGTGGGGTCAATGGTGTACCCTGTGAATTTTGTCAAAGTTTTGTTTCTATTATGGCTCTCTCAAAAACTACAGCTATTAAACTAAAAAAATAGGGTTGAAATGTTCTAATGAAGACCTTTCATTTGACGTCCCACTTGACCTAATAGTCTCATTTTTTACCTCTCTTGAACTCTAATATCTCAAAAACCCCCCAACATTTTTAGCTCATTTAGTCACACCAAAATTGTGCCATCACTACTTACCTATGTATCAAATTTCACGGTGATAGGATTAAAGCTTCCAAAGTTATCATCGGACAAACAAACATACATACATACAATGCCAATTTGCCAAGTTGATTTGGAGATCTCGCTTCGCTCGATCAAAAATTTATTCACCGATGTCGTGACTTTGCACATTGAAGAGTTTGATAATTTTCTCATGTATCCATTATCAGGACTATCAGGACCCAAATTTATGTGTCCATCCCTGACGTGATTCTAACTATTTATTTATGCTTAAAATAATCATTAAAATCAGACAACGTGGTAAAGTATTATCGCTCAGAATATATAAAATAAAAGTGCGAGTCGGACTCGCGCACGCAGCGTTCCGTACCATTATCTATAAAAACGTCAAAAAAACACGTTTGTTGTATGGAAGCCCCCTTTAAATATTTGTTTTATTTTAATTTAATTTTTCATTTCGAAAGTAAGAGAATATATAACTAAATATTCTGTGAACATTCAAGCGTCTACCTATTGTCGTTATCAATATCGAGCAAAAAAACGTTTGTTGTAGCTCCCCACCTTAAATATTTATTTTATTATATTTTTAGTATTTGTTGTTATAGCGGTAACAGAAATACATCATCTGTGAAAATTTTAACTAACTATCACGGTTCATGAGATACAGCCTGGTAACAGACGGAGAGAAAGACATACAGACAGTGGAGACTTAATCATAAGGTGCCGTTTTACCCTTTGGGTACGGTATCCTAAAAATCTGACGAAAAAAGATCCCCCTCCTTTTGAAGTTACCTTCCTACTATTACTTAAGTACACGTAATCATTCATAACAGTTTTTGGGTCAATGTGGCACGCGTATCTCCCTTTATAGTACTCGTCGTGACATGAATATATTATAACCTTTTTCCAAACGGTCATTCCCCGTACAAACTATGATTTATTCTGTAACGGTGAAAGTGATAGCGGTAACTCGCAACAATAAATTTGAATAAGACAAGACGATTCGTCTCGGATATCATGTAATGTTTTAGAAACGTTTAAATGTAAAGCCTATAAATGTTGAGTAAAAGTGCCTAGGCCTTATAGAACGGGTAGCTGGAAGTAATTCTACCTTATCGCGTACAGCATGACAGAGTTCGCGAAATACCATTAATCAGTTCAATAAATTACTAAGTTTATTAAAAAAACGAGTGTGCTTTAGACCACACGACTGAAGTAACACTTTTTTCAAAATATTAATTTATAAAATTGTTCGATTACAAAATTGACCACACGTCTGTAGGTCGATCAGTCTATGTTCATTCTGGACAGACGCAACTCGCACTCGCACATTACTGTTTAAAAATATACGAAACGTAACTCTATCTCTTTCTATCTTCATTAACTTATATCTCCTAACCAACTTCCGTTCGCACTTTTCGTAACGCATTCACCAGCTTACTCCCCAAGTAAAGCGTGCGTAAAGAAGTTTTACTTCAAAAAATTCACGTGTTCCGTTTTATGCTCCGTTTTTTGTGAAAATAAAGTTTAAATACTTGAACCATCATGCTCATATTAAAAATGCTGCTATGTTACGCTTTCAGGTCGTCATCATTAACGGCCGAATAGATTTCGATGATTTGTAAATAGATTATGAACTAGATTAAGACATCACTTTTTATTGATGAACCGAACCACTCGTGCGAGATTCAAAGATACTTGTCCTATATAAAACCGAAAAACAAATAATGTTTAATTAATTTAAAACTTTTTAAGTTATTGTCATACATGCTTTGGCCTGTTTTATTTAAGTTGCTGGTATTGGATAAGGTAGAATTGTATACATAGCTAGCTCGGACTATTAGTATGTCAGAATGATTAGTATCAAACTAATACTTTATTGCTTCCTGCGAGGCTTACAAAAACGATAGTAGCTATTGTAGCTATAGAATAGCAGAAATAGGCATAAAAAGACATAAAAAAATTACATTTAAAACTTTTTCTCGACTCACGGGTTCTTTTTTCGCCACACTGCGAAGCGTAGGTAAAATGTGTCTGAAAATAGCCTTTGTATAAATATTGAACGGGACAATTTTAGATAGACAATTATTACTCTAAATCAACTTGGGCAAATCGGATTTCTATGTTTTTTCCGGGGGGGGGGGGGGGGGGGGGGGGGGGGGGGGGGGTTTGAAATATTGGGGTTCAAAAGTGGTAAAAAATAAATTAAAATGAGACTGTTGTCCAAGTTGAACGTCAAATAAAAGGTCATCATTAGACACATTTATTTAGACTCGCGTTTTAATTTTTAGTAAAGTTTTTATAAGTATTTGAGTTATTAGCCATAACTAAAACTGAACTATGACAAAATTCACAGGGTACACCAGTGACCCCACAGTGCTGTTATTTGGAATGCGCGTAGCTTAAGTTACACAAATATAGGCAAAAGTCTTAATTACAGAATAACTGCAATTTGTACCCCCCCAAAAAGAATAACCAATTAACATGAACTGCCGTTAATTGTAATTAGATTGAAACTGTAGGCCAAGTAGGTAGGTTATTATTTTCGTGGCACTATTTTGATAAATAAAGATTACAAATAATATTTTTTTTTGTTTTAATCGGAGACTCGCGAGATCTAAGTTCGGAGCGAACCACTGTTCTATTTACTTTTATCGCTATTGTCTTAGATGGTGTCTTAGATTGTGTCTATGAACTCTCTATGAACCAATGGGAATTTAGAGAATATACCCCTAGTAGGTATATTTCCAAAATACCAACTGCTACATCCCCACCGGTGAAAAAAGACCTTGTAATTGGACAATTATTACAAACATACATTAAAACAACACATGTTGTAAAATAACAGGATTTACGATAGAAAGTTGCGGTTTTCAGGAATTCGCCGGGTGTAATAAAACAAGACGAGTCTCGTCGTCCTCAAGATTAAAACGACCGAGAATCGCCCATAAAAATTCGGACCCAACGGTTGCCAGTTTATCCTTTAAAAGTATGCGAAAGTTTGTATGCATGTTGGTTGTTCAAAATTGTAAAATCGACCGTTCGTGTAAAGAGAAGAATAATAATTTTTTTTAAATCATCTCAATCAATCTCTTTTTGATGTTGGGAATCGAGTTATGGAGCTCAAATGGTCTTAGGCGGGACATTTGGCAAGACGTGGTGATGACAGGTGGAGCAGGGTAGCAACCGAATGGTGTCCGAGGAATGGCTGTAGAAGGGTTGGGCGTCCGGCAGCGAGATGGGTGGACGACATCGTTAGAGTCGCGGGCCGTCAATGGGTGAGACTAGCGCAGGATCGTGACGGATGGCACAAACTTGGGGAGGCCTATACCCAGCAGTGGGTGAAGTCAGGCTGTGGATGATGATGATGATGAAATCATCTCAAAAATTTCAAGCCTAGACGGGACTAGAAATCTTGGAATTTTCCGGATGTGTTCGGATAACACTATAAATAAAATACTAAGAGAAGAATAGTAGCTAACTAATAGGGAAGTACTACCACAATACCTAATTTAAACACCAAACAGGATTGCTGTATGCCGGTTTTGTTGTCGGATAAACTACAGACACGGCTTTAAACCTGTATGCCTCAAGTTGATGCCCGCAGGGCACGTTTTTAATGTAGGGCCCATTCATCATCATCATTTTCAGCCCGTGTCGACCCACCGCTGGGCATAGGCCTCTCTTTGCTTCTGCCATTCTTCCCGCTCCTGTGCCAGTCTGAACCACGTACGAGCCACGGTCTTATGGATGTCGTCGATCTCGCTGGTGGACGTCCCCTATTTCAATGCCCAGTTCTCGGCGAAAATTCTAACGATTACAGTACGAAAATCAGGGATACACAAAGGGATACGCATGCGAGCGAGGATATGAGCAAACACTAGTCCATACTAATATAATCAATTATAAAGTAACTCTCTTACGTTTTCACGACTGGAACGGTTGGACCGGGTTCGATGGAATTTGGTGTAGGTACATATAAATATAAATATTGCTGGACATTTCACACAGCACTATCTAGCTCCAAACTAAGCAGAGCTTGTATTATGAGAACCAGATAACTGACAGAATACTTATATACGTTTTTTTTAAAATACATATTTATAATATACAGGAGACTATCCTTAAATTTTTAAGTTATTCTGAACAAAAACTGTAATTATCTTATGCCCCCTGTATTTCCGTACAAATGTATGGGAAAATTTTTTAGCGATTTCTGACTATTCTAGTACTCAAAACTAAGTCGGTCCAGTAGAGACTTTTGATCCTTATAAGAAACAGAATCGATTGGCATCAAAAAAGTTTTTGTGTAAAATTACCATTTTCTAACGAACTGTACATTTTTTTCAGAATCTGTGAATGCAGTTCAGAATTTCTTAAAATTTAAGGATAGTCACCTAAACACGTTTTCCTGTTACTATAACGGTGCCCTTACTGGCCCGTCTCAAAAATTCACCCTGTATAGAAAAACATCCAGACCCGGAATCTGTAGATCATGCAAACACTTGTTCCGCGGCAGGAATCGAACCCGCTACCTCCTGCGTCTCAGCTGGCTATTCGTCCACTGCACCAGGGAGGTCGTCACATGATAACCTACTTGGATTGGGCTACTTTTTTCCCGACGGCGCGGAAAAGTAGGGTAATGTTTTACAAATCTCTCGTGCGAAGTCGCGGGCGGCAGCCACTCGTCTATAAAGTTCGGACGCAAGCGTTGTCGTTTCGACCTCTATAAAATAACCAAAAAGGTCGTGGCTGCGTCGAAAAAATGTTGAATAATAAAAACTGAGGCTTTTTCGCTATAAAACTAACACAAAATAACTAACAAAAAGTAACACGTGCTCACATTGTGGTCCAAGTGGGGTAAAAAAAAAATGAAAATGAAAGACTATTAGGTCAAGTGGGACGTCAAATGAAAGGTTAGGTATTAGTACATTTGGACTCCGTTTGTATTTTTAGCAAAGTTTTTTATAGTTTTGGAGTTATTAGCTATAATAAAAACTGAACTTTAACAAAATTCACAGTGTACCCACAGTGCTGTAATTTAGTATACGTGTAGCTTAAGTGATACAAATATAGGCAAAAGTCTTAAATCCAGATTAACTGCAATTTGTACACCCAAAAAAGTTTACCCACAATACATGAACTCCCGTTACCTGTAATTTGAATGAAACTGTAGGTCAAGTTTTTTGGTTTATTATATCCACGCACTATTTTGATAGTCAAATATTACAAATAATATTTGTTTTTAATCGGAGACTCGCGAGATCTCAGTTCGGGGCGAACCACTAGTGTTGTCATATTTGAATATGATCATTTTATAGCGACATTACATAACACCTTTTCAAAATGCGTAACATATTTTTCCAGTAAAGCTCTAACTATAGTTACTGAAAATTCCATCTGTATGGAAATTATTTGTGAATTTCCGCGATTTTATATGTTTCATATTTCATATCATATCCTTCCTTATGTTCCATATATATTGTATTAAGGCTTTAGCTATATTGGTTTCTCAAAAACACATAATATCTCGCAAATATATAATGCAAATGTTATTACAAATGCAATGGAATTTACGGCGTCTTTCAGTATAATAATGCGATTATGTACCACAAATAGCTTGTAACAGAAACTTACATAAAGACTGGGGAAAAGTTATGGCTAGGAATTGTTGAAAATCGTTCGAATGCGGGGTATTTACCCCCCCCCCCCCCCTCGTTTGATCTATCGTGCCTAAAAATAATAATAAGTAAATATTTTTCATCACTGGTTCTGAAAGTTGGTCATTTTTAGCTCGATACCAGTAGGCCTAGCACAGTAACTGTAGAGAAGAATTTACTCACGAGTCATTTTTCGGCACATGTCGACACTTCCTCGATAGCTATCTA
The DNA here is from genome assembly GCA_918857605.2 of Philereme vetulata. Taxonomy (NCBI): domain Eukaryota; kingdom Metazoa; phylum Arthropoda; class Insecta; order Lepidoptera; family Geometridae; genus Philereme; species Philereme vetulata. The sequence goes on along the minus strand of OU975459.1, from coordinate 6,043,528 downwards.
CAACGCCGAGAACGATAGCCATCATTTTATTTATCTTTGATATTTAAAGATAGACAACTTTCTTCTGAAATTGTCTATGTCTTGCGATGTCTAGACAACACTGTCTTCTCAAGTTGTCTCTTTTGTACTCTTTTCAATGTTTGCCAACATATTTTGGTAAGATATATAATAAATTATATATACAACGTACTATATACACGTAGCTATATACAGAGTATCCTTCTCTTGTCTAGGAAAAAAAAACTTATTGAGCCTGCCCGGGGCAAAGACAATTTCAGAAGAATCGACAGAGAATGGAACGCTTTATTGTACATTGCTTTATTATACTCCCTATCCTAGATTATGCAGATGTGTGTTATCCCGACGCTACTGAGGAGCAACTTAATAAACTGGAGCGGTTGTTAAACCTCTGCATCAGATGCGGGTTACGAAAGTACGACCACATCTCACAGTACCGCTCACAGTTAAAGTGGCTCAAAATCCGGTTTCGTCGGGATACTCATATACTCTGTCTTCTTTATAACATCCTTCAAAATCCTCTGTCTCCTTGCTATCTTAAAGAACGTTTTCCTCCTCTTTTTCCATCTGATCGTCCTTCTCGTTCTTCTCAACATCTTTTATTTAAGACGCCTGAGCATAACACTTCTTTCTTCACTAACTCTTTCACTGTGACTGCTATCTGCTTGTGGAACTCTCTTCCAGTGGAAATCCGCAAGGCCGCCTCTATGAGAATCTTCAAATCCAAACTCTTTAAATACTTCATCTCTCTTCAAGATACCCAACAAAATTGTGCACTTTATGTAGATATATTTGTGTATTTCGTTTATGTATGTGTATTATTATTATTTTTAATTTTTGTAAGTTTATTTCTAAGCTAAAGTTTAAATAAATTTTCCTTTTTCTGGCACTACCACTTTCTCCACACTACACAAAGGTTAGCTGGAAGAAAATGCTAATTAGCATTAAGTTCGCCTATGTATTATTTGATTAGTGCAATAAAGAATTTTCTAATCTAATCTAATCACACTCAAATTTAAAACAATATAATAAAACAAATAACAATACACGCATAAATACAAATGGCGGTCCGAGTCTTGTCGTTTCTTCGAAGAGTAGACAAGGAAATAGCTGTGCTAGCCCTGCAGATGCGTAAATGCGATTGTACCAAATTTCATTGAAATTGGTCCAGCCGTTTAGTCTTGAAATGGTGACAAACAGACAGAGTTACTATCGAATTTATTATATTAGTATGAATTGAATGTGTTGCAAATAAACCATCGAATAATGACGATTAAATTATATTGCTTATTTCCTAAAGTATGACCCCAAATGAATTGATTCATATGACTTATATAATAACAGTATAGACGTATTTGCTTATAAGCGATGGATTTGCGCATTGTATTAGGATAATTAGCAATTTGGCTCATTTGTTAACGAGCACATTCGCAATTGAATAATTTCCAATTTAACAGTATAATTTTACCATTCCATACAATTTGAATTAGGTCGAAACCTATTACTTAATTGTAGTTGATGAGGTTTTTGTTTACCTGATTGTATTTTATTTCCTGCATCAGCAATGCCGGTCTTTAAACGCAGCGTGGTGTTACAGGAAATAAGGCTGCCAGGCTAAAATGGGATTGGGCGGGCCATGTAAGACGAATGCACCCGGACAGATGGGCAACGATCGTCACGTAGTGGGTGCCTGATACGGGCGACGGCGCCGAGGAAGGCCTAGTAGACGCTGGCGTGACGATCTCGATGCTTTCGAGACAGATTGGTGGGATTTGGCACGCGTGCGAAAGTCCTGGAAGACAGTGGGGGAGACCTTTGCCCAGCAGTGGGATGACGTAGGTTGAAATAAAAACATTTTTTTAATCTTCAGCGCTATAAGAGGAGTGTTGTTAATAATTAAGAAGCCATTGTCTGTCCGCTTGTCTGTCTGTGAGATCGATTGTAACTCCCAATCAGATAGTTGTCTGTCTGTGAGATAGACCGATTTCAATGCAGTTTCTATTGTTTTGAAGCTGTCGTTTGCAAGTGGTGATAAAAATTGTTGCAGTCAGTCCAAACATCAAGTACATGTTTTCATTAAAAAACTAGGTAGAGATCGTCTACTCTTAAAATGAACGACCCTCACTTTATTACTGTGCGTCAACACCACACCAAGACAATTCAAAGTGAGCCTTGTGATTCTTCTTCTCAGTCGTTACACTCTTTGCAGAGTGGTCGTGGTCGTCACTTCGGGAGTAGTGGCGCGCTTGACAATCCTTCGCCACTCCTCTCGCATTGCCGCTTTTCTGGTACACTCGTGTAGGGGGTCAAGTGCTGCTTTGTATTAGTCCGATCATCTCACTGGCTATCCTACCGCGTGGTTGCGTTCCCCTGCACCACAAGGCGTTCAATGGACACCTCTCCACGCCGCGACACTTGCCCGAAGAAAGTGAGGTTGAGAGATTGCACAGAAGAAGAAATACGCTGATTGATGCCGAGTTCTTGGAGTATGGACTGGGTGGTACGGAATTCTGTCCATGACACCCCGTGAATTATTCTCCAGAAACACATTTCGAGAGCATCTATTCTCTTCGTCTCGCTTTCCCGAGGGGTCCACGTCTCCGCTGCGTAGAGAAAGATGGGAAATACCAACGCTCTGACGAGCTTGGTAGCTTTCGTGGTATTGCGATTCTCGCATATCTTTTTCAGCTTGTTCATAGCTGATCTTGAGATTGCCATACAACGCCTGATTTCATCAACGCTTTGTGATTACAGTGAATAAAAAACTCTTTGACGTAATGCAGTGGAGGGGCGTTCATTTTTAGAGTAGATGGTTTCTTTCGACATAGAAATAAGTTTTTAAACCATTCATATCCCACCATCTTTGAAGGACTTCGACTACGTATTTACGGTTCCATAGCAATTTTGTAGCATTAATTATATTTCCTGTGTTCCATTTCTATCTTCTTTTTAAAGCTATAAGACCGCCTTTTGTATTTTGTTTTTATTGTGTTTTTATTCCTTCATCTATCTCGGTCCATTTCAAGAGATAATGAGGCACAATTAAGAGACTTGTAACAGAGAGTCATTATGTGAGTAAATGTATAGTGCGATCAGATATTCTCACAAATAAGTGAAATTATCTTCACCTATAAATAACAGAACCACTTAATACGTGAAATTGCATAAATTGTCCGCTGACTTCTCAAGTATGCTATCCACTAAAGTCTCGATGCATGACATTTTACTCTTTTTAAACAATTGTTTTAACGATGTTTATACGAAATTGTAGTTATATATAACATATATAAATGCCTACTTTTGGCAATGGAGGGAATTCCGCTGACACAAACTAAGAGTTTTGACAGGACTTCACTTAGAACTTTCAATAGTTTTAGTTGAAATGAGGGTTGTTAAAAAATTAACGCCTATGTCTGCCTGTGTGTCTGTCTGTAGCATCGTAGTTCCCAAATGGATGGACTGATTTGGACGCGGTTTTTTTAATTGAAAGCTAGGGTGGTTTTTTGCTGTCAGTTTTTAAGCTCCACGCAAAAAGAGGGAATTTTTACAACTTTGTAAAAATTAACACGAAGTATGCTATAGACCACACGACTGAAGTAAAGCTTCTTTTTCAAAATAATAATTTATAAAATTGTTCAATTACAAAATTGTCCACACTTCTGTAGGTCGATCAGTTTATGTTCATTATGGACAGACGCAACTCGCACTCGCACTTTAACGTTTAAAAATATACGAAACGTAGCTCTCTCTCTTTCTATCTTCACTAACTTATATCTTCCTCTCAACTTCATTTCGCACTTTTCGTAACACATTCACCAGCTTACTCCCCAAATCAAGCGTGCGTAAAGAAGTTTTACTTAAAAAATCACGAGGTTTATCAAAACAAGCGATCCGTCTTCTTTAACAACAGGAGTGACAGCCACTTTAGTCAACAGACAGGCAATGTTTTGTTCCGTGAGCTTAGTTGTGATAACAGTACTCTAATGGCCACCCTGATTATTGGTTATTGACCAGTTTGAACGTTTTATGGTCCTGAAAAGCGCGAGTGATACTTTAAGCCCGAGTATTGAAGAGAACAACTCGCAAAACTCTTTTGCCATAGATTAATGCAAGCTTCATTAAGCTTCTCATACATTAATAGCGGCAGCCTTACGCTTATAGTATAACCATAAAATGCTGTGTAGTCTTAAATTTTTGCCTAATCTTAATTTGAACATAAAAACCTACAGAAAAAAGCCTCAAATACCGCGCCAACGTAAAACGTAAACGTGATATCGCAGAGAAATAATAAATCAAATCAAAAACATTTATTTGTTAACAACACCAATACTACAACAGAACAAACACACACAGGAGACGTAACAAAAAGAATAAAGATACAATAACTAAAACATATATAGATAAACTGAAGCAGTTCTTCGTTCCTCGCAAGATCCGAGAGGTGATAGAAATAATTCGTGTGCCGAACTTCAACAGAGATAGATCATGATGCAAGCGACAGAAGAGTGAGTGAACCTGGTAGAGACATAGTTAATGTTGTGTGTTTGCCTGTACCGAGAACTACCGAAGAGAGCAGCACTGATGATAATGATGATGACACAGTCTGTCAACACGCTGGCCCTTCGTTGACGCAATCCCCACCACCGCGCCCGTCAACTCGCGCGCAGAGGGCAGCGGCGCGCAGTGCGAGGCGAGACGTTACTCGGAGCGGATCGCACTCACCCTGATAAAGGTTCACGAATTGAACCGAAACACCGATAAGACGGTACGTGATACATCCCGTATTTATAATAATGAAACTAAAGTAATTATATAAGCGGAAAATACCACATACGCATATCTGTACGTATTTCTTTAGCGTTAAGACCGCCCATTATTACTTGTTTCTAATTTTGTTGTACCTAGCTTTTAAAGTATTACATTCTGCTTTTGTGGATAGTTGGCAAAAGATAGCGGGAGTAAGATTATAATCTTTGATTTGGAAAGTCTGGTTAAATCGCCCTACTGGGCGGGTACGGTATAATAGATGACTTATTATAAGTAATGTCGCGAAACTAAAGTTGTATTAATTTAAGACGGCTTGAGAAAGCATCCTACTCTAATTACAACATTTCTCCCAACCCAGAGGCTAGACTACCAGACTATTAGCATTCCGAAGCGTTGAAGATTGTAATCGCTTAGTAGGAGCAGGTTTCAAAGTCAAAATCTTTCATTCATTAAAATCACAAGGATCACTTTGAGACGTCAATTTTACTGCCTGTTCCTTCGCGACCAAGCCGGGAAAGAAAGGCAAGAAACAAGGCTGGTTATTTTTTTTAATGCTCCCTTTAGAATACATTACAATACAGAAAATAAATTACGTCTAAATTGTAACATTTTGAACGAGTCGGAGCAATTTCAATCCCAAGCTTCTCTATCATCTAAATAATCCGATATTTTATAGTATGCTTTTTTATAAAGATTTTGTTTAATTGCGTTTTTAAATTTGTTAATTGTCAATTTTTGTACATCACTTGGGAGTTTGTTATAAAAGCGAACACCTTGCCCTTTAAACGATTTACTAACGTTATGGAGTCTACAAGGGGCAACAGCGAGTTTATCTTTATTTCTAGTATTAAAATTGTCTCGCTATTTTTCTTAAACAATGTTTGTTTTCTATGTTTTCTTCAAATACTTTCTGGGTCTTTTGGTGGTCGCTATGGTATATCTTATACGCCTCTCTTGTTGGAGTAATCGGCCCCGTAGCTTCGATTGGCTTGGCAGACATCCCTGATTGTAGGAGACTGTCCATTGAGTAGCTTCGGTGTCCAAAGCTGGGCTACCGTGGGCCATATCTTCGCGTAGGCTTCGCAGATAATCAGTTAGCATAGCATGCACGATCCCTAAATGTATTTAGAGAGTAAACATGTTTAAATTTGTATGATTTGACGATTTTCTAAATCATAATTTACCTACCCACTAAATACGTTTAATGCATCGTTGCGGAAGGTGCTCTTAAAATCGCTTGTATATGTGAGGGGCTTCCGTTGACATTGATAGTGCAAAAAGAATACGTATGTCATCTCAATGCCTTTATCTTATAATTAAAAACAGATCAAATAATTGTTTATAACTAGTGCTTCGCCCCTAACTGAGATCTCGCTAGTCTCCGATTAAAACAACAAAATATTATTTGTAATCTTTGACTACCAAAATTAAACTAACTTGACCTACAGTTTTATTCAAATTACAGGTAACGGGAGTTCTTGTAATGTGGTTCCCTTTTTTTTGGGGTACAAATTGCAGTTATTTTGGATTTCAGACTTTTGCCTATATGTGTACACGCATACTAAATTGCAGCACTGTGGAGTCACTGGTACCCTGTTAATTTTGTCAAAGTTCAGTTTTTATTATGGCTAATAATTCAAAAACTATAAAGGATTTATGAAAAATAAAAACGGAGTCTAAATGTACTAATAAATACCTTTCTTTTGACCACTTGACCAGTTAGCCTCATTTTCATTTTTTTACCCTTCTTGAACCCCAATATCTCAACAACCCCCCCACATTCTTAATTCATTTAGTCACACCAAAATTGTGCTATCACTACCTACCTACATATGTATTAAATTTCACGATGATCGGATCAACGCTTCAAAAGTTATCCTCGGACAAACAAACATACATATATACATACAACGCCGATTTGTCTAAGTTGATTCAGTTGAAATTGCTTTAACTCGTTCAAAATGTTACAATTTAGACGTTATTTATTTCCTGTATTGTAATTTATTCTAAAAGGATCAAAAAAAACAACCAGCCTTATTTTCTTGCCTTTCTTTCCTGGCTTGGTCACGAAGGAACAGGCAGTGGAATTGACGTTTCAAAGTGATCCTTGTGATTTTATTGAATAAAAGATTTTGACTTTGAGCTTGACTTAAATCTCGCTTCGCTCGATCAAAAATTACTAATCACAAAGTGCGACAAACGCAGTTCGCTAAAATATACATCTCGCGTCCACTGTGTAAAACGTAAAACTGAGGTCTTACAGAAAACCTATTACTTACTCTATGATATGACAGCTCCAAGTTTGCTAGAAAAAAGAAATTAAAAACCGTTTACACTGAGTTCAGGAATTACTCTCATTAATCACTTAAGACGGGTGCGGTATAGTTACATTGTGGTCACAGAATATCACTAATAAACTACAGAAGTTTCACTTACTCCTAACTTATATCGCACAAAGGAGGTCCCTTCCAACCTTTCATCTTTATTATGCGCACCGCCTAAGAGCAGAGTGCTTTGCCTGAGTCTGTGTTTCCTGATAACTACAACCTAGGGGATTCAAGTCGGGAGTGAACAGGTTTCTTCTAGGCAAGCGTGTTCCATCGTAGACTACATCATCACATATCGGATCGCTCAGTGTATTCTACCGCCTGTATAATGGGGAATGTTCTGAGGAGCTATTTGATCTCATACCGTCGTCGAGATTTTACCACCGCACTTCTCGACAACGGAATAAAGCTCATCCACATATAGTCGACAATTGGGTATCACGCACCACACGCTTCACGCGATCTTTTCTACCCCACACTTGCAAGATGTGGAATGAGCTACTATCTGAGGTTTTCCCATTAGGCTACGACATGACACGCTTCAAGAGAAATGTAAAGAGGTTTCTACAGTGTAGGGAACGCATCGACAATACCCCGGGTGTTGCCGGTGTCAATAGGCGACGGTGACCGCTTACCATCAGGTGGGCCGTAAGCCTGTTTCCAAACAAAAAACATTAAAAAAATCATCAGGCGTGATGCATACAATGCTATCATGTCATGCAAAATGACGGACGTCCGACTAAGGGCCGGCGCTGACTGACGGCATGGCCTGGCAAAGGATTTTTGCACGCGGAAATGATTTTGCATCTTATTTTAACACCCTTAGCGCTCACATTTCGGAATGCCACGGTATGCCACAGCCTGCCGCGGCATCCCCCGGTCTCCGTGTGATATCAGCAGAATGTGAGTGCTATGATTATTAAAATAAGATTCAAAATCATTTCCGCGTACAAAAATTCTTTGCCATGCCATGCCGTCAGTCGGCGCCGGCCCTTACTAGATTTCCACGAGTAAAGTTGCGAGTATAATAACATTTATAACAAATAATAATAAACTTGCAAAAAAGTTGACAAGGTTCAACTAAAGTTGCTACGTCTGCACAGCGCCTTATCTTGGATAAATGAAGCAATTGGTTTAATAGAATTGGGCTGCGTTATAAGTCAATTTGGAGCGGGTATAGAAGGGTAGGACGACCGGCAGCGAGATGGGTGGACGACATCATAAAGGTCGCGGGCCGTCAGTGGGTGAGATTAGCGCAGGATCGTGATGGATGGTACAAACTTGGGGAGGCCTATACCCAACAATGGGTGAAGTCAGGCTGTGGATGATGATGATGATGATAAGTCAATTTGACAAAAGCTAATCGATGAACTTATCGTACACCGATTCGATTTTGTCGTATCCAAGTATGAAAGTAAGTAAGTTGAATTAATAAGGGCCACGAGGGATGACCCGACTGCCGCTAGACGCACACTGTGAATAAAAAGTTACTCCCCATCGCCAGATTTTATCTCCTCTCAGGAACAGTTACCACCCGGGCACGATCTGCCGTGGCCAGTCTGGAAGTCCTTAAACAGGCTCCGCACCCAGGTTGACCGCTGCAGACTGAATATGTGCAAATGGGGATTCAGGGACCCTAACTTAACGCAGTACTAGTGCGGTGATCCCGCGCAGTCAATGCAGCACTTGCTAATGTGCCCTTTATGTCCGAACACCTGCACGATGGAAGACCTAATAACCGCCTCGCCTAATGCTATTGTTGTGACCAAACAACTGTCCAATATAGTATAAATGAAAACGTAGAACTCTTGAAACGCTAAAAAGAATAACGCAACAAGATGAAAGATAGAAGAAGAATAAATGAATCTTAACTTGTAGCAATAAAGCTAATTATTGCGCCATAAGTTGTTTCGGAGTGAGTGCTTGGTGCGACAGGTGCCATAAACTGGCAGTGTCCGTAAACACTCGCCTTTGTGGCATTTGTAGCGGTAAAATTAATTAGTTCAAGACTTACAAGCTCGATAATTAGTCATTAATTTAATGAATGAAATGAATTGAATTATAATGAATGTTTTGAGAACTGAAACTCATACAGAAAGGTGTTCTGAAGGCCCTTTTATTATTAAGGCCCAACTTGCAGATTTGAAGTTAATAACAAAAATGAAAGTAAATTATGAAGATGATGAATAAATGCCATTAATTAGGGGACATCGTCAACTGAAGCGTTAGTCGGTAAATAGACGCGAACGCGCTCTTACGCTCGCTCTGATCGTTCAGTGACGACTCTTGCTTCTATACACAGAACATGTTATCAATTTTGTGCCCACTGAAGCTATTTCAAATTGACAGGTACGACATTAAGATTGACATGCACGTGTTTCTATTGACATAGATGTTGCCGCCTTTACCGGTAGAGCGGCAACGTCGCGCGCTGCGTTACTGACAGATTAGATGAGTCCATAGACTGAGCGCTCCCATAACTAACGTAAATGCGAAAAATTTTAAAAGAGATAAAGCGATCAAGCGGCCAGTAGTTGTCTCTTTCTAGAATACAAAAACAGACCTTCGCAAAAGATACAGGTTCCGTCGTCCGAGACACGTTCTCGGAGACCCGGATGACGAAATCACTTCCGCTAATGCGGAAGAGTCATCCACATTAGACAGAGCAAACACTTCACAAATACACCGACCTCGCCGGCGAGGTCAACGAGTCCCTTCAGTCGCCGCCTATACGAGGTACAAGCACGTACCCGGGCGTTTCTCTCCTATCCCCGTCCCGGCAACAGCCCAAGCCGAGGTTCGTACCTAAGTGGTGCCCTAAGTACCTAAGTTGCCTCATCAAAAAATTACAGGGCTCGGCCTCAGAGGCCAACAGCAAGATTAGTCCATTCGAAAAAAAACACAGGTATTAGCCGCGCAACCGCTTTGTATTTAAGTAACACGGTAAAAAGTGAGAATGTTTTATTTCTGAGTGTATTAGGAACTTAACTCACGACTATATTTCATTTTAGCTTTCTAAAAAAAAACTGCATAAAATCTAAACTAGATTTAGTTGTATTAAGATCTGACTGAAGTTTGAACATATGAATTGAATGATCGAAGACACTTTATCGTATACCACAAAAAACAAGTGTGCTTTAGACTGAAATAAATCTTCTTTTCCAAAATATTAATTTAAAAAATTGTTCAATTAAAAAATTGTACACACGTCTGTAGGTAGATCAGTCTTTGTTCATTCTGGACAAACGCAACTCGCACTCACACATTACCGTTTAAAAATATACGAAACGTAACTCTCTCTCTCTATCTTCACTAACTTATATCTCCCTCTCAATTTCTGTTCGCACTTTCGTAACGCATTCACCTGCTTACTACTCAAGTCAAGCGTGCGAAAAAAAGTTTTACTTTAAAAATCAAACATAAATATAAAAAAAACTAGTGTGCTTTAAACCACACGACTGAAGTAAAACTTCTTTTTCAAAATAATAATTTATAAAATTATTCAAGAACGAAATTAAATTACGAAAAATAATCAAACGAACTACATGACTAAGATATATATATATATATAATGTTTCATGCACTGGCTATGAGAGGAAGTAATAAAATATGCGCGCGCACCTCTCTCTTGCTCCTACAGTAATATACGAAAAGTAACTCTCTCTCTTTCTATGTTCACTAACTTATATCTCCCTCTCAACTTCCGTTCGCACTATTCGTAACGCATTCACCAGCTTACTCCCCAAGTCAAGCGTGCGTAAAGAAGTTTTACTTCAATAAAACAAAGCCACAAGTACAAAGAGCGGTCTTATCGTTAAAACGATTTGACGGCTTTTTGTATTCTTGATTAAAAACCACTATCGTCATCGTCTAGTATCATTAGTAGCCATATTCTTTCGCCTTATATGTCAATTACCTTATATGTCACTTACACCTCTATTATGTCCACTGTAAATAGCCTTAAGTGTATAATTAAAATGTTTGTTTAAAGAAAAACATAGTTGTCTTGCAGCCCGGGTGTCTTTAAATACCACATGGCGAGTGGACAAGCCTCTTGGCAAGTTTTTTATACTACTACAATACTTCTGCAGAACAGTAGGAAAAGAAAATACATTTTTTCAAACTTTCGCGATCACTGTACATAATTATTGATTAAAACGGGTATTTATCGCGTATGTACCTTTTTTATTTGTTGTCCCGACGTTTCGGCTGTGTTGCAACAGTCATGGTCTCGGGTTGAACAAATAAAAAAGGTACATACGCGATAAATACCCTTTTTAATCAATAATTAAGAAAATACTTGTTATTACTGCTTTGCTCATTACTTTCCATACAATAGTATTTTTCAAACTTTCGTAATCATTTTACATAATTACCGATTTAAGCGGGTATTTATCGCGTATGCACCTTTTTATTTGTTATCAATCAACACGTCGAGATCGGCAGTTGAAACTTCAGGATACCAAATAAAAAATGTTAAACCAGTAGGTAATTATATTTCCACACAAAGGTTCTAATCTAATCTAACTAGCCTGAGTGTTCCCACTGCATTTGATTATATTGACTTGTACACTATTTTACCCATAAATTGATTATTCTGATTTTTATAGCCGTCTAGGCAATGATAGATGGCTGAGTAGATAGCCCAGACATGCTCTCATAAACCCTGTTTACCTAATATACCTTTTGTGTTGTGTCTTTTAAGAGCTACATAATTGCTTGAATTAATTGTATTTTTTTATTATTTTGTAGGGCAAAGGCCTTTCTTCCCTTTTTCCGTTCTATGCAATCTTTAGATTCCGCTGGCCAGTATACAGAAAAGGCGACCAGTTCTATGCGCCATTTCCGCCTGGGTCGACCCCTTGTAGGACCCAATCAGTAGTGGTTTTAGGCCTAACGTAGTGAGGCATGCGGCACACATGCCCGACCCAGTCCCGTTATAATTTGGCGGAATCGTGAGATACCACACCCAGCGATATGCAGATTTAGAGTGGGCGGGCTCATTAGAGCTAGGGACAAAAATAAGTTTTTGGAAAAGTTTTGAAAGGGATGAAAGTTTTGGGTTGCCGTAATGTTTGATGAAATCCTTTTTTGTAATATTAGTTCTAAGAACTCAAGACTTTTCCTTACGTTTTTTTTTCTTTTCTTTTTGTTCCCAATGGTATAACTTTTTAACTTGTTAGACATATCATATAATTACGTTTATTAGATACGCTCATAACAGAACGGACTTTTTTTAATCTCATCCTTATAAAGTTAATACACATAAAAAACCTTAGAAGGTTTGTCCTAAGCGTAACACAAACCATCACTCGTTAGTTACTTGCATGTACGAAATTCACGTAAACATTCAACTGTTTCTTTTGCATTTTAATAATTATTACTTGGACTTCATTAGACAAAGTACCTATCAGAGGACAGCAGCTGTTAAAAAAATAAACCGACCAAGTGCGAGTCGGACTCGCGCACGAAGGGTTCCGTACCATTATCTATAAAAACGGCAAAAAAATCACGTTAGTTCTATGGGAGCCCCCCTTAAATATTTGTTTTATTTTAATTTAATTATTATTTTTAAAGTGAGTATATAATTAAATATTCTGTGAATATTTCAAGCGTCAACCTGTTGTCGTTATCAATATCGAGCAAAAACGGGCAAAAAAATCACGTTTGTTGTATGGGAGCCGCTTAAATAATTATTTTATTCTGTTTTTAGTATTTGTTGATAAAGCGGCAACAGAAATACATCATCTGTAAACATTTCAACTGTCTAACTATCACGGTTCATGAGATACAGCCTGGTGACAGACAGATAGACAGACAGCGGAGTCTTAGTAATAGGATCCCGTTTTACCCTTTAAGTACGGAACCCTAAAATACCAGACAAATGCGAGTATGACTTTCGCACCGGGGTTTCCGTAAAAAAAAAATAATCAATGTTTGTTATTTATGATAAATTAACGATTTTCGTTGCCTTTACTTGTGTTGTGATCACTCCGATAGATGGCGCTCGTCAACTAGCATATCTCACTGTCGTCGGGCGGCATGGCCGAACTGCTTGCGTTAGGCTCGCGTGCAAAAATGCACTAGTATCTCGAGTTTTGACAACGAAATTTGGGTCAACGCTGCTGAGAATGCTCGGAAAGTTGTATGAAAAGTGTTTATGATTTTCATTGAATTTTCGGACGCAAAACATAATTAACATACACTTCTCATCAAAAAAATCGAAGTTTGGTTTTGAATGAGTTTTTGTGTTTTTCTTTTTTATTAAACAAAAAAATAATAATGCCAGTTAATTGCGGATATTATATGATATATTTTAATAAAAATTTATGTTCCAAATCCAAATTAAATTTCTTTAACTGTTGTTTTTGTTCATCAGGTACCATTCTAGAAAAAAATCTATAATGTTAGAATATATATAATATACGTATTTTATTTTATATATGTATTTATATACTAGCTGGCGATGGAACAAATATTTAACCAAAATGATGTTAATTGGTAACCTTCGCCTATAATCAAAGTATTGCCTCGTAGGTCACGCATCTCAGAAACGTGCCCTACGATGCACTGCTTCGCGTACATCAACTTGAGGAAAACAGATGTAAAGTCTCATGTGCCTATAATTTCACTGGCAACCATACCCATCAAACCGAAACACAGCAATGCTGCTCGGCGGCAGAAATAGGTATGGTGGTAGTACTTCCCCAGGCGAGCCCTTTCACAAGAAACTCTTATCTATAAATACAATAGTTAGCGAACAGCTGGCTGAGGTGCAGGAGGTTGCAGGTTCGATTCCCGCCGCGGAACAAATGTTTGCATGATCTACAGATATTTGTTCCGGGTCTGGATGTTTTTCTATATATTATAAGTATGTATTTACAAAAATTACGTATATAAATTGCAGTTATTCTGGATTTCAGACTTTTGCCTATATTTGGGTCACTAAAGCTACACTCATACCAAATTTAAGCATTGTGGGGTCACTGGTGTACCCTGTGAATTTTGTAAAAGTTCTGTTGTTATTATGGCTAATAACTTAAAAACTATAAAATTTAAACTAAAAATATAAACGAGGAAAAATATATTTACAAATACCTTTTATTAGACGTGCCACTTGACCGGATAGTCCCATTTTTGTTTTTTTACCCCTCTTGAACCCCAATATCTCGACAACGCCCCCACGTTTTTAGCTCACTGAGTCACACTAAAGTTGTGCCATCACTACCTCGGATACACGCTTCGAAAGTTATCATCGGACAATCAAACATACATACATACAACGCTGATTTGCCCAAGGTAATTTAGAGATCTTGCTTCGCTCGATCAATAAACTTCCTACTATATGTAGGAGCGCTTCCTGCTACGGTATACTTTATATAGTGTGACCATTAGTGCTGTGCACTCCCTGAGGTATGCTCGCGGCGAGACGGGGGGGAGAATTGGCTTCTGCGCTCTGTCAGTACGCCGTCAACGCTCGTGGCGGCAGGTAGTGTTATTTGTATCGGACTGTCTATGTCATGTGCGTCTGACATAGACAGTCCGATACAAATAACACTACCTGCCGCCACGAGCGTTGACGGCGTACTGACAGAGCGCAGAAGCCAATTCTCCCCCCCGTCTCGCCGCGAGCATACCTCAGGGAATGCACAGCACTAATGGTCACACTATAGTAAATAGTATGGAAGTTCGCAGTCAGCCTGCTGATAGAGGTTGCTGGAAGCCGTTGGGTGCAGGCCGGACAAGGTCAGTTACTCGACAAATCTATGAGGGAGGTCTAGATTTAGCTGGTACAGTCAATTATAACAATATAAAGGAATTGGCCGAACAAACATGAATGTAATCGTTACATTATGGATTTACTTCCTTTTTCTAACAAACCATGTAACAGTTCCAACTAATATTTTCTTTCGTCGATTTCCACGCAGTTACCCGATACGTTTTCACTAAGCTGAGGTTTTCTATGTAGCGGTGACGTCATAATAACGCCCAAAAAAACGGCGACGAGGAAAACATCATTTTTTGTTATCTATAAAGAGAAAAATTGAGATTAGCGCTATTTATAAAAATTCGCTAGTTGCCAACCCTGGTGTCAGAGTTTTTAGTCTACCCGATTGCAAATAATTTATATATTACTAAATTATAAATTTATACTTGATTTTTCTTGTTAGCACAAGTAAGGGGTGGAACTCACTTCCAATGTTTGATTTTCCGGACCAGTATAATCTCGGAGTCTTCAAGTCCAGAGTGAATGGGTTCTTTCTAGGCAAGCGTGCTCCATCTTCGATCGCACCTTCACTTACCATCAGGTGAGGTAGTGGTCAAGCGCTTGACTATCATCAATAAAAAAATATATTCTGTCCCGATAACTGAAACACGGAAGCACTCTGTTTTAAATGCCGTCTTTTGATTTCGTGTTATCCTGTCTATCTAAAGGTTTTCTAGAAGAGTTAGCTTTTAACGATAATACCACATATCATTTCTTTATTTTAAGTGTTTATTTACCACAGTATTATGGTTTCGGGTCAATTAAGGAGATATTATAAATACCACGTTCACCCAAAACATTTTATTGCACACCATCATCATCATCATCTCCGCCCGTTCGCACCCACTGTTGGGTATAGGCCTCCTTTTTATTACGCCATTCTTTTTGGTCCCTAGCAAGTCTCATTCATTGATACCCAGATACGCTTTCAATGTCATTCGACCATCGGGTGGGTGGGCTGCCTCTTAGTCTACGAGCATCCCTTGGCCTCCACTCTGTAATCGCCTTCGTACAACGCCCGTCACCCCTCCTAGCCAAGTGTGCTATTGTACACTATATCAATAAAAATTTACTAGCAATAGAGAAAGATGAAATACAACAGGTATACATCGCTTTGAAGCGATTTCTACCCGGAAACCTTTGGCTGTCTTTGCAGGTCTATTAAAAACGAACAGGCTCTATATACTAGCGCTTCTGAATCTTGCTACCGGTATATTATCGCCGTTGTAATGCGGTCACCACTTTTAAGAAAACCAAGGCTGTACATGGCAACTGGCTAGGTAGCTCACCTGGGAATCGGCACATTGGAAACCTATTGCTGACCCATATCAGGTCGGACGAGTTTTTGCGTCTATTAAGCAATCGCAATCTCTCCATATATAACGTTTATTGAGTGCAACTGGTTTTTTGTTTTGCTGATTTGGTTAAGGGTCTCAACTGGTCTCAACACCAGAAGGATTATTGAACCTGGATGGTTCAATTTTCTTTTTCGCCACAGTAACACTTTAAACATATAACCTGTTTTGTTTTGTACGACATAAATTTAAAACATATATCCGGAATTGTGTTGACTGATTTTAGTGTTGTATGTGGAAGTATGCTTCAATTAAGTCTAATTTTTGCGTATTTGACAATGCCTTGATAGGAAAAATAAGATGATGCAATGACTGATATAAAAGTCCGACAGATGCAAGAACCATGTTCGAAATTCAAAATTGTTCTGAAACACGAAATGTTTTTGAATTGCTCATGAGAACATGGAGGTCCTAAACTTCTTAATCGCTACAGTATTAATACTTTTTTAATGTCCAATTAGAATCTAATAAAATGTTTCTTGGAGGAATCTTGCTTTATCCTGTTGTATGAGAAAGTTGTGTGTCTTTAAATACCACATGGCGAGTGGACAAGCCTCTTGGCAAGTTTTTTATACTACTACAATACTTCTGCAGAACAGTAGGAAAAGAAAATACATTTTTTCAAACTTTCGCGATCACTGTACATAATTATTGATTAAAACGGGTATTTATCGCGTATGTACCTTTTTTATTTGTTGTCCCGACGTTTCGGCTGTGTTGCAACAGTCATGGTCTCGGGTTGAACAAATAAAAAAGGTACATACGCGATAAATACCCTTTTTAATCAATAATTAAGAAAATACTTGTTATTACTGCTTTGCTCATTACTTTCCATACAATAGTATTTTTCAAACTTTCGTAATCATTTTACATAATTACCGATTTAAGCGGGTATTTATCGCGTATGCACCTTTTTATTTGTTATCAATCAACACGTCGAGATCGGCAGTTGAAACTTCAGGATACCAAATAAAAAATGTTAAACCAGTAGGTAATTATATTTCCACACAAAGGTTCTAATCTAATCTAACTAGCCTGAGTGTTCCCACTGCATTTGATTATATTGACTTGTACACTATTTTACCCATAAATTGATTATTCTGATTTTTATAGCCGTCTAGGCAATGATAGATGGCTGAGTAGATAGCCCAGACATGCTCTCATAAACCCTGTTTACCTAATATACCTTTTGTGTTGTGTCTTTTAAGAGCTACATAATTGCTTGAATTAATTGTATTTTTTTATTATTTTGTAGGGCAAAGGCCTTTCTTCCCTTTTTCCGTTCTATGCAATCTTTAGATTCCGCTGGCCAGTATACAGAAAAGGCGACCAGTTCTATGCGCCATTTCCGCCTGGGTCGACCCCTTGTAGGACCCAATCAGTAGTGGTTTTAGGCCTAACGTAGTGAGGCATGCGGCACACATGCCCGACCCAGTCCCGTTATAATTTGGCGGAATCGTGAGATACCACACCCAGCGATATGCAGATTTAGAGTGGGCGGGCTCATTAGAGCTAGGGACAAAAATAAGTTTTTGGAAAAGTTTTGAAAGGGATGAAAGTTTTGGGTTGCCGTAATGTTTGATGAAATCCTTTTTTGTAATATTAGTTCTAAGAACTCAAGACTTTTCCTTACGTTTTTTTTTCTTTTCTTTTTGTTCCCAATGGTATAACTTTTTAACTTGTTAGACATATCATATAATTACGTTTATTAGATACGCTCATAACAGAACGGACTTTTTTTAATCTCATCCTTATAAAGTTAATACACATAAAAAACCTTAGAAGGTTTGTCCTAAGCGTAACACAAACCATCACTCGTTAGTTACTTGCATGTACGAAATTCACGTAAACATTCAACTGTTTCTTTTGCATTTTAATAATTATTACTTGGACTTCATTAGACAAAGTACCTATCAGAGGACAGCAGCTGTTAAAAAAATAAACCGACCAAGTGCGAGTCGGACTCGCGCACGAAGGGTTCCGTACCATTATCTATAAAAACGGCAAAAAAATCACGTTAGTTCTATGGGAGCCCCCCTTAAATATTTGTTTTATTTTAATTTAATTATTATTTTTAAAGTGAGTATATAATTAAATATTCTGTGAATATTTCAAGCGTCAACCTGTTGTCGTTATCAATATCGAGCAAAAACGGGCAAAAAAATCACGTTTGTTGTATGGGAGCCGCTTAAATAATTATTTTATTCTGTTTTTAGTATTTGTTGATAAAGCGGCAACAGAAATACATCATCTGTAAACATTTCAACTGTCTAACTATCACGGTTCATGAGATACAGCCTGGTGACAGACAGATAGACAGACAGCGGAGTCTTAGTAATAGGATCCCGTTTTACCCTTTAAGTACGGAACCCTAAAATACCAGACAAATGCGAGTATGACTTTCGCACCGGGGTTTCCGTAAAAAAAAAATAATCAATGTTTGTTATTTATGATAAATTAACGATTTTCGTTGCCTTTACTTGTGTTGTGATCACTCCGATAGATGGCGCTCGTCAACTAGCATATCTCACTGTCGTCGGGCGGCATGGCCGAACTGCTTGCGTTAGGCTCGCGTGCAAAAATGCACTAGTATCTCGAGTTTTGACAACGAAATTTGGGTCAACGCTGCTGAGAATGCTCGGAAAGTTGTATGAAAAGTGTTTATGATTTTCATTGAATTTTCGGACGCAAAACATAATTAACATACACTTCTCATCAAAAAAATCGAAGTTTGGTTTTGAATGAGTTTTTGTGTTTTTCTTTTTTATTAAACAAAAAAATAATAATGCCAGTTAATTGCGGATATTATATGATATATTTTAATAAAAATTTATGTTCCAAATCCAAATTAAATTTCTTTAACTGTTGTTTTTGTTCATCAGGTACCATTCTAGAAAAAAATCTATAATGTTAGAATATATATAATATACGTATTTTATTTTATATATGTATTTATATACTAGCTGGCGATGGAACAAATATTTAACCAAAATGATGTTAATTGGTAACCTTCGCCTATAATCAAAGTATTGCCTCGTAGGTCACGCATCTCAGAAACGTGCCCTACGATGCACTGCTTCGCGTACATCAACTTGAGGAAAACAGATGTAAAGTCTCATGTGCCTATAATTTCACTGGCAACCATACCCATCAAACCGAAACACAGCAATGCTGCTCGGCGGCAGAAATAGGTATGGTGGTAGTACTTCCCCAGGCGAGCCCTTTCACAAGAAACTCTTATCTATAAATACAATAGTTAGCGAACAGCTGGCTGAGGTGCAGGAGGTTGCAGGTTCGATTCCCGCCGCGGAACAAATGTTTGCATGATCTACAGATATTTGTTCCGGGTCTGGATGTTTTTCTATATATTATAAGTATGTATTTACAAAAATTACGTATATAAATTGCAGTTATTCTGGATTTCAGACTTTTGCCTATATTTGGGTCACTAAAGCTACACTCATACCAAATTTAAGCATTGTGGGGTCACTGGTGTACCCTGTGAATTTTGTAAAAGTTCTGTTGTTATTATGGCTAATAACTTAAAAACTATAAAATTTAAACTAAAAATATAAACGAGGAAAAATATATTTACAAATACCTTTTATTAGACGTGCCACTTGACCGGATAGTCCCATTTTTGTTTTTTTACCCCTCTTGAACCCCAATATCTCGACAACGCCCCCACGTTTTTAGCTCACTGAGTCACACTAAAGTTGTGCCATCACTACCTCGGATACACGCTTCGAAAGTTATCATCGGACAATCAAACATACATACATACAACGCTGATTTGCCCAAGGTAATTTAGAGATCTTGCTTCGCTCGATCAATAAACTTCCTACTATATGTAGGAGCGCTTCCTGCTACGGTATACTTTATATAGTGTGACCATTAGTGCTGTGCACTCCCTGAGGTATGCGCGCGGCGAGACGGGGGGGAGAATCGGCTGCTGCGCTCTGTCAGTACGCCGTCAACGCTCGTGGCGGCAGGTAGTGTTATTTGTATCGGACTGTCTATGTCATGTGCGTCTGACATAGACAGTCCGATACAAATAACACTACCTGCCGCCACGAGCGTTGACGGCGTACTGACAGAGCGCAGAAGCCAATTCTCCCCCCCGTCTCGCCGCGAGCATACCTCAGGGAATGCACAGCACTAATGGTCACACTATAGTAAATAGTATGGAAGTTCGCAGTCAGCCTGCTGATAGAGGTTGCTGGAAGCCGTTGGGTGCAGGCCGGACAAGGTCAGTTACTCGACAAATCTATGAGGGAGGTCTAGATTTAGCTGGTACAGTCAATTATAACAATATAAAGGAATTGGCCGAACAAACATGAATGTAATCGTTACATTATGGATTTACTTCCTTTTTCTAACAAACCATGTAACAGTTCCAACTAATATTTTCTTTCGTCGATTTCCACGCAGTTACCCGATACGTTTTCACTAAGCTGAGGTTTTCTATGTAGCGGTGACGTCATAATAACGCCCAAAAAAACGGCGACGAGGAAAACATCATTTTTTGTTATCTATAAAGAGAAAAATTGAGATTAGCGCTATTTATAAAAATTCGCTAGTTGCCAACCCTGGTGTCAGAGTTTTTAGTCTACCCGATTGCAAATAATTTATATATTACTAAATTATAAATTTATACTTGATTTTTCTTGTTAGCACAAGTAAGGGGTGGAACTCACTTCCAATGTTTGATTTTCCGGACCAGTATAATCTCGGAGTCTTCAAGTCCAGAGTGAATGGGTTCTTTCTAGGCAAGCGTGCTCCATCTTCGATCGCACCTTCACTTACCATCAGGTGAGGTAGTGGTCAAGCGCTTGACTATCATCAATAAAAAAATATATTCTGTCCCGATAACTGAAACACGGAAGCACTCTGTTTTAAATGCCGTCTTTTGATTTCGTGTTATCCTGTCTATCTAAAGGTTTTCTAGAAGAGTTAGCTTTTAACGATAATACCACATATCATTTCTTTATTTTAAGTGTTTATTTACCACAGTATTATGGTTTCGGGTCAATTAAGGAGATATTATAAATACCACGTTCACCCAAAACATTTTATTGCACACCATCATCATCATCATCTCCGCCCGTTCGCACCCACTGTTGGGTATAGGCCTCCTTTTTATTACGCCATTCTTTTTGGTCCCTAGCAAGTCTCATTCATTGATACCCAGATACGCTTTCAATGTCATTCGACCATCGGGTGGGTGGGCTGCCTCTTAGTCTACGAGCATCCCTTGGCCTCCACTCTGTAATCGCCTTCGTACAACGCCCGTCACCCCTCCTAGCCAAGTGTGCTATTGTACACTATATCAATAAAAATTTACTAGCAATAGAGAAAGATGAAATACAACAGGTATACATCGCTTTGAAGCGATTTCTACCCGGAAACCTTTGGCTGTCTTTGCAGGTCTATTAAAAACGAACAGGCTCTATATACTAGCGCTTCTGAATCTTGCTACCGGTATATTATCGCCGTTGTAATGCGGTCACCACTTTTAAGAAAACCAAGGCTGTACATGGCAACTGGCTAGGTAGCTCACCTGGGAATCGGCACATTGGAAACCTATTGCTGACCCATATCAGGTCGGACGAGTTTTTGCGTCTATTAAGCAATCGCAATCTCTCCATATATAACGTTTATTGAGTGCAACTGGTTTTTTGTTTTGCTGATTTGGTTAAGGGTCTCAACTGGTCTCAACACCAGAAGGATTATTGAACCTGGATGGTTCAATTTTCTTTTTCGCCACAGTAACACTTTAAACATATAACCTGTTTTGTTTTGTACGACATAAATTTAAAACATATATCCGGAATTGTGTTGACTGATTTTAGTGTTGTATGTGGAAGTATGCTTCAATTAAGTCTAATTTTTGCGTATTTGACAATGCCTTGATAGGAAAAATAAGATGATGCAATGACTGATATAAAAGTCCGACAGATGCAAGAACCATGTTCGAAATTCAAAATTGTTCTGAAACACGAAATGTTTTTGAATTGCTCATGAGAACATGGAGGTCCTAAACTTCTTAATCGCTACAGTATTAATACTTTTTTAATGTCCAATTAGAATCTAATAAAATGTTTCTTGGAGGAATCTTGCTTTATCCTGTTGTATGAGAATACATTTTATCAAATTTGTCTAACTTCCGCTGCTCAGATTTTTTTCATCCGATACAATAAAATGATCCTTACATGAGACTACATCGATCAGCATCAAAAAAAATTACCAACTTGATTCATTTTAAGGAGCTACTCACGCTTGACCAAATAATGTTTTTTTTTCGAAAACGAGCTGATGTTTTAAAAGAAACTGCACCTGTATTTCCTCTGGTTATAGGTGCTGCCGTACTGTCGTAGTTAAAAAAACACACTGTATATCCAGTAGGTAATCGATACATTTACAATTAACAATTTTTAACGTAAATCGGCGGTGCGTTTGCGTCCGATGCCGCTTAGTCAGTTTAACAGGCACCTACTTACATAATCGATTAATGTGTGTTTACCTATTTATACAGGCTATTTCATTACTATTTTACGACTTGATATTATAGTTATTTGAACATTTTAAATTTTCTGTGGATTTGAAAAAAACCTATTTTACAACTATACCCGTGTTTTCATTTAATGTCATATAAAAAGACGTCACTACGTTATCCACATATTTATTGAACTTCAATTTATATAAAGTAAAGGAATCAGAAAAGTTACTGTCAAGTATTTCATGTAACTAAAACAAGCCTCAACTCCGACTTCAAATTATTTCGCATATTATACTTACCACTGAAACCCGACAATTCAAAAGTTATTGATTCAAACTATAAACACCAAGAAGAAATTTCAATACGGTAAAAGAACGCCCATTCTTCGCAATTCCGACCAAAACGCCAATAAAAACGTCTCACAAATGGTCGCTTCGCTACCAAAAATCCCAGAGCGCTCCTTTAGATACGAATACGTTTTTATGATGACTTTTACCAGCCGTTTCTCTCAGAAATTTCCTCAAACCATATATTTTCTTGAGAGCCCCGACGGGAGTAACCGTTATACATACCGACAACTTTATACGTGGCGTACTGTTTCTCGAAGTTAAATCAAATTAACGATTGGTTGAACTTCCGAAGTTGAAATTTGCATGATCTTTAGACAATTAGGTACTTTTATGAATCACTTTTTATTTATTTACCTACAAGATGCCACAAACCAGAGTGTCATTCTGGTGGTCACCTACTTAGTATCACAAAAAAGTTTTAGGAAGGATCATTACATAAGCCACAAAACGTCCACTGCTGTTCATTATGCATCTCCAATAGATTTCCTCGGTTGTGAAGGAGTATGTCTATGTTGTCAGACTCTGCGATTGGGTAGAACCTCGAGAAAGAAGTAAACCGGCGAGTTCAGCTGGGCTGGACAGCGATTGGGAAACTTCGTCAGGTCTTCTCGTCACCCATCCCACAATGCCTAAAAACAAAAGTATTTAACCAGTGCGTTATACCTGTGATGACCTACGCAGCCGAAACGTGGACACTTCTTAATGATTGACAGCAGCCTCATCTAGCAATTCAAACGGCGCGGGCGCCATAGAACGCGACGTTCTGGCTTAGATTATAAATGATTGACAGCAGCCTCATCTAGCAATTCAGACGGCGCGGGCGCCATAGAACGCGACGTTCTGGCTTAGATTATAAATGATTGACAGCAGCCTCATCTAGCAATTCAGACGGCGCGGGCGCCATAGAACGTGACGTTCTGGGCTTAGGTTCTAAATGATTGAGAACAGCCTCAACTAGCAATTCAAACGGCGCGGGCGCCATAGAACGCGACGTTCTGGCTTAGATTATAAATGATTGACAGCAGCCTCATCTAGCAATTCAGACGGCGCGGGCGCCATAGAACGCGACGTTCTGGGCTTAGGTTCTAAATGATTGAGAACAACCTCAACTAGCAATTCAAACGGCGCGGGCGCCATAGAACGCGACGTTCTGGCTTAGATTATAAATGATTGACAGCAGCCTCATCTAGCAATTCAGACGGCGCGGGCGCCATAGAACGCGACGTTCTGGCTTAGATTATAAATGATTGACAGCAGCCTCATCTAGCAATTCAGACGGCGCGGGCGTCATAGAACGTGACGTTCTGGGCTCAGGTTCTAAATGATTGAGAACAGCCTCAACTAGCAATTCAGACGGCGCGGGCGTCATAGAACGTGACGTTCTGGGCTTAGGTTCTAAATGATTGAGAACAGCCTCAACTAGCAATTCAGACGGCGCGGGCACCATAGAACGTGATGTTCTGGGCTTAGGTTCTAAATGATTGACAGCAGCCTCATCTAGCAATTCAGACGGCGCGGGCGCCATAGAACGTGACGTTCTGGGCTTAGGTTCTAAATGATTGAGAACAGCCTCAACTAGCAATTCAGACGGCGCGGGCGTCATAGAACGTGACGTTCTGGGCTTAGGTTCTAAATGATTGACAGCAGCCTCATCTAGCAATTCAGACGGCGCGGGCGCCATAGAACGTGACGTTCTGGGCTTAGGTTCTAAATGATTGAGAACAGCCTCAACTAGCAATTCAGACGGCGCGGGCGCCATAGAACGTGACGTTCTGGGCTTAGGTTCTAAATGATTGAGAACAGCCTCAACTAGCAATTCAGACGGCGCGGGCGTCATAGAACGTGACGTTCTGGGCTTAGGTTCTAAATGATTGAGAACAGCCTCATCTAGCAATTCAGACGGCGCGGGCGCCATAGAACGTGACGTTCTGGGCTTAGGTTCTAAATGATTGACAGCAGCCTCATCTAGCAATTCAGACGGCGCGGGCGCCATAGAACGTGACGTTCTGGGCTTAGGTTCTAAATGATTGAGAACAGCCTCAACTAGCAATTCAGACGGCGCGGGCGTCATAGAACGTGACATTCTGGGCTTAGGTTCTAAATGATTGAGAACAGCCTCAACTAGCGATTCAGACGGCGCGGGCGTCATAGAACGTGACGTTCTGGGCTTAGGTTCTAAATGATTGACAGCAGCCTCATCTAGCAATTCAGACGGCGCGGGCGCCATAGAACGTGACGTTCTGGGCTTAGGTTCTAAATGATTGACAGAAGCCTCATCTAGCAATTCAGACGGCGCCGGCGCCATAGAACGTGACGTTCCGGGCTTAGGTTCTAAATGATTGACAGAAGCCTCATCTAGCAATTCAGACGGCGCGGGCGCCATAGAACGTGACGTTCTGGGCTTAGGTTCTAAATGATTGACAGAAGCCTCATCTAGCAATTCAGACGGCGCCGGCGCCATAGAACGTGACGTTCTGGGCTTAGGTTCTAAATGATTGACAGAAGCCTCATCTAGCAATTCAGACGGCGCGGGCGTCATAGAACGTGACGTTCTGGGCTTAGGTTCTAAATGATTGACAGCAGCCTCATCTAGCAATTCAGACGGCGCGAGCGCCATAGAACGTGACGTTCTGGGCTTAGGTTCTAAATGATTGAGAACAGCCTCAACTAGCAATTCAGACGGCGCGGGCGCCATAGAACGTGACGTTCTGGCTTAGATTATAAATGATTGACAGCAGCCTCATCTAGCAATTCAGACGGCGCCGGCGCCATAGAACGTGACGTTCTGGGCTTAGGTTCTAAATGATTGACAGAAGCCTCATCTAGCAATTCAGACGGCGCCGGCGCCATAGAACGTGACGTTCTGGGCTTAGGTTCTAAATGATTGACAGAAGCCTCATCTAGCAATTCAGACGGCGCCGGCGCCATAGAACGTGACGTTCTGGGCTTAGGTTCTAAATGATTGACAGAAGCCTCATCTAGCAATTCAGACGGCGCCGGCGCCATAGAACGTGACGTTCCGGGCTTAGGTTCTAAATGATTGACAGAAGCCTCATCTAGCAATTCAGACGGCGCGGGCGCCATAGAACGTGACGTTCTGGCTTAGATTATAAATGATTGACAGCAGCCTCATCTAGCAATTCAGACGGCGCCGGCGCCATAGAACGTGACGTTCTGGGCTTAGGTTCTAAATGATTGACAGAAGCCTCATCTAGCAATTCAGACGGCGCCGGCGCCATAGAACGTGACGTTCTGGGCTTAGGTTCTAAATGATTGACAGAAGCCTCATCTAGCAATTCAGACGGCGCGGGCGCCATAGAACGTGACGTTCTGGGCTTAGGTTCTAAATGATTGACAGAAGCCTCATCTAGCAATTCAGACGGCGCGGGCGCCATAGAACGTGACGTTCTGGGCTTAGGTTCTAAATGATTGACAGAAGCCTCATCTAGCAATTCAGACGGCGCCGGCGCCATAGAACGTGACGTTCTGGGCTTAGGTTCTAAATGATTGACAGAAGCCTCATCTAGCAATTCAGACGGCGCGGGCGCCATAGAACGTGACGTTCTGGGCTTAGATTATAAATGATTGACAGCAGCCTCATCTAGCAATTCAGACGGCGCCGGCGCCATAGAACGTGACGTTCTGGGCTTAGGTTCTAAATGATTGACAGAAGCCTCATCTAGCAATTCAGACGGCGCCGGCGCCATAGAACGTGACGTTCTGTGCTTAGGTTTTAAATGATTGACAGAAGCCTCATCTAGCAATTCAGACGGCGCGGGCACCATAGAACGTGACGTTCTGGGCTTAGGTTCTAAATGATTGACAGAAGCCTCATCTAGCAATTCAGACGGCGCGGGCGCCATAGAACGTGACGTTCTGGGCTTAGGTTCTAAATGATTGACAGAAGCCTCATCTAGCAATTCAGACGGCGCCGGCGCCATAGAACGTGACGTTCTGGGCTTAGGTTCTAAATGATTGACAGAAGCCTCATCTAGCAATTCAGACGGCGCGGGCGCCATAGAACGTGACGTTCTGGGCTTAGGTTCTAAATGATTGACAGCAGCCTCATCTAGCAATTCAGACGGCGCCGGCGCCATAGAACGTGACGTTCCGGGCTTAGGTTCTAAATGATTGACAGAAGCCTCATCTAGCAATTCAGACGGCGCGGGCGCCATAGAACGTGACGTTCTGGGCTTAGGTTCTAAATGATTGACAGAAGCCTCATCTAGCAATTCAGACGGCGCCGGCGCCATAGAACGTGACGTTCCGGGCTTAGGTTCTAAATGATTGACAGAAGCCTCATCTAGCAATTCAGACGGCGCGGGCGCCATAGAACGTGACGTTCTGGCTAAGATTATAAATGATTGACAGAAGCCTCATCTAGCAATTCAGACGGCGCCGGCGCCATAGAACGTGACGTTCTGGGCTTAGGTTCTAAATGATTGACAGAAGCCTCATCTAGCAATTCAGACGGCGCCGGCGCCATAGAACGTGACGTTCTGGGCTTAGGTTCTAAATGATTGACAGAAGCCTTAGCCATAGAATGCGACGTTCTGGGCTTAGGTTCTAAATGATTGACAGAAGCCTCATCTAGCAATTCAGACGGCGCCGGCGCCATAGAACGTGACGTTCTGGGCTTAGGTTCTAAATGATTGACAGAAGCCTCATCTAGCAATTCAGACGGCGCGGGCGCCATAGAACGTGACGTTCAGGGCTTAGGTTCTAAATGATTGACAGAAGCCTCATCTAGCAATTCAGACGGCGCGGGCGCCATAGAACGTGACGTTCAGGGCTTAGGTTCTAAATGATTGACAGAAGCCTCATCTAGCAATTCAGACGGCGCGGGCGCCATAGAACGTGACGTTCTGGGCTTAGGTTCTAAATGATTGACAGAAGCCTCATCTAGCAATTCAGACGGCGCGGGCGCCATAGAACGTGACGTTCTGGGCTTAGGTTCTAAATGATTGAGAACAGCCTCAACTAGCAATTCAGACGGCGCGGGCGCCATAGAATGCGACGTTCCGGGCTTAGGTTCTAAATGATTGACAACAGCCTCATCTAGCAATTCAGACGGCGTGGGCGCCATAGAACGTGACGTTCTGGGCTTAGGTTCTAAATGATTGAGAACAGCCTCAACTAGCAATTCAGACGGCGCGGGCGCCATTGAATGCGACGTTCCGGGCTTAGGTTCTAAATGATTGAGAACAGCCTCAACTAGCAATTCAGACGGCGCGGGCGCCATAGAATGCGACGTTCCGGGCTTAGGTTCTAAATGATTGACAACAGCCTCATCTAGCAATTCAGACGGCGTGGGCGCCATAGAACGTGACGTTCTGGGCTTAGGTTCTAAATGATTGAGAACAGCCTCAACTTGCAATTCAGACGGCGCGGGCGCCATAGAATGCGACGTTCCGGGCTTAGGTTCTAAATGATTGACAACAGCCTCATCTAGCAATTCAGACGGCGTGGGCGCCATAGAACGTGACGTTCTGGGCTTAGGTTCTAAATGATTGAGAACAGCCTCAACTAGCAATTCAGACGGCGCGGGCGCCATAGAATGCAACGTTCCGGGCTTAGGTTCTAAATGATTGACAACAGCCTCATCTAGCAATTCAGACGGCGCGGGCGCCATAGAATGCGACGTTCCGGGCTTAGGTTCTAAATGATTGACAACAGCCTCATCTAGCAATTCAGACGGCGTGGGCGCCATAGAACGTGACGTTCTGGGCTTAGGTTCTAAATGATTGAGAACAGCCTCAACTAGCAATTCAGACGGCGCGGGCGCCATAGAATGCAACGTTCCGGGCTTAGGTTCTAAATGATTGACAACAGCCTCATCTAGCAATTCAGACGGCGTGGGCGCCATAGAACGTGACGTTCTGGGCTTAGGTTCTAAATGATTGAGAACAGCCTCAACTAGTAATTCAGACGGCGCGGGCGCCATAGAACGTGACGTTCTGGGCTTAGGTTCTAAATGATTGAGAACAGCCTCATCTAGCAATTCAGACGGCGCGGGCGCCATAGAATGCGACGTTCCGGGCTTAGGTTCTAAATGATTGACAACAGCCTCATCTAGCAATTCAGACGGCGTGGGCGCCATAGAACGTGACGTTCTGGGCTTAGGTTCTAAATGATTGAGAACAGCCTCAACTAGCAATTCAGACGGCGCGGGCGCCATAGAACGTGACGTTCTGGGCTTAGGTTCTAAATGATTGAGAACAGCCTCAACTAGCAATTCAGACGGCGTGGGCGCCATAGAACGTGACGTTCTGGGCTTAGTTTCTAAATGATTGAGAACAGCCTCAACTAGCAATTCAGACGGCGTGGGCGCCATAGAACGCGACGTTCTGGGCTTAGGTTCTAAATGATTGAGAACAGCCTCAACTAGCAATTCAGACGGCGCGGGCGCCATAGAACGTGACGTTCTGGGCTTAGGTTCTAAATGATTGACAGAAGCCTCATCTAGCAATTCAGACGGCGCGGGCGGCATAGAACGTGACGTTCTGGGCTTAGGTTCTAAATGATTGAGAACAGCCTCAACTAGCAATTCAGACGGCGCGGGCGCCATAGAATGCGACGTTCCGGGCTTAGGTTCTAAATGATTGACAACAGCCTCATCTAGCAATTCAGACGGCGCGGGCGCCATAGAACGTGACGTTCCGGGCTTAGATTCTAAATGATTGACAGCAGCCTCATATAACAATTCAGACGGCGCGGGCGTCATAGAACGCGACGTTCCGGGCTTGGATTCTAAATGATTGACAGCAGCCTCATCTAGCAATTCAGACGGCGCGGGCGTCATAGAACGCGACGTTCCGGGCTTCGATTCTAAATGATTGACAGCAGCCTCATCTAGCAATTCAGACAGCGGGGGCGCCATAGAACGCGACGTTCCGGGCTTCGGTTCTTAATGATTGACAGCAGCCTCATCTAGCAATTCAAACGGCGCGGGCGCCATAGGACGCGACGTTCTGGCTTAGATGCTAAATGATTGACAGCAGCCTCATCTAGCAATTCATATGGCGCAGGCGCCATAGAACGTGACGTTCCGGGCTTAGATTCTTAATGATTGACAGCAGTCTCATCTAGCAATTTAGACGGTGCGGGCGCCACAGAACGCGACATTCCGGGCTTAAATTTTAAATGATTGACAGCAGCCTCATCTAGCAATTGAGACGGCGCGTGCGCCATAGAACGTGACGTTCCGGGCTTAGGTTGAAAATGATTGATAGCAGCCTCATCTAGCAATTCAGACGGCGCCGGCGCCATAGAACGTGACGTTCCGGGCTTAGGTTCTAAATGATTGACAACAGCCTCATCTAGCAATTGAGACGGCGCGTGCGCCATAGAACGGGACGTTCCGGGCTTAGGTTGAAAATGATTGATAGCAGCCTCATCTAGCAATTCAGACGGCGCGGGCGCCATAGAACGCGACGTTCCGGGCTTAGGTTCTAAATGATTGACAACAGCCTCATCTAGCAATTCAGACGGCGCGGGCGCCATAGAACGCGACGTTCCGGGCTTAGGTTCTAAATGATTGACAACAGCCTCATCTAGCAATTCAGACGGCGCGGGTGCCATAGAACGCGACGTTCCGGGCTTAGGTTCTAAATGATTGACAACAGCCTCATCTAGCAATTCAGACGGCGCGGGCGCCATAGAACGTGACGTTCCGGGCGTAGATTCTAAACGATTGACAGCAGCCTCATCTAACAATTCAGACGGCGCGGGCGCCATAGAACGCGACGTTCCGGGCTTAGATTCTAAACGATTGACAGCAGCCTCATCTAACAATTCAGACGGCGCGGGCGCCATAGAACGCGACGTTCCGGGCGTAGATTCTAAACGATTGACAGCAGCCTCATCTAACAATTCAAACGGCGCGGGCGCCATAGAATGTGACGTTCCGGACTTAGGTTCTAAATGACCGCTAGCAGCCATATCTATCCAACAACCCGAGGCCAGAGAACGCGATGTTCCGGACTCGATATCTTCCTGAACCTCTGTCAACTTGACCTTCATAACGAATCTATTCGTAGAAACAATCTTTTGTTTAATAATAATAAATAATAAAGATTGCTGGACAATTCACACAGCGCTATCTAGCCCCAAACTAAGCAGAGCTTGTATTATGCCAACCAGATAACTGATAGAATACTTATATCCTTTTTTTTTGTAAATACTTACTTATAATATATAGAAACCATCCAGGCCCGGAACAAATATCTGTAGATCATGTAAACATTTGTTCCGCGGCGGGAATCGAACCCGCTACCTCCTGCGTCTCAGCCGGCTATTCGCCCACTGCGCCACGGAGGTCGTACCGTTGGAGCTCAAATCAAATCATTTATTTTTCATCAAGACTTACAGAACTAACAATGCTGTTTATGATACAATGCTAGTTCACAAATTTGGCTGTTAACAAACGTTGCTTACAGAGAGCCTCAAGCTAAGCTTATAGAAAAAGCTTGTGTTTTGAGGTTCAGAGTACGAATTTAACTACATAACTGCTTGAACAGCAATATTATTGAGAAAAAAATATATATTAATAAATTTATTATGAGCATGGATTACATTACATTACATTCAGCTGTTAATTTCATCCCATTCATTCTGTTCATTTCATTCATTCCAATTCCGACATCAGGCTGCCAAACTAGTAATTTATTTAAAAGCCTTGCTTGACCTAAGTATGGTATTGTCTGCCCTTCAAAAATTGACATTCAATTGACCTAAATCTGTTTGGTCTCGGTCGCCCGTTGCTATTTTTGATGACACTGTCATTTACAATATTGGCAAGCTAAACCAATTTTGGAATAAATTGCAAATGTATATTTTACATTCCTGAAAGTGACAGATTTTATGCTTTACAAGATTAAAAATTTTCTACCATCGTCAATATTTCATATTTGCATATTGATATAATACTGAGATAACCACTATATTTGATTCAAATTTATATTTCATCACTGCAATTTTTCTATTTTTAATCTCTATTTTAATATAATAATCTCTATTTTTTATTATATATAGAAATTTTTCGAGATTGATTTCAATCAATATTATAAGGAGTTTTATCCTATAGTTGGGAGTTTTTTATTGGGGCTTAACAGAGGTACATTTTTGTGAGAAAGGTGTAAAAACGAATGCAGTTGTGTATCAAAATACAGTTCTGACGAACCTTGTGGAACCTGTTTCTCATACCATGTTCAATAACAGGCACTGGGTATTCCAACAAAATTCGGCGCCAGCTCATAGAGCGAAGAGCACACAAGACTGGCTGGCGGCGCGTGAAATCGACCTCATCCGGCACGAAGACTGGCCCTCCTCCAGTCCAAATTTGAATCCGTTAGATTACAAGATATGGCAACACTTGGAGGAAAAGGCGTGCTGAAAGCCTCATCCCAATTTGGAGTCACTCAAGACATCCTTGATTAAGGCAGCCGCCGATGGCGACATGGACCTCGTTCGTGCTGCGATAGACGACTGGCCGCGCAGATTGAAGGCCTGTATTCAAAATCACGGAGGTCATTTTGAATAAACTTTAGTGTCATAAGAATCTATGTTTTGTTAAGTTCATTTTGGTATATAAATGGTTACATAATGAATAAACTTGTTTCAATTATTTTATATTAAACATGTGACAGAATTTATGACCTGACTAGGTATAATGGGCGACTTTAACACCTGTCTTTTGCGAAATGACACCAGGAGGAAAAGACTACTTAATATAGCAACGTCGTATAACATTTCCATTTTGGATTTGGACTCAACTCATCACGTAGGTGACAGTCACACTAAGCTAGACCTTATTCTCACCGGCAACGCTGAGCGTATCTCTGCTCATGGTCAATATCCGGCGTCGGGTTTCTCGCACCACGATCTTATTTTCGCTTCCATTAAAATCAAATCACCTAGACTAAAACCCAAGATCGTGATGCAACGGAATTTTGCAGCCATGGACCATGACGCGCTGCGTTCTGATGCTATTACCCTGGACTGGTCCCAGCTCTACTCTGCTTGCGACATCGATAAAAAGATTGATATTTTTAACTCTACTCTGACCAGACTATATGATAGGCATGCCCCCATTAAACCAGTTCATGCGAACTGGTCAGCTTGCGAATTTCATCTGTTAACCATGGTTAACAGATGAAATTCGCAAGCTGATGGCTAGGCGAAATTGTTTGTATCGTAGGTACAGAAAAAACCGAACAGACGAAATGTTTTCACATTTTAAAAGTGCAAGAAACAGATGCAACCATGCTATCAGGAACGCTAAGCGTCGAA
Organism: Philereme vetulata; assembly: GCA_918857605.2. Taxonomy (NCBI): domain Eukaryota; kingdom Metazoa; phylum Arthropoda; class Insecta; order Lepidoptera; family Geometridae; genus Philereme; species Philereme vetulata. The sequence continues at coordinate 6,010,154 of OU975459.1, read as the reverse complement.
ACATATTTGAGGGGATTGAGAGCTGTACGCCTAATAACGTTTGGAAGATACTCCATGGCCTCGGCTTTGGTAAAGGCAAACGTGCTGCCAATCTATCTGCTGATGTAAATGAACTAAACCGGCACTTTTCAACTGTTTCTTTCAAAATAAACAAGCGCGTGAAAGAGGATACAATTGCGTTCTTATCCCATTTGCCACTAGACAATTATACTTCCTTCTGTTTTGAGGTCGTTAACGAAGCTGAGGTTCGAAAAATCACCACGGGCATCAGTACCAAGGCGGTTGGAATCGATGGCATTGGTCGTAAACTTCTGACCCCGATCCTTGACATAATTCTTAGTTGCATCTCCCACATCATAAACTTCTCCCTTACAAATAACTGTTTCCCCTCAACATGGAAGAAAGCTTATGTAATCCCCATACCTAAGAAGACAGTAGTAACCGATCTTAAAGACCCATCTCTATTTTAACTTTTCTCTCAAAAATTGTCGAAAAAGTAGCTCACCGCCAACTCTCCTCCTTTGTTCATAAAAATAATCTTCTCTCCTCTTTTCAGTCTGGTTTTCGTTCCTCGCATAGTACTTCCACTGCACTCGTTAAGATAACTGACGACATACGAGCTGCTATTGACGACCGTAAACTTACTCTGCTTGTCTTACTTGATTTCAGCAGTGCGTTTAACTGTGTCAATCACGACATACTCCTGGCTGTCTTGCGATCATTAAACCTATCACAATCTGCCATCACTTGGTTCAGTTCTTATCTCTGCGGGCGCCAGCAGTGTGTCAGGATTGATGAGATCACCTCGGACTGGTGCTATGTTGATGCGGGCGTCCCTCAAGGAGGTGTTCTCTCACCTCTCCTTTTCTCCATTTTCATTAACACTCTCGTATCGAACATCGGCTTCTCATCATACCATCTGTACGCGGATGACGTCCAACTATACCTGAGTTTTAAACCCTATCTGGTGGTACGTGGTATTGAAGACCTTACCAGTGACCTCAGTGCTGTGTATGAGTGGACCCAGAAGTATGGTCTACTTATAAATCCTACTAAGACACAAGTTATGTTTGTTGCTAGTAAGTATCACATTTCCAGACTAGACATTAGTTCCCTCCCCCCAGTCAGATACAATAGTTCTCCCTTACAATTCTGCACAGAGGTAAAAAACCTTGGTCTGTATATCACTAGCGACCTATCATGGGACCGTCACATTGCTCAGGTTAGTAAGAGAATGTATGGAAGCATGCATTCCCTGAACTTGATGAAAAACTTTCTGCCTCAATCTGCAAGGAGGACACTGGTGAACGCACTGCTTTTTCCCATTCTAGACTACGCCGATGTCGCTTATTCCGATGCTACAGAGGATGGGTTGAACAAGCTGGAGCGTTTGCAAAACCTCTGCATACGTTTCATCCATGGTTTGAGGAAATATGATCACGTGTCTGTTTTCCGCGCTCAATTACAGTGGCTCGAGGTCAGAGAGCGTCGGGATGTACATATACTATGTCTACTTTATAACATCCTACATGACCCCAAATCACCTAACTACCTCAAAGAGCGGTTTTCTACCCTCTATGCTGCAGACCGTCTTGTACGTTCCACACAACTTCTCCAGTTAATAACTCCTCACTTACTTTTATTTGTTTTTTTTTTCTATAAATCTGTTGCGTCTAGACTGTAAGGTATAATAAAGAATTTTCATTCATTCATTCATTCCTCAACACAACACAACCTGCTATTCTAACTCTTTCACCATTACTGCTATCCGCCTATGGAATAGTATTCCGCACGAGATTCGGCATGTTTCATTTATTGAGGTTTTCAGATCCAAAGTGTGCAAGCACTACCTCACTCTCATGAACGAAGCTTACAAAATGAGTGGTGTCCTGTAGATGCTCTGTCATTTGTCCACTCTGTTATCTTTATATCATATGAGTTTATTTAGGTTTATTGTAACTACCTATTTATTAGTTTATCTATTATTTTTCAACTAGTGTTTATTGAGATGTTATATTTGAAAGTACGTTTATTGAAAATACTCTATATATATTTGATGTTTCGTTCGTATTCTCAATATATCTTAGTCTTATGTTTTATTATAATATTTTTCCTGCTACATTATGTCATGCACTACCTCCAAAAATATTTTTACAACACTACGCAAAGGTTAACTGGAAGAGAATGCTTGCTAGCATAAATCTGTGCATAAATCTGTACACAGGCGAACTTAATGTTCGCCTGTGTACAGATTTATGTATTTTGTGCAATAAAGAATTTTCAATCAATCAATCAATCCTTCGTGAGTGAGCCCGACTCGCGCGTGGCCGGTTTTTTTATGGATAACTAGCTGACCAATCCGCGGCTTCACACGCATGGTTTGCCAATAAAAAGTAGCCTATGTGTTAATCCAGGTTATGACCTACGTACATACCAAATTTCATCGCAATCGATTCAGCCGATCCGGCGTGAAAGAGTAACAAACATCCATACATACAAACATTCGCGTTTATAATATTAGTAGGAAGGTACGGAACCCTTCTTGCGCGAGTCTTGAGAGACTTGCACTTGGCTGATTTTTTAAGTTTGAACTTGCAAATCATAATTCATAACGAACTTGTGATCCTATGAGCTAACTAAAAGTATAGACCAAGAATCTCGTTACCTCCTTAACATCACAAAGGCAATTGTCAACACATCAGCTGGCGAAAGTGACAGCTTCGGCAACTTGCTGTCAATCACGCTAGAAAGCTCGCCGCGACGATCTGTCAAAACATTATGACGATTTGAAGAAAGCATATGCATCTTCTGTTTGTAGGCTGGGTGAGGGCGGACGTTCTACGTTATGGTTTTAGCATTTATTTCTCAAAAGAATTACAAATTCACTTACAGGGAAACTTACAATTTATCTTAAAAATAAAGAGGATGTGCTATTTAGTGTAGAAAACTATTTTATACATATAACTGCGAGTAAGTCAATACTATACTCAAACTATAAAAAAATTATTTATGACGCGCGAAATAATATTAGGGGATAGTCGGATGTCCGTTAGTATAAATCTATAAAGCAAAGCATGAGTCCATTTATACTATAAATAATATAATTAAACGGCCATGAAGAATCAAATGCATTTCTCGTTCCACTAAGATTAAATATTAACAACAGAATATTTTTTTTTATAAATTATAGGTTAGTGTTTGACCACGATCTCGCCTGATGGTAAGCGATGATGCAGTCTACGATAGTACACGCTTGCCTAGAAGAAACCTATTCATTCGCGACTTGAAGACCCCTAGGTTGTATTTATCAGGAAACACAGACCAGGCAAGGCGTTCCAGTCCTTGGCGGTGCGTATAATAAAGGTGGAAGAGTACCGCTTTATGCGTATGGGAGGTATGTCTACCATGTAGCGGTGGCGCACCGCGGAGCGTCTGGTTGTCCGCTATTTTTAATAAAACATTAAAAACTAACGTTGTAGCATTAAATTGTAAAATTTTGTGATGCCTGTGATGTTGATTTTATAGATCGTAATGCTAGCAAAGATTGACTTAACGGATAACTGTCACGTATAAAAAGTTTATACAATGAAGCTTTCTCATAGCATTCGCCTTGAAATCATAAACATATGTACATATATAACTATCCAAATATTTTCTTTTGAAACATTTTTGTCGTATTTTAATTTTAACGATATTATAATTTGTATTTGTATCATTTGTACTAGATGACCTACCCAGCTTCACGCGGATTGTTATCGAAATAAAATATAGCCTACAGTACTCAGGGATAGTGCAATTCATATTCATTTATTCTGCTTACATGTACATATGACGACCTCCGTGGTGCAGTGGGCGAATAGCCAGCTGAGCTGAGACGCAGGAGGTAGCGGGTTCGATTCCCGCCGCGGAATGTTTGCATGATCTACTTATATTTGCTCCGGGTCTGGTTGTTTCTCTATTTATTATAAGTATGTATTTACAAAAAAAATAGTATCCTAAGTATTCTATCAGTTATCTGGTTCCCATAGTACAAGCTCTGCTTAGTTTGGGGCTAGATAGCGCTGTGTGAAATGTCCAGCAATATATTTTATTTATTTATTTACATTTTTTAGCTTAGATAGTAGGTAGCTTAGGGGAAAATAAATATACCCTGAGAGAGAACTGTAAGAGAACTGCAAGTATCGTTTGCGCCTTTTCAAAAAGTACAACAATCAAACATGTCCTATCAATTATATTTAAATTAGTTTATGCGGCAAATGTCAAATAATATAGTATAAGAACAAAGGTATGTCAAGCTGTCGGTTAATAATAATAATGTCAAGTGAAAAGTCCGGAAATTACCCATTACAAACAAACTTACATACACATTTCTCGAAAGACGCTTCACATATTAGGTTGGAAAAAAATTCCATCGCATTTTTTAAGAAAATTCAAAATATTTTTTAATATAGTTTATTTACATTTAACAAAAGTATTAAAAAAAATATGTAGGTACCATTTTGTTCCATAACTTTTTGCCATCTCTACCTACAGGTAGGGACATGATCCCATTGCTATAGAAATTTTGGGGCTACTGATCAAAATACCGCGACAAGTAGTTTTGGCACTCCTCTCGTGATGTTAACCTGACACTGCCTAAAGAATTCTGAAGAGACCGAAACAGGTGGAAATCTGTAGGTGCAAGGTCAGGACTATACGGCGGATGCATTAACACCTCCCAGCCAAACTATCTTAATTTTTGCTTAGTGGCTAAAAACGTGTGAGGTCTAGCGTTATCATGATGATAAACCACACCCCTTCTGTTGATTAATTCCGGCCGCTTTCTCTCAAGTTCTTGCTTTAATCTCATCAGTTGTTCGCAGTAGAGTTCAGAATCGATGGTCCCGCCTGGTGGTAACAGCTCATAATGAATAATGCCCTTCCAATCCCGCCACACACACAGCATCGCCCTGTTGCGAGTTAACCCGGGTTTCGCCATAGTCTGTGAAGCCTGACCGGCCTTTGACCACGACCTTTTTCGCAAGTTATTGTCGTGCGCGATCCACTTTTCATCACCAGTTATCAGCTTCTTCAAAAATGGTTCGGTTTCATTACGTCGTAATAAAGAATCACAAATGAGTACACGGTTCATTAGGTTTCTTTCAGTGAGCTCGTGGGGTACCCAAATATCGAGTTTTTTTGTGTACCCAGTTTTTTAAATGCGGCACAACTGTTTTGTGGTTAATTCCCAGTTCTTCAGCTACGTCGTTACTACTGATATGCTGATCTTGCTCCACTTTTTCAAAAATGGCATCAAATTTATCCGTAATAGGGCGATCAGAGCGACGTGCATCTTTGACATCAAAATTTCCGGATTGAAAACGCTTAAACCAAATTTGTGCTACTCTCACAGACACTGAACTAGGTCCATAAACATCGCAATTTTTGTTTGCGGCTTGCTTTGCATTTTTACCATTTTTGTAGTAAAATTTTAAAATATATCGAATTTCGTCATTAGATTCACTCATCTTTACAGTACGAAAAACAAATAAAAATCACACATTTTCCTAATTTGAATTTGAAATTATCTTCTTTAAAATTTAAACTTTGAATGATACTAAAACCAGCCAGATACAAATAGTATAGCCAAAGAGATTTTATTACAAGTTCATACATACTATAATGCGAAAATACTTTTCCCCCAACCTTACAATAGAAGTCTTCCGTTGCAAGATGCAAAGAATCCATTAAGGAGATGGGTCTGACGAGCCACTCCGCTGATGAGACCTCGGGTGATGTATGGCATTCAAGAGCCGTATTCTGTACATCTTAAGAATATTGTTGGGCTTAAAAGCAGGGAAAATATACAGAAATAAAATAAAGCTTATTTTATAAGCAACGGGATAAGTTTTTCAGCCGCTTTTACAATATATATTAGGTCAAGGCTTTATTGTACACCCAGGAATGAATGAAATGAAAACACTTAATTGTACACACGGCTACACAACAAGCTATAATTTTCCAGTATAAGCTGACCTCTCATTCTACGAAAAGTCTACACAATACGAGGTCAGCTTATACTGGAAATTTATAGCTTGATGTGTAGCCGTGTGTACACACTAAAAAAAATAGAAATTACAGACGAAATATAAGACACAAAGCAAATAGTACAATGGGCGGTCTTATCGCTATGAAGCGATTTCTTCCAGACAACCTTTGGATGGAGAGGAAATAGTAATGTCAAAGATGGTCGGGGGTGCACATAAGATATGGATGAATGGAGTGCAACTCATACCTAAATAAAATATATATAAATTATATACCTAAATATAATATATAATATTATAATATATATTATAATATTTATAATACATACATTAGTTAAATACGATAAATATACATTAATTTATGTGAGCTACTACGAGTATGACGTTTCTGATAGATATAAATCTTTTTACTCTAGATTTAAATAGGATTACTAGATTGTCTTATTGCTATAAATGGTTGTTCCAGGCAACTGACATAACTTGAAGTTCTTACTAGAACGTACTAATATAGATACCATTTACAACTAGGCAACTGGTTCCGTACAAAACAATTCCCAAATGTGTTTCACTCACATCTGACGGCTGACCCGTTATCGTAGTTCTAGTTATGTAAATAAATATTAAAATCTACAATTAATTTATGTGAAAATGTTTTAAAATTCCACTTCTGTCCAACGGTGATTTGCTCTAGTTTTCACGCTCGAGGAAATCTCGTAATCAATAATTGTGACAATCCTTTGTGAAAATTTGCAAAACCAAGATATTTAAATAACAATCCAATTAATTAATATTCTCTTCAGCAAAAACAGATTTGGAAACACGATAAAATTCAATAACCTTCGAATCTTTTCCAACTTCCTAACTGAAGAGAAACATAAATTCTTAGATTCCCTTTGAGGGCGAAGGGTTTAAACTCAAAGCCTTTGAAGCCTTTGCTTTACTGAATAATGAACGAATGTCGTCTAACTGGCTTACTTAGGAAGCTTCAGTAATTTGCAATCAGCGCTTCGTTAAAATCACAAACGACTTTACCGTGAAATCTATAAAACACAAAAAAATACATTAAGATTTTGCAAGTTTCAACGCCAATTAGCTAAACGCAAACAAAATCATGTTAAATACGACTTGTTTAGTAAAAACATGAAAAATCGGAACATAAACCATGCATAGAATCGATTTTCTAGCAAATCTCGCGTGTCACAGCGCACGTTACTAACTGCCAGCTAACCTGTGCCTCAATTACGATTGAGTGAAATTGTACTTTCAATGGAAAAATCGCTGGAAAATCGGAAGCGTTTCAAATTAGCAGTTTGCCGCAATTTCGATGTGTCCAAGAGACTACCATCCGTGAAGGAATGACCACTTACGAGATAAGTGTTGCCTTCGTTCTGGCGATTTCATTCGGTTGAAAGTGAGGTTAATTTTATTGTGGGTCCATGTTTTATCGATATTTGTGACCATTAATTGACGAGCATATAACCATTTTTGCTTCATGAGGTGTAAAAATTACCAGGCGAGCATGAATGCATAACAATAGGTTTGTCTGTAAGCAAAACTGAACAACAGACAACTTTGTTTTTCAGATCTCGTAGTATCTTTAAGAATATGAACCTTAGTGTTACCACTAAACACTTAAATAAACTTTAACCACGTTAATAATTACTGATTTAAACGGGTGTTTATCGCGTGTGTACCTTTTTTATTTGTTATCCCGACGATATTTCGATTGCGCTGCAGCAGCCGTGGTCGCGGTAATTAAAAAAAGTGGCACTCCGGGAGTGCCGACAGAAGTGTAAACTTGAATAAAATCAGACTACACTACAACTACTTATATACAGAGGTGTCGGTAACGGTAATAGTGTCGCGAGTTCAAAGGTTTTTTTTTCCATTTCAAAAATGCCCAACGAGCCTAAAGAAGTTTTCACTTCAATTAAAATAAATGGTATTAAAAAAGGTGCATACGCGATATATATCAGTTTAAATCATTATTATAAATACGGGATTTATCACGTACCGTCTTATCGGTGTTTCGACCGACAATGTTTCGGTTCAATTCGTGAACCTTCATCAGGGTGAGTGCGATCCGCTCCGAATAACGTCTCGCCTCGCACTGAGCGGAACGATTCGGAGCGGATCGCACTCACCCTGATGAAGGTTCACGAATTGAACCGAAACATTGTCGGTCGAAACACCGATAAGACGGTACGTGATAAATCCCGTATTTATTGTAATGATTGAAATTAATCACGAAAGTTGTCAAAATAAAACCAGTTTAAATCAGTAATTATGTACAGTGATTGCGAAAGTTTGAAAAATATTATTGAAATAAAACTTCTTTACGCACGCTTAAGCTGGTGAATGCGTTACGAAAAGTACGAACGGAAGGCGAGAGAAATATATAAGTTAGTGAAGATAGAAAGAGAGAGAGTTACGTTTCGTATATTTTTAAACGTTAATGTGCGAGTGCGTGTTGCGTCTGTCCAGAACGAACATAGACTGCTCGACCTACAGACGTGTGGACAATTTTGTAAATGAACAATTTTATAAATTAATATTTTTAAAAACAAAATTTTACTTCATTCGTGTGGTCTAAAGCACACTCGTTTTTTTAAACCGCGTTAGTAATAAAATTTCTGTGTCCTTGAATTACTTACACTGTCAATGATCAGAAGAGACAAAATACTGTGTAACTGTTCCATTCGTTTATTAGATTTCGGTCTAATAAGAAAGGTGGTTAGTTTATTTCTTGTGTTATCGGAATAAGTTGCTAGCAATGTGCTTAAGCTTGGACTCGAAACGTCAGCAATAACAAGAACGCTCCATCAAACTTTGCAACATTGTTGCCAGTAAGTAGCACAATTCTCAGAATTATTAGCATTGCTTTGCCCCCGGCCACTGAAATTACATAAAATTGATTCCCACATTATTGGACATGATGTGATTTCACACGCTGTCCACCCAGTGAAACCCAGTGGAAGGCCTAACGAGGACCGAATATGATTCCAGAGACAAACAATTGTGAGACTTTTCGTTACCCTAATCTCAGTTGACCATGAAGGTTTTTGTATCAATTATGTAATAAAGTGCCATTATATGTACGAGTATGTTGTGCGAAAATGGCCACATATCTCGTCACCTGTTTTTAGAGTTTCAGATTATTTCGTTGTTCGTCTATCTGTCTGTCAAGACCCTTTTGTCTCAGAAACGCGTGGAGGTATCAAGTTGAAATTAATATACTTAAGTCTACGGTCCAATGGAGCTGTGAAAAAATTAAGCTTTTAAATTAAAATATTTTTAATACTTGTTATATATATAAAACCTATACTGTACTTCCCGTTGACCTAGAGTCATGAAATTTGGCAAATCACTATGAATATCTGTAGAATTCTGAGAGAAATATTTTTTTTTTATTTTGTTATTACTATCACTGAAGGCAAAGGCCTCCCTTCCCTCCTTCCACGAATTCCGGTTATTGGCAAATTGGGGCCACTCGCTACGGTATGCATCCAGTTCATCCCTCCATCTCCGCCTGGGTCTACCACGAGGCCGCCGCCCGTTAGGAACCCATTCTGTAGTTGGCTTTCGTCCATAATTTCTCTGGCATACGACAGACGTGTTCTGCCCAATCCCACTTCAATATAAAATGTAAAAATATAATTATGTAATTTTTCTGAAATATATGTAACTAACATTCGTTTATTTGATAAACATCTCTTTCAATAACAATCTATGCTAAAGCTTTTTGTGTTGACTGTACCTACCTAAAACTCGTCGCATTGCTTGAGAATCAATGTATGAAGGTTTAAATTCAGACAACAATCGATTTGGCATTTGTGGGAATAAGTCCAATTTCTCCCCCTGTATGTGCAAAGTACGTTATTCGTTCAGTGATTAGTTTTAGGTCTGAATGAAAGCTCTTTAGGAACGATATTAAATCCCTCAGTCTGGTAACCGAATTTGGAGCAGAAGCTCCATTCTTTATATGAGCCACAGATAATAAAATTATGTTCTATCACGCGATCCAATTTCGGCTAATTGAATTTCGTGTAGGATGAGCAAATTTATTTAACTAAACTCACAAAGGCCTAGAATATAGAAAACAAATTCTATTGCGAGATAAATAGGCTCTGTGACCGAAATAAATCAATCGCTCACAAAGATTTCAATAAAAATTCCGTACTGAAGTGAATACGTCTTTCCAATAGAAACCCGCATACTTGGGCTCTTACCATCAAATACGATAAATACGTACAGCCATAGTACAAGCGAAATCTTGTGAGTTAAAATAAATATTAGATTGAGAACTTGTCATATATCATTTGGATATGATTTTATTAGAGCCTGGTAGTGCTAAAAACTCACCCGTTCAGGCAAGATAGCGATTTACAGAAAATATATTATTTTTTGTCGTCAACTCGCCCGATTATTTTTTCGCTTCGAATGCAAGTTGCAGTATTTAAAAGAATATTAAATGTAGCTGGACATTTCACACAGCGGTATTTAGCACCTAACTAAGCAGAGCTTGTACTATTGCCACATAACTGATATAATACTTATTTTGTGAATAGATAGATTCTTATGTATAGAAAAACACCCAGACCCAGCACAAACATCTGTAGATAATAGTTTTTCTGCGGACCGAATTTCAGATGGAGTAGGCTTATCTATCATCATACCACCTGAGGCTTTACACCTGTATGCCTCAAGTTGATGGACGCAGGACAGTTGGGCACGTTTTTAAGATGCGTGACCTTCGAGGCAAAACTTTGCTATAGGCGCTAGTTCCATCTCAAGGTAGTAAAAAAATACCATCCATGGTTAGCCAGGATTCCGTAGAAGAAAACATGGTTAATACAGAGTTAACTCCAGAGTTAGCTACCTCCGCATCCATTGGGGTAAATTCAACGTTTTAAAAAACATCAAAAGACATCCCACCAGGCCAACTCAGCAATACAATGTTTAAAATTCGGCCTGTGTCCACGAACCCACATTTATCAAGGTTTTTTAGTCTCTTGGTAATAATCTATTAGGTAGGATTTTACTGTTCTCGGAATTACTCTCCTCCTATATTAGCAGAAATATAACAATCGACAATAAATAAATAATAAATATTTCTGAACATTTCACACAGCGCTATCTAGCCCCAAACTAAGCAGAGCTTGTACTATGAGAACCAGATAACTGATAGAATACTTATATTCTTTTCTTTGTAAATACATACTTATAATATATTGAGAAACAACCAGACCCGGAACAAATATCTGTAGATCATGCAAACATTTGTTCCGCAGCGGGAATCGAACCCGCTACCTCCTGCGTCTCAGCCGGCTATTCGCCCACTGCACCACGGAGGTCGTCATCGTCTAACAATCAAATAGACAAATCGGCAACGCAATGCCAATGTGGTGCCCAGCTCCAAACAATGGCACACGTCCTTGCATGCCCATCCTGCCCTACCACCTGAACGATGAGACAACTGATGACCTGCTCCGACGCTGCCATGAATGTGGCGACGTGGGCAAAATGGCTACAGTCTTGAGACATCGACATGAAAGAAGCAAAAGCAGAAATGAAACCGAGAAAACGTGTCAAACGCAATTCTTTCTGAAATTCAATAATACTTAAATTGGTACTTTATATCTCTCGCCCCTTTCAAGGCCCGACATTTAGTACCCATGAATCTTGTTACAAAACAGGGAAAAGGTAATGAGTTCTCAGATCATAAAACCACTATCTTTCACTTTGACGATGACGAAATCCATACTTTCACTCTAATCCACTGCATATCGGAACATGTGTAGTTAGCTTATCGACTAAACTGTTTTATGTGAAGTACCTACCTAATTATGGAGAACTTTGGTCATGAAATCGGATGTAGATGTTTAAACTAATAACGCAAGTAATAGAGGAAAATATGTAATAACGAGTTAGCCAACTGTCGTTAATATTCAACCTCTTAGTCATGCTGGTTTATGGTACTCCGATTGGATAAGGAATAAAAGTTATAACTTTTTTTTAAATTTATCATGGTTATGAACATTATTTTCATACCCAACAAGATCTGAAATTATCAAATTCCAAAATTGCAACAGCTTTAGAATAAAACTAAAAATATTTCTAACGGAAGCCCAAATACAACATGGTAACATCAATATCGACCTCTCTTTGATCTAGTCATCCAATAACTCTTTTTACATAAGTTTAACTAAATCAATATATTTTAAATAGTTACCCATATTTATTTATATATATAACAATTTACCATAACCTTAGAAATCGTAAGAAAGTTCATAAGTTGTATTTTTATATATATAGGTATTTAATATTATTTTAGTAAAGTATGTTTATAAAATTTATATTTACATTTAAACAAAACTCTACACACCTTTTATTTATTCACTTCTTTATTTTTTTATTTTTCTACGTAGCTACTGCACTACCTATTGCTTCTGGTTTCAGCTGAAAATCAGCGTTGGGTGCTTAACATCCAACATTATGCTGAGCTGAACGCCATTTTGGTACGCAGACACATGAGTCGAACTAGTTTTATTGGATTCAATTGTATCTACTGTTCCTTTAAATTATTTCATGTGTCATTTTGTGTGTGCCAAATAAATGATTATTCTATTCTATTCTATTCTATTCTATTCTATCTGGAGCCTGGAACCCTGTGGTGAGAATGTGAAGGAACCGAAATAGCGAGGTGACAAATACGCGTTCTGCTACCGTGCGAGTTCTGTTGGAATCGAGCTATGATCGAGAATGAAACCTGTGGTACTAATAATATTAGTAAGTAAATTTTTTTAAACGTGATAGAACATAGTTTGACCACAATCTCACCTGATGGTAAGCAATGATGTGGTCTAAGATGTAGCACGAAGATCTAGAAGGAACCTATTCACTCTTACCTTAAAGAGGCCCGGATTGTATTTATTAGGAAAAACAGACGACGGTAAAGTGTTTCATACCTTAGCTGTGCGCATCAAGAACGTAAAACCAAAACGGTGTGTGCGAATGGGTGGTATATCAACTAGGTACGGATTGTACTGAGCCGTGCGCCTGCTTGTCCTTTGATGGAAGGGGGATGACGGGATCAGATCGTATAGTTACTGGGCAAATTCCCCAAAATGTATTCTGTAAAAGATCGATAGGCTTGCAACTTTACGGCGGTGTTCGAGACTTTGGGTCTTAGTCTCTGCCATATGTTGCTCACATTTATGCCTAAAAGCCCTACGTTCTATCGAGTCTAAGGTATTAATTCCTAGCAAGAGACTAAAAAAGAGGGTAGATATATCTGCCAATACCCACTCTCAAACTTGTGTCCGTAATCATGGAACATTCAGTTGCGCCAAAATATTGGGACATTTAAATCACATTAACATGGTAAATATCTCGTTTTTTCTGAAAATAGGAAGAACCGTGTTTAAATCTTTTTTAATGGAATCGAAAGGCCAGTTTTATTTATATTCTAAAGAGAGTTTAAATAAATTATCTACTACACTTACATTTTCAAAATACTCAGACTATGATTAATATATCTTAGAAACCGAGAATATTATCGCAACGTTAACGATAAACACGTTCTTAAAGTGAACACCTTTTATCGCGTTTTAAAGTGTGTGTCATTGAGTAAGGTCAGGTCATAAAGTCGTTAAGATAAGGCCCCATTTTATCAAAAGATTACAATTTAATCTGTGGATGATGGCGTGGGTCATGCATTTGTTTATGTTACTATTGGCACTATGTTTTACTTCTTAATGTATGACAAACAGTCATCACATCTTCCCAAATAAATAAAATAAAAGGGCCATTATCAGTGTTGCCAAAAATGTTTTTCAAATAACATTAGCCTGAATATGCATCTTGACGATAAATCTGTATATATGTATACAGATTTTCTGACAAAGGAAATAGGTGGAATTCGCTACTGTTGTTTCAACTAAAGCGAATTATAATCTCAGTTTAATATATTATCAGAAAGAAAACATACGCCGTGTACAAACACACCGCTAAGATCTCTCAAGAAAAACAGTAAAGCTGCTTGTTTTAACAATCACAAATCACTTTGTAACAAGGTTTTCCAGTGGCTGCCTGAGTGCCGACACAAATCATAAAGCGGTTAACGTCTTTATCTATTGCTTCGTAGACCTCCTTATTCTGCTCCTACTGTTATTGGATACTTTTTTATTTTATTCTTTCTAATTTGGATACTTTTTCATTTTATCTAGCAAAGTGCGAACAGATCTTATCGTATTGATTCCGGCGATGCATTTGCAGTCGGTCAGTTTTGATTACCATCTGTCAATCAGTGTAGGATTAAAAGCAAAAAAAAATATATCCAAACGCCTGGTGAGTCAAGACATGGGTTACTAATAAGCAAGCTAGTTTATTATATAAATTATTCAAAAGTTGGTTCTAACGTTCTAAGTCACGAGCCCACCTAAAAATTATTAAACAAAAATTATATTCAAGCCAAAATTATGCGCGAGCCTTGAATATAAATTAAACCTCGGATTAACTTTTGTAACATCAGAAAACTAGATCAGTTACTGAGTCTACGACACTGCATGCAGTGGAGCCGACCATCAAGATCTACCTCTCTATAGATGAGAGTTTTCTATAGATGAGAGATTCAGGAGATGATGTACTCCGATTCGTGAGGGCCCAGAGCCAGATTACAGGCTCATTTCGTCTCTCCAGAGACTAGAGTCCAGTAGGACTATTGCCTTCCAACACTTTCCAGATTCTGGCGAAGCATAAGGATGTGCTACTTGATCTGGATTTCTGGCCTGTCGGCATCGTTTATAGGCGCTACAGGGAAGCGGCTACGAAGCAAAATACTCAAATAAATACATGGTTCGGATTTCGCATAATCTGATGAGATTCCAAAAAATATATAAGAAGCTCCAGTTGGCAGGACTCAACTGACCGAAGATAAAACGTCAAAAGAGGTACTTGCAGTTGCTACCCCTAGGTTTTATGAAAATGTGAAATATATAAAGGCAATTGAGGGTAGTATAGAGAAAGGGAGGAGGGGAATTTTGTTCAGAAACTGCTATTTTATTGATGAGTACTTTTAAAAGATACCGTTCTATATCGTTCTCGTGAAATCCAGTCCATCCAAATGTTATCTGGAGCAGATCGCTTTTAGCGATTAGACCGCCATTTGTATTTCTGCGTGCATTGTTATTTGTTTTTTATATTGATTTTTAATTTAAGTATGATGTACGTTAACTAGTTATCTATCTATTTATTTAGACGTAACGGTCGCTTTCTAAATATGCATGGATTTGCATATTTTGCATATGCGGAAAAACCATATAGCTCGTTTATCTATGACTTACTATGATAATAAGTATAAGTTTCATAAAATGTGTTGATAGACTTGTTCACTCAGGACGATATCAAAATGGTAGCCATTTCCAGAGTAGGCGCATAACGCAATGAGCAATAAGCAACACCATATTTTTGCTGGCCCACTTTTGATAGAACTGCCATTAAACTCGTAACGATAACGCTTAGAAAGCAAATCGTAAAATATTTACCGCGACTGCGCAAACGATAAACTGTATTATTGATAAACTGAGTGGCTAAACGAACCGTGAACTGGCAGTAATTAGATTTATTGATTCATTAGGAAGGGCTCATAAATAATAGGGTTTTAAAAGGTTTTGTTACGAACGTAGAAATTATGGGCTATTAGACAATACATCATAAGGAATTAATTTTATTTATGAAAATATATATATATTTTGTAAGTTAGGTAGTCGAAAATTATGAAGATTTGATACTACTACTTCGGAAATTTTTGTGATCAAAAACAAAATGACATCATAAAATATTAATATGTTTTAGGGTAGTGGGTTCGATTCCCACCGCGGAACAAATATTTGCATGATCTACAAATATTTGTTTCGGGTCTGGATATTTTTCTATGTATTATAAGTATGTATTTACAAAGAAACAGGTATATAAGTATTCTATCAGTTATCTGGGTCCCGTAGTACAAGCTCTGCTTAGTTTGGGGCTAGATAGTCTGTGTGAAATGTATATCAATATATATTTATTTATTTTTTGCTCTAGTCTTCCGAACTCTGTCCAATTGATAAACCCTTTTTACGAAGTCTGCGTTTGTCAACTTCATTGTCTTTACAGCTAAACACATTTAGAGCCATCGCAAACTGGGCGACTTGTCACCGCGACAAGACGCGGCGTTGTCGTTTGCATCTGGCGTCTTGTCGCCGCGATTAGACACGGAACTGTCGCGTTGGCGACCAGTCGTTACGACAGACGTCGTGCAGGAAGCGATCATTAGTAGTAAAGTATTCGAGAGAGACGGCCGTGTTGTTCATCTTGTGAGTGAATATGGAGCCTCTAGTTGCACTTGCCTTGGTGCTTATCTTGCGAATGCGAAGGCGCAGAGTACGACGAATCCATCGCCATTATTGGGTCCATCCTCTCTAAACTGATATATCTCTATATCAATACTACTAAATGAACACATCGACATCGAACGTATCCATGTTAAGATTCACAATAAAATAAACACGTGCACCTTCCTCAGCTCTCACAGCGAGACTGACGCTGCTCTGTCGCGCGACTGTGGTCGAATATGCGCGTGCACAGAGTGACTAGACGCGGCGACCAGTAGCGAGCGCGCGCGACTCCCCTAGCTTGTCGTCACGGCTCCGCGACTCTGACGCCAAGTGTGCGGAGCTTTGAACAGAATATTTATATGAAAATTGTCGGCCGCAGCCTATCGTCGCGTCTAATCGTCGAGCTGTTGCTGTCGCGTGTCGCCGAGTGTGCGCCTACACTTACGCTAGCTCGTGGAACATCAGATTGTGCCTGATTCAATGTAAGATATGATTAACTTGCCCACTGGGAGCCCTAAAATGCAGTAAAAGTACTAATCAAATTCGCGCAGAGACAATAGATCTCATACATTTTGATCTAGTAGGTACTTGTACTTGGACAAAAAGCCGCTTATTTTCTTAGTAATTTCGCCTCTTGTTTTCGGAAGTAGTCTGATTATACCCGACAAAAATCCTCGCAAACACACCACAAACTTTCAAAACCTAATATACACATCATCGCGTACTTCCAAATAGAGAAGTTCAAAAATTGCTTTGAAACAACTTTAGCAACTTCATAGAGTGGGTCCTCCTCGTCAACGACGCCGACGTGACAAGTTTTAAACTTAGTTACGTGTGAAAGAGAAATAGTTTTGTTGTTGGGCTTTATCCCTTTTCATGAGGAAGGTTGTTTGTTTTGGAAGCTTAAATTACATTTTGGGACAACTGTATTGGATTTTGCGTATTTTTGGAATGTTGGCAGTGCTCGTTAGAGATTCTGTGTTTCTATTATTTTTACTTACTCCTCTGGCGTGAAGTGGACCTTGGCATCTGACACAAGACTTCTCCAAGCTTCTAGGTTCTGTGCCATCTCCCGCCCATTGATAGCATCAAGTTCGCTTCTTATTCGCCTCTCCAGCGGTACCTGAGGTGGCGGTTTTTCCTAATACGTCTGATATTCTTGACCGCCCAATTGTCCCCCATTCCCTTGAGATGGCCGAGCCAACGCAAACAGTCGCAAGATCTTCAAATATACTATTTTTTAAAGTTAATCTATAAGAAACACATTGATCAATACATTCATCAGAACAACTTAAGCCGTAGCTTTTATTCCGATGTTTTCCTGAACACTGGAAACTAAAAATACTTGAGTACAAATATATTGTGCACAACCTAAAATCCATCCCACAATCTCCAGACCAGAAGTCGAGGTCAATCTCACTGCGCCAACATAACTTTTTGATCTAAAATATTTCTTTGTTACAGGTGTGGTTGTGATGACATGGTGGTGTGCGCTCGCGCTGCTGGCGCTGAGTGCGCCCGCCCGCCCCGCACCCCGCGCGGGGAACGGTGAGCTATTTACCAGTAAGCATCACTTGCACCCTTTCACGTCCCGGTGAAGGTGAGGCGAGGAGAACGCGGCTCAAACGCGGCTCTGACGAGGAAAAAAAAACGCTCGTTTTTGGCGTCGAACAATAAAAAGCTTGCAGCAATTGATTTGAATTTAACAAGCTATAAGACGGTCGCACGCTGGATGCGAGATAAAAGGTCATGTTCATTGTATTTATGCCTTACGGATGAGAAGGTAGCCTGATGTTTAAATACATGCGTTTTAGACTATTAAGAACTCCAATGTAACTCGTAAAGTTGTTTATTTCCAGTCAAATAATAAGAAAATCTAGTTTCGGCGCTATTATCCGATTAACATTATCGACAAATTTTAACGTTGTTTTTTACCAATCTGTTCAGATTGCCTAGAGATGATCTATTAAAGTGGATATTTACGAAGAACTTGAAGTCAATTTATATTTCAGTAGTATATCATGTTCGCGTTTAATTTGTACCGGTGTGTCAATGCCGACATCTTTAGTTGCGTTTGGGCTGCGTTTCACTTGAAACCGGGCATCTGTACACACTGGAAGAGGTCGCGTGAGTAAGTCGCTTTACTTACTTTCGTTCTTTTTTCCATTCTTTTTAAATATTATGATGTTATTTTTATTTAGATAGGTAGATTCGGTGGCGAATTTTTCGTAGGAACTATGTTATGTGTATCATCTCGTTTGTACCTACGCAGGATTTAAATTAATATATTTTAATGATATTGGTTATTATATGTTAATAGTATTTTTAATAGCTGCGTCAGCTAGGTTTTTATGGGTTAAAATTATTTACCTAATCTGGTATTTCCTTTGAAGAAACCGTTGGAACATTTTCTTTCCTGACTTTTACAGCATTCTAAGGACTACTTATAAATCTAAAAAAGTGAATATCCAGTTCAAAATGATTTCGTTAAGTTCTTAGTAAAGTATAACACTACACATTAGTTACATCGTCATCATTGTCAGCCTTTCTCATCCCACTGCTGGGCATAGGTCTCGTTGGCACCATTCGCCTCTGTCCTTTTTTTTCTGTATATGACCTGCGATTTTTATAATGTCGTCGACCCATCTTGCCGGCGGATGACCTGCGTTCCTGGTTCCATCTAGGGCCACTACTCAGTCACCTGCTCCACCTGTCATCACCACGCTTGGTCACATCGTCGCTGTTCTGACTAAGTGACGTAACCGACATTTTGGCGTTTGTAATGTTACTTTTATCTACTTTTGAAGAGGAACCGATCTGTCTAATCGGCGTATCTGTATCTGCTACCTATGTCTAGATTTATGTTTGACGTATCTACATATCTTAAAATTATAAATCATTGTAAGTGTCTTAAGTACACTTACGACGTTTAGTAATATTTTCTAAAATGTTGGTTACGTCACTTAGTCAGAACAGCGACGACATGTCCTGCCCAACTCCATTTGAGTCCCAATATACGCTCGCTAAGCTTTTCAACTTTCCGTACAGAAATTAAATTTCATGTAGTATGAAATTGTATTCTTCATTTTCGTAAAATTATTCAAATTGCGAATAAAATAGAATATAATCATGAGCCTTATATTAAATTACATGAGTTCATATTATGAATATTAAACTAAGGGACCGTAATTACCAACTTTCAAATGAACCGCATAATTAAGGTCTTATTTACTTAGGAAATATGAGATAAAGATTATAATTCTGGCGTAATCGTTAAACTTTGTATAATAAGTGTTCATTGTATTTAATTAATTTATATTTTGCGTGTATTTTAATGTAACAATTTTTCGTAATCTTGGATGTTAGAAGAGTTGGTAGAAATGTAATTGAAAATAACGTTTAGACAAGTACGAGTATGTTTCATTTTCGACCACACCAGCACTTACCAAGGTTTTCAAAGTAAACAAAGTTCAAACTCCCTTTGACAACCGAATGGATGTTTTTAAAGTAAACATTTTTTACGCACGCTTGACTTGGGGAGTAAGCTGGTGAATGCGTTACGAAAAGTGCGAACGGAAGTTGAGAGGGAGATATAAGTTAGTGAAGATAGAGAGAGAGAGTTACGTTTCGTATATTTTTAAACGTTAATGTGCGAGTGCGAGCTGCGTCTGTCCAGAATGAACATAGACTGATCGACTTACAGACGTGTGGACAATTTTTTAATTGAACATCTTTATAAATTAATATTTTGTCAAAGAAGTTTTACTTCAGCCGTGTGGTCTAAAGCACACACTTTTTTTTCGTTTGGACTAATCTCGCTTTTGGCCTGGCCGCCGAACTTTTGGCGAGCGCAGATGTCGCACAGCTCTGTAAGTTTTTTGATGAGGCAACCTGCGTAGAAGGAAGGTGTGTTTTTATTGACAAATCACGCATGCAAAGGCGCGGGCGAAAGCTTTGTATTTAAATAAAAAAGCCTCTTCCGTTTAGTGTATGATGCAGAAAGACATAAATAGAGACAGATAAAGGCAGATAGCCGATGGGACCGGAAAGTTCTCGAATGGAAACCACGGCCCGGCAAGCGCAGCGTAGGACGTCCACCTACAAGATGGGCAGACGACTTGGTAAGAACCGCAGGTCGGCGTTGAATGCAGGCCGCTTCCAACCGCAGTTCCTGGAGATCAATGAGGGAGGCCTTTGTCCAGCAGTGGACGTCCTACGGCTGATATGATGATGATGATGATGAAAGGCATGATATTTATAATACCTCACTTTTTCACGGGGGTTAGAAGAGTTGACTTGCGCGAAGATGGTATGTTAACACAGTCTAAAACATCAACATGAAAAAAAAAACAAGAAGTCGCATAAAGTATGTCACTTTTAGCAAATAAAAATCCACTTACTACTGTTTACCGTACAGTGAATATAAGGACATAAACATTATTTCTAAAGCTTACATTCTTACAAAGGGTTTCCAAGTCTTAAAGGTCCTGAGGAACATCCACAACATAAAACTGAATAATCGCTGAAAATCTCTTTTACTCCGCTAGCAGAAAATGTTAACCAGAAGGTAGCGCTAGTACAGTCAACTTCAAATGTAACTACATCAGTTCTTTATATTGCGTGCCAACATCATCCATAGATCATTACAGTCCATCCGAAAGTTGCATGAAAGAAATCGGTTTCAACGATAAGGCTGCTGATGCACTATGTTATACAGCTTAAGTTATAAAACTACCGTCCTTTAACGTTCTCGTAAAATCCAGTCCATCCAAAGGTTGTCTGGAAGAGATCGCTTTTAGCGATAAGACCGCCAATTGAACTATCGCGTGTCTAGTTTTAAGTGTTTTAAATATGATTTATTAATTTAAGTGTGGTATACAATAAAGCGTTTTCTATCTATCTATGTTAATATAAGCTTTGAAAAAAACCTATATAAGTATTTTATCAGTTATCTGGTTCCCAGTAGTGCAAGCTTTGCTTAGTTCGGAGCTAGATGGCGCTGTGTGAAATGTCTAGCATTATTATATAACAGTAATTATTATTAAATCTTTATTATCAGACACCAAGATCCATAGTTACGAGTAGGTACAATAAAGTTACAAACACAAGAAAATAAAATAAGATAAAAAAATAATACAAAAGATAAAATGGTAACTAAAATTAAGTAATAATTATATTTATATATAGTATAAAATGGTCAAAATTAAAATGTCAAAAAATAATACCCTGACTTACGCTACCCTGTTTTACGCGAATTCGGAGATACGCGGTTTTTCTTTTTGGCGCGCATCAGCTCTCCCACTCCGCTCTGTTAGTGTTCCGTTTACAACAGGTTGGAACGTGTTCCGCGCGGAATTGTTTTCCATACGCAGTGCGTTTTATTGATAACCTCTAATTATGTCATCAAAAAGAACAAACCATTTAACCCCGACTTACGCGGATTCGACTGACACGGTTATCGCTCGGTCTCACCTATCGCGTAAGTCCGGGGTATTACTGTATTCTTATTAAATGCCTGATCCTCTTGTCGCAGAGTGTACCTTAACCTTTACGAGGCGTAAAACCCCAGGCGAACCCCGGCTTTACGGCGAGATCTGAGATAAAACTGGAATGAGTAGATAGAGCCTTATCTTTGTAGAGTATGTGGCAAAGTAGGCTTTAATGGCAGATAAATATAAAACTCTAGGATATGTTGTTTCACTTCAAAGCCACGGTTCGCTTCTACGATTTAGCGTGTTATTATTCGGTTTTATGCTGAGGATGTTAGGGTCTTGGATATTAAAGCAAATTTTACTACATATTTTAGTAGCTGAGTGTATGCAACATAATTGTAGATGATTTTTTGAATGCCTTTAATATAATTGTGAGTTCTTAATCAATTTTAAAAAGGAGAAGGTTCCCAATTTGAGGCGTGTGTAAATTTTAAAGGCTTTTTTTATTTTTTTTTGACTCGAATTGAAACTCCATTTTTATTCTGATTTATGCGATAATAAGTAACTTTTTAACAAAAATATAATCGACTTCAGATAACAGTAAAAAGCGATCCAAACTGCTGAACCAATTTCAATGAAATTTCTATGGAACCAAACTGAAAGTATATCCTCTCAAATAATAAAATAATTTTCTAAATCGGTTGATAAATGACGGAGTTCTGAGCTAACAAACATAACATAACACAAAAATTAAACAAATTTAAGACATATGGTTCTCTCATGGATGCCATTATCAGAACTGGACCAAATGGGAAGGAAACTACACGAAAAAAGAAAAAAAGAATCATCAAAATCGGTTCACCCAGTCGAAAGTTTTGAGATAACATACATAAAAAAATACAGTCGAAGAGAACCTCCTCCTTTTTTGAAGTCGATTGAAAAGTAGCATATGTGTTAATCCAGGTTATAATATACGTACATACTAAATTTCATTAAAATGGGTTTAGCTGTTACGACGTGATTTGTGAGTTTACCCGTGATCATGGCGCATGCAACTGCGCGGAAATATCGGGATACTCAAATAATCACAAATCATGGTAAATATCCCGTTTTTAGTATAAATAGTGTTCATAACCACGATAGTTTCAAAAGTTCCTCTCAGGAACTGTTTAGTTTTTATTGAGTTTTACATGCGTTACTTGATGATATGGGCAGGGTAGGAACTCAAAGAACTGACGGCCTTTGGGGCAGAAAGGTTCTGAAAGGAGTGGAAAACTCAGCGTAGGTCCGCCCACTAGATAGAAAGACGACCTGAGAATTGTTGTTCGTCTTTGATTTTGAAAAGTAACTGTATATTTATTTTATAATTTCCGCACATTATTTGAGAAAAGTAATATACAAGCGTTGGCCACAATTAGGCAACGCCTTTTATGCTGGCCGCTGTAGTGCTATAGTACAGTCAACAACACACTGGCTTTTTTTTGGCCTGGAGATGGAATCATACCTCGAGCGTTTACAAAATTTTTGTATTAGATTTATATTTGGCCTCCGTAAATATGATCATGTGTCTCCCTTCCGTTCAAAGCTTAAATGGCTTCCGATTCGTCTTCGTCGGAATACGCATATCCTTTTTCTTCTCTATTCTATTCTTTTCAATCCCTTCTCTCCTCACTATCTGAAAGATAGATTTGAATTTCTCCATTCTTCAAATAACTATACTCTTAGGTCATCAGAAAACTTGATACTCAGAACTCCTTCGCACAGCACTTCCTTTTACAGCGCTTCTTTTACTGTCCAGGCTGTTCAGCTGTGGAATGCTCTGCCCGAAGAAGTAAGACGGTCATCGTCCTTACACGTCTTCAAATTGAAGGTGAAACATCATTACCTGACGATGTCATCTTCCTAGCGTTATTTATTTACTATTTATGTACTTATTTTATCTGTTAGTATAGTTTGCTATATGTATATACCTATATATTAGTCTATTTTATAAGTATATTAAGTATTAGGATTAAAACTTCATATTATTATTATATCTTAGAATATATTATGTGTAAATGTAATGTATACGCTAAAGTACACCGCACTCCGTAATTTTTAAAAATTTCGCTCCATCCAAAGGTTGCCTGGAAGAGATCGCTTTTAGCGATAAGGCCGCCCATTGTATTGCCTTATTTATTTTAACCCAGTATTTATTTTTTTATTATTTCTGTTTGTGTGGTAATTCAATAAAGAGTTATCTATCTATCTATCTATCTATCATACCCACTTGATATTAGGTGGTAACCATTGCCTCTAGCAAAGTATTGGCTCGTAGGTCACGCACTGCCCTGCGTCCACCAACTGATTTGTAGGCTTTGAAATATAAGTAAAACTTATTTCATTCTATTTTCCCAAGCTGTACCTATAATTTTCATAGCGAAAGGAGCATATTCTTAATTCAAAAGCGGTGGCCATTCCCAGTCAAGTTTATCATCCATATAATCACCGTCGCAGTGCACATAAAATAGTACCTTTATAGCCTCTTATCCGGCTTGTGTCATAGCAAATTTACTTTGGTGTAAAATAACCATTACTGCGCTCAATTTAGCTGCACTTTGAAAGTTAAATGCATTTTGCTGAGGTTAAATATTCTCGTTGCCTAAACCAAAATGTCTGAAAATCAAAGTTTCCTACCCGTAATGACTTACGGTACTGAGTTTAAGGTGGTTCGGTTCCTGTATAAACAATCAGAACACATTCACTAGTTAATTGAACAGTAGAAATTTCTAAACGTATGCTTATCGAATTAACGTCATAATATTGTCGGCAAATCAACAAAATTGCACATTTTCATTCATAAAATATCATTATACAACCTGTTTTCTTACGTACAACATTAATTTAAAACATACATCTGGAATCGCATTAACTGATTTTATGTGTGTTAAATACAGCTTGAATATTGATCCAGTAATCGATACATTTCCACTAAACAATTTTTAACGTAAATCGGCGGTGGCTTTGCGATGATGCCGCTTGGTTAGTTTAGTTAGCAGGTACCTGCTTACATGATGAATGAATATGATTTGTTTACCTAATTTATACAGGCCGTTTAATTGATATTTTAGAGATTGGCAAGGTTGTTTAAAAATTTAAAATTTTCTTGAAATTATATTAATTATTAAATTTTCAGATGCTAAAGAGAATATAACGCATTTGAAAAAAAAATACGTAACAACATTACAATACTAGTCATTAGCTCTACCCGTGTTTTTATTTAATGTCGTAGAGGAAGACGGATAGAGCGTGCAAGATGGATACTCGAAATATCCCGAACTCGCAGCGAAATTTTACGATATCTGCATAACAACAGCGCGGACACGGTCGGCGCCTAGGCACGCTGTTGTTATGCAGAGATCGTAAAATTTCGCTGCGTCTTCGGGATATTTCGAGTATCTATCTTGCCCGCTCTATCCGCCTTACCTGCCCTTCTCCTACATAACAAACACGTAGTAAGTTGTTATGTTTTTTATGAATGCAACTTTTTTTCTCTGCGGCCACGAAGCCTATTTTGATCGCCATTTGTTTCTATGTCGCCTCTAGTTTAAAGCCCTACATCTGCTAAAAACTGTAGAATATTCTTAGGGGCGATAACTGTTAGCTACTCCGGGCTAAGAATGTGTTTGCCCAGATGAATGCCACGTTTGCGCATTAGTGGACCACACTCGCCTAACAGATGTACAGAATGTATTCATTACAGAATCTGCATGTTTGTGTATCGCATTGTCCTAGCTTGAAAATGAGTTAGGACTATGACTATAATGCAGAGATTGTTTCTGTTTAGCGCTAATATTCGGTTTGTATACCGTTTATCAAAGGCTTTAATCAGTGATTTGGAATGGTTCATGCCTAAGAATTGATCCAAAGTTTGGACGATTCCCGGCTGGGTTCAGCGCAAGAATGGCGGCGGAAATGAATGAGAAGACCTCAGTGGTGCGTATTCGGAGATGCCTATGCCCGGCAGTGGATTAATGTAGGCTGATGATGATGATGACGTGTGCGTAGATACCAAGGTTTTGTTATTATGTGTATGTGTGACGCATAAGGAATAATAATGCATTGTGTCACATTTGGGTTTTTGTAAAACTTCTGTGAACTAGTATACTATTTTATTATTTACCGTAATATCGAGTAAAAGTGAGTGAAAACCCAAACAGTTTCACTTTCGTATGTGTTACCGCACGCCAACAAAACGCCTTTATTTGGTTTATTAATACTTTGCCCTTTGAGTGGATAGGGTGACCATGAAGAATCTAATGGCATTAGTCTAAAATTAGGTACCTTTTCTCCCAAATATCAAAAAGAGTCCCCAAATATCATACCCATGTAGTCCTGAAATGCGTGGGGGTAACAGCACAATGTGCAGAAATCCTGGACAATCCAAGGTCACTCCGTAAAACCTGCGAAGATCCCAGGAACTTCTGCGCTTCTGGCCGGAGTTAGGCAGACTATCCATATTGTCAACTCACGCATAATCGACCACGTACAGAATTCGAATGCAGAAAAGGGAGTATACCAACATAACATAACAAAGGTTGCAGGGGCACGTGAGATTAGGCCACACCAAATCGTTCATGATAGAAATCTACAACAGTGGACTTCCTACTACTAGTACTCAAGCGCTCTGATTTGTACTCGGTGATGTGCACGCACATTTAAAGGAAAGATTGGCTACTAAAGTAATTATAGAGATGTACTTATAATTGATATGTTAGTTTATTTTTTTGTTTTTTTTATATGAATTCTATTTTTAATATCCTCATTCTTCATTTTTGAAGTTTTACTTCATAATAAAATACGCACGCAAAGTTCAAGCTCCCTTTGAAAACCGAATGGATGTTTTTAAAGTAAACATTTTTTACGAACGCTTGACTTGGGGAGTAAGCTGGTGAATGCGTTACGAAAAGTGCGAAGGGAAGCTGAGAGGGAGATATAAGTTAGTGAAGATAGAAAGAGAGCGAGTTACGTTTCGAATATTACTGTAGGTGCAAGAGAGAGAGGTGCGAGCACACATTTTCTTTCTCTCTTTCTCTCATAGCCAGTTTGTTTCATATCTCCTATCCCAAATTAGCCTAAATTATACAAACTGCAAAAACAAAACACTCCTTCTTGCTGTATAATAGAGTTCATTTTGCTATAGATAGAAAAAGTGTTTACGACGTTACGTATTTTGAATCGGCCAGCTTCGATTTATGAAAAAGTTCAGCTATTCCACCACAAATGGCAGGCAGTAGCAAAAGTTTTACTTCAGTCGTGTGGTCTTAAAGCACACTCGTTTTTTTGTATTATTTTTTATATTTTACTCTTGAGATGATATTATCTGAACTGTATTTATATGCATTGTGATAAAATTGTATGTACTTACCTAGAACATTTAACTAATGTTATTGGTTCTCACCGTGTTGAATATTTTTTTTAGCTAGCCTACATTTTCCCACTGCTGGGCAAAGGCCTCCCCCAACTCCTTCCACCTATCGCGATCCTTGGCAGTTTCCCACCATTCCTTCTCGAATCCGCTGATGTCGTCGCGCCAACGCTTTCGGGGCCGACCCCGAGCCACGTCCTGTCGCCCGACGTCCGACGTTGAATAAATTAAATTGAATAACATTGTTTCTGCTATCATTAATTATGAAATCTGTTTGGACGCCATAGTCATCACTCGAGCAGGCATTTAAACTAGCATGAGACGTATAAAATACTACGACAAAGTGTTTAACGCGCCGGCGAACCCTGAGCACAACTTTAATTCGGCCGCGTCAAAAACTTCGGCCTGAATATCGCTATCCCTGTTTAGTGACGAAGTTTAGCCACGCAGAGCGACAGTGATAGCAATAGAACGATTCTAAATTTGATTAGATTTTGACCGTGTTCCGTGATACCAAAAATGATGACTGAAAACTTATTGTATTTTTCTCATTGTGTTGTTATTCTGTAACTAGACGATATAATCTATGTTTCCATGACTAGGATACGTATGATGTTGTTGTTTTTAATACGAAACAATTAGGTTGAAAACAGGTCTTTTATGACGTAAAAACATGCAGAATGCGATACGCTTCTATTTCATTTTAGATAAGTATTTTGATCTAATATATGGTTGGGAACCTAGATAAATACTATTCGAATTAAAATAATACCTTATTAAGGTAGAAATATGCTCCAATTAGAAATGATCTTGGTAGTACGTGTTGTATGGGCGATTGTCCCTCCGGTGTCCCCTTAATACCTCACTAGAGCGTATTACCACTTCACAGTCGCTAAAAGAAGCGAAGAACGCACTTCAAAGTAATTTCTCCACTAAAACTTTACGCCACGTTTCATTGTGAGCCATAACCTACGGTCTCGGATTTTTATTGAACTATATCTACCCTACTTACCGAAGTTATAGCATGAAAGTAATTTTCATAACGAGTTTATGTTTAAGAAAAGTACAGTTTCTTGTGAAGGGCTCGTCCGGTGAAGTACTACCACCGTACCTATATTTCTGCCGCAAAGCAGCGTTGCTGTGTTTCGGTTTTAAGGGTATGGTTTTCGGGGAGATTACAGGCACATGAGGTTTTACACCTGTATGCCTCAAGTTGATGGACGCACGGTAGTGCATCGTAGGGCATGTTTCTAAGGTGCGTGACCTACGAGGCAATACTTTGCTATAGGCGATGGTTACCACTTAACATCAGGTAGGTCATATGCTTGTTTCATCTTTTTGCTACGGATAAACCTTCATATCACCTAGATTTTACTCCAAATTTTAACTTTCCGCGAAAGAGTTTCGTCGTATCAGCCAAGTCCACTGCTTCCCCCATAGATTTCCAGATTGACCAATCTTGTGCGGCCTGCACCCAACGACTCCCAGTAACATTTTAACAGGTCGTCTTTCCATCTAGTTGGAGAGGGGGGGGGGGGGTGTTGTCCTACGAACCATTCTGCCTCAACGGCCGTCAGTACTGAAGTGTTCGTTTAGCTCGATTTCTGCGATACTTCATTACCTCTAAATCGCGACAATGCAATGTAGCGTTTCATACACAAACCAAACCAAAGTAAAGTAACTAAAACGCAGCGTAAGATGTCCCCCCCCCCCCCCCCCCCCCCCCCCCGCCTCCTCTCCCACTAGGTGTAAAGATGATCTTTGGCGAGTTGTTGGGCGCACAAGGTCGCTCTGGAAATCTATGGGGAGAGGCCAAGCTCTGCTTAGTTTGAGCCTAGATAGCGCTGTGTGAAATGTCCAGCAATATTTATGATTTATTTATTTATGGATATATATCTTTATGGAGCGTATAATAAGTTCATTAACTTCCTATAACTATTTTATTGCTGCCTGAATTTAGTAAACCATAATTCCCGGTTGGTTAATGAATCATATCCACCGTACTTGAATTACGTACGAGATTATGCTTTCAAGCCGTCCAACCGCTTCGCTCGTCACTTTCGATCGATCCACGGATGAGTATGCACTTAAGCAGAGATCGGAAATAGTATCTGTAGTTTTGTATTTAGACACGTTTTAATAAATTTTAGAACTATGTCTTTTTTTAAACGTCCTTGGGTTGGAGCAAGCACATGGTCCAACTGATGGTCAGTGGTAACCATCGCCTCTTTAAAGTTTATTATATTTTAATATATAATATAATAGATATCCCGCCCGCGGCTTCGCACACGTGATTTACGGATATTTTATATCACTATCACGTCTCGCCTCGTACTGAGTGCGAGGATTCGGTTCACGAATTGAACTGAAACATTGTCGGTCGAAATGCCGATAAAACGGTACGTGATAAATCCCGTATTTATAATAATGATTGAAATCAATCATGAAAATTTTCTAAGTAAAAATAATATATCCAAGCAAAAGCTACAATATGAATTTTCAGATCCCTAACTTGAGGAATTATGAATTGCCCATACAAACTAACAACCCCCTTCAAGATTATTTTTTGAGACAAAAGCTAGCTTATTTCGTTCCCCAGGATATCATCTTCTTGCCAAATTTAATTACGATCCGTTCAGCCGTTTAGTCGTGAAAAGGTAACAAACAAACAAACTAACAAACAAATAGAGTTACTTTCGCATTTATAATGTTAGTATGGAATATAATATTAGAATGGAAGAAGGGAAATTAGGCCTTTGCCCAGCAGTGGGATCTAGCGAGCGCTTTAGATTAGAGTAGATATTTATTATCTATAGAAAATCGAAGAAGAAGAAGAAGAAAACATATTTATTCAGACCATCACAAATGGACACAGAAACAAATGACACAAAAATAAAATATACCTAAAAATTTTAAATGTGGTGGCGAAAGGGTCCTCAGCTCAGCATTTGCTACAGCATGTTGCCATACTGCAGCGCTGGTATTCTGCTGAGGCCAGTGTTGACCTCACGGACACCCAGACATTTATACAACTATAAGATTTAAAACATTTACATAAGTAGTACATTTACATAGTACTGTCACTGGTCCTTTTTAACCAGTTTGATTTGGGTCAGTAATAGTTTTGCATATTTGTATGGACAATTCTTGTGTCGCTCCACGCCTCTATGGCTAATTTAAATGATCTCATCAGGATTTGTAGATATCAGCTATTTATTCAAAAGAAAGAGTGGATAATCATTATTAATTATAATTAGCGTTAAAACTTGACTATTTGGGTCATCAATCAATTTGTTTTTTCTTAGAAATATAAATTTAATAAGTCAATACTCACGCAGGCGTCCTTGTATGAATCATTCATTAGTCGTTCTTGAAAATACAGTGTAAACTCTATATAACGACACTCAAGGGACTGAGCATATTTTGACGTTATAGAGAGTTGTCGTTAAATGGAGAGAAGTAAAATCTGTATTAGAAAAAGAAAACGTTTATTTCTGATTTGTCTTGTTAAATAGTACCTACAATAAAAATCTGTTTTAATTTTCTCTCCCGCCTCTATCGCGCGTATCATCAAAACTTTTCGTCAATACACAGTGATTTTCTCTTACTAGCCATGTTTACAATTTGAAAGTTTGTGAGCTACTAAGAATATGACAACGTATAGATAAAATCCATCACTTTTACTAACAACAGTCTGAAGCTACACGTGCAAGCAATCCCATTTTCTAAACAAAAGAACGGATTTTTTAGAAAGTTTGGTGTGTATGATGCCGACAGTAGAGTTTATTATGGTCTAGGATAATAAAACGACAAAAGGATATACACAGCTGCGCAGTTTTTACTAATTTGGCAACTTAAAAAGAACTTTTTATTACAAATTGTTGTCGTTATTGAGAGTGGGTGTAATGCTATACAGAGTGTACCATTGTATGCAAGACAAGCTAAACCAACCAAAGCCGAATTATTTCGACGCTTTAGAGAGTTTGTCGTTAAAACGAGTGACGTTATATGGAGTTTACACTGTATTTACTAACCTAGAAAATAAGTAAATACTGAGAAACATAAATAAAGGTCACAAAAAGGTTAGAAAGGACAAATTGTGTGTGTCGATAAAGTAATATGTAGTATGAAGTTTATGTATTTTGGTAATAGGCTTCGCAGGAATCCATCGGAAAACCATTCATCTGCTTCCACTTGAATAAGCCTTATGGTTAGATCGTAAACCGTCGCCTAGATCCTTCGCAAACTATGTTTTACTAGCTGTTGCCAGTGGCTTCGCACGCGTGGTTTGCCAATAAAAAGTAGCCTATGTGTTAATCCAGGTTATGATCTACACCAAATACTATTTACACCACATACCAAATTTCATCGCAATCGGTTCAGCCGTTCCGGCGTGAAAGAGTAACAAACACCCATACAAACAAACTTTCGCGTTTATAATATTAGTAGGATATCTTTGCCGTTATCACCATATCCATTCTATCAACGGACAACCAGACGCTCTGCGGTGCGCCACCGCTATATGGTAGAAATATCTCCCTTTCGCACAAAGCGGTTCTCTTCGACCTTTAATAAGCGCACCGCCAAAGAGTGGAACGCCTTACCAGAGACTGTGTTTCTTGATAGCTACAACCTGGGTATCTTTAAGTCGCGAGTGAATAGGTTTCTTCTAGGCAAGCGTGTTCCACCGTAGAGTGCATCATCGCTTACCATCAGGCGAGATCGTGGTCAAACGCAAGCCTATAATTTATTTAAAAAAGGTATACAGGTTGGGGCAAAATTTTACCTCATTGAAATCTTTTCGTTTGTAGTTAGAAGGTTTGGTTCTTACGAAACTACACGGTGTCCTTTAAATCACTGTTTTCCCAGAACAAACGTTGTTCACTGTCTACTAACAGTTTATAACATCAAATTAAAAAATAAAACGAAATTGGTCTATGAAAAACGTCTATTTTAACGTTACGCCCTACAACATAGTCAGCGCGCTGACCGCTAGCTACTAGGTATCTATCTAAGGAGTAGACTACGGCTAGCGTACCCATGAACTTTATGTTACGGTTAGTTTTTGAACAAAGTTAGACTTATTTGAAAAGGTCTAGATTTTTTTTCTTAGTTCTCTTATCAGATGCTATAATCAGTTATTAGACCATGGTCTGGGCAACGTTTGTCCTGGGAAAACAGTGATTTAAAGGACACCGTGTATAGGTTTATGTTGAAGTAAAAAAAACATCATGTGTTTCAACGTGTCAACACTCAACCTGTGTTTAAATCGATAAAAGTGCTGCAATCTGCTTTTTGCGCCTTTTTTCTACTGCGCCGGCGCCGTAAACGCAAAGCGCGTTTTCTGTCTACGCGTTTAAAATACGCCATGTGCGTAGGCCCCAAGAATTAAACACACGCTAACAGACTTCAAATAACGTCCCACTTAGCTCATCTACCTTTACGATACGACAGATCTCACACATTAGTCCCTTCTCCAATTTCTACGTGTACAAAAAGTGATAACAGCGAGAGATTGTAGGGCGTAATTGTAGGATTTCCGCGATGTGCAAACAATTTCACTTGTACGTGGAAAGTTAGAAAACAAAGACGTTTATAGTAACCGACACGACGTTTACAACGTGTTTCTGATCCGTCCTAGAAACAGACATCATTGCTTAAAAAATATCTTTTATTTCAGTCAACTTACAAGTTTATTATACACTAGCTGACAAATCCACGGTTTCGCACGCGTAGTTTTTCCATAAAAACATTACCCTCCTTCTGCGCAGTTGGGTAAAAAGTAGCCGGGTGTCACCCGGGGATAGTGTAGCTTCTCAACAGTGAAAGAATTTTTAAATCGGTCCAGTAGTTTCGGAGCCTGTTCAATACAAACAAACAAACAAACAAATCTTTCCTCTTTATAATATTATAGTATAGATTTCAGTAAACTTACAAGCTTATTGACTTCCGTGGTGCAGTGGGTGAATAACCGGCTGAGACGCAGGAGGTAGCGGGTTCGATTCTCGCCGCGGAACAAATGTTTGCATGATATACATATATGTTCCTGGTCTGGTTGTTTCTCTATATATTATGTATAAGTATTAAAAAAAATTATATAGGTATTCTAGCAGTTATCTGGTTCCTATATTACAAGCTCTGCTTAGTTTGGGTCTAGATAGCGCTGTGTGAAATGTCCAGCAATATTTTTATTAAATTATATTTTTTTTTTATTATACACATGTTTAAAAAAAAGTTAAAAATCCAAATCCCCCGAGAAATCCGTAATAAATTTCCATTTTACAGCTAAGATCCCTTCACCAAAAAGGAAAGTGCTGATTATCTTCGGATAGGGTGATCTGATCTTCGTCACATAAGAACCACTCCAGTTAAAGGCTTTTTTTATTAAAAAAACAGCGTTTGAATTCATTCATCTGGTACTACGATGCGACAGACAGACATACATTGGCTTTTAACTTATAACAACCCTCATTTTGTGACGGGCGTTAAAAAACCAAGCATTTTTTGAAAAGGGGATATAGAAAATATACATATGATTTTTTTAAATATATTATAGGCTTGCGTTTCACCACGATCTTATCTTATTCGGGTTCCGTACCCAAAAGGTAAAACGGGACCCTATTACTAAGACTCCGCTGTCTGTCTGTCCGTCTGTCACCAGGCTGTACCTCATGAACCGTGATAATTAGACATTTGAAATACTAAAATCAGAATTAAATAAATATTTAACGAGGGTCCCATAAAACAAACGTGATTTTTTTGCTCGTTTATGCTCGATATTGATAACGGCAATAGATAGACGTTTGAAATATTCACATAATATTTAGTTATATATTCACTTTAAAAATAAATAATTAAATTTAAATAAAACAAATATTTAAGAGGGGCTCCCATACAACAAGCGCGATTTTTTTGCCGTTTTTATAAATAATGGTACGGAATCCTTCGTGCGCGAGTCCGACTTGCACTTGGCCGGTTTTAACTGACAAACCACGCACGCAATGCCACGGGCGGAAGCTTGTTTACCATATTTTAGATAAGACCATCAAATATAATAAATAATGCTTATTTTTATCACAGGTGTCAGAAGCTGTTTGGGTACTGTGTTGTCTTAGTTGTATGAGTCAATGGTGTCTTGTGGAATGGCATAGGCCCTCTCCAGCACATAGGTACACAGCGTCCTACACAGAACCTTGAGAAAAAAATACACTACATAAATTTAATAATTTGTGTACACCCGGCTACACATCAAGCTATACATTTCCAGTATAAGCTGACCTCTCATTCTACGAAAAGCCTACACAATGCGAGGTCAGCTTATACTAGAAATAATTAGATTGATGTGTAGCCGTGTGTACAACTCAAGTACACACGGATACACAACAAGCTATGTCCAGTATACAACCTGTTTTGTTATGCAAGTCATTAATTTAAAACACACATCCGGCATCGTATTAACTGATTTACGAAGTGGGATTAATACGGATAGCTTGAATATTTATCCAATAATCGATACATTTCCAATAAACAATTTTTAAAGTAAATCGGCGGTGCCTTTTCGACGAGGCCGCTTAGTCAGTTTAACAGGGACATACCTACTTATATTTGTTATATGTACAGGTTTTTTCATTGATATTTTAGAACGTTTTTTTCTATGGTAATGAATTTGAAAACAACCTATTTACAACAATACTACATTGCCTTACCCATGTTTTCATGTCGTACATACTCGTATAACAAAACACGTAGCATCAGCTGACCTCTCAAAAAAAATGTGGCACTCCGGGAGTGCCTACAGAAGCGGAAACGTCAACAATTACGTGTGTATTTTTAGAATTCGTCATCATCATCATCATTTCAGCCATAGGACGTCCAATGCTGGACAAAGGCCTCCCTCATTGATCTCCAGGAACTGCGGTTGGAAGCGGCCTGCATCCAACGCCGACCTGCGGTTCTTACCAAGTCGTCTGCCCATCTTGTGGGTGGACGTCCTACGCTGCGCTTGCCGGTCCGTGGCCTATATTCGAGAACTTTCCGGCCCCATCGGCCATCTGCTCTGCGCGCTATATGGCCTGCCCATTGCCACTTCAACGTGCTAATCCGTCGGGCTATGTCGGTGACTTGAGTTCTCCTACGTATCTCCTCATTTATTATTCGATTCCGTAGAGAAACCCCGAGCATAGCCCTCTCCATAGCTCGTTGAGCGACTCTGAGCTTATTAATAAGGCCAATAGTGAAGGACCACGTCTCGGTTCAATATGCCATTACTGGTAACACACACAGAATATTATTGATTTTTAGAATTGTCAGGAAATATTTTTTGAATCGTCAGGAACAGTATCGGTAACAGTGTCGCGAGTTCAATGGTTATTTCCCATCTCAAAAAATGCCCAACGCGCCTGAAGAAGTTTTCACTTCAAAATTACATACCAAAGAATTTGTACTCTAAAGCATGAAAACCACACGAGCTGGACTTCTGTCCTCTCTGTATTTCGCGCTTGTTCATGACGCAATCAACTAGGTAAGTAAATCAATGTCAATGACACTGCAGCAACCCTGCAGGTCAACGAAAGCGACATGTGACATGCTTCTCGCGCTGTAATTGTGACAGTGAGGTAGTTTGATGAATGGAGTTTGTAAGCTGTGGGTAATACAAGTGTGTTTTGATCAATCCTTTTATAGATTACGATCGTAATGCTGGTCCATTAACGGATCAACAAGTTTAAGTTATTGTGTGGTAATCACCGGTGTTTGCAATTAAGCAGTTCCATACTTGTAAAATACCAGTAGGAGACTGCTGTATCCCTCGCCCATAGTCTACAGAGCGAACGGCATTGTGCAGTCTCTAACGACTCCCAGCAATCTTTATCAGGTCGTCTTTCCATCTAGTGGGAAGGCCTACATTGCGCGTGTTCTCTACTCGAGAACCTTTCTACACCAACGGCCGTCAGATCTTCGACACACTTTTTACATCCAAACTTACTTTCCTATATGTATTCCATTCCCTATATATTCGTTTATTTGCAAATAATTGATTACAGTGAATCATTCACTAAATTAACTGTAGTTAAGTCGTATAATTGATTCAACTGCGAAATGTAATGAACCAAATTATAAATGAGTCCAATTACTGGCTTCGGATCCTATTATTGAAAGTAGGCTCCATTTTGGATGTTCATTGGGTTTCCGGTTTATTGAATATTAATGATTTATATAAATTACTAGCTGTGCCATAAATAGCATTAACATTAATGTATTTTCTTAATGTATCTCGCGAATTATAATGATTTTATTTTCTTTCTTGATATCTAAAAGAATCCAATTGGGATAGGACGCGCTCGGCAAGCTGGACGACATCCTTAAGTCGCCTAAAACTTCACAGAGTCTGAAGACCCACTTATTTAGCCAATGTGTTCTGCCCACCATGACTTACGGTGCCGAGACATGGACGCTCACGCAGGAGGCTGTGTACAGGAGACATGGAGCGTACCATGCTCGGCATTAAACTCTTAGATCGTGTTCCAAACGTCGAGATCCGTAGAAGAACGAAGGTTCATGACGTTAGGAATCGAGTTATGGACGTGGTGATGACAGGTTGAGCAGGGTAGCGACTGAATTGTGGCCGAGGAATGGCTGTAGAAGGGTAGGACGTCCGGCAGCTAGGGTGTATGACATCGTAGGAGTCGTGGGCCGTCAATGGATGAGACTAGCGCGGGATCGTGGCAGATGGCACAAACTTGGGGAGGCCTATACCCAGCAGTGGGTGAAGTCGGGCTGTGGATGATGATGTTAATTTCATTTATAGTCCTGTCTATTGCTAGATGAAAAGTTAGTAGAAGTAGATTGTTTACCAAGGGACCAACGCAGTAATGCGATGGTTAATGCTTATAATGAAATCTAGCCAAACTCCAGTTTCGATCTTATCTCGATTGCTGTCAATGCATCCAAAGTAAGTAGGTACCTGTGTACATCGTAATGCAACGGAAAATTAAATTTAATCAGACGTAGTATGCAGAACAATGTGATTAGTCATAATAGAATCATGAACGTAAGATAGCTTACATACTCTTCCTAATTCGGAATAATTATGATACCGGTACTTCTTATAAAAAAACCGGCCAAGTGCAAGTCGGTCTCGCGCACGAAAGGTCCCGTACCATCATCTATAAAAACGGCAAAAAACCCTGTCTGTTGTATGGGAGCCCCACTTAAATATTTATTTTATTCAATAGCACAATTTTATTTATTTACCTTATTTTTGAAGTTGGTGCCGATTAAGCTAGTCTTCTAAATTGTATGAGCGCCTATACAACTCAGGGGAGTATCTTAATTGGCGTCAACTATGTATGTATGGGGTCATCCTTTAATTTTCAACTTTTTTGTTTTTTGGAATTTTTCCTTTATTTGTGCTGCTTTTTGCTTTTTGCCAAATTTCGTGATTCTGGTCAACAGGAACTACCATACAGGTTTTCGACCCAAAACCTATAGGGTACTTCCGGTTGACCTAGAATTGTCAATTTTGGTTAAAAGGTCTTACAGCACAAGTAAAGGGGAAATTCCGAATAATAAAAAGAGTTGAAAATTAAGGTAAATTTTGTGACTTACAAGTTTTCGCAAAAATCTAAATTTCCTCGTATATTTTTATCGTGTTGACACAGGGCACACCTAATAGGCACTATAGACCTCAGTATCTGGTATAAATTTCAACTTGCTAGGTCCGTTTCAGAGAAAATCGGTGGTGACACACGGACAGACGGACAAGAGAGTGATCTTATAAGGGTTCCTTTTTTACTTTTTGAGGTATGGAACCCTAAAAACGATTTCATCCACCGAGATTGGTAGATGGCGGCGGCACACTGTTTATCGTGGCATCTATAGGGCCTATCTATCTGTATATATAAAAATCAATTGTTGTTCGTTAGTTTTGCTAAAATTTAAAAATGGCTTAACTGATTCAAATTTTGTTATTGTTTTGTTCGCTCTAATACATGGCTTAAAAAAATGGGGAAAAACCCATGAAAACAGTTGACTAATTTAAGAATTCAAAATTGGTAAGTTTGTTTGAGAATTGCCTCTTAGGATTATGGTCATATCGTCTTTTGTATCGATGTAATTTGTTAAATAGATAATTATGAATTATAAGGCGTAAGCTACTTTTTTATCCATCCGCGAAGAAATAGGGTAATGTTTTTATTGACAAACAACGCATGCAAAGCCCCGGGCGGGTCAGCTAGTATCGTATAACTAGTATACCTAGTCTACCTCTTCCTCCTTCTCCTCCCTGCCTCATGTCCTTCCTCGTGCGTGCCTATGGACGACGATATCACAACGCAGACGGAACACCATTACAACAAAGGTCGTTTTATTTTAGTTGGACTAAAGCGCGTCTTTGAGCGTAGGCAATTTGACAATTCGTGATCTACACAAGCGACGACAATTCGGTCCGCAGCAAATATGTCACTGTCAAGTGTCATACATTTGTGACCCACCACAGACAACTTATATTAGCTCCACCTTACACTAACTAAGTATTTTATTCTTTCAAGTTTATTTTAATATTTACGTAAGTGTATCCATGTATGTCTATGTATCTGTTTACTCATTTATTTTTCTGCGTTCGTGAGGCTACCCATAGGTCCCATCTGAAAACCAGCGCCGCTTACCTTCCTCGGATGTTTGGAGACGAGGCCTGTTTGGCCTACACAGCACGGAACACCTTATTATCTGTACCTACCCATGTATAAGTACTAAATTTTTATCTTGTGTTTTTTCTGTAATTTTGTACCTAAATAATTTTTCATTTTATTATTATAATCTTTAGGCAAGTAGGTATGTTTTCTGTATTTGTTCTGTTCTGAATGATCTGTCCTGTGTTTGTGTCAAATAAATGTATTTTCTTTCTTGCTTTCTTTTTTATATTATAGTTGAGTAATTGACATCTGTGGATGATAAAGACAGGATGATCCTTCCATATTTGTATGTCCTATCCATCCATGCATAAAAAGCTTGAAAGCTTCTCATTATTAGACCCTTTCGAGTCAATTCTTTTGTTCATTAGGGTGAAAAGGAGAAAATGACCAATTCGCCCGCACGGACAGTTATGACTTACACACGGCTAAAGAAGTTGCCGAGTGAAGTCGTTTGAAAGTCGCCATTGTCTGGTTCTAAGTGTGGTTACATACAACTAGTGGTTCGCAAGTCTTATATATATATTTCATCATATCAGCCGTAGGACGTCCACTGCTGGACAAAGGCCTCCCTCATTGATCTCCAGGAACTGCGGTTGGAAGCGGCCTGCATCCAACGCCGACCTGCGGTTCTTACCAAGTCGTCTGCCCATCTTGTAGGTGGACGTCCTACGCTACGCTTGCCGGTCCGTGGCTTCCATTCAAAAACTTTCCGGCCCCATCGGCCATCTGTTCTGCGCGCTATATGGCCTGCCCATTGCCACTTAAACGTGCTAATCCGTCGGGCTATGTCGGTGACTTGAGTTCTCCTACATATCTCCTCATTTCTGATTCGATCCCGTAGAGAAACCCCGAGCATAGCCCTCTCCATAGCTCGTTGAGCGACTCTGAGCTTATTCATAAGGCCAATAGTGTAGGACCACGTCTCGGTTCCATATGTCATCAATCACTGGTAACACACACTGATTGAAGACTTTCGTCTTAAGGCACTGAGGTGTGTTGGACGAAAAGACGTTGCGAAGTTTTCCAAACAATTTTATGATGATGATGATCTATGGGGAGGCCTATGTTCAGCAGTTCTGTGGTACCAGCCACAGAACGTCCACTGCTGAACATGATGATGATGGTTAAAATGTGTCATGTAAACTTTTAAAGTACCCACGAAAACACTACTAACTTACTTAACCTACCGTTTCATTAAAATTGCAAGTAACGGGAGTTCATGTAAATTGGTTATTCTTTTGGTTGCAAAAATTGCAGTTATTCTGTATTTTAGACTTTTCTCTATATTTGTATCACAAAATCGACACTTTATTTACCACACTAACGCTGTTACTAATACTTCCTATTTTATCTAAAAATATAGTCATTTAGATGCCCCAACTAGCGTTATATAAAATTTTATATTTTTATCCACACACCTATTTTTATTTCAAAGTTTATTTCGTTTTAGTTTTACTGTTTTTTGTGGATATTAATATGTTTTTTAATATTGTAGAACATTTTTTTGTTCCATCATGAATAGTTTCCGCAGCGCATGCGATGAAAGACATTTTATGGCATATTTTTTTACACCTTGGGTTACATTATTGTAGTTTTAGTAGGGATTCCTAATTTTTTCTAGTAATAAATATAGCCTATGTTACTCAAGGATAATGTAGCATTCTAATTTGGAAATAATTTTTGAAATCGGACCCGTAGTTTTTGAGTTTATTCGTTACAAACATAGTATATTTATAAATACAAATCTTTCCTCTTTATAATATTAGTGCTAAAGACAAATCACTTAAGAATTTCTTCAGTCTTCTGTCTCTATCAGGTCATTGCTGCTGCTTAAATATACTTGTAGGTATATTAACGGTAACGTCACGATAAAAGGTCATCTAATCTGCACATTGTGTTAATTTCAACTTAACCAAAGCACAATTGTCTAAAATTGGCTCCGAAGAATGAACTATATTTTTAAACATAATGCCACTGTGTCTCGTTTCAAAGACGCACAACTGAAATCGTGCCACTGCTACAGATTAGATAAACTTATTAAAACTAAGCTTACCTACTGCATCACATTCACTGAATGGTTTGTTATGGTGCCACTAAGCTGCCTTTTATTACGGTATTGTTGGAAAATAGTCCAATACGATTAGCATTATTATTTGGAGAATAAGAACAAATGTTTACAAGGCTCTTAGGGCCGTTAGGTTTGATTGCACTAGTGCCATTATCAACACTCATAGGTAGGTTGATGGTTAGTGTTTCTCTACGAGATCGAACCAGAAATGGGGAGATCAAAAATCAAGCTGAAGTGGCAGTGGGCAGGGCACACGAAGAACTGACGATGGGCCAGAAAGGTTCTAGAGTGGAGAAAAT
The DNA here is from genome assembly GCA_918857605.2 of Philereme vetulata. Lineage (NCBI taxonomy): Eukaryota > Metazoa > Arthropoda > Insecta > Lepidoptera > Geometridae > Philereme > Philereme vetulata. The sequence goes on along the minus strand of OU975459.1, from coordinate 5,968,856 downwards.
GCACTAGAAAGCGCAGCGTAGGACGACACTAGATGGAAAGACCTGATAAAGGTTGCTGGGAGCCGTTGGGTGTTAGCTGCATAATATCGGCCGCTCTGGAAATCTATGGGGGAAGTCCATGTTCATCAGTGGATATCCTATGTCTATAAATAAATAAATATTGCTGGTACATTTCACACAGCGCTATCTAGCCCCAAACTAAGCATAGCTTGTACTATGGGAATTTGTATCGGTTATTAGCATATTGCATAATTCTATTTACAGTTAGTCAGACCGCACACAGATCAGTATGAACGAAAGACGTTCATATAACATATGTTATTTATTTTCAAAACATGATGCCTTTCTTCTTAGTTACACTTTTTGGAGCATATGAGCTATCAATCGTTACCAAGGATTGATAGCTCATGGATGTTTAAAAAGATATCAAATCATAAAATCTAAATTAAAAGTTATTATTTATTTATTTACAGAACTGTGTCGAGATTCCAATCCTGCGTGGATCTCTGTTAAGTTGCAATAACCAGTATTAGAGTCCCCTCTTTTTTACAAAGTGGTTTAAAATCTAGTTATTGTAGGTAAATAATATTAATAATTATTAAACGAGGGGATAAAGCAGTATCTTGCGTCACGGGCGCTATATTGAATCCCGAACGTACCGAAGGATTCTAGAGTTAACTCACGAGCGGAGCAAGGGAATTACTAGATTGAGTGCAGAGAGGGATCTAAGCGCGCCCAAGATGCAGACAGCTTTATCCACGAGGAGAATACTCTACTTTTCACACTTTCTGCGAGACAATACAAACCAAATCTATATTGGTACATTCTGTGCAGAGGTTAGTTCGATTTACAAATAAGTTTTTATTGTGTTCTTTGGTTCAAATTTGAATACAGATAAGGTTCCAAATTCAAATCACATTTTAGTACAACTTTACTCCCGGTTTAGCCGTAATAATCCGGTGAAGTTTACATGATATAAAAGTTGATATTGTTGAGCAGGTGGTGTGAAAATGTATTTATTGTTACATTCTCCGTGTAGTTTTATTCAAATCTTGACATTAATGCCGCCAGAAGAACGACGAATGAATCGATTGATGTAAAAAAATAAAATTGGATCTATATCATCTATTTGATTTTAAAGCGTTTGTTTTTTTTTAAATTACGACTAAGAATTTTACTTCCAAAAAACGCCAATAGCAGAAAATTTTCGTGATTTATTTAAATCATAAGGGTTTTATCGGTGTTAGGACCGACAATGGCTGAATTCGAGAACCTTCAGTAGGCTAATACATCATGGTCAATATTTTTGATCGTAACACCGATTAAACGGTACGACAAATCCAATATTTATAATGATGGTCATATATGTAATGCCATCTATTGAGGTTTGTTTGTATTAATTTTATCTTCTTAGATGTGAGAACCCCATGCCAATAGTATTGACCCACCTGCGGCTTGTGACGCGTGGTATGACCATAAACATATTATCCCCCCCCCCCCCCCCCCTATGTAACCTATGTCCCTGTACCAGTCGTAATTTATCAGTATACCTCTTAATTTCTAAAACGAATTATAATAAAAATATGTTTCTTATTAGTGTGTGAAACTTATAACCAAAGATTTGTTCACATTGATATTTTCCACTCGACTGCGGCTGGGTTCCGAAGGCATGTTGTCTCTGCAATAGCCAATGAATAATTTAGTATATACGTTATATATTAGTCGTTGTCTAGTCTTCTATATATTTTCTTTAAATTTCAGTTGCAGTATTTGTTACCAATAAAAGAGTTTATATTTTTAGTTTACATTTAACTATTCATGTTTGTCTGTTCATACGTTTTTTATGAAATATGTTATGGTGGAAACTTCACTGGTTTTAGTAATAACTTTATATATACCTATTTGTATTCTCTATTGTTTTTCTGCACATATTCTGTATTTGTTTCCCAAATAAAATAAAATAAAAAGAAAAATAAACAATACACCGAATTTCATCATATGGCTCCGCCATATTGCCGTTCACAGAGACAGAGAAACAGAGTTACGTTCGAATTTGCATACGTTCTTATTTTGAGACCGCGAAAAAAAAATTGTGTCCATGTCGGACACAATTTTTTTTTTGATCGAGCGGCACGATATGTCTAAATCAACTTGGGGAAAATCGGCGTTGTATGTATGTATGTATAAATGTATGTATGTTAGTCCGAGGATTACTTTCGAAACGTTTATCCAATCGTCGTGAAGTTTGTATATAGGTAGGTAGTGCTGGCACAATTTTGGTGTGACTAAATAAGCTAATAAAAAAAAAACAAAATTGGACGATCCATTCAAGTTACACGTTAAATAAAAGGTATATGTGAGTACATTTCGACTCAGTTTTTATTTTTAGTTTAAACCTTGTAGTTTTTAAGTTATTAGCCATAATAAAAACTGAACTTTGACACAATTTACAGGGTACACCAGTGTCCCCACATTGATGAAATTTGGCATGCGTGTAGCTTTAGTGATACAAATATAGGGAAAAGTTTAAAATCCAGAACAACTGCAATTTCTACCGCAAAAAAACAACTAACATGAACTCCGGTTGCGCATTTCTTGGCATTACTTTATTGGTCAAAGATTAAGGCCGGCTTGCACAACGATCCCTAAACGTATTTAGCGACTAAACATGTTTAAATTTTACGTATTTATGTGATCTAACAACTCCTTAAATCATACTTATCCACTAAGTACGTTTAGGCATCGTTGCGCGAGTCACCCTAAGATTTTTTTTTTGTGTTTTGAGAGACTCGCGAGATCTCGTTCGGGGCGAACCACTAGTTTTAAAAGAGAGAGATTTAATTAAATGGGTTTAATATTAAACAACGTGCAGCTTCATTGTGCGGTTGTGCGGACAGGTACACACGGCTACACATCAAGCTATACATATCCAGTTTAAGCTGACCTCACATTGTGTAGGCTTTTCATAGAATAAGAGGTAAGCTTATACTGGAAATAATAGCTTGATGTGTAGCCGTGTGTACGAGTGATTTGCATACAGCCAATAATGATGTTCATCATTAATCATTATTCCGGAGATTGATCGTCCAGATCACATTAAGCCCTTGGCTATACCTGGTAAGATATTGTCACCAGTGCCAAGAAATGCAGCCTTGTTACAAAATCTGCATTTATTTAACTTCTGCGTTTTGAGAATCTGAGAGGCATCCACAATCGAATGGACTGATTTGAGATGGTGTTTGCGAGGTGGATCTAAGCTAATGGTGCTCCCACACAGCAGTTAAGTATATAACGTTATCCTACTTAATATGTATTATAAACGCGACAGTTTGTATGTATGGATGTTTGTTACTCTTTCAAGCCGGAACGGCTGAACCGATTGCGATGAAATTTGGTATGTACGTAGATCAGTTCTTGGATTAACACATAGGCTACTTTTTATTGAAAAACCACGCTTGCGAAGCCGCTGGCAACAGTTAGTCTAATATAAAACAAAGTTGGGTTAATTACACCATTTATAACTCAGAACGGCTGGACCGATTTTGATTATCTTTGATTTGTTGGATTTGTCACCGCCCCGAATAGCAGAATAACTATTAAATATATCAGAACGATCCCCGCAAAAAAAAAAAATTATAAACAAAATTCATTTTCTCATACACATAATAGAATAGAATTATTTATTTGACACACACAAAGAAACATAGAACGGATCTCAAACAAAATAGGTAGTTAGACATGAAAATTACAAAACAATGAGATTAAATTAGACCTACAGCTAGAACATATACGTACCTACCCCACCAGTAGGTAGTAGGTAGGTGTACCAACTAGTCCCGCTCCGTGTCACGCGTGGTCAAACAGGCTCTGCCTCAACTTTATGCTCCTTTGCCATAAATGATGGAAAGCAGCGCTGGTTTTCAGACAGAGCCTTATGTAGGCATAGATGCAGCTAATGATGACCGATTGACAACTCTACCGGGATTCCATTCCTCCCTCTACCTTTCACACAACTACGAACATGGATACGACATCGTACTCTAAACCTACACAACGAACGTTGGGCACAGATCATGGACTGCAGACAGTCGAGGGCAGCTCTGCCGGCTGTCTCGCCACGACTGACACGACGACTGCTCAACCTTCAGAGACTGGACCTTCGAATCATCGTGGGGACCCTTACAGGACATTGTTCCCTCAACAAACACCTCTACATCATGGGAGCAACAGACAGCCCACTCTGCAGGGGATGTCTCACCGAAGAAGAATCAGCAGCCCACGTAGTCCTGGAATGCGTGGGGGTAACAGCACAACGTGCAAAAATCCTGGACAATCCAAGGTCACTCCGTGAAGCCTGCGAAGACCCCAGGAAACTTCTGCGCTTCTGGTCGGAGTTAGGCTGGCTATCTATATAGCCAACTCTCTCACGCATAATGGACCACTTAAGAGTTCAAATGCGGAAAAGGGAATCCACCAACATAACATAACATAACATAACTCTACCGGGATGACGTACATTGGCAGCCCGCGTCGTACGCATGTCAAGACGGTACGAAGTTCGGCGGGTTAGCTAGTATTACATATGAAATATTTAAGATAAATTGCTGATACGCAAAGTCTAAGTTAAAGTTACGTAAGTTAAAGGTTAACACTACATGCAATTAAGTTAAAATAATAACTTAATATTAATTTTCAAATAACACATATCAAAACTAGGTTTTGAGGCAAACGAGCGATATAAGTACATATATATAAACAATTAAATGAAACAATATTAATACTTTTACAACTATAAAACATAAAAAGTATCATTTTATATAATGTATAATACTACCACATAACAGGGTCTATAATAATACTATTAAAATATATACAACCTCATGTTTTTAAGACAAAACGGGTCGTTTCGCGCACAGATTTATATCAAAATTTTGATTTTGACTAACCTCTACGTTTCGGCCAAGTTACATCGGCCGTGGTCTCTCGTGACCACGGCGTACGGCAAACCGTACGGCATTGTGTCCGTACGGTTTGAATAAATGAGTATGATTATTTGTCAGATTACAAGGTAGTAGGTATTTCGATAATCCGACACCGCCTTGCAAAACGTATGACGGATTACCGCGGGTCTACTGTATCACAATAGACTGTTATAGGCTTAAAAAGGATACAAAGTTTTCTCTACGCACAAGGGCTACCTTTAGTAAAAGCTCTTTATTCGCGGGGTTATGTGCCGTAAATATGCCGCGAATACAGAAACCGTGAATATGGAATGGTAATTAATATGGGATTATTGTGGATATGTTCTTAGGCGACAAAATAAAAAATAAATATATCAAAATACAATTGATATGATTTTATTGACCAAATTGATTAATACATAATAATAATAATAAATATCTCTGGATATTTCACACAGCGCTATTTAGCCCCGAATTAAGCAGAGCTTGTATTATGGGAACGAGATAACTGATATAATACTTATATACTTTTTTTTGTAAATACATACTTATAATATATAGAAAACCATCCAGACCCGGAACAAATATCTGCAGATGATGCGATCATTGGTTCCGCGGCGGGAATCGAACCAGCTACCTCCTGCGTCTCAGCCGGCTATTCGCTTATTGCGCCACGGAGGTCGTCAAATTAATTATTATCTTCAGATTTAGGCAATAGTTTAGAGAATTTTGTATTTATTTCTTGTTTTATAGTTTTTAAAAGCTCCTTCAGCATTAGCAATTTGCCTCATAAAAATAAGACTTCGTTCCATATACGGATCAATTTTAGGCGATAGCATTTAACAACATACTTTAGGTTTAGTTGTAATAAGGTATATTTTACTTTTTTATTAGTCTATTAGCCGACGCATTTACAAAGGTTACCGAATGCTTTTTATTATTATTTATGTACCGATATACCGAAGTTGGCAGACGACTTGGTAAGAACCGCAGGTCGGCGTTGGATGCAGGCCGCTTCCAACCGCAGTTCCTGGAGATCAATGAGGGAGGCCTTTGTCCAGCAGTGGACGTCCTACGGCTGATATGATAATGATGATACCGTTTAGATCCGCGAATAAAGAAATCTTTCGCCGCGAATATAGGAATTGGTTCGCATATTTTTAATCCGCGAAAAGTAAAAACGCGAATGAAGGAAACGCGAATAAGGAGCTTTTACTGCACTTCCATAATAATTATGACCCTAAATCAAACCATTAGATTTGTATAAACAAGTAAGTAACATGTCTACAATCGCCGATGTAACGCCAGTTTATCTTACCATCTGAAATTTCCTAGCCACTTTCTAGATACGCTTAGAGAGGTGTATCTCTGGATCCATCTGAAAACTTACATACCTACATGCTCAGCTAGTTATGAGTGACGCACTACAAGATTCTACGGGAAATTATGGATGGTAAAGAAGTATGGGTGAAGCAAGTCTTATACGCTAGGGCTAAGCTAAAAGTTTTAATTTTAATACTAGAAGTGGCAAGTAAGATTATACACGGTGTCCTTTAAATCGCTGTTTTCCCAGAACAAACGTTGTTCAGACCATGGTCTACAAAAGGTGTATGACCTCATATAAAAAAAAATCAGTCTTTGAAAAACATAAAAAGTTGCGAACTTAAAACGTCTATTTTAACGTTACGCTCTACAACATGCTGCCGTATCGCACAAAATAATAATAGTAGGTACGCTACGGCTAGCGTGCCAATGAACTTTATGTCGCGGCTAGTTTTTGAACAAAGTTAGACTTATTTGAGAAGGTCTAGATTTTTTTTTAATTTCTCTTGTTTGATGCTATTAAACTGTTAGTAGACTATGGTCTGAACAACGTTTGTTCTGGGAAAACAGTGATTTAAAAGACACCGTGTATATGTATACGAAGATGATATTAGTTTTGGGTATATATATTTATTTATGTTTTTGTACACTCACTTACCTATAAAATCATCTCTCTCTCTCTCTCTAGCATCAAAGGTTTGTTGGAGGAAAACTCTTCTTATGGTTAACCTCGCCTTTGTAGGCACATGCCCTCTATTTTTGTATTTTACGTTTTTCTCTTCTTTTTCCACCTGATCGTCCTGCTCGTACTTCTCAACATCTTTTACTCAAGACGCCTGAGCATAAAACTTTTTTTTTCACTAACTTTTTCACTCTTACTGCTATCCGCTTGTGGAACTCTCTTCCTGTGGAAATCCGCAGGGCCGCCTCCATGGGAATCTTCAAATTGAAACTCTTTAAACATTTAATCTCTCTGCAAGATACCCAACAAAATTGAGCACTTTATGTATGTATATTATTATTCATTTTTAAAAGTTTATTTTATGATACCGGCACTACCACTTTATCCACACTACACAAAGGTTAGCTGGAAGAAAATGCTAATCAGCATTAAGTTTGCCTATGTATTATTTTATAAGTGCAATAAAGAATTTTTTAATCTAATCCAATCTATTTTAAATATATTTTCTTATGTGCAATAAAAATAAAGACTACGAGTCGTGGGTGTAAAAAAGAATGGTACAGGCTGCATCTCAAACGTCCGTGTGCACGTCTCATTCTAAAAGTTTTTTACTCATTAATTATCCACTAACATACATACACACGTACATACACATTCTACCCATATACACCCATCGTATGTGCTTGCTACTGTTGGATAACCTATTCCATGTAAAAATTTGTAACCTATATAGATAAATTGTATGGCTATTGAAGAGCGGTGTCTTCTGACACAAGTATATAATATACTTAAAAAAAGATTCCAACAACTTTGTTAAAGTTCTACATTTTACATAAAAAAAAAACAAAAAATTAGATTTTTTGAAAAAAAAAAATATTATTTACTTTCATCATCATCATCATCATATCAACCGTAGGACGTCCACTGCTGGACAAAGGCCTCCCTCATTGATCTCCAGGAACTGCGGTTGGAAGCGGTCTGCATCCAACGCCGACCTGCGGTTCTTACCAAGTCGTCTGCCCATCCCTTATTCACTTTATTCAACTTAATTTTTTTTTGTTTAGTTTGGTTTCCAACAATTATCAACACATTGTTAAAAATGCTAAATTATTTTACCACGATGGTTTTTATCATATTAATACGAAAGTGAGTTTGTTTGTTACGCTTTCACGTCGTAACGGAACTTATTTACATGAAATTAGGTATATAGATAGCTTATGACCTGGATTCACACTTTTATATTTTACCACGGTAGTGAAGCTGCAGGCGAAAGCAAGTCAAAATATATTCTAGATGAAAAGCAAAGTTTTCGAAACAGTCTCCAATGGAATATCAAAGTAGCGTTGTATGAATAAGCATAACCAATCGCTATCGCTTCGTCCCACTTTGCTAAGTTTCAATAATGTTCGCGATAGCAACCTCACTTGAATTGTTTATGAAAGAACTGTTCGTATTTCTGATGGAGATTATTGTTATAGACGCGCGAGTTCCATAAAATACTACTGATAAGTTGTTCTCGTTTTCTATCTGATACCGGGTCCCGGTAGTATTTTAATCCTGAACTAGGTGATTTCGACCAAAAATTGTGAGTTAACTACTCGGCCCAAACTCGAATTTCACCCCCGCTTCCCTTTCTGTGGTGTATAATTACTGTATAAAGTTTCAAGATTTAAATTGAAGTATTCATCGCATAAGAACGGTTTTAAGATAAATTTGGAGTCATATTTGGATTTTTTTTTCTATCAAGATAATTTTACGGAATCGTGTTTTTACAACACAGGCGTTCTAGCACGTATCCTTAACTATAATATATATGAATTACAGATTGAAAGCACACAATTTGTTGAACAAAACATTGTTTCTCGATAAGCGATTTATCGTCTCCCCAGGTACATATAGTGCGCCCTTAGCATTTTTTTATAGAAAAATAATATTCATTATATTTAAATTACGGGTAGGGCTGATGGCTAGTATTGTTGTAAATTTAATTTTCAATCTACCTTAATTTCAAATTCTAAAATATCAATGAAACAGCCTGTATAAAATAGGTAACCAAATCATATTCATTCATGAAGTAAGTAGACTGTTAAACTGACTAAGCGGCATCGTCGCAAAGGCGCCGCCGATTTACGTTATAAAATGTTTATTGGAATTGTATCGATTACAAGATAAATATTCAAGCTACCAGTATTAAACCGATCTTTAAAGTCAGTTAAAATAAATAAATCAATATTTCTGGACATTTTAAACAGCGCTATCTAGCCCCAAACTAAGCAAAGCTTGTACTATGGGAAACAAATAACTGATACTATACATAAGTATTGTTTTAACTTAAACGAGGTGAAGTTATGGTTCCTTCGACAGACTCCAGCAGAATACGGGTAGGTATTGAAAGGTACTCACAATGCGTTCGGTGGCTGGTCCGCTTAATTTTAGGTAACACTCCACATTTTATTGCACACTTTATAGTTTAAATAGATCACAGCAATATAAATTTTTTGTTCACGATGAAAGCTTTCACATTAATTTTTGGATTTTGTCGCGCGCACGCAAAGCTCTTTTCAAGGTAAGGCAGCCATCTTGTTTTCTTCTACAAAAGTAGGTCACTGTTCATTCCCGTGTTGTCGTGGCGCCAAATTTGAATTTGCAGGTTGTCGAGAGGTATTGTGAAGGAAGGATAGGATTTAGCCGAAGTCTGAACACTTATATACATTTTTTTAGTTTTTACGATTCTGTATATGTGTTTTAAATTAATGTCGTGAATCCGATGACAGGCTGTATATAATTTAAGCTTTTTATTTTTCAGTATACATTTCTTGCCCTCTTCAGTTTGACTTTAAATCTTCTGGCGGCTTTGCCCTTCCCTAGAACTCACCTTAATTAAGGTCTTTGACCTTAAGTAGTTATTATTCAAAATTATTATTCAATATTATTCAAATTTCTCTACAATTTATGCAAGTTCACGGGGTTCTCAGAATTTAAGAGATTTGAATTTTTATCCCGTTTTGCATGATTTCAATCAGAATTCACAATTTTATGTACTTACATCATTTTGCTACATTTAATATGCATATATGAAATAGCGAGTGTGCTTTTTAAATATATTATTCTAGTTGAATGCCCGTGACTTCATCTTACAATTCATTGGATCGCGACGACAGCGTCACCTACCGGGTCCAACTATAGCTAAGAACCACCCAAATGACCCAAAAAACATCAAAATCGGTCAAGCAGTTATAGGTGAAGAATTACGAACAGATCCACACCGGAATCTATACTTATATTATAAAGAGGAAAGATTTATTTGTTTGTTTGTTTGTATTGAATAGGCTCCGAAACTACTGTACCGATTTAAAAAATTCTTTCACTGTTGGGAAGCTACCCTATCCCTGGGTGACATAGGCTACTTTTTACCCAACTTCGTAGAAGGAGGGAAATGTTTTTATTGAAAAACTACGCGTGCGTAGCTGCGGATTGGTCAGCTAGTCTATAATATAAAAATGAATCGCAAAATATGTTGGTAAGCGCATAACTCAACAACGCCTTGACAAAGGAGAACGGGCATAAGTGTATGGAAGCTGGTCTACCTTGCAATAAAAATGAGTCATATGTCAATATAAAGGTAATTCTATGTATTTTCATATGTAGAAAGTCGCATTTCTCTAAGTATTGTCCGATCTGAGTTCTACTAAAAATTGAATCTGATAATATTTAGTGCCAAACATTGAATATCGTGGTAATTAAAAAAATATTTTGTGTAATGTAATGATTTTATTTAAGTTAGGTAAGTAGTAATACAAATAAAAACAACATCTTCTTAAAAAATCAAAACAATATGTTATTAAACATTATCATCATCATCATCATCGATGAGAATACTGTTAAGGAACAATGCAGGTTCATTGAACCCTTCATGACGGGCATAACCTACGTACCATATAATTGACAGTACATGGGCACAAGTACCTATAGTATGTCGCCCTGTCAAGCAGGTACAATAATATTGTGTAATATTGTTATTAATATTATTGATTAATATTATAACAAAAATATTTCCTGGCTCGGACATGTCGAGACTGTATACGTCCACGTAATAGCCAAGCCTCTTCGTTGATATCATATTGTGCCAAGTCTTCTAGAGCGTTATCTCTATACGTCTCGATTATATAAAGACCATTTTGTAAGTGCTCGCTACAATATGATCGAGCGAGCTTTAACTGGTAAGTTCCCAAGGCAAAATGTATGACTTGTTCTTCACTAAGCCTTGGGAAGTTTTCTATTTCATTTGCTTCGATTCGCATGAAGTCTGCTCTCCTATAATTCAATCTCTTTGCTTCCACATAATTGTGCAATATGTTTGGTATGTGTATTTTAGCCCTTATTGAATTCAAAAAGGCTGCTGCGTGTGAACTATCTTCGATGGGGGCGTGGAAGTGGTTTAGAATGGCTGCAGCTATTTTGAAGTCAACAAACATTTTTGGCAACGTTTTATTAAAATAGTTTTGACGCATAAGTTTAAAATCTCGCTTAAATCTCCCATTTACTACTTCCACCACCCATCGGCACATGGTGACCAAACGAGACTGATTAGCTTGTTCTGTAGTGAGTTGATTTTCTCTTCTGTCTTTAGTTGGTGGCACATGATGTTCGTAGCCACAAGCTTCTATATCCTGCAAACTATCTCTAAATCCTCTGTCTAGGATAAACGCATCATTACGTTCGAGTAACCAATGCAGCGGCTCATCTTCGTTATTCATTATTTCACTCATGATCTGGGCATCGGTTCTGGTAGCGGCAAATGGCCCTTTGACATCTAATATATAGCCGTCCGTGAATACCATTAAAAACGGCTTCAACAAGTTTTGATATTTGTGTAAGCTGTATGACAGCCGTTGAAACAAAAAGTTGGAGCTTTTGTTAATATATATATATGTACCGTCACATATAATTATGGCTTTGATGTTTTCATCGTTTCCAATTAAAGCCCTTGGAATTGTTAAGTTTCTTTGAAGGATATCATTTCTGGTAATGTGGTCCACACCTAGATGCAGCACAACGTAATCGTTGCTCAGACATTCTCGAACTATAGGCAAAAAACGTTCTAGTTTTCGACGAGACATATGAAATAACGTTGCCAGTCTCTCATCAGAGTCTCCAGTTCTAAGTTTTGTTAAATAGATGCCTAATGCAGTTCTAGGCTGGTTACAACTTTCACTTAGTGACGGAGTTTGTTCTAATATAGCTTCAAACTGATCGTAAGTGCGCCCAGTCCATAAGTGCATCTCTTCATTAGACAAGGTGCCTCTGTTTTCGAAGTCGATTCTGGGCTGGTTGTTAGCAGCCATTCTCATCAAGTCACAGAGCGATGTAAACTGAGCGTCATTAAAATCATGTGTCACATTACACATTTGCGGCAGGTTGCTCCATTCATTATTTTGTAAGTGTTCTGTACACACCCTAGCGCTATCAGGAATAAAAAGCTTGCTCTCACAAAATACATTAATTCTTATCGCGTTTGGTATATGATTACGGGTAATATTAGCACAGTTGTTGTAAATACAATGCACCGAAGTGTTCGGTGCCCTCGTGTATTCTTGAGAGTGCAATGTACCAGGCGCTCGCGCCGCTTGCTGTGCAGGTCTATGATCACGCTCAGTCCTCTGCCAACATCGGTGACACAAGCTTCGAGTACTGTTGAACACCACCTGAAAATAATAACAATTAATACTTAAAATAAATAAATCCTATGCCTAACTACTCAATATAATAAAAATAAAAGGTAACTAACCTCCAACACAGCATGTTGTTGTATAAACGCGGCGAATTCTGGTCGTTCCCTTTGCAGGTTATCAGCCAAGATATGCTGCTGGTACCGTCCGCGGTAAAGTCCTCGACGACACATCACACAGTTTCGAAAAACTTCCATTATCGGTAGGCAGTTCAAAAGTCAATAAGTCGAGCCAAAGTTAACACATTAGGGAAAGAAACAGGGTCCAAAAGCAAGCCAGGGTCAGTAAAAACAGAGAAAGAAGTGCAAACACAGCACTATCGTAACAAGACGTGACGTAGCCACTCACTTGATGCGATGCGACTGATTATTGTAGCCGTCCGGCGCGGCGCGTACACAACCGTTCCCCTCCCCCGCGTACGCATCCCTCTCCCCACGGCCCTTACATCGCTCTTCTCCCTTCTCGCTCTTGCTACTGCATTGTATAGGAGCCTTTATGTATGGATATAGTAATCGTGAAACCGTTATTTTATGTTCTTTAAAACAAAAAATGCTGGTATTTGCATGGCTGTAACTCAAAACGGACAGACTTTTGGGGAAAGTTCCAATAGTATATTTTGATGTACTATTGTATGCCAATTCGAAAATGTGCGGCTCATTTTTATTGGACTGTAGACCAGGATGCCCGTTCTCCTTTGGCCAATTCTTTTTTTGTTGTATTTCTTATTGTCAGGAGAAGGTTCTTATGAAAGAAAAAAATAAGAAAATTGCGCGCAAAATTAGAAAATTTAAGAATACTTGACAACCATATAAAATTATTTATAATCTAACCTTAGCGCTTTTATAATGTAACCTTATGACGTTTGACATAGAATTGACAGAATGCGTTCTGCAAATATCGTCGAAGAGGATGTAAAAAAAATGAATATCGTTTGAAACAGATTCGGTAGGAGTTATCCGGAGATATATTGTCAATATATAGGTATATAAAAATTAATTGCTGTTCGTTAGTCTCGCTAAACTCGAGAACGGGTGGAGCGATTTGGCTAATTTTGGTATTGAATTATTTGTGGAAGTCATTAATTTTCTCATACATAATGATGGCCGGGGACAACAATTGACAATTCTACCAGGGTGACTTATATTGACAGCCCGCGTTATACCTATGCATGTCAAGCCGATACGAAGTTCGGCGGGACCACTAGTTGCATATAAAAAGACTAAACCGCGAAAAAAAAAATCCACTGGTCCATAAATGGCGGTTGGTTCTTGTGACAAACATAGATTTTGATAGAGTTTTACGGCCGCTTTGTACTGAATAAAGAACTATAGTTTGATGTATGGAATCATTAGTTTATTTTTGGCGATCACAGCTTCGTTTTATAGTAAGCTTATATTGATGACAGCTTTTTCTCTTTAAAGTATTCGAGAATTTAGCAATCTGTACCTACATTATTAGCCATACTAATAACTTCATGTTATAAAATAGGTAAAATTTTCGTTTTTTATCTTTTACCCTCCACTATTTTATTTATTTATTTAATACGTTATTGCACAAAAATACAAATTACATGTACAAAAGGTGGGCTTAATGCTAATAGCATTTTCTACCTGCCAACCTCAGAGGTAACAAAAAAGGTTGGCGTGCTAACTTTTAACAATATTAATGTTTATTAAAAAAAAACAAAAGAAACACAAATAACAATAAACTCCGATTACAGTTAGTAATACATAGAATATATATATGAGAAATATAACAAATATATATATATATATATATATATTTATAGATATAAAACAAAAAATACTATTACATACAACACACATAGGTACTACGTTTTCATATATTTTAACAGCCAGTGGAGGACTGCAAGAAATGACTATAGACTAGTCGTCTGAAAACCGGTTTACTAGGCGCCTTTTTAATATGAGTAGGGAGAGAGTTCCATAGACCGACAGCTACCACCTCAAAAGAGTTGCCACGGAAGGCGGTTGAGTGTTTCGGGTGTTTCACTATGTTTATCTTATTCAACGAAAAACGAGGTACTAAAATATTCTACGCTTCTATCGTGCCCTCGTAAGTTACTAACGCAAAAAACTGAATTTTACGATGCTGCAATTTCGTGAATATATATTTCAACATAGTTTTAAAATCTGGACAGATGATTATGTTAACTTTTAATATTGAATAACCCATATATAATATCTATGATAAAGAATAGAATCAAGTCACATTAGATAGACGAAAACCACTAAAATTTCCACCAAACTTAGCATAAATGCATCTTAATTTAATTTATTTGTTAAGGATTCCCAATGAGTAATACACAGACTTACATTAAAATAAAATTCATGAGAAGCGCTCCCTGTGTTCACTCTGTGAAGGCAACCACAGATAACGCAGGTATACATAATTCATTTTATTAAAATAGTGTTAGAAATAACAATAATAATATATATTTATAATTTCAACACAGTCACAGAAATTAATAAAAGATGGAACATAATTTTAAAACTTTTTAAATAAAATTTTACATTATAAGAGCACTTACTATATTTTAATCAGTTTTTGTAGTTGATGGCCACGCATATATAAACATGCAAGTACACAAAAGAAAACAGTAATAATACCTTAATTATGCTTAGATGTCGACTAAAAGAGAGTATTCACGAAAATAAAAAAAAAATAGATAAAAAACACAGACAATTACATTAATTCTTGGAAAATAACAATCACGTGTCATTATTATAAATACGGGATTTATCACGTACCGTCTTATCGGTGTTTCGACTGACAATGTTTCGGTTCAATTCGTGAACCTTCATCAGGGTGAGTGCGATCCGCTCCGAATAACGTCTCGCCTCGCATCGCGGATCGCACTCACCCTGGTGGAGGTTGACGAATTGAACCTAAACATTGTTGAAACGCCGATAAGACGGTACGTGATAAATCACGGGTCATTCACAGTCAGCTTGTATAAATGCTTAATTATTTATTGCAAAATACCTCGTACTCTGAGGTTCCAGAGGAATTTCCTCCGGCGAACACTTCGCTTGTGGAATGGTCTCCCTGCCGAGGTTTTCCCTAGGGACTACAGTATGGGGTTCTTCATAAGGGGCATTTTGAAAATTTTAAAGGATCGGCAACGCGCGACTAATACCTTTGGTGTTACAAACGTGCATAGGCTACGGTACCGCTTACCATCAGGTGGGCCGTATGCTTGTTTGCTAGCTTAGTGGCATAAAAACATAGAGACGAAATAAACAATTAATCTTTTTTTTTAACCTATATTTTCCCACTGCTGGGCAAAGCTCTCCACCCTGTTCCTCCACATTTCACGATCACTCGCCACGTCCCACCAGCCATCTTGGAATGCATCGAGGTCGTCACGCCAACGCTTCCTCGGCCTGCCCCGGCTTCGACGCCCATCTGCAGGCACCCATTGTTCTTCACACAATTTGCCATTTGTCTGTGACCATACGACTGACGTGACCCGCCCAGTCCCACTTCAGCCTGGCAGTCTTGTCGCCAACATCTGCGATGCTGGTCTTCGCGCGCAGTGTGGTATTGCGGATCCTGCTCCCTGCTCTTTGGCAAACCTTGAGTTTGGACTGTTGAGATTCTGTCAATGACCAAGTTTGGGCACCATAGGTTAGGAGGGGTCAGAATACACATGTCGATGAGTTTACGCTTGGACAATGGAAGGTCTCCCTTCATTAACGTCTTCATGGACCAGAAGCTCCTCCAGTCATTTTCGAGGCGGCGATCAACCTCTTTATCTTGCCTGTTTTCGAAGGAGACAATCTGGCCCAAGTAAATGTACTCATCGATGTAGTTATAATTCTTGTTCATTTACCATGATTTTGTGTTTGTTGGTGTTGGTCATTAGTTTAATATTTGACCGATTCATCATTAGTCTAACAATTAATCTAGATCAATCGATCAAGATAATTAATCTTCAAACAGTATAAATTATAATACCTACATTATGCACATTTTGTCATTCCTTTATTTAATAATTTACTACAGTGATTTTATCTTGCCATCACTTACTTTCAAATCAAAAACCCGCTTTGAAATCAATATCTGATCGGGAGCTACGATTTACATCTAAAGGTAATCTGGTGGAGATAAACCACAGATAAAACCGCTAATTGTTACTAGCTTTACTTAGCGATAAAACCGCTAATTGTTACTAGCTTTACTTAGCGATAAAACCGGTAATTGTTACTAGCTTTACTTAGCGATAAAACCGCTAATTGTTACTAGCTTTATTTAGCGATAAAACCGCTAATTGTTACTAGCTTTACTTAGCGATAAAACCGGTAATTGTTACTAGCTTTACTTAGCGATAAAATCGGTAATTGTTACTAGCTTTACTTAGTGATAAAACCGCTAATTGTTACTAGCTTTACTTAGCGATAAAACCGCTAATTGTTACTAGCTTTACTTAGCGATAAAACCGCTAATTGTTACTAGCTTTACTTAGCGATAAAACCGCTAATTGTTACTAGCTTTACTTAGCGATAAAACCGCTAATTGTATGCATTAATTAAAGTTGTACTAATTTTAATTGCTTGTTTATGGTGTGACGACCTCCGTAGTGCAGTGGGCGAAGAGCCGACTGAGACGCAGGAGGTGGCGGGTTTTATTCCCGTCACGGAACAAATGTTTGTATGATTTACAGATATAAGTTACTGGTCTGGTCTATATATTTAAATGCGAAAGTTTGGATGTTTGTTTGTTTGTTACACAATCACGCCGTAACGGCTGAACCGATTTCGATGAAATTTGGTATAAACGTAGATTATAACCTCGATCACCACATAGGCTACCATTTATCCCATAAATCAGTTCCCATGGGATAAAAATGGGATGTCAAAGTTTATATATGTATTTTGCAGCCCAGAACAACGCGGGCTTAAATGTCGGCGGCTTAAGTATAAGTATTGTATCAGTTACTTCAATTTCTACCCTAAAAATTGTATCCAAATTACATGAACTTCCGTTACCTGTAATTTGAATGAAACTGTAGGTCAAGTCAAGTTGGTTATTTTTTTCGAGGCACTATTCTGATAGTCAAAGATTAGAAATAATATTGTTTTATTTTTACGGGAGACTCGCGAGATCTCAGTTCGGGGCGAACCACTAGTTTATCTTAATATAAAATATCACACTACTATTATTAATGCGAAAGTTTGGTTGTATGTTTATTTATAATATACGTTTGTAACTCATTCACGTCGTAACTACTGAATCGATTTCGTTGCAATTTTGTAAGTATGTACGTAGATTATAACCTGGATTAACAAACAGGCTAAAAAAATAGTGCGAGTCGGACTCGCGCCCGAAGGGTTCCGTACCATTATCTATTTATAACGGCAAAAAATCACGTTTGTTGTATGGGAGCCCTCCTTAAATATTTGTTTTATTTTAATTTAACTATTTATTTTAAAGAGAATATATAACTAAATATTCTGTGAATATTTCAAGCGTCTAGCTGTTGCCGTTATCAATATCGAGCTAAAACGAGCAAAAAAATCACGTTTGTTGTATGGGAGCCTCCTTTTAATATCTATTTTATTCTCTTTTTAGTATTTGTTGTTATAGCGGCAACAGAAATACATCATCTGTGAAAATTTTAACTGTCTATCACCGTTCATGAGATACAGCTTGGTGACAGACGGCCAGACAGACAGCGGAGCCTAGTAATAGGGTGCCGTTTTACCCTTTGGGTACGGAACCCTAAAAACACCATGTTTATTCATTTTACCTATTGTTATTTTATATATGAGTTATTACGTAAAGTCCAGTAGCGTCGTCTGGCGGGCGCACTTAACTGTACCGCGGAGGAAAGCGAGAGCGCACTCGTTTGCTTACTTATACTCAGTCCGTGCCGTATAATTCTAATCGCGAGGCTCCGTTGTTTTACGTCATGAGGAAGCACTATTCCATATCCAACTATATACTAAAACAAATTATTTTTATGTTTTAGTTTCAAATAATACCTATGGCAATTATTTATCAAATTAGGCACAAACTGTGTACAACAAAAAAATAGGCGAACTAATTGACATATCTTGTTCCTCGGCCCTCTGACTGGAGTGATAGATACCTAAAAATATGAATGAATGAATGAAAATTCGTTATTATACCTTACAAGCTAGACACAGCAGATTTAAAGAAATAAACAAATAAAAGTAAGCATAATGGGCGGTCTTATCGCTTAACAAAGCGATCTCTGAAGTATGAAGTATGAAACTGAAGAACTACTTTAAGAGTTAGGTCTAATTTTCTTGGCTCATACATAGCATTCCTAATTTAAACCATGAATATAAGTACTTGCCCCGCGAACTTCGTACCACCTTGACATGCATTTGACGCGGGCTGCCAATGTACGTCGCCGGTAGAATTGTCAATCAACCATCATTATGAGAAAATGAATTTTCTTCATAATTTCTGTTTGCGTGAATATTTT
Source organism: Philereme vetulata (assembly GCA_918857605.2). Taxonomy (NCBI): domain Eukaryota; kingdom Metazoa; phylum Arthropoda; class Insecta; order Lepidoptera; family Geometridae; genus Philereme; species Philereme vetulata. The sequence continues at coordinate 5,949,683 of OU975459.1, read as the reverse complement.
CGATACTTTAATAGTTATTCTTGACGACCTCCGTGGTGCAGTGGGCGAATAGCCGGCTGAGAAGCAGGAGTTAGCAGGTTCGATTCCCGCCGCGGAACAAATGTTTGTATGATCTACAGATATTTGTTCCGGGTCTGGATGTTTTTCTATTTATCATAAGTATGTCTTTACAAAAAAACGGTATTATAAGTATTCTATCAGTTATTTGGTTACCATAGTGCAAGCTCTGCTTAGTTTGGGGCTAGATAGCGCTGTGTGAAATGTCCAGTCACATTTATTTATCATTTATTTCTTTATTATTCTGCTATTCATGGCGGAGACAAATGCAACAAATCAAAGATCATCAACTTCGGTCGAGCCGTTCTTGAGTTATAAATGGTGTAACTACCCTCCGTCTTTGTTATATAGATATACTTTTTATTGCTATTATTATGTGCTAAAATTAACATCTTCATTTAAGAATATATTTCTTTCCTTTGTTACCTATTTTGGTTGACAGTCATCTGTCTAGCTATTGATGTAAACCCATGATAGCTCCAGCATAAACCTTAGTGGTTTTTAGATGCTATATTTCTAAACATATAAATGTAATATATAAAATAATTGGAGAACAAATTAATAACTAATAAATAAATAAATATTGCTGGACATTTCACACAGCGCTGTCTAGCCCCAAACTAAGCAGAGCTTGTACTATGGGAACCTGATAACTGATAGAATACTTATATACTTCTTTTTGTAAATACATACTTATAATATATAGAAAAACAACCAGACCCGGAACAAATATATGTAGATCATGCAAACATTTGTTCCGCTACGGGAATCGAACCCACTACCTCCTGCGTCTGAGCCGGCGGTTTGTCCACTGCGCCACGGAGGTCGTCGAATTAAAACAATACAATTAAAATAATAGCATTGTTGTAAGAACAAGGCTAACCTTTGTTTTAAAAAAAACTATTTTATAGTTTCACAACAAATGTAATATTTAAGTTATCTAAAGATGTTGCTAGTCTCTAAAGATAGCTAAACTGATCCAGATAGCTACAGTATATTATCTTAATTTCTATTGATATCATTTATTTAATTATTTAAAGTGGTACAAGTTGACCAGTAATCTCTCCAATAACTTCATTAAGATTAGATTAAGTTATACCTGATCGCACACCATAAACAACAACACTATTACAAGTAACAGTATTCAAATGTACCTATACTAGTGGTTCGCTCCGAACGAAATATCTCGCGAGTCTCCCAGAAAACAAAAAAAATATATTATCCATTGACTAATAAAATAGTCACTCGAAATGAATAACCAACTCACTTGACCTACAGTTTCATTCAAATTACAAGTACCTAACCTTACCTGTTACTTGTAATTTGAATGAAACTGTGGGTCAAGTTAATTGATTTTGAATTTTGACAGTCAGAGATTACAAATATTTTTTTGTTTATATGTTTAAACTCGCGAGATCTCAGTTCGGGGCGAACCACTAGTATATTATATGTATGTATTTATAAATAGTTATCTGTTTTCCTAGTACAAGCTTTACTTAGTTCAGGGCTAGATAGCGGTGTGTAAAATGTCCAGTATGTTCCATCATTCGTTTTTTTTATTATTGAAAAACAAAAATGTTAATTTTACGTAATTGTAGAGTCGCCTCATGGAAAATCAGAGCATGTCTAAATAAATATCGTTGTACATGAATGTTATTGAGTGCTAACGTCGTGTAGACAGTGGAAACACCCACTGCTCCGCAAATGGCGTGAAATTAAACGATTCTATTCACTGAGATCTCATCGGACACGTATACTGGCCTTAGGGCGTTTGTGCACTCACTACAAGTAATTTTACGGTCCGGTATGGCATGAAAAAAAAAGGATGATTAGCTTGTGCACTACAAGGAATTTTACCGTCCGGCAGTCCGATTTTTGAAATAAAACTTCTTTACGCACGCTTGACTTGGGGAGTAAGCTGGAGAATGCGTTACGAAAAGTGCGAACGGAAGTTGAGAGAGAGATATAAGTTAGTGATGATAGAAAGAGACGTATCGTATATTTTTAAATGTTAATGTGCGAGTGGGAGTTGCGTCAGTCCAGAATAAACATAGACTCATCGGCCTACAGACGTGTGGACAATTTTGTAATTGAATAATTTTATAAAATAATATTTTAAAAAAGAACTAAACTTACTTAAATTTCAAGATGATCGGATCAACGCTTCGAAAGTTATCCTCGGACAAACATACATACATATGTACATACAACGCCGATTTGCCCAAGTTAATTTAGGGATCAACTCAACAAGAAGAATTTTGGGTTCATCCCCTTTTATGTGAAAGGTACCGAACAGGGTCATTTTACATACACCTACCACAATAAATTGAGGCAGGACGAAAGATTATTTTCCGGTCCGGAATCATCATCATCCTCATCATCATATCAGCCGTAGGACGTCCATTGCTGGACAAACGCCTCCCTCATTGATCTCCAGGAACTGCGGTTGGAAGCGGCCTGCATCCAACGCCGACATGCGGTTCTTACCAAGTCGTCTGCCCATCTTGTGGGTGGACGTCCTACGCTGCGCTTTCCGGTCCGTGGCCTCCACTCGAGAACCTTTCGGCCCCATCGGCCATCTGTTCTGCGCGCTATATGGCCTGCCCATTGCCACTTCAACGTGCTAATCCGCCGGGCTATGTCGGTGACTTGAGTTCTCCTACGTATCTCCTCATTTCTGATTCGATTCCGTAGAGAAACCCCGAGCATAGCCCTCTCCATAGCTCGTTGAGCGACTCTGAGCTTATTCATAAGGCCAATAGTGAAGGACCACGTCTCGGTTCCATATGTTATCACTGGTAACACACACTGATTGACGGGCCGGAATAGGGAAAAGTAAAATGTCGGACGGTAAAATTACGTGTTGTGCACAATCTAGTATATAAATTGATGGTGTGCTATATCTGCCCGTAAAAAATCGGACTGCCGGGCAGTAAAATTCCTTGTAGTGCACAAACGCCCTTACTCTGGTTACCGGCTATATATTTTAGTTAACGCTATAATGACACCCGTCTGATCACCGATACAACCAGTTTTTGTTAGTACAAACTTATACTACTTTTCATTCTTGTCTTTGATTATTTTAGATAGTAAGTATGTGAATAACAAACTCCCAAGTGATGTACAAAAATTGACAATTAACAAATTTAAAAACGCAATTAAACAAAATCTTTATAAAAAAGCATACTATAAAATATCGGAATCTTTAGATGATAGAGAAGCTTGGGATTAAAATTGCTCCAACTCGTTCAAAATGTTACAATTTAGACTTAACAAATTTTCTGTATTGTAATGTATTCTAAAAGGATCATTAAAAAACAACCAGCCTTGTTTTCTTGCCTTTATTTCTTGGCTTGGTCGCGAAGGAACAGGCAGTCAAAATTGACGTTTCAAAGTGATCCTTGTGATTTTAATGAATAAAAGATTTTGACTTTGACTTTAATCTTTTATTTTCTGTTTTTCTCACATCAAAAAGATATAGGCAAATTTATATTTTCGCGAAAACTTGTAAGTATCAATATTTACCTTAATTTTATTATTCGGAATTTCCCTTTACTTGTGCTGTGCGACCTTGCATTTAACCAAAATTGACAGTTCTAAGTCTAATTGACTATTTTCTTTTTTTTTTTAATTACTATTTTTTTATGAATTTTGATTATGTGGCTGTCTATTCGATTTAATTTAATTATGTAAGTGGATGTATTGGACCTATGTCGTCTGAATAAATAAATATAAATAAAAAAAAAATAGGTGAAGCGGAAGTATCCTAAAGGTTTTGGGTCGATCTATATGGTAGTACCCGTTGACCTAGAATCACGAAATTTGGCAAAAAGCAAGGTCTTACAGCACAAATAAAGGAAACAAACAAAAAATGTAGAAAATTAAACGGTGTCCCCATAACTTCAAATAAGGTAAATAAATAAAATATTGCTATTGAATAAAATATATATTTAAGTGGGGCTCCCATACAACAGACATGATTTTTTTGCTGCTTTTACAGATAATGGTACGAAACCCTTCGTGCGCGAGACCGACTCGCACTTGGCCGGTTTTATGATATCTGTTCTGTCTGGCTTGTAAGGTAAAATAAAGAATATTCATTCATTTATTCATTCTATTGATGTTCCATAATAAATTAAATTAAATTTTGTTAAATTAAATTAAAACTATGCTATTCCTGTATATTGCTACATCTCTAAGTAATGGATTTACCAGTTTTCGTCGTATTACGATCGCCATTAATTTATAAACCTATAACGTGGTTATTATAAAGGATTATTAGCTCTGAACTTTATTAGGCAATGCCTCAATGCCTCAACAATCGAGTCGTAATCAAAGCTGTTTATCCGCGTTATTACCGCCTAAGGCTATGTGCATATCGAGCGGACAATGCAGCGGATAACCTATATTTTTAGGGGTTTTATCGTTTTGATGGTGTAATGGCTGATATTGAAAGGTTCTTGGGTAAACAATATTACAATGGGTAAGCCTACTCCATCTATTTATTTATTTTTAATTCCTTTAATTCCCAAAAAAATAATTACAAATAAAATTTCAAATCTTGAAAATAATTATAAATTGTAATATTAAATCATTAAATGTCATTATTATTATTTTTTATTTTGGGATGTCCAATTTTGGACAAAAGCCGCCTCCATCTTTTTCCATTCGTCTCTGTCCTGGGCTAGGCGCGTCCACGTGGCCCCAGCGGTGACTACGATGTCGTCCGCCCGGCGCCGGCGGGGGCGCCTTGGCGGGCGGCGCTCGCCTCGCGGTTACCAGTGCAGCAGCCTCTCACTCCACCGGTTGTCTGTAGTTCTCGCTATGTGTCCGGCCCAGAAAAGGCCAGAAAGGTTTTTGGGTAAACAACATTACAATGGGTAAGCCTACTCTATCTACAAAACCTAATCCTTTCACAATAGTGGCTTTATTATTCGCACAGCTATTGCTGAAAGTCCTAGGCACTGTAATACATAATGCTGGAAATATCCTACTACGAGAACCAGATATCTAATAGAAAAAATAATTTTTTTTTGCTAAAAAAAAGTGCTAAACATAGACCTCCCCAAAGACATTTAGAGTTCTAAAAAAATTCATAAAATAAATTGCGAAACACCGGAAGAAATATCTGTAGTTAACTAGTAATTCGTTTCGTGGCGGGACTGAAACCCGAAACCCTGTCTCAGCAAGCTATTCGCTCACTGAGCCACGGAGGTCAATATATGATAACTCTTTTTGGTTACACCACCAATAACTTATTATAGGAAATTTAGAGACTGGTATAATGCGCAATGTCTCTAAAAGCGATCTCTTCAAGGAAATGATTCGATAAACTGGATTGAACACAACGTGAGACGGATAATCACACTTATATTATAAATCTTGTTCGCTTTTATAACAAACTCCCAAGTGATGTCCCAAAATTGTCAATTATCAAATTTAAAAACGCAATTAAACAAAATCTTTATAAAAAAGCCTACTATAAAAAATTGGATTATTTAGATGATAGAGAAGCTTGGGATTGAAATTGCTTCAACTCGTTCAAAATGTTACAATTTAGACGTAATTTCATTTTCTGTATTGTTTTAATTTGATTTTAATGAATAAAAGATTTTGACTTTGACTTTAATCTTTTATTTTCTGTTTTTCTCACATCAAAAAGATATAGGCAAATTTATATTTTCGCGAAAACTTGTAAGTATCAATATTTACCTTAATTTTATTATTCGGAATTTCCCTTTACTTGTGCTGTGCGACCTTGCATTTAACCAAAATTGACAGTTCTAAGTCTAATTGACTATTTTCTTTTTTTTTTTAATTACTATTTTTTTATGAATTTTGATTATGTGGCTGTCTATTCGATTTAATTTAATTATGTAAGTGGATGTATTGGACCTATGTCGTCTGAATAAATAAATATAAATAAAAAAAAAATAGGTGAAGCGGAAGTATCCTAAAGGTTTTGGGTCGATCTATATGGTAGTACCCGTTGACCTAGAATCACGAAATTTGGCAAAAAGCAAGGTCTTACAGCACAAATAAAGGAAACAAACAAAAAATGTAGAAAATTAAACGGTGTCCCCATAACTTCAAATAAGGTAAATAAATAAAATATTGCTATTGAATAAAATATATATTTAAGTGGGGCTCCCATACAACAGACATGATTTTTTTGCTGCTTTTACAGATAATGGTACGAAACCCTTCGTGCGCGAGACCGACTCGCACTTGGCCGGTTTTATGATATCTGTTCTGTCTGGCTTGTAAGGTAAAATAAAGAATATTCATTCATTTATTCATTCTATTGATGTTCCATAATAAATTAAATTAAATTTTGTTAAATTAAATTAAAACTATGCTATTCCTGTATATTGCTACATCTCTAAGTAATGGATTTACCAGTTTTCGTCGTATTACGATCGCCATTAATTTATAAACCTATAACGTGGTTATTATAAAGGATTATTAGCTCTGAACTTTATTAGGCAATGCCTCAATGCCTCAACAATCGAGTCGTAATCAAAGCTGTTTATCCGCGTTATTACCGCCTAAGGCTATGTGCATATCGAGCGGACAATGCAGCGGATAACCTATATTTTTAGGGGTTTTATCGTTTTGATGGTGTAATGGCTGATATTGAAAGGTTCTTGGGTAAACAATATTACAATGGGTAAGCCTACTCCATCTATTTATTTATTTTTAATTCCTTTAATTCCCAAAAAAATAATTACAAATAAAATTTCAAATCTTGAAAATAATTATAAATTGTAATATTAAATCATTAAATGTCATTATTATTATTTTTTATTTTGGGATGTCCAATTTTGGACAAAAGCCGCCTCCATCTTTTTCCATTCGTCTCTGTCCTGGGCTAGGCGCGTCCACGTGGCCCCAGCGGTGACTACGATGTCGTCCGCCCGGCGCCGGCGGGGGCGCCTTGGCGGGCGGCGCTCGCCTCGCGGTTACCAGTGCAGCAGCCTCTCACTCCACCGGTTGTCTGTAGTTCTCGCTATGTGTCCGGCCCAGAAAAGGCCAGAAAGATTTTTGGGTAAACAACATTACAATGGGTAAGCCTACTCTATCTACAAAACCTAATCCTTTCACAATAGTGGCTTTATTATTCGCACAGCTATTGCTGAAAGTCCTAGGCACTGTAATACATAATGCTGGAAATATCCTACTACGAGAACCAGATATCTAATAGAAAAAATAATTTTTTTTTGCTAAAAAAAAGTGCTAAACATAGACCTCCCCAAAGACATTTAGAGTTCTAAAAAAATTCATAAAATAAATTGCGAAACACCGGAAGAAATATCTGTAGTTAACTAGTAATTCGTTTCGTGGCGGGACTGAAACCCGAAACCCTGTCTCAGCAAGCTATTCGCTCACTGAGCCACGGAGGTCAATATATGATAACTCTTTTTGGTTACACCACCAATAACTTATTATAGGAAATTTAGAGACTGGTATAATGCGCAATGTCTCTAAAAGCGATCTCTTCAAGGAAATGATTCGATAAACTGGATTGAACACAACGTGAGACGGATAATCACACTTATATTATAAATCTTGTTCGCTTTTATAACAAACTCCCAAGTGACGTCCCAAAATTGTCAATTATCAAATTTAAAAACGCAATTAAACAAAATCTTTATAAAAAGCCTACTATAAAAAATTGGATTATTTAGATGATAGAGAAGCTTGGGATTGAAATTGCTCCAACTCGTTCAAAATGTTACAATTTAGACGTAATTTCATTTTCTGTATTGTTTTAATTTGATTTTAATGAATAAAAGATTTTGACTTTGACTTTAATCTTTTATTTTCTGTTTTTCTCACATCAAAAAGATATAGGCAAATTTATATTTTCGCGAAAACTTGTAAGTATCAATATTTACCTTAATTTTATTATTCGGAATTTCCCTTTACTTGTGCTGTGCGACCTTGCATTTAACCAAAATTGACAGTTCTAAGTCTAATTGACTATTTTCTTTTTTTTTTTAATTACTATTTTTTTATGAATTTTGATTATGTGGCTGTCTATTCGATTTAATTTAATTATGTAAGTGGATGTATTGGACCTATGTCGTCTGAATAAATAAATATAAATAAAAAAAAATAGGTGAAGCGGAAGTATCCTAAAGGTTTTGGGTCGATCTATATGGTAGTACCCGTTGACCTAGAATCACGAAATTTGGCAAAAAGCAAGGTCTTACAGCACAAATAAAGGAAACAAACAAAAAATGTAGAAAATTAAACGGTGTCCCCATAACTTCAAATAAGGTAAATAAATAAAATATTGCTATTGAATAAAATATATATTTAAGTGGGGCTCCCATACAACAGACATGATTTTTTTGCTGCTTTTACAGATAATGGTACGAAACCCTTCGTGCGCGAGACCGACTCGCACTTGGCCGGTTTTATGATATCTGTTCTGTCTGGCTTGTAAGGTAAAATAAAGAATATTCATTCATTTATTCATTCTATTGATGTTCCATAATAAATTAAATTAAATTTTGTTAAATTAAATTAAAACTATGCTATTCCTGTATATTGCTACATCTCTAAGTAATGGATTTACCAGTTTTCGTCGTATTACGATCGCCATTAATTTATAAACCTATAACGTGGTTATTATAAAGGATTATTAGCTCTGAACTTTATTAGGCAATGCCTCAATGCCTCAACAATCGAGTCGTAATCAAAGCTGTTTATCCGCGTTATTACCGCCTAAGGCTATGTGCATATCGAGCGGACAATGCAGCGGATAACCTATATTTTTAGGGGTTTTATCGTTTTGATGGTGTAATGGCTGATATTGAAAGGTTCTTGGGTAAACAATATTACAATGGGTAAGCCTACTCCATCTATTTATTTATTTTTAATTCCTTTAATTCCCAAAAAAATAATTACAAATAAAATTTCAAATCTTGAAAATAATTATAAATTGTAATATTAAATCATTAAATGTCATTATTATTATTTTTTATTTTGGGATGTCCAATTTTGGACAAAGGCCGCCTCCATCTTTTTCCATTCGTCTCTGTCCTGGGCTAGGCGCGTCCACGTGGCCCCAGCGGTGACTACGATGTCGTCCGCCCGGCGCCGGCGGGGGCGCCTTGGCGGGCGGCGCTCGCCTCGCGGTTACCAGTGCAGCAGCCTCTCACTCCACCGGTTGTCTGTAGTTCTCGCTATGTGTCCGGCCCAGAAAAGGCCAGAAAGGTTTTTGGGTAAACAACATTACAATGGGTAAGCCTACTCTATCTACAAAACCTAATCCTTTCACAATAGTGGCTTTATTATTCGCACAGCTATTGCTGAAAGTCCTAGGCACTGTAATACATAATGCTGGAAATATCCTACTACGAGAACCAGATATCTAATAGAAAAAATAATTTTTTTTTGCTAAAAAAAAGTGCTAAACATAGACCTCCCCAAAGACATTTAGAGTTCTAAAAAAATTCATAAAATAAATTGCGAAACACCGGAAGAAATATCTGTAGTTAACTAGTAATTCGTTTCGTGGCGGGACTGAAACCCGAAACCCTGTCTCAGCAAGCTATTCGCTCACTGAGCCACGGAGGTCAATAGATGATAACTCTTTTTGGTTACACCACCAATAACTTATTATAGGAAATTTAGAGACTGGTATAATGCGCAATGTCTCTAAAAGCGATCTCTTCAAGGAAATGATTCGATAAACTGGATTGAACACAACGTGAGACGGATAATCACACTTATATTATAAATCTTGTTCGCTTTTATAACAAACTCCCAAGTGATGTCCCAAAATTGTCAATTATCAAATTTAAAAACGCAATTAAACAAAATCTTTATAAAAAAGCCTACTATAAAAAATTGGATTATTTAGATGATAGAGAAGCTTGGGATTGAAATTGCTCCAACTCGTTCAAAATGTTACAATTTAGACGTAATTTCATTTTCTGTATTGTATGATTCTAAAAGGATCATTAAAAAAACAAACAGCCTTGTTTCTTGCATTTCTTTCCTGGCTTGGTCGCGAAGGAACAGGCAGTAAAATTGACGTTTCAAAGTGATCCTTGTGATTTGAATGAATAAAAGATTTTGTCTTTGACTTTGAATGTGAAAGTTTGGATGTTTGTTTATTTATTTGTTTGTTTGTTTCTCAATTACGTCGTAACGACTAAACCGATGAATTGAAAATTTCGATGAAATTTGGTATATACGTAGATTATAACCTGGATTACCATATATGCTACCATTTATCCCATAAATTAGATCCCATGGGATAAAAATGGGGTATCAAGTCAAGTTGCATCAGCGAGTTTAGCTTGATATCTAGTTTACCTATACAGTAACATTCTTACACACTGCACACACGCATGTAATCTACTCTGTTATTACTTAAAATTCAAAATAAAATTTAATTTAAATAATTAAAATTTATCATAATTACTATTCTTGTTATTATATATTTGTAATCTTATTGATACTAGGGAATGCAATCCCGACTCGAGATTGCAAATTCGAGATCCCGCGGGATTGATATTTCTAATTCCGGAATTTTCGGGATCCCGTCTAGTTAAAAAAAAATGTTAAATTTTGATGACTGAAAAAGCTAATAACTGCTTGTTTGTGATAGTGAGGTTAACTAAAATAACATATTACGCGAAAGAAAATAAAACTCTTTATTCTTTAATCTTACCAACTAAATAATTATCGTCACCTGTCGCTAATATTCGGAAATAGTCGGAATAGTTTTCTAACGCTGTTTGGCGTTCCTGCCGCTCGCGGCCGTCAGTCAGCGCGCCGCTTGCGCCCCGAGTGGACGTGTGTAGCGTCGCTGACCACTGCCGCCCAATCTCGAACGGGATCTCGTCATATGATGCGTCGGGATTGATCCCGAAAAATTACACGAGATCGGGATTGCATTCCCTAATCGATACTCGATTCTTGTAAATTAAAAAAAAATCATAATTATTTATTTGGAACATATACATACAATATATATAGTACAATAGACAAATGAAAACGTTGACAACTGCAAAAGTTAAAAAAAAAAAACTGAGAAGCAATGTCAGCACCCTCTTCCAAAACCAAACCGAACAACGTTCCAGCTTAACAAATGATTATGGTATGTGTGTGGTGAGTGTTTGTGTGGTGTGTGTATGTGTGTGTTTAGATGTGACTGTGTGCGCGAGTTTGTGTGTCAACATTAAATTAATTGTCTGTTCAACATTAATGTAACTTTAGTCTTTCTTTAACTTAGCTTCTCTTTTAGTCTAAATATTGAACTCTTTATTTGTTAAGGTTTATGGAGGAGGGCATTGATGCCTGCGACACAGTAATTTTTACTCCTGCAGGTATCACCGTTTTCATGTTATTTTTGTACGCGGTTTATGTACCAAATAAAGACATTTTGATTTGACTTGATTTTGATTTAGTAGTGTAACGCGTACGAAGTCGCGTGCAACAGCTAGTCAATTATAAATGTCATAACTATAGCGTTAAATCCGCTAGAGAAGCATATAACGTAATAATAGCGAGAGCTGATGGGCTCGCCGCGTATCAGCTAGTTAAACTTTAAAGCCTTGTAAATAGGTAATTTTAGCGGAGCCTCTGAATTTTGTTTAGTCATTTGCTCGGGATTGGAGTGATAAATTGTAATTCCCTTGCGGGTGATTGTCCCCGGCGGTTTTGTTTTATTAAAATGCAAATAGTACAATGGGCGGTCTTATCGCTTAGAAGCGATCTCTTCCAGACAACCTTTGGACGGAGAGGATTTTGTTATAACAAAGATAACGGTCGGGGGTGTACATTTATGGCCAAACTATTTATTAAGAGAGTGCGTCTAATACCATAATAAAAATATAACTAGAAAATAAATTTTATAAATAAATACTAATACAAATAGAACATATGTACTTCCATTAAATATATATATATATATATACACATATAGAATATAATAAATACATATTATTATACATACTTAATATAACAATATGCTTTATAAAGATAAGCTGATAAATGCGATTACATACATATGTATATAAATGAGTTGTGCGATACTACGACGTTTCTGACAAATACAAACATTTAACCCTGGATTTAAATATGGCTAGGGATGGGGCTTGCCGTATTGTAACACTGATGTATGAGGATTGGGATTAATTGGTTTTGGATTTTTGCGTGTTTGGTATTGTTGGTTAATTTTGATAGGTAAAATATGTAGATTACGAAATTATATGGCTTGGAAATGTACTCGAGTGGAGAGCACGTAATGGAAATCGGATGAAAATACGACCTTATAAGTTGAGAGCCTTTGGGTACAGGCCGCATAAGGATCGTTCACGCTGGAAATCTATAGGGGAGGCCTATGTTTAGAAGTGTACGTCTTGTGGCTGATGATAATGATCAACCTTTGTGGTGCAGTGGGCGAATAGCCGGCTGAGACGCAGGAGGTAGGGGGTTTGATTCCCGCTGCGGAACAAATGTTTGCATTCTCTACAGATATTTGTTCCGGGTTTGCATAAAAGTATATAAGTATTCTATCAGTTATCTAGTTCCCTTAATACAAGTTTTGCTTAGTTTGGGGCTAGATAGCGTTGTGTGAAATGTCCAGCATTATTTATTTGTTTATTTATAGGGGATGACGTCACTAGTGTCTATTGAACTCGTGACACTATACTGATACAAAATTAAAAGAAGAATATAATCTGAAATTATTGTGAGGGGCAATAATGTACTTTTTCTATGTTTGTTAGTAGATAGATAACTTTTCAATATAATTCAAATACAAACAGAAGTTCAACACTATCAAAATACCACAATAACAGCTCTCTCCGAAATAAGTCAGTACATCAGAAATCGTTTTTGTAAACATTCGCGTTCTAGATGTACCTAACTACAGATATTAAACGTGGTTATGTACGGTATTTACCTTTTTATATACCCTGAAGTTTTTAATACCCTTATAATATAGGTAATTCTTACTAACTAGCTTCCGCCAGCGGCATCGCGCGCGTATTTTGTCAATATTAATTAGGTTATGTTTTAAACCAGCCTGTTTTAGTCTATCTATAAACCAAATTTAATCGATTCAACCGTACTTGTGTCCTTCATATTTGGTTTCGTCTTTAAATTCAAAGAAAACTGGCCACTTTGTAAACTAAAACCCAAACACTCCACTTTCATAAAATTCCCTGCAAACGAAATGGGATCGTCTCCCACGCGACCAGTATCGCGTGAAGTTACAAGTTTTAAGCCAATATAGGTTAAACTAGTACTTGTGCAGAATCGAATCGGACTTTGAATCGGCAGGCAATAAAACCGAAGCATGGCAGCGCCCTGGGACGCAATCAAACTTGCTCCAGTAGCGAAACCAATAAACACTGTTTGGTTTTTCACCGGCAATTGCCTTCGGTTCGCTGGCTCGTGTTGAGAACTGAAGGCTAAACTTACTTTTGGACACGGCGTCACTCGCATAATACCCGTTTGTAAAGTAGTCTCTAACTAATAGTCTAGGTTTAGGAGTTGCCTCAAAATAAATAACCTAAATAACCTCTCGGTTTTTTATCGAGTACATTTCGGGGAGTGTGCGGCGGAACTTTTCAACCTGATCCCACCATCGCCTTTCTATCAACGGACAACCAGACGCTCTGCGGTGCGCCACCGCTATATGGTGGAAATACCTCCCATTCGCACAAAGCGGTTCTCTTCGACCTTTATTATGCGCATCGCCAAAGAGTGGAACGACTTGCCATAGTCTGTGTTTCCTGATAGCTACAACCTGGGTATCTTTAAGTCGCGAGTGAATAGGTTTCTTCTAGGCAAGCATGTGCCATCGTAGACTGCATCATCGCTTACCATCAGCCGAGATCGTGGTCAAACGCAAGCCGCAGCATAAATAAAAAAAAAAGGAAATAACTTGTACTGGACTTCACTCGAGAACCGTCATTTTCATTCCTCTCTCCTAATCTTTCACTTCTTCTATGGCCCCTTGTATATCTATCTTTATAATCCTCACTATACTCACACTCCTCACACACACACACACACACAAACACACTTCACACTACACCAAATCACACATCACTTATACTCATTAATTTACCTCATACTTACAAGAAAATATTAATATTGCGTTTATGTAGGTGCAATACTTGAAAAGAATAATAATAAGTTAACTGGCTTTTTGCTGCCCACGGAGTAAGAGCACTGGTGACCTGTATCACAGATTTTTTATAAACCTACCTCAGGCACTCTAACCTTACCTGTCTCTCACTAAACAGGTTACGACCTAACTTCACCCATTGCTGGGTATAGGCATCTCCAAGTTCGGGCCATCCGCCACGATCATGCGCTAGTCTCACCCACTGACGGACCGCTGCTGGTCGTCCTACCCTTCTATACCCGCTCCTCGGCCACCATTCAGTCATTGTCCTGCTCCATCTGTATGTTTAGTCTAAGCCCTTTATTTTTTTTCATTGCCCCAACGGCCGTCAGTTCTTCGGGCTACTTGCCCTGCCCACTACCACTTTAGCTTGCTAATCTTTAGTGCTATGTCGGTGACTTTGGTTCGAGTACGAAATACGAAATTATACCATTCAAAAGTTATGAATTCGAGATACTGGAATCCACGAAGAGATCTAATATATGGATAAGTAAGTTTAAAAGCTAGCAATTTATCCTTAACTTCTGAAGTCAAACAGTTTTGATAAGGGATAATTTAATTTTACCAAACAAATTATAGATCGTCTCAAAGTTTTGCATTTTCATTAGGAAAGAAAAAAAATAATTTATGTATTTGAAACACACACACACACAAAGAGACATCTTAACACACGTGGCTGTGATACGCCCAAAAATGAAAGGGATTATTTTGATGAGCATAATAAATAAATTTGTGAAATGTTTACCATAGAAATGTGAAATTTATTTTGGCATGTAAAAACAAACACTTTATTAGACTTATGTCGTGCCTTTGGTTAATGCTTGCCATCTCACCACAGATTGGTGAGGTCTCGAGATATATCTTGTTGTCCCTTTCTAACCCAAAACCCACGAGCCATTTCTGAAAGAGATCAAATCGGCCTATAGGTTTGGACGTCGATTGCAAAAGTAGGCAGTAAATTTTATATAGAATTAATTTAAACTTAGTCGATTTTCATTAAAATTTGATAACATAACTAGTAGTTTTTTTTAAAGTCTTTTTTTATTCATTGATAATCTTTCATCTTCTTTGGTAATATACTGACGATATTGAAGTGACGGTTCCGTCACTTCAATATCGTCAGTATATTACCAAACACCCTGTATAAGAAAACTAGTAACAATTATCATTTTTTTTTCCGTAAAGTAGTCGAACTCTTGTCAAAGGGCTCGCCTCGGGATCTACCAGCACCATACCAATTTCTGCCGCCAAGCAGCATTGCTGTGTTTCGGGTTGAAGGGTTGGTGTCGTTGAAATTATAAGCTAGGGCTCTAGATTTGTGTGCTTCAAAGATAGACGAAGGGCAGAGCATCGTAGAGCACGTTTCTAAGGTTTGTGACCTACGAGGAAATACTTTGTTATAGGCGATGGTTACTACATAACATTAGGTGGGCCATTTGCTTGATCCATCTCCATCCTTAATATTATTTTAATGTTTTTACTCCGTATCTGTTTGTTATCTATCCTATCTGTCCCTATCTGTTGTAAGACGGAAAACGACGCCGAGGAAGGCCTAAAAAGCGCTGGAGCGATGACTTGGACGTCTTCCAAGGAGACTGGCGGAGGGATAAGTGGAAGAAAGAGTGGGAGGTGTTTACCCCACTGCTGGGTAACGGTAAGGGCTATACTGCGTGTCGCCGCATTTACGACATTATTTTAAATCACGGGTAGGTCTGAACCTTCATTTCAAGTCCTCATAATATCAATGAAACAGCCTCTATAAAATAGGTAAACAAATCGTATTCATTCATCATGTAAGTAGGTACCTGTTAAACTGACTAAGCGGCATCGGCGCAAAGATGCCACCGATTTACCTTAAAAATAGTTTTAAATTAATAAATAAAAATTGCTGGCCATTTTATCTGTCGCTATCTAGCCCCAAACTAAGCAGAGCTTGTGCTAAGGGAACCAGATAACAGATAGAATACTTATATACGTTTTTTTTGTAAACACGTACTTATAATATATACAGAAACAACCAGACCCGGAACAAATATCTGTAAATCATGCAAACATTTGTTCCGCGGTGGGAATCAAACCCACTACCTACCTCCTGCATCTCAGGCAGCTATTTGCCAACTGCACAAAGGAGGTCGTAAATTATTATTGGTTTATTGGAAATGTATCGATTACTGGATAAATATTCAAGTTACCGGTATTAAGCCAATCTCTAAAATCAGTTAATACCATTCTGCATATGTGTTTTAAATGAATGTTATACTTGGTGACATACTGTTTAAAGATTATTACCAGGATTGATGCATAGGCTACTTTTTACTCTGCTCTGCAGGAGGGTAAGGTTTATATTGACAAACCACGAGAGCTTAGCCGCGAGCGGTTCAGCTAAAGTTGCATAAAAAAAACTAACATGCATGTATATGTACCTAATACAAGAACACCCCTATTGTTTAATATGTTGAAGTATCAGCACAGTACAAGTTTTAAATGGGTTCAACTTTTGATGAAGGTCTGGGTAGTGCTGGAAATCCCGGGATTAAGGACTGCGGTTTTGACGTAGCGGGAAGCAAATTGCATAGCTGAATGTTGAAGGTAACACTCTAAGCCAACCCTGTTTTGCTTTTATTTTGCATAATCTAAGTATCATCAGCAAGATTTGCTAGAAAACTCTGTTTATAGTTGACTAAGCCCGGTGTGCAAAATATTATGTGATTATTTAATAGACTAAAATTAATTATGACATGCCAGTGCAAAGTGGCCGAAATTCCGTATTAATTTTCTATTTGATTCGAATTAAGGAGATTAGGGTGTAGGTCTGAAGAAAGCCTTCTTAGCCATTTTGTACCAATAGATAAAAGAAAATGTATAAGGTTATTTATTTTGCCTAAGCACGTACTCTGTTTAATCAATATTCAATTATTTAAGTAAAAGCTACCGTCCTACGTTCTCGTGCAATTCAGTCCATCCAAAGGATGTCTTGAAGAGATCGGTTCAGCGATAAGACCGTCACTTGTATTATTACGTGTCTAGTTGTTTTAAAATTATTTATTTTAAGTGTTATGTACAAAAAAGCGTTATCTATCTCTAAGACACTATTAAAAATAAGTTTTTTGTTGAAAACTACTTTTTCAAAACAAGCTTTTATAAAATTCTTAATTAGAACCGCAAGCAGATTCAAATGAGCTTAAACACTAGTAGCCCACTACAATTTATTCAAAAGTTCCATTGTCTAGCATCCGTCTCCATCATGGTAGATACAATCGCGGTCTGGGTAGCGTTCCTGATACCACTTCAGCGCATTAGTTGGGCTTCGTCGGTTAAGGAAGTATGCTTCAATTAAGTCTAGTTTTTGCGTATTTGACAATGCCATGATATGACAAATAAGATGATGCAATGACTGATATAAAAGTCCGACAGGTGCAAGAACCATGTTCGAAATTCAAAATTGTTCTGAAATACGAAATGTTTTTTAATTGCTCATGAGAGCATGGAGTTCCTAAACTTCTTAATCGCTACAGTATTAATACTTCTTTAATATGCAATTAGAATCTAATAAAATGTTTGTAGAAGGAATTTTGTTTGTCCTGTTGTATGAGAATACTTTTTATCAAATTTGACTAACTTCCGCTGTTCAGATTTTTTTCATTCGATAAAATAAAATGATCCTTACAAAGGACTGCATCGATCGGCATCAAAAAAAATTTTACCTACTTGATTCATTTTAAGGCACTACTCACACTTGACCAAAAAAAATTTAATGCCAAAATGTTTTTCTTCGAAAACGAGCTCATGTTTTAAAAGAAACTGCACCTGTATCTCCTCTGGTTATGGGTGCTGCCGTACTGATACAGTTAAAAAAACACTGTATATCTCGTGTGAAGACTTACAGTTGTATCCACAGAACATAAAAAACAATAGAACTAGCATGATGACTTTTTACTAAGAAAACCAGTGTAGCTAAACTCACACATGTAAAAACTAGCACACTTAGAAATAAAAGTTATAATTGGTTGAAAGAGAACGTTCAAAGAGGACTAAAACAATAAAAACAATTTAACGGATATAAAACCTTAGCTACTATGGAACATGGTTTAAAATTCAATAAAATAAACAGTAACAAAAAATTAAAGTTTACTTCTTCTACTCGGCAAAAGATGGCGCTTTAGAAAATATTTTTATTTTAGTCTCTATTAATTAGAAATAAGACTGATAATGCAATGGCTGTTACTTGATTACCCACATAACAAAGCCACTCAACAACAGATGGCGCTGTCGTAAACGATTTTTGTTATAGTCTCTAACTGCAAAGAATAAGATTGATAATGCAATGGCTGTTACTCGCATGCTCAAATAACAGCGCTACTCACTTAGTGATGTACCAATGAGCATACAAGACGAATGTATCGATATCGATTATCACCTACCTACTACGGGTAACGAAATAGGTACGTCAGGTTATATTTGTGCTGGTCGAAATAAAAAGCTTTTCTTTCTTTCTTAACATAATCACAGGTATCCAACTCATAAATACTTACTTAAAAAATATTATATTATTGGAATATTAAATACTGAATTATTATTTGATTCACATCTATCATATCATTTGATCACACTAAAAGTTTCCGGAATCAATAAAAAAATACTAATAATGGTCAAAAATGAATTTATTGTTTCTCAAAATATTCTCCCTTTGCGTCAATGCACTTTTTCATAAGATTGAACAAATTTTGAAAACATTTGTGCCACTTCTCCGGTGGTGACGTCAGATACATGTTATTCATACTCTTCGACAGCCTCTTCTGGTGAAGAAAACCGTTGATCGGGTAATTGGTTCTTAATTTTTGGGAACAGAAAAAAGTCACACGGTGCCAGGTCATGACTCTGTACGCTGGATGACTCATAAGTTGTACGTTTTTTTAATTTTTTTTGTCTTGCGTCTTGGGGAAACTGAAAACAGAAGTTATTATATTATTTCACACCATAGGTCTAAAATACATTCAGTAAATCATCAATAAAACAATAAGGAATTAACGACCTAAAACTTATTCACCTTTTAATAGCTGTAACTAATTAAAGCTATCGATAACACATTTATCAGTATATTGGGGTCACATCCCTAATTGAGTATCTTAAGTTGAGGTTTAAGAGAAACGCGACCTTACGGAGTATGATTCACAGTCTATTTTGTTTGACGATTTTGCATTTTAAACAAAACTAACAAAAAACAATAAAATAATACTTACCGGTAATAGGATATGCCCCCTTTTGTTACATTTTTGGTTAGGCTATAATATTTACACTCCAAAACGGCACAATATGGCATTTTTATATTTTTTTGAAGTACGTTTACCCCACAGTAATTGAAACACGACTGAAGTAAGCGAAGCTTGTAGTGCGCGGAACTCCGCGTACTTGGTGTTACGCGGGCCTCGCCTACTTACGACTTCTATTGTTTTTTGTGTTCTGTGGTTGTATCTATGCATAAAGCAGGCTTTTACTGTGTTCATGTGATACGTTTGAAGCCTATGGATAGCCTCGAGTGGTTTAATATCGAATATCGATAGCTTTGAGAGCTGATTGAGGAAATGTTCGTAGTATTTCGGTGTTTTTGGAATTACTGGGCCATATCGTTATATATTGTCTATACTAATATTATAAAGAGGAAATATTTGTATTTATGTATTTTGGTGTGTATGTGTGTATGTTTGTAATGAATAAACACATAAACTACTGGTCCGATTTCAAAAATTCTTTCACCATTGGAAAGCTACATTCACCGTGAGTAACTAAGGCTACTTTTTACCCAACTGCGCAAAAGAGGATAATGTTTTTATTGAAAAACTACGCGTGCAACGCTGCGGATTGATCAGCTAGTCGATTATAATCATATCTTCTTACAATTTGAAGTTACCAATTTATTTTTAACTAGTTGACCTGCCGAACTTCGTACAGCCTTGCACGCATATGACGCAGGCTGCCAATGTACGTCGTGTGGTCTAAAGCACACTCCTTTTTTTTTGGTGGTTCATTTTCAGACAGCACTATCTATTAATTTATATTATTATTTTTTAATTTCAAATCGAAAATAAAAAGCCTTCATTGTCAAGAAATCCCGCTATTTTCAAATTTATGCCATCCCTAGTTCAAGGTAGTCTCGAGGGGAGCTTGGGCGTTGCACTTACGCTAAGTGTACTTTTGGGAGCGTAGTTTTGAGTTGCATTAATATTTAAGTTTTAACGCAAATTACAGTAATTATGCTGGTGTTTCTGCCCCGCGTTGTGCAGAGGTGAGTCCTTTCTACACAAACGTTGTCAGTTCTAACTGAATTAGAATTTTGAGGTTAAACAATGAGGTTGTGCGAATTTTGAATGTTTTATTAAGGCAGCTAAGTATGTAAGTTATGCTTGGTTGGATGTTTTAAGTGAGGCTTGGTCCGTTATGAGAAAACGCATTATAATATTAATACACACAGCGCCATCTAGCACCAATCAAAGCAAAGCTTGTACTATAGGAATCAGTTATCTGATAGAATACTTATATACTATATTTTGTAAATACATACTTATAATATATAGAGAAACAACTAGAGATATCTGCAGATCATGCCAACATTTGTTCCGCGGCGGGAATCGAACCCGCAACCTCCTACTCAGCCAGCTATTCGACCACTACGCCACGGAGGTCAATAAAACTTAAGAAGGTCGCCTGAAATCATTATTTACTCGTAAATAATACAAATGCAATGGGTTTTTAATTGAACATTGATTCCGTTCAAAACCAATAATTTAAAAACTTAGAAACGTACTTTTATCCTAGTTTCTCCTTTATTATAAGATATTTCCTAATGGGACCAAATGTATAGCACAAAATAGACGAATAAAAAAATGTAGGAAATAATCGACTACAGTTATAATCTCCATCGAAAAATGACTAAGGATGACTTGCGCAACGATGCCTAAACGTATTTAGTGGCTAAATATGATTTAAGCGGTTGTCAAGTTATATAAATACGTCAAATTTAAACACGTTTAGTTGCTAAATACGTTAAATCATGTATTAGTAGCATCGGATAGTAGGATTCTTGTTAGCACAAGTAAGGAGTGGAACTCACTTCCGGCGTATGTTTTTCCAAACCAGTAGAATCTTGGAGTCTTAAGTCCAGAGTGAATAGGTTCTTTCTAGGCAAGCGTGCTCCATCTTCAATCACACCTTCACTTAGCATCAGGTGAGGTAGTGGTCAAGCGCTTGGCTATCATCAATAAAAAATATTCTAATAAGTGGTGATGGGTTTGCATTCTGCCATGAAAAGCTTAATTTATTTGCAAAAAGTGGCCTTCTATCAAACGTAATGTTTGGAATTGCGTCTGACTACCCCTTATGGGATATCTTCACATACTGAGTAAAAGATCCGAGGATGGTACTACGGGGATGAATAAAGTCGTTGCCCATATATTTTATTTATTATTCCAGTAAAAGTTAACTCAAAAACCTCAAGAGAAAAATACATTTTCTGTAAATTCAACGAAATAAATACCGCTATACAATTGTCCGCATCATGGAATCCCAAATGCAATAATTACTCGGAATATAGTTACAGCGCCTTAACGTTGAATGTATAATTGTTCTCTGAAATTAGGGTTGGACAATTCTACGGCATGAAGAAAAAAGCCGGATTTATCCTACCATTTAACACCTCCGTGGCGCAGCGGTCGAATAGCCGGCTGAGACGCAGGAGGTAGCGGGTTCGATTCCCGCCGGAACAAATGTTTGCGTGATCTACAATTATTTGCTCCGGGTCTGGATGTTTTTCTATATACAGTGTAAACTCTATATAACGACACTCAAGGGACTGAGCATATTTTGACGTTATAGAGAGTTGTCGTTAAATGGAGAGAAGTAAAATCTGTATTAGAAAAAGAAAACGTTTATTTCTGTTTTGTCTTGTTAAATAGTACCTACAATAAAAATCTGTTTTAATTTTCTCTCCCGCCTCTATCGCGCGTATCATCAAAACTTTTTCGTCAATACACAGTGATTTTCTCTTAATAGCCATGTTTACAATTTGAAAGTTTGTGAGCTACTAAGAATATGACAACGTATAGATAAAATCCATCACTTCTACTAACAACAGTCTGCAGCTACACGTGCAAGCAATCCCATTTTGTAAACAATAGAACGGATTTCTTAGAAAGTTTTGTGTGTATTATGCCGACAGTAGAGTTTATTATGGTCTAGGATAATAAAACGACAAAAGGATATACACAGCTGCGCAGTTTTTACTAATTTGGCAACTTAAAAAGAACTTTTTATTACAAATTATTGTCGTTATTGAGAGTGGGTGTAATGTTATACAGAGTGTACCATTGTATGCAAGACAAGCTAAACCAACCAAAGCCGAATGAATTCGACGCTTTAGAGAGTTTGTCGTTAAAACGAGTGACGTTACTTGGAGTTTACACTGTATTATAAGTACATATGTATTTACAAAAAAAAAGTATATAAGTATTCTATCAGTTATCTGGTTCCCATAATACAAGTTCTGCTTAGTTTGGGGCTAGATAGCTTTGTGTGAAATATCCAGCAATTTTTATTTATTTAATTAAAACAATTTTTAAGGTAAATTGGTGGCACCTTTGCGCCGATGCCGCTTAGTCAGTTTAACAGGTACCTACTTACATCATGAATGAATATGATTTGTTTGCCTATTTTATAGAGGCTGTTTCATTGATATTATATACCTTGAAATGAAGGTTCAGACCTATTAATAATATATAAATCATATTTATTATTTATTTATTTATTGTTATTATTTCTTAATGTCGGACTACCAATAACAAAGGTTTCCTTTTCACAATGTAAATTAAGATTTTGATATAGAAAGCCAAAAATAGTGAAAAACAGAAACTTATGACTTTTTTACCTGTTGGTAGGTTCAGGGTGACGGATCCATGGAATGGCATAATATAATATGTTTATGCAACCTGTTTATGCACGACATTATTCTAAAACACACATCCGGAATCGTATTAATTAATTTTAGTGGTGGGTTTAATACCCATAGCTTGAATATTTATCCAGTAATCGATACATTTCCAATAAACAATTTTAATAGAAAATCGGCGGCGACTTTGCAACGATGCCGCTTATTCAGTTTAAATGGCACCTACTTACATAATAAATGAATATGTGTTTTTTTGCTTATCTATACTAATATTATAAAGAGGAAAGATTTGTTTGTTTGTATTGAATAGGCTCCGAAACTACTGGACCGATTTAAAAAATTCTTTCACTGTTGGGAAGCTACACTATCCCCAGGTGATATTAGGCTACTTTTTACCCAACTGCGCAGAAGGAGGGTAATGTTTTTATTGAAAAACCACGCGTGCGAAGCTGCGGATTGGTCAGCTAGTATTTTATAAAAATTTACATATATACTACCCATACTTAATAATAAACTAAATATATATACAAATATATAAATATATATAATATAAATAAAGGAAATAAACATAACGATAAATTAGCAGTGCGTATACAAAGGAATTTCGGCCGATGGGACCGAAAGGTTCTCGAGTGGAGGCCACGGACCGGCAAGCGCAGCGTAGGACGTCCACCCACAAGATGGGCAGACGACTTGGTAAGAACCGCAGGTCGGCGTTGGATGCAGGCCGCTTCTAACCGCAGTTCCTGGAGATCAATGAGGGAGGCCTTTGTCCAGCAGTGGACGTCCTACGGCTGATATGATAATGATGATGATGATACAAAGGAAATGATATATTGGAAGTATACAGGGTGTTTGGTAATATACTGACGATATTCAAGTGACGGTTTCTGAAAATATAAAAAAGACTTATCGATAAAAAAAACTACTGGTTATATTATCAAATTTAAAAGAAAATCGACTAAGTTTAGGTGATTAATTCGATATAAAACTTACTGCCTACTCTTGCAATCGATATCCAAAAATAAAGGACGATTTGATATCTCTTTCGGTAATGGCTGCGGGTTTTGGGTTAGAAAGGGACAACAACTAATATCTCGAGATGTCACCAATACAGTATCTGTGGTTAGATGGCAAGCATTATGCAATAGCACAACATAAGCTTATTATAGGGTTTGTTTTTACATGCCAAAATAAATTTGACATTTCTATGGTAAATATTTCACAAATTTATTTATTACTAGCTGTTGCCAGCGGCTTCGCACGCGTGGTTTGCCAATAAAAAGTATCCTATGTATTAATCTAGGTTATGATCTACGTACATACCAAATTTCATTGCAATCAGTTCAGCCGTTCCGGCGTGAAAGAGTAACAAACATCCATACACACAAACTTTCGCGTTTATAATATTAGTAGGAAGTAGGATGCTCATCAAAATAACTCCTTTCATTTTTGTGCGTATATTATCAAACACCTTATATATATAGATAGATGAGGACCGGGATTGAGACATAGGCATATGCAAGGGTAGTAGAGTTTCTTGTTAAAGGGCTCGCACTACCATCATACCTATCTCTGCCGCCAAGTAGCATTGCTGTTTCGGATTGAAGGGTATGGTTGCCGGTGAACGTACAGCCCCATGAGGCTTTATACCTGTATGCCTCAAGTTGATGGACGCGGTGACGGCAGTGCATCGTAGGGTACGTTACTAACGCGCGTGACCTATGAGGCGATTCTCTGTTATAGGCGATGGTTACCACTTCATCGGATGGGCCATAAGCTTGTTCCATCGCCATGTATTATAAAATATAGGCTACTTTTTACCCGACTGGAAAGAAGGTGGGTGGGATGTATTTGACGATCTCCGTGGTGCAGTGGGCGAATAGCCGGCTGAGACGCAGGAGGTAGCGGGTTCGATTAATCGCGAAACAAATGTTTGCATGATATACAGATATTTGTTCCCGGTCTGGTTGTTTTTCTTTATATTATAAGTATGTATTTACAAAAAAAAACCTATATATGTGATCTATCAGTTCTCTGGTTCCCATAGTACAAGCTCAGTTTAGTTTGGGGCTAGATAGCGCTGTGTGAAATGTCCAGCAATATTTATTTATTATTATTGTTCTTTATTCTTTATTGTACACAAGAAAATACATTAAAAAAGTACAGAAATAGAGGACATGTACAAAGGCGAGCTTAACCCTAAGAAAAGTGAGTGAGAGTGAGAGAGAGAGAGAGATGATTTTAAAGGTAGGTGCGCGTACAAGGATAATAAATATGTACATATATCTTAAACAAATAAAACGAAATATACCAAAAGTAAGTAATAAAACGAATGAATATAATAAATAAAATAAATAGACTAATATATACAAAAATAAATATATACCTACAATACAATAAAATTACAAAGAAAGAAAGTGGCTCTTTAACTCTCTTTTTTATTATTTATTTCAAGAAGTCAATTTCGTCCGGCCTTTAAAAGATTGCGCATAAACTAACAACTCCATCAAAACGGCAACTGCATTCAGCCCTTTCCGACCATAATATCCGAACTAAATTCATCTACGTGATTCAATGTACCGTACAGAAAGCAATTTGCACAAGGCCTTCGTACACGCCACATTATTTACTAATGATTTGCTCAGATTGGACGTGCTAAGAAAGCTCAAGTGGGAAAGAAGATTAAGACTTAATACATACCACCAACGCGATGCGATGTATGGATGCAAGGCCACCTTGCCGTACCAAACGACTCAACTTTTCTTGTTAGCACAAGTAAGGAGTGGAACTCACTTCCGCCGTATGTTTTTCCAAACCAGTATAATCTTGGAGTCTTCAAGTCCAGAGTGAATAGGTTCTTTCTAGGCAAGCATGCTCCAGCTTCGATCACATCTTCACTTACTTAGGTGAGGTAGTGGTCAAGCGCTTGGCTATCATCAATAAAAAATGAGTAGTTAAGTGATTTTTTTTATGAACTAATCTCTTCTAAAATTGCACGCACTACGGACATAGCACTATGGATTAGCAAGTTGAAGTGGCAGTGGGCAGCGCACATAGCTCGAAGAACTTATGGCCGTTGAGGCAGAAAGGTTCTCGAGTGGAGACCACGCAGGGGAAAGGGTAGGATGACCCTCCACTAGATGGAGAGATGACCTGATAAAGATTGCAGGCTGTCGAAGATCGGTTTCGAATCTATGTGGGAGGCCTGTGTTCAGCAGTGGACATCCTGTGACTGATATGACTATAATGATGACCCAAATAAACTTTTTCATTGCAATCATAAGGATTACTTTCAAAAATCATAATATTTTTACCCACCTATTAAATCAAATCAAATACATTTATTTCAGTAATCTTAATTTATATACATTTCATGGGTTTAGAACAATCTTTAAAGTATAAAATACGTGTGTGAGAGGGTCTCGCTCTTCCGTTAATTCGGTTATTCCGATTAAGTATATAATCCAAATAAATATCAATATTGACCAACAAAATAATTTAAGTTAAATAAAATTAATTTAATGTAGCTTAAGTTAAATTAAGTAGGTTAAACCTATCACTACATAGTATAAAACAAAGTCACTTCCCGCTGTCTGTCTGTCCATATGTATGCTTAGATCTTTAAAACTACGCAACGGATTTTGATGCGGTTTTTTAAATAGATAGAATATTTTAAGAGGAAGGTTTATATGTATAATACATTCATAGTTTAGTACAGAAACACTGATAATTTTTGAGGTTTCTAATGTGATGACATAAAAAATACATTTTTTACGCATAAAATAAAGTCACTTCCGCTGTCTGTTTGCTTAGATCTTTTTACCTACTAAACGGATTTTAATGCAATTTTCAGCAATAGATAGAGTGATTCAAGAGGAAGGTTTGTATGTGTAAAACATACATAGTAACTGCGAAAGTAACTGTTTGTTTGTTAGTTTGTTTATTACCTCTTCATAACTGAACAGATCGTATTGAAATTTGGCAAGAAGATAGATTATATCCTGGGGAAGAACATAGACTACTTTATACCCGAGTGCGCATAAGGAAGGTAATGTTTTTATTGAAATACCACGTCTGCGAAGCCGTGAGCGAGTCAGCTACTCGTAGTATATGAAATAAACACATTTAAAAAAACCTAAGGAGGTTTGTCCTAAGCGCTAAACTAAGACAAAGCATTCCTTTTAAGTTAACTATTTGCATGTTATTAATTCTCGTAAATATTCCACTGTTTCTTTTGCATTTTTATCATGCACTCTTAATAACTACTGTCTGATTTCTGTCTAATATAACATTGCGATATGTAAAAAATTAGAAGTCATTAGTAGAAACGGTTTGAAAAGCTAAATATATCAGACTGGTTTCTGTTTGATTATACCCATGGATTCTATTTGCATAAGACCCCAAGAATATATAAATTTAATAAATACTTTTTCAATTCATAATCCTGAAATAAGAGCCAGAAAAAACCATAAAAATAAACGAAGCAAAAATATTAGAAAACTTTTAAATAGATTCCGGGGAAAGCTGTCGGCAATATAAAGTTTCATTTCTGTACAACTCACGGAATGAGCGTAAATCAGAAAGATTTTATCTTCCGGAAAACGATAACCAGCTCGTGTACGCCTCCCCTTAAACCAGAGCTGCATAGGTAAGATACAAAAATGTAGAACATTAAATGATGTGTCTGAAAGCACCTTTAACGAGTATTTAGTATAGGCTTGCAGAGCATCATGTTTTAATGCTAACTGCTATGAATAAAATTGTGCATTTTTTATACGACCTGAAGATGGGACATCTTTTGGCCCTGATATTAAGTGGTAACCATCGCCTATAGCAAAGTATTGCCTCGTAGGTCACGCACCTTAGAAACGTCTTGTGTCTGGACTGCCTTGTGTTCATCCACTTGTTGTCCACAAAGTTGTAAAGCCTCTTATGCCTGTAATTTCTCCGACAACTATATACCCTTCAATCTAAAACAACAATTCTGCTTTTCAATGTATCAAACGTAACGTTTAGACTTGCCTCTGTCTACCCCCTAGTGTGATATCTTCACGTGTCTGCGTACTGTGGAGATTAGCAGATGGTCTATCTTGGTGATTCATCGTATTTTAACGTACTCGTTGTTAATTGCAATTTAAATAAGCTTTCTTTCACAACACTAAGGGGACTTACAGGTGCTTAAACTTAAATCATACAAATACGATAAATTTAAACATGTTTAATCGCTAAATACGTTTAGGAATCGTTGTGCAAGCTGGTCTAGGTAACAACATTTTTGTTATTTAAGTAACTTTAGTTATCTTTCAGACACATTACGATCTAGAGGCAATATCGCTTTTCAATTGCCGTCACACAAACAACAGGAACTTGATTATATCGCAAGACTAGATATGATTTTGACGACCTCCGTAGCGCAGTGGGCGAACAGCCGGCTGAGACGCAGGAGATAGTGGGTTCGATTCCCGCCGCGGAACAAATGTTTGCATGTTCTGCAGATATTTATTTCGGGTCTGGTTGTTTTTCTATATATTTTAAGTATGTATTTACAAAAAAAAAGTATTTAAGTATTCTATCAGTTATCTGGTTCCCATAGTACAAGCTCTGCTTAGTTTGGGGCTAGATAGCACTGTGTGAAATATTCAGCAATCTTTATTTATTTATTTAATTACGGGACTTGGTTCATCTGCTGTCGCTCTTAATCATTTATCAGAATCAAGTCAAAATCTTTTATTCATTAAAATCACAAGGATCACTTTGAAACATCAATTTTACTGCCTGTTCCTTCGCGAACCAAGCCAGGAAAGAAAGGCAAGAAACAAGGCTGGTTGTTTTTTTATTGATCCTTTTAGAATACATAACAATACTGGAATACATTACGTCTAAATTGTAACATTTTGAACGAGTTGGAGCAATTTCAATCCCAAACTTCTCTATCATCTAAAAAGTCCGATATTTTATAGTAGGCTTTTTTATAAAAATTTTGTTTAATTGCGTTTTTAAATTGGTTAATTGTCAATTTTTGTACGTCACTTGGGAGTTTGTTATAAAAGTGAACAACTTGCCTTTTAAACGATTTACTAACTTTATGGAATCTACAAGTGCCAATATACAATACAAGTACAATAAAGTCTACAAGAATATCCGTTGCAAACGATCTGCGTATATTCGGTGTAAAAAGGTTGGTTTTCACAAGCTTCAATCTATTTTAATCTCGCCTGGCACTATCGAGCAGATCCAACCAACACAATATTTGGTACAACCGTCAATAACTTTTCATTTCGTGCCTTTGTCCCTCAATAAGCCCCATGTGGTACGAGCTTTAGCAATACAAATGCAATATAGTTTTATTGCATTCGTATTCTTTTTTATTCGACTCCAATTAACGTTGTTAGACTCCGAGTTTGGAAACGAGTTCCGAAGAAATCTTACGTTGGAAGTAATGACATTATTGGTATTGTTTTCAGAGATTGTTATGAATACTGTATTTTCGTTTTACTTGATACAATGATTAATGAGATTTTCAAATTAAAAAAACTTAAATTTATAAAAAATAAATTTGTAAAAAAAATGTTCTGTATTTAATTTGGTGTCAGTCACAACGGATACGGGCAACTCCTGGATGCGCGCAGCACAGGACCGGGAAGGGTGGCGTTTACCAAGGGAGGCCTAGACCCAGCAGTGGGTACTTATGGGCTGTGGATGATGATGATGAAGTACAATACAGAGTTCCAGATGCTCCGGTGGGAAATTCGCAAGCATCACATTGAGTTTGTCTAATGTAATCTAATCTCCGGTTTTTAATTTTAATAATACATATATGTGACAACTGCCACAGGTCTTTAGATGGAAAGATACGTCTATAATCAAATAAATAAATAAATACTGCTGGACATTTCACACAGCGCTATCTAGTCCCAAACTAAGCAGAGCTTGTACTATGGGAACCAGATAACTTTTTTTCAATACATACTTATAATACATAAATAGAAAAACAACCAGACCCGGAACAAATATCTGTAGATCATGCAAACGTTTGTTCCGCGGCGGGAATCCCACTACCTCCTGCGTCTCAGCCGGCTGTTCGCCCACTGCGCCACGGAGGTCGTCAAAACATCAATCAATATAACATACTACATGTAACTTATCAATACAAATAAAACTTATAAAAAATATATAATTCATAATAACTTGGAAAGGTAAACACATAAAATAGTGTATTACTCGTGCGCGATAACTAGGGACCTGCTAGGAATGCGACTCCCCGACCGCTTCCCCTGCACTTCCCCGATGGCGCCCGTATTGTACCGTTCGCATCACTATTTTTACTAGGGTTTTTAGTCTCGTACTGGCCTACGTCACGTAACGACGCGCTCTAAAATTCTTTTAGTTTTCGTTTGTGTTATTGTTTTGTTGTTGTAGTTTTACCAGCATAAGTGAGAGTGACTGGAAAAAAGAAGTCAACCATGTGGACAAGCTTTGACAAAAGTATTGGGACGATGACCTCTTAAAAGAGACGAATGAATCGCAATTAATTGTAAATTTATCGGATACCTCTTCTTCAAGTGATTATAGTGAGACTGAGGACGAAGAACAACCTCTAGAAGGCATAAATCCACTAAGTAGTGACGAAAATGAGATAATGTAAATAATAGATAAAATAAATGTATAAACTTAAACATTGTATTTTTATTTTATTCAAATAGTGTAAAAAAGATTAGATAAAAAGCAGCGTCCTCCCTGAGTAACATAATAAATTAGGTTAAAAAAAACAAAGACGAAGCCGCGGGCGGCTGCTTGTTATGTTCACTTTTTTGAGGGTGGTACAAACACGCCAATATGACGTCACCGCGCTCAGGTACCAACTTATCGCGCACGGGTAATATGTGAGGTTATCAACAATGACTTTATTCGTTAACTCATTTTATAAAACTACAAGTTAGTAAATGACAACAAAACTGTAGAATTGATTAATGTTAGTTGTTTAATGTGCTTGTTTACTTGTTGATAAGAAATAAGGAGTTTGTAGAAAATTCTTCATATCATTTTATTCATAATCATTTTAAGTATTTATTTAGTTATTGGATGGTAAGTGGTAAGACCACCTACGTGGCGCAGTGGGCTGATACGCAGAAGTAATCGAAGAACTGACAGCTGTTGAGGCAGATAGGTTCTAAAGTGGATACGACGCACTACAGTCCAAGTCAAAGTCAACATCTTTTATTCATTAACATCACAAGGATCACTTTGAATCGTCAAATTTACTGCCTGTTCCTTCGCGACCAAGCTAGGAAAGAAAGGCAAGAAAACAAAGCTGGTTGTTTTTTTAATGATCCTTTTAGAATACATAACAATAAAGACAATAAATTACGTTTAAATTGTAACATTTTTGAACGAGTTGAAGCAATTTCAATCCCAAGTTTCTCTAACTGCAACTGAACTGGAAAGCGCTGCGTAAGACGGCAGCCCACTAGATGGAAAGACAACCTGACAAAGGTTGCTGGGAGCTGGTGGGTTCAGGATGCACAAGATCGGTTCTATGTCTATCTATGGGGGATACCTATTTTCAACAGTGGCCGCCCAATTAATGGTAGGTTATAGTCCAACCAAACTATCCAGCATTATTTATTTATTTATCATTATATCAGTGTCGTAATCTTTGTAGAAGTGGTGGCATATATATACAGTGTAAACTCCATGTAACGTCACTCGTTTTAACGACAAACTCTGTAAAGCGTCGAAATCACTCGGCTTTGGTTGGTTTAGCTTGCCTTGCATACAATGGTACACTCTGTATAGCAATACACCCACTCTCAATAACGACAACAATTTGTAATAAAAAGTTCTTTTTAAGTTGCCAAATTAGTAAAAACTGCGCAGCTGTGTATATCCTTTTGTCGTTTTATTATCCTAGACCATAATAAACTCGACTGTCGGCATCATACACACCAAACTTTTTAAGAAATCCGTTCTTTTGTTTACAAAATGGGATTGCTTGCACGTGTAGCTGCAGACTGTTGTTAGTAGAAGTGATGGATTTTATATATACGTGGTCATATTCTTAGTAGCTCACAAACTTTCAAATTGTAAACATGGCTAGTAAAAGAAAATCACTGTGACACACACAGATTTTACTTCTCTCCATTTAACGACAACTCTCTATAACGTCAAAATATGCTCAGTCCCTTGAGTGTCGTTATATAGAGTTTACACTGTATTTAGTGGCATAGCTCACTTCAAAATACATTATTAGCACAGGGTTTAATCTTAATAACTTTACAAAGACCTAATAAATTTGTAGTCTGAACCTACTCATATACCGATTCCAGTTGAATAATTCAAGATCTCATTTCACTGACAACTCGAATACGGTTATATCCCATTTGCCTGAAGTAAATCATAAAACAGTAATTTCTTGAGTTACGGCTCTTATGACTATCAAAGGCCGCATTTACACGGAAAGCAGATAGATAACGTCGCCGCGTGTCGTCCTGAAAATACTGAGAGCTTAGCCAAGTTACATTCGATTAGCGATGACGCTAGTCGATAAGTCCGTATGGGATTTGACACATGTTATGGAAATACCACGTGATATATTATACAACAAACCTATGTAGAAATCGAATCGATTCGACGCGAATGTAATTTGGCTACGGGCTTTGGTATTCGTTAGTTAATTGACCTGTTGATTAGTTGATACGTTAACCTGACACGGGGAAGTTATTTACATAACTTAAGAAGTTATCTGTGTCTTGAGGTAAATATGCTAATGAGCTACTCAATTATTGTTAATTTTATGACATTGTTATTATTGATCGAGCAAAGCGAGATCTCTAAATCAACTTGGGCAACTCGGATCAAGTCGGTTGAACTTGCGTCGAACGTTCGTGGAAAAGGATTAAGTGTTTTCTCGGTACATTTATAGACACCAGAAACAGGATAAGCCAGGATATAATTTGTTGCGAGAATTTGTTATTTAAGTCATAAACTTAATTTTTATTATTTTATAATACATAATTCTTATTAATTTGGTCGTTGGTAAAATCCGAGACAATAAACGAAATCTCTAAATAAACTTGGGCAAATCGGCGTTGTATGTATGTATGTTTGTTTGTCCGAAGATAACTTTTGAAGCGTTTATCCGATCATCGTGAAATTTGGTATATAGGTAGGCAGTGATGGTACAATTTTGGTGTGCTTAAATGAGCTAAAAATGTGTGGGGGGGGGGGGGGGAGGGTCAAGAGGGGTTAAAGAAGTCAAATGGCACGTTTAATAAAAGGTCTTTGTGAGTACATTTTGACCCCATGTTTATTTTTAGTTTTAACCTTGTAGTTTTTAAGTTATTAGCCATAATAAAAACGGAACATTGACGACTGCAGACGCGTTGCCTAAAACTTAATGCCATAGAAAAATATAGGGAAAAGTCTGAAATTCAGAATAATTGCAATATCTACCCCAAATAAGAGAATCCACATTACATAAACTCCTGTTACCTGTAATTCGAATGAAACTGTAGGTCAAGTAAGATGGTTGCGTATCTCGTGACACTATTTTATTTGTCAAAGATTAAGGCCAGCTTGCACAACAATCTCTAAACGTATTAAGCGACTAAATATGTTTAAATTTTACGTATTGATATATGATATGACAACTCTTTAAATCATATTTAGCCACCAAACACGTTTAGGCATCGTTGCGCGAGTCGCCCTATGAATATTTTTTTTGTGTTTTGGGAGACTCGCAAGAAATCAGTTCGGGGCGAACCACTAGTTATTTTGAATTAGACTTAACTTAGTGTTATTTACGTACCTATAGTGGAAAATAAATGAAATGAAAGCGCGCCGATATTTATCCCTGGCTCCTGTTTTCTATGTAAATCAATCCAAAGGCGGTCCAAATCACAAAATCATTACACAGGTCTCGTTCGTATGATTTATGAATGAAAAGGAGAAACAAAACGAGCCCTACGGATTACTTTCGCTTTCAACCGAGCCTTTCGAGTTGCGTAACATCCATTGATGCAGTAGCAGTATTATTCAGATGCACCGTTAAAGTGGCACAGCGATGAATTGCAAATGTACGTGGAAGTACG
Source organism: Philereme vetulata (assembly GCA_918857605.2). Classification (NCBI taxonomy): domain Eukaryota; kingdom Metazoa; phylum Arthropoda; class Insecta; order Lepidoptera; family Geometridae; genus Philereme; species Philereme vetulata. The sequence continues at coordinate 5,915,434 of OU975459.1, read as the reverse complement.
TTTGATTGTCAGGAGACAAAGGCGACCTTCCTTGACTATTCATGAGGAGGTGAATGAAATGTGGCAGATTCGATTTCATTGAATAGAGAATTAACAGCTTGTTCACTCTAGCGTATCAAGTTTGGGAAGTGTGTGTGCGTCATCTTATTTTAACCGACTGTATAAAAAGGAGGAGGCTCTCTATTCGGTTGTATTTTAATTTATTTATGTTTTTTACCTCAGAACTTCGTCAATTATCAGCCGATTTGAAAAAAAAAATTTTTTATTTGAAGGATACACTTTCAGATTGGTCTCATAGATTTCATCAAAAAAAATCTATCTATCTAGTATGATCCTGATTGAATGAAGTTCATTGCTCTCAGTCTGATCACCTAATTAGAATTAGACAAGTATTCCAGTCCACCCGTGACCACGGCTATTGTAACACAGCCGAAACGTCGGGATAACAAATAAAATACGCGATAAATACCCGTTTTAATCAGTAGTTATGATTAGACACACAAAATAATATTGGCATCTTATCTAGTCTTTCAAACGTGTAAGTTGCAGTTATGCACATGTCTCGCTATTTATAGTATCATCATCATCATCATCATCTCAGCCCACATCCACCCACTGCTGGGTATAGGCCTCCTCGCTATCACGCCATTCTCTCCGGTCCTGGTGCCAAGTGCATCCATTGCCTTCCCGCAACTCTAGCGATGTCGTCCGACCATCTGGCTGGTGGTCTGCCAACTGGTCTGCGCCCTTCTTGCGGCCACCACTCGGTTGCTGCCCTCGTCCATCTTCCGTCTTTCCTCCTTGCCAAGTGTTTATAGTATAAAACAGAAAAAAAAACAACTTTTATTATTTTTTTTTTAATTTCTTTTCTTGTGAAATACAGGTTATTAGAGATGTTCATGCAAAGTGTTAAGGAGGCACCGGAGAGACAATCGCCCATACAATACGTACTACCGAGATCATTTCTAATTGGAGCATATTTCTACCTTAATAAGGTATTATTTTAATTTTAATAGTATTTATCTAGGTTCCCAACCATATATTAGATCAAAATACTTACCTAAAATGAAATAGAAGCGTATCGCATTCTGCATGTTTTTGCGTCATAAAAGACCTATTTTCAACCTAATTGTTTCCTATTAAAAACAACAACATCTTACGTATCCTAGTCATGGGAACATAGATTATATCGTCTAGTTACAGAATCACAATACAATGAGGAAATAACAACAAGTTTTCAGTCATCATTTTTGGTATTACGGAACACGGTCAAAATCTAATCAAATTTACAATCGTTCTATTGCTATCACTGTCGCTCTGCGTGGCTAAACTTCGTCACTAAACAGGGATAGCGATATTCAGGCCGAAGTTTTTGACGTGGCCGAATTGAAGTTGCGCTCAGTGTTCGCCGGCGCGTTAAGTGCGCTGTGATCTACACTAGGCGTACAAATTCTAACAAAAAGTTAAATCTAATAAAATGTTAAGCCTTTAATTGCCAATAATAATAATATGTAGACGACCTCCGTGGTGCAGTGGGCAGATAGCCGGTGTCTGGGTGTTTTTCTATATATTATAAGTAGGTATGTATTTACAAAAAAATAGTATATAAGTATTCTATCAGTTATCTGGTTCCCATAGTACAAGCTCTGCTTAGTTTGGGGATAGATAGCGCTGTGTGAAATGTTCAGCAATATTTATTTATTTATTGCCTTTACTACAAATTAGTCAATTATGACAAAAATGATTGCTTGTCGTGTAATGATTTAACAAATTTGAGTGAAAAATGAGAACAAATTTGATGTAGGGTTCCATTTGAGTATGCTAAACCCTTTTTTTGTTTCGAATAGAAAAGCGAAGATCTAAGTGTTTTTACTTGGCAAAGGTCACGTAAAGAAAAGAGGTCTATGAAAGGCCGTCTGGTGCTTCGGTTTTTTTGTAGGTACGAGTTGGCCCCTAGTAAAAGCACACGGGCTTGAGTGCTTCTCTTCAGAATAATGTAAAACAACTTCAGTAGAAAGTTTTTAAACAAAAAATTAAAAATATTGCTAGACATTTCACACGGCGCTATCTAGCCCAAAACTAAGCAGAGCTTGTACTATGGGAACCAGATAACTAATAGAATACTTATATACGTTTTTTTTTGTAAATACATACTTATAATATATACAGAAATAACCAGACCCGGAACCAATATCTGCAGATTATGCAAACATTTGTTCCGCAGCGAGAATTGAACCCGCTACCTCCTGCGTCTCAGCCGGCTATTCGCCCACTGCGCCACGGAGTTCGTCCATTTATTACTATATATTTATATTTATACTATACGGAGGTTCCAAGATTTTTAAAATCATTTCAAAAATTTCAAGCCTAGACGGGACTTTAACCCGCGACCTTTCTCTTGATACGAGAAAAGTTCGACCTAGACGTGAATTGCCTGGTTGCATAGATGGTAGTGCGTTCTCGTATCAAGAGAAAGGTCGCGGGTTCAAGTCCCGTCTAGGCTTGAAATTTTTGAGATGATTTTAAAAATCTTGGAATTTTCCGCATGTGTTCGGATAACACTATAAATAAAAATACTATTTGATATACGGAGGTTTATTTGTAAAAAACATTATTTCTTAAGCTTATTTTCCAGTGTTCTATTTGTCTATAAATGAATACATTTTATTGAATTACGCTGATAAATTGAAACATTTTCAAATGTTAGACAAAAATCATCAAATAAAACGTTATTTGACAGGTTTTTCTCGCATGTATAAAACTGAAATATATTTAATACTAGCTGACCAATCCGCGGCTTCGCACGCGTGGTTTGCCAATAAAAAGTAGCCTATGTGTTAATCCAGGTTATGATCTACGTACATACTAAATTTCATCGCAATCGATTCAGCCGTTCCGGCGTGAAAGAGTAACAAACACCCATACATACAAACTTTCGCGTTTGTAATATTAAGTAGGATAGTATTTTATTTTTATAGTGTTATAGACATAGACAATCATTTATTCACTACATTAGCACACAATATACTATACAGTTACATTTTGAGACAGAGGAAATACAAAAAATTAAACAATTAAACAGTATAAACGTATAACATGAACAGTAAAAAAGGGAGAACTTGGTAGATACAGTGTGCTACAGCAGTATTCCTATATTTTATTTTATTTTATTCGGAAAACATACAGTGATAAAATAATTAATAATTAGTTTATACTTATAGCTAATCACCATTTAGACGTTTTCGCATATTGAGTCTATTTGCTAGCTTGAATGTTAAAGAAAAGATATTACATGTAATTTAGACAAGACATACAAAAGTGAGTAACGGACAGTTAAGAAGTCACATCAAACCAGTTCTTTGAGATTATGTTTTTAAATGTATTTGGAGATGAGTTAAATAAGTCAATTTCGGGTGAGTCATCCAGTGTTATGAAATTTGCTGATCTAATAAAAAACGAGTTCTGCCTATAGTTCGTTGAACAAGAGGGAATGTGCAAGTAAGTCTGATGCCTGACAGACCTTGTAGGTACTCTCAGACTTATCTGAGAAAGGAGATAGGGAGAGTCGATTTTGTTTTGAATTAATTTAATGAATACAGATACGTCAGATATGTTGCGTCTTATATAAAGTGGTAGTATATGATGTCTCCTGCATCTTGATTCATAATCACGGTCATATTTTTTGCATTTAAATTGTAAGTGTTTCATAAATCTACGTTGTATAGATTCTAGCCTACTAATATAAACATCGTAAAGCGGATTCCAAATTTGTGAGCAATATTCGAGTATACTACGCAGATATGAGCAGTAAAGGGTTTTAATGAGCTTGATGCTTTTAAATTGAGAGAATCTTAAAATAAATCCCATGCACTTGTTCGCTTTTTTCGCAATAGTATCAATATGACTTTCATAAGTTAGTTTAGAATCGTGTATGACGCCTAAATCTCGTACCTCGCTTACGTTCATAAGATGTTGCCCTTTAAGTGTATATTAAGTGTATATGTGGTATATTATCTCATTGATTTATTATAACTAAGCACGCCGTAAAAAACAGCAAAAAAAGTGGCATGATTACATAGTAATTACTGCTTTTGCATATGGCTGTTCAAACAAATAGTGACTATACAAAAAAGACTAATTTGCCATTCGAGTGACGGATGCACCGATGCGTTTTGTAGAGTCAGTCTTCAACCAGTGTGTGTTGCCAGTGATGACCTATGGCACTGAAACGTGGTCCTTTACTCATGGCCTCATGACCAAGGTCGCTCAACGAGCTATGGAAAGGGCTATGCTCGGGGTTTCTTTGCGTGACAAAATCCGCAATGAGGAAATCCGCAGAAGAACTAAAGTTGCCGACAACTTGCATCTCAAAATTAGCAAGTTGAAGTGGCAATGGGCAGGCCACATCGCTCGTAGAATCGATAACAGTTGGGGAAGAAAGGTTCTCGAGTGGAGACCACGGACTGGAAGACGCAGCGTAGGCCGGCCCACCACAAGGTGGACCGACGATCTAGTAAGAATCGCGGGGAGCCGTTGGGCGCAAACGGCTACCAACCGCTCGTTGTGGCGATCTAAGGGGGAGGCCTATGTTCAGTAGTGGACGCCTTCCGGCTAATGATGAGCTGATAAAACGAAATCCATAGTGATAATAAATCAATGGGTTTGCCTATGTTTGATGATCAAATATAGTACGATTCGTTCAAAAACTCGGCCACATGCCGCATCGTTACCGAATGGACAAGTTGGTGAATAGCAAACACATAAATTTATATCCAACTCGCCCAAATGTTGTAGTGGGCGATTAGCCAGTTGAGATGCAGAAGGTTCGAATTAGTTAATTCGGTTTCGAGAACTAATGTTTGCTTGATCAACAGATATTTTTTTTGGGCTTGGGTGTTAAATATGAATATGGAGATATTTAAAAAAAAATAATAATTATCTGGTTTCCATAGCTTTGCTTAGTTAGGGGCTAGAAAGCGCTGTGTGAAATGTCCAGCATTATTTTATGATTATTATTAATTGCGTCTGATTTATGCTGTTTGTACAGTCAGTAGCAGATGTTTAGCGAGTTTACATAGTGTGCCCTGAATGAGACCAAAAAACCATTGCGTGAACGTTTATGGTGAAACGAATCATCAATGGCAGAATCTGCGCCGTATCTTGATTGAAACTATTCGAAAGTTTTCAAGAAAAACACTATTCTTTGCCAATGAGGACATTATTCCCATAATCAGCAACGGAAGTCAGTTTTTCAGGATGTGAAGTCAGCGGTGTTAGTTGAAAAAAAATAGATAAGATAGATAGATTTTTGTTATTGCAAACCATAAACAAAAAACAATTAAAACTCATAATATATTTATGATTCTTCTTCACCTACCTCTAAAATCATCTCTCTCTCCAGCCTGAAAAGTTTGCGGAAGAAAATTCTTTTTAGGGTTAAGCTCGCCTTTGTACATGCCTTCTATATCAGTACTTTTTAATGTATTTTCTTGTTTGAATTAAAGTATAATGAATAAAATTAACAATATTCAAATGAATGTATACAACTGGCGGTCTTATCACTAAGTAGCGATCTCTACCATACAACCTTTGGATATGTGCTTTTAAAATCGATAAATTCAGTTTTTTATACAATTTAGGTAAACTAGCAGAGTCGACTTTGTCGGTGTAATTTATATTACACAATTGTAAGTTTAATGTGTTTCCTGATAACTACAACCTAGGGGTCTTCAAGTGTGAACAGGTTTCTTTTAGGTAAGCGTGTTCCATCGTAGACTGCATCAATGCTCAACATCAGGCGAGATCGGGGTCAAACGCGAACCTAAAATTTGTTTAGAAAAAAAATGGATATAACAAATAGGATTATAAAAACGGATTATAGAAAATAGTTTGTGTTAAACTGTTACTTAACCTAGAATTAACTGTATAATCCGACATCCCGTTTCAACCCTTTTAGGGGTTAGTTCATTATTTGCTTTAAGGTGAGTATAGACTACAACATTTACTTGTAACAGAACAACGAGCCGCTCTGTGATATGTTCTAGTGTATCATCCTAAACGTCAACCACGCTCGCCTCTTTGTTACAGCCTATTGTACAAACCAATGAGCATATTGGTGAGCATTTTGTCGAGCGTACTGGTGTAACATTTCGTAGAGCCTTTGCAAGAGTGCGAGCGATGCGCGGGTGCGGGGTGACGCGGAGGAAGAGGGACAAACGGCGCACGCGGTCCGCGTGGTCGTTAGTTGTTCAAGTTCACACGGTGATTTTACACGTGCATTGCATTAGCTCGTTATTTATACTTAATAACTATTTTCTATCCAACTATGTCGTGGGATAGGGAAAAAAAGCATTTACCCGTAACATAACAACGCGGAGTATTCGCAGGAACGTTACATTACATGGAAATGCTTTGGAAACTGAGCTTTTGCCTGTATTGTACCATTCGTAAGAACGTTACATTACACAGAAATGCTCGATAAAATGTTGTAGTCTATACTCACCTTTAGAGAGCGTAATTTTTAATTATACTTATCAAGTTTCAAATAAATCATCTCGCACACTATTTTTCTTTCGTATTTTCGTATCCTTTTACAGCTAGCGATTACGAGATTTCTCGATTCAAGATTAAGCGAGAGGGTTTCAAAAAAAATAAATATTAATAATAGGTAATTTCGCATTCTCTTGTAAAATCTTTTAAATCCCACTTTACAGTCGCTTTACGTCGAATTTTACATGTTTTTCCTGCCTACAAAACTCTAAAGTCTAAAAGATATCGCCTTTTGACGACCTCCGTGGCGCAGTGGACGAACAGCCGGCTGAGACGTAGTGGGTTCGATTCCCGCCGCGGAACAAATGTTTGCATGATCTACAGATATTTGTTCCGGGTCTGGTTGTTTTTCTATATATTTTAAGTATGTATTTACAAAAAAAAGTATATAAGTATTCTTTCAGTTATCTGGTTCCCATAGTACAAGCTCTGCTTAGTTTGGGGCTAGATAGCGCTGTGTGAAATATCCAGCAGATATTTATTTATTTTATTTATTTATTTGTAAATAGAGTTTCTATAAATAGAAACTATTCGCTATTCTATCATTATTATTTAATTTTTTAATACAAATAGAATAGTGCTAGGAGGGCTTAATGCTAATAGCATTATCTACCAGTCATTCTGGTCGTGCTAAAAGAACGTTCTACATCTCCGATTACAAGTAGAACTATAGTATTTTACCCACTTACATACTGGAAGTGGTATATGCTTATAATGTATCTACTTTCTTAAGATGGCTTGAATACAAGTTATTCTGGATCGACTAGAAGTTTTATATCGGTATTCTATAAGCCTACAACTGGGTTATAAGCGTTTTCATAATAAGCTGCACTTCAATGTAGCTACAGTGCTAGAAGAATCAGTTTTATGATCTTAGTTAGTCGGTTTATCTCTTTCCGGTTTTTTAAACCGACTTCAAAAGAACGAGCAGGTTCTCAATTCGTCGGAATCTTTTTTTTATGCATGTTCCCCAATTACTCGAAGACGCCTGGACTGATACGAGAAATTATTTTTTTTAAAAAGGTACTTCCCAGGTACCAAGTCAGGCTCTGATGATGGGATCCCAAAAAAATCGAGGGCAACCCACAAATTTTGTAGAGACGCAATTCGGTTTTAGGTTTTTACTTCAGAACTCCGTTAATTATCAACCGATTTAGAAAATTCTTTTTTTATTTAAAAGAATATACTTACATATAGAAATTTCATCAAATCAGATCAGTAGTTTGGTCAAGTTAAGTCGATTTTATTTTTGTTAAAACGTTACATGTCTACATTTCCTAAAGCTATTAAAAAGTTCTAAGAAAGCCTTAAAATACTTAATTCAACAAGTATTCCAAAATCATATTACGCTGAAGTAATGCTCTCTTAAAACCTCATTAAACTTTCAAATACACGCTTGACTTTACCCAAATAATATACTTTACTTCAGCTAAGTGCTATCCCATTCATTTCATAATCATCAAGGCATTTACATAACTTGAAATGAGTTTAACTCATTTCCTAAACCACACCACACAAATTGTCCCCAAATTCTCGGACCGTAGCGCTCGGAAATACTTTAACCTTAATAAAAGCAAGCAGTTTTTGTGGACACCCTTTGTGCTATTGTTTTATCAACAATAGATGACGAAATATATCATATTTCGGGTCCATATTTGCAACATGTTGCTACACTAAAGCGCATTTGGTATAAAAGGCTCTTAAATTAGGCCTTCCTAATACGAATTTCATTGTTTACGTAACTTGAAGAAACGAAATCACGGGCAATTTGTGGAAATGCTTCGTCGGATTGTATTGTCTAAACTGGAATGCTGGTAGCTGAATTAGAAATACATTTGTCGTCTTGTTCTTATGGATATTGTTTTATATTGTAGATAACACTGATTACAAAATAATCTATCTTCTTCTAGAATATAAAAATGAATCGCAAAATGGGTTGGTTGGGTAAGCGCATAACTCAACAACGCTTGGGCCAATTTGGCCAATTCTTTTTTTGTTGTATTTCTTATTGTCAGGAGAAGGTTCTTATGAAAGAAAAAAATAAAAAATTGCGCGGAAAATTAGAATATTTAAGAATACTTAACCACCATATAAAATTATTTATAATCTAACCTTAGCGCTTTTATAATGTAACCTTATGACGTTTGACATAGAATTGACAGAATGCGTGCTGCAAATATCGTCAAAGAGGATGTAAAAAAAATGAATATCGTTTGAAACAGATGCTTCTGTAGGAGTTATCCCGAGATATATTGTCTATATATATAAAAATTAATTGCTGTTCGTTAGTCTCGCTAAAACTCGAGAACGGGTGGAGCGATTTGGCTAATTTTGGTTGACAGCCCGCGTTATACCTATCCATGTCAAGTTCGGCAGGACCACAAGTATACGATAAAAATGCACAATATTAATAATAAATGTGGCTGGGCATTTCACGCAACGCTATCTTGCCACAAACTAAGCGGAGCTTGTATAATACTGTTTCTTTTTTGTGAATACATACTTATAATACTTATTTATAAAAACATCCAGTCCCGGAACAAATATCTGTAGATCATACAAACATTTGTTCCGCAGCGGGAATCGAATCCGCTACCACCCGCGTCTCAGCCGGCTATTCGCGCACTGCACCACGGAGGTCGTGCACAATGGACGGTGGTATCGCATAAAACAATTTCTTCCAGACTACCTTAGGTAAAGAGGAATATGTGGGAGAGATGGTTAGCTCTGCTGACAGAGCAGAAGTTTTAAATTTAATAGCCAAAAAATTCCTAACATTAGAAATTACGTTAAAAGTATTTCGACTACCAAGTAAATAAGTTACAGAATCTAAAGTATGATTCGTTCTGCACGTATTGTCATTTTATTTCCGGCGCGGTCGGTCTGAGTCTGAGATGAGTTGATGCTAAGACCTAGTTCCATTTCAGAATATCGAATTTGATCTTCATAGGCAGTAAGTCCATATAAAATCGGATAATTACGTATGTGTCTGATAAGGCCCTTGATTTTGTTTGGATTTGCTGACTTCAACGCTGAACGGACTTATAACTTTATCACCGGCCTTTGTCAAAAGTCTGTTACAAGAAAAGTCTAAAAAATTTTGCGTTGAATTTTTTTTTATCTTAAACTCTCACCAGACACACAGCGGTTGCGTAGTGCGCCTAACTAATTCTGCAACTTGCTACTAGACGCTATTTTGCATTCGTAAATGCCTCAAAATGTCAATCGTTAAAACATATTCTTCATTAATATCTTTAAAATCAATTTGAACCGTCATTTTATAAAATTAACTTTACGTCAAAATTTTATAATCTTTAAATTTGTTGAATCGAGTTGGGGCCATTTCTGTCCCAATCTCTTTTATCATCTACAATCCAATGCCAAATTTCTGAGCCAAGTACCAAATTTCATTACTTATGAACTCCAAAACCTAGTTCTAAATCATATTTCTTTATAGTCTTGAAATAAATTCTCCAGCTTTTATCTGAGACATGGCAATTCCCCAAAAAGCTTTAGTCTTTGGCAGCTTTCCAGCGATAATGGAAGAATGAATAAATAAAAAATTCTTTATTGCACAAAATAAAAAAAAACCCATACATAGGCGAACTTAATGCTAAATAGCATTCTTTTCCAGTTAACCTTTAAAGAAGAAGAGAACAGTTTCCTCTCCAGAGTAATATGGTGCAAACGAGAGTCCGTTATCTAATTACTAGTGGTTCGCCCCGAACTGAGATCTCGCGAGTCTCACATAAAAAGAAAAAAATATTATTTGTAATCTTTGACTATGAAAATAGAGCCATGAAATGCCTAACCAACTTACTTGACCTACAGTTTCAGCCAAATTACAGGTTCATGGGAGTTCATGCATGTGGATACTCTTTCTTGGGGTACAAATTGCAGTTATTCTGGATTTCAGACTTTTGCCTATATTTGTGTCACTTAAACTACACGCACACAAAATTTTAGCCCTGTGGGGTCACTGGTGTACCCTGTGAAAACTATAAGAAATTTACTAAAAATTAAAACGGAGTCTAAATGTACTGATTCATTTGACGTTCCACTTGACCTAATAGTCTCATTTTCATTTTTCTTACACCTCTTGAAACCCAATATCTCAACAACCCCCCCCCCCCCTCCCCCCACACACATTTTTAGCTCATTTAGTCACACCAAAATTGTGCCATCACTACCTACTTATGTAATATATGTATTTCACGATGATCGGATCAACGATTCGAAAGTTATCTTCGGACAAAGAAACATACATACATTCAATGCCGATTTGCCCAAGTTGATTAAGAGATCTCGCTTCGCTCGATTAATAATGGTGCTCCCATACAGAAGTTATACTATAACGCTATATAACACTTTATCCTTTCATCCTATCAGCCGAAGGACGTCCACTGCTGAACATAGGGCTCCTGCATAGATTTCCAGAGCGACCGATCTCATGCAGCCTGCACCCAACGGCTCCCAGCAACCTTTATCAGGTCGTCCATCTAGGGGGGAGCCGTCCTACGCTGCGCTTTCCAGTATTGGTCTCTTAACTTTAAACTTGTATGCTCTAAGAGAACTGCTGCGTCAGTTCTTCGAGCTATGAGCCCTGCCCTTGGATTTAAAATGGTACAAAAGTACAAAATGAAATGGTATACGATAACTGGCAACATACCGTGGGTTGCTATCATGCTGGTGCAAAACTAATAGATTAAACTACCGTGCCAGTGACATGCCATTTCATCATAAAGCCCGCCTGTGTCTGTCACTGTAGCGTTGAATATTACGTGAAACTTTCCATGGTATAAGTTATACTAAACTACGACCCATCGTCGCACTTCAAGAGAAAATGTGATATAACCACAGAAAACTTTGATATTATGTTGTCTGTTGTTTGGAAGTTATTTTGTCTATAAAACAAAATAAAAATAAATAAATAAATATTGCTGGATATTTCACACAGCGCTATCTAGCACCAAACTAAGCAAAGCTTGTACTATGGGAACAAGATAACTGATATATTACATATATATACATTTTTTTTGTAAATACTTACTTACAATATATAGAGAAACAACCAGACCCGGAACAAATATCTGTAGATCATACATACATTTGTTCCGTGGTGGGAATCTAACCCGCTACCTCCTGCGTCTCAGCCGGCTATTCGCCCACTGCGCCACGGAGGTCTCAAAATGCGCGTTTTTTCGAACAAACACGTAATTTAGTAGTTTATGTGACGACCTCCGTGGCGCAGTGGGCGAATAGCCGGCTGAGACGCACATAATCATAAATAATAACAAGTACTGCTGGACATTTCACACAGCGCAATCTAGCCCCAAACAAAGCAAAGCTTCGGTTCGATTCCCGCTGCGGAACAAATGTTTGCACGATCTACAGATATTTGTTTCGGGTCTGGTTGTTTCTCTATATAACGCATACTAGTGGTCGGTACGCATACGAACTGTGAGTGTGGGTCCCTGTGAATTTTGTCAAAGTTCAGGTTTTATTATGGCTAATAACTTAAAAAATGCAAGGTTTAAACTAAAAATAATAACGGGATAAAATGTACTCACAAATCCTTCGACGTGCCACTTGACCGGATAGTCCCATTTTGTTTTTTTTACTCCTCTTGAATCCCATCTCAACAAACCCCCCACATTTTTTACTCATTTAGTCACACCAAAATTGTGCCATCACTACCTACCTATATACCAAGATTAACGGATCGAAAGTACGGATCGGTTATACGCTTAGAAAGTTATCCTCGCACAAACAAACATAGCTACCATACCGATTTGCCCAAGTTGAATTGGAGATCTCGCTTCGCTCTATCAAAAACTTGTAAATAAATAAATATATAAATATTGCTGGACATTTCACACAGCGCTATCTAGTCCCAAACTAAGCATAGCTTGTACTATGGGAACCAGATAACTGATAAAATACTTATATACTTTTTTTATGTAAATACATACTTATAATACATAGAGAAACAACCAGACCCGGAACAAATATCTGTAGATCATGCAAACATTTGTTCCGCGGCGGGAATCGAACCCGCTACCTCCTGTGTCTCAGCCGGCTATTCGCCCACTGCGCCACGGATGTCGTCAGTTGTAGAAGAATGATTTCGAAAAAAAATTATTAATGAAATATTGATGGAATATGTATATGTATGTTTATTTGTCCGAGGATAACTTTCAAAGCGTTGAACCGATCGTCGTGAAATTTGATACATAGGTGTGTACATTTGATACATAGTGATGGGCCGTGGTCGAAATTTAACGGTAATTCATGGAAGGTTGTTTTTCTTATTTTTATCAGCCCCTCCTTCTCGTCATATCCAATATATAAAATTCTCGTGTCACAGTTTTCGTTGCCATACTCCTCCGAAACGGCTTGACCGATTTTGATGAAATTTTTTGTGCTTATCCGGTATCTATGAGAATCGGCCAACATCTATTTTTCATCCCCCTAAATGTTAGGCGTAGTCCACCCCTAACATTTTATTTTTTATTTTTTAGACAAAAATTTTAATTTCTATTTTTTTATGATACAACATACAAAAATACATACAATTCTCAATTTTCACCCTTCTACGATCAACCCTTATTTATATGGCAAAACAACGTTTGCCGGGTCAGCTATCTATAACTATGAGAAATCTCTCACTCGTCTTAGCGCGCAATAAGTTTAAAAAGGGGTAGAAAGTTTTCTCTTCACGTATTATAAAGCTCATGACCAAGCTCAAGGTCGCTCAACGAGCTATGGAGAGGGCTATGCTCGGGGTTTCTTTGCGTGACAAAATCCGCAATGAGGAAATCCGCAGAAGAACTAAAATTGCCGACATAGCTCTCAAAATTAGCAAGTTGAAGTGGCAATGGGCAGGCCACATCGCTCGTAGAACCGATAACCGTTGGGGAAAAAAGGTTCTCAAGTGGAGACCACGGACTGGAAGACGCAGCGTAGGCCGGCCCCCCACAAGGTGGACCGACGATCTAGTAAGAATCGCGGAGAGCCGTTGTGCGCAAAGAGCTACCAACCGCTGGCGATCTAAGGGGAGGCCTATGTTCAGCAGTGGATGATGATGATGATGTAGTATAAAGATATATAAGCAGAGAGGTACCAGTTAGCAACGCTATCTGTTCATGTCATTGTGTCGGAGACAGATATATATTAGAAAACATTAAACCTTAATAAATGCCTGCACATCGGAAGCAGCCAACCAACGTAAAAGCTTCCTTATATTGTTTCATGGGGAAATGGCTCGTAATAGCCTATTGTCTACAATGGACAACATTATGGATATGGTGGTTAGGCAGATTATGTAAGTAAACTGTTACGGCTGACTCACTAGAGAACAACGTGAAACAGTACGGTCAATGTTTTTGTTTTTTGTTGTCTAAAAAAACAAACTTGAAGGGAGTTTTAAGATTCTGAAATTCAGAGTACAATCGCGCGTCCTATGAGTGAGAACCGGTCCACACGGCGCGTTGCGTCAGCGTTGCGTTGTTTTACATACAAATAACCAAAGTGTACACATGGTGCGCTGCGGCGTCGCAACGCACACATGACGGACAGCAGCCCCCGAGACGAAGCGGGAAGGGGTGTACTCATTGCGACGTCGGAGCGGCAGCGCTCAGTTGCTTGTGCGTTGATAGGGAGAATACACGCAAGCTCATCTCATTTTTACGGAGGTAAATATACTTGTAGTAATAGGAGCAATGCTAGACGTCTTTTCCGATCCATGCTTTCCTATAGACTGACTGCGGTATTTTTACAAAATGCCGCAACTATGCGTCGCCGCTGCGTCGCCGGAACGCGTCGTGGTAACGCTGCGATGGCGCAGCATCTGTGTGGCCGGCTATGCGTCAACATATTTGCGTAGTGACGACGGAACGCAACGCAACGCGTCGTGTGGACTGGCAACGCGTCTAGTTGAAACGCCGTGCGATATGAGCTTGCGATGATCTCAGTCAACCTTCCGTCAACGCTTATGCACTGTAGTTCAGCGGGCTAATGCAGCCAGTGTCTTGGGGACAATTCCGCCTGGTAGTGAATTAGAGCAGTTGAGCTATCTATAGATATTCTGTAACGGTCTTTATATGGCTCAACTGTTTCAATTGTTTTAGAAGATGAAAAACTTCTCAAACTAACAAGACTTTGCGAGCACAAGCGACGTTTTTAGTGTATAAATTATCCAATCTTATCGTTAAATTTTACGTTAAGGGGACACCGGAGGGACAATCGCCCATACAACACGTACTACCAAGATCATTTCTAATTGGAGCATATTTCTACCTTAATCAGATATTATTTTAATTTGAATAGTATTTATCTAGGTTCCCAACCATATATTAGATCAAAATACTTACCTAAAATGAAATAGAATCGTAGCGCATTCTGCATGTTTTTACGTCATAAAAGATCTGTTTTCAACCTAATTGTTTCGTATTAAAAACAACAACATCTTACGTATCCTAGTCATAGGAACATAGATTATATCGTCTAGTTACAGAATAACAACACAATGAGAAAAATACAACAAGTTTTCAGTCATCATTTTTGGTATTACGGAACACTGTCAAAATCTAATCAAATTTAGAATCGGTCTATTGCTATCACTGTCGCTCTGCGTGGCTAAACTTCGTCACTAAACAGGGATAGCGATATTCAGGCCGAAGTTTTTGACGCGGCCGAATTGAAGTTGCGCTCAGGGTTCGCCGGCGCGTTAAGATTTAATTATTTATGTAGATAATTATTAAACAACCAATCAAAAGTACAGTATACAAACCTAAAACAGTACATAAACTAAGATAGCCGCGCAGATAAACAATTAACTTGCCTAATAGGTAATGGCTATAACAACAGTTACTGCTACAGTTAAAGATAAGTCTTGCACGAAGAGTCATTTTGAGGTGACAATAGAATTCAATTTAAAACAAAGTATTGGTTTTTAGTGTTTGTTTTTAATACGTTAGTTATTTGTCATTAGTTTTGTGTTATTTAATTATTTACTGGCATTCGAGCAACTGATAGTGGGTATAATGTAGGTACCCACTACACATTTATTCTGTTTTTTCACTGTTTAATCATATATTACTCGTGCGCGATAACTTGGGACCTGCTAGGAATGCGACTCCCTGACCGCTTCCCCTGCACTTCCCCGATGGCGCCCGTATTGTACCGTTCGCATCACTATTTTTTACTAGGGTTTTTAGTCTCGTACTGGCCTACGTCACGTAACGACGCGCTCTGGAATTCTTTTAGTTTTCGTTTGTGTTATTGTTTTATTGTTGTAGTTTTTGTTGTTATAGTAAATTTATCGGATACCTCTTCGTCAAGTGATTATAGTGAGACTGAGGACGAAGAACAACCTCTAGAAAGCATAAATCCACTAAGTAGTGACGAAGATGAGATAATGTAAATAATAGATAAAATAAATGTATAAACTTAAACATTGTATTTTTATTTTTACCAATAGTGTAAAAAAGATTAGATAAAAAGCAGCGTCCTCCCTGAGTAACATAATAAATTAGGTTAAAAAAAACAAAGACGAAGCTGTTATGTTCGCTTTTTTGCGGGCGGTACAAACACGCCAATATGACGTCACCGCGCTCAGGTCCCAACTTATCGCGCACGGGTAATACTACTGTTTGTAAAATTATTTATATCTTTCACTTCTTTAATTAATCTGTGGATGATGTCGTGGGTCATGCAGTCATGCAGTCATGCATTTATTCATGTAACTATTAGCACTATGTTCTACTTCATAATGTATGACTGTTTATCTTCCCAAATAAAGACAATAAAATATGAATACGACCCATTATTAGCTAGTGGGTTTTAAATGGGGATATAACCATTGTTCGTTTTAAAATGTAGGCTTTATTTCCGATTTTAAAAAGAAAACTAGTTTCAACTATCGTAATAGATCGTCGTCTGGAGATAAGACTCTAAAAAAGATGGTTAATATGCCAAACTATCGAAGTCTCACGAACAAAATCTCAAAATATGTCTAAAACAATCTCATTTCGTCAGTTTGTAAGCATACACAAATGATTATATTTATTTTGGTTCTTTGGAAAATAATATTGACACGGTAAATTTACATTGTCAATTCGCTTTCTTTTGATAACAGCTTATGACAGAGCAGCACCATCTGTTACTAGTTTTAAAGACATGGCCGTGAAAACCCCTCATTAGCAGTTTTTAGGGTTACCCAAACGGTAAAACGGCACCCTATTACTGAGGCTCCGCTGTCTGTCTGTCTGTCCGTCTGTCACCAGGCTGTATCTCATGAACCGTGATAGTTAGACAGTTGAAATTTTCACGTATGATGTATTTCTGAAAAACAGAATTAAATAAATATTTAAGTGGAGCTCCCATACAATAAACGTGATTTTTTTGCTCATTTTAGGTCGATATTGATAACGGCAACAGGTAGACGCTTGAAATATTAACAGAATATCTAGTTATATATTCATATAAAAATAATTACTTCAGTTAAAATAAAACAAATATTTAAGGGGGTCTCCCATGCAATAAACGTTATTTTATTGCCGTTTTTATAGATAATGGTACGGAACCCTTCGTGCGCGAGTCCGACTCGCACTTGGCCGGTTTTATTATTTGTATTTATCGTTTATCTTCCTACACTGAACTAAGCTTAATGTATCTTATATTTATTTCAAAGTAAACACTTAGATTGACCCCTAAAAAGCTTAAGTTTGCAGGCCTCGTAGCTCAATTCTCAAGATTTAGGCTTGCAAGCCTATCGCAAGAGATCCGGACGAGTATATTTTAATGTAATCACCTCACGTCCCACAAGGTGCTCAGTTCATATTCATTGTGTAAGTACCTACACCTCTATAATCATTACTCTGTAATCTCTTGAATACGGAGCGTAATCTCCAATGCTATTTCTCGGTCGGCTCGTGGCCATAATTTTAATGCGTCAAAACCAGTAGCTATTAAGATCCAGGTTCCCGTTAAATACCAAGGACGCGCCGTATTTTCTGTGGACCTGTACTACTGGTTCGCGATTGTGACCTTGTAATATAAGGAATAGTTCTAATGCCAATAAATTCTAATGCCAAGGTTCTGTAGCGCATCAGAGATGTTTGCAGACGCGCGTACCGATGTTTTCTACGCGATCATACGATAAAGGCCAATAGTGAACGACCACGTCTCAGTTCCATATGTCATCACTGGTAACACACACTGATTGAAGACGTTCGTCTTAAGGCACTGAGGTATGTTGGACGAAAAGACGTTGCGAAGTTTCCCAAACGCTGCCCATCCGAGTTAGTTTCGACGAATAAGCTCAGAGTCGCTCAACGAGCTATGGAGAGGGCTATGCTCGGGGTTTCTCTACGGGATTGAATCAGAAATGAGGAGATACGTGGGAGAACTAAAGTCACCGACATAGCCCAACGGATTAGCACGTTGAAGTGGCAATGGGCAGGCCATATAGCGCGCAGAACAGATGGCCGATGGGGCCGGAAAGTTCTCGAATGGAGACCAGGGACCGGCAAGCGCAGCGTAGGACGTCCACCTACAAGATGGGCAGACGACTTGGTAAGAACCGCAGGTCGGCGTTGGATGCAGGCCGCTTCCAACCGCAGTTCCTGGAGATCAATGAGGGAGGCCTTTGTCCAGCAGTGGACGTCCTACGGCTGATATGATGGTGATGATGATGATACGATAAAGAACCGCATCCCTGGTGATCCGCATGCGTGGAAGCACCAACAGCTTCCTGACCGTTGTTGCCGAGAACATGAGCGATATCATGAGGCATTCGATGGCTTTGCTTAAGCCGATCACATGCCTGGTGTCTCAGTAGTTGCGCTCAAGTTCCAATATTGTGTACCTACTAACAATATTTTTAAGTAAGATTTTTCTGGGTTACTAACAAAAATTATGAATCCGTATGGTCTGAAATAAACCTTTTTATTTATTTTTTTATTTTTTAAATAGTACCTATCTATATTCGTCACTATCATAGTCAGCAGGCTTAAGCAAAGTCACCCAGAGCCTCATGATAGATGAGCTCATGTTCCCGGCAACAACGGTCGAGAAGCTGTTGGTGCTTCCACGCATTCACCAGGGACGTGAATAATACAGGGATTTATTTATGCTAGAAGATGAATAGCCTTCGAAATTTCTTCCACAAGTAGGGGTCCAAGTTTACCGGAATAAACCTTAATAATCGGTCTGAACGAGCATCTGTATTCATAATCAATATGATTTGCTTCCACTGCACTGGCCTCAGGATAGTATACATTACTCAGCGAGTTACTACACTGCCAACTCGCCCGCTGGCGGACTGAACGAGGCATAAATAAACTCACAAGTATGTTTTGCATTGCAAAAATCTGGACACTGTCGGTATCAATATTTATGCATCTTGTTAGAATATGAAACTGGAATTATAAACTAAACGCTGTACATTTTAGCCTCTGACGTCAAAAGAGAGATGTTATCAATTTGACGCCTATCCCTGTAGGTTGTTTTAAAAGAAAGCTAGTTTAACTGGGTATCTTAACTATATAATTTTTATTTCCCAACGCAAAAAGAGAGGGTCAGGAGTTTTAAAATATTGATACTGTTTACAAGCTTTTATTAACTTGCAATGTGCGTATGTTTGTCCGGGTGGAATCTTGCCACTGAATTTTAAACCCGTTCCCCTCAACCGATTGAGATTAAATTTGGAATACGTCAACTTCGGTGACAGCGCAATAATATGGTACCATGGAGGTGGTTTCATAATCTAGACGGATGCTAGACAACGGAACTTATGAATGGATCATAGTAGGCTACTAGTGTTTTCTCGCAGTTCCGATTATGAATTTTATAAAAGCTTGTTTTGATCAAGTAATTTTTCAACAAAAATGTCTCTGTAATCCGGTTGGTACAAAGCACCGAACCACTGATATATTTTAGTGTCAATTTCTGGTTGGTACACCGATATTGTCTGAAAAAAACTTACTGTATAGAAAACCAAAACACCCACGGTTAAAAAATGTATATCAGACTATTTCCATATTTTGTAAGTAACACCAACTTTGTTAGTTACTTTGTTACAGCAAGTTAGTGCCACGCGCAACAAAAACAAAACAAAGCAGAATATTGAGCAGGTCAAAAAACTGTTTATATTATCCTGTAGATGGAGCTAACGGCGCTTTAGTCGTAATCTGAATCATCTCACTAATTTCGACCCTGACGTAACATGGCCTGGTGGCACAATTGGATAGTGCGTCCTCAAGAGGAAGGTTACGAATTCAAATCCCGCTAGGTAGTTCATCAAGGATGAAATTTTTGAGATGGTTTTAAAAATCTAGGAATTTTTTCCGTATGTGTACGGATAATACTATAAAAATAAAAACGCTATTTGAAATAAGCAACGCGACATCGCTTGTCAATGTACTAAACTGCAACGTTTGGCATTGAGCAGGTCAAAAAACTGTATATGTTTTCCTGTAGATGGAGCTAACGGCGCTTTAGTCGTAATCTGAATCATCTCACTAATTTCGACCCTGACATGACATGACCTGGTGGCACAATTGGATAGTGCGTCCTCGTATCAAGAGGAAGGATGCGGGTTCAAGTCCCGCTAGGTAGTCCATCTAGGCTGAATTTGTTTGAGACCTTATAACAAAACAATTTAACAATTATATAGTAATTTTGAAATAATCGGTTGTTTTGGCAAATCCTTGCCTATACCAACAAATATTTTATCATATGTGTGTGTGTGTGTGTGGACTAAGTGAACACATGTTTTTTAGCTGTTCAAATAAATTCGATAATATTCTAACAAAATGATTACAAAATAAAACCTTCTGCTAACTTATTGAGATTAGTTCCACAACTTCCATACGATCTGTCAGTTTATAGATAAATTTGATAAATTTGCTTTTTTACTTTATGCAGGATTGTAACCACATCATAAAAGCTTCTACACTCATAATAGACGCTATTATTGACTTCAATATCATCAAATCCCCTGCTAATTGCTTTTCCATGCATCCCGATTCCCTTTCCGCAGCGGTTTTAATTTCCAACGGCAGTAGAATCTCACATTTCCTTTATGAGCTGTTTGTTTTGTAAAGAGCAACGTTATATTAATGGATCTGTTGTTGAATAATAGACTGATAATTGCGGATGAAAGGGCGATGCGGAGCGAACTTAATGCTTTCAACACACTTTATCCTATCACCCAAATGACGTCAATTGCTGAACATAGACCTCCCCTCACCAATAGATTTCTATAGCAATCGATCTTATGCAGCATACACCCAACAGCTTCCAGCAACCTCTGTCTATACATCCAGAGGGAGGTCGTCCTACGCCGCGTGGTCTCCATCCGAGAATATTTCTGCCCCGACGCTGTCAGTTCTTTTCCTTAATTTTTTTTTGCATTCACATGGTTCTTTTCAGGGCCACTGTGGCCAGTAACTCACTCATTTTCTTTTGGTACCTCACAAGTTTTTAGGGTTCCGTATCAAAAGGGTAAAACGAGACCCTATTACTAAGACTCCGCTATCTGTCTGTCCGTCTATCACCAGGCTGTGATAGATAAAGAGTTGAAATTTTCACACATGATGTATTATGCCGCTATAACAACACATACTAAAAACAGAATAAAATAAATATTTAAGGGGGACTCCCATGCAACAAACGCGATTTTTTTTGCTCGTTTTTGCTCGATACTGATAACGGCAACAGATAGACGCTTGAAATATTTACAGAATGTATCTTTATATATATTTTTTTCACTTTAAAAATAAATAATTAAATTAAAATAAATCAAATATTTAAGGGGGGCTCCCATACAACAAACATGATTTTTTTGCTCGTTTAAATAGATAATGGTACGGAACCCTTCGTGCACGATTCCGACTCGCATTTGACCGGATTTTTTATTAATATGCCTTAAGGCGGGCTTGTTTCGGAACTTTAGGTATTTTACGCTACCTCAGGCCCCGCCAATCTAAACGTATCTGCACTGCACTAATTTGAAACACGGGGGAATTTTTGGGAGACAAACGGCGTGCGAGAGAAAAACGAGTAGATTTTGATAGTTTTCTTTCACAGAGATTAATAATAACTGAATTACATATTGTTTTTTTACAATTCCTTAGTTAATAAAAAGCTCTATCTTTTGGTATAAATTTGACATGATTTCAAGAAGAAACCTCTTAGTATCGACCGTTTAAATATCAATTTAGTGTCAACTTTATGATTTTTTTTATCGAGAAAAGTATTATTATTCGCGTTTCTATTGTCACAAAGCGGTAGATTATATGTTCAAATTTAATAAAATATGTTTTTTTTGAATATTTTACATTTCAGTAGAGATACTGTTGTTAAAAAAACCTAAAAGTCGTGACCCTTGAAACTTCCCCGCCTTAAGACTTTTTTCAGGGTGCCCATACAATTTGTTTACTAGTCGCTCTTTTCTCAAAAACGAATTGAAGTCATTGATAAATAAATTTCTTGAAACATTAGTGTTATTAACTAATAAAGTTTTTATGTAATTTTTACGGTTTTAGTAGCTGCCTTTTGTGTACAACTTTCCACCCAGTGAAAATCATAATCACCGATTTTCCAAGTTTTTCCTCATTCGAATTAATACTCAATCATCGACCGAATAATTACACAAACCGAGAAGAGGTCTCAATTTGGATCCTGATTCCTTTCATTTCCCTAGGGTATTAACTTTATTCCAGGGTCATAAACATATCAAGATTTACGACTCATAATCAAAATCTTTATATTCCGTGAAATAAGACATTATAGGCTTCATTTGCGCGTTCCCTTTATGACTACATAACTTTATGATCTACTAACTAAACGCAGTGTGAAACCCAAAAATTGACTTATTTTTCACAAAACAATACAAAATGTTTTTTTTATATTCGATTTCTAAGTGCCTGCTAAAGTATTGAATGGCTTAGTGCACGTTGGTTTGCGCTGTAAGTGCAACATGCATCTAAAATTAAATAAATTAATATACAACTTCATGGTGTGTTACAATGGTGTGCACAACTTCCGTCACAAGCTGAAAAAAACACTCTGATCTGTTACTTCTAACGCACCAAAAGAAGTATAACTTCAAAAATACTCCGTGATAAAAGATTTTCTGAATAATCGATTACGATTATAAGATTATCTAAATGATAGAGAAGCTTGGGATTGAAATTGCTCCAACTCGTTCAAAAATGTCACAATTTAGAGGTTATTTATTTTCTTTCACCATCATATCAGCCGTAGGACGTCCACTGCTGGACAAAGGCCTCCCTCATTGATCTCCAGGAACTGCGGTTGGAAGCGGCCTGCATCCAACGCCGACCTGCGGTTCTTACCAAGTCGTCTGCCCATCTTGTGGGTGGACGTCCTACGCTGCGCTTGCCGGTCCGTGGCCTCCACTCGAGAACCTTTCGGCCCCATCGGCCATTTGTTCTGCGCGCTATATGGCCTGCCCATTGCCACTTCAACGTGCTAATCCGTCGGGCTATGTCGGTGACTTGAGTTCTCCTACGTATGTCCTCATTTCTGATTCGATCCCGTAGAGAAACCCCGAGCATAGCCCTCTCCATAGCTCGTTGAGCGACTCTGAGCTTATTCATAAGGCCAATAGTGAAGGACCACGTCTCGGTTCCATATGTCATCACTGGTAACACACACTGATTGAAGACTTTCGTCTTAAGGCACTGAGGTATTTTCTTTAATAAATAGATATTAATAAATATTGCTACACATGTCACATAGCGCTATCCAGCCCCAAACTAAACAGAGCTTGTACTGTGGGAACCGTTATCTGATCGAATACTTATATACTTTTTTTTTGTAAACATACTTATCATATATAGAAAAACGTCCTAATGTAACATCATAATGTTACATATTCTAAAAGGATCACTCAATAGAACCACCAGCCTTGTCTCATGCCTTTCTTTCCTGGCTTGGTCGCGAAGGTAAATAACGTTTTACGTATTAACAAGTGTTATGTGATGTTGTTAGACGATCTTCTGAATAGGTATTGTATTGGTGTGCAAGAGTATTCATTTTGTAAGAGACCCGTTAAGGTATGATCGATGTGGTTATCCTAAACAAATAGTCGCTGACAATATCAGTACCGCAAATCGAGATAGAATGGGTAACGGCTTTTATATTTGATCACCAATTAATTTCGCCAAAGAACTCACCACAATAGGGGAGCAAAAAACATGCTTCTATCAATTATGTGATCGTCCTGATAACAAAGGCAGACAAATTAGTCTTAAAACCAGGGTAATCTAGTTTCTATTCTTAATAAAATAAGGTCGATAGTGTGTAGTGGGTTGTAAAGGATTGGATAGTTAAGAAGTGGAAATCTATACTCTATATATGAGTGTATAAGGTTGAGAAATTTGAGTAGTGGGTAGTAAAAGGATAGAGTACATCAGTAGAAAATTGTTATACCGGTACATTTCTATTGTAATGCTTATGACAAAGAAGTGACTAAACCATTATGGTTTCAGATTAAAACTACGATAGACTCAA
This sequence comes from Philereme vetulata, assembly GCA_918857605.2. Classification (NCBI taxonomy): domain Eukaryota; kingdom Metazoa; phylum Arthropoda; class Insecta; order Lepidoptera; family Geometridae; genus Philereme; species Philereme vetulata. The sequence goes on along the minus strand of OU975459.1, from coordinate 5,891,341 downwards.
CGCGATGGCAGTGGGCAAAAAATAACCAGTGTGGAATGCCTCCGTCTTAGATTTCTTTTGACCATTGTGTTTTAATCACCGACGCACAACTAGTGTTATAATTTTTTAATATTTATTTCGTGATAGGCACAAGAACCTTTTTTATGTATCAGGCCCACCCAATCTAACGATTAATCCGAATTTGGATGGAAAAAACTGAATTTTTGCAACTTGCGCCAATACCCATGTATTTACCCGTGCGCGATAAGTTGGGACCTGAGCGCGGTGACGTCATATTGGCGTGTTTGTACCGCCCGCAAAAAAGCGAACATAACAAGCAGCCGCCCGCGGATTCGTCTTTGTTTTTTTTAACCTAATTTATTACGTTACTCAGGGAGGACGCTGCTTTTTATCTTAACTTTTTTACACTATTTGAATAAAATAAAAATACAATGTTTAAGTTTATACATTTATTTTATCTATTATTTACATTATCTCATCTTCGTCACTACTTAGTGGATTTATGCCTTCTAGAGGTTGTTCTTCGTCCTCAGTCTCACTATAATCACTTGACGAAGAGGTATCCGATAAATTTACAATTAATTGCGATTCATTCGTCTCTTGTAAGAGGTCATCATGTCACAACAAAACAATGACACAAACTATAACAACAAAAACTACAACAACAAAACAATAACACAAACAAAAACTAAAAGAATTCCAGAGCGCGTCGTTACGTGACGTAGACCAGTACGAGACTAAAAACCCTAGTAAAAAATAGTGATGCGAACGGTACAATACGGGCGACATCGGGGAAGTGCAGGGGAAGCGGTCGGGAAGTCGCATTCCTAGCAGGTCCCAAGTTATCGCGCACGAGTAATACTCGTAGCAATGTGCGAAAAACGACAGCAATTCAAAAAAGAAAGAAGTCATACAACAAGTAACTTTTTAACAAAATAATATAACCGACTTCATATAATAGAAAAACCAAACTACTGAACATATTTCGATGAAATTTCTATGGGACAAATCTGGATAGCTAATAATAATCCACTAGCAATCCTTTCATATAATACAATAATTTTCCAAATCGGTTGATAAATGGAGTTGCTGACGATTCGGACACAATTTATTAGGACACAGTGTCCCAATTGACACTTTTGATTTTAATATATTTTTTACTGTCGATTCGGACACCATCAAATTATTGAAGCTGTTGAGTACAGTCAGGTAAAATGACGGATTTATGAGGTAAAAAACATAAAAAATACAGTCCTCTAATACCTCCTCCTTTTTTTAAGTCGGTTAAAACACAATAAAGCGTAGGTATTAGCTAATGAGTTCACGTTTCGCGTAACTATTGCGGTGATGACGTCATTATTACTGAGCCGCGCCGTGTAACTGCCGAGGATATTGTTTGTTTGATTCTCGATGAGGGCTGGGCTGATGTGGAGATGGACATTAAAAATACTTTTAAGAGGAAACACAAGGGCTGTTTTTCCATACAAACGTAGTCCCCTGTTTCCTTCCTGGATAACGCCAGTACAGCAATATTTTTTTTCTCAAAAATCTATGGCCACTATTGGCACGTCCCTATGTTTTCCTTTTTTCAGAAATTAATTATTAAAAGAGATATGAACATTCAAAAACGTAAAACAATTGTCAGATTTTCCGCTGTGTTCAAACATCTAGAAAACAAATTTGACTATATAAAAAAAGAAAAACATAGGAACAAGTCAAAGCCTATCTTTAATTTATAATAAAGAAAGTGGTTAAATCAGTCAAATTTTGGAGAAGGAATCAGGGGACTACGAATCGTTGATTTTGTGTAATTTTAATAGGTATTTTCGGTCCAAGCTGCAGCTGTCTCTATCGTGCATACTGCGCATACTGCGCCATACTGCGCGACAGCAATAGATTTTGCAAATACCTATTTTTCAATTTCAAGCCCTTGGTGTTTGTTCGCTTAAACAAACAACACAGGTTGAAGGAATTTAGTAGAGACCTTTGCCCAGCATTGGGATGATTCATTATCATTATCATCCACAGTCCACTTCACCCACAACTGGGTGCTTATACGATATAAAAAAAACTTAAATGGTCAAATGTACTGAATTATAAGAATGCATAACTATAGTGTGACCATTAGTGCTGTGCACTCCCTGAGATATGCGCGCGGCGAGACGGGGGGGGAGAATCGGCTGCTGCGCTCTGTCAGTTCGCCGTCAACGCTCGTGGCGGCAGGTAGTGTTATTTGTATCGGACTGTCTATCTCATGTGCGTCTGACATAGACAGTCCGATACAAATAACACTACCTGCCGCCACGCGCATACCTCAGGGAGTGCACAGCACTAATGGTCACACTATAGCACATACTACGTCTAACCGAATAGTTTGAAAGATCGTCACCCCTTTGGTTTTTCCTATAATATAGTATGTATTACTATTTTAATATAACTTTTGAAAATTATCTATATAAAATGGCCTCCTAGCAGTACTTAGTTATACGTATCGTATCTTTGTATTTTATGTTTTAAGTCCAGCAAAAAATATAAAGTCTTATCTACATCTTCAAAGGTTTACTAGAAGAAAACTCTTATTAGAGTTATACTTGGCTTACATGTCCTTTTAATATATTTTTTTTAAATAAAACTTCTAGACTTGGGTATGCATAGCTAGTAAGTAGTAAGCTGGTGAATGCGTTACGAAAAATGCGAACGGAAGTTGAGAGGGAGATATAAGTTAGTGAAGATAGAAAGAGAGAGAGTTACGTTTCGTATATTTTTAAACGTTTATGTGCGAGTTCGAGCTACGTGTTTTCAGAATGAACATAGACTGATCGACCTACAGACGTGTGGACAATTTTGTAATTGAACAATTTTCTAAATTAATATTTTGAAAAAGAAGTTTTACTTCAGTCGTGTGGTCTAAAGCGCACTCGTTTTTTGTCTGTAATCTATTTGTGTACAATAATGATTGAAGAAAGTTTCACTCCATACTAAAGTATCCTAACTGGCACAGTTACTTGGAGGATGTAATGAGTGTGGCAAAAGCCGCTATGTCACTGCGGTAGACGACCTTCTGCAACCCTTGTTTTAGTTATATCGCTAACTTAGTTGTAGTTTCATGTAACATGCAAATTTTGCGGTGTTTAAGCGGATGGTTGGTTGTAGACGCTTACAAATTACAATCTTAACCTTTTCATAATATTAGTGTAGATACTAATCCCATACATAACCCCCTAGGCTTTCCACTGGCCAGGCAAACTATGCCACTCACTCCTTTTAGATCGCTTTTATCGATAAGGCCGCCCATTGTCGACCTTTTTCATTTGCCCATTGTCGTTTTGACGACCTCCGTGGTGCAGTGGGCGAATAGCCGGCTGAGACGCAGAAGGTAGCGGGTTCGATCCCCGCCGCGGAACAAATGTTTGCATAACCTACAGATATTTGTTCCGGGTCTGGTTGTTTCTCTATATATTATAAGTATGTATTTACAAAAAAAATTATATAAGTATTCTATCAGTTATCTGATTCCCATAATACAAGCTCTGCTTAGTTTGGGGCTAGATAGCACTGTGAAATGTCCATCAATATTTATTATTTATTGTACCTATGATTTAAAAGTGTACTTTCTCTTATGTGTTTATATTTAATAATTTATATGAGATCGTTCTTCCATCTAGTGCAGGCCATCCTACGATGGGCTTACCAGTGCGTGGTCTTCACTCGAGACCTTTTCTGTCCCAACGGCTGTCAGTTCTTCGAGCTGCCCACTGCTACTTCAGCTTGCTATTCCTTTGGACTATCTGTGTGTCAGTCTTGTCTTTGTTTTATCTACAAATCTCTTCATTCGATCTCGTAAAGACACCTAGCGTTGCCCTCTTCATAGCACGCAGAGCGACCTTCTTATGAGGCCCATAGTGGGAGACTACGTTGAAAGAAAGAAAGTAAGAAAATATATTTATTTGAACCCACCTAACAGCACACACAATAAAAACAAAATATAAGTCAAGATTCACCCAAACAGACAATGCTGGTGTTGCGTGGGGACAAAATGATCCTTGTCTCAGCATAAGCTGTTTCGTACCACGGTGGATACGATGCAGCGCTGGTTTTCTGAAAGGGCCTAGATGACGACACGATTATTTGAAAAGACGTTGCTGTAGTATATTTTATCGCTGATAACACACACTGATCAAAAACTTTCCTCGTTTAGACGAAAAGACGTCTCGTAGTTTCCCGAAAGCTGTCCAGCCGAGTTGAATTCACTGACTGACCTCGAAGCTAATCTAACTTTCCTGTTTATCGTAGACAGACGTACCCGTCAACATCTTCGTGATTAGAGTTCCCTAATGAACTCAATGACCTTAGCTATTGAAATTACTGTAAAATATAGTAGGTAACGGCACTTGATGATGTCACACGTAGTTATTGAAAAATAAATTGCCGCTAACAAGATTAATGCCGAAAAAACCTTCCTTTTGTCAACGAAAAAAGTTTAACTAGTGGAAGTTTTATCTAATCATCATTATCCCCGGTAAAAAAGATGGCCTGGAAAAAATTGCTTTCAGCAAAAAATCGCCAATTGTATTATGCGTTTTTATTTATCAATACTGATCGGCGTAGGTAGTACTATTCACGGGAATTAGTGACCGTTAACATGGATATGCCTTCTAAATCCCGGGAAATATATTTCTATTTAGCAGTGTAAAAAAACCTGTTAAATAAACTATTCAGCTTTATGCAAATACATGTTGTATTGGTCACTACAGTCATCCCTTTCCCTCACGCTTTTGTAGCTTATCGCGGGTGAGGTAAGGATTCTGTTTTACTATACGCACACATTTACATCGACATTAACATTTTATCGACATTTTAACTTCATTTACATCGACATTCAAAAAAATATTCCCGGGAATCGATGACAAAATCCTGGGGCATATCCATATTAACTTATCATTCAGGTTCATTGACTCAAAATAACACTACCTACGCCGATCCCTATTTATCAATGATCGCGTGGAACAATATGGACGCCTTCAAAAGGGGTGTAAAAAGGGCTTGTTATGCAGTGTGTCGGCAGTACAAGTGACATGGAAGTTTTTGGGTGACGGTTGTCACTTCAAATTAGAAGACCCATCAGCTTGTCTACCTATTTAACAATGAATAACGCTGGACATTTGACACGGCGTTATCTAGCCCCAAACTAAGCAGAGCTTAACTATGAGAACCAGATAACTGAAAGAATCCATAATAATACTATAAATTTGAAAGTTACTCTGTCTGTTTGTTACGTATTAACGACTAAACAGCTGGACCGCTTTCGATGACATTTAGGCTGCATTCCGAATCACGCTTAAATCGATATCATCGCGCTAACAAGCGTTCCGAGTCACCGTGAGCGCAACAACGATGTCTCGTGAATCGTCATAGATGACGTCATTACATCCGTCATTTTGCACTAACAACGTCCATGCTCCAATCCGAAATCAACGTGAGCCTCCCTGTCAAAAGTGACGTGACAGCTGGTTGGTTGGTTGCTTGTGAGTAATACCCTGCATTCCGAATCATGATATAATCGCTGCTAGCGTTCACGTAGTTATTTTGCGCACCGATTCAGTTATTGCGCTGATGACAGTTGGGTGCCGTCAAGGATTCGGAACGCTCATGAATGCTGCAAGTCCGTGTTCCTATATTTTCATAACAACATTAAAACCAACCAACCACAGCACACTATTACTCACAAGCAACCAACCAACCACTTGTCACATCACTTTTGACAGGGAGGCTCACAGTGATATCGGTTTGGAGCATGAACGTTGTTAGCGCAAAATGGCGGATGTAATGACGTCATCTATGGCAAATCACAGGACATCGTTGTCGCGCTCACGGTGACTCGGAACGCGTGTTGGCGCAATTATATCATTTTAGCGTGATTCGGAATGCAGCCTTAGTGTTCTGTGGTTGGTTGGTTTTTTTTTTGTTATTATTAAAGGAACACCGAGTTGCAGCGCGTTAATGAGCGTTCCGAATCTTTGACAGCACTCAACAGTCATCAGCGCGATAACTGAATCGGTGCGTAAAATAGCTACGTGAACGCTAGTAGCGTTTATGTCGTAATTCGGAATGCAGCTATAGTATACAGGGAGATTATGACCAGGATTGGTACATAGGCTACTTTTTACGTGACCGGTAATCATTTTATAAACAGACAACGCGGATGAAGCTCCGGGTGGTTCAGCTAGTACATATATACAGCTAGTGAATATAAATCTAAGGAACCATCAAACACAACGATAGCTTTGCCTACACTAAAATGGAAAGTCTTTGCGTGCAGAATTGTAACAAAACTCGGCACAATCCGCTGTTCCAGTAGGCGCATAATTAATGCCCTCCTTATCTCTCCCTTTGAGAGTAAAAGGGCAAACACAGGTGTTTCTTATCGTGTTACTAATTAAAGCGTTAGGGTCGTCTCGAAGTTAAATAGTCGGATAATTTCTAATCAATTCGGCCTTTAAACGTATTGAAGTAAGTTTTTTTGGTGAAAAATTACTTTAAAAAGAAATCTCTTATAAAGGAGAACGGGCATCCTGGTCTACAGTCCAATAAAAATGAGCAGCACATTTTCGAATTGGCATACAATAGTACATCAAAATATACTATTGGAACTTTCCCCAAAAGTCTGTCCGTTTTGAGTTACAGCCATGCAAACACCAGCATTTTTTGTTTTAAAGAACATAAAATAACGGTTTCACGATTACTATATCCATACATAAAGGCTCCTATACAATGCAGTAGCAAGAGCGAGAAGGGAGAAGAGCGATGTAAGGGCCGTGGGGAGAGGGATGCGTACGCGGGGGAGGGGAACGGTTGTGTACGCGCCGCGCCGGACGGCTACAATAATCAGTCGCATCGCATCAAGTGAGTGGCTACGTCACGTCTTGTTACGATAGTGCTGTGTTTGAACTTCTTTCTCTGTTTTTACTGACCCTGGCTTGCTTTTGGACCCTGTTTCTTTCCCTAATGTGTTAACTTTGGCTCGACTTATTGACTTTTGAACTGCCTACCGATAATGGAAGTTTTTCGAAACTGTGTGATGTGTCGTCGAGGACTTTACCGCGGACGGTACCAGCAGCATATCTTGGCTGATAACCTGCAAAGGGAACGACCAGAATTCGCCGCGTTTATACAACAACATGCTGTGTTGGAGGTTAGTTACCTTTTATTTTTATTATATTGAGTAGTTAGGCATAGGATTTATTTATTTTAAGTATTAATTGTTATTATTTTCAGGTGGTGTTCGACAGTACTCGAAGCTTGTGTCACCGATGTTGGCAGAGGACTGAGCGTGATCATAGACCTGCACAGCAAGCGGCGCGAGCGCCTGGTACATTGCACTCTCAAGAATACACGAGGGCACCGAACACTTCGGTGCATTGTATTTACAACAACTGTGCTAATATTACCCGTAATCATATACCAAACGCGATAAGAATTAATGTATTTTGTGAGAGCAAGCTTTTTATTCCTGATAGCGCTAGGGTGTGTACAGAACACTTACAAAATAATGAATGGAGCAACCTGCCGCAAATGTGTAATGTGACACATGATTTTAATGACGCTCAGTTTACATCGCTCTGTGACTTGATGAGAATGGCTGCTAACAACCAGCCCAGAATCGACTTCGAAAACAGAGGCACCTTGTCTAATGAAGAGATGCACTTATGGACTGGGCGCACTTACGATCAGTTCGAAGCTATATTAGAACAAACTCCGTCACTAAGTGAACGTTGTAACCAGCCTGGAACTGCATTAGGCATCTATTTAACAAAACTTAGAACTGGAGACTCTGATGAGAGACTGGCAACGTTATTTCATATGTCTCGTCGAAAACTAGAACGTTTTTTGCCTATAGTTCGAGAATGTCTGAGCAACGATTACGTTGTGCTGCATCTAGGTGTGGACCACATTACCAGAAATGATATCCTTCAAAGAAACTTAACAATTCCAAGGGCTTTATTTGGAAACGATGAAAACATCAAAGCCATAATTATATGTGACGGTACATATATATATATTAACAAAAGCTCCAACTTTTTGTTTCAACGGCTGTCATACAGCTTACACAAATATCAAAACTTGTTGAAGCCGTTTTTAATGGTATTCACGGACGGCTATATATTAGATGTCAAAGGGCCATTTGCCGCTACCAGAACCGATGCCCAGATCATGAGTGAAATAATGAATAACGAAGATGAGCCGCTGCATTGGTTACTCGAACGTAATGATGCGTTTATCCTAGACAGAGGATTTAGAGATAGTTTGCAGGATATAGAAGCTTATGGCTACGAACATCATGTGCCACCAACTAAAGACAGAAGAGAAAATCAACTCACTACAGAACAAGCTAATCAGTCTCGTTTGGTCACCATGTGCCGATGGGTGGTGGAAGTAGTAAATGGGAGATTTAAGTGAGATTTTAAACTTTTGCGTCAAAATTATTTTAATAAAACGTTGCCAAAAATGTTTGTTGACTTCAAAATAGCTGCAGCCATTCTAAACCACTTCCACGCCCCCATCGAAGATAGTTCACACGCAGCAGCTTTTTTGAATTCAATAAGAGCTAAAATACACATACCAAACACATTGCACAATTATGTGGAAGCAAAGAGATTGAATTATAGGAGAGCAGACTTCATGCGAATCGAAGCAAATGAAATAGAAAACTTCCCAAGGCTTAGTGAAGAACAAGTCATACATTTTGCCTTGGGAACTTACCAGTTAAAGCTCGCTCGATCATATTGTAGCGAGCACTTACAAAATGGTATTTATATAATCGAGACGTATAGAGATAACGCTCTAGAAGACTTGGCACAATATGATATCAACGAAGAGGCTTGGCTATTACGTGGACGTATACAGTCTCGACATGTCCGAGCCAGGAAATATTTTTGTTATATATTAATCAATAATATTAATAACAATATTACACAATATTATTGTACCTGCTTGACAGGGCGACGTACTATAGGTACTTGTGCCCATGTACTGTCAATTATATGGTACGTAGGTTATGCCCGTCATGAAGGGTTCAATGAACCTGCATTGTTCCTTAACAGTATTCTCATCGATGATGATGATGATGATAATGTTTAATAACATATTGTTTTGATTTTTTAAGAAGATGTTGTTTTTATTTGTATTACTACTTACCTAACTTAAATAAAATCATTACATTACACAAAATGTTTTTTTAATTACCACGATATTCAATGTTTGGCACTAAATATTATCAGATTCAATTTTTAGTAAAACTCAGATCGGACAATACTTAGAGAAATGCGACTTTCTACATATGAAAATACATAGAATTACCTTTATATTGACATATGACTCATTTTTATTGCAAGGTAGACCAGCTTCCATACACTTATGCCCGTTCTCCTTTCATAATCGGAACCGCAAGTGGTAACCCCAAGCATATATATAGTGGATAAATGACCCCAAGCAAAATTTAATTATTTGAATAATTTTAATGAGCCTACTACAATCCATTCAAAATGTCCATTGTCTAGCATCCGTCTCCATCATGATACCACCTCTAGAGTACTACGAGTATATTATTGCGCTGTCACCGAAGTTATCTAAGTATAAATGTCAGTTTCAAATGTTTGGGGGAAATTGGTTTAAAAGTTCCAAGATCCAAATATTAAGAATAAAACGCTTTTTTACATTACAATTTTTTTTATTAATAACACTATTCCTAATTTAAATTTATTGAAAACTATTTTCTACTTTTTAGTACGGTTACCGAAAAAAGCGTGTTTTTTGATTTTTTTAACTATTATTTATTTTCTATTTTTTCGTTCAGCTAACCACAAAAGCGTTAATTTTTTTTTCATACCAAGCTAATAAAAGCGTGTTTGAAAGCCGGTTATATTGTTTTTTTAGTCGGCTAATGTCATAAGGGGGGCCAACCCTAATCCAAAGGAAACTAGGGCGGCCTTTCCTCACTTTAATTATTAATATCGAGATTACGTTGATAATTTATAGCTTGCATAGGAATTGGTAACGGTGTTTGATTTACCTAAAGTTATCATGACTTGCGTGTACAACTTTGTAAGCTTAGTAAAAGGAAATGCTATACATTCAAACACATTTGTTTTTTGTAAGGTTGGTACAAATGTATTTGAAAGACTATACATACTTTCAACAAACCCTCGGTCGATCGAGACACATTCCCGGAGATCCAGATGACGAAATCTCTGCGTGATTTCCGAGTCATCTATATTAGACAGAGCAACCACTTCGCAGATACACCGATCTCGCCGGCGAGGTCGACGAGTTCCTTCAGTCGCCGCTAGGGCTTGCAATTCTGATATCCGAATATCCGTATTATTCGGATATCCGTGTGATTTTACTATCCCGGATAATGACGATCAATATATTCGGATAATTCGAATAAAACGAATAGTGAAATTCATCAATAAATCACGATTTGAACATGAAATTAACATGGAATTTGTACATGTATCTAAAAAGTAATCTGAATTTAAAACACTGTTTATCCTTTATTTTTAACATTTGTCGCATTATAAAACATTCAGAAAGTCGCGACTGACATGTTGCTTACTTATTGCTTAATTTTTGTAACAGAAAACGTGATCTAAGTTATACCTATCGAGTTTCCTTATTGTCAAAAGTGATTTATATTTTAATGGTGATTGTTGGAATAACTTAAACATTGTTTATAGCTTCTTTAATAACGATTATTTTCAATTTAAACGTTTTTCCCAAAATTATTCGAATTATTCGCAATATCCGGATATCCGAATAGTAAATTTCACTACTATTCGAATTATTCGGATACCAAAATCTTACAGATAATGCAAGCCCTAGTCACCGCCTATATGAGGTACAAGCATTTAGAAAAGGTAAGATTTATTCAAATTCAACGTTACTCTTCTCAATAACTTATCAGAAATACTGCAAATAGATCATAGGACTGTGTTGTAAATGCTCGACTATTTCTACGTTATAGATTCTTACCAACCCTCATCTAGATCGCAGCTTATTATAGAATATCTGGGTCAGTGGATGAGCTCAATAAATAGATTTAAAAAAGAAGTTTCTTATGTAAGATACATAACTAACGTACTGTCACATTTTCTTATTTGTTGTTATAACTAGCTTTTTCAATAAAGCATTTTTAAACCTTCGTTCATAATAATAAAATCTCTAGAACGTATGACGTATATAGAGTGTTTGGTAATATACTGACGATATTCAAGTGACGGTTTCTCAAAACATAACAAAGACTTCTCGAAAAAAAAAACTATTAGTTATATTATCAAATTTAAAAGAAAATCAACTAAGTTTAGGTGGTTAATTCGATATAAAACTCACTGCCTACTCTTGCAATCGACATCCAAAAATAAAAGCCAATTTGTTATCTCTTTCGGAAATGGCTGCAGGTTTTGGGTTGGTAAAGGACAACAAGAGATATCTCGAAACGTCACCAATACAGTATCTGTGGTTATATGGCAAGCATTATGCAATAGCACAACATAAGTTTAATAAAATGTTTGTTTTAACATGCCAAAATAAATTTCGTATTTACATGGTAAACATTTCACAAATTTATTTATTATGCTCATAAAAATAAGCCCTTTTTTGTGCGGATATTATCAAACACCCTATATTTAATATTTATTTGCTTAGAGATGATTCTGGGTTAAAATTCCTTCTGGTTCATGATTTTAAAATCTTGTTAATCAATGGAACACCACTATAAATCACACCATAGGACGGCATCCCAATAGATGGAAAGACGAGCTGATAAAGGTTGCTAGGAGCCGTTGGGTGCAGGTCGCACATCGATCTGGAGATATATGGAAGAGGCCTATGTTTAGAAATTGACGTCCTATGGCTGATTATGATGATGAATCGATTAAGATAAAGATAAAGACACAAAGGTTCCAACGGAAGACCAGCGCTATGTTACCTTGCTGTGGCATAGCAAAATGCTGAGTTGGAATCTTTTTGTGGCGCCTACTAATAGCTAATAGCAATGTTATCTTTTGTTGTAATGTAATTTGTTTTAGTGTTATTAATTATATTGTTGTGTTTATGTTTTAAATTATATTTTCTTTCTTTCTTTCAAAGATATTTATTTGCTTAACATGTGTAGGTTAACATACATTTAACATTATTAATTAGCATTCTGGATCTTATTGTAGTGATAGTAACAACATGTTTTACCAAGAGTGGTATACAAATAGTGAGATGGCGTGCCAGAACATATTTAACATTTTTTTTGTACAGAATTTAATAGCCAAAGAAAGATATATTACAAATAAAAAAAAATAGAAATATATTATTTACTAAAAACTAATTAATGTCAAATACCTACAACAATAATAAAATAATATATAAAATTAAATCAAAACAATAGGAAACGTGAAATTTGATACATATGTGATGGCACAATTCTGGTGTGACTAAATGAGTTAAAAATGTGGGGGTTGTTGAGTTATAGAGGTTTAAGGGGGGGTAGAAAAAATAAAATGAGAATATTGGTTCAACTAGGAAATTTCGACACCGTTTTTATTTTTCAGTTTAGTCCTTGCAGTTTTTGAGTTATTAGTCATAATAAAAACTGGATTTTGACGAAATTCACAGGGTACACTAGTGACTCCACTGTACTGAAATTTGGTATGCGTGTAGTTTTAGTGACACAAATATAGGTAAAAGTCTGAAATCTAGAATAACTGCCATTTGTATCCCAAAAATGTATAACCAAATAACATAATTAATAGAATGATTAAAATTAGAATGAAGCGAGTCAGCTGTTGCTAATCTGGCTTAGGAGAGGTTCCGTGAAATAATCTCGCTGCACGGATGTTCATTTCCCCGACAGATTGTAGTTGGAGGACGACCTCATTCCGCCAGACAATCTACCCTCATTCGTGTTTACCTCCCTACTTAGAATGTGGACATTTTCGCAGAAAATCAACGGAAAATGGCAATTTTCTACTTTACGTAAGGGATTTCTAATTGTTTTTTGGAGAAAATGTCCCTTAATCAACATTACGGTACCAACAATGGCTTATTGTATTGTTAACTCTGTATTTACTTCATAATATATCTATCTATACTAATATAATAAAGAGGAAAGATTTGTTTGTTTGTTTGTATTGAATAGACTCCGAAACTACTGGACCGATTTAAAAAATTCTTTCACTGTTGGAAAGCTACACTATCCCCGGGTGACATAGGCTTTTTTTTACCCAACTGTGCAGAAGGAGGGTAATGTTTTTATTGTAAAAATACGCGTGCGAAGCTGCGGATTGGTCAGCTAGTTGTATACAAATAGATTACAGGCAAAAATGCTTACAAAAATAACATGTACTTTATCTAACTTATCTATTGTACTTTATCTATTGTAACTTTTATCTCCATGAAGAGTCATGATTCATCTGATCTCTAATATTATTATTGTAAATATAAGTATGTAAGTACATATTTATTTATTTTATATATGATATTTATTTATTTATTTAAAAGTTATTTATGTACCTAATATGTATGTATATAACTAATTTCTTTTTCTATTATTAAGTTTATTCTTTTTACACCTCGGCCAATCTTCCATTAAGCAATGATCCTCTCCATCCAAAGGTTGTCTGGAAGAGATCGCTTTGTTAAGCGATAAGACCGCCCATTATGCTTACTTTTATTTGTTTTTTTTTTTTTATAAATCTGTTGTGTCTAGCTTGTAAGGTATAATAAAGAATTTTCATTCATTCATTCATTCATGTACTTACCTACAAATGTATTAATTCTTCTCACCTAATTCAGTGGTATTATTACAATATTCCAGGAATAATATTTACGTATTTATTATGTATACAGTTTTTTCAAAGTTTATTGACTGCAACCATATAGACCATAGAGCGCAGAACGGATGGCCGTTGGGGCCGGAAGGTTCTCGAGTGGAGGCCACGGACCGGCAAGCGCAGCGTAGGACGTCCACCCACAAGATGGGCAGACGACTTGGTAAGAACCGCAGGTCGGCGTTGGATGCAGACCGCTTCCAACCGCAGTTCCTGGAGATCAATGAGGGAGGCCTTTGTCCAGCAGTGGACGTCCTACGGCTGATATGGTGATGATGATTGACTGCAAATGCAAGCTTAGTAATATTTGTTCAGGATAATATAATTTCTGTAATGCATTGCCGCAAGATTTACGTTTTTAATTTCGCAGGCTCGCCTAGCTGGCACCGTGCCTGAATACTGTTACAAGTGTTTGGTTTTTATTAGAAGTAAGATTATACTCTTGAAGATATAGTTATTTTATTTAGTTAGTAGAGCAGTATGCCAGTAAGTTTCAGGCACAGCTTAAGTGGCTCCCCATCCGCGAACGTAGGAATTTGAGAATCCTTTGCTTACTTTTTTCCATTCTTAGAGATCCATTCACCCCCACCTATCTAAAAGATCGCTTCCAGTTTTTAAATGATGCGCACGACCTACAGCTTAGGTCAGCTGACACTTTGTTTCTCTGCACCTCTTTTCATAAGACTTCTTATTTCTCCAACTCTTTTTCGGTTGTGGCTGTCCGACTCTGGAATGACTTGCCAATAAACATTAAAAAGGCTGAAACACGAGAGTCGTTTAAGAGATTCAGTAATTTCAATAATAATAATTATTATGTTAGGCATTTTTTATTATTTTAGGGCCTGTATTTATAGTTTCTGTATGTCTGTATCTTTATTTTTGTAGCTTTGAAATACCATTTATCCTGTGTCACGACTTACCTTATTTTAGCACGACCAGGATGACTGGTAGATAATGCTATTAGCATTAAGTCCTCCTAGCACTATTCTGTTTTGTGTGAACGTATTAAATAAATAAATAGAGTGGAGTTTTTTAAAGACTTCTGTTTAATAGCGATAGTTTCATAAGAATGCAACACAAACACATAAGTTATCAAACTAATGTCTCAAATGAATGATAATAAAAAATATCGTGAAATAATGAAATACTAAATGAGATTTAAACTTGTATTAGAAGCGCTATGCGGGTGATAAGAAACTTGTTCACACACGATTAACATGGAATATCACAAACCCTCTTTATCGATACAAATCATTTAATTGTTTGCGCATTGTCTCTTCTAAGATTTTTACTCCAACACTGATTGAACTGATTTAAATAAATGATTGAATGAAATGAGTGAAATTAGTGAAATGAATGAATGACATCAACGTAAATGACAGCTTCATTACATCACTATATGTTTTACTGGACTTCGTAGTTATTCTCTCGAGCTTGGATATTTTGTTTTCTATCTAAGTTTCACTAGTTACAAAATTAACTACACATCTAATGATTTATTTAATCTAATTCGCTTGAAGCAAAGGCATGTATTTGCCGAGCAATAAATCATTTGCTATCAATTGTAAGGCAATTCGTCGAAAGCAAAGCACGGTATGATACTAAACACTTTCGCCGTCGCGTGCGCAGATCACATCGCTAACTTAGAGAGCCAGTGTTTGGAAATTTTAAGTAAGAAGAGAATTGCATTGTCACACTGACCATAGTGATAGAAAACTAACTAAATTATACTATATGTTGTCCTAAGACATGCTTGCGCCCGTGGCTTCGCCGGCATGTATTGCCAATAAAAAGTATTCTTTGTCTCAATTCAGGTTATTGAGAAAATGTAACAAACAGACAGTTATGGGCTCGTACACAATACTGCGATGCGACGCGATGAATTGCTGCGATGCGATTTCGTGCGGCAAGGCGTCTCCCAAGGTGACCATTCCTTCGACGGCCATCAACCGTACTGAACGTATTTTGAAAACTAGGTCGTGACATGGATCTTAAAAATATGTGTGCACTTTTGTTATTGCTAAGGAGATACAGAAACAAATGAGATGCGAATTGATTCGCAAGTTCTTGTGATGCGCTGAGGGAGCTCGCAGATTTTTCAAACTCAAGTTCGTTTCAAATTCAAATTCGTTTATTTACACTTAAATATAACTTTACAGAATTAATCTAAAACTACCACAAGAAAAAATACAATTTATAATATAGGTACATTCATTTTAAAACTTACATATTTAAGTACAAAAAGGTACACAAAAACAAATACAATAGGGGACTTAACATAACTAACATAACATCGATATACTTAACTAATTAAATACTCTCACAATAACTGAGACACACTCGCTCGATCGTCTTCCAGTCATCCGCGAACATGTCAAAATGAGGATGGATTTTAATAAGCTCATTAAGGCTGCGGTGCGCACGGGAGATGGGTGACTGTTGGCAGTGCAACGTACGTGCTCGCGGTGGTTCCAACAAACGCACTCGGCCTGATCGAAATCTGGCACGTTGTTCGGGCACGCAAAGCCGGCTGGCTTCAGTGAGAAGAGTGGGACAATCAGTAACACCTTTCAACAAACTGCACAGAGTTATGATTTGAAAATAGAGCCGCCTTGTTTCTAGGGAGTTATTTTTTTATTTCTTACGATGCGACGTCGCATCGCAGGACCATAATAATATAATAAGGTCATATAATTCGAAGAACTGATGGCCGTTGAGGCAGAACAGTTCTCGAAATAAAATGTTTATTTGGTAGAACATAATGTGATACAGTAGTCACATGTGATACATATTAGGTTTTGCATAAACTAAAGATTGAAGCAAGCAGAAATAACGTGTGAAAACTGGCATCTTCTAGAACCAAAAAACGAGTGTACTTTAGACCACACGACTGAAGTAAAACTTCTTTTTTAAAATATTAATTTATAAAATTGTTCAAGAACGAAATGAAATTACGAAAAATAATCAAACGGAAAGATATATATATATATATTTCATACAACGGCTATGAGAGGAAGAGAGAAAGAAAATGTGCGCGCGCACCTCTCTGTTGCTCCTACAGTAACATACGAAACGTAACTCTCTCATTCTCTCTTCAATAACTTATATCTCCCTCTCAACTTCCGTTCGCACTTTTCGTAGCGCATTCACCAGCTTACTCCCCAAGTTAAGGTGCGTAAAGAAGTTTTACTTCAAAAATCGAAGGTTATGCCATGAGTTAGTATTCTAAACGGCGATGAAACCTGACATCCTTGTGAATATCATCACGGGTCTGTGTAATTCAAAAATTGAAAATTATTTATTTGGAACATAAACGAAGTACAATAGACAAATGAACAACTGCAAAAGTTAAAAAAAACTGAGTAGCAGTGTCAGCGCCCTCTTCCAAAACCAAACCTAACAACGTTCCAGCTTAAAACGAGTCGATACAAGTAAATGTTTATTCTAAATATGATTATGATTTTAAGTTGAACAGGTACTGCGTGTGTGGTATGTTTGTGTGGTGTGTGTGGAAGTGAGTGTGTGAGCGAGTTTGTGTGTGAGTGAGTGAGTGCATCATACGTGTTCTCGTGTTGTTAATTTTGCTAGTTAGGAGAGATATTCTCGGTATCATCGTACGTTAATGACTGAAGCCAGGCTTTGCATTTAATTTTACATCTGTGGAATGAGGTAATGAGTAAGTGATCCGAGGAGCTCCATCATGAGGATTAATATAGTCGATCCGAGGATGCCCATCGATGGGGATCATTATAGTCGTGAGTTATTATTATTTCATTTGATTTGTATCATCGAGTCTTTAGATCCAGAGTGAACAGGTTATTTCTAGGCAAGCGGAGTACGCACACATCTTTGGCCACTTACCATCAGGTGAGTTAGTCATGCGCTTGAGTATCAATAATAAAAAAAATGACTAATATTTTCTGTTTTTGGAAAACCACTTTTAATATCTAACCTCGTTCGAAGCTACAAATGAGCACTACCTTACTAATAAACCAGTAGCGGCTGAAGCGGCGATATATTGTGAGCAATTTATCGCTCCTCGCATTTGTGAGTTGAAAGACGGTACAAAATACGGGGCTAGGATATAACAGTATAATTTGTTAAACAGTACTGTAAGTTGTCCTAATCATGTATAAAAAATATCATTCCCAATTTGATTTGTTCTCTGGTTCGTAGACAATATAACAATAACGCATCTCGATTGAAAGCTTGATTCGAAATTGAATATATCTTAATATAGTAAACACCAATTAAATGGCATTTTAACGCAATGGATAGACACGTTTGATTATGCCGGTATAGAAGACTTACTTATATAAAATCATACACACACACACAAACACATACACAAACATATACCCACACATACACAAACAAACCCACCCACACGCAAACACACACACAAGACACCCACATACTCACACACATGACCCACGCTTTCACTCACTTAAACACTGATGCATTAGCATACATGCAAGCATGTGCGCTTTCCAACATCACATTTCTTTGTTTGTAATTTCGTTTATGTACTAGTAGACTGTAATATTTATATCATGTCATTCAGGAGAGAACTGTTTCCTAGGCCACAGCTTACGCTTTTCTGGGAAACAGGGACACAACTCATCTATGTAACATTTATGGTCACAATAAATATATTTCTATTTCTATCATCCGGATTTTACATATATTTGGTTAGTCTGTATAAAACGTAGAATGTTGTATGTTTTCAACGCCGTCTTAGGCTAGGCCGGGGCCCTTGGGCAGAATTTGGGGCCTTGTTAGAAAGTAAAGTGAATGAAAGAACCATTTTTCTGCTACGATCTTATATTCGAAGTGGTTCGTGTCGGTGACCGCTAATTGGTGTAATTAATTAGTTTTACTTTATAGGCACTTTTAAGGTATTATTTACAATTAATAAAATGTTCACTGTTTAGAAAATAATTAAAAAACTGTTCTGGTGTCCGATTAAAATTCGCTAAGCTACATATAAAAACAGAGTTGACAGAGGCTTGTTGCTCTCAGGGTTGCCAAAATCTAGCTAACAACGCCCACATTTACTGTATGATTTTTTTCATAATTTGTCTTTTACATTTGTCGGGTTATATCTACCTAAAATAGAAACAAAAATGTATAGTGTAAGTGAATATATCGGCCTTTCGGGGCCCCCGTGACCATAGGGGCCCTGGGTACGGGCCCCGTTTGCCCTTATGGTAAGGACGGCACTGTATGTTTTAATAGTAAAAGCTGCCACCTGCAGCTTCACACGCTGGTTTATCAATTAAAACATTACTCTCCTTCTGCGCAGTCCGTTAAAAAGTAACCTATATCTCAATACCCGTTATAATCTATCTATATACCAAATTTCATAGAAATCGTATCAGCCGTTAAGTCGTCAAGTCGTAACAAACAGAGAGACAGAGTTACTAGAATTTCTAGGAGATGTTGTTAAGATATAATTTTGCTAAAATGTATAAAACACGAAAAATGATGATATTTCTTTGGAAAAATATACGTACCGTATTTTTTTTAGGTACGCTTTTATTAGAACCAATATAAAATATTCTTATTTATTACTTGTAATAATCTCGTTAAAATTTCGCAAAATTATAAAAAAGTGGCACTTCGGGAGTGCCAAAAAAATTTAGCGCTCAATGTTTGGGTGTTCAAAATTTAAAAGCAAACTACACTACAAATACTTGTAAACAGAGGTGTCGGTAACGGTAACAGTGTCGCGAGTTCAATGGTTTTTTCCCATCTCAAAAAACGCCCAACGCGCCTATAGAAGTTTTCACTTTAAAAAATGTTTCACACTCGCTTGTGGTCTAAGCCCAACCAGGAAATTATGGTTTTAATAACAGTGCACTACTCAAAGAAACCTCGGACTCATGATTATCTACTTACAAAGACTATGCGTTGACTGTGTATAATTGTTATGTAGTTGTATTACTCAAATTAAGTTTTACTATGTACCTTTTCTAAACATGTGCAGGGCTTTAGTTGTCAATGTCTTTATACGAAGCTCTTTCTCCGTGTATATTGGTTTTATTGTTTTCATGCAGTATATCTAGACCATTACAGTAGTTTCTGCGCGATATATGGCCTGCCCATTGCCACTTTAACGTGCTAATCCGTCGGGCTATGTCGGTGACTTGAGTTCTCCTACGTATCTCCTCATTTCTGATTCGATCCCGCAGAGAAACCCCGAGCATAGCCCTCTTCATAGCTCGTTGAGCGACTCTGAGCTTATTCATAAGGCCAATAGTGAAGGACCACGTCTCGGTTCCATATGTCATCACTGGTAACACACACTGATTGAAGACTTTCGTTTTAAGGCACTGAGGTATGTTGGACGAAAAGACGTTGCGAAGTTTCCCAAACGCTGCCCATCCGAGTTGGATTCGACGATTGACCTCTTTCTCGAAGTTGGACCTACCTAATTGGACTGTTTGTCCTAGGTATACATACGCGTCGACAACTTCAAGAGCCGAGTTCTCAACCATAACTGGGGCAGGGACGACATGGACATTCGACATGATTTTCGTCTTGTCCATGTTCACTTGGTAAGAACCGCAGGTCGGCGTTGGATGCAGGCCGCTTCCAACCGCAGTTCCTGGAGATCAATGAGGGAGGCCTTTGTCCAGCAGTGGACGTCCTACGGCTGATATGATGATGATGATGATGATGACAGTAGTTTCAGGGAAAATAAGCTTCTGTAACTAGTAAAGTGTACAGAAGTTGGGGCCGGTGCGGCGGCAAATTCAGTCGATGATCTCAAGCGGCGCAAATATGGAAGTCTCGACAGAGCTTACGTATTGAGTCATTTGGGGGTCGATACCCTGGGTCCAAGGGGTACCGGGGCCCATCGCGTTTTCAAAATTCTTTCTTGGCGTCTTGTCGAAGCGACGTGTGATCCGAGAAGTGGCGCTTATCTGGGTCAACGCATCAGCATTGCAGTTCAGCGGGGGAAAACAGCAAGTGTCTTGGGGACACTTCCGCCTGGTAGTGAGCTGGAGCAGTTGAGCTATCTATAGATCGTTTGCAACGGTCTTTAGATGATTCAACTGTTTCTTCTGTATTTTATTGTAAATAATTGTATATCCTTTCTGTTTTTAAAGTTGCATAGTGGGTACAAAGGGTATTCCATTTTATCCCGAGGGGTGCGATTCTCAACACTTAAGTACCAACAAATTTTAATGTTCTACGACTTTTGTCAAATCGATAATACTCATTGAGTATCGTTTTCTTAATATCAGTTAAAATTCCATTAATAAGCTATATTACGTCAAAGACTTTAAGTCAAACATTACGTTTGTGTAAGTTAAGTTCTAGAAATTTATTCTGAAAAATAATGCTACAAAGATTATTGTTTAGTACGAAATTATGTTAATTTTTATGTTCGTGGATACTCTGTAGAAGGGAAAGCTCAAGAAACGATATATTAATAGAGTGAGAGGCGATATGAGCAAATGAAGTGAGTACTAAGTTGGCGGCTGATAAAGGGTTACGTGCTGGTCCGTCCTATGCTGGGATTTCCAGTTGACCCGAGAACTATTTTGCCCCCACAGCCATCAGTTCTTCGAGTATTCTTCGAGTTCGGAACATGTGACTTCATAAGAACGATATAATTAGCATACCTTATCAATATATAATCATCCTCGCATGAATACTATATCTTACCTAACGTTTATAAACTACTCAAAACAAAATAGGGCCCACCCAATAAAATATGATTTAAATGAAATTTAAAAAAAAATACGTACAATTTATTTCAAGTTTAATTTTAGAAATAGGTTAACACATTCAGAATCATTAAAAAAACATTACAATGCCTTATTTGTGCCAAAAAAATCATCATAAATGCTCGTTTTACACATTAACTTAAAATTACACGGTTTTCCAAAACAACACGTTGAAGACACGATCACATTTTTTTTAAACGTGTTCTTAGGGTTGCTTCAATGCCTTATGTTCAGTAACGCGTAGGTCCTCCCCTATTGCGCACACACTCTCTGAGTCGGTTCGGAACACTCTCTATAAGGCGGATGACGTTTTCATCTGGAATTTGCTCCCAACACACTTTTAAAGCAGTTATCAACTCCTGTCGGCTATGAATTTCAGTGTGGTTGTCTTTAAGGCTTCTTTTCAACTGGTCCCAGATATACTCGATCGGATTCAGGTCCGGACACATGGAAGGCCAGGGTAGAACTGCGATACCAGCTTCGGAGATTGCACTTTGGGTCACTCTGGCAGTATGAGGGCGAGCGTTGTCTTGCATCAGAATAAAGTTAGGGCCTACTCGCTGTGAATATGGGATCACATGAGGTCGGATGACATGCTGAACATAGCTGGCGGCCGTTACATTGCCCTCATCTAAAATCACTAGCTCGGTTTTGCCCATTATGCTAATCTCCCCCCCCATACCATAATACTGGGTCCACCAAAGCGGTCAGTTTCACGAATACATGGTTCTGTAAAACGTTCTCCAGGTCGTCGCCAAACTCGTACGCGTCTGTCATCATTAAAAAACTTTACTTTAGATTCATCTGTAAAAAGCACTGTCCATTCGAGGTGATCACGTACAAACCTTAATCGCGCTGCACGGTGGGCTCTGGTCAATTTCAGCCGAACAACTGGCATTCTGGAGCGTTGTTGGTCTTCATGAAGTCTGTTGCGAACAGTTTGGTCAATCACTCGCGTTCCAGTGGCGTCACGTAAGCGGTTTCTCAATATGCGTGCAGTTACAGTTCGCTCGCGACGTGCAGAGAGTCGGATGTATCGGTCTTCTTGGGAGGTTGTCGCTCGGGTTCTACCTGAACCGCGCCTGCTACTCACACTACCTGTCTCTTGAAAGCGTTCCCACACATTTCGAATAGCTCGTCTTGACACGCCTAAGCTTGAAGCTACCGATCTTTGTGATTTTTTCTGCTGAAGCAGAACAATGGCTCTAGTCGCGGATTCCGTGTCCATGTGATGTCGAGAACCAGGCATTTTTTATGCAAACAGTAATGTAATCGATAATTAAAGGTAAGGTTACGATAACTTTTTCGTTAGACACAACAAACCTCACTGAGCAACAATGTAATGGCACTCACAGATTCTGCGGTATATCGTAAGATTTTGTTTCTTGTCTACCCACTTAAGAACTACCCTAAACTTGGCGTTTAAGTGTTAATTTATGATCAATAATTGTTTTGAGTAGTTTAGTATAACTGTTTGTTGTTCCGAAGTAAACAAATACAATACCTTCCTTAGTCGTTCTTTAATAAAAATAAAAAAGCGGCCCAGTGCGAGTCGGACTCGCCCATGAAGGGTTCCGTAGCAGAAAGTAACATAATATAAAAGTTCTTGTAGTTCGTTGTAACTTTTTTTATATTTGAGTTGATTGAATGAAAGGTAAATTGCGGTTTACGATTTATGACGTATTAAAGAAACTACTTACTAGATATCGTTCAAACCAATTTTCGGTCGAAGTTTGCATGGTAATGTACATCATATATTTTTTTTAGTTTTATCATTCTCTTATTTTAGAAGTTACAGGGGGGGACACATTTTACCACTTTGGAAGTGTTTCTCGCGCCAAACTATTCGGTTTAGAAAAAAATTATATTAAAAACCTCAATATCATTTTTGAAGACCTACTTATCCATAAATACCCCATACATATGGGTTTAATGAAAAAAAAAATAAGTTTCAGTTCTAAGTATGGGGAACCCCCAAAAATTTATTGTTTTTTTTCTATTTTCTGTGTGCAAATCTTAATGCGTTTCACAGAATTACATCTACTTACCAAGTTTCGTACTAACAAACAGTTTAGTTCTTATAGTTTCGGAAAAAAGTCGCTGTGACATACATGAAGAATTCATAAGTGTTCCGTTTTTTGCCATTTGGCTACGGAAAACGTGTACTTATGTACGCAAGTAAGAAGTTATACTTCTTTGGCGTAACAGAACAATAATAGTTTTAGTAGATTTTATCCCGTAGGCCACAACTATTTGTTTGTAAAATGAATTATTAATTAATGAAACAACTAATTTGAATTACTTATGTGTTTTACGGAAACTTGAGAGACAGTTAACAGCTAACTTGATCATGTCACTTTTTTGCTGCCGGTGTGCGCGCACAACGTTAATATTTTACTCACTTATTGTTTTTCCCAACGCGCCAAAAGAAGTATAACTTCAAAAATTTACACAAGTTGAAAAATAAAATGTAACGGAAAATAGTAGTTTAAAATACCTCTTTAAAATACGGCAAACGCATCCATGACGGAGATGCAAATGGGCTGTAATGTAAGACGATAGCTTATGGTGTTAGTTCTGTAATTTACACCCTTGTACGTGGAATATTAGTTATGAATATTAATGTCATAACCTCGCAATTGTTAGTTTTCGCTTTTCCTTGCCTGTTATTTTAACTATTTCTGCCGCTAACGTTTGTAGGAGAGATGTTCTAAGTATACATTTTTGTAATTTGTTGTAAGTTTTATTAAAAAAAAAACA
This sequence comes from Philereme vetulata, assembly GCA_918857605.2. Classification (NCBI taxonomy): domain Eukaryota; kingdom Metazoa; phylum Arthropoda; class Insecta; order Lepidoptera; family Geometridae; genus Philereme; species Philereme vetulata. The sequence goes on along the minus strand of OU975459.1, from coordinate 5,866,965 downwards.
CTGAGTATAGTGTTTCAGTCAACCCGGATGTTTTCACAGTTTGCTTCATGGCTTTAAGTGTTAGACAACGAGTCTATTAATGAGCCCGGTAATATTTTTTTATTGTGGAATAGATGTTATAGAAGTAGTATTAACAATTACGTTAGACGTGTATGTACTGTGTCAAAATGATTAGGCCACTTACCATAAAATGTAGTCAAATTTAAGTTTCAATTTTATCTCGAAGCTTCCACACTCGAAAGAGCTTACAGCCTTACAGCGTTCCTCGAAGGTCACCAGCGACGACCCATCTGTTGCTAATGGCACACTTTAAATAGATAGTAACCCCCTTCCACCTGACGTCATCCCACCACTTACACATACATAAAAAAAAACTAATTTATGTCAAATATAGTACAATGGGCGGCCTTATCACTGAAAGCGATTTCTTCCAGGCAACCTTTGAATGGAAAGCAAAGAGCGAAGCAGTAATGGGCAGCGGTGCACAGAGTATATTTACAAATGAACGAATTACTTATAATCCTAAACATAAATAAATACGTAAATATAGACTAATAATATACCAAACTATTAACCTAAATCGATATTCTTACAAATCTAATAAAACGAGGACAATTAAAATAAACAGGTAACTCAAATGACAAGAAAGCTTAGCATTTAGGTAATGTTGCTTTAATCTCAGCTTAGAAGAGTGCTGTGAAGGAGCCCGTCTAATTTCCACAGGCAAAGCATTCCAAAGGCGCACTGCTTCGACAGTGAATGATTTCCCGTAGAAGGAACTAGAGTACGTAGTGTACGGGCGTGCGGGTGTTTTGAGGGATAAGTTTTCCGATGACCTGAGTGAAAAAGTAGGTACCACAATCTACAGTGGCCAGTGTGGAATTAGCTTAAAATTGCGCGCTTTACACAATGCTCATAGCAACTTTTTAAAAAGGGTTTCTGTAATAAGGTTGCTACATAAAATTAAGAAAACAGATTTACAAAGTTCTATATTTCTTTTATTTCCATTCTATATACTAATTTTATCAAAAACTTAGAAAGGTGCCTATAGCCTGCTGAGTTATTCTAATTTAATATACTATACCTACTTAACTGTGTTTAGTTGTAATAAGCTGTAAACATTTATGTTCAATAAATACCTTTTAAAACAAAACAGTGTGAAAGTCCTTAAATAGGCTACGCGCACAGGTTGCTCGCTGCAGAGTCAATATGTGTAAACTGGAGTTCAGGGATCCCAGACAAACGCTATGCGACTGTGGTGATCCTGCACAGTCGATGAAACACCTGCTATTGTGCCCCTTGTGCCTGAACACCTGCACCATGGAAGATTTCAAAACGGCTTCTCCTAACGTCATCAAAGGCCAACACAATATTAGTAGAACTATTTGACACGTCAAGAATATCTCGAAGCTTGTCAATAGTTTAAATGCAACATAATGATACTGCCTGTAGTCGGAGAAAATTGCAAGAATCGGTGTAGAGATTTTGCCACTGCTTTTGTTAATTACATGGTCATGGGATAAAAGATATAACAAAGGAATAAGTGCTTTTTAAGAATCCTCTCAGAGGTTCCAGGCATTTTGTATTAAAACGAGAAGTAATATATGTAGCATACGTAAATACTTACTGGTTATTAGACATGTCTGTATTGTATTATGTACGGTTACCTACGGCAATGTTCTTAATAAGTGTCAGACTACCGATCAAGATTTAAATAACAAATAACTTTTTTTTTTTAAATATAACCGAATTCAGATAACACTAAAAACCAAACTACTCTGCCAATTTTAATGAAATTTCCATGGGATCAATCTAAAAGTATCCAATATATATCCTTTCAAATAAAAAACTAATTTTTCAAGATATCTAAATGAAGTTCTGAGCTAACAAACATAACAAAAATTAAACAAATTTATACTGGTAGACTGGTAGTAAGACTTATATGGTTTTTTGCACGGATGTCATTGTCAGAACTGGACCAAATGGAAATGGGACCAGCTTTGAAATAAAAAAAGATTCATCAAAATCGGTTCACCCATTTGAAAATTCTGAGGTAACAAACATTAAAAAAAATACAGATGAATTGCCAACCTCCTCCTTTTTTGAAGTCGGTTATATAACCGACTTCGGATAACAGGAAAAAACCAACTACTGAACCGATTTCGATGATATCTATGGGATCAATTTGAAAGTATATCCTTTCAAATAATAAAAGAATTTTCCAAATTGGTTGATAAATGATGGAATTATGAGGTAGGAAACAAAAAAATAAGAAAAATAATGTCAAATTGAGAGCTTGAGGAGATACGTAGGAGAACTCAAGCCACCGACATAGCCCGACGGATTAGCACGTTGAAGTAGCAATGGGCAGGCCATATAGCGCGCAGAACAGATGACCGATGGGGCCGGAACGTTCTCGAGTGGAGGCCACGGACCGGCAAGCGCAGCGTAGGACGTCCACCTACGAGATGGGCAGACGACTTGGTAAGAACCGCAGGTCGGCGTTGGATGCAGGCCGCTTCAAACCGCCGTTCCTGGATATCAATGAGGGAGGCCTTTGTCCAGCAGTGGACGTCCTACGGCTGATATGATGATGATGATGATGAGAGCCTCATTTTGTGCAGTCGGTTAAAACGTATTGTAACTGCGAAATAATGCTGCACAAATCTCGGTGCGACGCGCCCAGACCAGATAAGTCTGGTTTATAGTTTGAGGCTGTACCTATCTCTGAAGTCATTCGGAGGTATTGTCAGGTTCGCTGTCAGATGACATTACAACTGGCAACAGATCATAAAGTGTGCACAGCGTTCAGCAGGTTTCAATTGTATGACCCAGGAAATGTACATGCCTACATAATTGGAGTGATATTCTAGACCATCAATCTTTTTTGAATTGCATTCGTCAGATATTAATATCACTTTATTTGCAAATTTTCCCGGAAACAGTTGAGGCAATTGAGGGTAACTGATATTGTTGTAATTTTTTGCATTCATCGCGGAAAAAGAATATCTTTCATAGTGTTTGCCAGAATTAAGGAGAGTAGACTTACATAAATGTCAAATCAGCACATTAAATATGATTAAAATATAATCCTGTCTATAATCAAAAGTTTCGAAACCTAGGTTGATCTCTCAAAAACATTATTATGTATCAATCACTCAAATGATACGTTCGCAGTGGTTTTAATGTTAATTACCTTAATACTCATGCATGTTTGGTATACGCGAATAAATTCAAAAGGCATGCAACCACAAACCCACTTAAATAAATTTAAATCGTCAACGGTAAAACGAACGATGGGCGATAGCGTTTGCGAAATGCATTACATTGCATAATTCCCACGTGGTTCCGGGAACGGCCATCAATATTACTAAAATGGTTACTTATTTGAGCCAATTCATCGTTGAAAACCACAGCGGTGGGTCAAATAGTTGGTGTAATTCGGTGTTCTGTTTAGTTTTTTTTTGTTTTGAGTAAGGTTTGGCTAAAATGCACTGTTCGTAGTAAATATAAATTTTGAAAATAAATGTTAAATTCTAGTATTTCCAATCATTAAAATCATCATCATCATATCAGCCGTAGGACGTTCACTGCTGGACAAAGGCCTCTCTCATTGATCTCCAGGAACTGCGGTTGGAAGCGGCCTGCATCTAACGCCGACCTGCGTTTCTTACCAAGTCGTCTGCCCATCTTGTAGGTGGACGTCCTACGCTGCGCTTGCCGGTCCGTGGCCTCCATTCGAGAACTTTCCGGTCCCATCGGCCATCTGTTCTGCGCGCTGTTTGGCCTGCCCATTGCCACATTAAAAATTCATTAAAATAATACAATATAAATATTAATAAACTTTATTTTTGTATATTTCTTTGTATGTTTTGTAATTTGTTATTAATATGATTTATTCTTTTTTTAACTAATGCTTACCTACTACTAAACTAATCTGTTTTTGCTAGACATAATTACAAATACTCTTAGGATGGGAGAAGCCACTGGCACCTGAAACACAGTTTTATACTAGTTCGGCGGCCTATGGATTCAAATTTACTATGTCATACTTAATTATCTTCATCATCATCATCCGGCAGACGTCCATTTCTGAACATAGGCCTCCCCCTTAGATCGCCACAACGAGCGGTTGACTGAAACGTAGTCCTTTACTCATGGCCTCATGACCAAGCTCAAGGTCGCTCAACGAGCTATGGAGAGGGCTATGCTCGGGGTTTCTTTGCGTGAAGAAATCCGCAATCAGGAAATCCGCAGAAGAACTAAAGTTGCCGACATAGCTCTCAAAATTAGCAAGTTGAAGTGGCAATGGGCGGGCCACATCACTCGTAGAACCGATAACCGTTGGGGAAGAAAGGTTCTCGAGTGGAGACCACGGATTGGAAGACGCAGCGTAGGGCGGCCCTTACAAGGTGGACCGACGGTCTAGTAAGAATCGCGGGGAGCCGTTGGGGGCAAACGGCTACTTATTTATGCCAATAAATAATTTGTTATTTTTTTACTAGTTTACCTTATGTTTAATTTGGTTAGGTGTGCAATAAAGAGTGTTCTATTCTATTCTATAAATAATGGTATGGTAGGGTATGAGACCGGTAAACGAGTAAAATTATTTTCCATAAAGTGGATTTATTTTAAAATTTATTTGTATGTAAATAATAATAAAAAATAATCCATCATTATCTCAAGAGAATTTATATTCCAGAAAATACTTATATTACCATGCAGAAAGCTGCTATTCTTAATACGTGTCGGATTGTAAGAAAATTTCTGCAAGAAGACACAAGCGTTCAATCTCAACATGATTCTCACTTGATTTAGACCCGTGAGGTTCATTAAAACGGAAATATCAATATTTCGAGAGAAAAAAAACTCATAAAAAAAAATTCAAATGATGTTAAGTTTACATTTATTTATACATAAGACTTACATAACATATTAATTACACATAGTTAAGTTTTCAGCGAAGAGTTATTTTTTTAAATTAAATTAAATACTTATACTCCATTTGAACCAGTCGAAGACGAAGATCATGTCAAACAGCACGAATCGTAAGGTCGAGGTAGATGGACAGGTAATACAGTATGTCGATGAGTACATTTACTTGGGCCAGTTAGCTAGCTTCGGAAACAGGCAAGATAGGAAATCGATCGCCGTATCGAGAATGTCTGGAAGAGCTACTGGTCCATGAAGGAGCACATGAAGGGTGACCTTCCTCTGACACTTAAGCGCCAACTCATCGACATGTGTTTCCTGCCCACCCTAACTTACGGTGCGTAGACATGGTCTCTGACTGAAGCCCAAAAGTCTAAAGCTCAAGATTTGTCAAAGGGCAATGGAGCGCAGCATTCTCGGCTTTAAACGTGTCGACCGAGTGCGTAACACCATGCTGCGCTCACTTACCGGCATTGCAGATGTAGGGAAGAGATCGGCTGGGCTTAAGTGGGAATTGGCGAATGCACTCTGAGAAACGGGCCCATATTACAACACCATGGACGCCTGAAGACGGAAGGCGACGTCGGGGTCGGCCGAGAAAGCGTTGGCGGGACGATTTCGACACCTTCCAAAGAGGATGGTGGAAAATAACGACAGATAGGGATGCTTGGAGGGACTTGGGGGAGACCTTTGCCCAGCAGTGGGACGAGATAGGTTTGGAAAAATACTCCATTTAGCAATTACAATAACTTCCTAAGTCTGTATTAGATGCTTCCGGTCTGAACGTATTTAAGGCAAAACTGAAAAAAAAATTATTGATAAATCTTAGTATAGTTGTAAGGAATATTTAGTTGACAAAAATCTTGTTTTTTTTAATAATTATAACTAACTCAATAATTTTGACATTGTTGTTGCAATTAAAATGGTACCTACTAATTAAACTGGACATTGCATGCGTAAAACGCTGAATATGGCTGCACTTATACTATGTAATACCACAGACCAATATAATTTAAATAGACTGACAGTCTCAAACAAGATAACGTAACTCGATATTTGATTACATGCTAGGACGCGAGATGTCGCTAAGAGTTACAAATCGTTAAATATATGCCAACCTTTAGCTTACTACCGCTCATAATGGTACGAAGAAAAATAGATGGCGCTATTGCCAATTACACGTGCGCGATAATATTATTGCGACGTTGTGACCTTTACGTTGTGCGAGGTTGCCGCTCTTCAGTTTCGTTAAAACTTTAGTCTCTAGCATTTTTTAGAGATTTGCGCACATTATCTCAGAATTGCCAGAACATGAAAGTTTCCGTCAAAATAGGGATTTTTTTAGGAAAAGAAAGGATAGATATCTTTTATTCATTACATACGTACATGATCGTACCATTACTTGACACGATACTTGATACGTACATGACTTTGTGATAAACGCCATCTAGGTAAAAACAATGTGCTACCTTTCCACGCCATCTGTGATTAAGCATATGAAAGTGGTAAATCATAAAATAAAATCGTTTAATCTTATTTTATGGACAATATTACTTATTCTAAAAAATATTGAAATATTTTGGTGTGTTTTAGTGGAAGTTTATTTTTATCTGTGGGTTGCAATGGCCGCTATGAAAGTTTCCAGGCTATGAGACAGCGCCATCTACAAATAATACGGGATTTTGAGCTTTTTGCGGGTTACGATTTCTTATATGGACATTGACAGTCTATTGATATTACTAGTCTCTGGTAATACTAAACACCTTCTACCCATATTATCCAATATTTTTTTTGTATTTTGCAATCAAACCTAGTATTTAATAAGTTCATGTGATCCAAATATCAAAGATACCCTGCTGCATATCTTGCACTGCGGCATTACGGTACCCAGATGCATCAAGCGAGTCTTGAGCCGCCGGTAGACCACCACTCGTTAATTTATTATCTCTACCCCCTTCCCTTAAGGCTCTTGTGCACTCGCAATCTGGCGGAATAATAAATCACACATAATTAATCTCTTGTAAGAGATTTTTGTAGGAAAAAAGATTAGGTTAGATTATGAGATGATCTGCGCGCTGTATTTAGTAGGACCTTACGTCCAGCACTGGATTGCTATATGTTAATTATGATGGTTATAATGAAATACGTAGATCGTGGAACTATGTGTATTTTCCAAGAGGCTGTGTCTAATCGATAATAAGTAAGTATTACCCGTGCGCGATAAGTTGGGACCTGAGCGCGGTGACGTCATATTGGCGTGTTTGTACCGCCCGCAAAAAAGCGAACATAACAAGCAGCCGCCCGCGGCTTCGTCTTTGTTTTTTTTTAACCTAATTTATTATGTTACTCAGGGAGGACGCTGCTTTTTATCTAATCTTTTTTACACTATTTGAATAAAATAAAAATACAATGTTTAAGTTTATACATTTATTTTATCTATTATTTACATTATCTCATCTTCGTCACTACTTAGTGGATTTATGCCTTCTAGAGGTTGTTCTTCGTCCTCAGTCTCACTATAATCACTGGTTTTCGATATTCCCGTTGCCATGCATGTTCGTTTTACTGCCTGGTCAACAGGTAAACAAAACTGTTTGTTCCGTTTTTCGTTTTCAAAAAACTCTAACACTTTTAGCACGAGGTTTCTTTCTCCGCTATGCAAAGGTTTACCCTTCATAATGATAACAAAAACACTTAACAAGAACTATAACAACAAAAAAATGACACAAACTATAACAACAAAAACTACAACAACAAAACAATAACTCAAACGAAAACTAAAAGAATTCCAGAGCGCGTCGTTACGTGACGTAGGCCAGTACGAGACTAAAAACCCTAGTAAAAAATAATGATGCGAACGGTACAATACGGGCGCCATCGGGGAAGTGCAGGGGAAGCGGTCGGGGAGTCGCATTCCTAGCAGGTCCCAAGTTATCGCGCACGAGTAATAGTTGCTCGCCCCGAACTGAGATCTCGCGAGTCTCCCATAAAAACAAAAACTTATTATTTGTATTTTTTGTCTACCATAATAGTGGTGGCGATTCTGTTGTTTACACTAACTAAAACTGTGTAAAATACGAACCGTCTTATTTTGATTACGCTAAAGATCAAATTAGAATGACTTTTAAAGTGACATTTCTTAAATTAAGTAATTTTTACTAATACGGCGTGTTTACGGGCTAGTTTTAATCAACACCAATTTGCCTGTTGACTAAAACTAGCCCAAAACACGCCGTCTTAGTAAAAAATACTTAATTTTAGAAATGTCACTTTAAATGTCATTCTAATTTGATCTTTAGCGTAAGCAAAATAAGACCGTTCGTATTTTACAAAAATTACTACAACAGAATCGCCACCAGTGTCTCAAAATTAATAACCAACATACTTGGCCTACAGTTTCATCCAAATTACAGATAACGGGAGTTCATGGAATTGGTAATCCTATTTTGGGGTAGAAATTGCAGTTATATCAGACTTTTGCCTATATTTGCGTCACTAAAGCTACACCCATACCAAATTTCAGCACTGTGGGGTTACTGGTGTACCCTGTGAATTTTGTCAAAGTTCAGTTTTTATTATTAACTTAAAAACTACAAGGTTTAAACTAAAAACAAAAACGGAGTCGAAATGTATTCACAAATACATTTTATTTAACGTGCCATTTGACCAGATAGCCCCATTTTACCAAAGTTGTGCCATCTCTAGCAACATACAGGTATACCAAATTTCACAATGATCGGATAAACACTTTATCCTCGGACAAACAAACATACATGCATACAACGCCGATTTGCCTAAGTTGGTTTGGAGATCTCGCTTCGATCGATCAATTATCATCGCCATCGTTTACTGCTACCACTTTTAAATGATAGTACTATAGAAAACGCCCTTGTACACACGGCTACACATCAAGCTATAGATATCCAGTATAAGCTGACCTCGCAATGTGTAGGCTTTTCGTAGAATGAGAGGTCAGCTTATACTGGAAATGTATAGCTTGATGTGTAGCCGTCTGTACAGAACACTCATTAAGAACTCCGCTACCAAATATCTTTCAATACCATTTCTAAAGCAATTAATCTGATTAGAGTTTAGATTTCAATCAAGTGTACACTCCTTCTTAATATTGGATATACTCGTAAACAATGGAAAGGCAGCCTAACACCGAAGATTAGATTGTCCGCAATACTTTAGTAGGCAATAAATAGGAACATCGGCAGTGTTTAGCAGACAATGCATTGAGGAGTTATTTCTGATAGCTTGCAACGGTATAATAATATTCTAAGGTGCTAGGATATTGCATCTTTAATCATAGGCGCCTGGTTTGTTATACAAAGGAATATTTTACGTATGTATTATTTCTGTGTGATTTTGATACTTGCTAATTTTGAGAGCTATGTCGGCAACTTTAGTTCTTCTGCGGATTTCCACATTGCGGATTTTGAAACGCAAAGAAACCCCGAGCATAGCCCTCTCCATAGCTCGTAGCTGAGCTTGGTCATGAGGCCATGAGTAAAGGACCACATTTCAGTGCTATAGGTCATCACTGGCAACACACACTGGTTGAAGACTTTAGTCTTCAGGCTCTGGAGAGTTGAAGTGGCAATGGGCAGGCCACATCGCTCTTAGAACCGATAACCGTTGGGGAAGAAAGGTTCTCGAGTGGAGACCACGGCCTGGAAGACGCAGCGTAGGCCGGCCCCCCGCAAGGTGCACCGACGATCTAGTAAGAATCGCGGGGAGCCGTTGGGCGCAAACGGCTACCAACCGCTCGTTGTGGCGATCTAAGGGGGAGGCCTATGTTCAGCAGTGGACGTCCATTGGCTGATGATGATGATAATGATAATGATGATGATTTTGATACGGAATATACTAATTAAATTCAAACTCATAGTGACTTTATTATTACAAAAATACGGGTCATAATTACAGATTTGAATAAACAAGCATATTAAAAAAAAAATTAAAATAATGTGCAAAAAAGTAAAAACTGAGTAAATTATTTTTTTAGTTGCTACTCAGGCCCGTATTCTAAAAATGTGCTAAAATCGAGACTCAGGAATAGATTTTTCTATGCAAAATTGTGAATAATCGATTTTTGACTTGATTCTGTTTTGAGTTTTGTTCAGGCATACGGACCTTAGTTTGTAGTTCATTGAAAAGAAATAGTGAAGATTGGCGAACGTCTAAGGTTAGACCCAGAATAATAACCTTTGAAACGATATCATACAACGTTATCCGAGAAAACTTGTGTGTCATGCGATGCTAAAATTTTACTTTTGTAGTAATTTTTACCTGACTTTAATTTTTGGAGCAATGATTTTAAATACCACTAACGCCATCTATGCGTAGTGTGTTTGCTCAATTTCTACACTGAACACATTCCTACTATTTCGTAATGCGAAGTCTGGTTAATAAATAGATGGCGTAGGTACTACAAAAACCTACATTACATTTTAACTGGCTGACCCGCCCGGGGCTTCGCACGCTTGAAATTTCCCATTTCCGTGGTTACTTAATAAGTACCCATGTATTATACATATAAACCTTCCTCTTAAATCACTCTATCTATTGCTGAAAACTACATTAAAATCCGTTGAGTAGTTTAAAACACCTAAGCGAACAGACAGCGGAAGCGACTTCATTTTATAAGTACTACCTATGTAAAGATGTGGACAATTTTTATTATCGCTTCGGGACACAATATAAATAATGATCTAAAAGTTATTGTCCGTATGTTGGTAGGTATTTAGGTACACTAACTCAGGGGGTGTCAACATTGAAGGAAACTGTAAAGACCACTATGTGGAAACAAAATGAGTGAGGCAGAAGATATAATAAATATTCAAGAGGAACTGAGAAAGAAATAGATAGGTATTTCTATAAACAAAAGTATCGTGATGAATGACTACAATCGGTAAACAACTATAATAATTTTCATCAAATTGAGAAATGAAGAATCTAAATCAATATATATTAATAGGTATCTATTATAGATAGCAGGGAACCATAATTTAAACAAAAAACAAAATGTCATTAGAATTTTTTCTGAACAATTATCGGAAGGAATTTTCATTTATTTTTATACGCCACCTCACGTCACGCAAACGCATTCGGCTCGTATTTAAATTTACGTAGATTTAGATAGTTAGAAGTTTATATGAATCTGCAAAAAGAGTAGACTAGTGACTGTTTGTCTTTGAACACGATAATTAAAAGATACCTCTCATATTTCAGGCTACAAGATGACTCGGAAGTCGTGCACCGCGGGCGGTGCGCGCGGCGCGTGTCTCTGGGTTCAGGAGTGCAACCGGCTCGGCGGGAAGCACGCGGGCGTGTGTGTCGACAACTTCTTCTTCGGCTCGTGCTGTCTGCTGCCGGAGAGACCGGCTGTCGAAGGTCTGTTTTTGGTTTACTCATAGTTTGCCTTTTTCGTTGGTGTTAAAGAAAGGAAAGATATTTATTCGTACCATTACAAGAGAACAAAACATACAATAAAAATTAAACTAATCTTATTTGCATATCTTATCTTATCTTTTATTAACTCATCTTATTTATAACTTACTTATCTTATTAGTTAGGATCTAGACCACGCACTGGAAAGCACTGCGTAGTACTGCAACTCGCTTCAGTAATCTATTGGAAAGGTGGACGTTCTGTACTGTAGCTAATATGTTATGTTTTACATAAGTAAGACTCAAAACACAAGAAATAACCCAACTATGTTCCCGAAGATCCTCTACATCCAAAGGTTGTCTACAAGAGATTGCTTTCTTTAGTTATAAGACCGCCCATTATACTTACGTTTATGTTTATAAAAAACTCATGAATCTTGCTGTAGAGTATAATTAAAAATTTTAATTCATTAATCCATTCAAATGTACCTATTTGAATCCCAGAAAGCTTCCATTTTTATTACAACTTTCATTTAGCATGAGTTTAAGAGAGATTATTTTGTTTTTGACTCATTGAAATAATTATTACTAGTGGTTCGCCCCGAACTGAGATCTCGCGAGTCTCCCATAAAAACAAAAAAATATTATTTGTAATCTTTGACTATCAAAATAGTGCCACGAAACAAAAACCAACCTACTTGACATACAGTTTCATTCAAATTACAGGTAACGGGAGTTCATGTGGTTCGGTTAATCTTTTTTAGGTTACAAATTGCAGTTATTCTGGATTTCAGACTTTTGCCTATATTTGTATCACATAACAAGCATACCAAATTACAGCACTGTGGGGTCACTGGTGTACCATGTGAATTTTACCAAAGTTTAGTTTTTATTATGGCTAAAAACTCAAAAACTATAAAGAATTTACGAAAAATAACAACGGAGTCTAAATGCACTAATGCAGAGGTTGCCAATTTTATTTGGCCACGGAACCTTAATTGATCATACTTTTTTTGGCGGAACCCTAGCTGGCTATTTTGATAACTAAAGTGTTTACCTTGCAGTTTGTATATATTCATGTTAGACTCGAAGAATGAACAAATTATGAATGAAAATAATTATTATAAGTTTTGCAAATAATTTATTGTAACAAAGAAATACAATGTACCTAGGTAATAATTTATTGTGAAGAATGAAATTTTTTCACATTATTTCTTATAATAGCCGTAATATTGGGCTTTAAGTCTGACAATTGATCGCAAACCAATATCGCATCGGTAAGTCTTCACAAACTGAATCAGAACCAGAACAGCTTTCTCAACGATTGCCGGGTATTCATCTTTAAGTACAATTCAACTTTAACTCTCGGACAGACCGCGGAGCCCCTGTGACCCATCCACGGAACCCCAGGGTTCCGCGGACCACCTTTTAGGAATCACTGCACTAATGAATACCTTTCATTTGACATCCCATTTAATTTAATAGCCTCATTTTCATTTTTTTTACCCCGTTTGAACCCCAATATCTCAACAACTCCTCAATATTTTTAGCTCATTTAGTCACACCAAAATTATGCGATCACTACCTACATACCTATGTATTAAATATCACGATGATCGGATCAACGCTTCAAAAGTTAATCTTTGACAAACAAACAAACATACAGCGCCGATTTGCCCAAGTTGATTTAGAGATCTCGCTTCGCTCGATCAGTAATCGTCACCCCCATACGCGTCGCTATGGGCCGGTGAATAGAGTTAATTTTTCTGCGCGCTGTTGACGTGACCGGTTATAGTGCCAACCTAAAAACTAACTAAAGGTTCAAATAGGGGTTTTCACGGGCATGGTTTTACACCTGCTAATAGATGGCGTTGCTCTGCCATGCTCCTATAAACAATGAAAGTGAATTGTCAATTTCAATAATTGCCGTATCAACATTATATTTCGAGGAACTTGAATTAAAAAAACTAGCTTTTGTGTTTGTTTATGTGACAAAATGAGATTCTTTTAGATAAATTTTGATATTGTGTCCTTGAGATTTTGCCATTTAAACTACATATGTTTAGTTTCGCTGCATTTCCAGACAGCGCCATCTATTACGCTACTTAGAACTAGTTTTTTCTTTTTAAATTGAAAATTTAAAGCCTGAAAATAAACTAAGTTAAACGAAATATAATAAGAGGTACCTAGCTACTTAAACTTTTATGAAGTTCACTATTCTTTGTAATATTTTAATTGGCTACAGTTGTATTTTTGTTGTAATTTCAGCCACACCGCCCCCGGTCGCAGTCACGGAAAGGGTGTACTCAGCGCCATCTAGTACCGTGCGGACAACAACAACGCAACCACCCGAGCCGTCAACACTAACCATCGCACGGCCAAACTTCCAGACGCAACGGCCGTCGTTCATGACGAAGCCAATAGATGGCGCTCCTTCGTACAGCTACCGACCGCCAGATATCAACCTACCCTCGTTAGGCAATATAGATACAAGTAGCGAACAAAATAGTGATATAGTTAATAAAATATCTTATAACAGTGTTAATAAGTACCAAAATGTAAATAGGCCGAGCGAAGTGGAAACTAGTCCCCACAATAAAATATCGTCTAGTCTTAGTTTAATGTCGGGAGCGAGGCCAATGGCAGTGTCTGATCAGCACTCTGACAACAGCATTTCTTCAGGTGAGTTACATACAGTACCAGCAACGTTGATTCATACAAACGTAGGTATAGGTACCAGTGCCACCATCTAGTAGACGTCTCTAGAACTCTTATCAAACCACACTTTCACTGCCACAAAGCAAGAGTAACAAAAATAATGTGAGAACCATTTGTATCATAGTTTTAAAGATAGCTGTTAGAGGGCGCTGTAATGATTCAATTTTAGTTATTCAAATTAATAATTACGCAAGAGTTTCAGTATATTTTGTGTAAAAGAAAATCTATGATTAAAATGGTTTAAAAAAAACAAATTCTTAATAAAATTATAAATTCGAAAGTAACAGCACGCGTGGTATGTCAATAAAAACATTACCCTCCTTCTATGCAGTTGTATAAAAAGTACCCTATGTCTCAATCCTGGTTTTAACCTATATATATATACAGAAGTTCATCGAAATCGATTAAGCCGTTTAGTTGTAAAAACGTAACAAATAGACAGACAGTGATACAAAGTTACTTTCTAATTTATAATATACTAGCTGACCAATCCGCAGCTTCGCACGCGTAGATTTTCAATAAAAACTTTACCCTCCTTTTGCGCAGTTGGGTAAAAAGTAGCCTATGTCTCCTGGGGATAGTGTAGCTTCCCAACAGTGAAAGATTTTTTTAAATCGTTCCAGTAGTTTCGGAGCCTATTCAATACAAACAAACGAATCTTTCCTCTTTATAATATTAGTATAGACTAGCTGACCAAACCGCAGCTTCGCACGCGTAGTTTTTCAATAAAAACATTACCCTCCTTTTGCGCAGTTGGGTAAAAAGTAGCCTAAGTCACCTGGGGATAGTGTAGCTTCCCAACAGTGAAAGATTTTTTTAAATCGGTCCAGTGGTTTCGGAGACTATTCAATAGAAACAAACAAATATTTCCTGTTTACAATACATATTAGTATAGATTAAAATTACAAATATAATAAGTTTTTAAATTGTAACCAAATTTTCTTTTCTTACTCTAACTAAAGTGTAGACTATTCGCCATAGCGCTATTTGGAGAACGCATAATTTCAAATCACATGGACATCTTCAAGTAGATGATGATGAAATGTTATTAGTGAAAATCATTGGTTTTTTTAAATTTTCCAGCCCAATTCATGTCAAGACCGAGCAACTTGAACACAATACACTGGCAAGCGACAACAGAACCGTCCTTCATCACTAAACCCCGACCGAATGGCTGGGAGAAACCATCGAAACCAAAACCTACAAAGAAGTTCACGACAACCACAAGTAAACCGCACAAAGTTTACCTGAGACCCAAGGATCCAATGATGAATATGATCAATAAGTCTGAGGAATCGACGTCATCGCCGATGCAAACGACCGCTGCAACGAATAGTATTGGTAAGTTTGTTATCAACATCATTAAGCGTAGTATGGTCCCCCACTGGATGGAAAGAAGATCTGATAAAGGTTGCTAGGAGCCGTTGGGTGCAAGCCGCACTCGATCGACGGCTCTGGATATCTACAGGGGAGGCCTATCTTCAGCAGCAGTGGACGTCCTTTGGCTATTACTAGTGGTTTGGCCTGAACTGAGATCTCGCGAGTCTCAGAAATTATTATTTTTTTTTTTTCAATTCATTTATTTCAGATGTCTAAAATCCATATTTGTTAGTAAACATAATTATACATGTCAAATGGTTAGTACAATTGTGACATAACAACAATTAAATAACAATATATGTGGTATGTGAGCATCTAGCAAACCATTGTTGTATGGTACATGCGCAGTACCTACACTGCGCATGTACCATACAACAATGGTTTAGATGCTCACAGTCGAACCTGTTTGCGAACGTATTCAGTATACCGTTGGAGCTGGCCCGAATTCTGCGCCCCAGGGATGTGCACCGCTTGCGCATGGTGCTGTAGAAACAGTCCACTCGCGCCTCGGCGAACATCCCCGACGCGCTGCAGAACCGGGGCAGCCCAACCAGCACCCTGAACGCGTTGTTGTATTGTACGCGTAGGGCGCTGTACTGTTTTTGCGTATAATTAACCCACAGGCTGCTCGTGTAGAAACTAGTACAGTAGGCTCGGAATAGGCAGATTTTGACATCAGTGGAGCAACGAGCAAACCTGCGGGCAATCATGTTTGCTCTTACAGACAACGCCCTCCGCTCCCTCTCAATGTCTACATCGTCTTTCAGGTCAGAGGTTATCCAATGTCCAAGGTATTTAAATTGATCAACTCGCTTCAGCGGCGTACCATACAATTTGATGGTAGGTATTAGCGACGGACATTGGCGACCCCTGGCCTGAAAGACCATGCATTGATTCTTTCTTACATTGTATTGTAGACCATGAAGTTGCGCATATTTTTCACAAATGCCTAACATTTTCGTTAAGCCACTAATATTATTTGTAATCTTTCACTATCACAATAGTGTCACGAAATAATTAAATACCTAACATGACAGTTTCATTCAAATTACAGGTAACGGGAGTTCATGTCACAATTTTGGTGTGACTAAATGATCTAAAAATGTAGAGGTTTGTTGAGATAAAGGGTTCAAGGGGGGTAAACAAAATTAAAATGTGGCTAACTGGTCAAATGGGACGTCAAATGAAAGGTATTCATTAGTAAATTTAGACTACGTTTTTATTTTTTGTAAATTCTTTATATTTTGAGTTATTAGCCATAATAAAAACTAAACTTTGCCAAAATTAACGGGGTACATCGGTGGCCCCACAGTGCTGTTATTTAGTATGTGTGTAGCTTAAATGACACAAATATAGGCAATAGTCTGAAATCCGGAATATCTGCAATTTTTACCCCAAAAAAAAATAATATTTTTTTTTGGGGTAAAAATTGCAGATATTCAAAAAAAAATATTATTTTTTTTGGGGTAAAAATTGCAGATATTCAAAAAAAAAATTATTTTTTTTTGGGGTAAAAATTGCAGATATTCCGGATTTCAGACTTTTGCCTATATTTGTGTCATTTAAGCTACACACATACTAAATAACAGCACTGTGGGGCCACCGATGTACCCCGTTAATTTTGGCAAAGTTTAGTTTTTATTATGGCTAATAACTCAAAATATAAAGAATTTACAAAAATTAAAAACGTAGTCTAAATTTACTAATGAATACCTTTCATTTGACGTCCCATTTGACCAGTTAGCCACATTTTAATTTTGTTTACCCCCCTTGAACCCTTTATCTCAACAAACCTCTACATTTTTAGATCATTTAGTCACACCAAAATTGTGCCATCATTACCTATCTATGTATTAAATTTAAGGATTAACGCTTCGAAAGTTATCCTCGGACAAACATACATACATACAACCCCGCTTTGCCCAAGTTGTTTTAGAGATCTCGCTTCGCTACCCTATATCTACATTCTTTGTCAAAAACATAACTATTGTAGTATTTTAGAACGTTATGAAACATTTTATTTAAAACAAGAGGACGAAATGCTTTACTTTTCTACAATTTAGTTCTTCAAAATGCATCGGCGAGATTACACCGCGACCTGCTTTGGTCTGTATTATTCGCAGTCGCATTAATTCCAAGACCACTCGTGGAAATTACATAAAATGTTGGAAACCGCATTATTTAACGCAACAGTAATTCCTTAAAAGGTAGACTGTTTTATTTCTGAACTCGAAACATTTTACGGGTATCATTTTATTTTATGTAAGTCTGGCCAGTTACCTACTTGGTCAGTCAAATCACTATATAAAGAAAACTTAGATAAAGATGACACACTTATGACAACTTGAAAAGATTTATCAATGCGACTATCTTGGCCAGTTTACTTGATAAAATTCATAGGTACCTAGTACCTTCACAAGTACAGATTAAATGTCTTTAAAACCCGTATTAAATTTCCATTTCTCCAATTCTCCAATTTCTGTGATAAGCAGCCTTATCATTGAAAGCGATTTTTTGAGGCAACATGGGGAAAAAGTAATGAGCGGAGCAGTAATGGAGTGGACAGAGTAATAACTATGAATTATCATCATTATTATTGTTATTGAGTCCTTGGCACACCTTCCACAACCTTAGGATTATTTTCTCTTGTTATCACATTCTTCAAATCTCATCAACCTGCTTCCAGAGTGTGGTATCACCGCAATGTGGCCGCGACCAGAAACGCGGATCATGGGCGGCAGGGACTCCAACTTCGGGCGGTGGCCGTGGCAGGTGTCAGTCAGAAGAACGTCCTTTTTCGGTTTCTCGTCTACTCACCGATGTGGAGGCGCCATCATCAATGAGGGATGGATCGCGACAGCTGGACATTGTGTTGATGAGTATGTATTATTATTATTGTATACAAAACGAAGACGTTTACGTCTAATTTAAGATGATTAATGGACTCTCTGGACCATGACTACCTCCGTGGTGCAGTGGGCGAATAGCCGGCTGAGACGCTGGAGGTAGCGGGTTCGATTGCCGCTGCGGAACAAATGTTTGCATGATCTACAGATATTTGTTCCGGGTCTGGTTGTTTTTCTATATATTATAAGTATGTATTTACAAAAAAAAGTATATAAGTATTCTATCAGTTATCTGGTTCCCATAGTACAAGCTCTGCTTAGTTTGGGGCTAGATATCGCTGTGTGAAATATCCAGAAATATTTATATTTATCTGACTACCAAATCTCACAACCGTGCATTGGTTATCAATTGGAACAAAACACTTCTCGTTTTACACCCGTGGTCAATTGGAAAGAATTTTTTCCTAATTCACCACCAATGATGAAGTGGGATATGTTTAGTTTCAATTGACCACCGGTGGTAAGCGCCTGTTGGCATGTTGCAGCATTAGCTAGGTGAAGGATGCAGCTGCTTTATTTCCTGGGGCAGAATTGGTATTGTAAAAGCTGGCCCAGTCTATATCTACCATCAGCTTATTCAGTCTTCATCCCCCGGAAAGACATAAAGCTAACTAAAGCGTGGGCTTCCCCACGACGTTTTCCTTCACTGTTTTTGATCTCGCCCAATCACCGAATTTCGGACTTACAAGTCCACATAAGTATTGTAAGTTTAAGCTACCGAGTCAACAGGATTGGAAGATCACTGTACTAACTCTATACAGGTTTTATAGGATGGGTATTAAGTAGGATGAAGACTACGTTTTCAAAATTAGTATTAACTGTTTATTTTTTTCGAATTCCAGCCTCCTCACCTCTCAGATTAGAATACGCGTCGGCGAGTACGACTTCTCGTCCGTCTCCGAAGAGTTTCCCTTCGTGGAACGAGGAGTCGCGTCCAAGTTCGTTCATCCAAAGTACAACTACTACACGTACGAGTATGATCTGGCGTTGGTAAAATTGGAGTCAGTTGTTCAGTTCGCGCCTCATATATCCCCTATATGTCTGCCGGCGTCTGATGACCTGCTAGTGGGGGAGAATGCGACAGTGACTGGATGGGGAAGGCTGTCGGAGGGAGGGGTTCTGCCTTCAGTTTTGCAGGAGGTAAGTTGTAATTTGAATCATAATTTAATTCATCAACTAATATCACATAATCAACATAACACAAGCTTTCTTTATTTAATCATAGTTCACCCTTTATTAATGCCCAACGGAAAAATAAGGGTGTTATAAGTTTGACGCCTATGCCTGAGTATATGTCTATTTGTGTTTCTGTCTGTGGCATCATAGAGCCCAAATGGATGGATCGATTCAGACGCGGTTTTATATATAGAAAGCTGGGTAGTAAGGTTCTTAGTTATGACAGTTTTTAATCCCCGACGCAAATAGACCCGGGAGATTTTTAAATTGTGTAAAAAATTACTTGTGTTTCTTTATATTTGAAATTGTGTACTTAACTTTGGTTACCAAATCAAAAACATTTGTCGCAGCAAAAATATAGTACCAACCAACAGAACTAACATGTATTATATGAAACAAGACATAAGACAAAAATAACATTAAAGTGTGTGTGTGTGCTAACGTCGCTCACAGGTGTCATTTGTTAGGTGCCAGTGGGTAGAAAGTGTACACTGTCAGTGTATAAGCATAGTTTGATCCACCTTTCCAATTTACTAACCTTATTAAATATGTTTTAGGTGCAAGTACCAATCGTATCAAATGACAGATGTAAATCCATGTTCCTGAGAGCGGGGCGCCACGAGTTCATTCCTGACATATTCCTGTGTGCGGGCCACGAGCGAGGAGGTCACGACTCTTGTCAAGGTGACTCGGGAGGGCCTTTGCAGGTAGGTTTATGAAATAAAGACTCTCTATCAGGATATTAATCTGTCAAGACTCAGGATTAAAACTCTCAGTAGTGAGTCTAGTGAGTAGTGAGTAGAGGGTCTAGGTTAGTCCTATGAACTGTAGTTCGAATAGTTATTAAAATTTTGTTGTGTTTCCGATTCGAAATGGCAAAATATATTTTAATTGCTATCATTTTGTCAGTTTTATCTATCGCATTGTCCTAAAGTAATTAGAGTGCCAATTTAGGTCACGCTCATTATTGCAATGTAATTTAATGTTACCTAGATATCATACTCCAGCCTACTCTGTAATTTTTTTAATTTTCCAGAGCAGACGGGTTAAAATGATGGAATGCTCTCAAGACTCTGACTTTAAACATTATTGTATCAACCACGATCAATAACATCTTTAGTCCGTAGTTTTTGGAATGATTTTGAATCTTAGAATTGTATGTTTCAGTTAAAATTTTAAATTAAATAACAATTATTAAAGTTTGAAATAATGTCTTGATATATAACTAAAAACGTCTAGATATTATACCTGTTACTCAAAAAACCAAACTTTAATCCCGCAATTTCCATGCAGCCTCTTAAAACATAAACTCGATCCCGAAAACTTAATTCTCCTGTCGGTTTATTTGTTTTTATGATACCCCGAAGTGATAAACCAAAAGTTCGTTTAAAAACCCCAAAGAGATCTAAGTTGGAAAAAGAGAAATTGCCTTCTTGATTACTTAGCTAGTATACCTGACTTTGGATCTTGAAATTAGCTTTTGTTGACGGGCCCAATTTTCTCTTAACAATGGACGGTAACGTAAATCGCCATTCGAGTTAATCTCAAGCTTAAATGATTTTATATAAATGAAATAACATTATTATGTACATCATTTCAAAAATAGATCATTGCTTTATTGCTGATTTTGTTTGGTTCGGAACGCGATAAAAGATCTTCAAGTCAAACAGACAGCTCCATTTTACAATTGAATCTTTATTTTGTCATTCATTCAGTCTAATTATATTTTTCATCCCCCCATCTCGAAAAGAGTATTTTTACTCTTCGATATCTGAGTGCAAAAGCCGTTTTTATCCGCTAGAGGATAAAGTAAATTGAATTTAGAACATCGTGTACACTAAGTTTGTGAATTCAAAACATCATTAAACCTTTTTACTTCTACCTCCATGGTGATCTCATCCAGCGAGATTCCCTAGCTAAAGCAACTTTGCACTCTTGTATAACAAATAACTATTGTCTAATTTCCAGGTGAAAGGCAAAGACTCCCGATACTTCCTGGCTGGTATTATAAGCTGGGGCATCGGCTGTGGAGAAGCAAACCTTCCTGGCGTCTGTACCAGGATATCAAAATTCGTACCCTGGATACTCCAAACTGTGAACTCAAGTTAGTTCAGACCTGGATTTTCAAGACTGAACTCCAGTGAGCAGAATTTTTAAGAAAACGAACACTAAATTTTTGTGATAGTGAAGTGACAGAAAACTAAGGATTTTCTCGGCTACGAAGAATCAAAGATGGTATAAACTTTTTGAAAGTTGATATTTTTGACTTAAGGGCTTTCTAAGCCCCTCCTAAATTGACAATAAAAGGTTCTAGATTGTTCTAGTAATCTCTGACAAAATAAAGTCAGATTGTGATTGATGTTATCGATCCACGAAACGATAGCAGTACGAGTTACCTTCAAAAATGTTGATTGAATGCAACGTTTTCTGAGGCGTTTTATTGGAATAGTCCGCCAGGAGGCTTTATAGGACTCGATTCATGTTAAATCCTGTAAAATGTCTCAAAATGGCGAAAAGGGATAGCAACATTTGCGCAATATAACAAACTTGGAATAAAAATGAGTGATATTATAATTCATTTGGTATATTTGTATTGGTTCTAAAGGAGGTTGGTGAAAGACTAACAACAAACCCATAAAATAAAAACACTTTTCCTTGACACAATATTGTAAATTATTTTTTTAAACTAAAGAAATATTTACTGCTGAGTTAAGTATATGTTATTTAAGATATGCTGCGTACCTTTAACAATAATTGAGACGTTTCAGTGGTAGGCGAACATAAAATAACGATATGTTATTTTAATTATGTTGAATAAAAACTCAATTACATCTTCCATCTACATTGACTATAATGATAATCATGAACGGTTATTTATATTGTTTGTGTTCAGTTTCGCCAATCTTCTTTAAATATGTCATCAGAACTCTCTCTGATCGGCTAAGACTAAGCTGTTAAGATTAAGATGCTGGCGCACTCTTTTAAATTTGCTTACCGTTGACTATCCCAATATTGGCTTGAACAGTAAAAAACGCCTTGTTGACTGCTTGATTTCCTTAGCATTTTAGTTTATGTAAATAAATGTTTCAGATAGGTTTAACTTATTAGATTTATAATTTTAACTCACTTAATAGGCACTCATGTTATATTATCTCTGAATTAACAAATAACCCAAAAAAACGAGTTGGTGTTAGGTTTAACAAAAAAATGGAGTGCCAATAGTTATGTTGGTTAGTTAAAGTGGTATAAAACGTTGTATATGTTGTTATAAACGTTGTATTTTTTGTAAATAATATTATTTATCTTGCCCCGTAATATAAGAGTTAATTTGTAATTCAGTATTACGTAAACCTTTTTGTAAATAATAACATGCTCAAGTAAAAATAATTAATTTTGTTATTTTTAGTTCCTTCCAATTTTTTTGTATTTTTAGTGCCGATTTTTGCAGTAGATTAAGACTTCATGACAAATATGCATTTGGGTTAAGTTCGTTAGAAAATATTTGTGTTAGCGGAGTTCCAGCATTTATTTTTCACATTTCGGGGATTACCAACTGATTGAAAGTAAACAATTTTGTAGAAACGTTTTAAATATATTCTAGTTAAGTTTTTAAGTTGAAGTCTTTGATTGTGTTTATAAGTAGTATATTATAGGGATGTTACGGAGGTTGTTTTAACCGGAGGAACCGAAGTCGGAGTCGGAGTTTTTAAATTTGGTGTGTCGGAGTTGGATCCGGAGTCGGAGTCGGAGTCGGAGACAGTCGGAGTCGGAGGTGGTTAAATGAAGTAGTTTCAAATAATACTTGATTTTGGCTTCATTGTCCAAATCAAGTTCAATTATAGTAAATTCAATAAAGCGTAACAAACAACAAGGGAAATAGTAAACGACGACAGAAAGCGCGAGGAGAAGGGGGTTCTCCGCGTTACATGTATAAACCTGTTGGTATCTACATGTTGACCGCCGCCGCCGCTTCTGGCTTTTTCCTCCAATTCAAATATCCGATTTAAAAGTGTCGGAGCCGAAGTCGGAACCGGAGTTCGAATATCAATCGAAAGTTCCGACTTATCGGAGTTGGAGTCGAAGCTCCGTAACATCCCTGGTATATTATATAATTCTAAGATGTATATTACGTTGTTTTTGCCACGCAGGATGTTAAAAACAAACCAAATTTCAAATATGCTTCTGCTTAGGTTTGTATAGATTCTATTGCAATTTTGTTGTTCATAGTTTATTATGACGTTGATTACAATTGTTAGTTTGCACATAATATTTTGTTAATAAATAAAATATCGAAATAAACTGGTTTAAAAATTATTTTCCACATCAACTATATTAGTTTTCCAACATTATTTATTAGTTTTATCTTTATTACTATTTACTTAATTTAGGTTTTACATAATTTAAACTTATATTTTAGATATTTCAGCTCTTGCTTTTTATTTGGTAGTCTTATTTAATTTACCTTTCATTTAAAATTAACGTTGTAAGCTTAAAGTCAAATAATGCTTCTATTCTAATACAAAGCTTCTAAATACCTAATATTAACCGTCTAACGACTCGGCCTAAACACCCAAACCCTAATTGCGGTCCCCAAGAATTCTGCAATTGTCCGAAACCTGGACAATTGAGAATAATTAACTTTAATTTGGCTGAGGGTCGAATTTCTAATAGGAAAGTTGTAGTTTCTAGTCTAAATTGTGTGCCGGATTGCTGATAATCAGACCTAGACACGAGCTTGGAGCAGGTCGTTAGGGACCTTAAAATCGGGTCAATATTGATTATGAGCGAGGCGGATCTAAATTTAGCTGTTACTAAAATTGGGTAAAATATTCCATTTCATGCAAAAATATCTTTCAACTTTCAGTTTATTTATTGATAGCTATCATTTTTAGGAATAACTATCATTTGAAAAAATGTGATAAGTAGATAATGAGCTACAAAAAGGAAATACATGTTATCTTCGAAGCATTCAATAAAATTTTATTACAAAAAACAGAACAGATTTTCAAATTACAAAAATTAGTCATGCCTATTTACAATGATGCATTACGCCCAACACATTCCTAAAACCTGCATCGGTAACGACAGCCACGATTGGAAATTCTTCACTGAAGTATCAGAGCTTATCACCATATAGCCAGTGTACCAGTTCGATATCACACAATCGTAGTAAAAGATCAGTGCTCTTTTCAAATCCTTATCGCAGTTTTCGAATCCTGGGTGGATAGCTTCTGGCGTATTCTTGCAATGGATACTATTGAACTCCACATTGTATGTAGCTACGCGTCTCGTAACGGGTGTTTTGGGAACACCAAACTCCAAATCTAGAATCCAACTATGATCATCGACGTTCGTAGCTTTACAAAACTCATCTATCATCAAATTAGGGTCAATTGTCATCATTCTTGCCATTGGGAACAAATCTTTCGGCAACGATAAGTAAAAATCTAATGGATTTTCTAGAAAATAATAGTTTTCTTTGACTTCTGTTGTGTGAACACTTTTATCAACAGCCGGATGTTCACATTCATAATACTGGCACGAAAATGATTTGTAACTGCATGTAGGAGATATTTCATTGGAAACAGTAACGCAAAAAGGTATGTCATTCGGCACCTGTATACTCTGAATTGGTGAAAAAATATTTGATATCGCCGCCGTTCCTATGGATGAAAACTGATGGTCGTATGAACCTTTTGAAGAACATTTATTTGTGAAAGATGTCACAGGCGTTACTTCATACGGTACTTGTGGGGCAAATGGTGAAAAGTGACTTGACATATATGACTCTAAAATATCTGCCCCTTCGTTTGATACAACATCAGAAAATCCATTGCAACTGGCAACTACAGGTGACATTTCACAATGCACTGGTGATAACTTATTCGGCATCATATTAGGCAACACTTCGTTAGACATGTGCAGTGAAAATTCATTTGCCGAAACTAGAGGTGCAACAGGAAATTCATTTGCAACTGTTACCGAGGGAATAGGCACTGTCGGGGAATATGGATATATTTGTTTAGGCAGTAAGGTTGGATTTACTATGATAGGTATAGGCTGGAGGCTATACATTGGACATTGCACTGGTAAAACAGGGCTCCATTCGTTTAACGTTATTGGATAATATTGTGGACAAGGGGGATTAAACATTGTGGGTGCTGGCAGTAAGCCTTGCAACGTTGAACTATACTGAGTATTTATATGATTTCCACTTTTTGATTCCCTTTGTGTAGTTGCTCTCTTTCTGACTTGAAGCTCGGTTCTTTTGGCAGAATATTTTATTCCTAAAATTTTAAATTTATTCTTAGTGTCTTGTTTGTAACAATCGGCAACTTTTTCATTATAAGGCTCGGAGTTTTGTCCCGTTATGAGAACCATCGCGTACCATTATCTAAAAATAAAAAAAAAAGTTATAAAAAAGTTTGTATACGAATGGATATAATACTTCATAAGATGGATGAATAATCAACTATGTAGATAAAATAACTTACTTTTGTGAGTAATTTCAACTCATTTACAAGTGCACTTAAATACATTTACATAAATGCTATTAAAATAATAAATGTATTTAGTAATTTAAACTTTCGTCATGACACTTATTGTTTTCCACTCTAGTTCAAAATATGAATTAGGTACTCTTGGTTCGGGAACGCGAAGTTAGATTTTTAAAAATATGTAATTTTAATTGATTAAATCTAAATTAAAACTAGGATTACGTTCGCACCGATTTGAGGTGGATTTAATAATGAATCAAAGTACAGAGAGCCAACACGATAGTCGATGCAAGAACTGCTGTGTTGGCTAAGATGAAACAAAGCTTAAATTCTAAGAAGTGCATTTGTAAATGCAGCAAAACTATAAGTCTAAATTAATCTAGGGCAGAGGGGTTAGGCGTAACTATAACTCCTCCATCCCTAAGAGGAAAATTATCGGTTGGATCGATTTGGGATTTGTTCCGATAATTTTTCTTATCAAATAGGAATCTAAACAATTTTAAGCGATACACATACAATAAAAACATGAAAAAACTAAAGATAACTAATCCTAAAGTTACGTATCCTAAATTTTCACCGAAGCTAAAGTCTTTCCTTTCGTTTAAAACACTTTCGATCACTGCACTATGTTTTAAAGAGTACGCCATGAATTTAACTTCATCTAAGCTGATACCCTTCATGTCGAGTGCGCGTGCACTGGATAGACTCGCGTTCTTAGGTAGCTGCGGTAAGACGAGGATCGGGATCGGCTCCACAACATCTGATTCTATGATGATACGGTGACCCATACGAATTCCGTTGATTTCCAAATTACATGGCTCGTCGATGGTCACGAGGTAAGTTCCGAATACAGGTTGCTTGGTGCTGACCTCGTTGTCACAGTATTTAATTAGAGTAGTCTTCAGTCTACTATATAAAATCCAATTATCAGAGTTGACTTGCTGGACTTTGACCTTCTCAATGTGGACCTGATGCGGCGTACAGCAAGTGGGGTCATCGTCAAATTTCATCAGCTGCTCCATACAAGTGAGCTCATGGTACAGGGCTCGGTTGTCTGCAGAACATAGAAAATGGTCGCCAGTAGATAACGGGCGGCACGGTTTCGCAATTGGTAAGTATTTCATCCCTTTCGCCAATAGGTAAGGATATTTAGGGAAAATGGCAAAGGTTTTATTTTCGGATTGGTGGAAAATTGGTAAGGAGTACAATTTAAAATAATTATAAGTACAATTATCAGTAACTGGAATTTCCATAATGAACGTGATCTGGTTTTTCTTAACAAAAGATTTTACACAAATAGTTTCCTCTAATTTTAACAAATTTTCATCGATAGGCGAATACACTAAGCTTTCAGAGTCAGCAATTAATTTCAAATGATACATAAGTTCTGTAGAGTTCACGATAGATTGATGTAATATTGAGACCTTACTTAATGCTAGAGCAGTTTCAATTTCACTTAGTCTTATAAAGATGGTACGAAAACTGCTTGTAAAAACGTTAAATAATCCAATAATGTATGTGTGGAAAATCCAATTATTTCCCTTAGCAGTTAAATCTCTTAACATTATCTCAGCCTTCTTTAAACGGTTATCTAAATTTACAGTATTCTGATTAATCGTTTCAGTTACATTTATGAAGCTGTCAAACATTTTTGAAACCAAAGTTAATTTCTTAGAAATGATAATTTGGTCATGACTTAAATCAGAAGTGAGTTTATCAAATTTAATTGCATCGTCATGATCAAGATTCCCTGTAACAATTTTTATAATAGAACCCAATGGATTTATGAGACCTCTTTTATAACGCTGCTGTGGAACAAGTTGTCGGTATTTATCTTTAGTTATATCGCGTATGAACTCTGTATGTGATTTTATACTTCTCATTTCATGAGAATATGGTGCATTCCAATCGATCAGTTTACATAGCTGCTCATAGTTTGTTGCAATATAATTTAAATCATTATAAATCTTTTCCAAATGAATAACCTTAACTATAGTCCAATGATTAATTTGCACGTATGCTTGACCTTCTTTTATCGGAAGTATTCCCGGGTTGCCATTAAGGTTTTGCAGACGAAGGGCCAGGGTCGGCACTGCTACCAGCAGTATGCTGCACCACCTGTGGAGGACGTTTGATATTTTTTATAGGAACTTTCGTTTTCCTTTCCCCTACTTGGATAGGCAAAACGTTTCTCTCGGGTTCACCTACTACCTTCGCTTTTACATATCGAGGTTTATCTTTGCTTTTCCGCTTATTAACATCTTTAGCAAAAATTGTCTTTCCTAGAGGAAACTCTACTTCAAGTTCACCACCTTTCTTTTCCCTATTCTTCCCTTTAGTTGTTATCATCTTTTCTACCAAATTCTCATACAATACTTTAGTTCGCTTAGCATGATCTTTAACCAGTTTCTGGAAATAACGCTTTTCTAATTCGATGCCATAAGGGCTGCTTGTATCAGTGTGTCCGAATACCACTTCAAATGGAGTTAGTTCAGTAACAGAATGAATGGTATGATTATAAGCCATAACTGAATACGTCATAACTGATGCTGCATCCGTACAGCGTTTTTCATATTTAGCCAATCTATAAATTTCAATTATTGTGGAATGGAAACGTTCAATAAGCCCCATTGAATTAGGGTTATTGGGCGTACCAACGTGAAGTTCAATTTTATGTAAACTTAGAAATTCTTTCATTAATTCATTATTAAACTCAGTACCGGGGTCTGAACTGATCCTTCGGGGGATGCCGTAATATGAAAAGTACTTCATCAAAGCTCTGATTACTTCAGGTGTTGATTTTCCTTGAATTTCAATTGCCTGTCCTAACTTACTGAAAGCATCAATAAGTGTCAGATAGGTTTTTCCTTCAATGCTAAAAAGGTCTATAAAAATCTCTTGAAAAGGGGCCTCTTGTGTTTGCGTTAATTGTAAGATAGGCTTGATGGGTTTCCTATCATATTTCATTTTCTGGCATGCTTCGCAAGCATTTATGACTGCTGTTACTATTTCTTGCATTCTATCCCAATAATAATTTCTACGAATCCTAACCAACGTTTCCTTAATACCGCGGTGGCATGTCTTTCCTTCATGATATTTAACTATTACTGCCCTTTGTTCATTTTCATCTTCAATAGCAACTACCCGCTCTGTGCATTCATAGAAATTAATCATACCTTTCTTGAAAAGTTGAATAATTATATTTCCAAATAATTTACGATGTTCTTTTTCCTCAAAGTAAATAAAATACTTAATTTTTGGTTTTATGTATTGTTTTAAAAATTCTTTAATTAGTTCTGAATTATCTAGGGGTAGGAAAACTTCCAAAACCTTTTGTTTAGTTCGAGAAAGATTTCTAACTTGCATCTCATTTTTAAACCATGAGTATACCAAGATTTGGTTAGGCTTGGTGTCAATTGCCTCATGTAAAATCGGTATTCCAGTGGATTCTAATTCTAAAGCTGAATGAACTGTTTGAGATTTACTTGATTCTGATCGCACAGGGTATTCGTCGTTGTCAATACTATGTATTGACAGTGTGTCGGAGATTGCTATTGGACTGACTGTCGCTGTCCTACTCGAATCTGATACTGTTATCGTTGATGAGTCGTTACGTGCCGTTTTCTTTCGAGCTATCTTTCCTATATCCTCAACTATTTCATCTAGGTGTTTCTTTAGTCTCTGTTCTTTATCATCAACGTTAACTGCCATCGATTGATCCTCATTATCCGAATCTATAGCATTGATCTTAATCCTAGACAAGGCGTCTGCGTTGGTGTTCTGTTTACCGCTCTTATGAATTAATTCGTAATCATAATCCTGTAAACGCAACCTCCAACGAGTGAGTTTGCTACTCGGGTCTTTCAGAGATCGAAGCCATACTAATGGTCGATGATCTGTGTATATGAAAAATTTACGACCGTATAAATAAGGCCTAAAATGTTTCACTGCCCAGATAATAGCGAGCAATTCACGTTCAATCGTACTGTAACGTGATTCTGTGTCACTGAGTGTTCGACTAGCATACGCCACCGGTCTATCACTACCAATCGGTCCCTGGGATAGTACTGCACCTACCGCTACATTTGACGCGTCAGTCGTAAGCACGAAAGGGTTGTCAAAGTTAGGGTACTGTAACAATGGGGCATGCGTCAAGAGTTCTTTGCATTTATTAAATGCGTCAATGTACTTCTGGTCAATTACAATTCCGTTACGTTTCTTCAAACAAGCTGTCAGGGGTTGGGTTACCTTTGCAAAGTCCTTTATAAATCGTCTGTAATATCCTACTAGACCTAAGAAGCTTTTAATTTCAGTCGGTGTTTTCGGAATGGGATATTTCAACACTGCGTCAATTTTATCATTATTCGGTCTAAGTCCGTCCTTCGTTATCGTGTGGCCCAAGTAAAGTACTTCTTTACGTAAGAACTCCGATTTGTCAAGCTGTATTTTCAAGTTAGTCGCTCTAATTCTGTCAAAGATAGTCCGTAGTTTTTGAATATGTTCTTCTAAGCTATTTGAGAATATAATTATGTCGTCTAAGTAAACCATGCAATGTAGACCTTGTAGACCACGTAAAACGTTGTCCATCGTCCTCTGGAATGTCGCAGGAGCAGTTTTTAGCCCAAAAGCCATTCTAAGGAACTCAAAATGTCCGTTCTGCGTGCTGAAAGCCGTCTTCTGCCTATCCTTCTTTTCTATTTCGATCTGATGGTAACCACTTGCTAGATCAAGGGTACTAAAGTAAGAACTTTTTCCTAATTTGTCGAAAAGGTCTGTAATGTTTGGTAGGGGATATTTGTCGTCAATGGTTATGTCGTTAAGTCGTCTATAGTCAACTACCATCCTATACTTCACCTCGCCAGATGCATCCATCTTCTTAGGCACCAGGTGTACAGGCGCGTTCCAAGGAGAATGAGACTCCTGAACTACGTTGTCCTTCAGTAATTTATCTACCTGTTTATTAATTTCGTTCTGTAGAAACGGGGCTTGCCTATATGGCTTGACGTATATAGGGTCCTCGTTCTTTGTCCGTATGTTATGTTTAACCTTATTAGTAAACGTCAAGGGAATTTGATCGCAGTAAAATATGTCTTTGTAATCCATGCAAAGTCTAAATATTTTCTCACGTTCTTCGTCGTTAGTATGATCAAGTCTGAGTTTACTTAAATTTTCTTCAAGCAAATAATCTGTTTCTATTTCGTTCATGTCCTTTGTCATGTTTAAGTCACATTCATTACCGTCATATCGTGTCACTGTAAAGGGTCGTCTAATAATCAGTTGCTTTGGTTGATCTAAGGTATTCTGTATAACCGTAGACGCATATCCGTTTATACAGTTAACTATTGCACTAGGCATTCGTAATCCGTTTGTAAATTTGTGGAAGTCAAGTATGGCTTCACCTGAATATTGGTCTATTGGTAATTTAACTCGTTGTTCTGATCGTGGGGGAATATTGATTGTGTAATTTAAATTATTATTGATTATTGGAATACAAGTCGTACTTGTCTTCAATAGTTGTTCCTTTAAATCAATAATCGCGTCTAATTGTTGTAACAGATCGTTTCCAATAAGTCCGTCATAACGCGCGTCAACATCATACATATAGAATTTGTGCCAATTGTTGCTTACAAAAGTAGGCATAAGAGGGATTTCTATCACCTGATCATGTCTACTGGACGCGTGGGTGCTAACTACTTGAAATGGTTCGTTTCGAATAAACTCGCCAAAATACTGATAAGCTTTTCGGGGACTAATGAATGATCTCATACTTCCGGTATCAATCATCATTTTTGCATCAATTTCTTCTAAATAAATGTACGGAAGTTTTAAATTAGGATCACAATTTAGTTCTAGGACTTCTTGTCTATCGAGATACTTTCGTGAAAATCCGTCTGAGTTTCGTCAGTCTGTTCTGGTAGTTCATATTGTTCGTCGGTATATTGCATGTTATTATAGTCGCTACAATAGTTCAGTCCGTTTACGTCATCATAATTGTAATCGTCAGAGTAATAGTTTTCATCATAGTAGGGTTCACGATCGTACTCGTTCATACTCAGTTCATTTAATTTAAAACCTTGTGGTGGTTGAGGTTTTAGAGGCGCGGCTGTCCTCATAGTTACATCAGTCGTTTGCAATTGAGGTTTTTGTACCTGAGGAGTATACCCTAATGGTTTGTTACCAAACTGTGGTGGTTTATAACCAAATGGTTGTGATGGTCTGTAGCCAAATGGCTGTGATGGTCTATAACCAAACTGCTGAGGGACAAATTGTCGCTGTGGCTGAAGGCCAAACTGTGGCTTATAGCCAAATGTTGGTGGGCGGAAGCCTCCAAAATTTTGTTGCTGAACTTGCCCTTGTAATTGGGGTACCCTAATCTGTGAGTTTTGAGGAATACCAAATTTAAATTTCGGCAATGTATCATTGTTAGGCAATGTGGGTGGTTTGTACCCAGATGGCTGTGTTATCAATGGCCTTGAACCTGAACCTGTAATTTGGTTGCTGCCATGTATTTTATTTCTCATGTTATATTGCTCTAGGAAGTTAACTTCCTCAAGAACAATGGTCAATGCCTCTTCTAAAGTAGAGGGTGTCTTTAGTCTTACTACGCGCACCATATTTTCAGGAAGATTGTACAAAAATACATTCAGAGCCGTATTGTTGTAAATTATCAATTTCGCACGTTTTAAATCGCTATCCGCAATCAAATTTACTTTCGACATCAATAAAGATCGCACACTTTGGATGCGATTACAAAAATCCAAATAACTCTCTCCTGATTTAATTTTTAATGATTCTAATTCGATGTTTATACAAGCTTCACTACGCGGATCTCCGAAATGCTGAATGAGCAATTCCTTTAGAGCGGACCAAGACACAACATCCTCTCGTTCCGATAAGAGCGCAGCTGCATTCTCCGTAAGCCTACTTGTTAAAACGTTAAAGACGTATAAATTTTGTTCTTCAAAATCTTTTTTACTGAATCGATCGATCACATATTGGCATTTTCGTAAATAAAGACTTAAATGTCTTTTGTTACCGTTATACAATGGTATTAATTGAACAATTTCCTTTGGAATTGGCTCTACTTTCGCCATTGCCATAGAGTAGTAAAATAATCGGAGAAGGCAACTTCACTTAATTTTACACAGATATAAATTAACACACAAAAACAAAAAAATAATACTATAGAAATACAACTAAAAGCTCAACAAAGTTGGAATAAGGGAATTCTTTTTTTTGTAAATATGTAAAAAATATTTTGTAAAAAAAATTGATTTTACCTAAATTTTAAAATTATGTTACGATCGATTTCAAGATCAAGTAACACTAATTTTTACCTATTTTAACTTACAGTACAGATCTGAGTTATAAAATATGCACTATCTAATTTTTCTTAACTCTATGGTGTTCTATTTTTAGAACAAGGTTAGCTTGATAGAATTACATACAAGTTAACCAGTCACGTTATAATGAGAGAAGTCTAATCTCAATAATAACAAAATATCAAAATTATATTTTTTTTAAAAAACACGCATTTTTATGAGGTTAGGAGATTATAGGAAAGGAATGGCGAAAAGTTTTACTCACCAACCGACCGCTACTCCCATGCTCACTTTTCAATACCCGTAAGAGAAATTTGTTTGGTTCGACACAGACTTTAATTTCGCGAATTTTCGTGAAAATTTCCCTGACGGATTTTTACGTCGGGAAATCGCGGAAAACACGTAAAAATTTTGAAAATCTGTTCCGGCTGCGCCACTCTTGGTTCGGGAACGCGAAGTTAGATTTTTAAAAATATGTAATTTTAATTGATTAAATCTAAATTAAAACTAGGATTACGTTCGCACCGATTTGAGGTGGATTTAATAATGAATCAAAGTACAGAGAGCCAACACGATAGTCGATGCAAGAACTGCTGTGTTGGCTAAGATGAAACAAAGCTTAAATTCTAAGAAGTGCATTTGTAAATGCAGCAAAACTATAAGTCTAAATTAATCTAGGGCAGAGGGGTTAGGCGTAACTATAACTAGGTTGTGGGTAGTTTAAAAAACAATTTTCGACGATTCTTTTCGACTACTAGAGTTAAAATAATGAACTCAGTAATATTAAGATTGGGGTAAACGACACTTAAAAAAAAAAGGAATACACAAAACATAAATGAAATGCTTAAAACATAACATAACGATCAATCGAATGTGTTGCCATCTAAAAAAATATGTAGGCAGGTATAACATAAACAATCGAGTTTCAGAACGTTTCCTATTTATATATAACAAAACTGTTTTCTACTTAAATCTACGGACCTTAAAAAACACCTTTAACATTCACCAGAGGTAACAAAACAACAGAACTCTCAACTAAGTTGAAAAATAACGCGAAACCTAAACATTGGGGAATAAAGAAACAGAGGAACGAATAAAAAATCAGTAACAAGGACCTCTTGAGACCGACTTCTACTTTGCCCCGAGATTCTTATACCGCTTTGCTTGTCATATTTTCTATTTATTTTCCTCTAGAAATACATTTATTTTGTGTTTGAGTTTAAAGCTACCTAATTAGAGGTGTTTTAACAGCTTCGGGAGTTTGTGTAATAAATCTTGTGTAATTTGACATTATGTAAATTGACAGATTCAAATTTTATGATCTTTTCTTTTTCGCTTACATCATAATCAGGAAAGTATATAACTAAGAACAGCGAATAAAAGTGAATAAGTAAGACTTTCTCAGTTTAACTAATCTAATACTTACCTATATTTTAATATTAGGAGTGTACTGGTTCTTTTATTTGTAACTAAGTCAAGAATAAAATAAATGAAGCTTTATGTTATGTATGATCCAGTTGAGAACTCGACCAGACCAGACGAAAAACCAGACAAATTTGCAATGAGGGCTTACCCAAAGTAAATTTTGATGAGTGATGACGCTATGCGCTAGTCAAAAAGTTCGAAAGTGCACATCCCATCGAAATATCAGGTGGTGGAATTTTACAATCGTCAACTATTATAAAGTTGGTCTGCAAACATAAATGGTGCCTTGTGATTTCGCTTAGCAATTCTTCGCACCCCAACATCATTGATAGAAACTACAAGGTACCATTTATGTACTAATGTTTAAGTGATTTGTTCCTTAGGTTTTCATTATCATCATCATATGAGCCATAGAATATCCACTGCTGAACCTCCCCCTTAGATTTCCAGAGCGACCGATCTTGTGCGTCTGCATCCAACGACTCACTTGAAAAACCATGGAGACCGTATTAGTTACATATTAAGTAATTACGGCTGAACAGCAGAATGCAAAAAACTGGGTTCTTGTTTACGTCTGACGTTACGTGCTACTGTTGTAAGACTAACTAACCTAAGTGAGTCATACTTAACATTTTCATAACAATGTGTAGCCAGCAATGTCCAGCATCCGACATTACCTGCTTATTCTATTGTCCATTATTTGCCGTGCAATGCCTGAATTGCTGGTAATTAATTGCTAATATTGTCTATGATTTTCTACTTGTAATATTGAGTAGATACGTGGCAATATTGACGACCATTACGTTTTTATTGCCTTAAATGCTAATCAAAAGTTGACTTGTTTAGAAGGCCCTTATTGGCTATCAGGCAATAAAATCTTAGTAGGTACTTATACAATTTTCGAGAACTATACTCACGTCTTTAAGAATCCGTTCCCAAATCTGCCGCTGTCAAGTTGGCACGCGACTCGTAAATGCGCGGCTCCCGGAACTTATACACCTCATTATAGGAGAAATAATTTTGATCCTTTGTCATGTCGATCGAATAAAAATATTTATTTATAGTATATTGTGTATCTTCGTATCTTCATTTGTATTATACAGTTTTTTTATTTTATTTGTTAAGCGCTTGACCCCTTAGGTACTCATCTGATGGTAAGGTCGAAGAAGGAGCGAGCTTGCCTAGATAGAACCTGTTCACTCTGGACTTGAAGACTCCGAGATTATAATGGTCTGACAAGATTTCTACAAGTAAAATAACTAGTGGTTCGCCCCGAACTGTGATTTCGCGAGTCGCGAGTACATAACAAAAAAATAATAGTATTCACAATCTTTGACTAATTGATCGAGCGAAGCGAGATATCCAAATCAACTTGAGCAAATTGGCCGTATGTACGTATGTTTGTTTGTTCGAGGATAAGTTTCGAAGCATTGATCCGATCATCGTGAAATTTGATATATAGTTAGGTAGTGTTGGCACAATCCTGGTGTGACTAAGTGAGCTAAAAATGTTTGGGGGTTGTTGAGATATTGGAGTTCAATAGGGGCAAAACAACAAAAATAAGATTATTAGGTCCAATGGGCCGTGAAAGTCAATGAAAGATACATTAGTATATTAGACCCCGTTTTTATTATTGCATCCTTGTAGTATTTAAGTTATTAGGCGTCATAAAAACTAAACTTAAACGAAATTCACAGGGTACACCAATCACCCCACAATGCTGAAATTTGATATTTTTGTGGCTTTAGTAACAAAAATATAAAGAAAAGTCTGAAATCCAAAATAACTGCAATTTCTGTCTCTAAAAAAAGTAACCAATTAATATGGACTCCCGTTACTTGTTATTTGTATAATACTGTAGTTCAAGTAGTTGGTTGTGTATTTCGTGACACTATTTTATTAGTGAAAGGTTATGAATAATATTTTTTTTTATTTTTGTTGAGATTCGCGAGATCTCAGTTCTGGGCGAACCACTAGTATAATAGTGCCACGAAATTCACAACCAACTAATTTGACCTACAGTTGCATTCACGTTACAAATAATGGGAGTTAATCAGTACTCTTTTTAGATTAGAATTTGCAGTTATTCTAAATTTCAGACTTTTCTCTATATTTGTGTCACTAAAGCTACACAAATCATGGCTAATAACTCAATAACTATAAAGAAATTACGAAAAATAAAATAATATATAAACGGCGTCTAAAAGTACTAATAAATACCTTTCATTTGACGTCACATTTGACCTGATAGCCTCATTTTCATTTCTTTTACTCCACTTGAACCCCAATATCTCAACAAACCCCTAATATTTTTAGCTCATTAGTCACACCAAAATTGTTCCATCACTACCTACCTATGTATTAAATTTCACGATGATCGGATAAACGTTACGAAAGCTATCTTAGGACAAACATACATACATACAGCGCCGATTTGCCCAAGTTGATTTAGAAATCTCGCTTTGCTGGATCAATTAAAGTAATGCCATTCGAATTTTACCGGTGTGCAAAGTTTCAGCTCAACCACACAATTTTCTGAGGAGTTCCAAGGAACAGCTCCGGGCACCATCATCAGATCAAACCGTTTTTAGTATAGTAAAGAATTTTCAATTTAGTTCTACTGGTGTGCAAAGTTTTACTTCAGTCGGACAATTTGCTAAGGAGTTCCACGGAACAGCTCCTGACTGAGTTAGTGCGTAAAAGTGAAAATGCGAAGGTATATAAACTTAGATCAAAGAATGATATACAAACAAAACCTTCTGTTAAACGCTAACTAATATTTTTCTTGGTGATTATACGAACATAATTTTTCATTATTCATTATTATGGATTTCACTGAAGATAATAGCATTGTCGAACTATTCAACTGTGTAAGTTATTCTGATTATAAAAGTTCGCTACCTAGCAATCCTCACAATCTAATGTTTTTACATGTAAACATTAGATCGTTAATTAAAAAATTCTCTAAAATTGCGCAGTTAATAAACACAAATTCGTCAATTGATTTTATAATTATAACTGAAACTAACATTTCCGAAAACATCAAATCACTATATAATTTAAATGGATACACATTGTACACTAGATTACGAGAACGTCGAAGAGGTGGCGGAATAATGGCTTATATAAAAAACAAACATAAGTTTATTCAACGTAAAACTAATACACTACACTACGAATGCCATATTGGTACAATTGTTTCCGCCGATTATTCCGTGACTTTGTGTGCCGTGTATAGACCACCAAATAATGATAAACAACACTTTATTATAGAACTGGATAAAATGCTTGGCCGAATAACAAACACAGACTTGGTATTTCTAGGAGATATTAACATAAATTTAAAGCTTGATAACCCTGTTAAAAAATCATACATTAACGTCATGAGCGGGCACGGTCTATCATGCGGTATTACTGACTATACGAGAATAGAAAAACTAAATGATTTAACAAATAAAAGCTTTATTGACCACATCTTTGTCCGATCCCGCGTGAGAGACGTATACACCGCCGCACTCTGTACTGTACTGGCTGATCATATGCTAACTGCAGCGACGCTAATTAGCAACGTTTGTGTACAGGATGCTCCTATTTATGTGACTCGGCTAAATAATGATAAGATTAGCAGTCTTTTGGAGAAAGTCGATTGGAATTCCACGACGAACATGAATTGCCCAGATACTATTTATCAGTTTATTAATAAAAGTTTTAATAATTGTTATAATGAATCTAAATATGTGCAAAAAGTTAGTAACTCGAAACGTTATATGCATAAATGGATAGACAAAAATGTTATAAATCTAGTGCAAAAAAGGGATGAATTATACTCAGAGTGGTTAAAGGATACCCAACAAAGAACTAAGACTTAAACATAATAAAATAAGAAATAAAACCAATAAAGTTACATACAAAAATAAAAATCGTAACTATAAGACAGAAATTATTAAATGTAAAAATGACTCAAAAAAATTATGGCAAATAATAAACAATATAACGGGTAAAATAACGAATTCTGTGGGTAGAATAATAACAAAAAGCTTTTAGTGAAGAAAAATGTCTAAT
This sequence comes from Philereme vetulata, assembly GCA_918857605.2. Lineage (NCBI taxonomy): Eukaryota > Metazoa > Arthropoda > Insecta > Lepidoptera > Geometridae > Philereme > Philereme vetulata. Next base: position 5,828,152 of record OU975459.1, on the reverse strand, counting down.
AAATATTGCTAATAACTTTGCAAATCAATTTAAATATAATGTTAAATCAGTTATTCCAAACTGTAAACATAACTTACTTAGTAAAATGGACTATATTAAGGAAGTAGATACATCAATGCTCTTTCCTAAAGCTACTAATTCAGACATTCACAAAATTATAAAACACATCAATCCCAATAAGGCCCCCGGAATTGATGGTATTAGAGCTATAGATATTGTAAGACTGTAAGATAGAATTGTAGGTGCTATAGCACGGTTAGTCAACACTAGTATAGCTACTGGACGCTATCCCAAAGAGCTTAAAACTGGTATCGTACGACCCATCCACAAAGGTGGTAGCACACATGATTACGGAAAGTATCGACCAATAACGATCTTACCAGTGCTAGACAAAATTGTTGAAAAGTATATTTGCGGTAGGGTTCAGAAATTCTACGCAGAAAATAACATTTTGTCTACTCAACAATATGGCTTCCAACCAAATAAAAGCACTACACTACTATAATCTCGCTTCACAGATAAAGTTAACTACTGCTTTAACTCAAAAAAAACATGTGATCTTAGTGCTCATTGACTACGGCAAGGCCTTTGATACGTTGCGGCAGGATCTTTTAGTTGAGAGATTGGAGAGTAGTGGAGTAAGAGGTAACTTGTTGGAATGGTGTAAAGACTATCTTAGGAACCGTAGTTATCAAGTCCGAGTGGGAGACATGTATAGTGATAGTGTTTACATCACCGAAGAAACGGCGCAGGGATCAGTAATCGGACCATTGCATTATTTAGCACATGTAAACGACCTAAAAAATGTTATAAAACATTGTACTATTTATCAATTTGCTGATGACACAAATTTGATGATGCTATTAGCAGCAGATAGGAATTTATTGGTTGCACAAAACCACATACAAGAAAACTTTACAGCAATATGCAAGTGGTCTCAAGATTCAGGTCTAGTACTCAATGCTGACGAAACTAAGCTCATTCACGTACGCTCCAGTCATCTTAATATCGATTGTGAAAATGTAAAAGTATTAGCCCATAGTCATGATTGACTTCACTCAAATAATGTCCAGTGCACCAACACTTGCTCTGGTCTTGAGCAAGTTACTGAGCATACCTACCTGGGACTGGTCATAGATAGTAGGTTCAATTGGTCTAAGCATATCGATAAAACCTATAATAAACTAGGAGCAATAATGGCCAAATTTTATATCATAAAATGTAAAGTCCCCTTTGACATATTATTACTAATGTATAAGACCTTAGTAGAAAGCATATTATCCTATGGGTTGGGTAGCTATGGGCGAACATATAAAAACTATATATAGATCAGATATATAGTATTCAGTACAGGTTACTTAAATTCATTGTTCCCTCTAAAATAAAAAATAAATTTTCCAGCAACCCCATGGGACTCTTCAAATACTGCGGAGTTTTGCCTATACAACAAAAAGTTTGTAACATATAAATTGAGGTAGTAGGATACAATAATACTAGGTAAATATAAGTGCCAGGGCTTATTTAAAGAGTTGCAGCCGCTCTGTATATGTACATAGTGGTATAATATTATAATATACTACAATAAGAAAAAAATCGTTTGTTTAGGCTTATTTTTACAGAGTAACGAATCCGCTCTGTGTGTTTTAGGCTTTTCCGTGAGAGTCACCACCCGCTCTTATGATGATAAATATTGTTATATAAATATAGACATACATAGTTATAAATAAACATAGATATAAAATAAAGTACATGCCCCACGTTGGGCGCCAATTGTAACATATAAATTGAGGTAGTAGGATAAAATAATACTAGGTTAAGTTTTCAAATACATATAATCAAAGGAGCTAGGGTCGGTAGAGCGAGTAGGTACTTATTTATTATTTCTTATACATATGGCAAGATAAATATAGTCTATATCAAAAATAACTTGGTTCAACGGTGTATCTATTTCTTAAATTACGGCTTAATGCTAGAGATTACAATTAAAAAAGAATTAGAATTAAAGATTTACAGATTATTTGAGCAGTAGAATACAGCAGTAACGTTAAAATAGAGAATTAGGCGCTATCTGACGTTAGCGTCAGAAAGAAAGAATAAAATTGGATGGGGCTCAACCCGGATCAGATATTGGATAAGAGGCACCTGGTGGTATTTTCGCCGAACGTCTGGAGTCCGCCTCGGAGTGGTGGAATGGGCTTCGAGTTGCGCAGGCGTGGTCTTTGTGTCAACCGAGGCAGAAGGCAGGCCGTCTGGCGAACAGGCTGGTGGCGGTCTATTTGTGAAACAGTGTTTCAGCTACGCGGCGACTCAGAAAACACCACGCTTCTCGTTGGCTCCAGTAAGTATGTTTCGGCGGGCGTCAGGTGTAAGGGTCCACGGTAATTGGATAGCCCGTCAAAGACTTCGCGAACTAGTAAAACACTTGATTTTATCACGATCAAAAGGCGAGGAAGTATTGTCCAAACTAATAACTTTTGTAGCTCGCAGATTAGAAGTTCTTCAGTTGAAATCAGGTAGGGGAAAGAGAGAGAGCACTGACGAAATTCTCCTTTTATAGCCCAAGTTAAACTACCTACCCCATATAAATTAAAACAAAATTTCTTTCCAAACTGTTCTAGAAAAGATGATGTAATTTCCTTTACATCATACCATAGAGTAAAGATCTTGACCCCTATCTTGCGTCAAACTAGGTAAAGAAAACTTTTGCTATCCAGCATTCATCAGTCATAGACAACTGATTGAACTATTGATTTATTATTTGAGATATTATATATTATTTTGTTTTTAAATACGAGAAGGATTATTTGGTTCGATAAATAAAGTTGGCATGAGCAATTAAAATTTGATTATCCATTATGAAGATACGTGTTAATATCTACAACGAGTATGCAACGCCATCTGCGGCAGGCTTGGCGAACTGCGTTGAAAGAGGCTTGTATATCGATGTGAGTACGCCGCCATACCGCTAGATGTCGTGGCATATGAGTGTAAAATTGATATCGTATAAAAGACTTGTGTGAATATCTGGTGAAATGAAGTTTGTAACGCGACATAGAGAATTGTCACGTTACAAGTTGAATTTAACTTACTTCTAGAACAATTCTTTCGTACAGAAATTCAAATTCCTGAGAGTCATTCGATTACCACTAGAAGCATTACTTACAAAAAATTAACAAAACCCAAATTAAAAAGTAAAAGTAAGTTTAAAAAAAGTAAAATTAAGGTAAAAGGACATCACAGTATTCAATCCCCCATCTTATTAATAAATTGCCAATGGAAACTAAAAATAAACTCACTCCAAAAAATATTAAATGCATATTAAAACGACATTTTCTAAATAATTTACTTTAAAAGCCTATCATAAAATGAAGCATTCTTTATAGTGCAAGCGCACGCACACTCGCACCCATAGTAGTAGCTGTGCAACTTACACTACCGCATTGGCTATTCAACTGTTCTGCTTCGACTCGTTCACTCACCTGACGAGTTGGCTGTTATTAGCGTGCATGTGTGCGTTCGCAGGCCATAATATTGTATCGAATAAATATTTTTAGGATTTACATTTTTTTGGCCAGTACCCACGTTATCGAGAACCTGGTGTCTGGATAAACCTAGTACAGGTTTAAAGACATCATAGAATCAATGTGTAACCAGCTTTTTTAATCTGATAATAAACAAATAAATAAACTCCATCATCAGATCAAAGCGTTTTTAGTGTAGTAAAGAATTTTCATTTTAGTTCTACTGGTGTGCAAAGTTTTACTTCAATCGGACAACTTGCTGAAGAGTTCCATGGAACAGCTCCTGACTCCATCATCAGATCAGAGCATTTTTTGTGTAGTTGAGAATTTTCATTTTAGTTCTACTGGTGTGCAAAGGTTTACTTTAATCGGACTACTTGCTGAGGAGTTCCATAGAACAGCTCCTGACTCCATCATCAGATCAGAGCGTTTTTAAAATAGTTAAGCATTTTTATTTAAATTCTACCGGTATGCATAGTTTGACCTCAATCGGACAACTTGCTGAGGAGTTCCACGGAACAGCTCCTGACTCCATCGTCAGATCAAAACGTTTTTAGTATAGTCTAAAATTTTTATTTTAGTTCTACCGGTGTGCAAAGTTTTACATTAATTGGATAATTTGCTTAGGAGTTTCATGGAACAGCTCCTGACTCCATCATCAGATCGGAGCGTTTTTAGTGTAGTCGAAAATATTCATTTTAGTTCTACCGATGTGCAAAGTTTTATTTCAGTCGGACCTTTCTGAGGAGTTTCATGGAACAGCTCCTGACTCCACATCAGATCAGAGCGTTTTTAAAATAGTAAAGTATTTTTATTTAAATTCTACCGGTATGCATAGTTTGACCTCAATCGGACAACTTGCTGAGGAGTTCCACGGAACAGCTCCTGACTCCATCATCAGATCAGAAAGTTTTTAGTATAGTCTGGAATTTTGATTTTAGTTTTACCGGTTTGCAAAGTTATACATCAATTGGACAATTTGCTGAGGAAAAAAGTGTTTCAAAGTGATCCTTAAAGATGTCGCATATACTTGAAAATTTACTAAGAAAGTAGCCTTACGCCCCTCCAAAAACTAAAAAAAAATATTGGACGTTTTAAAGTAATCCTTGTAGATGACGCATATACTTGAACATTTACTAAGAAAGTTGCCTTACGCCCCGCCAAAAACTAAAAAAAAAATATTGGACGTTTCAAAGTGATCCTTGTAGATGTCACATATACTTGAAAATTTACTAAGAAAGTTGCCTTATGCCCCTCCAAAAACTAAAAAAAAATATTGGACGTTTCAAAGTGATCCTTGTAGATGACGCATATACTTGAAAATTTACTAAGAAAGTTGCCTTACGCCCCGCCAAAATCTAAAAAAAACATGGGACGTCTCAAAATGATGATGATGATGGATGTCGCATAAACTTGAAAATTTAGTTATCTCATGCCCCTCCACCAATAAATAAAATACAGTAATATAAATTTCACAGTACCCACAAGCCGTTTGGCTCCCTACAAAAACAGTATGAAAGTTACGGCAAACGAAATATACGTACGTGTACGGTATTTGCACAAAAATATTTTGTCTTGACAAGTTTTTTTTGTATGAAAGATCATTTTTTTTATATCCTTTATAAAAAAATATCCTGAGCAACACTAGTTTTGGTGCTAATGCTCTAAGTCTTATACTTTCCGAGATACGAGGTAGATGGGAGCAAATGGGGGACAAAAGGGGGACTTTAGAATTTATTTCCAACTCAACGAAACTCCTATACGACGTCGCGCTATAATTGTGTGATGTTGCCTATAGTATTATATATACGTAACTATGTATAGTGCTCGTGACAAAGAGCGACACGTCCTCCCTCCAACAGCGCTCGGCGCAGACTGCCAGTGGCCGCGTTGCGTTTCATCATTTTAGATGCGATTTAAAAAAAATCATATTATAATAATTAATGGATTACACTCCTAGTTTTTTTTATATGAAAATAAAAGGTTGAACTTTGTTATAGTATGTGAATTTTAACTTATAAACTTTCTACTTTCAAATAAACGACATCTTTGAAGCGTATAATTGCGCAGTTTTTATTCGTTATTTTTTTTGAAATATTGTATTAATAAACAAAATTTTTTTAAATGCATTTCAAAGAAGACACTATTTTTGTTGTAATTTTGTTTTTGTTAAAAACTTTACGACTCGTTTTTTGGGTGAAAACAGGGTTAGATAGTTCACTCAATTGCTCATTTTACGAGAACGCGAGTTACAAATTAATTTATATGACGAATGTGATATGTTTAAATTTTTTTTTTCGATCTTTTAAGTTTTTATGAACCAAACTTTGGGTGTATTGAGTTTTGTTTATCTCTCTTTATCAACCGAGCCACAGACTCGAAGACGAGCTTTGAAATATTCGCATAAAACGGGTAACAGAAGACAGGGACCTTAAGACGAAACGGCGCACTGATTTATATCAAGGTTATAATTTTGACTAACCTCGACGTTTCGGCCAAGTTACATCGGCCGTGGTCACGAGATACTGAAAGCGGGCGGGTGTCATTGCCGGGAAGCGCAAATGTTGTCACCAACTACCCGCACTTGGTTTTCAGAATCTGGACCATACCACAGGATAGAACTTCACGAACCCAAAATTCTCTCCAACGAACGCCCATATTACCCAAGTATCGTTCGAGAAGCCGTCGAGATAAAGAAATATCGCAATTTTAATCGCAACGACGGTTTTAGATTATCTTCATCGTGGAATACAGTTATAGTTCACGTCGCGCTTTAGATCTACGCGTAACTTCAGATACTGTTAGTATTGTATGTAGAAACAGTGATACGTGCTATTCAGAAAACCAAGTGCGGGTAGTTTGTGACAAACTTCGTGCTTCCCGGCAATGACACCCGCCCGTTTTCAGCCGTCTTGACCATGGCCGATGTAACTTGGCCGAAACGTCGAGGTTAGTCAAAATTATAATTTTGATATAAATCTGTGCGCGAAAAGACCCGTTTTGTCTTAAAAACAATAAACTCCTAGTGTTTTACAGTGCTCTAAGTAATACTGTTAGTATGTAACTTTTTGTCGAAATAATAAAAAATTGAATCCTGTCTCCTTCGAAAACAGGCTTAGAGAAGACTTTATCTTAAAGAGGTCGCCCATCGCGTCCAAAATGCCAGGAGGAGCTTCTAGTCCATGAAGACGCTAATGAAGAGAGACCTTCCATTGTCACTAAACCATAAACTCGTCGACATGTGTATTCTGCCCGTCCTTACCTGTGGTGCCCAAACTTGGTCACTGACAGAATCTCAAAAGTCCAAACTCGAGATTTGCCAAAGAGCCATGGAACGCAACGATCCGCAATACCACACTGCGCGTGAAGACCGGCATCGTAGATGTTGGCGACGAGACTGCCAGGCTGAAGTGGGACTGGGCGGGTCACGTCAGTCGTATGGTTACAGACAAATGGGCAACAGTCGTCACACAATGGGTGCCTGCAGATGGGCGTCGAAGCCGGGGCAGGCCGAGGAAGCGTTGGCGTGACGACCTCGATACATTCTAAGATGACTGGTAAGACGTGGTGATCGTGAGATATGGAGGAACATTGGAAGACATTTCCCCAGCAGTGGGAAATAATTATTATTATTACTTGGAGCTTGTACTCTCTCATTGCAGGGTAAAAGCCTCCCTTCCTTCCTTCCACTACATTCTATCATGTCTGTGTTTAGTCCAGTCTTCCATATACGAATCGAGATCGTCTTTCCATCGGTGTCGCGGTCTGCCGCGTGCTCGTTTTCTGTCTTTTGGGATCCACTCTGTGGTGGATTTTGGTCTTAACTCCTCCGACATGCGGCTGAGATGGCCCGCCCATACCCTCTTTAACTTGCCTCATGGTGCCCAACGTCCTCGTTTTGAGTTTGGGAGTGCAGTTCACTGTTTCTAATGCGGTCTGTTAATTTGACTCCTAGGATACTGCGCTCCATGGCACGCTGACAAACCCCAAGTTTGGACTTTTGTTGATCCTTTTGGCAAATAATAGGTTAAAAAAATAAATTAACACGTTACGTACCTACGTATTTGTTTATGAACTTATGACTTGCGCAACAAATCAACTATGCCTACGCGTATAACGTATTTAGTGGCCGACTATGATATAAGAGAGTTGTCAAATCATACAAATAACTAAGGTTTTACAGCTTTAAGTAATATATATGGACGAAACTTATTGTCGCATTAATACAAATAAATAGGTAAATTATAATGTTATACATACGTATTTTTATGGGCATAAATGTGGCCTAATCTACAGGCAACAAGAATACAGCACAAATCGTCAAAAAGCAATAAAATATTGCTAGAAACTGATCGGAACAGTGTTTGTTTCCTTGAAAATAAGGCGAGCACTCAACAGCGAGACTCCTTTGATGCCGCGCCGGGTGTAACTACTCTTTGCCCACGTACTATTGAATTGTGACCCAAGCCAGGAGCGAAATGTCAGCATTCATCTAACTCATATATTCGTGGATACGGTACGGAGGTACGGAGGATACAAACATAAACTGCGTCACTAATAACTTCGAAGAGTCTTTGTAATTTCATCATCATCATCATTCTCAGCATCATATCAGCCAAATGATGTCCACTGCTGCACATAAGCCTCCCTCATAGATTTCCAGAGCAACCGATCTTGTGTACCCAACGGCTCCCCGCAACCCTTATCAGATCGTCTCTCTTATCTAGTGCGGGGCTGGGCACGCTACGCATTCCAATGCGTGGTCTCCACTCAAGAACCTTTCTGCCCCAACGGCCGTCAGTTTTTCTAGCTATATGTCCTGCTTACTGCCACTTCAGCTTGCTAATTCTTTGTGCTATGTGACTTTGGTTCGTCTACGAATCTCTTCATTTCCGATTTGATCTCTGAAACACCAATCATAAGCACTATCATTGTATTTTATGACAACACAAACTTAGAGACGCAGTGTAGGTGAAGTCGGGCTGTGGATGACGAAGATGACGTACCAAACGATTTGCTTCAACTTTTCTTGTTAGCACGAAGGCGTGGAACTCACTTCCAGCGTATGTTTTTACGGTACGTGTTAATCTCAAAATCTTCAAGTTCAGAGTGAACAGGATCTTTTTAGGCAAGCGTGCTTTATCTTCAATCACTTTACCATAAGGTAGTGGTCAAGCGCTTGACGACAGTCAATCAATATAAAAACCAATAATTGATAAAATTGATGATAATCAATAAAAAAAGGGTTTTTTCGTTTGAATCTGTAGGGAAAAACATGATAACTCTACCTATTCCAATGATAATTCAAATTTATTGATCTTTGAATTAGAGATCCATCATGGGGATAAACTTATACAGTTATGAGCATTAAATTCGTCGTTTCACTATCTTGTGACTTGTACCACAACATTGTTTGAGACCAATTGGTCGTCCGTTCTTTGTCTCATCGCGTTTACACGCCGGAGTAAAGGCATACGTGATCATCATTGAAACTTTTGCGTGAAACATTTCTATTTCGTGCTAAATTGCGATTAACACAAAACAAAAGTATCTATTTTGTAGAATTCACGGATGCTGTGAGGTTTGTGCTGTGGTGACAGCAGACATAGGCGAGGCTGATAAGCAGCGTGGCTGTGTCCTCAACCTTATCATTTACTACCATGATTCTCTTTGTCATAAGCATAACATTATGATACTAGCCTGGATGAAATCGCTTTCAACAATAAGGCCGCCCATCGCACTAATATTATAAATACGAAAGTTTGGATGTTTGTTTATACATATATTTGTTTGTAACTTAACGGTATATACATATGTAGATTGCAACTTGGATTAACACATCTACTTTTTATCCCATAACTCAAGTCCCATGGAATAATAATGGTGATATCAAATTGCAACAGCGAGTTTAACTTTATATCTAGGATACACATTTAGTAGTGTAACGTGTACGAAGTCGCGGACAACAGCTAGTTGTACTATATTTAGCATTAATTAATTTTAAAGTATTCGTGGTGTACAATAGAGCATTATTCTATTCTATTTTAAGTAGGTACCTACTTACTAAGCTGTAAATTGTGTGGGTAAAACAGTAAATGCTCTATCAAAAATAAAATAATAGATATTTTATTTTTGATAGAGCGAAGCGAAGCGGCGTTGTATGTATGTATGTTTGTTTGTCCGAAGATGACTTTAGAAGTGTTTATCCGATCATCGTGAAATTAAGTATATAGGTAGGTAGTAATGGCATAATTTTGGTGTGACTAATTGAGCTAAAATGTAGGGGAGTTGTTGAGATTTTGGGTTTCAAGAGAGGTAAAAAAAATAAAATGGAACTATCCTGTCAAGTAGCACATCTAAAAAAAGGTATTTGTGAGTACATTTTGACACCGTTTTTATTTTAAGTTTAAACTTTGTAGTTTTTAAGTTAAGAGCCATAATAAAAAATGAACTTCACAGGGTACACCAGTGACCACAGTGCTGAAATTTGGTATGCGCGTAGCTTTAGTGGCGCAAATGTAGGCAAAAGTCTGAAATCCAGTATAACAGCAATTTCTTCCTATTATAATATTTACCAAAAACATGAACTCCCGTTTCCTGTAATTTGAATGAAACTGTAGGTCAAGTTATTTGGTTATGCATTTCGTGGCACACTTTGATAGTCAAAGATTACAAATAATATATTTTTTTGTTTTTAATGGGAGACTCGCGAGATCTCAGTTTGGGGCGAACCGCTAGTTATTTAAATATTATACCTCATAGATTATTATAGCAGCAGTAGCCACTTAACATCAGGTGGACTGCATGCTCGTTTGACATATATGTAGTATAAAAAAATATGCTATATTAGTACTGAGATAAAAAACCACATATCGTGAACAAGACACGTTTGAGATACGTTGCGCGTTGCTTGGTGCGTCTCCTCGCACTGATAATACGAACATATGGTTATGTATTAGAGTGTTCATGTGGAAGCGTTGCTTGCGGTGGCACACGCGGCAAAACTCACTCGTCGAGGCAAAACAGCGAATCCAAAAAAAAAAATGTTATTGATCGTCGGAATTCTTTTTTTTTTGAAAGCTTTGAATGGCGAAGTACCTTCAGCAAAAAACAGTGTATGGTATAAATTTAAAACTGCGTTACATTCCTACAACATGATTACTGAATTGTTTTCTCTCTCAAAAAAATCCTATGTACATTTATAATTAAAAAAAAACTTATCGACTTCTGTCAACCAGATACACTGGATGGCAGGTTCGTTATTAAAAGTTTATATATATGTAATTTTATATCAAATCCTAGTCGTATTATAGGTTCAGCATTGGATGATATGTATGTCTATAAATCATCTTAATTCATTTTGTGCAAGTGTGTTTCTAGAATATTGAATTCATAAACAAATCTTATTTACATCGAGAACACAACATGTATGTGGGCACTTCAAAGCAACCACTGCATTTCGGAGATTCAATCTGACAGTGGCTGCGAACCTGCAGTTTGGTAACGCCAGCAAGATCAAATTCCTGGAAATATTTGCCGGAATTTTAAAGCTCCTCTGAATATGTGGTTATTTAGCTATTTTGAATAGTAGTTTTATTTTTATAGTGGTTATTCGAACAATTACGCAAATTTCCAATATTTTTAAAACCATCTCAAAAATTTCAAGCCTAGACGGGACTTGAACCTGCAACCATCCTCTTGATACGAGGATGCACTACCAATTGTGCTACAGGCTCTTGTCACGTCAGGGTCGAAATTAGTGAGATAATTCACACAATTTTTTGACCGGCTTCATATTAACTATTTTGGTTTTTGCAACCTTTAACTATAAAATGCTGACTACTATGTTAAAAGAAGCATAAATCAATAGTTTGGAATTGACTCTGACTACCCCTCAGTAGGGAATGTTCCCGGTTTGCATACTTTTTCTTAAGTTCTTACTTAGTTTGGTCGTAATACGAAATTAACTTAAGGTAAGAGAATTTGCACACATAGACAGCTATTATCAGGATTTTCATAGTGTAATCCGACACTTAGAAATCCTAAGATTTTAAAACCATCTCAAAAACGACGGGACTTGAACCCGCTACATTCTTTTTGATATGAAATTGCGCTGAACAAATTTTAAGGAAGTTTTTAAGCTGGTTTTGAAATCTTAGCTTATTTGTTTACGTTTTAATTCAAAAGAATTCACTTCTCAGCAAAAGCTTTATAACGTGCAACTACCATCTCATTTCAAATAAGGACTGCACAATTACAGCTTCCGCTGCTATAGGGCAGCAAAAAGGCTAAGCAACTAGTTTTGCAGGATGACGTTCCCATGGGAGTTGGTTATCCGCTTGTTTTTATCAGGACATCGTCTATTTATATATCTTGTGATCGTCAATGATGAGAAATGAATATAATTTCTGGTTATTCTGTAAATAAGTTATTTTTTATTTCTGACTACCTCCGTGGCGCAATGGGCGAATAGCCGGCTGAGACGCAGGAGGTAGCGGGTTCGATTCCCGCCGCGGAACAAACGTTTGCATGATCTATAGATATTTGTTCCGGGTCTGGATGTTTTTCTATATATGATAAGTATGTATTTACAAAAAAAATAAGTACATATATGAGTATTCTATCGGTTATCTGGTTCCCATAGTACAAGCTCTGCTTAGTTTGGGGCTGGATAGCGCTGTGTGACATGTCCAGCAATATTTATTTATTTATTTATATATATTTACTATCTTGCTATCGTGACGTAGTGTACATTATTAATACTTCTTTCGCATGAGTATTGTATCTTACCTAACGTTTATAGTATAACTGTTTATTGTTCCGAAAAAAAAACTACAATACGAGTACACACGGCTACACATAAAGCTATACATATCCAATATACGCTGACCTCGCATTGTGTAGGCTTTTCGTAGCATGAGAGATCAGCTTATACTGGAAATGTATAGCTTGATGTGTAGCCGTGTGTACAACAAAAATTCAAATAACTAATCGATCAGTTTTTCGTATTTCAACTTTGAACTTCATCATCTTCATCTATGTAGTTAACTTCAAATTTTAATAAAATTAGCCTTTATCTCAAGAATATTTAGTTATTTATTTAATACTTTATTGCACAAAAATACAAATTACATGTACAAAAGGTGGGCTTAATGCTAATAGCATTTTCTACCTGCCAACCTCAGAGGTAACAAAAAAGGTTGGCGTGCTAACTTTTAACAATCATCATCATCATCATCATGTCAGCCGTAGGACGTCCACTGCTGGACAAAGGCCTCCCTCATTGATCTCCAGGAACTGCGGTTGGAAGCGGCCTGCATCCAACGCCGACCTGCGGTTCTTACCAAGTCGTCTGCCCATCTTGTGGGTGGACGTCCTACGCTGCGTTTGCCGGTCCGTGGCCTCCACTCGAGAACCTTTCGGCCCCATCGGCCATCTGTTCTGCGCGCTATATGGCCTGCCCACTGCCACTTCAACGTGCTAATCCGTCGGGCTATGTCGGTGACTTGAGTTCTCCTACGTATCTCCTCATTTCTGATTCGATCCCGTAGAGAAACCCCGAGCAAAGCATACTTAACAATATTAATGTTAATTAAATAATTAAATATTGTAGTCCAAAACCACGAGAGTTAGGGAAAAGTCGTGAAAGGAGTCATGCCTTCAATTTATATGAAAACGATAACTGCATATTTCGTTTTAAAATCGTTTATTTTGAAATCGACTCGATTCGATCGAAGAATTTTTCAAAAAAAGAACCTTCTGTTGCTGGTAAGAATCAATCTTTGTAAATAAATGTATTATTCAAAATATGAAAGGAAATAGCAAAATATGTAATTTTCACGCTACTATGGCTGAAACTGTTTATTTTTGTAACATCTGTATAATTCTACCCTTGTTCTGGTGAATAAATGAATCGTTGGTAAGGGAGAAAAATCAGAAAAGTTGCCCGGATACTATGAAAATTCAGGAATAACTGAAGTGCTTACTAGAAAGGGCCAATGAAGTAGGTGAAAATACAAGATTCTGTCTTACATATTAAGTGACGACCTCCGTGGAGCACTGCACCTCCTGGTAGCAGGTTCGATTCCCGCCGCGGAACAAATGTTTGCATGATCTACAGGATAATTATTCCGGGTCTGGATATTTTTCTATATATTATAAGTATGTATTTACAAAAAAAAAGTATATAAGTATTCTATCAGTTATCTGGTTCCCATAATACAAGCTCTGCTTAGTTTGGGGCTAGATAGCGCTGTGTGAAATGTCCAACAATATTTATTTATTTAAGATAAGAGAAAACATTAGGTATAATTTAAATGATCAGTTCCGGTCACAAATCCAGGTAGATACGACGTTGTTGCGCACTAGTCACTCAATATGTATAAAACAATGCAACAGCTTCTGCAAGAAACTTGAAAACATGTTCACCTATTACAGACGACCAACTTATGGACAGGTGGACAAAATTGGAACTAATCACAATAGGTACACAATTTTAACAAAACGTGCCTGTTACATAGCTACTAGCGACGCCATTACTGGGCTAGATAAGTTTGTAAAATTTGGCACTGACGCATGTCGTTTGTTTGAAAATGTTATGGTATAACAGTAATTTGTAACAATACGTGTGTAATGCTATTGAATGGTATTTCTACGCAAAGAGACGTCATCAAGCATAGTTTAAATTAAATATATAAAATTCACTAAAAAAACTAGCTGATAGCCTATCTTATGCTAAGCCGATAGCACTGCCAATATCTAAGCGTTGCCATTCAAGCAATGGTTTACCTGAGCGGTAAACAGAACAGGAACATTTATGTCAGGGATAAATTTTCCGGATAACTTGTACAAGGTAATCTATTCAGGTAAACCTGACAGGTATAACTCAACGGTTTCGTTACGCCCATTGGCCTACATGGCACTGCAATGCACCCATCACCCTGAGACATATAGGTAAAAAGTCTCATGTGCCTGCATTTTGTTTTCCTACTAAAATTTTAAATGTATATATGTGTTTTATTTGTAAATCCTCTCCGCGAATAATATATGATGTACTAGCTTCCACTAGCGGCTTCGCACGCATTGTTTGTCACCAAAAAGTAGCTTGTGTGTTATTCCAGGTTATTATCTACGTACATCCTTGCAACGCAGAGCCGTTCGTATCGTCGACGACCCAGTCGTATCTAAGGATCTGGAGCCGCTGAGTCTGCGCCGTGACATCGAAGCGCTCAGCGTTTTCTATAAAATATATAACAGCGAATGCTCTGAAGACCTGTTCAATTTAATCCCTTCTTCCCACTTCTACCATCGAACCTCCCGGAACCGGCAACGAGCTCACCCACATATTATAGATGCGTGGAAGTCTCACATGTTGCGTTTCACCCGCCCGTTTCTTCCACGCATCTGCAAGATGTGGAATGACCTTCCTCAGGAGGTTTTTCCGGTGGGCTTCAAAATGAACGCTTTCAAGAGAGGTGTAAATAGGGCATTAAGTGGTAGGCAACGCGACTGCGGTACCACGAGTGCTGCAGGAGTTTATAGGCGGCGGTGACCACTTAACATCAGAAGGCTCGTCAGCTTGTGTATACAAGTTAAGTATGAAAAAAAACATACCAAATTTGATCGAAATCAGTTCAGCCGTTACAACGTCATTGGACAACAAACATGCAAACTTTCGTATTTAAACTAGTAGTGTGATGCAATAAGTGGTAGCACTGATTCCAAGTAGACTTTGTATCATGCACGATGATATTATGCATGTCGGTAACAAACTGAATTTCATTGAACTATTTTGAACATACTGAATACAAATTGGATAAACGGGGGTGTAACTCTCTACGAGTACATCGTAGTTAGTCAGAAACCTTGCAATACAAAATTTAATTAAATTGCAGTTTGAGGTGTTTGAGAATGCACGTGTATCTACATCATATAAACTTAATTAGTTCATGGTAAAAGCTTCGGTACCGTAAGTGATTTACTTAAGTATATACTAATATTATAAAGAGGAATGATTTGTTTGTATTGAATAGGCTCCGAAACTACTGGACCGATTTAAAAAATTCTTCCACTGTTGGGAAGCTACACTATCCCCGGGTGACATAGGCTACTTTTTACCCAACTGCGCAGAAGGAGGGTAATGTTTTTATTGAAAAAAAACGCGTGCGAAGCTGCGGATTTGTCAGCTAGTCATAAATAAAATATACAACCCGTTTTGTTATGTACGACATTAATTTAAAACACACATTCGGAATCGATTGACTGATTTTAGAGATGAGTTTAATACTGATAGTTATTATATTTATCCAGTAATCGATACATTTCCAATAAACAGTTATTAACGAAAATCGGCGGCGCCTTTGAGACGATGCTGCTTAGTCAGTTTAACAGATACCTACTTACATGATGAATTTATATGATTCGTTTACCTATTTTATACAGGCTGTTTCATTTATATTTTGGACCTGATTAAAATTTAAAAAGTATGGTTATGAATTTGAAAAAACCTATTTTCAACAGTACTAGCCATTAGCCCACTAGCCGTACCCATATAGTGTCGTACATAACAAGACACGTGGTAAATGAATTGTGTTGGACATTTCACACAGCGCTAACTATCCCCAAACTAAGCAATACACCTGTAATAAAAAAAGATTTGGGAAATCATCATAAAAAAATATATTAGAATCTTTAAACATGGCTACCAGTTAATGATGTTGTGTACTATGGGATCCAGATGACTGATAGAATCATTGAGATTTAATAGAGTAGTGCCGAGTCCTACAAACAGTTGTCACAAATACGTAACCAGACAAGCCTGAAGGCTTCTGCGACGTAGCAATGCGACGCGTCGGTGCCGTATTTTGCTTACATAGTGTAACATTATCATCATTGGATAGAATATTCAGTAAGTATATTTTTTTTGTTAATAAATCCAAGAGGTAAAGATGTTCCTACAGGGTAGGGAAGGCATCGATAATACCCCGGGTGTTGCCATCAGGTGAGCCGTAGGTAGGCCTGGTTCCCTACAAATAACATTAAAAAAAACATCCTTGTAACATAAGCTTTTAGACGCAGCTTCGCACGTGTAGCCGTCCCTTTCACACCTACATTTCGTATCTCACGTGTGTAAGAGATGGCATGACGACAGGCGGACGACTGCGACCGGCTTACATAATAAGACCGTCCATTATCCACAGCCTGACGTTACCCACCGGTGGTCTACAAGCTTCCCTTGTTTAGTGATTCATCACGATACTGAAACAGTCTCGAACAGGGAACAGACCGCGAATTGAATCCCTGTCTAATTTTTTTCGTCATTATTTTCTGACCAAAAGTTACTTAACTAAAAGTAATAAAGCACTGTAAAACGTGTAATTATGTTATGTGTAATTATGCTTAATAATAAATCACATCATCATTATCCATCATCCATATCCCGACTTCACCCACTGCTGGGCATAGGCCTCCCCAAGTTTGTGACATCCGCCACGATCTTGCGCTAGTCTCACCCATTGACGGCCCGTGACTCTAACCATGTCGTCCACCCATCTCGCTGCCGGACGTCCTACCCTTCTACAGCCATTCCTCGGCCACCATTCAGTTGCTACCCTGCTCCACCTGTCATCATCACGTCTTGTCAAGTGTCCCGC
Organism: Philereme vetulata; assembly: GCA_918857605.2. Taxonomy (NCBI): domain Eukaryota; kingdom Metazoa; phylum Arthropoda; class Insecta; order Lepidoptera; family Geometridae; genus Philereme; species Philereme vetulata. Next base: position 5,810,979 of record OU975459.1, on the reverse strand, counting down.
CCAAGACCATTTGAGCTCCATAACTCGATTCCCAATGTCATGAACCTTCGTTATTCTACGGATCTCAACGTTTGGAACTCGATCTAAGAGTTTGATGCCGAGCATGGTACGCTCCATGGCTCTAGGTGCAACTCTTAACCTATACATAGCCTTCTGCATGAGCGTCCATGTCTCGGCACCATAAGTCTCTGTGGAGTTTTAGGCAACTTAAGGATGTCACCCAGCTTGCCGAACGCGGCCCATCCCAATTGGATCCTTTTATATATCTCCTTTTGTTGATGCTCTTTACCAAAGGATAGAATATGACCGAGATAAATATACTGGTCAACCATCTTCAGCTTCTCATTTCCCACTATTACCGCAGGATTTGTGATGCCAGAGACATTCGACAGCACCTTCGTTTTGGACATAGTCATCATCAAGCCTACTCTCAAAAATGTCATAAATCACACTTTTGTTTAATTAAGTTTTTACTAATAAGTATGGATTTTAAACATCAGATCAATAAATAATTTAATTAAACACCACAACGGTCTTTTAGTGCTTTGAGACACTCGAGCCGCTACTTAATATTTGGATACGTCCTTACAGACCGTCACGTATGAGCGAGAGTTAAATTGAAAACCGTAGATATTCAACTGAAAACTTTTAAGATCTAGATGCAGCGATATAAAAGTTAAGTTGTTTTTCCAGAAACTCTGGCATCTCCCATGCTCTGAATAAACAAATAATATAAACAAACTATCAAGCCGACCATACAAGAATCAGCATACATCGAGTGAAAAGTTTGCTATCATCCGGAGTCCAGAAGTTTCCCGCCTTGTCGCCTTCTGCATTACACGGGCCATTGAAGACGCTTCTGGGCCAATGATCGGTTGGTTTTGGATGAGGTATCTATGAGGAAATTTTGATCAACATTTAAGATGACGGTCGGGACGTTGAGACAGAAAGGTTGTCGAGTGGAGATTACGCAGCGTGGAGCGGCCCCCCACTGGTGGGGGATCTATCTAGATGGAAAGATGACCTGATCGAGATTTAGGGTGAAGGCCGCACAAGATCGGTCGCTCTAGAAATCTATAGGCATTTGACGTCCTATGGCTGATGGGATGATGTTGATTTTAACATTGTTTCAGTAGCTTAGTGAACGGCGCCGTGTGTCAGTCGAAAAGCGTTAATTACAACAATACCTACTGGCAAAATAATTAATTCCATTAAAAAAAAATTAACAACATCTCCAGTTTTAAGTAACCTAGAATTAAAAATAACTCACTAGTTGACTACATAAAAATGGGATCATCATCATTAGAAATGACAGAAGAGGGACGTCCGCTGCTGAATATTTATCTCCTCTTGGCGCTGGAAATCTAAGGAGGAGGTCTGGTAAGCCTGCACCTAACAGTTATTATTATTATTTTTTTATTAATAAGAATCATCAAAACACTGACAATATTCAGCGGTTACATTTACAAATGGTAGAACTTTGTGCTGTCATAATCACAGATGATAGACTGCATGTATTAATATTTTATGCCGAGCGAGTAAATTAATTGGATTTTAATAATAAACTAAGATTGCATTCACTTTTGTTAGGTTGTCTTTAGGACAGAACCGTTCGTGTTCAAAGGGGTTTCCCTTTGAACACGAACGGTTCTGTCCGAACGCATCGAAAAGCGCATCATAGGATTAAAAATTCAAGAAATAAGAAGCATAATATTTAGAACCAAGAGTTTTGTCACATGTTAATGACATTCAGCGATTCATTAATAGTTTTAAAACCATATCAAAAACTTTCAAGCCTAGATAAGAATTGAACCCACAACCTTCCTCTTGATACGAGGATGCACTGCCAATTGTGCTACAGGCTCTTGTCATGTCGGCATCGAAATTAGTGAGATAAGTTTATGACTCAAAGCGCCGTTAGCTCCATCTACAGGAAAACTTTTTGCAGAACTTTTTAGAATTTTTGTAAGTGTTCAGATATAACACTATAAAAACAATTATTTTTTTATTGGTAATTTTATTGTTGTTTTTAGTTGATTTATTGTTTTGGAAACCCGGCGAACTATACTTTTAGGCAAGCTCTTACCAGTTTGTACTGACAACTACAGCGAATAAAGGTTCACAATATTTTTAAAACCTAAAGACGCACAGTTGGACGACGACTCACAACCAAGATATCCGAAAAAATATTAAAATCACCTATATTTAGATCTATTAAGAATCATAGCATTGCTTCAAATTGCATTCAATATCTTGTAAAGTAAAACTTGTTCGACTGTTTCGTACCTCTCGGAAAACTTGAACCGCCCTACTTTACTGCCCAATATCTATTCAAACGACACGTAAAATCCACAGGAGAGACATTTCGAAAACAAGATATTTGGGTACTAACGAACAAAGCCAGGAGGACTCCTGTGGGAGCTCGTGTTTTAATAATAGAATAGGAGCTGCTTTAAACTTTTAGGAAACGCTTTTTAGCAATAAAAGATTTATATCGAAAGAGTATATTATTTTACGTGGTTTTTGAAACTGCAGTCAGTAGGTCAGTAACTGAATTACTGTTATTCAGTTACTGAGATAAGTGTTTTATTGAACGTGGTTTTTGAAACTGCAGTCAGTAGGTCAGTAACTGAATAACTGTTATTCAGTTACTGAGATAAGTGTTTTATTGAACGTGGTTTTTGAAACTGCAGTCAGTAGGTCAGTAACTGAATTACTGTTATTCAGTTACTGAGATAAGTGTTTTATTGAACGTGGTTTTTGAAACTGCAGTCAGTAGGTCAGTAACTGAATTACTGTTATTCAGTTACTGAGATAAGTGTTTTATTGAACGTGGTTTTTGAAACTGCAGTCAGTAGGTCAGTAACTGAATTACTGTTATTCAGTTACTGAGATAAGTGTTTTATTGAACGTGGTTTTTGAAACTGCAGTCAGTAGGTCAGTAACTGAATTACTGTTATTCAGTTACTGAGATAAGTGTTTTATTGAACGTGGTTTTTGAAACTGCAGTCAGTAGATCAGTAACTGATTAAGCTGAACTGTTATTCAGCTACTGAACTTTTAAAAACTAGGCTTTGATTTACTGTTGCGTGATAGCGTGTTGCTTGCGTGACACAAATATAGGCAAAAGTTTGAAATCCAGAATAACTGCAATTTGTACTCCAAACATGATTAACCGCTGTATATGAACTCCTGTGAGCCTGTAATTTGAATGAAACTATAGGTTAACTTATGTGGTTATTAATGTCGTTGCACTATTTTGATAGTTAAAGATTACGCGAGATCTCAGTTCGGTTTGGGGCGAAGCACTAGTTATTCATTTATTGGCTTTTTTTATTTTGTCCAACATTTTTTCACTGAAATAATCCCTGGGCCCTTGGCTCTTTATCTATAAAGCTTATTTGCAAAACAATTTTATAGTATTAATATGGTGCTTACGTAGGCAATTTCAATTTTACATTTTGTGTAGTGAGCTTAGCATTCTAATGAGTGTGGGCTTGTTATTGTTGGTAGCTTATTTAAAAGTGTTATAGTTTATTTTAAGTAAATTATTTTCTATTTTATAATTATGTCTGGTTTTATTTTATAATTTGTGTCTGGACTAGGGAATGCAATCCCGATCTCGCGAGCTCTCGTGTAATTTTTCGGGATCAATCCCGACGCATCATATGACGAGATCCCGTTCGAGATTGACGGGATTGGGCGGCAGTGGTCAGCGACGCTACACACGTCCACTCGGGGCGCAAGCGGCGCGCTGACTGACGGCCGCGAGCGGCAGGAACGCCAAACAGCGTTAGCTTAAACTATTCCGACTATTTCCGAATATTAGCGACAGGTGACGATAATTATTTAGTTGGTAAGATTAAAAAATAAAGAATTTTATTTTCTTTCGAGTAATATGTTATTTTAGTTAACCTCACTATCACAAACAAGCAGTTATTAGCTTTTTCAGTCATCCGAATATAACATTTTTTTAAACTAGACGGGATCCCGAAAATTCCGGGATCCCGCGGGATTGATATTTCTAATCCCGCGGGATCTCGAATTTGCAATCTCGAGTCGGGATTGCATTCCCTAGTCTGGACATTGTCGAACCATAAAATATACGAGAGGGCTTAACCATGTTACATTCGATTGCGATGACGCTAGTCGATAAGTCCGAGAATGTATGGGAGTTGACACATGCTATGGAAATAACACGTGATATATCGACAACAAACCTATGTAAAAACGAATCGATTCGAAGCGAACGTAACTTGGCTACGGGCCCTGGAATCCAAGATGTGGTTGCCTTCACAGAGTGAGCACAGGGAACGCTTCTATTGTGTTTTATTTTAATATAAGTCTGTGTCTCATTGGGAATCCTTAACAAATATATTAAATTTAGAGTGATACGTATGTGACCATCATCATCATGACGTCCACTGCTGAACATAGACCTCATTATCGATTTCCTGAGCGACCGATGAGGTCGTCTTTTGGAGCCGGGATAGACTGGTCGAAGATACATACGTTTCGACTGGCACGGGATCTGGACGAGTGGCATAAACAAAAAGCGACCTTGGCTGAGCCGTGAGTTGACACGGGTTCAAAATGGTGCTTAGAATAACCCATACGGCTTTTGTAGCTTTTGCGAATAATGCAAAATCGTACCAGCAACAGCTAAGACTAGACTAGCCTCTCGATGATACTAATTCAATCCCAGCACGATTGTTAAAGCAACTCAATTTGGGCAACGGTTGGACTACGTATCACTTCGGACGCTTTCGTATTTACCAAACAATTTAACTCTAACGCTAAATTTCCTGGGCGTAGTACATGGACCACAATAAAAAGAAGCTGTGAAACTGTATCACACTGGTTGGTTTTGTGTTAAGCCTGGCATTGAAATAAAAAATAATCCCCATGAATCTTCAATGCGCCAATCCTGGAAAGATACGGTCTGTGCCAGTCAAAATATAACGTTTGGTTCACCAATTGCATTGCAAATGATTTCAATGCAATTGCATTGAAAGCGGGCATTCATGCCCACTTTCATTGTAAAAAAACCAAGATTTTATCTAATATTGATGTCTCAATGAAAGTTGATACAGCCTTTATATTATTAGTGGTTCTCCCTCGCGAGTCTCCCAAAACAAAAAAAAATATTCTTAGGGCGATTCACAACGAAGCCTAAACGTATTTAGTGGATATATTTGCCTATATTTATGTTACTAAAGCTACACGCATACCAAAATTCAAAACTGGGGTAACTGGTATACCCTGTGAATTTTGTCAAAGTTCAGTTTTTATTATGGCTAATAAGTAATAACTCAAAAACTATAAAAAAAATTATGAAAAATAAAAACGGAGTCTAAATTTACTAATGAATACCTTTCATTTAAAGTCCTATTTGACCTAATAGCCTCGTTTTATTTTTTTTTACTTATCTTGAACCCCAATATCTCAACAACCCCCCAACATTTTTAACTCATTTAGTCAAACCAAAATTGTACCATCACCACCTATGTATTTAAATGTCACGATGATCGGATCAACGCTTCAAAAGTTATCCTCGGACAAATAAACATACGTACATACAACGCCGATTTGCCCAAGTTGATTTAGAGATCTCACTTCACTCTATCAATAATGCGACGGAAAGTTGACGGAAGACTTATTAGAATCAGGGTTCTAAGTGTATTATCTTTGTAAAGACTTCGAAGTGATCAGGATCATGTAAGCTTTGCGGATATTGAAGGGATAAGCTGATTATTGTGTTCGTTCATAGTAATCGCATTAAATTTACGTAATTCGCGTAATGGTAATTAAAATCCTTTAAGCTGTGTAAACTTTAGAGCGGATCACAATTAATTTACAGATTTAGATAATGAACTTCCAAAAGCAGGCATTGTCGTTAAAGTGTAGGTTAAGCTGTTAGATGTTAGGTATATGCTACGGGACGCCTACTGTGTCTACTACTGTGTGTATCTTGTTACCAAACTAGAATTATGATTTTTAAAACCACCTCAAAACTCACCTCACTTTCAAGCCTAGACGGGACTTGAACCCGCAACCTTCCTCTTGGTACGAGGATGCACCGCCAATTGTGATACAAGCGCTTGTCACGTCAGGGTAATGAGATTATTTACGACTCAAAGCGCCGTTAGCTCCATCTACAGGAAAACGTTTTACAGTTTTTGACCTGCTCAATAAAAAATAAAAATCTTAGAATTTTCCGTAAGTGTCGCATAACTCTATAGGTACAAATAAAATATCAAAATAGTTTATAATACCGACATAATTTCCCCATGCCTTTTTCAGGTCAGGATGACTAAGATCGTGGAACAGCTGAGACCACGCGAAACAAACTCGTGAATCCTGATACGTATATAAAAAAAATTAAATGTTTGTATTCAATATGAGCAGGGCGATGCCTTCGGCTTAGCAAGATTGCAATAAAACCCAATCACACTGTATCAAGAAAACAGAATAAACAAAGAAGGGACAGATCGCCCAATAATTCAATTCCTTATTTGCTACGATATTCCCGCCTTAAGGCAGTTTACTATTATTTATTTCTCGTCTCGTAAGGAATGATTTATTTTTACTGCCACCCGTCCGATCCCTTATAGGGTTGAGACTGTAGACTATGGTTTTCCGGTAGACGTCTTCAGCAAAAAAAATGTGTCTGTTATCTACTAAATTTCGGCCAGCGTCATATAAAAGTTTAGTTCCTTCCTCAACTCTTGTGTCAGTTACCAACCAAATACAAATAATTTATTAATACTACCCTTTTTACAAGTCAGCTGGATAATTACAAATACTAAGATAATTTACCACAATTCTGGTAAAAGTAACAGATCCTTCAGGTCATAAATAACGTGTTCCAGCAACCACTTTTTAAAATGGGATTTAAAGGTACTGGTCAAAGTCAAAATCATTTTTAATCATTAAAATCACAAGGATCACTTTGAAACGCCAATTTTACTGCCTGTTCCTTCGCGACCAAGCCAAGAAAGAAAGGCAAGAAACAAGGCTAGTTGTTTTTTTTATTTTTTTACTGGTGGTATACCTTTCGTGAACGAGCTCGAGGAAGTGGGCACCACCGCCTTACCTTTATCTGCCGCCAAATAGCAGTACTTGTGCTGCTGTGTTCTGGTTATATGGTAATGGTATGTATGTTCCTGTAATTACTGGCACATAGGCATAACAGCTAGTCCTATAGTATGACAACGTATCCACATAGAGACCAAGACAACATAATACCTTGTTTTGAATTTTATGTGGATATCCATGGACTGCAGTAGCCACTTAACATCTGGTGGACTGCATGCTCGTTTGCCATATAAATTGTAAAATCCTTTTAGAATACATAACAATACAGGCAATAAATTACGTCTAAATTATAACATTTTGAACGAGTTGGAGCAATTTCAATCCCAAGCTTCTCTATCATCTAATATTTTGTTTAATTGCGGTTTTAAATTTGTTAATTGTCAATTTTTGTACATAACTCAGAAGTTTGTTATAAAAGCGAACACCTTGCCCTTTAAACTATTTACTAACTCTATGGAGTCTACAAGTGGTAACAGCAAGTTTATCTTTATTTCTAATATTAAAATTATGATTATCGCTATTTTTCTTAAAATATTTTTGTAAACAAACATCAGATTTTCAAATACTTATTGACACGATGGTGCCGCGGTGAAAAGAGCATCACGTATAGTGGCAGGCAGTTATACACTGATGGTCCTATTATGTACACGGACTTTTCAGACTTAACAAGCTTGTGTGACGGTGTTACATGTCGGTCCTTATATCTGTTACTCCGCATGGCTCGAGATGGATTTACGCTTCTAGGATATCTTCATAAGTCTCGAAAAGAATACTTAGTAGTCTAAGAGTACTTAAAAAGTTATTGACAGATTGCTGCCATCTTTTTCATATCTTCAGTTCGTGTACATTAAACTTGCATAATCGATGGATAATAATTATATAAGACTGCAGAGTTTCACTAAGATTTAGTTACTAATTACAAAGAAACCTGTTAAAATATAGTAAAATAAAGAGTACTTACTCACATTGCGTTTATTATTTTTCCGGCCTTTCCCTGGTAACTCTTTTCAAGTGGTGTTTACCTTTCGTCTGGCTGGGCCACGACCTTGCATATATTTCCTGAATCAATGTCGCTTGTACTAAGCCCTATATTTTATTCATTGTCAGTTTTAGAAGCAGACAGATGTAACTTTGTTTTCAGTCGATCACTTAAACATCTTTGCGATAAAATTTGCTGGTCTATTTTGAACCCTAATTTAAATCTACAATGCTTCCACATAAATGGTCCTCACCTAAATTTTGAGAATTCATTTTAAAATAAATAACGAATGAACTATCTTTTGTAAATCAAATATTGACGCAGAACAGTTTTTTAAACCGTCTAATGGTTTCGAAGAATAACAACAATAATATTTAAACATATTTTTATTCTAGTAGGTTACACTTAATCTAAAACATTTTCCAAGAAACAGTTTAATCAACGATATTTATTTTCACTTGATCTAATAGTTTTGACTTAGATCTATTAATTTTTTTATATTTAGGGTTCGCTTTTACGGACCTTCTTATACTACTTCGGGTCATCACTCTATCGAATATTTCTTCACTGGTGTCTTCACTTCCATCATCAGAGAAATGATTATTCATACTGTCACTTAGCTTAGGTCGTATAAAAACAGATTCTATGCCACTATCAGAATGTATTGCATCTTCCGGCAGAGCTCTGTCTTCATCACTCATAGACATTTTTGAATTAGCATGACTCATCTGTCGACACAGCATCCTGCAGCTCTGTGCAGGTACTTGTAAAAGATTTTTCTTTTCCTCTTTCTTTTTTAGATTGCTTGGTTTGTATTTCATTGGTGAAAAATCAACCCTACTGCGTAAAAAGCTTATCGTTTCCCCGAACTTTCTGCTGCATTTCCTCGTTGCTTTTACCTCGATTTTTTCTACTGTTTTGGTACTCTCATCGTTTTCTAAAGCTACACCTGAATCCGAATTGGAATCGGCTAGTATTTGTATTTCCGGAACACTATATGTAAATTCGTTATGGAGCAACTTTTTATTTAGCTCCTCGATCGTCTCGACTTGTTTTTGTATGATAATATCCTTTTGAGCGAGTTGTTTAGCGACGGACTCTGTTCGGATCGCCAAATTTGCTTCGTATTTTTGCAGTTCACTAGAGAGGAATTCCAATTCTTTCTTCCTGTTTGATTCCAATTTCTTTATAAGTTCGGTTTGTTTCGCGTATGCTTCCTTGAGCTTCGTGATTTCCTGTTTATGTGATGTTTTGAGGAATTTAATAATGTTTATTGCCTCGTGGAGCGATGTGGGCTGGAGGATATTGTCTTTTGTCGCGATCTCTGCCATTATTGTTTTCCACTCGGATCTGAAACAATAAAATGTGTGAATCAGTAGGTAGATATATTATTTTTCTCAGAAAATATTATCTCATGGTAAATATTTTACAACATCTATACTAATATTATAAAGAGGAAAGATTTGTTTGTTTGTATTGAATAAGCTCCGGAACTACTGGACCAATTTAAAAAAATATTTCACTGTTGGGAAGCTACACTATCCCCGGGTGACATAACTCAGCTAGTTAACCATAAACTCATTAGAGAATGTCGATGTCGTAATCGATCACATACATAGGAGAAAATTCAGTTTTTAATAGATACCTACTGTACTTAAAACAAATGCTTAGCTAAATAATGAAAGACAAGTAGATCATTAAACAAATGGGGCGCTTTTTGTATTCATTACGTAATAATAAACCGAATTGTGAAATACCTATTTTATCACCAATCTATCTAATGATTTTTTAAAGACTATTACAAGTACATTTTAAAATTGTGTAATAATGAGTGTTGCTAGAAATATTAATGAGATTGATATAGAAATTACCACGTGTAATGTTTGGAACGAATTGTTCATGTTTAAATACATCGCTACACCCGGTCGTGGGTACAATAACACTTATTGTTCCTTGTATATATGAACTTATTCAATAGGTATCGATTGTATGAAAACTTTGAGATATGCCGTCAATGTAACCTTAATACAAATAATACAGTGCTGGTTTAAAAAAAACAGTTATCTCATAGAACATTAAGTAAATATAATTTTACAAATTTGTTATGACTACGCTTAGCGTTAATTATTTTTTTATTGGATATTAAAACATTTATGTGTGAATTCCCTTTACCTAAATAAAACATTTTATATTTCGTTATATAGTCGATTTTAACATTGTTTTACAAAAAGTTCATATTTAAATAAGTAATGAAAATGTGTCGACAATAATTTTCGTAATTCCCAATTTCAAATCAAACAAGTGATCAATGTGCTCATCTAGTCAAGGAGCGCTTTAAGTTAATGCTCATAAAAGAAAATATATATCAAAATGAATGTTCAATAATTGCGTACGAATATATTTAAATGGTATGATAGTATTCACATATTGAAAAATGCAACCGGTGCAGTCGATAACTTTGCAAAAAAACATCAAAATTCCGAATCTATACCTGCAGAGCAACTTTTGTAGGAATGTAAAAAATGTGAATGTATGTACCTACAACATCGGAGAATGTCCTGCACCTTTGTTAGGTTAATGGTATTTTTAATTGAAGTTTAAAACCGGATTTAAAGGTATAATTATTGATTGTTCTTTATTAGAAATACTATTTACTCGCAAAGGAGATTATAAAATGAGTGACCACTCAAAAATAAAAATTCGAAGTTGCTTAGAAAGATCGGCAAATCTGATGATTGCTAAATCATGAAGCTATTTATATCGAACTGTAAAGTGATAGCTAGTTGTTTTATAAACCTACAAGCTCGGTACTTTTCTCCTCATCTGAATACACGTACAAATGTAACGTGTTATTTGTAAGCCTGAATTAGCTTCGGTCTTGCGGACAAGAAAAAAAAACGCTAAACCGAAATCAACCATAGCTAAAATATGTTTTTAAATAACTGAGACTATGTCGATACCTAACTATAGATAAACGACTAAAAGCTAGAACTATTTACTTATTGATTTGTAAAGAACAATTCAAACAACATTATAGAAATAATTTGGTTCATGTAATATGTCTTTTAAGTAATTTGCAATCATACTACGCTATAAAATACTTTGATAAATTATTTTAATTTTAATAAGATTACCAAAAAAACAACTGAAAATCAAAAACCTACTAAAAAATAAAATATTATTGACTAAAATAAAACAATCATAAATTACCTGTAAAAGATATATCCAATAACTAAAGCACTAACTCAAATAACTTAATTAGTAATATTCACTGACAAAAATAGGTCCACTCTCTTCGACACTCAGACTGAAACTGATGAATGGTGGTCCCACAGCTGATGATACAATACTATAATAACATAACAGGTACTGGCAGGTGGCCGCTCCATTGTAATAATAAACCCTACAAAACGACAGGCCATTTTCGGTCTTAAAGCGAAGAACATAAAAACTATCCCCAACTACCTGGAATGTGGTACAAATGAATTCTAGGTAGGTAATTCTATTTTTGTATTATAACATGGAATTGTTTTACGGTGCAGTTTATGAATGGGGATGAAAATAACTTACGAGTGGAATTTAACTAGAGCTAAGTTCAATATGTCAACCTGTAGGAGGAACTCTGAATTCCCGTGGCGGATATGGACATGCCAGCCATTGTCAGCAACCAATGACCTTTTAGTAGTTATGTGGGTTCGACTCCCGCTGTGGTATGTTGTAAGATCCATTGTAGGCCTCTGAATTTATTTTACAGATTTCTGTTTTCATTCGCCGCGATCTATCTGTGTTGTATTTTAAAATACTTCGTGAAGGTTGTCCCCCCGTTCAATTTGATTGTTTTACTTAGTTTCTTCCAGTTATATCTAACTTTTGACGACCTTCATGGTAATGAAGCGAGTAAATCGATTCTCAGAATCATGCGGAACATTGTTTTCTTATTTTTTCTTACCTATAAAAGAGGAAGCCTAGATGCGCAGCAACATCCAGGGAAGTAGCTGCAAATAGGGTGAAATTAAAATGATGATGATAATCTTTAAACTCCCATGTCCATGCGTATATGTATATCTCCTAAGTTTTTTTTTATTTCGCGTATAAGCCTCTTTTCAATTGTCATCACAATTCTCATTACTTTCTTACCCATGTTATCTGTCTTTATATTGTGGCCATGGCTTTCTTAGACTTAATAAAAGATTTGGTAAAAGAAAACTACGGTATTTTAGTAAGGATAAGGCCTAAGTTTACATAACAGTATCAATGTTTTTGGACGAACTAAGAAGAGAGGGCTGTTTGACACAATTTTTAGCCTGCCTTAAAAAAATATCAAACATGGTCATTGACATAGCTGCAGAAGTCCAAGCTCAAGATTTGCCAAAAGGCAATGGAAGGCAGCGTCCTAGGATTCTGGAGAATCGATCGGGTGAGGAATACCACGACTCGTTCATTAACTGGCATTGCCGATATGGGCGACAAAACCACGAAGATCAAGTGGGATTGGGCCGGGCACGTAAGTCGAATACTTCCGGAGAAATGAGCCAACACGTAGCACCTTGGGTACCGGAGGATGGACAACGACGTCGGGGTCGGCCGCGAAAGCGTTGGCGCGACGACATCAGCGGATTCGAGGAAGAATGGTGGAAATCTGCCAAGGACCGCGATAGGTGGAAGGAGTTGGGGGAGGCCTTTGCCCAGCAGTAGGCTAGAAAAAAAATATTCTGTCAGTCCACTGGTTCCCATAGTACCAGCTTTGGGGCTAAATAGTGCTGTGTGAAATTTCCAGCATTATTTATATAATAATTATTTATTATTGCCTCTGCGGTGCAGTGGACAAGTAGCTGGGACGCATAGAGGTTAATTCGATTCCTACTGTGAGACAAATATTTGCATGATCTGCGTATATTTTGTTCTGAGTGGTGGTACCACCCTTAGGTAATCGTTTTACATTTCCTGATACCCACAGGTATCGGGACAGGTAACCACAACACAGGTAATTCTAGCGTGAGGTTAGAACTAGTTACTACTGCTATTTTTATCTCAAGGCTTATGAAAAAGTACTCTTTTCTGGGTACCCAATAGTACCTATAGGGGAGAGGTAGGCAGGGGGGTAGGTAGTATAGTTAGATACTATTACATACATGAACAGCTTAGCTTACAAAATAGGTAGGTACATGAGTTAGCGACAAATAGCAAATACAGGCGCACGCCACATAAAAGCGCGCGTAGGTACGTGAATCTCGGATCAAGTCGATCGAACTTTCGTCGAAGGTTCGTGGAAAGGGATTAACCGTTTTCTCGGTACATTTAAAGACAATAGAAACAGGTTATGCCAGGATATAATTTGTTGCGAGAATTTGTTATTTTATTCGTAAACTGAATTAAATTTTAATATTTAATTCTTATTAATTTGGTCGTTGGTAAAATTTGGTGATTATTATCTATACTAATATTATAAAGAGGAAAGATTTGTTTGTTTGTATTGAATAGGATCCGAAACTACTGGACCGATTCAAAAAATATTTCACTGTTGGGAAGCTACACTATCCCCGGGTGACATAGGCTAGTTTTTACCCAACTGCGCAGAAGGAGGGTAATGTGTTTATTGAAAAAATACGCGTGCGAAGCAGCGGATTGGTCAGCTAGTAGCCAATAAGTATATATAGCTGAGGCTCTAAACGAGATCTCTATCAACTTGGGCAAATCGGCGTTGTATGTACGAGTATGTATGTTTGTCCGAGGATAACTTTCGAAGCGTTTATCCGATCATCGTGATTTTTAGTACATAGGTAGGTAGTGATGGCACAATTTTGGTGTGACTAAATGGGGTTCAAGAGGGGTAAAATAAACAAAATGGAACTATCTGGTCAAGTGGAACGTTTAATAAAGGATATTTATGAGTATATTACGAAATCGTTTATAAGTTTAGTTTAAACCTTGTAGTTTTTAAGTAGCCATAATAAGAACTGAACTTTGACAAAATTCACAGGGTAGGTACACCAGTGACCCCCATATTGCTGAAATATGGTATGCGTTTAGCTTTAGTAAGAAAAATATAGGGAAAAGTCTGAAATCCAAAATAACTGCAATTTCTACCTCAAAAAAGTATAACCAATTTAAATGAACTACCATAACCTGTAATTTGAATGAAACTATAGGTTAAGTTAGTTGGTTAATCATTTCGTGCCACTATTTTGGTAGTTAAAGATTACAACTAATATTTTTTTTTGTTTTTCATTAGCCAGACTTTATTACTAATACATTTAAGATGCCACTTCTTGGATCTGTTATCAGAACGAAATTATTAGAAAAGTGCTGAGCATAAAACATATTCATACAACAATCATAAAAAGATACTCAGAGGAACAAATAAAATATTTCGTAGTCGCTACGTTTACCCCGCTCCTAATAAAACTGTCTTGCCTTTGGTGCTCTCGGCCCATTGCACGGCACACTATCTTGACGATGTAAATGTTGCCATAAAAATAACGTCATATAAAGGCACTTCGTACTAAAAGGGTTTAGTTCTTTGAGATTCCATAACTTATAGGAATCATATGGAACTGTTATAAGATAGCTATGAAGATTGCGTCTGCACGTCTGTTACAGGCGCTTTACACCAAAACCCAGCCTTTTAAAGCTTTTCGTCACATCACATAGTTACTGAAGAAAGTTTTTGTTTGTCTGTGTAAAATTTGTGTGTTGTTACGGAACCCTGATTGTTATAATATTATCTAAATTCCTTATGAATTATAACTAATAGTAGAATTATACAGTGGGAAATGAGAAGCTGGAGATGGTTGACCGGTATATTTATCTTGGACATATTCTATCCTTTGGTAAAGAGTATCAACAAAAGGAGATTTATAAAAGGATCCAATTGGGATGGGCCGCGTTCGGCAAGCTGGACGACATCCTTAAGTCGCCTAAAACGCCACAGAGTCTGAAGTCCCGCTTATTTATGCAATGTGTTCTGCCCACCATGACTTACGGTGCCGAGACATGGACGCTCACGCAGGAGGCTGTGTACAGGTTAAGAGTTGCATGGAGCGTACCATGCTCGGCATCAAACTCTTAGATCGAGTTCCAAACGATCCGTAGAAGAACGAGGGTTCATGATGTTGGGAATCGAGTTATGGAGCTCAAATGGTCCTGGGCGGGACACTTGGCAAGACGTGGTGATGACAGGTGGAGCAGGGTAGCCACTGAATGGTGGCCGAGGAATGGCTGTAGAAGGGTTGGACGTCCAGCAGCGAGATGGGTGGACGACATCGTTAGAGTCGCGGGCCGTCAGTGGATGAGACTGGCGCAGGATCGTGGCGGATGGCACAAACTTGGGGAGGCCTATACCCAGCAGTGGGTGAGATCGGGCTGTGGATGATGATGATGATGAGTAGAATTATAAATATTTACAGTTTTCCTAAGTAAAGGTTTCATAAACTTAAATACATCAATGAGTAACTCTAGCTTACTTCGTGTTGTATAAAAGAAAACGTTTACGAAACAGTAATTCACATGAAAACGAATTAAGCTAGTTTTTACTTACATTTCAGCAGAAACTCGACATTAACAGAATAAAGTTCTATAAAACAGCTTTGCAAGCGTCTAGAAAAACAGCAATTTGGAGTAATACAGTCATCCGAGTGCAAACGGGATTGTGGAATTTTCTTCAACAATTTTCAGATTTCATTTAGATTGCTCACAAGTTTTTAAGTATATTTTTTAATTGAATTATATTCGCTTGTTCATTTGCTTGTTTTGTGAGGCGAGCGAATAGGTATGTTTTAATAATTCATCATCGCTTCCTGTCCTTTTTCCTATTTCGTAGTAACGTGTGTTTTTTTTTCTCTCTATCAGCCCTTATTTCTTTCTCCACCCATCTCATCTTTGGTATGACAATAGTCAACTCATGTGTTGTACTTTTATGCCACCCTAAGGACTCCAACATGGATTGTGACTTTTGGCCGTGACTGTTTGTATCATGAGTTGTCAATAATTACTGATTAAAACGGGTATTTATCGCGTATGTACCTTTTTTATTTCATATCCTGACGTTTCGGCTGTGTTGCAACGACCGTGGTCACAAGTGGACTCAAAACTCTGTTGCATTACAGCCGAAACGTCGGGATAACACATAAAAAGGTACATACGCGATAAATGCCCGTTTTAGTCAGTAATTATGTACAGTGATCGCGCAAGTTTGAGTTGTCAATATTTATACTTAACACCAAAATTAACTATAGGACAATAGCTGTTGAAAATTGGCCTCCACCAAAAAGTTCTGGTGCCCATCAATCTCCCAGACAACCTGAACGTGAACGATCCTATGCTGCGCTCTCCAGTAAGCGGTCTCCGCTCGTCGCTATATTTATGAACATGAACGATCCTACGTTGCGCTCTCCAGTAAGCGGTCTCCGTTTGTCGCTATATTTATGAACTTGAACGATCCTATGCTGCGCTCTCCAGTAAGCGGTCTCCCCTCGTCGCTGCTATATTTATGAACGTGAACGATCCTATGCTGCGCTCTCCAGTAAGCGGTCTCCGCTCGTCGCTATATTTATGAACATGAACGATCAGATGCTGCGCTCTCCAGTAAGCGGTATCCGCTCGTCGCTATACTTATACTATACATTATGACACGCTCGCTTGCGCCTATTTCATTAAATTGTTTTGGAAATACATATTGAGATTTTCTACTGCAAACTTTAATTTTACCATAAAGCTTAAAGAACTCACGGATAATGTAGCCTCTATTAAAGAAAGAATTTCCAGAATCGGTTCAGAGTTGTTTGAGATTACCTCCTAAAAACAAACAAACTAACTACAAACTTTATCTCTTTGTAATATTAGTATATACTATACTTGAAAAAAAATAGCTTGATCTCTGCGATATTTGTTAAACTGACATTCCTAGGGTTGTTATCATACAGAAAAAAATATTGATAGTAATTATCGATAGAAGCTTTGCAGTAAGACCAATTGTTGGACTTTTGAGGGCTCCAACAACCCGTAACGACTGCCATTAGATATTCCAATGGCAGCCGGGACTGACGGCTTAACGTGCTTTCCGAGGCACGACCAGACCAGTGCAAAAACCCATATTCATGCATACAAATATTTGCACTGAGCGAGGATCGAACCCGCGACCTCCTGCGCAGCAGTCGTGTTCACTACCGCTTCGCCACTAAGGCTGTCTTCCATAATTATATGAATATTGGATTATATTATGATTTTGGTAATAAAATGAAACGAATATTTTAATACATACATTTATTTATTCCAAATGAGTATACCCCAAATCAATATCCGAATCACTTTCAGAATCGCTAGAGCAATCTTGTGAATTTATAATGAACTCTTGTTCGCAAATATTATAAAATCGAACGCCCCGCTCCCAATCTTCTTACATTAATTTTCTGCATTTGGTAACTACCTTTTTCCAATCTTCTACAGATACATTTTCAACCGCAGTGTTTAGTAACTGCAACATTTTATTTGCCGTGAAAGGCGGTGTTGTGTTATGTCTAGCAGCGTAACCTTGAAAGAAAAACATATTTTAATATCATAAATTATACAGGAGTTATTACATAAAGAATCTGTCTAACTGAAATTCGAGCAAACAAACCATTTACTTAGGCCCAGATAAGCTCGATCGGATTATACTGGCAGTGGTATGGAGGCAGTCTTATGACGTTATGACCCATTTCTTGGGCTATGTCATCTAAGACATACGTTGGTGTGCTGGGTTTGTGCAGACCAACGAGTCTCAATAATTCGTTTTTAAGCATTGTTTCATTGGCCTCTGTTCCTTTTTCTTGAAGCCATGCAATTATTTCTAACTTCCTGTTTGCCGAAGTTGGTGGTTTGTGCTTTTGGACCGAGTGATATGGGCGTTATCCATAATTATATAATGTGGCTTCTTCAAATTATCTAATAATTTTAAAAACCACTCTTTAAATTTTTCAAAATTCATTTCTTCATGGTATTCATTGGTCTTCGTAGATTTGAATGCCAATAGGCAATTAGGCACAAAACCAGATGACGTCCCAGCATGAGTTATTATTAATCTTTGACCTTTGCCTTCGGGTACTTTGGTGGTCAATTGTGCCGTATCATCGGTCCAAGCTTTGGATACGGTATGATTGGCGTTTAGCCATGTCTCGTCTAGAAAGGCAACTTTGTCCCAATTTGTAATTTTTTTGACTTTCCGGAGAAAATTCACTCGAGCAAGAGCAATGTCGGTTCGTTCCATTATAATTTTTCTTTTGTCACTTTTTTTGTAGGAAATTCCAATATTTTTCAAAATCTTCGATAGTGACGGCAAGCTTCCTTTAAACAAGTCTGCGTCTTTTAGGGACGCCGCCAGTTCTTTAATATAGGTAATTCGCCCCGTGTATAATAACCATATACATGGTTGCGAATCGCAGCGGCGTCAAAGTCGTCAATTTTTGTGACAGGAGCCGCCTTTCTTCTTTTTTTATTTGGCGTTGAAAGTTTTTTTTCCTCGTCTTTAGTCAATACTGCGGTTGAAGATTCGCCATATTTTTCTTTACTGATGCGAATTACTGTCGCACGTCCAATGCCACGAGCATCTGCAACTCTGTCACAAACTTTTGCCATGGGTAATAGCGGTCCACCATTTTGGTTTTCTCGCTCAAAATATTCACGCAAGCGAATCACAAACTCACGACATTGACTGTTCAAAACAGTTTTCTTCGTTCTCTTTGGCATTATGCCAACAAACAATGAAAACAAACAATAACGACAAAGAAACTAACAATAATAAATAAACTTAACAAATTAACAGCAATAGTAACCAAAACAAAGTGATGAGAACGGAAAACACGTGGAGTACACAAGGCGTTAGCACTCGTAATGAGGAGAATGGGTCATGTCAAACAAGATGGCGGCGCATTGGCGCCATCTTGCGGAAGAAGACACGCCGCGGCCAAATTTCTCTCGAACCCCAAAGTTGTCGGATGTTATGAGTAGGTTAGAGTTTAGATTTTATTTACTCACTATTGTAAATAATCTTATTTTTTTTAATATTCAAGTATGTTATTTTTTTAAGTTATATGATATATTAATTTTGAATTAAGTTTTATACAAAATATCGATAGTTTATAGTCTGTGGTTACGATGATTCATCGCAGTCATCACTATAATTAGCTCAGCATGCCCATAAAGTATGACATTGACTGATACGTTTGTCCGTACTGTTAAATTCAGAACTTCATATGCGCGATTTTACTGACAGCTGTCCCAGAGATCAAGCTATGTTTTTTCTAGTATAGTGGTTCGCCCCGTGCCCCGTACTGAGATTACGCGAGTCTCCCAAAACAAAAAAAAATATTCTTAGAGCAACTCGCGCAACGATGCCTAAACGTATTTACTGGCTAAATATGATTTAAAAAGTTGTCAAATCATGCAAATGCGTAAAATTTAAACATGTTTAGTCGCTAAATACGTTTAGGGATCGTTGTTCTAGCTGGTCTTAATCTTTGACTAATAAAATAGTGAAAACGAAATAACTTGATCTAACAGTGTCATTCAAATTTCAGGTAACGGGAGTTCATGTACTTTGGGTCCTCTTTTTGGGGTACAAATTGCAGATATTTTGTATTTCAAACTTTTGCATACATTTGCGCCATTAAAGGTATTTTATCATGGCTCACTCGAAAAGTTTAAAGAATTTAAAATAAAAAATTGTACTAATAATGTACTTGACCTGATAGCCTCATTTTCATATTTTTTTACCCCTCTTGAACCCCAATATCTCAACAACCCCCAAACAGTTTTAGCTCATTTAGTCACACCAAAATTGTGTCATCAGTCATCACACCTATGCATTGAATTTCACGATTCTCGGATCAACGTTACGAAAGTTATCCTCGAACAAACATACAGACAGATTTAGAGATCTCGCTTGGTTCGATCAAAAAGAAATATACCACAAGAAATATTTTCTGGAATAATTTATTACTACGAGCCATGTGTGCAATGAACCTGGCACTATCACTTATTCCGGTATTTGAACAGCGAGGCTTGCATCTCGAAGCTTTGAAACAAGAACCAAGGATATTTGAACACAGGTACGCGTATGTGTGCCAATTAATTATTTATCTCGTACATTCTCGATCTGAAATGCTTTGCAGAATATCTGTGAAGTTACAGGAAATTCTAAATTAACTACTTCTAAGAACTTCTAACATGGCTGTTAGTACCGCTGTGGAACACATTTTAAGGTTCCGTACCCAAAGGGTCAAACGAGACCCTATTACTAAGACTCCGCTGTCTGTCTATCTGCCATCTATCACCAGGCTGTATCTCATGAACCGTGATAGTTAGACAGCTGAAATTTTTATCGATGATGTATTTCTGCTGCCGCTATAACAACAAATACTAAAAAAAGAATAAAATAAAGGTTTAAGGGGGGCTCTTAAACAACAAACGTGATTTTTTTGCTAGTTTATGCTCGATATTGATAACGGCAACAGGTAGACGCTTGAAATATTCACAGAATGTTTATTTATATATTCACTTTAAAAATAAATAATTTAATTGAAATAAAATTAATATTTACGGGAGGCTCCCATACAACAAACGTGATTTTTTGCCGTTTTTATAGATTAAGATACGAAACCCTTTGTGCGCGAGTCCGACTCGCACTTGGCCGGTTTTTTCATCACTCCTCTGAAAGTTAGTCATTGTAAACACGATAATATCTCTGTAAATACGATCAACGGCTCTGGAGCCTTAAGTTAATTTGAAAATAGACTCTCCTCATTACGTAAAATCAAGGTTTACCTTCTTAGCCCGATACTCACGATCGTACTCTTAAGTCAACAGAATCTCTCTGCCTAGCCAATCCTAGGCACTCCTGTGCCTACCGGGCCAGCTCTTATGGAACGCTCTTCCCCCCAGTATTATAAAAATATAATCAAAACCAGCTTTCAAACGTTCTGTACTCTATTTAAATTCATAATTCCACTTGAGCTTTCCGTATAACTTTATTTACTACTGGCTGACCAATCCGCAGCTTCGCACGCGTTGTTTATCAATAAAAACATTACCGTTCTTTGCGCAGTTGGTTAGAAAGTAGCCTTTTACTTGGGGTAAATGTAGCTTTCCAATGGTGAAAGAATTTTTGAAATCGTACCAGTAGTTTTTGAGTTTATTCATTACAAACATACACACAAAAATACAAAACTTTCCTCTTTATAATATTGGTATAGATAGTATAGATTTGTTTTTAGATTTATTTATTTAATATATATATATTATTTATGTTTTATATTTAAATGTTATATTTGTGTATTTTATTATTTTTATAATCATATTGTATTTGTAAATATTATTATATTTTTGTAGGCAATTATGTTGTTAGTAGTTTTTTTATTTCTATTTGTATTTTTGTTAGTATCTAGTTATTTGTTTATTATCAGATTAAAAAAGCTGGTTACACATTGATTCTATGATGTCTTAAAACCTATACTAGGTTTATCCAGACACCAGGTTCTCGATAACGTGGGTTCTGGTCAAAAGTATGTAAATCTTAAAAATATTCATATGATACAATATTTGATGGTGTTATCTAATGGCCTGCGAACGCACACATGCACGCTGATAACAGCCAACTCGTCACGTCAGGTGAGTGAACGAGTCGAAGCAGAACAATTGAATAGCCAATGCGGTAGTGTGTGTTACACGGCTACTACTATGCGTGCGAGTGTGCGTGCGCTTGAAGTATAAAGAATGCTTCATTTTATGATAGGCTTTTAAAGTAAATTATTTAGAAAATGTCGTTTTAATATGCATTTAATATTTTTTGGAGTGAGTTTATTTTTAATTTCCATTGGTAATTTATTAATAAGATGGGGGATTAAATACTGTGATTCTTTTACCATAATCATTGTTAAATTTGCATAGTTAAGCACGCCAACCTAAGTTTTTTAACCTGTCACGGTTGACTGGTAGAAAATGCTTTTAGCATTAAGTCCTCCATTTGTACGTTTTTCTTTTTGTGGAATAACGAATTATAACAAACAAATAAATTAGAATGAGGCTCATTAATGAAATACAACCTGTACCTATAACAAATCCATAATTCTATTTAAAAATAAAAGAGGCCGCATTCATATGCTAAAATGAAATACAATCATGACAAATCCTTTTTTCTGTTTAAAAAAGAATGAGGTCATAGTCTAGAAATGAAAAAAAATACCGGGAACGCAATATTTTTTAGCAACAACCTAGTATTATTTGTACCTAGTGTTATTCGTGATGATGTGATACAAGGGTTGTAAGCGATCTATTGTGACGACCTCCATGGGACAGTGGGCGAATAGCCGGCTGAGACGCAGGAGGTAGCGGGTTCGATTCCCGCCGCGGAACAAATGTTTGCGTGATCTACAGATATTTGTTCCGGGTCTGGTTGTTTTTTTATATATTATAAGTATGTATTTACAAAAAAAAAAGTATATAAGTATTGTATCAGTTATCAGGTTCCCATAGTACAAGCTCTGCTTAGTTTGGGGCTAGATAGCGCTGTGTGAATTGTCCAGCAATATTTATTATTTATTTATTGTATTGTTACGAGTTGAGGGTTCGGGATAAAATAATGAAAATCAATCTAACCAATATAACACTTATATTCAACACTAAAATGACAAATACACGATCTTAATCACAAAGATTCACAACATTATCGCACAATAAACCACTTAAAAGTCACCGAAATGTTCGCACAAAGTATAGGTATTTCGATTGTCTACTATTTCTTAATCTGTACAACGGTAGGCAAAAACGTGGTATGTAGGTCATTCCATACCAAGTATTACCTATTCTGTGACTCAGTAGGTATAACTTCGAGAATCACCGACTATTACTTGTTCTGTAACAGCCTCGGCGTAACAGTATGCATGAATGAAAATTCTTTATTATAAGTACTTTTTTATATAGGTACCTAACAAAAATAAATTATACCTTACAAGCTAAACACAACAGATATAAAGAAATAAACAAATAAGTGTAAGCATAATAGGCGGTCTTATCGCTTAACAAAGCGATCTCTTCCAGACAACTTTTGGATGGAGAAGATCATTGCTTAATGGAAGTTTAGCCGAGATATAAAAAGAATAAACCTAATAATATTGTATGTGTTTTAATATAAGAAATATTTAGTTTTTTGATGGTGTTAAATTTGATGTGCGATTGCCGGTATGTTAGGAATACCTCACAATAAAAATATTATTAAAAAAATTAATCAAAAATTCTTATTGAAACACAAACTGAAAAAGAGGTAAACAAGCTTGCTCATTTTTATAATCGCGTAGTTATTGGATTTCTTGAAACTGCATAGAACTTAAGTATGTAACTTACGTGATGCAGACGATGCCAATGATTGAACAAAATTGAACACTTTATGTAGATTATTTGTGTATTTCGTTTATGTATATGTATTATTATTATTTTTAATTTTTGTAAGTTTATTTCTAAGCTAAAGTTTGAATAAATTTTCCTTTTTCTGGCACTACCACTTTCTCTACACTACACAAAGGTTAGCTGGAAGAAAATGCTAATTAGCATTAAGTTCGCCTGTGTATTATTTGATTAGTGCAATAAAAAAAATTCTAATCTAATGACGCCTCATTTTTCAAAACCCGGCAACCATTGCTGGAAGAAAACACTTTATAGGGTTAAGCTCGCCTTTGTACATGTACTCTATTTCTATACTTTATAATGTATTTTCTTGTGTACAATAAAGAATAAAGAACCATTTAGCCTACACGCCAAATAAACAGAAAAATATAAGTACATACTCCCTAAAAACATAACACTTTGGCATAGTTAGGTAAAAATAATAATACAATCTGTATCGATATACGCTAGTGGGTCAAGCACTAACACCCTGGGCGTAAATGGTCATAATTAAGTTTGCTGCCCGTTTCGTGTACAGTTTCCGATTTAAAAGTATCTTAAAATACCCAATAAGCGATAACAACACCCCGTTTATCAAAAACAAATCGCATTAAACCCCTTTTTAAGGGTATTTTCAAACTTTTCAGTATTAAATTCAGGAAAAATTACCCAATTCCACTATGAGGGCTGGCGCCCGACCATAGATCATTTTTATGTGCGGTTTTTGTGTGTGTAACCAAATATTTGTATTGTCTGTGGAAGAGGAACGCACATTCCACGAATTTATACCCAACCTTTTTCTATTAGGGGGGGGTATAAATTTTAACGGGGTGAGTGTTATATTGTGCCTTATTTTATTTTGTGTGGTTTTTGTTAGCGTTTGCGATTGGATTATAATATTTAACAAATGCACAGACTGAAACATCAGAGACTTTTTAAAGAAAAACCTGTCTGCTATTCCTCCGTGCAGACTTACTTAACGGAATAGTATAGACGATTTGTATGTTTTACTAGCTTCCGCCAGTGGCTTCGCACGTGCTGTTTGTCAACAAAAAGTAGCCTATATGTTAATCTAGTTTAAAATCTACGTACATACTAAACTTCATCGAAATCGGTTCAGCCGTTACGACATGATTGAGTAACAAACAAACATCGAAACTTTAGCATTTATATCGAAACTATTATACTAAATTTATCCACTCATACAAATACACAGATGGATAGTAAAAAAAAACGAGTGTGCTTTAAACCACACGACTGAAGTAAAACTTCTTTTTCAAAATATTAATTTATAAAATTGTTCAAGAACGAAAATAATCAAACGAACTACTAACTGAGATATATATATCTATTTTTCTTGCACTGGCTATGCGAGGAAGAGAGAAAAAAAATGTTCGCGCGCACCTCTCTATCTTTTGCTCCTACAGTAATACACGAAACGTAACTCTCTCTCTTACTATCTTCACTAACTTATATCTCCCTCTCAACTTCCGTTCGCACTTTTCGTAACGCATTCACCAGCTTACTCCCCAAGTCAAGCGTGCGTAAAGAAGTTTTACTTCAAAAATATTGCACATCATACTGCAATATTGCATACATACATACATATTGCCCACACCTTACGACTTTGCATAAGCAAATTTCTTTCAGCATTCTTCGCGTGAACGGACTATATTAGTTTAGTTAAAATCATTTCTCAAAATGAGCCTTTTTATAGTTCATTCAAATATTTTCGAGTTCAATATTGACACTTATATCAAGATGATTGATGCAAAAACTTTCATAAAACTTTATGATTCGATCATCTCAGAAAATATTTTGAATCCATCAAAATGGCTTTAGGTACGGGTTCGTGGTGGGGCATATTTTACTCATAAGGTCCAAATATTTGAATGTTTTATGGGCGAAGATGTTTCAATGCAATTTTCACAAGATGTGGCTTACACACAGTTCATTAGATAACAAATCAAAACTAATAATAGTTTTGTATAAAATGAAACCGGCCAAGTGCGAGTCGGCCTCGCGCACGAAGGGTTCCGAACGAACTATTATCTATACAACAAACGTAGTTTTTTTTTCAATTTTTTTCTCGGTTTTAATAATAATATTTAAATGGGGCTCCCATACAACAGACATGATTTTTTGCCGTTTTTATAGATAATGGTTCGGAACCCTTCGTGCGCGAGTCCGACTCGCACTTGGCCGGTTTTTTATGTATACTAATATAATAAAGAGGAAAGCTTTGTTTGTTTGTATTAAATAGGCTCCGAAACTACTGGACCGATTTAAAAAATTCTTTCTCTGTTGGGAAGCTACACTATCCCCGGGTGACCCAGGCTACTTTTTACTCCACTGTGCAAAAGGAGGGTAATGTTTTTATTGTAAAACTACGCGCGCGAAGCTGCGGATTTGTCAGCTAGTATGGTAGTAGTTGGTAGGTAAAACAAAAGTTTTGTTTTCGATTCTAACATGTACATTAATTTTCAATAAATAAAAATATTAACAGTATTCTTGTATTAACCATATTTCTGATTCGAAACTTATTCATTCGTTTCTGAGTTGAAACGGTACTACCGCCAACATATAGGTTTCTAAATTTAAAAGTACAGTAAGAATATGAGAACAAAGTTTATTTTTCACTAAAAAACATGCAACTTACTAAATTTAAAAATAAAAACAAATTTAGAAGTAGATACCTAAGTATTATGGCACGCACACCGCAATAAGTAGTTTGAGGCAGGTAATGTGTATCAAACTATAATTGTACAATCTACCATCACTTATCTACTCTGTGTTTTCAACAACTGTGTGTCACATAATGTTGGGTTATAGAATACCCTTCTTCTCGTCGTCCAGAGCGTATCTATTTGGAGTGAAGCCAATCGTTGGCTAGTCTAGATAAGCAATTGGTTAGACCAAACCGCTCTCAAGACAATTGCTCTCTATATATTTTAGACTTCAGAGCCTTTGCATACGAATTTTAATGCACTACAGTTTGGTTGCGTCCAAAAACTAATTAAAACTGAGTAGCAGTGCAAGTACGGTTTGAAGCTGTTTGAAGGTGAAATATGTCGCAAATATTACCGTGCTCCCCCCCCCCCCCCCCCCCCCCCGCCCAAATTTAAAATTAATTTCAATTTAAATTTGTCAAGCAGAATTGTAACTAAATTTTAGCTTGCATATTTTATGTATAATGCGCGATCGCTAAGGGGGCGTCCATTATTTACGTGAGGCATATTTAGCGATTTTTTGACCCCCCCTACCCTCCCTCCTTCCCCACTGCCCCTTAACTCACGTGAGATTTTTCAAAATTTGTATATTTAAGATCCAGAAGTGAAAATAAAAATAACAATAAATAAAACAGTTATGAAAACAAAACCAACTACATTTGCAAGTACTTTTTAATCAAATATTAACAAAGAAATCACCAATTTACACAATCAAGTCGAAACTACCTACTCAGCTATATTTTATCACTTAAATACATGTTTTACCACAACACAAATCACGATTTACTAAGACAAGTCGACGATAATGATCGCACCGCACGAAAGACGACAAGCCAGTGGCCGCTTTTTTTTCGAATGGACTAATCTCACTGTTGGCCTCTGAGGCCGTTGGAGCTTAACCGAACTTTTGGCGAGCGCAGATGGCGCTCAGCCCTGTAAGTTTTTGATGGGGCAACTAGCGCAAGGCCGTTGCCAGGATGGGGATAGGAGGGAAATGCCCGGGTATACGTACCTCGTATAGGCGGCGACTGAAGGGACTCGTTGACCTCGCCGGCGAGGTCAGTGTATCTGTGAAGGGTTTGCTCTAATGTAGATGACTCATAAATCACTTCCGCATTAGCCGAGGTGATTTTGACGTGTCTCGAAAGTGGCCGCTTTGCGCTCAGGCGCCGCTTTACATAGGAACGGTCGTTGCTAGGAAAAACAAGTGTCCTAACTGTGTTCATAGTGTAAATGCGTTGGACTTAGTTTTTTTTTTATTGTTATTCAAATGGTTTTAATTCACTTAATTCACTCAATTTCAATTCTTGCAATTCCACACTGTTTTTGATAGAAAAAAACACTACGTAATATTTTAGAACGCCACCTAATGTGTAAACTAGGTATCAAAAGTAAGCGCATCGTAATGTCAGTATTATAACAGACTGCAGCTGCAAAATGACGTCATATGCAAACGCGTCCAGAGAAATGAAATGAATTGCCTGAGCCATCCCGTAGCATGTAATGTGTTTAGAATTTACGTATAGAACTCACCGTTTTTAATATATTTGATGTTTTCGGGTTTTATATACCTTGGCACTTGTACAAATGCGGGGAAAATACTTGTGTTGTTGTGTGTGGAAATAAATAGGCGATTACGCTTGTACCAACGACCAATTGTGTTTGTTCGTGTATGTTTATGTAGCAATTTTCTTGTTGTTGCACAGTGTTTTTGATAATTGGGAAAGCTAGTTACAGCAAATGAAAACACCAGTATCAAAAAACTCTTCTTTTTGGACAAGATGTAAATACATCTTTATTCATCATTATAAATAATAATACATAAATATTGCTGGACATTTTATACAGAGCTATCTGGCCACAAACTAAGCAGAGCTTGTACTATGGGAACCAGATAACTGATAGAATACGTATATACCTACTGTTTTTTTGTGAATATATACTTTTAATATACTCGCGCACGAAGGGTTCTGTACCATTATCTCAAAAACGGCAAATAATCACGTTTGTTGTGTGGGAGCCCCCCTTAAATATTTATTTTATTCTATTTTTAGTATATTTTGTTATAGCGGCAATAGAAATACATCATCTGTGCAAATTTCAACTGTCTAACTATCACGGTTCATGAGATACAGCCTGGTGACAGACAGACAGACAGACAGCGGAGCCTCAGTGATAGGGTGCCGTTTTACCCTTTAGGTACGGAAACCTAAAAACATCCAGACCCGAAACAAATATCTGCAGATCATGCAAACATTTGTTCCGCGGCGGGAATCATAACCGCTACCTGCTGCGTCTCAGTCGGCTATTCTTCCACTGCGCCACGGATGTCGTCACAATTCATCAGTCACATTATCATCATATTAGAGATAGGATTTCCATTGCTCAACATAGGCCTTCTCTTATAGATTTTCAGAGCGACCAATCTTGCGCAGCCTGCACCCAACGGCTCCCAACAACCTTTATCGGGTTGTCTTTCCATCATCGTCATTGTTGACGTCATCTATACTAATATAATACAGAGGAAAGATTTGTTTGTTTGTTTGTATTGAATAGGCTCTGAAACTACTGGACCGATTTAAAAAAAATCTTTCACTGTTGGGAAGCTACACTATTCTCGGGTGACATAGGCTACTTTTTACCCAACTGCGCAGAAGGAGGGTAATGTTTTTATTGAAAAACTACGCGTGCGAAGCTGCGGATTGGTGAGCTAGTTTTTAATAATATGAGCAATTACTAGCTTCCGCCAGCGGCTTTGCACGTCTTGTTTGTTAACAAAACGTAGCCTATGTGTTAATCCAGGTTATGATCTACGTACATTCCAAGTTTCATTATAATCCATGCAGTAGTTTTTGCGTGAAAGAGTAACAAACATACATACAAACTTTCGCATTTATTATATTAGAGGAATCGGAAGTGGGATTATGGATACGTACACTGTCAATCCTTATGTTACTAAAGAACTATTCTATCGTCAGGATTAATAACAGGAAACTGATCCGTAAACTATCTAAAATCTATCCTATTTAAAATGTGATGTGATACTACTGCGAACTCCAGACGTGAAGATTATGGTAACAATATAACTATACTAGCTGACCTGCCCGCGGCTTCGCACGCGTGGTTTGCTTATGAAAAGCCAAAATATGAATTTTCAGATCCCTAACTTCAGGAATTATGGAATGCCCATACAAACTTTCAACCCCTACTTCATCCCTTCAAGATTACTTTTTGAGATAAAAGATAGCGTATGTCTTTTCACAGTTTATAAAATTTCTTTACGATCCGTTCAGCCGTTAAGTGGTGAAAAGGTAACAAACAAACAAACAGAGTTACTTTCGCATTTATAATATTAGATTATAGAAATAAAGTAATAAAAAAATAATAAAGATATTAGACATATTAAAACGAGCAAAAAAAAATTACGTTTGTTGTATGGGGGACTACATAAATATTTATTTTATTCTGTTTTTAGTATTTGCTGTTGTAGCGGCAAAAGAAATACATCATCTGTCAATTTTTAACTGTCTAACTATCAAGGTTCATGAGATACAGTCTGGTGATAGACGAATTACTTACGAATTTATTGATCGAGCGAAGCGAGATCTTCTAATCTACTTGGGCCTTTGGCAAATCGGCGTTGTACTTATGTATGTTTGTTTGTTCGAGGCGTTTATCTGATTATCGTGAAATTTGGTGTATAGGTAGGTAGTAATGGCACAATTTTAGTGTGACTAAATGAGCTAAAAATGTGGGGGGAGGGGTTGTTGAGATATTGGGATTCAAGAGGGCTAAAAAAACCAAAATGGGACTATCTGGTCTAGTATGTCTAGTAAAATGTATTTGTGAGTACATTTCGACCCCGTTTTTATTTTTAGTTTAAACCTTTTAGTATTTAAGTTAATAATAAAAACTGAATTTTGACACAATTTACAAGTACACCAGTGACCCCACAGTGCTGAAATTTAGTATGCGTGTAGCTTTAGTAACACAAATATAGGCAAAAGTCTGAAATCCAGAATAACTAGTGTAACCGAACTAGAATAACCGTGATAGTTAGACAGTTGAAATTTTGACAGATGGTGTATTTCTGTTTGCAGATGACACGTCACTTTTATTTAAATTAAAGCGACGACAAACCGATTTTGACGATGTAAACAATGCAATCTCTAAGGTCGTAAAATGTTTCAATGTAAACAATCTACTTCTAAATGTAAAGAAAACAAAGTGTTTTAGATTTATACTAGCTACTGTTACACAAGTTAAGCAGATATAAAATTCAAAGACGAGAAGTTGGCTCTTGTGGACACCACCGTATTCTTAGGTATAACCCTAGATAATAAGCTTCAATGGGGCCCTCACATTGATAAGTTGTCGAAGAGACTTAGTTCTGCGGCATACGCAGTCAAAAAGATCCGACTTTTTACAGACGTAGACACAGCTAGACTAGTCGACTTTAGCTACTTCCACAGCATTATGTCATACGGTATACAGCTGTGGGGGGGGGGGGGGGGTGCTGTAGGTATAAACACCGTTTTTGTGCTGCAGAAGAGGGCTGTTCGTGCAATTTATAATATGGGCCGAGAGAATCATTACGCAATAAGTTTAAAGAAATAAATATTAAGACATTCCCTTGTCAATACATCTATGAAAATCTGATGTAGGTATGTTCACAAAAATATTAATTTGTTTAAGAAAAAAATCGATATTCACAAAAATATTAATTTGTTTAAGAAAAATAGCGATAATCATAACTCTAATACTAGAAATAAAGATAAACTCGCTGTTGCCCCTTAAAGACTCCATAAAGTTAGTAAATCGTTTAAAGGGCGAGGTGTTCGCTTTTATAACAAACTCCCAAATGATGTACAAAAATTAACAATTAACAAATTTAAAAACGCAATTAAACAAAATCTTTATAAAAAAGCCTACTATAAAATATTGGATTATTTAGATGATAGAGAAGCTTGGGATTGAAATTGCTCCAACTCGTTCAAAATGTTACAATTTAGACGTAATTTATTACCTGTATTGTTATGTATTCTAAAAGGATCATTAAAAAAAGCAACCAGCTTTGTTTTCTTGGCTTTCTTTCCTGGCTTGGTCGCGAAGGAACAGGCAGTAAAATTGAAGTTTCAAAGTGATTCTTGTGATTTTAACGAATAAATATAAAAAAAAAACTTCAAATTGTGCTCGGCAAAAGGATAACCAACTACATGAACTCTCGTTACCTGTAATTTGAATGAAACTGTAGGTCAAGTAATTTGATTATTTATTTCGTAGCACTATTTTGTTAGTCAAAGATTAGGAATAATATTTATTTTTGCTTTATGGGAGTCTCGCCAAATCTCAGTTCGGGGCGAACCTCTAGTTATATAAGTATGGCTTGTAACTTATTTACCGTTTTATTTTAGCAGTAAATGCATTAAAAACCTCGGAATAATCTGAATTAATTCCTATCCGGACTTTGGTCCCAATCAGAAAGAGCGGTTCAAGCCATCTACACCGCAAATTTTGGAAGTCATCTCCTCTGAATCGCTGATTTACTTAGATATTTTATGCTTTTGGAAGATGAGATAATTATGAGGCAATTTATACATTTTTGGCTTAAATTAAAACAGTAATCAATTTTATCTGTTAATTTTAATTGTGTATTCTTTTAGTGCTTGATTTTAAGAGTCAGAAAGAAAATATATGCTCTGCAATGAATGTCCTATGATGAAATTAGCTCTCAAGTTTAACAGTTTTTAGGTTTATGTCTTTATCTGATAACCCGTTATCTGGATAAGTCCATGTTTACGGAA
Source organism: Philereme vetulata (assembly GCA_918857605.2). Lineage (NCBI taxonomy): Eukaryota > Metazoa > Arthropoda > Insecta > Lepidoptera > Geometridae > Philereme > Philereme vetulata. The sequence goes on along the minus strand of OU975459.1, from coordinate 5,778,958 downwards.
GGGTGCGTGCGATGTGCATCCACCAATTACACTCTCCAATGAGGTGCACACTGATAGTTGATGTCTCTCTTCGATGCCTTTGAACAATGTGGGTGATAGTAATACTATAGAGATAAGAAACTTAATATTTTTTAAATACAGTCAAAATCTGTTATAACGACATCGAAGGGACTACTCATATTGAGTCGTAAAAACCGATAGTTGTAACAACCGGTGACAGGTATTAATAGGAAAGATAATATGTATATTCATGTAGGAAATTTCTTTTTTGCGACATGTTACAATTTTCACAGTTAACTCAACAATATGTTTTGGTGCGTCTTGTGTAAAGATAAGTAACAAACTGACTTAAGAGATATGACGAAGCGGGCCTTGAGGCTACGGCATGCATGTGCTTTGTTTCTAAGAATTACAAAAGACCCTAAACTTTGTTTACTTTTACGATAATAGCCATTGACTATTATACTGTGCCAGATGTGGATACAGTTACCTATTCAAATTGTTTACAATACAGCTGAGCCGGTCGTTCTACAGATATAATTCTCCGAAAACATTAACCAAATGTGGTCGCTTAATGCGGTATGTCGTAGTAAACAATGTCGTAAAAACCAATGTGTTCGATAAGGCGGTCATATAACATTCAGCCAGGACCTTTGATTTTGGTCAATTTAACCGGTAAGTTGTTCTAAACGATGTCGCCATAAACGGTTTTGACTGTATTTTAGTTGGCTATTATAGACTATCGTTAGCCCATTAAATAATTTAAAGTGATGGTGTGGTGAAAGATACAACTACTACTATTCTTTAAGACTAGCTAACATGTTTTTAGATGAAACGTTGTTCAGATGGTCAGTAGACCATGATCTGACCATTAACTGTATTCTGTAGCATTATATTTAAAAAAACTTAACTAGGCCTTCTCAAATAAGTCATAAGTTGCTCAAACCGCTACCAGGCCACCAAGTGCTGGAATAATATACCACCACCTTTGCATCAACCGGTTACTAAACATACATTATTATAAATACGGGATTTATCACGTACCGTCTTATTAGTGTTTCGACCGACAATGTTTCGGTTCAATTCGTGAACCTTCATCAGGGTGAGTGCGATCCGCTCCGAATAACGTCTCGCCTCGCACTGCGCGCCGCTGCTCTCTGCGCGCGAATGGACGGGCGGAGTGGTGGGGATTGGGTCAACGAAAGCACAGTGCGTTGACCCGCTGTGTCATCATCATTATCATGACTGCTGCTCTCTTCTGTACTAAACATACGTTTAAACGCAAACTTAAAATACATCTCCAGTCTATGCAAATGGCCTTCTAGCAGAAAACCCACTTTGCATACTTTCACTAACAACTATTACTCTAAACACAAACACCCACACTGCCTCAATCTGAAACGACTACGACTTGCCAACATATATGTATATATACATATGTATAGGTAAATACATATAGGTTCAATATCCTTTATATTTCTATTTTTATATATCGATCTTTGGTTTGGGAAACTTCGCAAAGTCTTTTCGTCCAACATACCTCAGTGCCTTAAGACGAAAGTCTTCAATCAGTGTGTGTTACCAGTGATGACATATGGAACCGAGACGTGGTCCTTCACTATTGGCCTTATGAATAAGCTCAGAGTCGCTCAACGAGCTATGGAGAGGGCTATGCTCGGGGTTTCTCTACGGGATCGAATCAGAAATGAGGAGATACGTAGGAGAACTCAAGTCACCGACATAGCCCGACGGATTAGCACGTTGAAGTGGCAATGGGCAGGCCATATAGCGCGCAGAACAGATGGCTGATGGGGCCGAAAGATTCTCGAGTGGAGGCCACGGACCGGCAAGCGCAGCGTAGGACTTCCACCCACAAGATGGGCAAACGACTTGGTAAGAACCGCAGGTCGGCGTTGGATGCAGGCCGCTTCCAACCGCAGTTCCTGGAGATCAATAAGGGAGGCCTTTGTCCAGCAGTGGACGTCCTACGGCTGATATGATGATATCGATCTTTATCTTTAGTTTATATAATTTTATTTTTTATAAAATCGGACTATTCGGTACTGAATATAGGAGCCGGTGGAAGATCAGCGCGCTGCGTACATGTATTTACTAGTGCGTGGCGCATAATGCTGAGCCGGATCCTAGTTGGCGGACGCTCATAACCTGGACGTACTAATTACTTGTGTATATTTTATCTTTTCTATTTTTGTTTGTTATATTGTTACTTCTAATGTTGTATTATGTTTGTTACTGTGTATGCCTTTGTTTTATTATGTCTGCAAATAAATGTAATTTCCTTCTTTCTTCAAACATTAACCGTGGCATAAAGTTCATTCCCAGCGGTAGCGACACCGTAGTACTATTATTTCTTTTGTGGCAATGATTATATATATATTTTTTTTATTTTTATTTATTTCGGCACAACAAACAGTTACACTATAAAGGTTAGGTAAGGTACAGTATTCCTGTGATAGAAGTATTAATAATGTAACCCACTACGTTATTCACATATCATGTATATTGTAGGGAGTAACGTTATTTCAGACGTATTAAATTCCTTAATTTTTATATTTTTTTAAGACCAATGACGTATTTTTGTTATTGATGCATTAAACCGGTAGTAGACCATGGTTTCTGAAAATAACAGTGATTTAAATTTCACTGTGTATAATGGTCCGAAAAAAACAGACGTCTTTAGAGAGTTATAAGTAATAACCATCCAGATGACCCCTGAGGTGAAAAAAAAACATCATATTCGGCCAAGCCGTTACGAACACACAAGCAATTCTAAAACAGGCGATAAAGTTTTTGCTAAACTACCGCGTTTCAAACAACGGGTCTTGATCGCGTAAATACCGTTTATATTATTGTCCATATATTCTTGGGCTAAATTCGAACGGCTCGACAAAAAGGGGACCGATTTGATGGAAAAACTCTCTGCAATAAGAAGATGAGACCACCCTCCAGAGACTCAAGTTTTAACGGTTGGAGTCGAAAAGAAAAGCGGTTTTGTCTTGTCCAGAAGATCTCTTCAGGTACGTCAGATTAAAAATATTATGAACAGGAATTATCTATCTATACTAATAACACTAATCTATACTAATATTATAAAGAGGAAAGATTTGTATTTTTGTGTGTATGTTTGTAATGAATAAACTCAAAAACTACTAGACCGATTAAAAAAATTATTTCGCTGTTGGGAAGCTACACTATCCCCGGGTGACATAGACTACATTTTACCCAACAGCACAGAAGGAGGGTAATGTTTTTATTAAAAACTACGCGTGCAAAGCTTTGGATTGATCAGCTATTGTATGTATAAGTTCAAAAAGACAGGAATCGGGACCACATAAGTTAATACGTTTCACAAAGAATATCAACTCAAAAAAAGAAGAATATAACAAAAAATACAATGAGGGCGTTTTATTTTCGATTAAAAAAAGATAAACTAGTTCCAACTAGCGTAATAGATGGCGCTGTCTGGAGATGCGCCGCCAAAAAATATGGTTTATATCCCAAAATCTCAAAGACACAATAACAAAATTTGTCTAAAACAATCTCACTTCGTCAGATAAACAAACACAAATGTTTGTTTGTTTTATTTCTAGTTCTCTAAAATAATGTTGACACGGCTATTGACATTGACAATTCACTTTATTTTGTCAATCAGAGCATGACAGAACAACGCCATCTGTCATCAACACAGAGAGAGTGAACAGAACAAACAAACCAATGTCAAATATGCCAGTATGAAAATGTGTAATTTCTTTTTAATATTATACTTGTAGACACACAAGCTGATGGGCCCCCTGATGTTAAGTGGTCACTGCCGCCTCCTGCAGCACTCGTGGTACCGCAGTCGCGTTGCCTAGCACTTAATATCCTATTTACACCTCTCTTGAAGGCGTTCATTTTAAAGCCCACCGGAAAAACCTCCGGAGGAAGGTCATTCCACATCTTGCAGGTGCGTGGAAGAAACGAGCGGGTGAAACGCACCGTGTGAGACTTCCACGCGTCTACAATGTGTTGGTGAGCACGTTGCCGGTTGTGGGAGGTTCGATGGTAGAAGTGGGAAGCAGGAATTAAATTGAACAGCTCTTCAGAACATTCGCCGTTATATATTTTATAGAAAACGCTGCGTGCTCCGATGTCACGGCGCAGACTCAGCGGCTCCAGATCCTTAGATACTACTACTATCTATTCTTCTAAAATATAAAAATGAATCGCAAAATGTGTTGGTAAGCGCATAACTCAACAACGCCTGGACCAATTTGACCAATTCTTTTTTTGTTGTATTTCTTATTGTCAGGAGAAGGTTCTTATGAAAGAAAAAATTAAGAAAATTGCGCGCAAAATTAGAAAATTTAAGAATAATTAACAATCATATAAAATTATTTAAAATCTAACCTTAGCGCTTTTATAATGTAACCTTATGACGTTTGACATAGAATTGACAGAATGCGTGCTGCAAATATCGTCAAAGAGGATGTAAAAAAAATTAATATCGTTTGAAACAGATGCTTCGGTAGGAGTTATCCCGAGATATATTGTCTATATATATAAAAGTTAATTGCTGTTCGTTAGTCTCGCTAAAACTCAAGAACGGGTGGAGCGATTTGGCTAATTTTGGTATTGAATTATTTGTGGAAGTCATTCATTTTCTCATACATAATGATGGCCGGAGACAACAATTGACAATTCTACCAGGCTGACTTATATTGACAGCCCGCGTTATGCCTATGCATGTCAAGCCGATACGAAGTTCGGCGAGACCACTAGTTAACTATATAATTGTTATCATCGTCATCATCATCAGCCGGGAGACGTCCACTGCTGAACATAGGCCTCCCCCTTAGATCGCCACAACGAGCGGTTGGTAGCCGTTGGCGCCCAACGGCTCCCCGCGATTCTTACTAGATCGTCGATCCACCTTGTGGGGGGCTGGCCTACGCTGCGTCTTCCAGTCCGTGGTCTCCACTCGAGAACCTTTCTTCCCCAACGGTTATCGGTTCTACGAGCGATGTGGCCTGCCCATTGCCACTTCAACTTGCTAATTTTGAGAGCTATGTCGGCAACCTTAGTTCTTCTGTGGATTTCCTCATTGCGGATTTTGTCACGCAAAGAAACCCCGAGCATAGCCCTCTCCATAGCTCGTTGAGCGACCTTGAGCTTGGTCATGAGGCCATGAGTAAAGGACCACGTTTCAGTGCCATAGGTCATCACTGGCAACACACACTGGTTGAAGACTTTAGTCTTCAGGCTCTGGGGAATTTTGGACGAGAAGATATCGCGAAGTTTCCCGAACGCTGCCCAGCCGAGTTGGATTCTAATATAATTATTATACTACTATATAATTGTATTAAAAAGGAAACAAACATGTTTATTGGTTGGCCTCGTCTGGCACGACTGGTCACAAATCTTGGCGTATACTAGTACTAAGTGTGTACATAAAGGTCCATTCTTTCATTCGTTTGAATTTTCCGCTGTCACACGGACCATATCCGAAAGACCTTACCTTGATTTCTGTGGGACCCCAGCGACCTTTTCGCAAATCCAGAATAGCAACGGAAAAAAACGAAAAAAAACAAACTCTAACATTGTTGCTGTCTTTATCATCGTGGTTTATGTAACGTTTGGGATTATCTACGAATACTTACAGTTCTTTCTTTGTACCTATCTACACAGGTAAAAGTACTCTGGGGAAAAATGTTTCGTAATCCGACGGCATAAGGTCGAAAAATGAGGAAAATCTTTAAATGCTGTTACGTTTATGAGGTCATATCGCAGTGACAAAAATACGAACTTTTTTATTTGGGTAAAAGCTGCTTGTCCTCTCAAATGTGTGGATTATGAATGAGATTATAACAGACTTGTTTCTGTATTTTTCAGAGAATTCCTTGAATCCGTTTATTTCTTTTTTATTTTGATTCTTATATTCGATATTTCCGTCTCTGTCCATCCGACCAGTTACAACCATTTTATTCATATACTTAGTGTTGCAAAGCTGAAAGGCATCATGATACGTGATCCCAAACTGGCAACGAACCCTTCACTGTACGTAGTTCTACACTTGACCAATTTTTATGAATCTCGTCATGAATGAAAAATTCATCAGTCATTAATAATTACGTTCCTAGAAAATAGCAAATGACGCTTTTTCTATCGCAATGGGATGAAAAACGTATTCAAAAGGAATTTTCATTTATCTACAATTTGATTGAAAGTGGAAAGCTTTTGCGGTCATATTAATATTTCAGATTGAGCACAAAGTGATTCGTCGGTTCTATCCAACTGGCGACTTCAAGATCAGGGCGGTTGCATGTTATATAAGTTTTTGTCGGCAATGTCATATTTTTATTGATATATATAAAACGTTTAATAACGGAAATAACCTACAATTATCTACTTAACTATAAAAAACTAAAGAAACAGTTGAATATAGTAGATAGCTCAACTACTTCAGATCACTATCAGGCGGTAGTGTCCCCAAGAGACTGACTGTATTGCTCCGCTGAATTACAATGCGTTGACCAAGTTATGCACTAACTCACAGAGCACACTTCTGTCACCATGGAGTACCATGGACCCAGGTTATCGACCCTAAATTACTCAAGGACGTAAGCTCTGCCGAAACTTCCATTTAAATTTTCAACTGTTCCGAAATGAGTATTCCTCTCACAGATAAGTGTAGCCGGCAATGTAGAATACCACTGTCCGGCATCACAATATGCTCAACTGTAATGTGTATTGTGCTAATATGGCCTAATTACTGCTGTTAATTAATAGCTCTCATACTCGTACAGTGGCTTGCTTCAGCCTGTGATTTTGCGGACAACCGACGGCCGCAGACAGCCACGCACCGCACCAATACTTTTCCCACGGTGCTGGCGGCGCGTGTCTATGTGAGTGAATCCAAGGTTAAAGTATAAGTATAAAGAATAAATATCCGTCAGTAACCGACTACGACTCGGATCTCCTTGAAAAAGTTTCAAACTAGTGTCAACCTTTTTACACCTTTTAAGGAGAAAAGAGTCGTAGCTGGTCACTGACGGATATAGGAACCCGCCGTTAATTAATTGTTCGAAAGAGAAAGTAAAACATGCCTAACACGAGCTCGCCCTGCGCCTATTAGCGCCTCTATACGTTTGGCCATGATGGGCGATCATGAACGATCACCATCGTGTAGAGGGCATAATTGTCTGTAATCGCCCATGATCAGCCATGGATGATCGAGCGTAATGACCGCTTTGTCGGTTTTTCGGACAAACATCAAGTAAGTTTGCGGCCATGATTGTGAGCGTGTCCATACCATCGTCGATTATTCAGTTCGTATTTGTTTACGGTACGGTGCGGACGCGCTTTTACAGTGAACATTTATTTAGTGGTTATATATACTAAATTAATAAATAGCGGCAGCTGCCACTGTTTCGACGTCAATAACTTTAACAAATGTAGGTGCGACATTGATAGTGGCAATCATGGCTCATTCTGTGATTGCTCATCATGGCCCACAGTGTAGACAGCTGCGCAATCATGGTGGCAATCATAGCGAATTCTGTGATTGTCCATCATGGCCCATGGTGTAGACAGCTGCGCAGTCATGGTGGCAATCATGGCGCATGGTATAGACAGCTGCGCAATCATGGTGGTAATCATAGCGCATTCTGTGATTGTCCATCATAGCCCATGGTGTAGACAGCTGCGCAATCATGGTGGCAATCATAGCGCATTCTGTGATTGTCCATCATGACCCATGGTGTAGACAGCTGCGCAATCATGATGGCAATTATAGCGCATTCTGTTGTTGTCCATTATGGCCCATGGTGTAGACAGCTGAGCAATCATGCGGTGGCAACCATAGCGCATTCTCTGATTGTCCATCATGGCCCAGAGTGTAGACAGCTGCGCAATCATGGTGGCAATCACAGCGCATTCTGTTATTGTCCATCCTGGCCCATGGTGTATAGGCTACATATCAAGTTACCGACTCGCGGAGGATCTGACAAATCGCTACAGACATTTCTATGGTACCACGGATGGGACGTGCGGGTGTGGTGTCGGTGCGGGCTTGTCTGCAATAAAACAGACTAAGGCCTTAATATTGTCTAAGCCACCTTAATATTGCACATAATTTGATACTAGATTTTATCGGCAATATTGTGTCAAAATGGTCAGGAAATATGACAATCTTGACGAGCAACATGAACATTTTCATAAGGTTACTACTAGGAGTACCTTTAGGGCGGCTACTTCGACAATAGATACGCCCACTAGTTCATATAACCTTACTTTAGCTACATGAAAGTCTTCATTATGTAAAATATTTACTCTAAAATTAAATTTCATCGTTGTTATCTCAAGGAAAGTCATAAACCTGTAATATCTCGACATAACCCGAAGGAGTTATTTAATGTTGATTACGCCTTAAGTAGAGTTGAGTCACTTTCGAGTGAAAGATCCAGCTCATTGTTTTATCTTTAAACTGACCCCAAGTAGCTCACTCACTTTTTTACACAATTCCCGTAAAAAAAAATGTTTAAGTCAAAAGTATTTTATTCTATTAGGCACAAGATCTGTTATAAATACAAATGCTTTGTATGTTTACTTATTTAATATGGTATTACAAATGTTTATGAAATTCTTCGTAAAATCAACATTAATATAAAATAAAATAAACCTAAATTAATATTAAATCGGCAATTTTACACTTTACTCACTCATTTATTAAAACCTTAGACACTTAGTTAAATAATTGACTATTTAGGTAAAAATTACTAATAATACAACGCAATGCTGCTCTCAATATTCAAAATTTTATAATTAATGCTATATATATAAAAATTAATCCCTATTTTCTTTGGTCACGCTATCACGCGTGAACGGCTGGACCAATTTCGCTAATTCTTTTTTTATTGTATTTCATATTGTCTGGAGAAGGTTCTTATCAAAGAAGAAATTAAGAAAATTGAGCGCAAAATTAAAAAATTTAAGAATACTTAACCAGTTTATAATCTAACCTTAGCGCTTTTATAATGTAATCTTATGACGTTTGACATAGAATTGACAGAAAGCGTGCTGCAAATATCGTCAAAGAGGATGTAAAAAAATGAACATCGTTCTAAACAGATGCCTCAGTCGGAGTTATCCCGAGATATTGTCTATATATATATAAATGAATTGCTGTTCGTTAGTCTCGCTAAAACTCGAGAACGGGTGGAGCGATTTGGCTAATTTTGGTAATGAATTATTTGTGAAAGTCATTCATTTTTTCATACAAAATGATGACCGGGGACAACAATTGACAATTCTACCAGGGTGACGTATATTGACAGCCCGCGTTATATGCATGTCAAGGCGGTATGAAGTTCGACGTGTCCACTAGTCCTTTATAAATAAATAGTTATATTTTCTTTAATACTCATTGGTACCTACTTTATAAAAACGGACGAAAGAGACTACCTTCCCACAACACAGGTTTATATCTAAGGTGGGAAATAGTGATAATTTTTTAACCGACTTCAAAGAGGAGGAGGTTCTCAATTCGACTGTATTTTTTTATATATCAGAACTTTCGTCTGGGTGGACCGATTTTGATAATATTTTTTTTATTTGAAAGCTGGTGCTTCCTACTTTTAGATTGATTCCATGGAAAATCGTTGTATCGTTTTCGATATCGTTGTCGAAAACGTTATATTTTTCTTGAAAAGTTACTTGTGTATTCACATAGGTGCCGTCTTGTGAATAGCATTTATAGTTCTGTGAAAAATAAACGATTTGATTCGATTTGAAGTACATTTTACAGCTTGGAAAGCGCAGTCCAGGATGCCCTAAACTAGGTATACGGAAAAATAACCTAAGGTTGCTGAGAGCCGTTGGGAGCAGTCTGTACAAACTCGGTCACAGTGGACATCTATGGGGGACGCCTTTATTCCATATTGGTTGCACCACATGTCCTAAGGCGCACCTGCTGACGGAAACTAATAGTTTTTCAAGTAAAACTTCTTTACGCACGCTTGACTTGGGGAGTAAGCTGGTGAATGCATTACGAAAAGTGCGAACGGAAGTTGAGAGGGAGATATAAGTTAGTGAAGATAGAAAGTGAGAGAGTTACGTTTCGTATATTTTTAAACGTTAATGTGCGAGTGCGAGTTGCGTCTGTCCAGAACGAACATAGACTGATCGACCTACAGAAGTGTGGACAATTGTGTAATTGAACAACTTTATAAATTATTATTTTGAAAAAGAATTCAGTCGAGTGGTCTAACTAAAGCACACTCGTTTTTTTAAACAGAATTTTTTTACAATTTTTTTAACTATAAAACTTTCGTGATTGATTTCTATCATTGTTATAAATACGGGATTTATCACTGATTTATCGGTGTTTCGATTGAGAAGGTTTTGGTTCAATTAAGCATGTATTTACAAAAAAACATGTATTTAATTATTCTATCAGTTATGTTCCCATAGTACAAGCTCTGCTTAGTTTAGGGCTAGATAACGCTGTTTGAAATGTTCAGCAATATTTATATTTATTTATTTATTACGTGAACCTTCATCAGGGTGAGTGCGATCCGTTCCGAACAACGTCTCGCTTCGTGCTGAAACTCGTTTCGAATTGAACCGAAACATTGTCTGTCAAAACACCGATAAGACCCGTAGAAGATAAATCCCGTATTTAAAACAATAATAATTTAGAATCATTTAGAAAACCTCGGCTATAACAAAATAACTCTTTGAAATGAGTCCACACACACACAAACAGTCAAAGGTCTCGTACACACATCGACACAGATCTTAGATTATTTCAGCTGTTGATTAAATCATTCCATTTCTCAGTGATGATTTTTTTCTAATCTCTGGTGATGAACACAAAGATCTGAATCAATCACTCTTTTCACCGACACATAGCGCAAGTCTAGTATTCAGTTCACCTCAGTATGTTTTATTACTAGACCCTATATTTAACAGGTCATGTTTACTACTATGATTAAGATCTTGGATCTTTATTAGACCATGCAACGTCTCATTTGTTAGTGTCCCATTTGTATAGCTCTATTATTGCTGTCCCATTCATTGCTCAGTTAATTCGAGAAGGAAATGAGAGAACCGCTTTTAAAACAAGTTTTTATCATTATTATTACAATTTAAGATCGAGAACTGGGCATCGTAATAGGGGACGTTCACCAGCGAAATGGGTCTACGACAACAATAACATTGTGGGTTGTACGTGGTTCAGACTGGCACAGGATCGGGAAGAAAGGCAGAAACAAAGAGAAGCCTATGCCCAGCGGTGGGTCGACACGGGCTGAGAATGATGATAATGATAGTTATTGTTATTTAGCCGATACTGTCCTATTGCAGGGCAAAGGCGTCCCTTCCATTCTTCCTAAATTGTCTATGTCATTTATAAAATAGTAAAATGTTTCCAATGTCTTTAGATCTCATATTGTTAAATAATTTGGTTGCAAGGCCAAATTACTAGTAACGACATTTAATCGAAATTGTCTTTAATGTCCCATTGTTCGACTAATTAAAGCCTTATTTAGCTGCATGTATCCACTGAGTATAGAATTAGCATATTCCTTTAGTACACACGGCTACACATCAAGCTATACATTTCCATTATAAGCTGACATCTCATTCTACAAAGACACTCAGGGCCGACCACGCGAGAGTTCTGGCGAGAGCCCATCCCAAAAAAAACTATTTGTGCACTCCGACGCTAGAGGGGGAATCGACACGGGGCACCTCGAGTACAGAACCTCCTAGCTATGAGGTAAGCATTTTATTCTAAATTTCTTTAGACTAATAATAATACGAATAATCCAGTAATGTTTTCTTTTTCTTTTAATTACGTAATTATACGTGCTAAGTACATTTTTTTTAAATAATACTAGAAATGATTGTATTTGAATAAATCGATTTTTATAAATTAAGTGTTTTATTTTGTCTGTCCTTAATAATTCATATGTACCTAATAATAGTGGCTTTAATACACTATTTGATGTCAATTTTAGGTAAATTTAACGATCGATTAATGTAGGATGACTTACATTTAAAACATACCGAATTATACAACTAGAAGCTAATAGAATAACTATTTTGGTGTCATATATTAATATTTTAGAAGTTTGCTATTTGAATGCAGGCCACAAATTTAGATACTAAAAAATAACCACCATACTGAGTCATATTTACAGTGGCTTACATAGAAGATAACTAGTGGCTGATATACTAATAATCAGACGCGCGCTAGGACAAACTGTCCAATTAGGTAAGTCCAACTTCGACAAAGAGGTCGCACGAAAAATCCAACTCGGCTGGGCAGCGTTCGGGAAACTTCGCGATATCTTGTCGTCCAAAATTCCCCAGAGCCTGAAGACTAAAGTCTTCAACCAGTGTGTGTTGCCAGTGATGACCTATGGCACTGAAACGTGGTCCTTTACTCATGGCCTCATGACCAAGCTCAAGGTCGCTCAACGAGCTATGGAGAGGGCTATGCTCGGGGTTTCTTTGCGTGACAAAATCCGCAATGAGGAAATCCGCAGAAGAACTAAAGTTGCCGACATAGCCCTCAAAATTAGCAAGTTGAAGTGGCAATGGGCAGGCCACATCGCTCGTAGAACCGATAACCGTTGGGGAAGAAAGGTTCTCGAGTGGAGACCACGGACCGGAAGACGCAGCGTAGGCCAGCCAAGGTGGATCGACGATCTAGTAAGAATCGCGGGGAGCCGTTGGGCGCAAACGGCTACCAACCGCTCGTTGTGGCGATCTAAGGGGGAGGCCTATGTTCAGCAGTGGACGTCTTCCGGCTGATGATGATGATGATGAGACGCGCGTTGTTTGTGGCCGACTTAGTAATTTAGAAGGTAACTTATATTTTTCCGAGGCGAATAATGCTATTAAAAAGAAACCTTTTTAATTAGTACCCATAGTTTAATGCGATAATAAATTCCATAATTATCAAGTTATGGTGAGAATTGCAACAAACCGAGCAGTAGTAAATTAGAATCATTAACAATCATAATATCTATCCAGCTACTTCATTCCTACAGATAACTATTGCTACCCCAAATTTTATGCGATTGGTAGAACCTTCTGTCCAACATAATTATTTTTCATATAAAGTAATAATCGACTTGATTTAATAACGGGCATTGAGTATTGCTTCTTTTGTTACAGAAAGAAAGAACAAAATACAGAAAAGTATTTTCAGATAAACAATTCTATATTTTTCAAATTCGCCTATAACTGAGTTTTCGTAGAGACTCCGTAGGTCACGTGCGTGCAAAACAAGATCTTTTGAACTTAAATTATCAATCAGACTTACCTACACAGTAGCTGATAAAATAGTACCTAAGTGATTTACAGAATTTAATATTTTGGTTTTTCAAAGGTCAGAAACAGCATGCACATTGAGATACGAGTATGTACCTACATCCTCAGACAATATAATACATGTCCAATTCTAACAATTTAAAATCAAAATCAGTGGTCACAGATGCGTCCAAACCGTCTTGAAAACCAATGTAACTTTGCATTTCACGGATCAGAACTTCAGAACAATAATTTGGATGGTCGCCAGATTAAATTGGTCTTCGAATGTGTTTCAGCTGGTAACTTCTAATAGAAAATGCTAAGTTCTAAGTTTATTGGATAGTTTTGATCTGTACATATGAGTTTATAAAGGTCAGTTTTAGTGCATCGACCATTTGTTTAGAATATAATGAAATGTAACGCTTTCTTAATCAAGTTCTCATCATCATCATTGGCCTCGAAAGTATAAAAGACGACCTTGTCTGACTGGTTTATGACATTTGTTTTTATTTTGTATTGTATTGACTTTTCTAATTTTATTTTCATATGCGTTTGTTGATTGATATTATTTTTCATGACATTAAATATTCATATAATTTAAATAAAATTTATATACTAATTTATATTTGCATACCATCTGCGTGGTAGAATTTATAAGGATCAACCAAATTGTCAGTACAAATTTAGATGAGCACGTTGAAGTGGCATTGGGCAGGCCATATAGCGCGCAGAACAGATGGCCGATAGGGCCGGAAAGTTATCGAATGGAGGCCACGGACCGGCAAGCGCAGCGTAGGACGTCCACCTACAAGATGGGCAGACGACTTGGTAAGAACCGCAGGTCGGCGTAGGATGCAGGCCGCTTCCAACCGCAGTTCCTGGAGCTCAATGAGGGAGGCCTTTGTCCAGCAGTGAACGTCCTACGGCTGATATGATGAACCAAGTGTAATATCGAAACAAATGTTATATTCTGGAAAATAAACATTCTGATTTGTGATTTCTGCTACACACAGGTACACATCAAGCTATACATTTCCAGTATAAGCTGACCTCTCATTCTACGAAAAGCCTGCACAATGCGAGGTCAGCTTATACTGGAATTTTATAGCTTGATGTGTAGCCGTGTGTACCAACTACTTGATGTGACGTCACGTACAAACATATTGCATTGTGTGTAGGCTGGTCGGGCGCTGTCGGGCCAACCATACTTATTATTTTACTGGTTAGGTGCGTCGGATTGTGACGGTGTGAGGCCTTGTTCTACTACACCGATCGCTTCACTATAACAATGGTATCGTCGCAAAATGGCCACTATAGATACCATTCGGTATTCTACTAACACACACAATCTTTTTATTAAAAATATTTTAGTTTATGACAGGAATAACAATAATAATGGCTAAATATAGTACGAATTAAAATAAAATAATGGTATGGGTCTAAATCATTTTATTGTATAAAATGGCAGAATTATTGGGCCCTAGTTGGGTCCAGGCAATCAGGGTCGTCTGCATGTTCATAAAATAATAGGCCTATTTTGCTGCAATTAAATGTCCATGTAATTGGCAAGGAAAGGGCAGCACGTCTGTGTACAGAAGTGCGCTTTTGCGACAAAAAAATTGAGCCAAGTTTGATATTGATAAAAATCGTAACTAAAAATGACGCGCTGTATCCATAATACCGACTTGGTGCTTGAACGATTAAATAATAATAAAACAAACCAGATATAATCTAGGTATATATTATTGTATTAAAATGAGGTAAAGTTTGTTGTCTCTAAGTTTGTATGTTATTTTTCGGTTCAGTAGTTTCTGAGAAGCGAAAGTTTCGAGAGAAGATAGAAAGCCATACACTCTGTGTGATATTGTATTCGATGGTAAAAATCCGGGCAAAGCCTCAGCAGCTGGTATAAAATAACTATGTTGATTTCTCTTCTTTTCTTACTTGAAAATAATAGGAATAAAATAGTAAATTAAAACTCAAAATATTGAACATTACAAATTATGTCTGTACTCTTACACCGCCCTCTTTTGATATTGTTTATCCTGTCCATCCAAAGGTTGTCTGCAAGAGATCGCTTTTAGCGATAAGACCGCCCATTGTACCTTTAGATAGACAGATAGATAGAAAACGCTTTATTGTAAATCTTAAATTAAAAAAAAAACAATATAAAAAACAAATAATAATACAAGCGGAATGAATGAATGAATGAATGAAAACACTTTATTGTACACAGTATAAACAAAAAAAAATACAAACAAAATAGAAAATATAAAGCAAATAGTACAATGGGCGGTCTTATCGCTTAGAAACGATCTCTTCCAGACAGCCTTTGGATGGAGAGGATTCTGTTATACCAAAGATAATGGTCGGGGGTGTACATTTACGGCCAAACTATTTATTAAGAGAGTGCGTCTAATACCAAAATAAAAAATATAACTAGATAATAAATATTATAAATAAATACTAATACAAATATAACATATGTACTTACATTATATATATATATATATATATATATATATATATATTTAATGTAAGAATATAATAAATACATATTATTATACATACTTAATATAACAATATGGTTTATAAAGTTAAGCTGATAAATGCGATTACATACATAAATGAGTGACAATTGACACAGAAATACAAGTGGCGGTCTTATCGCTAAAAGCTATCTCTTCCAGACAACCTTTGGATGGACTGGATTTCACGAGAACATTATAGGACGGTAGCTATTAATAAAAATAATTGAATATTGAATAAACAATGTACTTACATAAGCAAAATAAATAATTACAAACAAATACATATATAAATAAATAAATAAGGTGCATAATATTTTCTCATAAATATTCCATACTAATAATAAAAAGGTATATTATATAAAATACTATAAGTAGGTACATATAGGTGTACAATAGAAGGATGAAATAAAAAAACCAGGAGTAGCGTAACGATAGATGGAAAAATGCGAAATCAGCATTTTAGTGCAGACATATGTTTAAATAGAACTGTTTTAAAGATGGGAAGGGATTTGGCAATTATTATTTATTCCTATTATTACTGTATTTTTGTTTGGTGTGCAATAAAGAGTATTTCATTCAATAGTAACTTTATCTCTGTCCAAACTTTCGTAATATGAGATCATTGGTTTTTGGAAAGTTTCTCCATTTTAATGATGGAGATGGGCCACAGTGAAACAATCTGTAAAAGTACAATTTAAAATAGCTAGATCACATAATTGAAACGGGTTTTTATAACATTCTTTATTCTTTAATGCACACAAGAAAATACATTTAATTACAAAAATAGAGGTCATGTATAAAGGCGAGCTTAATCCTAAAAAGAGTTTTCTTCCAGCAAATCTTTGAGGCTAGAGATAGATGATTTTAAAGGTAGGTGAGTGTAATATGAACTAAGTATACCTAAAGTATATACATAATATTAAATGAATAAGAATACATTTATTTCTCTTCTTAAAACATAGTAGTATACGGTACCTACTTGATTATCATAATAAGTGATCTAAAAATATTGTAACAATCGTAAGTAAATCTACGAAACAATGAGGGTAGGTAAGTAACTAGGTATACAGTTAGAGAACTTTGCCTTCCGTGCTAGTTTACAACTGTGTTACGGCAAGATAAGGATTCTCGTCCCATGTACATACGACTCATTTTTGATTACAGCTTGAGACATAAAAGTGGTATGGTACTGCAGGAGTACACAAATTGAACACAGTAGTTAGGATACCACAGAAAAGCAGACAAAATGTAAAAAACTTAAAATATAACTGAAATAAACACTTTGTATGGTAAATAATAATATAATAATTACAATAAATACATACATTATATGGAATAATAATACATATATACCTAAAATAAATATATACCTATATAATATAAAATTACAGAGAAAGATAGTGCTTTAACATTCCGTTTGAAAATGTTTAGTTGAAACATCTCGACATCAACAACTAACATTCTCGAATAATCTATGGATTTAATTAATGTCTAGCCTTGACTAAAAAAAATATCTGAATCCACTAGCGCCTCTTTGGGTATTTCACACCCATATCGGTGTACGGTATAAAAATATCTGAATCCACTAGCGCCTCTTTGGGTATTTCACACCCATATCGGTGTACGGTATAAAAATATCTGAATCCACTAGCGCCTCTTTGGGTATTTCACACCCATATCGGTGTCGGTATATAAATAAATGTTTACTTTGCGCCATAAAACAATTACTTACCATGTCAATAGTGTTTTGCAACGAAATTTGAATTTAGGTACCAAAGTCAAAGTCAAATCTTTTATTCATTAAAATCACAAGGATCACTTTGAAACGTCAATTTTACTGCCTGTTCCTTCGCGACCAAGCCAGGAAAGAAAGGCAAGAAACAAGGCTGGTTGTTTTTTTTAATGATTCTTTTACAATACAGGAAATAAATTACGTCTAAATTGTAACATTTTGAACGAGTTTATATTTATATCGATATTTTATAGTAGACTTTTTTATAAAGATTGTGTTTAATTGCGTTTTTAAATTTGTTAATTGTCAATTTTTGTACATCAATTGGGAGTTTGTTATACAAGCGAAAACCTTGCCCTTTAAACGATTTACTAACTTTATGGAGTCTTTAAGGGTCAACAGCGAGTTTATCTTTATTTCTAGTATTAAAATTATGATTATCGCTATTTTTCTTAAACAAATTAATATTTTTGTGAACATACCTACATCAGATTTTCATAGATGTATTGACAAAAGAATGTCATAATATTTATTTCTTTAACACTCTCACAATTACTTAAGACTCACTGCTAGAATCTCTCTTATCCAAAGAAGAAAAAACAAGGACAAGGAAATCACAGAATGATACAAGTACTGTGTCAATATGCTACAGCAGTATAATAAACTAGAGGTCGCGTGTTTTTCTGTTTATAGAAGAAGCAATCAAAGAGGATATCAAAGTGAAAGAAGCAAACAAACAAGATATCGAAGAAAAATGCAATCAAAGAGGATATCGAAAATCAGAAAGCAATTAAAGAGGTTATGAAAGTAGAAGAATCTATCAAAGAGGATATCAAAATGGAAAAAGCAAACAAAGAGGATAACGAAGTAGAAGAAGCAATCAAGGAGGATATCGAAGTGGAAGAAGCAATCATCAAAGAAGATATCAAAATGGAAAAAGCATTCAAAGAGGATATCTAAGTGGAAATAGCAGTCAAAACGGATATCAAAGGAAAACATGCAATCAAAAAGGATATCCAAGTAGAAAACGCGATCAAATAGGATACTCAAGTGAACGAAGCAATCAAAGAGGTTATCTAAATGGAAGAAGCAATCCAAGACGATATCGAAGTGGAAGAAGCAATCAAAGAGGATACTGAAGTGAAAGAATAATCAAAACGGATACCTATCAAGGTCGATGATGATAATAAAAAACGATTCCACCAAAAATTTGTTCTACCATTTTGTACACTTTACTATGCCTAACTGCTTCCGTTTAGGAGATACAAGCAATTAAAGTTTTTTTAAGAAAAAATCTAAATTTTGTTGAGAGGATATCGTAGTGGAAGAAGCAATCAACGAAGATATCAAAGTGGAAGAATCTATCAAATAAGATATCGAAGTTAACAAAGTAATCGAATAGGATATTAAATTTAAAAAAAGAAAAAAAGAAAAGAAAAATATTTTATTTAGCTACAAAAATCACACCTTATGACTAATATGTTTAAAACAGATAATTTTTAAATTAACTTATTGTTGAGAGAGCTTACTAACTAAACGGTTTAGTCGGTGGTCTTCACACTAGGCCAAGCCTGTATCGTGAAGACCTTAAAAGAGCAATAAAAGAGGATATCAAAGTGGAAGAAGCAGTCAAAGATGATATCTAAGTGGAAGTAGCAATAAAAGAGAATATCCAAGTGGAAGACGCAATCACAGACGTTATGGAATTGGAATAAGTATTCAAAAAGGATACCGAAGTAGAAAACACGATCAAAGAAGATAAGTGGAAACAAAATTTAAAGAGGGTATCGAAATGGAAGAAGTTTTCAAAGAGGCCATCGAAGTAGAAGACGCAATCAAAGACGATATCGAAGTGGAGGAAGCAATCAAAGAGGATACCGAAGTGAAAGAAGAAATCAAAACGGATACTTATCAAGGTCGATGATGACAATAAAAATCGATTCTTTCAAAAAATATTTCTAAGATTTTGTAAACTTTACTATGCCTAACTGCTTCCGTTTAGGAGATACAAGCAATTAATTTTTTTTAAGAAAAATCATAATTTTGTTGAGAGGATATCGTGTAACGTGACAATTTTATGACGCGTTATATTCTTAATTTAACTTAACATTTACACTAATAAATAAAAAAAACAACATACCATTACACTGATAAACAAACAACATACCACGACATCTAGCGGCATGGCGGCGTACTCACTGCCCAAACACTCGATTTAAATACCGAAATCCAAGCGTCTTCTCAACACAGTTCGCCAAGTTTACGGCAGATGGCGTAGTATGTATCTTGAAGAAATGCACTACCTATTTTTATTGATCGATAATCAATTTTAATCATCAGAAACATTTTTAAATACTTATATTAAATAATTATTTGCTTATTATAACAAAATAAAAATAAAAATCTTAAATAATAAAAGGCCGAATTCAATTAGTGTCTTTGACTGAAGCAGAACTGATGTGAAAGAACATCTTTATCTTGAGTGAAACCGGATGTGTCAGATTTTTTCTTTATGGGATCACTTCGCTCTCTTTTCCACGCCTGGACTCAACAGTAAAACTTCTTATCAACGTGCTACAAATTTATTCTCTGGACAGTAATTCCCGTAACTTTTTATTGTAAATTCGTGCAGTTACTTCCAAGTCGGGAAGTCTTTCACGGTCTTCGCTGCTGGTTTTTCCGATTACTGCTCGATATCTACACCTGACGCCCGTCAAAACCTATCACCGGAGCCATCGAGAAGCGTGGTGATTCTTCAGTCACCCTGCTGGCTGGGACCACGCCTCCATCTCTCCGAGCAGACGCCAGGGACGTTCGACGAAAATAACACGAGATGTATCCATTCCATTATTTTATCCGGGTTGAACTCTAGTAACCTTCCTCTCTCTTTTCTGACGCTAACGTCAGATGGCGCCCACTTCTTTAAACGAGATAAATCTGTTGTACCAGGTGCTCAACATTCTGTAATTGCTGCAATATAGGCTATAAGCCCTAATATTCTAAGCTCTTCAAGCCAACGTCTGTCTGTACTACCTTCACTGTAAACCACATGTATAAGAAGTAAAATCTAACGAACCTACTCGCTCTACCGACTTCTCTTGTTTTTATTATTATATGTACTGAAACCAAATCTAGTTTCATTTATATCTATTATATAAATTACACTGTTACAATTGGCAGCCCAACGGGAATTTCTTATAACCTTGTGGTACTTGGTTAATCGATAGGGTAGTAATAATTAATAATATATTAATTACAGCGCACTAACAACGTCTTACTGTAGCACAATTTATATTGTAATTTATATCAATTCCAGGACAAAGACATGTCTCTAAGAACCGACTTCTGGACCATGCTTGGGAGAGATGAAGTGGAGTTTGAGCTGCAGCGACGACACTTCGACGACATGGCATCGGCAGTAGAACTGACCACGCTTCTCGCGGAGAATCCGGCCTCACCATCTGCGGAGACCGACGCCGTATTCCACATGTCGCTTGATGTGGCGAAGCACTTACAGGTATGCACCGTAAAGTTAGCCGACCTCAAACAGTCCATAAATTCAAAAGCATCTTTCCGTAAGCACAAATGTCAGACAAGGTTGTCACATATAATATCTAAATTGAACAGAATGGTGACCAAGACCAAGGAAGACACCGAACGTAGACGAGATTTTGGAAGAGGCCCGTAACCTCAGGGATAGCCTAGCTCCTCTCGCTAGCCGTGACCCCTCTCCGTCCACACTACCCGTCTCATATGATGACGAACCCTCACCACACACTCACCTCCGGGTAAATGATGTGTGTGAGCGGGTACAACTAAGTACCGGTTCTGAGAGTCTCACCCTCACCTCTCACTGAGAATCCCCTCCCAAAACTTTTATCAGCTATCGAGAAACTCGGCTATCTTAAAATGGGGAATCACTTTCGACGGACACTCTTGTGTCTTAGATTTTATCACCAGGGTTCAGGAACTCACTTATTCCTGCTCAGCCTCAGACACTGAAATCCTATACAACTTTTCACACCTATTAAAAGGCGATGCACTCATTTGGTTTAGAATATACAAAAACGACTTCAGATCGCTTTCAGACTTATTTAATGCATTAAAATTATTATTCTTACCTGCGGACTACGACAAGCGGTTGCTCATCTAAATAAAAGGACGTTTACTACATAAAACCGAGGATGTCAAAGCATTTATTAACCTAATGCTTCATGAAATGTCAAAACTCTCCTTGTCGAGTCTTAAAAATTAGAAATAATTCAATCTAACATGAGCACATTCTACATTGCTAAGCTTGCTCTCCATGACATACCAACTGTAGCCGAACTAAAAAAAGTCGCTGCAAAACTTGACATTGCCAAATATAGGTGTGAAAACAGAGGTTGCCTGAACCCTGGAAAAACTTCTTTGGTTCCCGGTTTTGCCACAAATCTGGCTCAATCTAATACAGGCCCTCCGCCTTTTAAAGACAGAAGCAGCTCGGGGAACATAAACACTACAACCCTGGCTACTTCTGAAAACCGACAACAAAATGTCGTTTCCTGCCTCAAATGTGGTGGATCTCACCATTATTCTAAATGCACTGTTTACAACACACCGGTGTGTTTCAAATGTAAAAAGCCTAACATTATAACTCGCAATTGAACTTGTTCAAAAAACTAATTAAGAGGTCAGTGGTAACCACTTCACACAAGGCATCTCCTAAGCCACACACTAACAAGAAGTGTTTTACCACTGACCGGGAATGGAATGAGTATCTCATATTCTTAAAAAAGTTTATCTCATCCATGAAACTAAAAACCTCTCTGCTCTTTGAAACAAACTTGCCTGACAACAGAGCCTTTATAAATATCAACATCTTGGACATACAATGCAGAGCGTTGGCTGACACCGGTGCGACTGTCTCAATATTAAGCAGGGATGCACTGTCCAAACTTAGGGAACTAGGTCTTAAAGCCCCTATTATGCCTTCTAGGGATACTTTAACTGTAGGCAACGACGCTAAACTGAAAACCTTAGGAAAGGTTACTATCCCCATCGTTTTTAAGGGAAAACTTAAACTCTTTAATCTACGGGTTTGCGCCGACCTAAACACCCCTCTGGTGCTAGGCGTGGACTTCCTCAGGGCCTTTAACTTGTGTCAAGACGTACTAGAGACTGACACTTCAATCGACTCACACTCTCTCAACTCTCTCATGGATAACACTACACGTCTACACTCTTATGTGGACCTGTCCGATAGAGAAAAAGCAAAATTGGACTCTGTAATAAACAACTTAAGAGCAATTTCAGCCACTTCTGAAAGGCTAGGTCTCTCCACTCTGGAAGAATATGTCATCAATACGGGAGATCACGCCCCCATCAGACAAAAGTACTACCCTATACCAGTCCACTATAAAAAGCAAGTAGAGACTCAAATCAATGACATGCTAAAGCTGGGAATAATAGAGAAGAGCAACTCAAAACTCAAAACTATAGCTCCTCAAAACTAGTTCATAATCCACATTAACACATCTTCTCTCCTTGTTTTAATTCTACTTTCCCCGTATAGTTCTCGGGATGAGAATAAGACTATCGCTTTCCCCTGGCGTGTCGTAGAAGGCGACTAACAGATCCAATTCCTACACCTTTATTCCTTACCCTAAACCAACTTCCCCACCCACTCCTTCTAATCCTGCTCTCCCTGTATAGTTTTCGGGATTAGAATAAGGCTATCGCTCTCCCCTGGCGTGTCGTAGAAGGCGACTAATAGATCCATTATCCATCCTTATACCTTATACTAACCAAATACCCCACCCATTCCTTATAATTCTATTTCTTCCCATAAATTCCCATCCCATATAAATATCACTATATGTACTATATTTTATATCTATGTTTATTTATAAGTATGTATGTCTATGTTTATATAACAATAGTTTATCATCATAAGGGCGGGTGGTGACCCTCACAAAAAAGCCTAAAACACCCAGAGCGGACTCGTTATTCAGTAAAAATAAGCCTAAACAAACGACTCTTTTCTTATTGTAGTATGTATTATACCACTATGTATGTATACAGAGCGGCTGCAACTTTTTAAGTAAGCCGTGGCACTTCTTATATTTATCTATGTATATCATATAGTATCTAGTATACGCACACTATTCTTACTTCGGAAAGGTGCACAGTACCGGCTGGAAGTAAGACCTACCGATACCAAAGTATGTATGTTTATGTAAACAACCGATTATATAT